>CM034152.1:26255039-28941705 GCA_019776745.2 Taxus chinensis
TGGAACTTCAATGTGTGTTTTTGTTTCCCCAGGCGCGACTGATGGCTTACTTTCAGAAATGTCGACTTCACCCATCCCTGTTGAAATAGCACAGCATTCTGTTCAAGGCAACTTAAGACAACGTAAAGCTCTCCCGCCCCCCCACAAACAATCATCTACCCTGCCCCAATAAAATCCGCACTATAACCAGGAGCACGTGCCTTTCTTGTTAGCATGATTTCTAGTGTGCAGAGGGAGTTATCTCCCTGGGAAGCCACTTTGAAGCGTTCCGCAAGCAACCCTTGCGAAGCGTTAAAATGTTCAATGGGAAGGTTTTTAAAGCTGCCTGCCTAAAAAGAAACCTTCTCTTTCGACTCATTGTACATTTTGATTTGGCTACTACTTTCCCTAATGTTTGGATGTTTCCCTGTTTAGTTTAAAAGAATGAGGACTAGAAATACAATTATCTCTCCCCCGGTTGGAGTAACTGTTACGACACCGCACTTGCAAAGAGAAGAACAGTCTAAGAGGACTCATTTTGTTGTGAACGTTTTACACTACAGGCAACCAAAACAGCCTAAACCGGTTATAGTAGATTTGGTTAGAGAGCGCCTTCGCCTTTTGCCACAAAGCCCTTTGTATTTTTCCAAATTTCGTACTGCCGGGCCTCATTCCCGGGGATTTGGCCTGGTCTATGATACTAAGGAGGCTGCAATGACGTGTGAACCTTCCTATAAATTAAGAAAAATGGGTGTTGTTGTTGCGAAACAAGAAAGTGGAAAAAAAACAAACAAAGCTGCAAAGAAAATTGTTGGTGTTAGCAAGAAAAAAAAAAAGAAAAAAAAATGCTAGCCTCCTCCCCAAACACCTTGTAGATGAAAACAAAGTTGTAGAATATATATAGCTATAGGCTTTTTTGTAACACTTTTCTGCAAGTAAACATGAAACAATGAGCCATATTTTGGATCTGTAAATATTAACCCCAATATACTACTTTGTTTTATCTAACAACATGTACTTTGTTTTTGCTGGGTGTAAACTTTTGCAATATATTTGTTGTGAATGTGATTGTTTACCTTGTCGTATTTGATAGAATATGAAATGAAAATGTTTAACTGAAACTGAAAATAATTTACAAAAGTTAAGCAAAGTAATACTATTTAATGGAAAAGTAAATTGACAATCAAATTAAAAATGGTTACGTAACATAGGAATAATTTTTTTAACAAAACAAAATAACAAATTTATACTCTACGTTTATGGAAAACTCTCCTTCAGGGTCTGTCACTAAAATTTAACGAAAAAAATTATATAACAAAAGTGGCAACTGGTAAACAATGCACAAATTTAAAAATATCACAAAATTTTTTAAACGAAAGAGATTGTAATACCTAGGCAGCTCTTACCCAATTGTTTTTACAGATACAACATTCTCCAATCAACCAGAAGGAAATATGCAACGCTGCCTCTAGTACACATAATATATAATAACTAATAAATCACCACATAAATCTTATTATGCAATGAAAGCAAAAGATAAAATATTCGTTTCTGAAACTTAGGTGAGTGATTCTCATAAAATCTTCCAGAAAATTCTGTGAAGCAATTGAAAGTAAACATTTCTACAAAATTTTGTGAAGCATCTAAAACAATTAAAAGTAAACATTTTTGTCTTGAGGAACCTTAAAACATTTAGTTATAAGGTCTAAAATAAACAAAATATTACCATTAGCTTAAAATGTTTGGGACAGTATCCAATTTTCTGACACTAAAATTACTGAGAAGCCGAATCAAAAATACATTTGAAATAAATTGTATTTTCTATATCAAGGCATGATTTTACAGCAACACAGCCTAAGCTAGCATGGCCAGTTTATCTAGCATAGCCAGTTCAACCATTTCAAATTTCTAAAACCTAAACAATATAACAGAATTGGGAAATTCTAAATTGTACACTCAAATTTGAACTTCATAATGTTCATTACAGCATTCGTTGACTATATTTTGAGTTCCCCTGACACTTGTTTGTAACAGGGTGCTGCAGAAATTTTATAATGAAAGGGAAGCATATACTTATGAAAGATGGAAAGAAATCTCAATGAATGTCTCTTAAGAAGAAATGGCCCTGGATTTTAATATAGTGAATGCCGTGGATCCCTATTTCTATAGGTTATGAACTGATTAAAAATGCAAATTCAGTCGCAAGGACTGACTCTAATATGGGAGGAACTTGGCATAATAGAGTTAATAAGAGTTCAACAAGTACTTAAATAAGGATCCTAAATCAAGGAGCATACATGTTTAGAAACGAAGTAATTCAATTATAATTACTATGAATTATAATCAATCGTAATTCATTTAGAAGAGCATTTTCACCTCCAAGCTATTAAAGGAAAATCACATTTGTTTTCACATGACAATAATATTAGTTAATATCTTCCCCTGCTTTGACACAAATTACACCTGAGCCAGTAAAAAACACCATTTCACAGGAACAGGGATAGAAACATGGAATGTTGTTCCTGAAATCTAATTACTAGTCATAAGCCAAATAGTAGGTTTTCATAGGAATAGGGGAAAATGTTCCTAAAATTTAATGATGTCAACCATCTCTGCTCAAGAAGGGTTTGAAAGTTTAGCAGTTCATCCATTTAATATGGCATTGTAATTGCTGGTAAACATAATATGATTGTTTTTGCATTCGATGACCAAGGCCAGAGGCAGAGATTCAACATAGAGATTCAGCAGACGTAGTTTATTAGGTCTGGTCATAATCACATAGGCAAGAGGCAGATATTCCAGTTGGTCTACTTCTTGTTAGAGAAAATAGAAGATACTAAGGATGAGATACCCACAGCAAAAACCAGGCACACCAGGGAAGACAAGAAAATTCTAGCTACACAATGTTCTCTGAAAAACCTTTAAAACATTTAGTTGTATAGGCTGAAATGAAAAAAAGATTACTATTAACAGCATTCCATTCCAATGTCTAAATGTTTGCCAATCCTGAAATACAACGAAGAAGACAACCAAAAAGCAGCAGTAACCATAAAAATTGAAATAATATTAGAAATAAATTGCATTTATTTCGAAATTAAGGCAAATTTCACTACCATGGAAGGAAAAATGTTTTTATAGCGCAGTTTCTACACTGGAACGATTATTTTAACGATCACTTATGGTACATTTTTTAATATAATGATTTATGTTTTTTATATAATAATTATCTCTTAATTATTATGTAGTGGAATTCAATAAAGATATTTATATTTAGGTACATTCACAAATGGTAAGTTTTTTTCGCTTGATCATTTTTCGGAAACATTTTCTTATGCAAACTCTTCTTCCGTGGTTAAATGACAGTTGTAGAATACACTTATATAATGCATATCTCTATTCAATTTGTCCTCATTCGAAAAAAAAAATTCCACATCTATTTGTTATTTCAAACTCTTTTTCCTTAGGTATGGTTGCGTGTCCATTCGCAGCTTTTAGATTTGTTCAATGATAACATGTTTGCTTCACCATTCATTAATTTGTTTCTTCCCCCTTTTTTTAAAAACTTATTTATACAAGCTCACCACAACTACCTATTTGCCTGTTATTGTTCTTTACATTCGTTTCTGGCTTCCCTTCCACAATGGAATTTAATAACGAAAAAAATGGGCTTTTGTGATTGGTGGCATTGCATTAGATTTTACCTTTTTTGTGTGAACTTTAAGCTACTCTCCTTTACCCTGCCATCTTTCTTTTGATCCACTTCAACCTTCCCTTCCGCATTTTCTTTTAGTAAAAAGAAATATCGGGTTTGATTTTCTAGGTGGGGGCATAACATTCGGTTTGGTTGTTTGTTTTGGTGTGTTCTTTCACATTCTTGGTTGATCGTTGCATTTGTCATGCAGCGCATCCATTATCCTCTAATTTTGGCATTAAAAAACATGGACACAGCTTTAACAGAAGGAGGTGTTACGCGCCTAATGTCCAGTTGCTCAGATACGAGTTCCACATTCCAGATCCTCAACATTTGTCATGTGCGCTCTCTATTGAATAGTGACACCCAGCATCGAGTTGACCTTTCTGACGGTATTCACATCTAGAAGGCATTGTTTCCCTCCAAGTTTTCGAAACTGGTTGCAGACAAAACGTTGAAAGAAGGCACAATAATTCAGCTACAAAAAGCCGTTTGTAGGATGGTCAAACATGAAATGTAAGTAGTCGATATTTTGACTTCCCTTTCGTCTTTTCTATCTCGCACAATGTTTTCTAACATTTTCATTCCTTACATTGCATGCCTGCATGACCGTTTTAATTACCAATATGGATATAGCGAAAGAAACATATCCACAAATTGGTTCTCCTTCCCGGATCCCCAGTCATGTTATTCGGGGCAAACAAGCCTGTGTTGACCATCCTGAGGGTGTGCCCAAAACTTTATTTCCGCAAACACCGCCTCAAAAGATTTATGCTTCCTCGAAATCAGCATCGAAGGCCATCTTCATAAACGACTTGAACACAACCATGCGTGTTTGGTCCATAGAGGGCAGAGCGATCGCGAAAAACTCCATGCAGACATATAGTAATGATAACGGCAATGGTTGTTTCTTTGGTTTCGACTTCGTGGATAGCAAAGGTGGTGAAATTTGTGTTACTTGTTTTAATGAGATTGCAGAAAATTTATATGGCACGATAGAAAATGAAAAAACGTACACCATCTCTGACGGAAGAATTGGAAAAGCAAAAGAAAAGTTCAACAACATAAACAGCGCACTCGAAATTTTCCTGTCGGCAGCATCTATTGTCCGGCCTCTACATGTCAACAATGAAATCATACCTTTACACCACTTCCACTTTGTCCCCATCAAAGACATACCTGGAAGACCTACCGGATCTTTTGTTGACATTCTTGGTGTTGTTCTTGTTATTTCTTCACGATCCACCATTCTCAAACGTGATCAGACAGAAACGTTCAAGCGAACAGTGCAGGTTAAAGACATGTCTGAATTTAGTGTTTCCATCACTTTGTGGGGTCAACATTCAACTGTACTTGGAGAAGAGCTAGAAGAATTCCTTTCAATTCCACAGAAACCAGTTCTTGCTCTTAAAACAACTCGTGTTTCCAACTTCAACGGAACATCTCTTGATACTATATCCACTACAAAATGGTTTGTCAATCTAGTGATTCCTGAAAGCCTCTCTCTACAAGAATGGATTGCATTTGATGCTTTCAATGTCCCCGTACCATCTATCACAAACAGGGTTCTAGGGCCTCCATCTGCCTTGTCCTCTCCGGAAACAATAGCTCAGGTCCTGCAAATGGGTAACACAGATAAAAATGAATGGGCTACAATTACAGTAAAAATCATAGACATTGCATTGGACAATTTTTATTACTTGGCATGCCCTTTAGTGAAAAATGGTACATAGTGTCACAAGAAAGTGAAAGAACTGGAAAACGGGTCCTGGTTTTGTGGGAAATGTAATATTCCTATCCAAAAATGTGACTACAGGTATGCACTCTGTGTCACTTTAAAAGATGGCACAGGAGAACTTCAATCCGTAACTGGATTTAATGAGACTGCTAAAAATATAATGGGCGTCAAAGCTGAAGACTTGCAGTTTTTGAGCATAGATGATGGTGCAACAACTAAAATTGCAAACAAAGTTATAGGCCACGAATATCAATTTACGCTTTCCATCAAACTTGAAACATACCATGGGAAGAAGCAGTTTAAATGTGTCATTATAAAGTAGCACAAACTTGAAGCTACGGCTTCCCTTCCCTGAATTACGTTTACGTAACAATATACTTCACTACATTCATGTTCCCCCCTTGTAAAGCTCTCTTGGTCTCTTGATATGCTACCACCCTTTCCAATAACTCTTTCTTGCATAGATGAATGTCTAGTTGTTCCTTTTTGCTCTACTTTTGCTTATGTAAACTCGGGTTCAATGGATATCGATATATATACCTTTTGTTTTGTAATTTTTGTCACACTCTCTATGTTTTTGAACATCAATAATTGGAATTCCTAAGCCATTTCCTTTAAAAAATAAATACTATTGATGGTCTTTTATATTGTATGGACATGTTCTTTCCTTCGAACACTTTCCTGTATTCATAACTTTTGTTAAATGAGCTTTGCTAGTGTTATGTTCCTTTACTTGTAATATACATGTGCAAAACAACTTTCGTATTCTTTTGTTTTACTCCATGTATGGCTAGATGCACACTTTTTCCTTTACTTGTCTCATACTTTTGCTCCTGCTGCAAAGCATTGCAATATTCCCCATGTCTGCAGAGAAACAATTAGCTCGAAGAAGAGAAATCTACGCCAAAAACAAAGAGAAAATAAATGCAGATCAGTGCCGCCGTTACCATGCAAGAAAAAACACACATTGCACATCTTTTTTTCCCCATCTCACCCCGTTCCGGCCCCCAGCACCTGCCCTTCCTTCGCCCCATTCCAGCTCTCGCGGTGCCTCCTCGTCCAATGCCACAAATTTTTTTCGCTCCCCACCTTCTGCTCCACTTTACCCGTTCCTTTCGCAAAACACTTCCACCCTTCCCTTCTATGAGGCCCGTGCACCCTGGGATACACAACACTTCCCTTCTTGATCAACGCATTCCTCTTCCCCCCATCAACCACGCACTCTCCACTATCCTCTGCTTTCTCCCTTCCTATTGATGCTCTGTCGACCTCTTCGTATTCATTTGTGCTACCTTCCCCAACTACCAATACATGCCAAAATCTTGATGGGTTTTTTTCTGCTACAATGTTCCCTTCCGAGCCATCCGCCTCTTCTTTGTTCTCCTTCACAGATGCACAAAGGAATTTCCGCAAAAGGATAGATTCCCTTTCCACTGCAAGCACATGCACTATCTACTTGGATAATTACCCTGGAATTCAAACTAGGTGTTGTTCAGGATCTATCCTTTACTCCAGGTGCAGGCTTGAGAAACAAGGACACCAATTTTCTTCTTGGAACAACATGGACCCTGGTGTATAGCCATCCGTACTACAATCTTTGACACATGTTGAAGAAATGTTGATTGTTAGAGTTAACCCAATTCTCCAAGTAACCCATGCACGTGGTGGACAATACAAATACTCTGGGCACACTATAAGCTTCCCCCAAAATATCTCTTCCATAGCAAAGTACCTCCCTCGACGTCTCAATGATTTGTATCTACTTCTTGTGCAAAAGGCAGGCTCCCAAAAAACAAAATATGATTTCTACGTTAGTAGATCTCGTGTATGGCAGGCACTTCAATAAAAAAATTTGCATGACCCATACTATAAGGATGTTCTTGTTGACAATGAAGCCCTCAACACTCTTCCCATGCAAAAAACAAATATTTCCTCCTCCCTCAACTCCATACCGATGGACATCCCTACCTCTTCAGACACTGTCACACTAGATTCCAGCGATGATCCTTCACTCTGCACTTTAATTGATGTCCATTCTTCTTCTTTCGTCCCTTCTGCCCACAAATCCGGCACTGAAGATGAGCAGATCTCGCAGTTCCTTCTCTCCCATGATCAAAACATGCCTTCCACCATGCCTTGGCCAGACATAAGTCTTTCTCCCATAAATGAATACACCACTGAGGGTCTATTTTCCATGGCATTACAAACTTTGTTTCCTGAAGGTAAGGCTATGTTTAGACAACCTCGCATGAAAGAGGTACTTTTTCATGAATACACCCTCCATTTGATATGTTACCATGATAACTGCTTCGGTTTCCACCCCCGGTTTTGCTACTTTTTGCTTAACCTCATCATGCGGCATAGGAGCCAATCTACAATAGCCATTTTCATGTAACAAAACCTAGAAAATGGCATACCGCCAACTATAGCAGAACTCCGAAAAAAATTGCTTGAAGACCCTGCATATTCACTTCTGGATACCTTGATGCAGTTTGGAAATAACCTGTGCGGAACACGCTCCTTCTGGTCCAAATACAGAGGAGAGATATCAGACATGGTTGAACAATTGGGTGCACCTACATTCTTCTTCACTCTTAGTGTTGCAAATACTAATTGGCCTGATTTGCATAACTGTATGCCAGGAGTTCTGCCTCTTGATCATCGGTTCATATAAATATTTAGAACACAAAACATTATCGACCACCCCCATCGTGTTTCTGCTTACTTGCACCAGAGGTTCACAATATTCTGCGAGGAGGTCCTGCAGAAACACCTTGGAGCCAAGGACTACTGGTACAGGTAAACAAAATTAAATGGTTCATTTGCCACTCTATTACTTCTCTTTATTTCTAACCACCTTCTTCCTCTAGGTACGAATGGCAACATAGAGGGTCTGCACATGTTCACGGTTTCCTTTGGCTCGAACGTGCCCCCAATGTTGACACAATAGATTGGAATGAAAATGCTTTTGTTGAAACAATATGACTGTACTTTGATCACTACGTTTCTGCATGGAACCCTAGAGCTCCTGCACGTAGACCTACATTCTTACAAAGATCTCTCGAGGATGATCCCTGCTTGCTTTCCTCTTCAGAGGTTCTGGCTTCCAACCCTCTGCACGACCTCGAGGAACTTATAAACTGGGTTCAACGCCACACCAAATGTTCTACACAGTCATGTCTCCGAAAAAAGGGTTCCAGAACTATATGTCGTTACAGTGCTCCTTGGGAAACACAGGTTTTTTCTTCCTTGACCATGGATGCCAACAAAAGCATTAAATACCTTCCTTTCAGGAATGATGACAGATTAAACATTCACAATAAAGCCATGCTAGCTATATGGAGAGCCAACATTAACTGTCATCCTGTACTATCCTGACACGCTATTCTTAAATACATTGCAAAGTATGCCTCTAAAGTAGAGCAACGCTCTAAGACATACCACCAAATGCTGTCTAGACTTTGTTCACATGCTAACCCTGATTTCCCTTCATCTTTTTCAATATAGAAGACGCTCGTAGAAATTTTTTTTGAACATGACATAAGTGCACAAGAAGCTTGTCACTTGCTTCTCAAACTTCCTCTTGTTGTGTCTAGCCGGCAGACCGTCTATTTAAATGTGGGAAAAAAAATACTTAGGTACCTTACTGCATCGGCTACTCAGGAACAAGATACATCACGGCTTCTTGATGCGTACCTTGTCTTCCCTCCATCAATGGAGTCCCTTTCCCTTATCCAAATTGCTCGAGATTGGAGTTACAGCAAATACCGAAAAAAAGAGAAATGGAAACAACGCACTACACCAGCAATTGTCCGTGTGTACCCAACTTTTTCCATCATTCCACCAACTAATATAGAGGCTTTCCACCTTTTCTGTTGGTCTGAGCTCCTGCTGTACAAGCCTTTCCGGAACATTCCTTCAGATATTGGTTCTTCACCAGATATTGTTTCTTCCAATTGGCACCTGTTCAAAAGCTCATACAAGCTGTGGCATGTTAGAAGAACAAACACGGAACCTGATACATCTCCAGATGAATCGTCTAAATCTGACACAAACCCAATGCAAACAAGTGAGAGAATCTATGAATGGAAACTTTTGGTGAGCCTCCATATGGGACATTCTGAAGGTCTTGACCATCTACAAATGCTTGTCCTCCGAGAATATGACTCCTGCTATGATTGGTCCTCAAATAATGTTTCGATTCACTTGGTCAACATCGCCCCCTCTTTTGTCAAGAATGGTAAGGAAAATTTTTGCCCTGACCATACAAATCCATCTAGTATGTCTTCTCCGTTGACTTTTTCCAATAGCCAACAACTAGCCTTCACTACAATTCTCCACCACTTTTCCTCAACACACAGCCTACCACCCCTTCTTCTCATTATTCAAGGAACTGCAGGAACAAGCAAGTCATTCCTTATCCACTCTCTCCATTCTGCCTTCTCCTCCCTCGCTGCCCCTGCCATTTCACCCCTTCTTTTTCTTGCCCCTACTGGTGTGGCCGCTTTTAACATTTTCGCATCGACCGTTCATTCCAGCCTCTGAATTCCCATTCGAGATTTAAAACCCCTTGAAGGCCAAGCTTTGGCCTCCTTTCAAGACTCTTTAAAAAATGTTACATACATTTTGATTGATGAAATGAGCTTCATTGGTCCTAAACTTCTTGTAAAAATTGACTTCCGCCTACGTGAGGCCTTCCCGCATTTCCGTACTTCCCCCTTCAGAAATAGATCAATGATTCTGGTTGGGGACCTTGGTCAACTTCCACCCGTTATTGACATTCCACTATATGCCAGTAATTCCTACGGTGGATCCCTTTGGCGCAAATTTCATAATTCAATCTCGTTGACATCTATATTCCGACAACAAGGCTTTGCTCCGACTCAAGTTTCCTTTCTTAATTTACTTCTCAACATCCGAAATGGTGTGGCCACCCTTCTAGACTGGGATACTTTGATGTCCTGCGCTGATTCATGCCTCTCACAACAAGAACTTTTATACTTCCACAATGCCCCCCACCTCTTCTCAACAAATACTCTTGTTAAAAAACCACAATTTACAAATGCTGAAGGAACTCAATTCTCCAGTTGCCTTGTCCATTGCTCTAAATACAAGAAGAAGAAGTGACTACAATGATCCTGATGACGACCAACTAGAACAAATAGTGCTCCTTTGCAAAGACCAAAAAATCATGCTCACTGCTAATTTATGGATTGCTACCGGGCTTGTTAATGGCGTGTTTGGCACTATCGTTGACATTGTCTATTCCCCTTCCTCAGCTCCACCTTCTTTGCCTTCTTTTGTTATTGTCGACTTCGATCGGTATTCTGGTCCACCGTGGAATCCATCAAATCCCTCCCACATCCCCATTCCCCCCATTTCAAGAGGTTCTCGTACACAGCTACCTTTAAAAATGGCCTGGGCGTTATCTATTCACAAAGCCCAAGGACTCACCCTTGGTCGTGCCACCATAGACATTGGATCCACCGAGAGACCAGGCCTTACTTTTACTGCTCTTTTGCGAGTGCCCTCCTTGGATAAGATTCATATCTTCCCAGCTTTCTCCTTTGACCCTTACTCAAGAATTTCTTCTACCTCCCTCCTGCAATTCTGAAAAGAAGAAGAGCTTCATCTCCATTCCCTCCCATCCTCCCACTCCTCCTGATTCATCCCCTGTAACCTTCATCATCTATAACTCCCTGCCCCTATAAAATCCTCCGCGCATAGCAATCTCGCCATTTCCTATTTACCTTGTTTGGGCCTTCCTCTCCACTTCTTCTTCTACATCAAGCACCGTTGTACATGTTTGGTTTGTTATATTAAATAATATTTTCTTCTAGCCCGCTCTTCTTTACTCCTTTCGTTCTCGGAATTTCTTTCGTTTTATATCGCATTGTTTTATGTCCTTTTTTCTCTTCCTTTGCAACAATTCTTACATTACTCTTTGCCAATTACCGTTTCGGCATTCCCATGGCACACACTCAGCGTGCGATTACTAGTAGCTAAACTACCTACATGTCAATGTTTATTTGCACATTTATTAAGGGGGTGACATATTTATTGTCTCTCACTTTGGTATTGTCCCATGTTGTTTCTATTACTTACATATAATTTGGGTCCCCCCGAAGTAGGTTGATGACATAAAAGTGTAGGTGAGATTTTTTTTTAATTGCAAAAATAGGTGAGATTTTTTTTTAATTGAAAAATAGATGAGTTTAGAGTCAAATTTGTTTTGTGGTGGAAGATGGAAACTCACCCACCCACTTGGATTTGGAGTGGGTTTTTGGATTTGGATTTGGACTTGGACTTGGACTTGGATTTGGATACGGTCAAAAGTCAAGATTTTTCTTTTAGTTTTTTTTAATATTAAGTTAAATGTTCAAATAAAAGATTTATTAGAGAGGGACAATGCATACAAACAAGAATGCAAATGCAAGTATGGAGAGAATATACGGAAAAATGCAAATAATATAATTGCATATACCTAAATTTGGTAAGGAATTAGTTATTTATTATAATTTTTTATACTCTTGTATTTGTGTGTTTAATGACTAGCAATCGCAAGTGAATTGTATAATGGAAACACCAAAACCGATACACCAAAGAAAATAAGCTTGAAGGAATGAAACATTGTATGAGGAATGAGGGTGGTGAAGAAGGGGATTAAGGGAGGAGAAGTCTAGGGGTGAGGAATTGACCAATGTTCACAATGTCAAAATTTACTTTTTGCAATGTTAGCATTTGTCTTTTCAGAATAGTCAAAGCAAATGGAAATTTTAAAGGAATTCACTTGTGTTTGTTACATGATAATTTATAGATATGAACATGTGGAGGGGATTTGGCATCCCATGTTGAGTTGATCTAGTAATTGAATTTGATAACCATAAAACATGGCAAGTTAGGAATTTTTGTGCCATGTTTATAGATCATTATCTTAGCCCATTCTTCGCACTTGCACGGAAAATAATAAATATCAACCATAAGATTTTTCCTTGTGGATTTGTATTTCACGCGACCTCATCAACATTCAAAGTTCTTAACACTCATTTTTCATGTGTATATTATTATGCATGTTATTTTGAAATTTTGGCTTTATATAACTTTGCACCATAAGGGAGTGGTCAAAGAAGATTATCTAGAGGACCAAGCGTATGGGTATTCTCATTAGTTTTGTAAGGAATTTTTCGAAAGTAAATACACTAATTGTTGATTCATTGAATGTTATTTTATTTAATATTGTAAACATATTATCTATATCAAATGGATTTATTTCCTTGCATTCATGTTGTTATCACCAAAAAACAGGACCCTACGATTTGGCATGCCTGTGTGAATGAGAAACCGATATTTTTGGATAACATTGGACCATATCTCAAGTTGTGGGACTTGCTACTTGAGATGGACCTCAAGAGAATGTTGGATCCTCTACCTAAATCTAATGTTAAACTACTCCTAGAAGGGAAAATGCAACTAACTATTCCTAAACTAACCATTCCAAGGGACCAAGGAGAGAGGGAGGGTTAGAAATATGCATAAAAGGGAATTCCTACACTAAAAGAGGTGATAACACCAAAAAAAATGGAGTTGAAACACTTTCAAATGCATGAAAATGGGAGAAAATGGATCTGGAGAGGGTGGACAAAGCACCACAGACCACAACAACACTCAATGCACCAGTTTCATAAGCACAACATCATTGAAGCTTGTCATAAGAACAAGAAAATGCACAAAATACCTGGAAACATGAAGAAAGGCAAGATAAAGCAGTAAAAACCCAAGCTAGGGTAGTGAAACAACCACAAAAATTAATTTTATTGCTTCATATGGTTGCACAATACATCACATTGAAGAAAAGAGACATGGATTCATCTTGCAATGCCAAAAAATGAGGCCTTGAACTCCAACATTCACCCTGTAACTAAAAAAAAGGGAGAGCAACATTTCAAAATGTCCAACCACGACAAATGAGCTCTCTTTTACAATATATAGAAGTCAAAAAAAGCAAGAGAGGAGGGAAATCCCGAAATCTGCATCCAACCACCAACAAAGATAATTCAATGGCCTACAAAACTCATGGAAAACTCTACAAAAGCCCATCCCTCCATGTCCTCTAGCTTGTTGGAGAACAAAGTTGCTCCATGCCTCCATTAATGTGTTTTCTATCCACTTGGGACATGTTCTTTTGGACTGAGAGAGTTTTCTTCATTTTCTACTCACCTACCCCACCTACTTTCCATATTTTATTGTTTCATGATGAAGAGCTTGGAAAGACATTTCCAAAAAGTCTAATTTTATTAGATTTGGTGCCCTGAGTCAAAAGTTATGGTTGTGTGGGTTTGCGAGGTGACTCAGCTTCATTTTTTTATGTAGTCACAAAATCATGCACTTTAGACATTTATTTATCCTGGTTTCATACTATTATTTAGAAGGCTCTTGAGTGAAGAAAGTACTAATTAACCCCCATCTTTTGGCCATCTTGCTTTATTTTATTTCGACATTACCACCCCTTTCCAACCACATGACCAGTCTATTTCAACACATTTCTTGTCATTTTAGGTCTTGCTGTGGGTGCGCCTAGGGCCAGTATTGGGGCACCCCGGTCCTTTTCACACTTTTCCACCACTTTTTTGGCTCTTTTTACTTGTTTGACATCTTTATTTTTTTGTGGTCTACCTTTTCGGGGTTAATTACAAAATTAGATATAGAGAACCATATAAATATAAAGTTATGAGACCATAATGAGGGACCTAACATCACTTACTACTATCACTCCATCTAGAGTTGCATCCATCTATTGCATTAGAGATCACTTGCATCCACATACCTCCATCATCAAGGCTAGGATATTTACATCACACTTCATAGGGGGAGGGATACTATTCTATTACATGCACACATTCTATTACATTTTCTGCACATAGTTATTTCTTGCTACTTCACAAATTGTGACTGGCACAAGAACAACCTAGGGAATGTTCACACACACTTGCATATAGAAGTGCATCAGGTCTAAGATGTAGTGCAGTGCTCAGTTAGTAAGTCCACCATTGTGACCATTGAGGACAGTATGACCCCTTCATATGCATTATTCTTTTTTAGGGTGTGATGTTTGTTTTGGAGTTTTACAGGTCTTTTATTCAACTTGAAGTATTGACGACATTCAGCACAGGACAGTGATGTTGATGTGACACATAGCGAGGGTTTCAGACTACCTTTCAACCCTATAAAAACTAGTTTCATAGTTTTCTCATAGACCAGGGTGCCCAGATTGCATACCAGAATGCCCGTAGGTGCTCCATTCCTCTTCCACATGCCCCAGTCTAGAGAAATAGTCTAGATCCACTCTTTTCGAGACTTCTGCACATTCGTTCCTACTCCTGATTTTTCTAGTTACCTCTATAACAAACTCTGACAGTCACCTGTTATCAGTTGATTTCTTTCCTCACTCTCTTTAGAACATTAGGGTTAACATTTCCTTTTGTATAATTGTTTATCTTGATTGCACACTTCTTTACTGCATTTATTTACTTTATTTACAGTTTTTCATAGTTTAAATTAACTATCTATATACTATTTAGTTAATTTTAGTTAATAATTTTGGTGAACCTGTTGTCTTATCATGGCTAAAGATACTTCTCCACCTCCAATCATTTTACAGTTTGATATTTTTGTCCATGCCTTTGTTGACACTCTAGCTTATTTTTTTGGTTATCAACCTTGTCCTTCGCTCATTCATCTTCCATCTTCATACATAAACCATACCGCTCTAGATGATGTTATTGTCATGTATATGTGTACTATTGACCCTAATACTTTATCGAGAGTTCTAGAGGAGGCACAAGATCCTCAACCTGGTCACATAGCTACACCTCCTACCATTTCCAAACCATAGGAAGTTCTCCATTTGCATCCGCCCATTAATCCTCTTGCCTTATATATAGAGGATTCTCCTGATACACTCTTTGCTCCTACCTCTCCATCTTATGTTCTTAAACCACAATCTATTGAAGCTCTGAATAACTCTGATGTTACTATTTGTATGGTTAATGTGGTTCCTCCTACTTCGCCACAAATTCCCACTGTCATAAATGCTATGAATCTTTATACAAGGTCTACTCTAGAACACTCCCTTGCTTTACCTACCCTTCCATCACTGCAACTTGTAGACGAACCACCTCACTTATAACCGCTTGAGGGTGTCATTTGTATGATACATGTAGTTCCTTTTATGCTTGTCACTACTACTTTTATCATTCCATATCAGGGGCCTATCTAATCCACGGATGTCCCTTTATCACCCATACCTTCACCAACTCTATCACCCTCAGTACACCCACCATTTACTTGCACTCTCTTCATGAATGTTTCTTATTGGGAGCACATACCGCTTGAAACTTCATACAAAGCCATTGTATGTTCACACGACGGTCTCCTTCGGCTTGGTTTTTCCTTGGAGGACCTCCATTCTCCCTTATACAATCCATATTTATATCATGGATCTATTATTCTCACTGCTGCATATGGACTCCATGTTTTCCATCTTGTTGTTCACCTTGCACGTTATCATAATTATTCTCCACTTACTCTTGGCCAATCTTGGTTAGATTATATTGGAGGCACGCTTGACCCTAGTCATACTGATATAGCTTTTCCTATGCCATTTGGTACTGTGCATATTTGCAATAGCTCTTTTATTTGATACTCACCCAATTTCACCATTTGGTATACTTAGGGATGTTCATTGCCTCCCTTTACTGATGAACAATATGCCATGGTAATGTATAGATTGTGTGTTCACGGTTATTTGACTAACCAACCGAAGACTATTGTTTATCAGGTTTCCCACATTGTTTTGTATGACTTCAATAGTGACCATGATGGTCTTTTAGATGATAATACTTGACCACTACTCACTTTTGCATCCATTGGGGGGCATAACACTTAATACACTTCCCCCACCCTCACTCATCATAATCATTTATACATCTATCATCTTTACAGTTTCCACTAGGCATTTTTTCATCACACGTTTTAGCATCGTCGTTACCCAATGACATACTCTTGTGCTTCAGTCCACACTTAACTTTTGAGGGATTAGTACTACATTGAACCCCACACATTACATTTCATCACATATCATGTGTCATACACCATCCATTCTACATTTCGTCTATGACATTCTGACATTTATACATCAGACATCATACTAGTCACCATTATATCTACACCATTGGCTACGTGCCTTACATCCTATACTACTTCGATTACATTATACATTATTCATTTATCTACATATCTTGCATACCATTCATGTTACATCATGCACTTTCACACATATTATACATACTATACTAGTCTTCATCCTATATGAGTCTAGCATAGAATCATTCTTACATACTACATCATTAGTCCATCTGCATACATACCATTTTACACATTCTACACCTCTGAAATTCACATTCTACATATCGCATATTCACCTTACATCTTGCATTTGCATTCTGCATATAGTATATTTACACATTCTACTCATCACATGGTCATCACCTATACTATATTGTCTCCTACGCACTGCACTCATCACCCTATGACACACTTTAGTTCCTTGCTCCATACTCAGATTCTGAGGGTTTATCAATCAAATGGACCTTACACTCATCACACATACGACAATCCTAGGTTAGTGACATATGCTTTAGGCTAAATCATCACCTATTCTATCATTTTGTAGTGGTAGACACCCTAGGTTACTTAACCACTTCCTTGTTTCATCTTATAGTGATATACGATTAGGAATAAATCATCACTTATCCATTCATCTTATTGTGATATACACTTAGGCTAAATCATCACTTATATGTTCATCCAATCGTGATATATGCTTCGATTATAGGATCCACGCACTCGTCATTTCTAGGTCGCATCTCACTACTACACCTACACATTCATCACAGCACGTTAGACACAACATCCTACTCGATCGTTTCATGATGAAGCACTCTCGTTTATGGTTCATTCTTGACTGCTGAGGGGGAAAATAAAAATTAACCTCATTACACACACTTCCATTCACTTTGGGGGCATGTAGCTCCTATCATTCCATCTTGCATTCCATTCCTTCCATCCACGGTATATTACATTGTCTTAGGGGCATTTACTCTTGTGTACTAGTATTTTGCGTGATCACTTTACTACACATGTTATATTGATTTCTTATATGTCATTATCTATACCATCCACACATGCACATTCATGTCTTTGTGTATTTGTGATTGCAGATACAGACCCTTCACAAGTAGCATGGATTCTCACCTTCTACCCTTCCTACACTAGTCACTGGGGGCATCCACATTCGTCTCTTACAGGTGTTATTGTTTCATTTTGTACTTAGCACTTTACATTACTTGGTTATTCACACTTTCACATATTGGTTATTTCTCTAACATGCTAATGGGTGTTCCATATGCAGCACTTGTTTTGTAGGATTACATGTTTCCATGACTACTTTTACTTGTTTGTTACATTGTCTTCCATTGTTTAATTTTATATGTGGGCCTTGCCCTATGTTTGGTGTCCACACGTGTTTTTTGATTGTGGCCATGATGGCCTTGTGTGTCTTGCGACATCATGAGTGATGTTCCATGTTTACGACCCACTTTTTGTGGTTTACTTTTCTTCTTGTGTGTTTACACTACTGTGCTTGGTAGTTTTTACATTATTTGTTTACTTTACATTTGTTTTCCATATGCATGTATTTTCGTACTAACACTTGTTTTGGCTATCCATCCTTGTTTGTGTGCGCCTTGGTTTCTACCAAGCACATTCACTTCCCCCTATAGAGCAGAGTTATAGATTTCATGTGGTTGGTCCTCTTTTGGGGCCGCATTATCCTATCAGCGACGTCGCATTCACCACCAAATAGGGGGTCATCATTTGAGGTTTTTCTACATACTAACACATAAATTCTACACCGGTTCGGTTCACTTATATAAAGCAAGTGGGTTTAGACCAATCTACGAAACCCCATACACATTGGCTTTTACAAGACATAGTGTCCTTAGCATTCTGGGAAGCAGCTACAGGCTTGGAGGTTACAGTGGGTGTGCATCTCTACAATACTTCGTTCAATGGAATCGAATCACCTAGAAAATAAGGACAATACAGAGATCTCTTAACACAAATTCAGGGAAGCAGTTGGAACTTGGAAGACAGAGCATTTCCTCTTGTTGATGAGAAAATGTTTCAAGTGGAAAAATTAGGTGTCTCCACCAATGTTCATGGGGCTACACCCCTCTGTATTGAGTCGTACATCTCCCATTATTGAATGTGACTAATCTTATTCCTATCTAAATGATGTGGGTGGCCAAAATTGGCTGAGGATCACACAAGAATACTGCATTGAACCTGTGGCAAAGTGCTTGTATGGGGTACAAGGGAGGGAATTACAACAATGAGGGGAAAGGAGAGAAATTAAGAAAGGGAGATTATTTTTGTGAGTAGGAAATCAAAGTCTCACACCTAGTAACCAAAGTAGTTCATCATTCAATATAGAGGAAACACAATGAAGCTAATGAGATCGATGAATCAAAACAAAAAATATTCATAATCACTTACTGAAGATACAAAGCTCTTGCGTCACTATGCTTACAAAGTGTATAAAAGAGGGAAATAGAAGAAGCATGAGATTCTTATAACTATGTTTATTTTGTCAACGATGAGAGGAAACCATACATACAAAGTTGCACACATTCATATATCTTGGAAAGTAGAAACTTTATTCCTTGATTGACATATAGACAAGCTGTACAAAGTAAGGGAAAAGAAGAAAACATGGAGAATAAGTGTATCTTTATTTCATGTATATGGATGACACAAAGTCCAACAACATATTACAATCCACTATTTCTACAAAGTACATATTTTTCAACATGTAATTTTTGAATGTAATTTTTGGGATCCTTTGGAATGGAGAAGACATCCCAACTTATAGAAATATGTATTGACCTCTCATATCCCGCATATAACTCTTAATATTCATATTCCACTTGTGATATTTCATTTGCCTCTAGAAAAGATGAATTAAGTATTTCTCTTATAATTTTGAGAACATACTTTTACATTTACAAAATATGTCACTTATGTGAATAAGACAGAAACTAGTGATTACATCCAACGAAGAATTAGAAAGGAGAGAGAAGAAGAGGGAGAAAGAGAAAAGGGAAAGTTGTTGAAGATGGTGGCATGCCACCTTCACCTCGTCACCTGAATGATTTGATTAAATGTCCCAATGTAGTGAAATAGGGATCTCTAAAGTCTTTATGCCATGGGACCTCCTTTGGATGATACAGGAACACCTCGAACTAAGTGTTTAGAAACACTTGTTGAGTAATCACCTTGATGACTGTGGACGTTGCTCACTGAGGTCCACTTCGAAGAATCTTGACAGTCGAAACCGATCTCTGATGACTTCTGCTATATAGCCACATTGTTGTACTTATTGGGAAAATTTGATGATTCAGTGCATTTTGAAAACTTTGTTCTTGCCAATGGTGATCACAATTCCTCCTTGATACATGATGTACAGATACCTCAGTCATGGAATGAGTGTTGAGAAACACTGTTTTAGGGCTTCTTAATGTGAGCTTAGGATAGACACGGGAACTATTCATGATTATCCTCTTTGATACTTGATTGATGAGCCCCTGAGTGATGAAGATGAATTCATCTGTTGTACCTTGCGATGCATTGCCTTGTTGCGGGACAAAATTGGATTCAAGACGATGCTTACAAGACCAATATGAAGTTATCAATTCATTTTTTGAGCATTAGAATCATCTTGCAATCCTGTGAGGATGAAAAAAAATCACTGATATATGTTTTTTTTAGATGTGATAACAAGTTACTCCAATTGGAACCAAAAATTGCTATTTTTGGAAATCAGGACTGAAGGGTTGTTATTTTGAGCAGGTTAATTTTTTTATCAGTTGCTTTCGCCGAAGTGTTTCCTTCACATTCTGATTCTTCCACAAATGTTTTGGGGTAAATTTGAATCACTTTGCATTTTTGGAAAGTGGATTTTTTCTTTTTTCTTTGTCTTTTTCAATCCTTGTGCCTTAGTTTTCGGCTTGTGGAATTTTCATTATTATGTTCTTATGGAGGAGTTTGCCTTTTTTGGAAACTTAGTAGAAGTGGTAAGTGTGAACTAGAGGAAATTGATATTTTTAGAAGCTAAACTTTGGAGTGTCAGATTGATGAAAAAAAATCAGATTCCTTCTGGTTTTTTCTCTTCAGTCTCCATTCATATTTTCAAGTCAAACCACTTCCCAGATTGACAACAAATGAAGAAGAATCAACTTAGGGGGAAAAACTTCAGATGGATTCCATTAAAAATTAGGGAAACCTTTTAAGTTTTTTTTTTTTGAGCTTAAATACGTTTGGATGAGGAACATTTTCTCAAAATTTCATGCGGATATGATGCACGGTTAGGGAAATATGAGCAATTTCTTGTTTGTGTGCCCTAGGGTTTCTGGCAGCTCATACTCTTGAGTTTTTCTTAAAAATTTGTTTCTATTTGTTATATAAATTCTAAAGGATTATGAAAATATTTTTGAGGTGATGTATAAGGTGTGGCAGCATCAAAAATGGAGGATTGAAGGAAATTTCAGCAATTGGAGGAAACTTGTGTGTGCATGAGAGAAACAACTAGTGGCAACCCGACAGTTAAAATTTTCACATAATTTTTTGTTTTGGAATGAATGGAACATTTTTGCACCAAGTGATTGGTTCATTTATTACAAAAACATACTTCCTAACCCTATTGGTCCACTTGGAGGAGTGTGATTGGTTGTTGGGCTGAGTGGGGGTCTTAGAAAAAACACCATAAGCAGCTGTCGGAGGCACATGGGTGACCAAAAGACTAAATGGGAGAGAAGGGTAGTATTTTGTACAATCTTCCCCAATGTTTTAGTGCACAAAGGACACAAAAATGTTCCCTCACCCTGGCTTGACAAGTGGTGGAGCTTGATTACACAAAGCGAGGGCTGGGAAATGAAGCCTGCGGGGATTATATTGACAGAAGTTGATAGGTTAGGGGTGGATTTTCTTGCACATATTTCACCAAATATTTTGTGCACTTGGTGAAAAAAAGTGCATCACTCTCTCATTGGTTGGATTTAAAGCCTAGAAATTGGTTAACTTTTTGAATTTGTGCCTTAGAGAGCGACTTGTCGGGACCATAACTTGAGTTATGGGAGGCGTTTTTTGATGAAATTTTATATTATTCCACCTTGAAATGGAATTTTTAATCCAATTTAGGTGGCATAATCTCCTGATTCATCCATTTGATCCCTGAAATAAGGATTTTTGATTTGGCTCCAAGGTTGTTCATGAGAAAAACTAGATGGGGGGATAGTGACCCAAGGTATTATGAAGTATCTGATTTACATCATCTTGTATATATTTTAATTACCTTTTTTATTATATCTTGTTTGAATCTTAACTCCTTTTGGATCTCCCAGAACCACTTCCTGAAGCTCAGTAGCTTTTTTGGCCCTATGCACTGCTTAGGCCTCCAAGACCCTCTTTTGTTGAACATGTTCCAAAACTTGTGAATCTTCCCAAAACCTTCCAAAACTCATTGAAAAATAATATTCTCTCATTTACATATTTTTTATTAATTTTGGTATTTATTTCCGATCTAGGGGGTGTACACCAACTTCAAGAAAATTGGGAAATGGCCTTTCCGAAACCCGCTAAAATATTGTCTTGATGGCTCTTGCTTTGAAAGCTCCTAAACTGAAGGGATATCCCTAAATCACCTACGGGAATACTAACACAACACAATGTAATACTCAGAGATATGGGATAGGACTGACTCGGGGATTAGGGTGATATGAAGGAGGGCTCAGAATGACCTTTGAGTAAAAAATTTTGGGTAGGGTGTGGTTGTCATGCTCAGGAATTGTGAATTTCCTTGTTGCACATTTGCATGAAAAAAGTTGGCTCTAGCTTGGGTACATGTTGTGGATCGAGTGTAGCAAGGACATAACATGAGAACTCCATAATTTCATTTTCAATTTACATATCATTTTCTTATCCGTTGGGCTATGGAGTCATGAAAAAGATATACTACACAACTTGCTTTATTGAACACACACACACACACACACACACACACACACACACACACACACACACACACACAAATAGAAGGGAAATACACAAAATGGGGAAACACACACAACAAAAAAAGGGAAACTATGTTAAAGGGGGGGATATTTATAGAGGCGGAGATATAATATACACATACCTGGTAATGGGTTGAGAGAAGTACATGCCATCATGAAACAATGGATTGAAGTCTGTTCTTTGAAGCACAAAAATTGTTATTTGATCAAACCATGCTTTTTTGATGGATTTTCATGGCTTGAGAAGAAGAAGGCTGACCAAAATTCCACCTTCATAATCATATTGCATAGAGAAATTTCTTGCATCCAATGAACACTTCGTCACTTTCTCAAAAATCTTGAGCCTTGATGTTTCCGCTTGATGCCCTGCAATCATGAGACATCGTTCTTCCATGTCTTCACGAGTGGGAAAATATTTTCCCTTTTTGAATTGCCATTTTAAATCATCTCCTACATTAGCAAGGCACTTGGGGGAGAGAGAATAAACTTATTTTCTTCCCTTTCAACAACTTATTTTGATGTCCTTCTTTGTTGCTATAAGCACATGCTTTCTAGAACATGTGCCACATCATTGACACAGAGGTCATCATCATCTTTGAGGGCTTGGTGCAGCTTAGAATTGTGTTCAATACACACTAAAGCTTGGGGGTGAGTGCAATCTGATTTTTAATATTTTCAAAAGAATCATGCACCTTTTCACTTTTTTCTGAATAACTCTCTTTGATGCAAATCAGCTTAGCATTTTCCTTACTATCTTCCTCCAAGGCAGGGATGTCATCTTCAAGATTGAGAATATTAAAAGAAGATTCCATAACCTTCCTTCTTTTTCACTCACAAACCTCTTCACATTGTGTGAAAGGAAAATGCATGCTTTCACATCCGCTCTTGTCAACCAAGGCATTAGGGAAGACATCGAGTTCATCCTTTGACTCTGTCTCAGTATCAAACATTGGTGTATCAAAAAGAGGAGTAAAAATTGATTCGTACGTATCTTGCATCTCCATATCCTGAGTCAAGATTTCAATACTGAGTTGAGGATCTTCAGCTTCTTCTACAGCCTTCAAGATGTCTCACACTGATGGTTCTTCTAATCTTTCCATAGATTCATCTTCATCCTTATTGGAAGAATCTTCGTGTTGTGTCTCAAGGAGATGATTGAAAATCTTATCCATACACACCCATGATTCATTTGAAACATCCTCATTCACCTATTCCATGATATGTTTTGCCCAAGATTCAATCTCTTACAAGCATGGGCATACTTGACTCACCTCACTTTCTGACAAAGAGTATAGGCCCGTGCTTTGTGGGAAGGGCACTCCTTCAAATTCAAAATCCATATCATCCTCATGATGATAATTTTGCTCCTTGGGTGAAAAGAGGTTTTGTTCAAACTATTCATTTTCCTTGGCTTCAAAAAGGAAGTGAGATTATTTCATCAAATCATCCATGGTTGAATTAGGAAGAGAATTTGGTTCTTTGATTGTTTCCCTTCATGCAACATCTCTACATCACTTGAAAGATCAAGATAAGAGGGAAAATCATCCGTGACCATATTGAATTCATAATTTTTTATCCATGATGTCAGGTGGCTTTCTTGCACTTCTTCATATATCTTCATTTCATCATTAATTGAAATATCAAAGTTTAAAAGGAGATTATTCATGCTTACTCTGAATTGGTCATCTTCTTCATCGTTGGTGGAGTCTTCAAAGAGCATTGAATCATCCATTATGCAAAAATGATATTCCTTTATCAAATATATTATTCCCCCAATAGGTTGTGTCTCAAGCCAGAGATAATTGTTGAATGGTGGTTCAATCCTCGTGTCATCTACCTCTTCCTCCATGACATTCCTTTGGTTTTCGTTGGAAGTTTCTATGATAGGATTTTCTTCAGTAGCGTTTAAGAACCTTTCAGAGATGAAAAATTCATAGTATGGGCAGCCATCAGAGTCTTCCTCCATAGGGTGCATCTCATCTTCTCCCTTCATTTGATGAAGTGCTTCAAGATGTTCCTACCTCCTTTGCAAAGCTAAAGCATATCTCCAAAATTCATGATAGGCTTCAGGATCAGGATTTCCTTCTACCACACTTAGAATCCTTTGCACATATTCTCTTCTCAAAATGTCCATTTCTTCATTTTCGTATACAATGGAGTCTTCTAGAGGAAGGGAGATGAAAGATAATGTCGTGATTTTATTGGTCAGCTGTGTGAAGTTAAAAAAGTTACCTTCAGTGGATTCTACACCATCGCGTCCTTCATACAGCATTTTGTATCTCTTCTAAACCTTCTTCATCCATCTCTGGGATTATTGATCATCAGCAGGAGAAATTCCCATTCTTTTTCCTTTAACAACACTCTTCTTAAATTGTAACCACCATGACTTGATAATTGGGTCTTCGCATACAGTGATTTTCTCCATTATGGAAACTCTTTTCATGGTTTCTATGGAGATAGTGTGAGCCTTATTTCCTTCAAATTTCTTGGCTTTTCAAGAGATTTTCCAGAATGATGGTTGATCAAATATTTATAATTCATGAAAATCCTCTTCTTTTTCTTCACTGACAAGTTTTGTTTTCTATAAATTATTGCTTTAAGTAGGAGGCTATTTTACTGTTCTTGAATTTTCCTTTTTGTAAGGACTGGTCTGGAACCATGGCTGATCAAATCTCTTATTTTCTGGTCATATGTCTTCTTCTTCTTCATTTTCACTCATTGGTACTTTTCTCCAATATGGAAATTTCTTCATGGTGCGAGAAATGATCATGATATGGGTTCGTTCCTTAATGGAAACGCCTTCAAAAATGATTTTCTTTAAACCCTGATTTTTAAAAAATTTGAATATATATACTTTTTTTTGTATTTTTGATATTTTTGGGCAAAGATTTTTTTTGGGTGCACTTAAGAAAATATCTCCCCAGCAGAGTCACCAAAAATTGTTGGTGAGAAAATTTGTCGAGTGGACAAATTAGGTGTCTCCACCCACATTTACAGGATTACACCCCTCTGCATTGAACAGTATAGCTCCCAATATTAAATTTGACTAGTTCTAATCCTATCTAAATGATGTGGGTGGAAAAAATTGGTCGAGGATCACACAGGAACACTCCACTTAACCTTTGGAAAAGTTCTTGTATGTGGTACAAGGGATAAAATTACAATGATGAGGGGAAAGGAGGGAAATTATGAAAGGGATATTATTGTCGTGAGTAGGAAATCAGAGTCTCACACCTAATAACCAGAGTAGTTCATCATTTAATATAGAGGAAACATAATGAAACTAACGGGATCAATGAATCAAAACACAAAGTCTTCAGATTCACTTACCGAAGATACAAAGCTTTTGTGGCACTATGCTTACAAAGTGTATAAGAGAGGGAAATATAATAACCATGAGATGCTTGCAACAACCATGCTTATTATGCCAACGATGAGAGGAAACCATGCATACAAAGTTGTACACATTCATACATCTTGAAAAGTAGAAACTCTATTCCTTGATTGACATTTACACAAGTTGTACAAAGTAACGGAAAATAAAAAAACATGCAGAAGAAGTGTAGCTTTATTTCATGTTAATGGATGACACAAATTCCAACAACATATTACAATCCACTATTGCTACAAAGTACATATTTTTCAACATGCAATTTTTTAATGTAATTTTCATGATCCTTTGGAATGGAGAATCCATCCCAATTTATAGCCAAAATTTTCATGTTTTATCATTCCTAGGAAACCACGGCTTTGTCCAGTCAATCCAAATGACCTCCCAAAAAAATTTATAACATCCCCCTAGGTTATTTAGGAAATTACATTAATTCCCTTTAGGTGATTTTAGGAGTTCATTGAAAATGCAAATTTTGGGCAGTCACAGGAAAGGCTATCGTTGGCCTTCCCAGAAATGGATCAACCCCTGGAGTGGAAAAAAAGGAAAAAATCAACATGGAGGTGAATGGAAGACCTTGGAACAGCATGGAAATTATTTTGGAAGGTCTGGGGAAGTTCTGCAAGACTTGGAGCAGTCTGAGTAAAAAACAAGGTTCACAAGCCTAGGCAGTACACAGACCTAAAAGAGTTGCTAGGCCTCATAAGAAGATTCCGAGAGCCCAAAATGGATTTGGAAGTAAAATAAAAGATCATTAGAAATATATTTCTAATGCCTACATGATGGTGAAATAATATTTTTCACAACACCTTGGCGCATATGATTTGCAGGCAGTTTTTCTCAAGCACAAGTGGAATCCTAGATACAAAATTCAATTTTTCAAGGATCATATGGTCTAATAAATCCATTATAAACCCACCGTTGGATTAAAAATTCCATTTCTAGTCAGGATCATATAAAATTTCACAAATAAATTCCACCGGGAGCTCAAGTTATCTTCGTTCCAAGTTACCCTCTCAAAGGCAGTTCAGGACTTAGTCATTTTTTTCGAGAGGACACGTGTCAACACCAGGAGCCTGGCAGGATTTCATGTTCCCAAAATCCATGAGGTCAGGTACATCAAACATTGAAAAATTCACATAGCACCCATGTGACCTTTGGGACCCTCATATGACCTCCCGACTTGAAAGTTCATCCCCCAGGTGCTTATTTGGAGCATTCATTCCCTGTCGTTGGATCAAGTGCCACATGTCAGCTCCAAGACCACCGTGGAATTTTATGTCCCTTATGCACCTAATTTATGGGACATCAAACCTTGAAAAATGTGCCCAGCCCCATTGGGAGTCTTCTGGACACTCAGGTGCCCACAGTTCAGCCCCCAGGTGCTTATTTGGAGCATTCATTCCTTGTCGTTGAAATTTTTCCCCAGCGCCTATGAGGAGTATTTTGGACACCCATGTGACCACTTTTCAGCTCCCAGTACTTTAAAGTAGCTTTTTCCTCCTTCATTCCCTGCCATTAGATCAAATGCCACATGTCATCCTCTTGACCACCATGGAATTTGATGTCCCTCACATCCATGAGGTCAGGGACATCAAGAATGGAAAAATGTGCCCAAACCCTACTTGTGCATATCTTTTGAATTTTTCTCCAAGTGCCACTTTTTCCCACTTCTAACTTCTGACAGTTATATGTGCACTTCATTCCTCCATACTTCCTCTGCAACATTCTACCATCACTCCGCCATTGAAAATGATCAGAGCTTATAAACCAAAGAATTTGAACACATTTCCCACAGTGATGTGCAGGTCTCAGAAGGATTTTTCATCAAAACGAGAAGGAGAAACGAAGAACAAGAGGAAGAAAACAGTGAAAATCTCCATAGCCTAAAAATAGAGATCTAAAGAAATATTGCAAGCTGGTGCATGAAAAAATGAACCATTTTTTTTTGTTCGTTCCTCTTCCCAAGACCATAAAAAAGGCACCTTCAAACTCCCACCTCATGTGACAGAGCATCCACAACTAATAAATCTCCTTTCCGGGTCAACGAAGAATGAAGTGGGATTTCTCGTCAAACTGGTTGTCAAATTAAAGTAAGATCACACCTGAAGCACCAAAAGAAAAAACCCACATCAAAAATATAATTATATTCGCAAACGGAGGAGGAAACCAGACCTGTAATTTTGAGGTCCATTAATGGCTGCTATACCCAAAAGCACTGCCAGGTCCAAAAATTAAAACTTTAAAATCTCCTGGATTATTAAGCGGGTGAGCCCGAAATTTCAGAGGGATGATATTGGGAAAAAACCCATATCAAAAAACTTCATTCCATGTCAATCTAAATCCTAGAGGCCAACTTTCTAAAATATCAAGCCTACTACATAGAAACTGCTATTTTGGGAAAGTCATCAATAGAAGAACATGTGAAGGAGATGAAGACATTGGAGGTGCACTACAGCTGAGAATTCACTAGAACAAGACATTTTTTACACTTACTAAAAATAGTAAGTGGGCCCTCAAGCACCTACTAAAAATAGAAAGTTGATCTAGAAGGAACGATGAATGCATGGAGAAAGAGTAAAACTAATCCGCAACATCCATTTGAAGATCGGGGACTTGCTTTTTCACACTTACTAAAAATAGTAATTTTATTTTTCAAAGGGAGATATGAAGACAAAATGGACGGGTCAAAAGTCAACACAGCGCTTTGCCTACGAGTATGATGTGGAAGACAGTGATGTCTTGTAGATGGACCTCAATGACCTTAATACTTGCATGGCCTCCAAGGATCGAATGAGGATTGAAGACCAAATATTCATAAGTGGCATGTTTACCACTATAGGGTATCCAGTGTCTGTGTAAAGTCTCGAGCTAGTCCTAGCCTAATCTTTCTACTGCGAGCCCAAGACACAAACAATCGGAGCTGACAATGGTGCAACGCTGGTAGTCATCAACCTTAGGACCATTTCAATCTCTCAGTAGATACCAATGTCCCTAAACATGGTCGTAATTTCCAAGGAAAGGGTTGTGCACAATTAGGAGACAATGGATTCATATGTCCAAGGAGTAGCACTTGGCTCATGGTTGAAAATAAGAATGAAGCCTTCCAGGATACCCATGAATCTACCAAGGTGTGAATTCTGATAATGGTATTATGATGTCATCACTCTCCTCAGTAGAGTAATGGGAAAAGTAAGCAAAAGAAACTTCTAGGACTGGATGGGTCTCTTCATTCTGACATTGATAGAAGGAAAGTAGAGAATTTATTGGTGGCAGATCATCAATGAAAATCTCCATCTGCAACTACTCCAAGTACTCACAACATAGAAGTTCCACATGACTTCTTATCTGGTTTATCTCCTCGCAAGCTCGTGATCATTCAAGGGATTATCTCTCACACAGAACATTAATTCCAAGGTACCTACATTTGAGAAACTTTTGTAATTGATATTGGAGGAGAGCAATTAGGCATTTCACACACGTGAACAATGTATTTACCATGTATGTGGTCTAAATCTTGGAAGGGGACCTTGAAGCTAGTATGTCACCAAAAGAGGCACCCCTAATTAAGGGATATGGCTCATACTTCATACATTTCTCAACATTCTTCTACATATAAGTCATTGGCTTTGACCAAGCTCTATTGAAACTATTTAAGTACCTTAGTGACCAGATTGTATTGTTTGAACTCTGAAGGAAGATAACCCAAGTAAATAACAAGATCAGAAGTAGGAGAGAAATTTATTTCATTCCCTATATCTCTAGGGGATTTCACGTGCAAAATCTCAAATGATGCATCTCACCTAGAGGCCACTTTCACACATTTGAATTTGCATTCCTACATCACCAAGCCCAACTTTGACATCCAAGAAGATCCTGACTCGTTCTATGTCCAAAAATTACAACATAAGACACAAATCAAGGACTATTGGTCCAACTATATTGATGAGTTTTAAGTACGTAAAGAAGATCACATGAGGATGATAATCAGTGAGATGAAGAAATTCAAGTTCTCTTAGTATGAAGACATCTTACATGATGAGAGGACATGAGATGTATGATCCTGAGTATGCAGTAATCAAGATGTCCCCAATGCCCCAAATAAACTTGCATGTTCTTGAATCATGAGATATACTGGAGGGAACTGAAAAGGTCGCGAGGAGAAAGAGGAACTGGTTTCAGAAGAAGAGGACAATGATCATTCTGTCACTGAGGAATTTCTCCAAGCTAGAACCAATCTTCACATCATTCATCTTCAAAAGTAGTAGAGGTAAATTTCAGATCTAAACACTCTACAACGAGTTCAAAAAGGAAGGCCATGGAATTGAAGACATCCAAAAGATTCAGGGGAGAAAAAGTTTCAGTAGCATTACCGCAAGAGGAAGACATGGTCCAAGTAATGAAAATAGAAAATTCAGTAACAAATACATAGGTAAATGAGGAGCATATGACTCATGATCCAGTATTCGAGCCACTACAAGAGGTCTTGCATGTTGTTGATTCTAATGCTCCTCTCATTTAGGAATTTCCTCCTCCATCAGAACAAATAATGGTTGATGCATCCATCATTGATCCTGAATCTAGAGAGATGTTTCCATGGATGTGGGAAATGATCATCATTGACACTCACACTGTGTAATAAGTAGTAACCCCCGATCTATTAGCAATTTTCTTGATGGCTAAAAAAAAAGGTCAAGAAAGATTACACAGACAACATCACGATTCTACAGTGTGGAGACAGGTAATTAGTACATTAAAGCAGCTCAGCTAAAAGTAATCAAGCTAGTAGATGAGATGACACTAGCTAATTATGAGATGAGCATGATCTATTTGGGACCAGCTACTCATGAAGGAGATTTGTACATATACCAACAATCTTCCGCTCGCATGGTGGCAAGGAATAAATAATATAAAGAGAAGATTTAGGTGTTAGAGGAACAAGTACAAAATCTTTCATCTTATGTGCAACACCTAGTGGAACCAAGCACTATAAAAATCCCTATTGATGAAAGTGGTACCCATCAGTAGCCTCAATCCAAAATCCATGAGGAGAATGCATGAGCTCACGATGCAGGGGTGAGAAAAGTAATGAAAGGATCGACTCAATCTCTTAAAAAGGAAAGTTATCACTTCAAGAGGAATTCAATCTCTTTGCATGCACAACCACCAATAGAACGATGTGTGCAACTGCCAAAAGAATGTGAGCACTCAAATAGGATGTGGGTAAAGAAAGAGATTATTGGGAACCTCTGGGACCTAGTAGTGAGTGAGATGAGCAACACCCATTATCAAGAATTGATCGATAAGATGGTTTTTGAAACTTTTGTAGAAGACTTAACATGGGTATTGGTGAGGGCCCTAGCAATCAGATTTGAAGCAATTCAATTGGGCCTTCATAAAGCTATAAGAATAAACATACAAGCTGAAGGATAACATAAATTGGAAAGTTCAGAAACTTGGAGTACCCGCAATGAGCAAAGAATCAACTGACTGATGAGTTTGATCAGCCCTTTTTAAGAATACGTAAACAAAGTGGTGGGCAGACCCATTGTCCTTCACTAAGGATACTCTCGACTTCTTCTGAGAAATCCGAGCCTCCATTACACTTATCACAGAAAAGCATTCATCATGGTTTGAGAAGTGCAAGGACATCAATAGTGTGACCGATGGATGGACTGAAACCTTGAGTTGCATTCATATCCCTCATGCCGACAAAGTAGAACCAGTAGTGGCTCATTTCAACCAAGAGCTTGGAAAGACAGAAGCCTTCTCAAGATCACAAAGTGGAGAGCAGTCAGAGAATGGGGCCAAGTCCACCGCAGCAGCCCATCCTTTAGCATAATTCCTCTTCTTCTTCTTCCTCTTCTTTCTCTCTCTTTTCCCTTCTCATATAACACTCTCTCTCCTCAATGTTATATTTTTGCGTTGAGAGTTGCACTTTTTGATATGACTTAAGTGACTTTAGAAATATAATGTAAATTTAAGTCACCTTGCTATTATAAAAGGGACATAAATATTTAAAGTGGAATGTGAATAGTCTTAAATCACATTAATGTATTCAAAAAGTCACTAGGAAGATGAAAAGTTTCCTCCTCTTCTATAAATTGTAAGAAGCTCCTCATTTGAGGGTCTTCTAAAAAGTCTTTTGAATTTTTCTTCTTAGAGGTTGGAGCTCTTTTTTTGTGAATTCATGAGAGAGTTATCCTTGTGAAGAGAGCAAGAGATAGCAAGTTTCTTCCATTTCTCCTATTAAAAAATTTCTTCTACTTCTCACACTATGTACAAATTCTACTCGAATTTTAGCCCCTTTGATTGAGGATTTTGTTGGTACTTTGTACCCATTAAGCTTCATTTATTATTGTAGTTATTACACAGATTTGTTTTCTTCTATATTCAAGTGCATGTAATGAAAATTCTGGCTGGTGTATGCAAGTCTTTGATTTTCTACTTGCAACATTAGTTTTTCTCTTTTCTAATTTTCTCATTCCCTTTCCTACCTTCCTAGTAAAGTCATCTCTTGCAGGTATATGCAAGAAATTTCCGCAGGGTCAGTGGAGTGCCCCTGTTGGATCCCTAACTGAAAGGCCACTAGGATAAAACTCACATTTCACTCACACATGCACATACGGCAGTTGCACTGGTTAAGTAGAGGGACTTAGACTCCCAGAGCGTTGGCAAGATAACCACCAATTTGTCCCCGACAAATTTTCTCACCAACAGTTTTTGGCACCCACCGTGGGGCAGATTTAGCAGCATCTGCACCTGAATATGACCAGAAGGTCCGAAAAATACACAAAAAAAATTAGAAAATTCAAAATTTAAAAGAGAAAATTTCTGGAATTTGAATAGCTATATGAGCCACATGTCTACAAACCATGGCTATTCTGGGCAATATCTTCTGTTGAAAGACCCAAATTTCTCTTCCACATCCAAGAAGATATCTCTTCAGATTTGAGAGAAGCTATTTGGCATAACAAACAAAGTGTCAACCACTACTTCATTGCAACAAGAATCCTTGACCTTGAAGAAGAACGCGCTGCTAATTTGGAGAGGCAAAGACAAATTTTTGGCACCACAAAGGCAAGCATAGATTTCCAAGCTGGAGGATAGAAGATACACCCGAAAATAGAGACAAGGAGGACAAACCGACCCCATTTTTGAAGAACTTCAAAGAAGACAAGAGCTTCTCGGAATTCAGAGGCCTCCCCTTCATCAAGCAACTGGTCACGTTGGGAACTTGAGTGTTGTTAATCCTTTGGATGGTGAATTTCCATACATCAACGAGAACCTTGAAGATTTCATTGACGTAGAAACCGAAGAAGAAGTTAGAGAAAGAGAAGCAAGAGTGGAAGAGGAAATAAGGGCTCAAATTGAAGAAATTAAAAGACTTCAAGCCAAAGCAGATGAAAAGTAGCAATGAGAAGCCGTAACTTTAACAAGGTGGGAAGCTAGAACTAGAAATAGAATGGGGGATCATGAGTGTGATCGTGATTGTGAGGCCCATAGGCCTAATGTACCATGGGGAGGAAACACCGGTCCACTTGCTCTTGCTCAACCACTCCACGAGCTACCGAGGGGCTCAAGAAAAAACTTCCCAAAGTTTAGAGGGGATGGTTCTTAGCTCCCCAAAGAACATGTAGCAGTATTTATCACTATTTGCAGTGTGTTGGGCGTTGAGGACGAAGATGTGTCAGGCTAACTCTTTGTGGAGTCACTTCAAGAGAAGGCTGCCGAATGGTTCTACATGCTACCCCCAAGGTTTGTAACCTGTTGGGAAGATATAAGAAGTGCATTCAAACACAGGTTCAAGACCACGGAAGATTACCAGGATCTCTTGGTCCAATTGGTACAAATGAAAAAATAAGCCTCCAAGTCAATGAGAGACTTCGTAACAAGATAAAACAAAGTGATAAGAAGAATCCCTAAAGATGTGGTGCCTCTTGAAAATAATCTGAAGAGATTCTTCATCAGTGCCTTGCCATCAGAAGTAGGTTTCTTCCTTAGAAGAACCCAACCAATAACATTGAGCGAAGCTTAGGACTATGTAATAGAAATCGATGATGATCTAATCCTGATTGGTTAAGTGAAAGGCCCAAATGGAAACAAAAGGGTCAGAATTCAAACTCAGTCACCATGGATCCAATGTTCCAAAAAATGGAAAATAACTTGGTTGCCTTGAAGAAACAGCTGTCCCAGATCACAATGTAGAACACTCCAAGTAAACCAAACCCTCCAAATAGTTCAAGGATTGCTCCACCTCCTCACCAGCTTGCTCTCGAAGCACCACCAGTCAATGCCATCTGTGACACCGAAGAACCGGAGGAGGAAGCAGAAATTGAAGAAGTTGAAGAAGAAAATGTGGAGGATTATGAAATCTATCTTGAGGTCAAGGAAGTTTATGGTGATACACACAATGGCCTAATTGAGTACATTGACGATGAAGATGAGGATGATGAAGAATCTCCAGGTTTCTCATGTGTAGTTTTTACTCATGCACAGTCCAAGAAAGGTGCTTCATCCTCAATGGCTATGGTAAAGGACAAGAAGAAGAAAGAGGATTCTCCTTCGGAGGTCCCAAAAAATAAAATCATCAATAGAGGATCACCACTACCACCTTCGATGGAGTCAGCTAAAGAGAAAGCAAGACCCACTAGCTAGCAAGGATCATGCTTCCATACCAAGTAAGTCATCTAATCCTCTCCCCAGCTCAAAGGTTACTAAGAATAATTCTTCTTCAAATATTGTTCCTACAAAAACATCTAAGGTGCCATCAAAACCTGCATCCCCATCTCCTTCCAAACCAGTTATTGCACCCTTGAAAGAAATTTCAACACACAAAACAACAAAACCTTTGTCATGTAAATCTTCTGTTATTCCTGGAACCTCTTCCTCACCCACCATAACCCCATTTGACTTTGTGGAACATGCAAGAAAAACTAAAGTCCAGCTCTCAGAAATAGAATACCTACAAACTCATCCTTCCCAATTTGATAGGTTCATTGATGTAGTTCGTGGGGGTAATCCCATAACCTCGGGTCCAAGTTCCAAAGGCTTACTCCCCACACCATCCACACCACCTTCTCAAAACATGCTAGCCCTCAGTGCCTCCAAAACCAACAGGGTTGAACCTTTCTACCTATCACTTCTCATTAAAGGCTTTGAGCTAAATAATTGTATCATAGATTTTGGAGCCTCAGATAATGTGATGCCCATAAAATTTACAAATTCTCTTGGCCTCACCTTGACCCAAGAAAATGGAACCTACTATTCAATGGAATCCAAACAAGTTCCATTGGTAGGAAGGATCAAAGATGCACAGGTAGCATTGGCTGATTTTCCAGACAAGAAGGTGCTTCTAACCATCCTGGTAGAAGACATCCCAACATCCTTTGGCATGTTATTGAGTTGAAGCTTCTATAGAGACTTGGGTGGAGAAATAAAAATGGACTGGTCATCTGTAATTATTCCAGTAAAAGGTGAGATGAAGAAATTGCTGCCGGTAAGAAAGATGAAGTTCACAGTGCGGAAGTCTGATGATCCAAAGGCAAACATTCTTTTTCAAGATAGCGGGCTAGGAAACTACTTCCTCACATCAGAAAAAGAAGAGAATATGCCACTCCTTATGGAAGAGGAAGAAGATCAAGTTTGGATGATGGAATTTGATGGTAGTCATTCCAGTGTAGGTTTGGGAGTAGGTGTAGTGTTGTACTCTCCCTCTAGTGAATTGTACCCATTTTCCTACAAGTTGCAATTTGATAATACAAATAATACGGTGGAATATGAAGCTCTCCTTTTAGGCAATGGCGTGGCCGAAGACATGGGAATCAAGAAGCTGAGATGCCGAGGTGATGTAGAAGTGATAGTAAAGAAAGTTAGACAACATATCAAGTGAAAAACCCAAGGCTCTGACATTATAGAAATAGAGTATGGGACTGCATTGAATCTTTTGATGCATTTTCCATTGAATCTATCCCAAGAGAAAAGAATGAAAGGCTGATTCTCTTGCAGTATCGGCTTCCCTAGTGACACCTCATCCTTCTTTTGGTAAAGATAAGGTGACCATAGAAATGGTGTTCAGGCCTAGTGTACCAGATAATGCAAATCATTGGCAAGTATTTAACGATGATAACCAAATTCTATCATTTTTGGAACAAAGGGATAATTTCAATAACCTCTTCTTTGAAGGAAGTGAAAATCCACATCGTGAAGTGGTAGCCGAAGGAGAGAAAGAAGGAATCAAGGGTATTGATAATGAAGGAGTGATCAAATTGAAAGGGAACAAGATTCCCAAAGGCCTAGTTTCTTTGGAAGACCTCTTTGAAAAACATGACAGATTCATTCAAGAGAAAGAAAAACAATCTTCTTGGTGCCTAGCTGATTTTGATAAGGAAAACATCGGCACCCTGGAGGAGCCAAGGATGGTCAATATTGGAAAATGTTGCTCACCTAAGGAGAAGAGAAGGTTTGTTGCATTGCTCAAGAAATATTCAGATGTTTTGGCCTACTCTTATGATGAACTCAAATCCTTCCAACTGAAGGAGATGCATCACTCAATTCCTTTGAAGTAGGATGCTAAGCCATTCAGGAAGAAGCAAAGGCCATATAATCCAAAGATTGTTGATACCATCAAGGAGGAGGTAATGAAGATGCTCAATGCAAGAATCATCTTTCCCATCCACCATTCAACATGGGTAGCCAACATTGTGCTAGTGCAGAAGAAGAATGGTGAAATAAGAATATGTGTAGATTTCCGAAACCTTAACCAGGCATCACTGAAAGACAATTATCCTCTCCCTATCATGGACCACATTTTACAAGCAGTCACTAGATCTGAGATGCTTTCATTGCTTGATGGATTCTCGGGGTATAATTAAATCAAAGTGGTGGAGGAGGATCGTGCCAAGATGGCCTTCATGATGCCTTGGGGAACTTGTGCCTACAGCAGAATGCCTTTTGGCCTAATGAATGCAGGAGCTAAATTTCAAAGGGTGATGGATTTGGCCTTCAGAGATCTAAAACATTGCATTGTCATATATCTTGATGACCTCATGGTATTTTCAAAGAAGAGGGGAGACCATATCCATCACTTAGAACAAGTACTTGCAAGGTGTAGAAAGCATGACATATCACTAAATCCCAAAAAGTGCATTTTTGGAGTTACGGAAGGAAAATTACTGGGGCACATTGTGAAAAAACATGGAGCACATATTGATCCTAAGAGAGTATGATCCATTTAAGCATTATCTCTTGCCCACAAGAAAGAAAGGAGTTCATTCATTCTTCGGAAAGGTGAATTTTCTTCATCGCTTTGTTCTTGAGTTTGCTGAATTAACAAAGCACATCACCACCATGATGAAACCACAGGTAAAATTCAAATGGAACAATGAAGGGAAGGCATCATTTGAAGAGATCAAGACATCCATTTCCAAAGCTCCAACCCTTGTGTCTCAATATTTTAACAAATAATTCATCATGTATTGTTATGCCTCAAAACACACCCTCTCTGTTGTTCTTGTTCATAAAAATGATGAAGGCATGGAAGCACCTATTGATTTCATGAGTTGTCTATTGAAAAATAAAAAACTAAATTAAATCCAATTGGAGAAGCATGCATACACAGTGGTTAAGGTTATAAAAGACTTCAAGTTCTACATCCTCAACTCTCATATACTGGTGATGGTCCCTGGTAGTGTGATCAAGTCCATCTTGACACAGCAGGATCTTGGAGTAAAAAGAGGAAATTGGATTGCAAGGAAACAAGAGTATGACTTCGAGATTCGAACCTCCAATCTGGTAAGGGGGAATGGGTTTTTCAAGTTTATTGTTGAGGATGAAATAATCAAAGCTCAACACTTTGAAGAAAATTGTGTTTTTCTAACTTGTTCCAAAGACAACCCACAGGTTCTCTTTGTAACCACTACTAATGAGTGGTATGCTAATATTGCCTATTACTTAACTTATGGAGAATGTCCTCCTCATCTTGATTACAAGAAAAGGATAACACTCAATATGAAGGAAACAAGGTTTGTAATCTAGAATAATGTGCTTTATAAAAGAGGCCTTGATGGATGCTTCCTCAGGTGCATGGATAAAGAACAACAAGAAAAATTGCTTAAAGCATATCATGACCAAGCATGTGGTGGGAATTTCTCAGCAATGGTCACTGCACACAAGATCCTCTGAGGGAGGTATTATTGGCCCACCCTCTTTTTAGAAACTCAAGATTGGGTTTCCAAATGTGAAGCATGCCAACAATTTGTTGGGAGACCACAACTTGTTGCACTACCACTCAGGTTTGTTGTTATTGAAGAACCATTTCAGTAGTGGGGGATAGAATTCAATGGTGTTCTGAATCCTCACTCAAGCATGGGGACACACCTACATGCTCATGACAACATATTACTTCACTAAGTGGGTGGAAGCCATTCCCACCAAGCAAGCCAACACCAAAATAGTATGCAACTTCATCAAAGAGAATATCATAGTATGTTTTAGAGTACCACATAAACTTGTAGCAGACAATGCCACCTATTTCTCTTCAAGGGAGTTGACTGAGTTTTGCTATGGCTATAGAATATCTCTATCTCATTCATCATACTACTATCCATAGGGGAATGGACAGGATGAATCAAGCAACAAGAACATTGTGACCATTGTCTGCAAGCTTGTAGATGAGAACAAGAGGAACTGGCACAAAAATTTGTATGATGCATTATGGGTGGACAGGATCACTCCCAAGAAGGCAATAGGTATGTCACCATTCCAACTATTGTATGGAGTCGAGGTAGAAATCCCACTCACAATCGAGATGCCAGCTCTCAAGTTGCTATAGGAAATAGAAGATGGTCAGTACAAGGATTCCATTGACAAGAGGATCCTCTTTCTTGAGAAGCTAGAAGAAAATAGACTCCGAGTGGTGGACCACATCAAAGAGCACCAGTTAAAAGTAAATAAATTTTTTGATAAGAAGGAAAAAGTGAGAGAATTCAAAATTGGAGACTTCATCTTGCTATGGGACAAGAGAAGGGAACTAAAAGGAAGCCATGGAAATTTTGATTCATTATGGCTCGGTCCATTCCATATTCATGAATCTTGTAGTGAGAATGCTTTTCTACTCTCATATTTGGATGGAATGCCACTGGAATTGCCTCGCAATGGGAAATACCTAAAATTGTATCATCGGTGAAAGTGGGTTGTCCCCTGCCTTGTACTATAGGTGATTTCTAGGTGTGTTTCCCCTTTTTGTTGTGTGTTTCCTTTCTGTCGGTTTGTGTGTGTGTGTGTGTTTCCCTCTTCTAATATCTCTTTCTAGAAGTTGTACATGACTCTGCAAGGCCCAATGGATAAGGCATTGGTCAACGAATTATATGGTCTAAAATTGAGATTCTGGATTCCCATGTCATGTCTTCACTTCACTCAGTCCACGCCATGTCCCCAAGCTAGAGCCAACTGTTGTCGTGTAAATGTGCAACGACTAAATTGGAAGTTTCCAAGCATGACAACTATACCCCTATGCCGAAATTTTTCATGTTTTATCATTCCTAGGAAACCATGAATCTATCCAGTCATTCCAAATGACCTCCCAAAAAAATTTATAACATCCCCCTAGGTGATTTAGGAAATTCCATTCATTCCCCCTAGGTGATTTTAGGAGTTCATTGAAAATGCAAATTTTGGGCAGTCATGGGAAGGGCTATCGCTGGCCTTCCCAGGAATGGATCAACCCCTGGAGTGGAAAAAAAGGAAAAAATTCAACATGGAGGTGAATGGAAGACCTTGGAACATCATGGAAATGATTTTTGAAGGTTTGGGGAAGTTTTGCAAGACTTGGAGCAGTCTGAGTAAAAAATAGGGTTCACAAGCCTAGGCAGTACACAGGCCTAAAACAACTCCTAGGCTTTAGAAGAAGATTTTGAGAGCTCCAAATGGAGTTAGAAGTAAAAAAAACATAATCAGAAATAGGATTCAAATACCTACATGATGGTAAAATAATATTTTTCACAACACCTTGGCGCATATGATTGGCAGGCAGTTTTTCTCAAGCACAAGTGGAGTCCTAGATACAAAATCATATTTTAAGGAATCATATGGTCGAATAAAGACATGATACCCACACCATTGGATTAAAAATTCCATTTCCAGTTAGGATCATATAAAATTTCACCAATAAATTCCACCAGGAGCTCAAGTTATCTTCATTCCAAGTTACCCTCTCAAAGGCAGTTCAGGACTTAGTCATTTTTTGAGAGGACACGTGTCAGCACCAGGAGCCTGGCAGGATTTCATGTCCCTGAAGTCCCTGAGGTCAGGTATATCAACCTTGAAAAATTTTCCCAGCCCCCATGTGACCTCTGGGACCCTCATATGACCTCCAGACTTGACAGTTCAGCCCCCAGGTGCATTATTTGGAGCATCATTCCCTACCGTTGGATCGGGTGCCACGTGTCAGCTCCAGGACCACCATGGAATTTTATGTCCCTTGTCCCTTATGAAATAAACTTGAAAAATGGTGGGGGACACTCATGACTGCAGAGCCCCTATGTGCTTGAAATCAGGTGCCATCTACTCCAGGACCACCATGTCCCTTATGCACCTAGGTGGGGAGTCTTCTTGAAAAATGACCCATCCCCAGTCTTTTGGACACCCATGTGACTGCCTTTCAGCTCCCAGTGCTTTAAAGCAGCTTTTTCCTCCTTCATTCCCTGCCGTTGGATCAAGCGCCACATGTCATCCTCTTGACCACCATGGAATTTGATGTCCCTCACATCCCTAAGGTTAGGGACATAAAGCATGGAAAAATTCACCCAAGCCCTACTTGTGCATATCTTTTTAAAAATTTCCAAGTGTCACTTTTTTCCGCTTCTAGCTTTTAATAGTTATATGTGCACTTCATTCCTCCATTCTTCCTCTGCAACATTCTACCATCACTCCGCCATTGAAAATGATCAAACCTGCTCAAACCAAGAACTGAAACACATTTCCCATAATGATGTGTAGGTATCAGAAGGATTTTTCATCAAAACAAGAAGGAGAAACGAAGAACAAGAGGAAGAAAACAGTGAAAATCTCCATAGCCTAAAAATGAAGATCTGAAGAAATATTGCAAGCCGGTGCATGAAACAATGAACCATTTGTTTCTGTTCATTCCTCTACCAAAGACCATCAAAAAGGCACCTTCAAACTCCCCCCTCATGTGACAGAGCATCCACAATGAAGAAATCTCCTTTCTGGCTCAACGAAGAAAGAAGTGGGATTTCCCGTCAAACTGGTTGTCGGATTGAAGTAAGATCACACGTGAAGCACCAAAAGAAAAAACCCACATCAAAAATATAATTTTCTTCACAAATGGAGGATAAAACAAAACCTGCAATTTTTAGGTCCGTTAATGGCTGCCATACCTAGAAGCACTGCTAGGTCTGAAAATTAAAACTTTAAAATCTCCTGGACTATTAAGCGGGTGGGCCTGAAATTTTAGAGGGAGGATATTGGGAAAAAACCCATATCAAAAAAATTTGTTCCACGTCAATCTGAATCGCAGAAGACAACTTTCTAAAAATAGCAGGTCTACTACATAGGAACTACTATTTTGGGAAAGTCAGCAACAGAAGAACCTACGAAGGAGACAAAGACATTAGAGGTGCACTACATCTGAGAATTCACCAGAATGGACATTTTTCATACTTACTAAAAATAGTAAGTGGGCCCTCAAGAACCTACTAAAAATATAAAGTTGATCCAGAAGGAATGAGGAACGTAGGGAGAAAGAGGAAAACTAAGCCGCAACATCCAGTTGAAGATCGGGGACTTGCTTTTTCACACTTACTAAAAATAGTAAGTTTCTTTTTCGAAGGGAGATATGAAGACAAAATGGATGGGTCAGAAGCTGACACAACCCTTTTCCTGTGAGTATGATGTGGAAGACAGTGATGTCTTGTACATGGACCTGAACAACCTTAAGACTTGCATGGCCTCCAAGGATCGAAGGAGGATTGAAGACCAGATATTCACAAGTGGCTTGTTCACCGCTGCAGGGCATCCAGTGTCTGTGCAAAGTCTTGAGCTAGTCCTAGCCTGCTCTTTCCACTACGAGCCTGAGACATGAACCATCTGAGCTGACAATGGTGCAACGATGGTAGTCATCAGCCCTAGGACCATTTCAATCTCTCTACAGATACCGACGTCCCCCAACATGGTTGTCATTTCCAAGGAAAGGGTTGTGCATGATTGGGAGACAATGGATTCATATGTCCAAGGAGTAGCACTTGGCTCATGGTTGAAAATAGGAAGAAATCCTTCCAGGATACCCAAGAATCTACCAAGGTGTGAATTCCGAGAAGGGTATTCTGATGTCATCACTCTCCTCAGTAGAGTAATGGGTGAAGAAAGCACGAGAGACTTCCAGGACTGGATGGGTCTTTTCATCTTGACATTGAACAGAAGGAAAGTAGAGAATTGACTGGGGGCAGATCATCAGTGAAAATCTCCATCTACAACTACTCCAAGTACCCACAACAAAGAAGTTCCACATGACTTCTTATCTGGTTTATCTCCTCGCAAGCTCACGATCATTCAAGGGATTGGCTCTCACACAGAACATTTCTTCCAAGGTACCTACATTTGAGAAACTTCCACAATTGATATTGGAGGAGAGCAATAGGAATTTCACCCGCGTGAATGATGTGTTCACCATGTATGTGGTCCAAATCTTGGAAGGGGACCTTGAAGCTAGGATGTCACCAAAAGTGGCATCCCTGATTAAGGAATATGGCTCATACTTCATACAATTCTCAACATTCTCCTACATACGAGTCGCTGGCTTCGACCAAGCTCCATTGAAACTACCTAAGTACCTCAGTGACCAGATTATATTGTTTGAACTCTACAGGAAGATCACCCAAGTAAATAACAAGCTCAGAAGTAGGAGAAAGAAATTTATTTCATTCCCTATATCTCTAGGGGAGTTCAAATGCAAAATCTCAAATGACGCATCTCACCTAGAGGCCACTTTCACACATTTGAATTTGCATTCCTACATCACCAGGCCCAACTTTGACATCTGAGAAGAGCATGACTCGTTCTATGTCCCAGAATTGCAACATGAGCCACAAATCGAGGACTACTGGGCCAACTGTATTGATGAGTTCGAAGTACGTAAAAAAGATCACATGAGGATGACAATCAGTGAGATGAAGAAATTCAAGTTCTCTTGGTATGAAGACATCTTACATGACGATGGGATAGAGATGTATGATCCTGAGTACACAGATGTCAAGATGTCCCCAATGCCCCAAATCAACTGGCATGTTCATGAATCAGGAGATATACTGGAGCAGACTGAAAAGGTGGTGAGGAGAACGAGGAACTGGTTTCAGAAGAAGAGGACTATGATCATTCGGTCATGAGGAATTTCTCCAAGCTAGAAGCAAGCTTCACATCATTCGTCTTCAAAATTAGTAGAGGTAACTTCCAGCTCTAAACACTCTAGAGTGAGCTCAAAAAGGAAGGCCACAGAATTGAAGACATCCAAAAGATTCAAGGGAGAAAAAGATTCATTGGCGTTTCCACAAGAGAAAGACGTGATCCTAGTAATACAGACAAAAAATTCAACAATAGATGCACAGGTGAACGAGGAGCATATGACTCATGATCCAGTATTCGAGCCACTACAAGAGGTCTTGCATGTTGTTGATTCCAATGCTCCTCTCATTCAGGACTTGCCTCCTCCATCAGAACAAAGAATGGTTGATGCATCCATCATTGAGCCTGAATCTAGAGAGATGTTTCCATGGATGTGGGAAATGATCATCCTTGACACTCACACTGTGCAACAAGTAGTAACCCCCGATCTATCAGCAATTGTCTCGATGGCTAAAGAAAAAAGGTCAAGAAATATTACACAGACAACATCACAATTCTATAGTGGGGAGACAGGTAATCAGTACATTGAAGTAGCTCGGCCAAAAGTAATCAAGCCAGTGGATGAGATGACACCAGCCGACTATGAGATGAGCACGATCCAATTGGGACCAGCTACTCATGAAGGAGATTTCCATATATACCAACAATCTTCTACTCACATGGTGGCAAGGAATAAAGAATATAAAGAGAAGATTGAGGTGCTAGAGGAACAAGTATGAACTCTTTCATCTTATGTGCAACACCTAGTGGAACCAAGCACTATAACACTTCCTATTGAGAAAGTGGTACCCATCAGTAGCCTCGATCCAGAATCCATCAGGAGAACGCATGAGCTCATGATGCAGGGGCAAGAAAATAATGAATGGATCGACTCAATCTCTAAAAAAGGGAAGTCAACACTTCAAGAGGAAGTCAAGCTCTTTGCATACATGTGTGCAACCAACAGAATGCAAGCACTCAAAGAGGATGTGGGGAAAGAAAGAGATTACTGGGAACCTCTGGGACCAGTAGTGAGTGAGATGAGAAACACCCATCATCAGGAATTGATCGATAAGAAGGTTTTTGAAACTCCTACAGAAGACTTGACACGGGTATGGGCTAGGGCCCTGGCAATCAGATTTGAAGCAATCAATCAGGCCTTCACAGAGCTAGAGGAGAGAGAAGAAAAAACATACAAGCTACAAGACAACATAAATTAGAAAGTTCAGAAACTTGGAGTACCTGCAATGAGTGAACACTCAACTGTTGATGAGTTGATCACCCTTTCAAAGAATACATCAAGAAAGGGGTGGGCAACCCATTGTCCTTCACTAAGGATACTCTTGACTTCTTCTCAGAAATCTGAGCCTCCATTGCACTTATCACAGAGAAGCATTCATCATGGTTCAGGAAGTGCAAGGACATCAATAGTGTGACCGATGGATGGACTGAAACCTTGAGCTGCATTCGTATCCCTCATGCCGACAAAGTAGAACCAGCAGTGGCTCGTTTCAACCAAGAGCTTGGAAAGACAGAAGCCTTCTCAAGATCACAAAGTGGAGAGCAGTCAGAGAATGGGGCTAAGTCCACCATAGTAGCCCATCCTTCAGCATAATTCTTCTTCTTCTTCTTCCTCTTCTTTCTCTCTCTTTTCCCTTCTCATACAACACTCTCTCTCCTCAATGTTATATTTTTGTGTTGAGAGTTACACTTTTTGATATGACTTAAGTGACTTTAGAAATATAATGTAAATTTAAGTCACCTTGCTATTATAAAAGGGACTTAAATATTTAAAGTGGAATATGAATAGTCTTAAGTCACATTAAGGTATTCAAAAAGTCACCAGGAAGATGAAAAGTTTCCTCCTCTTCTATAAATTGTAATAAGCTCCTCATTTGAGGGTCTTCTAAAAAGTCTTCTGAATTTTGCTTCTTAGATGTTGGAGCTGTTTTTTGTGAATTCATGAGAGAGTTATCCTTGTGAAGAGAGCAAGAGATAACAAGTTTCTTCCATTTCTCCTATTAAAAAATGTCTTCTACTTCTCACACTATGTACAAATTCTGCTTGAGCTTCAATAAAGGAAGAAGGAATTTTAGCCTCTTTGATTGAGGAGTTTATTGGTACTTTGTGCCCATTAAGCTTCATTTAGTCTTGTAGCTATTACGTAGATTTGTTTTCTTCTATATTCAAGTGCATGTAATGAAACTTCTGGCTGGTGTATGTAAGTCTCTGATTTTCTACTTGCAGCATTAGTTTTTCTCTTTTCTAATTTTCTCATTCCCTTTCCCACCTTCCTAGAAAAGTCATCTCTTGCAGGTATATGCAAGCATTTTCCGCAGGGTCAGTGGAGTGCCCCTGTTGGATCCCTGGCCAAAAGGCCACTAGGATAAAACTCACATTTCACTCATGCATGCACATACGGTAGCTACACCGGTTAAGTAGAGGGACTTAGACTCCCAGAGCATTGGCAAGATAACCACCAATTTGTCAGTGCTTGAAATAATTCCAAGTGCCTAAAATCACGAAAATTACCTGCATTTTCCAGATTCTCCATTGAAGCTCCATCACTTACCCAAGTCCAATTTTCTCAAGCTGTCCATTTTTTCCGAGGGAGGTAAAAATGGATAACATATGCTTTTGTGCATGCCTAATATTTAGATTGACAAGATGTTGCAGATGAGGTAGTTAGTGAAAATGATTCCACATCTTGGTCACCTAAGGGTGAATGGTGGAGAGGCTTAATGCCTCCCGAGGGAAAACACAGAGATCCACATTGAAGGGGACAAACCTTAAGTTGATTAAATGCTACACCATACTTAGTGTGATGTTTCCTTTTCTTGAGCTATGGCTCCCTTCCATTACATCATGCCTCGATATTTTCTTCTTTCATAAAATAATTGGAGACCATTAAAAAAACTGGAAGAATCTTATTCAAATTACAAGAGCAATAACAATTTTGTGGTGGTGACACTTATGAAGAGAGGAAATGGAAGCTAAAAAATATGGGCTCCTGCTTCTGATACTTGGAGAGGTAGAGTTCCTTCCCAAGGAAAACATGATGACCTGCGCCAAAGGGGACAAGCCTTAAGTCAATTACATGGCACAATGTACCAAGTTTGATGTTTTCTCTACTCGATCTCTGGCTCCATGCCATTACATCATGTCACTTCCTTGACTTCTTTTATGATGGTTAGGACATCACATTGGTTTTAACCCAACCTCTTTGGTATGTTCTCACTACATTTGTAGGTCACGTAGATAGATTTTTTTCCTCTCATTCATGCTTCTGTACATACATGTCACTTAGTGTGTGACTTCCCTTTTAGGATCAATCTTGTATTTTTCATTAAAAATTTGGCTTAGACTCAAGCATCTTCATTCATTACAATTCTTTGAAAATTTTCCTCAAAATTGTAAAAAGGTGTGTGAAAGCCTATGACACTAAAAATCCCCAATCTAACATGCAAAGGTCCATGCGGGGATAAAGGAAGAATACATGGCTATATAGTGAAAATTATACTTATAGCATAGGTGGTTAGCAATTAGTTGGAAGCTTTAAAAATGAAATATGAAGGCACAAATGAAGTGTAAACCCTTCCATGTTGCATCAACAAAGCTAAAGGAGTATTGAGTCAGAAAAGATAACAAAAGGTACATTTCAAGGTGGAAGGAGGGACGAGAGTCATCAACCTATGAGTGGGTATATGAATATGAAAGTGCACCATTTTAAACCCATTGAGATGTGAAACTCATTGTAAAGGGTGTGGGATGTGTCAAGATTCATGCATCACCAACATGGCTACCCAAAGGTGAATGGTGAAGACAAGCCATAAGTCAATTACATGGCACACCACACTAAATTTTATGTTTCCTCTACTCAAGCTCTCGCTCCCTATCATTGCATCATGTCATGGTCTTTGATTATTTTTTAAAAGAAGTGGAGGCCATCAAAATAGATGGAAGAATCCTATTCAAATTGTAAGAGTAATAACAATGTCGCAATGGTGACACTTATGTAGAGGGGTAGTAGACGTTGAAAACATTTGGGATCCTATTTATAATACTTGGAGAGGTTAGGTATCTTTCTAAGGAAAACACAATGACCTATGCTCAAGGGTGAACGCCTTAAGAAAATTACATGGCACATTGCACCGAATTGGATGTTTTCTCTGCTTGGGCTATGCATCCCTACCATTGTTAAATGCCACTGCCTTTGCTTCTTTCATGATGGATAGGACATCATGTTGGACTCATCCCAACCTCATAGACATGTTCTCACTACAATGTGGGTCACTTGAACGTATTTATTTCTTCTCATTTATGTTTTTGTACATACATGTCACTTAGTGCTCGACTTCCCTTACAAGATCAATCTTGCATTTTTCATTACAAAGTTGGTTGGACTTAGACATCTTCATTCATTGGAATACTTTGAAATTTTTCCTCAAAATTGTAAAAAGGTGTATAAAATCCTACAACACCCAAAATCCCTAATCTAACTAATGTAGAAGTAGTAAGGTCCAAGGAAATCATGCACATAATTTTAACTAAGAGTGGGTGCATGCAAGGTTAGAGACAGTGTAAGAAGGAAGGAAAGATGCAACTGAGTAAAGTGGTGATTACGTAGGAGTGTGCAAGCACTTTACATAGTGGTAATCAATAGAGAGTGTGGTGCACATGGAGTGCACAATATTTTGAGAGTGCAAGTAGCTCACTGAAGGTTTACGAAGTAGCATAAGGTAACATAAGAACGAAATAATAATGTGTGATGTTGTGCATAGGATTTTTGGTAGCACAAAGGATTTTTAGGTCATCCCAGATAACTGAATATGCATGGATATTTTGAAATAGTTGTGTGTAATAACAAAGAATGCATGGGATGCACGCATAGAGCATGAAAGAAGCATTGTGTAGTAGTTGAGATTACAAAGAAGGTGCGCATATGTTTTGGAGAAGGCTCAAAATTCAAGAGACAGTGCACAAGATAATTTGAAGGTGGAACTTAAGTATATGAGAAAAAGAAAACAAATGTTTGGTAGAAGTGTATAAGTAAATAATGCATGGTAGAACTGGTAGTTTGTAGATGTGACAAAATACATCTGAGGGTGTATAATAGAGGATGGTGATAAGGATGCAAAAGTTAGAGGATCCCAATGACCAGATCAATGTGTTAGGTAGGGAAACATATATATGGGTCTACTTAAGAATTTAATGAGCTTGAATTCAATTTTGATTCTAAGTGGGAGAATCTAGAAGTATCTAGAAATACCAACCCGCACAAAGGAGGTTTCAAACAAGGAGAGAGAAGTAAGAACGCAAATATATATCTCAAAGGTCAAGTTCACTATTTGAAGGGTTAGAAAGGATATGGAAGTTGTGAGTAAGGCTAAAAATAGGCTAGTTGGCCAAGGAGCCAAAGGTTGTTAAATGTTCATACGAGGCACAAGAAATCCTTCTAAGAGTGGATAACTATATATAGGCCAGTAGAGCCGAGCTAAGAGGGAAAACCATTCTAGGTTAGGTCCATAAGAAATAAACCATTGAATGTATAAATCTTTATGAGATTTTTTACTCTCCTTAGAGAGAGAAGTTGCATGTATATACCATTAAGGCCTTTAAAGAAATAGAATAAACCTTTATATTTCATTTTTTTGTGTTGGTATCTACAAATGGCATCGGGGTCATCTCAATTATGTAATCCATCATCAAATGATATCAGAGCAGGCTACTTTCCTATGAATGAGAAGAAGAAAATTTGGCAGAAAATCAAATGAGAGGAAGGTAGAACTCAAAATTGGTGTTATCCACTGTAAAGATAAGGTGGGTAGAGAACGAAAAATGAGATCGTAGAGTGCAATAGTGAAAGAGTTGGAGGCAAGATGTCATCTATAAGAGGTCTTTAAACTTGTATAAATTGCAAAGAAGGAGAGACAGCACACAATAAATATGTGTAAAAAATCCATGGAGGAATCAAATAAGAGTCAATGACGTGATAATGTGAAGCATATAGAGAAATAACAAGTGATGTGCAAGGGGAGAGAAGACTTGGTGGATAGTCAACGATGTAACAAGATGGATTGCATGAGAAGTGTGCAAGAGAAAGAATGTCAAAAGATGATTCTCTTGTAGAAAATAAATTAGCGCACAATAGTTGGTGGATGTTGTTATGTGTGCAGAGAGAGAGGGCATCACATAGTCAAATGTCCTAGAGAATAACGAGGAGATGAAGGTCAAGCATGCACAGGATACCAACAAGGTGGTTTGTAGCAGAATGAAAAGAAGACCAACTCAAAAGTAATTAAAGGGTGAAGGGAGAAGATGAATTAACCTGGGAGTACATGAAGAAGACAATTCAAAGGGAAAAGAAATGAAGACTAGTGTATTTTAGCTTAATGGTAGTACGCATAGATATTGTAGATGAAGAGAAAGGAAAATTTGAGAAGAAGATGGTCTCAAAATATAATGAACACATGGAGGATAGTGACTTGATGTCACAGTTGGAGGCCATCGAGAAGGAATGGGGTGAAGTGTGTGAGGTCCTAGCTAAGGGATGGGAGGAGTGTACATAGATGTAGGTACATGTGGAAATGGGAGCACCATGATAGAGGAAGAAGTTTACGCAAAGGAAACTAAATCAGAGTAGTCCATAGATCATATTGTAAGAGTGTGTATGAAAAAAAATACATCAGAGGAGAGAGAGAGAGAGAGATTCACATAGATATAAAGAAAATTGTGTAGAAGAGATTTCGAGTAATGGGGAGTGTAGCCGCAGTGAAGTAGAACTGTGAGGAGTTGAGGTTTCCTTGAAGGTAATAGAGGAAAACATTGTGAGAAAAAGTTTTTAGAAGAATCGTGTGAGTAGAGTTTAAGGAGAGAAGAGAAGCAGAAAGAGAACCAAATAGATCTCGAAAGAGAAGGCAAAGAAGAAGTATCCAAGGAGGATGTGTGTGGTAGACTAAAGCTTCCCTAGAGGAGAAATAAAATGTGGTTTGTAGCCACAAGAGAAGTATGTGTGGGAAGAAAACACACCTAGAAGAGGAAAGAGTGCATAAATAATAGATCACACTAAAGGATTAAATATTCCAGAGAATCCATGAAGCATGGGAGAGAAGGAGTTTACATGTGATAAAACATAGACATGTTGATGTGTAAGTCAAGAAGAGAGGAGAGAGATTGAAAAGGTGTATTAGGCATAAATATGAAGAATGCACGGAGAAACTACACAGTTGATGATGGCCCATAAAAAATAGGGGCGTAGGTATAAGGGAAGGAAGAGAGAAGGATAAAACAAGTGTGTAGAGAGATGAATGCACAAGAGGAATATTTGTAGTGGTAAATAGCGCGGCCCAATAAAGTAAATGCGATCAAAGGCAACAACCAGAGAACATCTTTTGGCCCTGTGAAATTAATTTTTACAGCTTCCGAGTAGTCACAGGTGCCCATAATAGGTCTCTAGCACCCCTGACCCTGCATAGGCACCATGGTCCTAGTATTTTCGATACTCCTACAAATTTATGTGTCTGATTATGACACTCTAAGTTCCTGTTCCAGTAATTTTACAACTCGGCATAGCTTTGGGATTATTGCAAACTAGCTAAGTATTTTATTCCCTTCATTTGCAACTAGGATTTAAAATTTAATTTTCTTATTTGTTTGGATCAAATATGTACTTAATTTTTTTATATTCAACGTTGTTACATATTTAGAATCAGGTATTTATTTATTACATATTTGTTTAATCACTACTAAACCATGTTCAAACCTATCCTATCCTTTTTCATTATAAACTCCTAACCTCCTGACCTCTCCTAACCTCTTCCCCCAACCATTTTCCCTCATCCCACACCCAAAAAATATCATTTTGGAAGTCGTTGAAACCACTTCTAAACGCTCTCTTTTGAAGTTTACATATCACCGGCGATTCTAACAAATCACCCACGATTATAAATAAGAGTTCAAACTCTTGTTTTGGGGATTTTTTAAGACCTTCTGAATGAGTGGGCATCTTTTCTCTCAAGCCAACAATGAAGCTCCGCCACTGTAACAATCCCCAAGTCCTTCAACGAAGCTCTGTTACTCTTAGGAGCCACAACACATTAGTTTTCACATCCATAAGCCTTTCAACCTTCAGATGATCAAAAAATCAAGATCATCAAATCAACCAACCCCTTTGGACACTCTTACAACTATCTCCACATCACAAGGTAAGATCTTTCTTGTTTATTGACATTTCTAGTTTAGTTACACATTAAAGCTAGTACAAAAAAATCATTTTAAGCCTTTGTTTTCGTCAATTTATCGTTTCTTTAATAAAATCAGTATTTTTATAGGAATCGCCAGTGATTCCTTTGAATCACTTATGATTTATGTCAATTAGCTTTCTCTATCAGATTATTGCATTTCATCAATTATCATCTATATTCCTGGATTTAACTTGTTTGATGCAAGTATGTCTCTGCTCTAGATGATTGTTCCAAGTCAGTCTCACCCAATCACAAGCATCTATGATCTCTCGATCGTCCAACAATCCTTCGTGTGGGAGTAGTTATAAATCCTCCATGAGCTTACTCTGTGCACTATTATAGTCACACCTGACATCGAGGACATTAAGGAACAACTCAAATTCCTCCACAAGATTTAACAAGAAACTACGAACTACTACTATGACTACTTCAAAGCCATTCAGATTGCTGCCCTTTAGCTTGGGCTAACTACGAATCAAAATAGGATCTTCCCTTTCACCTTGAGTTTCAACTTATATATTTTTCATTCTTGTTATCTATCTTATCATTAATATAAATTCACTTAATTGTATCGAAGCAAGTTGACATCCTCCAAGGAAGTCCCTTTTGATTCTTGGAATCGGCCTTTGTTGAGTAGCTTGGCATCCCATTTTCTCTAATATTGCTTTTTTAGTTGTCTTTGATCGCAGGTCTCTTCACTTGGTGAAAGGAGGAGCACTCGTCTATTTTTAACATCTCATCTTCCCGACATTCCGATTGTCGGCACTAGTATCATTAAACCCTGTCATGTTTTGAGTTTTAGGTACTTTCTACATTTGATAACATTGACCTGAAATCTACCTAATACAACATCTTGTCGAGGTAGCGTACAGAAGACATGGGATTCATCTTTACTCCATTTTTTTGGTTTTTTTCTGCCTTTAATTTTATTTTGGCCACTTTTTTATGTATTTACTTGTTGTAGGGTTGATTTGCAATTTGTAAGGTCAAAATCATCGTTTGGTGTGCTTAGAAATGGTTTGCAAACATGTTTCTTGGAGGAGAAGAAGCATTGTGAAGAGGACATATGTAGGATGCGGATGCCCATACCGCAATTAGGGTTTTTCTCTTGCTTTGTCCTAATTTTATTTTTTTAGGTTCTATGCATGGTTGCAAGGGTTTGAGACATTCATTTTCTCAATCGGGTTGTGTTTGCAAGGTCTATATCGGTAGCTGTGGTGGGTGGATTACGCTCGGGTAGGATTTCCTCATGGTTTAGTTTTTTGGTAAATGGATGCTTCGGGAAAGCTACAATTTTCATTTTCTTGTAATTCTAAATGTAGGCAAGCATGGCTTTGTTTTTTCAATGGTAAAATCATGTTTTCATTGGGATCCTTTATGAGATTTGGAACAAATGCAACATGAATACTCTACAGTAGAGTCAACAAAATAGAAAATCAGTTTTCAAGGTTCAATTATATGAATATGCAACCAATGAAAAGGGGTGAATGAGCATTGACATTACCAAATTTTGTGCAAAGTATAACAAAAAGGAACACCCGTGAAATCTATATTCTATATTTCCCTTATGTTTGTAGTTGTAGGATTCATTATCTTATGTTTATGGGTTTAGCTCTCACCCTACAATGTAAGAATTAAAAACTTAACAGGTCTGAATCCTTTGTATGTTAGCTTCTCTAGCAGAAACACCACAATCTATAACACCAAAAGTTGGAATATGCATTATACATACAAAAAAATCCCACTTTTAAAAAAAATACCATCAATCAAAGAGATAGAATGCCTCTCTGAATGCAGATGCAAAGGCATTTGGGGGAAAATAAAACACCCAAAAGACAAAAAAAACCTTAACTTTAAACCATGTCATTTTCTGGTACTCATGTCTTCAATAGATCCCATGGCACGACATACCCACTTAACTATTTGTATTGTAAACCCCAACCATTTCCAACACCAATCTTGTAAAATAGATTTCCCAAAAACATTTCCCTAACTAAATATGAAGTAGTTTTGAAATATTATTTCAAAACTTAGGTTTGCACATGTATGAAAATGAAATTTAATATCAAATGTTGAAAACCGTTGCGATCCTTGAGGATCTAGGCATACATATGCCTAATTTAACATACTTTGAGTGTGTTTTCTGATAATGCATTTAACTCTGGAATACCATGTACTCACAAGAGTCAATTATTTTGTCATTTTATTTACTATTTTGATATTTTAATACCAATGTAGTATAATCATTTACTTAGTTTAGCCAATGAAAATGTGTAACATTCTATTTCGCTAAACATTTTGGAACTTGTGCATGGTTATATGTTGTTATGGGGGGCTTGTTAACACCATCATATGGATTGGTTCTTCAAGTAGTTAACAAGTCGTTAAGACTATATAGATTTAGTGAAAAAAAAAAATCACTTTGGCCACCTTCTCAAACAACAAGACAACAAATATAGGTTACTATGGCTACAAAGAAACCAAGCTCTTTGATACCCTCTTCCTTATCGAATATTGAAATGAGGGTTAAAGCTTTTAGTTTAGACTTCCAATTTCAGAATTTAAATTACTTTTTATGCATATGCCACTGATTTTCAATGCTTCACATGTATTTTCTCTTAGGCATGCATGAATAGTTCTCAGTTAGTCTTCTTCACGCTTTCAAGTTTCTAGAGCTTGTTAATGACATGAAGGAAGGAATTTTAGATTATGGTTCAGATCACTTGGTCCTGATTTTATTGTTTTGTTTGATTCAGTGTCCATGATGCCAGATTTTGGAGCCTATTACTTATTTTACAAGTAATTTTTTGTATTATTTGGGTTCAAGTCTTGAAAATGTATTCTTTTGTTTTGTGTTTGAAATTATGGAGTGTAATTTATATCTCATAGACACACCCTATCATATTCACTAATAATTCATTTATGTTCTCCAGTCTCAACCATGGTGGTCATGCTAAAAAAGAAATGAAATACGAGAGCTTTTAAAATACTTGAACTATGTTTGAGCCATAATTCTACCCAAGAAAATTTCCTTGAGCATGCATAATTTTCTTCATGCTTTCAATGTTTGTTTTTTGGTCCATTAAGGTTAGATATACTGGATCAACGTTGGTTGAATCTCTTAAAAAAAAAGTGTGTTCTTTACGTATGGCCTAAAAGCCAGTTTGTTTGCATTTGGAGCTTTTTTATTACTATGCTCTTAGTTGCAGTTTTATAGACATGGTCTTCCAATCTCATTTGTGCATCACAAGTTTCTTTCTAGACTATCTTCTATCTTACACCCATCTGTGGTTTTCATTGCTTTGGGGTTGTTTATAGTTTCCTCCAAAGCATGTTTCATAGTCTTAAGGGCTTGTTGATTACTTGAAGAAACAATCCAAATCAAACAATATATATTTAGTGAATAAAATTTATGTGAGTTTGGTCACCTTCTCAGACAACAAGACAACCAATATAGGATGTTATTCCTATAAAATAAATCAGCCTCTTTAATGAGAGTTAAAGCTTTTAGTTTGGACTTCCAATTGCAGAATTCAAATTCCTTTTTATTCATACATTGCTAATTTTCAATGCTTTACATGTATTTTCTAAAAGAAATGATAACCAGATCGTGCCAAGCCAAGAACACAGATGCTAATCAAACATCATGATCAATAAGATGAAAGCAATTCGTAGAATAACTTTACATAAACCTTTGCAAACAAATGAACAACAATATCATATCAATGAAATACAATAAGAATGGAACTTGCTTATATAGGCAAGGAATAACAATCTAAGAACCAATCAAGGTCGTAGATCAAGCCATAAATCGTGGAAAGAACTAGTCATCAAAGAACTAGTCAAGTCCATAGATTTATGAAAGAACTAGACATCAAGGATCTAGTCAATACCATAGATCTAGGAAAGAACTAGTCAATACCATAGATCAAGGAAAGAACTATAACTAACAACTAGATAATATCTCTTAATATCTAAATAAATAAAAAGAAATATCCACACACATAAGTGGGTGAGGATAAATACAATAAAGGTAAATAATGTACCTAGATGAACATGAGCTAAGGTAAATACCTACTCTAACACCCCCCTCAAGTGAAGCTAGGGGCCAAAATAGAAGTGGCATGTCCACAATATGAGTCCCAAAAACTAGGCCTGATGAGGTACTCAAGTACAATATATTCATGAAGAAATCTCGAACCAAAAGAAGGAAAGAATCCTGCTATAAGGAAAGAGAAATAATAATAAGAAGGAAGATGTTCTCACAAACACCCCCCAAGAACAAATTCCAAAACCCCAAGCATTCCACGCAATTCAAGGTAGCGAGGTGATGCAAAAGGCTTCGTAAAGATGTCTGCAACCTGCTTCTGAGTCAGAAGGTACTCCAAGTAAAGAAATCCATCCTGAATGTGCTGCCGAATGAAGTGGATGTGTATCTCGATATACTTGGTCCGCTGCTGCTCAACTAGGTTGTGAGAAATGTGAATTGCACTTTGTTTGTCACACCAAAGTACAGTCGGTGAATCCTATGGGAATCCAAACTCTGTCAATAACTGGCGAAGCCAAAGAATCTACTGACTCGTTGTAACTGCTGCCCTGTACACTACCTCTAAAGATGAAAGTGCAATAGCCTGTTGCTTTTTACATGCCCAAGGAACTGAAGAAGAACCAAGACAGAAAAGATAGCCAGAAGTAGAACGCCTATCATCAATAGAACCTGCCCAATTTGAATTTGTATACCCAACCAACTGAGTAGAGCCCCTAGTGTAGTGTAGGCCAAATTCAGAAGTGCCATGCAAATAGCACAAAATCCTTTTAGCAGCCTGTCAGTGACTACTATGAGGAGAATGTGCAAATCGACATACAAGCCCTACTGAAAATGAAATATCAGGGCAAGTATGGGTCAAGTAAATGAGACTCCCAACCAATTTCTTATACAACATAGGATCACAAAGTGGTGTGGTACATGTGGATGTAAGAGTAACTCCAGACTGAAAAGGAGATGGACTTGGCTTGCAATCAGCCATATCAAAGTGTCTAAGAAGATCATGGGTGTACTTTTGCTAACTCAAATGAATCCCTGAATCTGTCTGAGAAATATACAAACCAAGAAAATAATGCAATAGCCCAAGATCTGTCATGTCAAACTGTGTAGAAATAGCCCTCTGAATACTCTAAATGTGGGAAGAAGAGCTTCCAGTAAGTAACAAATCATCAACATATAAGACAAGTATCACAATATCCTCACCGACATGCTGGAGATACACTGTATGATCGGAGTGGCAACGAACAAAACCAGTAGATAGAAGAAAAGAAACCATCTTCTCATACCAAGCCCGAGGGGCTTGTTTGAGACCGTAGAGAGACCTTCAGAGCTGACAAACAAGAGAAGAATCCTGAACAAATCCAGCTAGTTGTTCCATATATATTTCCTCTTGTAGATATCCATGTAAAAAGGCACTCTTCACGTCCATCTGGTATACAGACCATCCCTGTGATGCAGCAATAGCAATTACAAGGTGTACAGAATCCATCTTGGCAACGGGTGTAAAAGTCTCAGAGTAATCAATACCTTTGACTTGTGAAAAACCCTTTACAAAAAGATGAGCCTTATACTTGTCAATGGACCCATCAGCATCGTATTTGGTTCGGTATACCCACTTACACCTAACCATCTTTCTTCCTTTAGAAAGAGATACCAAATCCTAAGTATGATTCTTCATCAAAGAAGAATACTCAGTTGTCATCGCATCATCCCACTCCGGTATCCCATGAGCCTTTGAAAAAGACTGTGGATCCTCAGAAACTGCCTAACAAAAAAGTCAAGAACCTATAGAATGTGCATGTTGATGCCTAATGGGTGGAAGATCCTGCATGAAAGGTGTTGCCTCAGAAACTGTAGTACAATCCCACTTAGGCATAGTGACAACATCAGTGGCAATAAGATCCTCAATGACATCTATAACCTCCTCATCAATCTCCTCAAAGAAAGGATCTTTAAGATGAGATGAAGAAGAAGAAGGAATGGAAGAAGATGAAGAATCGTGAGGAGTGAAATGCTCATCAAACTGAACATGTGTTTGAAAAAGAACATGTGTTTGAAAAATAACATCATGTGTATCAGGATCTAAAAGACGATAAGCTCTCATGTCCTCACAATACCCTACAAAGATCAAGGGTTTACTCTTCTTATCTAAAGCTTTCATTTTCTTCTTTGGCACAAAGGCCCAAGCATGGCTCCCAAAGACTCAAAAAAATGATACATTTGGCTTAGTGTTGGACCAAGCTTCCTCTTGAGTCAAATGCTCAAGTGCTCTGTGTGGTGTGTGATTCTGAATATAGTTAGCACAATTAACTACTTCTACCCAATAGATAGGAGGCATATCTCTAAAATGCATCATACAGTTAGCCATTTCCTTCAAAGTTCTATTCTTCCTTTCTGTTAATCCATTCTATTGTGGAGTATGAGGAATAGAATGCTGGTGAATAATGCTTTGAGTTGCTAAAAATTCAGAAAACTCATTGCTGAAGTACTCCCCCCATTATCAGTGCGAAGGTTCTTTATGCTACTAGAAGATTGTTTCTCGACCAAAGCCTTAAAGACTGTGAAGTGTGAAAAAACATCACTTTTGTACTTGAGAAAATAAACCCAAGTGCGCCTCGAGAAATTATCAATAAATGTAAGTGCATACTTAGCTCCATTGAAAGATGGGGTAGGAAAAACCATCAAGTCACTATGCACATGCTCAAGTGGTGAAGAAGCTCTCTTAGACAAATTCTTAGAAAAATTATCTTGGTGTTGTTTCCCTAATCTACAACCATGACAAACTCTCTCAAGACAAGAAACTCTAGGAAGACCATCTACCATACCATGAGTGCTCAACTCCTTCAAATATCTATAATTGAGATGTCTAAATCTTTCATGCCAAAGCTTACTCTCTCAATCTGAATGAGAAACCAATCTTGTCCCTATAGAAGAAGTGTCATCAAAACCATCAAAGTGATATAGTCTGGAACTATGATCAACAATACCTTGAGCAACAAGTGAATAAGACTCCAACAAAGTTCTTACTTCTACCCCATGTGGTGTAAAAGTCACTGTTTTCCCTTAACCAGAATGACAAATTTGATATACATAAAGCAAATTTGTAGTGATGTTAGGAACATATAGTGCATCTTGGATATTGCCACCATCAATTTTTATATCACTTTTTCCCTCAACAGAAAGACAGGAATAATCTCCAACCTCAATTTTGGAAGTAGAACTCAAACCTAGAGAAACAAAAGACTCCTTGGAAGAAGTCATGTGATGAGAAGCACCAGAATATATAACCCAATTGTCTATAAGTGGTGACTGAGATCTTCCAACAACATTAAGTGTTTTTCCATGCTGATTAGAAGGAGGTGGAGTGGAGATAGAAATTTTGTGTTTCTTGACTTCATCCTCTAAGGCTTGCATTCACTTATAACACCTATTTTCTTCATGATTACTACCCCCACAAAAAGAGCATGAATGGATAGACTTATTCTTAGATTTAGAAGACTTATTGGGTTTTGAGTTGTTTTCTTTGGGTTTAGGAGCATTTTGAGATGGAGAAGGTGTGGATTTGGTTTTACTATTTGGTTTTCCCTTGCCCTTAGGATTAGATGCAACTAATGCCTTTTGAGAGGTGGAAGACTCAAGGTGAGATAATTTGGATTCTTCCCTAGTAAGTTTTTCACAAAATATTTCTAAGCTAGGCATTTTGAAGATGTCACCTAAGGCATCCATGCTAGAGAAAAAGGTAGAAGCAAAAATTTGGAATGGTCCTCTCAACTTGGATAGAATCAAGTAAACACACTCTTCATCTTTCTCATCTCTTCCACTCCCTTTCAACTGTGTCAACAAATGCTTTAACTTGGTAAGATAGTCTATAATTGTTGGAAAATCTTTAGGATTAAGAGAGGTGGTCTCAATTTCAAGTTGCATGGTTCTCATATGATCCACCTTACCAAATAAATCCTTCAATTTCTCCTATATTTTGAAAGGAGAGTCACACTTTTCTAAATGAAATAAAATACTGTCACTTACATAAGTTCCTATCAAACCCATACACTCATCAAATTTGCATTGGTACTGAAATTTCTCAGATTCTCTAGTGAACACTGGTTGTTATGAAGAAGTTAAAGCCCATAATCCTTTCCGCTTAATTATTGTTTCCATTCTTGGTTTCCATGTGTTGTAATTATGTGTTGTTAATGGATCAACATGATCTAATGCAGAAGTAGATAAATATTCCATCCTCAAAAAATTACCAAAAGAAATGCAAGAACCAAGCAATGCAACAAGACCCCCAAACAATGCAACAAGAGCCCCCCAGATTGTGACACTTTATAATGAGTGCGTGTTACAATATGGCACTTTATAATTATATTGTTATTCTCGAAATAAATATTTCCAATGGAAAGAGCATAAAAAAATACACACTTTTGCAAAAAATGGAACTCAAAACCGAGTTACCGATCAAAATATACAAGTTTTTCAATATTATGCTCTATTATTTATTTTAGTTTCCACTAAAATAGAATAAAATGCTTTTGCCTTCACCACACAAATAAAATGAAATGGGCTAGAGTTAAGCACAAGCTTTAAGCCCTCATATGACCAGGGGCTAAGGTTTTCAATGGGTGTGTGCAACTTACTATTCTGGGGTGTGTTACTGGTTTTGAGAAAGTCCCATCCAACTGCTTCTTCTAGTAAAAACTGTTATTTTTGGACTATACTGAAAGTGACCTTCGCCACCCAAAATAGTAGTCTGCGGATTTTCCCGAAATAGTAATAGTAGTGCACAGCATCCGTGGACCCCTGCCAAAAAAAGGAAAGAAACGTCTTTTCGAAAAAGACCTCCTGCGCGTAACTCGAAAATGCTATGCTGCAACAAAACAATACCCAAATCGGATCTCAAGAAGCCCAGCAAAACCCAGAAAATAATTCTAGATTTCATTTTTTGTGCAGTGTGAATCACGAGGCAAATCCAGTATGTTTCTCTGCACAACAAAAAAAACCAAAAAAACAACTGCCTCCCAAAATGGTCGAGTTTAGATCCAATGGAAGCCTTTGTTTTGCATAAAAAATGCACGCATCAACAAAATACAAGCAAATCCCAAAATATATGAATATATAAAAAAATTATTTGTAAAATAAAACTTACTGACGAATGTCAATAGCAATCTCCTACTCTGATACCATAAAAGGAACGATAACCAGATCATGTCAAGCCAAGAACACAGATGCTAATCAAACATCATGATCAATAAGATGAACGCAATTTGCAGAATAACTTTACATAAACCTTTGCAAACAAATGAGCACCAATATCATATATTATTATGGAACTCAATGAAATACAATGAGAATGGACCTTGCTTATATAGGCAAGGAATAACAATCTAAGAACCAATCAAGGTCGTAGATCAAGCCATAAATCATGGAAATAACTAGTCATCAAAGAACTAGTCAAGTCCATAGATTTATGAGAGAACTAGACATAAAGGATCTAGTCAATACCATAGATCTAGAAAAGAACTAGTCAATACCATAGATCAAGGAAAGAATTATACCTAACAAAACTAGATAATATCTCCTAATATCTAAATAAATAAAAAGAAATATCCACACACATAAGTGGGTGTGGATAAATACAATAAAGGTAAATAATGTACCTAGGTGAACATGAGCTAACGTAAATACGTACTCTAACATTTTCTCTTAGGCATACATGAATAGTTCTCAGTTAGTCTTCTTCACGCTTTCAAGTTTCCAGAGCTTGTTAATGACATGAAGGAAGGCATTTTAGATTGTGTCTCAAATTTCTTGGTTCTACTTTTATTGTTATGTTTAAGTGTTCATGACTTTCATTTTGCATTTGAAATTTCTAAGTGCAATCTATATCTCATAGGCACACCCTATCACAATCATTGATAATTCATCTATGTTCTCCAGACTCAGTGATTGTGGTCATGCTCAGAAAGAAATGAAATATGAAAGGTTTAAAAATACTTGAAATATGATTGAGCCAATAAATTTTGTGAAGTTTCTTTCCAGACTATCTTCTATGTTACATATGAAAGCTCTATATTCCCACTAAATATGTATTCATGAGATTCATTCACATGAAGAAAAGAAGCTATATGATTATCAAGAAAAGAAGAAAAGAATCTATATGATTATCTTCAAACTTCTCAGTTGTGAAAGTTTCATGCACTTCCAGGTTATAATTTATCATTTGTATTTTAAGATTCCATGGCTTTGTGATCTCATGAGAAGAATGACTTCACCAATGTCATTCAAGGTTTCTTGGAGTTTGATTTTTTATTTGCCTAGGTTTTTTTCTTGAACTTGTATAGATTTTTCAAGGTTCAACTATGTACACATTTCTTTGATCAACACTTTGACCTCTCCAAAGAAAGAAAAACATTTTCTCTACTTCTTGAATAGTAATCCACCATTTGCATACCACATTCATGGCATGTATTGTTGTTACAACGCAACCCTTGTTTTTTAATGTTCTACAATATAAATTTAATGTGTAGTTTTCTACGTACAAAGGCCAATCACGCATGAATGGCGTCTACTAAAATGAAACAATAATGATGAGAAAATCAAAGATTCAAAAGCAAATGCATCATCTCCAAAGTGAAGCTCCTACACGGAACTTTTTTAAACATAGGTTGCAAATTTTTTTTCTTGATTTCTTATTAAATATTATCAAAATAATTTCATATATTTATAGTTTAATAAAAAGTATGGCTAAGTGGGAGATTCAGTGAATATAAGGTTTCTTTGTTTTTAGATGATATTTGGTAAACGAGTGCAAACTCCTTGTTAACTGAGTTGTGTGTGCCTCTGATCTCTCCACATTGCAACTCAAACCTCATCATTGTCACTTCCACAAGTAACATCATGCTCAAATAGTTGGGATTTCCATATGCATCCACCGTCCAATTGGAATATTTGTAGAAGGATGATAGATGGCAATGGTTTTGTTTCTATTCTTTTCCACAAAATTTTCACATAATTTCACCCATTACCATCGACCATGAAGCAGTGAGGTGTGTGTGCAGGGAGTGTGGAGGCCTTACCTTAGCTCTCAAAGTGATAGGGCAATCCATGGCGGTCATCGCCCTCTCGAATGAATGGGCGTTTACATTGAACAGTTTGCGGAGGCTCGGGTTAGGCTATGATGCTCTGTCAGACTTTGACAATAGAAGCACCTAAATTAAAAGCTTATATTCATGTTTTTCAACTTATCTTAAAAATTAAATGTGGCCCAATCACAAAATTATCAATTTAAAAAATTAAAAAATAATAATAACAAAGCCCCCTTTCCATTTTTTCTTTCGAAATATTCCATTGTGTTTAGTTGTGTACAGTCAGTTCTTTGTGCCACACAACTTATTGACAAAATAATGACATTGACCGAGTGACCCCTTCATGTGGCTTAATATTAATGCAATACACCACTATTCATAAGGTCAATAACCTTTTTTATTTTATTGACTGATGATACTCGACACTTCTTGCATCATGTCCCGCACGTATTATGCAACTCAATACAAATATTTATGAGGGAAAACATTAATTGCATTCTTAATTGATAAAGAGAAACCATAATCATAAATGAGCATGAAATTGACTACATAATGAACCCTCAATGCAAATTTGCAGTTTTTAACATATGTTGACTTCTAGATTAAGCAAAACAATGCAAGTTTTCCTTTGAAGTGTTCATTAACAACGCCTTGCCTTCTAACATATCTCCAGCGTATATCACCATGATGCCCTACACAATGTATCCCCTTTCTCTTTCAAACATTTGACACAAAATACACATGTTATATATGTCCCTCGTCCTACGAAAGATGGCTTTAACTAAATGGTTCCACCTAATATTATCCTCTCCCAATTGGTTCTCCACCCTCTTAACCCCCTCTTCTACACCCCTCTTCCTCCTTTTGCGCTTTTCTCACTCAAAAACAACTCATCTTAGACTGCCCCTTTGACGTTCTTATCGCACATTTCACATGTGATTGCTAGTTTATAACTTTTAAAATGAAGAAAACGTAGAGCAGAAGTGTCGAGAGAGGACGTTTCAACACTAAACCAAAGGTAAATTATGATGGCATGTTGAATTGAATCCAACGTTTGTGTTGCCTCGACAAGTGAGTAATACAACATATGTGATATAAAGTTTTTGAGCGTGGATTGTATGTTTTTGGCCAATCCTCCAGGCCGAACATACCATTTGATGTCAGTATATGGAATTGTAGGGGTCGTCAGATTTTTCTCGGTTCGATCTAGTTTGGAAAATATCATGTAATTACAGTCCAATGATCTCGAGAGCACCACATTCATTCGGATTATTTGTGCACCTGCGCATTTATCCACGAGGCCAAATACACTCAATAAAAAGACAAAAATAAAAGCTGAGGGTTGAGGATTTTCCTTTAGAGACATTATTTCTTTTGGATTTAATATTCCCATATTATATGCTTCGATACACAAGATGAAAAAAACCTGTTTAGGATGGATATATGTTTTCTCCAACCGACTATATACTCATGATTTATGTATCTACATTAAGCGTATATCTAATTTGAAGAGAATTCCCTCCTTATAAAATAGAGAACAATTTGCACTCAACAACGTAAGAAATTGTATGGAGTCTCAGAGTAAAAATTTCACTCGGAAAATAAAATCCATGTATCGCTCATATGATCAATCAGTGGAGGGGCTCAATTATTGATACAACGTCGTAAAGGTAAGTTGGATGCCAAACATTTGAACTCAAAATATAAGGATAATGGATCTACACACTATTCCTAATAGAAGTGATGATAGTAAGAGAAGATCAAAGTAAATTTTATAAGGATTAAGCCTCAATCCCATGCGTGAACAGTCACGATAAGTCACTCCAAGCTATATCCTAGTAAATAGGAAAAGAGTTAAGGATAATGAAGTTGAAACCTATTAAATGTGAGTAATAATGTTGAAGGTGAGAGAGAGCTTACATGGCCCGAAGGCAAACCTAATGTGAGACTATCAAGTGAATTAAGTCAAAGGAGAGCTTGAGCTAAGATTTAAATTCATATAGAGGGAGCAGATCTTGAAAGGTTCTCATCTCTCACCTAAGAGATCTAGGTTCATGTCCAGGTAAGGTAATTGTTGTTAGTATAAGTTCCTAGATTATGTAATCAGAACTTGCAACAAGTTGTAAATAGTCTAGAGTAAGGTAGGGAATATATGAGAAAGTTTCATTTGCACAATAGAATAAATACCATGATTTAAGAAAAGAGAACTATATCACAAGAATCTCATAATTCAAAACAAAATTAAACAAAGCTATATTAGAATATAGAAGGGAAAAGAAACAATACTGAAATACTTTCTATTAGAATCAAAAATCAACCCTTTTATAATCAAATAACATAGCTTTATACAAAATACGATGATTGTTGAAATACCAGGCCTTTCATCTCATTCTTGTCACTTTAGAGGATTTTCGTATTATCTACCTATGCGCAGAGAGGCTATTCATTCTATCTTTTGTCTTACATTAATATATCATACAAAAGGATTATGAAATCATGAACTATATCCATGTCGGCATACTATCACATTTTACTATCTAACAATTTATAGACAAGTTACAAGGTGGTAACAAGGTTGATGTCAAGACCAAGCCAAACAAAACAAAAAATCATCACGACGACAATTACTATTATATTCATACAAATAAATAGATGTGGCCATGTGGAGAAAAATCATTGTTGATATTGTTTGAGGAGGTAATGCCTTTCGTCAATGTGTATTGTTGATACGGTGTCGCAAATGTTGTTAATGTTAACTCGGATCGATTCAGTTTATAGAAATGCCTTCAACGTAATTATTAATTTGTATTAAAAATTTTGTATTTACAACATTGTATGTGGTTTTTTTATGGGTTTGTGTATCTTTAGAGCCTTCTTTTCAAAAAAAATCAATAAATAGTAAAGAGGTAGATTTTCAATGTCGATCGGGGCTTTGTATGTTAGAGAATGTTTTAAGGTTCTATACTTTTGTGGCATTGGTTCTATACCTTCAATCTATAATGTATAAGTAGGATTTTTTAGTTTTATTACATATTTAATGCGTTGAATTGGTCTATCACTCTACCTCTTAAGTGACATTTGTTAAAAAAATATCTATAATAATGGCCATCTCCTCGATGCATGTATCATTTAATGTATATTTCATCAAAAAATCTTTGGACAATCATGGTACCAAAAGAGAAAAGGAATTTTATACTGAAAGTCTTCTATAAGGTACGAGTTATAACCTAGAAACTCCTTTACCTGATGTTGTGCTTTATTTTCTTTAATTTGATAAAACTTACAACCAGTTTCAAATTATTACTCTTGTTGGTGCAATATTTACATATATTCACGTTTTATTTTAAGTTTACTTAGTTCACTTAGATTTATTTAAGATTTGTGGACTTAGTCTACTTTGCACACCTTTTAGGCTTAGATTAGGATAAGTGGCACTCAGAACTTGACCATTTGTCTCATGTGTGCCTATTCATGTGGAGGTTATTACACATGTCTATCATATAGTCAAATAAAAATTTGGACTGCAACTCTTGCTTTTGATATATATAGACCACTTTTATTTATAAATTAAAAAAACTCGTTCAGAAGCTTGTTGATATCAATTTCATTCAGTTGATTTAATGACACAATTTTTAATTATTATTTACAGCATCTTCTTACATTTTTGGAGTGAGTCCAAATTGAGGAGATTCCTGGGTTTCACCTATTCTTTCATGGTATGAGAGTGGTACTCCTTAAATTGGTAATAATGGTGTTGAAGATTTTTTAACTTCTTCTTTTAATCCATATAATTATCTAGGTTATTTGTAATATTTTAGGCATATCAACTTGTTTGTACTAAAAAAACATCTAGGTTTTTTTATTCTAGCTAAAAACACTTTTTCTAACTTTTTTAAGGCATTTTTTAAATTTCTATAAAAAATAAACTTTTTTTTAGTTCTTCCTAATTTTTTAAATGGATTTTACATTTAAAACACAAATTTATAAAGGAGGATTTTTTTATGCACTGAGTGTTTTCTATGAATTTTTTAAATTCACTTGTGTGGGATAAGCCACAACAAATAGGGTATACAATTTTTTTTTTTATGATTTTTTGTAGGTTGTAAGATATAATCACTATTTTTCAAATGTTTCGTCTCATGATATTTCTATAAAGTCCATTTTTTGTAATTTGGACTTGCATTGCTCTCGGAACACCTGTTTGAAGTTTTTAATTAGTTGGGCAAACCTTCAAATGCACAAGCCTACACTTGATCTTTAGTAAAGATAAATTTTGGTATTTATTGTATTGAACACGATAGTGGTGTGATGGCAAGTGTTTCTTTGTAGGGGATTGGATACCTTGATGTTCGGAGATCAAATCCTTTAGACTACATGCTTAGCCTTAAGACCTTCTTTAAGCTTTTTGGTCACCCATATGACCATCCTAGGTCTCTAAACTAGCCCCTTGCACCTTTATTAGCCCCCAGTTATTTATTTTAGCCATCATATGACCTAAAATATCTTTTTTATCCCCATGTGCAAAAAACATCATATAGCCTACATCATTGAGCATTATTTTTTGACTAAATATTTTCCAGAGATCATATTTTATGCTCTAGAAGTCATATAACTTGAACATTTTTTTTTCAGATTCTATGTTTTTTCATGCTCTACATATTGGAGTGGTTACTTGTAACTTTTGGTGGCCCAAAGTTTGAGAAAATATAAATTTTTGTAGGTTGTTTTCATATCCCATTTTTTGTACTTTCAACTAACCATATCTTTTGATTTGTGTGACAGATCGAGATGCCATTTTTTAAAAGTACATGTTTATTTGTTTACTTTAAAATGTTGGTTTTAATTTTGGTTCATATTATACCAAGATTCTAATTGCAACACAAATTTGTAATTTATTGAATGTATTTGATTTTTAAATGCAATATTTTATAAAGTGTCGTGTATCTTCAGCCAAGGTTCAATTTTATGCATTAAAAGAAAATTTGGGTTGGGCTTATTTTATTCTTGGATTGCATGTCAACCATTATATTGAGGAAATTTTGTAAGAACTACATTATTATAAGTAGTTTGGGAGGTTTTTATTGATTTTGTTCATTTCTTGAATTTCTTCCAAGGTATTTTTCACCTTGATATTGTAACGGTGTAAACACTAAATCATGTACTTTGGGTATATTTCTAGTCCTGATCACATATCCCTATTCATATGATTCCTAAGAAAGAAAAGTATTAATCGACCACTGTCTTTGGCCATTTGTGTTTGCTTTCTATTTTCTCTCATGGTCTTACACTCCTTCTTACCTAGTCTATATTTTCATACTTTGACATTTCTCATTCTGGACACCGGCACCCAACCAAGACGCTAGTGCTAGGTGCCTCCATCCCCTCTGGGTGCCCCCGACCTCTTTGTACTTTTCTCACATCTTTTGGTTCCTTTCTAGCCGTTTAGGCATCTTTATTTATTACTAGTTGACCTTTTAGTGGTTAATTACGAAATTTAAACAAGGGAATCATATAAATACAAAATTATGTGACCATTATGAAGGACCAAACACTAAGCATTATCTATCAACACCTAAGGTTGCATTCAAAGAGCATTCAAACATTCATTTAGCTCCACATAAGGGATAAGGAACTGTCATATTTTCATACACTTCATAGGAGGGGAAGTTCATTCTTTCATGCATGCATATGTCTACATATTTTACATCTAGCTACGTGTTCACTATCAAGTGCGACACGAACAAGAGCCACCTATGGAATGATTGTGACACACACACACACACATATAACTACATTGGGTCTGAGATGTAGTGAAGCACCCGGTAGTAAGTTCACTTTTTTGATAGTCGGGGATAGTCCGACCCCTCATTTTACATCTTTATTTTTAGGATTTGATGTGGTTTGAGGGTTTTTCAAGTGCTTCTTTCTGATTACAGGTTTCAGGAAAATAACAACAAAGTCCAGTGACATACAAGCGATCAAAGGTGACAAGCAGCGAACATATTTTGACCCTGAAAAATTGAGTTCCACATCTTCTGAGCAGTCACGGGCACTCAGAATTGGTCTCTCGTGCCCCAAACATCCCTAACCCTCCATAGGCGTCATGGACTTGGTAATTCTGACACCTCTACAATTTTTTGCATCAGATTGTGACACTCTGAGTTCCAGTTCCAACAATTTTCTAGCTCGGCATACCTTTGGGACTATTACAAATCAACTAAGTACTCTATCCCTTCATTTACAACTAGGGTTTCATACTTTCTAGCTTATTTTTCTTGGGTCAATTTTGTATTTTATTACTCATTTATTTAATACTACATTATAATTAGATTTAGCAATAATAAATCATGTTTTTTCTTAATCATTTGGTGAACCTGACGTGAATGGTCATTCAAATCCTTCTTTGGCACATCATATTTTCTATCATGGATCCTAAAATTCCTCAAATTTATTTGTATGATTTAATTCAAATGCATCCTAATTATCAAGTTTTTCTGAAAAAATCCCTAGACACCATGTATCTCCCTAGAGATACGATGTTGCATCAAGTGAGAATTATTTTTGATCGTATATCTGATGACCCTAGTCTTCATCATCCTCCATCTAATCAACCCATGTTGGAGTCAATTCAAGCTTTTCATTCTTTATTTCAAGACAAATTTTAGGCTATGGAATCCATGATTACATCTCTTAAATCTGAAATCCAACATCTTAAGGATGCTTCTCAGGCTCTCACTAGTTATTCTTTACATCTTCATTTTATGTCTTCTACATGTGCTCATATTAGTGAACCTCAAATATTTTTTCTTCCTGTGCCTCTCAAGTTTGCATTCAATGCTAAGCAACAAGATATTCTTCCGCAGCTCATAGCTCATCAATTGATCAGTTTTCCAAATACTCATTGTTATCCTCCTTATCAGCTGATCAAATATCAAGGTCTCCCATTTTGTTCTTATCATCAAATCAATGGACATAATGACAATGATTGCTATGCTTTACAATGAAGAATCAAACATCTTGAACGTTAAGGTTTTATCTCATTCACTGCACAACATTCTATTACATGGTCCTCTCCACTTGTTACATCTCAATGGGTTCCTAAATCTGATTCATTTATGTCTAATGAGCATCATGTCATCACTTCTAATGTTTCTTCTTCCATCACTCAAGCACTACCTATGCAATCCACTCAAACTAAGCAACTTCCTCTCAAAATTAGTCTTACTTCACCTCCTCTTAAGTCATCTACAATTATATCAAGTCAACCAAAGAAACCACCTCTAAAAATCATTCCAACACCTCCTCTTACTATTCCTAGTAAGTCTTCTAAAGAATTACCAAAAAAGTAACCACTCGCTAAGAAAGAAAATAAAATTCTAGATGGCCTCTTTTGACTTCCTCTGTTCGACCTCGCATCTAACACCGCTCCCACTCAACATTATGATAACAATATTATTTCTTATGATACATTTCAAACTACATTACCATCACAATGTATTTCTTACATTGTCACATAACTCTCAATCATCGACACACTTGGGGGGAATCATATCTTATTACCCCCTTGCATTGCTACCAAATTTCTATATCATCTCATGCAATCGATGCTCTTCTAATATGTCCTACGCATCATTACAAACCACTTGATATACTTGTACCATCATTTCCTGATGATGCACTCTTGTGCTTCCATTCACACTTGACTTTTGAGGGCATACTATACACATGAACTTCACACATTCATCACATCTCTTTCTTGTATCTTCTACTACACATTGAATGCTCTATGCACTCACGATCTATCTTTCTTACATATATTTTCACACGCTACACTTATTACCCTATGACACACTCTAGTTCCACAATTCATACTCGAATATTAAGATTCTCAATATAAAATAAACCCCATCACACTCACTCACTCTATATGTTCCAAGATTTGTTGATCAAATCTGTCTAGCTTCAAACCATTTCCTAATGACGCACTCTTGTTCTACGGTTCATTCTTGACTATTGAGGGGGCATGCATAAATGAATCTCATCTCATGCATGCATATCCACTCGGGGGGCACGCTGCTCCTATCACACTCACACTACATTCCATTCCATCTCATCCACAACATACTGCATATCTTGGTTGCATTTACTCTTGCTTACTAATGCTTACATGTACACTTTGTGCACATGCTAGATAAATATATTATCTGTCATTATCTTTCTATATACACATGCACATTCACTTTCCTTCTAGTTGTGATTGCATAACCTACACATATTGATACATGTAGCACAAATGTTTGGCACAGTACCTCTTACTAGTCCCACAGTGGCTCCAGAGGGCATTGAATTTTGTACATTACAGGTGTTATTGTTTCATTTTTCATAGTACATTACTATATCATATTATACACACTTTGAGATACATTATATCTTTCTAACATGCTAATGGGTGCTTCATGTGGAGCATTTCTCTTATAGGTCTACTTGCTTTTATGGTTGTCTGATACTCTATTTACTATTGTTTGTGTTTGTTTGCCATTGTTTGCGGGCTTTGTCATATGTCTTGTTGGTTCTCTGTGTTGGTGCTCAAATTATCCCCACCCCATAGACCTTTGAGATCCCTTAGCTTGTGGCCTCTGTTATGTTTTCTTTCCACCCGGGCTCAAATGGTGGCTCTCCTGCATTTTACGATTTGACGGGTGTAATTTCCTAGTCAAAATTTCTTCTCGGCATCAGTTGAAAAGTGGCCCTTTCTGATTGGATGCGGCTTTGTGGGGCACTTTGAAAATTCTAAGGCTCACTTCAACACAAAACATGTCCACGTGGAGGCTTCCGTCAGGCCTTCCCATACTTAGAATTTTCACACAACTTCCTAAAGGGGTCTAGGACACGTGGAGGGACCGCGCATGTTTGGGGACAAGCCCTTGAGTTTATCTTGAAGAAGCACCAGGAGGACACTTGGAGACTTTGCCAAACTAAGACACATGTTGGTCCCGCGCTTGTTTGGGGTCTCTACTTTTCGGGACAATCTCAAAGTGCGCCATTGAGACACGTAGCAGATGGGGAAATGGAGAGACGGAGCTTCAGGATCATTTAAGGTTTTTTGCTTTTTGTAAAAAAGGGATAAATTTGTAAGTTGAAGCATAGGTTTGCTAGGACCCACATTGGGACATGTGTCAAACCCATTTTTTGAGGGCAGAGGGGTGGAGAAAAATGTCGACATTTTACTTTTCCTGAAAATTATAAAATATCAAAAGGTGCCCCCAAACCCGTTTCCACTCACATTTTACCATATGGAGGGCTCAAATTAAAAGTTGAAACACAGGATCAATGGTAGTTGTGCATTTCATTTGATTTTTTCACCATTGAAGCTCAAAAGGATGTTTGGTCAAAGATGGGCATCTTTGCATCATTCTTCATCAAATTTTTGGAAAATATGTGTCGTTTGGGTCTGCAAAGTTTAATTGAATCAATTTAGGAGCTCAATTTGTAGATCTGAAGTACTCTTAAAGTGGATTTTTGCTTGGACTCATGTGAGAAAGCAAGATGCCAGATCCAGAAGTTACAGAGTAAAATTTCAGAGGGAAAAGTGATGAAATGATGAAAGTGCGGGCGTGAAAGGTGAAAAAGGCGTTGCCTCGAGAGCAAAAATGGATGACCTGTCAAGACTAGCTACGCGGAGGCTCTGAGAAATGATTAAAAAGGGGATTTATCACATGAAAAAATCATAATGATTAAAGGGAATCCCGAGAAGTTGTGGCATGACATCCTAGTCAGTAGTCGAGGGCCCAAGTGACGTTTTTTGATTTCACAATATGGTCCACCTGGTAGATTTTGGATAATGAAGTTTGTTGAAATGTCTGTCTAAAACAAATTGGTAACAAGCAAAGGTCCCTCAAATATTCTTCTCTTTTGAGGAGAAAAGGTGTTGCATGCACCAACTATGAAGAATATGCCTCCACTTAGAACAATCATGCAAATATTTGCAATGATTCATCTTTTTTGGAAACACTTGGCAACTTTTTTACGAATATGTTGAATGTCACTTTCTGCAAATTATGATCCGATATGTGCAACAAATTTTCTTTGAATATTCCTCTTTTGGGGGGGAAATTGGATGTAAAGGGTGTATTATAAATGCAATGAGATTACTCTTGCAAAAGGTCGGAGTTCATTTTCACAAGAAAATTTTGAGAAAAGCTCATCCTCTGAGAAAAAATTATGAGAAACCAAGTTAACTTCCTTCGTGTTAGATTTTCATTCGTGTTGAGTTGGTTGCAAGTGTATAGCCATAAAAAAGCTCTGAGATTGTTTAAAATAACTCTCCCCTACTAATGAATCTGAAAATGTTTGAGTTAATCTATGTCAAATCTCTGGCAAATTTTGTGTTTATTTCACTTTCAGAATGCCTCCAAGTACTTTTTCTTGTTCCTATTACAATCTTGTATCAAAATCTCTTTGAATCACACAGACCTCAATCCTTTTGATAGTTCAGTGGCATCTGTAATTTCATTTTTAAGAAGAGCTTTCATCTGGGAATGAAATAAACGATTTAAAATCATTTTTCTTTCATCTATTGACAGAGATTGTTTGTAAGCCTCTGGGTGTACCTCAGGCATGACTGATCTTATATTTTGATGTTTTATTAGGTCTTCTAACTCGAGCCTTTGTGCTAGAATCTCAAAGATTGTGTGAAAAAGTACATGTCTGGGCCTCCATTGATGCATACCTTCTGGTTGAAGGAATGTTTTAACTATTTCAAAGTTTTATGTCATTGAGTTCTCCATTTGTTGTGAAGTTTCTCAAGGATCTGACAAAGTCCAATTTATCTTGTTGATCTCCCACCAAAAAATTATTTCAAATAACCAATCCTACCCCGAACTATCATTGTATTGCTCTGTATATCCACAAAAGAACAAAATCCATTTTCTAAAGTATGCAGAACAGATCAGGATTCCAAATGTCTTTAGTAACCTTTGCCTTGTGTTGAAAATATCCCCATAATCTGGAAGTGACAACTCATGAGAGTCATATTTGGTGTATTGATCATATTTTCCCCAAGGTCTTCTCTATAAAATTTGTGCACAAGAAGGATTTACCAGCATCCTTCAATAATCAGAGGTTACAAAATAGGTTCTCTTACCTTGGTTGAAAGGCACAACTTAAAATTGTTAGGATAAGATCACATCCTTTTTGAGGTGCTACCCACTTTTTTCAAAGCCTGAGTGCTAAAACCCCAGGTACAAAATGACATACATAACCATATATCTGCCTTTGAGTGTCTTGTCAGATCCATGATGTTGCTCGGCCTTTGAAGAAGTTTAAATCCGGGTACCAACACTCTAATTTCTTGTATGTTTTTTGTCACTACGGCCTTGATTTTCTTATGAAATCTTGAGTGATGTCCCATGTTTGCAACCCACTTTTTACAATCTACATTCTGTTCTTACATGTTAGCTTACACATTATTTGTTTGTTTGTTAGCCTACATTTTTCTTTTGCATGTGTGTTTGTCTTGTTTTCACTAACACATGTTTCTAGCCACTTTGTTTATGTGTGCCTTGGTTTTTACCAAACACACTCCCTCCCCCTACAGGGAATCGGTTTCAGTACAGTGGTCAGTCCTCCTTTAGGCTGCATACTCCTCGCAACATCGCATGTACCCCATATTAGGGGGCATCTATTGGGTGAATCAATAACCCCACACAGTAGTCTATAGTCACATTTCAGTACAGTTCAGCACACAATCTTTAGTCTCAATAATGGTCCAGATCCTAACTTGGGTCCTTAGCACAACACAGACGCTAGTGCTGAGCACCAAACAGTAGCTCTTGGATGCCCCTTACTCTTCCTATATGCATGTTACCAGGGGGCAGTTACACATATTTTCTTAGTTCAATATAATCTTTGGCAGTTTACACAATGGATTTTACAGGACACATAGTCCTTCAACACTCGACATGCATGCATTACACCTTCTTTTCTAATTCTACGTTGGATCAAACTGGATCAAATTTTTACACACCATTTATGGTGGTGTTTACACTTCGGTAAGTAGTCAAACATTGGAGAATAACACTAGACCTTTTTCCATACACTTCTTCCACACTTGGCATGAGATCACCCAAAAAACTTGCACTCAGCACAACTGGCATGAGATCACCCAAAAAACTCGCATTAAATGCAATTGGCATGAGATCACCCAAAAAACACGTTCTTCTACAACGTCTTTGGCATCTTTTCTATCTCTTCTCACTCATCACAGATTAGGTACACATGTTCCTCTTTAATTTTTTACATACTTTTTACACACGTTTTGAACATATATACGTGTATTTGACTACTTGTTCATTCTTCTCTTTTGTTGGTCTGTCCATATGGGAAGTGGTAGTCACATCATCAATCAAATAACAAATGAAATCAACAATAGTTACAATGCGACATCTACACATACGCTCTCACCCAAGGATCATCATCACTTTTTTCACTTCCTCTTCTTTAACTTCCATGCTTCACTTTTTATCACTCCACGCTTTTCCTGATTTCTCAACACGCTTTTTGCCATCAATCTACATGGTTATCAGGTAGGCATATTTTATCTACTTTATGTTATCGAGTATTTTCTCGATAAAGTGGTGGCAAATGTAGACACTAAATCACACACTTTTGGTATATTTCTGTAGACACAAAATCACACACTTTGGGTAATTATCTAGTCTTTGGCCATCTTTTCTTTCTTTTTGTTTCCACTTTTGGTCTTACACTCTTTCTAGCTCAATTTGTCTTTTCACATCTCAGCATTTCTCATCTTGGACACTAGTGCCCAGCCATAACTCCAGTGCCAAGTGCCCCCGTCCTCTCTAGGAGCCCTTGATCTCTTTGTACTTTGTTCACATCTTTTAGGTCCTTTCTAGCCTTTTGAGTATTTTATCTTTTTGGTAGTCATTATTTTCAAGGTTAATTACAAAATTCAAGCACGGGAATCATATAAATATAAATTTATGTGATCATAATAAAGGACCAAGCACTAAGCATTAGCTATCACCACCTGAGGTTGCATCCAAAGGCTATTTAAGAGCATTTAACCATCCATTCAAGGGCAAGGGACTGCATTCTTTTGCATACACTTCATAAGAGGGGAAGTTCATGTTATTCCATGCACACATCTACTTACATATTCTACATCTAGTTATTTTCTCGTTATAAAGTGTGACATGCACAAGAGCCACCTAAGACACAATTATGCGCGCACGCGCGCGCGCGCGCACATACACACACACACACACACACACACACACACACACACACACACACACACACACACACACACACACACACACACACACACACACACACCTAGAACTACATTGGATCTGAAATGTAATGTAGCACTCAGTCGTAAGTTCACTCATTTGACAGCTGAGGATATTCTAACCCCTCATTTACATTCTTTTCTTTTTGGGATTTGATGCACTTTTGAGGGTTTTATAGGTCAATCTTTCATTACATGTTATTAGTGACATTAGCGATCATAGTGCGACCTACTAGAGACAAGAAGTAAAGGATAGTGAACATCTCATGATCCTATGAAGGAGGTTTCTTGAGGGTTTGAGAAGTCACAAGTTCTCAAATTATGTGTGGCGCTCACAGGTGCCCCTTACCCATTCAAGGTGCCCTACTCTAGGTAGATCTTCCGATCTCACATTGTTCTGAGGCTATGTGCGACACTTCTCCCTCTCTGTTCATCAGGTTAGCACTTTAACACAGTCTAAACTTGGTTTAGAATCATCTAATTATTCTTCTCCTCCTCTTTGTGACTAGGGTTTCATATTTACGAGTTTAATTTTCTTGGGTCAGATTTATTCTTATTACACATTCATTTTACTACTACATTGCATTAGATTTAGGAATCTATAAATTTTATATTTATTTAATCATTTGCTAAAATCGAACTTGATATGAACACTCTTTGGTCATTTGAATCATTCTTTGTCACATCATCTTTTCTATCATGGATTCTAAAGTTGCTCAAATTTCTTTCTATGATTTAATTCAAATGCATCCTAATTGCCAAGTTATTCTGAAAAAATCCCTGCACACCATCTATCTCCCTAGAGATACGCCACCGCATCAAGTGAGTGTTATTCTCGATTGTCTATCTGATGACCTTAGTCTTCGTTATCCTCCATATAATCAACCCATGTTGGACTCAACTCAAGTCTTGTATTCTTTATTTCAAGACAAATTTCAGGCTATGGAATCCATGATTACATATCTCCAATCTGAAAGCCAACATCTAAAGGATGCTTCTCAGGCTCATGCTAGTTCTTCCTTCTCCCATCCTCATTCTATGTCTTCTACATGTGCTCATATTAATGAACCTCAAATTTTTCCACTATTACCAGTGCCTCTCAAGTTTTATCTCAATTCTAAGTAACAATATATTATTTCGTAGCTCCTAACTCGTCAATTGATCAGCTTTCCATCTACTCATTTTTATCCTCTTTATCATCTTTCAAAATATTAAGGTCTTCCATATTTAAATTATCATCAAATCAATGGAAATAATGAAAATGAATTTTATGCTGATTTAGTGAATGATAATTAAGCCACCTTATGTGCATTATGGTTTTTCTCTCATTTACTACATACAACATTGGTTCAATATTCATGTTCATCTTCCATATAATAAATTGCATTTGGTTCATGTTGTCACCCTCAAAATTCCCCTCATTTTTCAAGTCAAGTTTCAACAATTTTGAGTTGGTGCCTATTATCCCAATTCTGCCTCCCTACAAAATTGATCAAACATGACCCCGCACAGAAGACTAATCAATAAGGGGTGGTTCAGTCATGCGAGCCCACATTCCAAATCTAACAATAAAGGGATAGAGCCGGCCATTTAATCAACTAAGTATAAGAGGGTCAGCGGAAGCCTCCACGTGCCTCATTGGTGTAACTTCAAAAGTGAGGCCCAAGGGACAGCCCCTAAATAAGTGCTAGCTCTCCACATGTCTAGGGTCCCACAGAAGTCAGAAGGGGTAGAACTGGCCTTTGAATCGGCCAAGGAAAGGAGAACTAGCAAAAATCCCCACGTGTCCCTTCGGCGCTCTTTCAGGGGGCGAATCCAAAAGTAGGTCCCAAATGTGCACCAGCTCTCCATATGTCCAATTAGCAAACCTCCGAAGGTCAGGTCCAAACAGAGTCTCCAAATGAGGGGGAAGCCTCCACGTGTCCCAGGTCAGACATAAATGCTTATTATTCCAAATACAGGGATTTTAGTCAAAACACAAAATAATGCCTAAGGCCTGAAAAGGGACATCGTGGCCATTTTTTAAGTCAAAACTTGATACAGAGGCAGGTTATCGAGACACTTTATGATATAATTGCACCTTATATTTCCAAAAGTGAATAAATTGGAATAAAAGTACAAGCATTAACCCCGTTGACACCCAGGTGAAGCCATGTGTTGATGCTACGCCGTGGAAAAGTCAAAGCGTAAAGGCGGGTTGTCAGAGAAAATTTGGGAATTTTGGCTTTGTTTCCATAAAGGGCTTAAAGTTATAAAGTGACCTGCGGCCCCACTCATGTCAAGGGATAAATTCAAATGTTGAACCTCATCAAATTCAAAGAGGGAAGGTGGGTCTGCGAAGAACTTTCCAGTTTTTGAGATTGTCTTTGAAAAGAGTTAAAATTGTAAAAGTGAACACGCACTCTTCGTTGCCACTCGAGTAAAGCCACGTCTCAGGCCTATATTAGAAGCGGATGGGCAGGTTGAAATGGTCTGAAGTGCCATTTCTCTAAAAGGCACAAAATATTAAAAAATTCCCCATACCCACTTCAACAAATCTCTTCCATGTGGACGGCTCAAGTTTATTGAAGCAGAATGAACAGTTGTGATTTGCATTAGTTTTACGCTAGGCATGGATTGCAGCTGAGGCGTTAGAGAGGTTCAGACATCGATTTCTTAAATCAATTTCATCATTTTTTTGTAACCGAATGTAACTATTTTTGGAAGCTATTTAACGGGTTCTCTATTTACATGGGGATTGGATCCTAGTACTTTGTAGATGTACCTCTTATTCGAAAGTAATCAAACATAATTTTTTCCCTTTCTTCACAGGTGTTATTCCTTCTTTCCTTGTCTAAATTTGTGAATCATTAATCTTTTATGATAAGAAACTTTGTATTCTTGTTTATATGATTTCTGGAACTTTGCATCTGTGGAATTATTTCTGTTATAAAAGCGAATGATTCTATTCTTCATCTCCCTGGCTCAATTGTATAAGGTTATACTCTACTATCTATATTTCCTGAAAGTATTGTTATGACATTCTTACCAGTCTCATCTCCTTAGTTCTTCTATTCTTTTGTATTGATGATCTTTGGGCATGAAATTTTCAAAGTATCAGGAATCCACACTAATTGAAAGTTTTACATTTGTATATAAGATTTGCAGCTTACTTTCAACAAGGGAACCTCTCCCATTAAAGAGGAGGGACTTGTTGTCCCCTGACTATGGTTTGTTAAAGTATCATTTTAAAACCCAACAGTTCCTAAATTTTATTTGTATATGTCTAATGAGCATCATGTTATCACTTCTAAGGAGCCTTCTTCATCCAGTCAAGTGCTTCATATTCAATCCACTCAACCTCCTCTTAAGGATGGTCTCACTCCTCCACACAAATTATCTACGATATTACCAATCAGTCAAACATTAAGTAATCACCTCTCATAGGTTTGTTCTCCATCACCTCCTCATGCTAAGTCATCTACAATATTACCACATTAATCTAAGGGACCTCCTCTAAAACTAAGTTCAACTTAGCCTCCACTCAAGTCTTCTACAACATTATAAAATAAGCCTCCATCGTGAAAGGTCCCTCTGCAATCACCACTTCAGCATCAAATCACTTTTGTTAAGGAAACTACTCCTTACATTGATCCACTAAGTGTCATCAACTAGATCTCCATCACTCACATACTTGGGGGTATCATGCTTATCTCTCTCCCCCCCCTTTTATTGGGGTTAACACACTGGTTGTACATATAATATATCAGATCTAAGCATACATGCAAATAAAATCATGGATATTCTACCAGAAGAAATATACAAAATAAGAGATATAAATCAACACCAGATTTAACGTGGTTCACCCAGTGTGGGCTACGTCCACCAAGAAACAAGCCAATCTATTATCCAAAGCTTTGACAAGATATACAATTGAAGATTTACAATCTTCCACACCTCTCAGATGTATAGTACTTTCTTTCTCTCAAGTTTTTGCTTCATCACCAAGAATTCTCTCTCTCACCAAATTTTGCAAGTTCTTCTTAATTATTGTTAATACTTACTTCTAAACCCTAGTTTTTATGCTTATATAGTCATTTATAGACTTAGGGAACTTAGCCATGCAATTACAATCAATATATATACTTTAATGCTAAAAATAGATCTAATTCCCAAGAGTTAATTAAAACATCCTCACACAGGTAACCGATGTCAGTTAGCCCTAACCGATGTTGGTTCCTCCTTTCTTGACCAATGTCGGTCCTGGGTGACCAATGCCGGTTCCCCCTAACTGATGATGGTTAATGTGTTTTCCGGCAAGTTTCACATTGCATACTAAACTGAAGTAATTGAGCTCCACAACTCAACAATCTCCCACTTGGAGATTAATTACTAAACCATACCTGTACAACATCATTCTTGGATCCTTCTTTAGCTTTGTTACTTACTCTTCAAGTCTCAAACTCGAAGACCAACAGAAGTGGAGTGTAGCTCCAAATTCTCCTTTGCTAATGGCTTTGTTAGCATATTCGTAGGGTTTTTGCTCATATGAATATTTTCCATATTCAATTGTCCATCCTCCAATACCTGTCATATGAAGTGATACCTCAACTGAATGTGTTTCATTCTCGAATGAAACGCTAAGTTATTTTCCAAGTGAATTGCACTCTGACTGTCACTAAACAGTTTACAATCATCTTATTCCTTTCCCAACTCTTCCATGAACCTACTCATCCATATCATCTCCTTGGTAGCCTCTGTAGTTGCAACATACTCTACCTCTGTAGTAGACAAAGCCACAACCTTCTGCAATCTTGAAATCCAACTAACTGTCATCCCACCTACTATGAAAATATATCCAGTAGTGCTCCTTCTACCATCTAGATCTCCAGCCATATCCAAATCAACATAGCCACATAATGAAATATTTGAACCTCCATAGCATAACTGCATGCTATATGTCCCTTTCAAATACCTGAGTATCCATTGGACTTCTTTCCAATGCTCTTTACCTGGATTGGCCATATATCTACTCACAACTCCCACTGCTTGTGCAATGTCTGGTCTGGTACAAACCATAGCATACATGAGACTCCCAACTGTTGAAGCATATGGCACTCGTGTCATGTATTTGACCTCCTCATGTGATGAAGGACACTGATCTTTGCTCAATTTGAAGTGTCCAGCCATAGGTGTACTAACAAGTTTTGCATTCTGCATGTTGAACCTTTCTAACACCTTGTAGATATAATCCTCTTGAGACAAATACAATTTCTTGTTTTTCTTGTCTCTGTGTATTTGCATGCCAAGGATTCTTTTTGCAGCTCCTAAATCATTCATACCAAATGTGTGAGCTAGCTTTCCCTTAAGCTCACCAATGTCTTGCATACTAGATCCTACAATAATCATATCATCCACATACAATAACAAAATAATATAGCTCCCATTTTCAAGCTTCTTGAAATAAACACAATGGTCAGATTCACATCTCAAGTAACCATGCTCATGCATAAAACTATCAAACCTCATGTACCATTGCCTTAGAGCTTGTTTGAGCCCATATAGGCTATTTTTCAACCTGCACACTAATTTCTCCTTACCCTTGACTTCATACCCAAGTGGTTGCTACATATAAATCTCTTCATCCAAATCACCATGAAGGAAATCCATCTTCACATCTAGTTGCTCTAAATGCAAATCTTCTACTGCAACTAAACTCAATACAGTACAAATAGAAGTCATCTTAACAACAAGAGAAAATATTTCACCAAATTCAATACCTACTTTCTGTGTAAATCCCTTTACTACAAGCCTTGCCTTGTACCTTTTCTATCCACCCTCTTCTTCCTTGATCCTGTAAACCCACTTGTTCTGCAATGTCCTCTTACCTACTGGAAACTTAACCAAATCCCAAGTCTGGTTCTGTTCTAAGGAGTCCATCTCTTCATCCATGCCATGCTCCCACTGGATGTGGGTCTTATCCTGCATTGCTTCTTCAAAGCTTTCTGGTTCACCATTATTAGTCAATAATAAATAAAATAGAGAAGGTAAATATTTCTGGAGGTTTACTTACCCTTTGTGACCTTCTCACATGAGTTTGGGGTACCTGAGGCTCATTCTGGACCTCTTGGACATTTGTATCCAAATCTGTCAGTGACAATGCCAGTCACCTATAACTGGCATTGGTTCTACTAACCGATGTTGGTTTGGCTCTTCTGTAACCAATACTAGTTCAGATGACTGATGTCAGTCAGGGTCAACCGACGTTGGTTACTGTGTAACCCTATAGGTATTACTTTTAAATATGAGAGTTCATTTTCATTAATAAATTTCTCAACCGGTTCATCTTTGGGTACCAAAATTTGATCCCTGTACATTCTCTTTTCATTCCATTCAACATCACGACTCCTAATAATTTTAGAATTCTCTAAATCCCAAAAACAGAATCTGAAATCACCAGATCCATAACCAATGAAAGTGCATCTCTTGGATTTTGCATCTAACTTTTTTCTATTTTCCTTATCAACATGCACAAAATATTCTGAACCAAAAACTTTAAGAAAAGAAAGATCTACCTCTTTTCCGGTCCAAGCTTCCTCTGGTATTCCTCCATCTAGTGAACTTGAAGGCCCACGGTTAATCAAATAAACCGTTGTATCAACTGCTTCTGCCTAAAACTGGACAAGGGCAATACAAAATGTATCCTCATACTTCTAGCACATTCCATGATTGTCCTGTTCATTCTTTCTGCAACACCATTCTCATGTGGTGTTCTTGGAACCGTTCTTTCTCTGTGTATCCCATTCACTGAACAATAATCATTGAAAGCCTTGCTACATTATTCACCACCATTGTCAGATCTAAGGCACTTTAACTTAGAATTTGATTCATTCTCAACAAGGGCTTTCCATCTTTTAAAAGTCTCAAAAACATCATATTTACATTTAATACAATAAACTCATACCTTTCTTGTAGCATCATCAATGAAAGTAACATAATACTGGGATCCACCATGAGAAGCTACCTGAGCTGGTCCCCACACATCTGAGTGTACAAGCTCCAATTTATTTCCTCCTTAGTTGCCCCAACTTTGAGAAATCTCACTCTCTTTTTATTTCCAAAGACACAATGCTCATAGAAATCAAGATCTAAATCTTTCAAATCTGATAACTTACCCTTAGCCTTTAAGATCAGCATTCCTTTTTGACTCATATGGCCCAACCGGTTATGCCACATGCATGCATCTGAATCTGAAGTAGATAATACATAAAAGGAATCAATAATACATGTAGATAAATATATTGTTCCTACCTTCTTACCTCTTGCCACAACAAGAAAACCCTTGGTGACTTTCCAATAGTCTCCTGTAAAAATAACCATGCAAACAGATTCACCTAGTTGCCCTACAGAAATAAGATTCCTCCTGAGGCTCAGCACATGCCTCACATCTTTCAGTACCCATGTATTTCCATTCTGCAATTTTAGATGAACTTCCCCTTTACCAGTAATACTACAAGGTTCATCATCACCCAAATAAGCATGCCCAAAATTTCCCTGGACATAATTTCTGAAATAACCCTTTTTAGGGGTTACATGGAAAGAAGCTCCTGAATCTAAAACCCATGATTCAAGTCTATTATCTAAATAAATAATAAGAACATCTTGCATTACTTTTGATGCAGCAATATTTTCTTCTTTACCTTTTTCTGGTTGTTGTTTCTCTTTATCCTTTGACCAACAATCTTTCTTTGCATGTCCTTTCTTTCCACATTTCCAACAAGTAATTCCCTTACTTCTGAATTTAGATCTGTTATCCCTTGACTTTGATTTCTTATTAATTTTACTCTTGGATCTATCCTTCTACATGCCCCTTACTTTCTACATTCAAAGCATTCCGAGATGATGATTCATTTGTACTCTTCCTATGAATTTATTCATTCAAGATTATATTAATCACATCATCAAACTTCAAAATATTATTAGCAAATGTTGTATTACTAACATTCATTACCAAGTTATCCCAACTATCAAGAAAATAACATAAGAATAAGAGTGTTTTAACTTCATCATCAAATAGTATTTCAACCGATTTTAACTGATTTACAATAGATCGAAAATCATTCAAATGACTAGATGCAGATCCACCTTCATGCATTTTAGAACTAAATAGTTTCTTCATCAAATAAAATTTATTTGAAGCACTAGGTTTTTCATATAAATTAGCAAGAGATTTCATTAACTCTACCATAGAAGTCTCTTCTGTAATATTGGAAACCATGGATGTTGTTAGGCTCAATCTTATAGATCCCAAAGCCTATCTTTCAAGAATCTTCCATTCTTCATTAGTCATCTTTGTAGGTCTATACTTCTCATCCAATGGTAAATACAAATCTCTTTAATACAAATAATCCTCAATCTACATCTTCCATAATTGATAATTTCGATTGTCAAACTTCTCTACCTTGTATTTTTTCTCTTTGTGCGGTAGCTCCCGCTCAATCAGAAAACCCTCTTTGAGTAAATCTGTCAACACAGAAAACCCTCAAACAAATCTCTGATACCATTTGTTGGGGTTAGCACACCGATTGTATACATGATATATCATATCTAATCATACATGCAAATAAAAGTGAATATTTTACCAGAAGAAATATACAAAACAAGAGATATAAATCAACACCAGATTTAATGTGGTTCACCCAGTGTGGGCTACGTCCACCAAGAAACAAGCCAATCTATTATCTATAGCTTTGACACGATCTATAATTAAAGATTTACAATCTTCCACACCTCTCAAATGTACAGTACTTTCTTTCTCTCAAGCTTTTGCTTCATCACCAAGAATTCTCTCTCGCCAACTTTTGCAAGTTCTTCTTTATTCTTGTTAATACTTACTTCTAAACCCTAGCTTTTATGCTTATATAGTCATTTATAGACTTAGGGCACTTAGACATGTAATTACAATCAATAGATATACTTTAATGCTAAAAATAGATCTAATTCCTAAGAGTTAATTAAAACATCCTCACACAGGTAACCAATGTCGGTCAGCCCTAACCACTGTCGGTTCCTCTGTCCCTGACTGATGTCGATCCAGGTTGACCGATGTCGGTTCCCCCTAATCGATGACGGTCACTATGTTTTCTAGCAATTTTTACATTGCATGCTAGGCTGAAGTAATTTAGCTCCACAACTCAACACCGTTAGCATTGTTGCACATCTTATATTCTCATCATTTCACATATATTCTCTCCCAAACAACATACACATCTTGATACACACTTGTATAATCATTACCCTATGACATACGTTAGTGCCACGGTCCATACTTGATTGTTGAGGATCTACATCTCAAATGGACCTCCCCACACTCATGCATTCAATCAATCACTCACTCATGCACTTGCATTATACGCTTTGACGATCACATCTTTCTGGTACACATAATTCAAACCATTTCCCGATGATGCACTCTTGTTCTATGGTTCATTCTTGACTTCTAAGGGGGTATGTATAAATGAACCTCATCTCATAGATACAAATCCACTTAGGGGGGCACATTGCTCCTATCATTCACTTTGTATTTTGTTGCATCTCCTCCACGGCATACTACATATCTTGGTCACACTTAGTCTTTCTTACATTTACTTGTTACATATACACTTAATTACACATGCTAGTTAGATATTTTGTATGACATTATATTTATCATATACACATGTGTGTTCACTTACTGTCTAGTTGTGATCGCAAATTCTACAGATCCACACACGCAGTATGGATGATTGGTGCAGTACCTATTACCAGTCTTACAGTGGCTCCTGGGGGCATCCACTTTTGTATATTATGGGTGATATTGTTTCATTTCTCATATAACATTACTTTATCATATTATACATGTTTTGACATACATTTTATCTTCCTGACATGATAACAGGTGCTTCATGAGCAAAATTTGTCTTATAGGTCTATTTTCTTCCATGGTTGTCTATTACATTGTTTGCCTTTATTTGTCATTATTTGCCATTGTTTGCGGAGTTTTCCCTTTGTCTTATGTGCACACTTGTCTACTTTTGGTCTCGTCGGCCTTGATTGTCTTGCAACATCGTGAGTGATGTCCCATGTTTGAAACCCAATTTTCGTGGTCTACATTGTCTTCTTGTGTGTTTTCTTCTTACATCTTAGCTAACACACTGTCTAATTCTTTGCTAGCTTACATATTATATGTGTGTTTGTCTTTGATTTCACTAACAATTGTCTCCTAGCCACTTTGTTTGTGTGTGCCTTAGTTTCCACCAAGCACACTCCCTCCCCCTCTACAGGGCACAATTTCAGCATAGCGTTCGGTCCTCCTTTGGGCCGCATTCTCCTCAACGACATCACATGCATGCCAAATGAGGGGGGAATCATTTGGGTGAATCATTCACCCCATATAGTTATCTACAATCATAATTGTAGCACAGTTCAGTACCAGTAAAGCACAATCATCAATCTCAGATAGGGCTCATAATATGACTTGGGTCCTTACTACAGCACATAAACCAGCGCCTAGACCAGGACAGTAGCACCTAGGCACCCCTAGCCCTTCCTATACGCCTATGACCAAGGGGAAATTACACAACAGTCTTCAGTGCAGCATAATCTATAGCACTTCACACAATGGATTTTACATGGCATACAATCCTTAGCACTCAGCATACATGCACCATAAAACATTTTCTACTTTCACATTGGATCATAATTAGTCGAACCAGATCAAATTTTTACACACCATCTGCAATGGTATTCCATACATCGGGAAGTAGTTAAAGGTTGGAGGATAAAACCATAATTTTCTCCATACACTTCTTCCAGTTCTTGGGGTGAGATCACCCGAAAAATTCACATTTTACGCAGCTGGCGTGAGATCACTTAAAAAAATTGTTCCTCTACATCATCTTCAGGATCCTTTCTACACACTTTTCTCATCACGGATTAGGTGCACATTTTCCTTTTTCACATTTTCACATTTGTATATGCTTTCTTACATATTTTTTACTCATATACATGCATATTTGACTACATGGTCGTTCTTCTCTTTTGTAGGTTCATCCTTATGGGAAGTTGTAGTCAACATCATTATACATCATAACAACAACATCAACAACATCAATCACGTCAGCATCGACATCAACAAAAGGTACAATGTTGACATCTACACATGTGTTTCCCTAGGGTCATCACCATCATCACTTTTTGCACTTTCTCCTCTCTAGCTTCCATGTTTCACATTTTTATCACTCCATGCTTTTCCTTGTCTCTCAACATGATGTCACCTTCAATCTACATGGTTATTAGGTACGCATCTCTTATCTACTTTATGTTATCAAGAATTCTCTCAACAACATAAAATGGGGGCAAATGTAGACACAAAATCATGCACTTTGGGCAATTATGTAGTCCTGATTGCATACTGCTATTCATATGATTCCTATGTAAGAAAATTACTAATTAACCCATGCATTTGGCCATCTCTACTTTCTTTCTATTGTCACTTTTGGTCTTACACTTTTTCTAGCTCAGTCTATCTTTTCACATCTCAACATTTCTCATCTTAGACACTAGTGCCTAGCCAGGACACCAGTGTCAGGCGCCCCTGTCCTCTTTGTACTTTGTTCACATCTTTTGGGTCATTTCTATCCATTTGAGCATCTTATCTTTTTGGTAGTCATCCTTTTCAAGGTTAATTACAAAATTCAAGCAATGGAATCATATAAATATAAAGTTATGTGAACATAATAAAGGACCAAGCACTAAACATTAACTATCACCACCTAAGGTTACATCCAAAGGATATTCAAGAGCATTCAAGCATCCATTTAAGGGTAAGGGACTACATGCTTCTACATGCACTTCATAGGAGGGAAAGTTCATTCTATTCCATGCACACATCTACTTACATCTTCTACATCTAGTTATTTTCTCACTATTAAGTGCAACATGCACAAGAGCCACCTAGGGCATAATTACACACACACACACACCTAGAACTACATTGGGTCTGAAATGTAGTGTAGTGTTCAATTGTAATTTCACTCGTTTGACACTTGAGGATAGTCTGACCCCTCATTTGTATTCTTTGCACTCTTGAGGGTTTTGCAGGTCAATATTTCATTTCAGGTTATCAACGACATCGATGATCATAGTGTGACTTACTAGTGACAAGAAGTGAAGGAAAACGAACAACAAACATCTCACGACCCTACAAAGGAGGTTTCCTAAGGGTTTGAGCAGTCACAAGTGCCCAGATCAGGTCTATGGCACCCGCAAGTGCCCTTGACCCATTTGAGGTGCCTTAATCTAGGAGTATATTCAACTCACACATTTTTCTAAGGCTCTAAGTGACACTTCTCCCTTTCTGCTCATCAGGTTAGCATTTCGGCACAGTCCAGATTTGGTTGTGAATCAGCTAAGTCTTCATTTCCTCCTCTTTGCAGCTAGGGTTTCATATTTACTAGCTTAATTTACTTGGGTCAGATTTATTCTTATTGCGCATTCATTTTACTGTTACATTGCATTAGATTCAAGCATCCATAAAACTCTATATTTGCTTAATCAATTTCTAGTCTTGATCACGTACCACTATTCATATGTTTCCTAAGTGAGAAAAGTGTTAATTTACCAATGTCTTTGGCCATCTATACTTGCCTTATACTTTCTCTCATGGTCTTACACTTCTTTCCTAGTTTGTCTTTTCATACTTCAAATTTTCTCATTCTAGACACCAGTGCCTAGCCAAGATGCCAACGCCAGGCACCTCCATCCCCTCTGGGCGCCCCTGACCTCTTTGTACTTTTCTCACATCTTTTGGATCCTTTCTATCCATTTGGGCATCTTTATTTCTTACTAGTCAGCCTTTTAGTTGTAAATTACGAAATTCAAACAAGGGAATCATATATATACAAAGCTACGTGACCATTATGAAGGACCAAGCACTAAGCATTATCTATCACTACCTAAGGTTGCATTCAAAGAGCATTCAAGCAACCATTTAGCTCCACACAAGGGACAAGGGACTGTAATCTCTGCATACACTTCATATAAGGGGAAGTTCATTCTTTCATGCATAAATTTATCTACGTATTTTACATCTAGCTACTTTCTTGTTATTAAGTGTGACACGCACAAGAGCCACCTAGGGCACGATTTCGACACACACACACACACACATAGAACTATATTGGGTCTGAGATGTAGTGCAGTGCTTGGTAGTAAGTTCACTTTGTTGATAGTTGAGGATAGCCCGACCCCTCATTTTGCATCTTTCCTCTTAGTATTTGATGTGGTTTGAGGGTTTTGCAAGAGCTTCTTTCTAATTGCAATTTTCAAGCAAATAATAATGAAGTCTAGTGGCACACAAGCGATCAAAGGAGACAAGCAGTGAACATATTATGACCCTGAAAAATTGAGTTCCGCAGCTTCTGAGCAGTCACGAGCGCCCAGAATAGGTCTCTGGTGCTCCAGGCGCGCCCTTGACCCTCTATAGGCACTATGTTTCTCGCAATTTTGAAACCTATGTAATTTTATGGGTCTGATTGCGACACTCTAAGTTCATGTTCTAGAAAATTTCCAGCTCGACATACCTTCGAGACTATTGTGAATCAGCTAAGTACTATATCCCTTCATTTACAACTCGGGTTTCATACTTTCTAGCTTATTTTGTTTGGGTCAACTCTATATTTTATTGCTCATTTATTTAATGCTAAATTGCAATTATATTTAGCAATAATAAATCCTATTTTTTCTTTATCAAAATGGATCCCATCCATGACTTTCACACTCTCACACAAGTAAATAATAGCCTACTTTCGGAAAGAAAACATGATCTTTCTATAATATGTTCACTTCAAGAAGACATGGTTAGATTTTTTGGAGAGAATAGGAAGATAGAAAACACAAATCTCTATTACTCTCACTAAGTTTTGAAAAAACTACCATCCTTCATTCATTGCAGGACATTATTACATGTTTTTGTAGACACAAAATCACACACTTGGGTACATTTCCAGGTCCTAAACACATACTAGCATTCATATGATTCCTAAGTAAAGAAAACTAGTAATTGGTGATTGTCTTTGTCCTTTTTTCTTTGCTTCTTGTTTTCTATTTGGTCTTTTACACCCTACATCCCAGTCGGTATTTTACTTATTTATCTTTTATGGCTCCAGACACCAATGCCCAACTAGGACATGAGCTCCCAGGTGCCCCTATCCCCTCTGGGCGCCCCTGACCCTTTTTCACCTTACTCACTTCTTTTGGGTCTCTTTTATCTTTTGGGCATATTTTTCACTTATGGGTCAGCCTTCTATTTGTCAATTAAGAAATTCAAACAAGGGAATCATATAAATACATAGTTATGTGTTCAAAATAAGGTAATAAAAACTAAGCATTACTATCATCACCTAAGCTTGCAACTAAAAGGAACCTAAAGCACTCTAAAGCATCCATCTAGCATTCATTCAAGGGACAAGGGCTACATCAACTCTGCATACACAACATAGGAAGGGGAAGTTTATTTTTCCATCCACACATTCTATTACATTTCTACATCTAGCTACAACCCTCTATCAAGTGCACTTGCACAAGGGCATCCTAGGGCACGATTCTTACACACACTCACTAGAACTACATGGAGTCTAAGATGCAATGCAACACTCAGTTTTAAGTTCACTCTTAGGGTGACTATCAGGGTCAGTATGACTCCCCATTCTACATATTTCTTTTTTGGATTTAATGTGGTTTGTGGGATTTTGTATGTGATATTTATTTCGTAGGTTACAAGTACCCTCAGTGATCAAAGAGCGACACACATATGATTAATAGGGAATATTTTTGACACTTATACGACATAGTAGATTCTGACTATTTATGCAGTCATGAGCACCCAATAGTAGTCACTAACACCCAAAAATCCTTGTCCTTCCATGGGTTCCTATGTCTAGCATCATTTGTAAGCTCTAGAATTTATCCTGAGTATTTACAACATTGTTCACCTCATGTTCAACAGTTTTCCGAGTCCAGAGAACTTTCAGATCAAGCATAAATTAGCTAAGTCGTTCTTTCTATATCTCTTTCTTAGGGTTTCATACTTACTTGCTTATTTTTTTACGTCATATTTTACTTAATAGTTATATATCATAGTTTACATCAGTTACTCTACAATAGGGTTTAATAAATCTATATTTTGTTAAATCATTTGGTGAACCCCACTCGTGATCATACACTTGGATCCTTCTTTTTCTTCTTTCATCACTCCTAAAAATCATTTAATCTCCTTGCATTATTTTCTTCAAATGCACCCACATTGCAAATATGTTCTCCAAAAAACCCTAGGCACTATGTATCTTCCTCGCAGTATGTCACATTCTCAAGTAAGTACCATTTTTTATTATCTATCTGATGACTCTATCGCTCCTAATCCTCCATGAAATCAACCCATCCTAGATTCCATTCAAGCTTTGCATTCTTTATTTCAAGACAAAATTCAAGCTATGGAAACAATGATTACATCTCTTAAATATGAAATCCAACATCTCAAGGATGCTTCTCAATCCCATGCTAGTTCTCTTTCTACATCTCATTCTACTTCTATGTCTTCTACATGTGCTCATATTAGTGAGCCTCAAGTCTTACCATTACCGGCACCTCTCAAGTTTGATCTCAATGCTAAGCAACATGATATTCTTCCTCAGCTTCTCACTCACTAGTTGATCAACTTTCCATCCACTAATTTCTACCCTCCTTACTGGCTTGCTAAATATCAAGGTCTCCCATTTTACAATTATCATAGAATCAATGGACATCATGACAATGATTGATATGCTTTACAACAAAGAATTAAGCACCTTGCACATCAGGGTTTTATCTCATTTACTTCACAACATCCTACTACATCTCCAATTGCTAAATCCTAATGGGATCCTAAATCTGGTCCTTCCATCTCCAATGAGCATCATTCCATTGTTACTAATGTTCCTCCTTCAGTCAGTCAAGTGTTGCCTATCCAACCTAGTGTCAGACCATATTCAAAAATATCTACCCCATTATCTCCTCCTACTAAGTCATCTATAATGTTACCAACTCCAACTAAGCAACCTCCTCTAAAAATCAATCCATTCACACCTCCTCTCAAGTCTTCTACAAGGTTATCAATCCCAAATAAGCTACCACCATTCAAGGTCCCTCTCCACCCTACTCCACTTGAGAGTTCAATTATTTTTGTCAAACAAGTTAATCCTTACATTGATGGCCAAGACACATTTCAAGCTCCACCACCATGGCATGGGCCTTCTCACATCACCACCTAGATCTCCATCTCTTACATACTTTGGGGGCATCATGATTTCTTCCCCCCTACAATCATTACCAATTCTTTCTAATATCTATGCATACACATTATGCTCCATGATTTACATTCATACTTATCTCTTCTAAGCCTCACTATATTCACTTTGCTCTATGATTTTAATACACACACTTGTATCATCATTACCCTATGACACTCTAGTTCCATGGTTCATACTTGAATGTTGAGGGTCTAAATCTGAAATGAACCTCACCACATTCACTCTTCACGCTCTATGCTTCATGATCTATCTTTCTAGCACACATTTTCAAACCATTTCCTGATGACACACTCTTGTTCTATGGTTCATTCTTGATTGTTGAGGGGTATTTTATAAATGAACCTCATCTCATACTCATACACATCCACTGGGGGGCATGCTTCTCCTATCATATTCACATTGCATACCATTTCATCACACTCATACGTAACATTTGCATATCTTGGTTGCACTTATTCTTGCTTTCTTATACTTACATGTACACTTTGTTTCCCATGCTAAACGAATACTTAGTATGTTAATATATTTGATATATACACATGCACATTCACTTGGTCTTTTGGAGTGAATGCAGATCTCTTACAGGTCCTTACACGCTACAATGATGTTTGGCACTGTACCTCTTACCAGTCCCACTGAGGCTCCTAGGGGCATCTACTTTCTCACTCATTACAGGTGTTATTATTTCATTATATACTACTTCATATTCTTACTATCACACTACTTTACATTAATACATACATGTCTTGACATAATTTTTATCTCTCTAACATGCTAACGGGTGCTTCATGTGCAACATTTTCTTTGCAGGACTATATGCCACCATGGTTGTCTGATACATCTTGTTTGACATTGTTTTCTATTGTATGCCATTGTTTGCGGGTTATGCCCTATGTCTTGTTTGATTTTTGTTTGTATGACTTTTGGACCACTTTGGCCCTAATTGTCTTGTGACATTGTGAGTGATGTCCCATGTTTGAAACCCAATTTTTGCAGTCTATCTTGTATGCACACTTGTTACATTTTTTTCTATGACATGCTTGCTAATTTTTCTACTAACACATGTATCTAACCACTTTGTTTGCATGTGCCTTGGTTTCTACCATGCACATCCCCTACCCCTATAGGGAATATCAATTTAGATCAACATCAGGTCCTCTCTTTTGGGCTCACACACTCCTATCGATTGTGCATGCACCCCAAACAAGGGGGGCATACATTGGGTGAAAAAATCACTCCTACAACAGCTCAAAGCTACAACACAACATAATACAACAGAAATCGACACAGGTTATAGTTACAACACTGGCTCAGAATCAAACTTGGGTCATAATCACAACACAAACACCAGTGCCCAGACTCAGACAGTAGTGCCTAGGTACCTATGTCCTCCCCTGGGTGCACTAATGTCCTGGGGGCACACAATCATCAGTTTCTATCAGATCAACACAGTTCACAGAAGCCTTCAGAGCAGTTTGACAGTATCAGGCATAGTCCTCTAATAACAGAATGCATGTAATTTTCATTTCAATTGGAACAATCAGTACATTCAGAACTAATTTGGGTCAACATGAATGAATCACAAATGCACCATCTGCAGTGGTGCTTATCGGGAAGAGTCATGGAAGGAGAGTAACACTAGACCTCTCTCCCCAACACTTTGGCTCTTTCACTTGGCATGAGATCGCCCAAAAAAATTGAGATCACCCAAAACATTTCTTGGACATGAGATCATCCAAAAAACTCATTCTACACATCATGTCACACTTTTTCTATCCTTTTACACTCTATTACATTAGGTCACACTTTCCTACATACACACTTTTTACATACTTATGCACATTTTTCTTTGATTTATCATGGGACTTTGACTACATTCTTGCTCTTCTTTTTATAGGTTTGTCCTTACAAGAAGCAACAACAACAAGTACAACAACAGGTACACAGTACAACATATACGCTTCACCCCCTAGGGTCACTTTCCTTTCCTAGTTTCCACGCTTCATTTTTGCATCATTCCACGCTTCACTTGTCCACTCGACACACATGCTTCATGCCACACACTCTTCATATTAGGTATGCATATTCTATCTAATTTATGTTATTGAGTATTCACTCAAAAACATAAAGTGGGGGAAAATCTAGACAATAAATTATGCACTTGGGTACATTTCTAGGTCTTAAACACATACTAGCATTCATATGATTCCTAAGCAAAGAAAACTAGTAATTGATGATTGTCTTCAGCGTTTTTTATTTGCTTCTTATTTTCTATTTTGTCTTTTACACCCTACATCCCAGTCATTATTTTACTTATTTATCTTTTATGGCTTCGAACACCAGCTCCCAGCCAGGATAGGAGCACTCAGGTGCCCCTGTCCCCTCTGGGCGCCCCTGACCCTTTTCACCTTACTCACTTCTTTTGGGTCTATTTTATCTTTTGGGCATATTTTTAACTTATGGGTTGGCCTTCCAGTTGTCAATTACGAAATTCAAATAAGGGAATCATATAAATACATAGTTATGTGTTCAAAATAAAGGACCAAGCACTAAGCATTACTATCATCACCTAACTCAATTGCATCCAAAAGGCACCTAAAGCACTCTAAAGCATCCATCTACATCCATTCAAGGGACAAGGGACTGCATCAACTCATGCATACATTTAACATAGGAAGGGGAAGTTCATTTTTCCATCCACACATTCTATTACATTGTTACATCTTGCTACAACATTGCTATCAAGTGCACTTGCACAAGGGCATCCTAGGGCACAATTCTTACACACACTCACCAAACTACATGGATTCTGAGATGTAGTGCAATTCGGTCATGTAAGTTCACTCTTGGGGTGACCGTCAGGGGTTCAGTCCTTGACTCCCCATATCTACATATTTATTTTTGGATTTGATGTGGTTTGTGGGATTTTGTAGGTGATGGTTTCTATTTTGTACAGGTTACAGGTACCCTCACATGATTACAAGATCATACACACAAGTGATCAACAAGGGAATATTTGTGACACTTGTGCGATACATGTGCAAAAATCAAATTCTGCAAAATTTTCATAATCACAGGACCTCCTCACTAGTGCAGTCTTGCAATTGTTCAAGCACCCCTGTCCTTCTTAGGGCACCCATGTCCAACATCTTCGTGACTTTCATAATTTATCTTGAGTAATTCACAAATATAATGTCTCAATGTTCAATAATAAAATCAGTTTTTGAATTAAATCATCTTGCACTTAACAAAATTATTTCAAAAAAATGATAAATCAACTAAGTCAAGCTTACAATTTGTAGAATATGATGCGTTCTAATGTCAACTTCTAGGGTTCCAAGTCCTTTTTCAAGTTTTAACTTTCTTACAAATTTTACAGCATCCCCTCTGTCTCTAGCTAATCAATGTAATTTATGATGCCTAAAAATAAAAGTAAAATTAATAACAAATCAAATATCAAAAGAATATCAAATAACTAATGCAATAAATAATCAAAAAAATTAATTAAAAATCAAAAGTAATAGATGTCTTCTATTTGTAATTAATAGAAAGTATTAAGAGGTAGCTATTTTATTAATTAAAAGAATATTAAGATGTCACTACTTATTGCTATTTTATTCATATTCTAAGGATGGTTTCCGTTTTCGTTGATGGAGAATCTCGCAAATTGATAATGGGTGCCCTAGTATTTAATTTCTAGTTTGCTTAATTGTTTGCGAATTTAATATTCGAAACCTAGAATTAGCACTCCGGAGGAAGTGTTCTCCCACAAGGTTCTTCTATCAGAGTTGTTCCTTGATCCTCTCAGGTCACAACGTGCTTGTCCATCGTTGATCTAGGAAAGGTGATGAACAATAGCACAAAGGGCGTCAAATAGACATGGAGAGGGTCTAAAAAATAAAGATGATGGTGAATGATGTAACGTCTTGATCTTAGCGGTTACCTACATAACTTCTTTTTGTGATGTTGCAACATGTGGACCTAATGTAGTTATGTGTCATGTGAAGGTGTATTTCTTGACCTAGAAAGTCATGTTTGTCAATGAGTAAGTAATTACAAGTAGCTAGATGTCATGCATACTGTAACTTTGTTACATGGGACTGATGTCATTATAACTTGTGTTCTACAAAGTTGAGAACCTGCAGAATTGCTTTTGTACTTGATGAAATCATAATTATGTGACAGCACACCTTGAATGGGCAATTCCATTGATCCAAGGTATGATTCAGCCTTCTTTATTGTTGTCTTGTCGATTGATTTTCCAAATAAAATGAAGTCTGGAACTAAGCTGGAGATTGTTGTAAATTTTTACAGAACCTGGTTAAAGGTATACTTAGTTGGCATAAGATGCTGCCAACAGCTAAGGTTTGATTTCTTGGATACATGTGAATTGTAACACTAGAAAGCGTAAGATAGAAAAAGGGGTTGATACAAGGATATTAAGGCATATATTTGGCCTTGTACAAAATGTCCTGCACTATACTGGTTTTAAGCCTCAGCCGGTAAAACATACTAGGAACCCTGTTGTGGAATTGATAAGGGTTATGTGTTAACCTATGAAAAAATATTTTATCCTACATGGATTTTAATTTAAAAGGTTTGTAAACTAACCTAAGGTGAATCCTAAGGATCTACGACCTAGAAGGAAACCTAACTATTTAAATTGTGACCTAAACTATTGCAAATCCTAAGAGGGACCTAAGGGATACATGTCAAGTGGAAGGATAAAGGGGGAAGGTTTAAACTTAAATGAAGGACTTAAATGTAGTCCTTGTAGTTTTAAATGCCAAGTTTGGCGGGAGCAAGGAAGTTAGAGGCATCTAACTAGCAATATAACTAAATTTGAATTACATGCAAATTATAAGATAGAACTCGCCAAAATTGAGTTGGCGGTGGCGTGGAGAAAGAGGGGAGAAAATGCATTCAATGCATTTATTGGCATTGGTTTTGGCAACCAGCCAGCCTAAGAAAGAGGAAAGAGGATTTTTTGTGAGTTATTGTTATTCATTTGGGTTTCGGGTTTTTGCTCTGCATATTGTTGCTCTTTTGAACCTGTAAGTTCGTTTTTTCGGCCCGCCTCCAGAGTGGTTTTCTGGGCCTTATGTAAACATGAAAGTAGTTGAGAGATATGGTTGTTAACGTTGTTTGGAGGGAAAAAACTCTTGAGAAGCTCGACTGTGACCTTTTACAAGCTAACAAGAAATTATATAGGCATGTTAGGCTCTTTCTTTAAACAATTATGCTCTTTATTAAACGTCTTCATTAAAAGAACTCTGCTCTTAGAAATGCCTAGTTTTTGTGAAAATATGTTGGTGTGCTTTAGATGTGATCTTTTGCTTGAAGTTGTCGTTTGGAAAAGATGTGATTTGGGTATCTTCTTGATGCACGCATGAATAAATGGGTGTTCTTTGTTGAAATAATAACTGAAGATGGATTTCATCTCTACTGTTTTGATTTCGAAAGTAATGGGTATTCAGTTTTGTTGTCTCTTGTGGGTTTGAACTTGTTGAAGGCGACAGTGATGCGTATACTATTTTCTGAGATTTATATACCAAAGGTTATGGATTTCGTGAGAATGCTATGACAAAACTTTGTGAACTGTTCTTCCCTGTTCGTAATACTGTTTAATTTGTGAAGTGGGTTCTTTTAGGAACAATAGGTTTATCGTATCGTCTTTACATTTTCTTGTTCTAAAATGATACGATGTTCCTGGAAAAATTCATTTTGTTCTCAGTACCAATGAATGACTGTTTGGAGATAAATTCTTATCAAACTTGGAACAGAGGAATCTATCTATTTGATGGATTGGGATAGAGCGTATAGTTTTTACTTTCCTTTAAACTCAATGATGAATATTTATATATTCAGTGGATTTAGACTAAAATGATGAAGGGTAAGGTTCCCTTTTGATGGAACGTTGATGAAAAGATGAAAATATAAAGTATCAAATAGGCCATTTCCAATGCTTCCATCTTGGTGTGTCCAAATAACCATAAATATTTGATTATGTACAATTATGCTTCAGATCATACAGTATCTACAATCTTGGTTCAAATAAATGATGAAGGTGTCGAGCCTCCCATTGATTTTATGAGATATTCATTGAAATATCATGAATTCAAGATTTAAAGGATTGAAAAACATGCATACAATGTCGTTAGGGTAGTAAATCATTTAAGGTACTACATATTAAATTCCCAAATCTTGGTATTAGTTCCCGATTCAATAGTAAAATCTATCTTGATGTAGATTTTACCCCACATAGTGCATCCTTCATATCTCTGAGTCTATTTTTATGAGAAACCTTTGTTTTGTATCTCATTTTTTCAAGTTGTACTTATTGTACACAAGTACATTATCAAGCATAGTTATCATTCAACCAATTTATTTTTTACATTTGACTTTCATAAGTATAGCTTAAGGGAAGGTGTTAGTACAATAGTTATATCTATATATATATATATATATATATATATATATATATATATACCTTCAATTTTATGTTTACTTAATTCACTTAGCTTTATTTAAGCTTTTTTGAATTAGTCTACTTTGAACACCTCCTAGGCTTAAATTAGCATAAGTGACACTCATAGCTTGACCACTTGTCTCATGTGTGCCTATTTCTATGGAGGTTGTTGCTTTTGCTATATATATACCACTTCTATTTGTAAATTAAAAAAATCTTGTTGAGAAGCTTACAAATATCAATTTCATTTAGTTGATTTATTGGCAGTAATGTGTCTATATTATTGCATATTATTTCCAGTAGCTTCTTAAATTTTTGGAGTGAGTCCAAATTGAGGAGATTCCTTTGTTTCACCTATTATTTCAACTCTTATTGGTTATTTTTTGGTCTAGGACCCTATGAAAGCCTACTTAAATAGTGGTTTCATATCCATTGACAATCTCACGACATAAAGTTTGAGGGGGTACAAAATAGGGCCAACGGTTTTTTATTTTATTTTACTAATGTTGACCATTGTAAGGCTATTATCGATCGCAATATTTTTTGTATTTGCAATAATCTTGATTTTCTCATCGAACTAATAATTTCCATGTTTTCAAACAAGTTAAGCTTAAATCCCAGTTTGGATTAAATTTCCAGATTCACATCTCCCTCTTTAGTGATTTTTTTAGAAGCTCAACAAATCCTTAGGGAGATTCATATGCCAAGAAAAATCTAAATTCTACATGGCTTGCCCACCTAAGTGAATTTACTTTGAAATCGATGTGGCTAAGGACCTAAAGGAAACTATTGACTTCCAAATTGGTGGTACTCAATTTTCACAACATTTTGTTTATATCAACCTTCTGAATACATGTTTTTTTTCTAGTACTCACACCAAATGATTTGAGAATGCACTTTAATGACTACTTCAAAACATATTGCATAGGAAAAATATGTTCCAAAGATCAAGACATGCAGCTTTGTTGGTGATAGTTGGAACATTGTTACCAATAATAAAAATGTTCTGGCTTCCTATGATGCCTATAAATGGTTAATCATTATGTATCAATCCACATGTTGTCCTAGATCTAACTCATAATTGTTAATGGTAAACAAGGTATACTCTCCACTTCCAAAGCACCACCACTACTCTCCTGCACTCCACAAACATCAACCTTCATTATTCTATCACGGCCTACAATTTTCACCGCACAATCATCACAACCACATTCTGTATAATTATACACATATATAGAGGACAATATGGTTAGACTAGAACTTGAATATATGTTATGTGAATCACATCATCCCTCTCCTTCAAAATATGGGGAATGTGCTTAATAAAAATGACAACAAATTCAAATAAGTGACTTTATACATATCAACCAGAAAAATATTTCCTTCCCCAACAAGTTTGTTTCCATTAAACGACTAGAAGAAGAGGGAAAAAACACATACTTTGATGTTTTCCAATAATAAATACTCTTAGAATGTGTGCATCCTAATTGAACTAACCCGTGCATACATGAGCAAGGACAATTGTCACAATATTCATAAATATGAAAGTGTTATGTTAATAGGAGGTTAAGATTTTGAATTTTCTCCTTTAGTCTACTACCACACTATTTGGCTAAGTTCTCTCTACTTAGATTTCCAATCATGATCTTATCCATGCACAAGTCATCACCATATGAGCGTATACCTTTCACATAATGGCATTTCTTGGTGTTATGACCCTACCCATTGGGTTGTGTAGACCTTATTTGATTTTAATAGTCAAATTTTTGGGCTAGCCAAATTGTATGCTTTCAATGATGTCATCGAAAGAGTGTACTTTAGAGATGGTTAGAAGATTAAATTCTTAATGCTCATAGGATTCTTTGTGGTGATTTCAATATGGTGGAATCAAAGGAATACAAACACATCTCCTCCATATGCAGTGGCGTGATAGCGAGTGATAAAAATGGTTCTACATGCATTACAAACATGGTATTTATGATCCCAAACACCATTGAAGAAGAGACTTTGCTTCATCTTGGTTTACATGGTCAACTTTTAGACAAGGTAAAGACAAAATGGTTAAAAGGGTGGATTTTACAGAATAGGATATGTTCTCTTTCTCTTCTTCCACCACAAGACATGTGTCTATCATTGATAATGCCATTATTTTGGCCCATCAACCTATTCAATTTTTATATTGAATGAAGCACCCCTCAACCCATATCAACTAAGACATGATTTATCTTAAAAGTATAGATACCAAGGATGGGATAACTCTAGGGCATACCAAACATATTTGGAATTTGGTTTCCATACCCATAATATACATACATTGAATTGATCGGTGGCTTGATACCATTACTTGAACTACCAACTTCCTTAGGATGCACGGTAAGCAAACATCTCTAGAAAACATGTTCATGAAGTATCATACCATGAATATCCGTAGAATTTCACATGATCTTTATTTATGGACAACATTTAAATTTAAATTAACAATAATATTAATCATTTTTTAAAAATCAATATTAATAACTAATTTGAAATGAAATGTTAAGAATTACAAAATTTTCAAAGTAAAGGGAGTATACAATAAAAACCATTTCCCCTCTTATGTTTTCAACTCATGAGGAATCTCTTAAGGATATGATAATACTTTACTGTAGTCTTACATGAAGTTTACTCAAAAATTGCCTACTATATAGATAATGATATGGTATGCCCATAGAAACATAACTATAAATTACACTAGAAGTGCACACTGGACATGTTGAAGGGGAAGAAAATACAACTTTGGAAATAATTTTATGAAATCTTGGAAACAAGAAATGAGCACACACATAGAAGTATGTGTCATGTGATTTGTTTTCAAGTGCACTATTGTATTTTATTCCTGAAATAGAAACAAGAATTAGACTCCTAAATAAATCTTGTGGTGGAAGAAGAGAAGGAGAATAGAGAAACAAAAATTAGACTCCTAAATAAATATCTTTCTACAATAATTGGTAGGTTCTATCAAAACGTGAAACTCTTTTCAAAAAATCATAAAGAATAAATATCATTATAATTGAGTTTTAAAATCAGAAAGGGCATGCAACTTGAGGCAATGCATAGAGAATTGTTTTTGAGTTGTTAGTATCAACTGACGAGTTTCAATTAACACCGAATTTCAACCTCTTTATATGAAATTCCATAATTGGTTTATTACATAAGAAGCATTTTCAAAAAATGAATGATAATTAAAGCAACAAAGTGTCAGAAGCATAGGAAACTGGTTAAGAGGAAAAATAAACACATCGAAGTGTAATATCGTGGAAAAATGTTTGGAAAAAGAGAATAAATTGGACAATGAGGATAGTCACTTCATACCTTACTCTCATCACAAATGCGAATTTTGATTAGGACCATTCAATAGACATCACCTTCTTGTTGAACATCCTCGAAAACAAAAGCTTCAACTTTTTCCTTTGGCTTGATTCAAAAGCATCTTTTCAATAGAATAAACATATATACAAATCAAATTGAAAACACTCATGAATCCCAACTAGAATACAAAGGAACCACATGGAGGCCAATAAAATAAGTTTGACTTAATGGTAAAGTATTATTTTTAGCTTATATGGTTACAAATTATTAAAATCATACGATATGAGAGCCAAACCTAGTGTGAAAGAAATTGAAAACTTGATTTCCGAAATGATTATTATTGAAGAGAGTGGGTTCTTTTCCTATTTGAAAATGTTCATCCCTTGATTTTTATTCTTGACTTGGACCAAGCTAGCATTATGTGTAACAAATTTTTATACCTCAGACCATTGAATTATGATTAACTCCTGAAATTGAAAATTAAGTAATACAGAAACAAGGTAAAGCTCGTGTACTTATCTAGGAATTTTTATACCGCTGCAAAATTCATACAAAAAAGTAGAGCTAAGACGTAGGCATGAAGAATTTATAGTTTACAAATCATTGTACATTGACATGTAATCATAAAAATAATAAAAAATAACAATCATATCGGAAATTAAAATGCATTCATGTATTTTCAAATATTAAATTGAATCAAAGGGCCCTTGGTTCATTCATGAAGTTGATTGGATTGGAATGAGCCCACCAAGGATCAAGTCTTGTTGAGGCAAGGCCTAGAGATGCCCGAAGCGGATAGGGTCAGGAAAGTTCCCTGGGTGACTTTGACGGATTGGATAACCCCTAGTTGTGGGTGGTTAGCCGAAGGAAGCCTTCGATATAGATGTACGCTTACTCATACAATGTAATCAGTTTCCTAAAGGCAGAGATGCCAATATCTATGTATTCGCAAGTCGACCAATCAAATATATATATATATATATATATATATATATATATATATATATATATATATATATATATATATATATATATATATATGTATTAGATTGAAAAAAATAGAGCAGAGGACAAGTCAACATAGGTTAGTTGTAGTGAATATGAAAGTATAGAGCACGTGTGACCACTATGTTATAGCTCAAAATTCAGGATATTAATGTCAGTAAAATAACATCAATACCATCACCATTGTGAAAAATAGAGCATGCATTTATAGTTAAGCCCAAACAAAGAAGAAGATGAACTGAATCTTTGGAATAACCTCAACTAAAAAGATCCCCCATCTTCTACATTAAAAGTTTAGAAGTACAAAAAATTGTAGTATAATGGTTCTAGATTAAACTTTAAAAATGCATTGAGAAGGTGGATGATGTACATATTATATTTGGGCTACCACCAATGCATAACCCCTGCATTTTTTTCTTACATTTCTCTATTTCGGTTCCTCTACTTATTTCTACTGCTAAACATACTCCAAGGAAGGGAAATGCAATATTGAACCTCAGAGCCAGAATGAGGATGTAAGTTGTCAAAATAACTAGGGGATTTATTTGGACAATAATGCCCAAAAGATAAAAGAGGCCCAAAAAGAGTGAGTAAAGTAGAAAGAGATAAGGGGTGCCCAAAGGGGATGAGGGCGCCTAGGCGCTGGTGTCTAAAGCCATAAAATCTAAACAAGTAAAGTGCCGACTGGGATGTAGGGTATAAAGGACTAGATATACAACACGAAACAAAGACAAAAGGCCAAAGACAGTCGTCAATTACTAGTTTTCTTGTTTAGGAATCATATGGATCCTAGTATGTGTTTATGGACCTAGAAATGTACCCAAGTGCATAATTTTGTGTTTACACAACCCCAATAATTTTTAATCTAATATAAAAGAACTTGACACTGCCTAAACGAGTTGATTAATACTACTTTTTACAAACCATATGTGTGGAAAAGGAGAATCTATGGAGATATTAAACAAGTCAATGAAAGTGAAGTAAACACACAAACAATTGTAAAGAGCTTAGGATACATGCATGTTTTGATGGTGGCATTAGTGGAGCATATACCCAAAGCACGTGGACGCATGAGGGGCATGACAATGAAAACACGTAAGATGAAAAACAATTGGACTATCAAGATATTGAAAAAAAATGTGGCAATCTCTAAAACTCATATGTAATGTAACACCTCGTAAATACACACACACAAATATTCTTGTATCGAGATATGACTTTAGCATTGAAATTTTTTAGGAAAAGGGAAGGGTTGTGGATTTGAAAACACTACACCGTGTGTGACGTCCTCCTACAAAAATGTTCTCAACACATTTGTGGGAGTAGATTGCACATCAATGTATCAAATAGAAGGCCATAGATAGGAAGGTTTTAACTTTAAACAACAATGTTGCAACTTTGGATATGGCGGTCAATCCAAGCACATAGCCAAACATGCAATCCTCCCACTTTTCAATAAGTCGGTAGAGATGCTAGGACCTATACAATGAATCCTTTTCACATCCACAAAGACCATTGTGATATAATCCATACATGTCGACGACCAAAATAACCTATGCCCTTGATATCTTTGCAGACTGTTGCATGTGTCATAATGGGAAGCTATTTCTACCAGGGGAAATGACTTCTACATAAAAATAAAATCGTAAAATATAGTTTCACACAATTTTCCAGTACGCTTTGTTACAATGCCAACTTATTGAACTATAAATTGTAAACCCTATGTATCTACTTGAAAGTACAGTAAAAATAAACAAAAATTTAAAATAGAGAAGAGTTGAACATATGCATTAAGTTAGGGTCTTGAACGCCATCAAAAGAGGAAGGAATGATTGATAGAAAAATCAACCGGAAGTAAATTTGGTAACGACCTTGGTGCCCTCTGAAACTGCATGCTTGGCAAGTTCGTCAAGTAATACCAATTTCACCGCCGTTTGCACCTCCCATGAAGATAGAGTCTCCCTTTTTGTGTAATTGGCAAGCTTTAACGAATCCCCTGCCAATTTCTCAAAAAGTGTGTTCATGAAAGAGTTCATAACGCTCATGGTTTTGCTGGATATGCCAATTTCAGGGTGAACCTACTTCAGAACCTTGAAAACATAGATCTTGTAGCTCTCCACGCCCTTCTTCTTCCTCTTCTTCTTGTCACCACCACTGCTCTCCTTGAAGATCTTCTTGCCAGCTTTGGATGGGGTTTTAACCTTGGAAGGTGTTTTTACCTTGACCTTATCAGTGATGACCTTTTTCTACAACAATTTCACTGACCTCCTCAATCTCCTTGATGATGACATGTTTTGCAGGTTTCTTCTCGACCACTTTCTTCCCTGCGTTGGGCACCATTTTTCCTTCTCGAAACACAAGTTAAAATATATAAATTCAAAAAAACTGACTCACTCGTGGCGAGATTAATAGAGTTCCAAAACATCCACATGGACCGTTGTGATATAATCTGTATATCGATGACTAAAAAACCCATGCCATTGATATCTCTGTTACATGTCAAAATGGGGACTCTTTTTACCGAGGGAAATGCCTTCGACATAATTAATGGATGTGTATATATTAAATACTATATGATAATGATTTTGTTATATTTTTTAATGTTGTATTATTTAATGATAAATGCAAGTCTTATTTTAGTTGCATTAATCTATTATATGATAAGGATTTTGTTATATTTTTTAAATTTGTGTTAATTAATGATAAATGTAAGTCTTATTTTGATTACAATAATCATAAGGAGGATTTTATGGAGGATTATTTGGGAAATAGTTCAATAATAAAGTACTTTGATCTTGTGAAGATTGATCTTACCAAGGAAAATCTATTAAATGAGATCAAGATATTTAAATATAGGGTTATCATTGGAAAATTTGATGATAAATGGCTTGCAGCCGTAAATGAGGGGAAGTCGATTCATAAGAATTAGGGGAATAATATAAACCTTAAACTGTTATCTAAAAAAAATTCTGGAACATTTTTTAATAGTGAATAGAGGAAAATGAAGAAGTGACATTGAATTAAACATATCAAACATTTTTTTAATTAAGAAGTCCACTTAATTGGGCACTAGATTACATAGATTGTCAGCGTTTTTGTTCATGTTTAGGAGGAAGTGTATAACGGATTTACAATTACGAGTAAGCATACAAACTAAATTAGTGACCACCTTTAACTTAAGCACCTATGAGTAAGAGGCATCCACGTCATCAAAGTCACCCAGGGCAAGATCCTAGCCTCAACTATTTTGACTCTCTGTGTCAGTTATCTCCAAGCCTTGCACTTAGCAAGACTAAATCCCTAGTGGACTTATTCAAAACCAATCAACTTCACCTATAAACCAAAGGATACTTATCAAACCTTTTGAAAAAGTGACAATAAATCTTTAGATTACCTTCTCCAAACCTTAAAACTATATATAAATTAAATAAACTTCAAATTTAAAATCAACGATTTTATACACATTCACGAGTACCATCACATCGGGTCGTTATTGTAGGACTGTCCACATAATTAAATTAATCGACAACGATATTAAAACCATTGGGGAATAAACGGGTTCAACCTACCTACCCATGTTTGGTGAACAAAACTTTGGGAGGAATGAACGTGTCAAGTTCTTAGGGGCTGAAATGATTCCAAACTACGCTACCAACCCCACTACCCACTATAGGTACCCACCAACCAAAATCATACCAACTTCCACTATGCTTTTTCCTCAATTTTTTAAATCCACGTTGACATAAACTATAATTTCCCCCACGTGGGGCTAACACCAAACATTTATATATATTTTTAAAATCTGTTCTTTTTCCGTGTATATAATTAATCATAATTTTTGTATTATTAATATTTGGGTTGACATCCATTTTCAAAGTTTGTTAGGAGAAGCTTAACAAATTTGATTGTGCCTATTGAGTGAAAATACGTGGACTTGTTTTATTTAAATGTAATTCATTCGCTTAATTTTTCTTTAAATTTTGTAATATAAGAAAATAAAGAATAGTAAGAAAAGCTTGTGTTTTGGTAGGGTTTCGTATGTTTGTATTAAGTTCTTCCCTCTTGTTAAAGATGAGATTTTGAAGGTGTTTCCATTTAATTATGCATTAACTCCCCTTTTGGGTGGATTCCTAGTTTTACTTAGTATTATAAACCAACCCAACGTAATTATTGGTACAAACCAAGAGGAGCACATAGCATTTAAATGAGTTAAGACTCTTTTAATTCTTTTGAAGTAGACGGATTCAAAACCTTATGACATTTTTATTGTTTTCCTTTAAGACACTGCAATGCGTGTGAGCCCAATTTAGCAAGTCCAATTATTGGTTCATGCGTAACATCCTTATGATATTATCGTGATAGATAGGAGATTTCAAGGATTCTGAAGAAGCCTAACTACAAGTATCAATATAGATGGAACTCACTGGGTTATCAGTCTTGATGTGTGTCCTTTTAGACCAAATAGTTCAACCCATAAGGGATGTGATTTGTCAATAAACAGAACACTTCTGCTCGGTGTGGTCGAATAAGCGTTATATGTCGAGGTTAACTTCATGAAAGTCTTGAAAGAGTTTAGATATTCAAGTTGTTTTTGGGTGTTTACACAAAAATTAATGTATATAAATTTGTCTAACACTTACTTTCATTGTGAATCTCCTAACCATACAATTTATGATTGTTTGCTCATGGCTAACCTATACCCTAAGTTGATAGTTGAAAAACTAACTGCTAACAATAATGACAAATGGATAATAATCAACAATAAGAATAAGATCGCCAATAATTTGAACCCTAAAGTTGTTAACAATGTTGCTAATGTTAAGCCATAGTACATTAAAAAGTAGAATACGACCCCCTTTCCCAACTTAGTGTCCCAGAATCAAGCTTATTTGGTTCTTATTTCTCAAATTGTTACGTATAATGTTGAGACATCTACATGCAAGTTCCAACCCTCCAACGTATAGGCACTTATGTAACTCGTACCACAATGGTAGCGACTCGTCACAAGGAGATAATGTGACTAATACCGCTTCATTGTGATGGACAACTTCATTTTCCAACATCCTCTCTAAATAATAAATTTTAAGTGTTATATATTAGATAAAGATTTGAAATGGGAAAGGGGAGATGCATATGAATGATAGATCCTTACAAATATTCTCTCATAAAATGTGTGCATCGTCAGAAAGTCAGCTTGAATATTCTTTATCAAATCAAATATTCTATAATATTAGAAGTCTTAAATCTCACAATATAAAGATATCTTTACACTGAAGGCATTATTTACTATGAGAGTCGGCCTAAAACAATCCACATCAACAATCGAGAATATCGCTCATGTATGGATGACCATCAAATAGATTTCCATCGTTGATTTTTTTAGTTGGGAAAAATTTAATGTGTTCACCTGCTCCACCACTGTTGCAGGATCTAGAACCTTCTTGGAATTTCACTCAACCTAGTCGGGAGGCGAGAGCACCACTGAGGTCAATGATATGCATTTAGTCTTCGCCTTACATGGTGATGTGAATTTGGTGGCATGTCTTGTGGAGACCATATATTTTGATCCAGGAGCCAAAATGACTCCGTTTTTATGCAAAGTTCTCAAAAAAAAATCTACGCCATGTTAATTTGAACTAGTCATTTACAACTTGTTTAGACAATTTTTGAAGGCCAAACTCATCCATCTCATGCCCAAATATTAGGTTTGAAGTTTTTTTTTTTCAGTTTTTGTTAAAATCAAAATTTTGTATCTTTATAATTGTGAGTCAACTTGAGTTGTAACCCAAGAAAGATTTCAAAATTTGAGGCAGAAAGATTACAGTGTCCAATATTATACTAATGAATTTTACAATTTATCCATTTAAGGAGAGCATGATGAGACAAAATAATAGATGGATACAAGGTATATAAATGTTTGAAATTTTCTATTAAGATGAACCAAGCATGCATAAGAACAATAACATGGAAGAAGCTTATCGATTATCCTTAAAGGCAGAAGAAAAAAAACTAGATCGGGTTTTAGAATATTTGAAGGACCAAAGAGAGGATGAGGTGGGTATAATAACACAAGAACATAAACATCTCATGACTAGAAAGAGGATAACATGGAAGGTTTCTAGAACCAAGAAAGAGGAAGAGGGATTAAGAGAGGGAGAGACTATGAAAATAAAAATTATGGCAGTGGAAGAAGATGGGATGGCCCATAAAGACCTTATGTTTGTTATAGGTGTGGTGAAGAAGGGAATAGGGCATTTGAATGTCCACAATATTGTGCACAAGAGAGGAGACGAGATGATCATCATAGAGTAAATTTGAAAAAGACACAAAAGTTATGCTAGATGTGGGAGAGAATCTCATGATGAGAAGAACAATGATTGCCCTAGGGAAAGAACACTTTCAAGGTGGCAAGTCATCGCTGTGGAATTTTTTTTTTCAAAAAAGGTGCACATCTGGAGGAAAGGTATGTAACATTATCATTGATGGTGGAAGTTGTGAAAGTTTCCAAAGCAATGGTAGATAAACTAGGGTTGCAATGTGAAAAGCATCCTTTTTCCTATCAGGTCGTATGGTTTAAGAAAGGGAATGAAGTTACAATAGATCATAGATGTTTAATTAAATTTTATATAGGAAAGACTTACAAATATGATATTTGGTGTGATGTGATTCCAATGGATGCATGTTATGTTTTAGTGGTGAGACTATGGAAATTTATTAGAAAATTAATTCATGATGGGGAAAAGAATACCCATAGCTTTTGGAAAGATGGAGTAAAAGTGGTCTTGTTACCACTTAAAAAAGAAAAAACAGAGAGCATGTTGTCGACAAAGGATTTTATCACAGAGATGAAGATGATAAGGTTTTACTATGCATTAATGGTAAAGAGAGAAGATGCAAAGGAGGTACCCATAACAATTGAAGCAACAAAGGTACTAGAAAAAATTTCAGATGTAATACCAGAAGAGTTACCGGATGGGTTTCCACACCAGAGGGATATTCAACATCACATTAATTTGATTCCAGAATCATCCCTTCCAAATCAAACTGCTTACAAGATGAGCTCAACATTACATGAAAAATTAAATAGACAAGTAAAAAAATTGGTGAAAAAGGGGCTATAAGAGAAAGTATGAGCCCATGTGAAACCCCAACGCTATTGACTCCCAAGAAATATGGGACATAGAGTATGTGTACATATATAAGATCTATAAAAAAATTACCACCAAATATAGGTTTCGTATATCCCGCATGCATGACATGATGGATGTGCTTGCAAGAGCTATTTTTTTCAAAAGTTGATCTAAGGAGTGGATACTATCAAATATGGATATGGGAAGGGGATGAATGGAAGACATCATTCAAAAAAAGATATGGTCTATATAAGTGGTTGGTAATGACATTTAGATTATCTAATGCAACCAGTATATTTATGAGGATGATGACTCAAGTTCTATGAGATTGCATTGGTAAGTTTTTGGTAGTCTATTTTGATATTTTGTAGAAGTAAGAGGATCACTTATTGCATTTGAGGATGGTGTTGCAAGTATTAAGGAAAGAGAAATTATATAAAAATTTGAAGAAATGCAATTTTATTTAGAGGAGCTTTGGTATTTTTGGGGTTTGTAGTTTTAGAAGATGGTGTAAAGATGGATGTAGGAATGGTAAATACAATTGTTGAATGGCCTATCCCAAGGAGCATAAAAAAGTAAGAAGTTTTCATGAATTGGCTACTTTTTACAAAAAAATAATCAGAAATTTTAGTATTATTGTGGAACCAAAAACAAAATGCATGAAAGGAAAAGAGTTTTTATGGACAAAGGAAACAACTGAGAGCTTTGAATTATTAAAGAAAAATGTGACCAATGCACATGTTTTGGCCTTACCTAATTTTAACAAAATATTTGAGGTTGATTATGATGATTCACATGTGGGAATTGGTGTTATTTTAAGTCAAGAAGGAAGGCGTATATTGTATTATAATGAGAAGTTGAATGAGGTACAAAAATACTATTCCACTTATGATATTGAATTTTATGACATTGTACAACCACTAAGGCATTACATGCATTACTTGGTGCCGAAGGAGTTTATTTTGTATACAGATCATTAGGCCTTAAAAATTCTGAATACACAAAAAAGTTGAATAATAGGCATGCAAAGTGGGTTTCATTCTTGCAAGGGTACACATTTGTATTAAAGAATAAATAAGGAAAACAAAACCCAGGCAACTGATGCTTTGAGTAGATGTATGGCCTTATTAGTTGTTATGATAAGTGAAGTGGTTGAGTTTGAAGGTATTATGGAATTATATGACTCTGATCCTGAATCAAGAGGATTGTTGGGAAACAAAGGATCCAAAAACTAGGTGACACAGGTAATATTTTTAAAGATTATTTTATGCAATACGGTTATTTCTTTAAGGGAAAAAATTTATGTATTCCATTTGGATATATGAAGGATAACATTTTAAGATAATTTCATAGTGGTGGTTTGGGTGGTCATTTTGGATAGAATAAAAGAATAATATTAGTGAAGGAAACACATTTCTAGCTGAAGCTAAATAGATATGTGGTAAGGTATGTTTAAAGATGTATGGTATGCCAAGTTTCCAAGGGACATGCATAAAACACCAGATTATACATACCATAACCAATGCCAATGGGACCATGGACAAAATTGAGCATGGATTTTGTATTGGGGTTACCCAACACAAAAAGAGGGAATGATTCAATTTTTGTTGTTGTGGATAGATTTTCTAAGATGGTGCACTTGATTGCATATAAGATGACAAATGATGATATAAGGATAAAAAAATTGTTTTTCAAGGAAGTTGTTAGGTTGTATAGTATCCAAAATTCTATCACTTTAGATAGAGACACCAATTTTTTGAACCACTTATGGAGGACCTTATGGAAAAATTTGGACACTAATTTACAGTTTAGTAGCACATATCATCCTCAAACATATGGAAATACAAAATTTGTGAACATTATCTTAGGAAATTTATTGACATGTATTATTGTTGGTGAGAAACCCAAACAATGGGACTTAACATTGCCACAAGTATAATTTACCTACAATAGCAATGAATAGATCAACGGGTAAGTCACCATTTCAAATTATTTATGGAAGAATTCCTAATGGTGTTTTGGATTTGGTACAACTACCCATTTCAAAGAGGGTGAGTGATGATGCATAAACCTTTGTAAAGTATATCCAACAATTGTAAGAAACGTTAATGAAGAACTTACAAGACAATAATGAAAAATATAAGATGTCAAAAAATATTACTAAAATACAAAAATTATTCAAAGAGGGAGATATGGTGATGGTTTGTTTTAGGAAGGAGAAATTTCCCAATTTCCAAAGGAACATACAATAAGCTTAAATACAATAAGATTGGCCCTTGAAAGATTGTGAAGAGGATAAATGATAATGCATATGAGGTAAATTTGCCAAATAATTTTGATATTTCTCCAGTATTTAATGTTTCAGATCTATATGCATTTTATGGAGAGGAGGGCATAGAGGAAGACAATAAGGAGTGGATCAAAGCATCCATATGGCATTCAATCAAGGGATAATGGACTTCATTTTCTGCATACACAACATATGAAGGGGAAGTTCATTTTGACATCCACACATTCTATTTACATTGCTACATCTAATTAGCTCGTTATCAAGTACACTCACACAAGGGCACCCTAGGGCACGATGAAATATCCCTTGTGGGATAATCTTGAAAATTGACGAAATTTAATAAAAAATTGCAGGAAATGATATTATGAAATTTCTGGAAATGAACCAACTAGGGCAGCAAAATGAAATTTATAGATATCTTGCAAAATACTTACCCAAATCACACAAAATTTTATAGAGATCTTGTTAAGGTGAAAAAAAAGACTAGAAAAATATTTTTTGATTTTTATGAATAATATATAATTGTCAGTAATTTGCAGAAAGCCCTAAACTGTTGAAAATTTCATAAATTCATAACTTTGATACAACTGATAAAAATCTGATTTTCAAGAAATAACATCTACTAAATATATAGAAACGATCCTAACCTCTAGATCTAAAAATGGAAACCTGCAAACCCTAAAAAATATTGCTGCAAATTTGGAACTGAGTAGATAAATCCCTAGAAAATATTTGTTCCAAATCCGAATTGAAACCCTTAATGAAGAAGGGTTGTCCTCTTACTCTGAAACTAAATTTCTGATTACTCTCCAGATTTGATCCATAAACCTGATTAAAGATCCAAAATAGCAAACTAAGGAGGATCTTTCACCACCGAAGAGTAATCTGCTAGCTAGGTTTGGATCTTTCACCAGTGAAGCTAGGGTTCCTGTGGGATCTTACTCCATAAGCAAAGAAAGTGCAAACAACAATTGCTCCAATATCAAAATAGGTGAGTGTATGAATGAATGAATAACTCTCCTTAAACACTCCTTTTATAACTTCACCATGCAACAAGAGGCCCAAAAAAAGACCCCAATCGACCCCCTTTGGAAAACCACATAAATATAATATGATTTAAGTTAATTTTCCCCCCCATGCACCAAAAGTAACTTAGATGGCCCCCAACAAAGAAATAGAATAATTAAGTGTCATATAATCACCCAACGAAAAAATATAACAATTATTTCCACCAAGTCACCCAACTTAATGTCAATGAAAAAATATAACATAAAACAAGGTGGTAATCAGACATCCATACCCAATAGCCTCCAGTTTTGTTATCCCCTCAGGTATGACCAAGGCTAAGATGAATGAAAAGCCTCCTAGGCCATCTACTCGGAATTGGGGACATTATAGTCCTCCCCTTTCGATAAATGCTTGAACCCAAGCATTATCCTTCCTTGCTATAGAAACTGAATACCACAAACTAAGTTTCTCCACCTCACCCTACAGTCAACTAATGATCGGTGTGTTCCAAAGTAACCAAGACACCCCATGTATGTTAGGAAATAAGAGATAAAATATGCGGAATAATCCCTCACAGAATCGCAATAGTAGAAACTAATATGCAGAAATTATTACAGATCTGAAATAAAATTGCAGAACAAAATAACACAACACAAAGAGACAGTATTTAACGTGGTTCACCCAATTTGGGCTACATCCACCAAGAATCACTTGCTCATATTTTATTACAAGCCATTTCTCTCTCAATACAATACCCAGATCCGTTTGGAGCTATGCTCAACAAACTCTACAGAATTCACAGCCGAATTCAAAACACATTTGCAATACATTTGCTTATCTCTCTATCATATGCATAAGACCATATAAATAGACAATTGCTTAAGCAATTTTACAAAACCGTGGGTATCAAAACCATGGGCAAAACCCGTCCCATAAACCTATGGGTCAAAAAACTTGCCCATATGAGAAAAGCACGTTTCTCGATATTTCGGGTGTAATTTTTCGAGGCCAAAAAAATTTACGCCTAAATTTTTTTTTTTTTCGGGGGCTGCGCCCCCGAACCCCGGCGAGGATACATGAAAAGTGTACAGTACTCTTACTGTACAGCCTTCAACACTTTCACACATGAAAATAGGCTCCACAACCTAACAATGTAGTCATCATGACCTCCATGTTGTATAGAGAACAATGTTTCCCATGAAGTATAATGATGCCCAAACCGACTCTTCACTGGTACCCATACCGATACTGCCAATCTGTCCAATCCATGCCAATCTGAAGTTGTCATCGTGTGATCGCTCACTGCCTCTCCAATAAACTCTTGGGTATGAAAGTCCACTCTGAATCTTGTAGAATCCCCTGGATCACAGTGTGAAAAACCTGTATACGCATAGAGAGTGCTAACTCTCCCATATGACCCAAACTCTTGTGAGAACAAGGCTCCTCATAATGTATCTCAATGTGTCCTATGGGGGAAACATCCTGCTCCAGTAAACGGTCAATCGACAATATAAACTCTACATAGTCCACCTCTTGTGTTAAATGTGAATCTGTTGAATAACCAAGTAACTGAGTTAGCTACATACCTCTACTAACTAGCACATGGGTAAAGTGCTCACTAGGAATAGAAGTAGTAAAATACATAGGAGTGTTATCCCATGTTGGTTCAAAAAAAGATAAACCTGTAAGCTCTGATTTTTCATAACGACAAACTGTAAATCCCTGTAAAAATTTAAGGATATCCTCTCTCAACCCATATCATCTGAACCTTTCTAATATGAACATGTAGGTCTCATCGAAGCTCAAGTGTCCAGTCATAGAAGAATAATGTACATGTCACAGTATCTCCATCCTCAATGATGAATTCGACATAAGGTACAATCTTCCCTAATAGAAGTTCATCTCATCCTCCAATCTGTAGCTTTCATCATGTATATAACCATACATAATCTCACAAGTGTGTCAATTCTTGGAGTACTGAACAAGAATATGAGATCTCCAGTCTACCGAAACCTCAGATAACCAACATAGCAATTGTCTCATGAGAAACACTATTGGTCGCACCCACATCCATGACTCCACTCACCCCATCTAGATTCAAAGTCTCCATCATACCTAACTCACTCCCCAACTCAACATTGTCCAACTCACTCTCCACATAAGTCATCATGGTGTGTTCTGTGTCTGTAGCAAACAATCCATCAAAATAAGAGTCATCAAATATCCCACTTTTCTCATACCTTTTGATGTCACTATGATCCACAAGAGGTTTAGTTCCTTCACAATTAAACCATTGCAATGACATGCTTCCTTCTTCACCAATCACATCTTCTACAATCTGCCCTTGTATAACATGAAATCTGATTTCTTTTTTTTTTCCTCAAAGAAATTTAGTGTATCCACATGAGGGATGAATGCAAGTTTCCCAAAAGATGGCAGCCAATATGTCCAATGAATGATTCCAACTTCAAGTAACCCAAATGGACAAACACATTCAACTACTTCACATCTCTCAATGACAATAAAGAAATGAGTTACATGCTTTGTGCAAGACATGTCTTTCCGTGGACATAACTCATCAATTCATTCTATGCTGGGAATATACATGACTTCTCCCTTATCATACTTTATTCTCCTTCCCCATATTTTCATTTCATCCTAAATGCAACAGAAAGGGAAATAAACATTATAACTCATTCATCCATAAACTTTATCATAAGGAAATTCATACCTTTTGTTGTACCCATTGATTCCCATCATGAGAGAAGACAACACATCTGAAATAGCATAATTGGGGTTGTTGATCATACCTTTGCAACTCATAATTTCTGATATAGGATCAACGTCTTCATTCTCCTTTGATTTTTCAACCCATGCATCATCTTCTTCCTTAACATCATGCAACCATTGCATCCCAAAAATAGCCTTACCTCTAGCAAACTCAACCAAAATAAATATACCACATACCTTATGTCCTTTCAAGATCATGGGCTACTGCATTATTTTCTTTGCCAACATATGCTCATTAGCTGAATAAAGAGCAATGTGAAAGGAGGATGTGTTTATCCCATCTAGCATACCTTGGGACTTGATTATGAAATAGTCTTCCTCAATCATCTAAGCATGTGCACGTTGTCCCAAATGATAGAAACGTGGAAAAAACATAGGATAACTCAAAAAAATAGAAAAATGGTAACCATTCTCATACTTTAGGATGCTAAAATCGTGAATGCCCCTTGAATTCAACTCCTCCTTTTTAACAACAGATTACACCTTGATTCTTTGAGAACTTTGAGGACCAAATGCTCGTACTAACCATTCCAAGGGTTCCGCCATGTAGCTGATATAAAAATTAGTCATGGGTTCTATTAACAAATATTTTTCTCCTCTCTTTATGAATACTATTATACACAGTCCAACAAGCTAAAGATGATTTAAAAATATTCTCATACCCTTTTTAGCAATCAGAAAATCAGTGCTAGTACCTTGAGAGGTTCTCTCCCTTCTTGCACCGGAGTCTCCAATGAAGAAACCCTGCTTGCTAACACTTATAATCCCAAAAGACACATTTGAATTCCTTCTTCTCCTTATGAAATTAATCACAAAATTTTCAAAATCAGAATTGATAGTTTTGGACAATTGCAACATATTAACAAGATCCAATACCTTATAATGCCCATGAACCCTTGTATCATACAAGGTCTTCAATCTTTGCTTCTCTTGTATCTCCTCATAAAGAATATCGTCACTCTTTTGTCTTCATGATGACTTGACTTTGATGTACCGAATCCTTAGCATTCTTATCCACAACGGGCTGAATACCATCACGATAAAATTGTTATAATGATATAGGATGAAGATGATGAAATAAATCCATGCTACCAATAACCTCCTTATAAAGAATATCATCAAAAGGTTCACCTTCTATTTCTGATTTAGAAACCTCCAAAACAACACTATCCCTATTGTGATTCATGATTTTAGATGGAGAACAAGTGGAACAAGAATCAACACCTTTCACAAATTTATGCTCATCACCGCTTGGTAAATCCAACTCATATGATAATGACTTATTCTTTAGAGGATTGATTTGTACCTTTTGGACTGAAATATCTTTTTCAATTTTGCAATCAACCAACCATGTTTGTTCCTTCTTGCCACAAATATTTTTCTCATTAAAATTCATACCTTTGTCTCTAGAAGCTTCTTCTTCTTTCACTTGGTCTTCAATTATCTTTGAATCAACATTATCTCCATAAAATCCATCCAAAATTACCTCATGTGGGGCTGTTATTTGTTGTTCAAATGAGTTCCTTTGTAATTCAAGTACCGGCATATGATGATCTCGCTTAGGCTTGCTACTAATCTTCATCATGCAATAATCTAGAAATGACATATTATCTTTGAAACCTTTACTAAAAGATTGGTATTTCCTCCAACAAGAATCCTCATCAATCACCTCTACTAGCTGCCCTTTATTACTGTTCTCACATTTTCCCCCATTATTCCCATATATGATCTAATTCATGTTTTGTGTGAGCTGGCTCGAGTAGAAGTTGGTTGTCTCTTATTGTTTCACCATGTTGATGAACATTTTTTTCATAAAATCCACATTGAGATCTTTCCGATCTGCCATATTTTGACCTTCTTTTCGCTACCCAACAAGCTAGAGGAAAATCGGCTCTGATACCACTGAAATATCCCTTGTGGGATAATCTTAAAATTTGGAAAAATTTAATAAAAAATTGTAGCAAATGATATTATGAAATTTTTGGAAATGAACCAATCAAGGCAACGAACTGAAATTTATAGATATCTTGCAAAATACTTACCCAAATCACATGAAATTTTATAAAGAGCTTGCTAAGGTGAAAACAAAGTTTAGAAAAATATTTTTTGTTTTTTCTGAGTAATATATAACTGCCACTAATTTTTAGAAAGCCCTAAATTGCTGAAAACTTCAAAAATTCATAACTATGTGAATACAACTGATAAAAATATGATTTTCTAGAAATAACATCTGAAAATGGACACCTGGAAACCCTAAAAAACACTACTGCAAATCTAGAACTGAGTAGATAAAACCCTAGAAAATATGTTCTAAATCTGGATTGAAACCCTTGATGAAGAAGGGTTGTCCTGACTCTGAAACTAAAGTTCTGATTACTCTCCAGATCTGGTCCAAAAATCTAAATAAAGCTCCAAAATAGCAAACTAGGGAGGATCTTTCACCACTGAAGAGTGCTCTAGTAGCTAGGTGTGGATATTTCACCGGGGAAGCTAGGGTTCCTGTGGGATCTTACTCCACAAGCTAGATGATAGTGCAATTAGCAGTTGCTCCAATGATCAAATCATAAGTGATTGCATGCAATGAATGAGCTCTATCACTCCCCCAAGCACTTCCTTTTATAACTTCACCATGCAACATTAGGCCCAAAAAATACCCAAGTTGAGAGCTCCATATGGGAAAGCCACATAAATATAATATGACTTAAGTGACTTCCCAACGAAGAATGTAGAATAATCAAGTACCATAAGTCACCCCCAACGAAGAAAGAGAATTATGAAGTGTCATATGAGTCCCCCCTCAACGACAAAAATATAACAATTATTACCACCAAGTCGCCCAGCTGAATGTCAACGACAAAATATAATAAAAAAAACAACGTGGTAATAAGTCAGCTATACCCAATAGCCTTTAGAGTCTTTAGCCCCTTGGGTATGACCAAGGCTAAGACTAAAATTTGGCCCTTAGGCTCTCGGCGAAGGAAAAAGGACATTACAAAACCAAATGGTATTATCTTGACATCGTGTTGTGGTAGATGATACCAACGAGTAAGGAGCATGGAAGGCCTTATAAAGTTCCAAGGTAGCCATTGTCTCTTAGGGAGAGATTTTAAGAGAACCTGTATAAAGTGCAAGATGTAATTTATGGGAGAGATAGGGATCAATTGCATGAGAGAGAGCAATAAAAGATGATCAAGTGCATGACAAGAGCAAGAAAAGATGTTGTGAGTTCACACAACATTGCAAGCAAAGAGGCTGGAAACATGTTATACTTTGAAACTAAGGTCACCAACTCATTCTGAAATCAATAGAATTTATAATTTTGGATTAGGGTCAGAGGACCACATCCAACCAGAGTCAGAAGGGCAAGCACCTTGAACTTGTACATCATTAACAAGTGGATATTTTGATGTTGTGATAGCAAGTTGGATGCATGGTCATTATAAGGTGAGACCATTTAGAATGTTCTTAACCAGAAACGAGTTTATTGTAGTTGGATGGATTAGAAGGATTCCTTTGAATATTGGAGAATTACATCCTTGAACGTGATATATGGGTGAGTGCAGTGAAATATGTATTCAAAGGAATGTCTACGAATCGGTGGGCTGTGCATAGAGAACTACAAATATGGAGAGAATGGCATCTTGAGGCAAAGCTTGAACAATATGAAAGCATCTTTGGTAAGGCAAAAAAGTTGAACTAATATGATATTGGGAGTCTTGTAGTTGAAAAATTCATTGTAGGAGAGAAGCTAGAATGGCACACAAACAATTGCATACGGGAATGGAAGAAAAAATGACATTTCACTCATTTGACGGGTCCATTTGTTCCCAACTACATTGGATGGATTGCCCTTTTGCCTGGTAGATTTCATAAGAGAGGAAGAGAAACAAGTTCATGGGGGTTGTGCAATATACGTTTGTCTAAAACATTTCTTTTAATGATTATGACGCAAAAGTAGATAAAGCCTCTGCAAAACGTTCAACACATTTTTGCACCACAGAAATGAGTAATGGTTAGAGGATGAAGAGCTGCAAAACTACAATAGAAAGGGCGAGGGAAGTTGGAAGAGATAAATTGAAGTACAGACACAGTTAAGAAATGTAAAAGCTGGCAAATAGAGGGTTTACATTTCAACCTTGTCACAAGATAGAAGATCAGGCCAAGGATGGTTCAGAAGAGGATGGCAAGGAAGGAGGTAGCTACAAGGAAGAGGTTGAGGACATTGAAGGCATAGAATTAGAGTAAGAAGCAAATAAGAGAGATATGGAGGATATTAGTATAGGGGTGAGGATAAAATACAAAGGGGTATGGAAGGCTTCTTTGAGGAAGAACCACAAGGAGAAAATTCCAAACAGAGAAAAAGGTGCGGGCTAGACAAGTGGAAGATGCAAAGGAGGGAAAAGAGAAGCACAAAGAGAAAACTGAAGATGAAAAGCTGAAAAATCTTTAGATAAATGTGCATTATAAGGAGAGACAATAAAGGACGCTTTGGAAGAAAATGAAAAGAAGATTAATAAACAACCACTCAAAACAAGGGAAATCAATACTGGGGATTGAAGAGACTCCGAAGATGGTAACAATAGATAATAATTGGAGTGAGCAAGAAAATTCTTTTGAGAGAGTTTTCAGATCTATTCCCAACAAAATTTACTATTATCAAAGGGGATGGCCCTTCTCTATGTTCTATTCAAATAGAGCTGAAGGAAGGTGCAAAATCTATGAAGAGGTGACCGTATGGTCTCAATCCTAATATGAAGTTGGAAGGTAAAGAAAGAAACAAATAGAATTCTTGAAGTCGAGGATGATCTATCTTGTAGGAAAACCCAATTCAGTCAGTCTTATAGTATTTCAACCCAAGAAACGGGTGAAATTAGGGGCTGTGGAGACTTTCGAGCCTTAAATGGCTCTTGTGTCAATGACCCATTCCCTATACTATTTGGTAATGAGAATTTAAAAGCTTTTGCAAATCACAATGTATAATTGCACAAATTAATTTAGTGATGCCATCTGGTTCATTAGTAGAAGAGGATCCCATGAAAATGCAAATTGCCATGGTACGGGGGTCATTTTGCAGTTAAGGTAGTGCCTTTTGGGTTTAAAAATGCTTCAACTATCTTTTCAAGAGATGTCGATATAGCCTTTAAAGATTATTCATGATTTTCTTGAAGTGCATTTGGATGATTAAGATGAGTTTATGTTATTGAAGGAGCATTTATCCAAGTTGAGGCTTGTGTTTGAAAGATCTAGGGCAATGTGAATTGCTCTAAATTTAAAGAATTTTTTGTTTTCCACTCCATTTGGTATCTTTTTAGGACGTGTGTAGTGAGGGGATTTTTTTATATCAAGCAAAGGTCGCATCAATTTTTTAATTTGAACTAGTGTCATGCGGGGACACATCCCCCCAAAAACAAGTGTTTGTGGGGGAAATGTCCGCACAATGTTTCCCTTTTAGCACATTTCAAGAGGGGCATCTGTGGGACGTCCTTAAAAATCTAGGGATATTTTTGGGACGTCCCCAAAACATCCCATTTTTAACCCTTTTTTTAGTTCAAATTTTTAAGATTTTTTATTTTAATTTATAGATTTTAATACTAGATCTTCAATATAACTATTTGAAAAAACACCAATATATATATCTATCTCAAGGCACTTATCTTGAATTTGTCACATAGTTTTCACCCATCGAAGGGTTTCCACTGTTTCACATTGATTAAGGACTCGATCACCTTCTCTGCAAGTTTCGTGATGTCTGGTAATGGAAGTTTTCAATCTAGCTGCACCATTGTATTGGGCTCGAATAAACTTGAAAATGAAATATATTTGGGAAGGACCTTATGTACTCTTGTAGTGTAAGATTGTTTGTGGATGCCACTCTTTTTTATTTAAAGAAATTATGTATGTATAAATCTAATTAAAATTCACCCTGGAAGCTCCAATCTCCTAACAAAGCCTATATGTATAATTTTATATGAAGAGAAAGGTTGTGTAGATGATAAAAGCAGTAAGGCATAGATCAAAATGTTTTGCATAACCTGATTGTATCGTATTAAAAAGACATAGCAAGAATTAAGAGTGATAAATGCAGAAATTTTCAAGCACAAATGTGTATAGTGGGCTATCACATATTGCTAATTTGCTATTAGTAACTTTTATAAAAAAATATTTCTAGATTTCTAATGTTTATAATTTTATACATTATTTTAATAGTCAATCCAGAACCTGACTTGGGTCCTCAACACAACACAGCCACCATCTCCCAGGCTCAGACAGGAGCACCCAGGTGCCTATGTCCTCCCATGGGCGCTAATGTCTTGAGGGCACACACATCAATCTTCTCATATCAAAACAGTTCACATCAATTTACAGAGTAGTTTCATAGTACATGCACAATCCTCTAGTAAGAAGAATGCATTCTATCTCCAATGTCAATCGAAACAAACAATACATTTGGAAAAAAATAGGGACACCAGGAACAAAATAGGATCACACCATCTGTAGTGGTGTATAATTAGGGTAGAGTCATGGAAAGAGAGTAACACTAGATATCTCTCCCCAATACTTTCTCTTTGGTATGAGATCGCCCAAAAAAATTTCACTTGGCGTGAGATCGCCCAAAAAACTCGCTCTTCTACATCATTTCAGGACATTTTCTATCCTTTTCACTCTTCATAAATTAGGTACACACTTTCACGTGTTTTACATACTTATGTAAAAAAAAATTCATATACACATATTTGACTACTTCTTCACTCTTATTTTGCATGTTTGTCCTTAATACTCAACAAGAAGAAATCTTCAACAATCTACAACAACCACATGTACAACACATACGCTTCACCCATGGGGTCACTTTCCTTTCCTATTTTTAACACTTCATTTTTTGTATGATTTCACACTTCACTTGTCCACTCGATACATTATCGCCATCATGCTCTATAAGGATTAAAGGTACATAAATTCTAACTACTTTATGTTATTAAGTATTTACTCAACAACATAAAATGGGGGCAAATATAAACAAAAAATTATACACTTGGGAACATTTCTAGGTCCATAAACACACATTAGCATTCATATGATTCCTAAACAAGAAAACTAGTAATTGATGACTGCCTTTGACATTTTTTCTTTATTCTGTGTTGTTTATCTAATCTTTCATGCCCTACAACCCATTCGGTACTTTACTTGTTTATCTTTTATGGCTTTGGACACTACCACCTAGTCAGGATGCCAACGCCCAGACACCCTCGTCTCTTATGGGTGCCCTTGACCTCTTTTTACTTTACTCGCTCTTTTTGGGCCTCTTTTATCTTTTGGGCCTCTTATTTTTTTATGGGTCGGCCTTCCAGTTGTCAATTGCGAAATTCAAACAAGGTAATCATATAAATACAAAGCGATGTGACCAAAATAAAGGACCAAGCTCTAAACATCATTACTATCACCTAAGCTTGCAGTCAAAAGGCTCCTAAAGCACTTCAAAGCATCCATTTAGAAATAAATCAAGGGACAAGGGATTGCATTTTCTGCATACACAACATATAAAGGGGAAGTTCATTTTGACATCCACACATTCTATTTACATTGCTACATCTAGTTAGCTTGTTATTAAGTGTACTCGCACAAGGGCACCCTAGGGCACGATTATTTCACACACTCACAAGAACTACATGGATTATGAGACGTATTATAGCACTTGGTTGTAAGTTCACTTTCTTGGGTGATCGATGGGGTCATTCTGACTCCCCGTATTGCATCTTTCTTTTTTGGATTTGATGTGGTATTACGGGTTTTGCAGGTGAATTTTTTTTTTGTAAGTTACAAGTACCTCGACAATTATATTACAACACACAAGTGATCAATAACGAATAATTGCAACACTTGTGTGACACTCCATAAATCACATTCTGACCATTTTTCACAGTCACAGGCACCCAATAGAGGTCGTCATCTCCCAGATGCCCCTGTCCTGCGTCGGGCACCCGTGTCCAACCTGTTTCATGACCTACATAATTTATTTAGAGCAATAATGATATATATTAGTTCTTGTTCAATAGTTTTCCCATTTTGCATCAGTGTCAGATCGAGCACAAATCACCTAAGTCCATTCCTCTCTCTCTTGCACTTAGGGTTTTATATTTTATTAGTTTATTACTTGAGTCAAATATGTACTTTAGCATTTTATTATCATATGTGACTCTGTAATTAGGGTTTAACACTTAACTCTATTTTTGTTAAATCCGGTTGTCCCTTATTTTATATTGTTTATTTTATTATGCCGACAAAATAAAAAATTTTCAAAGCAAACCACACAACCTATACATGCCTTATGAAGTCAAATCAGATGATCTGTTTTAACTCCGAGAAGGTGCTCACCATGTGGACCATTCACCTTTGGGTGACCAAAGCGCCGCATCTTGTTGATCTATTTGAGGTCCATAAATTGTCGTATAAGATGACATCTTTGCTTCATGTTTTTCTCCTTATAAATGTGTTGTTTAGTGCTTGATTAGTACTATCCTTTGTATTTTGCACCGCATGTGTATGCTTGTTAGTTAAATATTATGTGTTATTTAAATGCCAAGTTTATAAAATGCCTATTACTATCAGACATTACGCGTAATTTTTCTCCGTCATCTCCAATGGAATCCACCCATGCCTTACACACAAAGGCGTAAACACATGCAATAAAATCTATGCCTTAGACATAAATTTTGTCTACCTTATTAGTGAATCAAGGGAGATGTTTTTGGTGAGCAAGTGGGTGTAAAAGCCCCAGGGATGACAAATAGACTATTTTTTTTAGTGGCAAGTTCTAAGTTCAAAACCGTCTGCAAATGAACTTCCTTGTCAATTATGAAAGCTTCTTGTGTGGAAGCTTGTCTCCCACTTTTTTTAGGGTTTGTATCGTTGTGGAAATGCTCAAAGAGTGGATCTATTTCCACGACAGTTTTGAGTTGGGGTATGTTTTTGTGTTGAAGAAAGATAAACATTTGTGTGGTAGTGATGATTTCATGGGGTTTATTGAATTTTGCATTCGAAAGGCTGTGGATGTGTTGAGGACTAAAAAATCCAAATAACATCTGCAAGCAGATCTTAAGTAATTGTAGGAAAATAGGTGGTGCGAAACAATAATTGATAATTAAGCCCTTCAAACTGACATGTACATTTTATCTACCAATCAAGTTTTGACATACTTTTTATATGAATGAATTGTTTGAAATTAGAAGGTATGAACTTAATACTTGCATGTCTACATTCATAGATAGCTCCACAAACAATTTCCTCATTGTATTAAATAACACATATTTTAACCTTCAAATGATTGATGTAAATGTCATGTGGTTATTAAAGGGTTGAGGTTCTCATTATTACCCCATTACACTTTCTCCACCTTCTCACTTCTTCAGCCTTAAAACCCTTCTTCTATGCCCCTCTTCCTCTCCCATTATATCTCTCCCTCCAATTTGACCCCTTCAATAGATCCCCTTCGGCATTTTCATCATACATTTCATGTCCGATTGCTAGTAGTAAACCTTCCACAAAACTAAAGTGCCAAAGGAGTGTTTTATCTAGCTTAAAAGATATTTTAGCATTTTGTATTTGGTATATTTACTTCTTAAATTATGACATATTCCAACTCTCTCTCTCTCATTTGGTTAAATTTATTTGTTTAAATTTAGTAGATATCTAAGTAAAGGAGTATAGGCAAAGGAGTATGGTTTTTTGTTTCTTAAGTAATTTGATAACAAAAATTATTAACCGATAAATATTGAGGTAGTAATGTATGTATAATGGGTTTGATTTGATACGAAGGAAATGATGAGAAATTAAACTTATCTTATTTTAGATACTAAATAATATTCCTAGGTATTTATTAGTTGTTAAATTGCAAGATTTCAGTCGTACAATTTTTAACTTGTCTATTAGTAACCCAAAGTAAATGTTATTACTGTGTTTTGTAAATTGTGGGGCACCATGTCTCCCCTTCTTCTCTCTCTTTCTTTCCACCTTTTATTATATTTTCTAGAGTACTTGTTTGTCTAGTCCAAAGATAACATCCCCACTATAGTCTAGGCCATATGAAACTCATGTTTTTGTCTAGAGCATTTGATCATAGGGATTTTAAGAGCCTCCTTTTGGTAAAAATGCACCTATCATCTTTGTCGTCTCATCTTTTTGTTCATTACATTATTAGTTAGTGTACCCATAAGGGTCTTAATTTGAATTTCAGTTTTTTCTTGATACGATAGGATTATAGTTCATTTGCATGAAGAATATCTAGAGAAATCATTACTCATAGGAATCTATTGAGCAATTGCAAGAATTGTAGTGGAAAATCAATCAATCATTAGAGTATTCATCAAAGCACATAGATTTGTGTTTAAATAGACACACACTATATGAAAATGACTGGAACGTTCTTTTTGAGTTTTTTGTTTTCAAAATGGTTTTTATAGAAAAATCCAAGCATATTTCAAGAGATGGTGTTGATATGGATTCATGTTAAAACAAACTATAAACGATGATGTTGATTTAGATTTTTATTATTATGTTGAGACCAATGTTTCTTTTGAATTCTAATGATGAAAATAATGTGATTATTGAGTCTTCTAAAAATGATTCTTAAAATGGAAATGAAGAATATAATGATCATTATGCTTACTTAGAAAAATAAGATAGGGTTAAGAACATGGTCAAATTTAGATTAGAAATTTTAAATACATCAAGCTCAAATCAATACTACTAAAAATATGGGCTTATTTCACCATTTTATGTGTTAGGAAAAATCATGAGGTTCTTTCCATGAATAAAGTAGGTTAAGCTCTTCAAATCTGAATTTGTAATCATAAAAAATAGGTAAAATGTTAGTATGTTTTTGTGGCTAAGGGACTTGTCTTGATCAAATCCATAGCCCTTTTCAAGGTTGATAAAAGAACATGTAAGCCATGCAACCTAATAAATGAAATGAAATGGTGTAAATATTTAGGGGCTTGAGGGGACCAAGTCGTGGTGCAACGATTATTGGTGCCAAACTATTGATTGTTAATGGTGTCTTGACTGATTGGAAGTTGTCGCAGGTGCAAATCAGTTGCATGTGTGATCACAAAGAAATCGTAAGCCAATCACAATTACAGTTGTGACATGTGCTGAAAATCTGAATTATGGTTGTGTAGTGAGCTTTAATTGTCCAAGATATCTCCTTTTTCACCTTTGGGAAACTTGTGAGCAGGACATATGTGAGAAAGGGTAAGAATTGTCCAAAAATCTAAGAGAAATGAAAAGAGGGAGTGGTTTTTTTTATAGACTTGGGGTGAATAGAAGATTGCGATGGATATGGGTGCAAAGTACATCGAGAGTTGAGATGATTAGGGTATGATGTGCATTGGAGATGCAAATGGTAGGTGAATTTGATTAAATGTTTTTGGTATGTGGATGGAGTGTTGTGATAGGATTTAATGTGAACATACAAGGATAATACTCCTCCTTTGTCTTCTTCTCCAACCGCGAAGACTCCATCAGGGTGGGTAACAGTCAACAAAAAGAAAAAATCTACCACTCTGAAGGGTAACGCTTCACCTGGGTAAGGGTAACAGTCGCAGAGCTTCTGTTTGCTGTTTCTCTGCGGTTGGTTTGCTGTTTTTTTGCTGTTGTTTTGCTGTTATGTCTCGTTTGTGTAGCTGTTTCTGAGCTACTTTGAGCTTCATTGTAACACTTGGATCTTGATCCATTCTTTTTGTTTCTCAATCTTATTCCGGCTCTCAGGCCTTCTTTTGTATTCAAGGGTATAGTCCCTTTCAAAAAAACTATTTGCCAATAATTAAAAAAAAAATTGGTGACATGTATTTAATCAACCTTATTTTTTTAATTTGAGTTGTTTTGTGGGATTATTTTATTTTTTAGTGATTAGCATGTTTTATATTTCTTTTGTATTTTTGTAAAGGATGTGACCTTACAAGAGAATTTTATAATGTCTAATTTTCCCCCTTTTTGGGCTACGTGTCATAATGGGTAGGAAGCAATGCAAAAACTAAAGATGAGACAAGGTTTTCCTGACCCTATAATAAAGGTTGTCACGTGCACAACCTTACATAGTTGAGTGGATAGACATAAATTTGGAAATGTGATCGATGGGATACTTTAGTCAGAGTTTATGAAGGGATTGGTGGGTTTATTTCACAAGGCATAGGTTACTTGGTGATTGACTATGATAGATGGTGATTGACTATGATAGATGATGATTGAATGTCATAAGAATAACATGAAGGGTTTGGTGTAGTAAAGATTAATTGCCATGAGAAGGGTTCTAATGTCTACAAATCTGTATATCAAAAACATCCTAATGAAATGTCAAGATACATGAACATATAAGAAAGGTTGCATGTCAAAACATGCCTACTAGTGTGGTCATTTCTTCTATTGAGCCCACCTTTTGGCTACATATGCATTTTGAGAGAAGCATATGACATTTTAATCAAGTCTTGAGGAGGGAAAAATATGGAGCTTTTTGGATCCCTTGGTTTGGTGTGTGCATATGGTAACAAGAAGGGGATGACAAGTGACATGTACTCATACTTTTTAGAGAAGTAATAATTGGTTCATGTGTGGACTAAAAAATAGCTATCACACATGGTGTACATGACAAAAAGAAAGGCTCCCAACACATATGCGTGGAAGAATCAGATAGACTTGTATACACCTAAAATATGGGACTCTATGTGGTGGAACCAAAGATCACATAAATCTTAGAAATTGGGAAGAAGTTGTGTAGAGAATAAGAATATTTGAGAGCGTGTCAATGTGGTGACTACAATATGCAAGAAGAGGGGTGCACTGAGGAATAAGTTTGAATATATATATTAGAATGGGAAAAGGGACATGGTGATAGGTATTTAAGAGATCAACATATGCACATGGCATGTCCTGTCATGAGACAAACGATTTTGAGGCTTGCTCGCTAAGCCCAAATTTGTAGGTATATTCATGTAAGCCATTAATGACAGACGATGCATTTAATGATCAAGCTAGTGAAGGGAAAATCTTGTCTAATACCTTGATTCAGGGGTTGATCATGTTATAGTTGTTGTGATTATTGAGAGCCAACTAGAGTATGTATGAGGAAAATATAAATTCACATGCACTATTATATATAAATATATTTTACTCTATGAACTGTGAAAATAATATTAAAACTTTAATTATGTATGATGGGTTGTTTATCAATGAGATCTGTTGAATGTATATTGATATATCCTTATTAAGTAATTGCATTGAATGATTGTTAATTACTTTTCCGTTGATGTTATCTTTTATAGTGAATATGTTCTCTTTCACTAAGTGGGTGTTATGTGAATGTCTTAAAGCCATCATGACACAACCAAAATTGATGGGGACAAGTCTTCTCTTATGCCTTTGGTGAGCACACAAGGTGACCTTATGTGTTATGTCGATGTGAAGGATTTTCTTATATAGGGCGCACCCTATGGTGTCTTAGGATTGAACGCATGACACTAATAATGGAGGTTAGGGTAAAATAAAGCAACCTCTCATAATCATGTCAAGACTCAAGTTTCCCTTACTTCTACCAATGATTCTATTTTTAATGTCTCTTTTGCACCTCAATTTTTTTTTACATCTCAAATTATTCCTAATGTTTTTTCCTCACAAATTCTTTATAATGCTATTTATTCTTGAATTTTTCCTAATGTTATTGCTTCTTTACTTCATCCTAATATTACTACTTTTCAAAATGCTTCAATTCCTTCTTAGATTATTCTTATTTCTCACATTGTTATTTCTTTTCAAGTGCCTTCTATTCCTCATCATGTTTTTATTCCTTCTCAAGTTCTCCCGATCTCTCAAAATACTCTCATTGTCTTTTATGTTCTTAAAAATCCCGATATTATTCACGTTTCTTCTTTTGTTTGCACAATCACTTATTTCTATTTTTTTAATAAAAAAATCACATATTATTAATTCTTCTATCTTATTAAATTCATCTATTTTGAATTATCCTACTAGCACTTCTATTCCAAACCTCTAAAAGAACACCGTGAAAAAATCATTATGTGACTCGATGAATCAAATAAAAAATCTTTCATGGGATTCTCAAAATCTAAATGGTGTGATCCTCCAATGATATTCTCTTAAACCCCTTAGCTTGAGAAGTGCATGCATACCTCCTTCCATTAGGTTTTGTTTAGCAAAATTTTAATTGTTGAATGGAGACGCATCAAACCATATGTTTATACCTATTTCTTAGAATTTTTTACGATGATGAATTATTTAAAACTAATTTGTTTCTAAGGATCTCAAAGGATTAATAACTTGATTGGTTGTGTTCAACACATTAATCTGTATATTCTCTTACAACTTACAACTCTAATGGATGACTACATGGCTGATTTTTGAATAAATATTGATTGAAAAGATTACATTTTTGGAATTACCTTAAATTCAACACAAATATAGTGAAACCAATCATGAGTAGCTTCTTTGATTTAAAACTACACTTACTAGATGACTTATTAGCCACCAAAATGTGAAGTATTAGAGAAAATGTCATGCTAAATTCTTTGACCACTTTTGAGGAGATTTGCTTTGTTGTTAGAGAATTTGTAGTTAAGTTATTTTATTAATGGTTTCTACATAGAACTCTCCATTAAATGTTCAATAATTTTTTTCCCTGCATCACAACCATACAAGATTACATTATTGTAAAAAAAAACCCGTACTCCACGATAATCCAAAAAAAACTTACATTTTTATTGAAAGACTAATTGAAAATACCACTCACATAATTAAAGAAATATCTTATGACCAATCATCATTTATAAAAATTAATTTCCGAAAATAAAAAAATAAGTGTATTTATTCGCCGGAGGCTGGAAAGTGTCAAATTCCGGTGGCTTAACTTTACAGGTTGCCGGATTTTAGATATTTTTGTAAGTCATAGATATTTACTATTCTTTGACTCCATATCCTTTAAATGACACCATGAGTGACCACAGTGTTAACTCATGGTTCTGTTTTTTATTTTACTTCACTGGCAGCCATAGCTGGCCGACAGAAGAACCGACTTTCTACACGTTTCCCTTCTTTATCTTTACACTGGAATTGTTCTTTGAGTAAAATTATACACATAAAATTGAAGCCCTCTCCGACGTAACTTGCAACTCATTTGCAATTGCTCCACATCCTTTAAATGACATCATGAGTGACCGTGGTGTTAACTCATGGTTCTGTTTTTTATTTTACGTCACTGGCAGCCATAGCTGGCCGACAGAAGAACTGACTCTCTACACCTTTCCCTTCTTTATCTTTACACTAGAATTGTTCGGCGTAACTTGCAACTCATTTGCAATTGCTAGTTTAAACTATAACTAAAACCATGCAAATAAAATCTAATTAACTGAGACAAAGAGCGACCAATCACCTACTCGCTATATCACCTACCTTTAACACGACAGTAAAAAAACATATAGCGAATGCCAGCCTACATGAAATCCATAATAAAAATCTGTATCCACACCTAAGGTTGGGCCAATAAACAAACCACTTGTCCATACAAAACACCACCGAACTAGATGGTTTTATAAATAGAAAAAATAATGGTTTTATAGCAAAAAAAATTAATTAGTTTTAGTAAAAGCCTCTAGCAACATTACCAACCAACCACAATCTGAACGGCCTATATGTGCTCCGAACATCTAGGAGGCAAGCTAGAACAATCGATGGCGTCAACTAAAATGGCCAACCCTCTTTTTTGTTTTTAATTGCATACTATAATTTAGTTAATTAAAAATATCTAACCTACCGCCGTAGCACTACAAATAGCCATGCCCGTATGTTGCTTAATGTGCCACACAGCCAGCCTCCAAGTCAGAACTGTGTTTTAGAGCTCTAGATCGAAGGGAATTCTTGATTTGGGTGTCTCTAATTTCTCATTTTCTGACTTGGTTGTTATTTGGGTGTATTTGTTTTTCCGTGTCCTGAATTGGGTGTCGCAGTTTCCTCCAAAATGGACTCTGTGAAGGAATGGGGCAACACACCGTTGAATGAAGTGGACTCTGAGATCTTTGATCTGATAGAGAAAGAGAAGAGAAGGCAATGCAGGGGAATCGAGCTCATAGCCTCTGAGAATTTCACCTCCACGGCAGTCATTGAAGCTCTGGGAAGCCCTCTCACCAACAAGTATTCAGAGGGCATGCCAGGCAACAGATACTATGGAGGCAATGAATTCATAGATCTCATTGAAAATCTGTGCAGATCAAGGGCGCTGGAGGCTTATCGATTGGATTCAGAGAAGTGGGGCGTTAATGTGCAGCCTTACTCGGGGAGCCCTGCTAATTTCGCAGCCTATACTGCGTTGCTGAACCCACATGACAGGATCATGGGGCTTGACCTACCTTCTGGCGGGCATCTTACTCATGGTTACTATACCGCTGGAGGTAAGAAGATCTCTGCGACATCAATTTACTTTGAGAGCTTGCCTTACAAGGTTAGTCAGGCAACTGGGTATATTGATTATGACAAACTGGAGGAGAAGGCTTTGGACTTTAGGCCTAAGCTTATCATTTGTGGAGGCAGTGCTTATCCCAGGGATTGGGATTACGCTAGGTTGAGGTCTGTTGCTGACAAGTGTGGAGCCATGCTGCTGTGTGATATGGCTCACATCAGTGGTCTTGTTGCTGCTCAGGTATTCATTCTTCCATCTTTCATGTTTCAGAGACACCCAGTTAAGGTGTAGAATGCAAATTTTATTTTTGTTTTGAATGTGGGTCTGTAGGTGTTTTCAATCTAATGGAGGCCTTTACGGGACTAGCACAGATCCATTATTCTACACCCATTTCAGTTCAAATATACTCGAAGATCCTTTCCTTGCATGGCTTAATAATTAGGTCAAATGTCACACTCTTCATAAAATGTGCATAGAGTCGCTTTCCGTGCATTGATTATGTTTAGAGAGTCAGTTCAGTATTACACTCTGCATTGGCGCTAACAATTTATTATATGGCACTCTTTTACATATACCGAATCTTTCATCCATAATTTTATTTGGGATTCAACTCCTTGCTCGTAGTGCAGTGATGTTTATTACACAACATAGGCTACTCTCAGATCTGTAAGTTCAACTGAGATGGATCTGAGTATGGCGATTTTGAGGGTTCTGGGTTAATATTAGAGATTGTTACATAACATAACATATAGAACACACAGATTGCATTTTTTGAGTCTTTTACAGGGCTAAATGAGTGTGAGATTGATTGGTTGATCTCCTTGTTCACTATATTGTGATATTGCTCCCAGAATATAGGCTACTGCCGGATCGATAAGCTCAACAACGATAGCTCTGAAACCCCTTACGTTTCCTGCATTACATGGATATAATTTTATATACCTAGATAACATTTATATTAATAGGTTTGCATCTATTCGTTGTGAGGAATTGTGCCTTTTTCCGGGAAAAATGAGGCTGAATTTGTTTGCCATTTATCTCCTTCCAGATGGAGAGACATCTCTTTTTATTTCTACTATTTGTAGCATGAAAAATAAGCCCTGTTTTCAGGTCTTTTGTCATTTCAATCCTAGAAAGTACTCCTGTATATTCTATCCCTTGGTTGAGTTCCTATGATTAGATTGTTTTGAGTGGTAATGTTTAGTCCTGTCCCGTAGTTGAGTTCATATTGTTAGATTGGTCTATGTGGTAATGCGTTGTTGGTTCTACTGCGTTTGTGAATTGGAAGATTATGTGGACCAGATTGTGCTTTTTCCCTCACATACATGTAGATTAAGTGCTCATTCCTTCAGATCCATGTGGAATAAGTGCCCATTAATGTATTCATTTATCCAAAAAGTAAAACGAATTTAATCTTATTTTAGCAATAACCATGCCTTCACCCGAGTTTTGATGCACATGGTAAGCATACTAGCCGACATAGTTCTCAGATGGTAGGTTTCACACTAAAGACAAAGTTACTTCAGTTACATTGGATGCATGCCAGAAAGTCTCTTGAGGCGGTCAGATCTAGAGCTGATATTTTTGTTACAATAGATGCATGCCATATGGCAAAGTTATTATAAAGAAAATTTCTAGGGCAATCAGATCTTGAGCTGACATTTTGTGAAGTTGATAGTGTGCAATCTGAGATCTGGTCCTGTCACATAATAGACATGTTTTATATGGGTGACATATTATTGAAACAAATTCTAGTGCAAGCTGTTTTCCTGTATAATTTTGGCCCTTTTCTTTGTTCTCATTTTGTCACATGCTATCTATATGGGTGCAACATTATCAAAAACATTCCTGGCATTATCCCAATTTTCCCTGTATTTTGACCTCCTTATTCGATGTAATTCTGTTATGTTTTAATATATTTGGGTGATGCATGTGCACCTTGTATGACATTTATGTCAAGCTTGGTCTATTAACAAGACACACATAAGCTTTGTGCTTCTCAACACAATCCAATAGATAAATATATACTTTGAGAACAGAGCTTCTTTATGGATACATGACATGGAGGTAGAAGAGACTTTACACCATCTTACCTCTCTTCTCTCTGTTGTTGCGATTCAGGAAGCTGCAAATCCATTTGATTATTGTGATTTGGTCACTACAACAACCCACAAGAGTTTGAGGGGACCAAGAGCAGGCATGATATTCTACAGGAAAGGACCAAAGCCTCCGAAGAAGGGGCAGCCAGAGGATGCTGTTTATGATTATGAAGACAAAGTCAATTTTGCTGTATTCCCAGCTCTTCAAGGAGGGCCACACAACCACCAGATTGCAGCATTGGCTGTGGCTCTTAAGCAGGTGATGACCCCTGGGTTTAAGGCCTATGCCAAGCAGGTAAAGGCAAATGCTGTTGCTCTTGGGAACTACTTGATGAAGAAGGGATACAAACTTGTTACAGACGGAACAGAAAATCACCTAGTTTTGTGGGATCTCCGACCCCTGGGATTGACTGGTAAGCATATTCCACTTCGAGTCACCACTGCTTCTCTGACTTCTGGAAGATCTAGTTAAATAGGTTCTACAATCTTGAACTATTGTAAACCATCGCTTTGCAGTGAAAAAATCCTATTCAGTATAATCAATATCCTTTGTTTCAATGAGATTTTGGAAGTTAATGTATTGAAATTCTGGATGTTTCAAAGTAAAAGCAATCAACTGTTTGCCTGTTGCAGGAAACAAGGTTGAGAAAGTTTGCGATTTATGTAACATAACAATCAACAAGAATGCTGTTTATGGTGACAGCAGTGCCCTTGCTCCTGGAGGTGTTCGTATTGGTGAGTGACTGTTCTGTGCTTGGATGTTGGTGGTTAGGTCATTGTCAATTGCATGTCATAACTCTATTGTTTTTTCATTGCAGGTGCCCCTGCCATGACCTCCAGAGGTCTTAAAGAAGCTGATTTTGAGCGGATTGCAGAGTTCCTGCACCAGGCAATCGACATAACCTTGGCAGTCCAGAAGGAATATGGGAGGCTTCTTAAAGACTTTAGCAAAGGTCTTGCAAACAACAAGGACATGGAAAACCTTAAAGTTGAAGTGGAGAAGTTTTCTGCTTCATTTGACATGCCTGGTTTTGATGTAACTGCAATGAAGTACCAAGATTAAATGTATGGAAATGTCATAATGCCATTTTTTTGGCTTTTGGTGCAGTATTTCAAGTTTCGAAGCTAGTATTAGAAGGAACTATTCCTATAGATTGATCATAAACAGTTACTTCTCACCAGTTCCACATCCTTCCTATTGGATATATCGAGTTGTTGGTGTAGTTAAACATAATTGGGATGAAGTTAACTGTAAGATGTATTCAGCCAATATTTTCAGTTAATATTGGAAAGGTTTGCCTGATATTTTAGTCGGTTATGGAATTTTTGTTTTGAAATGAAATAACATGGAATTCTTTTTCTGTCAAAGAGGTACTGTTTCTATTTACTTGTTTGTAAGTCGTTTTAGTGAGTTCAACTCTGCTTGCCTCAAAGATTAAACTGTGATGCTGACGGTTGAAATTATAGGTTGCCATCATAATTCTAATTTAAGTATGATAGGAGGCTGAAAAACAATTAGAATTTCAGAATTTTCGTTATATTGTTGTAATTATTTACTTTTTTTTTTAGCAGTAACTTGGTTATTTAAGTAGTCAGTGGTGTACACAGAGACCTAAATTTTCCTGCATGTTGGCCCTTCGTGTTGAATGCAAAATTGCGGAGGATAGAAGGGTGCCTTTTCAAGGATGATTAAGTGATGCCTTGTCCATGACATGGAGGGACGGGGATTGGAATGTATTATGTGGGGACTAGAAGGACCGGGGGTTTGCCTCTTGAGCCTTGAGTGATAAAAGTAGAGATTTATTCTCATGTGGATTTTAAAATATCTATGGTCTCCACCATGCAATAGGGCAGTGGTAAGTATTTACCGGTATCCGTCTCAGTTCTTTGCCACACGTCCAACTGAGAGCTTTTTCTCAAGCTCTGACTGTATCAATGGTTGTGCACTTAGATGTTTTATACTTATAGGTTGCACATTATGTGAAGCCTCCAAGGGCAGGGAGAATGGGTTCCATATAGGTAAGGCTCTCGTCCTCTCCACTCTTAAATTTTGTGTGCCCAGACTGCCACATTATTTATAATGCCTTACCCCTGCACAACATTGCATGGATCTGCCTAAGGGCCTCCATCTGTTTTATTAAATTTCATTACACCTGTGTAGCATTCCCTGGATCCAGCTAAGAGCCTCCAGCAGTTTTTTGAGTTGGCCTCTCTGTTTCATGCTGTTTGAAAAGGTTGTTTTTGCAAGGACTACAAGTAATGTCACCATGTATATAGCACGGCGTGTCTTACCCTGGATTACTTTCCTTTTTTTTTGTAACATATCAGCAATAAACTCTTGCCAGTTAAATAAGAAGTAGAACATCTGGTATTCAGCTCGTTGCATTGTTGTGCAGAGGGAAACATGGCGCTTTCTATTATTGTGACGGCTGTTACTGTTTCAGCCATGGTATCATGTTTGGCTCATGTTTTGTCTTTTCATTTTCTGTTTTTTTGACATGACATCGTTTCTCATAAAAATTATATACAAGATATTTCAAATCTCGTAATTTGGGGTTTTCTTTTATTGATGGCAATGTTTGAATTTTATGGCTTGTAACACTTGGGATACAAGTAATGTCACCCTTTATAACAGATGTGGTTTTAATATCTCAATGCTATAGGTGACTTATTATGCTGAAGGCATTTATACTGTAGGAAACTCGTGGGGATGCACGACATATCAACGGTTGTGAGTAAAGTCGTTCATCAAATAAATCATGACTGAACATGGGTTGAAAGCCAACAAACTTCTTCATACAGCGCTAAAATCAATTTTACGGAATAACTTTAATTGGCTGAGACAGCAGTGTGGGGCCTGCCGTGTAAACTGGTACGCACAGGCAAGATAAGGCTCTCTAAATCGCTCATCCACATATTGAGTCCTTTGTAAGACTAGGCCGCTGTTTCATATTTTCTGCATTTGTCTTGAGAGTATGTTTTCGTTTGATATATTGAAATGAATGCCCTTTATCAAGTAGTGGGCGAGGTTGTAACCAGCTGCTGAAAAGTGTAGTTGTGATTAAGCGCCTTATCAGATTGCTGGATGATGTCCAACCTAGACTGCACGGATACGGGTACGGGTACGGTTTCGGTACGCTGAAATGACAAATTTTTAAAGATCGTGGGTACGGTATGCTTTTGGGTACGTTTTATATATGTATGTATGTATATAAATATATAAATATGTATATAAATTATAAATTTAAATAAGCATTTGCATACTTACTGAAATTTAATACTTAGTCATGGTGCATTTACACCTATATTTGGCGAAGTCTTTCTTTTCACATTACATCATGTAGTAACAGAAGAGGTCTTTTACCATTGATCTATAACAAATCAATTTACAAAGTATCAAATTATTGATACATTGCTTTTCAAAATAAATAAGTATTTAGATTGTACATTCTAAGGAAATGATCAAGAAAACAAGCGTGGTAATAAAAATTATCTGAAAGGAAGGAGTTGAACATGGCAACTCCATTTGCTTCATATTTCTCTATCACAATTATTTATCTTAATGACTGATAAGATTCAAGGAGTTTTGATTGTTCATGGTGACCTTCCTTGATCCACTCAGCACGATAGTATTCTCTGGCATATTTCCCAAAACATCATAACTAAGCAGGAAAAATATGTATCCAAGCTGTCAGGTGGGACGATTAGTCTGAGCATGGGAGAATACTCGTTGAGTTTTGGCGAGTACTCGCCGAGTTTTGGAAAGCTATCCAGTATTTTTAATTACTAATCTGTCTATAGGCGATCAAAGCTCATGATTCTTTCAGAAGATTGCAAGAAGTTGCTTGGTCCAAAAAGGTGCAAAAATGGATTTTATGAAAATAAGAAAAATATTGCCATCAATGCGTAGAGCTCGAGAAAATATACACTTTTAGAGAAAACGGCACCTGAAACGGAGCCATAGAATGAAAGTTGTGGCACATGCAAGTTTTTGCTGCTACATATCCCTGGACCCTTTCCAAAAATGGCGAATTTTTTTCTTTCCTTGTGATTTTTTCACCGAAAATCCAAAAAAGGAAAGAATTGCCATAAAAGGAAAGAAACACTATCTTTTGCAAGTTTTTTTTGGACGGGAACGTCTGGAAACGCACTCATAGGCACAGGGTACGTTACCGGTACGGCAAAACCATACCCGGACCGTACCCTATCCTTGTGGGTACGTTTCCAGCCGCACCCACAGCGTACCGTACTCCATACCAGTACCTGGTACATTTCTAGGCTGGTACGGGGACCCCCAGGGCGTTTCTGTGCAGTCTAGTGTCCAACGCCTCCAAATGCAGCTGAATCGTGTGGAGGACATGGTCCTTATCATAAATGGGCAGCTGTGCGGACAAGGGTGACAGCCTTTGCCGGTTGTGAGGCATTGGCTGTAGATTCAAGAGAAAATCATCCAATATATACAAGAAACACTTCTCCACTACCAAGATAACAAAACCAACCGCTGGTGTTTTGGGCGCTGCCCTCGTTGCTTTCTTCTGTGAAGATCCAGTAAAAAATCCATCACGTCCTGTCGGAGATAGATGAGCCTTCGTCTGCCGGTGAAATCTCCAATTGAGGAGGGAGTGATGGGAAATCTGGTGGAGCTTAAAGAAGTTTGGCTGCTTTGGATGCCTGAAGCGAGTCTGCAAACATATCTCCCCACCGACATGTGGGCCTTGCGTTGCTTGGAGAGGCTCCATCTGCATGAGTGTGACATTGAGGGAACCCCTGATTTATTTTCCACGCTCAAAAATATGAAATACTTGGAGCCGAATTCTTGGCAGCTGCTGGTTACTCTTTCCGAGTTGGGGTTTGAGAAATCGCAGAATCTGAGAGAAGTGGAGGTCGAAGAATGCATTCAGCTCAAGGAGTTGGGGGAAGACTTTGGTAGAAGAGGCAACTTTCCAAAGCTGCACAAGCTCAAACTGCGGGGGCTGCTCTCTCTGGAGAGACTGTTTGGATTTGTCAAGGAGGGAGCTCTGTCTGCGTTGTGCTGAGCACTGCGCTATTCAGTAATGGAATGCAAGGCGGAGGAGGATCCACAGTGGTGCATACCAGGAGCGTCAGTGACCATCACTGCCACCAACTTCTGCCCGCTGAATTATGCTCTGCCCAGCAATGGCGGCGGGTGGCGCAACACCCCTCTCCGCGCACTTAGACTTAGCCATGTCCGCATTTGAACAAATTGCCAAATACAAAGGCGGCATTGTTGCCATGCGGTACATGTGTGTGGAGTGCATGAAGCATGGAGGGATTCGCTTCACATTATTGGGATGCATTTTGTCACAGTAGTTATGGTCTGTATACAGTAAATTATTCATGGGATACCAATGACAGCTTAGGGGAAATGAATAAAATATTGAATCGAACACATGGCAATTGAATGGGTTTACAGATAGGATTGGATGCAATCTGTCTTGTGCTCTTTATTATGTGTGCGTTTTTTTTTCAATAAATAACTATGTTTAAGTATGTTGTCTCCCAGTGCACCAAATTTTTCAATAGATATTTTGGACACTGTCACCGACACATTCGTGTAGTTAAATGATTCTTTTTGCCACAAATCAATGTGAAATTGATAGAGAGTTTAATGAAGTCGTTGATTAAAGAGATGTAAAAAATCTAACCTAAAAACCTTGAAATTAATATTTATTGATATATTTGATATAGGATACATTTATTATAATATATTTACACCAAAGGCATTTACACAGCAAGAAACATTGTTTGCCTCAAACCCCTTGTCAATCGCCTCTCATCCTCTTCCTATTTTCTGCTTCTCCAATTTTCAAATCTTCACTCCATCCCCTTTGGCGTTTCCATTGTACACTCCATGTACGATTGTTAGTAGATACACTTATTAACTTTGCATTTTTTGTATCGGTAGATTATAATGATTAATAGTTCACTAATTTTCACTTCTATTTGAATAGGCAGTTCTTATATGTGTCCCAACTGGAGCCATCATGAATCAATATTCTTACTATTTTATAAGAAAATATTCTCCGTTTACATTTTTTTTAGCAGTTTTTCTTGTATCATTATCTCTGTTCTTCTCTACTTTTATTGTTTTTGATAGGGAATTCATTCATGATTTGGCCATGCAGGACGAGATAGAGGGTGTGATGGGAAAAGACAGTATGGTGAGAAAGCAAAAGTAGTGGGTTTGATTCCCGAGGAGGCCCATGTGGCCTCACATTCTCCTCTGCCTCTTCCTCATCAATGGACAATGGTAGTTTTATTTTACAAATAAATCCAAGTTTTATGGATTTCAAAAAATAGTGAAGGCTTGAGCAATCACAAGAATATTTCCAATGTTCTTTTGACAAAATTACATGGCTTAAATGTGGGGGGCGTGTTAACTGTTATTCTCTTATTTGAGGATCATTTGCATGGCAATGTGGACACACCCATGAAAAATGGACAGAAAGAAAGGTGTGGTGACCAACACTTCGAACAATAGAAGTGCAACAAAAAGATTTAGTTTTAGTTCCTAGTGTGTATTTCAGCTCTCTCTTGTTCATGTCGTCTAAAGTAAACTCTACCCACTGTAGCTTTTTGTTTCTATCTTGTGTGGTGATCTTAATTTATTGGCTATTTAATACAATGACACATCTTTATTATGGTATATTTTGTGCATATCAGTTATCTCTTGTAGTTTTTGTCATTGCGATATTATTCAATTTACAAGCTATTTATATTATTTAAAACAATTTCATATCTTTATGGTTGAATTTCATTTGTGCATCAATCATGCCCAGTGTGGTTGTTATTATGTGATATTAGCCAACGTAGAAATTATTCAGCACAGCAGCACATCTTTATGATGGGATTTCATTCAATATTTAAAAAATCTGGTATTATCAGTTATCATCTCATAATTTTTAAATTATTGGATTGTGAAAAATAACGTGTTGGAATCTCCATTTAAAAGTATTGTGCCTCTACAAATGCTTGTAGCAATATCTGTTTTTTAATTATTTTATTGTCTATACTTGATTTAGTTTGATGGGTTATGTAGTCCTATTGCAGTTGGTATCACCCAAAAGAGGAATAGAACTTGAAATCTGCAACTGAAGAATTAGTAGCTCCTTTTACTCTGCATCATAGGGTTATTTGTAACACAAAATGATAACATTTTTGGAAAAGCATACATTGTCATGAAATTTAGTTTCTAGTTGCAGTAGATAGTGACTTTGGGGATAAAGTCTCCATCTCAATCCACAATTCCTATACAAATTTTAATGGAACTCGTGTGTGTGCTGGATAAGATAACCACAATGTGGTCAAAATGTTATATTAATAACTCAGTCAGATGTAGACATTATGTTATGGTCAAGGAAATATGTGTCGTACAATTATATATTTAAAAAGGCTTTTCTTTGGTTATAAAAAGATGCGCCGAATGGTGAAAACTTCCTAAATTTATTTTGTAGTATTGAACTGCTTTTTATGCAAACAGATTTATTGTTATTATTTTATCTCTTTCAAGTCTTCTACAGCCATTTTGACAGATTCTGGAGAATAATCACAGTCTAGTAATTGTATACATCTGACCTATCCTTAAGTTGCAGGCACAACCAATTGAAAGTATTGAATTCCATGTTAACCCTGCATTGTGCACAAATAGTTATAGTTGGGTTGAACGTTCCCAAACACATCGAGCCTAGAAGATTATTCTATGAAACATTCTAGCAGCCCTCGGTCTTATTTGGTAGTCTTGGTTCAAGGCCAAGACCAAATCTTCTCATGTGCAAAGAAATTTGGTCAACTAATCTCAACCAAGATCCGAGTTACTGTTTCCCATGCTCAATTATATGTTACAGGAATAGGTTGCACACTTCTAGATATGTGAGAATGGTTGAAGATACAATTTTGTGAATATTATTTTTGAATCTTTGTTGTTTCAATAGAAAGAGCGATTTTTGTGTTTGGTTGTGGTTCCTAAGTTAGAGTCCCTTATGTTCCAATGTAAATGATGTGTGTTTTCTTAATAATATTTAATATTGTTTTAATGATGCGTGCTTTATTTTCTATATATCATGTTTTTTTTGTTTTTAATTATTTTTTTATTTTCTATATATCATGTTTTTTTGTTTTTAATTATTTTTTAATTTTAGTGTTTACATTTTGTTTGGTAATTGTGCATTAGTCTACAAATTTTTAATATACCAATGTTTCTTGTTTTAAAATATTTTCTATTTTTTTGTGTGTTTACATGAAAATATATCATGTTATCATGTAAGTTCTTGGGGGGGTGATTATTTTGTACACATTTTATCTTCAAAATTTGTGAGTATTGTTGAAGATTCAATTTTGTAAATATTGCTTTGGCATCTACTTCTCAACAACTAAAGCATTTGATTTGGTTAATGTTTGTTATGTTTTGATGTGACCAATGTAATTTATTTATTTTTGATTGATAAGGCGGGTTGAAGGGGCCCGTTCCCTATTTACAAAAAAGGAGGCTCAACCTCGGATGTATCAAAGAAACAACCATAACCAGGTCCCACTGGTATATAATTAAAAACCAGAAATTATTCTATATACTAATACTAGGACTTGAACGAAAGATAACTAATTAAACATCATCCACTGATATATTGAGACCCCTCGCAGAATGCCCCTGATCCATCCCGAGCTCCATTTCAGATTCCATGTCAGAAGCAGTGTCTTTGAGCCAGCCCCGCCAGAGGTGTTCGAAGGTGTCACTCGAAGCAGCTCGGAGCTCCACCCACCAACATGACACTGGCTCCAAAGGCAAACCCAGAGCCCTCACATCCAGAAGCTTAATGCGGGCACATCCAGAAGCTTAATACGGGCACACTCAGACTTCTTATCCTGCGCAAAAACTTCCAAGGACTCAACAAAATCCAACAAAATCTGAAAACGCTTCTCAAGTCCGCCATCCCCGAATCATTACCACCCATTGCACAGAGAGCCCCCACAGACACCGGCGAAGACACCCAATTAAAATTAGTGACCTCCGAGGCAAGGTTTCCGCATAATGAGGGCGCCAATCAGTAAGCAGCAAGATTAACTACCTCCGCCTTCGAGGGATGCAAAACCAGTAAATTCTCAACGAAGATGGAAGCAATTCCGCTATTAATCCTCAATCACCCTTCAACATTTAGAAAACCCAACCCTAAGACCAATTTAACCGCCTCTAGATCCTTAAAGCAAGAGATACAAAAGATTTTCTTCAACTTGCAATCGGAGACCTTGTTACGAAAGGCCATTTCCCTCATATCGCAAGACAGAGCCAACAGGGGAGGCCGAGGAGGATCCATAACAGACATAAGTAGAAACTGAACGAAAAGGAGCCCCCACATCGCCTTAAGTAGCAATCCAATCTTTCACACACGGGGGAGAACTGCTGTCAATTCCATAATTGAGCGCTTCCTTCAAAACTATCATATCAAGACCCTCCCACGCAGAGCCATTACTATCTACCTTCTCCCAAATATTTTGCTCAATACCTTTATTTGCTAGCCAGTCGACACATTGTGTTTCGCTCGGAATGTTTCAGCTTTTTGGGAATAGAGTTGCTTCTATCCTTTCATTCCTTTTAGAAACAGATAAGGGTTAGGGCTAGGAGGAATACCTGTTGAATGTCGAGATGGTGTGCGCGTACCGTAGAGAGAGATCAGATTGATTGCGAAGAACTCCTTTTTGTCTTAGAAGGACTACTTGCAAATAAGAACACAAGACCACAAGATTTTGATTAGACAATAAATGAGGGAACTGCCTTAGGCCCAGGAAATATAAAACTTCCTTTCGAAGGTGGTCAGTTCCCCTGCTAATTGAATTAACTCAAAAGACTGTAAATAACAATTTAATTGCTTCGTTGAAATAGGTAGGGGAAAAGGCTGGTTTCTGGTTTTGAGTCACAATAACCGATACCGGCTATTGCTAACCGATATCGGTAGGAGTTATGCTTTTGGAACTGTAGGGTGGTTGCGTTGTAGGGTGGTTGTGTTGTTTGTAAGGCTAGTATATGAGTGGGATTAGGTAACGGGGTGATGAGAGGTAAATGAATGATAGTTAGATGTAATATGTTGCTAGGTAGTAGATCTAGGAATGGATTTATAACGGCTGTGATTCAAAAGTCTTACAAATGTTGTTAAAGAGGACATGCAAGATACAACTTACTGGTTATTAACGAGAATGCAGGTCCAAGAACTGTGATGACAAAGGCAGAACTTAGGCAGGATGGCCCTGACAACCAAAAGATGAGATATCTCCCTCCTGATGATCAACGGAGTGTCTCAGGGCTCTGGTTATTCAGTTGCAGTATTTGGCTTGATCTCCTTCGCTGCAAACTCTTCTTGTTTCTTCACTTGTCTCTGCTCGGCCAAGTAAAGATCCGGATTCTCTTGATCGCTTCTGATGATCTCTATTGATCCCAAAATCCTTCGACCTTTGTTTCTGGTTAGGGGAGCCCATTTACAGGGAACCGATGGCGGTTACGTAACCGACGGCGGTCGAGTAGGAGCCGGTATCAGTCAGGTCAAAGTGGGCTATTTTTAGTAAAATAGCCAACTTTCCCTCCTTTTCTCCCGAGGGATTAGTTGCGGGCTTGGTCAAGTAACTACAAGGTCGGTTTTGGGTGCGAGAAAGGGGTCATTAGTCATGGGTGTGGATGTAGACCAAGTTATAGGTCTTAATTAGGTTAGTTTAGGGTTAGGACTAGGTCATGATGAGGTGGCAAAATGAGGTGGTAGGTAAGGTGATGTGGATTTATTAATTATAAGGTAATTAATAAATAATTGTGCAAGGTTTAGGTGATGGGGTTAGGTTGCAAAATGAGATGCGGATCACAAGGGGTCGTAAGACACAAATTTGGTGTCTACATTAGCCCCTTATTGTCGTGTAGTTTGTTTTGTGAAGCTGCACGGACAATAATATGAAGTGGTTTTCCCTGTTAAGGGTATAGGTAATCCCCCTCAAATCTATCATAGATTGAGATTGCGTGAAATCAGGGATAGGGTTGATAAAGGGTAAATGGTGTAGAGATGATGGTGAGATGGAGGGGTAGGTCCAAGGAAGCAGACACACGTTGAAATGCATTAGTGCAACTAGGGTACATGATTTGACGAACAAACCAGCAATGCATAGGCAAAGGTCGATAGTTTATCCAAACAAGGGTGATATAATCCTGGTATCCAAGGCATAGGAAGTAGCTCCAGGGTATATAACGGGTAAGGTACAGGAACGTTTGGGCATGTTCGGCAGTACCAAATGGTTGGTTTGGTTGAGATAAACGTCACGGTCTAAGTCTAGGCAAAGTTGGTCGATAGTTCAAGTCAAGGACCCTAGTCATGCTAAAACATGAACAGGTGAGCTCGAGTGAACAAAAGTTACATGATGGGTGGATAAAAGTGTATGTTGTTGATGTTAGGCGAGGTATTTAAGTGGTACGGCCTTGGGTCGGGCTGATTGATGAGTGAGGGCCGTGTGTCGGGCCAAGTTGTTGGGTTGCGGCCTTGGGTCGGGCCAAATGGTTGGGGTGAGGCCTTGGGTCGGGCCAAATGGTTGGGTTGCGGCCTTGGGTCAGGCCAAATGGGTTAACAAAGGGGTTGCAGCAAAGGTTGATATAGGTGATGTTTGTGAGAAAGGGCGATTAGTAAATAGGGGCAGAAATTGGGGGAAGAGTTGGAATAAAACCGATGTCGATTGTCTATGGCCGATATCGGTTAAGGAACCGATACCGGTTCCTTAGGTCAAAATAAAACCGATATCGGTTATCGGTCAAAAACCTATAAAAAGAAAAATACGGCCTGTCATTGTCACATTTTGCAATTTGAAAATCGATTTGAGTTGTCTGAGGTGGATTATTGAGATTGGTGCATTTGTTGCTTGAGGTGACGCTATTTGACTGGAGGAGTGAGTTGTTAGTGGGCCCGAGTGAGGAGGAGGCAGCAGTTGATTGGTGGAGGACCCAGAGGAGGACATTTAGAGCCATGGCTCAGCCAGGAGGAGCAGGAGGGGCTGGACCAGCTGGACCACCACCACCCATCTCACCACGACGACGTGTCGTCGTACCGGTAAGTTTGAAACCCTGTATTGTGTGCATTTTATTGTATTATGCTGTATTTGGGGTTTGGGTAGGAATGCAAGTTTTTGAGAAAATAATTAATAAAATGGAAATGAATTTGAAAAAGGGAGAGGTAGAAAGGAACGTGACTTTTGCATGGGCACCTGCATATTTGGCGGAGCTATACAGGGGTTTTATGGGCGTGTAGACGAAATCACAGGACGACACTGGATTTGTTCATTTTTAGTACATTGTTGGGCCTATGAGCACATTGTTGTGTGCGACAATAGGCCGACCCATCCAGTCAGGAGAGACCGGAGTACAGAGGTTGGGATTCAGACGATGGGTCCAAACAGAACAAGAGGCAAGATCCCAGGCCGTGACGGGTGACATTGAGTATTATAGGCAGGTATGGGAGATGGTGACGATGGCGGATATCTGTTAGAATCCGTACGGGAACTATATGGTAAAGAATTAGCGGAGGAGTTGCGGGGTGTAGAGCGTTTAGGCAGTCGCCGGGGCACAGGCCAGTTGAGTATGAGCGGATTCCCTCTAGTCCGCGTGCGGGGACAATTGGATTTGTGCAGACATACCCCTCTGACTTATAGACCATATAATGAGGATCGACGCGGAGCAGCATTCTCACCTCCCCGGCCAACACCTCCAGAATGGCAGATAGATAGCAGCCGATCGCTAGGGTAATGGCTGCAGGAACTACAGAGGCATATAGATTATGGTGGGTACAGAGCTGGCGAGGTTTACATGCGCGTCCTGACATAAGGCTGTGATTACAGCTGGAGAGAGAGCGTACCAAATCTTTGGTTTGGTTGAGATTAAACGTACGGTCTACGTCTGGGCCCAAAGTTGGTCGATAGTTCAAGTCAAGGACCTAGTCATGCTAAAACATGAACAGGTGAGCTCAGTGAACAAAAGTTACATGATGGGTGGATAAAGTGTATGTTGTTGATGTTAGGCGAGGTATTTAAGTGGTACGGCCTTGGGTCGGGCTGATTGATGAGTGAGGGCCGTTGTGTCGGGCCAAGTTGTTGGGTTGCGGCCTTGGGTCGGGCCCAAATGGTTGGGGTGAGGCCTTGGGTCGGGCCAAATGGTTGGGTTGCGGCCTTGGGTCAGGCCAAATGGTTAACAAAGGGTTGCAGCAAAGTTGATATAGGTGATGTTTGTGAGAAAGGGCGATTAGTAAATAGGGCAGAAATTGGGGGAAGAGTTGGAATAAAACGATGTCGATTGTCTATGGCCGATATCGGTTAAGGAACCGATACCGGTTCCTTAGGTCAAAATAAAACCGATATCGGTATCGGTCAAAACCCTATAAAAAGAAAAATACGGCCTGTCATTGTCACATTTTGCAATTTGAAATCGATTTTGAGTTGTCTGAGGTGGATTATTGAGATTGGTGCATTTGTTGCTTGATGGTGACGCTATTTGACTGGAGGAGTGAGTTGTTAGTGGGCCCCGAGTGGAGGAGGATGGCAGCAGGTTGATTGGTGGAGGACCCAGAGGAGGACATTTAGAGCCATGGCTCAGCCAGGAGGCGCAGGAGGGGCTGGACCAGCTGGACCACCACCACCCATCTCACCACGACGACGTGTCGTCGTACCGGTAAGTTTGAAACCCTGTATTGTGTGCATTTTATTGTATTATGCTGTATTTGGGGTTTGGGTAGGAATGCAAGTTTTTGAGAAAATAATTAATAAATGGAAATGATTTGAAAAAGGGAGAGGGTAGAAAGGAACGTGACTTTTGCATGGGCACCTGCATATTTGGCGGAGCTATACAGGGGTTTATGGGCGTGTAGACGAAATCACAGGACGACACTGGATTGTTCATTTTTAGTACATTGTTGGGCCTATGAGCACATTGTTTGTGTGCGACCAATAGGCCGACCCATCCAGTCAGGAGAGACCGGAGTACAGAGGTTGGGATTCAGACGATGGGTTCCAAACAAGAACAAGAGGCAAGATCCCAGGCCGTGACGGGTGACATTGAGTATTACAGGCAGGTATGGGAGATGGTTGACGATGGCGGATATCTGTTAGAATCCGTACGGGGAACTATGCTGGTAACAGAGAATATAGCGGAGGAGTTGAGGGGTGTAGAGCGATTGAGGTAGATCGCGGGGCACAGGCCAGGTGAGTATGAGAGGATTCCTCTAGGTCGCGTGCGGGGACAATTTGGATTTGTGCAGGACATACCCCTGACTTATAGACCATATATGAGGATCGACGCGGAAGCAGCATTCTCACCTCCCCGGCCCAACACCTCCAGACAGGGCCAGAGGAGATAGCAGCCGATCGCAGGGTAATGGATGCAGGAACGACAGAGGCATATAGATTATGGTGGGTAGCAGAGCTGCGAGGTGTACATGATCGTCCTGACATAGCTGTGATTACAGCGGAGAGAGATTGTCTGCAGAGTTTAGTTCATCAGCTCCAAATGCGGGTGAATGAGACAAGAGGATTGTTAGCAGTTGCGGAGTCACGAGCAGAGGGACTAGAGGCGAGATACCTCCATGCGAGGGAGCGTATTCAGATGTTATAGGAGAGATTGACAGATCAGTGGGCGGTACCAATAGCCGTGGTACCTTTGAGGACGGAGAGGCCCGGCGAGAGGTGTCGACGATCACGATCATCACCTGGTTCGGGATGAGGTGTGAGGGTCTAAGTAAATTTCATAGGGGTAGAAGAATAAATAAGGATGCCGACCTGCGCGTCGATGATAGAGAAGATGTATTTGTTGAACATCTAAATAAAACTGAAGATGTATGTTGATTTGAGTTATAATAATAAGAAGGGTTGTGTTTTGAATGTTTGTTTTGAAAAATGATAAATGTTGGCGAAAAGAAATACACAAAAAAAAATATATTTACAACACATGCTAAGTTATGGTAGGGGATGGTCGAGCTAACCTTGGGAGACTCCATGTATCCAAAGTGCTGCCTACATAGCCCATTGCACAAAGCAAGGAGGGGCCTTAGACCGATGTAGTTCTCCCTTAGGACCAGGGAGAGGTGAATTCAGGCAATTTTAGGTATGGTTAGGCAATTTTTTGGTTGGTAAAAATATTGTTATTGATATTGGTAGGGTAATGTTGTTGGTGTTGGTAATGAATTGGTGATTTTGGAATAGGTATAAGTGAAGTGAAAGTTAGCCTACCCAAGTGGTAGGGAACCATGTCCTGATTAAGATCAACACATAATCCTAGAGTCCGAGTCAAAGAGGAAAAAGTTACTTTGTAGTTGAAAAGAGCTAAACAAACCACATATTAATGTAGGATGAGCTTGAATCCCCTAGGTAACCCGTGCATAGACGAGAAGTCAATAGGTGAAAAGAGTTGTATAATCACAATATATCGGGTGTACGTCATGTCCCTTGAGTTGTGTTGTTTTAACAAATGGTGAGGTGAGGTGGATGGGATAGCTGAGGCATGGAGAACTTGTTACAAAGTGAGTGTGCTGACGAAGGAGAACCTACCCTAAATAGACAAGTCCATGACTCAAAAGTTCTATTTGAATGTGGCTTTATTTTATCTGAATATAGACTGATCGATGCGGGAAGTCTACAAGGGATATTGATTGTTTTATTCTTGAGGTCTTCACGAAGCTGATCAATGCGAGAAGCTTCTGATAAAGGCTGACTGTGTATAACTGTCCTTCGAGGGAGCAGTCTATTTATAGTAGCAGATATGATTTTAGTGCATAGCTGTCCTTCGGGGGAGCAGTCTATATATAATAATAGTAATAGTTTGGCATATAGTTGTCCTTCGAGGGAGCAGTCTGTATATAATTTAGATAGCTAGATGTCATTTTGGCGTAAAGCATCTAGTTTGGTAGGAAGTTTGACTCAAGAAAATCCCATAAGAATGTGTTATTTTAATACTTTGAAGTCATGGACTAGACTAAAAAAGGGGACGGCATCGTTAAAGGGAGGTGAGAATCAAACTATGTGAGCTTGATTTGATTTTGAGATGTAGGAAACAAAGTGTATATGGTGGTAAGTGAGCTCAAGGGACGAGTGATAGGTAGATAAGAAGTGATATAACACTAAATTCAACAGTAGAATGGTCGAAGATGCAAGGCATTAAGGGGTTCAGGCTCAGGTTTACCATTAAGCGAAGCTAAACGATAAGTGCCTGATCTATAAGTGTGAGTGATTATGTAAGGCCCAATCCAATTGGGAGCAAATTTTCCACGTTTGCTCTTTTCTAGTTTGGTTACATGTTGATTCTCTTTGAGGACAAGATCACCAACCTTAAAGGTACGCTCATGAAGTCGCTTATCATAAGCACGCTTGATGCGTTTTTGATAGATTTGAAGGTGATCAAGAGCTGTAAGACGACGCTTGTCAAGAAGCTCCAATTGGGCTAACCGCTCTTGGCGGAAATCATCGTTGGTGAGAATATCCTGAAGAGATATTCTGAGGGAGGGTATTTGTATTTCGAGAGGCAAGACAGCCTCGGTACCATATACCAAAGAAAAAGGTGTGGCATTAGTGGAGGTACGAATGCTAGTACGATAAGCCCAGAGGGCAAAGGGGATGTGATCGTGCCAATTTCTTCCGGACTCATTGACAACTTTCATAAGGATTTTGGTTAGGGTTTTATTAGAAGATTCGGCTTGTCCATTCGCTTGTGGATAATAGGGTGATGAGAAACTAAGTTTGATACCAAAGTTGTCACAAAGGTCTTGCAACAACTTATTTTTGAAAGATTTTCCATTATCTGTTATCAGGCGATGAGGAACACCAAAACGACAGATAATGTGATGATTAATGAATTCTACAATTTTTTCTTTTTTAGTTGAAATGAGTGGAATAGCCTCCACCCATTTTTTGTAATATTCGGTTGCTGTGATTATCCATCGGTGACGTTGCGAAGAGGACGGATGAATCTCACCAATAAGGTCTAAACCCCATTGTGAGAAAGGCCAAAGATCTCGGGCGACCTGTAGCGGATGGCTGGGAGTATGTTGAAGGTTGGAATGTTGTTGACACATGACACAACGTTTAACATATTCGTAGCAATCGTTATTGAGAGTAGGCCAATAATAACCTAGGCGAAGGATTCGTTTGGCCACGGCAAGGCCGCTAAAATGTCCACCACAAATACCGTCATGGACCTGTTGGATGGTATAGGTGACCTCCGCGCCGGTTAGACATCGAAGGAGGATGCCATCAAAACCACGTTTATAAAGGAGTCCCCCCATAACGACATAACGAGAAACACGTTTAAGAAAAGTGCACGTTTTCCAGTACTAGTAAGGTCAGATGGGAGAACAGAGATTGTAAGGTAGTCGTGAAATTGGTGATACCAAGTATCCCGCGAATTAGCAGACACATTATTTATCATACAAACAACCGGGGCTGAGTAAAATGGGGCAAAGAGTTGTTGGACCAAGACGAAAATGTCAGAGTCAGTTGATGAAGCTGGAATTTGCGAGGCTAAGCAAGCCATAGTATCCGCAAATTTGTTAGTGGAGCGGGGAATGGTTTGGATAGAATAATGAGTAAATAAGGCTAGAAGTGAATCCACATAATGTTTGTACTTTTGAAGTTCCTCATTTTTGCATTGGTAGATGCCCATAACTTGATTGACTACCAATTGAGAGTCGCCGAAAATATTGATAGATTTGACACCTAAGTGTAACGCAACCTGGAGACCCAGAACAAGGGCCTCGTATTCCGCTGTATTATTAGTGCAGGGGAAATCGAGTCGGAATGAGAGAGGCATAGGCTCAGCGTCGAGAGGAATGAGAACAACGCCGGCTCCTCCACCGCGCTGGCATTTGGATCCATCGAAGAAGAGGGTCATTGGATACGACTCCTCTCTGAGTGAAAGAGTGGCGATGAGTTCGTCGGGGAATGTAAAATTGGTAAATTGTTCCCCAGGTAAAGGGGCTTCCGCAAGTTGGTCTGCGATGGTTTGTCCTTTGATTGATTTCTGGTGGACAAACTCAAGGTCAAGGTTGGCGAGGAGCATGAGCCATCGGGCGATGCGTTGTTTTAGATGAGGTTTTACATACATGTAATGGATGGGGTCCGTGTTGGTGATGACGAAAGTTTTGTGATTCAGGAGGTAGTGTCGGAGTTTGGTGGCCACGAATGATAGGGCTAGGCACAAATTTTCTACATGTGTATACCTAGTCTCATAGTCCACCAAAGTACGACTTATATAATAAACGGCTTGTTCTCGATTCTCGGAGTCACGATGTGCAAGCATGGCCCCTACAGCGTGGTCAGTGGCGGAAAGGTAAAGGTAGAAGGGGCGGTCGTCCTGAGGTGGGATAAGCACGGGTGGCTGCAAGAGATAAGCTTTGAGAGCCTCAAAGGCTTGGTGGCACTCTTCGCTCCATTGAAAGTCAATGTCTTTTTTAAGGAGGTGATGGAAAGGTTGACATCGATCCGAGAGTTGGGAGATGAAACGTCGGATAGATTGGAGCTTACCTTGTAAACTACGCAATTGTTTGAGATTAGTAGGTGGGGGCATTTCTAGGATAGCTTTGACTTTAGATGGGTCGACCTCAATGCCACGCAAAGAGACGATAAAACCAAGAAGTTTTCCCGAAAGGACACCAAAGACACATTTCTTTGGTTGAAGACGGACATAATATTGTAACAGGCGATCAAAAATAATGGTTAAAACATCGAGATGTTCACTGCGATGTTTAGATTTGCCAAGAAGATCATCGACGTAATCTTCAAGGATAGTGTGCATAATGTCATGAAAAATGTAGGTCATAGCCCGCTGATAGGTTGCACCAGCATTCTTAAGGCCAAATGGCATTACACGATAACAGAAGGTTCCCCAAGGAGTTATGAAGGCAGTTTTATGTTGATCGGCAGGGGCAACCAAAATTTGGTTGTATCCTGAAAAGCCATCCATGAGAGAGAGCATCTCATGGCCCGCAGTGAGATCAACAAGTTGGTCAATACTAGGTAGGGGGAAGTCATCCTTAGGGCAAGCGAGGTTAAGATCCCGGAAATCGGTGCATATCCGAAGTCCCCCCATCGCTTTAGTGACAGGTACGATGTTAGAAATCCATTGAGGATAGTCAATAGGCAGGATGAAGGAAACAGAAAGGAGTCGTTGAAGCTCCTCTTTGACCAAGAGGGCAATGCGTGGATGCATTTTTCTCAGTTTCTGTTTAATTGGCTTGGAATCGGGTTTCAGGGTAATGTTATGGACAGCAATGTCAGGATCAATTCCTGGCATGTCAGCGTAGGACCAAGCGAAAGCTTGGTTGCGAGCACGGAGAAAGGTAGTAAAGGCGACTTTTTCTGATGCGTTAAGGGATTGTCCGATCTTCACAATGTGAGGATCTTCCTCTGTGTGGATGTTGATTTCTATAGTAGACTCGTTCAACATGGTTTGAGTTTCAGATGGTAAGGCGCGTTGAATATAAGAGTCATCCGTGCCAAGGTAAGTGAGGATGGAGTCATCATCCTGACACTCAACAACGTTAATTGAAGGTGAGTCCTCTTCAATCATGTCTGGATACAGAAGGGGGATAGAAGAGGGGTCCTCATTATCGCGTTGATAAGTGAGAGGACCTAGGAAGATAGCATTTATGAAAAAAAAAAGTTAGGAGGGATAGATTCAGGATCTATCGACTCTGTGGGTGACGAAGGCAAAATGGGTGATGATGGTTCGGTAGGGGTGACGTCGTCATCTTCCAGAAGACAACTGACACGAGGTTCCTTCGGTGTAAGTGTTCCCGGAAATCCAAGACCACTACGATCATTGTGCTTGCGTGTAGTTACGGGGATGATTGTATGTCGGCCTTGTTCATAAAGACCAAAACCAAAGCCTTTCCAAGCACAACGAGTCAAGAAGGTAAGGGCGAAACGACGATTTGTTCAGGTATTGAAAATCGGATTGGAAAGGAACCACACCAAGAGGAGGTTCAGGGGTTACGGAAGATGCGTCGACACCCCCATATGTTAGGTTGGTGCGGCAATGAGGTGGTCCGTAGGGGATTACTTCCCCCACACGACGGTCATAGGTAGGATGTGCATGTACCTGTCCGTACTCCTGTGGGGTATGGAAAGAACTAACGTTATATAGGCGATACTCCCCCAGCGTAAGGCGTTGAAAAACATCTACTAAGGGGTCTGCGGTTGGGATGTTAGCTGCGGGAAGGGAAGTGGTTTTTGCGACGGTGGTTTCATGGGTTGAAGGTGTAGGTGCTGTTGAAGTGAATGGTAGAGGTGTGGTTGAAGTGGATGGTTGGGTTGGATGAATGGGTGTCTTGATTGGTACAAGCACATCATTAGGGCGATATAACATATTGCAGGTTTTGAAGGGGGGAGGATCAGCTTTTACGGTGTAGGACTTCCCCTCGTACTCAAATTTTATGCATCTATGTAAGGTTGAGGGAACGCATCCCATAGCCCGGATCCAAGGGCGACCTAACAATATATTGTATTGGAACTCTCCCTCAAGGACATAGAAGAGTTCGGGTAAAGTACGTGGTCCTACACGAATGTTAAGGATCACGGTGCCTAAGGTAGAGGTAATAGCATCATTGAATGACCGCAACATGATGGGGTTGGCACACATGTAGCTAGAAGGGATATTCATTTGTTGGAAGGCTTTTGAAGAGATGATGTTTAGGCTAGCACCCCCGTCAATCATAACACGACGTACCCGAATGTCCCGGACGTAAGCTGAGATGAAAAGAGCAGGGTCAGGATCTTCTGTACCAAAGTCAACAATTTCGTCTTCGGAGAAACTGACAGCAGCAGCTTGTTGTACAGAGATAGAAGAAGTGGTTGGGGCAGTAGGTTGTTTCGTGAGAGAAGCAACGTGATTGGGTGTTAGAATGGAGGTAACAGGCAGGGTTTCATTAGGTAAGACCTCGATCCCTTGAAGGATTTCAACGAGAGCTTGTCGATGAGATTCAGAAGTCTGAATGAGATCATATAGTGTCATTTTTACAGGTGATTGGTGAAGTTGTTTGATCATGGCTCGGTGGGAAACTCCATTAGAGACGGGGTAAGCGGGTCCACGAATAACCACTTTAGGTGGTGGTGCGATCGGGATGGTGGACGGAGAAAGAGAGGACGCAGGTGTGCTTTCTTTCGCTTTCTCGTTGTTTTTCTGCGCTCGAGTAGCAACACTAATCATATTGATCTCGTGGACCTGAGATGAGGAAGATGGTAGGGATAAATCATGGTCTTCGAGAGGTGGGGTTGTAATAATGATAGATATTGGTGAGGCGGGGACAGGTGGTATAGGAGAGGGAATTGAAGCCAAAGGTCTCTCCCTTCGTAAGTTGTCTTTCTTAACCTTTCTATCTGAGAGAGGTGACTGACGAAGGATGGCTTTTAAAGCTTTGCATCCCTCCACATCATGTCCTGGTGTGCGGTGGTAAGCGCAGATTTTAGACTCATCATAACCTATAGGTCGAGGTTTAGACAGGTCATAAGGTCTAAGTGGGGGTAGGGAAATGGTCGCATTCTCCACCAACATAGCAAGGATTTTGGCGTAAGATCCTTTGAGTGGGTCAAAATCAGAGGAGGATGAGGGTATTGATTGAGCGGGTTTCGGTAATGTTTGGGCATGGTTGGTTTGTACGGGTGGTGGTTTAGCCAAGGGGTGTCGACATGTGGTTTTAACTAAACGTGGTTTCTTTGGCGCAGGAGCTACGTTTAGCTGGTTAGATGATGAGGCTCCAGATAACATGGTATCCGGAAACAATGGCGACAAAAGAGGAGTGACGGCAAACAAGTCTTTTGATGATGAAATTGGTTTAGGGTTGATGGGTGGACAGGATACGTGGGGTGACAGTGTTGATATACCCTTAGATCTCTGTATGGGTGCAGAAGGCGTAGGTCGTTTTAAAGAAAACGCAGGAGGTATGATATATTGATGCAAGGTGGAGGGATGAGGTCCCAATATGGAAGGTAGGTGTGACGATGATGGTTTTAATTTTGATAGAGGCACGGATTGAGTTTGTCTCCTAAGTGGAGGGGCGGCTTTATTTTTGGATAAATCTAGTCGCTTAGGCGGGTGTGTTAGACTGGGTATTGGTGAGGTCCCAAGTGTAGGGGAAGATTTGGTTAGGCTGACAGAGGTGGATGAGATACTTGGTAGAGATGCGGGGGATGGAGATGAGGACATAGGCATTTTGAGTTTCTGTAAACACTTCGGGTATATGGTAGAGGTGTCTGTATCGGTCATCTGCATTTGAGTAGAATAGGGGGTACTCAAACGTTCCCATAGGACTCGTCTATCTTCTGGAGAATGACAGTCTTCAGGTGTGAATTGGAATTTTTGTATGGAAGAAGGGTGGGTTGTGATTCCGGTCCACTGTGGGTGTGATACAGGGGGTAGATGGGGCACTGTATCAATAGGTGTTAAGAGGTCAACCGGTCGCTGCAAAGATTTAGGCGATGAAGAACTAATAGGTAGAAGGGCATGCTTGAGAGGATCCATCATGGTTAAAGAATTTGGTGATGTCGGTGCAAGAGGTTTCTCATCTAAGGATGACAAAAGGAGGGGCGAGCCCTCCTCTGGTGCAGCAAGAGTGGTAGAAGGAGACGTTTGGGAAATAGATAAGTTAGATAACATCCGTTCGCAATCTTGTAGGGATGTGGTGTAAGAAGACTCATCTATGAGAAGAGAACTCTGGGCGGTTAACTCCTGTATGGGTAAAGGAATGATTTCGCCTTGTCTTGATGGTGGTGAAGGAGGTTCGGGCCCCTGTGTCAGTGAAGAGGCTTGATTCAAAATTTTCTCGATAGAGGCTTTTGGCTGAGAGTCGAAGACTGCATGGATCTCATGAACACTCTCCTCGGCTAAGATATCTTGGTTTATGTTACTGTTAGAAGAGTGATTCAGGAATGGTTTGTTGAAGATTTTCAAATTTTGGTTGGCAGGGGCATTAGGATTATCGAGGGTTATATCCCCTGCATCAACCATTTCCTGCACTATGTTTTTCAACATCTTGCAGTTTTCATGACTATGTCCTTTTATGCGGTGAAAGTTACAGAAGTCATTTTCTTTGTACCAGGAAGGTATAGCGCTGGGTGGAGTCAAACCCGGAGTGAGGTTTAACAGGAGGCAAGGTGATAGCTCCGGCTTTGAGCAATTTTTCCAAGATGACACCATAAGTTTCTCCCAAGGGAGTGTAATTGATGGGCTCGGCTTTATATTTATAGGTGGTTTTTGGTGGGGTATTAGACGGTGCTTGAGATTTGACCATCACCGTGTGGACAGATCCTTTTGATTTCGAAGAAGTGGATGTGTGAGGAGTGGTGGTGTTTGGTTTATTGGTAGAATCTGGAGTCTGGAAATTGGGGTTTTTGTTGCGCAACCGCAATTTCTCTTCTTCTAAGGCTCGAATTTCTAGTTTCCGAGCCATGGTAAAGGCCTCGTCAAATGTGCGGAAAGTTTGAATTTGAAGGGTAGGAGAAATGTGCTTAGCGCATGCCCGCGTAAAAAGTTCGATAAGTTCAGCCTGAGGCAAGGCATATGTAAGTTGGTTGATAAGGCCCCGCCACCGTCCAACGAAATCTGCGATAGATTCGTCTTCAAATTGTCGGATGGCATAAAGGTCGGTGATAGATACTTTCTTGGCAATGTTAATGGAGAAATGATCCAAGAAAGATTGGGCTAGTTGGTTAAAAGAGAAGATTGAGTGCTGGGTTAAAGCACTGTACCACTCCAAGGCAGGTCCTGATAAGGACATGGGAAAGGTGCGGAGTAACAAGGCATCATCATGAGCAATCAAATAACAAGCATGTCTAAATGATCGCAAGTGTTGTTGAGGATCCTCTTTACTATTAAAACGAGTAATTTTCGGCAATTCCCATTGAGGAGGATATGAATGAAGGGGGACAGAAGGGTGAATAGGCTCCTGACAAACTTGCTCGTATGTCAAGGTGCTACGACTTCCCGAAACAGAAGCCTCCAGATTTTGCATTTTGTCCATCATTTGTTTGATGAAATCCGTGGTTGGATGAGATGATGGTGCGGTTGTGGTAAACGGAGGCAAATTGGGCCAAGGGCCTCTGCTAGACAATGGTGGGGTTAAGTGTTGATAAGGTATGGAGGATGAATATGTTGAGGCGACCGAATAGGGATGTCCCATATAAGATGTTGAGGTCACTGGATACGTGTATGGGAATGAAAAGGTAGGCGGAGCTTGAGAAGGAAAGCTCGTGTGGATAGGTGGCAGAGAGCAAGTCATGAACGGAGCAGTCTGCAAGAGAGATGAGGTAGGAGCATTCGGCGGTAATGATATGTGGGGTCCAAGATTAACCAAAGGAAAGCCAATCTGTGTCGTATGAACCTCTGAAGCCGTCGGATTGGGAGACGGGGCTAAAGATGCAGGAAGCAAGGCGGTGTTATCAGGCGGAGTGGGAGCTAAATGAGCAGCTATACTAATAGGCATGCCAACAAGGAGTTGACCATCGGGCGTACGGTCAGGGGCATGAGACAAATAGTATTGTACAGCGCTAGGATTAGCATCCAGAAATTTGGCAAATTCCTTATCTCCTACAGGAATTTTGGGGATCTCACTGGTGTCCGTAGGGTTCCCTATAGAATGTGAAGGGGGTGATTCAGGAAAAGGCACAGAGCAGGCATGTGAAACCATGGCGGCGGCTTGCTTCCGAGTGATAACAACCATGGACAAGAGTACACAGTAGGGCTTCAATCTATTAGGAACAGAAACAACCTCAGAATGGTGAAATTGGTAGGTTGCTGGTTTGTCAGGAACTGTAAAAGACAGTAACCGATATCGGTCTAATAACTGATGTCGGTCACAGTAGAGACGACGTCTGTCAGTTAACTGATGTCGGTGTAATAAGAATGGTATAAGAAGATATAAGAAGCTGCTAATTTGATTTTTAACAACGTTTAGTACACTTATCAAATTGTTCTGAGGTGATCACAGAAGACAGAGTATGACAGAGAAAACAGAACTGAAAACAAGCAAGATGCACACGCAAATCCAGAGACTAACCCTAGGGTTAATTTTAATTATCGTGGGCTTATGCCTTTAGACGTAGAATGATGTCAGAATCCTAAACAAAAGACTTAGGGGAAATGTCAAGTTTGTTTTGGCTTGTAAGGTTACCTCAATCGGCTGGAGGAATACCGCGGAAAAAAGGGGGGATGTTTGAGCTGTTGTGTTAATTGTGAAGTGATTCGGTATGTGTTGTGCAGTGAAAGTAAGATTAATTTCTTGTCAATACCGTGGATATCACCCCCACGTGTATGACCTGTTACTTAATCTATGTTCACTAGAATTGAAAACAACAAGCAAGAATGTGATGCACGTGTTTTAAACCCAAATCGAAAATGATATTCGATGAAGCAAAAGAGATGACTTTCACTAATGCAAAGATGTAAAAGAAAAGCAAGTTCTTTTACCAAAATAACAAAATACCTTGTGAATATCTTTAGAAGAAGAAAACAGCAAGTATGCTCCCTATATGAAAGCAAGCAAGAAAGAAAGAAACCCAAAATGGGTCCCACCGGGCGTGCCAAAATGTTTCGCACGGAATGTTTCAGCTTTTGGGAATAGAGTTGCTTCTATCCTTTCATTCCTTTTAGAAACAGATAAGGGTTAGGGCTAGGAGGAATACCTGTTGAATGTCAAGATGGTGTGCGCGTACCGTAGAGAGAGATCAGGTTGATTGCGAAGAACTCCTTTTTGTCTTGGAAGGACTACCTGCAAATAAGAACACAAGACCACAAGATTTTGATTAGACAATAAATGAGGGAACTGCCTTGGGCCCAGGAAATATAAAACTTCCTTTCGAAGGTGGTCAGTTCCCCTGCTAATATGAATTAACACGAAAGATTGTAAAATAACAATTTAATTACTTCGTTGAAACAGGTAGGGGAAAAGGCTGGTTTCTGGTTTTGAGTCACAATAACCGATACCGGTTACTGCTAACCGATATCGGTAGGGGCTATGTTTTTGGGACTTTTGGTGAGGTTACGGTTGTAGGGTGGTTGTGTTGTTTGTAAGGCTAGTATATGAGTGGGATTAGGTAACGGGGTGATGAGAGGTAGATGAATGATAGTTAGATGTAATGTGTTGCTGGGTAGTAGATCTAGGAATGGATTTATGACGGCTGTGATTCAAAAGTCTAAGAAATGTTATTAAAGAGGACATGCAAGATACAACTTACTGGTTATTGACGAGGATGCAGGTCCAAGAACTGTGATGACAAAGGCAGAACTCAGGTAGGATGGCCTGACACCCAGAAGATGAGATATCTCCCTCCTGATGATCAGATGAGTGTCACAGGGCTCTGGTTATTCAGTTGCAGTCTTGGGCTTGATCTCCTTCGCTGCAAACTCTTCTTGTTTCTTCACTTGTCTCTGCTCGGCCAAGTAAAGATCCGGATTCTTTTGATCGCTTCTGATGATCCTGATTGATCCCAAAATCCTTCGACCTTTGTTTCTGGTTAGGGGAGGTCATTTACAGGGAACCGATGGCGGTTACGTAACCGACGGCGGTCGAGTAGGAACCGGTATCGGTCAGGTCAAAGTGGGCTATTTTTAGTAAAATAGCCAACTTTCCCTCCTTTTCTCCCGAGGGATTAGTTGCGGGCTTGGTCAAGTAACTACAAGGTCGGTTTTGGGTGCGAGAAAGGGGTCATTAGTCATGGGTGTGGATGTAGACCAAGTTATAGGTCTTAATTAGGTTAGTTTAGGGTTAGGACTAGGTCATGATGAGGTGGCAAAATGAGGTGGCAGGTAAGGCGATGTGGATTTATTAATTATAAGGTAATTAATAAATAATTGTGTAAGGTTTAGGTGATGAGGTTAGGTTGCGAAATGAGATGCGGGTCACAAGGGGTCGTAAGACACAAATTTGGTGTCTACACATTGATTACCCTCTGTTAGGTTATGGAGCTTGTTTTCATGTGAGGAAGTGTTGAAGATTATACACTAAGAGTACTGTACACTTTCCACAGTTGTCTTGCCAGGGTTCGGGGGCACAACCCCCCAAAAAAAATTTTGGCCTTAAAACGTGCCCGATATACCGGGAAACACACTTTTCTCATATGGGCGGGATTTTTGACCCATAGGTTTATGGGATGGTTTTGGCCCATGGTTTTGTAAAACTGCTTAAGCAGTTGTCTTTTTATATGATTTTGTGCATATGGTAGATATAACGTAAACATTGCAAATGTGTTTTGAATTCGGCTGTGAATTCTGTAAAGTTTGTTAAGCATAGCTCCAAACGGATTTGGGTATTGTATTGAGAGAGTGATGACTTGTAATAAAATCTAAGCAATTGATTCTTTGTGGACGTAGCCCAAATTGGGTGAACCACGTTAAATACTGTCTTTTTGTGTTGTATTATTTTATTCTGCACTTTTATTTGAGATTTGTAATATTTTCTGCATATTAGTTTCTACTGTTGTGATTCTGTGAGGGATTATTCCGCATATTTTATCCCTTATTTCCTAACACCCTCCCTATAGACGCTCATGATGCTCCAATTATTGAATTTGGAGAGTTGCCACAAAACTTTTTGAACCCCTAAGTCCAGTTTCCATGAAAGGGCTATTTTTTTAATAATGGCATTAATGATTACCAAGGAATCACCCTCAATTTCCAAGTTCTCAATTTTAAGTGAGGCCGCTAAGAATAATCCCTTGCTAAGCACTTGAAGCTTAGCAGAATTACAAGTACCCACTTTAAGCTTATAGGAAGCAGCTCCCACCAACTTACCCATAGAATTACAAACGAAGCACCCCGCTCTAGAAACACCCGGGTTCCCCTGGACAGCTCCATCAAAATTCAATTTTAAAAAACTAGGGGAAGGGGGGGACCATTTAGCATTTTTTATGGCCAAGGAGGAAGGCAAAGAATATTTCAGGGCACCATCTCTAGGTTTGATAATCCGAGGCTAATTCCTTTCAAGCATCTTGTCTTGAGAAGTAAAAGGGCAAGATCACAACCAATTTGATGACACCACTTCTGAAATGGCACCTTCCAGCTTGCAAAGGACCACTTCCACATAGCTAAACTCCTCTCGAAAGAGTCACTTATTCCTTTCCCACCATATACTCCAAAGGAGAAGCACAAGACTGCAAAGCCATATGGAGGACAAGGCCCCCGAGTGGGAATACACCGGGTAGGCCAAGATAGCTATAGGGAGGGAGAACGATTGAACACAAGGTAGATTAAGCTTGGCACACAACCAATTCCAACACGCCAATGCAAAAGGGTAGTGTAATAACAAATGATCCCTATCTTCCTCTGCTTTTTCGCATAAAACACGCCTAGAGGGGCCTTGAAAACCAAACTTTTTCCTTCTTTCTTGAGTAAGAATTTTACCTTGGAAGGCCATCCAAGCAAAGAGACTGGCCTTTGGGGGGAAGGGAGGTTCCAAATAGTCTTTCCAAATGTTAGCCTCTGCGACAACGTCCTCATGAAGCAAAAGATAACCCAGATGAGAGGAATACAACCCCGAATAAGCCACAGTCCAAACAATTTCATCATTTTTGCAAGAAATCAACACTTGCCTTTCCTACAAAGTAGACTTAAAATTCTTCATTACCATATCCAAAACCCCTAGATGATCAATCTCATTCCAAAGAAAAACTGAGGGGGGAGGTTCAACCAATTGTCCATAGTTCGAGACAAAAGGACCCCAATCTTCAAGTAGCCTCTATTTAATTTCAGCAAATTACGGAATGTCCCCCAAAGCAGGGAATCCATTCCAGGGATCATCCTAAAAAGGGTTTTTTCACCATTCCCCAATTTCCAGTCCACATTGTATAAGAACAAAGACCTGCAGTCTAACATGAAATTCCATATATGGGAACCCCTGGGCGGGTTCATAATACGGAGAATAGATTCTGGAAGGGGGCTCCCAGGTATTTCTTTTCAAAAACCTGACTGAGAAGATTGTTGGGTTTTGAAATTAAATTCCACACCATCTTAACACCTAATGCCAAATTTTGTAGGCCGAGATTAAGAATCCCCACCACACCAAGTGCCTTGGGTTTAGTTAAAGCATCCCATCTGATCAGCAGGATTTTCTTTTCTCCCGAGAGACCTTGCCACATAAACTTTCTCATCATCACCTTCAGCTTTTCCAACACACTTTTGGGAAATTTGAGAACGAAGAACAAATACATAGGAGAGGCACTGAGAACCAATTTGATAAGCTGCAATCTCCCAGCTAAGGAAAGCCATTTTCCTTTCCAAGAGTTTAATTTAGCATCCAACGAGGAGAGCAGATCTTTCCACAACGAGACTTTACCTGCACCTTTAAACAAGGGAATACCAATATATTTGACCGGCCAGAATCCCTTTCTGAAATTGAAAATATTCAGAATACGAGCTTCAAACTGAGGGGAGACGTTGAAGAAGAAAATGCAAGATTTGAGAAGGCTAACTTCTTGCCCTGCCGCTTTCGAGTATTCATCCAAAGTCCCCTATATCTCTTTAGCTTCTCGAATGTTGGCCCTTGCCTAATGCCTCTGTTGCAAACAAAAAAACCTTCAGCATTCCCGTTAATCAACACCGAGAAGGAAGGGCCAGAGACACAACTGAATATCCAGTCACACAACCCCTTGAAGAAACCAAACTTTCTAAGAGCTCTTATGAGAAACCTCAAGTTGATCTTATCACAGGCTTTACTAATATCAAGCTTCAAGAGCATACCCGGGGAATTCGAAGAAGAAAGGGAGTGAGTCAGCTCATGAGACAAAATAAATCCTTCCAAGATTGATTTGCCCGGCATAAACCCGGTTTGTTCTTGGGAGATTAGTGGATCCAAAAAAATTTTCAAACGAAGAGCTATGGCCTTAGAAATAATTTTATAGGAGGTATTACAAAGATACACATGCCTAAAGTCCGCAAAGGAGGAAGGCCGAGGCAATTTCGGGAAGAGGCAGATGAAAGTGCAATTCAACATTTTGAGCACTGAATGGGACCTCCTCAAATCTTCCACAACCGCCCACACATCATAACCCACAATCCCCCAAAATCTCTGAAAAAAATCAACAGGGAAGCCATCCGGACCCGGAGCTTTATTCTTCTCCATGGAGAAAATAAATTTTTCAATTTCAGAGAAGGAGAAAGGTTTTAACAGAGCAACATTCTGGGACTCCGAGATAAGGGAAGAAATACACTCCAAAAGGGAATATTGAGCCTCATCAAAGGAGGCCACATCACCAGCAAGCAAGGAGGAGAAGAAATTAATACCCTCATTGATAATATCCTTCTGATCAACCAACAAATCCCCCTCGCTGTTCTTAATTTCCAAAATAAAGCTCGAATTCCTTTTGGATTTAACAGAGGCATGGAAAATTTTCGTGCTCTTGTCCCCATCCTTGAGCCAGAGCTCCCTTGATTTTTTGCTTCTAGTATATTTCCTCTCTAAGAAGCAGTTCCCCTAAATCTCTTAGAAGAGACTTCTCCAGAACGTAATCTTCTTGATCCATTTCCGCATCGAACACTTTTAAATTAAGAGCCTTCAGCTCGGCTTCAACCCTCGATTTTTCTTGAAAGATATATTTGAAACACTTACCATTCCATTCCAGCAAATATTTTTTCAGCCTCTTCAACTTCTGAGCTAGCAAAAACATCTTAGAACCCTCCACTTGGTAAGATTTCCACCAGATTGCAATCCACCCTTCCAAGGAAGCATCTCTGAGCCACATTAACTCAAACTTGAAGGGATATTTGTGAGGGGCAACATCAAAGCTGACCTCGAGGGATATCAGAAAATGGTCCGACCCAAACCAAAGAAGAACAAAGCTTTCCAAAACTATGTTTTTCAAAGACCAATTAGGACAAACCAGAATTCTATCAAGTCTTTCGGCAATATTAGTAAAACCCTTTCTCCTATTACTCCAAGTGAACCAACCTTGCTTGGGCTCCAGATCCAACAAAGCACTGTCCCTAATAAAGGAACAAAAATCCAATTGCGACTGAAGGTTTATGACAATTCCCCCCTTCTTATCCTTACCATTGGTGATGGCACTAAAATCGCCACCTAGGATGAACAAATGATCCCCCAAAGAAGAGATCGAATGAAGCAGATCTGTCCATAAATTTTTTCCCCACGATACTATTAGGGGCATACACATTAAATAAAAAGAAACTTAACTGGGAGTGACGAAGGTTAACACTTACTAGTTTCCAATTAGGGGATTGGGCTTGCAGCTCCACTTTGACAACACCTTCCTTCCAGAGAATGTCAAGATCCCCAAAAGCTCTAGATGATCCCGAGAAGACCCCTTTCCATCCTCTGGCTGAAATACTTCACATACGCTCCGCTTCAGCGACTACACCTTTGTTTCCTGCAAAATAACCAACCAAGCCTCTGAGGAGAGGATATAATGCTTAAGAAAGTATTGCTTGTCAGAGGAGTTGAGGCCTCTGACATTCCAGGAAAAAATCTTCATTGAAAACAGGGAAGGATTTTCACCTTCCCAGATTTGGCAATGTCAAATTTTAGGGTGCTTTGCTTCCCCAACTCAACCTCCATAAGCGCAAGCTCTTGTTTGGAATTTCTACCCCTCTTACTAGTGGAACCGCAAAGGGCAAAATCCATACCTTCCTGGCTGAAGGCTAAATTAGAGGTAGACAGATCAGGAACTAAGCCATCAGGAGCAATTTCCCCTTCCTCCTTATCCCCATTTGAGAAATCGGGCAAAACCAAAGCCAGAGTCTCATTATTTTAAATCCATCCATTAAGAGTTTCCATTGAGGAGGCCTATCCCTTCACCATGCCCTCCTTGATTATGGAGGAAAGCGCCCCAGAATCCCTATGAACTTCTTCAGTTTCTTTCATAAGAGAGCAAGGTGTCATATTCAAAGAAGGGCCAGAGATGGCCAAACCCGAGGCCCGCCCCACTGACATGCCATTATCCACACCGAGTTGAGGAACAGGGGGATCAAAGGGATTATCCAAAAATAACAACTCATCCACTTTCTAGGATGAAGGCATAAAAACCGCTTCTTTTTTTAAATTCGCTGGGAAAGCCTTCCTTAAGTGACCTAATAAACCACAAGAGAAACATTGTAGATGTAACCCTTCATAGTGAATCAACTGCAATATGGAACCCCTAGCTGTAACCAGAATGACAGAGCTCAAAAGAGGGGAGGAAAAATCCATCTCGACACAAATCCGAGCTGAAGAATTTCTTCAAGCCAATAACGAAGGGTTAAAAATATGAATCCACGAGCCGAGGGAATTAGCAATCTCCTTTAAGGTAGTCTGATTCCTAAATTCTAAAGGTAGATTATGAAAAATCAACCAAAGTGGGGCACTTAGAATCTTTTCCTTACATGGATTAAACTCAGGGGATCAAGGGCACAAATACAGGCTCAAGGAATTAAGAAACCAGGGCCCCCCTTTTAAAAATTTCTCTAGTAGGGCCTCCGAATGGAACAAAAATTGGAAGAAAGAAAACTTTAGGCTTCCTCTCCTTGCCCCAAAACCAGTAGACCCAATTTAAGATTTTTCTCCTGGAAAACCTAGCCCCCACAAATTTGCAACAGATTGCTCTTTTAACACGAACATCCACAAAGTCCCTCCTTGGGCCTGAAGGGAGATTAACCCGCGCCATATCCTTGGACAGTTAAAAACCAATCCCCCCCACATTGATTTCCTCCACTTCTTGTGATCCATTAACCTCGAGCTCGATTGAAATTGAAGGGAACTCCTGCCCTGCAACCAGGGTGGGTGAAACATTATTTTGGCAGGAGGCGACTTCCACCATCAATTTTTTTAGAGCCAAATTCCCTAATAGCAGAGCCAGGGAATTGATCATTGTGCCAGGGCCAAACTTTACCAACAACGCCAATACTTCTTCATTCGCCAACGCCACAACATCCTTCCCGATCCACTCCACACCGCTACCAGAGGAAAAAAACATCGGGCAGGGCACAACCACCGCATCCTCTTTTCCAGCAACAGATACTTCCTCCAGTTCAAAATTCAAAATTTCGCGGGAATCGCCACTTCGCCGCTCCATCCTCCAATGTGACCAATGTAAATTTTATTGCTAATAGTTAAAGTTATTAAATTTAATATTTAATTTTGTCAAAAAACAAAAAAAATTGACCATTACAATGTGATAAAATTTATTTGTAATATATCATATTTCCTTCTATAAAGTACTTTCCATTTTTATTATGTTTACATTTTTTGTTCTCCATTAATTCACTAATTATTTTTTTAGTATTTCCAAAAAATTACATGTACATTACAACAAGGATTTTAATTTTGGTGGCTATTAAGAAAAAATTAATATTCAAAAATCTTTTTTATGAATTATTGATATTTTTATTTTGTAAAGGTGTAATTACAATTTGATTTTCATTTATATATTAGTGGGCATATGAGACCAAGAATGGTAGACTCGAGCATAATCAACTATAATGGAATTTTCCAAATGAAAATAAATGAACATGGTTATCAAAGCTCATTATAGTATAGGAGTATTTGATGGAGGGAGGAATTTGAGGTGGTGGGAGATTTCAATTAAGCTTGTTGACACATCTTTGAATTTGTTCGCATTTTCCTTGACTTTTTCTACATGTTAGAGGCTCTTTTGGGAATATAATTGAAGGTGCAAAGATGGTTCCTTGAACCAATTGTGTTCTCGTGTACCTTCATAAGCCAACTAGACAATCTTGTTATCTAAATTTTAGGCAAAAAATACTTGCCCAAAACAAGTCTACCATAAAATTTAGGTCCCTTGTCGAAATGCCACCTCCATACAAAGCTGTGAATTCCACAGAGAATTTTTTTTTTTATTAGAACAACACCATATTACATGTTAAAACACTAGTGGTAATATAACTATCAGCCAAAAACTCTTAGGAATTAGGAGTATTGCATGCCAATGACTAAGATTGAAATATATTTTTAGAGTACATTATCTCAAGGATTTGCACCATGCAGCGCCTTCCTCCTTCAAGTAGTTCACACAAATGACATGTGGTATGTCACTTGACAAAACAAAAAAAAGGATCACCTACTACCCCTCCAATATTTTGCTTCTCATGCAATTATCCTCCATCCATCTCCTTTGTTATCACTTTCCTTAGAAAATAATCCTTTTTCTCCCCTTGTCGGTGTATCTATTGCACTACCATTGTGCGAGTACTATTTTTTATTTCAATAATTACGTTGAAGGCGTTTCCCTATTAGAACAAGGGTAATCGCCACTGACAAATGTCAAAGAATCAACGATGCAGGAAGCTTACAGATGGATGTTGACATGCTACGCTTCAACAACCGTCCATGTGGCAGGCTTATTTGGTCCGTGAATGAGGAGAAAACACATGAATTTTGTGCTTTCCGAGATGTACTTTCAGCTGTCAATGCATGTCCTTCATCGACGATCCCAAATTTTATTCCATTGATCTATTTCAAACTCGCTAGATTTCGTCTTGGCAAATACATCGACTTTAATTTCTTCTATTGCCAGGTTGCTTTGATGATCCTCCTGAATTCACTCATGGGTTTGGATTCATTCTAGGAATGTCTTAGCAAAGCACGTAAAGAAGATACTATCCTGGCCTCTGGTTCATCGAATAACTACAGATTATAAACGCCGGTGTCACTCGTGACACCAAGATGCCCCCCGGCATATGTCGATCAGCTCCGCCGCCAGAAAGTTTATCCTCGTATTTTGAGGTAAGTATTTTCAAATCTGTTGAGACTGTATTGAAAATAATTGAGTTTGTTATTTGAATTTCATTCTAAGATTTTTTACGCTCTGCAAATTTTCTTATTGCAGGGTTGAAAGTTCCTAGGCATGGGCTTTATTTCTAGCATGGTGATTCATTAGAAAATTTAAAAAACCCAATATAACACAACATATATACTGATCAATGAAGGCCATGTGGAGTTTAAGGATGGGGTACATTACGATGTCACCTTTTGAGGAGGTAAGGATGGGGTACATCGACCTTAACTTGGCTGATAAGTAAGGTAGAGGGGAGACTTTGAGCCTCAATTTCGTGGGAAACAACTTGTCTAGAACATTATAAAAATGATTGGGATTGCTCCCACCCACTTGGACCTTCCCATTCAGTAGCAAATGGCATGATGAATGATACATCCAAATGATTGTAGACAAGGCTAACATGACAAAGTGGTTGGGCAAGTCAGAAATAGGATTGTAAATAAGAAGATGAAAAGACATGAATTCAAGGCCATGAATCAATTGGCGTTGCCTTTCTTGGCTCCTTTTATGAGTGCAAAACATCACCCACAGAGAGTAGAAGCATGTCGTCAATGACTCTCGAAAAATGCATTTCTTCCATTATCCATTGTGGAGGAAAATTCCCTTGCTCACATAGGAGTAGGTTTCAGGTTTAGCCCCACCACACAGATTAAGACAAAGGCTTTGTTGGTGTCAAACGGAAGGAATGTCGAGGAACTGTTGGAGGGGTAGTTCCTTCCATTGGACATGGGGGATATTTGCACTGAAGGGTGGTGGTATTGTGATTGAATAGAATGGATCCACTATTTTAGAAGATGAAGATGTTGCCATTGAGCAGTAATGCATGAATGGATATAGATTGTTCTTACTTGTGGTGCTGGTGTTGTGCAAGAATGGCAAGTTAATGGTGACATTTTTAAAAGGCACCAACATTTGGAGTTGTTGATGTTGTCACTGTAGCTTAGGGGTATTATCTAAACTATGTTGCATCCTCTTATTTTTTGCTAAGATTGGGCATTGTGTACAACAAAATATTTGGTCTCGGTTGTTTTTTCTGGTGGGAATGTTGATGGGCCTAATCGTAGCATCACATGAATCTATTTGAGGTCCTCTACCTATCATGTTTTTCCCTTCATCAAAGTGTCATTGAATGAGAGAAACTCTAATTACAAATGTGCATGAAATCGTGGACATAAAGGAAAGATAAACGCAGAGTTTCCATATCTAACATATGTAAAGTTTTGGATTAAAACATGTGCAAGTTTTCCTTAGAAGTATTCCATGAACATGCATTTATTTATTAGATATGATTATCCAAAGTACGTTGCTTCAACGGCCTTTGCACCGCACCCCCTTTCCCCTTTAAATGATTGACACAAACGACACATATTTCATATATGTTCGGTTTTAAGAAAGAGGATTTTTTCATAGGTTCCCCTAGCATTTTTCACACTGCTAGAATTCTCCTCCCTCAATCTCCTTCTTTATCGCCCTCTTTCTCCTCCCATGAATACCTTCTTCAATTAACTTCTTCTATGCATCCCCTTCGGTGTTTCCATTACACATTTTGTGTGCAATTGCTAGTTTCTATTGTCTAACTAGACAGGGAAAAATGACATGCCATAAGAGTGAAATGATGGGGTGTCAAGATAATATGATTCTTTGATTTGTGATGAATAATATATCTTATTCATGTGTATACCAATAACATATATATGACTAGCAATTGCATTTGAGGTGCAAGAAATGCCGGATGGGAATCAAATGTAATTTTTCTTGGGAAATGCACTGTCATGTGGCAAGTTATACAAAACATGTTTGGTTGAGCTATCATTTTAATGTGCCTACGATGAGGTTGGATGATGAAAATTGTGTATGGAAGGATGTAACATGTTATACAAAACATTTTTGGTTGAGCTATCATTTTTTTTAGATAGTTAAACGCTTTTGACCGGAGCTATGAACAAGAGGGTTGATGGGACCCCACCCTACAATATTCAGAAGATGACATCGTGAAGAACAACCAAAATTATAGACCTCGTAGGCCAGGGGTCGAAACCAGACGAAGTTCGAATGAGAATGAGGAAAGCGAGGCCAAAAACACTAGAAAGCAACAAGATGGAGCAAAGAATAGATATTAGTCAGAGATTTCGAGAATCTCTACCTCTTCCTTCACTTGAACAAGAGTTGAGAGCTTGCAACCACAGAACCAAGTGTCACTACCTTTTTAAGGAAAAATTTGAACCCGTCGAAGCTTTCAGAACCACCACTCTCTCAGGTGGAGGTGAGGTAGGGATGGTGAGAGCAAATAGATTCAGAGAGGGAACCTTGGAAATGGAAGCCCCATGAGAGCGGATAATGCGATGAACATATTCCACAAATTGAAGGAGAATTTGATTCTTGTGCTCTAGCTCTTCGCAAACCCTTATATCCACCCAAAGAGGGGATGGAGAGGGGCCGACAATTGAAAACATGGCAGAAAGACAAACATTTTCCATCTCTTTGCCCAGAACCACGCGGTGAAGAGGAAAGATGAAATGGTTCGGGACCACCACTGCTAAGTCCTTGTCCTCAGTCAACAATAGAGAATTAGACACGAAAACACCAGTTAACTCCAAATTAACATGTTCCCTCCCTAAGATCTGAAAATACTCAATGCCTAGAATTTTCTCAACCGCGTCCTGAACTGGAGTAGATCTAATACGAAATACGTATCGTATGCGAGTAGAAGAAACTGCTATAAAAAAGGCCATTTAAGGCTTCTCACCTCGAAATGGAACGAGGGGGAAAGAAAGAAACACCATTAGCCAAGAGAGAGAAGGCATAAGGGGGGGCGAAAGGCACGAATGAAAGCGACCGAGAACCCTCTCAACATTAAAATCCCCCAAACACGTGTGAAGAGAGCCCACTGTGATCATGACGAAGGGTGGCATCAAGAATCTCCCAGGCCTCAGCTTTATTATGAATGATGGCTTCAACATTTTGATCAACCCCATAGTTTGCAAGGACATCCACCACTTGATTATTTTTCGTGATATACTCGGAGAATTGGTCATTCATCTACGAAGGAAAGCCAGTGAATGATCTTATTTATGAAGATATTAAGAAACCAAGCCATCACTTTACCCTTGCAAAATGCTAGAATGATGACTTAGGAATCCCATTCGATGCAAATATTTGAGCAACCAATGTTAAGGGAAAGTTCAATACCATGCAACAATGCTTGAGCCTCAGCTCCACTACTAGAACCAGGGGGCAATTGAAAATATCTTGCTTTGATTAGCTCACCTCACTCATCATGAAGGATACACCCCACCCTCGAAAGACCAAGATTCCCTTTAGAAGAACTGTGGTCGATCTATCATTTTAATGTACATGTGATGAGGTTGGATGATAAAAAGTGTGTATGAAAGGATGCAACAAATCTAGAGATGCCTAAGAGAACATAATCACGATATATGTAGATATTATTGCGGGTTGCAGCCCTGGATAGACAGAAGGAAATATGTACATCTAAATGGTGAGAAGGTGGTTATGTCTTTTTCTGTATTTCCTTTGCATTGTCTTGTCTAAATGTAATGGGTTGCATAGTATGCAAAATACATAGTCTTGTATCTTGTAGATCCACAGGTTGTTGTGAGATCTTGTATTGTAGATCCATGAGATCATATTGTATTGTTGATCCATAGGAATCTAGTATTGTAGCTCGTTGGAGAGCTTGTGGATAAAGATAGTAACCAAATATTGTAGAGGAGGTTGTCTTATTATTTGTAGTGGCAGATGCAGTGAGATGGAGGAGAGACTTACTTCTTGGTGCACATATATGGTTGCACATTCGTAGACCCATGTGAGAGGTCTTGTTTGCAGATGTTAGAGTAGGTATTTACCTTAGCTCATGTTCACCTAGGTACTTTATTTACCTTTATTGTATTTATCCTCACCTACTTATGTGTGTGGATATTTCTTTTATCTTAGATATTAGGAGATATTATCTAGTTGTTAGGTATAGTTTTTTCCTTGATCTATGGTATCTACTAGTTCTTTCCTTAATCTATGGTATTGACTAGATCCTTGATGTTTAGTTCTCTCCTAAATCTATGGTCTTGACTAGTTCTTTGATGACTAGTTATTTCCTTGATTTATGGCTTGATCTAGGACTTTGACTGGTTCTTAGATTGTTATTCCTTTCCTATATAAGAAAGGCCCCATTCACATTGTATTTCATTGAGTTCCATAATAATATATGATATTGTTGTTCATTTGTTTGCAAAGGTTTTATTTAAAGTTATTATGGAAAATTGATTTCATCTTATTGATTGTAGTGTTTTATTAGCATCTGGTTTCTAGGCTTGGTATGATATGGTTATCGTTACTTTTATGGTATCAAATCAGGAGATTGCTATTGACATCCGTCTGTAAATTTTATTTTGTAAATAAATTGTTTGTATATTCATATATTTGAGATTTGGTCGTATTTTTTGTTGCATGTAGTTTTATGCAAAATAGAGGCTTCCATTCGATTTTGAAGGTGGCAAAACCCTAAGATCGACTGTAAACTCGACCATTTCTGGAGGCAATCGGTTTGTTGGTTTTTTTTGTTGTTGCAGAGAAACGCATTGGTTCGCCTTGAGATCCATGCCAGCAAGAAAGGAATGCAGGAAAGTAGTTTCTGGGTTTTGTTGAGTTTATCGAGATCTACTGTGGATTTTTTCTACTGGCGTACAACATTTTCAGATTGCGGGGGAGAAGTGTTTAGAATTTTTCCTCTTTTGGCAGGGGTCCACGGATTGTTGCGCACAAGTTACTATTTCAGGAAAATCCACAGACATCTATTTTGGGCAACTCATATAGATTTGTAGCGTCACTCCACCCATTCAACAACATGGGAGGGTGTGGTGTTGATTCTACTTCTTTGGGTTTTGTGTCCTTGCCTTGTTACCTTGACTTTTTTTGGATTGTGATACTCTGGATTTTGTGTCCCTTGCCTTATTGCTTTGGTTATTGTTCTTAGATCGTGGCACACCTATTTGCAGTAGTTGATCGAATTATATTTCATGTTTTTTTGCACTTTCGACATCACTCCATTGACAGTCTCCTTGTATGGAGCTATTCTGGTGAAGCCTAGTGTTAGTTGTTTTTGAGTTTTTTGATCGAACAGTAGATTCAGTCCACAGTACACACAAATTTTTTTAGCATTGTATGGGTTTTTTGAGCTGAGCTTCTTAGGATGCCTTGCAGCGGGGTTTTTCTCTCTCTACTTTATTGTTACTAGTTTTGAGTACCTTACGTTGTCCCTTTTTCCCAGTTATTGTACATGAGTACCTCATCAAGCCTAGTTGTCGAGACTCATACTGTGGACACGCCACTTCTGTTTTGACCCCTAGCTTCACTTGAGGGGGGGTGTTAGAGTAGGCATTTACTTTAGCTCATGTTCACCTAAGTACTTTATTTACCTTTATTGTATTTATCCTTACCCACTTATGTGTGGATATTTCTTTTATCTTATTTAGATATTAGGAGATATTATCTAGTTGTTAGGTATAGTTTTTTCCTTGATCTATGGTATTGACTAGATCCTTGATGTCTTGGGATGCCTTGCAGCATATTTTTTACTCTCTTTACTTTGTTCTTACTAGTTTTGGGTACTTTGGGGGTGTCCCTTTTTCCCAGTTATTGTACATGAGTACCTTATTAGGCCTAGTTACCGAGACTGATACTGTGGACATGCCACTTCTATTTTATCCCCTAGTTTCACTTGGGGGGTGTTAGAGTAGGTATTTACATTAACTCATGTTCACCTAAGTATTTTATTTACCTTTATTGTATTTATCCTTACTCACTTGTGTGTGTGGATATTTATTTTATCTTATTTAGATATTAAGAGATATTATCTAGTTGTTAGGTATAGTTTTTTCCTTGATCTATGGTATTGACTACATCCTTGATGTCTAGTTCTCTCCTAAATCAATGGTCTTGACTAGTTCTTAGATGACTAATTATTTCCTTGATTATGGTTTGATCTACGACCTTGATTGGTTCTTATATTTTTATTCCTTGCTTATATAAGCAAGGCCCATTCTCATTGTATTTCATTGAGTTCCATAATAATATATGATATTGGTGCTCATTTGTTTGCAAAGGTTTTATGTAAAGTTATTCTGGCGAATTGCTTTCATCTTATTGATCGTGGTGTTTTATTAGCATTTGTGTTCTTGGCTTGGTACAATCTGGTTATCATTCCTTTTAGCAGATTCAAAAGAGAGCTTGGTTGCACAGTGGGAGATGCAATAGTTCTTGGTATGTGAGATCTAGTGGTTTTTGGAGGCACAATTGTAGTGCACTCATTAAGATCCGTTTAGAGATCTAGATGAGGAGGACATACTCATGGAGAGATGCATTGTACTCTTGTATTTAAGAGTTGGTTTGTACTCTTGTTATATTGTATATATGAGATCTCTATCTTTGGTGTACGTAACCCATATAGGGGGAACCACGGTACATGTTGTGGTTATGTGTGTGTACTTTGTTTTTGATTTGGATTATTCTAGTTTATACTTCCACTATTGTAAATTTTGGGGAATTGTTTAGATCCTATGTGCATGATTGGGTTTGTTATTGAATCATAACACTATTCCGCAATCTCGAAATCCCAACAAATTCCCTTACAACAAGTGTATTGTTTTTGGAAAGTTTGTGTGAATTCCTAGGTCTGATTGCTTACACATGAAACAAGTATGTGTGTTATGAGATTCTAATAAGGGAAAGTGGAAAGTGATCCCCGACCTATTATGATTGCTTATGTGATGGTGTGTTATGAGATTCTCAGAAAGGAAAGTGGAAAGTGGTTTTGCCCTAATAAAGCAATACAACTAACAAGAGTACATTGCAATTAAGCTTAAAATGATATAATTTAATAAATTAAATTTGGTTGCGTTAATTGAATATCTAGCAATACGTTGAATAATTGAAATGCTATTAGGGTTCGGGTTTGTAGATGTTCGTTAAAACTAGCAATCACATGTGGGATATGCGATGGAAACGCCGATGGGGATGCATCGAAGAAGTTAAATTTGATGGAGATAAACATCAAATGAGGAATAAAGGAGATGATAAAGGAGATTAAGGCATCAGAAGTCCAAGAGTATGGCAAATTTTTGGGGGAACCTAAGCGGAAATATTTTTTTTAGAACTATGAATATATGGAACATGTGTCAAATTTTTAATAATTTGAAGGAGAAAGGGGTTGCAGTACGCAGGTTGACGAGGCAACATACGTGGTCGATCAATGCTTCCAATGGAAACTTGCATAAGTTTGAATCCCAAACTCTACATATGTTAGATAAGGAAACATTATGTTTAGATTTCCCTATGTTGTTGATTTCATAGACATTTATGATTAGATTTTCTCAGTAGCAATTAAGCTAGTGAGTAGGGTTTCCCCTCATCAATAGTCTTGATGATGTTTTCTTTCAATGACCACCGAAACAAAATCTCAAACTATCATCTCTACAATGCATGTTACACACAATTGTTAAGATTCACATTTGGAAATGCCTATTAGCATGATTAATGTTCGAGGCATTGGAAAAGGAGGAAATTTAAGCTCTCAGAGGACCATCAATGCAAAGATTGATGCATGTTGAACACAAAAAGAAATGTAAATAAAAGAAAAATCTTCAATGTTATCATGAAGCCAAGAGAAGCACATGGAGGAGACGAGGCATTTACCTTACAATTGTCTACAGAGGAGAATGTGTCAATAAAGCTAATAAATGGTACATTCCAAGGCAGAAAGAGGAACATGAGAACCTTGTGTGGGACCTCCTATCCTAAATTAAAATCTCTCTAAAATCGTTCATGACATAGATATGGCTATAAGGAAATGACCAAAGATTCCACATTTTTTTGGTATTTGCGCGTTGTCCTAATTTTCATGCATTGGTGTAGCTTTGGAAAAAATGATATCAACGTAAGTAGTTGTAAACATTACAAATCCAACTACCGACGTCGTGTAGTATTATTTGTGGATAGTTTGTAGCTGGTCTTTTTATTTTTGTATGTATATATAAGTGATTGTGTTTACTTTTATAGTCTTCATTTTGTCGACGCAATGGAGGATTGGCGATTTGTGGGTTTGTTTCTATTATTTTTCTAGAGCCGCTAGGTTGCGAATCAAAATATTAACATATGGGGTATTTCCATGCCCAATGACGACAAGTACATCTGCAAAAGGTAACATAAGTCAACCTAATAAAAAATAGTATCAAGCTTAAGAATAACGTTATACCATGTATAGTTTAATCCATATGGAAGATTCATTCAGTAAGCACTGCAAACATTTCTCTAAGTTCTGCAATGCCAACAACTGAACCTTACACAGCTAAAAGAGACAAATTTTTAGTAGAAAATGTGGGGAAAATGGGCTTTGATATTTCTTTATTTTATTTTTTATGGTGTTAAGATTTTGAATTGGAAGACATTTTGTTCGTTAGATAAGATGAAGACATGAATGAAATGTTTGAAATAAAAGGTGGGAATTATATATGTGGATGTCACACACCTGTTCCATGACTCAAATTATTCCTTTACAAATTATATATGTTATCTTCGCTCCACTTTATTATCTCAATCTCGATGAAAACTCAAGTGATTCCATCAATGGTGCGAGGAGATGCTAAATGCTACAACTATGAATCACAATACTCATAATAGGATCCATGATGCAATACAATGTTGATCTCGGAGGACCCTAAATGAGAAAATTGATTCCTATTGATCCCAAAACCAAATTAAAATCCACTGTAGACTGAAGTTGAGGGTTCAAGTTAAGTTTGGTGAAAGCATAATCTTCGATGCTAACATGAATTCATTTGACATATGTGTGTTGTCATTAGTTGTTCGTATCTTTCTAGTTTGAAAACAATTATATCAACATAATTATTTGTTAACATTACAAATCCAATGCTAACATTATGTAGTATTGTTTGTGGATAATTTGTAGTTGGCCTTCTTTTTGTGTATCTATAATTTATGGTGTTTGTGTTTGCAATCTACGTTGTTAAAGCCATTTGATATTTGTGCATTGTTATAATTTACTTGGATTGGTGTAGTTTGAAAACAGGATATCAATGTAATTACTTGTTAACATTACAAACCCAACAACTAACATTGTGTAGTATTGGTTATGGATAATTGGTAGTTGGCATTCCTTTTTTTTGTTATATAAGTGATGGTGTCTAATTTTACAATATTCATTTTTTCGATGCAATGGAGGTTTCTTAATTTAACAAATATGGAATTTGTGAAATCCTAATTGCAGAGTCATGTATGATAAATAAATGCAAAACATATATTTGAAACAAGCAATACGCTAAAGAAATATGAAACCCTAAGTGCAAGAGAGAGGGTATAAGACTTAGCTGATTTCACACTTGATCCCGAAGTATTTTGGACTGGAAAACTGCTGAACAGGAAAATAATATTGTCGCAACTGAGTATAGAAAATCCTAGAACTGTTGGATGAGCCAAGACTAGGGCGCCTATAATAGGACTAGGGCACCTAGGCGTTAGGGATCTCTACTAGGCACTTGTGACTGTGTAGAAGCTCATAAACTAATTTTTGTTGTGTCACAAGGTTGTCGCTAACCTTCGTCTTTGGTTTCCTATAAGTCGTTGAATGATCACCGAATTCACCTATAACTTGTAAAGAGAAGATGACCTGCAAAACCCACAAACTACATCAAATCCCAAAAAGAGAATGCAAAATTGGGAGTTGGATTGACCTCGACGGTCACTCGATAGAGTTAACTTACGACCGAGTGCTACACTACATCTCAGAACAAATAAGTCGAGGATCACATGGTTGGGAAAATAGGTCGAGGATCACATAGGAACACTCTACTGAACCTGTGGAACAATTATTGTATAGGGTACAAGGGAATAAAATCATAGCGATGAGGGGGAGGAGAGAAATTAGGAAAGTAAGGTTATTGTTGTGAGTATGCCAATTACAGAGTTCACACCTAATAAATGAAGTAGTTAAACATTCAATATAGATGAAAGCAACGATGAAGTTATCTAGTGAGATGGAAAAACCAAAACACAAAGTTCTTAGATTCATTTGTAAATGATACAAAGTCCTTTTGGGATCATTATGCTTGCAAAGTGCATATAAGGGAGAAAAGAGGAAACATGAGAAAGGGAAATGGAAGAAAAGTGTTTTTTATTTCATAGGTGGTGATGAGTACAAAGCTTCAACCAACCTACAACAATTCAAAATTGCTACCAAGAAGTACTAACATTTTTCAATCATTTGGAATGGAGAAGCCATCCCAGTTTATAGCAATGTGAATTAACCTCTCATCTCCCATCACATGACTCTTCATGTTCCATATTCCAGTTATGACCTTTCATTTGCCATTAGCAAACACAAATTAATTATTTTTCTTACAATTTTGAGAAAATAATTTTACAATTCCAAAATATGTCACTTACGTGGATAGGAAAAAATAGAATGATTGCGCCCAATAAAGAAATAGAAGAGGAAGATAAGAAAGAGGGGAAAATTAGAGAAGAAGGGAGAAGTTGACATTTCTGATGAAGAAGCTTTCTTGATGAAGAATTTGTTGATTCATGCTTCCCACTCTTGTTCCTTGAATTCTTTGTTGAATTGAATTATCATAGTTGTCAACTTATCTAATTTTGGAATGCACATGCAACCCAACATCTGGATCCATGCTTTGAGAACATCACTGATCTTCTTGCGTTGATCGAGTCATTATTCATGATCGAGCCATTAGCCATTATAACTATGACAATGAGACTTATGATACTCGCCATGGAGTCTAAATTGTCTTTATTGAAGGAAAGAGAGTTGCATACCTCTTTCTTCATCAAACTCTTGGAATGAAATGATGAGCTCCTCTAATGATGAGTCCTCAGTGAGCGGAGGGAACTCAAATCTTTGCACACAATTGTAGACATTGTTCAAGATATCATAATCCTTTTCCCGGAGAGTCCAATTCGGATATGACATTCTTGATCATTGCATATCTTGCATCCATATTGCGAATCCAAACTTGAGACAAGTTCTCCGCAGTCGATGCAAAGACTTTTTTGCTCACGAGAGTGTGAGAATCAAGGGAACTCGTCTTGGACACCAGTGGGGACACCTTATCCAAATGATTGAATCCTTTTACAAACTCCTTTGCATTGCTCACTGCTAACAGTGTTGCGAGAGAATATTTGATGAGAGAAATGAAACTAGGAGATAATGCCTTGCCTTGCTCAATGATCTTCTCGGCTTATCAAGTGTTGACATGGTGTTTTCTACTGGAGCATTCTCGAGAGCTTGTTGTGAAATCAATTCTTTATTACTACGGGAAAGCTTTGACCTTCGAGGAGACATGCTCAGGCACTTGAATGTTCTATAATGAATTATTTTCACTTAATGGACCTTTCTTGTCTAGAGAGATTCAACCCAACTTGCTCACCTAGCTCACTGAGTTCAACTAGTTTAGTGCACCTTGAACAACTCACCAAGCTCAATTAACTTATTCACTGGGGGAGAGTGGATGCCTTTAATTTGATTGGAGATTTACAATGATGATCCTTGCGACTCGTGATTTTGTTTAATGTGCTCTTTGAATGCACGAAGCCTCTTGTTTTCCACTGCTACGCCATGCGGTGTACATAATTGTGACCGAAGTGATGCCTCTGGATCCTTGTGAAGTATGAATTACCTCATTTTAAATGTGCCATCGTCATACAACCTCTGTGAAGATGTCAATTGTAACTCTTGACACTCATAATGAAGACTTTCCATTTTTAGAAAATTTCCCTTTTTGCTCTTTCTCACTTTTGACCACCTTGTTAGTTCCTATGGATGTTCCTTGTACACACTGCCTTTGAAGAATTTTCCCTCTATGAGAATTTTGTATTTATAATAAGTGCTCATGTAGAGACTTACTATTTTTGGAATTTGGCTTTCCCAACCTTGTGTTTCGACGAAACCAAATTTTTTGATGTGGGTTTTTTCTCTTTATCTCACATACAAAATTTTAGCTCGAACCGGTCACCGAAATAGTGAAAAATAAAATTCTATGAAAAGAGGGCATGAAAACGGGGGTTTCTTCACCATAAAAAATATGGGGCATCATTCGAAATTCCATCAATTTCTCCTTGAGGGCGTTTAAAAATGAGGAATATTGCAAAAAATCCCACCTCAATCCATGCACAAGTTTATTAGATATGAAGATTTTTTGATCCATGACACGAAGTCAATCGGGGGAAAAAAATGAGCATGAAGCTTGGAAAAATTGTAATTTTTGTGAGATATTTTTTCTCGTCAATTATGGAAACATGGAGAATTAAATGTGGGAGAAAAAATGGATGCAAGGAATTGTGGAAAATTTCCGCCAGGTAGAAATGGAGCAAAATGGGAGGAGAGTGAAAAAATGGCTATTTCTTGCCTTTTATTGGCATGAGAGAGAGAGAGGAAAGGGGGGCACATTTTTCTGCCTCCCTTTTCCCCTTGGAAAGGGAAGGAGGGACAACAAAAGTGCACATTATCCCGGTGATGACAAGTGTCAAGCATGCGTGAGTTGGAGTAGGGGCTAGAAATTTGGTAACAGGTGTTTATCGGAGCCTCCTAGGGTCATGTGGTGTTTCCATGAGGCTTAAGGTGGGGGGCACATTTTTCTACCCCTTTGTCCCCTTGGAAAGGGACAGAGAGACACCAAAAGTTCACATTATCCTTATGGTGACACATGTCACTAAAAAAAATCTTCTAACTACGAGAGCATCTTAGAGAGAGAGAGAACTTGAGAATGGAGTTACCGGAGCTCCCCAAGGTCTTTTTTGGCACTTCTTTATATGATTTTGACTGCAAAAATCATTTAGAGAAAAATGAGATGGGTCTCAAGGTATGGTTCTGCATGCAACCCCTTCAAAAATCTACCACCTCATATATTACGCATCATAAAAAACTATGATATTTTTTAAATTTATTTATCCAATTAATTATCTTGATACCTTCAATGGTTAATAGCAACAACCAATTAATCCAACATTAATTAATATTCAAAATCTATCTAGATAATCTATGATACCCATGTGTAATCATAAGGGTTTACATATCTACCTGATCCCCCTTCAATGCTCTATTTGAGCCAATATACCCAGTGTATCATTTGGTTAAACCCTTTTAAAGGTTCAAAGAAACATGTGTATCTTCTTTGCGTTGGCCTCTTGGGCATAACACAAGTTAAAAGAAGAAATGGTGACAGAAAATGCAACTTCCATTTGCACTACCACGTTCGTAGTTTTTGGCATCACGCTAGCTATCTTGGTTCTGTGATTACACACAAACTACTTGAAACCTATGATTCGTATCACCGCACAACCACTTCCTTCATAGTCATCAAGATCCTTTCCGTTGTTACTTATTAAGTTTACGGTTAACCATTTTAAGTAATCATTAATTAGTAAGTTCAATCACTGAAGTTGCAAACATCAATACTCGGCATCCGGTTCATGTGGTTCATGCCTGCATCACTTCGAGATCCCTACAGGAAAAGGTACGTTCATGTAATGACCACAATCATTACGCATCCGTCCATCTCCTCGTAGCCATCTTGAACTGATACAAGATGACTTGCCTGACACGAAGGTTGTGTCATGATTTCTGCCTTCGATTATAGTTTATGTGCTTTAGTTACAAAGCCTTATTAAGTTATTTTAAACATGTTACAAGTATACAATGATCATAAATTAATGTATAAACAGACCCACGATCACTGTTTTGCTTCAAACTAGTATCAGAATCATTATGTTCAGAACACCTATTAAGCATCGTTAATGTCCTCGTTAATGTCCTTCATTAGATACTAGGTTGATTTAGTTAACTTATGGCAAACATCTACACCTGTTCTTTTTTCATATATTTATAATGTACGCACTTGTTCCAAATCACTGTATCTGCTTAAACTTCTGTTACAACAGATTTAGGTTGAGTTTTATGTCCTTACAAATTAATTTGTTAAGGAGATAGTTGCTGTTAGAGGCAAGACAAAAATTAGATTCTCATTAATTCTTTACGTAACCCATTTTATGTTATCATACTTATACATCAAGCAAGTACATTTATACTTTTAAGTACTCATTCCCATACTTTAGCTTGTAATTACTATTTTCATTATAATTGTTTATCTCAAGAAAATGCTTAATGAATCTTATAGAAGTTGAGGTCAAATGGTCAACAATATGATTCACACCATTTCATACTTTAGAAAAAGAGTTTGATTTATTAGATATACTTGTCATCATAATGTTCTAGGTTATGTTATAATTTTACTGTTTCAATAAAAATCTTAACTTCGTAAAGATATCTTAAACAATATTAATACCACTCAAATATCACTCTATACCAATCACTTGGTTGTTACTAGCGGTTCAAAAACCATTCATAACCAGAATCCTTACAGTCTAATAACCTCTTTATTATCATATCAACAATTGATACTTCTTATTACAATCATATCAACGATTGATGCTTTTGATTACAAAGTCACAACAGACTAATAAAGATGATCATAAATTACAACAGGCTTATTTGCCTTAATAATGACAAATGGATCATTCACAGAATAAGTACAGAAAATAAATGCAAGTCAATCATCCTTTCATTGCCAACTTGAAAATTTCATCAACCCGCATATTAGAGAAAATACATGCATATACATGGTCAATTCATTTGAACTGGCATGGCATCACATCCCTTTTTATAATTGTTTCATGTGAAATAATTGAATAGCTACTGCATGATTTTGTAAACTTAATTCATACCCGAGTAACACTACATGTAATCATTACATTAATGAATAAATGGAAACACATAATTAATATTCTATACAACTTAAACAATACAAAACTTTCTGTCACAAACTAGTTGATTTATCATGAAACTAAGATCACATTATCAACACAATCTTCCTTTCCCAATAGCTATTCAGGCAAGCAATTAACATAATTAGTTATCTAATTGATTTGCCTCTTTTAAATGAAAAGGATGAAAAAGGCATCTTTCACAGAAAATATAATATCAATTACGCATATCCAAGGTTATCAATAATCCTAATTATTATTACGCCGGAGGCGTGGCTACTATGGACTTGATCTCCAACGACTACGGCCTCCAGCTTGACCAGCTTAACGTGCTTGCCACTCACATGTTTCCTCCAGGTTAAGGTGCTTGTCATGGTTTTTGTTTCCTCCTGTCTCTTCCTGCATGTGTGTCCTTCCCTGCTGTAATGGTGCCTAATGTTCTTCTTTCTCTGTTGTCCAGGTGACATATCCGCTGCAGATGGAAATGACACTGCTACTTACCTTCTTGTCAATTCTTCTCCATGTATTTGGAATCAGTTTCTCCCCACATATGCTTTGATGGATGTCCATACCCTGTTCCAAAGCTCCCATTTTGGCACAGGCTGGGAGGATGTTGGCAAATGTAAACTGATCGGGTTGAAGACCTGTTTGTTGCATATGGTGAAACAATGTGACTGCCTTGTGAGGATAACCATGTCTTCTGTATGCTGCAATAATTATATTCCATGAGAAACTGTCTGATAACAGTGTGACATGTATGCAAAATGTGGAAGCATAGACAAGGCACGTGAACTAATTGATAAAATTCCTCAAAGAAATGTGGGCTCCTGGAATGCCATGATTGCAGGATATGCACAATATGCATTTGTTGAAAATGCACGTGAACTGTTTGATAGAATGCCTCGAAGAGATGTGATCTCAAGGAGTGCCATGATTGCAGGATATGCACAAAATGGATTTGTTGAAAAGGCCCATGAACTGTCCCCGTATGCAGCTTGGGACAGGGTGTGCACATCCATAAGAGCATAATGTAAAATGTGGAAGAATACACAAGGCACTTGAACTGTTTGACAAAATTCCTAAAAAAAAAAGTGATTTCATGGAATGCGATGATTGCAGGATATGCACAAAATAGTGTTCTCGATGACGCTTTAAGGCTTTTCAAAGAAATGCCTCTACTAGATGTCATCTCATGGAGTGCCATGGTTGCAAGATATGCACAAAATGGGTTCTTTGAGAAGGCCTTGGAGGTATTTAAGCAAATGTAGTTGGCAGGTGTAAAACCGAACTCCACAACCTTTGCCATCATCCCCCCATCATGTGCCAACACAGGAGCTTTATACCACGGTGCGTGCATCCATCAGAGCATAATCAAAAGTGGATTTTTATCAGATGTCATAGCTATGAATGCCTTCATAGAAATGTATGCACAATGTGGAAGCATACAGAGGGCACACAAACTATTCGAAAAAATACCTCAAAGAAATGTGGTCTAATGAAATTCAATGATAGCAGGATATCCACAAAATGGTGGTCTTAATGAGGCTTTCAGAATTTTCAAAGAAATGCCTCAACCTGATTGCATCTCATGGAATCCCATGTTTGAGGGCTCTGTTGGAATCAGAGCTTACTGCGGATAAGATCCACGCTGTTGAGCTTGTGGGTTCTGGTTCGTGAGTCCCTTCAATAATGAAAACTGGGAAATCTATGCAAATTTTGTTGTTCAATGTTGTACACCAACACCGAATTGTTAATTTTTTTTGGTTTTTTCCTGAGGTTGTTGATTATCTGGGCTAGCGGAATGCACACCCGCCATGTTTTTCAATTTTCATCACAGTACAATATTTCTCTTTTAACTAAGAAGCCAACTAACTCATTACATGGCCGTTTGATCTTTGGATTCATTGAAAGCCAACTCCTCTGCCATATCCATCGTGTCCCCATTAACTCAGAGACAATTTAACATGGGGTTCAACCTGGGTCATCACTAGGAGAAACGACCCTATGTCACTGCTAGAGCACAGTTTGACTGATACCCTTCTGTCAATAATTAGCATGCTGTGCTACTGTGTCCCTGGAATTGCTCCTCCCTCTCCTCCACATTTTTTGTTCATCCCTAGGGTACAAGTATGGAGAGAAAATTCATCTGTTCCATCTTTCCCAGATGAGAAAAATCATAGAGAAATTACTAACCCTTTAGAATCTCCTCAGGAAATCAGGTTTCATCATTTTGGAAATTCAGTTTCTACTTGGTCTTCTGGGATGCAGAGGAGAAAAAGAGTCAACAATTTTCAAAATTCTCTTTTTTGTATTGTCACAATGCATTCTCACAGTAACCTAAGCCTTGGTGGAAAGAGTATTGATGACACGAAATGCTTGCAGACAAACCCTTCTCATCCTACAAGAATAACAATCCATAGAAATCACCCAACATATGGGAAAATATGCAAGCAATTAGGGAAGTTGATACTTCTACCAGACTCGATTCAGGAACTTCTGAGAATAGGAGGCAAGTATTGTATTCTTATACATTTCATTTTTCACTACGACTGATGTTTCTTCTTTGATAAGCTACATTGGAATTTTGTAGAAGATGCTGAAAGTAGCCATTAACATAGTTGGCATTGTTGCAGGTCAAAAATTTGAATTTTCTCCTGTGAAAGTCTAAAGTGAAGAATTTGCTGAAATAGATGATACTGATATCCTCAGAGATGGGGATCATTTATTCATTTTTGACAACGATGAGCTTGAAGAATCAAGTAACAAGGATATGAGAGAGAGCCATAATGTTTTTGAGAATGGATTTTGTGAAATGAAATAAGGTGTCTCGCAAAATTATGTTTCATCATTGCTATTTTATTTAGAATACAATTTCTGAGAGTTCTAATCGGCAACATCTCACTGAATAGCCCAAAGGGATTGTTAGGTAGCAACATGCCCAAGGGAAAAAAATTAATCAGAACATAACAAAGCATATTTCCACCCTACAAATTAGGTTAGAATGGGTTTTATTTTGACTTTCATCTGATACTTACTGTTGCTCACAATCCAACTTATCCTTGCCGATGCATTCAACTAACCCCTGCTGGCATTCACCTCGAGGATTTTTCATCAGAACATAAGACATTTTGCTTTTCTCTCTAATAAAGTAAAACATTTCTTCAATGTCAAATTTACGATTGAGGGCTTCTGGGAAAGTTGGGGACCAAGCTTTTGATTAGTTCAAGACAAATAAAACAGTACATGGCCTGGTCTTAATGCGATATGTAGCAGAGATGGGCGATGCTTAACAATGATGCTTTTTCTCACTTTCATTGGTCCATTTCACTTGGCAATACTCGAATAGGATTCTCTTATGCTTGCAGAGGGACACTATTCAAGAAGCCTCAACATTTGGATTTCGGAATCACCTGCCACCACTTTTGCAAGATCAAATGCTAGCACATCTCTGCCTTAAATTATGAACAGAGGGCTTGCAGTAACAACAAACCTTGGATGATCTCCCAAAGGCCATCCGTTCAAGCATTGCAAAACACTTGTTTTGGGAAGATGTTGAAAAAGTTTATCTGTTCGAAAGAGTATTGTATGATTTTCTTTTCCAGCTGGTTAGTACTGTCTTTTTATGGTAATGAGAGTAGTAGGATTGCTTCTTTTAGTTTTTTAAGATGTTTTTGTAAGGAATCTCCTAGAATAATTTTCTTGTTCTAAATGTTATTTTCAAAAGGTTTCGGAGAAGAAGCAGAGTATTACCCTCCAAAAGAGGATGTCATTTTGCAAAATGAGGCACCCACAATTTTTTATGTGTTAGTCTCAAGTGCTCTGGTAGGTCATCTTCTTGATAGTAAAAGCTTTCAATGCAAATAATTCTAATTAGTCTTTTTTCTCAAAGAACGAATAGTAGAGCTGATTGGTAATGTTCATTTTGAATAAGCAGGAGGAATTCATAGATCAAAAGGTTTAGTCGGAATTTGAAAGATCATCACTGATACAAATATTGAAGCCTTTTTTGTTTTGTATTTGAAAATGATCTGTCACTCTCTCTCTTTCTCTCTTTGTGATATAGGAGAAAGTCCAAATGGGGTAGTTAAAGACACCGAATCAGCATGTTCTTCTTAAGCTAGAGGCATCATCTGCAATCTCTGCTCTTTTGCTTGCTATGTCTTCAAAATCAGAATTCCAGATAATCATAAGACTATTCTTCTAATGTGTAAAATTATTTTCTACTACATATTATCAGATTCTTCGACAGTTACACACAGGAGATGTTTTTGGAGAAATTGGAGTGCTCTGTTACAGACCACAACTATACACAGTTCGTACAAGGAAGCTTTCTCAACTTTTGCGATTAAACCGTAGTTCTTTCATGAATATCGTGCAATCCAATATTGCCGATTGAACAATTATCATGAACAACCTTCTCAAGGTTTTTAGCTTTCAGTCCCTGTCTCTACTCTTGTCCAATGAAAATATAATCTCAATTTTAGCACAGTGGAGGTTTTGAACCTCAGATGTATTTTTTCTTCTTTGTTCCAAATGAAGATAATAAACTATGAAGTTTTAATTAAATAACTTGCCTAGCTGTGCCAATTTAAGATATTCAATTAAATGCCATGGTTTTAATCTCATTGTTCAAAAGAAACAAATCACCGTTCTTACAGTTGGCTTGGAGGTCAGGAAATCTAAACAATGAACATATATGCAACATAGAGCATGAACTATGCCAAACTAAAAATAAAAATAACACTAACACACTATCTAGAGGTAGCCCAGTCAGTGACTTATTCTTTGGCAGGTGGGTGCCTAGACTTTAAATAACTGGGATACTCAGAAACTCTGGGGCACCCCCATAATGGTGTTGGGACATACCCAGTAGGGGTATGGGCACTAATATGCACCGAAAGCTATTATCCCCACAAATGCACCGCATGTTTAAGACTAACCCATAACAAAACACCATACACATGCATGTGTATGCATGGGCGGGACCCGCGCATCAGCAGTCACATCATTCTTTTCTTGTTTTTTGAATAAACTGGATTGAAATTAGATAGGGGCATGTGGTAGGTAGTAGGCGGATTGGTAGGAGCTTGTGTTTGGAACTCGCAGGTCGTGGGTTCAAATCCTATTGGGCGTCTGCAATGTGTTTTGCAACACAATGTGGCAGTGAATGGCATGATGGTCGCGATGATGCATTGCATGGATAGTTTTATGTATGCGGTGAATTTTGTGGGGAGAATAGCTCTCACTCTGATATGCCCCCAGTATGTGCCGGGACATACTGGCAGTGATGTCTTTTTTAAAAAGAAAAAAAAAAGCTCTCTCAAACAAAAAACACAAGCCTGACCCTAATCTACCTACCCAACCGCTTAATGACACTTTCCAAATGCTGTATAAGCACCTCTTTGATCCATTTCAAAACACTCTTTCAGATTTTCAGCATTTGCAAAGATAGGAGCTTGAAAGAGCAGTTTGAAGGAGGTTAGGAACATATGAAAATTGAAACAAGTAGAATGTTTTGAGCTTTCATGAATACAAAATATTTGATCTTTTATAAACTAATAATTAGTATGCATTTAGCCATGCAGTTCCTGTGCCCAACATTCTAATTTTTTTTTGGCGTTTCCGCATTTCTAACCCATACCCATACCTGTACCCGTTTCCTAGCAGCTTAATAAAATAAGATTAGGAATTGTGCATGTGAGTGTTCTTACATATTTCAGCATCTCCACGATTAAACTCCAGACGACAAGAATTTGAGCACACCATATGTAGTTGGATCTCCATCTCAATGCAAGGCACAATTTTGCCAATTAATGCTTCTGGTACATTGCTCATACTCTGTTATTCTTAGTTATGTTTTAAGATCAACGATTCTTTTGGGTTATAATTTTAAATTAGATGGGTGCATAAGTATAATTTTTGGTTTCTGTAATTTTTTTTTTTGATCGTTTTGATACTTCTTCTTATTCTATTAGATTTGGAGGACAAATTAAGGATTTTTCTTCAAAGAGATACATTGATGGGAAGAATGACCGTAGACTTGATGACTGCTGGAGATATTGTTTAGTCGATGGGAACAAAGAACTTAAAAATGCCAATCTTGGCAAGGAAAACTTGGACAAGATAAGGTTTTTTGGAATTAACACTGATCAGAATCTATCCTTATTAACCAGAGTTCACTAACATAAATGATTTGTCCCAAGGATTTGGAAAATACGGAGGGTCTGTAGGAAATAGCCACATTTTGAAATTCATTTTGCATAAAAGTAGCTATCTGTCAAGTTGAGTAGCTTGATGACAAATAATTGTATTTCTTTGGCTTGTTGGGCATCCAGCTATTTTTTAAATTCAATTTATAAAACTTAGCTCTCAGTTAGGAACTGCTGAAAAATAATATTTAGAAAACCCCCTTGTATGTATTACTTGGAGAGGATGTTGAGAAGCTTATTTGGTGACATCATTTTCTTGGGTTTTTAGGAAATCTATTTGGTTTTTCAATTGAATTTCTTATCCTTGGTTCTCTGCGCATAGGAGTTTTCAATTATTTTGTTTTATTTTTAAAAATGTAAAATACCCTTTTATGTATTGCTTGGAGAGGGAACAAACTCCATTTTACAAATTGTATTTTTTAATCTTGTCATGATGGTGTAGAACAAGTCCACTGGATTTGAACCTAGGTTATCATTGCACCAAGTGCTCCAACTTACTGCAAGACCACAACCTATTAGATTGGTTGTAATAAACCTATTTAATGACAAAAGACCTCATTAGGATGAAAAGGGGCCATGTTTTGCATTTTTCAGATAGACTGTTTCAAGAGGGTTGAGTGCACCAATAGATACTATTTACGACAATTAAAAAGAAAGGGAAGAGCTTGGATGTTCTCTAGAAAACATTAGGCTTGAGTAGAACTTTAGGTATATGCATTAATTTTTAGATTTATTTTGTGGCTAATCCTTTGCTCATTGGGGTGTTAAAAGACTGTAGGATTGAATCCAGATGCTATAACTTTAATTAAAACCCCATTTTAGCTAGAACTAGAATATAAGGCCAGTTATTTTCTATAGTGTCACTGAGTTACAGGTGCCTTTAGAAGATTTGAAGCCCGACACAAAACTTGGCATAGCCATTTAGATGCTTTAATTTTTGGAAAATTTACCTAAATTGCACTGAAACTTGGTGTCTTATTTGTTTTCCTAGGATAATTTTAGGTATGCTACTTTTTTCTAAGTTCAAAGGTGCTATTTGTTAAGGGCTTGGTTTCCTCTTGACTCTTCAGCTCGTTGAATGAGTCAGGATTTTGGTTTGCCAAACTATATGTATGGGTTAGCTTATCTCATCACCATTACGAATGATTATGTTGAGGTGGTATACTGTTCACTAATTTGGTTTGTATGCTAGAGTTAAAGAAATGGTTAGTCCTTCATGTAATAGACTAAACAATCCATTTCTTGCCCTCCTAATTCCATATTTTCTGACAATTACCTTATCTGCAAATATTAACAAATTGGCTATTTATTTCAATGTGATTCCTAAATATGCTTCAATTAATAATTCCAACAACAGTTTAAAACATGGGAATTTAAAGAATCATTCACTTTTTAAATTCTCTAGCTTTGGATAATGCGTGATCACATAGAGACCTAGCACATGGATATGCCCTACCTTCTTTTACTTTATTCTAGGATTTGCAGGACCATGGTTGTGGTATGTAGTAATGTATTCTATTCAGTTTATGATGCATCCATTTTTTTGTGGCAATCAATGTATGCTTCTAATAACTAAGTATATTTTTGGTTGGATGTAAGTATGCTCCCCCACCATATGCTCATGTGCACCCTTAGTTGTGGTCTATTACTCTTCCTTCCTTGCAGCCCTGGTCTTCAGCTCCACCGGCTATTTCTGGGCAACCCCCATTGATGCCCATAAGGCTATATCAAGTGCCTCAACCACCACAACCGTTGTTTCCGATTAGAACTTACACACTTCATTTTATAATTCAATTGCACCATCTTCACAATACCAGTACTTTAGAGGCAACCTCATCTTCCATCACAACCACCATTCGCTATTCAGAACAGAAAACCTTCCCTTTCTATTCAACATCATCTTCGCAATCTCCAATGCAGGCACTATATTCTTCTACTCCTGCAGTACTGTCATATAAATAGTCTTCTCAAGCATTATTTCCTATAATGGTCCTCGTTCAAATACATAATTTTTGGTCTGCAAATCCTCAAATCCCTAAATTTTTTGTTACATGCCCTACTTTTCAAGTTATATGTGAGATACATATAGCTCAAGCTAACCGCTTGCTTTGTGCTCACTGAAGAAATGTGATCTAGATATCAAAGGTTAAATTTGAAGATGCCTTACAAATGATGAAACATAATGATATCTTTTGGTTTGGACAACTTCTGCTATGAAAATCTATAATTGTTTATATAATTTACCATTTCAGTTCAAATATTCAATCTTTTTTGTAACTGCTCTTTCAATCATCTCTTGATCTCCAGGTGTGATTGCATATTAAGGCATGGTAAAGGTATAAATCAGCTCTCTTATGTTCGTGGGGAATCGAAGTTCTCCGACCATCAACTTGTTTATTCAGTTTTTATGGCAGAGGTAGAAATGCTCAATATAAGCAAATTGAAACAAGCCTTGATGAGCTCGGGTTCAGGATTGCAAGTAGAAAAGCTTGTGACCCGAACCAATAGCTATCATTAAATTTCCAAATATTTGATGTGAGTATTGATCCTTGGGAATTGTTAGCATCATTCTGAGTACATAGAATCTGTGAAAATGCATGTCTCCTACATTAGAACCAAATGGACTTTAAAAATTCATAACTAGAAAGCTTCAAGACTATTATGCTAATTACTTGTCCTTAACAATTGTGTTCTGATGCTTTGGTTTCTCTTTCATATTCAACAGACATCACATGTTGGTGATATTTTATGGACAAAAACGATATTTTATGGGGTGTCAAATAATGACTACTACGTACCAAGGATGCAGGAGGTAAATATTGTAAAGCAACGCAGATACAGTGATGTGCTCACTACATTGTTTCAAAATAAAGCCAATGTCTACAAGTAAACATTTATGCATGGTATGCACTCTGACCATTGTCGTGAATCGGTAAACATTCTTGGCCCTTAATTTTTTTCTAAATGAAACTCGTTTTTGGGTAGACTTCTTGGAATGTCTCTTATGGATGAGCTTAAGCCTCCAGCTGTGTTGTTGTGGAACAACTGTTATTGCTGCTCTAACAATAGTTACATAATATAATGACACTATAATGAGGTAAAAATCAATCTCCTTTGTGCTTCTAATGAATTATACTTGAAATGTAAAATTTGTTGATTCCTATGCTTGTCTCCTTAGCATTAAGGTAAGACTATATTGATGTTTTTGCAGGTCATCACATGAAGTTTTTATTAGGCTTTTGATTGGGATGTTTTAGGATTGACATAGAGTAAAGAGGAGGTGCAAACTCCCTATTAACAACCCAAAGAGAACAACCTAATGGTTCTTTTAACCAAATTATGATAACATGGGTTTGAAGCGCAGAATGATCATATTTAGGTGATTAAACAAAGTTTCCTCACATAGTGGCATAAGTGTAAATGCACTCCAATTCTAAGTGCCAATGGGACTGTTACACTAATTTGGATATCCTTTTCCTTGTATTTGAGGGCCATATATAGCTGAAGCAACAATACTTCGGATGCTATAGATAAGAAATAGGATGAATTGCAATCTTACTCCACTAACATTCCTTACAATTTTTGTATGCATGTATTCATGTCTTCCTTTAACTGGCTCTAGTTGGAACAAATGTTGGATTTGCTCTGGATATAATTAATAGAAAATTGGCATAGAATGCAAGGAAAGCTACCTGCATTGAGGCTTTCAAAGATGGGGAGGAGCCTGTTGAACTTGGGTTGGAGTCTACAGACCTTGCACGAATAAGGTCAGTTTGATTTGATTTCCTGGAAATCATGTGCATGTATCTCTTTTCAAACTTTGAATGGTGAAAATTGCTTGAAGTATTGGAAATCTGTTATACCCATACATATGCATTGACATTGTTTCACCAAATGTAACCAACATGTATCCAACCTGATCAGTTCACTTTTGTTGGCATAATCCCCACCTGTGCCAAATAGGAGCTTTGAAACAAGGTAAGGACATCCACCAAAGCATAATAGAGAATATACTTTTGTCAGATGATGTAGTTATAGGTGCCCTGTAGACATGTATGCAAAATGTGGAAGCATTAACAATGTACGTGAACTGTTTGACAAAATGCCTCCAAGATATGTGGTCTTATGGAATGCCATCTTTGCAGGATATGTTCAATTTAGACTTGCAAAGAGATTCCAATGGCTCCCAAGAAGAGAGGTGCTCGAACTTATGAAGAGATTTGAACTCTGATACAATTAGAATTATCTTTGAATTGTGCAGGGATTAGAGGAGGGAACACAAAAACAATGTCATTTGTAGTGTTAATGCAAGAATCAATATAACCCCCAAGGCATCCTAAAAGGGTTTATAAGAATACAACAATTTAATCAGGATTGAAACATGGAAGCTAAATGCATTGACTGCTCTTTCCCTTCCCTCACAAAATGTGAATTTAAAGATTAAAATAAAATCACAACAATGTGAATTTAGAGATTAAAATAAAATCACATCAATGTGAATGGCTGTGCATTGACTGTTGTTCTAAATTTTCTTTATTTACTCTTATTTTAGATGTATAGGCTTTACTTGTTTGGAAATTAGTGGGAAGAACTACCCCAACAACACACAGCTAAACTCCTGAAGAAAACCAAAGCTCTCGGGAACGAAGGAGGAAATATGAAAAGTAATGACTGACGCCCATATGGAACCAATGGAGGAGGATGTAGACAAAATAATCCTCAAAAAGGAAGCGAGGCAGCTCATAAAGTAAAGGTGGGAGAAAAGGTGCTGAAGAAAAAGGGAGGAAGGGAAGAGGCCATTGTTGAAAACATGAAGCAAAAACTGTAAATTATCTAGGGAGGTTCTGAAACCACTAGAAACAGAAAGAACAAAGTCACATTCCCTAGGCTCATTGGTCCCAATCTTAAAGGCATTGGAGGATGAAAGGTTGTGTATATGAAAAAGTAGAACCTAGAGTTTTAGAACTTAATGACAAGTGGAAGTGCAATGATGTACGCAACTGAGGCATCCTAATAGACCGAAAGATTTTAACCTTGTTTTAGATGAAGAAAAAGGGATTTACAAACATAAAATGAATAAAAAGCTATGATGATGCACTCAGAGCTTATCAACAAAAACGAATGGATTTAGAAAGTCCTGCAAAAGAAATGAAATAGCTCCATAAGGAAGTTAAAGATGATTTCAATTTTTAGCACTTTTATGGTTTTTGATTGCAACAAGCCATGCTTGATCTTGAGAATTATAACCACATTAAACCATGAAGTTGGATATGATAAGCAACCATAGCTACATCATGGTACATGAGGTTTTATACACACTTTTGCATATAGTCACTAAAGGTTTTGTTAACAACATAGCATCCTTGTTAATTTTTTTCACGGGAAATGTGGACAAGGTTACCAAGTTTTATGGATTTGGCTCCTACCAGCGTTACAATTTCCATGGTAATACTATAACTCCCAATGATGATGGTTTATGGGTACCAATCTGAACAATAGTATAAATTCTCTTATTTTAGTTTTCTTCGAGTGGGCTCTGAATGGTCTCGCACTGGAAAACCACCTCTACCTCAAAGTTTCGAATGCCCTTATTAGTTTACACAAACATATCTACCATCGTGAGACTTTTGGAGAGAAAACCTGCATAGGTAGAACAATCACATGAATCTCAGAAAGATGCATGCCTTTATTGAAAGACTCTTTTCCTACAACGAGCATACAATGTCACTACATTTACATTGCTTTTCCTGTCAAATAGAATAATTAAATACATGCTTACCATATGTTTACCATGTAAAGATGCTTTTCCCATAGTAACCGCTATTTTAAATCATTCCATTGCGCATACTAAAATTAAAAACAAAAAAAAAGACACCATAATTTAAAAAAAAAAAATAGCCACACACGGCGTAATCTTGCTCCTCTCAGAGCGACCACTAGTTATTTTAACTTTACAAATAGGTTGGCAAACATTAACCAATCATTTTTATTACTATAACAGTCCTGTATGCGGATCCTACCAAGGTATTTTCCATCCTCTGCCCTCGATAAGCAACACATTTCTATAAAGCCATACAATTATTTCAGATGAAATAGATAGAAAAAGGAGTGGGAAACCATGCCCGAGATTTTTTGCAAATCTTCACTAAATCCGAATCAAACAACAAATTCACGAGTTTGAACCTCCAATAACCTTCCTTCCATTCGGTTAAATACGAACTTAAAAATGCCCATGCTCCTTAAATAGCACAACTAAAAAAAGCAGAGAAGCCATTAACGTTCTTGGCCGCAAAGATCTATCCCATCCCCCATGCAGAGCTCGAGTTGAGAACCAAAAATCTCCACGAATTTCCTAAAATCTGAGCCATGCATTAAATGCATTCCAGTTGCTTTGTGCCATTTAAGTGGCTGAAATTTATTTCCTACTTTCCCACTCGAGGATGGCGGTGGAGATTTACCTATTCGAGCGGTGAGAGATTTAAGTAAACCAAATTTTAAACTTGCTTTTAGCATGGTCTACCGACCAATAAGCTAATCAAATCTAGCCCCCCCATTAATTGTGTAGTATTTTCATATCCAGGGTAATCGAATACCTTTAATTAATTATTAATTATTTCCAACTTGCATTTTGATATTAAGAATTATTAATTGACTTCAGCCATTCGAATATGATCTAACCCTTTTAGGTTATCAATAGTGTAAACCAATGTACATGGCCCAAGGCCATAGTATCTACCCTTTTATTAACCTAAACAAATTACCCTACCATCATCGTAACAACCAAATGCCAAGCACTATGGTTTTTGGACTATTAAACTCACCATTAATTCTTTGCCTTACGGTTTTCAACCAATACACTTGTCCCAAGAACTAACCTTGTTTGTAGGATGGAAGCCAATCGATCCAAGATGATGATCCACCAACAAGCTTAACTTTAACGTAAGGAGTGATCAATACAATCAAGTAACAAAGTTAATATTTCCTTACATTATAAGGAATGGCTTATGAGTTATGACTTTCTAATGCGATATTATTAACCCAAACAAATTTTACCTTAAATTATTTTATTGCCCGAGTCGAATGCAAAAATGGTTAGTTGTCAACCAGTTGTCACCATTTCTCAATAACTATATAACACAAGTATAACCCACAATACATTACACCTGCATAATTTAGCAAGCCATTTAATCCAACAAGTAAGATGTACCAGCATATATCAATAACAATTACATCAAATCAATGTATACATTACTCATTGAAATCATCATACTTTATGCTAAGAAAGCAACTCATAGCACACACAATACCATAAGGTGCACATCCATATTTATTGCAGTTACATAAACCAACCATTCCAACCATGCATTGCATCGTCTTATGCCTAGCAAAGTAAATACAAACAACATCAAGAAAAAATAGGAATATGTCGTAAATGCAAAATGTATTACGAGCGTTGAACGACCAGCATTGTTGTGCGGTCGTACATGCAACTACACATAAGCACATACTCCTTTTCAACATATACACACACTCCTGTGGCTGCATATACAACAATGCACCGAAGCTTATTTTCCAGCTCTTGTAACCCACCCTTCAAAAATGACCTTCCTTGGAATCACAGAGTGTGCCCGCCAAAAATGAGCTCTCCTAAGAAGCGCCAAGGGCTTGTAAAAAAATTGAATGATCCAACTTGTAGAGAATCCTCTTAGATTTCTAATGAGTACTTGTTTGCCTCCTAATTTCTTACGAAGCTCTCACAATCGTCCGTGGAAGATCAGGTACTTGTTTTGATTGCCCTCTCATTACACCTTAGGCACCCGGGGTTTGAGACTAGGTCATATGAGGGACCTAGGGCTTAAAAGGGGGAGGCGCGCTTTTTTATGTCTCCTTGGAAAGGGACAAAGAGACACCAAAAGTACGCATTAGCCCCATACTGCCACGTGGCACTGAAAAATTTGGCTAAGGATAAAACTTGTACCTTGGAGAGGGGCTTAAAAATGACTTTGTCGGAGCTCCCAAATGAATTTTTGGGAACTTATTTATGTGATTTTGACTGGAAAAGACATTTTGAGAAGGATTGGATGGGTTTCAAGATCTTATTTAGCTTGAAACCTCCTCAAAATTGGCCTTTTTTATTGGGACCGCCAGTTGTGCCTCTAAAGAATGAGTTGTGGAAAATATAAGATTATCACATGGGTGTTGTGAAAAATATAAGATTATCACCATGTAGGGAATTGAATCATATTTCCATTTATATTTTTTTTGACCTCCAACTCATTCCAAAGCTCCCATAATCATCTTCCGAAGCTCTGGAGCTTTTTCACAGTGTAAGCTCTTGTGGCCTCAAAAACCCACTTTTGCTGAACTTGCTCCTAAACCTCTAGATCTTCCCTAAATCTTCCTAAATCACTTAAATAATGATATTGGCTCATGAATACACCTCCCTGATGAATTTAGGACTTCCAATCTGCTTCGGAGAATATGCACCTACCTTAAGAAGGCCAAAAATAGCCATTCCTAAGCCTGATGAAAGATCTACCTTGAAAGACATTGTCTCGAAAGGAACTTGTGAACTTGTTTTCATCTTTCTAACACTTGGGAAAGGTTGGGACAATAGACATGGGCACTGAAAGGATGAGGATAGGCCTGACGCAAGGGGAAGAATTTATCTGGGAGAGTGTCTTGGAATGTTTACGGTCAAAATTTTGACACTGGGGTCTGTTGTCATGCTTGAAAATTGAAAATTTTCATGTTGCACATTTGCGTGAAAAACATGGTTTTTTTCAAAATTTAGTGATCCATGAATGGATAGAAATGGTAAAAAGCCGCAGGAGACTAAAAAAGTTGCACAAGTCTAGAAAATTCGTGCAAGACTAAAGGAGGATGATGCAAAGCACATGAAACAAAGTCACGAAGCCAAGAATGTCGCGCAAGACTTAAAAAACACTGTAAGAGATCAAAATAAGCCGTAAAGGACTTAAAATGTGCTGTGGAACAAGGAAAACCGCGAAGCAAGTGAGGATAGCCGTGAAGGGCTAAGAAAAGGCCGCAGAGGACTAAGGATGTCACTCAAGACTACAAAAAGGTCGTGAAGGGTTAAAAAACGCCGCAAAAGACTTTGAAATTTAGAAAGACCACGAAAGCCTGAAATATGCCATGGAAGATAGAATTTGTAGCGTACTATTAAAAAATGTCGCTAAATATTCAAATTTACCACGAAGGCCTGCAGAAAGCCGCAAATTCCTGGAAAATCTTAAAGGATAACTACTGATGACAGAAAATACAGATGCAGACACAAGAAGGCTTTGAAGAAGATATGACAGATTTAAATCCTTCACATTCAAATAATTTGACAGGAATTGGAGTTTTGCACATGATAAACTTGAAAACAGTGAAGCAAGCTTAGGTTTTGTAGATCTAAAAATCTTCAAGTTTCTTCACACAAATAACCAAATCTATCCTACACATGCATAAACACAAGCTCTAATACCAAGTTAGGAACTTTAAGGGATAAATAATGTTACAATTTATACATCCACCATATTAAATTACCAAGAACTATAGTTTACGAAATGTAGTAATTAAAACATAGATTAGAATGTTTGTATAAAAATTTACAGAATGTAAACAACATGAAACTGAAAGTAAATGAACATAAGGACACAAGATATAAGTGGGAAAACCATGAAAGATGAAAAACCCACTAAAAATCACTTATCTTTATTGAGAATTCAATTTTTCCCGACACTCCCACTATTTCCAAAGATCCACTTAAAGTTACACCTTCAAGAAGGGATTACAGACCACCTCATACATTCGCTCATGTGTTTTACACCATTCACATAATGTATCTATGATCAAATCACACACATATCTCACATTCATATGTCACACTTGATATTGTACATGTGTGTCCCCACATGTCGATCTCTAATGAGATCACCTTTTTTTATACAAGGTGGGTGACCTGTTTTGGGTCACTCTTATATTTTAAACATTACTGACAACAATAGCGGATCTTCCAAGCTTATATTTTAAATATAAGCTATAAACCAAAAACATATAGTCTATGGTGGGTTTCTAAACAAACAATTTCCTGCTTAATATTATAAACCCAACACCCTCTTCATCCAACACCATGCACAAAAGCCAACCCACATGTAATGCACCGCATTATCCCCGTTCACTTAAGGAGAATGCACATCACAAGGGAGAGTAGCCTAAGAAAATTACCTAACACCAAAAGGCTTTTACACCTTTTACCTCAGCCAAAGGTAAGAAGAAGTCGAGTGATAAGTGGTATCATTGACATCACTTGCACACCCACGATGATTCTGAATGTTGCGCCAAAAAAACCTTGCTTGTACAATCTACATCAGGTCATGTAGTCATGAACAACATTGATTCAAATAGTTGTTATCTAAGCACTAATGCCATTACGACCAACATTTCAATAGAACACGAGTGGATGCACCTTATTTTTCACTACTAACAAATTCTCTTTGTAGGTTGTTGGCATATTAATCCCCCCAACTATATGCCTTAAGAGTGAACGATGAAATGGTTGAGTTCAGATTGTGGTACCTCGCCAGACAATGTTGTGGCATTTATCCTTCCTACCACCACCACACCACAACTTTGTGTCTCCTTTTGATGGCATGTTTGCAACCAACATCATTAGCCTACTTGACGATGTTTTCCAGACTCCTTGTCCAATTATTTTCATCAACCAGGACGATGGTGTCAGCTATAAGTGATAGCAGTGACTTTAAGTTCTCCCCTATTTATAGGTTTCATTATTGTTATTTCTCAATATTATCATCAAATAATCTGCTCTTCCTTTCCTCATAAACTACTTGTAAAGATCTAAGAGTTTTTAAGATTTAGTAGAGCTTACATTTGGAGATTGTCGTTGTAACATTGGGTTATTGGGAACATCAAGAATAAGAGCTGAGCCAACAAGGTCCCTTAGTCTTTGGAGTCCAAAACTTTGATTTTCTTCCTATCCTTCTTCAAATCCGCCCATAAAATCTCTCACAAGGTGTTACAAACTAAGGATGGGGATTGTTGCGTTGACGATGTCCACTCACAAGTAAGTATCTCTAACCCTAAACTCTTTCCTTTATGTTGGATTGATTGATTATTTTGATGTATCATGTATTAGGCTAGGATAGTGTAGCATATCCTTATCTTTTACTTTATAATACATTTATACCAGATGATTACCGCTAAATGGCAGTGCAACCCTTAGTTCAGGATAAGATCTTGCTTATTATCATTGCTCTTTTTTATTATCCTTAGGAATCTAGTTAGGGCCTACAACTCTTTGAGCTTAGACACCCAATTTTAGATCCATATACAATCACTATACTCGTACCCCTTTGGCTATATTTTTCTTGCGTGTTGGCTCTAGTATGACTAGTTTATCATAAATTAATGAATAGTTATATCGACCATATTAGCTTACACCGAGCGTCTCTCCCACATGAAGTTTTGAGTCAAATAACAACCTCTCTTTGTCATCATTGAAAATGGAAGTCAATAGAACATCATTTCACAAGTTGTGGCTCAACACCTTGCCCTTCCTACTTCCACAGACCTGCACCATACTCGCTTGGATGGCTCGTTTTTAAAAAATATACATGCCCATCAACAGTGTACCTTCCAGTACAAAGTCAAGCTAGTGTAGGATAATGTCACTTGAGACATCGCACCTCTTGAGGTTTGGAAGATATTACTGGGACTACCATTCTTGTATAACCACAAGGCTACATATTGGGCCAAACTGCAGAGATGGATTGTTCATATCAAAGACTGATGCTTCAACCTCTTTAAGTCATCTCCAATGGCCAAATCAAATTTTGTCTTTGTCAAACAATGCCACAAACTCATCTCATGCACATAGAAGTGCATGGTTCTCATGGTTTTTCCTGAGACACCTCTGCATGAGAGCAAGAAAGCATTGGCAGCGTGCACCACACAATCATTGTCGCAACAACAATAGCTTGAAAAGTTACTAAAGCAACAGAGCAAAGTCTTGCCAGAACAAAAATGTCCCCCCAAAGCATTATGCAGTAAAGCACAACATCCATTTGGTTCTCGGATTCCCTCTTCCAAATAGTCTATTGTATCATAGATTTATATGAGAGAACGATGAAATTCAATGCTAAATACCTATGTTACCAGGGTTCGCCCCCACCCTCCTGTACCCACCTGGATACATACTCAGTACGGATACGTCTTGGGTATTGTACTGATACATCTCGGGTACGTTTTGACGTATCTGGGATGTACCCACAAAATACCCAGACGTACCCAGGGTGTATCAGTAGCGTTGGGAAATGCGGGGGCTCTAAATTTATTTTATTTTAATTTATTTTGACTCAAACAAACTTCAGTTTTACTAAGGACTAGACTAAGAGGGCATGGAAATCAGAAGGAAACTTGGGGATTGTTTTAAATCCCTCTAGTTTATTGAAGAGAAAATATTCAAAGGATATCAAGAACGTTTTAGGTAATTATTTGGGATCATCACAATTGGCCAAGGAAAGAAGATATTCATAGAAATTTGAATATATATTTGAGCCTCTGTACAAGTTATGTATGAGATCAAATCTAAAGTGATCTTTAATACTAATGGAAAAATTTGGAAACCGCAAATTGCATAGCTTAAAGTTTCAAAGAGCATCCTTTCTTAGAAACTATTAAGACACAACATTGACTCCTTCCTGCTTCCTTAAGGAGGATTAGAAGGTGATTTTGGATAATATGAATGCAAGAACCAACCATTGGACTGACCTCTTTAGTTATCATTGGCAAGTTAGATCAACCTAATTAAATACGTCCTTCAGGAGCTCCTTGCATACATCTTTTATGGCCACCATCGTAACACAACAATTAATCTCAAAGGAAATGGATGAAACACACAGGAATATGATATTCATATATCCACGAAAATGTAAAATCTTATGGACTAAAAAATGAGTATATGAATAAAAGATACACACACACACACACACACACACACACACACGTATCCAAGACGTATCATACCCAAGAGTTTTTTAAAAGTGACGTATCCGCATATCGAACCTGAACCCGTACCCATATTCTAGCAACATAATACAAAAGCTCTTAAATCAGGACAAGATCAGACCTAGGGGAGAGGAGCTAGTAGTGATACAACCTAAGTTAAGGGGTCCACAAAATCAATTGTTTATCATATGCGATTGTGATTTTTTCACTAATATGTAGTTCACGTATGTGTTAGCTTATATTTTTTCTTTGGGATGTTCAATTGAAGGGAAAGCCATATTTTGAATTGATTTAAAATAATAAATTTCAGTTACACTACAACCATGGTGGAAACCAATACTTGAATATGAGCGAAAATGCTTGAATAATGAATTTTTTATACTTGTACATGGGTGAGAGGTCTTACATGTCATGATGTGATTGACTACTCTACATAATTATTATGTCAAAAATATGTTCCTGTAGTGGCCCCTCTTCCCTAACTCTTCTCCACGCAGTCTAAGAGTCCTTGCTCCCAAGAAAGATGGGAGTTGGTGCCTCTAGATAGACTATCATGCACGGCTAGACGTCCAAGTAAAGTAGATAATGTAAAGGTTGACATAACTTCGCTGCATTTAAAATCTGAGCCATATTAGTGGTACCAGTGGATGATGAGTGGCAACAAAAGGAAGATGCTTAGTCAGGATGCATTTACTAATGACCCGGTTCCTCAGGATTCCCCTGTAACTCACAACAACTCAGGTGCTGCCACAAAAATCTGCTATCTTTGTTATCAAGAGATGAGATAATACTGCCCTAAACAGAATTATATTATAGAAAGAATACATGTTTGTTATCTTTGTAGCCTATTACTGTTTTCTGCATCTCTGATGCTTTCAGAATTGTAAGCACTCTGTCCAGCATATGCGATCTTATATTAATTTGTGTGGCAGTTTCTGTAACACCTTTCCATTATCAATACACAAATATTTAAACCTTTCTACATAAAAAGAAAAAGAAAAAGAAAAAAATCCATGTCACTAAGTTTTGCTTTATTTTATTTTGGCAAGTGAAAAACAACTGTAAATCATCTTAACGTATTCCATTGATTGTTCATTTAGACAGGATATCATGGAAGGCTAGATAGTTGAGTTTTGCTTGATTTTATGCAAGAAAAATGCATAAGACGACCAAATAATGTTTTACTTGAAAGTCCTAGTATTTGTATTTTGAAACAAAATTTCAGGAATTATATCCTTGGACCTTGATGCTTCACTAGTGCTAAAATGGCATCCAAGGACAGAGGAAACAAAACTAGCTCGACTCCAACACTCTACAAACCACTAGATACAGAGAGTTTCACATATGAGTGGATTCAAAGTACATATTAACTAATCCAACCAAATTCAGAGTTGCTGCCACCCTTGATTCAATAGTTCTTGTTATGGGTAACAGAGATATATTTATACAAAAATATAGGCAGAACAGTCATATACAGGTATTTAAAATACATGTTTGCAGTCGTAATACCAGAAGAGCTATAAACCAACAATATTAGGTCAGAATTGACGCATCTCAGAACAAACAAAACTACTCATAGTAATCTGTAACATAACTTGAACAAAAATGCATTCAAAGAAAATTCTAGATAACATATAATTATCATAATGAAGGAGTCTAGCATAAACAGAGGTCAAGAGACCGGGACTATCAAACAGCTTAGAAGTTCGTGGCTGCTCTCGGCGAGAACTGTACCCAATTATAGTTCATTACACACCCTAATGGTATTCTACGGTTTGATGAAAAATACCCTTTCTAAATTTTTTTAGAATAATTTTAAGCCTGTCCTCTATTATAAAATTCTCCAACCGCAATTTAATCTAGATAATTACTAGAAAGCAACCATAATCCATTGCGAGCTGTATAAAACTAACAATATTCAAAACAATCTGCCATATAGGAATGACTGATTCTTGTGCCCTAAAATACAATCTGCCATATTGCAAATTGTCTTTTAGGGCACTAGAATCAGTAATTTCTATCACTTCATATTAGGAGTAACTATGAAGTTGTAGGGAATATTGGACTCCTGTGTGGATGGAAGGTATTGTACCGGCACTTTTGAAGAGACGAAGTACTCATAATTTTCTCGGCATGCTCAATAAAGGAGGAACCTTCCTCACTTTGGTTGCTTGTTCAAAAGCATAGGAAATCTCAATGAGAGTGGGCTCAGAACCTCTCCCTCCTCCAAAATTTATGCCAAAGGGAACACCAGCTGTATCGTAACCTGCAGGCACACTTATACCAGGATATCCTGCAATGGCTAGAACACTTGAAATCTGAACATCAATGGACACAAGGGCATCTAGTTTATGGCTTTTTATCACCATATCAATTCCAAATGTTGTTAGATTGCGATCCATCTTGAGGGCCTCGATATATTGCTGTGCATGCAAGCCAGATGTGTTCTGAGCCCGGAGGAAAACCTCTTGTCCATACAAGAAAAGTTCTTCCTGATAGAAAAAGCAGATATAATAATCTCTGAAAAATTTAAAATAGAAATAAATCCCTACAGTAACGGTTGTGAAAGAGATATTCTACCTCCATAGCATGCTGTGTATTGAAGGAAATGATGTCAGCTAATGTGTGAACAGGTGACTGTAGGAGCTCTGAAAGGTAGATATTCAGATCACGTTTAAACTCGTAGGCTAGCACAATTTCCTCGGCAACTGTGCTTATATTCAAAAAATTACTGAAAATGTGATTTTCCACCAAAGTTGCCCCTTTTTGCCTGCAAATCAGACATCATATTGTTTTTGCTAGAATATAATATATTTTTATGTTTCCTGTTGCTTGAAAGCCTGTTAAAACTCTAGGGGCATGCCCCATAATGCAGATGTTTAATCAGGGAATTAGTGAGGGAGACATGCTCTGGAGTCTCAAACAATAAGCACAAATTTACTTGCCCCGCAAAAGGTTAAGTTTACCTCATAGTTGCCAGATGCTTCTCAAATGATATTGCGCCATGAGATCCGGGAGATAAATTTGGGTCTCGAACAATACCCAACCTCTTGCCCCGCAGCCCATCAGTCCTGAGAAACTGCTTATACCCACCTTTAGGAATAAACCGAGCTGCATTCTTTGTGGCTCGGTGATCACGCACATCATATCCAACAATCTCATCTAGCAGGTAAACTGCATCTGTTACAGTTCTGCAAATGGGCCTGTTATCAACAAATTCAAGTTGAGTATTTTGGTTTCTAGTAAAAAGTATTTCTTTATATACATGAACAACTTGTAAATCAGCATTAGCATATTGTGAACAAGTTGTTTTTAAAAATTGAGAATGCTTCTATTAATAAAAAACAGTTACAACAGCCACAAAACTAACCAGTTACAACAAGAAAAGCCCCAACAGAGACCAAACTATGAACAAAAACAAATTACAAATACTAAGAACATTGTCTGAGAGTATCATTTCACGTAATACTTCGAAGGCGATCATGTATCTTCACAAGTGCAACACACTCCTCTTGATTCTTAAGTTTGAATTGATACAGTTGCAACCACAGAGAAGAAAGAATCTGAGTTTGTTGAATAACTAAAGTGGAGCCATTCCCAACGTATATTTGTTGACAACAATTTTTCCATATATGGAAGAGGATAGTCAACCGGAAAGTATTCCAGATGTCAGTGAGGATAGAGGGGGAAGAAATACCAAGTAAGGCAGTCTTTTTATTGAAATTGTTGAGAAAGAGTTCGGGAAGACTAGAGCAGAGGGAAGTCCAAAGTTGAGCAACAAATGGGCAATGCCAGAAGAGGTGGGGAATACTTTCAAGGGTTGAACAAAAGGTGCAATCCTGCAAGGAAGACCCAACTTGGCTAATGTGAGGCCAACTGAAGCTTCATATGTAGAATACGCCATCCCAAAAGCTGACATTTAGCCTCAACTAGGGGACTGCCAAATGATGTAAGCCATTCTCTGCCACTGAGAGTCAGAGAAGGACATAAACCACTTGTTATTAAGAGAATCGCCAAGTGGCAGCGGTTGCTGAATTAGCTGATACAAAATCCGTGGCATGGTTGTGTTGATGGCAACAAGGTTTGGTCAATGTCAGTCCTTCCAAGGTGTTGAAGGATTGTCTATGATTTTAAGAAGAACCTTAGGCGGGATCAGCTGTAAAATTGAAGAGTAAGAAAATTTAAGCTTGATAGGCAGGGTAAACTTTTGTCGCACCATTTTCCAAAAGACTTAATTGCTAGTGTTCTTATCCCAAATGTCCTTAATCGTATTGATGCATTTCTTTGCAAAGGATTTTTCTTTGAATTCAGGTCAAACAACAAGAGGAAGGTCATTAAAGCAAATAATTTGATTCCACCATAGATTAGATGAGGGAATACTTAATCCATGTTGAAGATATTGATGATGCCATTGAAGAAATGGAGCCATAATCTGCTAAGCTATCCAGTTACGCCGAAGAGGGAGAGAGCCAAAAATATCAAAAAATTGTACATTTATGAGTTTATCTTCCCATGAAATAAGAGTCTAGGAACCTTTATAGGAAGCTTGCTGGATTCGTTCCCTCAAAAGGATCTTCCAAGGCTCAATACCTTGAGTGGCTTTCTCCATCCATTTCGTAGAAAGGCATTTCCCTTGTTGAAGTGGATCAATAATTTCAAGTCCACCTGCAGATTTAGGTTGGGTGCAGAGTTCCCAAGAAATTGTTGTCATCCCTTTCTTTCCATTATTGTTGTTCTAAAGAAAGCTTTGAACAAGTTGTGTGAGCTTGCCATAAGCAGATTTGGAAGGGAACCAATAAGAGGAGTAGTAAGCATGGCTGACCAAAAAATTCTATTAATGATCAGCAACTTGGTAGCAAGGGAGAGAAATTTACATGACCAATTTTCAACCTTTTTCTGAATTTTAGTGAGCACCTAGTCCCACATATCCGGAGGAGAGAGATGTATACCAAATGGAATACCCAAATACTGAGTAATCTTCCCATGTGGGATGATGTTCCAAGTTGGGGGAATCCAAGATAGATTTGGGTCATTTTTAATGAATACCACCTCTATTTTATGGTTGCACAGTTTGGAACTAGATATGTCACAATAAATATCAAGTATTGCTTGAGCATTAATAATCTCATGATCATCATTTTGCAGAAAAAGGAGAGGGTCATCAACAAAATGAGAGTTGAGAACATAAGCTCCCTGAGGAAGAGTAATTCCTTTAAGGTCCCCTTGATGATGAGCTCATAGGAGCATATAACCAAGAGCATCAACAGCCACCAAGTACAAGAACGGGGCAAGGGGGGTAACCTGCCAAATTGAACGTTGAAGGTCAGAGGACATTTTGAGGTTGTCATTAACCATGACTTGAGCACGTGCTTCAATAAAGAGCATTTGAATACGTTGTTTGAAGTGGGGACCGAATCCCAACCACTCAAACATTTTGAGGATAAATCGCCATCGTATCCGGTCATACGCTTTGTCAAAATCAAGTTTTACCAATAGCACATCTTGATGTGAATCTTCAACCCATTGGGCAGTTTCCGACGCATAAAGAAGATTATCCAAAATATATATGACTTGTAAAAAAACCAGTTTGCTATGGGTGAACAATATCTTGGGCAATCACTTTAAATATCATAACAATAGCCTTTGCAATGATTTTGTAAGATACATGCAAAAGATTGATGGGATGCCAGTTGTATGTTTGATTCTTGTTATCAAGGCTTTAGGAATAAGTTTGATCAGGACATGGCTAATGACATCCCCCCCAATGATCTGTTGGCCTCCCCTTCTTTGTAGACATTAAACAGGTCCGTCTTGAGGGTGGGCCAACCGCCAAAGAGCGTGGAAAAATTCAACAGGGATCCCATCTAAACCAATGGCCTTCTTAGTCTTCATCGCCCAAAGCATTGTTTCAAGATCAGTAATCGTAATTTGTTGCTCAAGAAGGTGACTAGTAGCCCGATTTACATTGCAAGGGATGCATCCATTCTTCAAGAAAGGATTCATACTCTTCAAGTTCATGTTCCTCCTGAAACAACTTACTATAATGTTGGAAAAAAACTCCTTTGATATCATCAAGTGAGTGAGACTCCACCCCATTGTCCAAAATAATATGTGGAATGTGTTCGGCTCTTTGTTTACACTGCAGATATTTGAAAATTATTTAGAGTCACAATCACCATGTTGAATCCAAAAAAGGCGAGCCCACATTCTTGCACCTTGGCCCCTATAACATTCATACTTCCTGAGATCATCTTAAGTTTTTGTAACAACAATTTGAAGCACGCTATTGTGAGGATGCTTCTCGAGAGCAAGACATTGTTGGCTAAGCTTGTGTTTGAGTTGGTTTTCTTTTTTCCATCTCTCCTTGGCCACAAGCTTACCATAACCATGTAGAAACTTAACATTTTTGGTCGTTGTTGCTTCCCACCATAGAATCCAACCTGTGGGTGCATTAACACAGTCACACACAACAGAAATATGAGCAATGCATTGTGGGGATGGAAGATAGGAAATATTAAGTTTGAAGGGAAGATGAGTGTGGGGGGCAGAGGAAGGATCCAAATCGAAGGTGTAAGGGAAGGGGAAATGATCAGAGAGAACCATGTCATTTATTGTGGAAACTAGAAACGAATGGAAAAGAGAGAAGTGATTTAATAAAAGTACTAACATAGAACTAGTTGAGTCTGCTAAGCCTCCTTTGATACCCACTTTGATTATTGGACCACATGAACCAATTGTTTGATCATGTATTGGGGCAACCAAAGAAAAGGTCAAAGACTCCTAGGGAGTTACTGTTGTCACCCGGAAGTGCACCCTGATAGAGAATGGTGTGTACTCTCTCTCTTGTTGACAAAATTGGAACACCTCAAGGTTGTGGGTAACCTAAGACTGAGGCGAATCTCTCCAGAGAGGGTTGGTTCCCTTGTGAATCACCTAAAACTAATAAAATTGACAAGGAAAAGAGAGAAGGAAAGCGGGGAAATATAAAATTGAGGTCATACACCAATGATTTAACACACACATGTACTACTGCATACATCAAATATAGAGATCCGCACACATGCACAACTCTAGGCTAATCTGCAAAATTAATTTAAAGGTTTAGGTAAGGGATAAAAGTATAGGGAATAAATTCTACAACAAAGCAATACAATACCCTGATAAACACGATGAATACTCAGAAAACCAGCGATATGAGAAGGCAAAAATGGAGCTTTTCTATTCAGATATGCAAGTACAAGCTAGGACTACCAATGTAGAACAATTGAAAGAGTGTGTACCCTGGTTTCTTCACAAAAATCAGACTATAAGGACTGCTGATTCCCATTTTCAGCCCCTTTGTGCAAGCAAAATAAAATATTTTTATTAATTCATCTTCCTTAGTGCCATGAGGAGCATGCATAAGGATTAAAATAATAAAAATTTCCCTCCTATGGTACTACGCCAAAATCAGGGTCTGCTGCGATTTATTTATTAAATTAAATCCATCAAACTTTACTTAACCCTCGGCGTTAACTGTTGCATGTGATTAATTTAATAAATAATCTTTCCTCCTTCACCTTTTGGCATCTAAACCTGACTGGAAGCTCCATGCATTTAACTTAATTAATAAATATCTTCCACTTCTCCTTTGGCGTAGACCCCAAACTGGGGCAGCAACTTTTTGTTTTTGTTCTTATCTACTTTTTGTTTTTGTCCTTTTCTAGCTGACTATTTTTAATGATTAAAAATAACACCAACTGTTGCTTCTATTTTTAGCATCTTTTCTCCTTGTTTGGGTGCCACACTTCTACTATTTTTGGAGTTTGCTTTTGTGCCAAGTCTCTTATCTTTAGCTGTTGTTTTTTTTGTATTGACTGTGCATATTCTTTACTTGCCTTGGTACCAAAACTCTACTAATTTTAGCACCAAACAACAACATGCTTTTCTTTCCAATCTTGGCGTCCATTTCTACTACTTCTTTTGGTCTGATCATGCATGATTAAGGCATCCACTTTCAGCTGCTAATCTTAGCATTTCAACATGTATATTCTAGTGCCAAAGCTCTGATTGTGACTGTTGTTAATTTAATATTAATTACATGCTTTTGGCGTCAAAAATTGAACCACAATATTGATTATTTAATTAAAAACAACCTATTGTTGGCTGTGATTTAGACTATTTTTTGCATACCTAATCATGGTTGCCAAACTGCAACACTCGCCCCTAACTCTCCTTCATGCATGCACAAATTCGTAGTAACATTTTGGTGATATCACAGAATTGTTTTCCTACTAAAAAAAAGATTAGCAATCTTCTACATCCATTGGGATATGGAGTCACATACTCTGTCAATAACTTGCATCCTCTGAGAAAAATAACCGAAGTGCCTTCTTCAACAAAAGGAAAACATGTGTATGCAATCACTTCTTGGAAAGAAAACTAAGAAAACCGGAAAAATAATATGCATGCAAACACTTATTGAAAATAAACTAACCTAGCCTACTCCTAACCTAAACAAAGAGAGAGGAAAATTAAACAAAACCACATATTGGTTGAGAGAAATAACTCCCTTTCCTTAGAAAGTGGGGCCATGAGATCAATTTTACAACTAGATCGCATGGTATGAGTGTAGACATGGTGTGCACTATTGATTTACTTAAAATATCAGCCAAGCAAAGAATTAACACCACTGTAAGATCTGAATTATGTCTTTGTAGATGTTGAGGCTGATTTTTGACAACTTGAAGCTCTTTCTTATACTTTGAAATGAGCACAACTGATGGTAACTCTGTTTGTGGCTCTAAATTAGTCAAATACTTGATTGGACATGGTCTTCTCATGCTAACAAACTGATTTTTCTGATCTTCCCCTCCTCTTTTTGTGTAATTTCATCATTTGGAGTGCTTAAGGCCCTTTCTTGCTCATATTGGATGCTTGTAGATTGATCTACAACACTTGTTACCTCGTCTTTTGCAAACAACTTCATATTTGATTCCTTTTCAAGCTCAAAAGAAGATTTAATAACAAAAAAATCTTTATGGAAGAAGACAGATGATGGAGGTGTAATACTTACAATTTCTTTTGGCTCTTCATCATCATTAGATCCTTCTAAGTATGATAAAACCTCATCTTCTGCAAGTTGATTTGATATTGATATAGGCTCAAGATTGCTGATTTGATTCTAAGAAACACTCACATGCTCCTTCAAAACATTATGTTTACGTTGTAGCTCAAAAGATCTAAGAAAACTTTGTCTAACTTTTGCATGTTGGTCATATTACTCCTGTTTCTCTGTAACTTCAGCCACTTTCGTGCACTCCTCTATTGTAGGTGTAACCAATTGTGGGATTTGTATGTCCTCAAACTGTGAGCTCCATTTTGTTAGATTTGGTTCATTCCATAATGGACTTGGGAATATAAGGGAAGGGGTGGGTTGGGTTGCTAACTGATTTTGCAATGGTTGAGATGATTGGAGAGGGGTAAGATCATGTGGAGGAGCAACTTTAAGAAAGCTACAAATTTGGAAATTGGGCTCTAGTTGAAGTGGTTTGAAAGTAGAAATAGGAGGGCTGCATGATGATAGTGAAGAATTACCCCATTGACAGGGTTTCTCAATACTATATTGGTAAGCTTCCATCTCTTTAGTCCACTCTGATATTTGTGGTATCAATTCAGACACAAAGTCTATCTTCTCTTGAGGGCTATACCAATTTGGGTATAGGACCAACCAGATGGGTAGAGTACCCTAAATCCAAGCTTGGTTTCCTTGATAGTCTTGGTGCTCTCATATGTACCATCTTATTCTCCAAGTGTAGTACTTGCATCTGCAAATCATCATTAGGTATGGAATTGCTTCCATAATCTGCATATACCTGCTCCTGAAAAACACCATGATTAGGATAATCATACAAATTGTTTCGATCATGGGCATATTTATTGTGATAGGGCTTATAGTACTGATCTCAAGGAATATTTTGAGGAAAATAATGTGGAGGGGGGTAATAATTCTCTTGAAACCCGGAATTCCAATGAAGAATTGAATTCATGATTGCATGACCTCATAAAAATATAAAAATATGAAGGAAAATGGTTTGTTGATTGAGAAAAAGGGATCTTTGGGCCAATGGAGTTGCAAGATGCTGATATTTGTGTCTGAAACACTGGTATTTGCAAATACCGACATCAGCTTCTTTAGCGAATTTTGTATGGTCCCACTGGGCATGCCAGAAATTGTTGTCACCCAGAAGTGCACCCTGATAGAGAATGGTGTGTACTCTCTCTTGTTGACAAAATTGGAACACCTCAAGGTTGTGCGTAACCTAGGACTGAGGTGAACCTCCAGAGTGGGTTGGTACCCCTATCAATCACCTAAAACTAATAAAATTGACAAGGAAAAGAGAGAAAGAATACAGGAAATATAAAATTGAGGTGATACACCAATGATTTGACACACACATGTACTACTACATTCAAAAAATATAGAGATCCACACACATGGACAACTCTAGGCTAATCTACAAAATTAATTCAAAGGTTTAGGTAAGGGACAACATTATAGGGAAGAAATTCCACAACAAGGCAATACAATAGGATGAATACTCAGAAAACCAGCGTAATGAGAAGACAAAAATGAAGTTTTTCTATTCAAAGATGCAAGTACAAGCTAGGACTACCAATGTAGAACAACTGAAAGAGTGTGTACCCTGATTTCTTCACAAAAATCAGACTATAAGGACTGCTGAGTCTTATTGTCAGCCCCTTTGTGCATGCAAAATAAAATATTTTATTTAATTCATCTTCCTTGGCACCATGAGGAGCATGCATGAGGATTAAAATAATAAGAATTTCCCTCCTAAGGCTGTTGCGCCAAAATCAGGTTCTGTTGTAATTTATTTATTAAATTAAATCCCTCAAACTTTACTTAACCCTTGGCGTTAACTGTTGCATGTGATTAATTTAATAAATAATCTTTCCTCCTTCACCCTTTGGCTTTTAAACCCTGTTGTCAGTTGTATGCATTTAATTTAATTAATAAATATCTTCTACTTCTCCTTTGGCGTAGACCCCAAATGGGGGCATCAGCTTTTTGTTTTTGTCCTTATCTATTTTTTGTTTTTGTCCTTTTCTAGCTGACTGCTTTTAATGATTAAAAATAGCACCAACTGTTGCTTCTATTTTTAGCATCTTTTCTCCTTGTTTGGGCGCCATACTTCTACTATTTTTGGAGCTTGCTTTTATGCCAAGTCTCTTACATTTAGCTGTTGTTTTTATTTATTGACTGTGCATATTCTTTACTTGCCTTGGCGCCACAACTCTGCTAATTTTAGCATCAAACAACAACATGCTTTTCTTTCCAATCTTGGTGTCCATTTTTACTACTACTTTTGGCCTGATCATGCATGATTAAGGCATTCACTTTCAGCTACTAATCTTAGCATTTCAACATGCATATTCTAGCGCCAAAGCTTTGACTTTGACTGTTGTTAATTTAATATTAATTACATGCTTTTGGCGTCAAAAACTGAACCACGATATTGATTATTTAATAAAAAAACAACCTGCTGTTGGCTGCGATTTAGACTATTTTTTGCATACCTAATCATGGTTGCCAAAATGCAACTCTCCTTCACGCATGCATGAATTCGTAGTAACAGTTACGATAGCGAAGCCAGACCAAGAATTCCTCAGAGGTGAGAGGGGAAGATTGAGGCCAAATTCGGTCTCTCTTGCATTCAACCATGTTAAAATCACCTCCTAAAATCCACCATGTATGGGGCATATTTGAACACATCCAATTCCACAAAGTGACACATTACGTTGAGGTATTTGGAGCATAGATTGATTCTCTCTCCAAAACATATAGTGGCCCAAACACATCTATGTTCATAGCAATGATTTGAGAAGAAAGGGAGGGGACAGAATTAGAGTTGCACCACCTCTTCCGTCCTCATGAGAAGTACAAATAGGCGAGAAGTTATTGAGAATGCAATGACGGTTGATCAATAAAGCACAACCACTAACTTTAACCTCTTGAAGGAAGATAACCTCATAAGAATGCTCTTGTAGCACCCTTTTGACATGGAATTTCCATTCAGGGAGGGTGAGCCCCCAAACATTCCATGAAAATAGAGACAGTTTTATTGGACACCCTCAGAAGGAGGCTATTCAACCTCATCACTAGCAAGCAAAGAAAAGCGATTGGAATCAAAATTTTGGTAAAGAGGAGGGGGATGGAGTTCTTCCAACTCTTTTTCCTGATCGATATTTTTCTCTACCATCCTTTGAGGCTTTAGACACCTTGTGAGAATCCCCAACATCAGGCTTAGGCACTGAATAAGGATTTCACGTTAATTTTCTGCCTTGTGAGGAGGATCTGATTCTCTTGCCAACCGCCTTCCAATTATCAAGCAAGTGGATGTCATTTACTTGAGTTTCTGGAACACAATTAGGAGTTGAGCTATCAGAAAGAATCTGAGTGTCAGCAACTTTCAGGATATGGGTTAGAGTATTAGAACTAGGGTCCCTTAGGGGTGGAGATGGTGTTTTAGGTGGAATCAAGACCGGATTGACAACCTTCTTAGCATCAAGTTCATCTAACCTTTTTTGCATGAGCTTTCGTTTGGGGTAGTCACAGATTAGGTGCCCATCTTCACGGCAGTAGAAGCATGCATTAGGTTTGTTTAAATACACAACATGTTGAAGCTAATAAAATCCTAGACGAAATAACTGAACTGAAGTGGGGAGCGGTTGAGAGAGGTCCATTTCAATGCAAACTCTAGGATGGTTCCAAAGACCTAAGAATTTATCTTTATCTCTTTTACACCAAAGGACGTTGCCCAATTGACTTGCAAGTTCATGTAGAAAAGGTCCAACAACTAAGTTAAGAAAAGGGAATTTTTTTGTTTTGCCCTCGTGCTCAGTCAGCCTGGAAATGGATTCATTCCCTTTTTCAACCCTTTTCTCCGGAGTTCTTTACCTGGAAAATGGTTCTTTTGGGGAGTTCGGCCTTATTACCTGCAATTTACAAATTTTGGCACATCTTCAGAACTGATATTCTTTTTCATCTTTGGAAAGACAAAAATGTCATTTTTAATAATGTTCCTATAGATAGATTTAATTTTATTACTAATAAAGTGGTTGTTCTCTTCACTATGATGCTCCAGATCCAGAACTACACGGAGAAAATTTGGCTGGAGGTTGAGCACCTCCAGCGCTTTCTCGAGGTTAAGAACCTCTAGCACTTGCTCAACCACTGGGCTGCCTCCCCCTGTGTGGTCATTCAGGTACCTCCGGATGCTCCTACTCATCGTCGCCTCGGCCACGCCACTCCTCTCCTCTGCCCCGAGGCCAGGGGTTTCACAAAAAATTCTCACGGAGCCAGTGGAGCCCTTCTCCTCACCGGCATTGGTCCCCTCGCTCTTGGCCCCCTTCCCCTGTTCATGGCAAGGTCTTTGGCCAGCTTGGTGATTCTAGTGGCGCTGGTTGGAATGCCCCTCAACAGGGAAAATTCCCACGGCTGGCCCTTGCCATTTCTCCCTCACGGCCATCTTCTGATAATCTCGAGTAGCAATAACATCAACAACAACATCAAGATGAAAGTGGGTGGGAACCCATCCCGGAATCGGCTCATCCTAGTTCTAGCTGGGGTGATAATCCTGACAACCATCTGCCTCCTCCTTCGTCCGTCATGCTTGCCGTTACTGATCCAAGAAAACTAGGCTGCAAAAGGTCTATTGGTAATTCTCCTTACATGTTGATTTATGGCAAGGAAGCAAGACTCACAATTTCTTTTGAGCTGCCCGCTTTAGAGCTTATTAATCAATTAGAGTTATTGGAAGTAGGTCCAATGGAGATAAGGTATGTTGAACTTACGCAGTTGGAAGAATTGAGAAATGAAGCCATGCTCACCATGGAAGCTCACCAAGCACAGGCAAAGAATAATTTTGAGAAGAAAGCAGTTGTAAGAGTCTTTCGGGAAGGTGATCTTGTCCTTAAGTGGAATGCAAATAGAGAAAAACCGGGAAAACCACACCAAATTTGATGTTATTTGGAGTGGGCCATATGTTATTTCAGCTTGCAAGCCTCACAATGCTTTTAATTTATCTCGATTGAATGGCGAAGAACTCCAAATCCCGGTTAATGAGATTTTCCTCAAAGCTTGCTATTGAGGATTCAACATCATTAGAGTATTTTACTTTCAATAAGTTCTTGCATGCACATTGCTTTTCCATTTTTCACAGTTGTTTTCTCAATAAGTGCTTGCATGCACATCATTACCTTTTGTTGAAGAGGGTATTTCAGTTGTTTTGATTTAGAGGATACAAGTTGATGACAGAGGTATGTGACTCCATAGCCGAATGGATGCAGAAGGCTACTAGTCTCCTTGTTTAGCAAGCAAACAATCCCATGTTGTCGCCAAAATGTTACCATATTTCATGCACCTTGGTATTTGTGCCAAAGATAGGGAAGGTGCATGAATAAAAAATAAAAAACTAAAAGGGAGTTTTTCTATTTGTTAGTAGTTTGCGCCAAAAGAAGATAAGGTGCATGCATGGAGGAATACATAAAAAAAGGGAGTTGCAGTCTTATAATTGGCACCAAGGAGAGATAAGGAAGGAAATAAATAAATTTATTAATTCCTATTTCATGCGAAGGATGCATGTAATTAAAAAAATAAAAATAGAAGGCCTTGCATGAGTCAAACTGTGGTTGATTGAGGTGATTAGTTTGGAGGAAAAGGCTAAATATAAAAAGTCAAACTGTTGTCCCAGCCAAGAATAGAATTGAATTTTTTATAAATAAAAGATTGTTGTTCTATCTTTGGCACCAAGGATTACAAGGGAGCAATTAACTAAAAATTGAACTGATGTTAAAAGTTGGCGCTGAGGATAGAAATAGAAGGAATTTTTTATAAATAGATGTCAATTGTTGTCCCATGCGCGCCAAGGTTGGATGAGGATAATTAAAATAAACAAAATCATGCAACAATCTATTCCTAGGTTGGCGCCAAAGGGTAGAGGAAAATAAAATAAATTGAAAAACAACAGTCTATTTATTGCATGCAGTGCGCTCGGTCTATTCTTAGGATGGGAACAATCTATATTGGCTTATTTTGATTGTAAAAGAGCCACACATGGGCTGATTTTCTCTGGCATTTTTAGCCTTGTACTTGCACCTCTGAAAAAAAAAGATTCGTTTTTTCCCTCTCATACTGTTGTTTTCATATTTTTCAATTTGTTTGATAGGATATTGTGTTAATTTAGTGTGGAATTCAATCCCTCTACCGCTGCCATTCTTCCTAAACCCTTGAATTTATTATGCAAAATAGTCTAGAGTTGTGCAAGTGTGTGGATCTTTAATTTCTCTGTGTGCAGAGTTACATACAAGTGTTAAATTATTGGCGTATCGCCCATATTTCCCATTTTCCGCATTCCTCTTCCCTTTTCCATGTTAAATTTTTCATTTTTAGGTGATTCACAAGGGAACTAGCCCTCTTTGGAGGTTCATCTCAGACATAGGTTACCCACAGCCTTGAGGCGTTCTGATTTCGTCAACAGGAGAGAGAATACACACACCATTCTCTACCAGGGTGCAACTTCTGGGTGGAAATAGGTCCCACATTTTGGGGAATAATGGATTGGGCTTTGTGAGGAGAAGAAGGGCTGAGTGAGGAGAAGAAATGATTACTTTTGCAAAGGAAGCCCCAAAACTAGATGCTTTGATTTATCAATGAACTAGCACACCTGAATATAAGTGCCCATGGAGGATTGTATTTATGTTTTAGAATCAAACCATCTTTAACCTGATCTGGTAAAAATGCAATTAAATGTAACTTTCTCTCTTTCATCTTTAGGCTCAATGATTGATGCTTTTTGCAACTTTTTTATTTGAATACAAAAGGGATGTTCTTGCACTTGTGTGCCTAAATCCAGGTATGATGGTTAGATTAACCAAGTTCATATGATTTACTTTGTATGCACATACCTAACATCTTTAATTGATATGGTTTATAACTTTTTACAGAAAAGGAAGTAACATATCCGTATTTACCATTGACATCTTCTGTCATTCCTCCCCTATCTAGTAAGTTAACATTTTTCCAAAAGACATCCACAATTTTATAATATTCTTTCTCAATTTCCTCACTCTAATAAGAATTGGAAATCTAATCTACTTGCATTTGGAGGACAATGGTTTGACAGGGTAAGCCGAAGTTGGCAAGTCCCATGGCATATCCATTTGAAGTAGTGAAACCAAGTGGAGTAGAAAAGAATGCAACTCTAAATGATATTAACAATAGCATTCTAATGCCCTCAACAAGGCCATTTCAACATCCCATTTCAAGTAGTGAAACCCAGTGGAGTAGAAAAGGATGCGACTGTTAATGATGTAGACACCAAAATTGGGTCATACTTCCATTAAAAACCCGTCAATTAAATTAACCATATCCTACCCATTCATATCCCCTAGTGAACATGTTAATTGAATTAATTATCTTAATTAAATTAATTAATATCTCACTTAACCACCTCACCCAGCCAACTCACCTAGCCACCTCACTAAAATGACCCACTCAAACCTCATTAATGACCTAAGAGCAAGTCTAAACCTATCGTAACCAATTGGGACTTAGTCTAAACCTAGACTTAACTCCTATTAACAAACCTAAAAAGAATCTTACTTATCCTCCCATAATCTATCACTCAAGACTCAAACGAAGATTGGAGACCACGCCAAAAATAGCAACAATCAGGCTATTTTTGGTTAACCTAGATATTCCTGCCTTGACCAACGTCGGTCACCTAACCATCGCCGGTTAGGTTAAATAGATTTCCAAAAGCCTTTGCCTAGGTTGGTCATTCGATTTAGGATCTCATACGAACAGAGACTTGGAGCACTCGAATTTATGAAGCACTCAAGAAAAGGAAAACACATGGGAGCACTACCAACAACCATTGGCATTCATCTTCTTCTTCATGATCACAGATTCATACAGAGAAGGACGGAGGTTTGAACTACCATGGCATGAACAAAACGTCTCTTCTCTCTGGATCTCTGCCATCACCGTCGTCATCACCTGCATTCTCCAAACGTACTCTTCAGTAAGTACCTAACATCTCTTCATTTATCTCTGTTTTATTTTAGTAATATTTATTATTCATCTCAGTAATTTATCTTTCTTCACACCTATATACTTCCTCCCACCAACCTATCACATTTCCATACTTGGCTATGTTACCTGTTTTACCCTCTTCTAACCATCTCTGAGCCTCCAAGACCATATTACGACTTCACCCTCACCATTTCCAACCCCTGTGCAATCTCAGGAAGTCTGAAAACCAATTTTAAGAGCTTTCTGTTCAGTACCCCTACCGATGCTAGTTAGCCAACCGATGTCGGTCATTTTGCCTAATTGACATCGGTCTTCCTACCGACATCGGTTACTGTGTCTGCAATATACCTTAGACCAGCGAGCTCATACCCACTTCCCAATAGCCCAGAACCATTCTTAATCTTTTCCAAACCTTACCCACAACCTTTACTAGACCTGCAACGCAACACTAGCTAAGCACCTGACCCGTTTTGACCTCAATCACCTTTTACTTGACCTTTCTTATTGTTTTGTACGAGATACCTAAATCGTTTCAATTCCAATAGGATCGTTATTTCGCGTATATTTTAAATAGCATTAATACTGTTATATAAAAATTGGATTGACAACTTGTTCAGGAAGCATCATGCTTCCCGGATCTAGCTTCCGGTAGACAGTCCACTCATTGTTTTGTTTAACTCTATCTGGTGGTATTGTTTTGCATTTATAGGTAGTTCCTCCTAGAAAAAAGGGAGCTCTCGCAGTCAACTTGGATCAGGAAATCAAAACGCGCACACAACCTTCAACCGACATCACAACATGTATTCCTCCTTGGCCTACTACCTCTTATCTATTTCATTAATTTGCTAAGAATCCGGTGAAACGAATGATATTAACAATAGCATTCTAATGTCTTCAACAAGGCCATTTCGACATCCCATTTGCAATCATGCTAACCCTCCATCTGCTGCTTCCTCTGGATTCTGGTTCAAAACTTTCTACAAATGCTGTAGTTGCTCTTACTAAAATTCACACTCAAGGAAAAGGCACAATTACTAGAATGAGGACTACATGCTAATGACCAAACTTGTCCATGTTGGAACCATCACCTATTTTGAATTCCTTGCATAAAATTTATGTCGTCAAGGCATTGTGAACTATATATTGGTTTTTGGTTTCATTACATATTAAATGTAATGAATTTGGGTGCATATGCCACATAGACCATCAGAAATGTCAGATTTATGTACCACAGAGATAAACAAAGAGGAGATTACCAGGTGCAGATGCAAGTTTTATTATAAGAAAGTTTGGTGGTGATACTACAAAGACTATATTAGGACAAATCCATAGACCGAGTCTTGAATGGAAGTTTTCCACAGGTTTAGAGTGGAATATATTATAATATTCTAATGGAAACAATTATTCTAAAAGCAGTCAAATCACTGAAGATGCTAAAGGAAATTTCATTACAAGATAATTTGTATCTTATTTTTCATGCTGCTCAAATTTAAGCAGTGGAGGTTGTCTTGAATGTAAGGCATACCATGATAATGGCATAAAACTGTTGTGGTGTGGCACAAGGACTTGATGAGGATCTAGCCATGATTTGAAACTCTTAATGTCTGGTTTTCCATTAAATTTACTCAATAATATATTACAAGTGCTTCAATGGAGACAGTTATAGTAATATAATAAAATACCAAAAGATGCAAATGCAAGTTTCCTAATAAAAGCAGTCATTTTTTAATTTTCTTGTTGATTTTCCCTTGCATTGAACCTGGAGGTTAATTTTTTTTTCACAAGGGGAAAATGATGCACTTCTGGTAGGTTACACATCCACATCCTTTCCAGGTGTTATTCCAGCACTTACAAACTTTGTCGCTATCTTACTTTCATTAATGTTTTTTTCTTTCAATTTAAAATATCAGAAATGGATTTTGATGGGTTGGCATTTACAGTGAATTAGATCTTCAATCGGTTTAGACTTCTTTTTACTCTATCAAGATATTAATAACAGAAAATAAATTTTTAGTGAAATTCAGGAGAGCATTTTCTTCATTCTCAGAATTGATTGGTGTGTTAAAAATTGCTCTGTTCGTTTATTCATTCATTTGTATGATTTATTGGATAATAATAGTGAAGCATTGACACTGTTTCACCAAATGCAACCAACAGGTGTCCAATCAGATCAGTTCACCTTTGCTATCATACCCCCAGCCTTTGCCAAAATGGGAGCTTTGAAACAGGGCGTGGATGTCTGCCAAAGCATTGTGGAGAAGGAAGTTTTGTCAGATGTTTTAGTTGCAAGTGCCCTGGTAGATATGTATCCAAATGCGGAAGCATGTGAACAGTTCTGTCATAATGCCTGAAAGGTATGTGGTATCATGGACTGCAATAATTGCAGGATATGCAACAAATGAGTTTGCTGAAAAGACGTTGGAAGCTTTCAAGCAAATGCAATTGGCAGGTGTAAAACCAGACTCCACAACCTTTGCCAGTGTCCTCCCAGCCTCTGTCAAAATGGGAGCAAGGCAAGGAAAACCATCAAAACATAATGAAAGCACTAATGCCTCAAAGAGATGTGGTCTCATGGAATATACCCTGACCGTCTAACCTTCATTTTTCTTTTATTATTATGTAGCCATGCATGTTTTGTGCATGAGGGTTGTAAATACATCAATAGCATGAGTGCCTCTTATAGCATTACACCTAGTATTGATCGTTATGTCTGCATGGTTGACATTCTTGGCCGTGCTGGCTGTCTTGAGGAAATCCTTGACTTTTTATCAACAAGCCAATAAAATCTGTGATGGTTGTGTGGATGTGTTTGCTTGGTGCCCGTAGAGCACATAAGAACATGGGGTTACGATTATTTATGGTAACTCTTTTTTCTGAGGTGGATCCTCACAATGCTGCATCTATGCTGAAGTGCGCAGATGGGGTGAGGTTCAAATGGTAAGGAGATTGACGAAGGATAGAGGAATTAAAAATATACCTGGATGTAGTTGGATCAAAGGACATAAAATAATGCATGTTTTTTGTGTAGGAGATAGATCACACCCACATACACAGGATATCTATGCAAAGTTGGAGAAAATGTATTGGGAGATGAAGGCAGAAGGATATATTTCAAATTTAAAACATGTATCGAGTGACATGGACAGGAGGAAAAAGAATTATTCCTGTGCCACCATAGTGAGAAGTTGGCAATTGCGTTTGGATTGTTATCTATTATTGATGTCACTTGGATGTCCTTTGTTACATGAGATACCTTGAGTAGCTCTACATTTGCATCCGTTCCGACATACCTTGCAACTTGTGCAATTTCTAGTTTATTTGTGGAGGGGAGATAGAGGAGACATTATATGTGTTAGTTTGAGAAATAAAGAAGAGCACTTGCTGGTAATTTTCTGAGTCTCTGTGGTTTTATTTTTCTCTTTGATTTAAGCTGTGCATTTATGGAAGTTTAATGATCTCTCTGCTGCAAATCATTTTTACCGTTAAATTTTATTAGTCTTGCTGCATTTACATTGTTCTTGTTGGAAGATTCAATAGGTTGCAGATTAGAGTTAAAAGATTTGTCTGCATCAGCATTGATTTATTCAAAACTCATAACTTCATACTTGCAAGTACGAGTCCTTAATCATGAGACATTGATGGATTTGCAATGGATCTTCATTGAGGTGCCCACTTTCCTTGTTATTTATTCACACAAGCACCCACAGATTTGTCATAGGCTTGCCATGGTGTCAAGACATTGAGAATTTACCAAACTTATAAACAATTTCAGCTGACATCAGTAATGGCTTGGTTTGGCAGTTGGGTGGATAACATGTTATACTTTTCACTCATTGTCATTGAAGTTTGCGAATGGTTCAAGTGTAAAATCGATTAGGCTCAGCATGTATTCTGATCGACATTGGTGAAAGTACCCCTCACGGCTTGTTGGGAAGCCAAAGGAATTCAATGCTCTATGATGCAGAAACTATTAACAAAAAACAAGAGTCGAGAAAAATACAGTTCCAACCGAAGAAATGGAAAGAAGTTATATTAATGTTTACAAATGACCTAACTGCAAAAGTCCAGCTATCTCAAGATAAAAGAGAGTACCCAGGAAAGCATCTATAATGAGCTATTAAATACAAAGTTAGGGATGTTGCAGAGTTACCCCACAGTGTCTTGGGTGTGTGAGATGGGAATGACTCCAGCCCTACTTGTGAGCCCAACTGTCGGTTTTATTCCAACAACACTGTTAAAACTAGATGGACAGAGAATTGAGCCATCTGTTTCTGTACCTAATGACACTGCCACCATGTTCGTTGACACTCCCACTGCTGATCCAGTGTGGATCAGCTGTAAAAGCATATGGATTCTGCACAATTTCACATCTGTACTCAGATTAAGCTATTAATTTAATTTAATTTCAATAATATTGTTTATTAGTCACCAGGAATGGCTACAGGACTTAAAAAAGTATCCACTGGGAGCACCTATCTCCAGTAAAATCATTCATAACTGAAAACAGAATTTTAAATAAGCTAAAACTGAACTGAATTGTAACAAAATCATGAAGCTAAAGAACCCTAAGCTGCAATGGCTCATAATGTAAAGCTATGTCAAGTAGTCGCTCTCCTGACATTAGAGGTTCGATAAGTAGTTGGGGATGGAGTTTGAAACTGATACTAAGTTTTAGGGAGAAAGTCAAGTATTACTGATTGTAAGTAAGGTAAGAAGCACAAGACCTTAGTTTGACCACTTCTAGCACTCCACCCACTGGGTACACTGAAAGACCTGAAATGTGCCCATTCACTCAAGCTTGCCTTGCCCAATATTATAGCACCCGCCTTCCTCAGCTTCCATACAACACCTGCATCTCTTGGGACCTTGGAACCCAAAAGAGCAAATGAGCCTGCAGTGGTATTGAGCTTATCTTTGGAAGCAATGTTATCTTTGAGTAGTACAGGAATTCCGTGGAGACCACCAATGAGTAGTCCTCCTGCTTTTAACCTCTCTGCATCTGCCTTCTTAGCCAGAAGGAGAGCGTCAGGATTTACTTCAATAACAGCACTGAGTTGTGGGTTGAGTTCTTGAATGTGGCGGAGATAGAATTGTACAAGGCCGGTGGAGTTGAGCCTGCCTGCCTTGAATGCTGATTGAATTTGTGGAATGGTTGCTTCCTCTATGTGGAAAGGAGTATCCTGAAGAGCATTTTGGTACATGCTTTGAGAAGAAAATACTATCAGCAAGAACAACTATAAGAAAAAGAAGTGCATTCCTGCTCTGTAATTAAACATGTTTTAAGCTTAGCGAGCCCTGGTCAATGGACTTCAGCTTAGCAGACAAATACCCACACGCAGAATTAGAAACAATGCTCTGTAGTCTTGTAGACTGGTAACCAATTGGTTTGTTGGATTTTGGGTGAAGTGAATATGCATTGTCCATGGCAATCTAGTTCTATCATGGGCATTCATTAAAAATGGTGCCACAGGGCTTGTATTTGTCATTTAAAATGTTTTAGATTTGATTAATAGACAATGTTCCATTGTGAGGCGACATGGTTGTCACGATCTTTGTTTCCATCGCAATATATAATTGAAATTGGTCGTAACGAGCAGAGCAAACAAGTGTCACGTGAAGTTGAAAGTTTAGTGTTATTAATCCCAGCTATAGTAACAATGAAGTGTTGAATTAGTCAATCTATTTAAAAACTCAAAGCTATGGACTATAAAATAAGTTCGGGTTTGTCACAATTACAAAACAATTCACCCCACATTATTGAGTGGATTTTCATTTTACAATTTTTTCTACAAAGCATAAGGATACTAAGCACATTTTGACAAATATTTTTCAATGCAATGATTTAATGTCTATATATATATATAAGATCTTATATTATATTAATTCAATACAATATAAGATAGCTTTCGACAAAAAAGCGAGCGGTATGAGAACACGTCCCAAAATCACAAACAAAGCTAGGCCAAGCCTAGAAGAATAAGAAATGTATGATTTGATCGAGACTTCCTAGGCACGATTTGGACGCATGTTACTTTCTTGCAACTCAATTTTTACGCACGTTTCTTGGTCAAATTGGTTGTTTGTAGGCGTGATGGATACGTACCAACTTCCTCTTCCTCTTCTATTGCTAGTTGAGAGTTAACTGCCCCTCCTTTGAGTGAGGTGGCATTCCTTGGTTGTCAAATGGCTTAGACCATTTCTCAGCCTATGTTCTATAAAATCCAAGCTTCTTCTCGAAACATCGGCCAAATATTTTTGTTGTAAATTGCATCGTTATGTTGTCGTAATCTTGCTAAGAAATACACAATCAAGCCAGTTCTCTTGCATTGTTATTCTCCTACCCACATTGCTACCAGATTGCTTGTAACCCACCGCTACTGTAGCAATGTAAGTGAAATGTACGATGTTAACACTTGAGTGTGTGGAAAAGTGGGAGAGGATGAGGGGAAATAAAGAAGCATTTTGAGAGAGTAGAAGTGCAAGGGTAGGGAAAACGATACGGGGAACTGTACGCACCCAATTTTGCACGTGCTACATTGTCGAAAACGGTTTAAAGTCCCCTATGATGATTATTATCTTTTCCAGTGGTGTTCGGGTCCTATTTCCTATTTGCAATGTATATTTGTGGCTTAGTTTGCTTTCATTTGTCATTTCCATGTTTTTCCTACCTTCTGTTATCATTCTACAATGTTTTTCTATAGCTCTTGAATTTAAGTTACGAAACTGCCGCGGTGGTTACGCAACTGTCGGTTTTCCCTCATCGGTTATTTTGTAACCGTCGCTGTGGTTGCACAACCGCTGGTCTATGCAGACCGGTGGTCTTGTGCGTTTTGATCGAGACTTCCCATGCGTGATTTGGATGCGTGTTACTTTCTTCCAACTCACATTTTGTGCATGTTTCTTGGTCAAATTGGTTGTTTGTAGGCTTGATGGATACGTACCAATTTCCTCTTCCTCTTCTATTGCTAATTGAGAGTTAATTGCCCCTCCTTTGAATGAGGTGGCATTCCTTGGTTGCCAAATGACTTAGACCATTTCTCAGCCTATGTTCTATAAAATCCAAGCTTCTTCTCGAAGCATTGGCCGCATATTTTTGTTGTAAATTACATCGTTATGTTGTTGTAATCTTGCTAGGAAATACACAATCAAGCCAGTTCTCTTGCATTGTTATTCTCCAACCTGCATTGCTACCGGATTTCTTGTAACCCACTGTTGTTCCAGCACTTCTTCTGTACTGCCCAACATAGTTCCCTGGATTCATTTGAGCACTAAAATTAGAAAAGAAACTGAGGGGGCATCAGAGTAAACTATCACTGGCTTTCCTACTGTTCTGCAAATTCCAGGTTATGGATGTACTTGGATTTCCTAAAGCTTTCTTGATTTCTTTATTTAATTTGTATGCACAATATTGACTAGAGTAGTTAAATCATTTCAATTCAAATCATTGCAATAGTTAAGTAATTACTATAGCTTTCATTTTGTCTACACAAAGCTTCTGGTGATAGATTGTTTCCTTGCTTATCCCTGTGGGTTTGCAATGAAATTTTGTCTAGAGGAAAGCTTTTGCATTTGTTTAAGGCAATTACAATTCCATTTCATCTACAATCTCCATTGAATCCTTTTTTACTTCTACTGGGGAAGTTTCAGGGGAAGAAGTGCTTCTGAGAAGCTTTTGCTTCTTCCCGTGTCTCTGAGGTGGAACATAGGATTTAGATCCACAATTATAGTTTGGAATTTTTTATTTATTTAAGATAGTTTAAATGCATTCTGCACAGATAAATAATTACATCAAATTATTTATTTGTTAGGTTTTGTTAGTAATATTGTAGAAGCAATTGTGTTTCTTCGTATTTCTTATATTTCTTCTGTAGTTTTCCAGAAAGTATAAAATCCAAAAAGATTAGTTTAATTTAGATAGACTGTTGTAGAAGCAATTGCATTTCTTTGTATTTCTTATACTTCTTTCTAGAGCCCTTGGATTTGATCCAGAGGAACTGTCGTGAGCAACATGCTATTTTTTTTGTGGGGTTGATGAAGCAACAAAGGTTGTGTTTTCCATGGGCTCTTCTTCATCGAGGCATCCCCCCAAATCTGATAAGCAATTTAGCTTATCTTCTTCCTGCTCTGTCAAAATCTCCCCCCCTTGTATGATGGTTTTTGAGTTTGTAAATTTTCTAGCATGTGTAGCTTCATCTTGCAATATGAAGCCCATTGGCCCAAAATCTTCCAGGGGCTCTATTTTGTGGGGAGGGAAAACGGAGGCAATGTCTGCAGCTCCTTAGACACTCAACGCGTGATACAAACCCCTTGAGTTCGTATCACTTCTCAACATATGTTCCTCTTTTTTTGGATTTAGAGCCATTACTTGTTCGTATGGGGGGCATAGTTGTTCGAAAGGAGGGGGGCAGAAGGGAACTCAGCATTTGGAGCGGTATGATATGGCGAAACCTGAGGTGGGATGGGAGATGAATAAAGAGTCAGTGATTGACTCTCCCATTGACAAGGTTGTCTCGTGCTTCACCCATATATTTCAATACCCTCGATCCACTACAGAAGTGGAGGTAGTGTTTCTTCTAAAAAACTAAGCTTCTCCTGCGAGCTATAGTGTCCGAGAACAAGGCCAACCCATGGACAAGGTGTCATGCATCATGTTCTGAATGCCTCCATTTGTGCTATAGCTCGAGATTGAACCATGTCTACCTCTATTTGTGTTATCTTCTCAAGCAGACCAACATCTTCTAATCGATCGTAGTCATCAAATGTGCACCCATGTTTTTATTTCTCTCAAAGCCAAACTGGTCTTGGCTTTGCTCATCTGGGTCGCCATAATGACTTTGAAACTGGTTATGCTGCTGGTTTAGAGAAGGCGTGGAGCTCATTAGATATTGATGATACTGCTGAAAATGTGAATTCCATTGTGGGGATGAATTCATGACCACATAACTTCCTGGAATGGAGGAAACTGAGGGACGTGGAAAGAAAGATGAATGGAGGTGGATAAAAGAAGGGTTTGAAGTTTCAAGGAAGGGGTCGTTTGGGCCAAATGGAGTCGCCGAATGTGCTTATACATGCCTCCAAAGGATGAATTTCACCAAGAACACACTAACTGGATGAAATGCAATAATAAGATCCTTTGAGTCCCATTGGGCGTGCTAAGAAAACTATTGACGATAATCCTTGCGGATGAACCTTTAGAGTCGTAGGAAACCTTAGGTTAGTGGGACATGTGCCCTAAGGTGACCTCCAGATTTTAAAGAAGTTGGCTCTTCTCTACAATGCGGATGAGGGTCAGAGAAAATGAAACAAAACATAAAACTTAATGGGAGTGATACACCGAAAAGTGGAGGAGTTAACTCATAGCGCAATTGCCTGAAATAGAGAAAAGGTAAGCAATGAAAAGGGTGGATAAGATGCAGCACAAACCAGAGGTAATTCACACATAACACTACTCCAAACTACTTAAGCATAGCTTTGAAGATAGTAATAATATAAAAATATGCACAATTATCCACGTCGAAATAAAGGCTATCAGAGAAAATACAAATTACACAAAGGATGGACGAATTGCACCAGAGGGCATATTATATTACTCCAAACATGTGCACAATATTACAATAGATAAGAGGCGAAGTGTTAATACAAAACTCACAAATAATGCCAGAGCTCTAGCCCCCTGCCTTTCACAGAAGAGGAACTGAGACAAAAAGAATTGCTCACTCCTAAATGTTCTTTAGAAACCTTTCCTTTACAATATATATGATGGGATCCCAATTGCTTGCTCATTATGGTAAATGGTGTGAAGTGACAGAAGTAGATTGCTTGAGATCTGTCTCACACTTCCCTATGATTTGTTTTTTAAGGGGTGAGAGCCATACTCATTTAATACATCTCTTAACTATCTTACAATCGACTACCTTGGAGCGAACTTATCCTTTCAAATATTTATTACATATTTGAATCTTTTAATCACTTATGCATCGGGTCTTGGGCTCATGATTCAAGTGGCGTCTATTTTTGTGATTCTATTAAAATGACCTTTTGAATGCAGGTGAATGAATTAAGTATTCACAGGTATGCACTCTTCACACAGAACAATGCATTAACTTCATCACTGAAAAGACCAGTTGAATGACCCTTTGCCTTTGATTTTTTTTAAAAGATTTGAGCATTTAAAAATTTTAGATAGGCTTCATAATTTCCCTTACGTGGTATTTGGCTTATCACCAATATTTCGTAACTTGCTTCGAACTCAGAGCTGATTTATTGCGAGATCCACATGGAGACCAAGCACTTCTCTAGGGTCTATGTTCCCATTGTAGCTTTTGGAAGCGCGTCAAGCTAACACCTAGCATCGTTTGCGATCGGGCCGCTTTCCTTTGAGTAAGTAATGATCCTTCCACATATTACTACAAAGAACTTTTCCTTGGATGGGTCATTTATAGTTGACTCCACGTGTAAGTCCCGTGGGGCTTTGAGGCTTGCGCTCCTTTTACTTTCTGGAACTCGCGCTAGGTTGACACTTGGCACTATTCACGAGATCGTTGCTTCCCTTTGAGTTGGCTTGTCCCAGCTTAGTTTTAATCATTGATTCAGCTAAGTCTCCCTTCTATGTTGCCAAAGGCTTGACCCCTAATGGAATACGAATATGCAAGAACCTTAAAGCTTACTTGGTGAATTCAGTAGGAATCTTCTTGTTATCTAATCTTAGTGGGCAATGGAATTTAGATAACAACTTTCTTACATTATATTAATTGAGTACACATTTTTCATGACCATTTCGGGTCCTAGAGAACCCAAGGATTACGTTTTTTAACCAATAGTGTCACAACCAAACCTATTGGTGGCCTTGTCATATATTGACCAAGGACTTTGAATTCACATTTTCTGAACCACATTGGAATTACTTGCTATCACTACACAGTTGAGGGCTTTGAACGCTGAGGACGATGAGGACTTTGAACACCGAGGATGATAGAGCTTACGAGTTTTGGGAAAATTAGCTCGGCCACAGGTTGCATTGATCACTTGTAAGTCATTCTCGTCCATCTTCACTATTTCACCCATTTTCTGTAGTCACACATCTCATATGACCATTCAAGGTCCTCAGCAACCGAGAGATGAAGTATACGATCCCCGAGTCCAGCATCCGAATGCAACTTACTTAGAGACAAACATTGACACAGGTCTTAGAATCTTGGTTTTCTGATCCTTGCCACTTCCACCTATCACCATTGCACAATTGAATGTCCTAAATGAAGAATCCGACAAAGTCTACGACTTCTGGTAGAACCAACCTAGACGAAACTTGTTCACACAATCCACTCACATGTCCCATTCATACGTTTCCTCTAGCACTTCCATGACCTTTTTCTGGAAACTTCTACGAGGCGAACACAAGACAATTTCCCCGCCTTCCAGAACCCATTACTAGCATTTTTTGTGAGCTAGATATTGACCACTATCTACGCACTACCATCATCCTATACTGTTCCCTATCACCCATGCAAGTAAGACAAGCATTTTCTACCTTAGACGAGCATATTCCATTAGTTCCCGTACAAGACATTAGATTGCCTTGATCTTCCTTTATCCGTATTTCACATATTTCGCCTTATATTTATTCCACATACCCATCTATCCATTCCACATCGGCTATCCCAACACGACCTTGGGAGGTTGAGTGCGCCCGAAAGTCACGTATTGATTTTCAGTCATACAAAGTGGTGAACCCGACGTGAAGGACTAGTTCTTTTTCGTTTCCTTCTTTCATTCATTCTTCTCCTCTCCCATTATTCTACGGGTATTTATATACCCCCCGAATATGTCGGGTCAGGATTACAACAGACCCATTCTGGGTCTTGAGGGTTATTACCACCAAATGGGTATACACCATTCGCCCTCATTATTAGGGTGGACTGACAGTTATTCTTCTAACTTACCTCCACCTTACACTCCTCCTCAAGGTGCCAACAATGGTTCATCTGTTAGGATTGAGGAGATCGATCAGACAGAGTTATCCAATTCGAACAACATGACATTCACTAGAGAACAAGGCTTCTATCCTCGGGTCTTGTCAAGGCCCCAAATCAGCCTGTAGTCTGATCATTTCTCTTCCTACCTCTCATCTAATGACGAAATCATGGCATGCTTCACCCGAAGCAAGGAGCATTTTAACACCATGGACCACTCCTTGGAAAGAATGTAAAAGTATATTGATCCTCTACTTCAAAACAACATTACTACCCCTCCCTTTACAACGAAAAATATACCCAAAGAGGGGTGGCCTCCTAGAGAGCAATTTATAGCAGGACATCATGTGCCTCTATCTTCTAACAAGGCTTAAAACATGCTCAAAAAAAATTCAACACCATCTTCGGGTGATGTGATTTCTATACTGGTAGATAGAGTTAGGGAATTGGAGCTTTCCTAACCATCTCACGTTTCTTCTTTCACTAGGCAAAGCAAGGTCCCCTACCATGCTCCAAATTTTTGGTTATGTGCCTTTTGTGCGATCACCTCCTCCAGTTTACACAAGTGTTCCTATGCCTAGAGATATCCTTGATGGATCGGGTACGTTAGGTATGCCCTTTCACACCCCGTACAAATACCCTCAATAGGCTCCGACCGGAAGTGTGTTCTCAAATGTCGTCCCAACTGGCGATGCGACATTCTCTGGTTTTTTTCCTACCACTCCATATCAGAATAATTATCCCCCATATTTGCATATGTATTCCAAATCACCGCAGTGGGACATGTTTTCTTTTTTAGGCTCATACGCTCAGCCTCATGGGATACCCTATTCCCCTGCGAATGCTTATGTTGTACCTTTTCAGCCATTTATTCCACCTCCACCTCCCCATCAAGGGTCATCTATGGTAGAGATGTATGATGTGGGCACATACTCTGAATATCTTCAGGAGCCCCTCAATTTTTCTATACAAAGCGTCATGCTTCCACGAAATTTACTAGATCTTCCAAAATTCAAAGGGGAGGGGGATCTAAACACTCACATCAAACTGTACGTGACTCCCATTAGAGAGTTGCTCCTTTGGGATGCAGTGGTTGCTAAAATATTTCCCAAAACCATTGAGGGGATTGCTTTTAATTGGTATTATAGAATAGCAAAATCCTCAATACACGCATTCAAACAACTCGTCTCAGAGTTCATGAAGAATTTTGACATGAACAAGTTGTTAAGAACAGGAATCAAGGAATTCCTCCATATCAAACAAGAGCATAATGAGTCTGTTGCCCATTTCATCCAAATATGGCGGAAGGTCCTTTACTCTTCACCCAATGCTCCTAACATGGATCAAACAGAGCTTTGCGACTTATTCCTTCATTCCCTTAATCAGGAAACCAAGGAAGAAGTACAAATGTTTCCTCTCAGGAGTTATGAATATGTTCTAGAGGGTGCTCTTCACATTGACCAAGTGGCTATTGACAGTGGTCAAAAGACCAAAGGTTCAAATGGGAGATTGGTCACTCCCTCACAAGGTAATTCTAATTACCCAAACAATTCCAATAACAACAACCAAGGACCAAAGGTCCTTAACAAGAATCGTCGTGTTACAACAGATGGTGTTACTGATCTAGCCAAGAAGCCGAATATTGTTAACATTACCAACGTGAATAATGTTAATAGTAACGCAAATACAAACAACTAGAGGAGTAAAAATTTCACTCCTTCCATCAACGTGGTGGAATTTAATCATCATCCTCCTTCTCCTCAACAAGTTCAAGCTCAGGGCCCGACTCAATACCCAGGAGGGTATCAAAACCAATACCAAAACTAAGGGCAAAGGCCTCCGAACTTTAACTTCAACAATCAGCAATAAAATAATAACCGGAACTATGGACCACAATAAAACCAAAATCAAAGACCTCGTGATTACAATCCTTATCTATATTGTGGTTTCCATAAAGTTCGAGGACATGATGCCAAAAATTTTCAAGATTGTAATAAGTTTATAAAACGGCTTCTAGAGAACCAAAGGTAACTCTTCATTGAGATGTTTCTGGAAAATCCCATAGTGCCAACACAAAATGCTCACATGGGACTTGTCTCCCGTCAAAATTCTCCCCTCGGATTTTTTAGAGATCCCTTTCCTACACACCCCGAAAATGGGAAGTTAAACCCTCACAACACTAACAAGGTTAATCCAGTAGGGAACAATGACCATGAAATGTCTACATCATCAAACCCTCTGGTAGAACCTCCTTTAGAGGGCCAACAATAGACCAAGATTGTAAGTCTGGTTGAATTAGAGACTGAACTTGAGATTAATGCGGTCACTCATACTCGTGACTTTTCCACGCAGTCCATTCCTATGTACCCCTCAATGTCTGATGACACTCCAATACCCCCCGAGGCCGGTAGAGGCTTATGACCTAATTACATATTTGACCAAGACCTTTTCTCACATTTCCTTTTTGGATTTGTTAAAGAACTCTCCACCTCATTGAGCCGCTTTATTGGAAGCATTGGGCCTTGGTCACTTAATCCACATTACCCCTCTGCCAAATGTTTAGATCAACCATATAGACTTTGATGTCTATCCCTAGGGCAACCTGAAAGAGATGTCAAATTCATCTTCGACATCAGTAATATGTCCACCAACGCCAAATTGGCACGGAGAGGTGACCCAACATTATATTTACAGGTCTAGATCTATAATAACTACATTAAATGTGCAATGATTGATGATGATGCAACTGATAATATTTTCCCCTTCGCATTCCTCCAAAAGTTGGGCTATAGAGAAACAAATTGCTCTTCAATCTAAAACACGTTGAGAGGATACGACAGTCTCAATGAAACATCCATTGGGACTATAATGCTTCTAGTTACCCTCGGGTCAAAGACGGAGTTAACCGAGCTTTAGATTATAGATTGGGAAACCAACTATAATATGATTCTTGATCGACCTTGGATCCATCGAATGAAGGCAATCCCTTCCATGCTTTTCCAGGAAGTTAGATTCCTGCATCTAGGGAAATTCTTCGTTGCTCAAGGTGACCCAAAGCCTTTAGACACCCATCTTGCCAACTTAAAGAAGAAAGCTTGTGTTCACTCTGAGTTTGAACTCCCAACCAATCAATTGAACAAACCCAAAGATTCAACACCAATGTCCAAGTTGATTTCTACGACGGAATTAGAAGCCCCCAAGGTGATTGAAGGGGTTGTTACGAGTGAAAATGGAGTTGTTATAGTTGAAACAATGTTGACAAAAACCACGGATAAGATTGTGGAGTTGTTAGAAAATGACCTACCAATATTCCTTTCGTTTGACTCCATGGGCATAGGGCAGGCTCTCAAACTCGCCTCTCTTCCATTCAGTGGCTACGAAGAGATTTGCATGGGCGAGGTCTCAGAGGTGAAATGAAGAAGAAGCCAAAGATGATAAAACTTCTTTCTTCCCTATCAACTACTGGATGCTCAATTATGATGGCAAAAAATGTCGTTTCGGTGTTGGGACAAGTGTGATTCTCACTTCCCCCAAAGGGAAGGTCATTCCTTTTTCCTTTTAGCTTAATTTCGAGTGCACAAAAAATGATGCCAAATATGAGGCTCTTCTTCTTGGCCTTATCATAGCTAAGAGGATGGGTGTTTGCAACATTAGGGTTCTAAGTGATTCCCAACTTGTCGCCAATCAAGTCTCAAAATTTTATGAGACTAGATTGGAACATCTACAACTCTATAAGGTCAGCGTTTTTGACATTAGCAAATGTTTTGATTTCATATCTATTGAGGTTATCCCACATGAGCAAAACCTGTTAGCCAACTCGATAGTTACTTCCTCTTCTCGCTTTTGTCCAAATGAAGATTTAAAAGAAATCGAGTTCATTGTTTCGGTCATACCTGAATCTCTAGTTCGAAGAATGCCAACTAATCCAATTTTGGCATATGATGAGGTTGAGAATGAGCCTATCACTTTAGAATACATAGAAAATGATGAGGCAGTCCTAGGATACCTCCATGCATACATTGATCTTCATCCCACGCATCAAAAGAGAGGCTTCACTCTTATACCTCACTCTTCCTCCTATTTTGGAGATCATACGATGGACCTCTCCTCGTCAAGAGACCTTGAGGTCTATGAAATAGAGGAGGAGGAACTAAAATTACCTCCAGCTCTAGCTGAGTTTGAAGAGGGTAACACCTCTTTAATGGAAGGGACCATATATATAAACATCAGGACAGAGGAAGATCCTAAAATATTGAAACTTGGTTCTTTTTTGACTCCGGAAGAGTTGGAAGCCCATATGAAGATACTCAAGGAACACTTGAAAGCCTTCACTTTCATTTATAAGGAGATGACAAGAACTTATCTTGATGTTGTGGTGCATAACCTGGTAACCAAGCCGAATGTTAAGCCCATAAAGCAAAAATCAAGACCTATGAAGCCAAAAGTAGCTTTGACAGTCAAATAATAGGTCAGAAAGCTTCTACAGGTATGATTCATTAAACCTATGGACTACTCAATGTGGGTTTCGAGCATAGTCCCCGTTCTTAAAAAGAATGGGAAAATTTGTATATGCTTTGAATTTAGGGACATAAATGAGGCATGTCCTAAAGATGATTTTCCATTGCCTTCCATTGACGTCAATGTGGATGAAACAATTGGATATGAGTTGTTGTCGCTTATGGACATTTTTTCGGGTTATAACAAAATTAGGATCTCTGAGGAGGATCAAGAAAAGACTACTTTTACCACTCCTTGGGGGACCTTTTGCTACGTGGTCATGTTGTTTGGCTTGAAAAACACTGGAGCTACCTATCAACGAGAAATGACCTACATATTCCATGATCTTATTCATAAGATTTTGGAATCTTACGTTGATGATCTTATAGCTAAATCCAAGAAGCGTTGTGATCACCCTGAGGTGCTTCACGTGATCCTTTCTCGTCTCATCAAATATGGAGTAATGTTAAATCCGAAAAGTGTGTATTTGGAGTGACGGGAGTGATAATAATGGTATAGCTCTGATACCAAATGATAGAATAGAATAAGATTGTAATGACCAAAGAGGGACAGAAGCCTCACAAATATTATTGATCATGAAATCAGATTACATAACAATGCAAGAGCTGTAATATTTATAGATATTAGACAACCTCATATGGATAGACATGACACCCTATCAGGCACCAACTACGAGATGATAAGACCCATCTCACATGCACATGTAATTACTGCTAATACCAATATTGAATGTTATCCAACATAACAATATTGAATGCAAGTCACTAGACTAAAGTGCACATTATTAAATAAAAGACAATGCAATAAAATGCAATAAATATGCCTATGCTAAATTATGCTAACATTCCCCCCCTTAATTTTGCATAGTTTCCAATGAAGTGGAGAGGAACTCTCTGAACAGTGTGAATTTGTCACGTGCAAGTGACTTAGTGAAAACATCTGCCTTCTGTTTAGCTGTAGGACAAAACTGGAGCTGTATGTTGTGCTTCAAAACATGCTCACGTATGAAACGAACCTGTACTTCAATATGCTTGGTTCTCTCATGAAATACTGGATTGCGAACAAGCTTCAGAACTCCTTCATTATCAACATATACTGGAGTAGATTTCTATTGTGGTAGACCAATTCCTTCCAGTATTCGGCGTAGCCATATTGCTTCACAAACAACTTCACCTGCAGCTCGATACTCTGCTTCTGTAGAAGAGCGAGAAACAAAGTTATATTTCTTACTTCCCCATGATATCGGTCCAGATCCCATAAAGAAGACGAAGCCTGATGTTGACTTCTCATCATCCATGTTTCCTACATGATCTGAATCTGAATATCCTGTCAAGAAGAAGTTGTCATTCTTCTTGTATTATAGACCAAGGTCGACTGTACCCTTTAGATATCTCAATATTCTCTTTGCTGCTTTCCAATGATATTTTCAGTTCTTGCATGAAGCGTGATAAATAGCTGACTGCAAAGCTGATATCTGGTCTAGTATATGCCAGGTAAATTAGACTCCCGATCAATTGCCGATAGAGAGTTGCATTCACCAGTGGTGATGGATCTTAACGAGATAACTGAAGTCTCACTTTCATAGGTGTAGCAATAGGAGTGCAGTCCATCATCCTGGATTTCTCAAGCATTTTCTTGGTGTATTTCAACTGCGACACAAAGATATGATTCTATTTTTAGCATACTTCTAACCCAAGACAATAGTGAATGAGCCCGAGATCTGTCATGTCGAACGATCGATTAAAATCATTCTTTGTTGCATCGATCATCTTCACAAAACTACCTGTAATGACTAGATCGTTGACATAAACAACCACAATGACAATCTCCCCCCTTGCTTTTTGAGGTAGAGATTGGGGTCATAAGGATTCCTTTTGAATCCATGACTTATGAGATGCTCATCAATTTTGATGTACCATCCCTGGGGTGCCTGTTTTAGGCCATATAGATATTTTATGAGTCTGCATATCATCATCTCTTTTCCTGGTATTACATAACCCTCTGGCTGAGTCATATAGACTTCTTGCAAATCTTCATTAAGAAAGACACTTTTCACATCCATTTGGTGGACTTTCCAACCAAATTGTGCAGCTAGAGCAAAGATCATCCGGATTGTCTTGATCTTGGTTGTGGGAGCAAATGTCTCCTCATAATCAATGCCTTCTTGTTGTGCATACCCCTTTGCTACAAGCCTTGCTTTATATTTTTCAATAGTCCCATCTGATTTGTACTTAATCTTGAATATCCATCTGCATCCAATGGGTTTCTTCCTTGGTGGAAGGTCAACAAGTTGCCATGTGTTGTTCTTCATCACTAACTGATACTCTGAATCCATGACATCTTTCCAAGGTTTTGATTGTAGGGCTTCCTGAACTGTAGATGGCTCAACTGTTTCAACAACTCTGCTCATTAGGGAATAATTGACCGCTTCACGAGCTTGACTGCGAATTCTAGGTCCAGGATTAGATGATGTGCTAGGTGTTTCATCCAAATTTGCATCTCTTATTAATTGAGTATACCATTTAGGTAACTTATTAGTTATTCCATTGGCTTATGGTCGATCCAAGTTTTCACCATCATCCAATTCATTACTATCATCTTTAGTGGGAACATCAAATTCTATCTTCACAAGAGGTGTATTTTACATGTGTGTTGAGTCGTTGAGTGGAGCATCTGCTTGTTTCTTCTCAAATAACTCAACATCCCTACTTGTGTATACTTTCTTTTCTTTCGGATCCCATAATCTGTACCCAAGTGATTCTTCACTATATCCAATGAATATCAATTTCTCAGCTTTCATATCCAACTTGTTCCTGTTCTTCTTAGGTATGTGCATGTTAGCTTTACACCCAAATACTCTTAGGTGTGCAATTGATGTTTTTCGATTTGACCATACTTCTTGAGGTGTCACTCCTTCAAGAGGTACTGTGGGCACTCTGTTCAAAAAATAGACTACAGTTCTTATAGCTTCTGCCCAAATTGTCTTTGTTAAACCTGAGTCATCAATCATACATCGCACCATTTCCATGATAGTATGATTCTTTCTCTCAACTATACCATTCTGTTGTGGTGTGTGAGTAGGAGGCATTTGTCGACGAATCCCATGAGCTTCCAGGTAAGTCTTGAACTCATTGCTTGTGAATTCCCCCCCTCGATCTGAGCGGGGAGTTTTGATCTTGCGACCAACCTCATTCTCAACAAGTGCTTTGAACTTCTGAAATGTCTCAAAGGCTTGACTCTTGTTTGTTAGACAATATGTCCACATCTTTTTTGAGTAGTCATCAACACAAAGCATGAAGTATTGACATCTAAAATGACTTGGTTGCATGGGCCCGCAAAGATCGGTGTGCACCAAATCAAGCTTTCCCTTAGCTCTATATGTGTTCTTCTGGAAGGGTACTCTGTGTTGCTTTCTAGCTAGGCAATTGTGACACTTGTCAGTGTTGTGATTGAGTGTAGGAAATCCTTTCACCATGTTGTCCTTTTGAAGTGTTTGGAGATAACCAAAACTGATGTGACCATATCTACGATGCCATAGTTCTGCAAATTGTGTCTTTGGCCACTAGAGCTTGATCATCCTTGTGGACAAAATCAAGTTGGAACATGTGTCCCACATTGGAGGCTTTTGCTAAAATCTTGGAACCTATTGACTTATCTCGTATCAAGCACACTTTTTGTCCATTATTACTGTCAAAATATAACTTCAAGTTGTGATCAAGGAGTTGATTAACTGATAGAAAATTCTTGGTCAACCCAGGTACATACAATACATCTGTGATTTTGCAGTCATGTTTTCCAAGAGGTAGTGAAATGTTTCCAATCCCCTTGACACTGTATGATGAGTCATCACCTAATGACACATGGTTCTTGTCAGGTGAGTCACGTAGTGTGTAGAACCAATCCTTGCGTCCAGTCATGTGTCGAGTTGCACCAGAGTCAACATACCAGATATCTTGTGTGGACTTAGTTTCTTCATCAAATTGAGTAGAATACATGTGGTGTCCTTCATCTGAATCATCCTCATGTTCGGAAATGCACCCTTGTTGTTTGGGTTTTCTTTGCCAATTACCATTTTTCTGCCCTTGATTATTGTTGTTGTTGGACTTCCCTTTATTTGAATTGTTGTTACCCTGTTGGTTGTTGGGTTTTGAATTGCTTGATAAACCCTTTTTGTAGGAATTGTACCAACAATCTTTGATGTCATGTCCCCCTCTATTGCAAATGGGACACTTGTTGGTGTTGTCTCGTTGACTTTGGTCCCTTTGTTGACTTTGATTTTTTTGGGACTTCTTATTATTGGACTGAAATTTTCCCTTTCCTTTATGATTGGAAGATAGTGCTTGCTTATCTTCATGATCTTTGTTGTTCATTGCCTCTTCTTGTTGGAGTAGATTGACCAACTTCTCAAAGGTGACTGTGTGTTCACTCATATTAATAGTTGTCACAAAGATTTTGTAGGAGGGAGGAAGTGCTCGCAACACAATTGGTACAATGTCTTCATCACTTATCTCTTTTCCCAATGCCAATAGAGATGCCCTCAAAGTAGCAACTCGTCTCTAAAAAACTTCAACCTTCTCATTGTGCTTGAATTTGAGAGTATGCAGTTGTGATAGTAGGTTGAGGATGGCATTCTTGTTCTTTGCCTCATAGACTGTGCTCAACTTATCCCATGCATCCTTGGCCGATGTGGCATCTCTAATGTGGGGTTTCACATCATCCGTTACACCAATCAAGATGATCAACTTGGCCTTTTGATTGGCCCTGTCAAATTGAACTTGTTGTCTTCCATCATCAAGTGATCTTGTTGTTGTTCCATCTACAACTGTCCATAGGTCTTCAAACTCAAGTAACATCTTGATCTTTGGTTTCCATGCAGCATAGTTGTCTCCTCTCAGGAGTTGTGAATCTAGCAAGAACAACTTTGGTGCTTGTGCACCCATTTCTGTAATCTGAATTTCTGAGACTCTAAATTTTTGACAAAGGGTAAGACTCTTATCACTCTAGGTTTATGGTCTCCCTCTCAATATACCGTCAAGCCGATATACCAAACCTTTCTATATATGCTCCCTTCTGATATACCTGTTGGTACGTGGAAGAAGATCACCCTTTCAATATACCTGTCAGTACGGAAAGAGTTGTTAACGCACGTGAAATAATTTAGTACGTGGTACGTAGACAATACGGAGAGGGGTTTATGCAAGCACAAACGGATGGGAGGGCTCAAATGTGTGTGTATTGTGTCCTTATTACTCCCCGTCAATTTTATAGGGTCGATGCCTAGACGATGTTTAGGCAGCTGTGTTAGGTGTTAAGTGCAGTAGTAGTCGCGATGGCATCACCCGTAAGCGCTTCCCAGAGGCACCGTATATACCGAACGCTGCTATGAGATCAAAGATCTCGTGTGATAGAACCAAACATAATATAAAAAATTTACACTTTTTTTTACCTTTGTGCACCAAGATTAGTACAAAATGCTCCAAAAGTAAATCAAAATGAAGTTTTTTGTGTTCCCCCTCTTTAGAAAAAAGGGTCTAGAATCACAAAATACACAATCTAGGCCAAAAATATTTTTTACCCCCCAATAGGTGTTTTTCCGCTAAATTTAGCTGTGGCTCTAAATGTGTTTGGCAAGCTTCTAAATTTGGAAACCTCCCAAAATTTAGTAATTTCTCCAAATTTTCTAAAAAAAATAATTTAATAATAAATATGGAGAGAGTGGGAATTGAACCGCTGACTTGTTTGTTCCCAAAATCCAAACAAACAATCTGAATATTGTTTTCACTTTTTTCTCAAACCGTGATCTGGGTTTTTAAAATTTTGACAACATCATCATATAATATTTTTCTTGAAACCCACAAAATTTCAGAAGAATCAGAATCTTGGTTTTGGAGATCTTACCAATTTACCAACTAGATATGATTTTTTTCAGAAAAATTGATCCGACTTGTACAGACTTTTCGTCACATGTAGAAGCCGAATCTAAAGATGATGTAAACTGAAAAGTTGTGCGCCTCCTCCTTATCTTTCCAGTAAAAAAAATGGCACATCAATCCAACATTGTATGAAAAAGTTACGTCCTTTTTTCTAAGAGCTATCTGCTGAAATTTTGTTGACGGGACTGCTTCAACCTTTGCTCCCGAATTCTTCACACCTCCACTTTCAAATCTGATTTTTTTTTTAGATCTGATCTTTTTTTTTAACTCTTTTTTTTTATCTGCAATTTTTTTTTTCAATTTTTTTTTTTTTTTAAGATCTTTTTTTTTTCACAATTTTGTTTTTAAATTTTTTTTTAAAGATCTCCAAATCTGAAATATTCCGTCAATATGTTAGATCAATTGGCTATGCCAATGACTAATCAAAAAAAAAATTACCTTCCAAATAAGTGGATAGGTCAAATTTTAGTTGAGGGATGCTTGGAAGGAATGGAGGCTGCGGGATGCTTCAATGGCTCTCCTTTGATGCAGATCTTCTTCTCCAATGGATCCTCTCCAATAGTGCTCCTCTTCAACCTTGCTTGGATAGAACCTGCTCTGATACCAAATGATAATAATGGTATAACTCTGATACCAAATGATAGAATAGAATAAGATTGTAATGATCAAAGAGGGACAGAAGCCTCACAAATATTATTGATCATGAAATCAGATTACATAACAATGCAAGAGCTGTAATATTTATAGATATTAGACAACCTCATATGGATAGACATGACACCCTATCAGGCACCAACTGCGAGATGATAAGACCCATCTCACATGCACATGTAATTACTACTAATACCAATATTGAATGTTATCCAACATAACAATATTGAATGCAAGTCACTAGACTAGAGTGCACATGTTGCACATTATTAAATAAAAGACAATGCAATAAAATGCAATAAATATGCCTATGCTAAATTATGCTAACAGGGAGGGAAGTTGCTAGGGTATATTATCTCTTCACGAGGGATCGATGTAGATTCAGAAAAGATTCGGGCGGTCCTATAAATTACCCCACCCTCAGACGAGTCATGCATCAGGTCCTTTCTCGGTAAGCTTGGAGCAATTCGCAGGTTCATTCCTGATTTAACTTGTGTCATTAATTCAATTAATAATTTGTTATAGGATTGTTGTAAAGAATGGACAACTAAGTGTCACGAGGCGTTTAAGTATGTAAAATGTTTCCTCATGTCACCGGCCACACTCATGCCGCCAAAAGCGGATCGTCCTCTAATTTTGTATTTTCTTTTTCAAGATCTTTTTTTTTTTTAAGATCTCTTTTTTTTTACAATTTTTTTTTAATTTTTTTTAAAGATCTCTAAATCTGAAATATTCCGTCAATATGTTGGATCAATTGGCTATGCCAATGACTAATAAAAAAAAAATTACCTTCCAAATAAGTGGATAGGTCAAATTTTAGTTGAGGGATGCTTGGAAGGAATGGAGGCTGCGGGATGCTTCAATGGCTCTCCTTTGATGCAGATCTTCTTCTCCAATGGATCCTCTCCAATAGTGCTCCTCTTCAACCTTGCTTGGATAGAACCTGCTCTGATACCAAATGATAATAATGGTATAACTCTGATACCAAATGATAGAATAGAATAAGATTGTAATGATCAAAGAGGGACAGAAGCCTCACAAATATTATTGATCATGAAATCAGATTACATAACAATGCAAGAGCTGTAATATTTATAGATATTAGACAACCTCATATGGATAGACATGACACCCTATCAAGCACCAACTACGAGATGATAAGACCCATCTCACATGCACATGTAATTACTACTAATACCAATATTGAATGTTATCCAACATAACAATATTGAATGCAAGTCACTAGACTAGAGTGCACATGTTGCACATTATTAAATAAAAGACAATGCAATAAAATGCAATAAATATGCCTATGCTAAATTATGCTAACATGGAGGGAAGTTTCTAGGGTATATTATCTCTTCACGAGGGATCGATGTAGATTCAGAAAAGATTCGGGCGGTCCTATAAATTACCCCACCCTCAGACGAGTCATGCATCAGGTCCTTTCTTGGTAAGCTTGGAGCAATTCGCAGGTTCATTCCTGATTTAACTTGTGTCGTTCATTCAATTAATAATTTGTTATAGGATTGTTGTAAAGAATGGACAACTAAGTGTCACGAGGCGTTTAAGTATGTAAAATTTTTCCCCATGTCACCGGCCACACTCATGCCACCAAAAGCGGATCGTCCTCTAATTTTGTACTCTAAGGCTACCAATGTCTCACTAGCTTGTGTGTTGGCACGTGAAGATGATGATAAATGTGAACATGTCATTTATTTCATTACTTGTACCTTGCTAGACTATGAGACATAGGAAAAAAAGTCATTCATGGTTATAGTGTTCACGACTAAAAAGTTAAGGGATTATATGCTTACCCAAGAAACACAAGTGATTGTTAAGTTGGACCAACTACGAACATTTCTAACTTAGGGTTTCTTGTCTAAAAAGGTTGGTCGCTTTATGACCTTAATGGGTGAATTTGGACTAACCTTCATCAACCAAATTTTTTTCAAGGGATAGATCATTGTTGATTGGTTGGCAGAAAACCCAATAGATTGTGGGGATTTGGTAGACTTGAATTTCCCCGATGAGTATGTTTTTTATATAGAGACCAAACCTCCCATTGCCTCGTGTTCATGGTACTCAAAGAGTATTAATTTCATTGTGGACCATTCATACCCTGAGGGAACAACCTCGTAGTAGAGACGATGGTTACACATCATAGCCGTGAAATATGTGATTATAGAAGAAGTTATCTATCACAGAGCCTTCGACAGAATATTTTTGAGGTGTGTTAACGAAGAAGAATTAGAAAATATTCTCTTTGGAGGCCACAACAGAACCTGTGGGGGTCACTTCAGAGGACATGCTATTGCACAAAAGATGCATCGAATGGGTTAATTTTGGCCCACCTTATAACACGACATTGTGGATTATGTGCACAGGTGCCATAAATGCCAAAAATTCTATCATGAGATACAAATCTCAGCTTAAGATCTACAGCCAATAGTGACACCTTTGCCCTTTTCTACTTGGGGTTTAAATTTGATAGGGAATTTTTCTCCCTCATCAACAGACGACCACAACTTCATTGTTACGACCACAAAATATTACAAAATGGGTGGAGGCCATACCTCTCACTATTGTACGTGGGTCTATGATCGCTAAATTCATTTTGAGTCAGATTATTTGTAGGCATGGGGTCCCACAGATCATTATCTCAAATAATGGCACGTCTTTCAAAAATGAAGAGGTGCGTGAGTTGTGCTCACAATTTGATATCTCGCATCACACAACCTCTTTATTCTACCCTCGGGCCACTATATAGGCTGAGGCTACAAACAAGACGTTAAAGTCCATCCTCCTCAAAATAGTTAAGGAGAATAAATGAGATTAGCACTTAAAGCTTTTACCGACCTTATGGGCCTATATGACTTCAGTGAGAATGCCTACGGGGGAAACCCCGTATTCCTTAGTCTTCAGTTCTAAAGTGGTTTTCTCATTGGAAGTCAAGTTTCCTAGCCTTTGCATATCTTTGTAAGGCATTTTAGATGAGGATGCATATCGAGAGGCACGACTGGTTCAATTGCAAACCCTCGACGAAGCTCAAATTTATGTTGAGTACTGACACTGTGTTTACCTTGACAGGATGGCCCGTCAAGATAACAAGAAGGTCTATGAATGTAAAATATGTGTAGGTTATCTAATGCTAAGATTAGACAACCAAATCGACAAGAAAATCGATGAAGGAAGGAAATTCAAACCTAAATGGTTGGGTCCATATCAAGTCATGGAGGACTACAAGAATGGCACATATCACTTGTGTACATTATAAGGTGAGGAATTTGGCGAATCCATCAATTCACTTCATCTAAAATGCTACTGTGTATGATCCATTTGCATTTCGACATGTATATTACCGCATCCATACTGCATTTCATTTGTCAGATCATATTGTAAAATTGTAGTCAAGAAACTTAATTTTCAGAGAACTTCAAAAACTTCTCAACATTGGTAAAATAAATCAATCATGTTTCTTCGAATATCCACCATATTATCACCAACAATTCTAATCTTTTCATCATTTCAGCGAGTTAAGACATAATTTTGACATTAATTCTACTAAGGCCTACATACTTGGTTTTGCCCATGGTCTACTTTAGATGTCACATCTTTCCCAATAAATCTCTTTGGTAAAAAAAACACTCTAAACACTTTACCCAGATTGCTTGTTCACCTATCTCATCCTTCGGTGATGTGCCCTCGCATCTTACCAGTTGCGTGGGGTTGAGGCTAGCAAAAAACTCTCCTTCCCAAAGGCACTACTCAAAGTTTTAAAAAAAATGATGATATAATTTAATCAATAAATACAAAAACCTTTCATTCACAAATAAAACTACAGTTTTTTCCCTACCAATATTTGGTGATGATCCCATGCCTCATACTAGTGACGTGAGTTTGGGAAAGGATGGAAGTGCCCTTACTCACCTATATCTTGTCCTTGGTGATGAGCCCATGTTTCTTATTGGTAGCATGGGGCAAGGTGTGAGGGGTCTTTGATAGGAATGGATCAGATTAAACACAAAAATCACAGAAAACAATCTATGTATATTGCATGGGCAACAAAGTACATATATATAGGACTAATTTGTCCTATAAAATAGGAATCGTGTTAAGTCTCTTATAACAAATATCTAAATCTATACGAGTTATTTTTAACAACTCGTAACCAAACATATAACAAATAATATGAGTTGTTATACCAACTCATAGTATATTACAAATAACAATTTATGATTAAGAATGTTAAACACTATGAATCCTAACATTCACCCCCTTACTGTTAACATTATTAATTACTGACATTATTCACCCCTTAATGTGAACATGATGAAGAACCATATTTTAAAGAAGTTGAACCACCTCTTGAAAGCACTACTTAGACCAAGTACAAATTACATAGATTATCTTTTTACCCTCGTAAAGGCGTAGTGTCGAGACGAATTATGCAAGAATGATCCCTTCCTCTTTGGGTTCCTGTGGGACTTTCCCTTCCTCGTTGGGCACCCGAATTTTGGATCTCCGAGATCCACAAGCTTGGCACTAGCTGGATAACTATCCCTTGAGTCTACCTCAAAATATTCTCATGCTCCCTAAAAGCGAGTTTTCTAAAAACATGAATCTTCCTCAAAATTCTAGAAAGGGGTTTATTTAGCACACCGGCACACTGGAAAAATGGGAACTCTGAAAACACAAGCATACTGAAACACACATAACTGAAAAAAAATGTCACCAAATCATCTGTGCGGCCCCATCGTTGGTGACTGACGAGAGGATGTTGCTTGTCCTCCACCCTCTTATGCCTCCTTCCTCTAATTATCTAAACTCGATACAAGAAGTCTTCATAATTATAATCGAGTTCCTTAGTCACTCGTTCATCTTATGATTTTGAATCTTCTTCTACAACTATACTTTCTTCATTTGACTTCAATTTTCCACTGACAAGATATTTGGCTCGAACTGTGCAAAATTTAGATTTATGTCCCTTTTTCAAGATGCAATAAAAGCATTCTAAGTCCTCCTTTTTAGATAAATTTTTCTATTTATTTTTCACATACATTTTTGTTTCCTCTTCTACATCTTCTATGGTCCTTTTTTCTTCAGCTAGAAGCGCCGAAATCATGTCTTCCAATGATTACGAAGGCATTTGACCAAGTGTAAAGACATCATTGTTATATTTGGAAGGCAAACTATTCAATAATATAGCTTTTGCATCTTCATCTTCTACTGGATTTTTTTATTTCTATAAGTTGCCTCAGCAAGGATCTCAACTCATTGATGTGGCTAGACATGGATGCCCCATCAATCATTTTAAATCTAAATAATTGAAGTTTTAAAGAAAACTTCGAATTTACAGCTTTTGCGCCAAATAGTTTATTCAAAGTGTCCCACATTACCTTGGATGTCTTCTCCAGATCGACATAGTGTAGCTCAAAATCTGAAAGAGCAAGGACAATAATGGCTTTGGCTTTGTCATCTCTACTTTTCCATTCTGCCAGTCTACTCGGATCTGTAGGTGCTAGTTCTTTTCTATCAACTATCCTCCATAAATTTGTATTCATCAACTACATCTGGATCTTGAATTTCCATGTATGAAAATTGAGCCCATTAAATTTTTCTACTGGAATATCCATGAGAATGACTATGACAAGAGGACAATAACAATCCTAAAATCACCTACTTGACTCTTTTGATGACTTTTAATACATAAAAATAATAATGACTCAACAAGGACTCATTTTTTAATTTGAACTTGACTCCACTCTCTTACAATTACAAATCCCAATGACATTATGGAATGAGACAACTAGACAAATTCGACTCAATAAATAAAATATATATATATATATATATATATATATATAATGATAATGATGATTGAATAAATGACGTGAACCAATAATTAAGAGCTTATGATTTGTTGACAATTTAAAGGATAAATACCGACTCTTAATTCATTTGATGACAAGACTGAATTACAGAATCGAAACAATGTAATCAAGATTATTTGTTATAATCTTAACACATACTATAAACCAACAACCAATTAACGTGAACAAATTTAGATTGTTTAGTGACTATAGACACTCGGGAAATCTTGAGAGGACGTGTTGAGGCAAAAATTTGGATTATGCACAGTATATTAACCACACATCTGCAGAGGACAACATGCAGTATTAAAGAGGATAACTACATATCTGAGCATGCCAATGAAAAATCCGTGACTGTAGCATAAGAACAGACGAATGCACAGAAATATACAACGATGCCAAGTGTCAAGAAGACTATTCAATGCACATAGAACATATATTAAGTCGACTCCAAATCACATGAAGGTCGATGTAGAGATCATGCGACTCCAAATCACGTTCAAAACAGTTACCAAAACTACGAAGGATCACAAAGACAAAGTGAGAATGAGTGTCTGCGAACAAGAAATGATATCTTCCAAGCCGCATAGTTAGATAGAGCCACCCACAGAGCTGTCCAAAAGAGCATATCCATGTGAATTCTACCTTGTCAGTCTTCGAAGCAATGTAGATGCAAATTATGAGCGTGTTTCAATGCGAGATACCCATGTATGAATGCTATTGTTGTAGGCATTATTTATGTAGTGATCTGCACATAGAGTCCACTCTCACAAGATGCATATGATGGGGCAATAGATGATATGGACGCCCCTTGAAAGTAGCCTAAACATCCATCACAAACCTTGTTTACATCCCAGGATTGTATACTGCTCTGATACCACTGATTGGAATGGGTCAGATTAAACACAGAAATCACTTCGTATATTGCATGAGCAACGAAGTACATATATAGGACTAATGTGTCCTATAAAATTGGAAACCTGTTAAGGCTCCTATAACTAATATCTAAATCTATATGAGTTGTTTTTAACAACTTCTAACCAAACATATAACAAATAATATGAGTTGTTATACCAACTCATAGTATATTACAAATAATAATTTATGATTAATAATGGCAAACACTATTAGTCCTAATAGTCTCTTTATAATAAGTCAGTAAGGTATAAACAATTTAACAAATAAAAAGTTCTTTGAAACTTTAAATCCAAAGAAAGTGAATTAGGCGCATATGTTTCGAGAGATTCAAAACCTTAAACCAGATTTTGTCAATCAAGAGGCCATCTACGGATCTAAGTCTAGATAAACTTGCAAGCAAATCACATTCTGGACTGTGTAGTAAACTATGTGTAGAGTTAGGTTGTAGGTTCCTAATTGGATTTTTGTCAAAATCTTGTCTTCCTTTCATCAAAACCATATAACTCGCGTCCCTTCTGACTCTTGGTGTTGAGTCCTCACATCTTACTAGTTGCGTGGAGTTAGAAGAGGAGTGGGTTCATTCTCTTATTTTATCACATTCATCACATTTTTCCAACAAAACAAGAAGTACTAAATATTGTTTGAAAACCAAAGTTTTAGGTTACATTGTGTTTGCATAAGCATCATACAAAATAAAACAAAAAGTGATCATTTTGTTAACATATCACCATCTATAGCATGCATTCAAAAAGCTTATAAAACATCAAAAAATTTGAGCATCTAAGAGTACACAAGTGAAGCAAGTCATCAATGAGATAAACTCTTGCACAAGATATTCGAGCCAAAAAGAATCATATGTATATATAACCATAATAATCAAGTTTGTGTACAATGTCATCACACTAACAAGTGTGGTCAAGATGCTCGCAATGAGCACGAAATCCAAAAAAATCGATATATGTGTGTCTCAAAGAGTATAAGAAAGCAATAAATGCCTACAACCTATCCCTCCCTGTGGGATTCTGATGAAGAAGCACGATGAGGAATCCTACTGTGGATCCTATGATGCAAGCGGGAGCCTCCATGAACCGAACGATGAGAGTGATCGTGGGACAGGTCTGGCGATCTACCGGTAGCAATCTCGCTGCAAGAGTGGCCTTGTCATTGTCTCCTCTTAGCTAATCATAACGCGGCAAGCTCGGTCCTCGTCTCAGAAAAAATATATATGGCTCACCAAACTAGTGTGAATACATCGGTATGGTGCCCGACCATCTGTGGCTGCCCCACATTGCCCCACATTTGCTAGTAGTCACTCATGTGTCTTCCTCGTGGGGAAGAGTAGTGCATAAACTAGGATCCAATGAATCAAAATTTTCCATCCATTAGTCGTGGCTAAAAAATGCAAGTGAAAATAATGGCGAGTTAGAAAATGTTAAGAGAGAGAGAGAGAGTAGTACAATGTGTAATTCATTAACAATTCTAAGCAATAGAGTCGAGGGAAGAGTATCTACATACTCGGATCTCCTGGCATCCAAGAAGGGTCGATTGGTATTGTTGGTGGTGGTGGATCCGCTGTAGGCACCTACTTTGTTGTAAACTCTCCCAAAGCGACTCACTGCCCCATCACGAACTACTCGTCGCCTCCTCCCTCATGGGAAAGAGGTTCCTCATAATAGAGTGTCTCTTCCTCTACGTCCTCCTCTATCATTTTTGCTACTGAAAACTCCCTAGTAAATCTCCACTAACTATCACTATCAGTATCATGACCCTCCTCGTGAGACCCCTCTCCAATCTCCTCCCCAACCTCCTCTCTGGTCTCCCCCTCAATCGTTGTCTTTGTCTCTGTCCTAGCCTCCTCCTCCTCCCTGCTATGCACGAGATCGGCCTCGATCTGTAATATAACTCCTAGCCTGGCTTGATCTGGAGTGACCCTATCTACACTGATAGGAACTCTAGGAGTCATCACTTTCCAACCAAGTTGGCCCCAAGGGTCGGCTCGAGCCTCTCTAACCCCATAATAGACTATAGGGACAACAAGAAGTGTGTCAACATACGACAACCAAAACTATTGTCGAACTCTGTCTACGGGATGGGTCTCAACTTTGGTTGTCCTATCAACCAACTAAGTTGTAGTGTTGTAGGCAATCAAATTAACTCCGTCATCACCCCACATTTCAACCATGTCCTGGAATGGTTGTGTGACCATATCATCGGTAGTAAGCATACCTACAGGTTGATGTGCCCCCTGAGGGGAGTCATGATTGTCCACCTCATTTTCCTGATGACCCCTAGATTGTCTATCCAAACTCCCTTCTGGTAGGAGATCATCCTCTCATACACCCAACACATCACCAAAGTGGGATGGCTCAGGGACTTGGCCTGAATTCTGACAACTCGATATAAATCATGATAAGTAGCTCCGAATATATCAACACCCAAAGCATAAATGTGACCATACTACTCAATACTTTGGAAAATGGGATCCCAACAGTAAAGGATTTTTTCCCCACCCTTATCTGCTACCAAGCGCAAAGCCAAGATATCAATAATGGCCTTACACATAGAAGGGATAGGTGTAGAGGTAACAGAAAGAAGTCTCATGCCCTGTTTGGCACCCAGATTGCACATCTGACCATCCCCCATCTAGGCAGTCCATTGAGGTGATTTCTCCACTGACCCCACACTATCAAGTGTCAGCCTCCTACCTATCACAAGAACACCCAAAATCCTATGCACGTCCTTTAAAGTAATGGCCCACTCTCCTCAGACCCCCGGTAGCTAGAAAGTGTTTTGTTCTGTGTCCCAATAGTTCAAGAGGTCACACAACAAGTGACTAATTGGTGATACTAACACCATCTGAGATAATCTCCACAACCCTGCTTTGTGTAACAAGTCCATGTCTGCCTAGGACAACTGATCTAAGACCCCTGAAAGTCATTCACACTCTCTGGCTTGGCTCCATCGGATGTAAGAACTCTGCATCCACCAAAACATCAAAAAGATCAAGTTAGAAACATCTCGTGCGTAGCGATCTCATCAAAAAAATTATAAAATGACATAAAAACCAAAAATATCCATCACACTTAGTCTAATTTATCTTCTGCCTCGACAATTATGAAACCACCCCTCTGTGCAGAGTGGCAGTTGCATAACCGCCACCTGCACAGAATAACGATCGTGTCAAAAGGGGCATGTCGTACCCTAGGGCCTAAAAACTTCAAAAAATGCAAAAATACATTGTTTTTCATAAAATAAAAGACACACACATCTAGGCACCCCCCTTATGAACATTTTAACTATAGGATTATCAAAAATATCCCCCCCTAGGTTGATATTTTCTGATTTTTCACGTTTTGGATTGAAAATGAACAAATGCAAATAGCTCACATGTTTCTTAATCGTTGTTCCTCTCGTTGGCGGGGCTGCCATCACGTCGAAATAATCTTTGAATCAACTGTAATCTTACATGAAACCGTCACCAGTGATCCAAAGCTCAAAAATTCTCTAAGTGGGTGAGTGAAAATGATTTCTAAAAATAACAATTCTTGTTATATATAGCATGTTTTAACTCCATTTTGAGTGTGTGTGTTTTGCAGGGCTGGAGTGATGTCACAAGTATATTTCTATCCTCGCAGATATGGTTAGTCCTCTTGTCATTTTAATTTTAGTATATTTTGTCAATTTCATATCTATCTGGACTTGATTATCATTTGTTTCTTGCAGGTAGAGACAGCTTGGGATTGGCGTCACTTCAACATACAGACGTGAAAGGTATATCATCTAGCTCCCCATTTTGGGAACGCCATACTCAGACTCTATGTTCTACACCTCTTTATGGTCTAAACACTTCTCCAAGGGGGCAATATGTACACACCCAATTTCGCACGTGCTACATTGTCGGAAACGGCTCAAAGTCCCATATGATGATTATTATATTTTTCAATGGTGTTCAGGTCTTATTTCATATTTGTAGTGTATATTTTTGGCTTAGTTTACTTTCCTTAGTCATTTCCATTCTTTTCATGCCTTTCATTATCATTCTGCAATGTTTTTCTTTAGCTCTTGATTTTAAGTTACGTAACTGTCGCAGCGGTTACGTAACCGTTGGTCTGCCTTCACTGGCGGTTGTGTAACCACCCTGATGGTTCTGTAACCGTCGGTCTGTACAGACCGGGGGTCCTGTGTGTTTTGACCGAGACTTCCCATGTGTGATTTGAACGCGTGTTACTTCTTCCAACTCACCTTTTACGCATGTTTCTTGGTCAAATTGGTTGTTTGTAGGCTTGATGGATACGTACCAACTTCTTCTTCCTCTTCTATTGCTAATTGAGAGTTAACTACCCCTCCTTTGAGTGAGGTGGTATTCCTTGGTTACCAAATGGCATAGACCATTTGTCGACCTATGTTTTATAAAATCCAAGCTTCGTCCTGAAGCATTGGCCAAAGATTTTTGTTGTGAATTGCATCGTTATGATGTCATAATCTTGCTAGGAAATACACAATCAAGCAAGTTCTCTTGCATTATTATTCTCCTACCTGCATTGCTACCATATTTTTTGTAACCCACCATTGCTCCAACACTTCTTCTGCGCTACCCAACATAGTTCCCTGGATTCATCTTAGCACTAAAGTTGGAAAAAAATTGACGGGACATCATAGTAAATCATCACTGGATTTGCCACTATTTTACAAATTATGTACTTGGATTTCTTGAAGCTTTCTTGATTTATTTATTTAATTTGTATGCACAATATTGACTAGAGTAGTTAAATCATTTCAATTCAAATCATTGCAATAGTTAAGTACTTACTGTAGCTTTCATTTTATCTTGACAAAGCTTATGTTGATAGATTTCTTCCTTGCCCATCCTTGTGGGTTTGCAAGGGAAGTTTATTTGGACGAAAGCTTCCACATTTGTTTAAAGCAATTGCAATTCCATTTCAATCTACAATCTCCATTGAACCCTTCTTTACTTCTACTGGGGATGTTTCAAGGGAATAAGTGCTTCTGAGAAGCTTTTACTTCTTCCTGTGTCTCTGAGGTGGAACATACGATTTAGATCCACAATTATAATTTGGAAAATCTTTGTTTATTTAAGATAGTTTAAATTCATTCCACACAGATAAATAATCACATTAGATTATTTATTTGTTAGGTTATGTTAGTAATATTGTAGAAGTAATTTCATTTCTTCGTACTTCTTCTGTAGGTTTCCAGAAAGCATCAAATCCAAAAAGATTAGTTTAATTTAATTAGATTGTTTTTTATTGCTGTATTTCCTTTATATAATTGAAAAAGCCAAAAAAAAAAAAGATTAGATTTCCCTTATTTAATTAGTTTTCTTTCTTGCATTAGATTAATTGAGTACACATTTTGCATGACCATTTCGGGTCCTAGAGAACCCATGGATTACATTTTTGAACCAATAGTGTCATAACCAAACCTATTGGTGGCCTTATTAGATATAGATCAAGGCCTTTTGTTGGTTGTAAAATCTGATTTGAGGACAAGCAAAATTCAGGGGACAACAGTCCCTCCTCTTTATGGGAGAGGTTCCCTTATTGGACACACAAACAAAAAGGCAAATCTACTTATTTACAAATGTACAAACTATCAATATTTAAATGAGGATTTTGATGCTTTAGATGTCTTCATCTCATAAGATTTCCAATACAAAAGAAAATAATATAGAAGAATTAATAGCTCAGGGAATGAAGAAAGAAACACTTTCAGATATATAGATCTCAGAATAATACCTTACTTATGCATGCATGAGTAATAAATTCTGAATCATACACATTTGAATACATGACATATATGCAATAGACACAAAGTTCTAACCACAAAATCAACTGAAAGACACAAAGTTTCTTATTCAAATATATATATATATATATATAACCCGCATGAATCAGATAGAGAGCAGAAATAAACAAACACATGAAAGGATGAGAGTAGAATTTCTTCTGTATTACTTGCCAATTCAATATCTTTACATCAAAACATCAAAATCCAACCCCCTTAAAATGAAAGGTGAGGCCTTTTATAGCTACTTGGGCAGTTACAAACGGAGTCTCTTTAGTTTCCTTTCTTTTAATGACTCATTAATGCTTAATCAAAAGTATCTTAAGTTGGCCTTAACTGCAAAATACATCATTAACATAATGCCAACTTTCAAGAATATAAGAGAGTTTAAAAGAAGGATTCAAGAACTAGCTGAAGAGACATTCAAAGAGGAAGCAGCCATAATCTTTTTCTTCAATATTGATTTCTGAATTTGACCAATACTCCAGCTATCTCCATGCCTCTTGGGATGGTGGTGTTGGCAATGGCATTAGTCTAGAAATTCAAGCAACCTTCCATTTCTTCCCAAAAATATCCATTATGTGAAAAACCCTTGATTGCTTCAATGATTATAGTACACAATGCACATATTTCTTTCACATTTTCTTTGGTTATATCCTCGGAATTGAAAATTTTTTCTTTGATGAGGCTCTTGAATTCAACCTTGATATCTTGCATTGTATTTCTACTGACAGAGTCTTCTTTGAAAAATTGGCAGCAAAGGTCTCTGAATTTATCTTGTACACAGGTCTTGAAAGTTCTCCCTTTTGAAACATATTCCTCAACTCATTGATTGCTTCTTTAAGGATCTTTATTTTTCATTCTACACTATGCATCGATTTCTTGGATAGATTGTTCTTTGAATCGTCAAAGACTTTAGTTGCAATGAGGGTTTGCTCATCAGTTATACTTATCTGTCTGAGATCTTGTATATAATCTACCCATAGCTTGAGCTCCTTTTCAAAACCATTGATTCTCTGCTGAATTGAGTAAATATTGTCATATGCTTTGTATGCTTCATCCATAAAATTCAGACCTAAAACTAGCATATCATCCACCATTGCTTCCATAGCCTTTCCATAGACAACATGTTTATGAACGTCCTTAATAACTTGAACTTCCTCATTGGTTAGGATATCAGGAGGGGGCATTGCATTTGGAGGAGTTGGATCAATTACCTTATCACTGGCTAGGAGAGATCTAATAAAATCTGAGAGAACTTATATATGCTCTTTAAGCTGCTCTTGAGACTACTTTCCTTTTTCTACTCTCTCAATCACCCTAGACATTGTTTCTTTTAAATTCTACAACTCACTTTCAAGAGTAAACTCTCCCAAATGGATCCTTGTCAATTCCAAATCACTCATCATCAAGTATTTCTCATCCTTATCCACTTTAGGCTTAGCAATCTCCAAAATTTGTTTTCCTTGAGAATCAAACACCAATCTAGAAGTAGTTTTCTCTTTCTTGGTAGGTGGGGCTGGATTTGTTTCTAGGAGAGAAGCCACTGCATCAAATTTGGGAGCAACAATTTTGGATGAGCTTTCCTTTTCTTGTTGTCTACAAATGGTTGAACCCAAGAAAAATAAAAATAGAATAAGAAGGAGCAAGAGACCCAAGTGCAAGTGTGCCCATTGCACATAAGGTTTGAAAAATTGATACTTCCAAAACATATGTTTAAACTTTAGAAGTAGGCAATTCTTTGACAGGAGTTTTTTTGATAGATGGTTCTAGGACAACCAGTGCTTCTACCTCTGAAGTATTATCTTTTTAATGATCATCTTCTTCCTCTTCTTTTGTGTTACCTCCTTCAAGGTTACTTTCTTCATGTTCCTTCTGCTTCTTTCTTCATCATCATCATTACATAGATATCCATAATTTTCTCAATTTCAGATACTCTTTCAATTGTTTTGGGGATTAACAATTTTCACTTTCTCCCTCAATCACTCTTCTATTTTTCATCCTTCTTAGCTTTCCCCTTTTTGGTGTACACCAAAGTTGAAGATTCTAGGGGGGAGGAAGGGGGAATTGTGCTTGTGCCTCAGGGGTTGTTATAGAGTTGAGGCCTTTTGAAGAGTAGATGCTTCTTGAGAGGAATACCTTGACCTACTTTCTCTGAACATAATCATTTTCCTATCAAACCAAACCTTGGTTCTGATCAAGACAAGATTTATGAGTTCCTTCAAATCATCCCTTTCCTTACTAAACCAATCGATAGTTTCAATAGGAGTATGCTTGATAGAAATTTCATATTCAAGAGACTACCGATCTTGATCATCATCTTATAGTTCATTCGATACCTTATATACATCAAAATCCCTAATTTTTTGGAGAGACAACCTGCCATAATACCTTCTTCCGGCTTCATAGTCATCAAAAAAATCAACCCAATAGTCTTCACTATCAGCAAGATGATGAAAACCCATCCTGAAATTATTAGCAATAAAACCTTTGATGTCAAAACAAGTCCTTTTTGAAATAATGGAAAGTGAAGGAGGGGAAATTGTCCTCTCAACATTCTGGGAGCATCCAAAGCATTCCTGCAGGTGTAAGTTACCCAATGTGATTGGAAATTGTATGCCTGCAATCTTCTTATCCTTGCAAGTTCTTTGAATCTTATCAAGTTTCCTAAAGAACTCAACTAGGGTCATTTTATCGTTACAACACATTGTAAGTTTCAAGGGTGTTCCTTCAAAACCATCTAACTAGATGTAAGAAAACTTCCTGAATTGACTGAAATAACTCACATAGATAGAAATCAATTCATCAATTTGGCCTCTTCCAAGAATCTTTTAGTTGTGCTACCCTCTAACAATCTAAAAATATACATGGTGAATGCATCATTCACCCTCCTGAAATGATGATTGTTGATATTCAAAGTTAGTTGTGGTAAATATTCATATATTAGAGCACCTTTCTTGTCCTCATTAGGGGAAATTCCCAACCATTCTCTATATGTTGTTATGGTATACATCAGATAAGAAGTCATGTAGAAAGTCTTAGTTCTTTGTACATTGACCAGGTTTTCACTTAAGACTAGTCACAAATGATCTCTCCCCAATTTATATTTTGTTTCCCTTCACATATGATGTTGATATAAGGGCACATCCAGAAGTGGAACTCATTAGTTGAGGGTAGCCCCATTATCCTAGCAAGAAGGGTAATGATATCTGACAGTGCTCCTCTTTGAAATCAATTCTGTACATGGTTTTGGGCAGTCTTGAGGCTCCTTTCTTTGGGTTTTTAAACCAAGACTTGGCCACTCTGCTCTTGTATTGTTCACTATCTTGATCAAACAATTTCCCTAAGCTTGCACCATGGTGAGATGTATTTGAATCCTTCAAAAAGGGATCTTTAAGGAAGTGTTGATACAATGTAGCATCCAACCTAACAATTACCTGTCCTTGAGATCAATGATTTCCTTAATGAAGGATTGAAGTGAGAACCACAATCTAATTATGTCTACACATTGAACGGAAACAAGAAAACCTCCTATGTAGTTATCCCAATTTTTATTGATTAGTGAGCAATAGTTGTAGGATTCTTCATCATTGTTCATGCCCAAAAATCATTGAAGGTCTATTTTGACATCACTATCTCCTATATCAGGTATAGAGGTTTCTAAAGAAGAGAGATGTTCATGTGGCCCTTAAAATGAATCTTCATGATGAGTAGATGACTTTTTGAACAACTAATGGAGAGAAAATTTATAAACCAACAGGCAATGATTGGCTGGAAAATCGTAAAATTTTTGAGAACTTCTTGAACCTTTGAATTTTTCTTTCAAACGAACTGTGACCTCTTTCAAAATGCACTTGGAAATTTTGAAAAATACTAGAAAATGCTTCGCCACGACTAAAAATAGTGGAAAAGAGATATAAACAGAAAACAAAGGCCAATTGCAGGGATTATGATGGAAAAGTGAGATTTCCCTATAAATTTATACACGTCCCATTTTGAATAGGTCAGCAGGGTGCATTGAATGCTTGATTTAATGTATTAATGGGAAGCATGAGACACAATATGCTACGTGAGACTATGGAATGCAGATATGGTAGAAGATTAGAGCACAACTAGCATGATGAGGACATTAAGGACACTTGGGACATAAAAGCAAAATCCCCACAACATAAAGGAGGCTCTATGTATGATGTAAAAAATGCAGGTTTGCAGGTTAGAACTAGCCCGAAAGCACACGGGACACTTGGGACATGAAAAGATGAAATTCCCACAATACACTAAAAATCGGGTAAGTTGGGAAAAACTTACATAGCCGGCCCTTGGGACATTAGGACACAAGTTCTTCGCAAAGCCGAAATACCCGCATAACAAATGAAACTTAGTTCATTTTGGGGAAATTAGGGAAGCTTCAGGGAATAGAGGGCCCAATGGAACATGGTACACGTGGGACAGAAAAACCTGAAAAACCCACAATGCAAAGAGAAAGTCCCAAATTTTTTCTAACTGTTGAAATTTCATCCTTTGACATTATACTTCACAAGGCAAACAAAACATGATAATGATTAATCTCATCAATTTTTTTGAAAAGTCTCTCAAAAACGCACAAATTTTTTAAGGGGTGATAATAAATGGCTCTTTTTGGGGAGGAACTATCTTGACGCAAGAAAATGACAAGGCAGGACAAAGGACCCTAAAATCTCTGGGGAAAGGCAAGTGCAAATCCATTGGGCAATAGAGTCAAGAATGGGGCAATACAGAAGAAGAACACATGGGCAACAAAAAACACAAACCAAAGACCAAAAATAAGGACTATACAAGATTGTACAAAGGACTTCCTAATCACCTAGGACTGAAACAACTTCAAATACTACCCACTATATGGAAATGGAAGAGAGGTTCCATCCATATAGCTTAAATAAAATGAATTTTCACCAGCAAAGTGTCTAATTTTGAAAGGACCCAGCCAGAGAGAATCGAACTTACCATGACTTCCTCGAGGTTCTCACCTCTTGTCCCAGAGTAGGACAATGTCTCCAACCTGAAAGTCCCTAGATCTAGATTTCTTATCGAACAGTTGTTTCACCTTTTTCTGATGTGCAATAATTATGTCCACCACCTGCAACCTACCTTCATCCAACTCTGCAGGTACATGATTCTTTTCTCCAAGACACTGGTGAAATTTGAATCCTCAATAGTTTTCATTAATTGCAAGGCTGGCAAGTTCCATTGTCACTGGTAACTGAGCTTCTGTCCCATACACCACCTAAAACAGAGACATCCCAATTGCTCTTTTAGGAGTGATTCTATCTACCCAAAGGGCATCATAGATCTTTTTGTGCCAATTCCTCTGAGATTCATTCACAAGCTTTCGAATGATAGTCACCAAATTTTTATTTGTTGATTCTTCATGTCCATTCCCTTGTGGATAGTAATCAGAAGAATGTGTAAGACAAATCCTATATCCATAGTAAAATTCCATCAATTCATAAGAAGAGAAATTAGGGGCATTGTCAGTGACAATTTTGTTTGGTACTCCAAACCTGATCAAGATGTTCTCCTTAATAAAATTGCATACCACTTCAGAGGTTGTACTTTTAACCAGAATGGCTTCTACCCACTTCGTGAAGTAGTCAGTAGTAGTCAGAACATGAGTATGCCCAGCACTTGAGTTGGGATTGAGAGTTCCTACAAAATCTAGCCCCCACTATTGAAAGGGTTCTTCAATTACTACTAGTTTGAGTGGTAAGGTGGCTAGTTTGGGTCTACCAACAAAATTTTGACGTGCTTGACATTTTGTGACCCGCTTAGTTGCATCCTTGAATAAGGTTGGCCAATAGTAGCCTGCATGACAGGATTTTATGAGCAGTCATAGCAGATGCAAAATTCCACCACAAGCTTGAACATGAAACACCCTGAGCAACCTCTTTTGTTGCTCTTTATCCACACATCAAAGAAACCTTCTATCAATCCCCCTATTGAACAATGAGTTGTCCCAGAGTACACATTGTGTAGATCTTAGTTTAACAACTCTCTTCTCTTTAGCATTAAAATGGGCTAGACATTCTCCATATGTTAGAAAATGGAAATATCTGCATACCATTCATCAGTTGAGCTAAGAAAAAGGACAGTGGGGATATCAAGCATCTTCTTCTTTGAGATAGGTTACCTTTGGCACTGTTAGCAATCAATTCACAGAGACCCTTGCCTCGAACTAGTTTGGTTGGCCTGATATCCAAATCATACTCTTGCACTTTTTCCACCCAATTTCCTCTTTTAGTCCCAAATTCCTTGTTGTGTGAGGATTGATTTAATAGTTGTATCAGGTACAAAGACAATAGAGTGAGAATTGAGGATGTAGAAGCGGAATTGCTTGACTGATTTAACTACAGCAAAAACATGCTTCTCCATTTGTGTGTATTTCAATTCATGATCCTTCAAGACATAGCTCATAAAATTAATGGGAAGTTCACATCCTTGAGGATTCTTTTGTACCAAGATAGCTTCCAAAGTATTCTCAGTGGCATAGCAATAGACTATGAAATCTTTCTCAAAATCAAGACAGGCAAGAACACGTGTTCTAGTAATATATTTTTTGATATTTTCAAAATATTCCTTCCCTTTCGGTGTCTAGCAAAAGGATTGTTTTCCTTTCATCATTTGAGCTATACTCATAGTCAATTCTACAAAATCAGGGATAAATCTTCTTAGAAATTTTATTTTTCCAAAGAAAGAATGCACACCTTTTTTGCTCGTAGGTAGGGGAATCTTCTGAATAGCCTGGACTCTCTCTGGGTCTATCTTGGTCCCTTCTTTGGAAACAATATGTCCAAGAAATTTTCCCTCCGTAACACCAAAGATGGACTTCTTTGGATTTAGGGATATCCCATGCTTCCTGCACTTCTAGAGAACAACCTCAAGATGTTGGAAATGATCCTCCCTCTTCTTGGAGAAAATAGTCAAGTCATCAAGATATATTACAATGCACTTTCCCTTTAAATCACCAAAATCTAAATCCATTTCCCTCTAAAAAGTGGCACCAACATTGATGAGACCAAATGGCATCCTTCTATATGTAAAAGTACCCCAGGGAGTTGTGAAAGTTGTCTTGTGTTGATCAGGACATCTACTTCAATCTGATTATACCCTGAGAAACCATCCAACATAGATAGCATCTCCGAGCCAGTGACAGCTTGCAAGATTTGATCCATCATGGGGAGTGGATAGTTATCCTTGAGGGAAGCCTGGTTTAAGTTTTGAAAATCCACACAAATTTGGATCTCTTTGTTCTTCTTCCTTACAGGCACAATGTTGGCTATCCAGGCCGAATGATGAATAGGGAAAATTATCCTTGCATTCAACAACTTCTGAATCTCCTGGTGAATGGTATCTGCAATCTTGGGATTGTACTGCCTTTTCTTTTGTCTGAAAGGCTTAATTCCTGGCTTTAGAGGAATGTAGTGTTGCATTTCCCTTGGTTTGAAAGACTTTAAAGAATCATATGAATAAGCCAGCACATCAACATATCTTTTTAACAATTCAATCATTCTATTCTTTTCTTCTCGAGTGCAGCATTTACCAATTATAACAAGCTTAGGCTCTTCTTCACTTCCAATGTTAATTTTCTCATGCTCTACTGATTGATGAGCTCCATGTGATACCTTTGACTTGATATACCTATCATGTTTGTCAAACAAATCCTCCAGGATTACCAGTCCTCTAGGTATCTTGTTACCTTTCAGTCTTATACAACCATCCTTATCAGATTCTTCTTCGACTCCTTCTTCAGGTATAGAAGATGGTACAAACTCATGAGGATCAGCCTCACTTCCTTCAAAATATAGTTGGCTGAAGTTGTCCTTAAGCTCAAGAAAAGAGAGCAAGTGTTGATCATCATTGAATACCTGCCAATTATTGACATTATCTGGCACACTTGGTCTGTGTATCATCTCGATTGTAAACTTCTCTTGAGTGAAGTCAGGGTGAGGGATCAACAAGGATCCTGATACAGCTAAGGCATCAGCTCTAGTGTTCTTTTCTCTAGGTACAACCTCAATGGAGAAGGCATCCAATAACTCAATTGAATCCCATACCAAATTCCTGTAATGCTTGAGCCTTTTATTTTTTACCTGAAACAGCCCTCTGACTTGTTTGACAATGAGTTTTGCATCTCCTCATGCACAAAGGTTCTTTATTCCCATTTCTCTTGCCATTTCCAAACCTAAAAGAAGAGATTCATATTCCATTGTATTATTTGTATTTTCAAATTGCAGCTTATAAGAGAAAGGGTAAGACTTCTTTTCAAGAGAAAACAGAACCACACCTGCTCTAGAACCAGCTGAAGAGAAACTACCATCAAATTCAAGAATCCAAACACCATTAGGATCATCTATCACACCCTTGGGGGCCTTCATCTCATCTTCTGACATGATCATGTAATTACCATGACCAATGTCTTCATAGAGAATTTGTGCTTTAGGGTCATCTGTTTTCTGCACAATATACTCAGTTTGTCTTTCAGGTAACAACTTCTTCATTTTTCCATTAACCGGGATGAGAGCATGTGACCAATCCATTTGAATTTCTCCTCCCACTTCTTTACAAAAATTTCTACTCAGCAACATACCATAGGATGGAGGAATGTCTTACTACCAAAATGGTAGCTTTGACCCTTTTCTCTGGGAAAGCAGAAAAAGCTACTTATGCATCCTTGATCCTTCCTACAAGTGGCACCTCCTTACTTTCTATAGAATAACATGAACCAAATGTGTGTCAAATTCAAGCCTAAAGCATGAGAAACTTTAGCAGGCATCACATTGTTTGATGCTCCTGAATCAATAACACAATTACTAAGCCTATGACCAGTTATAAGCAATGTGACATAGAAGGGCTCAATCTTTTCAATTGTAGAAGGTGTTGCAGCCATCAAATTTTTTTGAGGTGAAGAGGTGGGAGTAGGCAATAGGCCTTTGGAAGTGGTAGATGATGAGTTAGGTTTGGATTTGAAAAACTTGACTACCTAGGAAAAGGCATCAGGGTGATTTTGATATAACTCAGCTTCATAAATTTGGATCTTGGTTTTCTTGATGTGATCAATTATGTCAAAAGATCCAGAGGTAGATGGGGCATCTACACTAGAAGAGGTGGAAGCCTTAGGCTTATCATTTTTGGCGGTTGAGGTTGTTTTTGACATAGAGGTTGAAGTTATATTATCTTTAGGTGCAGAAGACGAAGAGGTAGAATTGTTACTTACCTTTTGAGTGGAAGTGGTAGGGATAGGGGCTCCTCTTCTAGAAACAATTGGAATAGTGATAAAAACCTCTTTGCATTTATTTGTAGGTTGGGTCACCTCCTTATTTTTTTTATCTGTTCTCTGGTCATAACAACATATGATTCGTTGTTCATATCAATCACTACTTCATCATAATTATCTTCATCATCATCAACCCCTTCAGTGGTAAGGAAATTAACTTGAGAATCACTTGCTTCTTCTAGAACCTCTTCTGCTTCTTCCTCAGGCTCCTCATACTCTTCAACCTCTACTTCATCTTCAAGCTCTTGAACCTCACACATTGCATTGACTGGAACCTTAAGGGGAGGTGCTTCAATTGCTAGTTTAGGTTGGGTAGAAGGAAAATGATTTTGGGGTTGAAAATTTCTCCTTGGATATCTTTATAAGGAGTGTTTTGAGTTAATTGCTTCTTGATTATTATAAGATCATTCACTAATTTTTGTACCACTTGATCAGAATTGGTTCCTGAAGAAGAAGCTTTAGCTTTAGGAGGTTCCTTTTTTAATTTCCCAGACATTATGAGATCATCTTGACACTTATGGCCAAGCATTGATCAACATCCAAAGTGACAAAATTAGCCCTTCTCAATGTGTATCTTACCTCTGGTAATTGTGCATTCAGGAAGAAACATTTCTGAATTTGATCCATAGGATGAGTGGCTACTGGAATTTTATTTACCAATTTGTTAAATCTTTCCACAAACTCTCGCATGGGCTCATATGGTTCTTTCTTTATCTGAGAAATTAGGGCAAGGAGAGCATGCACATCCTCAGCAGGTTTGAACTGATTTTCAAACTGTTTCCTCATGGTATCCTAGTTAGTGATACACCAGCCGGAAGATGATAAAACTAGTCTACAACATTTTCCTGTAAGTGTTTCTACAAAAATCTAACAGAGACATCTTCATGCTCAACTCTGAGAACTCAACAAGCCATGATGAATGCAGCAATGTGTTCATCTGGGTGCACCTTCCCATCTCCTCTGAATCTAGGAAAATTATTTCTATTCCCTTTTGGGAGATCATGCAATGGTTGAGAAAGAGCCAAAGGTCCAACCCATTGTCCCCAAGGTAGAGGTGCTACCATTCTTGGAAAAATGGTTTGTAAAGGGACTGCAACTCCAGCCAACACCAAAGCTTGGATGTTAGGGCTTGATTGTGTTTGAAAATCAACGTTCTCTGCAACTCTATCCTTAGTAGGAGGAGTGCTTGTGGATCATGTTCTTCTATTCCTTCTTTCTAGAGTCTGAATGAAGCCTTGTTGTTCCAGTAATTGAAAATATGGATCTTCAATACCCTGTGCTCTCTGGCCTCATGTATATATTCTATCTGCCAGTGTGTTGTTGTTATTGGTTTGATTGAAGTTGTTTTGGTGGGATGCACAAAACGTGCCCCATGGTGGGCGCCAAAAACTATTGGTTGTAAAATATGACTTGAGGACAAGCAACAGTCAGGGGACAACAGTCCCTCCTCTTTATGGGAGAGGTTCCCTTATTGAACACACAAACAAACAAGAAAATCTACTTATTTACAAATGTACAAATTATCAATATTTTAATGAGGATTTTGATGCTTTAGATGTCTTCATCTCATAAGATTTTCAATACAAAAGAAAAGAATATAGAAGAATTAATAGCTCAGGGAATGAAGAAAGAAACACTTTCAGATATATAGATCTCAGAATAATACCTTACTTATGCATGCATGAGTAATAAAGCTCCTGAATCATACACATTTGAATACAAGACATATATGCAATAGACACAAATTTCTAAGCATAACATAAACTTAAAGACACAAATTTTCTTATTCAAATATATATATATATAACCCACATGAATTAGATAGAAAGCAGAAACAGATAGAACACAGGAAAGGATGAGAGTAGAACTTCTTCTGTATTACTTGCCAATTCAGTATCTTTACATCAAAACATCAAAATCCAACCCCATTAAAATGAAAGGTGAGCCCCTTTTATAACCACTCGGGCAATTACAAACCGAGTCTTTTCAGTTTCCCTTCTTTTAATGACTCATTAATGCTTAATCAAAATATTTAAGTTGGCCTCAATATTAAAAATACATCATTAACATAATGCCAACTTTTAAGAATATAAGAGATTTAAAAAAAGATTAAGAACTAGTTGAAGGGACATTTGAAGAGGAAGCAACCACTCTTTTTTTCAATACTTGATTTCTGAATTTGACCAATGCTCCAACTATCTCCATGCCTCTTGGGATGGTGGTATTTGCAATGGCATGAGTCCAGTAAATTCAAGAAACCTTCCATTTCCTTCCCAAAAATATCCATTCTCTGAAAAACCCTTGATTGCTTCAATGATTATAGTTTGAAGTGCACATATTTCTTTCATTTTCTTTGGTTATATCCTTGTTTGAACAATTTTTCTTTGATGAGGTTCTTGAATTCAACTTGATATCTTGAACTGTGAATTTCTACCGGAGTCTTCTTTGAAAAGTTGGCAGTGAAGGTCTTGAAATTCATCTTAACACAGGTCTTAAAAGCTTCACCTTTTGAAACATATTCCTCAACTCATCAATGGCTTCTTCAAGGACCTTTATCTTCCAATCCACACTATGCACCCATTTCTTGGACAGATTGTTCTTTCCTCATCAAATACTTTATTTGCAATGAGGGTCTGTCATCAATTGTACTTATCTGTCTGAGATCTTATATACAATCTACCCATAATTTCAATTCCTTTTCAAAACCAGTGATGTTGTGGTGAACTTCTTTGTTGAATTGAGAAAATATTATCATATACTTGTATGCTTCATCCATGAAATTTAACCTGTGACTAGCATATCATCAACCATAGGCTTCCATTGCCTTCCCATAAGTAGCATGTTTATGAATGTCCTTAATAACTTGAACTTCCTCATTGGTTAGAACAACAGGTGGTGGAATTGCATTCAGAGGAGTTGGATCAATTACCTTATCCTTTGGCTAGGAGAGATCTGATAAAATTTGAAAGAATTTGATATATGTTCCTCAAGCTGACTCTTGAGTTTGCTTTCCTTTTTCAACTCTTTCAATTACCTTTGACATTGTCTCCTTTAAATTGTGTACTTCACTCTCAGGTGTAGATTCTCCTAGGGGAATTCCTTGTTAATTCCAAATCACTCACAGACAATATCTCTTTCATCCTTGTCAATCTTTAGGTTTAGCAATTTCCATAAATTGTTGACCTTGAGAATCAGATACTAACCTGGAATGTGAGTTTTTGCTTTCTTTGTGGATGAGGAAGGAGGAGTTGTACCTAGAAGGGCTAGCCACAACATCAAATTTGGAGAAACAATATGAGATGGAGTCTTTCTTTTCTTACTCTCCACCAATGGTTGCACCCAAGAAAAATAAGAACTAGAAACAGAAGAGCAAGAGACCCAAGTGCAAGTGTGCCCATTGCACTTAAGGTTTGTACATCTGCTACTTCCAAGATAGATGTTTCAATTTTAGAAGTAGGTACTTCCTTGACAGGAGTTTCTTTGGTAGAAGGTTCTAAGACAACCAATGCTTCTACCTCTGAAGTATGATCTTTTTCTTGGTCATCTTCTTCCTCCTCTTTTTCCGTAACACCTACCTCAAGGTTACTTTCTTCATGTCCTCCTACTTCTTTCTGATCATCATCATCATCATTACAGAGATCTATAACCTGCTCAAATTTAGACACTATTTTCAATTATTTTGGGGAAGAAAATTGTACACTTTCTCCCTCCATCACTTCTTCTATTTTTTCATCCTTCTTAGCTTTCCCCTTTTTGGTGTACACCAAAGTTGAAGATTCAGGGGGAGGAGGAACAAATTGTGCTTGTGCCTCAGGGGTTGTTATAGAAACTTCTTTCTGAAGAGTAAAGGCTTCCTGAGAGGAAGACCTTGACCTACTTGCTCTGAACATCTTCATTTTCCTATCAAACCAAACCTTGGTTCTGATCAAGATAGGATTTATGAGATCCTTCAAATCATCCCTTTCCTTAGTGAGCCAATCAATATTTTCAAAAGGAGTATGCTTAATAGACCTTTCATATTTAAGAGACTACAGATCTTGATCATCATCTTGTAGTTCATCTGGTACCTTATATACTTCAAAATCCTTGATTTTTTAGAGAGACAATCTGCCATAATACCTTCTTCTAGCTTCATAATTATCAGAATAGTCAGCCCAGTAATCTTCACTATCAGCAAGATGATGAAAACCCATTATGAAATTATTAGCAATAAAACCTTTGATGTCAAAGCAAGTCCTTGGCTTGAAATAATGAAGTGTGAGAGGGGAAATTGTCCTGTCAACATTTTGGGCATCCAAAGCAGTCCTACAGGTGTAGTTACCCAATGTGATTGGAAATTGGATGTCTGCAATCCTCTTTACTTTGCAAGTTCTGTGAAGCTTATCCAAATGCCTACAGACTTCAACTAGGGCCATTTTATTGTTACAATACATTGGAAGTTTCAAGGGTGTTCCTTCAAAACCAGCTAACCGGATGTAAGAGAATTTTCTGAATTGAGTGAAGTAACTCCCATAGATAGCAATCAATTGTTTGGCCTCTTCCAAGAATCTTTTAGTTGTGCTACCCTCTAACAATCTAAAAATATACATGGTGAATGCATCATTCACCCTCCTGAAATGATGATTGCTTCTATTCAAAGTCAGTTGTGGGAAATATTCATATATTGGAGCACCTTTCTTGTCCTCATTAGGGGAGATGCCCAACCATTCTCTGTATGTTGCTATGGTATACATCAGATAAGAAGTCATGTAGAAAGTCTTAGTTCTTTGTACATTGACTAGTTTCTCACTAAGACTGTCACATATGATCTCTCCCCATTTTAGATTTTCTTCCCTTCACATATGATGTTGATATAAGGGCACATCCAGAAGTGGAACTCATTAGTTGAGGGTAGCCCCATTATTCTAGCAAGAAGGGTAATGATATTTGACAACTCCTCTTTGAAATCAATTTTGTACATGGTTTTGGGCAGTCTTGAGGCTCCTTTCTTTGGGTTTTTAAACCAAGACTTGGCCACCCTGCTCTTGTATTGCTCAATGTCTTGATAAAATAGAAGTTGGGCCTAAGATTTGGTGAGAGTATTTGAATCCTCCACCACAGGGATTTTGAAGGCAGCATTGATATAATTAGTGTCCAAACCGGGAAATAACCTATCCTTGAGAATCAATGATATATTTTGTGTTTGGTTTGAAGAAGGAACCACGAGCTAATACAGTATCAACACATTGAATGGAAATAGGAAAACCTCCAACATGAGCTATTCCACTTTCTTTGATTAAGTGAGCAATAGGAGTAGGATCCTTGTAGTCAAGTCGTGCCCAAAAATCATCAAGGTCGAGATGTTGAGCATCACTATCTCCTATGTCAGGTATAGATGTTTCCAAAGAAGAGAGATGTTTGTGCCCTTTAAAATGGATCTTCATGGTGAGTGTAAATTTCAAACAATTGGCCAGAGATAAATTTACAGTAGGGACAAGAACAACAATTGCTTCTAAAAATTTTGTAGCAAGCTTCTTGAACCTTTGAATTTTTCTTTCAAACAAACTATGACCTGCTTCTGAAACCAAAATGCACTTGGGATTTTTAAAAAGACTAGAAAATGCTCTCACCACGGCTAAAAATAGTGGAAAGAGGGAGCTGAAATGGAAAACGGAGGCCAATTATGAGAAGTATGATGTAAAACTGTCATTTCCCTATGTATTTATACACATTCCATTTTGAATAGGTTGGTAGAGTGCATTGAATGCTTGAAATTTAATGCATTGTGGGGAATGGATAGACTTTAGACACAATATGCTGAGCCGAGACTATGGTATGCGGATATGACAAAATATTTGTGTATAAATGGCCCATGTGACACTGGGACACTTGGGATGCGGAAATCAAAATCCCGACAGTACGAAGCAGGTTCTATGTATGATGCAGAAAATGTGGGTTTGTGGGTTACAACTGGCCCGAAAGCACTTGGGACACTTGGGACATGGAAAGCTGAAATTCCCACAATACACTCAAATCGGGTAAGTCGGGAAAAACTTGCACAGCCCTTGGGACATTGAGATGTGAGTTCTCTACAAAGTTGAAATACCCGCAGTGCAAAGGGAACTTAGTTTATTTCGGGGAAAATGGAAGTTCGGGGAATAGAGGACTTAATGGAACATGGTACACACGAGACAGAAAAACCCAAAAAACCCGCAATGCAAAGAGAGATTCCCAATTTTTTTCTAATTGTTGAAAGTTCTTCCTTTGACATTATACTTCACAAAGGCAAACAAAACATGATAATGATTAATCTCATCAAATGTTTAAAAAAAATCTCTCAAAAACACAAATTTTTTAAGGGGTGACAAACTTATGAGTTCTGGAAAAATCATCCCTGTCACAGGTTGCTTTGATCACTTGTCGGTCATTCTCATCCATTTTCACTATTTCACCCATTTTCCATACTCACGCATCCCATATGACCATTCAGGGTCCTCAGCAACTGAGAGACAAAGTATATGATCCCTGAGTCTTGCAGTCAAATGTAACTTACTTAGAGACAAACATTGACACGGGTCTTAGAATCTTGGTTTTCTAATCCTCGCCACTTCCACCTGTCACCATTGCACAATTGAACGTCTGAAACGAAGAAGCCGACAAATTCTATGACTTCTGGAAGAACCAGCCTAGACAAAACTAGTTCACATAATCCACTGGTATGTCCCATTCATACGTTTCCACTAGCACTTCCATGACCTTGTCTGGATACTTCTACAAGGAAAATGCAAGACAGTTTCCCCGCCTTCCACAACCCATTACCAACATTTTCCATGATCTAGATATTGACCGTTATTTGTGCACTACTATCATCCTATACCATTCCATATCACCCACACAAGTGAGACAATCATTTGTTGCCTTAGACGAGTATATTCCATTAGTTCTTGTATAAAACATTAGATTTCCTTGATCTTCCTTTATCCACATTTCGCCTATTTCACTTTATATATTCCACATATCCATCTATCCATTCCACATCAGCTAGCACGACCTCGGGAGGTCGAGTGCACCCAAAAGTCACGTATTGATTTTCATTTGTACATGAACTAAAATGAAATTATTCTTTCCTACAATCACATCCTATTTTGTATATTTTTTGAAGGAGAGAGGGGTGTGGAAGCTAGTTATCGAGGCAACAAATTTTAGAGATATCATTGAACATAGTTACCAGTCCATTAATTTTATAAATTTCAATAGTTGTTGTAAACAATTTAAGCCCTTGGGTTTATTAGGTGTATGGAACACACATAAATGTAAAGGGAATTCACTTGTATGTCTCATTTGACATTTTAGAGGTAGGGACACATGGGGTGGATTTGGCATCCAAGGGTACCATATCCATGCATAATTGTGATTAGGGTTTCTCACTAGAAAATAGGGTAACAAAGAGGTTTTCAATTGTCCCAGTCATAAAAGATGGGGGAAAATCCAATATGTTATTGGTTTGAAACCTAATTACAATGCTTCCTCCTTATAACACTTGGTTGAACCACTTTTCAATTATAAACTTGAGTAATTGTAGGAAAGTAAGAAATGTGTAAACAACCATATTTGATGATGCTTCACCCCAGTGGATGGAGGAATGTGAGAACACAATAGTGGGTGGTCTTGAGCCCACTTTATATTTTAATTGTACAATAGGTCAAGAGGATGAAAAGAAAACCATCAGGGTCGATGTCCATGGAATTGATGGCACCAACTTGAGCCTTAATAAACTCCACATATTTGAAACCAGACATCCTCCACACTTTGACAATCTTGTCCCACGAACACAAATACAACAGACATTAGTTATTGTTTACATCCAAGGAAGAAATGGTGCCCATGTCTTTCATCCATGGGAATTATCTATACTTTGATTAGATGGAAGTACAACTATTTTTTTGGCAAGCACAAATGGTTGTCTAACGATGGAAGTAGGACAATCGACATAAAATAAGATTTTTTATTTTTTATTTTATTATTTTTTAGATGCAAGGTTATTGATTATATGACATTTAATTTGTTAGATAACAGTAAAACATAAATAGTAAAATGGAAATAAAAAGACTAAAATTAAAAACCTACACATCCCACACCTATTCCAAGACTCATATTGTTCCTACCCAAATAATATTTACTATTTGTGCTTCAATTTATCATCTCGAATTCACTCAAATTATAACAATCATTATTTATTGAGCCCCTCTAGGTTAAGCTTGAATAATTGCAAGAAAACATGCAATGCATGAATAGTCATCGATAATTGAGCACTTCATCGGTTGGTCATATAACCGGCAGATAGATTTTGTCTGTCGATCAATCTTTGTTTTAAAAAATATGGCGTAAAGGTTTTAAAGTGGACGATGTTTGATTTGTTAGAAAATAAAAATAAATCAATTGAAAGTTGGAAATAGAAAAGTGAAAACTAAACACCTACATGTACTACACCTTTTCCACGGTGCAAATTGAAACACCAAAATGATATGTGTTATCTATGTTCCACTTTATCGACTCGATCTTGCTTACATTTTTTATGTGAGTGCAATTTGTACTTAAAGGGGCATAAATAAAAATGGGCAAAATTCAATAGGTTTCATGTTCAAAACTCCAATGCTTGTTTCTTGGAGCACTTTGTAGTCCCTCTTTTCAATTTTATGCTCGAGTAAGTGCAAGAAAACACATGATGTGTGAACAATCATCGATAGTTGAGTCCCTTCAATGGTTGGCCATACATGTTTGGTGAGAATTTTTTTATATTGAGACTGCATTATTCATGTTTGAGTGAAGCTCGAGCTTAAAGGGCCAAAATAAAGAAATGGGGAAAATCCAATAGTTTCTTAGGTTCAAACCCAATCACACTATTTTTTCCTGTATAACACTTTGTATCCCTCTTTTAAGTTTTAGGATCTAGTAAAAACAAGAATAATTCTAGGAAAATAGGTGATGTGTGAATAATCATTGATAATTGAGTCTTTCTAGTGATTAGTCATATGACTGACATGTATCTTTTATCTGCGAATCTATCTTTATTGTATTGTATTTTATTTTTTTACGTCATCAAGGTTTTCGATTGGACGATGTTTGATTTTTTCAAAAAGATGACTACATTAATGGAAAGTTGGAAATGAAAAAGTGAAAATTAATACATGCATGTACTACACCTTTTCCATGACTCAAATTGTGACATCAAAATAATATCTGTTATTTATGTTCCATTTTATCAACTTATTCTCACTGACATTATCCACGTAAGTGCAATTTACACTTAGAGGGGCCAAAATAAAAAAAATGGATAAAATCAAGTCAAAAACAATCTCACAATGAATTTGAAAGCAATATGGAAGATAATAAATGCAATAAATATTTCTTGCATGTTGGACAGATGGGTGGATGGCCTTGGCTATGGATATGCAAGACCAAAAGGTAAGGCTTAAGCTAGTCTCTTCAAGTGGTATCATCTCTATCACATGTTAACAAAAATAATTAAAGAACACTAATTGTTCTTCCCTCCATGAATGTACGATGGAAATACATTAGGCGTTAAAGAAAAAAGTCACCTTGTTGTTATGTTGTGACGACAAAGTCGCTGAAGTCATATTATTTGTCCTAAAGGGTAAGTACTCTCGAAAGTTATGACAAGGCTAGAGAGCATGAAAGTGAGTCACTTCACTTGATAGAGAACACAAAAGTAAGTAACATTAGCATTATATTAAATCACACAGAAAATCAACCACCCTACGAAAAAATTTCCAAGGGCATCAGCAAGTTAGTTTTGCGATTTGAGTTCAGAAAATAACTGATAAAAGTTATAGATAAAGAGGGGAGGATTACTTAAGTCATTATCCGAAGCCCATCAACCTTTGCAAATTTATTATCCAAATTCCACTTGGAAGTAGTTGAAAAGAATTGATACGGGGAAGATGTTCTGCATTTTTCTTTATTGTTGCTTTGTCTAAGTTTTGGCAATTGACAAAAACTCCAACAAAAGATAACAAACTTTATAGTCATTCTGTTAGCAGTTGTAGTCATGGCTGTTGGAGCTTAAATGAACTATAATATAGGTAGAATCTATCAATTTTTCCTTTATAATGTTATTTTCTAGTTATACTTATTGTTATATTTTTTTATAGAAATATATTTTTGATATTCATAAATCTTAAATCTTAAAGTGTTGAATAATTTCTTTTTTTTGGAATGTAAATTTACAATTTTAAGAAGGTTGTGTATGAATTTTTGTATTGTATTGGACAGTGGATGTGAATTTGAGGTGCCTTGGCCTTTTACCTTCATAAAATCAACGTTGACCACCTACTTTAGCAAGTCCTCGACTTAGACAGGGCTTATCGCGCCCAAACAGGAGTGCCGACAAAAATCGAATATCCAGAGGAAGTCTACAAGGAAGACGAGGGGGCTCAAGCTCAATACATGATGTGTCTGATAATAGTATTACATGGAGGAAGTATGCCTTAAAACGTGCCCGATATACCGGGAAACATGATTTTCTCATATGGGCGGGATTTTGACCTATAGGTTTATGGGATGATTTTGGCCCATGGTTTTGATACCCATGGTTTTGTAAAACTACTTAAGCAATTGTCTATTTATATGGTTTTGTGCATATGGTAGGGATTATGTAACATTGCATATGTGTTTTGAATTCAGGTGTGAATTCTGTAGAGTTTTTTGAGCATAGCTCCAAACAGATCTGGGTATTGTATTGAGAGAGCGATGGCTTGTAATAAAATCTGAGCAAGTGATTCTTGGTGGACGTCGCCCAAATTGGGTGAACCACGTTAAATATTGTCTCTTTATGTTGTGTTATTTTATTCTGCACTTTTATTTGAGATCTGTAATATTTTATGCATATTAGTTTCTATTGTTGCGATTCTGTCAGGGATTTTTCCACATATTTTATCCCTTATTTCCTAACAGGAGGTAACTAACTTTGCTATAAACAAGGTGTACATACCATAACCCCTTCAGGATTTGAACTTGTGACCTCTATTTCAAGAGCACATGTTCTTCACCGTTAGGCCAACTCAGGTGTACTAGATATAGAAAGTGTTGCAATCAAAATGACATTCTTAGGCTTCCACGAGCATAGCAACATGACATCACATATAATGGCTTTTTCTTCAGTGTTTCTAAGCATATTTTTGCTAAGATAAAAATATGAATGACTTAAAAAACTTAATGATGGAAGAAATCCTTTGAAGGTAATCAAGTTGGGAGGGCATCACGCCAAGATGGCATGGAAGCTCAAATTGGTGTCAAAGTTTAAGTTCAAGTTTATAAAGTTTGTTGTTACACTTCGTGTAAAATCATGGCTGAAAAAATAAAATATATGGTAGGATGATGATTGATGTTGCTCATTCAGAGTTTAGTGATAGGATTATCATTGATATTTACAAGTTAATTGGACTAAGCATACAAAGTATTATCATATAGGACCTTGCATTATTTTTAGGCTTTGTTCGTCAATTTTAAACACCCAGGCCTCAGGGGAGAGCTCTCTGACCGTTATGTGTATTTTGACTTAAATTTTTAAAATAAAAATATTGATGTCGAGAGGTCACTTTTCCTTTTGGTTATGGCAATGCAATTTGTAAAAAAAAATTATTTACAATGTGATCATCATAGCAACCCCTCCAAAAAACAAAATAAATTAATTCATAAATTGGTAATCCTGATTTCAGATAAATGTTTATTCTTGTAAGGTTTTTTTTAATAAATAAAAATAAAATTAATGTGAGCTCACGATTTACCTCAAAATAATTCACAACGACGCTATCCTAAGTTAAAAATAAATAGAAACCTAACTAATACTCACATAAATTTATAAAATAAAGTATATATTTACAATAAAAGATGCCACAATGGGTAGATCACTTAGTTAAGTAGGTGGGTTTTTTTACGCCAAAGGAATTGGTTTAAACTAGATCAAAGGTTATTATAGTTGGCACATGCCAAGGCAACATACGGTTCAAATTAGTTGGCCATTGATAAACAAATATTTCTACAGCTATCCACATGGCAACACAACAAACTCTCGCTTTGCTAACTTCCTCCAAACAAAACTTACATTCTACCAGTTACAATTGGTCACAACTGGAACAACATGAACAAATAAGGGATGTACCATCTGTAGTGGTGCTTCTTGGGAAGCGTTGTGGAAGGAGAGAAAAACTAGACTTCTCTCCCCAAAACTCTTCTCTTAGTGTGAGATCACCCAAAAAACTCACTCTTGGCGTGAGATATCCCAAAAAACTTGCTCTTGGCGTGAGATTGCCCAAAAACCTATCCATTGGCAACAAGGTATTCAAAACTAGAAACATCTCCAAGAAAAATATGATAACTTTCTATCTTTTTACTTTTTCATACATCAGGTGCACATTTTCCTTTTACTTTTACACACTTTTACGTACTTATACACAGGTTACTCTTATTTCTTTTCATATACATGAATTTTAGTACTTTACCTCTCTTATTTTATAGGTCCGTCCCTATGCACAACAAGAAATAACTCACATCAACAAGAACAAACTCCAACAACACATGCTACTACACATACACTTCACCTCTAGAGTCTACCTCCCCTTCCTAGTCTCGACGCTTAACATTTCGATCACTTCACACTTCACTTGTCCACTCAACACGCTATCAACTAAACTCTTCTGTACATAATCATAAGGTAGGCATCTTCTGTCTACTTTATGCTATTGAGTATTCATTCAACAACATAAATTGGGGGAAAATGTAGACACAAAATATATGCACCTGGGTACATTTCTAGGTCATAAAAGCATACTAATATATACATGATTCCTAAGCAAGAAAACTAGTAGCTGACAAATCCTTTTGGCCTTCTTACTTTATTTATTTCCTTCTTTATGGTCTTACACATCTTACAGCCCTGTCGTAACTTGAAATATTTATATTTTATGGCCTTGGACACTAGCACCCTGTTGGCGAGAAAAAATTTCGTGTGGAAAAATTGATGGTTATCTAGCCAATGCTCTGAAACTCTAGGTTCCTCTGCTTGGGTGGTGCAACTCCACTTTATTGTGAATGAACAAAAATAAAGATTTGTTTTTGGCAGAGAGGCCAAGGATCCAACAAGCACACTCCACTATACCCGCAGAAAATGGTTACAATAAATTGTAAGGGAGGAATTTGTTGATAAATGGGAGAAGGGGGGTTAAGAAATTAGACAAGGAGAATTAACCCTGTGAGTAGAAAATCAGATTCTCGCCAGAGCCAATTAGAAATTCAACATCCACAATTTTTAAGAAAGAAACAACAAGATTATAGTGTTAACAATCAAAGGAAACCATACACATAAAGATGCACACATTCATGAATCATAAAAGAAAACAATCCCTTTCTTTATTGACATTTTCATCAAGTTGTACAATGCAGGAAATGGAGGAAAATAGTGAAGGAAATTGGAAGAATTGCTATCTCTCTTGCTTAGCTCAAAGAAAGACTCTCTCTTTAGTATAAAAATTTGACAACCCTTAAGAATGAGGGTGGCATTACATTATATAGAATCAGAAACGACTCTTCATCTACCCCCCCATATGACCCTTTGTTGTCTCATTCAACTCGTGCCTTTTCACCTTCCTAGGATCTAGGAAATGAAGTTTCATTTTTATAAATCAAAGGGACTTTTACAATTAAACTTTATAAAGTCACTTTAATGAATAAGAAAAGATAACATGATTACACAAAATGAAGAATTAGAAAGGGGGTAGAGAAGAAGAGGAAGAATAAGAGAAGAGAAGGAAGAAGGGATGTTGACGAAGATGAAGCCTTGATGCCTTCGCCTTGTTGTCTGAGTGATATGATGCAATGTCCTAATGCGGGGAATTCTGGATCGCTAAAAATTTTACACCATGAGATACCTCCTTCGGATGATGCATGAACACCTCAAACTGAGTGTTTAGAAACACTGTTGAATTATATAACTTGGTTGATCACAAACGTTGCTCAATAGGGTTTACTTTGAAGAAGTTGGAGGATGGAGAAAAATCTTTGATGACATTTCACTATATAGCTACACTGTTGTACTCATCAGAAATATTTGAGTACATGCATTTTAAACACTTTATCCTTGCCAATGGTGATCACAATTCCTCCCTTATATGTGATGTTTGGAGATCTCGGGTCACTGAATGAGTGTTGAGAAACATTGTTGCAGGACTTCCTAATGTGAGCTTGGGATGGACGCGGGCACTACTCATGATGACCCTATTTGATACTTGATTGATGAATTACTTAAAATCATTGAGCTATGTGTGGCCAACTCATTTCTAATCACCCGTCTCCCCAAGTGACGAAGATGGATCCACCTGTTGCGTACTACGATGCCTCGCCTTGCTGCAGGACACAATTGGACTCAAGATGATGCTTTCAGGATCCTCGTGGAGTTCTCGTTCCCCTATTTGAACCATGAAACCATCATATAACACCATGGAGGGCCTAAAAAGTGGAAAGATGAGTGAAAATGAAGACGTCTGCAACTTTCTGCACTTGGAACTCAGAATTGTTATTTTTGGAAGCCAGCTCCTGGGAGCTGTTATATTGGGCAGTGTCACTTTTTCTCCTCATTGCTAGTACTGAGGAGTTTCTTTCACATTCCAAGCTTGCCAAAAATATTTTGGGGTAAATTCAAAGCACTTTCCATTTTTGGAAAGTATTTTTTTGCTTTTTTATTTTTTGGATTTTTTTCTTTTTCAACCCACGTACCCTAATTTTTAGTTTGTGAAACTTTCATTACTCTTCTCTTCTGAAAGATTTTTCCGTTTTTAGAAAATTACTAAAAATGCCATGTGCAAACTAGCGGAACTTACTATTTTTGGAAGTTCAATTCTGGGTCTCGGATTAGTGAAAACTTAGTGGATTCTTTCTGGGTTTTTTCTCTTCGATCTATGTTCAAGTTTTTGGTTCAATCCACTACACAGTTTGACAGCAAATGGAAAAAGAGCAACTTAGGGCATAAAACTTCCACTCGCTGCCATTAAAAAATCAAAACATCTTTTGAGATTTAGTTTTTTCCAGCTTCAAGGCGTTTAGATGAGGAATGTTTTCTAAAAATTTCATGAGGATTCGATCACCAGTTCATTAGTTATGAGCAATTCTTCCTTTTCTGACCCTAGGGTTTCTGACAGCTCATAACCATGGTTTTTTCCTCAGAAGACTTGGTTCTTCACTTTGCAGCAATAGAAAATGATATAAAATAATTTAAGGTTTCAGAGATGGCATAAATGGAGGGGTGAAGAGGAATCCATCAATTGAGCTTTCACGGGCTTGCGTTCAAGTAGCATCAAAAGCAACAAGAAACAACAAAGGAGTTATAAAAATTTGCATATTTTGATGCTTGGGAATGAGTTGCAATTTTTTTCACCAAGTACACCAAGTTATTCATGCATTTGGTGCAAAAAAGTGTGCCCTATCCTAATTGGTCCACGTGGTGGAGCTTGGTTGGGCAGAGCGGGGGTTGGGAAATGGAGCATGTGGGGCTCAACTTACAAGAAAGAGCTTAACTGAGGTCATATGATGAAATGAGGGACTAAGAGGATGGGGGAAAAATTTTGTACACCATATGCACCAAATATTTGGTGCACCTGGTGCAAAAAAGTGTGCCACTCTCCCATTGGTTGGATTTCCAACTCAGAAAATTGACTAATTGTTGGAGCTTTACATTGGGGAGCCGCTTCTCGGGGCCATATCTTGAGCTTCCAGAGGAGTTTTGTGGTGAATTTTTATATTATTCTGCCTGAAAATGACCTTTTGAATCCAATGGTGGGGGTATAATATCTTTATTCTTTCATTTTATCCCTGAAAAGTAGGCTTTTTAGTTAGGATCCAAGGTTATGCATGAAAAAAACTGGTTGTGTACATAATGTGCCTAGGTGTTGTGAATAATATGAGATTAACATCCCCTAGGAATCTTAAATACCTTTCCAAAGATATTTTTTTGACTCCTAAATCCTTCTGGAGCTCCCAGAATCACTACATGAAGCTCAAGGGTTATTTTTGCATTGTGCACTGCTTAGGCCTCCAAGACCCACTTTTGCTAAAACTGCTCCAAAACTTGTGAAACCTCTCAAAACATTACAAATATTATTTCACACTATTCTCGGCTCTCTAGCATACCTCCTTGATGAGTTAATGCATTATGTTCCACTTAGGGGGTGTGCACCAACTTTGAGAAGATCAGAAAATGACCTTTCTCAAGCTTGTAAAAAAAGCCTATTTTGATGGATCTTGCCTTGAAAGCACTTGGAATGAATGGGTATCCCTAAATCAACTATGGGAACATTGACATGACACTTTGGACTTCTCAGATGGATGGGATAGGATTGAATTGGGGGTTAGGATGATATGAAAGAGGTCTCAGGATGACCTTTAAGTAAAAATCTTTAGGTAGGGTATAGTTTTCATGCTTGAAAATTAGGAATTTTCTTGTTGCACATTTACATGACAACATACCTAGTTAGGATAGAAGAACTTGGGCACTCTTGTCCCTCCTGGTTGCTCCTGACCCTATCTATCATTTTCTTACTCTTTTGGTTCTCTTTTATTTCTTGGGCATCTTTTAATACTTTTGGTCAGCCTTTCAATTGTCAATTATGAAATTCAAACAAGTGAATCATATATATACTTAGTTATTTCTCTCAAATAAGGTACCAAGCACTATCATTATGTATTATCATCTAATCTTGCATCCAAGGAACAAATAACATTACAAAGCATCCATCTAACACATTCATACAAGGGACACGGGATGCATCACTCTGCATACACAACATAGGAGGGGAAGTTTATTCTATTCCATCCTACACATTTGCATACTTGGAGCAATTTAGATCTAGCCTGCTATCATAGTGTAACTTGAATAAGGGAAAACTAGGGCATCATAACACACACATTCACACATAACTACATGGATTCTGAGATGTAGTGTAGCACTCAGTCGTAAGATCACTCTTCGAGTGACCGTTGGGGTCAGTCTGACTCCCCATTTTGCATCTTATTTATTAGGTTTGATGTGATTTGTGGGTATGTGCAGCTAGGTATCTATTTTGTAGGTTACAGGTATGACCGACATATTTGGAGTGAAACCAAAGTAGCAAAAGAAGATCAACAACAAAACTCCTCCAGTATGGAAAATATCACAACCTAAGCACTTGACTAGAAACTAGCGCCCAAATCAGTCACTAGCTTCAGGGAACTCTTGTCCTCCCATGAGCACATCTATCCTGCACATCTCTAAGCCTCATAATCTCTAGTAAGCCTTGATGAAACTCTTTCGAGCCTGTTCCAGCAGCTCCTTAGGTGAGATCACTTACAGATCACTCAAAAATCAGCTAAGTCATCCATCTCTCCCACTTGCTTAGGGTTTCACATTATTGCTTGTCCATTTATTGTATTATATCATTAGTTACAATAGTTAATATAAAATTATATTTAATTCAATTTAAATTAAATCAGGGAGTGACCAATTCCCAAAAACGCAAGGTCCAAGGAATCAACATATTATCTAAAATCAAAACGTAGCAAGAGGGAGAGAAAGATTAGAGGAAAGCTCCAATAGTCGACATCATTTTTAAGAGGTTATCTCAAATAACTATACCAAATCGATTAGGTATCAATCCAAAAACATCAGCAATAAAAACCCCACGATTGAATAAGGAGTTGACTCAGATCTATGAATCAATAAAAATTACAAACTGCATAAAAATAAATTTGTATTGGTTTATAAATACTTGCAAGACAACACGTCAAACAATGAAATCAAATACATGTCAGGTCTAATGTCTTCATTTACAACAAACATAATTAGAACGAAACAACCATGAATATTTTATTCAAAACACAAGCCCAAAAATGTAAGCAACAAGGAAAAATATTGTTTTCTATTTTCCCAGAACACTAATTCGCTCATATGATTCCCTTTAAGCTTTTAAAAAAATTTACAAATAAATCATTCTAGATTTAATCAAAAAAATAAAACCATACAATATTCCTTTATTTCGATGTAAAACAACAAGGATATAGTGAGGAATTCATGCCTAAAACGGAACACGACTTTTTCCACTTTCTCCTTCAAAAATCAAAAACCCCAATGCGTATGAACATCAAGATGATTTCTATATTGTCCATGATAAAAATGCCTAAAACAAAACACAACTCGCCATTAAAATGGCTCTAAACTTTTGCATGCAAAAGCCAACAAATTTCCCCTATTTTCTCCATTTCAGCATGAACAAATTGAAGTAAGGACTTTTGAGGCCTTTGAAGCTAAAGCTCCTCTTGATGAAGGATTGATAGAATGCATCAGTTCCCAATATAATGAAGTAATCCCTCCGAATAGTTTCCTTGAGCTGAAAAATAAAGATTCTTCAAAGGTATACAAAGATGAGATGTAGGAAGTAACAAAGGAGATCTTTGTGTAAGAACTATCGGATGCGGTATAATTTACGGAAAACCCCGAGTTGATTCTTGATCTCTTAACTCATGCCATGGCCATACAAGAAAAGTAGGAGGTTGCTTCCGGCCCTCCCGTCAGTACTCAAACACCTCACAATGGAATAGAGAAAAAGGATAAGTCCAAGGTTTCTCACAGAGAAGAGGTCAATGAGCATAGTTCTAGGAAAGAAAAGAATTGGGAATATTTAAGAAATTTAAATGAAAAGCAGCCCTAGGGAAGCAGTAGGATGCTCACTGAGAAATCAACTACATGGATAAATGTGAAATGCAACTGGAGCATGAAATTGATTTCAAATAGGATGAAGGCAGTGGAATTTCCAAGCAAAGACCTGAGCATCAAGAAGCTCGCAGGGACTCACTCCTACAAAAAACATAGATAGTCATGAAAGCTCCTAGCTTTCATAAACAATTAAGGATAGGAGGCTACTTTTTAGAACCAGTGAATGGCTTCACAGAACAACATCACTCAGGGTTTCCCTCTTAGGGGTAATGTTTGAGAAATGAAAAGTGTTTCAGTGAAAGCGGGTTGTCCCCTGCCTTGTACCATAGTTGATTGTTAGGTTTGCTTCCCTTTATGTTTTTTTCCCTTCCCGTTGTGTGTCTTGTGTTTCATTTTCCATCATTTTGTGTGAGTGTGTTTTTTCCTTCTTCGTTCTCTCTCTCTCTTGTTTTGATTTGTACATGAGTCCACAGGGCCCAATGGATAAGGCATTGGTCTTTGTTTTGAAATATTGAGATTCTGGAATTATCCATGTCATGTCTTCGCTATGCTCAATTCATGTCATGTCCCCAAGCTAGAGCCAGTTGTTTTCGTGCAAATGTGCAACAGGAAAATTGACAATTTCTGAGCACGACAACTATACCCCTATGCCAAAATTTTCACGTCCTATCATTCCCAGGCACCCTGGGTTTGTCCAATCAGTCTAAGTGACCTCCCGATGAATGTTATCTCATTCCCCTAGGTGATTTAGGAAATTCCATTCATTCCCCCCTAAGTGATTTTAGGAGTTCTTGAAAAATGCTATCTCTGGGCAGTGTTGGGAAGGGCTATCACTGACCTTCCCAGGACTGGAGCAACCCCATGGAGTGGAGTAGAAAATCCAAAATGGATGTGGAGGCAATTCAAAGGTATTGGGACATCATGGAAGTGATTCAAGAATATTCTGGAAGGGTTCAAATAATTTTGGGGTAGTTTCGCCATAATTAGGGTTCAAAGGCCTAGTCTGTGCACATGCCAAAACATCCACTGAGCTTCCGAAGGTGATTCTAGGAGCTCCGGATGAAGTTAAGAGAAAACCAAAACATCTTTGGAAACATAATTCCAATCTATACAAGATGGTGAAATCATTTTTTTCACAACACTTTGATGCATTAGGTCTGCAAGCAGTTTTTCTCAGGCATAGGCAGGGTACCAAATTAAAAATCATATTTTTCATGGCAAAAATGGAAGAATAAATACATGATACCCCCACCATTAGATTATAAAGGAAATTTATAGTAATATCATATAAAAATTTTCTGAAAAAGTCCATCGGGAGCTCAAGTTATCATCATCGCAAGTTGTCCTCTTGAAGCGAGTTCGGGAGTTAACCAAGTTTTGGGAGGACACATGTCATCTCCAAGATCCTGGAGGGATTTTGTGTCCCTGACGTCCCTCAGGGTTAAGGAAATAAACCTTGTAAAAATGCACCCAACCCCCATGTGACCTCTGGAACCCCATGCAACCATCAGGATTACCAGTTCAGTCCTCGAGTGTAATTTAGAGCTCAAATTCCTTGTCGTCGGATCTCCGCTACATGTCATCTCTAGGATCGACATGGAATTTGATGTCCCTCACATCCCTCATAGGTTAGGGACATAAAACCTTGAAAAATTTTCCCATCCCTCTAAGGGAGATTTTTGGTCACCCATGTGACCCGCTTCCAGCCCCTCGGTGTTGATTTTCTAGCTCTCACTCCATGTCATCATATCGATGCCACGTGTTGCCATCTTGCTCACTGTGGAAACTGATATCCCTCACATCCCTTTGAGGTGAGGGACATCAAGGACATAAAAATGTGCCCATTCCCTTCTATGCATTTTTTGAAAAATTTAAATCTGGCACTTAGTCATTATTTCCTCCCATTTCTTCTTCATAGGTCACCTTGCCATTGGTTTACGTCACACCCAGTCTGGCATTGATGCTCTGAACCACCTCTACCAAATGAATAAAAACTCAAATCCATGAAAATACACAGGTACTTAGGAAACAAGGATTGATCAAAATTATTGAAGAAATGAAGAACACAGAGAAAATGAAGATTGTTTGTCAGATAACCATGAAGCCACCCAATCGAAAAATCTTCATATCCTGCAAGATACAAGCCGTATTGAGGTGCCATTTTTTGCAAAATTCCACATTGTTCAGGATGATCAAGATGCAAAAAATGGGAAGGAAAATGGTGCTCTGAAAAATTTGTTCCAACAAAATCTCCATTTCGTGTACCGGCTCACATTTGTCGGATTTCCCATCAATCCGGCAATGGAAACAAGCTAAAATTTACACACAGACTCCAAATGAAAAAGCCTATCGCAATGGAGTTATTTTCATGGAAAACGAAGACAAAAACCAGACCTACAAATTTCGAGCTCCATTAATGGCCATCATGGTAGCTCCATGCTTGAAGCCACTGCCAGGTGAAAATTTTAAATTTTATTTCCAAACATTCTAGTGAGCAAAATCATGTGAAATTCGGAGGATGTGATCGTGATGATGAGCCGAATCCAAAAACATATGTTCTATCGAAAACCAAGCAATGGGATTCAAATTTCTAAAAATAGTAAGTTTTCTTATACATACTCGTTATGTTTGGAAATCCATCATCAAAAGCGGTTATGGCAAAGGCAGTGTGCACTAAAGATTACCAAGAAGCCAAAATAATTGTCTGGAGCAGAAAATCGTGAAAATGACCACTTACTAAAAATAGTAAGTTCCCTATATGGGTCCTTACTAAAAATAGTATGTCAACCCAAGAAGTGACCGAGGAAAAGGTAATGTGTACAAGATTGAATGAGGGAGTTCATCACATCATGACGGTCAAGAAGAGGTAAAAATCACCTCTCACTAAAAATAGTAAGCCTTCCATCTGGACACTTACTTTTAATAGTAAGTTACACTGAAAGGGCAGTTTTGGCACAATGGGACATAGAGGGATGATCATTCAAGTCAACACCATCATTCGGGATCATCCATGGGCATTGTTCATAAGGAATTTGAGACTCATCTTAGGGAATTCAACATTTTCTTTTGACACTCACTAGATGGTTCAGGTCACAGGTATATCATACGCAGGGTCAGAGTTGCGATCATCAGCAGAACAATTCATTCATCTTGGAAAGTGTTTGTGAGCTAATTTAAAGGAAATTCTCAATGTATAAATAGTTTGGAGATGTAGAGTTCACTAGAATGACACACCTCATTGGGTCATCTAGAAGGAGATGCAGACTTCGTCGAAGGAAAATTATTCGTCACCAGTGTTTCTTCCCCCTTCTTCATTCTTTCTCTCCTCTCTTCTCTCCCCCTACTTTCTCTCTCCTCCAATTTTTAATTTTTCATGGATGCACTTTTTATATGTCTTTTAATGTAATTAAAAACACAACTTTATGCTTCTAATGTAAAAGTCACCTTTATGTTGTAAAAAGGGACTTAATATTCTCCTAGAAAGTTGAAAAGTTTTAAGTTGCACGAGGACATATAAAAAGCCATTGGGGGTAGATGATGAGTCATCTCTCATTCTATAAATTTTAAAGCCATTCTCTTTTCAAAGGGTTGGAAATTGATCTTGTAAACTCAAGAGTGCATTGTACTTAGAGAAAGAGAAAGCAAAGGAGATAGCCATTTTCTTCTACTTTCCTCCACTCTCAAATTTCTTCAACTCCCACACTATGTACAACTTATGTTTAAGCATCAATACAATAAGAATGAGTTTCATGAATTTTTTGATGAGGATATTTTAGAAACTTTGAGTTCTCAATCTTAACTCGTCTTGTTGCCATTTGTAGGATTGTTTTCTTCTTAACTTTAATGTGTGTGTGAACTTTCTTGTTAATGGGTGTGGGACTCTGATTTTCTACCTGCGACATTAATCCCCTCTTCTCTTTTCTCACTCCCCTTTCCCACTCATATGACAAATTATTCTCTAGCAAGAGATTGCTAGCTTTGTCACAGGGTCAGTGGAGTGCCCTTGTTGGATTCCTAGCCACAAGGCCACCACGAAAAATCCACCTTTGCTCGTGCATGTATATACGGTAGCTGAATTGATTAAGTAGAGGGACTTAGATTCCCATAGCATTAGCAAGAAACCCAAAAAAAATTCTCCCAACAAATTTTCTCTCCAACACCAGTAAACTGGTTTTCTAACTAATCACTATCATTTGAGAAATGTCAACATGATGGAAATCAGGAAGCAATTTTCCAGAGTTTCTATAGCATCCAACCAGGTTAAAAATTTTATTACAGTCTTCAACTTCTCCTTCAAAATGTAACCTTTTTTATCTAAGAACAATATACAGCCATTGAAACAAATGTCTTCTTTTGCAGAGAATCAATCGGCCCTTGGAATCCTCATATGATGAGTGCTCCATGAAGTGATTAATATTCTTTGAACAAAGCAATTTCTTCGAAGCTTATTTTGTCACCAAATTGTGGGAAAATGAAATAGAAATATTAATGTATTAGATAACAAAAATATCAAAAAACTTCATTTGTCTGAGGTATGGTTTGGCATAGGAGAAAACATTGGCTATAATTTTTTCTTTGAAGAGTCAGGTGTACATGACAAATAAGAAGTTGAGAAACAATGGTAAATTTTTCTAGGAAATGAGATGGTTCAAGGACTTCTTCATTTATTAGGAATGGATAGTTTATTATAAGAGGCTATGGGTATGATCCCTAAAGACAAATGGTATGTTGGCATTTCAATTAGCATATATTGGTTGAGCCAGTATTTTCTTGCAATCATTAGAAGGATTAACATTGACTACTGCATATCAGAGGAATTTTTGGTGTAACTAGAAGTTGGGAAAATGACTTTTCAACAAAAACTAAGATAGATAGGGTAGCATGGAATGAATTAGGTGCTGAAAATGAGGAGAGAATACTTGCGTGCATCATAAGATTATTTTTTAAAGAAGAAAAAATAGTCTTCAACATGTTATGTTTTTTTAGCAGCATGCATTCAAACTACAATATCTTAGTCGTTTCTCAACGAAAAATGAGCGATTCAAAATGATCTAGAAAGATCATATTGAAAGGAACGATAACCAGATTGTACTAAGCCAAGAACATAGATGCTAATCAAACACCACGATCAATAAGATGAAAGTAATTCGCCATAATTGCTTTACATAAAACCTTTGCAAACAAATGAGTAGCAATATCATATATTATAATGGAACTCAATGCAATACATTGAGAATGGGCCTTGCTTAAATAGGTAAGGAATAACAATCTAAGAACCAGTCAAGATCGTAGATCAAGCCATAAATCAAGGAAATAGCTAGTCATCAAAGAACTAGTCAAGACCATAGATTTAGGAGAGAACTAGACATCAAGGATCTAGTCAATACCATAGATCAATGAAAGAACTAGTCAATACCATAGATCAAGGAAAGAACTAATACCTAACAACAAGATAATATCTCCTAAATATCTAAATGAAATAAAAAGAAATATCCACACACATAAGTGGGTGAGAGATAAATACAATAAAAGGTAAATAAAGTACCTAGGTGAAACATGAGCTAAGGTAAATACCTACTCTAACACCCCCCTCAAGTGAAGCTAGGGGCCAAAATAGATGTGGCATGTCCACAGTATGAGTCCCGACAACTAGGCTTGATGAGGTACTCGTGTACAATAATTGGGAAAAAAGGGACACTGCCTGGTACCCATAACTAATAACAACAAATTCAAGAGAGTAAAGGCCCACTCCAAGGCATCCCAAGAAGCTCGGCTCAAAAAAATTGTACAATGCTGAAGAAGTTTGGTGTGCACTGTGGTCTAAATCCACTGCTCGATCACAAAAGTCAAAAACAACTAACACTAGGTTTCACCAAAATAGCTCCATACAAGGATACTGTCAACAGAGTGATGTTAAAAGTACAAAAAAAGAAACACCAAACATAATTTGATCAACTGTTGCAAATAGGTGTGCCACGATCCAAGAACAAAAAATAAAGCAACAAGGCAAGGACACAAACTACTAGAGTATCACAATCCAAGAAAAGCCAAGGTAACAAGGCAAGGACACAAAATTTGAAGAAGTAGGATCAACACCACACCCTCCCATACTACTGAATGGGTGGAGTGACGCTAAAAATCTGTATGAGTTGTCAAAACAACTACTCAAACACTGACAAACTAACACTAGAATGCACCAGAATATATCCCCCATAAGAGATACTATCAACATGCCAAAAGTGTCGAAAATACAGATACAAAATCTCTCAACAAACAAGAGAGATACACTACACCTACTAAAGAAAAATTCTCAAAACAAGAAGCATCACAATGCATAAGGTATAGAAAGTGGAGCAAGAGGCCGAATGGTGGAGGAGCCATGCACATTTAGAGTCCTCTCAATGAATTCCTATGTCACCACCATGAGTGATCAGATATCCATCCCAAATCAACACGGATGGATGAAGATGTCTGCATATGACTTGGTGCAAAATGCACAATAGGTGCATGCAAAAGAACATCAGAATGTGTTTCATGATGATCATGTCTTATAGCTGAAATCTCATATTTCTCAATCCTAATTGAAGGATGTAGAACTCATGTGTTGCTCATGATCCTCAGAAAGAGTTAAGAAAACAAAAAAAGGAGCTCTGTCAATGTGTGATCCCAATGAAGTATCTGCTTGAAAACCAATGTCATGACGATAATTCCACTTAACATGTGGAATAGAGGAAATAATACCCTGTGAATGACTACCAATGACTCCTCTAGTGAGACTCATAGAATGAAGCATGCGATAGCTGAATGCAGTGGCATGCTTCTTAAAAAAGCCATGCAGCTGAGCAAAAGTAGGATACACAACATGTGGTACTGTAATAGGCACAGATGTGGAAGAGCATGTAGTAACAAGCCTCACAGGTTTAGAAGCATCAAAAACAGGTTCAGGCTCAAAGACTGGCAAATCAATGTCAGTGGGTACAAGAGCAATAGCTGCAAATGGACTAGGAGCATGGATATGGTTGTCCACAATACAATGGTGATGTTGTAGGCTAGCAAGTTTGTTCTACAGGAAGTGTATTATTGTATCCTTATCGTGAATGAGTGTTTGTAGAAGAGAGTTTCACTTCTTAAGTGATCTATTTTCTTCCACAAATTTTACAATATCCTCTTGAAGTCCACATACTTCAGAGAAAAACATATCATTCTCAAAATCCATGATAGGTACAAACTGCAACTCCTAAAAATTTAGGACATTGGGCTCAACCAAAATTGCATCCATAATTGATTACAACACTCCTCCATATTTGGCACTTTATAATTATAGTGCAAGTCTCAAAATAAATATTTCCAATGGAAAGAGCATGAAAAAACATGCACTTTCGTAAAAAATGGCACTAAAAACCGAGTTACCGATAAAAAGTTACAAACCTTTTAATATTTTACTCTATTATTTATTTTAGTTGCCACTAAAACAAAATAAATTGTCGTTGCCTTCACCACATAAATAAAATTAAAGGGGGCTGAAGCTAAGCACCTACTAGTAGGAATCAAAATCTTTAAGCCCTTATATGACCATTCCATATGACCAAGGGCTAAGGATTTTAATGGGTCTTACTATTCTGGGGTGTGTAATTACTATTTCTGGACTGTGTAGACGGTGACCTTTATTGCCAAAAATAGCAACCTGTGGATTTTCCCTGAAATAAAATCATGCACAACATCCGTGGACCCCTACCAAAAAAGGAAAGATCCGAAAGCCTTCCTGTGCGTAAACTGAGATATATTCACTACAACAGAAAATTTCCTTGTGTAAATCTCAAGAAATACAACAGACCTGAAAAAGAATCCCACGTTATTTTCCTTCATGGCACGGATCCTGAGGCAGATCGATGTGCTTCCCTGCAACAATACAAAAACCCTAGAAAAACAACTGCCTCCAAAATGGTCGAGCTTACAGTCAATCTTAGGGTTTTCCCACCTTTCGGATCCAATGGAAGCCTCCGTTTTACATAAAAATGCACACAGCAAAAAAATACGACCAAATCCCGAATATATGAATATATAATAAATTTATTTGTAAAATAAAACTTACAGACGGATGCCAATAGCAATCTCCATCTCTGATACCATGAAAGGAATGATAACCAGATCATACCAAGCCAAGAACATAGATGTTAATCAAACACCATGACCAATAAGATGAAAGCAATTCGCCAGAATAACTTTACATAAAACCTTTACAAACAAATGAGTAGCAATATCATATATTATTATGGAACTCAATGCAATACATTGAGAATGGGCCTTGCTTATATAGGCAAGGAATAACAATCTAAGAACCAGTCAATGTCATAGATCCAACCACGAATCAAGGAAATAACTAGTCATCAAAAAAATAGTCAAGACCATAGATTTAGGAGAGAACTAGACATCAAGGATCTAGTCAATACCATAGATCAAGGAAAGAACTATACCTAACAACTAGATAATATCTCCTAATATCTAAATAAGATAAAAGAAATATCCACACACATAAGTGGGTGAGGATAAATACAATAAAGGTAAATAAAGTACCTAGGTGAACATGAGCTAAGGTAAATACCTACTCTAACAACCACTACCAACCTAATTTGATAGCACACATCATCACCACTATGAGTAGTACTTTATTCATTCCTTGTTTATTAATAATGGTTAGTTGTATTGATTAATTATGTTGATCAAAATTCAGTTACCGAGTTTTTAGGCAAGTCACAAGTATTAGCTCGCATCGATTATAAAATAAGAATGTTATTATTTTAATATTACTATCACCCTTGACTGGTTCTTGAGAAGGATATCTAATCATGGAGGCATCCACTTAAAATAGTGGCAATTTCTTGATTATATAATGCCCTTTTTTTTCATGATTATAATGTTGTTAGGCTTGTTTAAATTATATATAAAAAATTGGGCCTTTATGGAGGCCTACACCATATGTTATTTGATAGTGGTGCTTTATGAATTAATTGTATAACATTCAAGCTTGATTTATATAATATTGATCATACTTTCTATGTCAAAGTAACTATGAAACCTTTTTTAGGTAATCGTAGTAATTAATACCAACTTGTCATTTACTATTCATGGTTAGATTGTTTTTTACTTGTGATATCCTTTTTGGCTATTCATTACTTGGAATTATATTTTTGACTATCTATTTTTTCTATTGTTAAGTGGTTGTGTTGACCTAATATTTGGAAACATGGGACATTTGTTGTGAAATATTGTAAAATGTTTATAAAACCCTACCTTTGGTGGCCATTTTGGAGAGCTACAAACTAATCTTATGATATTATGTTAGAAATTGATTTTCCATTCTCTTCGATGGTGAAGACAGTGGGACATGTTTTACAAGATTCATTTAATAAGTTAGGAAAAGTATGAGGGAAATGCAATGTGGAAAAGGAGAATGAAATTTGGGGAAAAGGGAAGAGAGGAATTTTTTGGAAGTAACAACTTAAGTATTGGATAGTTTGGAGAAAACATAGTTTCTTGGGAAAAGAACTTTGATAAGTTGTTTGGTTGTAAATTATTGCAAGTTTTCTTTTGATTACCAATTTTGGTTCTACTTGTTTATTTCAAATTTGAGTGTTTGTTTTATGTCTCAATCACCCATAGGGGGTTTATAAGATATGAAAACAAACATATTGAGATGAATAATATCTTCCCATTTATCATATTGTATTTGATTAAACTAAGTTATAGTTTAGCGTAATTTCAATTCTATTCCTATTCAGTGATGTTGAATCAATTATTGAGTTTAAATTCCCATTTGGGGATATATATATATATATATATATATAACCTTTCATGTATTTCATTCACTATGGTAATGGGTCTCCATTTTTTTGAAGTACTCATTTGATTCTTGTTGAATACTAGATATGGTTTAAGTACCACCCTTTGGATATATTAAAATATTGTGTGCAACATATTCAAATCCCATTTTAGGGACTGTTGACTATTAAAGAAATGGTATGACTATTTTGGGGATACCTAGTTTGGGCATGGGATAATTATTATACTTCTTGTATTTTAAATAAAACCCTTACTTGAATGTTATCAGAGGATACACTTTGGGATATAAATTATCTTTTTATGGAACAATATAGAGCTATTTTATGGAGCACAATTGTGTTAAATACCCAATTTTGGGTAGCACTATGTCATCAAATATTTATGTGAGGCTAGTTTAGACCTAACATGAATTGAGTTTTTTGAATATGTGTTCACATTATTTTATTTCATTTCTCTTGGGAATTGATTGATGGTATTTTTATTTTATTCTATCGTGCAAACTAACTATCCATTTTTGGGTTTATTAGCTACTAAAGAATACTTGAAATGAGTATATTTTATAATGGATTTTTCATAAATATTATATAAGTTTTTATAATTAAAACCTACCATTATTTAGATCTTGGAACATTTTACTGATATTGAAACATGTGAAACATTATTTTGGTCAAAATAAGGTATTAAATGTTAACCCCATTTTAGGGTTTGAGATGTGATCAACAGTAATTATAACCATTTTGGTATGAATTGTGTTATCATTTGATGTAGATAGGGAAATAATGAATATTGTATACTTCTATGATCATGATTGTAAAATATACTCTTTATAGGATAAAAACATTCAATTAGTAGTATCAATGACTTAGTGAGTTAGCTTGAAATAACCATAGAACTTGTAGTAGAGTTGCTTATGACCTATTTTCTAGACATTATTGTGCTATTTTAACTTACTAGAAATATTTGAAATAACAACAATATGAATTTCGTAATTATGTTGCTAAAGAATGTATGTAAGGGATAATAATTCAGAATTATTGTGCTATTTTAACATACTAGAAAATTTGAATTTATATTAGAAAATATAATCTATATTTCATGGTACATATAATAATCTATACAGGTACTTGGTACCCCCATAAGTGCTAATACACACACATGATGACACTTACTATGAGTTAAAAACTATTGTAATATTTGATTGCAACCTTACTTGATTCTCGAAATCATAATGGCTTATTATTGTATCACTTTGGAACTACATATGATATATTAAGGTTATTAAATCTAAAGGTGATTATATTTCTTATTGAACTTATGAATATTTGTGAAATGTTGAGATTGATTGGGATATTATTAAAGTATAGTTTTTAGACTTAAAACTATGAAAATTGGTAATCATGATCAGGTCATATAATTCTTATGCCTTATGAATATTCTGGATGAACACATATACTGCCAGGCAAGGGTCCGGTGAAAGTAACTCCCCGACCTTTCACAAAATTTCCTCTCATCCTTACTCATCATTAGAAATTTTCTTGGAAGCTTATGTATGAGATATGTGGGTGTATATTGTCAAAAGATAAATCTTCCTGAGTTCGTGCAAACCATAAGAAGGCTCCCACAGTTTTATTAACTTGAAAACTTTCCATGTGGAAGCTATGTATGAGATATTGTGTATGTGTCAAAGATAAATCTTTGAGATTGCAAACCATAAGATCCCAAGTTTTATTAAAGCTGAAAACTTTCCGAAGTAGTGTATTTTTAGATACATTGGCTATTACTTACCTCTTTCTAAAGTGGAACGACCAAATTTGCACAGTAGAATCACCTTGATTAATATTATCACAGACCATAATACAAAGGCTATTATATAGCCACAGAAGTAGAGAATAAACATCCTATAAAATAGGATGTATTACAAACAATAAACCCGTTAATAACATTACCATGGTATAACTCTTGTTCCTCTATAAATAGATAGGTAGGTTGTTGCATATTTACAATATAGGCATAACAAATGGGAATGATGCATCCTCCATAATAAGGGACACACGTTAATTATTATTCACACACATACATATGTGAAGCACGTATGATGTATGTCCTAACATCCCCCCCTTGTGTGGCGCTCTGACATGTCTTGAGAAAAACATTCACACTTATTTCACAGCGTGTCGCAAATGTGCGTGCTAACATGATGGTGGTAAGTGCAAGAAAAACTGGATGTCCAGTCTAGGGTCTGGGTCCATACAAGTCGAGCCATCACATGGATGGTTTTATAGGATAGCCAACAACCTCAACAAGGATGTTTTACAGTAGCTATGTGAATAGGACAACCAATAACTTTCAACAAAGGATCCTCTCTTTACAGAGCTCACAATTCACACAACCACATACATATCATGTTTTCCGATGGGGATTTTGACATACTTGATGAACACATTTCGTCAAAAATGTGCTCCACTACCCGTTTTTTCCTTCAGGGAATTATGTAGGAAATACTTCTCACTGAATACAATTATCTGAAAAGTGAAAAGCTGGAAGGGTTGTTAACCATGTTCCCCTCCTCAACTGTGAACCTATTCACTTACCCCAGAGCTACAATAACATGAACTTTGAAATCATATTGCACACAATTGAAACAAACTACAACTCTAAAATCCCAAAGCAAACTGCACACCAAAAAATGTTCATCATAGCTTCGTGTGGGCCCTGTCATTGGTGACTGACGAGAGGTTGCTTAATTGACCTTGATGGAGACATGTGCCTAAAAGTTCCTCAACATTGTCATGGTCTTGCTCACTCAGCAAATGTGTGGATGATAGCACATATTGTTTCCACATTGGTATCGAGTAACTCTTTTCTATCCCTCCTGATAATTTGCAAACAGCTTTATTTTGCCAGACATTGGGTAACACCAAATATGCATCTGTAAGGAATTTTTTTTTTTGCAAATATCTATTGTTGAAAAACACAGTTTGTTTTTTAACATTTGTGTAAAAATTTAGCACAGTTGTTTGTGGGATTCAAATTGAAGACCTGTTATCTAATAGCACATGTTCCCACTGATTTAGCTATCACTTTACACACATACAACTACACCACTCCAAAATCATACAACTAAAAAAACAATCCACCCATGATTTGGCAAGTTACGGCAGAGCCCACCCAGTCTTAATATGCATGTGTTGATGATTCTTTTATGGGGCATGGATGTAGGACATGGTGTATTTTATTGGGCTAACAGCCTTTGCCCATCGGGTATGGCGAAGGGAAGTCATTTACCCCACACTATTGTCTCAAGATTTATGTGTTGTCTTGAAGGGTATCGAGATAGACGTATGTTTCCTTTCAATCCACCTCTTGATAAATAAGTTACGACTTCTATTAATTTGGATGGGTTGCAACTTTCCCTTTTTTAGTTAATTATTAACATGCTCTCTTTAATGATGGCAAGTCATAACAACAATAATCTAAGGGCACCGTAAAGAATCATGTGATGGACCAACCCACATATTTAAATCAAAATTGGTGTCAAAGATTCTATTTTAACCAAATTAATAACAAGTTTTCTTGGGGTGGAATAATGTGTTGTCGGCCATTATTTAGCTCTAAAAATCTATTATTACGTCACAGTTGTGTCTACAATTCACATAGATCTCTCACGATGACGCTCTCTTGTTTCTTACCTGCCTGTCACATGTGTTTCGTTGTCATGACACCTCCCCACCACTTTGTCTATGGTCCTATCATCCACCATCATAGCTTGCTTGCATCTCCTTATTGTGATACATATATGCATATTGATTTTCTCCACTTGATTTATCAGCAACCCGAATAATACCAGGTGATAGCTTCATATTTTCTGGTTTAGTCTGTTTCCATTAGCACCCAAAACTTTTCCGCCCATATCACAGGCAATTCCTCAAATCCAGTTTTTCCCCTCACTATTCTCGATCTGGCCCTCTGGCCATCATTGTATTTAGTTGCCCTCAAATTTCAACCATTCCCATCATCTTGGAGTGCAATCCTAGTTTAATGCTTCCCAATAGCTTTGTTACTTTTGGTACTGCAACCTAGTGAATACGAGCTTTGCTTCTAAAATATATCTTCCCCTACTTTAAGATCTTTCCATGGTTACAGATGTCCTAGGGAAAGCTATTGTGAAAATTCACAGGGTGTAACTATTTTCCATCCATTGCTCCTCAGTCCCACCATATGTGTTTTCCTTTGCAAAGGGTGTTAATTGATAGCGACGCACCTACCCATGCACCATAATTTCAAGCATACACATTCTTTCAATTTCTAATTATCACAATCATGATGTTGTTAAATATGCAAGGTGGGTAGGAGGTGTATGTAGAATGAAGGAGATGTGGGGGTGGAAGTATTTGTCATTAACGAGTGGGGAATGGCTACGTAATCTAAAATTGTTTATTGTTGAATGTGCTAAGAAGAACATCGTATGTGGGAAGAACTTATTAGCTGGTGAAAGGAAGGCATGACATGAGGTTGTTGTAATCTTATTCAGTATGTGAGCATGAGCAATAGGTGTTGTTTTTTATTCGTTAATTTGTTATTTTTGTTCTATTCCGCATACAATATTTTGTAACAATCAAGTTGTAACAAACAAGGCATACACTGGAATTTGTAACAAGAAGAAAGATGGGGCATATGTATTCACCTTATTTTCCACTTTTCATCTTTCATACATGTTACTAACAATTTCCCTTGTGCAAATAAGGGTGAATGATGCATCTATTTCTTGAGTGGGTTCAATAAGGTTCTTGTCGGGAATAAGGTATGATTATTCACGTAATCATTATGGGTTAAATACTAAACATAGAGATATTTTTTCTATTTTTTCCTAGCCTTATTTGTGTTTGCATTAGTTATCCTTATACATTTATGTCTCATATACATTACACTCTCAACTCCTTTCTTGCGTCTCACCACTTGGCACATTGTTCATCCATTTTCCTTATCCATGACACCTATTTTCACTTCACATGACATTTATTATCCCTAGACGATGCCACTGCTAATGGGAAATGGTTTCATTATAAGGATTTTACGTAGGTTACACCATCACCCACGAGTGATGACATCATATATAGAGAAACACCATACTGACATTTCATCACGAAGATAGAATAAAAGAAATTTCCATCTGCTCTTCTCTTTTGTGCCAAATTCACATCTTCTCTGTTACCCCTTGATTCATATTTTACTTTGTTGGTAATTGTGAGCTAAACATTGTCAATGATGTAAATTCCATTGATGGAAAAGGTTTCCATAGTGTCATATGATTCTCCATGAGGTGTCAATCAGATGTCAAACATGAAGGTTTATTGGTAGGGTCAAGTTTGGTGGAGTCTTATGTTGTTATGGAGCTTGGTTTTCTAGGAATAGTCATGATATGAGATCCATAGTGTTTTTTGAAGGTTTTCATAAGGTCATTCATGTTCTATGAGATATGTTAGAGGCATAATTTGAGTCTACATACAATGATCAAGGTCATTTTTGGGAATTCATGGTTGAGTCAAGTCATTCTAGGCCTATTCTTAGCCTTGGAGTATGAAAAATCGGATGGAGGTATGAGAAATGAAGCTAATAATTTTTTTACAAGAATGGAAACATCATGGTGGAACTTTATATGAGTTTTATGGTGAATTTAAGGTCATAATTAAGAGGTATAGTGCATGTATGAGGTCCTTGAGATGCAAGACGTAAGGAAAGAGTAACTTTTTTGCCATACAATTTTGCAGTCAACCATTGCAAGCAAATATATCATCCAAATCCTTGGGAAACAAAGTTATACATAGTACTATAACCCCACCTCTTAAATAAACAACCATCAATGTACAAGCCCTCGAGCCTTCACGTGTACATACCAACAACTTTTAAGCGAGCAAATATATATACAAATCATTACACCTGATGGCCATGGTAGACAAACACGCTTGTTGCAATTACTCGCACTAACTGACTATAATAATGAAAGGGTCGTAATTTCCTTATACTGAACTGAGCAGGGAAAGCATTATAATACCGTGTTGTTAAAACAAATATTCACAATCCTTAAAAAAACAACCATCAACCTATGCCTGCTTTTATACACCCATACCACTATATTGTTCTGCGGCACATCCCTACACTCAATGCTCGTGGAATAATCATACAAACTATACACACATACACCAATGGGAAAAATAGTGGTAACCCTTCTAAATCCCAGCGTAGTTAAATCTCTCGATTATGACGTACCCTTGACTTACCTACCCAGTACAACGTTATGATCCTCATGTGAGGATTCCACTAATGCCTCAAGGATTTTGTGTAACAGTCTGCTACATTTGGTACCAACACAACCACCCATGTTTAAGTCTCAGCACGGGTGGCTACGCTCGACATTGCAGTGTTCGCCCGGGGCCCATATAGGGTGGGACGTGGTCCTGCTATACGGACGCAAATCTAACTCAGGGTCTCGGCTACAGAAGCGTGGTGGGATGTTATGATCCTCATATGCAGATTTCAATAATGCCTCGAGCTTTAGGTGTAGCGGTTCGTTACATACACCTCCTTTACGCATCACAAAACCACCAACCGCCCCAACTTACACCATGTCCAAAAAACCAACCTACAATATGTCCACCAACACCATACACACCCACAACCCCCAATCTACAAGACTACCCCCACCTACACCACTATCAGAGTAGACTTGCTACCCTAGGAGCAACCACTGGTTTACTTTCCAACCGGGGAGAGTATCCTTAGGTCACATATAAGATGATGCAAGGATTATGGATAAATTTGAACATTATATGGCATGAGCATCCCATAACCTCACTCGTGGTTTTTAAAAATGTATTTTGTTTTCCAAACAGGCTCTCGGGAGGAAACATTTGTAAATTGTGCCTGTGCAGAAACTGGGCTATCACGATTTGAAACAGTGACTTTAGAGGTACAGCATTTGGTTTCTAATGCATGGTAATTCAATACTTTTGAATTTTCATGGCATTATTCGCAACTGCATCAGTCCTCCCCAGGCATCTCTTATTAGGAGGGAGACAGAGACGTCATGCCTGCGCTCAGCAGCAGCAGAAGATGAAGTGTAACAAAACCCGGGTAATCACTGGATAAAAACTCTTACTTTTTGTAAACACCAACATCATTTTCATTGCCAGGGAAGTTAATTTTAGCATCTTTTCTTTTTCTTTCTTGGAACTGTTGGGTGAGCAGGCTAAGCTTGTACTACATTTGTAGATATGGGTTCGGCTCTAATACTTACACCACAGCCTCTGCACATGTTCTCCAGAGGTATCAGCTACCTTATTTCCTAGAGTTGTCTGTACCCAATGAGATTTGCAAACCTGGGTTATGCTCTAATGTATACCACAATCTCGCCCTATTTGCACGAAGTTATGGGTTGGCTTGCTCTACCTAATCTACCTTATAAATTATAATGGTCAACCAGTAACACCAGCTGTCCACTAGAGTAATGGTGGCCCTCATAGTGCGACATTTGTAGATGATAAGATTTGTTATATGGTTTACACTCTAATGCACCCATAATCCTTACACCAGGCATCTCCGCTAGAGTAACGGGAGGTCTTATTACAGTGGGGTTTTGAACCTGGATGAGGTTCTGGAGTGTCCCCCACTACCATAACACCACAACCTCTTGAAACACTTTCAGAAGTTTGATACTACATCGCTTTGGTGTTATCTTGCTGATTGCAGGTGTCTATAACACATGGGAGCAGCGTCTATAACACCACCAGAGCTGCCGTTATTGAAGGCTCAAAAGAATTGGCATTGGATTCTTCCAGTATAGATGAAAAAATGGGAATGCTTTGTAAACAAGGGAACCTGAAAAGAGCTACTCAGATGTTGAATCTCATGGATCTACAAGGAGTTCAGGTGAATTCTGATACCTATGCTACATTACTACAAGCTTGTGCCAAGAGAAAAGATATTGAACATGGTGAATTTGTCCATTCTCACATGTTGAAAAATTCATTTGAACCTGATATTTATTTGGCAAACAACCTTGTGACCATGTATGCCAAATGTGGAAGTATTGAGGATGCACGCAAAGTGTTCGACGAAATGCCCCAACGAAATGTTGTGTCATGGACTGTAATGATTGTAGTCTATGTGCAGAAGTTGTACTATGGGGAGGCATTGGAGCTGTTCAATCAGATGATATTGGTTGGCACAGTGCCAGATCAGTTTGTTTTGGCATCCGTGCTGCGCGCATGTGCAGAGCTGGTAGCCTTGGATTGGGGGAAACAACTCCATGTGTGTGTGATTAAAAATGGATTTGGATTGAATGTTTTTGTGGGGAGTGCTCTTGTTAGTTTGTATGCAAAATGTGGGAGTATAGAGAGTGCCCGCAAAATGTTTGAAGATACGCCACAGCAGGATGCAGTGTCATGGAATACGATGATTGCAGGATATGTCCACGGTGGGCAAGCTGAGGAGGCCATTAAACTTTTTTGCAAGGGGGTTGGAAAAAAAATGGAATTGAATGATTATATTTTCTCCACTGTTATTAAAGCGTCTACTGATCTTGCTGATATCAAGTTTGGCATGCAGGTTCATGCTCAAATGATTAAGTTTTCTTTTAAATCAAATGTTTATGCAGGGAGCGCTCTGATTACTTTTTATGCCATGTGCCAAAACCCTGAGGATGCCTACAAAGTATTTGTGCGACTGCATAAACAAGACTTGGTATCATGGACTGCAATTATTGCAGGATATGCTCAGAATGGCTATGGTGAGAAGGCCCTATATCTTTTTTATCAATTGCAGAGAACAGGAATGAATCCAGACGATTTTATCTGTGCAAGTATTCTACAAGTATGTTCTAACCTAGGACTGGTGGGAAAGGCCAAAGAGATGCATGCCTGCATCATGAAATCTAAATTTCGGAATACTGTATCTGTGTGGAGTGCCCTCATTACTGCCTATGTGAAATGTGGGAGGATAGAAGATGCTTACCAAGTGTTCCAGAAAATGCATGAAAGAAACTTGATCTCTTGGACTGCAATAATTGCAGGATATAACCAGCATGGCCTTCTTGATGAATCCCTAGTGCTGTTTTCCCAAATGCAATTAGAAGGTATTAAACCGAACCTTTTGACCTTGACTTGTATGCTTGATTGTTGTGCCTCTTCAACACAGCTGGAACATGGTCAAAGGATCCATGCTTATATCATCAAAAGTGGACATGAGTTGGACATTTCTATGAAGAATGCCCTTGTTTCCATGTATGGGGAATGTGGGAATGTTGAGGATGCATACAAGGTTTTTAATGAAATCTGTGAACGTGATGTCGTCTCCTGGACTGCCATGAGTGCAGGGTATACACATAACGGAGATGGCGAGGAAGCTCTTAAACTTTTTCGTGAAATGCAACAGACAGGATTGAAGCCTAACCAGTTTACGTTCACAAGTGTCTTCAGTGCAATTTCCACCCTAACATCCCTTGACCAGGGAAAAGAACTCCATGCCTATATCACTAGAATCGGGTTTGAATTAGATGTTGCTGTTGGGAATGCCCTTATCACTATGTATTCAAAGTGTGGCAGCATAAATTATGCATATGAAGTGTTTCACCAAATGCCTCAACGTGATATGCTATCATGGAATGCAATGGTTGCAGGGTATGCACAACATGGATATGGAAAGAAGGCCCTTCAGTTATTTGAACAAATGCAAAGGGCAGACATGAAGCCAAACCACATTACTTTTGTTGGAGTTCTCTCTGCCTGCAGTCATTCAGGTCTAGTTAATGAAGGTCTTGATTTCTTTGATTCCATGAATCGAGACCATGGCATAGTGCCGAGAGTGGAACACTATGCCTGTATGGTTGATCTACTTGGTCGAGCTGGATACCTGCACGAGGCTGAGCACATTATCAACACGATGCCATGCAAACCTAATGACTGTGTGTGGCGTAGTTTGCTCGGTTCCTGCAGAATCCATGGAAACGAAAAGCTAGGAATATATGCGGCAGAATGTCTTCTTGAATTGCAGCCACAAGATGATGCAGCCTATGTGTTGTTGTCAAATATATATGCTGCAGCTGGCAGGTGGGATGATGTAACAAGAGTGAGAAGACTGATGAAAGAGATGGGAGTGGAAAAGGAACCTGGATTTAGCTGGATTACAGTCAGAAACAAAGTGCATGCATTTGTTGCGAGAGACAGATCACACCCTCAAAGGGAGAGGATCTATGCTAAGCTTGAGGAGCTAAGCGAACAAATCAAGGAAGCGGGTTATGTGCCCGACACTAAATGTGTGCTGCATGATGTTGATGAAGAACAGAAGGAACACTATCTTCGATACCACAGTGAGAGGCTGGCTATGGCTTTTGGGCTTATCAGCTTACCCTTTGGTATACCTATACGGATATTCAAGAACCTCCGTGTCTGCGGGGATTGCCATGCTGTTACTAAGTTCGTCTCCAAGATTGTCGATGTTGAAATCATTGTTAGGGATACAAGTAGATTTCATCATTTCAAGGATGGTGTGTGCTCTTGTGGGGACTATTGGTAATGACAAGGAACATTATTTTTCACATTGGTACCGCTGACATGAGTAGGAACTACTGTCCTCTACAGTAGGCTGCAACCATTGATGCTATTTTTTGGTCCCTTTTTTGATCCAGGATCAAGGATCTTCCCCTCTATTTGTGGCCCTTGTTTTCTTCAAGAGTCTATTCTCTCATGTATTACTACTACTCAGTAAAATTGAAAAACTCAGAATGGTGGTTTGATTTCAATGTCGGTACCCCAAAGGACCATGGGAAGTGATGTCAAGGAGGAAACTTTGAGCTGTAAAAAGGTTCCCCAAAGATATAAAAGTAACCATTCAACTGTTGAGAAAAATCTTACATATATGGCACCAACCATAAGCCTCCTGACTCCCTGTGCCATATCTTAGATATGGTGTAGAGATAGTAATAAACAAATGCAACAGATGAGAATTCAATAAAACAATCCCCTTTGTTATTATTGAGGGGAAACAAGCATTTGTCCATTGAACCACTTATTATGTATGATAAGTTACAATACTGATTTATGCACGATTTTCTTAACCTCTCTTTATTGAGGCTTATCTCGGGCTCCTTAGCATATCCATATATACAAGAAAAGAATACCGGGAAGTTGCACTTCAATCTCATAGAGAAAATGCTTACCATGGCACCATTGTAGAGCTAGTACTAAAGAAATGCAACAGATGAGAATCCAAAACAACAATCCCCTTTGCTATTATTGAGGGGGAACAGACATTTGTCCCTACAACCACTTATTATGTATAATAAGTTATTATACTGATTCATGCTAGATTTTCTTAACCTTCCTTTATTCAAGGCTTATTTCAGGCTCCTTGGTGAGCATATCCATAAATACAAAAAAGAATACTGTGAAGTCGTGCATTAAACTCATAGAGGAAATGCTTACCGTGGCACTTGTCTAGGTTTGACTCTTGTTTTTCCTTCAAGTTTGGAATAAACACACTCTAAAGGAAATAGAAGATTATCTTGGAGATTTCTGTAATCGCTATCCCCATTGATTCCTCCAAACAGCCCTAATACATACAACTGATAGGAAAGCTCCAGTGCATTTATTGATGTGAAAACTGTAGAAAAAGAAGCTCGTTGAATAAAGCCTTGTTTAAATGATAGGAAAGACTTAGAAGCAAACAGACTTCACAAACACGTACTCACATGAAAAAATGATACCTAAGATAGAAAGAGAAGGCACACTTTCAACAAGAGAATCTGAACCCAAGGATGCAAATTGACACTAGAAAAATGAGACCCGATGCGTAGGGCAGGATCCAAAAGAGCTGATAAAACTTGATGGAAGTTAAATATAAATGATCCAGAAACCCCTAAAAGTGGAGCGACAGCTTAAAGGTTAAAACCTTTTACTCTGCAAGTGCTTATAAAAGGTCCGTGACTAGTAAAATATATTTCAAACATACTTTTTGACATCGACCAGTCAAAACTACAGCCTTTCAACTACGAGTAGAATTAGTGTAGATGCAAACATTGCCATGCCCATAACTATGGCCATCTTATTAGGGACTGCACCAAACATTCACCGGAAAAGCAAATGAATGGTGAAGAAGAGATGAGAGGCAACGTCTGAAGAAATTTAAAACCAGAATAGAGCAAAAAAACACTCATGAAGGTTAGATTTAGCCAAAACAAAAGCAAAAACTGTGTATCAAATCAAAATGAATGGCAGGCAGGAACCGCAGTAACTTTCCTCTAAGTACTAGAATTGACAGAATGATTAAAAGATCCGGACCATCAAGAGTCGTGATAACAGAATACACACAAGTGACAAAACTAAACAGGCTTGGGGTCTTCTTCAATGTAGACTAGAAATGATTGAACTTAAGAGTTTCTCTTGATTGTCTCGTCTTCTTTGCTCTTTTCCATACGACCTTCATTATTATATCTCCTCAATTATCCTAAATCTGACTCTTATCCGGTCAGCCCACAATACTGCTCCTAGTTGAGAAGGTCATGACCCACTCCACTCTACCACTGCAATAAGGCTAGTACTTGCACCAAAAACGCGGTGCAATATTGATGCCCATAGTGAAGTACGCGAAGGCTGTCCATTGTGAAGTACTTAAACAGAACAGCATTCGAGGAGGCCAAATTTCTCTGGGACATGTTGTCAAACAGTTAATGTACCTTGCATATTTTCCCACATTTTGCATGCAATCTGCAGGACAGCACCAACCTCTACAGGGAGTAGAAAGCAGGGGATAAGGCACAAATTAAAGCGAGCCAAAGTTGTTGCAGGGAGAGGCCAACAGTACAGTAGATACTCAGATACGGAAAACCACAAGCATACAACAATTTTATTGTAATAGTAATTTGCTACACATATAATAGAAGCCATAGGTGGCTGGTTGATGTTTATCTGTTGGAAGAGAGAAATAAAAGGTTGCATCTCTATCAACAACTTTCACAGTTTACATATAAATTTGCTGTCCACTTCATAATATTTAGATATATCTATGGAAGAACTCTAAATCTAATTAGAAACAATAGTTATGATGCCATCATAAAAGACTCGCAGTCCCCCCAATCCACCTGCCCAGCTATAAGTTTCTAGAGCTTAGAACCATAAGCTGCTACCATCTTCACATTTGAAACTGCTGTAAATGTTTGTCCATTGGATGCACTGTTTTACGTGGTTGTTTCACATTGTGGCACCATGGTGGGAAGCCTGGCAGTACCCATCCACTAATCCTGCAAGGCTGCATGCTAATAAAGTACATCCAAAGTTTGAGAGCATCCACGCTAAATCCTTTTTCTGAATAATTGCAGTCCATCTTTACAACTTAATTGCATTTGCCTAGAAATTTGCAAGGCATTTTCAACAGATCCACTCTGCCATTCCCTTGTGTGCAACCTGTGGCACGAAATTTGGAACGAAAACATTAGTCTAGAGATATGCGAATAAAGGAAAATAATTAACACTATGAGATATTATGATTTGAAAATCCGGCGACTCCACACATATCATAAGCACCATATAATGATAGGAAAACTATAATTAACTAGAAAATTATGTAGCGTACAAATGGTATATGGAGAAGATCTTTACCTTGGAAAGCCAGAAGGGGCAGAATTCAGGCTTCTCCCTCTGCCTGTGCTTGAGTAAATATGCTGCCTTGTTCAGTGCAGTTATGCTGTAAAAACAGACCACACAACACATCTAAATATTGAGCTGTAATAAAACATCTGTAGCCTTCCATTGCCAGACAAACATAAATATGCAAAACTGGAAACCCATATGCACAAAGACATAGAGTTTCATGGGTCTTACACATCTAGTTGTCCTAATTCAGTAATTGAAAAAAGAAGCAGCAGCTGTCATCAAAATTAAAATGAAATCTTCATACAACTTAAGATATCACTGGTAATACTATGGAGATAGGTCTCGTTTGTAGCCGTTTATGCTTGTAGAGTGTTCACCTGTAATATCGTAAATACACGAATAAGTGAATAGTGTAATTCACATAAATGGTATATATGGAAGAGTAGTATGAAAAGAATAAAGCAACATGGAATGTGGGCAAGGGTGGTTTGATGCATACCGGATCACGCTATAGGGAGAGCAAGTGCAGGTTTGAGTACTGCTCAAATGTGAACAAAGGGTTTATTCAAAGGCTTGTCAATTTAACTCTGGATACGGCCATGAATGTTAGGCTGTCTTTCGGCTGTGCCGATGTCAACTGTTGCTTTAGTGAGTGTTAGCCCTTGGGATTTGTGTATTGTGATAGCCCATGCCATGGTTAGTGGTATCTGCCTATGGCTGCCCAACATTATCAGTATTAGGGGTACAATTTTCCCGTCATTTGGATCCCACATGCAAATGTGTTGCATAAAAAATTCAAAATTTCAATCATGACAACTAAGCCCAAATTTGAAATTTTTCTCTTGAGACTTCCTAAACCCCTCTCACACTGTGTCAGTCTTCCTTCCTATATCATGTCCATCCATTGACCTTGTAATTCCAAGATTATGTTTAATAAATTAACCCCTATGTTTGAAATGAGGTAACAATGTCATTCATCTCATACAGAGAAGTGCTTCCAAAGGTGAGTTCTTCGATAGGCTTGGAAACACTAATTTTGGCCTTTTCAGGATTGGTGTGCATCCTCCGGGATGGAAAGAAATCCCATAATCATCGAGAGGTGGTATTGGAGAGGTTTAAACATGTTGGAAGTGATTTAGGAAATTTTAGGGAATATTTGGAGGTTTAGGGACAATTTGTGTAACAACGGGTTTCTAAGGTGCAAGGAGTGTATAGTCAAAATCAATACCTGAAATTCTGTAGATGATTCTGAGAGTTCCATAATGAATTGGAAAGAAAACAAATATTCATTGGAAATCTTAAGGAACCCTCTACATGATGAAATCATTAAATCTTTCACAACCCATGATGGCTCCTCGTGGCAGCTCAGTTTTAGGAGACTCGCCCTATTATCCCGAAGAAAAAGGGGCAAATTTTTGAAGTTACAGGTAGAATTGAAGGTTATAACCCATCCCATTGTTCTTAAAATTCTCTTAGGATTCAAAATCATATAAGGTTTCATGGGAAAATTCCATCTGGAGCTCCGGGAATTCCGTCAACAAGTTTTCTCTCTTGTAGGTACATTTCTCATACTTAGTCATTTTTGGTGAGGACACATGTCACCTCTCTGGTGAGGGTGCATTTTTTTGTCCCTATTTTCCCCATTCCCAAGGGGACATAGGGGACACAAAAATGTTCCCCACTCAAGCTCCCTCTTAAGGTTCTCCATGTGACCAACTTTCAAGCCCCCGGAGTGCTTAACAAGTGGCAAAACCCTCACCTTGCTCCCGCATTGCATATCTGCTTGACACTTGTCACTCATCTCCTTGAGGAACATTTTTGTGTCACCTATTTTCCCCATTCCCAAGGGAACTAAGGGGACACAAAAATTGCCTCCCTCTTAGCCCCTCTTCAAGGTTTTCATGTGACAAAAACTCAGCTCTCAGGTGCTTAAACTAGCTTTCCTCCATCTCCCTCTCATCTGCAGTGACAAGTGGCAGCATCTCCTTGAGGCGCATTTTCTTGCACCTCTTGTCCCCATTCCCAAGGGGACAATGGAGACACAAAAATGGACCCCATCAAAGCCATTGTCCAAAACCCTAATTTTTCCCTAAGTTTGCTTCTACTCTTTTCGTGCTCAAAAAACATTGTCGGGTGAACTTAAAAAATAAAAATAACTAACTGCTAAGTGTTTTTTTCACCAAGTTCGACCAATACTTCATATTTGAAGTTGTCGAACCTCCAAATACCTGCAAACACAACAACCATGCTGACAAAATCATTCCAAGGCATCCATGACTATAAAAAGAGTGATATAGTCATAGCTTGCAAACCTGAAAACGAACTGCAATGAGATTTTCACAACATATCACCATACCAGGTTCCTTGAAGAAGATTGTAACTCCATTAATGGATGCCATAATATCAACATTCAAACCTAAAATTTGTGCCCTATAAAGCCACTTTTTGATTTCCAAGAATTCTAGGTGGACGGAACACATGTGAAAATTGGAGCACGAGATCCTGAAGAGGAGCTGAATTCAAAAATGATGTTTCGTTGCAAACTGACAGGGCCATTAATACTAGTTACTAAAAACAACATATGTTATGCCCATTCACATGCTAAAAATAGTAAGTCCCTCAAATTTCAAGGTCTCTGATCACTTCAGCTCATCTGAAGAAACAAATAAAACAAGCAAGACAAGAACAAAAATAGTAGTTTTCCCAAAAAAAAGTAAAAAACAACCTGCTAAAATAGAAACTTTCTAAAATTCAAAAAACATCATCAATGGAGGTGAATTGAGTGTGTCCATGGGATTCAGAAGATCAAATTTGAGCAAAAGGGAAAAATATCCCAAAATAGTAGCTCCTGATCCGACCTGCCAAAAATAGAAAGTCTCAGTTTTTTATGCAGAAAGTTGTAGTTGGCTCCGTTTTCACTCATCTCGTTGCTTTTTGTCATCCTCACATGATTGTAAGGTTTCCTCACAGCTCAAACAAGGAAATTCACCCTTCTCAAAGATCACGAAGCATCATTCAGGTCACAATTGTGTCCAGAATCAAAACAAAACATTTCGAGGTGCAACAGGGGAAAGCCAGAGACATTGTGCAGTTGGAAAAGATTCAAAAAGAGTCAAGATCTCTGTTGAAATTCAAGCTAAGGGGGTCATCATAACTTATCAGTCAAGTTGGATCCACCATCATCTCTCTGGTGAGAGTTGGTTGAGCCAAGTGAGCTCAGTGAGCCAAGTGAATTGATTGAACCAATCAAAGCATCTGAACATTCAAGCCATTCTACGCGAAGGATCAAGAGCTCACCCTTTCCTATACGAGGTATGCAAGCATCCATGAATTTGATTTCATTCCAGAGATACTCTTGTGTTGAGAAAGTTAGATAAGTGATCTTCACTTGGGGAACCTTGTACGTGAGAATGAGAAACCATCCAAGCTTCATTTGACAACATTGGCATAACAGTGTTCTTAAACACTCAATCAAGCATCAGATAACATGATCAGTCCTCCAAAGGTGAAGCATTGCAAGTAAGAGCTATTAAGCATGAGTTTTCAAAAGGGAAGATAATGAACAAAGAGCACAAAGTGATTCCATATTCCAGGAGAGTTCATAAGAAGACGAAGCTCATTGTAGATCTCACATAACTTCTTGAGTCAAGCAAGAGTGATCCATTGCAGCATCCTTCTCTTCATAAGCATCCAGGTATGTCTTCCCCAATGATGGAGCTTTCCCATAATGAACAAGAAGTGATCTTGCATCAAGTTCCTGAAAGTGCTCCGACAAGCAACATCATGTCAACTCCTGAAGATCCATTCCCATGGATTCAAGAAATGCTTGAAAGTGAACCAAGAACAACACAACAAGTTGTCATGCCTGACCTAGAAGCAATCTCAAGAACCTTGAAATCCAAGTGAAGGAAAAAGGCCCAGACAACTTCATGCTTCTTCAGTGGCACCTCAAGTAACCAGTATGTAGAAGTTGTTAGGCCTAAAAATGAAAAGCCTATTGAGGAGATGACTCCATCAGATTATGAGTTGATCTACATCTCATTGGGTCAAGCTTCACATGAGGGTGATTCTCATCTGTTCAAGGAATCCTCTTCCCGCCTCCTTGCTCAGAATGAAGAGTACAAGCAAACAATTGAGCAATTGGAGGAATAGGTAAAAACTCTCAGTGCTCACATTCAACCTTTCTTGGAGCCTGATTCAGCACCTTCACTCCATGTGGAAGACATTCCTCCAATCACTAGTCTTGATCTAGAGGTGATCAAGAAAGCACAAGGTTATATGATGCAGGGGAAGGCTAACGAGAGGTGGATTGAGAAGATCATCGAGAAAGGCAAGACATTGTTTCCAGAGGTCATCTCTCTAATCAAGTACATTCTTGCCACTTTGTCAGAAGTGAAGAAAGTGAAGGAGGAGATTGTAAAAGAGAAGATCCATTAGGATGAGGTGTTCCCACTTGTGTATGAGATGAGCTCCTTCGACTCTCACACCCTTGTGAGTAAGAATGTGTTTGCATCAGTTGTTGAGAACTTGTCTCCGGTTTGGGTCCGCATCACAGATGAAAGATATGGAATGTTCAAAGATGCCATCTCCAAACTTGACTCTTGTGGACAATATGCTTTTGATATTTTGAATGAAGTTTGCAACTATGTTCAGAAACTTGGGTTCCCTCCACTCACTGAGAATTCATCATCGGAAGAACTCATTGTTTCCTTTCAAGAGTTGGTCAAGAAAGAGGCAGGTGACTCTCTCTCCTTCAATGAAGATACCTTAGAGTCTATTGCCAACATCAGAAACTGTATTTCTAACATTTTAAGAGATATCAAAGGATGATTTGATCAATGCAAGAAGATCAATGAAGTTTCAAAGGTACCGATCAAGGTATTGAGCTTGCGTTTGCATTCCAGAGGCGAACAAGTTGGCACTTTTGGTAACTCAATTCAACAAAGAATTGAAAGGACAGGTGCCCGTTCCTAAAACTCTTCCTCAAGGATCATGAATCAACAAGTTCTTCATCATAAGGAGCTTCTTCATCAGATCAGGAAACTTCTTCCTTCTTCTCTCTTTCTCCCTCTTTCTTCTCTCCCCCTTTCTAATTCTTCATTGTACGTAATCATGGTAATTTGTCTCATTCACTTAAGTGACTTTCTAAAGTTGAATAGTAAAAGTCCCTTTGATTTATAAAAAGAAAACTTATTTTCCTCACTTCCTAGGAAGATGTAAAGTCACAAAACATTCCCCCCCTTAGTGTGAACATGGGAAAAACTTGCCTTTGTACTTGCACCTGCTCATGATCTGGTGATTTTCACATGATGATCACAAACCTCAATGATGGTTTGGTAAACCGTTGACCAAAAACCGAGAATGGTGGTTTTTCAATTAGTTTACCACAAACCACAAGGTGATGATTTTGCGAATAGATTACCAACAACCAAGAATGGTGGTTTTGTAATTGGTTTACCAAAAACCACAAATGAAGGTTTTCAAGTGGTTTACCTACAACCACATCATGATGTGCCAAGTACTATTATAATCTCTCATCACATCTCACTGCAGGGAATAACATAGGAAAAATTGTTGAATTCTGATGTCCATACACACAAACTAAAAACTGGAAATGGAACATTGGATCATGTTCCCCCCCTCAATGTGAAATTTCCACTTATTCTGCAAACCAAAAAATCAAGAATACTGCATATTGAAAATCTGAAGCACACCACACGCAAATGAAAGCACACTGAAAAAATGTCACCAAACCTTGATGCGGCCCCGTCGTTGGCGAATGACGAGAGGAGGTTGATTGTCCTCCATCCTCCTGTGTCATCCATCCTCCGGTGTCATGCTACTAGCTCAACGAATTTAGCTTTTGAGGATCAATGGTTGTCAGGACATCGGGTAACACCGAAAATGCGTCTATAAGGCAATTTTTTTAATTTTTACAAGGACCCCTTTTGACAACTGGGCAAATTTGATATAAAAATTAACATAACATAACAATGATTTGACTTAATTTAACTGACTTGACATAATGACAAACTCAAATATATTGACAATTGAAGGACTCAATAAAAAAATGATTCTAGACTCATTTTAATTGTATATTGACAAATATGAAAAATGTGACTTGTTTACACGTGGACAATACTAAATGACTTAAAATGAATATTGACGAATTTATTTAAACGGACCACTATATATGATAACCGAGTTAATAAACTTCTATGACTTAAATGACTCGACTCAAGAACAAAAGACTGAAAATACGTATACACGACCTAATGAAGATATGTCGAGTGCCAGTCAGACGTGCCAGCCATACGTGGAAGTGTGGTGTGAAGAATTTGTCGTCTAATGAAATTTTTTTGTTTGAAACCATGGATGATGAGCATTTTGATCTCGTTTTTTGTATGTTGTGGATCAAGTTGCCTTCGAAGATGACTTTCCCAAATGGCATATGACTTTAGAGACTGTGCAAATGAGGGAATGTGGAGATCAATGGAAAGAGTGCGCAGCTTGACGAGTTTCCCCAGCTCCATAAAAATATCTTGCAACACTTTTCTTGCGAGAATATGTTGGAGAAAAAGTGTAACAGACATAAGATCTGGACAGTGTTGGCTTATGCGCAAAAGTCCTTTTTCAGAGAGATGAACACATCCACACGAGGTTAGAAGGTAGCTTGCATTTCTCTTAGGAACCACCTCTACTCTGTTTGGAAAGAAAAGAGCATCCGGAGTTGTTGTCTGAGTGGCATCACAAATGTGTAGTAGTTTGAGTGTATGAAGTCATGGGCAGCGTTGTATAATAATTTGCAGGCATTCGTCACTAAGCCGTGAGGAACATATATCAATGTCACCTAAGTATCTTCCCATCACCATTTTATGGCAGATGAGGCGCTACTATTTATCAACATGCAGGTAGATTCGATGAAGAAGAGAATGTAACACAAAATTCGTGAATTAAGATGCATGAATAGAGGGTCGTATGATCCACCACATATGTAGATGGAATTAGCCAAACATGGTGTTATACTAACAAAATCACAAAAAATGAGTCCCACAGCTATTCAAATAGAAAATATATATTATTTTCTCATCCACAGGGAAAAGTATGAAACCAATCCCCCTTCTTAAAATATTAACTTGCCATCACCACTAATCGCTCTTGATACCAGATGAAGCATAACACCAAATTATACACTAAATACACAGTAATAATACTTCACTATTTCATTCAAGAATGTTTACACTTATATAGGATTAGGAGATCATATTATTAAGTTCAAGCTTCCTATAAACTCTCAACTACTTAACCACCCTAGAATATCTCACACCTATTCTACTGGTGTTCACACAACCACCAAACCTATTTACATATTAAATATCTATGAGTTGTTAATTAACCAACTTTATTACATAATACCACACCATAATTTAACAAACCGTATGGAGCACTAAATAGTGCTTTCCTAACAATGTGGGGGTAGATGAGAATGCAATCTGCAATGCTATAAATTAGAATGACTACTCCATTATAAAGGATCCTAGATCTTGAAAATTATTATTTCTGTAGAAATTGTGGATTGTTGTAGGTTGTGAAGCTTTGTATCACTACTACACAAGAAATAAGATGCATTTCTTCCTTTTTTTTTGCTCGTGTTTTCGTCTACTCTCTCTCTTTTCTGCAACTTTGCAAGCATAGTGATCTTGAATAACCAAGAAGGAACTTGGTTTCCTTGATTGATGAACCTAAATAAGTGTGTCTGTAGTTTGTTAGTCTTGTTAATTGCCTACATTGTTGTTTTCCTCTAATTGAATGTTGAACTACTCCAATTATTGTGTGTGAACTCTGCTAGTGTCTACTCACAACAATAACCTTCCATTTCCTAATTTCTCTCCTTTATCCCTCATCACTATAAATTCCTCACTTATACCACGTACAAGCACTATTGTCCAAAATAACCACCCTGGGTATTTAGAAAACTTACAATTCCATTATGGCTCTAAGTTCAAGATTTCAGGTTGCGCACACCCTTGGTTCTCTTGCCTCGGTACATATGCTTGTTTGTAGTTCTTCGCACGTGCCTTCTTGCTTCCTTCTCTTTCTTCTACGCGATCCCACCCTTCTCTTTTATTCTTCTATCTCCTTCCATTTCCCCTCTGCGCGCACTCCTCGTGCATTTGCTTTCCTTTCCTGGTCCTGTGCATTCATCTTGCACGCTCCTGCGGACATGCATTGCATTTCGCTAAGTCCTCGGCATGTTTTCTTTTACACATGCTTTCCTTCCCAAGTTTTGCACATCTCCTTGTGTGCACTCATTCCCCTTTCACATCTTTCGTTTGTGCACTTTGCTTGCGCAATTGCTTCCGCGCATCCCTGTCTTATGCGCTCCCCTTCCTTCCATACTTGCATGCTTTGTAAATATGCATCTTCTCTTCTCATTCCTTGCGCACCCACTTGTGCATGCTCGCAAACCTCTGCATTCTTCCCTCTCGCACTCCTGCTCTCGTGCATGTGCCAAGTAGCAACCTTTTGCTCCAGTTATCGAGTGCCACGTGTCACTTCTAGGAACTTGTCAAATGAAGTGCACAACACGCAACCTATCAGGACATGTCAGCTATGTTTCGAATCCTTATGATGAATGAATGCATGACACATGGCAGAAAAGACAAAATAATTAGACAACCAATTGAATCTTTTAGCCAATCAAGTCATGACACGTGTCTTGCGTGTTCATCTTGCACTAAAAATCTTCAAATCACCATAACTTTTTCTACAGAGCTCGAATTTTGGTGTGCCTAGTCTTGTTGGAAAGCCACTAAAGTGAGCTACACTCTAGGCTTTTCAAAATTAGATTTTGGGCAAGATTCAGTAGGTGAAAATGGGGAAACATGACTTTAGCCATTAATGCACATATTCAGTCAACTCAACCACCCAAATTTGATCGTATTTGGTCTCCTTCCTTCTTCCGCAAGCTAACCTGACATGGGGAGGTGGATCTGATAGTGCTACATGCGCATTTGTAAGAATTTATTGCTTGTTATTGGTGGTTGGATTTGAAAATCTGAGTTTCCCTCATTTTCCCTCTTCTTTTCTTCCCCTTTCTTATATATAATGTTGAATAATGCTCATTTATAAAGGTTGGACCCTCTTGGTTTGCTAAGAGCTTTGTTCAAAGCATTATTCCTTGGCATTTTGAGTTACATAGCTTAGATATGGTTGTTTGCATGTGGATACTTTCTCTTTCACCATTGTAATTGATTGTGCATTTCTTGGAAGCAATAAAAGTCTTATTGAGTGGATATCTCTGCCCTAGTTTGCATTTTATTATATCTTCTTGCCTTTCCCTTACATTGTTGGTTTATTGTACATTCTTCATGTCCCTTGCAAGTTTCTTTTCTAATTTTTCTCCATGAAAATGAATGTGAGTGTTGTTTCATATTGTGGCACATTTGTCTGTCCTCCCTGTGCACATTTTCCCTTGTTTTCACTCAACTGAAACTGTTCATCCCCCTTTTTCTAGTGTTATCACTTCCCCTTAGCTTAGGTTTTCCCTTTTATGCATCTCTTTCTCACCCTAGTCCCTTAGAATCATAGGGTAGTGATAAGTAGTTCCATTTCCCTTCCTAGGAGTAGTTTTAGCAATAGAAATAGGTAGAGGAAGTTGGCCTTCTCCGGAGGTCTATCTCAAGCGCAAGGCCCACAACTTGGAGACGGTCTCATGTTGCCTCAAAATCCCAGATCATTGGAATTTGGGACAGGTGTAATTTTGAGCTCCAACAAGAAATTTGTCACAGGTTCACTGAAGTGTTCATCCCTGATCTCCGACCTATTTGGCCACCCCACAACATTTAGATAGGATTAGGATAGTTTACATTCAATAATGGGTGCCTCCCCATACACAAGAAGGAGGCGCGTAGCACTGTGAGCGTTAGTGGAAACACATAATTTGCAACACAACAAATTATTTCACCAACAATTTTTGGCGACTCTACTGAGGAGAGATCTACCCACATGCACCCATAAAGATCTCTACAAAATACAATATAATATTTATATATAATTCCAAAAACAAAAAAAATTAGATTTCAAAGCAAAATCATATTTTGAAGGCGACTCTGTCAAGGAACGAATTTGTGTCACGTTCATTTCCCACAACACAATGACAAAGTCTTGAGATTGGTGTTCGACACTAATGAGTGACGACCAAGAAGAAGAATAAGAAGAAGACCTTGATATGGAAATTTTTGATCAACCATCATTCTGGAACATCTCTTGCAAAATTAAAGGTTCTGCTACAACAAAAAAAATTATTGCTTCAAAAAAAACCCACAATCAGTTAAGGGAAATAAGGTCAGTATCTTTTCTACAGAAGCCATGAAACAATTGTCAAGAATGGATAAAATTATTGCTTGTAAAGATCCTATCATCAAAACATGGTGGCTCCAATTCAAGTGGACTGCTGCTAAAGGAAAGAGAATGGGACTTGCACCGATTGATGATCAAGAATCCAAGAAATTTTGTATGAAGGGCATGAGGGTGAAGAATCTATTGAAGGCAATATTTTCAACTTCACGCAATTGACCAAGAAACTCAAAGCATTGTCTTTCATCTCTCTTCCTTCGGAGGAATCGATGAAGAAATGGAAGTCTTGAAAAAAGATTTTATGCAATGGCTTTTGAGTTTAGAAGAAGGAAATTTTGATCCTAAAACCTATCTTGAAATTTGGAATTATGCATTGGCTTTGCAAAAAAAGGTATGAGCATCTTAAAGCACTTCATAATGTTGAGGAAGAAGAAAATCATCTTTCCAAAGAAGATCCAGGAAGATTCTTGTGTACTTCTGATGAATGTCATATCCTTGAACCTTCTGATGAGAATCAAATCAACACCCTCGAGGATGATGAAGAAGACACAATAGTTGAACCTCCATTCATCAATTCATTTTGGCTCGAGGCATAGCCCATTGGAGAAACAATGGATGCAAGAGAGGAAGATTCTTTTTCCATAACAGATGATCCAGTACTTTCTGAAGACTCCACCAACAACAAAGAAGTACAAGAAATCAATATTCCATCATGGACTCAAGATGATGAATTTGAGATAATCATGGATAGTCTTCTTTCCAATTTTGACTCTTCAATTGATGCACAAATGTTGAATGACGTAATGGAGATTGTTGGAGAATCAAATTCCCGTCTCGATTCAATCGTGGATGAAAAAATGGAAGAGTCCATTTTCATTCTCAAAACCAAGTTGGATGAGAAAATTGAGCATGTCCTCCTTGAGGAACTGATTTCACCATCCTCTCCAAAGGAACGTGATGTTGATCATCATGGTGAGTATGGAGTCTTTCCTTTCCCTTGTGAACAAGAAGATTCTATAAGGGATGATCAAGATGGAGTTAAAGATTTTTCTCATGTTGTTGCTCCAACATTGTATTCTCCCTCGTGTCATGAGGATGATCTAATGCATCTTGAGCTAAAAGGTGTGCCCTTCCCACATAGCATGGATCTCTTCTCCTTATCTGAGAACAATGAAAACCAAGTATGTCAGGTCTTGCAAGAAGGTGAGATCCGAATGACAAGAAATCTTGAACAAGAAGACAAGGATTATACAAACAAATTTTGGCCATGTATAGATCAAATTTTCAATCACCTCCTTGTGACACAATACAAAGAGTTTTCATATGAAGAGGACAATGAGCATATAACATATTTGAAAGAGCTATGACAAAGACAAGCTCTTTCCATATTAAGATTTGTTAAGCTAGTTTCTCATCTTAATATTGTAAAATCAAAGTTTTCTTTCTAATAATAAAATTACCTTGGTGTCTTTGTCAAAATTTCAAGCAATGTTCATGGCTTTCCATTCTTCCTTTTTTTGCGCAGTATGGTTCTTGATTATGTTAATTGTGTTTGTGTTTGAATGACGAGTTGTCAAGAACTTCCAAGACCCAAATATCATTGGACCTATTGTAAAATATAATGGGTTGAAGATAGATAAGAAAATAATAAAATGACACTTTCCAATAGGTTTTGCTTATTAGTAGCCTTTATGGTAAAAAGGTTGATTGTTTTGTTATTTAAAATAAAATATTTTGATAAATAAATTGCATAATTATAGCCTTTTGGTAATTAGTTTTCTAATAATTTGACTCCAAATATTTGTTCTAATAAGGGTTTGGAAAAATGTATGTAAGTTGAAACACTTTGAGTTTGACAATGATTATCGTCTTGATCCATTTATTAATGGTCATGCAATCAACTTTACCCCTAAAATATAGTTTAGACTCCTATTTTGAATGACGACACAATGGAATCGGAAAAGTTTTAGGTTTCATGGCGGTAATTTTGAGCTCTTTAAATACAAATTAGGGTTCCACGTTATTTGTTATATGTTTAAAACCAGCAATCGAATGTGAAGTGTGTGATGTTCACGTCGAAGGGGTAGTGTAAGATGAGGTTGATTTTAAGGAAGAAAAACATAAAAGGAGGAAAAGGGTTGCAGAAGAGGGGGGTGGAGGGAGGAGAAACAATCGGGAGAGGATAAAATCGGGTGGAACCATTTTATGGAAGCCATTTGTCTTACTGCTAGGCACATATTTAATAAGTTCCATTTAGAAGATTTAATTGACATTGGTAATATGTAACCAAGATTGTACTGTAGATGTTTGTTGATATTCTAGTAATACTAGGTAATATTAACCATAAATAGAACCTCTTTAAAACCTTGTATCAAACAAAACTGCAACTTATTATTCTCAAGCGTGGTGAAAGTTGGGAAAGTGGGCCATTTTGATACAAAGAATAATGCCTTTGGAAAAATCCATACCAAAGTTTGAACATGGCATCAATATTCTCAAGGTGACACAATATGATCCAAACAAAGAGGAAAACATTTTGTTAACATATGCAAGATAGATCAAAAGAAATTGAGTTCAAAGCATATTGATTTGAGGCAACAGAGAATGAAATAATATCTCATGAAGTGTTGTTGCTTTGTAAAGAGTTATGGGAATCAATGCAACACCAAGCCAAGAGACGAGATAAATATACTTGGCCAATCAAGACTATTATGAAATTAGATAGACCTTCAATGCATATAGGGAAATTAGAAAAGAAGATTTGATAAATACTTTGATAATATCATGATACACAAGCTAAAAACTAATTCATTTGAACTCTCAAAATAATAGATGTCATATACAAGGACAATCAGACAAATGATTTGACTCCTATCTAATTCAAGACTCCATGATGTACATATGAGTTTTCACATACTAAACACTTAAAAAACTCAAACATCAATAAACTAAATATTCATAATATAATAATTCTATTCACTCATTCTATGAAATTATTCAATAGGATAGTTATATGTAATTTGAAGGTATTGTCTAGGTTCCAACACTTGTCATTACAAAGGCTAATGAAATAGGGTCTATCCAACCATCGGGAAGGAGTGACTCAACTTGAAAGATGTGGTAGAGTAAGAGTGCAAAATATTCTTACAACTTACTATTTTAAAGTGTTAAGCAATCAGATAAGGTGAGTGATAGCATTTGACCCCCGTGAAATCCAACCACAATTTCCAGGTAGAATTGAAAGTAAGCCTGACCCTCATCTGATGTGATGAAAAGTAGGCCCATGATGTAGAAGAGTATTATGTACAAAAAATATATATTTTAAAACCTTGTGTCATCAAAAAATCCATACTAACCATAAACAAATTGGAAGGTGGTCAGAATATTTGAGTGATCCTCGAGGGTCTCAAAAGATGCAAGAAACTTGGCAACTGCACAAACAAACAATGAATTTTTCAATATGTAATAAATCCACTTCAAATATTCCACATAAAGAAAATGTTGCATTTAACTACTTTTCTGACAAATGTTGTCCTCAGAAATACGAGTGTGACTTAAAATTGACAAGCGCGGGTAGATTATAGTCCCTGAGATCAACATATCTTAAGTTTGGAAAGCTTCGTGTACATTTTCGATTGATTTGAATGCTTCATGTCAACCTTGTTTTGGTGAGATTAAAACATTGTGTGTCAAGAACTTTCAACGAACTACTCATCATCTCCAATTGCTATGTTAATCCCTTTTATTTTCGGCAACTTCTTCAAAGCATTTGTAAGATGTGGTAATTAGTGACATGGTCATGATACATTTAAACATCAAATGTTGCCTCTATATCCATACTCTAGTAAAGTGTAAACTGACGAGAAGAATATAATTGGGTATCTCCAAGATCATCACGCAGTGATTCCATGTCGATGATCATATCACCTCTCCCTCCACACGATTTAAAAGTACCTCGACGACAGACTTATGAGCTTCTTCTGGTTTAATTTGCAGAGGAAAGAGGAAAGCTCGGGCGATAAGGAGAAATACAATGGCTGGCCTCACCTCCGCCTCTGTTTCGACGACGGATACCATGTTTTGGACGAGGCCGCATATCTAACGAGCAATTTGCAGCCCACGGCAAAGCAGCTATGGAAGGCTCTATTGGGCATATTGGAGGTGGGCATTCTGGGTGCCAAAAATCTGTTGCCCATGAAATCGAAAGGCGGGCGTGGTTCCACAGATGCATACTGTGTTCCAAAATACGAGCAGAAATGGGTCTTCCCGATTTCGCTGACACCGTAACTAACTGCCATACAATGAACAATTGCCAACTATTAACTTGTTGTAGAAGCTAACAATTAGTGCTTACATCAAAAAAATTGCTCAGGTCTACTACCTGACACATTTTATGACTTGCCAACCTCGATCAACTGACATTTGTCGGCGTAATAAGCAGTGGAAACAGCTAAGGCCTAAATTACATATGTGATCAACTACCTTAGCACTAATCTCTTTCTTACGCCAAAGTAAGAGGATCTTTAATCCAAATCTTGATTAGTGTGAGGTTAGGTTTATAGTCGAAGTGTAATGCAACCCTAAAGCTTTGATATGGATTTTCATGAAGGTTATAATATCTTCCAAACTTTCTTTTGGAATATATCAAACTTAATATGTGCTCGTTGACAAGTGTGAGTGTGTTAAGGGAGATGATGTTCGAAGAGATATCATGCTCTTTAAAAAAAGTCTTTGCATTTTATTGTGAGATTGTAGATGTTGTGTGGCCTTTCATTTATAAAATCACTTGTCTCCTATTTAGTCTCAGTAGTCACTCATTATTTAGTTTTTTGGGTTCTCTATAATGTTGTTAGGTTGGGAACTTGCTCATTCGGGCACCTGACTCCTATATTGCATCAAAACAAGAAAAATTCGTAAGGTGAATCAATCTCAATAGAAGAGTGAAACTTAAAGAAAAGGAGAAAAGATGTGTTTGGGGAGAAGGAATTTCTTCAAATCTTAGGTGCCATGGTTATTGCAAAGAGCACAATAGTGTCCAACAAGGGGTGGGAGGAGGAGGAGGGTCGTGGGCCATAAGGGAGGTGATAGACAAGAAAGAAAAAGCACGATGGGAGCACAATCTTGAGTGGGGCACCCTGCAACCTCTTTGGGACACCAAAATAGTAGTAAACTCGTACAAGAAAGACAACAGGAAGCTCTAATAGGCATGTTGCCCTCTACTCATTCTTGTGCTTAATTTACTCTCAAACATGTATTTTTGTTTTTGTTTTGAACTTATGATGTGAATTGGTTTATTTATGGGCAAGATTAAATTGACCCTAGATGCATTTTCTTATTTGTTGATCTTAATTTATTATTTAGGTTGAAATGTTGATGGGTAAATAAAACTTCTCTCATGATATGTTGAAAATGCATGTTGTTAATAAATCAAGTAAAATATAAAATCTCTTAATCTGTAGAAAATACACATGTTTTTGTTTAATAAATGTATGCCCTTACAACCATGGGCAAGTAGAAGATAAACTCTTCTTGATCTGCTGAAATTGCATGTGTTCTTAATAATTTGATGCCCTTACAATTATGGGCAAGTATAAAATAAGCTACTCTCTCTCTCTCTCTCTCTCTCTCTCTCTCTCTCTCTCTCTCTCTCTCTCTCTCTCTCTCTCTCTCTCTCTCTCTCTCTCTCTCTCTCTCTCTCTCTCTCTCTCTATATATATATATATATTGAAAATGTGTGTTTTAGTTCAATAATTTGATGTCCTTACAAACAAGTAAAGCATCAAGGCTCATTGCACTGTTGTAAATATTTGTGCCATGCTTGTTATTTTCAATTTTAATGCTCTAACAAGAATAGAAGGAAGCCTTCATGGACCGCTGAAAAGGGATTTAATTTATTTTCAAAGTGACTCTTTCTTACAGCTGAAAGTAGTCATGTTTCACATTAATTAAGCACACTTTCTTACCACTGAAATGGGGTTTGTTTGTATTCATATTGACTCTTTCTTACAGTTGAAAGTAAATAATATTGTGCATTAAACCAAATACTTTTTCTTATATTCCTAAGTGACTCTTTCTTACAGTTGAAAGTAGTCATGTTTGATTTCTTACTGTTGAAAGTGGGTTTGGTTGTATCCAAATTCACTCTTTCTCACAGTTGAGAGAGTGGTCATGTTTCGCATTAAATTGAGTACTTTTCCATCTTGAAAGTGGGTTTGTTTGCATTCACACTTACTTCCAACTGAAGGTAGTCATATTTGACTTCAAATTTAACACTCTTTCTTGCTGCTAAAAAAGCATTTGATTAGGCTAAATGGTCATGTTTGGAACTCAAATTGGGTATTTGCAATTGCATGGAATTGTGTGTACTTACTAATATTCTCATGTTGTCGAAATATGGCTTACTAAGCATTCCGACTAGTATTGTTTCAGATATATATATATATATATATATATATATATACACACACACATACCGATACCTATTAAATTGGTTATATTGAATGCATTTATTGTAGAGGATGTAATCGTAACTGGTAATAAGGTGGTATACACCTAGATGTACATCCATTACCTTGTAAATGGTCGCTTACACGTGTTTATCTATGTAAATAAGTATCCCAATATGTATGTGTTGGGGCTGCCGAGTTGTAGATGTGTTCTTCTTTTGGATCCGTGTGGTTGTAATGTGTGTTGAGTATGGATACATATGCACACATGAATACTCATGCGGGTGTTCTTTTTAAGGGAATGGGCCTTTTACACAAAGCATTGGTTGAGATAGATCTATGTTGATATTTGCTCCAAATTGCAATAGCCCCTTTAGAAATTGTTGGTAGTGTTTAGGAACTCCTCTTGCTCCTTGACATAGTTGCATTGTTATTGAAAAGCTTGTGAGCATTCGTACTATTGTGATTTTTTATAATAATGTTCATATTTATGTGTTTATGTTCGTGGACAACTAGTACAAGTGTGGATTTGTAACATGTTAATAGTATTGTTGACTTGTGCTTTCACATAGTGTTTGCAAGTGGCAAATCATAGAAGCTTTGTTAGCAATTCTTAATTACATTAGTAAATAGTAGAAAGAATTTGTAATGTTTGAGAATGAAACAAACAGAAGTCGTTTCCTTTATTTGCAAGTGCTTGATAATACTACTCCTGAATTAGAAAGTTTGTGTTGTATACATTTTTAAATGGTTGCAAGGCCTAATTGGAATCTCTTCATATGAGTCGTCTTTAAAATTGTGCTTGTATAACACTTTGCACGATAAAAACAATTTAGGTTGCTATATTAGAGGGGTACATAAAATTCTATATAATAATGTTGTAGATAAAGCCATATTGGAATAGCAAAAACAGTTAGGGATCTTGTAACCATGACTTATGTAAACTCAATGTATTTGATAAAAAGGAAATTAATTAAATTGTCTTATTGTTTATGTTTTGGCCAAATTGTACATGTAACTTCTATATTTTTGTTGCATCGGTATGCTTGCTTTATTTGGCAAAATTGTGACAATATTTTACGTGGGCAGCCATGCTCATTGCAAAATTGCATTCATGAAATTGCATTCATGAACTTAGCTCTACATATTACCTCTACACTTGTTAGTTGAGGGGTACATAATAATCTTATAGAAGGTTGTAAGAAATGGATATTTAGTGTCCCCTCCATTTGATTATGAATTAAACATTGAAAATTCACATTGTTTTTCAATCTAGTTTTAATTTTAAGTATGGTCAAACATGACACACCATGTGAATAGCTTTACACAAGACCTCTTTTACTCCATGGGTTTGAATTTTAGTTTGAGGGTTCCCTTCATGCAATGGAGATTGGTTATGACAAGTTACCTTGAGATGCTTTGAGCGACAAAAAGTTAAGTGAGCACAAGCCTAGTTACATCTATAGGCAGCCTGCCCTACTTCACCCATCTCCACTTTGTTGTCTTAGGTTCTACCTTGTGTTCTTGAACCAGGAATAGTAGCACTTCAAGTGGATAACATTTTGCTGAAAAGTGAAATAAGATGTCAATTATAGCAACCCCTTTTTAATAGATTGACATTTGGCTTTTGTGAAGAACCCTAATGGCTAAATGCAGCACTAGGATGGAAGAGTGCTCTTGGCTCTCGAACAAAGTCTATCAAATAAGGCAAAAACAATTATGTTATTTTTCTTGTGATTTGCTTTGGCTTTTGGAATTGATAACCCTATGGCCATTGAACATAAAATAAACCTCACATTTAAGATCAAAATTAAAAGTGAACACATTGATCGAAAATTATGGAAATGCACCTTTTTTGACATGGGCAACCCCCATCTCCTCATGCGATTTAAAATCCATGCAATTATTAAACTTGGATGTCTACAAGGGTCATAATTTAATTTATTATTCCCAAGGGCAGTAAAAGAGATACTAGTTTTGGCCTTACGCTTCAATAACCACAAAACTTGCTTGCAAATTTTTTCTTGTGCTTTTAAAAACCACAAAAATTACAATTAGCAGTTATTAAATAACCAACATCTTATTCTATAACAGTTAAATCTTGCTCAGAACCGTAGAATCAAAACATTTGACCTTAGATCAGTGTGAGCCAGATCACCATTTCGTCATTGGGATCACCTGGTAGGATCATTGCCAGCGGCCATTTCAAACAATAAAGCCAATAATAATACCCCTAACAGGTCGGTGAGAGATGATAATTGTTTCATTCTGGAGAATTTAAGGGTGTAAGTGATTCCAAATGAAACAGAAGACATGGATGATTGATTTTTATCTACTGTAACAATCAGTGAAGCTTTAACCGCACATTACGGGCATGAAAGCAAGCAACTATTGTGCTACTGCCAATGGCTCAGCATGCATCGTTTGCTGTCGTTGTGGAGCATTGTGGTGTGAAGGATCCGATGATTATTGCATGGAAGAGATATAGAAGCCATGCTTAGAATAATTTTTTCTTATACAAAACTTTTAACAAAATAAGCAAAATCCCATAGGCAAATAAAGCAGATTAGTAGTTGTGTTCTACGTAAGTTTCACAGTTACTATGAATATACAGCTATAAATCCATCATTAGTTTAAGGTGCTTTGTGGTGCTTGTGTATATACAACTATAAATCTATTATTAGTTTAAGGTGCTGAGGTGCTTGTGAGCTAAATGGACTCCCTTGCCTTGCCATAACTATCAAAAAGGTACAGGAAAAACTGTCATTAGGGTAATGACTACTAATGAAGATGATCATCTTGGGATTACTTGAACCCACGGGTAAAATCCCACAAAAAATAATAATCTATAATTGAAATCATTACATTAGACCAAGACATTTGCAGGCCACGAGGGTTGGACACTTATTTTGAAATATATGTTCAAATTTATTTAAAAATAAATAGAATGACATATAAATTATACATATTCACATGATTATGCATCCTCTCTATGAAACATTGCTTGTAAGGCCAAGATTTATCGTGAATGGAAAATAAAATAAGTACTAACTTAGTCACCTGCAGAGGACAGTGACAATGAAATTACATTACCCAGAAGCAAGCATGAACACAACCGTGCTGTGGAACAGATTAGGTATTTTCTTCTTAAATTGCTTTAAAAAGCACACCATACTCTATATGTTATCTAACTGTAGATCTAGAGATCAGTAAAACAGATAAATGCTCTACTATAATAAGATTATATGTGTTGATTCCAAAAATGATCTTTGTAACTAATATGGAACAATTTGAAGCAATCTGAAGGGACTGAAGCATACTTTACATGCAAGACATACACAGCAAGCAGCGCTGGTCTTTTTTGATATTAGGCAATATTTTCAAATTTTAACACTTCATCTTTGACTGCTGGGAAGTCAAAAAAAGGCTCCAAAAGTTACAGCCCAGGAAACTCCGGAGATGATGGAATTTTAGTTGCTGTGGCTAAGATCCCTATGAAGTCCAGTCTCCTCCTTTACAATCTTTGTAAAGATGAAATTGATTTCTGACAGCTCCAATCAACTGCCATGCATAAACTCATCATCAATCACAATCATTGCGAGATTTGAAAAGAAAATGCTAGACCTAAATGACAACTGCATTGCATGAATTTACAGTTATAATTATTCGCCGTTCGGTCGAGAAAAAGAGAAACAGCAATCCAAAGCTACTCATTTAGGAATCTCGTAAGGAAATCTATTACATATAATCAATTTGAGAGTTCCTTAACAGAAAGCAACGCATAATGTTTTAACTTTTTCCTCTAAAATTAAAAGGCCAACTCTTAGCATTGAATGACAAGTAGCTATTGTCAAGTTATGAGATGGCACCTCTTTATTTCTGCACAATAATTCAGAAATCTTGTGCTCAGCATAGCAATCTCCAAATCCAAAGATGTCCCTAAACTTCTGAATAAAAGACAACAGACATTTTTCCAACTTCAGCACATCCTTCGAAAGTCAAAAACTGACAAGATACAACAGAACATACTTGTATTAATGTGCATAGTTTTGTACGAGTTATTAGTGTTCGTATTTAGTTTCTCCTCAGAATAACAAGGAGCCATCGAGCATAAATCAATACAGATTGAACAAAACTGCCCAAATATGCTCTATTATTCATCAAGAAATTAGAGATAGACTTGATAGACAAATGAGGTTAGGGAAACACACAATCAATAGGATGATATATGATGGGGAGAATTCAACAACTAACCCTGCAAGGTCAACAAAAGAAGCAATCGGAAAATCAAGGCAGTTATGGGGAGTTATCTCTTTGGTGAAAATTTGATGAATGCTTGGCCAAGTAATGAATACTCATATGAGTCAGAGAAGCAGGTGATCAACTCGCATGCAAAAATTTAGACTAATGCACCCCCAAAAACTTGGTAACCAGGGTTACATTTATATGGTATTGATGAGTAAGGCTGTGTCCAAGGGTTATATTTATAAGGTATTGACGAGTAAAATTTTAAGTATAGGAATTCTTAAATTTTATATTCTACATCAAGTTTATTTTATAAATATGACATGTGGGAAGTTTGAGAGTGGTTTCAGATCTCTAGGAATTATAATGAAGATAGCTTTAGAGGACCCTTACAGATTCAGGCTCAGAGAAATTTTAGGATTGCTAACACAATTTCAACAATTTTACAGCTGTTGTAAAGTATTCATCATTGAAATCGGAGGATTTTTCAAAAGTTGGACTTCGATTTAAGAGGTCAAAAGTCTGAATGAAATTGCTCAAATGGGCATTACTCAGCTTAAAGACTTGATAATGCATTCATAAAGCAAGATGTTTTACCTTCCAGTTTGGCAACAATGAGGAAGGGGAAGAAGTATAAAAAAAAAGGGATTTCTAATTTTCTAAGATGATTATAAATAACCATATGGTATTGTCAATTACAATGTGCATCATACTCTTTTTCGTCTAAATCAAATAGACCATAGATTTATGCATTCTTTAAATTCATTTCTTATGCTTTTACAAGTATTTTACATGTTAGTTACATTCATTTTATGAATCTATATATTTACTTTATTTTCCAAGTTACAGTGAAGTCCAAATCCAACTTGGAGTCAAAACTATGGGTTGCCGAGTTTTAGCAACATCCAACTATGACTGAGAGTCAAAATTCTGCGCTGCTGAGTTTTTGTCAAGTCCAGGTTTTCCAACTATGATTTAAACAAACAAATGAGAAATAGTTATATATTTTTATGAGTATATTTTGGTATGTTCCTAATGAGGAGACGAAAGAACAATCATTTAATGGTTGAAAATGCCATAGCTTCATGTCAAGAAGCTTGGACTCTGAATTAAGAAGTTTGATATCCATCTATACAAGCCTTGATACAAATTAGAAACATTGTGACCTTTTCCGATCAGAAACTCCAGTAAAAATTGCCCTCAAAGAAGTTTCTAAAACAAGAAAGCATCATCATATCAGCACTGCATGGATACATGAAGTATATAATAACCTGAGAAAATGTTAAAGCAATTCGAGTGTTTTCAGCAATATGGAAAGCAGATGGGTGTGTCTAAGTGAACATGCCATGCAAGTTGACCACAAAATTAATTATTCATTTTCTCCAGAGAAGAATTGTGACAGCACTTTGTAATTCCCGCAGCACTGAAAACTTAATAAATTTTAAGCAAGGGTTGTCCATGGGGCTAAATGAGACATTACTGGATTTCTAATAACAGTGGCCAATAACACCACAATGGACCACAAAGTAATGGTTAAGGAGCTGAAATTGCAAATGGACAGCAATGATTATTCTCTAAATTTTTAATTTGTGGCTTTGGCAAGTGCTGGTGTGGTCACAGAAATACAATGGCTTCAGATCTTATAAATCCAATATGCATCCTGATGAGCTGTACGAAAAATTGGGAAACAATAGCAGTTGATCATGGTTAGAAGATTGCAATCTGGTGAAAATAAGTTGATTCTGGCTTACAAAATGGCCAAACAGCTTATGAAGAGTGAGCTATGTTTCTGTTTTAATGTAATTTAATAAAGAGCCGAAGTGTCAAGGTATATGTGCAGAAATATAAAATGACAAAAGGATGTGTAGAGGATGATTGAAGAATATGCACATGAATTCCAAGACATATCTCATGTGCTGTCACCAATTAAGGGCCACAATAAAGCATTATTTAAAATCAAAGTAAAAACTCTAAAACAGTCATTGCTCCTTCCAAAAAATATTCCAAGCTAATTTATGATTTACCCTCAACTGTTAATCTGTAGTTTGAACAGCGTGCATTTTTTATCAAGGATATATATCATACACCTATATCAGGCAGCCATTTCTGCAATTAGATATGTGATTGATGTTTTTTTTTTGCCAGTGTCTTGCCATAATTTGGGAACAAATGCCACATTCCATACAGAAAGAAAATAGATATATGCACAATAAATGGTGTTTGCAAAATGCATAGTAATCGCAAAAGGCCTATTACATTAGCATATACTAACTCATGCTTCCATTTCAACCTACCCGCCTAAAAAGCAGCAATACCTTAGAAAGGAAAAGGCAGAAATACTTGATATAACTGTGTTTATCACAACATTTCCAAGCATCTACAAAGAATCAACAATAGTAATATAAGATACACCTATAGACAAGCAGTTACTCATGTAAAAATAATTGAAAAGCAGTCTAGATTTATCATCTTCACCTGTTGTTCATGACATGGTTTCAATACTCCAGCTCAATCTCATGGTTTTGCCTCTGACGCCAGCTGCCCCATCTGTAGTGTAAGCTGGTCCAGATTCTTGTGTGTTCTCCACAAGTTCCCTTTCTCAGATAGATTGTCATCTTCATCCTTGCTAACACTCCCCTGACTCTCAGAGTCGGCTTCTTCTGTGTCTTGCTCTGGAATTTCGGTAAGAAATTGTTCCCAAAATACATCATTGATTCGCTTCTTGTTAGTCTCCCCACGCGTGCCATAATCTGCACCCTCTTTAATAGTCTCATGGCCTTTGTCATTAGCCATCCTCTCCTCTAACCTGGCCTTTGATGCTTGGCCTGGAAATCTTATATCCATATGCAATGCTTCTGACATTGTCTCTCTGTTATGTGTCTTCCAGGTTGCAAAACTTTCATTATCAAGATTGCCGGTCTGAATAACCTTTTCCATGTCATCCGTCGTACTAAATTCAATCGGAGAAGAGGGAGGATTCAAACTTAAGCTACATGAAATGTCAGAAACGGTGCATTCTGCTGACCCAGGCAATGCGTGCATATCTTTTAGTTTCGAAGAGACAAGCATTTCTTGTAACCGAAAAGATGAGTTTGGGTCTGGCAAAGCAGAAGATCTATGAATATCTGAAAGCTCCAAAGAAATTGGTGTATCGGGGAAACCAGGATTCCCGTGCATCTCTGCAACAGCCACTTCTGATGAGTGATTTGGTAGACTTCCACAATCCTTTGCTTCACAAAGAGCACCACTTGCAACATCATGGAAGAAATTTATTAAGGTGTCTGATGATGTCTCAAGTTCCCCAGACAAGTTTTTGTCATAAATTTGCATGAGTGAAGGATTTGTAGTGTCGCTCATTTGAGGATTATATTTTATTATTTGACCATCCATCTCTTCATTCTCTCCAATGTGCAAGATATCATCATGCTTGGGCAATCGTCTTTTCTTGCTAGCAGTAGCAACATGTAAATTCTTCTCATTTTGCTCAGCAAGCTGTGCCACGAATCTAGGATTCTGCATAGCCTTAGCCAAGAATGCCATTAATCGTTGTTGTCGTTTTTCCATAAGTTGCAGGCGCTCCTCAAGCGACTGTAAACGAACTTCAGTACCCTGTTGTTGGTTCCCAAGCCTGACCAACTCCATCACCAGCACATGTTTTTCTTGTTTGAGATTTGCAATTTCTTCTTCGAGTTCATGATTCTTGATCTCTGCGTATGTCCCTAATGTAGAAGTTTCCCCTACATGCTGCTGCGGAAGGCTGTGACTGTGAACAGGTTTGCGCCGGTGAATATTTTTCAGCAAATGCCTATGACCTCTCAAAAACTCCTCATTTGCGAACTCCCACTGCTCGGGATCAATTTTGCGAAAACCCTATTCAAAAAATATAAACTGTCAACCAACAACAATGGGGAGCTAGTGTGTAACTTTAAAAGTTAAAATAAACACACCCTATATATGATTCAGGTCTCTATATTTTTTTAATCTGACAAAAGTATCCTCGGTCTACAAAAACCCCAAATCACAAAAAATATTTCTATATTTAATAGCAAGAAACTGCACTCTATGAAGCTTTGATGCTGCTACTGTTGGCTGTGGCTATCAGCATACCAGATGATACTTTTCGACAAGTGCCCATGCAGCATTTTGAAAGGGATTTCAGGGGTATCGGCCACTCCATAGGTAAATTACCTAAAAATTATATATAATAATCAGATTTGGAAATTGGAACTAAGTTATACCACTACAAACTCTAATTTGTTTGTTTTCAAATGAGCTGGTGAGGCTCAGGGCTCAAACAATAGTGCAGGTTTTTAAGAGACCAAAGTTTAAAGCTCAGTAACATAGAAACTATCCACCAGTGTATACTTGTAGGTTACTGGAGGAAAGCAGTTCCAATGAACAAGAGATTACACGGAATCACAGGTGCAATCCCCCCCAGCTATGCAAACATTAAAAGCCAATCTCTCCCCTGCATAGCTGGAAAGAAAGTTAGACCGGATCTGTGCAGCTTTAAGAAAAGAAGCTTCAGGGATACCAGCCACTCCATGGATTCTTTTTTTATCTACTGCAATAATATCATAGTAAATTGCTCATACTCGTAAATTGATAGCAAAACACTGAATTAGAAAAACAAGTTTTTTATTAAATATGTATCTTAACATAATAAATTACTGCAAAAAATTTAAAACACTAAAAATTATTCAAATCGTAATGAAAATAAAAAAGTCCAGATGGAATCCCAGATTGGTTTGCAGATGTGAAAGAGGGGGTGTCATGTTTTTCACTCAGGATCAAACCCCACCAAGTGCATATGGCCTCTGTCCCAATTCTCAATTTCTAATAGAATCAGATGGAAGGCATAGGGCCCACCATAGAAGTGGGATTTGTGTGTTGTAATAGTACAGATATCTTAAATACATCTATTTGAAAAAATGCCAATTTAATGTACACCACATTGATTAATAACTCCATTTCCTTCTCCAAAAATTTCTCGCTGACTGATGACAAATGACAGCCATCTAGCTTTACCAGTATGTGAGGCTTGAAAATTCTTTCCAGGAAAAGAAAAACCGACTCCAAATTCCACCCTATAGCCAATATATTACAATTTTTCAAATGAATTCTAAAAGCAAAAAGAAAAAGTTTATAAGTGACCAACAAATGGATGTCAAATTTAAGGGTTTCAGTTACCCTGAGATGGTCAAATGGACATTAAATTCGTTATTCTTTTATGCACGGCAATTACAGGCCCCTCCACCAATCCTGGCTGCCATTGTAGAACACAGTGTATTATAGCCAATTTCACCCAAGTGGTCGGCCGTGCCGTAAAAAATGGAATGAAGGGGATGGTTCTCCACCACCAATGAAAAGAAAAAAACAAAAATAGTGAATTACTACACAATGTTTTCTAAACATGAATTTTGATTTACTGCACCAAGTTAGGGGAGCACTGCGAATTATTCGTATTCATATAATGAAACTGAAAAATAACTTGAAACCCACTCGTACTCCAAACGTATTCATAATTTGAAACCAAAAAAAAACTTAAGTTTTTCTTCTCACATACACCATAAATTATTCATATACAAAAATGGAATCAAAAAATATTAAAATAACTAGGAAATATCACAACCTACAATCTATTCCGCTGATTTCTTCCAGAAAACTAATGTGTACAAGCAATTTTTGGCAGAATAAATTATTGCACCAACTAGAAAACCCTGTAAATTATTCACATGGATAAATCAAAAGCAAAAAAAGTGAATTACAGAACAAAAACATTTCCCATCAATTTTGATGACTTCAGACAGGATGTGGCTGCCTCTCTGGGGCCACTTTGGTGTACACTTGAGTTGGCCTAACAGTGAAGAACTTGTGCTCTTGAAGAGAGGTCTTTGGTGCCTCTTGGGTGTACACTTGTGTTGGCCTAACGGCAAAGAACTTGTGCTCTTGAAGAAAGATCGCAAGGTCAAATCCTGCAGGAGTAGGATATGCATGCCTCGTATTTGAAGCACAATTAGGTGCCTCCTGCATATTGGGAGTACGAGATAATCCCATATGCTATAAACCGCCTGTAAACCCAAAAACAGGCCGCCCAGTATCATGGACTATAAAACCAATTATTATTATTATTATTATTATTATTATTATCTTTTGAGGGACTTTTAGATGCGTGTATGAAATCTCCAGTAGAGATCCTATGGCTGAGAAACCTTTTCATAATCTTCACCTCTACTTGATCACTACTCCCTTAATGGAGGAGAAGATTCGTGACTCGGGGCTGTGGCTTTGAGCTGATGTGGAGGAGAAACCCATGGTGGTGATTATGTGCAGGGTGTGAGCAATGCTGCTCTTTTCAACTCCACTGAGGTGGCACTATCTGATTGTAATGCTGATTTTATGTTATTTGCTGCATGAGAGAGGCTTCACCCTCAATGCTATGTGGTTAAACTTAAATACTCTCTTTAGCTAGTCTGATATAATGGGTCGTTTTTTTGTTGTAAACATACTTTCAATGACATTTCTGGTCTTCTAACAATGACCGTAGGACAATTAATGTCCCATTCAGGGCTACTTGAGTTTTCCTTAAAATCTGAATTTCAGTTTTGATCATAGTTACCATGTTCGAAAAGTTCGGGTTGTTCGGACATGGAAAAAAGTTTGGAAGTTCGGAAATTTGCAAAAAATTGGTTCGGTTCAGTATGGTTAATATATATATATATATATATATATATATATTTTTTTTCAATAAATATAAAATTATATAATCATAATATATAATATAACAGTAATATATAAATTATAATAGTAATATATAATATATAGCATTGTTAATAATAAATATAGCATAGTTATTATATATACTATACTGTATACTATTATCGTTTTACTTAATATGTAAATACTAAATCTGTATTACCGTAAATTTATATCGTATAGTATTAGGGTAAAAAACTATACCATAAGCGAATATGATTGCCACGACCTGGTAAACCGCCACGAATGCCCCAGAAACCAGATGCGAATGCCCTTGAATGGAGAAATTACAAGTCGCAGGAGAAAAACCGAGCCGAGCAGGAGAAAATAGGGGAAAATACGAGTCGATTTAGGGTTTTTTTGCATTTAAAACAAAGTCATGAATTTACCTGCGAATTTCCACAATTTTAACTGCGTTTTACCACGATTTTTGCAGGGTTTTTATCGCCAATTTTTTTTTAAAACTGAAAGTCAAATGCATGAACCAAACAAGTTCGGTTTTCCTCAAAAATTCGCTGCGAACCGAATTTTGCCCATGTTCGGGCGAATATGGTAACTATGGTTTTGATTGTCTGCTGGAAGGCTGCTAAACTGCTCTCTTAGTATAACCCATGATTAGCTGTATTTTTATTGTTTCCTGCTTTAATACTAAATCTCTTTTTACTTGTTCTCACGACAAAACTAAAAAGTGAAAACTAAAAAAATTACTAGAAAAAATTGCATGCTGGAATCTGTACTGCTTAAGTAAATTTTGACAGAAGAAATTATTCAAATTCATAAATTGAACATTAAAAAGTGAATTATCGTACAACACTAAGAGAACCGTAAAATACTCATAAACTGAAAACAATTAAGTGAGTCTCTGCACTTTTTTGTTCTAAATGTTACTCTTCATAGACTATAAAAAATAATTACAAAAAATTGCATGCTAGAATCTATTCTAGCTTAAGTAAATTTTGACAGAGTAAATTATAGCACAAAACTAAAAAAACCGTGGAAATTATTCACATTCATATATTTAACACAAAAAAGTGAATTACCATACAACACTGAGAGAACAGTAAATTAGTCATAAACTGAAAACAAAAAAGTGAATTGCTGCTTTTATTTGTTCTAAATGTTACTCTTCATAGACTATACTTTTCACACACAACAAAAAAATGGTAAATTTCCAGTTGGTGAAAAGATTAACAAATAAATTACTTGCCGCATCAATTTTCATAAACATGAATTTTGACGAGGCAAATAATTGCACACAACTAAAAGACCCTGCAAATTATCCATATCAATAAACTAAAAGTGAAAACCAAAAACTAACCATGAAAAAATTGTAGCTGCATATATATTCAGTAGTAAATTATTGTACTACATAAAATACGATGTAAATTACTTGTATTCATCAATTGATAACCAAAAAAAAGAGAATTGTTGCCTTGTTTTTTCTTCTAAACAGGAATTTTGATGGAATCGGAAAATAACAGATAGCTGCAGATTAAAAACACTGCAAATTGGCCTAGAGTATCTTAGAAGTCATATTAGCTTATGAGATAATAAACACTGCAGATCGGCCTAAAGTATCTTAGAAGTCATATTAGCTTATGTTATTCAAAACTTGAAAACAACAAATAAAATCAATTACTACTAGATTGCTTTTCTAAATATGAATTTTGCCACAACAGAACACGGAAAATTGGCCAATAGGGCATTAAAAGTCATTTTATCTTATGTTATTTAATAAATTGAAAAAAATATATATATATTGTTGCACATTTTACTCTTAACATGAATTTTGACAGAATGATTCATTGCACGGAATTATTAACACCGCAAATCTGGCCTAAAGGACATGTAAAGTCATTTTGTCTTATATTTGTCCCATATAATTCAAAAACTGGAAACCAATAAAAAAACCGTAAAATAAATTGTACTCACGTATGTATTGAGCTGCCTGATGAAGCTGGAAAAGTTGTTGTGCTTAAAGTATGTAGGGAGAAGAACCCTAGAAAATTCAGCCGGATTCCACACAATAAAACTATTACTCCCAGAGCTCCACGACACAATTGAATCCGTCGCCGGATCGTCCACCATATCAAAAGTTTTCGTCAAAAAAGGAGGCGGCCCACTGCTACCACTACTAGACCCTTCCATACTTGAAAATTTTCAGGGTTTCAAAGAAACTCAAAACCCTAACATTATTTAAATAAAAAGGGAAAAAAGGTTTTATTCTTCGAATTCTTTGTACTATGAGTTCCAAATTTAACAGACGTTCAAAACACTAACACTGTCTTGACCAAAAAGAGGGTTCTATACTTAAACCTTTATGTACAATGTGCTCTAAATCCTACAGTTACTCAAAACCCTCTCATTTTCTTCACCAAAAGAATGGCGGTTCTACGCTTCGAATTCGTCCTAAGGGTTCCAAATTCAACATAAGCTCAAAACCCTAACATTTTCTTTACAACAAAAGGGTTTTACACTCCTGCTGCAAAAACAAAAGAGGTTTCCAAATTCAACAGAGGCTCAAAAACTTAACATCGTCTTTGAATCAAAGAGAGCTCTATACTTCAATTATTTTAATAGTTCCAAATTCAAAAGAGGGGCTTAAAACATTAGTTTCGCCCAGAAAAAGGATCCGTGCTTCAAACAAAAAGTTGTATACAGCGTTTCAAGAGCAACAGAAGGTCAGAACGCTGATATTTAAAGGATAATTCTCAAATATGCAAGATGCATGAATATAAATGAGATTTTCTGGTGATTATTTTCAGGATTTATGGACAAATTTGGTATCGTTCGGTGGGATTCGAAAGCGCTACCTTGACGCAATCAGATCCGAGGGTTTTGGAGAGTGTAGGAGATAGGATTGGGGATCTGTCTGCGAGGGTTTCGAATTTATCTTTCTTTAATCTTCATGGGTTTAACTAATATTAATTTGGACTTCTTTACAAAAATTGACGACTTGGAGAGAATCCTCGTTGACTGGCCATGGCCGCCCCCGCGTTTTATTTAAACAAAAAAAGGCCTTAGGTTTTCCGCCCGCGTAAATTCGTGGTGGGCCATATGTGACCGTAAGCTGTTGATTTCTTCTCTAAGTATGGCTTCGTCAATTTTGTAGCCGGATCTTTTTTATTCAAAAGATTTTCCGTATATAAAATGTAAACATAGAGTACAAGCTAATCGTACAAAATTGGAGTGGAGGAATACACTCCTATCATCACATCGGTTTACTTATTATCCTGCCCAAGGCAGGTCTATATAGGCATCAAAAAAACTATTTTCATAATTTTTACAAACCAATAACATGGTTCCACCAGTCATTTCTTATGTTTCATGTATGGTTTTCTAAAAATATTTATTTATTTGAATTTTTCAAAAACATTGATTTAATTTTCTGATTGGCTGAAATAATTTTATAGGCATGGCAGAATTTTTTGATTAAATAAATCAGGGATTTTGAAATTTTTGATTTCCTATAGTTTTAACATTAGAAATTATCTGACACTCAACATTAAATGTAAGCATTTAAAAATTCTGGCAGTCAACATTAATTATTCTATAAAAAAAATTTCCAGATAATAAATTCTGCAATTATTTGCAATTACATGACAAGTTACTTCCGCTTCGTATCCAAATTTATTGCTTAGGTATTGAGACTGTTCTGGATGAAGAAGGCCATAAACACTTCTCCACGTGGAAAACTATTAGGGATCTGTCCAAGTCTAAATTATATGCCAATCTCCACAAATTGACAACCATCAGTGGAGGAGGGTAATGTCAAGTCGCTGAGAGTATTGTTTGCGGATGATGCAGAATCAACCAATTCCGTCTTCGTCAGGAACTACACATAAAATATTTGACACTTTTTCAATTTCAATAAAATCTAGATAAAAGACGTGAGCATTGAATGTTTTCTTTGTTTAACAACTACAGATTGGAGTGGATCAATTGTATGGAAAGACGTTTTTGCTACTCATCAATGTCATTGTAACTTGTATGGAAAGACGGTTTTTGGTTCTCATCCACATTTATTTGTTTTTGAATGGATTGGATATGATAACATGTGGATCGTCGCTGATATTTGCGACGGGATATCTGCCAGTGGGTGTCCTTAATTCAAGTTGGGTGTTGTTGTTGCATTCAAATAACGATCTGTACTCCAAACTCTCGCATCCATCGTCAATGCCAAATGGGTATTCGATGCCCAAATCACCACACCTTCTGCACAAGCACAAGCACAAGCACAAGCTGAAGCTGAAGATGGATTCAGTTTCAATCAACACCCACAATATGAGTACCAGTTGAAGACGAAACTTGCTCCGAGTCCCCATCATCACCAAACACATGGAAGACGGGAACATCTACCTGCCTTAAGGAAAGAGATAAAGTTGGGTTGAGGCTTGGTTATACCTAGTTTACCTTATGCTTTTCTTTGGGAGGACAAAAATGCTCCTAAGAATATGTGCAGGTCCACTACAGGGTACAACGTATTGGATTTTCACTTACCTAGTCGGAGACAGGCACACAACTAGTTTTTTCTTTTTAAAAAACACATCCTAGGTACCTACCTACCATAGCCTAGTTGATGTAGCTTTCCCCATCGAATAAGGATTCATAGCTTTCCTCCTCATGAAACCTATGAATCCCAATTTTACATGCACACATGGCCTTAAGGTTGAGAGGAGTAAGTACCTTAAAAATTGAGAGAACTACTAAATAATGCCAACACTCACATTAATTGTAATGATCAAAATAACATGTCTAACAAATTTTTAAAAAAAATGTTTTTCATAATGTTCAAAATGTTGAAGACACTTATTGCAAGTGACAAACAAATCTAAATTAAGTTGACAACTATGTTCACCTATTTATAATCCCCATGAACCTCTCTTAGTTTTTTGTGTTTCCGTGCACATCACATGTAAAATATATTTCTACTTTCCATAAATGTGGATGAGAAGCAAAAACCGTCTTTCCATAACTTGTATTGAATTTAATTCCATATACCCTGCTCCAACCTTTCAGTTTCATGAAAATTAATCTTATAATACTTAAATGACAGTACATAGTTTAGCTTCTCCATTTCTTCTTCCTCTCCTACATATTGTAGGTGCATGCAAGCAACAAACAAAGAATGCAAATAGTTATGCAATTGTTTCTTCTTCCTCAAATGAATCCACAATTTTTAGATCTGCTACTGCACGAAAAATCATACTTATTGACACCTAACTCATGTCTACGACTATGATGTAACATCAAACTCCTATCCACTTTTTCCCAACCATCTTCAGGGCATATAAAAGTACAATGAATTATGTATAATTTTAATAACATTTACATCTTTCTTTGTTTATGCATTACAACACAACAATGAATTATGTATGATTTTAATAACTTTTACATGTTTACTTGTTTATGCGTTTCCGTGTTCTTCTTCTTTCACATAAAGGGCAAAAAAAGAATACAAATATCCAACTTAGAGCATGGAAAACATCTTCACAAATTCATTTTGTTTTTACTTTATAGTGAAAACAACAATTCAATCACAAACATGACGAAGGGCCGCTTCGATTACAAACAACTTTTTCTTCCCACGCCACTGTGTTTTTTATAAAATCTTAAATAACACTACACTTCAACAAAATTCTATTTGTTTCTCCCCTATACCACAAAACTTCATCTTTGGCAGGATTTGCCATATCATGGCCTTGTTTGAGAAAGTTAAGGATCAACTAATGTTTATGCATTATTACTTTTTTCAATTAAAAAAGAGATATAAAAACTAAATATCTCACAAAGTAGTCAACCACGAGAAGTAATATGAAGCAACAAGAACCATGATAAACATAGGTGGAGGAGGTGGGGGATCATCTAATTTGTTGTGATTCCAACTCTCCCAATCACTACCAAAAGGGTTAATAGCATCAGGATCAGGTTCCACTCATCCTCTTTCTTATCTTTTATTCTTTCTTAGCATCGTCATCTTGTCGTATAGGGGAGATGGATAGAGCCAAGCGAGGGTGATTCCCTTGTTGTGGCACCACCCAGGCAGGAGGGTCCAATCTAGTGTGGCCTCCACCATCATTGTCACTACTATGGGAGTTGTGAGCTAGAGATAACAACCATCGTGAAGGAGAACCACTATATCGTTTGTTGCATGCACGAGTCCTTCTATGTTAACCAAAACCATGGACCCGAACAATGGTGAGGTAAGTATAAAGGGACTCTATTAACGGCACAAGGTGCATTAACCTAATGATCTAGTAATTGTGGAAGGTGGGTAACCTCAAGGCATACTTTCTTCAAATCTGGAGAGTAACATTAAAGATAACATGAACTCTGATAGTAATAGAAAAGTAACCTTCAAAAGAAAAATGATTACAGTTAGCATCATTTCTATCTTGTCATAATTGAAAGAGAATTTCAGAATGAAAAATGTACCAAATTTGTTTGTATTTTGCAAGAATCGTGATAGATTCCCTCAAAAGCACCATTTTCAAAGTGAACATTTAAAAATAAAAGGGATGAAAGAGGATTTGAATCTAATGCCAAGTAGACTAAACATGTTTGTAGTACTAAAAGATATGTTTGATAGACTTAGGGTGATGGCTACGAGAGAAATTTAAGCATGTCATCCCTAGGTAGACCAAGCAAGAGCCAAGTGGCAATCCTTGCTAAAGAATGCACCTTAAGAAATGTGAAGCAAAGGCATTCGGTCTCACATACAATCATTCATTAACCAAAAACAGTTGAAGTTAGTTGAGTTTTTATTTTGTTGAGCACTTTGTATTATTAGCAACTGCACACTAAAGAAATGTGCTGTTGGCTTGCCACAAAGTATTGTGTTGCATTATGTTAAGTGTGCAATTCCATTGCACAACATTTGCATGAGTGCGCAGTTCATGTGCACAATGTTTGGTATGTTTCACAATTGTTTCAATGTGCAACATTGTTTGTGTAATCTTGTTCGAGACGCATAAGTCTATAAAATGTGTTTCCTAAGCCGCAAGTCATTAATAATTAGATGTGCTAACAAGGTTCTTTGTCAATTTTGGAGACGAATCCAGAGAATTCTAGAAAACTGCAAAACAAGGGAATAGTTGCAAGACATTAAAGAAGCCACGAGACAATAGAAGAAGTCGTGGGACACTAAAGAATTTGCAAGACAATGGAATAGCCGCGGGACATTGGAAAAGCCACTGAACACAAGAGGAAACCACAAAACACTATCGGACGTTGCCAAAGACTATACAAAACTGCAGAAAACCAACAAAAGTAGCAGAAAGAACAAAAGCTAATACGGTCAACAGAGACGCCACCAAAAGAAGTGTCCTTTGGGTAATTAGTATAAGTAGAAACTCAATGTACTTGAATGTAATCATATATATGTAGAGAAGGTAGAGAGAATAGAAAAGAGTAAAGTAGAGAGGAGAGTAAGGAACTAAAGGAGAGAGAGAAATAGAATGGGATGAAAGAACAAGTACGAGGAAGCAATGATGATAAGATGTAATGAAAGTGTGTGAGATGGATGTGAAATACTAATATAACTACTTTTATACATAAATAAAGAATGATGGTTGATACAATGTGTTATGTCTATTAATTTTAATTGCATTTTTTCTATTCATCTTATGAATCTAAATATCATTCATGGTACATTCTTAGTGAAAGGGTGAACTATTTAAACCTCACAATCCGCGTTGAGGCTTAAGGTCAACATTTTGGTGTCTGAGCCCAGGTTCCTCTTATTAAGCGGATGTCCAGAAAAATTTCACCACAAGGGTATTAGAAACCAACATTAACAGAGATTGAGGATTGGTGGGAAAAACATATCAATATATTCATCAAAAAGGTGGCGAAGAGACTTAAAGCTTCTTATAAAGGAACTGAAGTTGACTTATTTGGAGAATACGGAGAAGAATTTTGGTCTCAATTTCCACATCTATTATGACCTTGAATTTTAGCAACAACAAAAAGAACAGAGTGGTCACATTTACACTTGCAGGAACCATTCGATTGGACTCGTAAGAAGTTAGAAATACTCAGAGTTCTTGACGAACCATAGATAAGAGCACTCAATTACTAGTTTGAAACTACACTAGATTCCTATATTATCACTTAGGCAATCCAAGGTTGGACTATTTTTTATCACAAAAAGGCTGAAGTTCTAAGCGAGGCCAGAGGAAGATTTCTCAAAAAAGTTCCTTTCTTAATCCATATTTTGTTGGTGGAAAAGGGATTAATTAAAAGTGCATAAAATTTCCTTTAGTGGACAAGCACTGCAGGATGGCGTACGTGAAGGGGGGCGATCCAAGAGATGTAACTAATCAAAACTGATGGGGTGATGGGTGGGGCACAAGAAATTGGGCGACATGAAGAAAAGAAAAACCAAAAAATTACATAATTAATAACAGAGATATTAAGAGAATTAGGTGAATTAGTAACTAAACAAAAAGTAACAATGATAAGGAGATCATAAGAGAAGACTAGGATAGTCGCAGAGAAGGAATTAGAGAAAAAGGTAGAAAAATAAAGATTGGAAAAGGAGGAAAGGATAAAGAAACTAAACAAAAGAAAAGAAAAACTAAATAAAGTTTAGAAAATAGAAAAGGAAGATAAGCCCACTTCAAGTGGATGCCAACATATGGCTATCCTGGAAATGAAGGAAAACATTTAGAGTCTTGTTATCATTCCCACACAAGGTGGAGATCAACAAGTTTTGGTTACACTCGTGGATTCCTGTGGGAGAATGTCCATTAGATAATAGAATACAATATCACTATCACAACAAGCCAGATTAATGAAGGATTTGCAAAACCTAGTAGATAAAATGGAACTAGGAATAAAACTGGTTTGGAGTAGAGGAATGGGAAAAAGATAAGCGAGAGTCTTCATTGCTGATTACAAAAAAAGGTGAAGGAGAAGAAGTTATTAGAGTAGAAGAAATAGTTAATGAATTAGGAGAAAATAAAAACATAGCAAAAGATTAAGGGAAAAACAAAAATTAGTTTTGAAGAACAAGATACAGAATAATTAGAAAAGAAAAGTAAGAAAAGGAGTGATGAAGGATTTGTAGGTTATAGTCACGCAAATGTGCAACAAGGAATTTTTCAATTTCTAAGCATGACAATTATACCCCCATGTCAAAATTTTCAAGTTTTACCCTTTCGAGACACCCTGGGTCTACCCAGTCAGTCCAGTGACCTCTCAATTGATGTTAACTCATTCCCCTAGGTGATTTAGGAGAGTAAATTCAAAACCCTAGGTGATTTTAGGAGTTCATTGAAAAAAGCAAACTTCAAGCAGTTTTGGGAAAGGTTATCATTGGCCTTCCTATGACTGGAGCAACCCCATGGAGCGGAACAAAGAAGTCAAACCATAAATGGAAGTGAATAAAAGTCCTTGGAACATCATGGAATTGATTTAGGAAGAATCAGGAAGGATTCGGAGAAGTTGGGGCAGTTTCACCAAAATCAGGGTTCACAGGCTTAGGCAGCACATGCCTAAAAAGGTTACTGAGCTTCAGAAGGTGATTCTAGAAGCTTTGGATCGAGTTAGGAGAAAAACAAGACATCTTAGGAAAGGAAATTCAAATCCCTACAAGATGGTGAAATTATGTTTTTCACAACACTTTGGCGTAATGGGTAACTAAGAAGTTTTTCTAATGCACAAGTGGAGTACCGGATCAAAATTCCAAATTTTCAGGGATCAAATGAAGGAATCAAGACATGAGACCCCCACCATTCGATTCAGAAGGCCATTTTCAATAAATATCATATAACGTTTCATCAAAAAATTCCATCGGCAGCTCGAGATATCATCATTTCAAGTTGCCCTCTAAGAGCGAGTTTGAGAGTTAGTCAATTTTTTAACATGACATGTGTCAGCTCCAGGATCCTGGCACAATTTCATGTCCCTTACATCCCTTAAGAAAATTTACATCAAGGTAAAAAAAATGTGCCCAGCCCCTATAAGCCCTCTAGATCTTCATACGACCTCTCAGACCACCAGTTCAGCTCCCAGGAGTTAGTGGAGCCTTCATCCGCTGTCGTCGGATCAAGTGCCACGTGTCATCTTCTGGCGCGACGTGTAATTTGATGTCCCTCATGTCCCTTTGTGCTAAGAGACATCAAGGTCTAAAAAATGTTCCTAGACCCTAAGGAAACTCTTGGTCACCCATGTGACCCCTTCAAGAGCAGTTTTCCAGCCCCATGTGTTTGTCAGGCCTTCATTCTCAACCGTTGGATCAAGTACCACGTGTCATCTTTTGGTGCACCGTGTAATTTTATGTCCCTCATGTCCCTTTTTGATAAGGTACATAAAGGTATGAAAAATTCACCTAGCCCCTCCAAGAAGCCTCATGGTTCCTCATGTGACTAGCTTCTAGCCCCTTAGTGCTTTAAAGTTGTTTTTTGCTCAAATCCCCTGCCGTCGGATCTCCGCCACATGTCGCAACCAAGCACTGCGTGAAATTTTATGTCCCTCACATCTCTTAATTCTTAAGGGACATCAAGGACATGAAATTTTCCCCCACTCCCATTTGTGCTTTATTTCAAATTTTCAAAAACCCCTCCTGCTTCCTACTTCTAACATCTAACCTTTCTGTGCACAACCTGCTCTGTAAATTCCTCTGCTACTTCCCATCACCTCCCACCATTACTGAAGCTCAAAAAATCTCTCTCACAGCAATAAAATACTCTATTCCATGATAATACATAGGTCCCAGAATATAAATTGAACAAACCAAGGAGAAAAACGAAGAACAAAGAAGAAGAAACATCGAAATCCTTCATGACAACGAAGTAGAAATTTGAAGATATCTTGTAAACGGATGCACGGATTGACAAACCAATTTTTTCTGTTCATTCCTCTATCAAAAACCATCACAATCACACCTTCAAACCCTCCTTCCATGACACAAAACGTTCGCAATAAAGAAATCTATTTCTTTGCACGATGAGAGAAAAAGCTCAATTTCTCATCAAATCTGCAACCGGATCGAGGAAAAATTTCATTGGTGAGATAAGAAAATAAATCCCATATCAAAAACATAATTTTCATCACGAACGAAGGATAAAACTAGACCTACAATTTTTGAGGTCCATCAATGGATGTCGAGTCCAGAAGCACTGCCAGATCAAAAATTGAAAAGTTTAAAATCTCCTAAACTATTGATCGGGTAAGCACAAAATTTCAGAGGAATGATATTGGGAAAAAACCCATATCAGAAAACTTCATTCCATGTCAATTTGACCTCCAAAATCCCACTTTATAAAAATAGTAGGTCTTCTACATAGAGGACTGTTATTTTGGGAAAGCCATCAACAAAAGAACCTGCAAAGGAGATGTTGAACACAGAGGATGCACTGCAGTTGAAAGTTCATGAGAATGGGCATCTTGGTCCAAATTTGACACTTACTAAAAAAGTAAGCGGTCCCACAAGCACCTACCAAAAAATAGAAATTTGATCTTGAAGGCGAGAGGAACGCAGGGAGAAGAGGAAATCAAATTCACAACATCTAGTTGAGGTTTGAGGGAGCTTCTTTTTCATACTTACTAAAACTAGTAAGTTGTTATTTCGTACTAAGGAAACATAAAGTATAAATGGAAATGGAAGAAGTCAGTGTATCCTTTCACTTCTGAATAGGAGATAAAAACAATGTAGTCTCTACCATTGAACTATGTCAGAGTAGGTGACAACGAGGATCTCAATAGTGTCTTTCAACACTCATTTCTTGCTTCAATTGGTATGCTGGAGGTGGAATTCATAGTCAACACTATCAGAACACTCATCAGGATCATGTCTGAATCATACAAGCAGTGTAAAAGCATTGTAGGGAGTCATGGAAAGATTTTTTCCAAGGTTTCAGTCCTTTTAGAATGGATCTTCATGAGTGGTGCTCACGGTCACTGAATGAGTCATTTGATAGTGTCTTTAAACACTTAGTTCACGGTGTTCACACATCATCCAAAGGAATTTTCTCAGTGTGTGCAAGATTTTAGAGATTCATAGATCATCACATTGGAGCGTTTCATCGAGTCACCTGGAAGGATCAACGGGCTTTATCTGAGGCGGAATCTATCATCATCAACATTGTTCTTCCTTCTTCGTCTTTCTGCTCTCTCTCTCTCTCTCTCTCTCTCTCTCTCTCTCTCTCTCTCTCTCTCTCCTCTCCCCCAACTTTATCTCTCCTTAATATTCTAATCTTGCTTTGGGGTTACACTTTTTTGCATGCCTTAATTTTTTCAATGTAATAAGTCACCCTTCAGTTATAAAAGGGGACTTAATGTTTTCCTAGGAATGTGAAAAGTTTCAAGGCATACAAAGCGTCATTGAGGGTTATTCGAAGAGTCTTTTCTCCTCTTAAAAATTGTAAAGCCATTCCCATTTCAAAGGGTTGGTGATTGATTTTGTATACTCAAGAGTGCATTGAGAGAACAAAGGAGATAGCCAAATTCTTCCATTCCCCCATTCTAAATTTCCTACATTTCTCCACTATGTACAACTTTTGTTTGAGCAATTAATACAAGAAGAAGGATTTTCTAGCTTTCTTTGACTAAGGTATTTCTTAATACTTTGTGATCACAAATTCTATTTGGTCTTATTGCTACTTGCAGAGTTGTTTCCTCTTAATTTTAGTGCATGTGATGAAAATTATAACTAGTGTGTGCAGGAATCTAATTTTCTACATGTAACATTAGTTCTCCTACGTCTTTTTTCACTCCCCTTTCCCGCTCTTCAGATGAAGTCTTCCTTAGCAAGAGATTGCTAGTTTTTCCGTAGGGTTAGTGGAGTGCCCCTATTGGATCCTCGGTCGCAAGGCCATTAGGAAAATCTACCTTTTTACTTGTGCATGCATATACAACAACTACATCGATTAAGTAGATGGACTTAGCCTCCCAGAGCATTGGCAAGAAGTCCATCAATTTGTCCCCGAAAAATTTTCTCACTGACGTAGGTTTAGAAGAAAATTATAGGTTAAGAGATGTTAAAGGAAGGAAATTATTTGTGTGATTAACTAAAAATATGGATAATGTGTAGTTAACCTAATCTAGAACGACATTGAAATATAGTGAATGAATGCAATAAACAAGTATGGAAAATGACCCAAGCAACTAATCTAATGAAAGTAGAAACCCTAATATGTAAGAAGAATAAGGAAAAGACTTAGCCAATTTGGAGGTAGATCTGAACTATGTTGCAAAGTGAACAGAATAATCTAGAAACAAGAAAGACTATGCAGAGGTCTCAAAAAGGATGGATCCGAACTATCTAGCTGGACTGGAGCACTTGGAGAGGGATTGGGGCATCTACGGGTACTCTATTATGCAGAATAGACGCCCTGGTCTGTGCAAAAGGTCTAGAACTAAATTTCACAATTTTGACAGGTGGTTTGAAACCCTCGTTGTTTGTCGCATTAGATTCATAATACTGCGCTAGGTGTCGGTGATAATCCAAGATGTATAGAAGACTTGCAAAAGACCAAAGAGGAGTATTAAAACCTAAAAAGGGAAGAATGCAAATGAATGGGTCAGACTGACCTCAGCTGCCACAACAGTGGGCTTACTAACTGAGTGTTGCACTACATTTCAGACCCAAATGTAGTTCTAGTGTGTGTGTGTGTATCATGTGCCCTAGGTGCTCTTGTGTCAGTCACACTTTGTGAAGTAGCGAGAAATAACTAGATGTAATGTAGTAGAATGGTGCATGGAATAGAATAGAATCCCTCCCCCTATGCTTGTGTGATGCAGATGAACTAGACTTGTCCTTGTGATGGAGCTAATGGATGCAAATGATCTCTAAATGGATGCAACTCTAGGTGGATGATAGTAGTGACTAGTGTTTGGTCCCTCATTATGGTCTCATAACTTTATATTTATAGGGTTCTCTTAATCTAATTTCATAATTAACCCCGAAATGGTTGACCACCAAAAATATAAGAAGCTAAAATGGCTAGAAAGTGCCCAAAAAGTGGCAAGGAAAGTTCAAAAAGGATCGGGGCGCCCCTGGTGGGACCAGGGCACCCATAGGTGCCCCAGTACTAATTTGGATGCCCCAGTCAAGGCTAAAATAATGAAAATGACAAAAAGATGGCTGGGCATGCGGGTGCAAGAGATTGGGAATGACGAAAGAAAATAAAATAAGATGGCCAAAAGATGGGGGTTAATTAGTACTTTCTTCACTCAAAAACCTTCTAAATAGTAGTATGAGACTAGGATTAAATAATGTCTAAAGTGCATGATTTTGTGTCTACATTTTCCCCCACTTTATGTTGGTGAGTGGAAAGCTTGGTAACATAAAGTAGATAGAGATGCGTACCTGATGTCCATGAAGATTGTAGTAGAAAACACGTCGAAGGACTAGACAAAGCATGGAATGACAAAAAGATGATGGAGCATGGAAACTAAAGATGAAAATGTGCAAAAAAAAGTGATGAGAGTGAACCTAGGGTGGAAAATGCATATGTGGTTGCTGATGTGTGTGACGTACCTACATGGTTAGTATGGTGTGTACTACTGCAGTGTTATTGTTTTTGTTGCCCCCATTTGACTACTTGTTTCTCATACAACCGGACCTGCAAGGAGAAAATGATCAAGTAGTCAAATATGTATGTATGTATATGTAAAAATGCAATGTAAAAGATGCATGTAAAAGTATGTAAATGTAAAATACACAAATGAAAAGTGTAAATGGAACATGTGCACCTAATCCATGTCAAGAAAGAGAGTGTAGAAGGATATCCTATACTACGATTTTTTTGGGCTATTTCACGCCACCTTGGCCGAAGAAGTGTAGGGAGAAATCTACATTATTCTCCTTCCTGTAACTACTTCCCTGAATGTGTGTGAAGAGATCTCTGTATGTCCTAGTTTTTTGGGCGATCCGATGCCACTGGCCGAAGTAGTGTAGGGAGGCACACCCACTGTAACCTCTTTTCCTGTAACTACTTCCCAGAATGCTAAGGACACCATGTCCTGTAAAATTCATTGTGTATGGGGTTCGTAGACTGGTCTGAACCCACTCATTGTATGTAACCCACAATGTCAAGGGCAGAAAGTGCACTGAACTGAACCGGTGTAGAAGCATTGTGTAGAATGTAAAAACCCCAAATGATGCCCCCCTCTTTGGGGGCACATGCGACATCATTGATAGGAGAATGCGGCCCCAAAAGAGGACCAACCACATGAACTCTAAAACTCTACCCTGCATGGGGAAGGGAATGCACTTGGTAGAAACCAAGGCATGCACAAACAAGAAGGCTAGCCAAAGACAAGTGTTAGTACAAACAAACATGCATATAGAAATAGTGTATAAGCTAGGCAAACAGTGTAAAAGCTACCAAGAAAAGTAGTAATGTAAACATGCAAGAAGACAAAGTAAGCCACACAAAGTGGGTTGCAAACATGGGACATCACTCATGATGTCACAATACCCGTAAGGCCATCATGGCCGCATACAAAAAACAAGTGTGCACACCAAACATAGGGCAAGGCCCACATACAAGAACAAATAGTAACAGACAATGTAACAAACAAGTATGGAAGCAAATATCCTTACATAACAAATGTTGCACATGAAGCACCCGTTAACATGTTAGAAAGATAACTAGTATGTCAAAAGCATGTATAACCAAGTAATGTAAAGTGCTAAGTACAAAATGAAACAATAACACCTGTGAGAGACGAATGTGGATGCCCCCAATGACTAGTGTAGGAAGGGTAGAAGGCGAGCATCCATGTGACATGTAAAAGACCTGTATTTGTGATCACAACTAGAAAAATATGTGAACGCGCATGTGTGGATGATATAGATAAATGACATACAAGTAATCTAACTAGCATGTGTAATAAAGTGACCATGAACAAGAAAAAGTAAGCAAGAGTAAAAGCAACCATAATATGCAGTATGTTGTGGATGGATGGAATGGAATGCAAAATGGAGTGATAGGAGCCATGTGCCCCCGAGTGAATGGAAATGTATGCAGTGAGGTTCATTTGGTTTTCCCCCTCAGCAGTCAAGAATGAACCATAAACGAGAGTGCATCATCGGGAAATGGTCGAATAGTGTGTGTTGTGTCTAACGCATTGTGATGAGTATGTATGTGTAGTGATGATGATATGCGACATATAGAAGAGATGTGTGTGAACCTTATAGCCTAAGTGTATATCACGACAAAATGAATGTATGAGTGATGATTTATCCCTAAAGTGTATATCACTACAAGATGAATAGTAAGGGAGTGGCAATGTAGTCTAAAACGTATACCACTACAAGATGAATGGTAAGGAGTGGTGATGTAGCCTAAAGTGTATACCACGATAAGATGAAAGAGTAAGTGATGATTTATCCTATGGCGTGTGTCACTATCCTATAAATGTTGCATGATGAAAAGGGTCAAATGATAAATGCGTGATGAATGTAAGGTCCATTTGATTTGTAAACCCTCGGTAGTCGAGTATGGACTGAGGAACTAAAGTGCATCATAGGGTAATGAGTGCAGCATGCAGAAATATGATGTAGTATGTGTGATAATGATAGACGACCATATGATGAATAGAATATGTAATGTACGATGTATACTATGTAATGCGAGATGCAATGTATGATGTAGACTAATGAGTATAAGATGCAGATAGTGATAAGGTAGTATGTATGTAATGATTAGAGTATATGTATGACGACATGTGAGTGTGATATGGATATGTGCATGAAGAAGTGAAAGACTAGTATGACAATGTGTGAATGTAAATATATAAATGATCAAAATGTCATGAAATGAAATATACTATGATGTATAGAATGTATGATGAATGAGATAATTGATGTATGTATAATGTGCAAACATGAATATGCATAGTGTGTGCTATTACATGTGTGGGTTCATGTGTAGTAATCCCTCAACAGTCAAGTGTGAACCGAAGCACAAGAGTGTGTCATCAGGTAATGACGATGCTAAAATGTGTGTATGACTATGCAAGATGAGATGATGCTAAGATGAGGTATGCATGAATGTTAAGAGTGTGATGTAGTACTATGTAAGGATGTGAATAAATGATAATGTAAAGATGAGAAATGTGCCTATGATGATGAGAGAGGGGGATGTGAATATTATGCCCCTAAAGTGTGTGTGATGAAAGAGGTTATCATGTAATGTCATCTAGGAGATCATCGCTCTTAGGATCATAGTCAAATGGATAAGCATTGGTGACTTGATAAGAAATAGTGTCTGGTTGATTGTGTAATGAGCCATTGAGGCGTAAGTTATACATACCCATAGCATACTCCTCATCGGTGAATGGAGGAAGTGGACAACCGTGTGCATACCAACGAGTGAGATTTTATGTATCCTAGGAAAGAGCTATTGCAAATGAAAACACGTCCAAAAGGCATAGGAAATGAAATGTCTATATGATCAAGATCTAGAGTGCCCCTAATATAATCAAGCCATGATTTCCCTAATGTAAGTGGAGAAGAGTGAGGAGTGCGGGATAAATAGACCGTAAGATGAAAAATAGGTAGACCATAAGCAAGGGTAATAGTTATGAAGCCATAATATAGATGAGGATCATGAGTAGGAGGACAAAGGTCCTCAAAAGCAAAACCATGTTGAGCTAGACCCTCATGTGAACATATAGTAACATCGCATGTAGGATCAAATAATTATGTTCCCAATATGAGTCATTCATGAATAATGTGCAAGTGAATGGTGGACGTGCTAATGTAGGTGGTACATGTGAAGGTGTAGGTGATAGAGTGACATCCATAGACTGGACATGCCCCTGATAAGGAATCATAGAGTAGTAGTAGCAAGTGGCATAGAAGAAATTGCATCTATCACGCAAATGGTACCGTCCAGTGGTGGTAAGTGAGGTGGTTCTTCCCTAGGTTGGGGCTCGTCTGTAATATATGTGTGTGGAATAGGAAGACTAGTATTAGGATCCTGGTCGCAATACTAGAATGGATCGTGGTCATGAAAAATGGTGTACTCAATGCTTTCATGTAATAATTTTACACAATTATGTACGGTAGAGGTGACAACTTGCATGGCATGAAGCCATGGCCTACAAAGTAGACAGTTGTAGAAGACTGGGAAATCAACAACAAAAAAGATAGTGTGGATAGTCTTGGGACCAATAGTGATGGGCAATGTAATGTTACCGAGACATGGACGGACAAAACCATCATAAGCACACAGTGAAATACTAGATGGACTAACGTCACGAGCAGAGAGACCTAAAACTTCAAGGAATGACATAGGACACAAGTTAAGTTCAGATCCATTATCAATCAAAGTGTGCTTAACAACTACATTATGAATACAACATATGATATGCAGAGGTGGGTCATTATCAAAAGTGTTAACATCAGTGGGAAGGTTAGACTTGAATACTATGTGTGAAGAGAATGCATCGTCAAATGCTTGATAAACAGAGTCTGGATGCATGTCAGCACGAATGCAAGTAGTAGCAAGAAAATGTTGGACTCTATGTAGTAAATTAGGATTTGCAAGAAAATAATCATTGATTGAGATACTCATGATGAACAAACCCTAGGATGACAAGCAATGAATGAAGAACCTAGAAGCATGAATGATCGAGTCGGGTTCACCAAAATGATTAACTAAAAATATGGATAATACGTAGTTAACGTAATCTAGAACGACATGTAAATATAGTTAATGAATGTAATAAACAAGTATGGAAAATGACCCAAACAACTATGAAAATGGAAATAGCTAAACCCTAATACGTAAGAGAAGTTAGAATGAACTTAGCTGATTAGAGGATGAGCTATGTTGGAAAGTGTCACAAAATGATTGGAGGAAGTAGGAAGCATGAACGACTGTGCAGAGGCCCCGAAAAGGATGGATCCAAGCTATCTAGCTAGACTGGAGCACCTGGAGAGGGATTGGGGCGCCTATGGGTGCTCTGGTCTGCAGAATGGGCACCTTGGTCTATGTAAAAGCTCTAGAATTGAATTTCATAGGTTCGGTGGGTGGTCTGAAACTATTGTTGTTTTGTTGCATTAGATTCGCTGCACTGCACTAGGTGTCGTTGATAATCCAAGATGTATAGAAGACCTACAAAAGACCAAAGAGGAGTATCAAAACCCTAAAAAAGAAGAATGCAAATGAATGGGTCAGACTGACCTCAGCTGCCACAATAGTGGGCTTACTAACTGAGTGTTACACTACATTTCAGACCCAAATGTAGTTCTAGTATGTGTGTGCATCATGTGCCCTAGGTTCTCTTGTGCCAGTCACACTTTGTGAAGTAGCGAGCAATAACTAGATGTAAAAATGTAGTAGAATTGTGCATGGAATAGAATAGAATCCCTCCCCCTATGCTTGTGTGATGCAGATGAACCAACCTTGTCCTTGTGATGGAGCTAATGGATGCAAATGATCTCCAAATGGATACAACTCTAGGTGGATGATAGTAGTGACTAGTGCTTGGTCCCCCATGATGGTCTCATAACTTTACATTTATAGGGTTCTATTGATTTAATTTCGTAACTAACCCCAAAATGGCCGACCACCAAAAGATAAGAAACTGAAACAACTAGAAAGTTCTCAAAAAGTGGCAGGAAAGTTCAAGAAGGATCGAGGCACCCTTGATGGGACCAGGGCACCTCAGCCAAAGCTAAAATAATGTAAAATGACAAAAGCTAACTGGGCATGCGGGTGTAAGAGGTCGGGAATAGTGAAAGAAAATAAAGTGAGATGGCCAAAAGACGAGGGTTAATTTGTACTTTCTTCACTCAAAAACCTTCTAAATAATAGTATGAGACCGAGATTAAATAATCTTTGAAGTGCATGATTTTTATGTCTCTATTGTGGAAGAATATAATTACGAAAAAACACTAATAAAATATGTGTCCCCCAACCATCGGACTAGCCCAAAGGAGATGAACCCCCAGATTAGTCGTCATTTCATGAGAGAATGATTTGTTTTAATTTGCACCAAATGAAGTGTTTCCTTTATAGCAAATAGAAGAAAGAGAATGTTACCACGGAGAGATTTAGTGAATATTTCAAAAAAGAAACAATAAAAAATGCAATCCTAAATGAATATAAAGAACTAAAAAATGATGAGGGTCCCATCGGGCGTGCAAAAATGTTTCACCAATAAGAACATACATATGAGAATTTTTTTTAAGGTAGAAGGCTGGTACGTGGGGAATACTTGGAGTTCAAGAAGAGGTTATGCACCGTTGAAGACCAGGTTGATCGAGAGTACTCCTTTTTTTCTGGGAAGGACTACCTGAGAAGCAAAGCAAGACCACAAGATAGAATAAAAAGCATTTGTTGGTGGATTTCCTAGCGGGAGCTAGGTCTGGGAAGTGGGGTGCTTCCTAGAAGGTTGTCAATCCACATTTAAAAAAAACTAAATGTTGATAAGAACATGAAATAAAGAGTCCTATTGTAGTTATATAATTTAGGTATCTCACACAAGCACAATGATTTCAATTTAATCTAAATAGAAAATACAAGAATAAATCTGAAGAGGGTGATTGGTTGTTAAGGTTTAAAGGTGTAGCAGAGGGTATTATGGAAATCTGGGTGAAGTTATGAGAGGCTTTGAGAGGTTTTGGATAGGTAAATTATCTTCCTAGTCTGAGGAAAAATTCCAAACACAGAGACCGATGTCAGTTGGGGGAACCGATTCCAGTCACTAGTTATAGCCGAGATTGGTTGGCTAACCGATCACGGTAGGGGAAATTAGGTGCCAAAGGTTAAAAAGGGTTGGTTTGGACCTTATGTGATTATACAGAGTGCTGGGAAGGCTATGCAAATTGTTGGGATTTAGGCGAAGACTTAGAAGGGGTAAAATGGGTGGTTGGAGGAACAAAGAGGTTCACGTTGGTAGGGTATTGGGTAGCCTGGTGACGGATGGTATTCAGGTGAGAAAAGAGTTGTACAAAAAGAGACAATAATATATCTAAGACCAAAGTTAAGAACTAACAACCTAGTTAATATACTTATTTGAAGGTATAAGTATTGGTAGATGGCGGTGGTTGGTGGGTGCTCGTAGAACAAATGGGTATGGATCCAGTGCTACAGAAATGAAGCCCGTGTGTTTTTCTATGCGAATGATCCAAGGCTATGGAGTGAGAGGTTGATTGCTAGTAAAGAACTTGAATGTTGTGGTGTTGTGTTTGATCATAGGAGGCTTAACTTTGAATGCTAGGGTACATGATCAAAGAATGCCAATAAAAAGAAGAACCTGGTGAAAGAGTGGAAAATCCTTATTTAAAGGAACTAATTGCGGTTCCTTGATCAACGCCAACCGAGGAATAACCAACGTCGGTTAGGGAGAAATAGTCAAATTTTCTCAAAATAACATGTTTCTTCCCTTTTGGCGTGGTTTAAGATTAAATTATGGGCTAGGATTCTTGTTTCACATTTAAACACATGGGAAATTGATGGAAGATGCAATTTGACAATTAATGTTAGGTGTAGAAGAAGTATTATTTTGTTAAGTAAATTGATGACTCAATGTTAGGAGTGATGACCTAGTCTGAGTTAGTTAAATGCCCCTTGGAATGGGTCCAAGGTGAAGTGGAGAAGTGAGATGGAAGGGTGAGGTGGTGATTAACCTAAGATTGATAATTAGATTAATAATAATGTGTGGAAGGGGTTATGGTAAGGGGGTGTGTTAATTAAAATGGGTTTAGAGGGTTCTGACCTAATTTTGGGTGTCTACACAGGGAGTTCTATACCTTGATTTTACGTAACTGCCTCCAGACCCTATGTAATCACTTACATCCCCTACGTCAAGGCATGGACATGATGCTGAAGGCTGACTAAATGCTCTTCCAACTTCTCATTCTCCTTATGCAAGATAAACTGCCCCGAAGGATTGGACAATATGTTTTCCGCACTCAACCCTTACGCTAGGTCAAAAGCATTCCTCAACCCTTTGGAATGGTTTGGGTCAAGCATTAGCTTGCACATTCGCTCGTAAATATCACAATCATATTCTTTTTTGAATTGCTCCGCGACCGACCAGACCTTCTCGAGCCATTTCCACATAGTTGCATTTCTAATTTTCCCGTCCATCCAAGAAGTAAATGATTCCACAACTTCCTTTCCTATCATAGCTCTCCGCCTCTTCCTTCTAGGACCACACTCCATGCCACCCAGTACCCCTGTCACTATCACAAAGAGACAGGAAGCACAATGACCAAAAATGAAAAGAGGAAAGGGGTAGTGAAATGTCTAGTTGGCTCAGAGATATAAATCCACCAGTGCACAACACGTGCAAGGAGGTAAGTGTGACGGTATTGAAGATCATAGATTATATATCCTAATTATAAATACCATGCTTCCCATTAAAACTCTTAAATTCCCGATGCCATCTTACATCTCGCGTGCGTATAACCCTTCATCGATTTCATCTATCGCATGAATGCAATATATCAATGTCATAAATGACCATTAAAGCCGCACATTCCATATCCTCTTGTCACTGCTAAAAAAGGTTACCCCTTAGAATAATCTAATTTTTTTTATTAAAATCTTATAAGTTGTTACGTTTTGACAAATTAAAGTAAGTTGTTTTGATCTTATTGACCTCTAAGTTAATCAACCACGTTAACTTTGAAGAAATGTATAGCAATCAAGATCTGTATAAATTAGTCGACTTTATTGTATGATTTTAAGATTTAAAATTAATATATTTCGAGCATAGCACCCACTAGTTTATGCCACCACATAATCTTTGTAGCCTATTGGTGGTTAGGATTTAATAAATTAAATTAAGATATTTTCAACTTAGCGGCCACTAGGTTATGCCACAACATAATATTTGGATCTTAGCAGTATCTAGGTTTCAACAAAGAAATTAAGAACTTAATATAATATTTTGAGCTAAAAATTCAATAGTATTTAACAAAGAAAAGAAAGACATTTTGAGTCCAATGTCCTCTAGGTTATGCTTAAACATAACCTAAAAATTTATATTGTAAACTTAGAAGTTGCTAGGTTTCAACAAATTAAATTATGTTGTTTTGAGCTTATCGACCTCTAAGATTATCAACGACATTGACTTTGGAGATATTTATAATAATCAAGACTAGTATAAATTAGTTGAATTTTTTGTATGAATTTAATATTTGGAATTAATATATTTCGAGCTTAGCGCCCACTAGGTTATGCCACCACATAATATTTGGAGACTACTGATGGTTTCAGATACTTTGAACTTAGCATCCGGTAGATTATGCCACAACATATTATTTGGAGATTGAATTCACTAGGGTTCAATAATTCATAGTTACGATATTTTACAACAGTTAACAAATTACAGGAAGATATTTTGAACTTAGCTGATGACAAATTAAATTAGTTTAAACGTCGAATGACATAATATATGGAGGTTACGGTTGATAGGATTAAACAAATTAAATTAACATATTTTGAACTAAGCGAACACCAGATACTTCCATACTATATTATTTAGAGCATAGTGGTTGCTATCATTTAACATGTTACTGAATGATATTTTGAGCTTAGCATCTACTAGATTATGACACAACATAATATTTGGTGCTTATCACTCACTAGGTTTAAACAAAAGAAATAAGATATTATTAACTTGACTAATGGTGGGTTATGCCAAAACATAATATTTGGATCTTAATAGTGACTGTGATTTAACAAATTTGAATCAACATAGTTTGAGCTTAGTGGATACTAGGTACTTAAACAATATATTATTTTGAGCTCAAAAGACAATAGTAGTTAAGAACCAAGGGAAATATATTTTGATCGTCACGACTGCTAGGTTTTTCCACAGCATGTTATTTGGTGATTTCATCACTAGGGTTTAATAATTCATAATTAATATATTTTACAGCATCTAACAAATTAGAGATAGATATAATATTCTGATCTTAGTTTTCACTAGCACCTAACTAGTAAGAGAATTATATTTTGATATTAGACAACGCTACGTTATGCCACACGATACATTTTTGGAGTTTGGTGGTCGCTAGGTTTTATCAAAATAAAGTAGGATACTGTGATCTGAGAAGCCACTAGGTTATACCAAGACATAAAATTTGGAGCATAGCGATCTTAAGGATGTAAGAAAACTCATTAAGATATTAGGAGCTTAGTCGCGACTACGATATGCCAAAACATAAAACTATTTAGAATTAGAGTAAAAGTGGTTTTTCCCAAATGACCCACATACTTGCACAAAAAATCCCTCACGGATAAATATTACAGTGAAACAAGAAGAGAAAAATCTCGTATGTAGAAAAAAAACCAAAAAGTCCCAAACTGGACAAAGCCAAATTAAATTTTATGGATATTCATGAGAGTAGTTGCTTCATCCTTAACATCAGCAGTAGGGATTCCTTCAACCATCACATCCACTAACTTAATGTGTTCCAGGAATTCTTCATTGATTTTCAACCATGTCATGTCTATGTGACTTTTCCATTCCTTGATAGCATATAATGAGTGTAACATAATCTTCAATGGCCTCATGTAGATCAGGAGAGATCTTCTCTAAATGCTCCTTGTGTTCCAAAGCTATAGTGGGGGAGCCCATTTTCTATGACAAAGGAGAATTAAGGTAAATTGAGGAGAGATCCCACAACACATCTGGAATTTTTGATTCCATGCTAACTTCCATACAAAAAAGAGGGAGGGAAGCCACACATGCTTCCGTGATCAGGTGAGTTGAGTCAGTTTTAGCCATTACAATGTCCATGGAGATGAGAGGAGAAGCCAGAGAAGCATTGGTAAGAGGTGGAGAGGAAGTAGATGTCGGGTCTGAAAGTGGTTCAGAGACCTTAGGAGAGTGCTCTGAGGGTTCCAAAGGGTTAAGAGCCTCCAGTGAAGATGAGGGAGACCCAAGAGTGAAATAATGGGGGGAGACCACCAGACTGCTCTGGCTAATGATCATGATGTCCAAATCAGAGTTAGAAGGGAGACGAAGGTGGCGATGATGATGACGGAAAGAGGGAGCTGGTTACGGAAGAGGAGGGGGGACACGACACTGCTTTCCTAGCTTAGAGGGGAAGCGTGAGATTTCTTTTTGGGAAGATTTCATTTTAAAGAGAAAATATAAAAGGCCTTGGTGTAGGAAAGGACCTTCATCTTCTCTAGCCAGTTTAAGGGACCTTTCAAGTGATTGAAACAGAAAAGCCGCAAAGTTTACCTTCTGATCATGTCAAAGATGTGCAAGAAGAAAAATTTGAGGTCCATAGATCACTTTGTAGCATCGCTCCAACATGAAGTACCTCCTCAATTTCTCAACAACCCTATCCCAAGGTTGTGGAAGTGAGTCCCATTCATAGCCCAAGTGATACATTGTCATATTTTCACCAAGACACAGGAACTCATCCATCTCCTCCTGAAGTGAGAATTTAAAATAAATGTCTCCCTCCACAGGGAGCCCTGTCATAGCCGCAATGGACTCTGTCGAAATAAAAAAATTTGTCTTGCCCACTTTGACTCTTCCTTTCTTCCAAGTTGTCAGCACACTATTGGTCACTCGGACTAAGTGACCAGATAGTCTTTCCATAAATGATGTAACACCACCATCATGCAAAATATTCCATACTACTGGGTCAGCCTTGACCTCTTCACAGGAAGAAGGCTCAATGCATTTGATGGTGCCACCCATAGTGAACAAGGCTATTATGACAATGATTTCCAAAGGCCCAATATAGATGATGCTTAAATAGAGATGTCGAGCACCTTCATTCCAATCTTCAACATGTGTCTCCAATATTTCTAATTGAAATTTAGTCATTAATTTGTCCCGTCCATCACACGAACACAATCTATGAATGCCATAAATGCCCAAAAAATCCACAAATGTCATATCCTCTTGTCCCCACCAAAAGAGGTTATACCTCAACATAACCTAACAAATTTTATTGTAATATTAGTTAATGTTCAACCAAATACAACATTAATTAGTTAATGGTCTTGTAATTACTGCATTTAGTGGAGGTTGAAGGTTTGAATGTTAGTGATATTAGATGTATTTAGTTAATATATATTATAAAGGAAGAATCTGCCAAAAAAAAAGAAGTAAGGTGAAATAAATAACATTGTCAGACATGATTTCATACTGTATAAATTATCAGAAAAACAAATCATAAAGCAATATCTTATTAGAATTTCTTTATTGACACATCTATTTGTTACATTTAGGTTCTCCAAGGTTGTTCATTCTACACATGGAAATGAAGTGGGTAAGCACAAAGATGTTACAAGGAGCACAAACAGCACTTGTGATGGGCATTTTTTGTGAGATTTGGTGAGGTGATTTCACAAAACACTGTTTGACTGGAATGAGATGGGGATGGTGTTGTCTCGAAAAAAATGCATCCCCATGAGTCCTCTCCATCCTAGGATCTGATTTTTTCAACGGAGAGCAACGTGTTTAGTTCAGACCAAGATAAATTTAAATGTAGATACAATTACATGTACGTGGAAAGAATAATATGCTTATTGGGTTTGTGTTCTCTTACAGGTACAATTACATGTACAATTACAGGTACATGACAAGAATAATATGCTTTTTCATCTTTTAACTAGCCTCGTGGATGTTAAAATTTCTTCTTATATTAAACCCTTACGTGACTTCAGACTGGTGTGGGTATATATATTAACTTGAATCAAGATTGTTTTGTTACAGGTACAGTTGGCAGTTGGTTGTTTATATTACTTCAAGTGTAGTGGTCACTTTCATTTAACAAGTTACTGAATGATATTTTGAACTTAGTGTCTGCTAGCTTATGACACAACATAATATTTGGATCTTTGTGGTCTCAAGGTTTCGACAAAATAAAGTGAGATATTATTTTGATTTTAGTGGTCACTGGGATTTAAAAAATTAAATCAACCTAGTTTGAGCTTAGCGGCCAAATGTATTTGAAGAATATAATATTTCGAGCTAAAGAGTCACTATCATTTAACAAGCTAAAGAAAGACATATTGAGTTTAGTTTCCACTAGTATCTCCATGTTAATCTCGTAATGAACTTCCACCTAGTTGGAGGATTGAATTGATATAACAAAAAAAGGTATAGTAGTTTGGGATTGAAGTGAAATTTGTAACCTATTTTTTAAATTTGTTACTACTCGAACAGAAGTGTGACTAGCGTCGTGGATGTTAAAATTTCTTCTTATTGGAAGGATTGAAATATTTTTTAATTACTACAAAATGCCTTTTATGTTGTACTTATAATATTTAATTTTGTTTGAATGAAAAAATATTGAACATGTTTCTAAAATAGTTTGATGTCTTTTAAACATCCTAGATCAATTGTTTTCACAAAAACGCTTTGCTTACATGCATTGATGGAGATCAATGACTACAATGCTTAAGTATAACACCTAACATATCAGTTATTGGACCAAACATATTCATTGTCAAAACATATGTTGTCTTGCAAAGGATTTCTGGAGGAAAAATTGGACTAAGGATTTACTCCCCAAGGTCAACAAGATGAAGTCTGCCTGCCTTAACTGGAATTGAATTGTAAATATTGGAGGAAAAAAATTGTATTTATTTGAAAGATTTGTTACTTACTACAAAATACCTTTTATGTTGTACTTATAATATGTTGTTGTTTGAATGAAAAATATTGAACATGTTTCTAAAATAATTTGATGTCTTTTAAACGTCCTAGATCAATTGTTTTCACAAAAATGCTTTTCCTACATACGTTTATGGAGATCAATGACTATAATGCTTAAGTATAACACCTGACATATCAGTTCTTGGACCAAACATATTCATTTTCTGAACATATGTTGTCTTGTAAAGGATTTGTAGAGGAAAATTTGATTAAGGATTTACTCACCAATGTCAACATGTTTTTCTGGTTAGCTGTTCAAAACAAGATTTTAACCCTTGACAATGTGAGAAAGGATACAATTAATAATTGGACCATAAGCAATATCCTTAAAGATACTAAATAAAATTTTCTGAAAGAGTTTGATAAATGTAATTATTCATACCCCTAGAAAGGGTAATAAATGTGTGGATTATCTTGCCAAATTGGGGGCTAAAGGTAGTAATTTTAAAGTGTGTGAGAGGGGAGATGATATCACCAATGTTATTAATCTCATTAAGAACATTAAGTACTGATGTTTCTAGTGGCTATTTTCCCTCGTTGGGATGTCATCCTTGTACTTATGGTTAGTAGGACCCTTCCGCACGTGCAAGATATATGGCGGGATTTGTATTAATTTTCTCTTACGATTCATTTTGGCCATTTTTTCTTCCATTTTCAATCTCATTCGACTAAAACCATGGGAGGTGGTCATTTGAGAACTGAGCCCATGAGCTATGGTGCCTTGAAGGACAACCCCTCCTTGTGGCGCATTCTAAAATTGGGGGGTTTAGGAATTTCATCTCAAACATCACGGGGTCTGATCCTTATCTTGTGTTATAGTTTGGTCGGGCATGGAACAATGGAAACATGGTGATCTACGGCATAGAAATTTAGGTTTCGAAGGATTCGATATCACAGGCGACTAGAATGGAGATGAAGGGATTAAAGATATTCAAAGACCACACCAGATGCAAGCACGAAATTGAGACTTTCTTCATGGTAAAGAAATGGTTTACCTACTGGTAGATGATATAGCTAGATCTAGCATCCCTGATATTTAGAATATAGTCTTCCTCCACCTTATGAGGTACATTACTCTTGAAGTGAATTATAGAAATATATTTACTCACCATCTTACTATGCTTAATATGTTTAGGCATAAGATTTCTATGAGCCTTCCTTTGTTCTTGTTTATGTCGCTCTCTGCATCAGTGAATGATTTTCAACAGGGAAAGATTGATACCCTAATACACCATAAACTAATTCTTTTACTTTTTAAGAATGATAAACAAGTGGTGGAAAAGGAATTAGAGCCCAAATCTGGGGATTCAGATGAAAATTGTACTCTTGTGGACCATATGAACAAACTGAGGAGAAAGAAGAGTAAGGCACCTCAGGGGAAGGGCAATCTTGGTACTGAGGCTGCAGGTTCTCTGATTGATACAAAAGGGAGTCGTCTAAAGGGAAAGAGAGAGTGGAGCTGGGTTGGAATGTGGATTTTGATAAAATTTCTCTCAGGGTGAGTTAGGTGGAAATGGATATGGAGGCCTTAGGTGAAGTTGGAACAGATATGGGAAACAATGTCATGCATTGCATCAATGCCTCTAAGAAAATTTGCATCACCCAAAACTCTATCAGGGATATGGTAGAGATCAAAAGTTTGGTTTTGGAGTTGTAGGGGCATGTGGTCAAGTTGGAGTAGGGACATAAAGCTCACAGGTATAATCTCCACCTCAGTAGTTCTGATGAGGAAGAGCGGGTTGAAGACAACATCCCTATCATGAGCGAGTAAGATGATCATATGAAAGGATAGGAAGAGCGTCAACCAGAGGAGTACAAATGTTTGAAGACTAACTAGTTTGTTGGCTCTTGGAGATTTTGTTTGACTATTTGTGGACTATATCATTTGGGATGTTTTCCCCTCCATGTTTTTGATTTTTCCTTGTATTGATTTGTTGGACTGTAGTTTGGGATAAGTTGTTTTAGCCCTTTTTGTCCTGTTTCTTTTTGTTCACTCTTGGTGATGCTCACGATGCATTCTATTGTAAGGTTTCTGGGTGCCTTAATCCCTGTATAAAGTATCCAATCATTATGTTCATGTATATTTAATAAACCTTGTTAATAGTAATTTTGTTAATGACATTTTAAATTAAACAAGACAGAGTGGCAAGTTCATGCCTCATGGTTGGGAGATGTGCTAGTTGTGTGATTGTTTTAAAAGTTTTCTATAATTTTTTGCATTACGTGCTTTATATTGCTAAGAATAACCACTTTCAAATTTTGATAGAAAGTACAATGTACCAATACTTAATGTATAAATTATGCACATATGGTATGCTGACATCCACATAATGCTAAAAAATAGAATGCCCCTATGTAATGATTTTGAATGCATAAAATATGTATATATTGTAAGTACCCAATTTAAATGTTGCACATATTGTAAATACCCATGTTAAAATTCAGGTAGAAAACAAAACAAAAAATAAAATTATGCATCAAATATATAATTCTTTGGAAAAACATAGAGCGACCTAGAATCATATTATGCTTGAAAATAATGCAGCAATATAAGTGGCATTTTGAAATACATAATATGCTAGATTTTTCAGGTGCAATAAAAAAACCACCACGATTTTACAAGTTGAACATGCCTACCTAAAGATAAAAGTTTGCTATTAAATGGAATAGCCGAAATAAATCAGTTAAAAGATTTATCACAATAGCAGTAACTAATAATAGTATTATTTTTCTTGTCTTTAACACAATATAATCCATATAAAAAAATTTATTGTTAAAAAATTTAATACAAACATAGAAAAAATTGTATTTTATAAAATTTAACTTACAAATCTAATTTTTATTATAAACAGGGATAAAGCAAAGATTAAACTTTTTGAGTAGCAAAAACAAAATAGTAAAAAAATATATAAAAGGAGTGGGATGGGATTTAATTTAGAACAGTTTATAATGTGATTTGTTAAATAAAGTTTATTAATTTTTATGAATATTGTACTATTCTAGATGTGCCACTTGTCCAAGCATGCAAATACATCTTCCTTTTTGGATAAACATTAAATGCAGTGAATATTCTATTAACATTTTTTTTTCTAAATCTCATATCTTATTTAAAGATTGGACAAATGTCTTTCTTAGAATTATGATTTTTATTAAATAGAATAAATCAATGTTGCAACAAGGCCTCATATTTTTCAAATCAATACTAACTAGAAAATAAAGAAAAATATAAATAAGTTTTGTAGATTAAAAAATTATTTAAATAAAATATAAACATTAGAAAGCTGAAAAATTATTAAAAAAATTTATTTTGATTGGTGGATTGAGGAGAAATTTAAAGTAAGATGTTTTGAGCTTAGTGTCCACTAAGATAACCTAATACTTCCACAATCTAATATTTTGAGCTTATGGATCACTAGCATTTAACAAGTCAAAGAATATTATTTTTAGCTTAGTGTCCGCTAGCTTATGCGACACCATAGTAATTGGATATTATCGATCGATAGGATTTAACAAAATAAAGTAAGATATTGTCATCATAGAGTCTGCTAGGTTATGCGACAACAACATATTTCGATGTACAAAAACTATGTCCATTTTTTTGTATAAGGGTGAATATGGGGGTTTTGAAAGGACCTGCATCCTTTACAAAAAGATCCTTAAGGCAGAATATGACATTGAAGCATAGAAGAGAGAAATCTTGTAGGCAGAAAAAGATAAAAAGCCACATAGCCACGACCCAAATAGAGCAAATTTACATTTTGTGAAAAGTTTTAAGGATAGATGTTGCTTCCATAGTAGCAACATCTTAGAGTTTCCTTGTTCCTCAAATTCTCCTTTCACAAATTTGTATTTGTTCTTTTGTTCTCCAAAATCTGTTTGGTTCTCCTACTCTTGCATTACCATATTTTTTCACAAATAGGTCACTGTAATCCAACACCAACACATTGAATGGCAACTCATTCTTAACATGAATATCTTCTAAAATATTGTCATTGACAATGTCAATGATGTCGTAGCCATTGAATTTTGTTGAGTATGTGCAGCAGAGGACTATTTGTGGACAACAATAAGGCCAACAAAATAATATCAATTTTATAAAATACATCTTCTCATTTATTCTTGTGCACCACCATGACCATAAATCGATTCCGATATTCACTTTTTTACTGTGAAAATTGAGCCACCATCCATACCACCAGGCTTATTTTTCAAGACACAACAAAACAAGTTCTTGGAAGGTGTTATGGGTTTTTAAAAATTCTACAAATTTTCCTCTCATGTTATTACGTATTAATCTGCTTCATTTCTCTGTCAAGATGTGCTCCATTCCATCCTCTTTCACTGCTCTAACAAATGTTTACTATATTATGAAATTATTTATTTGATAAACAAAACTACCTTCTACAAAATATTGAATAACAAACTTGCTTCCATTTAATTATCTACAAAATCCCTACATGGATATAAGCCCTAATCTAAAGCTAAGGAAAATTTTACATTAACTCAATCTCATAATTTTGGAGGGACTGAAGGTGAGAATGCATACCAATTTTTGGCATCATGGAGAGGAAATCAAAATGTTTCAAGAAATCAAGCAAAAAATTTTTGACGCTTGCCCTGGTGATATTTTTCTATTGATGAATAAGCTTACGCATTGACGAAGAGAATAGAAAGGAAAATGTTAAAAATATAAACTCAAAAATTGTCTACTTATAGTGATATGTAACTGACAAATCCAACCGCCAATTTCATTGGCACGTGAATTTAAGAGGGCACGTGTATGATTTTACATTGCTTTACATTAAATGGTTAATTAATGGCTGACAACATTTACATGCTCCAAAAGGAGCACATATTTTGAATGGTGCATGTACTTTTAAATGGTGAATTTTACATAGCTCGTTTTAATGGCTAATTAATGTTGAGGCAAGCGCAACATTAATTAGCATTTTGCCTTACAAAATGGTTATCATTAATACTACATTTGGTATTGTAAAGAATTAATGTAAGAATTTAATATTATAATTTTTGTACTGTAAATAAAATCCCTTATATAATTCGGGTAAAATAAATCCCTTATTTCTTGTGCTTGCACTTCGACGTGCAACTCTTAATGCTCGTTTAGATGTTTTTGTTGATTGTAGCCGTAAAATACTTACAAAAATTTGTAATAAACATCACACGTGAATTACATATTTAATATTTAACCGTCAATTATTAATATAGATTTATATATAAATTATAAAAATTTACATCAATATATATTAAAAATAATGAAATTTATACAGAATAATTGGTATAAGTAAACATTGTTTTGTATTTTTGAAGGGCAGTGTTGAAAAATTACCGTTACCCAAAAATTGTTTGACAGGTGAGTTATCGCACTTAGCTGTGTGAATCAAGACTCACACTTAGCTGTACGAATCAAGACTCGCACTTAGCTGTGTAAATTAAGACTCACACTTAGAAGTGTGAGTCGAGACTGGCACTTAGAAGTGCAAGTCCAAAGATGTGCGACTCGATGCTCGCACTTAGGCATGCAACCAATCATACTTATAAGTGTGATCACTCGCACTTATACCATACTTACAAAATTTATAAATGACAATTCCATATTTTTTAAACTATGCTTAATATATATGAATAATTTATTTTATATAAATGTATATAAAAATTTACGGTCACCTTTTAAACATGCGAGTCACATGTTCCAGTTCTATAAAATATTTGAAAGTATGTTACATCTAAAATCATGAAAAAATGTCTAAACAATTGTCAAATTTAACACCATTCAAGGATGTTCAGGAATAGGATTTTCAACGTCAATGCTTATTGATTTGAATAAGCTATCCATGAATAGTCGTATATGTATGATGATATTAAGATTGATATGTAACATAAATGACAATCATCACTTACACATTATCTTACTAGCGACTGGTTGGCTTATGTAAGTTAGCGACTGCTTGGCTTATGTAAGTTTGTAACCCTTGGGTTATGTAAGTAAGCAACCGCTTGGCTTATGTAAGTTAGAAAATGCTTGGGTTATGTAAGATAGCAACCACTAGGCTTATGTAAGTGGGCGGCTGTCAGTATTATGTGGGGGAATCAAATAATAACAAAATACAAATCCTAAAATAGTGAAACTAAAATCCAAAAATTGGGATTTAGAAATTGGATTCTAATAGTGGTGAAAGTGGAATCCAATAATAGCGTTATTGGAATCCAATAATAGAAAAATTGGAGTCCAATAATAGGGAAATTGGAATCCAATAATAGCAAAAATAGAATCCAATAATAGAGAAATTGGAACTCGAATAAGTCCAATAATGACAATATTGGAATCCAATATTGCTACTAATGGAATCCAATAATAGTAATAATGGAATCCAGTATAGCCAAAAATGGAATCCAATATACACAAAAATGGAGATGGATTTCTTCCAATACTTGTAATACTTGAGTCCAGATTCACTTGAATATGTCCAGATTTAGTGAAATAAGCGTTAGAAGGTGTGTTTGGAGAGGGTTCGAAGGTGTTTGAGTTGAATCTTTGATCACTACTAGCTGTGTGTGTTGGTAGAATTTTTTAAAGTGGTCTTCTTATTCAAAAATTATGTGATGATTCATATTCACATGAGTCCTTCATTGTGAGTAATATCAACAAGGGTTTTTGGGGGTTGGTGCTCCTTGTGGGGTTGGTGCCTCACTAAAAAAATCTTGTGTGATGAGTCATATTCATGCAAATATTTTGTTTTGAGTAATATAATCAAAAGTTTCAGTGGTTTTTCTTCCCCTTGATGTTTTCCCATGTACATCTTGTGTCTTGTGTACTATCTCTTATTCATGTTCATGTGAATGGTTGTTTCATGTTGTTAATCTCACAGTTAATGCATGGTTGAATGGTTAATGATTCAAAAAAGTTAAGTGAAATTGTTTAAGGGTTTTGAAGGACTAATTCACCCCCCTAAGTACATTTTTCTTCCAATAGTCAAAATTTTCATTGATTTTTATTCCCCTTGAGGGTTTCCCACTTACATTTGGTGTCTTGTGTACTCCCTCATTCTTGCATATGGTTGATCATGCTTAATGTGTTCTTAATGGTTAATGAATGTTGATGTGATGCTCTAAATGATATATACAATTTAAGGGAATTGAGTAAAGTTTTTGAATAAATGATTCACCCCATTAGTTCATTGTGCTTCCAACATCTAAATTAGGGTTCTTTAAAAGATATTTACCCTCTTCTTGTGATGGATCAAATTTTGCAGGTAGTAACTGGTTCAAAAATATTGTCAATGTTTAATGGGTTTTTTGGTTATAATAAAATTGAAGTATATGTCCAAGATCAACACAAAACTACCTTCACAACTCCATGGGGTACCTTTTTCTATTAGATAATGCCTTTCAATATCATCAATCCAGGGGCAACCTTCCAAAGAGCTATGGATTTGACTTTTAGAGATATACAAAACAAGTGTATTGTTGTCTATCTGGATGATATCACTTTTTTTTTCTAAGAGTAGGGAAGATCATTTTCAACACCTTAAACTCATTATTCAAATATGAAGAGATCATGAAATATATCTTAATCCCAAAAAGTTCATTATTGGAGTCACGAAATGAAATTTTCTTGGATATATTGTCTCAAGAGATAGAATTAAGATTGATCTTAAATGAGTGTAAACAATTCAGAAGATTTATCTTCTCACCAGTAATAAAGGAATTCACTATTTCTTTGGTAAAATCAATTTCCTCAGGAGTTTTATCCCATATTTTGTAGAATTGAATCAAATTATAACAAAGAAGATGAAGGAAAAAATGTTTTTTCATTAGAATGCTGAAGGAAATAAGGCATTCAATGAAATAAAATAAGAAATTGGAAAAACACGTGTTCTTTTTTACCCCAATTTTGATAAAGAATTCATTATTTATTGTTATGCATTTGAGAATACCTTCTCTACCATTTTAGTTCAGAGAAATCTTGAAGGAGTTAAAACACCAATTGCTTTTATGAGATATTTTCCTAAGTCCCATGAATTGAAGTATTATAATATTGAAAAGCATGTCTTCGTTGTAGTCAAGACTATAAAACAATTCAGGTTCTACATTCTTAATTACCATTCCACTCTTTTGTCCTAGATCCTTTTGTGAAGTCTATACTAACACAACAAGAGTTTGGTTCCAAAATGGGTAACTAGATTGCAAAGGTTTAGGAGTATGATCTTGATATCAAGCCTACCAAACTAGTGCAAGGATGAGGTCTGTGTTAGCTGATAGAAGAAGATTCAAGTGAAGATTCAAGTAATGATGAGCCTATTAAAATTCCAACTGTTCTATTTATGAGTTCTACAAATAAATGGTACACCAATATTTCCCATTTCCTCACATACGAGGAGTTTCCTACACATCTTGATTCTAAAGGAAAGAGAGAAATTAAACTCTGATATGTAAGGTGTGTTCTTTGGGATGATTCTCTTTTCAGAAAAGGGATTGATGGTCATTTCTTAAGGTGTGTAGATAAGGAGAAATATAAGAGATTGTAGAGGGCCTACCATGATCAAACTTTTGGAGAAAATTTCTCTTCCCTTGTAAATGCTCACAAGATTCTCCGGGGAGGTTATTATTGGCCAACCATGTTTAAAGATGTAGCTAAGTGGGTTTGAAAATGTGAAGCTTGTTAAACATTCATTGGGCGACCTAAATTGGAAATTCTCCCATTGAATCCTATTGTGATAAAAGAAGATTTTTAGCAATAGGGATTAGACTTCATTGGAGCCCTCAATCTAAACTCCAGTGCAGGAAAAACTCATGTTTTGATGTCAACAAACTATTTCACAAAGTGAGTGGAATCCATCCTAGTCAAAAGAACAACTTTTGAAGTCATTTGTGATTTCATCAAGGAGAAAATTTTGGTTTGATTTGGAGTTCCTAACAAAATCGTAACAAATAATACTCTGAACTTTCCTCTTATGGGATCATTTATTTCTACTACGAATTTGGCATTTCTCTTTTACATTCTTTAGACTATTACCCAGAGGGAAATAGGTAGGCAGAATCAACCAACAAAAATTTGGTGACCATAGTCAGGAAGCTAGTTGATGAATCACAAAGGAATTGACATAAAGAGTCATATGATGCCCTTTGGGCCAATCGTATAATGCCTAAGAGATATATTGGAATTTATCCATTTCAATTGGTTGATGGGATGGATTTTGAATTGGAAGTTACCCTTGAGCTCCCAACCTTGCACTTAGCCAAGACAATTGAAGATGGATACTTCAAGGATGCATTTGAAAAGAGTATTATGTACTTGTAGAATTTGGAAGAATAAATGATACAAGTAGATAATCACATCTCAGCTCATCAACAAAAATTTAAACAACTGTTTGACAAGAAATCCAAGACCCATAACTTTCAATTTGTAGATGTTGTTCTACTCTGGGACAAGAGAAGGGAGCCTCGCACGAGCCATGAAAAGTTTGACTCTATTTGGCTTGGTCCATTTCTAATTTGACACTTTGAGGTGAAAAGTCATATTATTTAGCCTATATGGATGGGACTTCCCTCCCATTTCCATATAGTGGGTAATATCTTAAGTTGTACAAGTGTTGAGTGGGTGTCAGTTCCTTGTACATAGTCTCTATTTTTGGATTTGTTTTTGGTTGTGTCTGTGTGTGCTTGTTTCCCTTTCCCTTGGTTTGGTTCTCTTCTGTGTACCCTTTTGTATTCTACCCAATGGATAAGGCACTAGTCTTGTGAACCATGAAATTATGGAGTTCTTTTGTTTTCCTTGTTTGTAATTTGTTCAAACCAAATTGTTGGTGAGAAAAAAAATCCGATAGGAAAATTTGGTGGATTTCCACCAACGCTCTGGGACTATGTCCCTCTTCTTGAATGTGGCAGCTCCATTTATTGAAAACACGAAAATTATATACATTATTCTATCAAACGGGGGTGGTATTTCAACCAGTGATTACACAGGGGTACTTCCCTACACTTGTGCTAAAGTTCTTGTAGAAACTACAAGGGAGGAAAGATCTTGAAGGAAAGGCATGAAGAGAATAGCAAAGAGGGTTTTTTTTACGATAAATAGTATAATAAAGTTTATTATCTCAAAACCAGAACATTATCCATGAATTCAATAAGAAGGAAACCATGAGAATCATGAGGAACACAACACAAAAGGAACAAATTATTAATTCATCACATTCAACAAGTACATTGCTCATGAATTATAGTTGAGATGGAGAGGAAACATAAGCAAGATAAATAGAGGAAATTTGATCACTTGTTTCTAAAGAGAATATGTGAGCTAGTAAAAAAGATTAACCATCCTTTAAAATGAGGAGGTTCTCACAATTTATAGCTTTACATTACAACTCTTCATATACCATTGACATGACTGTTCATATTCCCATTACAAGTTACTTTTCACATAACCTTAGGAAACACAAAAGAAGCCCCTTTTTTATAATTGTAAAAGGGAATTTTACATTGCACAAATATTTTACAGTCACCTTAATAAATAAGACAAAAATTAATGATTGCTTACAATGAAGAATCAGAAATGGGGTAGAGAAGAGGAGAAATAATGAAGAGATAAGAGTAGGAGAAATGCTATAAAGCATGGATGAGGATGTCTCTGTCATTGACGAAGATCTGCTCCGAAGAAGTTGAAGATGAAAACTTGACCCCTGATGAACCCTCCACACTGATGCACTGATGAAAATATCCACTGAAGACCATTGAGAATACTGGAAGATGACTCCATTTATTGATAAAATCCTTCCGATCTTTGAGACACTATCACAACTTCATGATCAATTCTTCACATGAGAGAAATTGGATGCACTTTGTTCACACAATCATAATATTGGTTCTGCCACTGTGGGAGAACTGATGATGGGAATAACATGAGACAAAAATCTTCTGATCATGGAGCAAGGAAAGAATAATGAAAAAACCAATTCCCTCCACCTTCTTTTCATGCACTCATGTGAAGTGAATTGAAATAACTTTTGGGACAAAGATTGGAAATTTTTCGATTTTGACACTCTTCGCTCACCGCATCATATAATGCGGGAATTGACTTGAAAATATAGAGATGAGATCCCATGAATTTCAGGAACATCATAGGATGAGTGAAGGACTGAAATGTGACTGATTTTATCTCATTTCACCCAGTTACTATTTTTATAATATTCACCATTATGGTCCCTTATAGACAATTTTTGCCATTTTTATCAATTTTATCAATTTTTGAGTGTCTCGAACATGAGGGAATGAAATAAGGAGTGTGAACGCAAATTTTTATCAAACTTAATATTTTTAGTTTGTGATCCCATAGAGCACTTACTAAAAATATAAAGTTTTCTTCCTGGTATTGGATTCGAATGAAACCATTTGCAAAAGTTTACATAATTCATTTAAAAGCTCTGCTCCAATTTTTAGGGGATTTCCTCCACTGGAACCTTGGGAAGTGAAGAGGTACTTCACTGATGTGTCATGACAACCATTAATAGAGTCACTATTTTTTTTGATAAATTGTTCTTTCTTGCCTCATATTGAAATGAAGTCAACTTCACCGGAATAGGTTTTTCATTCGGACTCTGTTTTTAACATTTAAGCCCAATCTGTTTATTGGAATGTACATAAATTGAAGAACTGAAATATAGGAAAAAAACAAGGGTTTAATGCTGTTAAAATTATAGGGAATCATTTAATATGATGTCACTTGCTTCTTTAAGGTGCCTGGAAAAGAGGAAGCTTGCAAAAAATCTCACTTCGATCCATTTACTAGATTGTGAGATATGAATTTTTCACTATCCTGGGTACGGAATCACTCAAGAAATAAATGGGCACGGTGTCTGGAAAAAATGTAGATTTTATGGGTACTTACTTTTTGAGATCATATGAGCATGGAGAAAATATGGAAGGAATATGGATGGAAGAAATATTTTTAGAAAAAAATTGGCAGCATTTCTGGGGTTTTTCGTGCATATGAAGGAGGAGCTTCAAAAATCTATCTTATATTTTTTTAATACCTCATGGGGGGTGAAATTTTTCATCCCCATTTTCCCCTTGGAATGGGATGAAAGGAATAGAAAATTTTTCCTTATCCCTATGATGACAAGTGGTGATCATGCATTCGTTGGCGGATAAGGGAAAAGAGCTTTTTTTTAGCACCCAAGAGCTAAGTTTGGGTCATGTGAGAGACCATGTGGGAGCAGGGAGGAGGAAAAAAATTTCTTTCCCTTTATCCCCTTGGAATGGGGTGGAAGAGATATAAAAAGGAACCTTATCCCCATGGTGCATAGTGTAAAGTTGAGGTTGTACGGAGCGGGGACTTGAAAATTGGCAAAAGGGGTTGTTAAGGCTTCCCAGGGTCATCTAATGGGTCCAGGGGCTTAACTAGGAATGGGGAAAATTTTTTTCCCCCCATTTCCCCCTTGGTATGGGAAAAATGGAAAAAAAAGTGCACCTCATGCTGACACATGGCACTGGAAAAATTGGTTAAGTATAAAAGGCTTACTTTGGGAAGGACCTTGAAGATGAAGTTTCTAGAGCTCCAGGAGGAATTTTTTGATGAAAAATTATATGATTTTGACTCCTAAGAGATGTATAAAGAGAATGGGATGGGTGTCAAGCTCTAGTGATTCATGAAACCCCATCAAAAATATCCGTATTTCTTGGGATCATAGGTTGAGTCTGTCAAGAATGAGTTGTGGAAAGAAATGTGTGGGACTTGTTAAAAATATGAAAATACCATCATGTGCGGCATTGAGTCAGATTTCCAATGGTGTCTTTATTGGCCTCAAAATAATTCTAAAGTTGTTGGAATCAACTTTCGAAGCTTAGGTGATTTTTTGAACAGTAATTTCCTTCATCTTCAAAAATATGCTTCCACTGAACCTGTTCCTAAACCTCTAAATATTTCCTAAAATTCACTAAATCAATTTCAATATGATCTCATCTCATTTATACCAATACGTGGTGAACTTGGGCCCTTAACTCTGCTCTAAAGCATGCACACCTACCTTAGAAAGGATAAAATAACCACTTCTAAGTCTACTAAAAACTCTTCCTTGAGAGGCAGTGTCTCAGAAGAATCTCATGAACTTGTTTTCATCTTTCCAACACATGGGCAAGGTTATAAAAAAAAAAGTACTGAAAGGATTGGGATAATCTTGACACAAGGGGTGAACTGATCTAGAGGAGTGCTCAGGAGGGTTTGTAATAAAAAAAATTGACACTGCGGTAAATTTGTCATGTTTTCAAGTTGAATTTTACCCTTGCAAAAACACATGACAACACAATTCAAGCCCCAGAAAGAGCCAACTATTGTCATGAGACTTGAAAATGTCAAAATTTTCAAAAATTTTGAGTCTTAGGTAGTTTCTTGTACTTCTTGGTCACACTTTCCCTTTGTTAATTTAGTACGAATATGAATAAGTTAGGAGTTAGTTAATTTTTGTGTTATGGGGGCTCAAATCAGATGAATTGGAGATTCAAGGAATAAGAGGAACTATTCATTTATTCCTCCCAATCCCCACTTCACTACCTTACTTGATTCATAGGCTCTGTTGGTCCCATTGGTCATATTGTGCACCAATGGGACCTCTTCCCCTATTTCTAGCTTCCCTCCATTATCCATAATACTGACTTATTCATCGCGTCAGACACTTTGGCCAAGGTAGGCACAACTGGTACTCTTGACCCTATTCTTCTTGGCCTTCAATTCTTTTTCTCCCTGTTCTTCCCAAATCCCTTTTCAGAACCGCACACCTTAGGTGTTTTAGGTACTTGAGGAATTAAGGGAAAATTTCCCACATAACCTCAGTTCTCCGCAACTCTGAATTATACGCAATGATACAAAAGTATGTAAAGATTGGGATTTTGTGAAGTTTGTTCCATCGGGCATTATTTTTTTTATTCATTTTTTGAGAGCTTGAGTGAGAGAGTAAAGGGAAAAGCAACTAGTATTGGCATATTATAAACTACTCCACTCCATTTTATTCCTCACTCTCACAAAATTACTCGTACCTTGTCATTTTTTCCATCCCTCCTCTCCCACGTCAACATCACTCTTTTACTCATTTCTCCCTCATTTGGCAACTAAATTAAAAAATTCAAGTTTCACTAGGAACATTGGGAGGTCGCTTATATTTTCATCTATCAGGTGAGTGTTTTTATCCATGTTTCACCCTCTTTTGTAATTGTGTTGGTTTTTCTACCTTTCCCCTCAAGTTCTATCAAAATCCTTTATAAAAGCCAATTTGTTCCCAAGTTTGTATCTAATCTATCAAAATGAAGTTCTAGTAGGCTGGATATGAACATATTTCCTCCTTAGATATCCCAGTCCCTGAAGTAGGGGACAATGACATCAAACACATGGATCTAAATGACTTTAAGGCTAGGATGAATGATAATAACACAACCATTTTATACCAGAGTGTTTGAATAGTGGTATAGCCCATATAAGGGGTTTTCCTAGGTCTGTCTAATATGTTCATATAGTGCTAGCTTGTGCTTCCTTCTTTGATCCCCAAACTAAGGAATTAAAGGACCCTCAGGGATAAGTTATTGCAAAATTGGATACCCACCATATCACTTGGCTTTGGGAATTCATACCTTTGAAGGTTATAATATTTTAACTAATGTTGTTTTCAAAAAGGAGTAAGACCTCACTCCTAGCGAGTACCAATCCATGATTTCCAAATCTTGGCTAAAAGTTAAAAGGAGAGGGCCATCAAAACTACCTAAACTTATCTACATGATTTAGTTTGTTGAGGAATTGTCAGATATGATAAGTTTGTTAGCAAGAGTAACAGGCTTACCTTTTACTCAAGAGTTCCATAATTAGATGTGCATTTACATCAATTTGATTTGTGAAGGCACGTAATAAATGAATTGGGGAGAGATGATCTGTGAAAATTTGAATCAACAAATCACCCAAATGCACAAGACCAATTTTTTTTACATGACCTACTATTTGATGTACACCATAGCTGGGTACAGAATATGGATTGGATTTTCAAGTCAGGAGAACAGATAAAATCTTGCTATTTATGATTTCTACATAGAACTGACCTACGAGAATAACAAGAGCCACTACATGAGAGTAAATGATGCCTTTGTAATGTTCTTGGTAAGGATACTGGAAGGAAATGTGACAAGTAGAGTTTCTCAGGAGGCTATCCAGTTGATATCATTTTATGGCAGCCTATTTCTTCAGTTCGAGAAGTTTTCATACATTCATACATTAGGGTTCAAGGGATATCCTTACAAGCTCCCAATATTTTGTAGTGAAAATATTATTCTTGTTGATATTTGTAGACAATTGGACCTCCTTCATAGAACTTGTAGAGATAAGAAGATATCCAGCATCCAATTTCCCATAGCTTTGGGAAATTTTACATGTAGACCAGCCTTGGATGCTCAAAATTTTGAGAGAACCATCTCTCCTTTCAACCTACACCCTCATTAGAGAAGGGATTCTTTTGATAGTAAGAAATTTATTAGCAATAATATTTGACTCTCATATCATCACATACCAACATTTGAGGACTACTGGGAAGATTTTGTAGATGGTTATGAGGTAAACAAGAGAGTCTTTGGAAGACTAACTTTAAAACAAATTCAAGCTTGCAAGCTATATACAATGCCAAAGTGAATGGTTGATGATGACTTATATTGTTTCTCTCCATAATTTACTAATTCAATTCAATACACTCATATTCCTACCATTGACTGGTCATAAAAGGAAAAGGATAATCCAGATGACCTCAACACTCCTATTCTTTTAAGGATAAGGAATTTGTTTAACAAGAAACTGAAAGATTTTAATGCTTCTCAACAGGAAACATCCTCTCAAGAAGAAAATTCATCACAACAAGTCACTCCTCCTCACCAAAATCCTTCTCCCTCTCTACTAAAATTTGGAACTAAATTATATGTTAAGAAAGATAAATCTAAAGAGGGAGAAAAGAAGATAGAGACACCAAGACAAGGTGATGATGATAAATATGACAAACAAGAAGTAGGAGAGGAAATAACTCTTGAACAAGTAAATAAAGGTGAGGAAGATACCAATGAAAAGAAATGAGATGAAGAAGAAGAAAGTGAAGAGATTGATGATGAATAAGTGAAGGTAAGTAAGGTATCAACCCTTGAATCTAGGAAGGAAAGTGTTTATAGGCCTAAATTAGATGTGATAATACCTTCTCCTTCCCTTGTAACCACTACTATAACAACCTCAACAACTCAACCTCCTAGTTATCAAATTTCACTTTCTTTTCCTCTTCTGGAAACATCATCAGGATAATGATTCACCTAGGTTCAACACATGGTAGATAACAAGAAGATAAAGGATCAGTATAGGATTGAGGTTCCCAAATTTGATGCAATAATTACTCTTCTTGGTACTTATCCTTCTCCTAACAAAGCCAAGACTATTTCTTGTCTTGTCTCTGATTCCGCAAAACAACAATTCCTAAATATTTCTAAACCAAAAGTAGACAAGAGTGAAAAATACATCTTAGTATCTGATTTCAAGTTGACCATAATTTCCTTGGGTAAAATTAGGTAAAATGCACAACCTTAGGTAAAATGCATCCATGGTTATTGAAAGATTTGAGAAAGGAAAACAAACTCATGAGAAGTTGAAGGAATAAGTAAAAATATTTACTAATTTTATTAAAAAAATTCTATCATCTGATAGTACTCCACTAGATCCGATTCCTCTGTCTACACTCCCACCAATTACAGTCATTGATGACATTGATATGAAGAAAATAATAGAAATTCATAAACATGTCACTCTTGGAAAAACATCCAAGGCTTGGGTGGAGAAGATTTTAATCACAAGATTATAATTTATTAACGAAGCCTATAAGACCGATGACAACATTGTTTCAGCTCAGTAGTAAATCAATTCAGGAATTGATAAAATTGATAAGGAAATAAAAATTTGGGAAGATATCATTCAATATTTTCACATTATGGCCCTTACAGATGAGAAAATCCTTCTTTCTAAGAATATTTCCAAAACTTGGTATTTCAGTGTCGAATGGAGAATGAAGGTCCTAGAAGAGGCCTCAAATGAGTAGCAGAATGTGATTCAGAAAGGAGAATTTTTGAAAAATGATATTTTTTGTAGATCTGTAGGCTCTTCATTGTCTCCTTTTTAAAGACAATTCATCTAAAATGAACTATGTTTATTTCAAAGAAGACTTTGTTAGAGTAGGTATTTACCTTAGCTCATGTTCACCTAGCTAATTTAGTTACCTTTATTGTATTTATCCTCACCCACTTATGTGTGTGGATATTTATTTTATCTTATTTAGATATTAAGAGATATTATCTAGTTGTTAGGTATAGTTTTTTCCTTGATCCATGGTATTGACTAGATCCTTGATGACTAGTTCTTTCTTAAATATATGAACTTGACTAGTTCTTTCCTTAATTTATGGCTTGATCTATGACCTTGACTAGTTATTAGATTGTTATTCCTTTCATATATAAGGAAGGACCATTCTCATTGTATTTCATTGAGTTCCATAATAATATATGATATTTCTGCTCATTTATTTGCAAAGGTTTATGTAAAGTTATTCTGGTGTTCCATTAAAATCCTTAGCCTTTGGTCATATGGTATGGTCGTATGAGGGCTTAAAGCTTGTGATTCCTACTAAAAGGTGCTTAACTCCTTAACTCCAAGCCTCTTTCATTTTATTTGTGTAGTGAAGACAAGAGCATTTTATTTTGTTTTAGTGGCAACTAAAATAAATACTAGAGTATAAACTTGTAAATCTTGTATCTTTTGATCGACAACATTTTTTCGTGCTCTTTCCATTAGAAATATTTATTTTGAGAATCACACTATAATTATAAAGTGCCATATTGTAACACACACTCATTATAAAGTGCAAAAATCTAAGGGGGGTTCTCATTGCATTGCTTGGGGGTCTTGTTGCATTACTTGGTTCTTACATTTCTTTTGGTGTTTTTTTGAGAATCGCGTCTACTTCTGCATTAGATCATGTTGAGCCATTAACAACACACAATTACCACCCATGGAAACCAAGAATGGAAACAATAACTAAGCATAAAGGATTATGGGCTTTAACTTCTTCAGAACAACTAATGTTCACTAGAGGATATGAGAAATTTTAGTACCAGTGCAAGTTTGATGAGTGCATGGGTTTGATAGGAACTTATGTAAGTGACAGTATTTTGTTCCATTTGGAAAAATGTGACTCTCCTTTTAAAATATGGGAAGGTGGATCATGTTGGTGCTCATTCTAATCTCACACCATTTTCCCTTGAAATCCCTCAGTTTGCGGCCTCTGTCACGTTTTCTATCTCCTCGAATCGGTGCACAAAAAACTCTGTCCTCCATTTGTCGAGTCTGGTGCCCCACACTTGTTTGTTGTATAAGAAAAGATGGCAGACCAAAATCCCAATATCCCAATAGTGGAAGCCATCGGATCCCGTATTAATGGGAAGAAACGTTTTCCAGGTTCTCACCCACTAAGGCACGTTATGAATGATATTATATGTTTTCATGGTGTGGAGGGACCGCACATGTTTAGGGACCAACCCCTAAGTTTTATTTTTGGAGATGCACTGAGGAGACACGTGGAATGCCTATGCTTGTTTGGAGACTAGCTGTTGTGCCTCACCTTTGCAGATGCGCCAGGGAAACACATGGACAGTTCTGATATAAAGTAGAAAGGGGACAAAATCAACGATTGTTGTGTAATGCATATTTTGAAATGAGAATTACCAAAGGAGATGGATATGGGGCAAAATTACAGATGAAAGAGATCAAAAAGGGGATGACATGTCAAGTCTAGCTATGTAGAAACTCTGAAGGATTGCCAAAGGTTTGTGGCATGGCATCCTAGTCATTAGTGGAGGGGACCAAGAAACATGATCAGTTCGCAACTGGTCCACCTGGAAACTTTCAAATATAAATTTGTTAAAGGTCACTTTCTGAGGCAAATGAGTAACAAGCATGGGTCCCTCGAATATTCTTATTTTTTGGAGAAAATTGAGCTAATGAAATGTATAAATGCAATGAGATTACTCTTGCAAATTGTCAGGAGTTCATTTTCACAAGAAAAATTTGAGAAAAGATCATATTCTAAGAAAACTTTATGAGAAACCAGGTTAACTTCCTCTGCGTCAAATTTTCATTCATGTTGAGTTGGTTACGAATGTATAGCCATCAACAAGCACTGAGATTGTTTAAAATAACTCTCCCCTGCTGATGAATCTCATAAAATTTGAGTTAATTTGTGTTAAATCTTTGGCAAATTTTGTGTTTATTTCACTTTCAAAATGTCTGCAAGTAGTTTTTCTTGTTCCTATTGCAATCTTGTATCAAAATATCTTTGAGTCACACAGATCTCAATCCTTGTGATAGTTTAGTGGCATCTGCAATTTCATTTTTCAGAAGAGATTTCATTTGGGAATGAAATAAACGATTTAAAATCACTTTTATTTCATCTGTTGACAGAGATTGTTTGTAAGCCTCTGGGTGTACCTCAGGCGTGGTTGATCTTAGATTTTGATGTTTTATGGGGTCTTCTAACTCGAGCCTTCATGCTAGAATCCCAAATATTGTGTGAAAAGTACAAATCTGGGCCTCTATTGACGCACACTTTCTAGTTGAAGGAATGTTTTAACTATTTTGAAGCTTTCTGTTATTGAGTTCTCTATTTGTTATGAAAGTTTCTCAAGGATTTGGCAAAGTCAAATCTATCTTGTTTATTTCCCACCAAAAAATTATTCAAATAACAAATCCTACCTTGAATTACCCTTGTTTTTCTCTATATATCCACAAAAGAATAAAAATCTACTTGTTAAAGTATGCAAAACAGATCAGGTTTCCAAATGTCTTTAGTAACCTTAGCCTTATGTTGAAAATATCTCCATTTTCTAGAAGTGACAACTCGTGAGAGTCAGATTTGGTTGTGTTGATCATATTTTCCCAAGGTTTTCTGTATAAAATTTGTGCAAGAGAAAGGTATCTACGTCTCCTTCAATAACAGAGGTTACAAAATAGGTCCTCTTACCTTGGTTGAAAGGAACAACCTAAAATAGTCAGGATAAGATCAAATGATTTTATGGTGTTATCCATCTCTCCACAAACCCAAGAAACAAAGGGTCCATTAGATTTCATCCCCGGCTATAAAACGATACATATTTATGATCTATCCGCCTCTAAGCTTCCTGCCGAATCTGTGTTGCTGATCGGATTGAAAAGGAGAATGAATTTGGATACCAGCAGATCATATAAGAACCATGCAACTTGAAATTGAGATCATCTCTCTTAATCCTGAATATTTTCTAACAGATATAGACTATCTTACCAAGTTCAAGCATTTGTTGACATAGTTGAAGGGGAGTTGAAGAGATAAGAAAGATGAAGAGTGTGTTTACTTAATTCTATCCAAGTTGAGAGGGCCATTACAAATTTTTGCTTCTACCTTTTTCTCTAGCATGGATTCCTTAGGTGACACATTCAAAATTCCTAACTTAGAACCATTTTGTGAAAAACTTACTAGGGAAGATTCCAAATTGTCTCACCTTGAGTCTTCCACCTCTCACAAGGCATTAGTTGAATCTAATCCTAAGGGTAAGGAAAAACCAAAAACTAAAACCAAATCCACCCCTTCTCCATTTCAAAGTGATCCTAAACCGAAAGAAAACAACTCTAAACCCAAGGAGTCTTCTAAATCCAAGAATAAGTCTATCCTTTCATGCTATTTTTATGGGGGTAGTGGTCATGAAGAACATAGGTGTTATAAGAGAATGCAAGCCTTAGAGGATGCAATCAAGAAACACAAAATTTATATCTCCACTCCACCTCCTTCTAATCAACATGGAAAAACACTTAATGTTGTTGGGAGATCTCAGTAACCACTTGTAGATAGTTGGGTTATAGATTCGAGTGCTTCTCATCACATGACTTCTTCCAAGGAGTCTTTTGTTTCTCTAGGTTTGAGTTCTACTTCCAAAATTGAGGTTGGAGATTCTTCCTTTCTTTCTGTTAAAGGAAAATGTGATATACAACTTAATGGTGGAAGTATCCAAGATGCACCATATGTTCCTAACATCACTACAAATTTGCTTTCTGTATATCAAATTTGTCATTCTGGTCAAGGGAAAATAATGAATTTTACACCACATGGGGAAGAAGTACAAACTTTATTGGAGCCTTATTCACTTATTGCTTAGGGTATTGTTGATCATAGTTCTAGACTATATCACTTTGAGGGTTTTGATGACACTTTTTCTATAGGGACAAGATTGGTTTCTCATATAGATTCAGAGAGTAAGCTTTGGCATGAGAGATTTATGAATCTCAATTACAGATATTTGAAGGAGTTGAGCACTCATGGTACGGTTGATGGTCTTCCAAGAGTTTCTTGTCTCGAGGGAGTTTTTCATGACTATACATTAGGGAAATGACACCGAGATCCATTTCATAAGAATTTTTCAAAGATATCTTCTTCACCACTTGAGCTTATACATAACGACTTGATGGTTTTTCCAACTCCCTCTTTCAATAGAGCTAAGTATGCACTTACCTTTATTGATAATTTCTCGAGGTGTACTTGGGTTTATTTTCTCAAGTAAAAAAGTGATGTTTTTTCACACTTCAAAGTCTTCAAGGATTTGGTCGAGAAACAATATTCTAGTTGCATAAAGAACCTTTGTACTAATAATGGGGGGGAGTACTTCAGCAATGAGTTTTTTGTTTTTTTGGTAACTCAAGGCATTATTCACCAGCATTCTGTTCCTCATACTCCACAACAGAATGGCTTAGCAGAACAAATGAATAGAACTTTGAAGGAAATGGCTAACTGAATGATGCATTCTAGATATTTACCTCCTATCTACTGGACAAAAGCAATTAATTATGCTAACTACATTCAGAATCACACACCACACAAAACACTTGAGCATTTGAATCTAGAGGAAGCTTGGTCCAACACTAAGCCATATGTCTCATTTTTTCAAGTCTTTTGGAGCCATGCTTGGGCCTTTGTGCCAAACAAGAAAATGAAAGCTTTGGATAAGAAGAGCAAACCATTGATCTTTGTAGGCTATTGTGAGGACATGAGAGCTTATCGACTTTTAGATCCTGATACTCATGGTGTTCTTTTTCAAACACATGTTCAATTTGATTAGCGCTTCACTCATGATTCTTCATCTTCTTCCATGCCTCCTTCTTCATCTCATCTTGAGGATCCTTATTTGAGGAGGTTGATAAGGAGCTGATAGATGCTATTGAGGATCCTATTCCCACTGATGTTGTCATTATGCCTAAGTGGTCTCGTATATGGTATCAGAGCTGGGCAGTTAAGCTCACATGACCTGGAGTAGTACTGGGATGGGTTACCTCCTAGGAAGTCCCAACGTCATTTCCTCATAATTATGTTGGACCTAATTGGGTGTATATGTGGTGGCCCAAGAGCTCACATGGTTACATCTAGCTCCATCGTGTGGGGGAGTGTTGGTGTAACAACTGGTTAATACGATGAGATCCCTCTCCACCACTAGTTCGAGGTTTTGGTGTGATGGAAAATTATACATGGTATCAGAGCTATAACCCAAATAAGGGATGAGGTCGGGATCGTGCCCCATGTGAATTTGATGTAATGGATACCCCTCAGTCTTTGGCCCCTAAGCCTAATAAGTCTTCCCACTTCACCTAATTTCTATCTCCACTCCACCTCCTTCTAATCAACATGAAAAAAACACTTAATGTTGTTGAGAGATCTTAGTCACCACTTACAAAAAGTTAGGTTACAGATTCTGGTGATTCTCAACAAAATACTCCTTGGATGTAGTCAAGAAACACAAAATTTCTATCTCCACTCCACCTCCTTCTAATTAATCCAAAGCTCACGTGGTTACATCTGGCTCCATCGTGCATGGGAGTGTTGGCGCAGTAGTTGGTTAACACAATGAGATCCCTCTCCACCACCATTTCAAGCTTTTGGTGTGATGGTAAATCATACAGGGTAGTAGTTATAGCGAGTCAACAGATTCTTTGGCTTCGACAATTATTGATAGAGTTAGGATTCACCGACTGTACTTTGGTGTGACAACCAAAGTGCAATTCACATTTCTCGCAACCTAGTTTAGCACCAGTAAACCAAGAGTATTGAGATACACATCCACTTCATTCTGTATATGCCCTAATTTCACACCTTTTCCAAATCATTTAATTTCTCCACCTCATTTCCCAAAAAATACACTTCGAATTAATCAAATATAATTTGATTAATTATCCCTTCCAAATATAATCCTTACCACATGTTATTATTCTCCATGTTTTGCTACTATTGAATTAAAATTTTTAAAATCAAATCCTCACCCACTCTTTGCGGTCCCCACTCACCTAAATCCTCCACTTATGAATTAAAAATCCAATTCAAATCCTCACCCATTCTTTGTGGTCCCTACTCACCTATTCTTAACCACATTTTCAAACCATGATTACTTAAATTACTTTAAGTTAATCACTTCCCCAGGCTATAAATGCAACCTTACCCCCTGTTATCCAAAATGAGCCCTCTACTTATTTTGGCTAACTTGCCTTCATTCTTTCTCTTCCTTGTGATTTAAATTAAATTTTAACACATTGAAAGCACTTAAAAGATTTCTGGAAATGGCTTCATCAGATAGAGATTTTTTTTCACCTTTCCAGAAAGGTAAGGAATTTTCCTCCTAACTCCTTGTATTTTTTGAGTTATGGACTTGACGAAGTTTGGAGGGGAAATTTTCCCTAGGCAGGCCCACAGCCAATGAGAATCTGACACATGTCAAGGTGGAGGTTGGAGCCGTGCGGAGAGTTAAGTTGGCACTTATTGCCAAAAGAGTTGGCTAAAAGGCGTAAAGTCACAAATTTTGGCCCACAGGACCGCAGAGGGGAAGGAAGTGCGTCAATGGAGGCAAGGAGAAATTTGGGCACTTAGCCCTTTTGGAGCGAAAGGCTAAAAATCCAAAATTGGTCTGTAAGCCCACAAGGAAGAAAATGGGGAACAATGGTCAAGGCCTGCGGACCATTTTGAAGCTGCCACATGTCATGGTGGAATGGCGGAGGTGCGAAGTTGTTTGGGAAAATTTTCCAAAATCTAAGAAAGGGTTGAAAAAGGTGTGAAATGAAACCATGCGATCCCATCAACGAACCAAGAAATGGTGCCATGTTTCCACGTCAGTAGCGGAGAGTCAGAGCCCGCAGAGGTAAATTTTGGGAAATTTTCCCAATGACAAATTTAAGAGGCACAAAGGGCATAGTTTGGAAGCGCATGATCCCCCATTAGCGAACCAGAAATATGCCACATGGTAGTGAACTGGTGGACCACGCAGACATTTTTGGGAAAAAATTCTGCAAATCTGAAAAAAGGGGAAAATTTTAAAGTTTTGGCCCATCGATCCGATTTTTGCCCTAAAATTGCCAGTTTTTCCCTAAATCTTCAAAAGAGCATATATTTTGATCCAGAGCTTGAATTTTCACATTATTTGGTGTCAATGAAAAGATGGTGAAATTATCCACATGATGGACTATTCAAATTTTTAATTTTGATGGAGTTTTTGGGAGAAAAATGGGAAAATGTCTTTGGCATGCAAAAAAACATAGAAATGGTTCCCAACCACCAAAATTAATGAAGTATGGGACTCTGTTCTTTCTCTGCAAAGCGATGTACTAATGAAGCATATGGGATTTGTTCATGGAAACCCATCAATTTTGCAGGCCAGATTAAATGGATCTATTGGTGGTTTTAGTTCCAAATCAAAATTTCCCGTATTTTCCTCATTTCTTTCTTTCTACCTTGATCGATAAAAGCCAAATTTGGCTCATTTCGTAAAAGTTGGATGTCATCATTGCTTCTCTGCAAACTCCCTTCTTTTCTTCCCCAGCTTGTCAAATTTGAATGGAGTTTGAGACCTCCTCCCTGGAGATCTGTAATGGACATTTTTTTCCTCTTTACCCATGAAATTTTGATTCTATGTAAACTTCTTGAGCAATAAAAATGTATGTTTTGTGATGTAATTTGTCCATTCTCTGATGCAGTTTTTGGTTGTTTTCTTCTAATGCCTCTCATTGCATTGCAGGTAATTTGTGCATGTTTTGGATGCTTCATCTGTCAGGTTTTGGAGTTGTGTTCATGGAGTTTTGGAACATTTTTTGTGTGAAATCCATCTTTGGAGTCTGTGATGCACTTGTCCATCCCCTTCCATTGCTGACCTCTTCTTGTTGCATGGTAGTTTTGATAGATGTTGAACATTTTCCTTTCCTTGGTGTATCATCGTTTTAGTGTAGGCTTTGTTTTTTCTAGTTTTATTTCTCTCTCTATCTCCTTGGAAGTTTTAGATTAGGAATTATATGAATCAAAACCTGCTACTAGAATATGCTTGCATGGCAGGTAAATTTAGGAAGTAGGAACCAGCCTTCAATCTAGAGAGCTTTCCCCATTTGTAGAGGTCCCAAACTTTGGGAAAGCTCAATGTTGTGCATTCACACCAAATGACATTTAATTAGAAAAGTGGATCCATATGTGATTTTGGGGGTGATGTGAATTTGCACTAACATTTTTGGCATGCCTCGGTGGGACGTTAGAGGTCTTCCACTTCATCTTTTGTAGGTTGGTGTGTTCCTGTGAAGATTTCACCCTTTGGAGGCATACTTGCAAAAGCACATCTAGCGACTCCATCTGATCAGCAACCCATCTCTAAAGTTATAGACCTTCATTCCATTCATTTTCATTTCATTTTTCATCCATTCTTCCCTCCATCTTTTCCATCTTCTTCCATTCCATGAAGTTGTGCAATCATGACTTCATTTCCCCCATGGAATCTACGCATTTACAGTAGCAGTAATGTTTCCCACCTCCAACATGTTTCTCTAATCCTTCAGATCAGACATTTTGATCAAATTCAAAATCAGTATTTATATGCATATGAGCAATGCCAAAATTAGTTTGGCTATGAAGCATGTCAAGCACAAGGATATGCAGATTATGATGGCAGTCAAGAAGAAGATGTTGATTTGTTGGAGAAAATCCAAAAGATGGAGGTATTGGCATGGCACAATCAAGAGCAACAAGCACAAATGAAGGCATTTCAGATTGGTTTTTAGGGCACCTTGTCCATGGGTTGGCCTTTTTCCAAGACACTTATAGCCCTCAGGAGAAGTTGGACTTCATGATTGAAATGTTTCCCCAACTTACACAATGGACAACAGAGATTGAGGCCTATAAATTTGGTGTTGAGCAACCTTGTCAATGGGTAAGTTCTACACCATCATTTGGTTTTTCTCCTTCCATTTCTCAAGCACCACCATCTCAATTTTGAATGCCAAATTCCAAGCTTCCCATTGCCAATGCTGCCCCAAGTGTTGACTTCCATTTCTCCATCTCCTAGTCTCCCTTCCCACCTCAATTTCTCTACTCCTTTCCCTTCCAAACAACCATTTCCATCCAAAGAAACAAGAGCCAAAATTTCCACCTCCCTCCCCACCACAAAACATATTGAAAAATTGGTTGAACTCATAACCTATTTCATCCTCTTGTCTTCCCAATTCCATGTAGGGAAGAAGAAATTGCAAAAATCAGTCAAGGACAGCAAGAAGAGGAGCCCAAAGGAAAAGAAATGACAGAAAATATGAATAGTTGGGCTCTCAAATTTGGGATTACAAAAATCCCCTTGATGGTGAAGCCAAAAGAGGAAGTTGGAGATTGAAGAAACAGTGGTGGTTGAGGCTAAGCTTACAGCAGTAGAAGAACAAGAAAAATAACAAGAGGGAAAGAATTAGTAGTTTGTTGGTGATGAGTTGGGTGTCCCATGTTGGCACTTTTCCCAAAGAAATTGTTGATCCAATCTGTACTGTAAAATTAGTCATCATGGAGGAAGAAAAACCAGCTCAAAATCCCATTTTCGAGGAGCAAATGGATGAGATCAAGTCATTTTTTGCAACAGCAGAAGAAGGAAGCATTATTGATACATTTTTACTTTCATTTAAAGGGGCTGATTTTAATTGATGAAGCCATTATGGAGGCGAACAAAACAAGGTCCAAATTGTGAACAAGAGGGACAAGAAATTTCATGTTTCTCTCCCACTTCATATCTCCAAAAATCTGATCTTTTTGGATGAATTCAAATTGACAAGTTTCATGTTTGAGACATGAAGTTGCACATGGTGAAGAAAATGCAGATTTGGAGGTCACCATGCAAGAGGGAAGAGATTTATTGCAGTAGGACAGTGAAGAGTTTGTATTGGTTAATCAGACTTAGAAGGAATGTCTTGGATGAGGAGCCAGCTGAAATTACAACATTTTATTCTTCACCATTCGTTCTCCAACATCAAGAGTCTGTTGCCACAAAGGATAACATTGAAAAACAACAACTTGTGTTTTGTGACAACTCATTGGAACCAAGTTTGGAAGATTTAAATCTTCCATGTACTTCATGGGAAAAGGAGGGGGAAGAGCAAGATATTTTCACCACTTCTTCCACACCATTCACCCAAGAAGATCTGCAAGAAGACTCCATTTTTGGAGTTGAAAATTCAAGAGCAATGGGCACATTCAGATGGACCATACCTTTCCCAATCAGATACTTTGGCTTCATTTAAGCCAAAGGTAGAAGCCAAAACCAATCATGCTTGCTTATAAGCATGAGGATGATATACAAAGTACCAAGGATTAGCTTCCAATGCCTTCTTTAATCCAAATGCAAAGCAACTAAAAGAGGTATTTGATTTGTTTTCCTAGTTGATACCTTGATGATTTTGGTCGAGGACTAGATTCTTGTTCATTTTTCCACTCATCCTAACAGCCATGATCAGCTCCAAATCAATTGCATGGCTGCCCATTTTGAAGAAAGGAAGCTACTTCTGCCCAACCAGTTGCAGGGTTTGTTTTGCTTACCTTTGCTCTCTGGTTAGAATAGAGTACGTAGGTTTATCTTTCAGCATAATAAGTGCTTGCACACACTCTACATATCCCACTTAGGATATGTTTGATTTTTATGTTTGTATAGAGTTTTTGTGGTGCTAGTTTTTGCTCTTGCACAGTCCATTGTCAGTGGCATTTTGAGTGAAGATCAATTCAGTTTTCAGTGGGTTTCAAAGAGGCTTAAAGGGAAGATTTTCAAAGTTTAGATCAGAATTAGTTTATCAGGCTATCTATCATGACTCCATGCCTAATGGATGCTTTAAAGGCTATTGATCATTTATCTAGTAGGAAGATGACCCATCTGAGTCACAAAAATTGTTATCCAAACTGAGCCCCCTGCTTATTTTGGCTAACTTGCTTTCATTCTCCCCTTCCTTGTGCTTCAACTTCAATTTTCACACATTTCAGTCACTCAAAGGTTTCTGGAGATGGCTTCATCAGATAGAGAATTTTCTCACCTTTCCAGAAAGGTAAAATTTTCCTCCTAACTCCTTGTAAATTTCAAGTTATGGCCCGAAGGAGTTTTTCGGGGAAAATTTCCCTAGACAGGCCCATGGCCAATGAGAAAGCGCCATGTGGTAGGGTAGAGGTTGGGCCGGTGGAGGTAAGTTGGAAAAATTTGCCAAGAGAGTTGGCGGAGGCACAAAGGAAAATTTTGGCCCGCAAGCCCGTGGAGGGGAAGGAAGCGTGTCGATAGAGGCAGGGAGAAATTTGGGTACTTAGCCCTTTTTGAGTGAAAGGCTAAAATTCCAAAATTGGTCCATAACCCCGCAAGGAAGAAAATGGAGAAAAATGGTCAAGGCCCGCGGAACATTTTGAAGCTGCCACGTGTCATGGTGGAATGGTAAAGGCGCGGAGCTGTTTGGGAAAATTTTCCAAAATCTAAGAAAGGGGCAAAAGGCAAGAAATGAGCCCGTGATCCCATCAACAAACTAGGAGTCGACATGTGTCACCGAGAGAGCAGAGCGCAGGGAAATTTTGGGAAATTTTCCCAATGAAAAATCAAAAAGGAAAAAGTGAAGTTTGGGCCCGCGATTCCATTAGCGAATTGGAGAGCGCCACGTGGCAGCAGAGTGGTGGGGTGCGGGGATTTTTTGGGAATTTTTCCCAAATTCAAAAAAGAGGAAAATTTTCAAGTTTCAGCCCGCCAACCTGAATTTTGCCCTAAAATTGCCATTTTTGCCCTAAATCTTCAGAGGGGCATAAATTTCGATCCCTAGCTCAGATTTTTGTGTTCTTTATATCATTGGAAAGATTGTGAAATTGTAACACCCTGATTTTGTAAGTTATCTTGGTGATTATTTTTCATACTGTTATAACTGCTGAAATGAAGGCAAACATGTTAAGATATATTTTGATCTTAAAGGAATGTGTTGCTAACTTGGATTCTTGCATGCTGTAATTTATTTGCATGGGACAGCAGTTATTGTTGCTTGTATGTTACTGATGTGACGACAAATTGTCGTATGCTTGACAGCACACCTTGAATTCCATTATCCAAAGTATGCTGTGGCCTTCTTGTGATTGTTTTGTCGATTTACTCTTGAACCGAACTGGAGGTTGATATAAATGTGCAGCACCTGATTGCAGGTATGAGCAGCTGGCACGTAAATGCCAACGACAAAGGTTCGATTCTCGAACCATGCACTGTCGTACTTAAGACCTCGTGAGGCAGGAAATGTCTGGACACGGGTGGCTCTGGCATGTGAAGCAAAGGACGAAACGTCCTGCACAGCATTGACATGAATGTCAGTTGGAAGACTGGATTGGAGGTTGATTAGTGTTAGTGGTTAGAAGGAATTAAATCCTAAGCTAATCCTAAGTTCTACCTTACATCCTAAACTACTATCCTAAGTGGATTTTTAAATTCTAAAATGACTAACATAGACCTAAGTCCTATTAACCTAAAGACTAGGCTATGACCTAGGTCGAACACTAATATGAATCCTAAACTAATCCTAACCTAAAGGGGACGCGCAGACCCTTGGGGGAAGAGGATAAGGATGAAGGGTGTTTAATGGCATTAATGAGGAGTCCTTACGTGGACAGCGCCAGTTTGGCGGGGACAGGTAAGTGGCGGAGGTATCTAGTGGGACATGTAGCTAAATTTGGTTTTACATGCAAAATTTGAAATTAGGAGTTCGCCAACCCAAGTTGGCAGTGGCGTGGGAAAATGGGAAAAGGCAGAGCCTTTAATGCATTAAATTTTTTTGGTCCTCGTGACCAGCTCGCCTTGGAAAGTGTATGAGGGAAATTTGATTGTTTATTGTGTCGATTCGGATTTTGAGAAGTTGCTCTGCATTTGGTTTTTTTTTGTTTGGTTCAGTCGAACCAGTTTCATTGGGTTTTATTACTGTTTCTTTGGAAAAATTGGAGGCTGTTGCTGAGCCTGTAAGAGGAAAGGTGATTTTGGGAAGCTCGTGCTGTCGCCGTGGAAGGAAATACCTTCGGTAGACGCGGTTTTCTTCGAGTTTTGAGGAAGAATTTACAGGCATGTTAAGCCCTTCTCTTTAAAAATACTTGCTTTGTTTAAGCGTCTCATTAAAACAACCCTGCTCTTGGGTTTTGGGTTTATGTGATTGTTGTCGTGTTGATACGATTTGGATTTAGTCGATTCTTGCTGTCATTTTTGGAAATGATAGGTAAAATCGTTTCTTGGTTGTTGTGTTTAAACTGTCTTTGCATTTTCTTTGAATGGAATACCTCCATGCTGTGTTGGTTTGTTTGACAGTAAGAGGAAAACTCGTCATGTGTGATATGGAACTGTGCATGTTGTATGAGTTGTTTTCTTTAATGAATCAATCATTCTTTTGTTGAGGAACTGGAATGATAGAAACATGTATAGTTGTTGAAGTTGTTTCTTACTGAAATCTTTGAAAAAGGAAATAGATCCTTTTCCTTCTGCTGTTTTGGTTTTTGATGGAAATGGCAAATGGGTTTTGTATGGGCATATGAATTCGATTTGAAGGAAGAAATGGTAATATTTTATTGTTGTCCCTTTTTCTTGCTTAAGAAATAGACGAATACGATTTGGGTATTCGTGGGAGTTGGAAAAGAAATAGTTTTTCTTCTAAACTTATGATGAATAATATTATTTCCTTGCTGAGAAGGTAGGATGATTAGTTGTGTTTATTGATGCTGTTTGGTCTACCATTCGGACTGTGAACACGATTAAAAAAAAAAAAACCTGGCTTTGCATTTCTGAGCAATGAATGAATATTTATGAATTGTACTTCTTCTTGCCTTGGAGGAAAGTTGATTTGTTATGTCTTATTTGAGGCGGTTTGATCTCTAATTTGGACTGTAGTCGTGAAAACGAGCTTGACTTGTATTTCTGTGCAATAAATGAATTATATTGTTTTCTTGCTGAGATGGGAAGTTGATTTTATAGTGTTCTATGGATGCGGTTGGTCTTCTACTCAGTTTGTCGTTGTGAAAACGCACTTTACTTTGGATTGCTGTGCAAAGGAAGAAATGCTTGGGAAATTGTCTTGCTGTTGGGCCTGTTTTGACTGTACTTTGTTGTGCATCTGATATCCTATGCGGGTTTTTAATAATAAGGGTATTATTGTATGAAAATCACATTTTGGGTTCTGTACATCATTGTGAACAGAAAAATGGATTCGGGTAGAAACATTTATTGGTAAGGAATTCTTCTTCTTTCTGCTGTTTTGATTTGGTAAAATCAGTAGTCGGATGGTTTATTGAACTTGTAAGTTCAGTCTGTATAGAGGACAGTGGCATTTAAATTGTTTCCTGAGTGCTGTGTTTTTCTGTACAATTAGAATATTTAAATGTTTCTTGCAGTCTTCGATTTTACACAGTCATTTAAAAGAAATGAAACCGACCTGAACAATTCTTGTTGAGTTCGAAGAAAATGGTTGTTTTCTTATTGAAAGGTGAAAGGGATGAATTCTTCTCTTCTTGCTGTTGAATTCTGGGAATAGTATTAGAGCCTTACTGTGCTTTAAGATTTAGTCTTGCTGTAGGTAACAACAATGTGTAAATTGTATTTTGAACTGTATGCGTTCATGGAAATAGAAAGTCATGTGAATAATTGATTTCGTGATTGTATAACTGTTATTTGGTTAAAAATACAGTGAAAGAAATATGGATTCTTCTAGTACAGTAAATACAAAGAATGCATCCTTATACTATTTGATCTATGATAAATACGATGTTGTACTAACCTGTTTTTGGGTATTCATATGAGCCTGATTTAAATGAAGTATTGATAAGGACGATAAATTCTTCCTTGTTTTCATTTAAAGCTGATTATGAATGAAATTATTCTTGCTGCTGGAAAGTGAATTTCGAATGGATTTTGTAAGTTTCACTCTGAACTGTTATCTTGATTTGTGTCTCGTTTGGATTCCATTTTTAGAACAGTCATGAGGAAAGAGATAGGAATGTGGATGAATAACTTGGAAAAATGATCTTTTCTTCTTTCATTCAGTTGAAAATCTGTAATCGTTAATAACGAATCTTGTAGTGCTTAGATATGAGCAACTATATGCATTGCTGTTTGCTTCCTCGTCTGTGCTTGATTGCTTGGAATCTAATATGATGCATGAACTGAAAGGAAAGTAATTGGTTTACGTTTCAGTTAGTTTTACCCTTTGCATTTATTATTAATGAAAGGAGTGGAAAAGATAACAGTATGTTATATCAGCAGTATGATACTTGTATTCCTAAACTTTACAAATATTGTAATTTGGAACTTGTAACGGTTATGTGGAAAAATAGGACAGCAGTTCTTTGGCTGATTGGGATGGTATTTGATGGTTCAGTTGTTATGCTGTCCATTCTTTGATGCTTGATTTTTGATTGATGTTCTTACTGTCGTTACATAAAAGCAGGGTTCTTTTATTGAGACAGTTAATTGAAGCACCTCATTTTAATGACAAGTGCTTAATATGCTCAGTTCATTGAACTGACCCGTGCAAGTAATTTTGCAGATGGAATTTGATTAGAACGAAGACATGGCTGTTTTCTGATGCTTCTTTTGATTGTCTGGAGATGAATTGTATTTGTTAGTTAATATTCCTCTACGAGGAATTGTGAAAAGAAGAAAGTACATTCTTCTAACTATGAGTTGTAATGATGTTTAATATAAACAAAGTCCAATCAGTTGGATTGGCAAATGTATGGATTATGGAATGGATGATGAATACAAATACAAGTGTGGTATTTTAATGACTATATCAGTTGATATTGTTGATTAAATTGGAAATATAATGTTATTTCTTGATTTGGATTTATTTAATTGTCCTTGGATGGACGTTAAAAAGGAATTGATATCTATTCTTACCTAAATGCAACTTTTAAGTTGGAATGTGCAATTAGTTCATACTTGGGTAAAGATGAATTCTTAATTGACATTAAAAAGGATTAGGAAGAAAATGATCCCATAACTGATAGGTATTCAGGATTAGCTCGGAAGCTAAGGAATATCAATTAACTTAGGAGTAATCGAACTTCGCTTTCGAACTCCATTAATGACCTCGTATGTTAAATTCAGAAAGAAAGGATATGGGATAAGTATATCCATAACTAATGGACCTTAACTATGTAATGTTAAGGAGAATAAATGAATACATTTATTGGGAATTAGACCTCGTTTAAATGACGTCTAGTAAGCTGGAATTCTGAATTTAGTTACAGTTGTAAAAATCCTGGTTAAGTTTAATAGGTTAAACTTATCACGTCCGTCGGTAACGGGCTGCTTAATCCGAAGATTAAGAAGAAAACCAAGTAGAGAAATGCAGCCCTTCGGTACGAAGGAGAAGATGCATAGCAAGCTAAAGGACAGATTTAGTCTCTCTTAGCTACGTACAACTGTAACGGGAACGAGGATAAAGGATCAGCATGGTTGCTGAAAGTTGATCTTAAATATTAAGATCATATCCAAATCACTTGAGCAGGATGTGTACTCTCGATGGGAGGATTCCGTAGGACATTGACATACGCCAGCTACAGCAAGGTGTCTTCATGAAGACGGGGTCTTCATGACGACACAATGTTATAGCTGACATATTACAATGCCCTCCCGAATTAAAACATCAAGAATACATAGGCTGAATGTGAAGTTCTTGGCTGGGGATAGGAGTATGATCACGTATACGGAGTGACTCCGGAGTACTAAAGATAACTAGACACACGGAGTCGTGGGGAACGACACCGTATGTCTGCGTATCTTTAGTTACCAGGAGTGCCTTCCTATATTCGTTCATATTGCTAGTTGGAAATTGAAAGTTTAAATCTGACCTTAAATCGAGAGGACTGGTAGGAACCAGGAAAGACCATTCTAGATAACAGGTGAAGTGAAGTGAAGGACGTATTCCATTGATGTGTATCACATCCAGGAATATGATCATGCAAAGCATGTGAAAATCTTTGGCCAAAGTATCGCAAGTGCTGGTTGCGTTGTCCTAATCACTTAATTTAAGATGCAGGATGTCAGATGAATATCAGTAACAGATATTCAGATAGGCTTCTTAAATGGATCACTTCGATAACCGGAAACGGTTAAGAGAACTGGTATATATAATATACTATGCATGAACGAACATGAAGGATCGGTTGTTGCCGAGTCATGAAATGAAGGATCGTTGAAACTCCGAGCCATGAAAATGGAAGATCGGCAGTTCTTCGAGTCATTTACAGCAGCATATAGAATCTGTTATAAGATTGAATGGCATTGAATGTGTGTTCCATATTGTAAATATGTGAACAGGGAACATTAGTTTTAAAAGGAAATTGTGTGTTCCAAACTGTGTTGTTTGGGAAGAGAACAATTATTAAAACTTGAACATGTGTTTGAATTATATAATTCATAACAGAGAATGTTGTTTATATAAAAAAAAAAATTTTTTTCCCTTGTTCTAGTATCTTAAAATGGGGATGTTACATCTTGGTATCAGAGCAAAAGGCTACAACTCTTGGACCTAATGAGTCCACGATATTAATAAGGTTTACATTTTCTTATTGAACAGAAAATGGTCAGAACAAGAGGGAATGCTGCGAATAACCCGTTACAGGGTGGAGAAGCAGCTACTGCTCAAAAGCTGGATGAAATCCTTGCTGCCCTACTTGATACGAGAGATCGTTTGACTGTGCTGGAACAGTCAATGGGCAATGAAGAGGAGGAAGATGAAGCTGAAATAAATGATCAGCCGCCTCCTGTGGACAACATCAACGGAGGGAATCCGGGTGTTGATAATAATAATGTAATTGCTCCTAATCCCCCTGAAAATAAAAGGGCAAGATTAGCAGCTGAACTTACAAATGATATAAAGAGAATAAGTCCTCCAAAGTTTGATGGAACAACCCTTGGGGACGGAGCTGAGAATTGGCTCAGTGAAATGGAGAAATACTTTGCTATAAGAAACTTCTCCGAAGAGACTAAAGCGATATGGGGAGCATATCAGCTTTCTCATGAAGCATCATCATGGTGGGACAACCGTAAGGTTGAGCTAAATATTGTCGAATCAGACATAACATGGGATCAATTTAAGGGTTATTTTAGGCAACGATGGCTGCCTCAACTCTATTTTGATAGGAAAATGACTGAATTTCAGAACTGGTCACAAGGAAGGCTGTCGGTGACGGAATACTGGGAAGGGTTTACTAAACTCCTTAAGTATGTGCCGCAGTACCAAGCTGATGAGAAGTTCAGAATACGGAAATTCATAATGGGATTGAATCCCATCATTGGTGGCGAAGTGGATGTCCACGGCCCAACCACCATGGATGGAGTTGTCGAAAAGGCAATCAGACAGGAACAGAAATTGAGAGCAATATCTGCTCACAGGGAAGAGATAAGGAAGAAGATTCCCAATTCTTCTTCATCTCTTGCACCAAAAAGGGGACCTTGGAAAAGGTTTGGTGTGAAAAACAAAACTGTTGTAGATAACAACAAGAAATCTGTGATGAACAGACCTGTAAATAGCATGCGGAACAGCTTCACAAAAGTTAATGGCATTGGACAGAAGTCCTATGGAAGCCAGAATGATAACTTCAAGGCTGGTAACAAATTTGAGCCTAGAAAAGGGCCAGTTGGAGGATGCTTCAACTGTGGAAAGGACCACTATGCGAATCACTGTCCTCTGAAGAAGGATGATCGCGGTCAGCAGCATAGGATACACGCTGCAGTGGCTAACAGACAAGCTGAAAAGCAAGTTACGCCCATAGAAGTTTCGGGTAAGTTATTCGGTACACCTGTAGTCATACTTTTTGATACTGGAGCTACTGAATGCTTTATTTCTGCTAAACTTGCAATGAAATTAAAAAGAAAGTCTGAAAGAATGGATAAAACATGGACAGTGCATTATGGGAATCATGCTGTCCATACAGTCGAAATGTGCCTTTTTGGGGCAATTCTTGATTTGCCTAGTTTCTCCACCGAAGTTGACTTGTATGTCACTCCTCTAGGATCATATGATATCATTATTGGAGTTAACTGGTTGGCTGAACATAAGGCAAAGGTCGACTGTTATGAAAAACAAATCTGTTGCTTCGATGACCTGCAGAAAGCAGCAGTCATTCAAGGTGTAAAACGGGAAGTTGCAGTTAGGAAACTGACAGCTATGCAACTAAAAAGGGCTAAAAACAGAGGCTGCACTTTGTATGCAGTAAAAATGATAGAAAATGCAGAGGAAGATAATGATTTCATGGAAAGATATCCATTGTTAAGGGGTTTCCGTGATGTGTTTCCGGAGGAATTGCCAGGTCTTCCACCCAAACGTGAGTTTGACTTTGCAATAGAAATTAAACCGGGAACTGAACCCATATCTAAAGCACCTTATAGAATGACTACCATTGAGTTGGTAGAGCTAAAGGCTCAGTTACAAGAACTTCTGACTAAGGGGCTGATAAGACCGAGCGTCTCACCTTGGGGAGCGCCGGTAATTTTTGTAAAGAAAAAGGATGGCACATTGAGGCTGTGCATTGATTACAGAATGCTGAACAAAGCAACTATTAAAAATCGATACCCACTTCCTAGGATTGATGATCTGTTCGATCAGATGCGAGGAGCATCAGTTTATTCAAAAATAGATCTTCGATCTGGGTATCATCAGCTGAGAATAAAGGAAGAAGATATTCATAAAACAACTTTTAGAACGAGGTACGGGCATTATGAGTTTACGGTGTTACCTTTTGGGTTGACTAATGCACCTGCCGCCTTCATGAATCTAATGAACAATATTTTTCAAGAATACTTAGACAAGTTTGTACTTGTATTCTTAGACGACATTCTTATATACTCTAAAAATGTCGAAGAGCACCAGGAACATCTAAGAATAGTGCTGGAAATTTTAAGAAAGAGGAAATTGTATGGTAAACTGTCCAAATGTTCCTTTTATGATGCAGAGGTGCATTATTTGGGACACGTTATAAGCAAGAATGGAATAGTTGTTGACCCTTCAAAGATTACAGCTATAACTGAGTGGCCTGCGCCTAAGAACGTGCACGAAGTGAGGAGCTTCATGGGCTTGGCTGGATATTATCGAAAGTTCGTTAAGGACTTTTCAAAAATTGCTGCCCCAATCACTTCGCTGCAAAAGAAGGAAAAGAAATTTGTCTGGACGGACAAGTGTGAATCTGCCTTTAAAAATTTAAAGGAACAGCTAACTACAGCACCTATCTTGACTGTACCTGATCCAAATGGAAATTTTATGGTTGTAACGGACGCCTCAGGAGAAGGCCTTGGAGGTATTCTGTTACAGAATAACCATGTCATAGCTTATGAAAGCAGAAAGCTTAAATTACATGAACAGAATTATGCTCCACACGATCTAGAGCTCGCTGCCATTGTTCATGCACTTCAAATGTGGAGGCATTACCTTTTAGGCAAGCCTTTCGAGTTAAAAACAGACCATCTGGGGCTGAAGTATATTTTTACTCAGCCAAATCTGAATGCAAGGCAGCGAAGATGGTTAGAATTTCTGTCTCAGTATGATTTTGATATAAGCTACATCAAGGGCAAGGAAAATAGAGTAGCAGATGCTCTGAGTCGAAGGAAGCATATCTCTGCTCTTATAACGTTAAGAACTCAGTTTAAGGATGAGGTGAAAGATGCCTTGGAATCAGATCCTTATTTCCAGCAAGTCAAAACAGCACTTGCTGCAGACCCGAAGGATGTCAGGTATAAAGGATTCCGTTTCGATAATGAAGGAATTCTGAGGTTCGAAAATAGGGTATATATACCTTTGGCGAATGACTTAAGAGGGAAATTGTTAACTGAATTTCATAATTCACCTTTTTCTGGACACCCTGGCATTACGAAAATGCTTGCTGATCTTAAGCAGCAATACTTCTGGAAGGGAATGAAAAAGGATGTGGCGGAATTTGTAACACACTGCTTGGAATGTCAGCGTGTTAAGGTGGAACATATGCATCCCGCAGGATTATTGTATCCCCACAGCATTCCGCAGTATAAATGGCAAGTGATAACGATGGATTTCGTTCAAGGATTGCCTATGTCAAGAAATAAGCATGACATTATCCTGGTTGTAGTCGACAAATTGACCAAAGTGGCACACTTCATTGCTGGTAATTTGAAGGATGATGCACCAGTGCTAGCAAGAAGATTTGTACATGAAATCTTCAGATTGCATGGAATACCGGAATTAATCATATCGGATAGAGATCCGAGGATGACATCAAGGTTTTGGCAAATGCTTAATGCAGCCTTGGGAACTAAATTAAACTTCAGTTCTGCATATCATCCGGAGACGGATGGACAGACTGAGAGAGTCAATCAGGTTTTAGAGGACATGTTAAGGATGTATTGCATGGACCAGCAGTATAAATGGGAGGAGTACCTTCTGCTGGTAGAATTTGCTTACAATAATACATACCATGCCTCTTTAAAAATGGCACCCTTTGAAGCATTGTATGGAAGAAAATGCAGAACCCCTGTCAGCTAGGACAACATTGAGGACAAAGAGGTAATTGGGCCAGAAATCCTTACGGAAATGGAACAACAAATCAAAATGATTAGGGAACATCTAAAGGAGGCTGCCAATAGGCAAAAGAGTTATGCAGACTTAAAGCGGGTTGACAGGAATTATAAACTGGGAGAGAAGGTCTTTCTTCAGGTGAAGCCGAAAAAGAGCTCAATAACTTTTGGCAAGGCTGCCAAGTTGTCGCCACGATATGTGGGACCTTTTGAAATTGTTGAAATAATCAACCCTGTAGCTTATCGTCTAGCATTACCTCCTGCTTTGTCTCAAATGCATGATGTTTTTCATATTTCTTTGCTTAAGAAATATGTGACAGATTTATCACATGTGCTGAATTGGAATTCCTTGCAGGTCCAAGACCCAGGAATAATCATGGTTAAGCCCATTTGAGTGTTGGGAACTCACCAATTGTACTTGAGAAATCGTGAAGTGAACCAGTGTAAAGTCTAGTGGGACCAGTTCAGCGAAGAAAGTGCAACTTGGGAAAATCTCGAAGAAATGAGATCTACTTTTCCACATTTGTTTAATCGAATTTGAAATTCGAGGAACTGATAATTCTACCAAATTTAGACAATTATTAGTCTATTGTACAGTTGTCTTAAAACGTTGTTTTTAAGAGTGAATCTGTTTTTGGTATGTGTAACATCCTCATTTTAGACAATAGAACAAGTCAATTTTTTTTTTTGATAATTGCATACTGGTTCTAAATACATAATTTAGAACTCACAATTCAAATAACCATTTATATAACAGACAACCATATGCAGCTGTAATGACTCGGAATACCTCCGATCTATTCATTCCATGACTCGGTAATCTACCGATCTATTCATGAGTAAAAAGAGTTAGTGTTTTTATTTAACACAACACTCTTGCGGTTCTCTTCCCCAATCTGGGATTCAGAATGCTCTGTCCAAGGAATCTAACTGAATAACTGTTACCATTATTCATCGGCATCTCATCCCTTAGACTAGGTGAATTAGGACAACGCAATCAGCAGCTTGCGATACTTTGGCCAAAGATTTGAAACATACTGTTCATGTCTCGTATTCCTTAACGGCATACTCGTCAATCTGGAATACGTCCTTCACCCCATTCATATGTTATATAGAATGTCTTATACTGACTACTGTCAGTCCTTTCTTTCACAACTGAATCACTCGGAGATAGATTAACAAGGTGATAATGTTATATGGATATCCAGAGGATTAGGGATATGGTGACATACTGGTTTAATCTTACAGTTAGACCAATGTGTCAAGATACCCCGAACCTCCTAGGCAACCTTATAACCTGACCACATTCCTAATCAATCCCTGAGTAACTAATCCAGTCACAAATGTAAATCTTAGCGATCAATGCAAAGGGTGTCGTCATAAGTCACCTGCATTGTTGTAACTTCGAGAAGATCCTAATCTTCTCGGAGGTACAACCCTGCAGTTGCCTTGTGCCGTCATCCTTTAAATCCGCCTCGAAAAGATCTACTCGTCAATATGCGTTAAGCACTTGAGTACAAATTACTTTAAAGACGTTTACCCTAAGGTTAGCCTTTCCGATCCCTGGATTCTTCGTCTTAAGACGACCCTCCTCTAAAAGACTCATTACTTGGTAGAGGTATTACGGTCAAGCTCTCATCAAGGAGTCATTAGAATACACCTGATTCTAAAGCAACAGAATGGGACAATATCTCATAACCTTTACTTGAGATTGCCATCTGAACTCCATTTGATTGCCTATCAGTTCTCTTAACTGAATTTTATATCCTACTTTCTAGTATAAAGATATAGTTGATTAAGAATCCAATTTAATATTGTCCTGTCATATTTAGGACTAGGGATTAGTAATTTAATCCGATTTGCTTAGCGTTCTCTTTTAGGCTCAATTTTAACCTATCTTCTAGAGAGACAATAATTTAATTCCAATATTGCTTTTGCTAGAACAAATTAGAACCACTAAACACTCATAAGAATTTAATCTTATTACTTACAAGCTTTCATTGTCAATCACAAAAGCATCCATATTATACAATGATAACAATGCCCCTTCGTTATATAAACCGAAGAAGGTCATCTTTCAGAAATAGAATACAACACATAAGTATCAAACACTTATTTCCATTCCTTTCAAAACTATACAATTACATTTTATGCAACAGCATACTTGATACAATGCTAACGGAAAAGAAAACATCTTTTCCCATTTAGTACATCTATAAAATCAAGCTGTAATTCTTTACAAATCAAATAAACAATCTGATCAGCTTGTCAGATCTACATTCCTTTTACCTCATACGGTAACCATCTGCAAAAATAGTCAACATGAGTCAGTTCAATGAACTGAGCATGATAAGCACTAACTTTTAAAACAATTGCAATCCATCAATTGTTTTCATTAAACACCCTGTTTAAATGAGATCAGATATTCACATAAGTAAACATAATCAGACTATGCCCTTGCAATACAAAATGATTACAAATATGTAACTCTATCATTGTTACAGAATAGTCTTAATCACTTTCTAATATTTCATCAAATATTAAGAAACAAGGATCGAATGTACACAAACAATCATTGAATCCAAAATCACAACATTGGTCAGATTGTTTCATTCTCCAAAAAGGAAATTACATAACAATTCGGGATTCCACCAATATGTTACAAACAATTTCCCACTGATAGTCAAACATCAATAATATTAAATAAAGGAAGAGAAAGAACCAAACCATTCATTCTTCCTTTCACATAAGTTCATCACTATACCGTCTTCACATATGAAAACATTCAACCAGTATATAAATGAACAAGTTAGACAAGCCGCAAGCAAGATCACTGTTCTAAATCACGAAATAGAAACACAGCAAAACTCCTGTACAGCAACTAACACATCAACAATTCATGTAACAACCTTAAGCCCAATGCTAGTTCCTTTTACACAGTAAGGCTTGACATAAGTTGAAAACAAGAACTTCAAGCGAATCGCTGAAAACAACAACCTTATTGCATCAAACAATCTAAGGTTTCCTGTGAGACTATGCTATGTTGACCACACAGTATTTCCAAATCATGCACAGTCAAAATGGACAGATTAATTGGAAAAGAACATAGCATACATATTCTTGCTCAGTCAAAATCGGACTGAAGTAAAAGAAAGGAATTCAACCAACGATCCTTACCTTGCCGCATGCAAGTCTTAGTGTGATATTCGCGACTTACCCAAACAAGGTCAGAACACGAAACAGTCATCCATACCCAAGGATCTCAACAGTGACAAAAACAGTGTCCAATGCCAAGTTCAGAAAGAAACAGAAGTACCAGCTACCTTTCCAGAATTCCTAATGATTCAAACGAAGGTAACAATTCAAGCAAATGCATATGAATTCATACTGTACTGTTAATGGTTTTGTACACCTAACCACTGAACCCTACAGCAACGTACTATGAAGTCAGTTGAAAATTCCATCTATGCCATTCATGGCAACATTCAGAATGAAACAAGAGAAGCAAATCGAATACCCATTTCAAGCAAGGAAATCAACTGAGCCGCTTCGAACTTTCGAACAGCTTTCTCATAGAAATAAAAAATGCACATCCAGGAAATCTATACTGATTATTTATTACAAATAACCGTGGTCAGAAGGCCTGTTCCTTTCTCTATAAGGCTTCCACGAAAGCAATTAACAAAACACAAGGATAAATCTACATCCACAACAGTAGATAGCTTATATACGATTCAATCAAGGACTCCACTGAGTCGTCATAATAAAGTATAGATGCAACAATATTATACAGAGTCAACAATAATCCCGTTTCCACGAAAACAAGGAAAATACTTCCGCTGGGTCGCAAAGACTACGGTAACACAACAGTTGCCTGTTCTAAACCAAAAATTTGAAAAACAAATGAAACCCGAAAGTCCCATTAGTCGCTGCCAACAAATCCCACGACAGAGTTCCAAAAGAAGCAATAATACAGATCAGTCTTACAGTATTCATCAGAATCATTCCATACAGTTTCCATAACAAGAAACATCGACCGCAATCAAAAACATACAGTGGTCTTATACTACACACAGGGATATTCTAAGGGCTCATGCCAAACAGGCCGAACACTCAAACCTTATAAATAAATACCTCACATGTATAAGCCAGAATGAATACTCAAAGAAAATAGAGCCGAAGTTTGATTTCAACAAACACCCATCTAGAGGAAATTGAAAAATCGAACCAGAAGAGATACAGCGCCAAAAATCAACAAGATCTCCATAGAAAATTTATCTAATTTTCACAAAACATTTGAACAGAGTTGTTTTAATAAAAGCACTTGAAAGACAGCAAGATATTTAAAGGTTAGGGCCTAGCATGCCTGTATTTTGATCAAATTTCCGAAGCAGACCACAGGAAGAGCTCAAACTTCCTTTTCTTTTTCCACGATAAAGCGACCAACCAAAATTTCGCTGTCTCCTTCACATAAATATCCTTCATGACAGAGAAAAGAGCCAGAGAAATTCATTCTTGCCATGCAACTCAAAGAGAACTGGTGCGAAGAACCAGTAAACAAGCAGAGAGAGAGAGGAGACCGAACCATCGCGACAAGCCAAACAAACCCCCAAATTTCCGCTTGCATGCCTTCTCGCGAGTTCCGAGCTCGACTTCCGAGAGTATTGAATGCCATTAAACCAATTTTCCCGCTTAAACTCTACTCCCACCGACCGCCAGAATTGGCGACAGTCCAACTAAAACTCAAGTTCATTTCCAAACTTAGCAATTGCCAAGTCTGCACAGATTAGCCGCCGCTTAAGCCTCCGCCATGACCTGTCCCTCATCCTTATCCCTTACATTTATTGCCATGGAAAACACCGCCCATGGTTCGCCACCCTTCATAGGCCCCTTCATAATCTCTTCATTAGTTAGGTTAGTATCTTAGGTTAGAGTTTAGGGTAATACCCACACTAACAAATTTACACAAAGATACTAACTTAGGATATTAACAAATAGCCTAGGTCTAGGTTAGACTAACAATAATCTAACACCTAGGTTAGGTTTTAGTTTTAGGTTACTAACCCTTAATAATTCAGTTTGGTCCTTGTCCTGAAAACTCGGAAAGACCTGTATCATACCTTCTAGAACAGAGTTAGCTCCTGTTCTCATTGCAGAATTGTATGTCAACGAATTATTACCTGGTCTACAATCGAGACCTTCCAGATATACTTTGATATCAGGAACCGTTTCATTTCTCAAGATCAGCCTGAGTTAACACCCTGATTTTGTAAGTTATCTTGGTGATTATTTTTCATACTATTATAACTGTTGAAATGAAGGCAAACATGTTAAGATATATTCTGATCTTAAAGGAATGTGTTGCTAACTTGGATTCTTGCATGCTGTAATTTATTTGCATGGGACAGCAGTTATTGTTGCTTGTATGTTACTGATGTGACGACAAATTGTCGTATACTTACTAAACTCTCTTTGCTGATTGACAGCACACCTTGAATCAATTCCATTGATCCAAAGTATGCTGTGGCCTTCTTGTGATTGTTTTGTCGATTTACTCTTGAACCGAACTGGAGGTTGATATAAATGTGCAGCACCTGATTGCAGGTATGAGCAGCTAGCACATAAATGCCAACGACAAAGGTTCGATTCTCGAACCATGCACTGTCGTACTTAAGACCTCGTGAGGCAGGAAATGTCTGGACACGGGTGGCTCTGGCATGTGAAGCAAAGGACGAAACGTCCTGCACAGCATTGACATGAATGTCAGTTGGAAGACTGGATTGGAGGTTGATTAGTGTTAGTGGTTAGAAGGAATTAAATCCTAAGCTAATCCTAAGTTCTACCTTACATCCTAAACTACTATCCTAAGTGGATTTTTAAATTCTAAAATGACTAACATAGACCTAAGTCCTATTAACCTAAAGACTAGGCTATGACCTAGGTCGAACACTAATATGAATCCTAAACTAATCCTAACCTAAAGGGGACGCGCAGACCCTTGGGGGAAGAGGATAAGGATGAAGGGTGTTTAATGGCATTAATGAGGAGTCCTTACGTGGACAGTGCCAGTTTGGCGGGGACAGGTAAGTGGCGGAGGTATCTAGTGGGACATGTAGCTAAATTTGGTTTTACATGCAAAAATTCGAAATTAGGAGTTCGCCAACCCAAGTTGGCAGTGGCGTGGGAAAATGGGAAAAGGCAGAGCCTTTAATGCATTAATTTTTTTTCGGTGCTCGCGACCAGCTTGCCTTGGAAAGTGTATGAGGGAAATTTGATTGTTTATTGTGTCGATTCGGATTTTGAGAAGTTGCTCTGCATTTGGTTTTTTTTGTTTGGTTCAGTCGAACCAGTTTCATTGGGTTTTATTACTGTTTCTTTGGAAAAATTGGAGGCTGTTGCTGAGCCTGTAAGAGGAAAGGTGATTCTGGGAAGCTCGTGCTGTCGCCGTGGAAGGAAATACCTTCGGTAGACGCGGTTTTCTTCGAGTTTTGAGGAAGAATTTACAGGCATGTTAAGCCCTTCTCTTTAAAAATACTTGCTTTGTTTAAGCGTCTCATTAAAACAACCCTGCTCTTGGGTTTTGGGTTTATGTGATTGTTGTCGTGTTGATACGATTTGGATTTAGTCGATTCTTGCTGTCATTTTTGGAAATGATAGGTAAAATCGTTTCTGGTTGTTGTATTTAAACTGTCTTTGCATTTTCTTGGAATGGAATACCTCCATGCTGTGTTGGTTTGTTTGACAGTAAGAGGAAAACTCGTCATATGTGATATGGAACTGTGCATGTTGTATGAGTTGTTATCTTTAATGAATCAATCGTTCTTTTGTTGAGGAACTGGAATGATAGAAACAGTAGTTGTTGAAGTTGTTTCTTACTGAAATCTTTGAAAAAGGAAATAGATCCTTTTCCTTCTGCTGTTTTGGGTTTTGATGGAAATGGCAAATGGGTTTTGTATGGGCATATGAATTCGATTTGAAGGAAGAAATGGTAATATTTTATTGCTGTCCCTTTTTCTTGCTTAAAGAAATAGACGAATACGATTTGGGTATTCGTGGGAGTTGGAAAAGAAATAGTTTTTCTTCTGAACTTATGATGAATTATATTATTTTCTTGCTGAGAAGGTAGGATGATTAGTTGTGTTTATTGATGTTGTTTGGTCTACCATTCGGACTGTGAACACGATTAAAAAAAAAACCTGGCTTTGCATTTCTGAGCAATGAATGAATATTTATGAATTGTACTTCTTCTTGCCTTGGAGGAAAGTTGATTTGTTATGTCTTATTTGAGGCGGTTTGATCTCTAATTTGGACTGTAGTCGTGAAAACGAGTTTGACTTGTATTTCTGTGCAATAAATGAATTATATTGTTTTCTTGTTGAGATGGGAAGTTGATTTTATAGTGTTCTATGGATGCGGTTGGTCTTCTACTCAGTTTGTCGTTGTGAAAACGCACTTTACTTTGGATTGCTGTGCAAAGGAAGAAATGCTTGGGAAATTGTCTTGCTGTTGGGCCTGTTTTGACTGTACTTTGTTGTGCATCTGATATCCTATGCGGGTTTTTAATAATAAGGGTATTATTGTATGGGTTCTGTACATCATTGTGAACAGAAAAATGGATTCGGGTAGAAACATTTATTGGTAAGGAATTCTTCTTCTTTCTGCTGTTTTGATTTGGTAAAATCAGTAGTCGGATGGTTTATTGAACTTGTAAGTTCAGTCTGTATAGAGGACAGTGGCATTTAAATTGTTTCCTGAGCGCTGTGTTTTTCTGTACAATTAGAATATTTAAATGTTTCTTGCGGTCTTCGATTTTACACAGTCATTTAAAAGAAATGAAACCGACCTGAACAATTCTTGTTGAGTTCGAAGAAAATGGTTGTTTTCTTATTGAAAGGTGAAAGGGATGAATTCTTCTCTTCTTGCTGTTGAATTCTGGGAATAGTATTAGAGCCTTACTGTGCTTTAAGATTTAGTCTTGCTGTAGGTAACAACAATGTGTAAATTGTATTTTGAACTGTATGCGTTCATGGAAATAGAAAGTCATGCGAATAATTGATTTCGTGATTGTATAACTGTTATTTGGTTAAAAATACAGTGAAAGAAATATGGATTCTTCTAGTACCGTAAGTACAAAGAATGCATCCTTATACTATTTGATCTATGAAAAATACGATGTTGTACTAACCTATTTTTGGGTATTCATATGAGCTTGATTTAAATGAAGTATTGATAAGGATGATAAATTCTTCCTTGTTTTCATTTAAAGCTGATTATGAATGAAATTATTCTTGCTGCCGGAAAGTGAATTCCGAATGGATTTTGTAAGTTTCACTCTGAACTGTTATCTTGAATTGTGTCTCGTTTGGATTCCATTTTTAGAACAGTCATGAGGAAAGAGATAGGAATGTGGATGAATAACTTGGAAAAATGATCTTTTCTTCTTTCATTCAGTTGAAAATCTGTAATCGTTAATAACGAATCTTGTAGTGCTTAGATATGAGCAACTATATGCATTGCTGTTTGCTTCCTCGTCTGTGCTTGATTGCTTGGAATCTAATATGATGCATGAACTGGAAGGAAAGTAATTGGTTTACGTTTCAGTTAGTTTTACCCTTTGCATTTATTATTAATGAAAGGAGTGGAAAAGATAACAGTATGTTATATCAGCAGTATGATACTTGTATTCCTAAACTTTACAAATATTGTAATTTGGAACTTGTAACGGTTATGTGGAAAAATAGGACAGCAGTTCTTTGGCTGATTGGGATGGTAATTGATGGTTCAGTTGTTATGCTGTCCATTCTTTGATGCTTGATTTTTGATTGATGTTCTTACTGTCGTTACATAAAAGCAGGGTTCTTTTATTGAGACAGTTAATTGAAGCACCTCATTTTAATGACAAGTGCTTAATATGCTTAGTTCATTGAACTGACCCGTGCAAGTAATTTTGCAGATGGAATTTGATTAGAACGAAGACATGGCTGTTTTCTGATGCTTCTTTTGATTGTCTGGAGATGAATTGTATTTGTTAGTTAATATTCCTCTACGAGGAATTGTGAAAAGAAGAAAGTACATTCTTCTAACTATGAGTTGTAATGATGTTTAATATAAACAAAGTCCAATCAGTTGGATTGGCAAATGTATGGATTATGAAATGGATGATGAATACAAATACAAGTGTGGTATTTTAATGACTATATCAGTCGATATTGTTGATTAAATTGGAAATATAATGTTATTTCTTGATTTGGATTTATTTAATTGTCCTTGGATGGACGTTAAAAAGGAATTGATATCTATTCTTACCTAAATGCAACTTTTAAGTTGGAATGTGCAATTAGTTCATACTTGGGTAAAGATGAATTCTTAATTGACATTAAAAAGGATTGGGAAGAAAATGATCCCATAACTGATAGGTATTCAGGATTAGCTCGGAAGCTAAGGAATATCAATTAACTTAGGAGTAATCGAACTTCGCTTTCGAACTCCATTAATGACCTCGTATGTTAAATTCAGAAAGAAAGGATATGGGATAAGTATATCCATAACTAATGGACCTTAACTATGTAATGTTAAGGAGAATAAATGAATACATTTATTGGGAATTAGACCTCGTTTAAATGACGTCTAGTAAGCTGGAATTCTGAATTTAGTTACAGTTGTAAAAATCCTGGTTAAGTTTAATAGGTTAAACTTATCACGTCCGTCGGTAACGGGCTGCTTAATCCGAAGATTAAGAAGAAAACCAAGTAGAGAAATGCAGCCCTTCGGTACGAAGGAGAAGATGCATAGCAAGCTAAAGGACAGATTTAGTCTCTCTTAGCTACGTACAACTGTAACGGGAACGAGGATAAAGGATCAGCACGGTTGCTGAAAGTTGATCTTAAATATTAAGATCATATCCAAATCACTTGAGCAGGATGTGTACTCTCGATGGGAGGATTCCGTAGGACATTGACATACGCCAGCTACAGCAAGGTGTCTTCATGAAGACGGGGTCTTCATGACGACACAATGTTATAGCTGACATATTGCAATGCCCTCCCGAATTAAAACATCAAGAATACATAGGCTGAATGTGAAGTTCTTGGCTGGGGATAGGAGTATGATCACGTATACGGAGTGACTCCGGAGTACTAAAGATAACTAGACACACGGAGTCGTGGGGAACGACACCGTATGTCTGCGTATCTTTAGTTACCAGGAGTGCCTTCCTATATTCGTTCATATTGCTAGTTGGAAATTGAAAGTTTAAATCTGACCTTAAATCGAGAGGACTGGTAGGAACCAGGAAAGACCATTCTAGATAACAGGTGAAGTGAAGTGAAGGACGTATTCCATTGATGTGTATCACATCCAGGAATATGATCATGCAAAGCATGTGAAAATCTTTGGCCAAAGTATCGCAAGTGCTGGTTGCGTTGTCCTAATCACTTAATTTAAGATGCAGGATGTCAGATGAATATCAGTAACAGATATTCAGATAGGCTTCTTAAATGGATCACTTCGATAACCGGAAACGGTTAAGAGAACTGGTATATATAATATACTATGCATGAACGAACATGAAGGATCGGTTGTTGTTGAGTCATGAAATGAGAGATCGTTGAAACTCCGAGCCATGAAAATGGGAGATCGGCAGTTCTTCGAGTCATTTACAGCAGCATATAGAATCTGTTATAAGATTGAATGGCATTGAATGTGTGTTCCATATTGTAAATATGCGAACAGGGAACATTAGTTTTAAAAGGAAATTGTGTGTTCCAAACTGTGTTGTTTGGGCAGAGAACAATTATTTAAAACTTGAACGTGTGTTTGAATTTTATAATTCATAACAGAGAACGTTATTTAAAAAAAATAAAAAAATAAAAAAATTCCCTTGTTCTAGTATCTTGTTTCAGACCTCCCATGGAGATTATAACACGGTTTTTTCCTCTTTTCCAATGGAACGTATTATATCAGATTTGGGCATGATAATGTATGTTTTGTGATCAATTTTCAATCCTCTCATGCAGTTATTATTGTCTTCTAATCCTTCATTACATTCTAGTAATTTGTGCATGTTTTGTTGCTGCATCTTCATGATTTGTGTCTATATTTGCAAAGCAAGGAGTTCAACACTCCTTTGGTGTATCACCTTTCTGTTTTTGCGTAGTTTTGTTTCCATTTCCATGTTTTCTCTCAACCCTGTCTCCTTGGTAGTTTTAGAGTAGGAATTTTGAATCAGAACCTCTACAAGAATTGCATGCATACACCTAAATAGAGGAGTAAGAACCAACTTCAATCTGGAGAGTTTTCTCAATTTTGAAGGTCCCACACTTAGAGAAAACTCAATGTTGTGCATTCACACCAAATGACTTGCCTTAGAAAAGTAGATCCACAACTCATTTGGGGGTGCTGTGAATTTACACTAACACCCCCCTTTAAAACACACAAAGAATGATCTTAAATGTCCTGTTTGAAATCTTGCATCCTTTGAGAAAAGAGCATCCTTCCCACCTCGTCCTAATGCCCAAATAGCCTCATCTTGAAGCATCCCAAATCCACAATCCCTTTGTCCATTGGTGTAAAATAAGTTGATCTTGTTGCAGAGAAGGCCTTGCTCTAGTTCGAGGAAAGCACCTAAATTTCATGAATCAGGGCTCATCCATGTTTCGTTTCCCATTCTAAGGTTTTCTATGAAATCACGAATGAGAAGGTATCTGCCCAGGTGCTTTACTTTCTTGTTAACAATGCATTTTTCCTAGCTCACACATTCGTCAACACATTTAGGATGAAGTTCTTTGTGTGAAGTACATTCCAACTTAGCAAGAGGTTCTGGACATATTTATGAAGCCTTTTGCATCTCCTCTCTACCTTGAGTTACATGGAATGCTTGGGGTTTAGGAAGTTATTCTTGGGGGTGTTCGTGAGAATATCTTCCGTATTCTGCTTCTTTCTCTTTCCTTCTAGTAGGATTTTTTCCTTCTTTTGGTTTGAGATTTCTTCATGGATATATTATACATGAGTACCTCATCAGGCCTAGTTGTCGGGACTTATATTGTGGACATGCCACTTCTATTTTGGCCCTAGCTTCATTTAAGGGGGGGTGTGAGAGTAGGTATTTACCTTATTTCATTTTCACCTAGGTACTTTATTTACCTTTATTGTCTTTATCCTCACCCATTTATGCGTGTGGATATTTATTTTATCTTATTTAGATATTAGGAGATACTATCTAGTTGTTAGGTATATTTCTTTCCTTGATCCATTGTATTGACTAGATCCTTGATGATTAGTTCTTTCCTAAATCTAAGGAATCGACTAGTTCTTTCCGTGGTTTATGGCTTGATCTACGACCTTGACTAGTTATTAGATTGTTATTCCTTGCCTATATAAGAAAGGCCCATTGTCATTGTATTTCATTGAGTTCCATAATAATATATGATATTGCTGCTCATTTATTTGCAAAGGTTTATGTAAAGTTATTCTGGCGAATTGCTTTCATCTTATATATCATGGTGTTTGATTAGCATCTGAGTTCTTGGCTTGGTACAATCTGGTTATCATTCCTTTTAGACTTTAACACGCTCATCAAGGAGAATTTTCTTAAGAAAATGTTTTTTAGTAAGGAAACGATGGAATGATTTTCAGAGATCAATAATTTTATTGTAAAAGTTGTATGCACCTAAATTTTCATGCTTTATCTTTTCATATATGTTGTTAATAATTTCTCTTCAAGGTTAGAGGTTGTTATTTCATCTATTTCTAGGAATGTGTGCCTTAAGGGGTTTTTATGAGATATGGGTATGATTATTCATGTAATCATTGGGTTAGGGATGATACATGGCAAGAGAATGGATTTTGGTCCTATTTATGTACCTCTTTTTCTCTTATCTTCTTACTTTGCTTTGCACACTTTTCATACCTTACTTGTACATGACCTTATTATTTTTACCTTGCATCACTTTTGTTCTTCATGACACCTTACAAACACCACTTTTCCATCCCCCCTTAGCAGATGCTATCTCCCATGGGTGATTGCATTGACACATTTTTGAACTCCTGGCTGATGCAATTGCCCACAGCGACCATATTGGTAATACCAAAAACTATCAGAAGACAATAGGGGATACATACAATACAAATATATATATATATATATATATATATAAACTTCCAATTTTCTCTTCTATTTTGCATCAACTTGTATCTTCTTGCTCAGCTTTTGGGTTTCTTACACCTTAACTCTTGGATCGAATCTTATTCTTGTTGGACTGGTTTTCTTGCACTCTTAGGTCACCTATAGTGAGTTAAACATTAATATTTTCCCTTCTCTGCAAAAAAACTATTATCTCTTGGTGTATTGTCCTTTGGGAAATAGATGCATCAATGACCACCCCTAGTAGGTAAGTGTTCTAATTTGACTTGTTATTTTGCATAGAGTAGTATTCTATATATTTTCTTATCACTTTATGTTAGCATATCATCTTATGTACATGTTAGTTTAGGATACTATTATTCATCTCCTTATCTTATGTTACATGCTTTATTTCGGTTCGCATAGATATTGGATGTTTACTTTGTCCCTAATCACCCCCTATAGTACCAATAACCCAATAGGGTTCCTTCCTCTCTCTTTATATCAGGCCTTGGAAACCCTAGGTTGACCTAGTGTAAGGGTTACTTCCTTTTCGGTATGCAATCTTAATGGTCCCTATACCCCCTTTGAATTCTATTTATTGTGTGTCAGTCTTTGCATGTGTCTTACTCATTGCCTAGATACCCTATTTGAATTGATGATAGGAGTGCATGTTGTCTAGAAACAAATTTTCCCACTATACATCCTTGGTGAACCTGACGTGAACCTCATTTTGTACCTTTTGATTAATCAAAACATGTTAAAAGATTCCATTTTCATTTTTATCTCATTTCAACCCTTAAAAATATAGAAAAATCCTAAAAACCAATTTCCCTAGACGTTATCGACCCCTGTGTCAATTTTGTGCAAGTCAATCCTGTCTATTTTATCCAGATTTTATCCCTGATGCTTTCGGCCCATGTGTAACCCTTTTTACAGGGAAGATTGTGTTGGTAGCCTTTATTTCTGAGTTTTTTGTGGGCCAGATCATCACTCCATCATGGAGTATTTGGGCTTGGGGCTCTCTAATTTTGATGTGTGTAGGGATGATGAAATACAACCTAAGTATGGATAGTGTAAAAGGATATGGTGTGCGGGAAAACATGGTGTGCCGAGGAAAATAGGAAATTAAGACTTAGCCGTTTTCTAGTTGATGCTAATTATAGACATGGAGTGCAGAGCATGTTTTGTAGGAGGCTTGGAGAGCATGTGAGAGATATTTTAGACAAGTAGAAGATCAAACACCATGCATAGTTTTGGAACTATTAATAGGATTATACCACTGTTGTATTATTAGATGATCTATTACTAGCGAGCTTGCATGATCTTGAATTTATCATGTAAGGGTGAATGACTATTATTAGCATATAGTTTATTTTTGAAAGGTGCATGAGTGGTGAAGGGAAAGTCCCAACCCCTATAAATATGTATTGATTTGCACGGTTTAGGGTACCAATTTTGTATCAGAGTTATGTTCTTGGTTTATGGGCATGCATGACTACGGTGACTATATTATGCATGTATGAAGCTTCTGTATTTTACAACAATTAATATAATGGATCTTTGTGGCTGGATATTGGTGTTTGACATAACTGAGCATGGAGCTTGCATTGTAAAACTAATTATGGTTCTTGTTTGATTATTCTTGCATATGGTAAAGAACTAAATTTAGTTTATGCATTGTTATATACTTAATTTTCTGTTATGGATCTAGAATATTGGTACAATCATGATAATTTCTTGAGTAGGCTACCATAAAGAGGGATCTGGTACCTTTGCGCACTTTGCGTGAGTGCTCAGTTCAGGTTGAGTTATGTGTCAGAGCGCCTTAGGCTGTTTGTGGTAAAATCTAGGCTAAATTTTGGTTCTGTTGCTGGGACCTATTTTTCAATTGTTTGCCACGATGTTATACAATGAAGACGTACCGGTTCACCTTGTCCAGTATTGAAGAGTTAGACAATTTGGAAGAAGAGTATGCTCACATATTTAGCATTGGACTTGATTTTAATGCATGCAGGTGGGTTGAACAAAATTTGTATCACGAGTTGTATGAGATGTTCTTTTCCATATTTCCTATAGAGTTGTATGAGTGGTTGGTTTCTTACGCATCAAAGAGAAATTGGAGGTTTTACACACTTTTTTGGACACAAGAAGAATTTCAAGCTTTATATGATGGATATCTAACTTGGATGTGCGTTGTAGATAATTAGTGGAGTCGTGTTCTGAATAGCTATATTCTAGAGTACACATTGTTTACTTATTCCTATCTAGAGTTTTTTAAGTTTCAATTTTTGCGTGAACCTAGAGGATCATATTTGTTTAATATTCCTTTAGTGGTGAAGATCTTGATGGTGACCCTGGATTTGGAAGAGTGTCTTATGACTAGCTAAAACCCACCACATGCAGGGGTAGGAGTAGGTGTGGTGAAAGATGGTGGATCTAATAGCAGAAAGGAAAAGGGAATAAAGGTGTATTAAGTTTAATGAGGTGCGTGAGAGGGATTTGGAGAAGCAACGTGAAGTTACAAAACTAATGGCATTATGGAGAGAGATGGATCATGAAGGATTTGGAGTTCACGCAGAAAATGTAGAGTCAGAGCATCTGTAACTTCCCCATTTGGGAAATCATGGTAAGGAACCCTCTTTGACCTCAGATGAAGGTGCATCTATTGGAAAGATTGAGGACCATGGGTGCACATTTGATCCCCCTTGGATAGCTAGCCCTTGCGCTTGGTTTTCTAGTTTCTACGACAATTATTAGTAAGCAAACTACTATGGGTAGTAGAGTAGCGACAAATAGAGTTAGTTTTCAATCAAGTTCAAGAGTTAATCAGGTAGCTTATTCATCTATGGCGGTGCAATCATTGTCTGTGCTATTTAGAGGTCTAGTTGGGGCTATGTTTTCTGGTGCGCCATCAACACAGAATGTGGGCAGAAAGAATGTTGGTGTCACGTCTGAAAGTAGCACAAATTCATAGATTGTAGGAGTTTAGTTTAGCACAACTATTGGAACACAAGGAAGTGCATCCTATGGTCTGGTACTTGCTATTGGAGGATGATAAGGAGGATCAGGTGGCTCAGGATCTAGCGGTTCTGGTGGTTCTGGAAGCGGAGGAAACAAAAAAGGTAATATAGGTTCTGGATTTGGTGGACACGATCTACACGAGCCCCAAAAAAATTATATGGAGATGTCTCTTCATCTCCCATAATACAGAGGAATAGAAGATACAACTGAGAAAGTACATATATGTGAGATACTATGGTGCACAAAGGGGATTACTACTCCAGAGTGTAAGGAAAGTTAGTTTGCAACTACTTTGCAAGGGTACACACATAGTTGGTACACGAAATATGATCCAAATCAGACTTGTGTAGACTATACCATGTTGTGTGATGCTTTCTTAGCAGAGTTCCATATACCTAAGTTTGAGAATAAGAGCATCAACGCACTGATGGACATCAAGTAGGGCACGAGTGAGAGTGTTCAGGAGTATGATGCATGGTTCAAAACCCTTTTATCAAATATATCTTATGATATTCACCCAAGTCAACATGCTAAATGGTTTGTTGGAGGTTTGATCATGCCTTTTAGAAGGGAACCCTCACACAAGACTTATACAGATTCATGTGAGGCATTTGAAGTAGCTTTGTGTGCTGAGGCAGTTGGGAGTTTGGACACATGTGTCATCCCATTTTTGGAGGCTTAGATTGTAGCAATGGAAAAACAGTTAGAGAAATTATCAGCTAATTCAACACATGAAACACACAGTGGAATTTGGTGCATAGATTTTGAAGTAGAAGGACATACTAAGGATAGTTGTCCCCATAAATCAATGTGTGCCATGTTGTTGGACTGTGAGATCTGTCACTTAGATCATGATTCAAGTAGGTTTCCATTGTTGCAATGCATGATAAGAAATAATATGTCTTGTTACTGCAATATTTATAGGTCTACCACTCATGATACTAAGAATTGTAGGTTGATTGATCAGATTCATGATGTCATTGATATTGGTGTATGACATAGCAGTGTTACAAATAATTCTAAGGAATAAGGTGAGCATCATGAGCATAATCACAATGAAGGGTGCTCTGATGGAGGCCGAGGTAGAGGTTGAGGTTATCATGGAGGATTTAGAGGCCGAGGTTCACGGCGGTGGAAGAAGTGAATTTCCACTAGGAACATGTTATACATGTGGATCCCCTGATCATTACAGACGTGAATGCCTCAGAACATTATTTGTTCTTTTTTTGGAAAGAACCACAACTATGAAGAATGTCCATATTTGTATGAACACTTGAGTAAGAAGCACAAATAGGAAAAGGGTGCACGGGGAATGGTTAGAGTACAAGCACATTGTGGAAGATCAGTGAATGTGGAAGTTAGCGCCTGATCCTGAGTTAGTACCTATGAATATCACTACACGTGTTGAGGCTACATGTGCTAGGGAAGTTCCAAAGAAGAATCTTGCCATTAAAAAGGAGGAGGTACTACATGCAAAGTATCCAGACCCTATGCATCAGAAGGAATTTTATCAAGAAACCATGGAGGTGATTAGGAATTTATAGGGTGAGATACAATGTTTGAAAGAACAATCATGGAAGTTAGAATAGAAGAAAGAAGTTGAACTTCCTCAAAAGGATGTTGATGATTTAAAGGAGGTTTGCAAGATGTTGTGACAAGAGAACATCATTCTTTTGTTGGGGGAATGGTTAAGGGGAAAGACACTGTGCGCTGGAGTTGAGCGTGAAAGACAAATTTTACATGCTAACCTACCTCCTCATAGTCTAGATTATGACAAGGAGATCACTCTGAATGTTGTTGTTGATGGATGGATTTTAAGTAACATTTTGATTGATACATGTGTAGAAGTGAATGTACTCACTTTGGATGCGTGGATTCAGATGGGGAGACCACCATTACAACCATCTTCAAATGTGTTTTTCATGACAAATAGAACTAAGGCCACGCCCATTGGAGTTTTAAAAAATGCTACTATTACTATACAAGGGGCCAAGTTTACTGGGGACTTTGAGGTCTTGGCACTTGCAAAAGAGGACAGTTTTCCAGCAATAATTGGGTTCCCTTGGTGTTATGTAAAAAAAATTGATCTACGCTTCAACAAAGGATATATAAGTTTTGGCAACAAGGAAGAGTGCGTGATCATTCCTTTGATAGACGGAAATGCTGCACCTTATGTAGAGCCCTTAAGTGAAGAGGATTTGAACAAAATTTATGTGCACACCATTAGAGATCTGGAAGTCCTTGAGCCATCAAAGGAAGGAGTTCTCTAATGGGATGATGCATAGTCCATGAGTGATACTACAAGTGTTGCATGTGACAACTGGGCACATGACACTTATGAAATGGTTTGGTGCGAAGTAAGGAGTGGAGTTACACACGTAAGCAAGATGCATTGTGTTATGTGTTTGGGTAGTAACTAGGTACCAAGGTACACTGTTGAGGGGAATCTTGAAGTGTTCCTATGTGCTATGGAAGTTCAGTGGATAGATCAAATTGAAAGAAGGAATATGCTAGTTTATACTATATATGGGACACCAACATGCTGGTGGATGGTTCATAGGGATAATCTCTTAGAGTGGCGAGAAGTGAGAATCACCTTCTCTGCTAGATTCCTCTGGAGTAATGCGCCTACTCAGATATGTGAATTCCATGGTAAAGACCCTGTTCAACACCATGTTCAGTAGTGTGAGAGACTCTGGATAGAGGGGCAGGAAGCTTTACCACCTTCACTATGGGTGCACAAGCTCTACTACACCTTGCAAGGTTGCGCGTGTGCATGATATGTCTATGAAGAGTTGAATAGAGAAACAAGAATTTGTAAGAACTTACTGCATGTATGATTCAAACCTTTGACTATTTTTCCACTAAACCTCTCATGAATTTAGCATTACATGTTATGAAGTTCTTAACTATGGGGGATAGTGAAAAGGTTGAGGAACTTATTCAGGAGTTACTAGGTGAGTTAGACCTGGAGGTGTGATTTGAAGAAGAAGAGACAGATGTAGAACACTTGGGTGTGCCTTCCTAGAAAGAGAAAAGGGTAAGATGGTCTATGTAATTGATGATGAAGAAGTGGAGAATCTAGATGTTGAGCATATAGAGGGTATGCGTGAGGTCTTAGACAGTGTAGATGAGAAGGAACATGCCTACCATGAGCCTATGAAAACTAAGAAGGTCAACATTGGGATAGATGTTGAACCTAAGGAGGCCATCATTGGAGATTATTGGTTAGATTCTGAGGTTGCTAAAATAATTGAGTTATTGTATGACTATAAGGACATGTTCTTTAGAGGCTATCATGAATTGAAAGGGGTGCATGAATCTTTGGGTGAGATGAGAATCAAGCTAAAGGAAGGTGCACACCTGGTTAGGAAGAGGCCTTACAGGATGAATCCTAACCTACATGTCAAGGTGAAGGAAGAAATTGATAAGATGTTGAATTCTAGAATCATTGAGCCCATTGAGGAGTCAGAGTGGGTTAGCCCTATGGTGATCAGTATTAATAAAGATGGAAGAATAATAATTTGTGTGGATTATAGGGAGTTGAATGTTGCATGTGTAATATATCCTTTTCCCACACCTTTTACTGAAGAAATATTGGAAGGCATTGCAGGGTGTGAGATCTACTCCTTCACTGATGAATTTTCTGGATATCATCAGGTAATGATTGATAAAGAGGATCAGGATACAAAAAATTTCACCACCGAGTGGGGAAGTTTTGCATAGACGATTATGCCCTTTGGATTGAAGAATGCGCATGTAGTATTTTCATGCATTGTTATTCAAGCATTCAGAGATTTTATTCATAAGTTCTTGCAGAATTATCTGGATGATTGGACATTGTATGGGTTGGTGAAAGATCACTGTGATAACTTAAGGCTTATGTTTGATAGATTTCAGAAGTTGAGTATCTCATTGAACATCAAGAAGTGCATTTTTTCTACACCTTTTGGGACTTTTTTAGGGACACATATTTGTAAGGAAGGCTTGTTAGTGGATCCTGCTAAGGTTGCTGTTATTTTGGGCTTAGAGGAACCTACTAACCAGAATATGGTGCACGGATTCTTTGGGCATAGAGGCTATTAAATGAATTTTATCAAAGGTTATGCTAAGATTGTCGCACCCTTAGAATAATTATTGAAGAGTAAAGGCAAGTTACATTAGGGTGAAGTGTAATAGCGCGCGTTTGAGACATTCAAGGAAAGTCTTACTACAACACCTATTTTGTGCTTTCCTTCATGGACCAAACCTTTTCATGTGCATGTGGATGCCTCTGTCATGGCCATTAGTGCGGTATTTGCACATCCTGGAGAAGGTATTGTTAATCATCCTATTTTTTTCCAAGCAAGAAATTAAGACCAATTGAACATAACTATACAACTACGGAGCGCAAGGCCTTATCTATGACTTACACATCACATAAGTTTAGACAATACTTGCAAGAAACACCTTTTATTTTATATATAGATCACATGACATTGAAGTGTTTGGTGAAAAATCTCGTTCTATAGGGGCACATATGCTATTGGATTCTATTATTTTAGGAATTTGATTTTACTGTGGTTGCTAATCCAGGAAAGAGAAATTATGGACCAGATCATTTATCAAGGATTAATATAGGAGAGGACATGCAAAGCATTGAGGATACAATGCTGGATCCACAACTATTTTGATTAAACTGTGCGCCCTATGACTTATAAGACATTGTTGTCTTTTTTCGAACTGGTGTGGTGTCTGAGGGAATGAAGGCTTTGGAAAAGAAACAACTTTCCATCTGCGTCATGCCTTACATGTTGATTAGTGGAAACTTATGCAAACGAGGTTGGGATGAAGTTTTGAGCTGGTGTGTACTTGAGCATGAGTGGGAAGCTATTATGGAGGAGGATCATGGACAGTATTGTAGGTCGAAATTATGTAAGAGATGCCACCGCGTGTAAGATTTTATTGGTTGGTTTGTGGTGAGAAACATTGTATAAGGATTGTAAAGATTATTGCAAGGCATGTGACCATTGTCAGCACCTTGGAAAGCCTAGGCATAGAGATGAAATGCCTTTGAGGCCTATTGTTAGTGCAGAACCTTTTGAAAACTCGGCAATTGATTTTATGGGTCCTATTTCCCCACCCACGGGTAGGATTGATCACACTACATTATAACTTATACAGATTATCTTACAAGGTGGGTAGAAGTGACACCTACAAAGGATTACACGATGGCTACTACAACAAGGTTTATGTGGGAAACATTATCAGCAAGTATGGATGTCCGTTGAGTTTGATAAGTGCTAGGGGTACTCATTTTCTTAATGAGACCATCAGGATACTCTTAGCAGAATTTATGGTTGCACACCATAAAACAACACCATATCACCCTTAGGCTAATGGAACTATTGAAGCATTCAACAAGATATTGAGCCACACATTGACTAAATTTTTTGATGTTGGAAGGAAGGCAATGGGATGATAAATTCTCTTTTGTACTTTGGGCATATAGGACAACCTACAAGAGGTTGAATAAGGCCACGTACTTTCAATTGGTGTTTGGCACAGAGGATATTCTCCCATTGGAATTCATGTTACCTTCTCTGTGTATTGCACATGTAGGAGGTTTGGATAATGAGTAAACACTTGAAGAGAACATTGATAAATTGATGCAGTTAGATGAGAGGCGTGCTATAACATGATGGAGTCAGAAGATAGAAAAATCCAGGAAAAAGGCATGGCATGATAAACATATTAAGGATAAGAAGCTTGAAGTTGGATAGATGGTTCTTCTTTATGATTCAAAGTTTTTGCACCACCCTGGAAAGCTTAAAGTGCATTGGTTGGGACCATATATTGTGACTTACATACTTGATTCAGGCACTTTCCAGTTAGAGGTGCTAGATGGGACATGGTTTCCTGGTTATTTCAATGGGAGTAGGCTGAAGCCCTACTATAAATAAGTCTTCTTGGTGTTTGTAATAAGATAATAGTGCCATTAGATTAGTTTTCCTTAATGCATTTCCTTTATATGTGTTTCCTTCATCGGTACTATGCTTTGTCAATTTAGTTCATTGTTTTGTGAAATAAGCACACTTGCATGCCAAAAGCTTATTACTATCCAAGTGTTTTCATGTGCGGAGGACCACACATAACCTTAGTGTGGGGTGGAGTATAAACAGGGTATATGGAGCAGGTTTGAATGTTCTATGAAGATGGGTATACATAAAGAGATATTGTGTAGGTGCTTGAAGTAAAGGCGTGGATAGAGAAAATTTTCTCATGATTGAAAACCACGTATGGATGAATGGATGCACAATGTAACATGAGGGAGGGTATAGTAGTGGAAAATACTTGGAAAAATGCACAGTAGATAGGTACTTCATCGCTTGAAGGTGCATGACATGAGGTCTATGAATGAGGAGTAGTAGGTGCATCAGAAGGTTATGACTGTGGCGCAGAAAAATTATCATGGAAAAAGGAAAGAAATGCCAAGTTAATGTTGAGTACAGTGGTATGTGGAGAGCAATAAATGTAGATTTTTTTTGAAAATCTATATAAGGAGGTGTTGGGAAATCATTTTTACCTTTGCGATCAAGAGAATTAAAGTGAGTTGAAGTTGAGTGATCTAGCAAGTGAGTTGTGAAGTGCGGAGGGCTGCGAACTACTCAGATTTGTCATATTTATGCATGGGATTTTCTAGTGCTCCATTGGAGAAGGTGTTTGAGTGACACAAATGTGTGTAAGAAAGAGAAATCAATTGTTAGGGTTTGGATTTGAGTTAGGGTATGTGGAGTTGAGCTAGGGCACACATATTTGGAATTGCAGAGCTCAAATAAGTTATAAAAACACACCTTTATTGTTCCTATGGCACGTAAGTGAGCACTTGGAGTGGCCAAAAGGGGAAGGAAGCAAAAGGAAGTTGAGATTGAAAAGGAAGATGCCCTTGAAAGCTGTTTTTTTGAGATGCAATACCCAAAAGGGTTTTTTATGGGTCGTGATTGGGATTCTCACATTTTCCAATGTAAAGTAAGTGACTATAACCATAGGAACAAAGATAATAAAGATGAATTGGACAAGTTGCTAGTGGTAAAGACAACAAAGAGAAGGATAGAGAATGACATGGTTGTGTATGATGACATGAGTGAAAAGTTGTTAAAAAGGTGGGAGTTTTGTAATTATATGAGTTCCCTTACTTTGGAAAACTAGAAAATTTATACCAGTGGTTGATGATAAGAGTCCATGAGAACTTCTTCTATTTTGATGGGAAACGAATGAGGCTCACCACTCCCCTAATTGGGAGTTTGACATGACTAAGGATTTTAGGTACTGAATTGAGTAGTGACCTCACTGACAAGGAGGTGATAGAAGCAACAAAGAAGGTCCTAGGATATATAAAGGGAGGGCATGGGATGTATATCCCTAAGTTTCAAAAGTATCCAGTTGTTCAGGTGGTAGTGTACCTACTTACTAAGCTAAACAATCAAGAGCGCTAGTCGCAGGTAAACAAGGCCTGGTTGCACGTGGTGAAAAATATGACAAAAGGTGTAGTGTAGAAATTGTCTAGTTTCATTACTAGAACTATTATTGAGGAGGCATAGTAAGGTGAGAAAATAAGTTTCGGCATGATCCTTTTGTCATTTGTATTTGTCGAAATTGGAGTGCCTGATGGGCGAAAGAATAAAATATGACAATATCCTGAGGAGAATAAATCTCTAGTAAAGAGATTTTCTAAGTACACATGTGATGGGACCATGAGTGGCCCATTTAAGTATAGAGCAGAGTTTTGGTATGAGTACCTGTACGATGGAAAAGTGACATGCGAGCATGGGAATCTACAAGTGACTCTTCCTCGCACCCAACCTCCCGAGGTCGTGCCGAGATAGCCAGTGGGTATGGAATATATGTGAGATGTAGACAAACTAGTTAGGCAATCTAATGTCTTCAATACACACTAGCGGAATTTGTGAGTCTAAGGAAAAGAAGGCCCTCCTAACTTGAAATGGTGTGATAGATCAGTTAGTAAGGATGACTTCTCGAAGGCTCCAATCAATATCGAGCTCTGGCGTGATTCGATCTATAGGTTATGGAATACGTGGAGAGTGACCCGGGATAGTTTCCTATATTTCTCTGGACAGGGTCATATGGTGGATGGTAAATATAGTCGAATCTATGGATGATTCTCTAGCCTAGTCTAGAACTCTCTAGCTTTGTTAGCTGCTGTGTCTAACAAGGATAATTGTTCAATGATGATAGGTGGAAGTGGAGTAGACCGGAATACTAGTGTGCGTAGGCCAGTGTCTATGTCTAATTCTCCTATGGATTTGTTGGGTTGTGGGATTTGTGGGTCACAACCATAGACTCTTAGTTGTTGTGGACCTGTTATGGTCATGCGTGAAATCAAGTCCTAATCCCTAGTATCCAGTAATCATATGCTTTCTCAGCTTCTATATTTAGGATCAATAACTGTGCGATTTTCTCATAATATCTTACAGGCGTTTGCGCAACCTGAATTCTTAGGCTAGTATCTATATCTGGAAGAGTGTCTCCTGCGCTTAGCCGTGGGACGAAAGGATCACAACCAAATGTTTGTTCTCTTTCAAGCCCTTCTACAGTCATATGAATGTTGCTTAGGGTAATATGTAGTTTGGTTGATTTGACCAAAACGTGTGTGCTTGGTCATCTTCTATGTTTAACCCACTTAATTGGGAATTGATTTGTTACAAGCTTACCATTGTTTGGAAGACTTGGATCCTAAGATTTTGGTCTATATCATTTATCGCTATGATGAGATGGGGTTGAGGCACGATTAGCTCGAATACGTATTCCCTGGGCTCTCTAGGTCTCGTGATTGTCATACAAAAGTAACAATGTAAAATGAACTATAGTAAAATGAAATTTAACTATGTGAAGTGTATCTATAACATATATGATTTCTCTATTTTTTTGTGTTTTCTGACGAGCTTTATGAATTTAAGAAAGAAGCTATTTAAAATATCTAGAATTGACAGCTAAAATAATAACTTAAAACAAACAAAATAACCGAGTGTAGCTATTTGTCTGTGCAATTTGTAGATCTATTCTAAATAATGAAATAGCTCATCTAATATATTTGCAAGGCTCTCAATCCTACCTCAGAAGTGAGGAGTGAATCATAGTTTCTCAGAAACTATCAATCCCCACAGCTTCCCTGGCAATATCGAGAGTAGAGTTAACTGAAATAAAGCAATTAACTACTCTATTTGATATGATTCTAACTAGAACTTTGAAAGCTAGAACCTGGATTCTGCAGAACAGTGGCGAATCCGATGGTGTGTGTGATCTTGTCCCCTCAGTGTGATCTCCTCGTTCCTTCATGTTCACGTGGATCCAGAAAAGCGTGTAATGCTCACATCAACAAAAGTAGATATTGGGATAAAGGCATCTTAGAATATTGATTGAATACAATGCGAGTAGGAGAGGGATAGCGCAAGAGTACAGAGCTTGGCTTATGCAATTCCTAGCGGGATCTATTGCGAGTCATGCAACATAAAGCGTTCAGAACTTGAAACTATCCCGTTTGAGGAGAAAAACCTGCAACTTTAATGGCTTCCTATTGGTAAACAAACTTTTTTTATTCCAATGGATTGGATAAAATGACAGCAGTACTTTGCACAAGATGGATATGCAGCTTACTAACAGTAAAACAATGTAACTAAGCATGCAATGAAAGAAACTAAGCATTCTAAGCAAAATGAAAACTAAATCTATTGCAAAGAGAAATTAGAGGAAAATTTTGAGGGGCCATTTGCTTGAACACAAGCCAACTATTTATAGCATTTGCATTTACCCAAGGTAAAAACCAAATGAAACTCTTAAACTATAAACAATGGCAAAACACTATTCCAGGGAACCAGAATCATAAATGCAAGCTTATGGCGGTGAAAGAAAGCTGGTAAAACGTTGAAATTACGTGAGTCATGTTAAAAGAGATTTATGGAAAACACGTAAAGGACCACCACCCTGAGCAGGGCGGCGGTTACAGGACCGCCGCCCTGTTTAGGGCGGCGGTCACGAGACCGCCGCCCAGGCAGGGCAGCAGTTTCGTTACTAAAGAAAAAAGGCCAACAAAAGAGAGGAAAAGAGAAAAAAAAGCACGCGGGGGCTAAGCGGGGCATGCGGGATGTTAACGCATACTTGGAGAGCTTTTCTGGATCTCGAACACCTTGCGAGGATATTTGTATCATCATTGGGGCACGTGTCACGTTGTTCTGGTAGTACAGTACCTTACAATTTTGGGTACGTACAGTACCTCTGTGCTACTTTTGAGGAGGAATGGAGAATACCCAAGGATATACCTTCGGTATTAGATAAATAAGTATAATTTGCAGTGTATCAACACTTTTGTATAGGGCGCTTCAAGATGAAGGATGGGAAGTGGATCCCTTGGTGTGAACTCCCTTATGCCTTCACTGTGCTCTACTTCTAGACATTTGTACACAGGTTTTCATACATGCACCAATTACTTTTCAATGCAGATAAGGTATACTGCGACTACCACACCCTCAAGAAGACTTACATTTATCCAAGTAAGTCTGCATATATTGAAAAATTAATCTCAGATGATATTAACATTAAGGCTATGAGTTTTTCCATTGGGAAGTCTAGGGCATCCCTTGCATATATTCACCTTAAGCCAAAGTTGGAAAATGGGAAGTATGTGGAAAATGAATTCAAACTCCCTAGACCACCCAAGGGGGAGCATATTGTGGGCACATTACAAGATGAAGAAGAAAATTTGCCCCTTGATGAAGAAGAATGGGAACATGGGGAAGAAGTCAATTTTGGTCTTGTGCATAAGAGGAAATAGCCAATTTCTGGTGAAAAGAGAGCACACGAGGAGACTAATCCATTGCAGGAGTAAGATGAGAAAGTGTTGGAGACATGCACTATGAAGATAGATGTAGAACATACTACTTAGGAACCCCAATTTAAAAGAGTGTTAAGAAGAACAAGAACTTAGAGCGCGAGAACTTCACAACCCCTTAGGAGGTCACCTAGAACTTCACCTGTGAAGGTAGAGATAAAAAATAAGAAAAGGAATAGGTACGCCCCATGAAAAGATGATAAAGATGAGAATTTTGAGGACAAAAAGCCGAACATCCAATAAAAACTAAGGATATAGAAGAGCCTCAGGGAGAAGATATGATGAATAATGAAGAGGAGTTGAAGGAAACATAGGTAGAAGTGGATAAGGGTGATCCGTCAGGTGCACCCCATAATACATAAACAAGTGAAGGACCGGTTCAGGATTCGGGTATTCATGTTACAAATAATAAATGCACTGGTAAGGAGAAAGCTGAAAGTATTTATGAAATACCAGCAGTTGGGTATATTGATGACCCGACCAATATTATAAGCGCAAGGTTCCAAAGTACTTTGGAACCCAAATATCTTTATGGTTGGGAGCTAATGGATGAAGACATGACAACTACACGAACACGAAAACAACTATCTTAGAGTATACAGACTCATATGGATGAGCCTGACTTCGATGTATGTGAATAGTTGTGTCTATCGCATAGATTGAAGAAGGTACCACATTCACAATAGGTCACAGTTAAGCCCACCCAAATGTCAGACGAATAGGTGAGCAATGCATTCACAAAGGTATCTGCAGAAGTTGTGTGCAAAAATATAAACAAAGAGACAACCATTCAGGCACTGTTAGAAGATAATAAGGAAAAGGATACTGAAATAAAGTGCCTGACAAAAGAAAAAGAGATAGTTGAGGCAATGACATGTTCGATACTCAGTATGGCCAAACAGATTGGGCACGAGATTTTGAAGAAGAGGCCGGATTTGGAAGATAAAGTTGCACAAGAGTTTCTATCGGCTTTACACTACTTACGTACTTTAGTTCATATGGTGTTAGATGAGGGGCCCATAAAAATGCCAAAACCCAAGGATGCTGCAGAACATGTGTAAAAGGCTAAGGCAATAACTACGCATAAAATTACAAGTTACTAGTCCATATTGCAAAATTTAAAATATGAACTAAAGAAAGTAGATTTGGCCTTAAACATGTGCGCGGCCCCAGATGTGATTATCAATACAAGAACCATGGCTGAAGAGGATGAGGTTTAGAAAGTAGTAAAGAATGAAACACTTGGATGTGTGGAGAGTCTTACTTTGATAACAGAGAAGTGTGACACGCTTGCAGTAGCCCAGGACCCGCATAAGGAGAAAATAAATGACATTGGGAAATTGATAGCGCAACGAATGGATGTCATAGATAGAATTGTCTCAAGCATGGCCAATGTTCTCAGAGTGCTATAGAATGAAGGTGAGAACATGAATCTTGATGAAATGGAGGCAGTCCTTGTAGATATTCTAGATAAGACAAATAAAGTGCTAAGTGATTGGAATGAATTAGAGGTAGAGATCAAAGCAGAATATCCTGAGTTAATTCTGCTTGTGGAAGAGTAGTGCGCCAAGTATTTTCTCATTCTTTGTACAATTATTCTTTCATTCTTTATTTTTTTTCGTGGAGACATAATTTATGACTACCTATTTCTAGGGAAGGAAATGAAATTAGTGTGGGGTAATGTTGGTCTGATGAAATACAACCTAAGTATGGATAGTGCAAAAGGATTGGGTGCACGAGAAAATAGGGCACGCCCAGGAAAACATGAAATTAGGACTTAGCCATTTTCCAGTTGATGCTAATTATAGACATGGAGTGCGGAGCATGTTTTATAGGAGGCTTGAAGAGCATGCAAGAGCTATTTTGGAAAATTAGAAGATCAAGTTCCATGCATAGTTTTGGAGCTATTAATATGATTATACCACTGTTATATTAATAGATGATCTATTATTAGCGAGCTTGCATGCTCTTGTATTTATCATGTAAGGGCACATGGCTATTATTAGCATGTAGTCTATTTTTGAAAGGTACATGGGCGGTGAAGGGAAAGTCCCCCCTATAAATATGTATTGATTTGCATGGTTTAGGGTACCACTTTTGTATCAAAGTTATGTTGTTGATTTATGGGCGTGCATGACTATGGTGACTATATTATGCATGTATGAAGCTTCTGTGTTTTACAAAAATTAATATAATGGATCTTTGTGGTTGGATATTGGTGTTTGGCATAACTGAGCATGAAAATTGAATGGTAAAACTAATTATGGTTATTATTTCATTATTCTTGCATATGGTAAAGAACTAGATTTAGTTTATGCATTGTTATATACTTAATTGTCTGTTATGGATCTGGAATATTTGTACAATCATAATAAATTCTTGAGAAAGCTGCCATAAAGAGGGATCTGGTACATTTAAGCGCTTTGGTTGAGTGCTCAGTTCATGATGAATGATGTGTCAGTGCACCTTGGGATATTGGTGGAAAACTCTAGGCTACAATGTGCAGTCATTTCCAGAAACCGATCATCCAGAATCCAATTTTCATTTCTACACATATTGTTGTGTGGTAAGAGCCGATAGAAATAAGTATAACACACGTAATAATAACACCTTATGGGATGAAGAGGAAGAGAGAGAGAGGTTCATATTGAGGATACCTATGATCTTCCACATGAGGTCCAAAAGTTCCTCGACAAATTTACTTAATACAAGGGGGAACCCGAATCAGTGATCCACAAACATATCCTTGACTTTGTATCTAAGTAGCTTGATCGTAGGGTAGAAAGTGGGAAGACTCCTATGGCAGGCACATTTGATAATTCCTCTATTATTCACCCTACTAATCTCATCCTTTAATTCATAGAAAAAATGAGCCAACAGAAAAACCACTACTGCAACTCAACTTCTCCAAATGCAAACTAACATGGTTCAAATGATTAACCCTCCCAACTCAGACTTTGAGGGTGCATTTCCTCCTCTCTTACATAATGGACCTAATGGGACACCTATTTTCCAACATCCTATTCATAAAAATGTTTTTCGGGCATTTCAACAAGATCGTTTAGCACCCTATATTACTAGCATGGATATTATAGGCATTGCCCCTTCCATTTCCTATGATGGATCAACCGATCTCACTCTCTACATAAAATATTTTGGTAATCTTTATAAGGAATGGATTAAAGTTAACTCCTACGCTACTACTAATATTTTATATAAGACCCTTACTAGGGATGCCTTAGATTGGTATCATACTTTACCCCCTAACTCCATAGTGGAGCTAGAATCTTTGGTAACAACCCTAGTCAATGAGTTCCAATATCATGATCTGCTTGAGAATAATATCAATGCCTTCATTAATCATCCACAACATGAGAATCAGTCAACACAAGTATTTATGAAATGTTTAAATGTTTTTTTCTACTAAAGCAGAACGTAACATGCCAAATGATAACCTATTCTAACTTTTCCTTCGAGATCTAGAACCTCACCTTCAATATATCGTTAGGTATTTCTCTCCTACTTCCTTATATGAAGCTTTTGAACAAGATAAAAATCAAGACTACCTCATGAGGGGGTTTGAGAATCATCTTCCTAAATTGTAAGTAACCAAAGAAGTGAAAATCCTCCAAATGTCTAAGAAAAAGAATTCCATTGATGATGAAGTCTCAGATACTCTTCTGCTTATGGATTCTTCAAGTAGTAATGTTTTTAGTATTGATCAGAAAGCTAATATTAGTAATTAAAACCAACTTGTTTATTATCAAACATTGACCAAGGATGAGTTAAGAAAACACATGCCTAAGCCATTTAGTCAAATTATCAATCCTTCTCAACTTGTACCTTAATGACATGATGAGAATAGTTTTTGTTGGTGACACACTAAGCGGAGCCATTCTCATGAAAATTGTGGTGCCCTTTGCACAACTACCATTGCATTCTTCCTAGGTCCTAAATTTTATCATGATGACATCACTAGAATATGTTTTATTGAAGTGGTCAAGGCTCATGATGCCCAAAAATAAAAATATCGTCACAATGCTATTAACCAAGATAACGAAGAGCTCAACATATTCTTTGATCCTATGCCTAACCATAGTACAAGAGAAAGTTATAAGAAATCATAAAATGCTACAACAAACGTAGTTGATCCTGATTATCCTCTCAAAAACACAATTTCCATTAATGATGTGAGGAGTGTTATAACATACATAGAACCTGAATATCCTCCATCATTTCAGCCTTGGACTCATAGAGTCATCTACCTTTGTGTATTTCAGAATCAAATTCACAAAGACAAAATTCCATCTTCTACAGACGCCATTGACCCCTGTGGAAAAATTGTTACAAGGTCGAGGGTTTCTAAAACCCTTGCTACAATCACAGACACCTTCAGCCAGGCCGATGGCATCAAGCCTAAAAATAAATTTTTGAATTATCCCTGATTACTCCTCCTTCTGAGACTATTTTTAAAGATCCTCAACACTCTCAGCCTACTACTCAGTCCAACCATGACAAGTGGGATCCTCTAGAAGCACTTTCTCAGTTGTCGAGCTAGGTCCCCTTTTAAGATCTCTTATGCATGTCACCTTATCACGGTGAGCACCTCATTACTTCTCTTTTTTCCATGAACATCTATTTTCCTCCTACTTTGGGATAGACTCCTGCATTGCATGGTTTCAAAAGAAAGCATACGTCGTCAATTTGAAGATTTTTCTGTTTATATGAACCTTACCAAAAACACTTAAACTTAAATCCATTTCCTCATAGCTGCTATGATTCCAGATGAAATCTTTCTTTGGGTAGATGATCCTCCACTTTTCATCTCCATATAAATTAGTCAAATCATGGTTAAGCATGCCCTCATCAAAAAATGTGCTCGAAAATGTGTGGCCTCCTTAGATTTCATCAAGGCTCTTTGTTACTCAATAGAACAACCTAAAAAACCACATGTACTACTTGCTAGGGATATGATCATCAACAGATGCCTCCCATGGGTTATATTTGGCTACCCATCACTATTCCTCCTAGGACCATATGTGTTAAATTCATGGTCTTTAATTTCCCCTTATCTTATAATATCCTCTTAGGTTAACCTTGGACCCATCGTATTAGTGCGGTCACTTCCTCTGCATATCAATGTGTCAAATTTTCTCATCAAGGTGATATCTACAAGATTAAAGGTGACAAAAATCCTTGGAACTGCGACACTCTTCAACAAAAAGGGACATATAAATTCCCGACCCTTGAAGAATCATCTGATATCCCATTTTATAAATATCAACGCTTCAACTATCTTGTTGAGTCTCTTTGTGGCAATGCGGGTCATCCGGAATTGGTTAGGTGTACACCTCCCAATATCTTGTATTCTGAAGACGACGAGCCCAATGAGATCATTGTTAGGATCAACACCTCTAATTTTTCTAGATCTCATCATATCCCAACTTCCTCCTAACTTGTAGCCTCATAAAAAGGAACCATCCATTCTTGTTACCATCTCATGTACATCTCAGCCTCCACCAGAGAAACAATTCAATTAGAAACCACAATTGACTCTTGTGCGATATATATCTCTACTCCTAACTATGATGATGATTACACTTTGGATGATCCACATTGGCCAGTCATGCCCAAATTTGGGATAGAGAGGTGCGACCGTTACTAAAAGACCCTTCAAATGACACCCACTCATGATGTGAATGTCATTCTTATACAAGAAGACTCCTCACACTTAGCTGAGCCTTATCCTAGCAGACCGGTGCATGAGCCTCATACAACTCTGTCGGCCTCACCCTCTCCTCACGATTCCACTACTAGATCACTTGACGTACCTCCTCATATAAACGAAGGGGAGTTTATATCCATTTTTTACTATGAAGCTAATGACCTTATGGATGAAAAATTAAAATATGTGTCGACATCATCCATTCACATCCTTCCCTACGTCCTGCCCTTATGGCTCCTCAACCCTTTGAGGAAGAGCCATATCATACATGGCATGAGGCTCCATGGCATGATGTATTTGATTGTAGAGCCTAAAAAAACACATGAAGAAGCTTGAAGTTGAGGTTAAAAAATATCAAACTTGGAAGGCTACATGGCCTTTCACCTTGGTCCCACTTTATTTTTCACAACATATCTACTGCTCACATACTGACGCATACTATCGGGTCATGCATAACAGGTACCCAATTTTTGAGTCCTGTTTGCTTGGAAGAAAGTGTAGAGTTGAATACTCTTGTAACCGTCATCCTTCCCCTAGACCAAATCGACCTCAATCAACTTATGGACCACCACCTCATCCTAATCCTCATCCCGTCATGGACAATGTTCGATATGACATTCTCACCCGACTAGAGGATCAGATAGATGACACCTTATTCACAACAAGATATGAGGTGCACCAATAGGTTGCTATCACACAACATGCCATAGAGGACCTCATGACTCGTTTCTGAATCAATATCTTAAATTAGGTTGACAATATTATTACCGATACTCTACGATCATTCACCCCTTGTGGCTATATATCTCCTTTATAAATACCTCGACAACATTTTTCTTTGGCCTTGGGCTCTCACCTCTGCTTAGGCTCTTGGCTACCCCTTGGGTTTTACACACATCTCCAAATATATTATCCTTTCTTGGGCTCTCTGCCTCGTTTGGGTTTATCATCACCTCTCTTTTTCCCTAACATCTCCTACCATTAGAATTTGGTCTTGTCCTACCTATTTTGGATTTCATTCTCCTGGCCTTTCCTTGGATTTGATTCATCCCTTAGGCTCAATTTCTTACTTGGATTTATTTACCTCTCTTATTCTTATACATACCTCATGGTTTTTTTCACTTTTTAGGTTTCTTCACCCTTTAGGATAATCATCCATGTTATATTTATTTTACCTTTGGATTTTATGACAGCACCTCTGACAGCTTCTACCAGCGGTTTTTTGTGCCTTTTTAGTTTTGTTCCACTTGGCTTTGACACTATGACACCTTATCTCTATGATCCTATGACACGACAACCATCCCATGGGCCCATAGCTAGGTGATTTATGTCTTATTTTATTGATGATTCTCTAGTGTTTCCTTTCATTTTATCTTCTCTAGGGTTCTAGTAGCATGGATTGTGCCCATACGTGGTAGGATGACCAACACTATTAGGTATGCATTGGTGAGTATATTTCATTTCAGCTAGTCCTTTATTTACTTTCACCGTCTACTTTCAATTTAAGTGTTATGTATCATTCTTTCCGTTGACCTCCCCATGTTTTACTATTGTGACATGTGGTAATAAATGGCTGGGGCATATGTATACACCTAATTTTTCATGCTTTATATTTCCATATATGTTATAAATAATTTCTCTTCCATGTTAGAGGTCATTAATGCATATATTTATGGGATCAGGTTCCTTAAGAAGCTCGTTCTGGGATAGGGGTATGGTTATTCATGTAACCATTGGGTTAGGTACAATACGTGGAGAGAGAATGGATTTTGGTCCTATTTATGCACCTCTTTTTCTTTTATCTTCTTTGCACCCTTCTAACACCTTACTTACACATGACCATATTATTTTTCCTTACATCACTTTTGTTTTTCATGAAAAACTAAACATACCACTTGTCCTTTCCCATCCCTAGCTGATGCCATCACCCATAGGTAATTACGTCGGCAAATTTTCAAACTCCTGGATGACACAATCACCCGCGGATGATTGCATCTATACAAATACCAAAAAACTATTATAAGACAATGGGGGATACATATAACACACAAAATAGAGATATACAAGAACTCACCATTTTCTCTACTATTTTTCATCAACTTGCATCTGCTTGCTTAGCTCTTGGATTTCTTACACCTTGACTCTTGGATTGGATCTTCTGCTTGTTAACTTGGTTTCTTTCACTCGTGCATCACCAATAGTGAGTTAGGTTAGGATTGTTTCCCCTTCTTCATCTAGAATCCATTCTCTCTTGGTGTATTGTCCTTTGGGAAATAAATGCATTAACAACCCCCCCTAGATTCTAATCCAGCTTGTCATTTTACAGAGATTAGTCTCCTATCTCTTTTCTTATCAATTTATGTTAACCTAGAATCTTATGCACATGTTATTTTAGCATACTGTTATTATGCTGCTTATCATATTTTTCATTCTTTACTTCAGTTAGCATAGATCTTGTATGTTTACTGTGTTCCTAATTACCCCCATAGTACTGATACCCCAATAGGGTTCCTTCCTCTTTCTAGATATTGGGCCTTGGAAACCATAGATTGACCTAGTGTAAGGGTTACTTGTCTTGAGTATGCAATCTTAGTGGTCCCTACACCCCCTTTAAATTCTATCTGTTATGTGTAGGTCTTTGTGTGTCTTTTACTCATTGCCTCAATACCCTAGTTGAATAAATGATACCCTCCTTAACTTCTTCCTAACCTCTTCCATTCATAGCCAAAACCAGAAATTCCTATTTGGAAGTAGTTAAAACCATTTTCCAACCATTTTTCCGCATTTATCCAATCACCAATGAACCTAACAGATTGCTAGTGATTATAAAAGAAACCTTAGGGATCTTGCTTCGAGATCCCTAAGAGATTACAGTGAATCTCTGTTGCATAAATAAGCCAGACGACCTTACTACAAGCACCCAAACGTCTTTAACACACCCATCAAGTCATCACAAGATTCAAAAGTACATGTAAGAAATTATAACATCATCAATCCATTTCTTCATCAAAGGTAAAAAAATATTCATATCCCTTAGTTATTAGTTACTTATAATTAATTTATGAAGCTCTGTATATCATATTAAGTTTTTGTTTTTGTCAAAATAGCCCTCTTACCAATATATCAACTTTTTACAGAGATCCTCGATGATTCACAGAATCGCATGTGATTTTTTTGATCACCACCAATTTATCAGATCACCAATGATCCTTGTTAGATTTAGCATTTTGTCAGTTATCGTCATATTCAACTTTTCTATCAAGTATTTTTTGACCTAATTTATTGACTTGCAAGATGTATTCTTCGTAGATGATTATTTCAGGTGTATCACACCCCATCAAAAGCATAGACAACCTCATGATTGTGCAAAAAAAATTTGTGTGGGAGAAGTTTAATATCATCCATGAACTCATCCTGTGCTTCATTCCCCCTACTCCCAAAATCAAGACATTAAGGAGAAACTTGAGATCATACATGAAGAATGAGAAGTCACAAACAATTCTGGTTTGACTATTTCGAGGACTTCCAGCTCGCCATAGCCCTATCTTGGGCTTCCTATCAAGTAGAACAATATCTTTCTATCCCTCTTGTATTCTAAATTAAATTTTAATTATCTTATTATCACATCTAATTACTTAATTGCAAAACACGAGTTGCCACCCTTAAAGGAAGCCTTTTGGATTCTTGGGATTGATCTTTTCTGATAAACTTGTCCAATCATTATCTAATATTTGTCTTATCTAGTTGTATTTGTATACATGTATTCTCACTTGGCAAAATTAGGAGTATCTTGCATTGTTCACGTATTCACTCATCCCGACATTGCATTTTTTAGCGCAGACATCGATAAACCCTGCTTTACTTAATTTTTTTGCATTTCAACATAATAGCAACTAACCCAAAAACACCATAAACATGGTGATCAAGGAGTTGTAACAGATGATTGATAAGTTGAATTTGGATAATATTCTAGACATTGTAAATATAGTTCCAGATAAGGCCACTAAAGAGCTCGAAGGATGGAATTAGCTGGAGAATATAATAAACATAGAATTACCAAAACTCATACCATCACCACCATAGGCTTGGATTTTAGACGCACGCAGAGGAACACATTATTCATTCTTTGATTTATATGGATAATTTCCCATATTATTTATTCTTATAGATTCTTTTAAATGTAATTTCAGTTATGGAGGCCATTCTTTTATTCTTTATATTTCCAAGGATGGAAGTACAAGCCACATGTAGAGGTTTAAGACTTCCCATAGGAGCAGAAGTGAGAGCATGATAGGTTCTAGGAGTTATCTAGATAAGGCTAAAAATAGGAAAATCAGAGTTGGCGTGAAAGACAAGAAAGCTCCAGAAATATACTTGGAATAAAAAAGTACATGCAGGTTGATAAAGCACATGGAGGATGATAAAGCACATACATCTAATTATAAGATCAAAGTATGAATGAGATCAAGCTATTTATAGTACAAATTGAAGATTAAATTAGGAGTTTAAAGGCATGCGGTCTATAGCCAGGAAGTCTATTAATAGAGTTAAAGTATGTAAATGGTGAAGGACAAGTCCCCACAGTGTATAAATAGATATGCACACTCATTATTAAACCATCATGTGTGTAGCAGATAGATGGATGAGTCGTGTTTAGTATGTGACAGAGTCTGTATGAGGTGTGTCCATCATTACTGACTATGTAATACTATGTTATTGTGATGTAATGCTCATATGTTTGTAATGGTGAACATTGTGTGGGTTACAAGGTTTAGGAGAAGTGAGCATGATGTAATTGGCATTCAGATCCTACTGATAGTTATTATGAATGAAAGATCAAAGCTCTTTTTGCTCTTACTTATGGGTTGTGCTTTTCTTAATTGTGTGTTATTATTTACTTTATATTCTACCTTATCTTGCGAATTGGTTTGTTATGAATCCACATCTTGTATGAATAACTAAAGAGGGATCTGGTAGTTGTGTGCACTTCGGGTGATCACTTGGACATTTTTTCGAGAGATATGCCAGCGCACCTGACTAGGTGTTGGTAAATAGATAGGCTACAACCTAGGTATTGGCCATAAAATAAAAATGGTATATATAGGTGGTAATAAGGAGTAGTTAATCATTATATGAAACATTTGAGTCTTGTTATATGATTTGGAGGTTTCCCTCTATAAGTGGATAAGATATTCTACGTGCATATTGTGATCATTTATATACAATTTGGTGTTATTTTATGTTCTATTGCTGTTGATATTCATATTGATCCAAGCAATTTTATTACAAGGTGTGGTACATGCATGCATTTTATTCCCACCCTTTTCTTTCCATCTTTTCAATCATGTCATGACATATGATTGTAGGAAAGAAGAGTTTTGTATTGGTTCCCCTTTAAGTTTTTCCTTCCCTTAGAATTATCCTCCCTTAAACCCCTTCTTCAATGCCCCTCTTCCTCCATCCCAATTTCGACCCCTCTAGTTTCACTTTTTCGATGCATCCCCTTTGGCATTTCCATCGTACATTTCACATACAATTGCTAGTAAGTTAAATGCTAAGATGTTTGGTAATATGATTTTAAAAAGAAAATGTTTACACTATGGAGGAGTAAAAGATACCAACACATTAAGGCTTAGCATTGTGTATGATTCAAAATATGCTAAAAAAATGATACTTGACATATATAAATGAGATTAATCATTATGATTACATACAAAAAGGTTGTGTTGCATATAAATACACAATTAATCATATTCACTATACACATATTGCACTTTAGTCAATACATACACCATTAATAGTGATAGGATTCATTACATAAATTAAGCTAAAATTAATTATAGTCCTTACCTAGACATGGTCGAATGTATTATTTACATACATGGTTGAATGTAGTATTTACATATACAATTAGCATTGATATACTGATAAACACAATATACCTATTGGTTGTACAATATTTACACAGTTTTTTTGTATATACATACATACATACATACATACATACATACATGTACATAACCACATTACATATATATACATTATTGCACATATGTACACATATAATTAATCATACTTATCACATGTATAATTTAGTATATTCATTAAATACATCATTGATTATACTATAGATTTCCTACAATGGCAATCAAGGAGTGTAATTGCTCAAAAAAAACTCTTTATTTGTTAATTAATGTTTAGTGGTTAAAATAATATATATAATATTATAATGCTTGACTCATGTTTAATACATAAAATAAAATATATGATTATATATTTATATATGCAAATGTAATTTATTTAAAAAGTGTGTAAGATCATTAGTATGGAATAAATAAACGAATAAACATGAAGCTCTTATTGCTAAAGAAATTCATAAGTAACTATCACAATCTGTATATTAGTATCTCAAACCCTAAATCAACTATGCACAACACACACACACACATATACATTACAAATATATAGGTTAAGTAGTTGGTACGACAGGGTAACAGGCCCAGGTACGGGTATGGTACCTATTCAGTACGGATACGATATGTACCCGGGAGCAACCAAGGTATGACCGGGACCCCCCAGGTACGCATTCGTGCCCAAACACGCTTTTTATTTTTTTTTAAAACACATTTGTAAGCACTTTTAATAATAAAAATAGAACTTTATTTTATTTATAACCCTAAAATTTAAATAGAAACAATAAAACATAAAAACAAAACATAAAAACAAAGAAACTTACCTCTCCTTCTTCATTTCATCTTTGCCTCTCTAAACTTTCATTTTGCTTATCTAGGGTTTGATACTTCATCAAGCATTGCAATAATTTTCCTAAGCTACTATGAGTGTGTATTTGTTGCCCAGGTCATTGAGGAGCTTCAAAGGAGGAGGATTTGTGGATTATTGAGTGAAGGTAAGGTTTAATGTTTTGTTATTTAACTTTTAAGTTTGATTTTCATTTTTTATTTTTGTTTTGTTATTTAATATTTCACACACTTCATGATTTTGTTTATGTATAGTATAATTTTTTTAATTTTTAAAATATAGTATTGAAAAGTCTTCAATTTTTTTTTTCATTTCTTTTTCTCATTTCTTCTTAGGTTGTTGAGATTCGATTTACATCACACACACTCGTATTGAGATGAATTATGAAGGTGCAAGAGGCACTCAGTAAGATGGTAACTTCCAACCTACATGTTATATGGAGGCAAGCAAACAATGTACGGGATAAAAAAGTGAAGGAAATGATCTTAGATGACACTTTGTGGGATCGAGTAGAATATTTGTAGAGTTTTATTGAGCCCATTATGAGCATGATCTATTTTACTGTCATGGATCAACCATGTCTAAGAGAGATATATGATGGTATCGACTCAATGATTGAGAATATTAAATCCATCATAAATGCAAAAGAACAAGATCCTAAGGATTTTTTTTTCAAAGAAGTATAATCAATCCTCATTGAGTGGTGGAACAAAATGACTACCCCACTACATCTAATTGCTTTTGCATTGAATCCTAGATTCTACAACATAGATATCCTTTCCTTTCCGAGGATGATGGCACCATACAAGGATACAAAAGTCAGTGAGGGATATATGGAAACGTTGTCTAGGCTCTTCCCTGATCTTGAGGCCGATGCCATGGTTATGATAGAGTTTTTCAATTTCATATCTGAAACAGGTCATGTTAGGAAATAAGGGATAAAATATGCGGAATAAATCCCTCACAAAATCGCAACAGTAGAAAATAATATGCATAAATTATTACAGATGTCAAATAAAATTGCAGAATAAAATAACACAACACAAAGAGATAGTATTTAACGTGGTTCACCTAATTTGGGCTACGTCTACCAAGAATCACTTGCTCATATTTTATTACAAGCCACCGCTCTCTCAATACAATACCCAGATCCATTTGGAGCTATGCTCAACAAACTCTACATAATTCACAGCCGAATTCAAAACACATCTGCAATACATTTACTTGTACATCTATCATATGCATAAGACCATATAAATAGACAACTGCTTAAGCAGAGTTTTACAAGACCGTGGGTATCAAAACCATGGGCAAAACTCGTCCCATAAACCTATGGGTCAAAAAACTCACCCATATGAGAAAAGCATGTTTCCCGATATGTCGGGTGCATTTTTTCGAGGCCAAAAAATTTTACGCCAAATTTTTTTTTTTCAAGGGGTACGCCCCCGAACCCCGGACAAGGATATATTAAAAGTGTACAGTACTCTTAGTGTACAGTCCAACACTTTCACACATGAAAATAGGCTCCACAACCTAACAAGTCATAGCCTTTTTTTTCTTTTTGGAGAAAATACAAGATGGATGCTCATATGTGGTGGGTTCCATGGTGATGTATCATTTTACTTGTAACCTCTTACACGCCCCCGAACCCCGACAAGGATATATTAAAATCAAGGTATTTACACGAGTAAGTCATAACCTTTTTTTTCTTTTTTTTTTATTCTCTTTCATTTCTTTGTTGTAACTTAACTTCAAGTTTTTTAAAATTTAAGTTTGAGTGTTTAAGTTTGAACTTTGCATTGAATTTGCCTCAATAGGTTGCAAGTTCATCTTCCTCTGAGCGCAACTGGAGTACATATACCTTCATCCACTGACAAACACGCAACAAGTTGGGGACTAAAAATGCTGAATATTTGGTATATATACATTCCGACTTGCTCTTTTTATCCCACAAGTAGTCGTAGTATAAGGAAGGGTCAACAAAACATTAAGATATTGATCCATAGATAGTTGACTTAGATTCTTCCATTTCCCACTTGTCAATAGATGATGAGGGATTGGAGACTTCTTTGGCACCTCGAGACCTACATACACAAGGGGGTGCAACTAGTAGTGGCCCTAGTGGGAGTGGTTTGAGTCCATGTGGTTCTAATGAACCACATAATGATGATGATGTTGATGTCGATGTTCTCGATGAAGAGGAATATGATTAATATTGAAATATAGTTTGAACTTTGATAGTTAGAATTTGGTGTAATAAATTTAATTTAATATATCATGACATTGTATTTAATTTAACTTTTAAGATTTCAACAAATTATGAGTTGTATGTTGTGGTTATTTACTTATTTAGCTTATAACTTATAAGCTATCTTGTCTTTCATATGCATAATATGTGGTTAATACCTTAATTCCTATTTAGTACCAATGCAGTATCCAGGGCCAAACTTTTTTCTTGTATCTGCATATCGGAAACTCTGTACCTGTACCCATATCCAAAACGTATTGGCTACTTACACACACACACACACCAAGATATATCAATCTTGAGGTGTCTATATTGAAATTCTCATATAATTTAGATATGCACCTCTATCTCTCAGTAAACAATTTAGTTTAAATCCGTAAATATAATGATTACATACATAAATGCAAATCTACAACTACAAAATATAAGATGCCCACTAGTTATACATAAAAAATCATTGAATATCATGTATATGGGCATTCATTACATTCAAATTATGTACATTTTTTTTTATTGAGCACCATTAGGGTGTCTTACAATTTGGCACTAGATTACATAGTTTGATGACATATTTTCCTAACTTCTGCAGCAAACATATATATCTAACAATGTAAAATAAGCGAACAAACTAAACCAATGTTCACCTTTAGCTAAGCAACTATGGGTAAGGGGCATCCACATTATCAAAACTCGATCCATTGTGGGCTCATTGAAAGATATACATCAATACCAATAGATGAAGGGTATGTACATTGTTAAAATCAATCATTGCATTAAAATTTATTACACAGTTAATTGTGAATACCCTTTGGAAAAATAATAGTAACACAATGACATGAAACGACGTCTGCAATACTTTGTTATTTATTTTGAGTTGTTACATGAGGATTATGTTTAACAAAAGTCACTTATTGGGGGGATAATAACATTTGTTCAAGGAAGTGAATGTGAATTATGGTGAAGTTATGTGTGTGCTGCATTTAGCAACATCTCCTCCATGACCTCCATAGAATATGTAATTGCCCCATTGAGCAAAGCCACCATCATGGCTTACTCCATAACAATATGGTCTACTATGTATATACTCATAACTTCCTCCATACAATATTTTACCACCACCCTTAAATACTCCCAAATTTCTAACATATGCTACATTTGGATAACCACTCTCACCGAATCTTCCACTGCCCATGTTTGTTTTCGAATGTGGGGTTTTCTTCTGAACTTGAACTTCTCCTCCCCATTTCACTGTATTGCTTTTTGGTAGAATGTTTGGTACTAATTTTGCAGGCAGGTAACATACTGGTTTGGAGCCCACATATACAACCCATGCCGGGGGATTTCTTCTTTCCCGAAAAACAAAGAAAAAGAAATAGCTATATCTTAACACTGTTTATACAGTATGGCTATTAAAATTCATTATATGTATATAAATTTTACTCACATACTATATAGCTATATCTAGTTCTACTTGCTTTGATTTGTCTCTGTATACAGACACGTGTGATAATGGTTAGCCAAGATAAAGTGGAGCATCTTTTTCCATCACCAACCCTGGACACATTAGATCATAGCGACCTCTTGTATTGACAGAATCACCCTACAATTTCACCAAAAACAATAAATTACCTCACCTCAGCATATCCATGGAACACAAATTATGTATGCATGTACAATTTTCATCCTCACCGACCATTTTACAAAAAAATCTCCTCTTAGCATTTGTGTAGAGAAATTCAGAAACCTACATTGATCCCAAAATATTTTCAAAGTATAGTCATCAATCAAAATTAGTTGCGAAATTGAAAACTAGAACATAAGATGCGCCAATATTTGGAAATTAAACAAAAAGGCAAATCATAAAAATAATTATTAAAAACTATTTATTCAATACCACTCAATACATACAATCTCAAATAAAGCTAACCTTAATTAAAATTGTAAAAATTATAGAAATTATTGTGTAAAAAGGTGAATAGACACATACTTGGCAGTCAGTTTCTATTGTCTGAATTTTGTTTTCACCATATTCCACCCCAATCCGTACACTCAACACCCCACTTGCTTTCTCCACACCTCCTCCGCCATATTTAAGGCTTGCCATGGCATTCTTGCCAAACATTTAATACATTTCATGAATTCCATATTCACACAAATATCAGATATATTTGATGAGAATAATAATGGTGGTAGTGGCACCTCGACTACTGTAAACGCATCATTGTTAACGGTGACAAACTTAGCCACAGATCCAGCTGCTCTAATTTGAACATGTTCATGTTTGATCTCCCTCACTTGGAGAATTCCCTCTGGGCAACCCTTCATTGAAGAGGGTTTCACTTTTCCATCCCTCCCACTCTTTTTAAACTGCACTCATAAATACCATGTTAAATCTAGCTCAAACAAAATGATTTCCATGTAGATATGAATTAAAGAAGAGCGAGTCACACGTTACTGAGCACAGGATTGAGGGATATCTGATCCTCATGCTTCACACACAATATGGTGTCTCCATTCTCATGCTGCAACAACATTTTCACACAGATGATTAGGCAACAATTTTACAAACTAAAACAAAAATCTTCTCAAATAATGTTACCTCATACTTGTGCACAGCAGGAGGATTGATGTAATTGACATATTCGTCGATGGTCATATTGTGTAAATCAGGAGGCATTGCCAATCCGAACATCATTAACAGCCGTAGAAGAAATAAGAAGTAAATTAAGGTCCCAATTAAAACAATGGGAGAAGCCATGAGTAGCAGCAGTCTGCACAATCTGTAGAATATATGCTGCTTTTATATCATGGTCTGAAACCCTGGAAATCTGTGTAACTGACTTATCCCTTTAACTAAACTCTGATTTTAGAGTCATCAATCATGAAATATCTCTTGGTTTTAGAAAACACTGCCTTACAAATATCTCGACTTATAAATATGACGATAGCTTGCCGATTCGCCTGCTTACAAAATGTTATATATTTATTGCACATTCAATATTAAGTATTGAATATTAAATATTTAAGATTATTATTCCTCTAAAAATATTACTATTGGAACTGCACATTATATTAAAAATAATGATATGAGTTACAAGAGCGGGGGCGACCAGAGAACTCACGGTCCCACAAAAAGCTATGAGGGCACCATGAAACACCAAGAAGGCAACAAAAAACGTCAGAATGGCTACAAATAACGAATAACACTAGCAAGTGTCGCAGTTGAAGAAATCCAATGAGAAGGTGTAGGAAGCTCACAGTGCCCCTTCTTGTCATTACATTTAGTGACAAGTGTCTAATTTTCTGGCTAGAGAGCCATAACCGGGTGGGAAACCGCCATGTCAGAACATCCTTGATCATGATCTGAATCTGAGGATTCATAAACATGAGATCTCTTAACACTTCCAACGATTCGTAAACAACCAATTTTTTATCTTCAATCACAGACCCTTATCGTCAATTACTTCCTTTTACCGAATTCACTCCGTAATAAATAAACTTTAAACAAGCAACACAACAATTAAAACCACACTGCACAAGGGTTGATAACGGAGTTCGGCAGAATAGCTACGTCTCCGGGTTCGCAAACTAGCTGTATCAATCCATTATAACGATCCGGATATAAGTACATATTAAACTTACATTACTACAATGGAAGTTCAACTGAACATGGTGTTCCAATTGATCCTTTGGATCCGAACTGGTCTTGGAAAGTATGGTGCTACAACATAGCTCCTGGGCCTGAGTTGATTCCGCAGAATCCGAACTGGTCCTTGGAAAACTACGTGCTTTCACACAAATTTCCGGATTTGATACCTTAAGAAGACCTCAACGCTTCCGTTGCACGACAAACTAACCTGTACATAGTGCTTAGTCTCTAGATATCAGAAGACAACAATGATCCTCCTTCACTCTGTTGCACGACATAAATAAGCCTCTATGCAGAGCTACGACTGATTCGATGTATGGTGTTGATGATGACCTCCTTTCACTCTGTTGCACGGAAAAATAACCTCTTCGCAGAGTTAAGTTGATCCAGTGTCGCCAACGAGCTCAATAATGGTTTTGACACTCCTCAGTAGCAAACTATATTGGTGATACGTCTAACGTACTAACGATTTGAGCTCTAGTATGAGTGTATCCTTCTTCGATGCTTCTTCACGTCCCTTGGCCTCACGGCGTCTCCGAGATCCAGCATGAGAATACTCTGATCGATGAGTTAACAAATAATAACTCCCGCATTTTTACACATGCCTATAATAATAAGACTTATTTCTTAATCATGCCGATAACAATAATATCAAACTTACATCATGTGCCTATAAAAAAATATAGGACTTCTCATATATTTGCCTATAATAGATAATATAGGCCTTTCGGCATCTTAATGGGGGCCTTTATATTTCATCCTAATCCTTCTTATAATTCCACAATGCCAATAATAATAAATAGGACATATTTTTCTCCTCTAAAATAATGGCCAATAAAAATAAATAGGACTCCATTATTTTTCTCCAATCGTGCCTTAATATACTAAGGCTCCTCAATAATGTTCTCCACTTCGAATGGGAGAATTTCCTTCACATTATTCTCCTCTTGCTTTTTTCTAAGCTCAGGAGGAGCTTCTTGTTTAGAATGAGGAGAGGAGAGGATTTTATAGCCTAGGCGGGACTGATTTATTTGGTATTATACCACATCGTCCAATTCATAGCGAACCAACTCGGTTAGCTGAGTGTGTTTGGCCGGTGTGCTTCTAAAGTGGTGGTCGCAAGGTCTAACCCCTCCCCCTCTATTTCTCTGGGTCAATTTCGTTAACCGTTGTGCCGTATTCGCTATTTGTTGTCCAAGTGGGCTCTGACCCCTCCATCCGCGTCTGGGTGTCCCGCCACATCACCCTGTCACCATGCTCACCCGCCACATCCTGAGCCTTCCGCCTAATCTGTCGGGTTTGATTTATCGGTGGGAATTTTTATTTCACATCTGTGGGGGTAGCGATAAAATAAGCCTTTATAAGGCTTATCCCCAATCTATTAACTTGTGGATGCGGCCATGTTCCTCGCTTTTGTTGACTGTTGTGTTGGCTTGACTAGTTGGTTATAGGGCTCGCTGAGTTAATGACATGGATGGCTCGTTGAGTTGTGGATAGCTCGTAACTCTAACTCATTGCTTTCACTCACTGATCGAGCTCGGTATTCAGCTCGTCCCATGGCTCAGGTGATGTGGCAATGTGGTGGCCTGAGGACCCACCACCTTGGAAATATTTTTTCCGTCCTTTTGACGAAGATGATGATCGAGTGTCAAAAACTGGGGGTCCAAAACATGAAATCAAAATTTTCACCTTTCCATACGAATTCACTTTTGTCACGTCGTTGTCTGATTGGTTAGTTGACTTTTTCGAGTCCAAACTGTGACCACACTTTGACCAGCGACAACTTTTTCGTACATGCTCCATTTCCAGCATTCTTGCAGATGTCAGAAAGATATCGGAGTCTACTTCCACACTCTGACAATCCTATGAGTTTTTAGGATGTTTTTTTCCTATGAATTGTCCCCTAGATCATCCAAGCCCCCGAGGGGAGGAATCACCAATATGCAAGTCCCTTGCACCATCAAGGGGAGGGATTTATGTGTTTTTCGTGAGTTATGAAAGGTTTCCAACCTTTCAACTTGGATGGAGGAGATTTCTTGTTTCATGTCATGGGGCACAGTTGAGGAAAAGCCTCTTGAATGTGTCCAATTTGATGACACAGACGATAATGGAAGGAAATGTTCTCATAGTCCAAAAGTTGTACCTACTTGAAATCTTCAAAAAACAACTCCATTTTATCGGGAATCCCTTTGTTGAGATCCACCTTGATGCAAATACATGCATAGGTGAACAATCCTTATTTAGACCACTCATCATCCATCTTAATGAACCTACCAAGAACATTGCCAATATCATCACATATTGAAAGGTGCCAAAAGGGGAGCGAAAGATTTGGGAGATGTACCCAAACCGACATCTTAGAAACCACTATAATAGCAAGATGAAACTCCAAAAACCAAGGAGTAAGAAAAAGGACAACCCTACTCCAAAACCAGGGACACTTGTTAAGAACCTGTTGATAGTCCTTCAAAAATAAAAAAATAGACAATGAAAAACCCCTATGCACATAATCGAATCTCATAATCACTTGACCAATTGGAGTGGATCCATTTGTGTAGTTCTTCTGTCTGAGGAAAAAATCCATTGGAATGACAAATAAGTGCCAAATATTTAAGGGCAGAGATGGATTTGGCAACCTTAGAGAGAGAAACTTTAACAACTGGTGTGACATTCAGCTTGTCCTCAATATAAGCGCTGGGAGTATTACCAAATAAACTAGAAGTAGCTAACACATACTGATAGGAACCTGCAACATCCTATCATTTGTCACAAAGGGAAGCTGCAAGAAAGGATTTATGAATGGACACATCACCCCTCGTAACAGCCATGGAAAGAGAGAGGAGCAACACCGTAAACCCTAGCAGGGAAAAATATTCTCTCTCAAAACACAACTGCTTCAACAAAAACACCATTCCAGTAAAAATATGGATAGTAAAAAAACAATATTTATTGTCATTGGAGAATGGATAACACTTAGTATTAAAATTTCCATATTGAAATAAGAATATTTATTATTAGTTGAAAGAATAATAATATTAAATATTTCATATTCAATATTCACTATTTAATATTAAATATGCAAACAACAATAAATATATAACATTTTTTAAAGAGGCGTATCAACCTTTAATGATATCAAAAGCGTTATTTCTATTATTATTATCAATATTTTTAGGGACTGATGATGATGATAGTAATAATAATAATATTAACATCAATTAGCATAGATAATTTAGATATATTATAGCAAATGTATCTATATAAAATAAAACAATACATATCGATTTCAAGTTTCTTAGATTAGATTTTTTACATACCGCATTAATCAATAACTTCATTAAATTCTCTATTGATTAGTCAACAGACACTTGGTCCATTGGTGAAATTATTATCCTCACATAAAGTCCATAAGAGATCAATTTCTACTGAATGCAAAGGCTCATAATGCCTCAATACGAAGAGTCAAGCAATTGATGCCAAGATTGTGCCCTAGGTGATTTTGATGGCGTGGATTCCCCTTCCCTGTAGCTGCTTAGTTGAATGTTCTCACTGATTTAGTTTGTATGCTTACTCAATATTGTAATTTCGCCATATGTTTCCTCTGAAACATGTGTAGAGATGTCAATGATCTATGTATGTCAGTGCCCATTATAATGCTTCAACATTCAATCCAAAAACAATTTCTATTAATCTGCTATTGATTTTTGGCAAATGGAATCAATTTAGTTGTGATATTGTGTCATTATTAAAAAAATCTATTTGAGAAAAATGAGCACAAACATTATTCTATGGCCAAGATTTAACTATTTTTTGATTGAATTCTCCAACAAAAAAGGAAAAAAAAACATTTAAATGACAGTCTAATGGAAGTCAAATTTATGGATAGATTGTCCCGCGATGGTCAAATGAACGTCAAATTTAATGTTAAGTATAAAAGTGAACTACTCAGTCTATTACAATCTTGGCTACCATTGTAGGAATGTCTCTTGGCATAATAATAATAATAATAATAACAAATTCTACTATTGTGTGTTTCTATTATTAATAAATTTTAATTTGTAAATTATTAATTTACATAAAACTTAAATTTTGTAATAAATTTGAAATTTATAACAATTATATAAATTTTGTAACAAATTTATAATTTATAAACAAACTCATAGATATCGAAGTTAATATTTAAACCTATTAAATTTATAAATTTTTAAAATATAATAGTTTAAAATAAATTTTCAATTTATATTAATTTTTCCATTTATTACGTCGAAGGCGTGTCTAAAGTTGAGTTAGATCTCAACAACAAATCTCTCTAGATTGACCAAGTTTCACCACCCTCCTTCGCCCACCTATTTTGCATGCATGTATCTTGTGTTGGATCCCCCTGACACTGACCTTCTCTTGCTCCTCTTGCTTGTCTCCGTTTACATGTGTGTCACGTCCTTGGTTCATCATCTGCCATGTTGTGTCCCCGCCACTTGCCATGTATGTATATTTACAAATTTTCATTCCTTTTTTTCTTGTTCTGTTTGTACCGGAAGGTCCCAGTTTCCTTGTTCTTTGTTTTCTTTGACCATTATGTTGTCGTCCCTCATTGGAAGCTTCCTCGGTTGCATAGGTTTGACTCATTTCCTTGTTTTCCTGTTGGCCCTTGAATTTTTCTCATGGAATTTAGGTTTTCCCGTTATACATGTTGTTATCCATTGTCAACCAGTAGGAACCAAATCTTCCTTTTAATTTTGATTTTGGGAGGTGTTAGAACCAAAACGTCAGGATAATAGCCTTTTTTCTCATGGTGCTCTGCCCAGAATGGTTCCACAAAAAAACTGTAGTTTTGAATTGAATATTTGTTTTTGTTAACATAGTATACACGATTTGATTTCAAGCAAAACAAGAATACCTCTGTATAGAAAAGCAATACCTTAAAAAATCTAAATAATTTTAGATTATGGGTGTCCATATAGGGGAGAGGCTATTTAACATAAAGAGCTTCCTAATTGTTTCACCAACTTATTATCTTGTATAGTGGTGTGTTGGTTAGCATAATTATATCATGTTTATAATAATGTGGTATTATAAATCTATATTATTAATATTTGTAGATAAAACAAGATAAAAATAGCCTAGTGATTGCTAGGCTCAAACAATAGTTTGTTGTTGTACACACCCAAAATTGCATGGTGTTACATTGGCGGAATGGTAAAAATCCCCTATGATGATAAATTTCGTTTCCAGAACAAATGATGACGTCCAATTCCCATTTCCGTATTTAGAGCATGCTTATGTGAATTATTCTTCTCTACTTCTCAATTCCTTAGCTTTACTTGCTTTCGTAAACACTTTTCGCTGCTTTTCCTTATCATTTTCCCTTTAAGTTATGTAATCGCTAGTCTGCTTGGAGCAACGGGTACAAAACTATTGTGACGGTTGCGTAACCGATGGTCTGCGCATATTGGTGGTTATGTGCAATTTTATCCGAGACTCAAACTTTCAATTCCGTACGTGTGTTGCAAGCTTCTTAGTGTCTTTCGCACACATTTCTCAACCATTTCCCCTGATTCTAAGCTTTTTGGATGCATATGAAATTCATCTTCCATACTTACTATTCTTAGAATGTTGACTACCCCTTCCTAAGATGATCTAGCATTTCTTGCTTGCCAAGTGTGTTGTAATTCTTCCATATTATTTTTCTATAAAAACCAAGCTTTTTACCAAAGCATTGGTTGGATATTCTTGACCTTTATTGCACCATTACTCAACTGAAATCCTACCATAAAGTACACAAACAACTCATTCTTTTCTTTGTTACTCTTTTTCTTGCATTTGTTACCACTCTACCTACAATTGGTCTTATCCAACGCTCTTCATGTTCCCTAACTTTCTTCCACAACTAGCACAACTCCCTAGACCAATTAGACTCGTCTATGGAAAAGAAGATGAGGGGATGAAGAGAAGTAAAACAAAAACATATGGAAATATTCATAGTTCTACATATCCAGGTTAGAAGTGTTATTCAATTTCTTCAAAGCTCTTTAATATAGATTTAAATTGTTTGTCAAATCAACAATTATTTTAAAGAAACTAGAATTAGCAAGTTATTCCTTACCTGTAAGTAGCTTCTACTGATATTTCCTTCTCAGCTCATCCTTGTGGATTTTCCTGAGAAATTATTTGGAGGAAGTTCTAGTGCACAATATTTCTTCATTTATTTCTTTTAGAATACATGTATCCTTAATTTTATTTATCAAGTAGATTTCAAGTGCACACGAACAAAGATTTCATTGAAACATTCCTCCATGCTTATCCTTGTGGATCTGCAAGGGAAAAATTTTGAGGAAGCTTATGTGTTTGTTCCACTTTTGTTGTATTTCTTCACAATTAGTTTTCTGTGCAATTCATGGTCTTACTAGGGAAGTCTCATGGGAAGAATAAATTGCTTCTGGGAAGCTTTATTTCTTCCCATGATTATGAGGTGAGACAATTAAAATAAGTAGGTAATCCACAATTATAAATTGGAAAAGATATTGTTTAAGTTAGATTAAGATCCACATTCAACAACAGAGGAATAGCCACATCATGTTATTCAGTGTTCATTTTATTTTAGCGTAGAAGTAGATTTGATTTAATTTAGAAGTAATTTCCTTTGTCTATATGTTTATTTTATTTTATTTCTAGTAAAAAATAAAATCCCAAAACATAGCTTAGAAGTAATTAGATTTGTTTTATTTATTTTCATTTGAAAGCTTCTTCGAAAATACCAAAAAACAAGTAGTTAGTTTATTTTTGTGCTTCTTTGATTAAATAGATGCAATCAAATTTAATTAAATGAAAGGAGAAATCAATCAATTTTTTTTTTTTTTTAATTTAGATTTGTTTACTTTATTTATTTAAAACTAAGAATCTAGATTAATCGGATTTGGAAGGAACAAAACCCCCTCATTTCCATAGCGGTCTAGGCTACCCGATCTTAGCTTTAATCCCCTTTGGTTTCTTGTGTGCTTTTCTACCTCCTTAGTTCCTTATTTGTTTTCCCACATGACCATTTAGGATCCACGATAGCCAAGATGTAGAGTTTTTGACCCAACCATGCCACAACCAAACATAGATAATTTCCTGACAGACATTGACCAATGCTTACATCATCTTATCTTCAAAACTACCCCAGTCCCACCGAGCATTATTCAATAGCTAATTGAGTTTTGAACGAAGAGGTAGACATTGCCAAGGAGTTCTAGGAAAACCAACTAGGTAAAGACTAGATTTTTCCTCAGCCCATAACTCATCATATCTTCATGAACCTCTTCGGAGAGGAATTCATAGACCACGAAGGGAAATTTCCCCATGTTCCACAACCAACTAGAGTCTTGTTCGGTTCTACCGATATTGACCATGATTTGCGTACAATGATCATCCTTGATCGTAGCATTTCCCATGAGCAAGTAAGACAGACGTTTATTTCCCTCAATGAACAAATACCCATATTTCTTGTTGAGAACATTAGTTGCCTTTGTTTCTTGTTGTCACTTCCATCTATTCCACCTACATCTCATTTACCCATCCTACTACCATCCCATTCATTTCATTCTGGATATCCCGACATGACCTCAGGAGTTCGCGTGTGTCTAGGATTCACATGTTGATTCTCAAGTGTATAGTTACCTATAGAAAAAATAGGTGACTGATCCGTGTGGCCGCTAAGCTACATCAAAGATTTTTATGTAGTTTACAGTAATCTGAAATAATAATAGTGAATTGTAAATATTTCAGGTTAAAAAAGAAGAATTATAGCGTAGCGGCTAGGATAGAAAACTATTTCATGATTGTGTGTTTTATGATAGGAGTAATCAAATTGGAAAGCTACAAATTATAATAAATAAATTTTGGGTTTATATATAAATACATACATATAAGTGTACAATTGTGTATTAGTATATTTAACAAAACCCTATTTCTCGCCAATAATACGTAGCATATTGATTTATTTTATTTTATATGAAATCAACATCACCTCTATACCACAAATAATACACTTCCAACTTCTTGAAAGCCATCATGAGTGTGAATTATAGGAATAAATTACATGTACATATACAGGGTGAGAATACCTACAACTAATGCTATAGTTGTTTATGCAATTTATTACTTTTTTTGGTTTTGCTTGTGCGAGATACCTGCCTATAATTTTTTTATGACCACATAGCTACTTTTCACATATTCAATTTAAACACTATCTTTGCATGTTTGAATATATATACCTTATTTTGTGGCCTCTAGCTGATTTCGTAGTTTAGGGGTCCCCAAAATTTTGTTTCGCACCTAAATTCGTTGTGTATCCAACCTGTAGTTGGCTCCTATACGAAAACACGTTTAACATCCCCTCCTCTGTACCTGCCCTTTTATACATTAAGTTTAGTAGCAGGGGCGCTCCAAAATAATTTTATGCTTATATAGGTACTAACCTCTCTTGGTTGGTGTATAACACATGTTTCATATCAGTACCATCATTGGTTTTGTTGCTCCAACTTTTCATTACTGTGTAGTTTACCTCTTGATTTTTATCTTGTAAATGAATACAAACCTATAAATTTACCTTGTTATATACCATATTACTATAAATAATTGTTATTTACATTGCATCTATTGTTGTATACTCACAAAAATGGCCACGCCCACTAGCCCGTTGCAGTTGGTTGCCATAACAACCATTAACGAATTACATATGTATAATATGAATTGGATGATTGAAGCTAAAGTAAATTGTAAAAGGAATTGTACAAATCCATGTCAATGAAAAAGGGGAGGGTAAGGTTATGAATTTGAATGTATTTGATACCCGTGGTGATGACATTAACATCATTTTCTTCGGAAATGCAACTTTTTAAGGACATAACCCAAAACCCTATTAGACACAGTGAACCATAAAATGAACCCCTCATTTTCCCAATGAATACACATAGGATTAAAATTATTAACACACTTAGGTTAGCAATGAATAACCCAATGGTCAAATTTGAAAAAATGGTGAAATAATCAGACACACACTGCTCGCTATGTTTGGGTTTATGTACCTTAACACCTCTTCATAATTCTTCTAAAGGGACAACAACCAAAAAACCATGAAAAGAAATAGGGAACACCTCATTAATTAGAGATATTGATACATGGTCATCTTCAAATGAGACCAAACAAATTCAATTCTTGGGTTATAACGTCAATGAGGTCTAGTTGGGCATATGGAAGCTCAAAAGTCACAAAATGGCAGTTGTGGGGTAAGAGGGAGTTACATGAAATGATGAGATTCAAAAATATGAGTTAAAAAAACAAAGATATATGAGGAGAGGGAGCCAGCTTTAGATCATTCCTCATTTGGAGGATGAGGGGGAAGGTTTGAGAAGGAATGAATATTCATATTTTGTATGAAAATACAGATTAAGGAGAAAAACTATGTCCTATTGTTTTGAAAGGACTATATTTGCTTAGTGTGTGAACTTAATTAGCTTTTATAGAACGTGAACATTGATTCCATAACATGAAAACGTGAGATTGATTGATAAGTGTGCCCTATGAGGAGATTCATTACATATACTCAAATTTAATGTCTTCTTTAGAAGGTTGTACCTTGTTCTGGTAACTGAGTAAGTCCTGAACTCTTATGCTGATTGATAAAACTGTATTGGATTTTGAAAAAAAAATGGTGAGTGTGATAGTTGATGCATGTGGTGATGTATGTGTGTGATGTGTTAGCATGACCTTAATAGGCCTCAAAGATTAAATAACTCAATATATTCCTTTACATGATGATTGTGAATGTGGATAACCAGGGGTGCTATGTTCATGGGAGTTGGGTAAAATTTCATGCATGAATGATTGTTTATTCCATTGTTAAGTATATGAAAGACTGATTTTGATGATGCCATCAACTTATAAGGAGGATTTTTTCATGTTTTATGTAGGCTAAATATACTTGATCATATTTTAATCAGTTAAGAGGAAATAATCAATAATCTACATAAAGCTCTGCACAAATAAGATAATTCAACATCCCAAAATGGCTTACTCTTGTTGGAAAATTTGACCAAATTTCCCTTTAAATGGATTCAATACTCCTTATGCTCTACTACATACCCTACCTCATATGTTATTCCAATCATCAAATAGGTCATTTTTAAAGAAAAATTCACCCTCCCTTATCTCTCTCAAATGCCTCTATAATATCTTCACAAGATTCTTAACTGGGTCCCAAGAAATTTTTGCTTAACTAACATTCCTAAATTATCTCATTTCATCTACTCTATTACACCAATAATACAAGTATTAGACCAATCCTTAATTTGATTTCAAAAATTCAATAGATCATTTTTTGTCTAACTTGCTCTTGGACTGCCCTATAGGTATATTAAGACCAAATTTTTTGCTCCACTATTTTCCATAGGGTTATAGCTATTCCCATGAAGTTATAAAACCTCCAATATTTTTTTCTCCATGTCCCTGAAATTCCTTCAAAATCTTAAAGCTCAACTCTTTATGTAAATCCTTATAGCTCTTATTTTGCATTATTGCTCTTAAACCCTTACTTAGGTCTTCCTATACCGACTGTCATGCATATTTTCATCTCCTCGAGGTCTCAGGGCATAATAAATAGGTATTTGGGTACCCTTTAAGGTATTATCAATGTGTATAATGTTTCAAGTTTAGACTCATAGAGAAACTAAAACTTCCTTTGTAAATGTATATACTAGTTAGGCTTAAGACTGTGCACTCAAGTTTTCAAGAGGACTAATAAGAAGAACATTAAAAATAAAAAGTAGACACTTAAAATTTCTTCAAAATATTTCAAAATACTTCCCCATTATCTTATATATCAAATATCTTCTTGAAATTCGATGGTCCAATGCTTAAAAGACCATGCCCTAGGTTAGTGACAGAGCTAGCCCGAGAATACAAAATATGGTATAACTCTTCTTAATCTTAGAATCAAAATCCCAAACTCATGCTGTAGAGTTTTAATATATTTTTAAATGTGATCATATTGATAAAGAGTTACAAGTTTTAGCATTTTTTCAAATTTACTCACATTTCCAATAAAATCAACTGTGTGGACTGTGAAGGACTGGGTTCAATTACAACATTCTTGCAATATTATATCTATAATCAAAGGGATTTTAACCAAGTTTCTATCCCCCTTTAATGAGGTTCCTTCAACATATTTTAATCTAAAATGATAAGTACTAACCCATGATGATGTATATTTACCCTGCAATCTTGAGAATACTGTCACAGACTCCTTTTTGTGTACTGGAAACTAACATGCACAAAAGTATAAATTTAGAATTATCTGTTACTCATGAAAAAATATTTGAATCTCACCATAAGATTACCTACCACATGTTACCATTGAAAGTGTTTCTCCTCAATATTGCAATTCATTCATATTGAAGGTTCTCCATGCACAGTCTTGTTATGACTCACAACACAAGCTTCATAATGCAAGAAAACAAAATAACAGTGTTATTTTTTTAGGTGCTAGAATACTCATATGGATTATATCACCATTTCATTACTCAATAGCACAACATTTCATAGTTTCCATAATCTTTCAAGAATTTGCGTAGTCTTATATTTTTCTTGACAAATCCAAAACAGAGTTAGTAGTCTCTCACAATAGATCTCGTCAATTAAACACCTCCATGCAAATATATCTAAAGACTCAATGTTTCACTCACTAGAAGATTACAAAGGGTTAAAAAGTACTCATGTATGCAATGTATGAATTCCAATACAAAATCCACCTTCTCCATTTATGGAAAAAATTACAATCTTCCTCCTTTTAGATTAAAATATCTCTCTTCAAGCATTCTTCATCCTTTTTGCACCTTCTCTACTTTTCCAGGAGAGACCTCTTATCCCTCATACCTTTTGAGATTATTAAATGATTTCATTCGAATTCCACTTCTTTAAATGCATTCACATGCATGACCTAACTGAACTAGGTGACTCTTTGTACCTCATTTTGAGCCCATACAACATAAAGTGATATAGTTACATCATTTTGCACTTAATGAACTTTGTTTCACCCTAGGACCTCTAATCACATTCCTAAACAGTTACATGCCCTTAACAAATCCATTCAACTCTCGTATGTGCCCTTAAGATTTGAAACCCAATTTTGAAGGGAAATGATGCATTTGAAATTTGAAATTTCTTTAACACCTAATTCTCTCTTTCCAAGGACCTCACCTCCTACTAACATACTTAGGTTGATCTCATATACAAAATTTCACTGAGAGCTTAAAAAATTTGATGTGCTTCGTGTGATGCCCCTACATCATACTACTAAGGTGGAGAAAATCCTTCATGTACCTTGTTTTCATAGGTGAGTCTCTAGCTGAGTCTTCTAATTAACAAAAATATAAAACTCCTCTAGACTAATGAGTATAAGGTATTAATGTTAATATAATTAGGAGGACTAAGATGATGTATAGAATAGACTAAAATATTAAGGAAAAATTATAACTAATTACCCTAAGTGAAATGAAACCCTGAAGTGCAAGAGAAGGGAGAGAAATGGCTTAGTTGATTTGAAGAAACTATCGTAGGTCTGAAAACAGAATATGGAAGTGCAAGCGATCACTCAGAAACTCTACGAAGACTAGATCCTGGAAGATCTAAACTAACTGGGCCACCTGCAAAGGTACTGGGGCACCCTGAGGCGCTCTGGTCTATAGATTAGGTGATATAATCTCTTTAGAAGCTCCATATCTGAGTTTGGTATGGTTGCAAGTTGGTCTGAAACCCTGTCTATTTTTCACATTGGATTCACCAAATGAGTTGAATAATGACCTACAATATAAGAGGAAGTATCAAACCCAAAGAAAAAGAAAAATGCAAAATGAAGGGGTCATACTGACCTCATCCGCCAAACTAGTGGTCTTATCACTGAGTGTTGGACTACATTTCAGACTTGGATGTAGTTCTAGTGAGTTTGTGCATGTCGTGCCCTAGGTGCTGTTGTGTAAGTTGCCACTTTGTGAAGTAGAAAGTAATAATAGCTATATAAAATGTAAATAGCATGTGTGCATGGAATAGAATAGAATCCATCCCCCTATGTTGTGTGTTTTGATGCAAATCTCCTACCCTTAATACATGGCACTATGTTGATGCAAGTGATGCAATGGATGTAAATATAGATGGAGTGATAGTAGTATGTGACATGCTATGACCCTCATTATGGTCTTATAACTTTATATTTATAGGGCTCTCAAGCTTAATTTCGTAATTAATCCTAAAAAGGCCGACTAGGAAAAGGATAAGGATGAAAAATAGCTAGAAACGTCCCAAAAAGAAGTGGGAAAAGAGAAGCATACATCAGGGTACCCAGGGTGGGAGCAGTGCACCCCAGGGTGCCCTATTACAGGAAAGGGAACCTTGATTTTGGGCTAGAATGATAGAGCAGTTGCGAAATGGATGGATAATTGTAAGAAACTATGTGGGAAAGACAACATAAAATATAAAATAAATATGGAAAAAAGGTGGGATTAATTAGTACTTTATTCACTTGAGAACCTTCTAAATAGTAGTATAAGACCAAGCTAAATAATATCTAAAGTGGATAATTTTGTGTCTATATTTTTCCCCCACTTTTTGTTGGTGAGAAGAATGCTCAGTAACATAAAGTACATAGAAATGCATACTTGGTATCTATATAGAGTATAGAAGAAGTTGTGTCGATGGACTAGACTCAAGCGTGGAATGAAAAGAATAAAAATGTGGAGGATAATGGATTCTAAAGATGAAAAATGTGCATAAAAGTGATGAGAGTGAACCTAGGGTGGAACGCGTGAGTAGTTATTTTTATGTGTAGTGTACCTATATGGTTAGTAGAGAAAGCAAATTCCTATAGAAGTAGTGTTGTCATCATTGTAATCATTTTGTGTTGTTATTTCCCCTAATTTGACTTCTTGTTTCTCAAATGGTGCAGACCAGAAAGGAGAAAAAAAATCAAGTACTCAAATATGTATGTAAGTAAAAATTGTTCTGTAAAATACGCATCTATATAGAAATGTGTAAAGTATGTAAATGTAAAATATGCTAGAAAAATATGTACATGGAACATAGTGCACTTGATCCACATCGAGAGAAGGGAAGATAAGGATATCTTGTACTGTTGTAAGTTTTTTGGGAAATCTCACACCACCTTGGCTTAATAAGTATAGGGAGGATATGCTATTGTATCCTCCAACTTTAACTACTTCTACTAAAAGGTGTAAAGAGATATTCTATGTATTGTCCTAGTTTCTTGGGCAATCTGACAGCCACTGGATGGAGTAAGTGTAGAGAGGCACACCCACTATAACCCCCAAGCTTGTAACTACTTCAAATAATTTCTTAAGGACATCATGTCCAATTAGAGGCCGCTGTGTATGGATTTTGTAGACTAGTCTGAAATCACTCACTGTGTGTGAACCAGTGTAAATACAATGTGTTAGTAAAAAAACCTCAATGATACTCCCCTCTTTAGGGGGCACATGCAATGACAATGATGAAAGGATAATGAGGCCCCAAAAGAGGACCACCCACACCCTGAACTATAGAAATATGCTTTGTAGGGGGAAAGGGAAATGCTTGGTAGATACCAAGGCATGCACAAAAGGGTATGGCTAGCCAATACAAGTGTTAGTTTGAAAACACATGCATGTAATAAGACAAATGTAAAATATGCAAACAATGTAGCAACTACCAAACAAATTAGTGTAAACAAGCAAGAAAATAAGCAGACCACACAAAGCGGGTTTCAAACATGGGACATCACTCATGATGTCACAAGACACTCAAGGTTTTCATGAATGCAAACAACAAAAAAGTGTACATGTAAACAAAGGGTAGAGCCCACATATAATAGAAAACAAAGAATACAAGTAGAAAAAACAAGTAGTTATGGAAACATGTAATCCTAGAAAAATAAGTGTTGCAGATTGAACACCTGTTAGCATGTTAGAGTGATAACCAATATGTCAAAGCATGTATTATCAAGTAATGTAATATGCTAAGTACAAAATGAAACAATATCACCTAGATATGATACAAATGTGGATTCCACCAATGACCAATATAGTAAGGGTATAAGGTGAGAATCCATGCCACATGTAAGTGTCTTATATCTGCATGATCACAATAGAATGAAAGCGTGAATGCACATGTGTGTATTATAATGACATATAATAAAGAAATCTAACATGTGTAGTAAATTGAACATGAAAAACATCTATTAAGAAATACTAAATGCCCACAAGACAATACAATATGTTTTGGATGGATGGAATGGAATGCAAGATGGAATGATAGGAGCAATGTGCCCCCCAAGTGGATGGAAGTGTATGTAATGAGGCTAATTTTTTTTGCCCTCAGCAATCATGAATGAATCATAAACGATACCGCATCATCAATAAATGGTCAAGTAGTGTTGGTTTTATCTAGCGTGTTGTGATGAGTGTGTATACTGTAATTGTGATGAGATGCAACATGTGAAGAGATGTGTATGGACCCTATATCCCAAGTGTATTCCATGACTTGTTGAATGGAGGAGTGATGATGTATTTCTAAGCGTATATCACTATAGAATGAAAGGATGATGATGTAACATATGGAAAGATGTGTGTGGAACGTATAGCCTAAGCGTATACCATGACTTGTTGAATGCATGAGTGAGTATTTATCCCTAAGTGTATATCACTATAAGATGAAAGGATGAAGATGGGTGACACTTTAGCCTAATGCATATGTCACTAAGGTATGAGTAAGAAGGGAGTGGTGATGTACCCTAAGGTGAATGCCACTATAAGATGATAATGGGGGTGGTGATTTAGCCTAAAGCGTATACCACTACAAGATGATAAGATAGGTGACAATTTAACCTAAGGTGTATGTCACAAATGATTGAAATGTCACATGAGGAAGATGTCATATGGTGAATGTAAGTTCCATTTTATTGGTAAACCCTCGGTAGTTGAGTATGGACCGAGGAACTAAAGTGTGTCATAGGTTAGTGAGTGCACCGTGTAGAAGACAACGTAGTATAAACAACCAAGTGATGAATATGGGATGTAAATGTGCGGTGCGAGAAATGCAATGTAGGATGTATATTGTTTGTAATGTATGAAATGAACTAATAGATGTATTTAGGAATGGAACATGTAAGGATGATAGATGGAACTAGACCCATATATAATGGAATCTAGTATAGGATAGAATGGATAGGATGGATAGATGCGTTATGTGAATAAGACAATGTAAGAAAGGTATGATGTGTAGATGATGCAAGATGTGGATATAGGTGTAGAATATGTAGTGATGACAAGTAAATCTAGATGCATATATAATGCGACCTAGCACAAATACAAAATGTAAGAAAGAGATGTAAAACTAGAGGCAAATGATATGATGACTAGCGTAGAGAGTATGACATAGATGATGCATAAATGACTAATAAATGAGGTATGCATAGGATAATGTAGGATGTAGAATAAGTATAGAAAGGATAATGTTGGATGTGTGGTTTATGTGGTAGAATGTAAATGTGTAGAACCTATAGTGTGGTGTGTGGGGTTTAGTGTAATGGTAATCCCTCAACAATCCAGTGTGAACCGAAGCACAAGAGTGTGTCATCAAGTAACAAGGGTGCAAGAATGTGTAATAAATATACCTATATGTGAAGGAATTAATGAAGGAGAATGCAAAGAGTAGAGATGAAGCTATGCTAATATGAGGAAGGGGGAATTGTGTAATGGCTATGCCCCCCAAGCGATTGAGAAAGAGAAATCGACCAATAAGGTTGAGGGATAGAGGTCCATCAACTGGTGCCAGGAATGAGGAAATCGTAGGACTAGGCTCAAGTAATGGTGGGATAGTAGAAAAACGTTGTGCAGGGGAATGAAGCCAATATGCATGCGATGGGTATACATAAGAAGAATTTCATGACATAGTAAAGTGTGTGGACAATGGCTATCGAGGAGGTTCCGTGCGTAAGGGAGAGGACGAGACATGTGGAATAAAATGAGGCGGTGATCGGTAGTGGGTTATGGTAGTAGTCATAGGAATAGGCCTATGCCGATGGGTAGGACTAATGGAATGGAGTGGTTGCGTAGGGGATAATCAAGGTCACGTAAGGCAAGGAAATCATGGTAGTAGGCAACAATAGAGGAGATGTGTAAGTAAGAGGGGGGAGACACATGAGTAGTGAAATGAGAAGGAGATGATAATTGAGGTGAAGAAGGAATGCCGTTAATGGAAATAAATTCGTTGTCATAAACAAATTTGAGGTGTAAATGGTTCATATAAATAATAGCTTGGGAATTATGAATCTAATTGAGGCCAAGAAGCAAGTCACATCCTTTGATTGTTTGACTTACAAGGAAAGGGATGAGAAAAGTGAGAGGACCAACGGTGATATGTAACTTAACAATACCATATGGTTGCTTGAACGTATACTCGATTTGAGATGGAGGGTACCCGATAGATCGTAAGATGGAAAGGGAACATGTGTTAATAGGAGAAGATGGATCAACCTTATTGTTACTGATAAACATTGAGCCAATAGATGCCTAAATGTGTAAGTGATTGGATACGAATGTAGTGTAATATTTAGTGTTAGGAAAAGAGATAACGAGTGAGCTTGTGTTAGTGTTAGCAACTAAGAAATTGAATGTGCCCACATCTGGAGGTGGTGCGGTATGGTATGTATGATTAGATGAAGAGTCCATGGTCTTTTCTTCTTGTTGGTGGGATTAATTATTAAAAAAAATTATTTTACCCTTATCCTTAGAGAGAGCAGGGCTAGTAGGTTCTAAAAATTTGAGCTTGTTGTTTTCAAGTAGGTCTTGGATAATCATGCAAAGTTTTAGACACTGATTGGTAGAGTGTCCCACATAGTGACGATAATCACAACAAAATTTTTCATTATAATTACTTCCTTTAAGACATGATGGGTCTAATTGGAGTGGTGGAGGAAAGGTAATGAGGTTATTATTGAGGATTTGTTTCAAGATAAGATGTGGTACCATAGGAAGGTTGATAAATTTAGGTCAAAGCGGTGGGGACTGAACTTCCTTAGAAGGGGTAATGGAACCGATAGTGTGTTTATTGTCATCTAGATTAGATGTAGAATGTTTGAATAATGTCTTGTTGTGGAAACAAGTAGAGGATGAAGGTTGTTCTTAATACTTAAGCTTGCCGATAGATAAAAGATTAGATTCATGGAGCTTAAGAGTATGTCAAATTTGATGAAAAGAAGAAAGGTATTAAAGAGAACACTTTCTTGGAGAAGTGGTAAAAGAATTTTTATAAATAAATCTTGTAGTTTAGCGTTAGCAAGGACATTAGTCATTTTGGCCAGATTATTCTTATATCTTAAAACATAATTAAAAAACTACTCATTGGGTCCTTGTTTAAATTGTGCTAGTTGGATGTAAGATATCTTAGAACTGATGTTGATGGATAAGTGTGTGAGAAAAGCATTAGCTAAATGGGTGAAGGAAGCTATTAAATGAATGGGTAAATCATAAAACCAATGCATGTAGTCATAGAGGCTACGAGGAAAGAGTTTAGCTAAGAGACTATGATCATCAACAAAATCAAGATAAGCAACATGAAAGGCCCGAAGATACTCCTGTGGGTCACCATGTCCATTGAAAATGAGAAATTTAGGAATGAATAAATTATGAGGGTGAGGATAAGTAGAGAGGATAGGTGCAAATGGAGTGTGCAACAACAAGGTAGAATTTAAATATGGAGATGTAGTGGCCTGTTGTAATTTTTGAAGTTGGGCTTGGAGATGATGATACAGAGAGGTTAAATCTTGATTGCCAATAGAGGAGGGTTGTCGTTGATGTGAGAAAAAAGGAGGCGTGAAGTGATTGGTAGGAGTGGGGACTGAAAATGGAATAGTAGAGATATGTAGAAGTGTAGAATTAGGTGTTGAGTGGATATAGAAGTGGGTAGAGAGAACGAAGAATTAAGTTCAGCCATGTTGGTAGCTTCTTCAATAGCCACATGAAAAAGTAGATCTAAATCATGTGGGTGTTCGGCAAGATGATTGTTGATAGCCTTAAGACGGGCTTCAGAAAATTCCTCTAGATAAGGAGCCATGGGAAAGGGAGGCAAGAAACCCTAGAAGGTGCTTAGAAGAGACATTGGGTTCACCAAAATGATTAACAAAAATATAAAACTCCTCTAGACTAATGAGTATAGGGTATTAATGTTAATCTAATTAGGAGGATTAAAATGTTGTATAAAGTAGACTAAAAAAGGAAGGAACAATTATAACTAATTACCCTAAGTGAAATGAAACCTTAAATGTGCAAGAGAAGGGAGAGAAGTGGCTTAGCCGATTCAAAGAGACTTTTGTAGGTTGTCGCAAGTCTGAAAATCGAATATGGAAGTACAGATGATCACTCATAAACTCTACGAAGACTAGATCTAGAAAATATGAACTGACTGGGGTGCCTGGGAAGGTACTGGGGTGCCTTGGGGTGCTCTGATCTATAGATTAGGCACCCTGATCTTTGTAAAAGCTCTAGATTTGAGTTTTTTACACTAGAATCGCCAGATGAGTTGAATAATGATCTGCAATACAAAAGAAAGTATCAAACCCTAAGAAAAATAAATATGCAAAATGAATGGGTTGGACTAACCTGAGTCACCAAACTAGTGGTCTTATCACTTAGCATTGAACTACATTTTGGACGTGGATGTAGTTCTAGTGAGTGTGTGCATGTTGTGCCTTAGGTGCTCTCGTGCCAGTCACACTTTGTGAAGTAGCAAGAAATAGTAACTATCGAAAATGTAATAACATGTGTGCATGGAATAGAACAGAATCCCTCCCCCTATGTTGTGTGTGTTGATGTAGATCTCCTAGCCTTGATGCATGGTACTATATGGATGCAAGTGATGTAATGGATAAAACTCTAGATGGAGTGATTGTAGTATGTGACACTAAGACCCTCATTATGGTCTTATAACTTTATATTTATAGGGTTATCAAGCTTAATTTCATAATTAATCCCAACAAGGCCGACTGGGAAAAGGATAAGGAAAACAAATTCTAGAAAGGCCCAAAAAAAAGTGGGAAAAGAGAAACATAGATCGAGGTGCCTAGGGTGGGACCGGGGTGCCTTGATTTTGGGATAGAATGACAAGGTAGTTGCAGAATGGATGGATAAGTGCACGAAAAAATGTGGGAACGTAAAAGTAAATATAAAATAAAGATGGCCAAAAGGTAGGATTAATTAGTACTTTATTCACTTGAGAACTTTCTAATTAATAATATAAGACCAGGCTAAATAATTCCTCAAGTGTGTGATTTTGTGTCTACATCTTGATTGATTTTTCTTGCCTTTAGTCTTCCTTCTACACAATCACTGTCCTTTCTTGCCTTAAGACTTCCTGGGTCCCATATAGTGGTCTTGCTCTCTCCATTTACCTTAACATTTCTTGTTTTCTTCTTGGTTTGCACCTTTACTTTCATCATCTTCATGCTCTCATATTTTAGACCTATAAAAACAAACATATCAACAACAAATACATATACTCCTTCAACTTTAGCCATCATCGTTATCCCTGTATAGGTCATATCCATAATGTAACCATTTTGTTCTTTATCTTTTTCTTCATTTTCTTGACTCTTTGCTTGTTTTCACTCACTAACCATCTCACCATGTTGCTCTTATTCTCTTATTGGACTTATTTGTGTCTTTTCTTCACATGCTTGCACTCCATATATGGCATATCCCAAGACTTCTATTTATTCTTGTATCTCCTAAAGACTCTCATAAAAAATTTATTGTATTCTTCACTAGTCATTTGTAGTTCTTGAGTCATTGCCCTTGTGGTTTCATCATCCTTCATCTTAGACTCTTTCTCCATACCTGCAATCACACACTTACACACATTGTTAGAATTAAAATTTTAAGGCTTGGCCCTACAGGTGTTTCTTCTTTGTTTTTCCTTGCTTCCCATTGTATCTCTTTGTAATCTTCTCCTTCTACCACTGCATAAAATTTTCCATTAACATGTTTATCTCCCTTAATAGAAGCCAAAAATGCTTCTATTACCTCTTCGTCTTCACTCTTTCCTTTAATCTGCACTATCTCTTTAATCAATTCTCTTTCTTGTTGTTTTTTCATTCTCTTTTTCCTCTGTTTTTGTCTTCTTTCCTCTTTCTTGAGCATTTTCCTCAGCTGCATTCTTTGTTTCTTCTTTTTAAGCTCTCTAATTGGACACTTTTCTTTCTTTTTAAAGAAAAACTCAATATTGGTTTCTTGACTTTTCTCTCTTTATTTCAAGTGTACCATTAATTTCTCTATATCTTGCTTAAGCCCTGTGATTTCTTGTTGCATCCATAACTCTCTTTTCTTCATTTCTTTTTCTCTCTTTGTCTCTTCTTGTTCTCTTTTCCTGTGGATAATAATCTTGACTAATTCTATCATCAACTCCTCTTTATCCATCTGTCTTCCGTTTTTTCTCACTCACTCACTCTCTCTCTTTCTTCACAAGAAATTTCTTCTTGCTTTTATATCTACACCCCACCAAGGATTAGCACCAAGTCTATTGTTGTCTTCTTCACTCTCTTCTCAACCTATTTTCACTTCACTTTTGTCTCTTAACCTGTCACTTCATTCACACACTCAAAATTCCATTTGTTAGCCATAATCAAATATCAATTTTAAAATTTCAATAAGAAATATCAACTAGAGCCTTGCTCTGATACCAAAAATGATGTAGGATAAATATATGTGATCATACTTTTAATCAGTTAAGAGGAATAACCAACAATCTACCTAAATATCTACACAAAGAAGATCATTCAACAACCCAAAATGGCTTACTCCTGAAAAATTTGACCGAATTTACCTTTAAATTGATTCAATACTCCTTATGCTCTACTACATACCATACCTCATATGTTATTCCAATCATAAAATAGGTCATTTTTCAAGAAAAATTCACCTTCCCTTATCTCTCTCAAACACCTCTATAATATATTCAGAAGATTCTTGACTAGGTCCCAAGCAGTTTTGGATCAACTAACATTCCTTAATGATCTCATTTCATATACTTTGGTACACCACTCAAATAAGTATTATATCAATCATTAATTTGATTTCAAAATCTCAATAGATCATTCTTTCTCTAATTTGCTCTTAGACTACCCTATACGTCTCTTAAGACCAAATTTGTTGCTCCACAAGTTTCCATAGGGTTATAACTATGCCCACAAAGTTGTAACACCTCCAATAGTTATTTCTCCATGCTCCTGACATGCCTTAAGAATATCAAAGCTCAACTCTTTATGTAACTCCTTATGGATCGTATTTTGGATTCTTGCTCTTAAACCCCTGCCTAGGTCTTCCTATACTAACTGTCATGCATATTTTCATCTCCATGAGGTATCAAGGAATAATAAATAGGTATTTTGGTACCCTTTAAGGGATTATCAATGTGTATAAAGTTTCAAGTTCAGACTCATAGAGAAACTACAAATTTCTTTGTAAATGCATATACCAGTTAGGCTTAAGACTATGCACTCGGGTTTTCATGAGGACTGGTAAGAAGAACATTAAAAATACACAATGGAAACTTAAAATTTATTCAAAATATTTCAAAATACTTCACCATGGTCTTATCTATGAAATATATTCTTGAAATTTGATGGTCCAATGCTTAAAATACCAAGCCCTAGATTGGTGACAGAGCTAGCTCGAGAATACAAAATATGGTATAACTCTTCTTAATCTTCGAATAAAGATCCCAAAATCCTTCTATAGAGTTGTAATATCTTTTTTAATGTGATCATTATTACAGTAGGTATTTACCTTAGCTCATGTTCACCTAGGTACTTTATTTACCTTTATTGTATTTATCCTCACCCACTTATGTGTGTGGATATTTCTTTTTATTTATTTAGATATTAGGAGATATTATCTAGTTGTTAGGTATAGTTCTTTCCTTGATCTATGGTATTGACTAGTTCTTTCCTAGATCTATGGCATTGACTAGATCCTTGATGTCTAGTTCTCTTTTCTCTTATAAATCTATGGACTTGACTAGTTCTTTGATGACTAGTTCTTTCCATGATTTATGGCTTGATCTATGACCTTGACTGGTTCTTAGATTGTTATTCCTTGCCTATTTAAGCAAGGACCATTCTCAATGTATTGCATTGAGTTCCATAATAATATATGATATTGTTTCTCATTTGTTTGCAAAGGTTTTATGTAAAGTTATTTTGGCAAATTGCTTTCATCTTATTGATCATGGTGTTTGATTAGCATCTGTGTTATCGTTCCTTTCATGGTATCAGAGCTGGAGATTGTTGTTGACATCCGTCTGTAAGTTTTATTTTACAAATAAATTATTTGTGTATTCATATATTTAGGATTTAGTCGTATTTTATTGCTGCGTGCATTTTTATGTAAAACAGAGGCTTCCATTGATTCAGAAGGCGTGAAAACCCTAAGATCGACTATAAACTCGGCCAATTCTGGAGGCAGTCAGTTTTTGTGGTTTTTTTATTTTTGGAGAGAAGCACACAATTGTGCCTTAGGACCCATTAAAATCCTTAGCCCTTGGTCATGTGGTATGGTCATATGAGGGCTTAAAGCTTGTGATTCCTACTAGTAGGTGCTTAGCTTCAGCCCCCTTTAATTTTAATTGTGTGGTGAAGGCAACAACAATTTATTTTGTTTTAGTGGCAACTAAAATAAATAACAGAGCAAAATATTAAAAAACTTGTAACTTTTGATCGGTGACTCAGTTTTGAGTGCCTTTTTTGCAAAAGTGCTTGTTTTTTCATGCTATTTCCATCGGAGTTATTTATTTTTAGACTTTCACTATAATTATAAAGTGCCAAATATGGAGGAGTGTTATAATCAATTGTGGACGCAATTTTGGCTGAGCCCGACGTCCTAAATTTTGGGAGTTGCAGTTTATACCTATCATGGAAGTGAAATTCTCTTCTACAATCACTCATTCATGATAAGGATATAATAATACACTCCCTGCAGAACAAACTTACTAGCCTACAACATCACCATCATATTGTGGACAACCATATTCATGCTCCTAGTCCACTTGCAGCTGTTGCTCTTGTACCCATTGACATTGATCTACCAGTTTTTGAGCCTGAACCTACTTTTGATGCTTCTAAACCTGTGAGGCTTGTTTATGCATGATCTTCCACATCTATGCCTATTACAGTACCACATGTTGTGTATCTTACTTCTGCTCGGCTGCATGGCTTTTTTAAGAAGTATACCACTGCATTCAGTTCTCACATGCTTCGTTCTATGGGTCTCACTAGAGGAGTCATTGACAGACATTCATAGGATATTGTTTCCTCTATTCCACATGTTAAGTGGAATTCTCGTCATGACATTGGTTTTCAAGCAGATACTTCGCTAGGATCACACATTTACAGAGCTCATTTTTTTGTTCGCTTGACTCTTTCTAAGGATCATGAGAAACACATGAGTTCTACACCTTCACTCAGGATTGAGAAACTTGAGATTTTAGTTGTTAGACATGATCAACCTGACACATATTCTGATGTTCTTTTGCATGCACCCATTATGCATTTTTCACCAAGTCATATGCAGGCATATTCTTCATCCATCCGTGTTGATTTGGGGTGGATATCTGATCACTCGTGGAGGCGACATAGGCATTCGTTGAGAGGACTCTACAGACATGGCTCCTCCACCATTCGACCTCTTGCTCCACTTTCTATACCTTCTGCATTGTGATGCTTCTTGTTTTAAGCATTTTTCTTTAGCAAGTGTAGTGTATCTCTCTTGTTTGTTGAGAGATTTTGTATCTATATTTTCGACCCTTTTGGCATGTTGATAGTATCTCTTATGGGGGATCTATTCTAGTGAAGTCCAGTGTTATTTTTTTAGTGTTCGAGTAGTTAATTTTGGGCAACTCATACAAATTTGTAGCGTCACTCCACCCATTCAGTAGTATGGGAGGGTGTGGTGTTAATCCTGCTTCTTTGGGTTTCGTGTCATTGCCTTATTACCTTGGATTTTCTTGGATCGTGACACTCTGGAGTTTTTGTCCTTGCCTTGTTGCTTTGGTTATTGTTCTTGGATTGTGGCACACCTGTTTGCGGCAGTTGGTCAAATTATGTTTGGTTTTTTTTTGCACTTTCGACATCACTCCGTTGACAGTCTCCTTGTATGGAGCTATTCTGGTGGAGCCCAGTGTCAGTTGTTTTTTGAGTTTTGGGATCGAGCAGTAGATTCAGACCATAGTGCACACCAAAATTCTTCAGCATTGTAAGAGTTTTTTGAGCCGAGCTTCTTGGGATGCCTTGGAGCGGGTCTTTACTCTCTTTACTTTGTTGTTACTAGTTTTGGGTACCTTGTGGTGTCCCCTTTTCCCAGTTATTGTACATGAGTACCTCATCAGGCCTAGTTGCCAGGACTCATACTGTGGACATGCCACATCTATTTTGGCCCCTAGCTTCACTTGAGGGGGGGTGTTAGAGTAGGTATTTACCTTAGCTCATGTTCACCTAGGTACTTTATTTACCTTTATTGTATTTATCCTCACCCACTTATGTGTGTGGATATTTCTTTTTATTTATTTAGATATTAGGAGATATTATCTAGTTGTTAGGTATAGTTCTTTCCTTGATCTATGGTATTGACTAGTTCTTTCCTAGATCTATGGTATTGACTAGATCCTTGATGTCTAGTTCTCTTATAAATCTATGGACTTGACTAGTTCTTTGATGACTAGTTCTTTCCATGATTTATGGCTTGATCTATGACCTTGACTGGTTCTTAGATTGTTATTCCTTGCCTATTTAAGCAAGGACCATTCTCAATGTATTGCATTGAGTTCCATAATAATATATGATATTGTTTCTCATTTGTTTGCAAAGGTTTTATGTAAAGTTATTCTGGCAAATTGCTTTCATCTTATTGATCGTGGTGTTTAATTAGCATCTGTGTTCTTGGCTTGGTACGATCTAGTTATCATTCCTTTCAATCATATTGACAAAGAGTTACAAGTTTTATTATTTTTTCAAAGTTACCCACATTTCTAATAAAATCGACGGTGTAGACTGTGAAGGACTGGGTTCAACTACAACATTCTTACAATCTTCTCTCTCTAATCAAAGGGATTATAACCAAGTTTATACCCCCCTTTAAGAAGTTACCTTCAACATATGTTAATCAAAAATGATAAGTACCAACCCAAGATGATGAATATTTACCCAACAATCTTGAGAATACTGTCACAGACTCCTTTTGTGTGTGCTGGAAACTAACATGCGCAAAAGTACAAAAGTAGACTTATCCATTACTCATAAAAAAAGTCTTTGAAGATCACCATTAAATCACCTACCACATGTTACCATTGAAAGAGTGTCTCCCCAGTATTACAATTCATTCATATTGAAGTTTCTCCATGCACAGTCCTGTTATGACTCACAACACAAGCTTCCTAATGTAAGAAAAAAAAGAGAAATGTTATTTTTGTAGGTGCTAGAATACTCATAAGGATTATATCACTATTCCACTACTCAGTAGCACAACATTTCATAGTTTCCATAATATTTTAAGCATTTGCATAGTCCTATATGTTTCTTGAAAAATCCAAAACAGAGTTAGTAGTCTCTCACAATAGATATCATCAATTAAACAACTCCATGAAAAGATATATAAAGACTCAATGTTTCACTCACTAAAATATTACAAAGGGTTCAAAATTACTCATGCATGCAATGTATGAATTCCAATACAAAATCCACCTTCTTTATTTATGCAAAAAATTACAATCTTCCTCCTTTTAGATCAAAATATCTCTTCAAGCATTCTTCATCCTTTCTACACCTTTTCTACTTTTCCAGGAGAGACCTCTTCTTTCTCCTACCTTTGTAGGTTACTAACTGATTTCATTCGAATTCCACTTATTTAAATGCATTCACAAGCATGCCCTAACTGACCTAGGTGGCTCTTTATACCTCATTTTGAGTCCATACAACATATAGTGACATAATTACATCTTTTTATACTTGATGACCTTTGTTTCACCCTAGGACCTCTAATCACACTCCTAAACACTTACATGCCCTTAAAAATTCCATTCAACTCTCTTACATTCCCTTAAGATTTGAAACCCAATTTCTGAGGAAAATGATGCATTTGAAAATTTGAATTTCTTGAACACTTAACTCTCTCTTTCCAAGGGCCTCACCTCATACTAACATACTTATATAAGATTTGAATGAGAGCTTAACAACTTTTATGCACTTCTTTTGATGCCCTTGAATTAATGTTATATAGGAAATGGAACTTTGGAGGCTTGCATAAACTGTCATCTATAGGTTAGGCAATAGGGAATCTGAGAAAAAGGATACTTTCACATGATTCCAAGAACCAATGGTAAGTTATTCATGAAATACAATTTGGGGAAGACATTTAGTACAAATTTGGTGGCTTGAAAGTGGATTGGAAGTACTTTATAACGTTTTCTTCATTCTCGGGTCTACACTGTGTGAAGCTAGGATTTCTAGGGTAAAACTCGAATATATTTTAAATGCACCATTATAATTGGTTACAAATTTATAAGAAGGACTGTTAGGATGTGTATTAAGTGTTTAAAAAGGATTTTTGTGTAAATAAGATATCTCCTAGAATATATTGATGACAATTGGTTGAAGGGATTGAGAAACATAGTCTAAGCCTAGTTGTGAAGGGAATTTTTTCTAAGGGAATAAGACTTAGGTATTACGCTCAAAATTGATTATTTTCTCATAAAGAGAACTTGATAATGGTTGGAAGAATGTATCCACAATTTTTCTTGAAGTCTAAAAAGAATGTTATGACTAAATTTGATTGTTGACAGGGCTAGTTGGGAATTATGAGCAAGAAACAAAGAATTGAGACATGGAAGGAGAAAATCAAAGAGTTAGAGAAATTTTTTATACACCTTAGGGATGGAAAAATATGTCTATTGAAGCTTACCTCTTGTTTTTGGTAGATTTATAAGTCTCTGGGCATGGATGATGTAAATTACTTTTCTTAAGGGTAACTTAAAGAATGTTTTGAGAAACTAGTACAAGATTGTCCTGTTTAAAGTTTTAAAATCACCTCAGGGCTTGGAATAACATTGAATTGAAGTTGTTGAAGTGTGTGTGTGATTGGAAGAATTCCCTGAATGATGTAAGGTCAAAAGGTGAAGAGCCAACAAGAAAGAGAGAAAGGCAATTTTAGGCTAGGAAAAGTAAGTGTTTAACATTTGGGTTATGAATCATTGAGGCAAGTTGTATTGGCATTTTTGGAAGTAGGGAGAGCAGGGTATGATTGTAATAAGGTCCTTCATGATGTTATTTTTCAATTTTACAAGTTTTTAAGACATTTTAGGCTTGCATGGGATCCTCTTTGGCATAGATAGTGAAGTTGGTTGTTTGAAACCTCATTGTTTAAGTAGATATATGATTGAATATAGTTTCTCTGCATCAGAGACTTGATAATTTCTCTTCTTTTCCCCTATTATGTAGAATTTTTTTCAAAGGTCGCTTTCCTATTTATATTATAATCACACAATAGTTTGGACTACAACATTAGGATGTCTACACCTAAAAACATCCTATCGAGTCATAGCACTTTAAAAACCCTTATATTACATAATTTGTTACTAATATAATGTAAACTCTTTAATTGTAGAGAAATACACAAAATATTGATAGTGATTACCAAATAAATTGTAAATATATTACACATAATTACACATTCCACTACTATTACTATTACAAAAAAACATTACAAGCTACATATGTATGGCATATATTTTGAAATATGTTGACGACTAAATTCAATGTATATATAATATGTTGACATTAGTAACTACTCTTTCCCCCCCAAAACAATTGCATAAATCCAATATATCCTTTCTCAATTTAATACAATACACCACATAAATATCTAATTACAAGTCACAATTACACATTTAGTATGCAATAACATAGGAAACCATATTTATTACAACGTATACACATTACCACTACCTATACATACATAGGCGGCCACAACTAGATTCTTAACAATTCTTACAACATGCATGTCATTTTACTATTATGAAATGAAAAAAATTATATTTACTTATATGTAGGCTAATTTAAAGTTATACACGGAAACTTCATATTTCATTTGAAACAAAAATTATACAAATACCTACATGCAGGCTACTTTAAAGTTATCACCAGAAACTTTGTATTATCTTCTAATTTTAAATTAAATGGAGCAATTTTTTCACACATTTTATTCACACACAATAGAACATATATACAATGCTACTCATTACGTAGATATTCTTAATTACTCAATTTATTTTGATATTTATCATAAGAGCTATGTGGCCACTTTTAAATAGATAAACACAATGTACGGTTATAATCTTACTCACCATGTGTTTCTAACATACACACTATACCCACTACATATGAAGGTGCCTTGAAAATGGAGGAAAACTTCTACAACATAGCTACGCAAATCGGCAATGACAACAGTCACACACAACACTTAATATCACAATGTGTAGATGACCACAACCAAACATGCCCAATTGTGGCTGAAGATACAATTTTCACAATGTTGCTCACTCAAAAATGATTATAACAAGCATAAAAAATGCTACATGAAGTAGTAATTGTAGTTGAGGATGCTCAAAAGATACTCAGAGAGAAATTCTATGCTTAGTACTATAATACCACCACATAAATAACCACATACATACAATGTAAAGCTTTAAAATCCTTTGTATATATACCACAAATTTTGTACCGTGTATATATATCTAACATTCGCTGCACATAAAATGTTTTCATTACAAAACACATACTTGCACCCACCTACCAATACACATATATACCACCAACTGCTAGTTCTCATTCACAACTATGACTGTTGATCCCCCACTATGTTATATTCACGTACACCTTTCCACCACAACCCCACACCATTACTCCTACACCTTTCTCCCATTAAAATGGACTTTACAAATGAACATTCAAGCTTGTATGCTTTAACACAATCCCTCACTAGGATTTATGTTGCTCTAAGCTTCTTTGCACAATATTCCCTTGCTCTAGAAACCCCATGGCTTCTACTCCTTATATGATTACTCCCACCACCTTTACATTCCTTGTATTCCAATTTCTATACTGCTCTTCTTTACTGTTCACCAACCCAAATTAGGTTGTATGCATGGAAAACAAACATCTCGAGCCACTAACCTACCATAAAAAACCAAAACATAAACAAAATGGCAACCCAACGAAAGAAAATTTTATTTCTCATGTTAAAGCACCTGTTGATGGGAAACTTTCCAGCAAAATATAGTTGGCCTATAAAATAATTCGCTATAGAATTGTTCCTCATGGAGCAACCACTAGTATTAGTTCAAATAAAATTTATAATTTATAATAGACTTGTAGATATTATTAAAACTTAATCCGATTAAATTTTAAATTTAATATTTAAAAAAATATTATCATAATAAGTTTGTAATTTATAATATATGTAAAATATAAAGTATAAAATTAATAATACATTTTAATTAAATTTATAAATAATTTTTATAAGATTTGTAATTTACAAAATATATATACTTATAAAGTTGAAATTTATTTCTAATAAAATAAATTATAATTTTCCAGATAGGATTACAATGAAAATGGGGAGGTAATTATAGAAAAATTGGGTTACCCACCGCCTTTACATGCTTTGGAGCTCCAAAAATAGTGAAAATTTTGAAAATAATCAAACCCTAACCACCTAGGATCGTAATGAAATCCTAAACATGCCCAAAACCATATTTTAAAGCATATTCCAAAGTCTTAGCTAGTAAAACATGATAACACACCACTATGAGTGACCAAATATTTGTTTGATTGTTTATCCTTGAAATATAATAATTTTTTTTCTTTAATGCAATGAAGAAGAATAATAAATTTTAAATGGTCATATGTCTTACCAAATCATGAGTGCACTTGGGACCAATGTAACAACTTAATTTTGATGGGAAGTGTGTTTATCTACTTCCTATGTGTATTTTGGGGGACAATAATCAAATATCCAACCCAAACACATCTTCAAAAGCACAAATATAGTCCTAAAAACATATAAGAATGAGTTAAGTGCCATTAGATGTAAAAATGTAGTAGAAATGACATAAACTCTGTCTTAAAAATATTACAAATCTCTTCACCATTTTCCCTTAGACTCAGATCACATTAAACCCATTAAAATTTTGCACATGATATTGCAAGTTTCATGTCAAATAGAGCCTTCAGTAAGAAGATATAAGAAAAAAACCAGGCCCTTATGTTCTTTTCTATGATGTCCAGGAACTCAATTTTACATCAAAGAAGACCATCAAATTTCACCTCATTAAATTGACATTGTAGCTAGTCTACAATTTAATTGATTTTTGCCACGTGTACACTTATGCCATGTGTCCTCCATTAATTCTATCATTATCTGTGTGAATTTGAATCTTTATATTTGTGATCATACAGGGGAGCCACTAATGGACAACATGTGATTTTCATCAGAGAATCCACATCTCATAAATTTCCCAAATCTCTAGATTAGACTCCCATACACCAAGTCTAGTGATGGCTGAAACTTGTTCATCATCGATGTCTCCTCTATCTCAATCCATGACTTCTGGATTATCTTCTTCATGTCGATGGGTGATACTTGTCGTCCATTGGCATCACCACCTCATCTTAAGACTTTGAAGATTTTAACTCTGGAGAAAAACTTTCTTGAAATCCGATTTAAGACACGTGCCTTCAGGGACAATTATCTCAAATCAATGTGTAGATAAAAATAATGCACTAATTACTATTACATTACACCTCTATTATTTTGTTATATACATGATTCCTAAGTGTAAAAATTAGACATTGGTGACATCTCTCCTAGTCCTTATATTGCTTTCGACTGATTTTTGTACTGTGAGACTGTCTTAATTTTTTTGGATTTATGATTTTTGGTCGTGTCATAGGGATCTATGTTACCATTTTTTTTTTAGTTTATGTTTCTTTTCCTTAGTAAAGTAGTGCCTAGTAAGGACACTAACGCCCATGCACTATTATCCGTTCTTGGCTCTTTTGTCTGGCTTTGCTTATTTTTCAAACTTTCATTTAGCACCTAATTTTAGGTATTTTGTAATTCTCATTTCATGTTTTGGGTTCGTATTTGGTGTCACTATGTGTAATTTTATTTAAAAAAGTCATATATACATAACCTCCTAACTACTTTAAGGGGAAATACGGCTATTACTTTCTATCTACTACATGGACAAATGAAACACTTAAGGACTGCATGTGGGTTGTAATATTCACTAAATATGAAAGGAAAATTCTGAATTCCATCACACACATTATCTTGGGGGAAACGTAGTTACAGCCCATTATCTTGGTGTGATAAGCACAAGGGAAAATTTTAGTGGTGTATATTTGTAATTTGGCGAATATTCCAAATTTGGAAAATTTGAAAAGGTGAATTTTTCAAAGTACTATAGTGTACCTTTCGCCAAAAATTTCCAGTATAAATTTTTTTAGGGGTCATCTTTGCCTACTATTGAAAACTACTTCTATATAAACATAGGTAATTATCCATGTAGTATAATAGTGACTTACTAGTAAGGTACCATCTAAATGACGAAGTATAATCAAGTACAGTGTGAATAAGCAATAAGGAGTGCAGATAGAGATGCACAACAAGTATAGTCATGCAATAAATATCAAGGAGTGCAACAAGGAAGAAGTAAAGACGTAAATGTCATGTCACATGATAGAAAATGTCTTGTTGCGTGAAAGCAAACTTCACGTCGTACGATAACAAACTTCTTGTCATGTGATAGGGCATTTGCTATAGCACAACAAGGAATTTACTATTGCACAATATCAAATTTCCTAACGTGCGAAAGGAGCAATGTTTTCATGCCACAAGGAAAATTATTCCTTTCGAATAATGTATTCATAAATCCTGGGAAACTCACCTATTTCACAAAATTGGTTCTAAGGATATTCCACCTCTAATTTCAAGAGGTCTCTTAAAATTATCCCTAGCACAAGGGAAATTGTAGACAGTAAATCAATCACTTTGGGTATATTTCTAGGTCCTGATCACATATCACTATTCATATGATTCATAAGTGAGAAAAGTACTAATTGACCATTGTCTTTAGCGTCTTTTCTTTCTTTTTGGTTTCCTTCTTTGTCTTACACATCTTCTTACTCAGTCTGACCTTTGACACTTTAGTTTTTATGATTCAAGACACCAACACCCAGATGTCCCCATCCCATTTGGGCATCCCCAACCTCTTTGTATCTTTCTTGCATCTTTTGGGTTCTTTCTAGCTGTTAGAAATCATATTTTCTTGGTGGTCAACTTTTTAGTGGTTAATTACTAAATTCAAACAAGGAAATCATATAAATACAAATCTATGTGACCATAATAAAGGACCAAGCACTAAACATTTACTACTATCACCCAAGGTTTCATCCAAAGGCATTCTTAAGAGCATCAAAACATCCATCTAACATCCATTCAAGGGAAAAGGAACTACATTCTTCTACATACACTTCATAGGATGGGAAGTTCATTTTTCCTTGCACACATCTATTTACATCTAGTTATTGCTCAATATTCAAGTGTGTTTGGCACACGAGCCACCTAGGGCATAATTCTACACACACACACACAAAACTACATAGAGTATAAAATTTAGTGCATCGCCTAGATCGTAAGTTCAACTCATTCAGGTGACCGTCGGGGTTATTCCGACTCCCCATTTGCATCTTTTGATTTTTTGGATTTAATGTGTTTTGGGGTTTTGCAGGTGCTCTTTCTATTTGTAAGTTACAAGTGAGCTCAGAGATCATAAAATGACATACAATTGACAAAGAGAGAGGTTTAGCAACACTTGTGCGACACAGAAGACATCACTTTCTGATAGTTTACACAATCACATGCTCCTAGAGAAGGTCTCTAGTGCCTAAGTACCCTAGCCCCAACATTTTTGATGAATCTGCATTTTTCTGGGCTGGTTTGTGATAGTATGCAATTCGGTTTTTTCATTTCTAGCTTTGTACACTTCCTAGATTAGTGTGAATAAGATAAGTATTTTTCCCCCCCTCCTGCACTAGGGTTTCAAATTTATTTAGCTTACTTACTCATGTCAAATCTATACTTCATTCTTATATCATTTGTACTCTAACTTAATTAGAATTTAACATGTATATTTTTAATATTTGTTAAGTCATTTGGTGAACCCATCCATTCAAACCCTACCTTCTGAGTATTTTTTCTTCTTATCAAGTCATGGATCAATCTTCTTATCATTCTTTCACTCCAACTAAGGTTTCTGACATGGTTACTACTAATGTTGATTTCATGCAAGTTCATACTCAGCATCCTCCTCACTTTATTATGCCTAGGTATGATCCAATTATAAATGTAGTTACTACTCATCACACTTAGGTTCTTACAACTCATCCCATTTATATCCCTCCACCTATCACTTCTACAACTCTTGTTATTACTTCTAAGGGCTATGGTATCATAAAGAAACTTAAGAATACGCCGAAAAAAATATCACTTTATGACTTATTGCATAATCCACCTGATTGTCATCATCCTTTAGAGGCCACCCTTAGGTCTATTCACATTAAAAACAATAATTTTACGGTGGCCTTCATACATCTTATTTAGTCTCTCAAAAATTTACCACATGCTATATCATTTAATGATAAGGAGATATTTCCATATGTTATTGATAATCCATGTGCACCTCTATTTATTACCACTATCATTGGCACCACTTATATAGAGCATGTACTCATTGACAATGGATCCTCCATTAATCTATATTCTACCTCTATTTTAAAGAAACTCAACATTACTGATAATATCATCGCTAAAAAATACACTCTCATTCGTGGTTATGATTCCACTACTTGCTCATGCCTAGGTACTATCACATTATCTATACAAGTCAGGCCTAAGGTTGTTCCTATAGTATTCTTCATTATTGATTCTTCATTTCAGTAAATATCTTACTGGGTAGACCTTAAATTCACACAATACATGTTGTCCCATCTACTATCCACCACTATGTCAAATTATTATATGATGGATACGAACATACCATTGTTGTTGACCCTGATCCATTCAAGTTCTTCTATATAGACCCTGTTACCACTATGTCCATCCCTCCATTGTAGCATATTCCATATAGTCACATAGATACATATGATATTGGTAATCTAGTGCTTCACAAAATTCTTCCACAACCCCAAGCATTCCATCTATTTCCACTCATAATATTGTTATCATTTCACCCATTGTATCTTCTACACTAAATGCTTCCATTCCACTCAATGATACTCCTCTCGCTCTTGCATCTGAGTCACTTCCTACCAATATTCTTGATACTATTATCTAGCATGAAAATTCCATTACTGATGATTCTGATGATGAGGTCTATGTCATTGATCTTACTGATGATAAATTTTGCAACCTTAATTTTACTCCTATCGAGATTGATGATTTATACTTCAATGATACTTTCATGGCTAGTGGCCTTGGTGAATATCAACTCAAAATATCCCCACCTATTACTAATGCTATGGTGATTTATCAGGGACATGTCCATACGATGGATGTCATACCACCTATCTCATTTTCTCATAAGGATCCCACACCTGCACTTCCTCCTTTCACTTGCACTCTTTTCATGAATAGATCTTACTGTCATCACATTCCATTCAATCCCACTTGATCTGAAACTGTTTACACATATGAGGGCTTGGCTCGACTTGGATTCACACTGGATGATATCATCCCTCTGTCTTGTGCTCCTCATGTATATCATGGAGATGTTTGAAAGACTGATATTTATGGTCTCTGAGTCTTCTATTTATCAGTTTTTATTACACACACTTGTCATGCTACTCCACTCATTCTTGGATAGTCTTGGATTGACTACATTGGGGAACTCTAGATATTGATCATATTGATATCACATTCCCTATGACCTTCTTCTGTGTTTATATGTGCAATGATTCATTCCTCGGCTCCTCACAAAATCTCACTCATTGGTATGCACATATTTTTCCACCAACACCTTTTATCGATGAAGAATATGTAATGGGCATGTAGAATTTGCGCCGCATTGGCTCCTTATATGATCAACCACATACAATTTCTTACTAAGTATTAGATGCATCTCCATACAATTTTGACCATGAAAATGATGATATCTTAGATGATGTTACTTGATCATACTTATCATCATATACTTAGGGGTCATCACACTTGTTCTCCCCCCTATATCATTGTCAATTGTCTCACACTTTTACCATTTCACTTATTACTTCGCATCTAGTCTTTCACACACATCTTTCACATATTGATAAATGTTTATCACCTTCAACAAATGAAGAAATCTTGTGCTGTGGTTCATACTTGAATATTGAGGGCTCACTACATTTATAAACATCACACATTTCACATTTCATACTCAGTGCATTCACGACATATCTTTCTAGTGCACATTCATCATGGCACACTTCCCGGTGATGCACTCTAGTTCCATGGTTCATTCTTAACTTATGAGGGTCTTAGTTTGAAATGAACCTCACCACACTCACTTAATCTTTGTGTACTACCCTTTATCAATTATATCTTTTTAGCACAAAATTAAAACCATTCCCGATGATGCACTCCTGTTCTATGGTTCATTCTTGACTGTTGAGGTGTATTTTATAAATGAAACTCATCTCATACATACTCATTCACATTCGCTCGGGGGGCACACTGCTCCTATCACACTCACTTTACATTCCATTTGATTCAAATTCACAATATATTACATATCTTGGTCGCATTTACTCTTGCTTTCTTATGCTTACATGTACACTTTATTACACATCCTATACATATATTTTATATGTCATTATATTTCTACATACACATGTATGTTCACTTACCTTCTAGTAGTGAATGAAACCTTTACACATCTCATTACATGCAGCATGGATATTTGGCATAATACCTCTTACCAGTCCCACAACAGCTCCTGGGGGAATCTACTTTTGTACACATCACATGTGCTATTGTTTCGATTTATACTATTTCCTATTCATACTATCACGTATATTAGATCATACATGATTTGACATACTTTTTATCTTTATAACATGCTAATGGGTACTTTATGTGCAACATTTTATTTGCAAGGACTATTTACGACCATGGTTGTCCATTACATTACTTGTTATTGTCTTTCATTTTTTTCATTATATGCCATTGGTTGGGAGATTTTCCCTTTGTCTTGTGTGCACACTATATGCTTTTAGCCACTTTGGCTTCGATTTTCTTGCAAAATTGTGAGCAATGGCCTATGTTTGTAACCCAATTTTTTTGGTCTACATTTTATTCTTTCCTGCTAGCTTACATATTGTCTTTTCTATGTGTATTTTTCTTGTTTGAACTACCACTTGTTTCCTAGTCAGTTTTTTTGCACGTGCCTTGGTTTCTACTAAGTACATTCCCTACCCTATAGGACATCAATTTCAGATCAACATCCGGTCCTCCTTTTAGATACATCCTCCTAGCGATGTCACATGTATCCTAAACAAGGGGGAATCATTGGGTGAAATAATCACCCCATACAACGGTTTACAGTCACAGTATAACACAATTTAGTATTGGTACAACACAACATTCAGTACCAACAACGACCTATAATCTAACTTGGGTCTTCAACACAGTACAGAAATTAGTGCCCAGACATAAATAGTAATGCTTGGGTGCCCTTGATTCTTCCTGGCCACCTATGACCAGGGGGAATTTACACAATTTTTCTCAGATCAACACAGTTTACAGTAGTCTACACAATTTTTTTCTCAACACATGCACATTCCTTCAACAATCATCATGCATCCATTCTATCTTATTTTTATACTCGTGTTGGATCAAACAAGATCGAAATTTATCAAAATTTAACACACCATTTGCAGTAGTCTTTATATTACAGGAAATAGTCAAAGGTCAGAGAATAACACTAGACCTTTCTCCCTACACTTCTTATGTCATGGCATGAGATCACTCAAAATACTCACACTTGGCGCAATTGGCATGAGATCACCCAAAAAAATAACACTTGGTTAAACCAGCACAAAATTTCTTAAAAAAACCATTCTTGGCGTGATATCGCCCAAAAAACTCGTTCTTGGCATAAGATCACCCGAAAACTTGTTCTTGGCATGAGATTGCCCAAAAAACTTGTTCTTCTACAACATTCTCAGGATCCTTTCTACACTCTTCACTCATCACAAATCAGGTGTGCGTGTTCCTTTTCACATTTTACACACTTTTACATGCTTTTTACACATTTAGATCAAATTTTTCACATACACGAATTTTCCCACTCTTTTTCTCTTCTCTTTTGCAGATCCGTTCTTATGGGAAGTAATAGTCACATCATCAAGCATCAAACAACATCGACAAAAGGTAAAAATGTGACATATACACATATGCTTTCACCCCTAGGGTCACTTCCTCTTCTCTAGCTTCCACGCATCATATTATTCATTTTAGGTTGTGGAGCCTGTTTTCATGTGAGAAAGTGTTGAAGACTGTACACTAAGAGTAGTGTACACTTTCCACAGTTGTCTCACCGGGCCCCTGGTAGCAGGAGTTTGGGGGTGCAACCCCCGAGAAATTTTTTTTGGCCTTAAAACGTGCCGATATACCGGGAAACGTGCTTTTCTCATATGGGAGGGATTTTGACCCATAGGTTTATGGGACGGTTTTGGCCCATGTTTTTTGATACCCACTATTTTGTAAAACTACTTAAGTAATTGTCTACTTATATGGTTTTATGCATATGGTAGGTAGGATGTAACATTGCAGATGTGTTTTGAATTCAGGTTTAAATTCTATAGAGTTTGTTGAGCATAGCTCCAAACAGATCTGGGTATTGTATTGAGAGAGCAGTAGCTTGTAATAAAATATGAGCCAGTGATTCTTGGTGGACGTAGCCCAAATTGGGTGAACCACGTTAAATATTGTCTCTTTTTGTTGTGTTATTTTATTTTGTAATTTTATTTGAGATCTGTAATATTTTCTACATATTAGTTTCTACTCTTGCGATTATGTGAGGGATTATTCCGCATATTTTATCCCTTATTTCCTAACAATTGGTATCAGAGCCTGGTTTGGTTTGTTGAAGTGTTGAATCGCAGGGAAAGTTTTATCTTGAGTGGGAGTTATGACAGATGATGGAAGATCAAGGGTTGATAAATTCAATGGGAAGAATTTCAGTCTTTGGAAGATGTAGATGGAAGATTACCTTTATCAGAAGGATCTTTATATTCTGTTGTCTGAGAAGGTGAACAAACCCTTGAGCATGATGGATGCGGAATGGGATTTACTGGAGAGGAAGGCACTTGGGACAATCCGGATGTGTCTTGTATCTTTGGTATTATTTAATATTTCAAAGGAAAAGACTATAAAAGAACTGATGGATGCATTAGGGAAGTTGTATGAAAAATCCTCTACCTCTAATAATATATTTTTAATGAAAAATTTGTTTAATATGAATATGTCTGAGAATGGTTCAGTAGCAGATCATTTAAATGATTTTAATATGGTTGTAAATATGCTAGCTTCGGTTACAATAGAATTTGATGAAGTTAGGTTTTTATTAGTTTTGTGCTCTTTACCTGAGAGTTGGAATAGCCTGGTAATGGCGGTAAGAAACTCAGTTCCAACTAACTCAAAGTTGAAGTTTGAGGATGTTGTAGGGGTGATTCTAAGCGAGGAAATGTGAAGAAAAAACTCTAGTGAATCTTCTACTTCAGGGAATGCTTTGACAGTGGAAACTAGAGGGAGACAAAAGAATAGAGGAAGCCATGGAAAATCAAAGGATCAGGCAAGGTCAAAATCCAAAGCAAGATAGTATGTTGACACTATGGAAAGTATGGGCATGCAAAGAAGGGCTGTTGGGAGCTTCAAGACAAGAAGAAACAATAGGAAGAAAATAAGGAGGAAAATGTGGCAATGGGTAATGTATGTCATGATGCTTTGATTATTTCTTTGCACAATATTACTGAATCTTGGGTTTTAGATTCGGGGGCTTCTTTCCATGCTACTCCACATAGGTATTATTTTGTTGATTATGTTCAAGGAGATTTTGGGAATGTTTTTCTTGGTGATGATGAGCCTTACAACATAGTTGGAAAAGGTTCTATTCAGGTAAAGGTGCAAAATGGGAATACTTGGCTATTGAAGGATGTCAGACATGTGCCTACATTAAGATGAAATTTGATATCGGTAGGAAAGTTGGGAAGTGGTGGTTGTACTGTGATATTTACAGTGGACTCTTGGAAGGTTACCAAGGGTGCTCTTATGGTGGTAAGAGGTAAGAAGGTTGAAACCTTGTATTTAACCACTTATAGCACTAATGTTTGTAATCTTGTGGCTTCGGAAGTAGATACAACATTGTGGCACTATAGGCTCAGTCATATGAGTCATAAGGGCATGGAGATCATAAATAAGGATTTTTCTGGATATACATAAACATGTTTGGAGTTATGTGAGGACTACATATATGAGAAACATGAGTGAGTAAAGTTTCTCAAGGTTGGACCTACAAATAAAGAGAGTAAGTTAGAGTTGGTACTTTCTAATGTATGGGGGCTGACTCAGGTATCATCTCTTGGGGGTTCAAGTTATTATGTTAATTTTATTGATGATGTAACAAGGAAAGTTTGGGTTTAGTGTATTAGAAACAAATCTCATGTATTTGACACTTTTGTTAAATGGAAAGCCTTGGTAGAGAATGAAACATGTCTTAAGATAAAATGTCTCAGGTCAGATAATGGAGGGGAGTATTGCAACAATGAATTTGATGATTATTGTTCTAAGAATGGAATCCATAGGAAAAATATGGTTTTAGGAAATTTGTAGTAGAATGGGGTGTTAAAAAGGATGAACAGAACAATAATGGAGCGTGCTAGGAGCATGAGGTTACATGCAGGACTGCCTCTTTCTTTTTGGGTAGAAGTGGTGAGAAAAACTCTGTACTTGATAAACAGAGGACCCTCAAGTGCCTTAGATGGAGGCATACCTGAGGAGGCTTGGTATGGTAAGAAAGTTGATTATTCATTTCTCAGAGTCTTTGTATGTGAGGTGTTTTTCCATATAGACAAGGATGATAGGACCAAGCTAGAGGCTAAATTAGAAAAATGTACTTTCATTGGTTATGGTGGTGATGAATTTGGATATAAATGTTGGAGTATTAAGGACAAGAAAATTATTCGATCTAGGGATGTGGTATTTAATGAGAAAGTCATGTATAAGAAATAGTTGCAGGAAAATAGGGAAGAATCCAAGAAAGAATATGTAGTAGTAGAGGATCTTCCGGATGAGAAAGTGACACATGAATCAGTTCATGAACCTCCTCAACAGGAACCCCAAACTCCTATATTGAGGAGGTATTATAGGGTAAGAAGAGAACCTGCATGTTTTTCTCCTTCTCTTTATTATTTATTACTCACTGATAGTGGAGAGCCAGAGAGATTTGATGAAGCAATGCAGGTAGATGCCAGGAAGAAGTGGGAGCAAGCCATGGATGAGGAGAATCAGGCTCTCATGGAGAACCAGACATGGGATTTGGTGAATCTACCTGAAGGAAAAAGAGCATTACATAACAAGTGGGTGTTCAAATTCAAAGAAGAATAAGGAGGAAAGAAAAGATACAAGGCCCGGTTGGTGGTCAAGGGGTTTACACAGAAAAAAGGTATAGATTTTGATGAGATTTTTTCTCCTGTAGTAAAAATGACTTTTATTATAACTATTCTTGGAATAGTTGCAACAAAATACTTGCACTTAGAGCAGCTTGATGTAAAAACCACATTTCTCCATGGTGATCTGGAGGAGGAACTATATATGCAACAACCAGAGGGCTATGAGGTCAAAGGTAAAGAGGAGATGGTGTGTAAACTGAATAAGAAATTGTATGGCTTGAAACAAGCTCCACGTCAATGGTATAAGAAATTTGATAGACTCATGATGAAGCAAGGTTATATTAGATGTCATTCTGACCATTGTATGTATACAAAGAAATTTGAGGATGGTAGTTATATTATCCTGTGCCTGTATGTGGATGATATGTTGGTTGTAGGTAAAAACATATAGGAAATAAAATTACTCAAGAAGCAACTAAGTGAATCCTTTGCTATAAAGGATTTGGGGGAAACCAAACAAATCCTTGGTATGAGGATATCTCGGGATAGGAAGGAATGGAAGATGAATTTATCTCAGGAAGATTACATTAAGAAAGTCTTGGAGAGGTTTAATATACAGGATGCTAAACCGGTTGGGACTCCTTTGGCAGGCCATTTCAAGTTATCAAAGGAGCAGTGTCCTAAGACAGAGTAGGAGAGACACTAGATGTCTAAGGCAGCTTACTCATCAGTGGTTGGAAGTTTGATGTATGTCATGGTGTGCACTAGGCTTGATATTGCCCATGCGGTGGGAGCGGTGAGTAGATTTATGAGTGATCCAGGTAGAGATCACTGACAGACAGTAAAGTGGATTCTTTGGTATTTGAGAGGTACCATGGGGATAATTTTGTGCTATAGTGGATCAGACACCACTTTGTGTGGTTATGTAGATTCAGATATGGCCAGAGATGTAGACAAGAGGAGAAGCATGACAAGTTATGTTTACACTGTAGGTGGGACAACAGTAAGCTGGATTTCACGACTACAGAAGCTGGTGGCTTTGTCAACCATGGAGGTTGAGTATGTTGCTGCCATAGAGGCAAGCAACAAAATGATTTGGTTACAACAATTTCTTGAGGAGTTGGGGCATAAGTAGGAGGAAGGAAAGCTACATGGTGATAGTCAGAGTGCTATACACCTAACTACGAACTTTGCTTTCCACTCTAGGATGAAGCATATATAGTTAAGGTACCATTTCATTAGGACAACTTTGGAGGAAGAGAAGTTGAAGTAGGAGAAGATTCATACAGTAAGAATCTTGTAGACATGATGACCAAGGTGGTCACAAGGGAAAAAATGAATCTATGTTCATCTTTGGTTGGTCTTCATAGAAACTAGGGAAGGGTTTAGAAGCTTTCTTAGAGGAAAAATAGTCTCAAAGTGGGAGAGTTTTAGGTTGTGGAGCCTGTTTTCATGTGAGAAAGTATTGAAGACTATACACTAAGAGTACTATACACTTTCCACAGTTGTCTCGCCGGGCCCCCGGTAGTAGGGGTTTGGGGGCGCAACCCCTGAGAAATTGATTTTTGGCCTTAAAACGTGCCCGATATACCAGGAAACGTGCTTTTCTCATATCGGAGGGATTTTGACCCATAGGTTTATGGGACAGTTTTTGCCCATGTTTTTTGATACCCATGGTTTTTTAAAATTACTTAAACAATTGTCTACTTATATGGTTTTATGCATATGGTAGGTAGGATGTAACATTGCAGATGTGTTTTGAATTTGGGTGTGAATTCGGTAGAGTTTGTTGAGCATAGCTCCAAACAGATCTGGCTATTGTATTGAGAGAGCGGTGGCTTGCAATAAAATCTGAGCAAGTGATTCTTGGTGGATGTATCCCAAATTGGGTGAGCCATGTTAAATACTGTCTCTTTGTGTTGTGTTATTTTATTCTGCAATTTTATTTGAGATCTGTAATATTTTCTACATATTAGTTAGTTTCTACTGTTTCCATTTTGTGAGAGATTATTCCGCATATTTTATCCCTTATTTCCTAAAAATCCACTTCAAGTTTTTCCTTGTCTCCTCGGTATATTTTTTGCCTTCAATCTACATGGTTATCAAGTACACATATCTTATCTACTTTATGTTATCAAACATTCACTCAACAACATAAAGTGGGGGGAAATGTAGACACTAAATCACACATTTTTGGTATATTTCTAGGTCATGATCACATACCATATTGGTGTTGGAACATAATGATTAAGTGGTCTGGCCAACCCTTAATGTATATGGGTCCATCACTAATATATAGGTTAATATTTAATAATATGAAATATTTATATTTCAATTATTAAATATGGTAACCTAGGTATATACTTTAGGTTAAATATTTAATATCATGAAGTGATTATATTTCTAATATTAAATATTAGAAACCTAGGTGTATGTGTCAACCATTTAGGTTGAAAAGGTGGGTCGAGAGACATAACCGATCACCTTATATAAAAAGGACTTTAGGTCCTCATTTGATATATTCAGGAAATATATCAAAGGTGTGCAAATCATATTTATTAGAATCCTTAAATTCTAACATGGTAGCAGAGCGAGGTAAATTAAATAAATTAAGATAAAATGTTGTGTATTTTATTTATTTAATTTTTACATTTTTTTTTCAACCAAACCGGAAGGATATTTAAAATAACTGGGCCCTTCTTTCCATTGTGCAACCTAAAAGTTTTGCTTTGTGAAGAATTAAGGTGAATTCACAAGTGAAAAATTTAGAAATTTCTTACCTTCCGTGAAGACTTGTGTACAGGTAAGGGTAAAATATTTGAATTATTTTTTTCTATAGTTTTAATATGTATAGGTTTAAAATATATTCAAAATAAAAACACAAATTTAAATACAATAATAAGGACACAAGCTCCATAGAAATAGGATTTTCAATTTATTTCATTAGTAGGGTGAAAGTAATTCTCTCCTCTATAAATCTCCAGGTTAACTTATATTTTATTTTCATGTGATCATCTTCCATCATGCAACACCTAGGGGAAGCACATGGACTCAATACCCTACAATAGGAAGTCATAGAATATGATACACATCCTCTAGTGTCATTTTCATCTCTCTAGTAGGAAGTGAAAAGGTACACGAGTCAGCACACCATCTCTCAGAAAGTGTTGTGATCAAATGCATATTATGGGGTACCACCCCAAATCTAGTCACATGATGTATCCTAACACAATCCAACACATACCACTCATCCTCATCTATCCCCAAGGACAACAATTTCATCACGTTTCTACCAGTAAAAAACTCACGAGAATGCACATATTTCTACATAGCAAAAAAATCAACAAAACCACATATTAATTTCTGAACCAAGAAAAAAATCATCAAAAGACAATATAAAGAAAAAAATTAAGCTTCAGGATAGAACTTCCTCGAATCCTAGACACTAACGTCTAGGACTTGGCTGGTAGCACCCAAAATCGAAAGATACCATCCAAAGGACTAAACCAACCCCATCGACATCATCTTAGACAAAAGGTCCATATTCTCAAAAATTCAAAAATAGCTAAAAGACACCAAAAATACTATAACACGAGCTAGTCTATCTTCAAAAGGCAGTACTTACCAAATATTTTTTAGTCTATGTCGATATAGCCTCCAAAACCCTCTTGAATCTCATTATAATCAAGTCTTATGCATGATTGGAACCTAGATCTCAACTCGCAATCAATCGATTTACAAATGAAAATATTATTCACTTTTCCTACTTACTATTTATAGTAAATTCTATTGCCAACACAATTTCTAAGTTTATATAGTTCATTCTATGGAAACTAATATGTCGACAATGTTTTTCCCATATCTTTAGCCTCGTTCATCCTTTTTCAACACCATTAATGACATTAAAAAAATATTTTCCATGTTTGTCACATTGAACATTAATTTTTTTACCTCTATATGATTAGCCTCACTTTGACCCGGGTAAATGGCACATGCTACTCAATGGAATCGAAACAAGCTCCATTGGTAGGATGGATTAAGGATGCTCAGGTTGTACTAGTTGATTACCGTGACAAGAAGATATTCCTGAACATTATGGTGGAAGACATCCCAACATCTTTTGGTATGCTGTTGAGTAGAAGTTTTTGCAGAGATCTAGGTGGAGAAATCAAAATGGATTGGTCATCTGCAACTATCCCAGTGAAAGGAGAAATGAAGAAGCTGCTACCAGTCAGAAAAATGAAGTTCATAGTAAGGAAGTATGATGATCCAAGAGCTGATATCATTTTTCAAGATTGTGGGATTGGCAATTACCTCCTTACATCACACAAGGAAGAGGAATTGTCACTTCTCATGGAGGAAGAAGAAGACTGAATCTGGACAATGGAGTTTGAAGGTAGTCATTCCAAAGAAGGTTCAGAAGCTGGTGTAGTATTATACTCTCCCTCTAATGAGGTATATCATTTTTCCTACAAGCTGCAATTTGACAATACAAATAATACAATAGAGTATGAAGCATTACTCTTAGGCATGAATACGGTAGAGGACATGGGAATCAAGAAGTTGAGATGCAAAGGTGATGCATAGGTTGTGGTAAAGTAGGTCTGCTAGCAATATTAGGTGAAAAACTTCAGACTCAGGCACTATATAAACAAAGTGTGGGACTGCATTGAATCCTTTGATGCATTCTCCATTGAAGCTATCCCCAGGGAGCAGAATGAAAAGGTTGATTCTCTAGAAGTGTCAGCTTCCTTAGTGACACATCATCCTTCATTTGGAAAGGATAAAGTGACCATTGAGATGGTGTTTAGACCCTGTGTACCAGATAATGCAAATCACTGGAAGGTCTTCAATGATGACAACCAGATCCTAATCTTCTTAGAACAAAGGGATAACTTCAATAATATTTTCTTTGAAGGAAGTGAAAACCCACACCATGAATCAGTCCCCAAAGAAGAGAAGGAAGGAATCGAGGGAATTGATGAAGAGGGAGTAATCAAACTGAAAGGAAAAAAAATCCCCAAAGGCCTAGTTTCTTTGGAAGACCTCTTTGACAAGCATGATAGGTTCATCCAAGAGAAATAAAAATAGTATTTTCAGTGTCCATCTGATTTTGATCAAGAAAACATTAGAACTTCAGAGAATCCAAGGATGGTTAACATTGGTAAATGCTGCTCACTAGAAGAGAAGAGAAAGTTTGTTTCTCTGTCAAAAAAGTACTCAGATGTCTTGGCCTATTCCTATGATGAACTCAAATATTTTTAGCCAAAGGAAATGCATCACTCCATTCCTTTGAAGCAAGGAGCTAAGCCCTTCAGGAAAAAACAAAGGCCCTACAATCCAAAGATTGCCGATGTTATCAAAGAAGAGGTGACAAAGATGCTCAATGCTAGAATCATCTTCCCCATCCACCATTCAACATGGGTGGATAACATTGTGCCAGTAAGGAAGAAGAATGGGGAAATAAGGATTTGTGTAGACTTCTGAAATCTAAATCAGGCATCTCTCAAGGAAAACTACCCTCTTCCAATAATGAATCATATTTTGCAAGAAGTCACTGGATCTAAAATGCTCTCTTTGCTTGATGGATTCTCAGGGTACAACCAAATCAAGGTGGTAGAAGAGGATTGCAACAAAACAACCTTCACAACACCTTGGGGAACTTTTTCCTACAAAAGAATGCCTTTTGGCTTGATCAATGCTGGAGCCACTTTCCAGAGAGCAATGGACTTAGCCTTCAAAGATTTGAAAATTACATTTTCATTTACCTTGATGACCTCACCATTTTTTCAAAGAGGAGGTGATATCATAGCTATCATTTGGAGCAAGTTCTTGCAAGGTGTAGGAAACATGACATTTCTCTAATTCCAAAGAAGTGCATTTTTGGAGTCACAGAAGGTAAGTTGCTGGGACACATTGTGAACAAACATGGAGTACACATTGATCATGAGAGGATTAGAGCTATCCAAGCACTAGCCTTACCAATCAGCAAGAAGGGATTTCATTCATTCTTTGGAAAGGTAAAATTCCTTTGTCATTTTGTGCTTGAGTTTTCTAAACTGACTAAGCATATGAATTTCATGATGAAGCCTCAAGTAAGTTTCAAGTGGAATAAGGAAGGAAAAACAACATTTGAGGAGATCAAGAAATCCATTACCAAAGCTCCAACTCTTGTATCTCCAGATTTCAACAAGGAGTTCATCATGTATTGCTATGCATCAGAACATACACTCTCTGTTGTCCTTGTTCAGAAAAATGATGAAGGTTTGGAAGCACCCATTGCTTTCATGAGTTGTCCTTTGAAAAATCATGAGCTAAAGTACAACCAATTGGAGAAACATGCCTATGTAGTGGTCAAAGCTGTTAAAAGTTTAAGATTCTACATTCTCAATTCCCATATAGTGGTGATGGTCCCTGGAAGTGCAATCAAGTCCATTTTAACTCAAAAAGATCCTGGGGCTAAGAGAGGAAGTTGGATTGCAAAGACCCAAGAGTATGACTTGGAGATTAGACCCTCTAATCTGGTAAGAGGAAATGGTTTGTGCAAGCTGATTACTAAAGATGAAGCTCTCAAGGCTCAGCAGGGAGAAAAAGATGGTGTTTTCTCAACCTGTTCAGGAGACAGTCCACAAGCACTCTTTATCACCACTACTGATGAGTGGTATGCTGACATTGCTTACTATCTCACTTATGAAGAATTCCCTCCTCATATTGATTACAAAAAAAGAAGGAAAATCAAGCTAAAGGTAGCCAAGTTTGTGATCTGGAATCATGCACTTTAGAAGAGAGGCCTAGATGGTTGTTTCCTCAGGTGTGTAGATAAGGAGTAGCAAGAAAAGTTTCTCAGGGCATATCATGATCAAGATTGTGGTGGGAATTTCTTAACAATGGTCACCACACATAAGATCCTCAGAGGGAGATATTATTGGCCCTCCATATTTGTAGACACTTAAGATTGGGTTTCCAAATACAAAGCATGCCAATTTTTTTTTTAGAAATCCACAACTAGCTGCATTGCCACTCAGGCCTGTGGTGATTGAAGAACCATTTCAGCAATGGGGGATAGATTTTATTGGTGTTCTGAATCCTCATTCTAGTGCAAGGCATACTTATGTACTCACTGCAACTGATTACTTCACTAAATGGGTGGAAGCCATTCCAACCAAGCAAGCTAGCTCTGAAATAGTATGCAACTTCATCAAGGAGAATATCATTGTTCATTTTGGAATACCATAGAAAATTATTGTAGACAATGCCACCTATTTCTCTTCTAAGGAGCTCACAGATTTTTTTTATGGATTTGGAATCTCCCTATCTCAATCTTCTAACTACAACCCACAGGGAAATGGGCAAGATGAGTCAAGCGACAAGAACATTATGACCATTTTTTGTAAGCTGGTAGATGAGAATCAAAGGAACTAACACAAGACGTTATATGATGGATTGTGGGCCGATAGGATCACTCCTAATAAGGCAATAGGTATGTCACCTTTCCAAATGTTTTATGGAGTTGAGGTAGAGATTCCGCTCACAATTGAGATGTCAACTCTCAAGTTGCTACAAGAAATAGAAAATGGTCAATACAAAGACCCCATTGACAAGAAGATCCTCTTCCTGGAGAATCTAGAAGAAAGCAGATGCCAAGTGGTGGATAGAATTAAGGAGCATTAGTTGAAATTGAAGATTTTTTTTTGACAAGAAGACCAAAGAAAGGAATTTCAAAGTTGGAGATTTTGTCCTGCTATGGGACAAGAGAAGAGAACCAAAGGGCAGCCATGGAAAGTTTGATTCATTGTGGCTAGGCCCATTCCAAATTCATGGAGCTTGTGGTGAGAATGTTTTTCTCCTCTCATACTTGGATGGAAAACCATTGGAATTTCCTCAAAGTGAGCAATACTTGAAACTATATCATCAGTGAAAGCAGGTTGCCCCCCACCTTGTACCATAGGTGATTTTGTAGGTGTGTTTTTCCCTTTTCTGTTATGTGGTTTTCGTTTAGTTTTGTTTGGTTTTTGTTGTGTGTGGTTCGGATTGTGTGTTTCCTCCTTCCATTATTTATTAGAATTGTACATGAATCTGCATGACCCAATGGATAAGACACTGGTCACTGTTATATAGTTTAAAAATTGAGATTCTGGATCCTCATATCATGTCTTCGTCATGCTCAGTCCATGCCATGTCCCCAAGCTAGAGCCAGTTGTTATCTCCCAAAAACTACTTTTCATTTTCCAAGTTAAAGTCAAAATTTTGAGCTCTCACCCTCCTAAAATATTTAAGCTAAGTTGAAAGTTCAAAGAAATAGAAAAATGCGTGCCCTAGTGCTGTTTAAATCTCTGTTTTGCTAGTTTTGAGAAATTCTCCATCTCCCGGTCTATGCACATAATATCCTCTTTACAATCTCATTTTTTGATTGAAATTGTTTACTTGTTCAAGGGTCTAGGTCATTAAATCATTGTTTATTCTCCATGCCTCTGGATCATGAAGGAAATTCAAAAATTGGACTCAAAATGATGAAGTTCTCTTCCTCTGTGTATTTTTCCCACAATCGGGAACGACGGGCGTTTTCTTCCCCGTCAAATTTTGGCCCCATCATCCACGGGTACGTGGACATACCTAATTAGAAGCAAGTTGGTAGAGAAATTTGTGTTTTTGAGCCTCTTTTTAAAAAAGGTGAAAATTTAAAAAGTGAACCGCAGCCCTGATCAAGCTATAAAGGGAAAAAGTCAAAGTTGAAGCTCGTAGGAAAAAATTCAAAGGTGAAGCCCGCCGTTAAAAAGTCAAAGCAGATGAACGGGCCATCAGGGCACTTTTGGAAATTTAACCAAATTCCCAAAAGTGAAGTAAAAGTTATAGAATGCTCCATGGCTCCACTAAGGTCTCGGGCCCACTGTTGAAAAATCAAAGCGAGAGAGTGGAACGACGGAGAACTTTGAGTTTTTGAGCCTTTTTCCAAAAAAAGGTTAAAATGTTGAGAAAAGGGCTGTACCCCCATTTCCAATTAGAGGATTCCACATGTTAAGAGTTCAATCAGAGCAATGGGCTGGTGGAGGACTTTGAGTTTTTGAGCATTTTTCCAAAAAAGGTTAAAATGTTGAGAAAAGGGCCGTGCCCCCCCCCATTTCCAATCAGAGGATGCCACATGTCAAGAGTTCAATTGAAGCAGCAGGTTGGTGGAGGAATTTGAGTTTTTGAGCATTTTTCCAAAAAAGGTTAAAATGTTGAGGAAAGGGCCGCGACCCCATTTCCAATGAAGACATGCCACGTGCCTAAGTTAAAAATTTGAAGCAGGGGTGCGGGCCAATTTGTTCCAAATTGCCAAATCTCCAAAAAATTGCAAAACGCAAAGGTATTTCCCCTGTACCCACTCCAATCTCTTCCTACCATGTGGATGACCCGATTTCAAAGTTATAAGAGAAAATCAAATGGTTTCTATTAAAACTGGCAAATCAAATGGCGTTGCAAGATCTGGTTTTTAACCCGCCATGAGCATTTTTTTTTCACAATGGAGGAATTTGAAGAGGCGTAAATTATTTGTAAAGTTGTAACCATTTTGGCATGAGATATAATGGCTCCTCTGAGCCATTTCAGGGGCTGGCGATTGATTTCAAAAAGACCAGAGTGCTCTGTACCTGGAAAAGAGAGAAAATGCCATACTTATTATATTTTCCCTTCTCCTTAGATTTTCCTCTATTCTCAAAGCTTTGTACAAATTCTGCTTTAGCTTCAATAATAAAAGAAGGAATTTTTGCCTCTTTGATTGAGGGATTGATTGGTACCTTGCGACCAATGAATTTAATTCGGTCTTGTAGCTTCTCCTGCAGATTTTTTTTCTTCTAACTATAAATGCATGTAAACAAAATTTATAATTAATGTGTGTGGGCATATGATATTCTACTCACAACATTAGTTTTCTCCTACCTCCATTTCCACTCCCCTTCCCCTTTCCAAAACAAATTTTCTTCTCTAGCAAGACATTGCTAGCTTTGCCACAGGGTCAGTGGAGTGCCCCTACTGGATCTCTGGTCAAAAGGCCACCATTGGAAACCATCTTTCATGCATGCACCTACGGAAGCTGCACCGTTCAAGTAGAGGGACTTAGATTCCCATAGCGTTGGCTTGAAACCCACCAATTTGTCCACAAGACAAATTTTCTTGCCAACAATTCCAAATTACACAAAATTGGTCTCGTTGGAAAGGTATCATTAAGCCCTTCAATTTGGCATCATTAGATTTAGAAATTAATGGAATTTTTTGGGAGAAAAAGAGGAAAAATGGTTTGGGCATTAATGTGCAATTACAGACAACTCAACCATAAGAATTGATGAAGTATGGGTCTTAACTTCTCCTAGAAGAAAAAGGATATTGTGCAACGGGTTTTAAAGGGTGCCTATGATGTTTTTCAAAGATTAATGGATGATTGATGGTGGCTGAAGCGTGGATTCCATGTTGTATGGAAAAACAAATATTTTTATTTATAATGAGATCAAATATGATCTCTTTCCCTCTCTTTCCTCTCTTCTCTCTCTCCATTCTATTATATAATGTAAAAATATCTCCTTTGAAAGGAGGATGTTCTAAAATGTAAAGGAACTTTGTCAAAATGGTTCATGAGTAGTTGTGAGCCATCAAACCTTCAGTTTAGGCCTTGTAATGTTTTTTTGTGCCTTCCTATGCAACTGTAATAGTTAGTACATACTTTTATTGCAATAAATCTTGTTTTGTGGTGATTTATCAATCTTGACTTGTGTTTATTTGCAACCTTGCCTCTCTTTTACCTGATGTAATGTGTTGTGCATGCATTTCTCCTTTAGAAGTTCATCTTGTTGTGTTTAATGTGAGAATAGATGTGAAATTCATTTTGGGCATGTGTCAATTATGTTTGGCCTCTCACTTCTCCCTCATTAAAGTGTCCCCACCCTTTTTTTGTGCTATCACCATATTTTATTTTAGGATTTCATTCCCAGGGATCTTTATAACCTTTCTCTATGTCCTTGGTACCTTGGAATTGTTAGATTAGGATTAGTTAGCTACAATTCCTTCTTTAGGAGTGTTTTAACATTAGGATTAAGTAGAGGAACCAACCTTTCTCTAGAGGTTTATCTCACTTTGCAAGTTCCACACTTATGAGATCATCCCATGTTAGCAAAAAGTAGGGATCTTTAATAAGAAAATCCTAGGGTGCTACTTTTTTGTCATAATAGTTCTGGTACACCTAGTGGGACAAGATTGAAGTCATATTTTACAGGTGTTCCATTGCAACATCCTGGTGTAAATTTCATATCACCAAGTTTGATGTGCTATTGGTGAGATTTCATCCTTTGGAGGTATTTTCAAGCATATTTGGCGACTCCACTAGTCTAGGAAACCCATTTTCTCATTCAACATGCCATTTCCTTTTGTTTTAATCATTTCATTTTTATTTCCCATGAAGGTGTACAACCATGACTTCATTTCCTCGATGGAACCATCATTTGTAGCACCAATACCATTCAAATCCACCTCTAACCTTCCAAAATCCATCTTCAAGTAGTTTCTACACACCTCCAAATCAGATTTATGATGGAAATTAGATGGAGCAAACATGTTCTTATGAACATGGAGACTTTAGAGGCCATCCTACACCTGAAGAAGGTTTTGAAGGTAGAGTTCAAAATATGGAGAAAATATCGTAGGCTGTCAAAGAGCAACTACAAATATTGTAAGCTAAACAACCTGGTTTTAGGAAGCCATGCTCACGGGAAGTCATATACCTAGTTGGTTTATCCCACAACAAAATCTTGAAGTAATAAGCCAGTCTTTCACTCAAATGGTTGAGTTTATTTCATATTTTTAACTATTATAGGTTGATAAACCTAATGTTGAGGAACCCTATAAATGGGATTTTCCCACTTACCTTCCTTGTTAGTATTAATTTCCCATCCCTTATCAACCACCTAAGCCCTAGGTTAAAATACCTAGTTTCCTAAAGGCTTATCCTTCCATTTCCCATCCTTTACAAGAATATTTTGCACCTTCCCCTTCATTGCAACCATTGCAAAATCATGTTGAAACCCAACCCACCCCTCCTCTTACATTCCCAAACCCAATTTGATAAGAAACAAATAAAAAAATCAGTCAAGGAGGGCAACAATTTTAAGAACCTAGTAGAGAAAAACTTTTGAGAAATTTGAAGGATTGGGATACAAAGTTTGAATCCAATCAGATACCACAACTGGTTAAGCCTTTAACAGAGGTTGGAGTTGAAGAACATGAGGTGGAGGCTAATTTTGTGAAAGAGAAAGAACAAGAAGGAGATGATCAACAATCTCTATGTTTTGAGTGTAATGTACATGTTGGCACCATATTCATAGAGGCTACTGATTCATACCATCTTGAAAAATCATAAGAGAAGAAGGAATCAACTTCAAGTGAAGAGGAGTATAAGGAAGATGATACCCAAGAGGAGTGTTCTATAGAGCTTATTAATCAAAGAATACTTGTCAAAGATCACATAAGGAGTCCATGCAGGATAGAAGGCCCAGAACCAAGGGCGCAGAAGGATAGGAAGAACCCACACACAAAAGGCAAGTTCAAATTTTAGGGCTTAGCTGATTTTGAGCATGAAGACCTATTTTTAGAAGATGGTGTGTGGAACACACCAACGATGTAGAGATATGCGCGCCATGCATTGTCTATCTTTAGAGAAGCAGATTGAAGCGTTTTGCATGGAGATGAGCTAAGAATAGAATTGACACTTCAGTTAACTACAAGAGGACTATAGATAGCACACTTGCATGTGTGGCTATGCTTGTAAATGACATGTGGCTATCAATAGCATGTGACCTATTTTTGGAATAGATAAGCGGTGAAGGGAAAGTCCCCACCCTATATATATGATGTTAGGTACATAGTAAAGAGAGAAGAGGGTGTGAGATTTATGTATGAATGTGTGAAGTATGTATGTGTAACAGAGTATATACAAAGTGTGTGTATACACATATGATTGAATTATTGTATCAGATCCATACACACATTGGTATAGATTGAAAATACTGTAAGGAGATTTTATATTTAATTAATAGATGGAAGATATTGGCTGAATCTAAGTGTCATTCTGTGTGTAATTGAGTAGTGCATGTTATTAATTCAATCATGATTACTGTTTAAACTTGTTCCTTCATAGATATGAATGTAACATGCATTGTAGAATGATGGATTTGTTATGGATATATATGTTTCTTCCTTCATCATGCTAACATCCTACTACAACAAGCCTAAAGAGGGATCTGGTACCTTTGCACACTTTGGGTGAGTGCTCAGTCAAGGCTAAGTGATGTGCCAGCATGACTAGGGTGTTATCTAGTAAATTATAGGTTGCATCATTGGTTCCATTTCCAGGACCTCTTTTTCAGTTGTTTTTAGGATGGTTCATGATGAAGACATACCGGTTAACTCTAGCAAGTATTGAGGAGTGGGTACATGATATGGAGGAAGAATACACACGGCGGTTCAACAGTGGATCTAATTTTAACGTACGCACTTGGGTAGAACATAATTTGTATGACAACTTATATGAGAGCTTTTTCACTATCTTTCCAGTAGAACTATACGAGTGGCTTACTGCCTATGCATCTTAGCAGAATTGGAGGTATCACGTATTTTTATAGAAACAGGAAGAATTTCAAGCCCTTTATGATGCTGATATGATCTAGACTCACGTTATGGATATGTGGTTTCATGGTGTTCTAAATAGTTATATTCTGGAATATTCAATTTCGATGTACTCTTGCCCAGAGATATCTGAATGCCAGTTTTGTGGTATCCACGAGGAACATATTTGTAAGGTATTCCACTAGCAATCAAGATCTTGATGGTAACTTTGAACCTGGAAAGTAAACTGATGGCTAACTAAACTTTGCCAAGCGCGAGGGTAGGAACATGTTTGGTTTAAGATATTAGACCTAGTGATAGAGAAGCAAAGAGAGGAAAGGTGGTGTAAGTATAATGAGGCACGTGAGAGGGAGATAGAGAAGCATCATTCTATTTTAGAAAGTATGTCATTGAGGAGAGAGATGGCTCATGAAGGATTTATAGCTCACGTAGAAGACGTGGAGCAAGAGCATCAAGAACTCCCCCATCTTGCAAATCATGATAGAGATCCCCCCTTAGCCTCACATAGAAGTGTGCTAGCAGAGACTACTTGGATTGTGGGTGCATATCTTAATCCACCTTGTGACCTATCCGTTGCACTTGGTTTTTCAGCATCTAGTATGATAAGTAACCAACAAGCTAACTTGGAAAGTAGGAGAGCAGGAGTAAGTCAGGGATCAAGTACATCAATGGTGGGACAGACGACTTCAATGTCATTTAGAGGAGCATTCTTAGGTGCATCATCCACATAGGATGTGAGCATGTGGAATGTTGGATTCACCTCTAGAAGCAGAACTACCTCAAATACTATAGGGGTTTAGTATAGTACTACTATCGGAGCACAGGGGAGTACATCTACAGGTCATATTCTAACTATAGGTGGTGGATCAGGAGGTATAGGTGGTTTTAGTTCCAATGGATTTGGTGGTTTTGGAGGTAGAGGGAACAAAATAGGTTCCAGATTAGGTGGTTAGGGTCCGCAGCAACCACAAAATATCTATATGGAGATGTCTCTTCATCTCCCAGAATATACAGGTATAGAGGATGCTGCCAAACATGTGCATATGTGTGAAATCTTGTGGCACGCTAAATGGATCATGACTGTTGAGTGAAAAGAAAGTAAATTCACCACTACATTACAGGGGTGCACACACAACTGATATAGGAAGTTTGACCGTGATCAAACTTGCGTGGACTATGCAACATTGAGAGATGGTTTCTTGAAAGAGTTACATATCCTTGAGTTTGAGTAGAAGAGTATAAGTGCGCTCAAGGATATCAATTAAGGCACTATTGAGAGTGTACGTGAGTATGATGCTCATTTTAAGACACTTCTATCTAGGCTATCTTATGATATTCACGTTATCCAGCATGCACAGTGGTTCATTGGAGGATTGATTACACCTTTTAGAAGGGTGTTGTCACATAAGATATACACTAATCCATGCAAAATACTAGAAGTAGCTTTATGTGCTGAAGCAGTTGGGAGCATTGACACTGGCGTTAGTCCATTTCTAGAGGCACATATTATAGCTATGACAAAGTAATTAGAGAAACTATCAACAAATTCATCCCATGAGATGTGCTTAGGAATTTGGTGTACAAATTGTGAAGTGGAAGGTCACACCAAGGATAGTTGCCCTCACAGAACTATACGCTAATTACTGTTGGACTATGAGATTTTCCATCATGATGCTAGTAACTATCCTTTGTTACAGCGCATGATAATGAAGAATGTATCTTGCTTTTGTAAAATTTACAGGTCCATGACCCATGATACTGAGGATTGTCAGTTGATTGGTCAGTTCCAGGATGCTAAAGACCTTGGGGTACGATAGACAAGTGTAACAAATAACTATAAGGGTAAGAATGAGCACCAAGATCGGGATCATAATCAAACCCACTATAACAAGAATGAAGGGTGTTTTAAAGGAGGTTGTGAAAGGGGACATGGATATCATGGTGGATATGGAGGACAAGACTGTGGTGGAGGAAAAGGTAAGTTCCCTTGTGGAACATGTTATACCTGCGGATCTCCTGACCACTATAGGCATGAATGTCCTCAGAATATTGCATGTTCCTTCTGCGGAAAGAACCATAGCTATGAGGAGTGCCCATATTTATATGAGCATCTGAGTAAGTAGCATAAGCAAGAAAACAAAGGCACAATAATGGTTAGAATCTAGCTTGGGGTAGAAGATCAGTGGGTGCCCAAGATAATAGAAGGACTTGAGGCATTGACAGTAAAGATTACCACACGTGCAAGAGAGGCATTGCACTAGAAGCCTACGATCACGAAGGAGGAGGTTTTGCATGTAAGGTACCCAGATCCCACTCATCAAAAGAAAGTTTACCAGGATACCATGGAAGTGCTAAGTAATCTTCAGGGTGAGATACAGTACCTAAAGGAGCAAAAGAAAGTGTCAAAGACAATCCAAACTAATATCGATGATCTGTGAGAGGTGTGCAAGATGTTGCGCTAGGAGAACATTATTCCACTGTTAGGAAATTGGTTAAAGGGGAACACTCTGTGTACAAGTCTTGAGACTGGATGAAATTTTTTGCATGCAAATATTCCCCTGATAGAATTGACTATGAAAAATAAATTACTCTAAATACTATTATAGATGGGTGGATGTTGAGCAACATATTGATCGATACAGGTGCAGAAGTAAATGTGCTTACATTAGATGCATGGGTACAAATGGGGAGGCCCCCATTGTAGCCATCATCTAATGTGTTATTTATGGCAAACCAAACTAAGGTCACTCCTATAGGAGTTTTGAAAGATGCATCTATAACTATACAAGGGGCCAAGTTCACTGCGGATTTTGAGGTATTAGCACTTGCAGAAGTAGACAATTTTCCAGCCCTGCTTGGATGCCTTTGGTGTTATGTGAATAATGTTGACTTGAGATTCAATAAGGGGTATATTAGCTTTGAAAATAAGGAGGAAAGGGTTTTGATACCTTTGACAGATGGAAAGTCTACGCCATATGTTGAGCCCCTAAGTGAGGAGGACTTAAATAGAGTTTATGTACGCATTATTTAGGACCCTGAGGTCAATGAGCCATCAAAAGAAGACATCCTACAGTGGGAGGATTCTCATTCTATTAGTGATACTACAATTATTTCTTGCAACAATTGAGCTCATGGTACATATGAATTAGTAGGACACAAGGTGAAAAGCGTGGTTGTACGCAAGAATGGACTTCATTCGATTCGACGAATAGGTAGCACAATACCTTGGTATACAGTGGCAAAAGATCTTCCTACATTTTTGAAGGCCATGGAAACACAGTGGAAAAATCAAAATAAGAGAAAAGATATGTTACTATATACACTACGTGGTACAACAACGCGCTGGTGGATAGTCTAAAGAGATAATATTATACACTGGGAAGAGATTGGAATATCTTTGTCTACTAGGTTTATAAGGAATAATGCACCTACACAAATATGCACTTATCATGGTAATCAACCTGTTCAACATCACATTCAGCAGTGTGAGAGACTCTGGACAACAAGAAAAAAAGCATTACCACCTTCACTCTGGGTGCATAGATTGTTTTCTACGTTACAAGGATACGCATGCACCTGGTATATGCAGAACTATATCGAGAAACTGGAAAGTGGCAAGATTTGACTACAGGAATGATCCAGAATTTTGACTACTTCTCAACTAAACCTCTTGTAGAAGTGGCATTAAAATTTTTCAAGCACTTAACTATGGGAGATAGTGCAAAAGTAGAAGAGCATATTGAGGAATTATTTGGTGAGACAGAGTCTGGAGCATGTTTTGAAAAGGAAGAAGAAATGGACTCCATACTACTTGAATGCACTTGCCTTGAGAAAGAGAAAGGAAAGATGGTTTACATCATGGATGATGAGGAAGTTGAGAACTTGGATATTGAGTATTCACAAGGGGTACACGAGGTCTTGGACAGTGCAGAGAAGGATATGCGCACCTACCATGAACCCATGAAGATAAAGAAGGTGAATATAGGTTTGGAGGCTGAGCCTAAGGAGGCCATAATCAAAGACTACTGGTCAGACTCAGAGGTAGAAAAGATCATCGAGTTACTCAAGGATTCTCAGGACTTATTCCCTCAAGGGTATCATGAACTTAAAGGTGTGCATGAATCACTTGGGGAAATGAAGATCAAACTTAAGGATGGTGTACGAACAGTTAGAAAGAGACCTTACATAATGAATCCTAATTTGTGTGAAAAGGTAAAAGAAGAAATTGATAAAATGTTGAGATCTAGAATTGTCAAGCCCCTTGATGAGTTAGAATGGGTTAGCCCAATTTTGATCAGTAGCAAGAAGAACAGATGAATTAGGATGTGTGTGGACTACAGAGAGATGAATGTTGCATGCGACATAGATCCATTCCCTACGCCATCCACTAATGAAATACTAGGAGTTGCATGGTGTGAAATATATTCCTTCACTGACGGATTTTCCGGGTATCATCAGGTTAGGATTGCTTAGGAGGATTAAGAAAATACAAAATTTACTACTGAATGGGACATTTTTTCCCATACTGTGATGCCCTTTGGATTGAAAAATGCACCTACTATATTCTCACACATAGTTGTTCAGGAAGTCAAAGACTTTATTCACAACTTCTTACAAGTCTACTTAGATGATTGGACAATTTATGGGCTTGTGAAAGATCATTGTAACAATATGAATTTAATGTTTGAACAATGTAGACAATTGAGTATCTCTTTGAACATCAAGAAGTGCATATTTTCTATGCCACTTGGGATACTGTTAGGACATATCATCTATAAGGAAGGTTTGCTAGTTGATCTAGCCAAGGTTGCAGTCATTTTAGGTCTGGAAGTGCTTACCAGTAAAAGTGAGGTGTGCGGATTTTTAGGTCATATAAGATATTATAGAAAATTCATAAAAGGGTATGCCAAAATTTTTGCACCCTTAGAAGAATTACTGAAGGGGAAAGGTACATTTTATTAGGGAGAACTGCAGCAGCACCTGTTTGAGATATTAAAAGAGAAACTTACTACCACACCCATTCTATGCTTTCCCTCATGGGATAAACCATTTCATGTGCATGTGGATGATTTTGGCATGGCCATTGGTGTTGTGTTCGCTCAACCTAGCAAAGGTATTATAGATCATCCAATCTATTTTACTAGTAGGAAGTTGACCCCTTTTGAATGGAATTATACAACTACAGAGAGCAAAGCTTTGTCAATGATCTATGCATTGCACAAGTTTCGATAGTACTTGTTAGCAACACCATTTGTGTGTTATACATATCACATGGCATTGAAATACTTGGTAAACAAGCCCGTTTTATAGGGGCACATATGTAGATGGGTGCTCCTATTTCAAGAGTTTGACTTCACAGTTATGGTGAAGCCAAGGAAAATCAATTCTGGACTAGACCATTTATCAAGAATTAATTCAGGAGAGGATGCACAGACAATTGAAGAAACAATGTCAGATGCACAGTTATTTAGGTTACAACATGCACCCATGGAATTAGAGGACATTGTTATCTTTCTACGAATAGGTATGGCATGAGAAGGAATGAAAGCATTAGAAAAGAAGCAACTTGCTATACGTGCGGCACTGTTTATATTAATTAGTGGTGACCTTTACAAGCTAGGAAGAGATGAAGTATTACGCCATTGTGTATTAGAGCATGAGTGTAAGGATGTCATGGAAGAAGCTCATGGTGGTATTGTAGGAGGCCATTATGCAAGTGATGTGACTTCATGGAAGATCCTACTTGATGGATTATGGTGGGAGACATTGTATAAGGACCGTAAAGAATATTGTAAGGCATGTGATCATTGCCAGCACCTTAGCAAACCAGGGCAAAGAGATGAGATGCCTTTGAGACTGATTACTAGTGCTGAACCATTTGAGAAATGGGCCTTTGACTTTGTAGGACCTATTTCGCCATCCGTGCACAGGACTGGATCACGCTTTATCATTACTTGCACAAATTATCTCACATGGTGGGCAGAAGAAACACCTACCAAGGATTGTACAGAAGCTATAATAGCTAGGTTTCTATAAGAGAATATTATTACAAGATATGGATGTCCCTTAAGCTTGACAAGTGATAGAGGTACACACTTTTTGAATGAGACAATTAGGATCCTATTAGATGAGTTTCTGGTTGCACACCATAAAACTACACCATACCATCCTTGGGTAAATGGAACTACTGAGGCTTTTAATAAGATTTTGAGCCAAAATTTGTGATGTTGGAAGAAAGGATTGGGATGACAAAGTGTCAGCTTTTCTTTGGGCATATAGAACAAATTACAAGAGATTGAACAAAGCCACACCGTTTTAGTTGGTGTTTGGCACGGAAGTTATTCTCTCTATAGAATTTATGTTACCTTATTTGCACATTGCGCGCTGGAGGTTTAGCTGATAAACAAGCTTTAGAAGAGCGTATCGAAAAGATGATTCAACTGGATGAGCGACGAGCCATAACACGATGGAGTCAGAAGTAGGAAAAGGCTAGGAAGAAGGCATGGCATGACAGAAACATAAGGGATAAGAAGTTTGAGATTGGACAAATGGTACTTCTTTATGACTCAAAGTTCTTGCACCATCCACGTAAGCTCAAAGTACATTGGTTAGGGCCGTATGTTATCACTTCTATACTTGAATCAGGTGTTTTCCAGTTAGAAGAACTTGATGGAACACGGCTACCCAGTTACTTTAACGGGAGTAGACTGAAGCCCTACTGTAAATAAGTCTTCTTTGTGTTTGTAATAAGGTAGTATTTCCATTTAGTTTAGGTTTTCAATTCTAAATTTCCTTAATGTGTTTCCTTCATTGTCGCTATGCTTTGTCAATTTAGTTGTTATTTTTGTGTAATAAGTGTGCTTACACGCATGTGGCTTATTAATATATGAAGAATGTTTATGTGCATAGGACTGCACATACTCTTAGTGTGGGGTGGTTGTAGTTATCCAAGAAAAATACTATGGGAATTGAAAGGTGAAAGAAATAAGTTGCTACGGGTGTGCTTTAAGTGAAAAGAAGATTGCTTCTCAAAAGTGACCAAGGATGGAGATGAATGAAAGAACAATATAACATGAGGTAAGTGGAGGCCATGATAGCTACCAAGAGAAGGTACAATGATGAGGTACTCATGCACATGAGTGCACACTGAAGAGAAGTCTATGACTAGAGGGTAAGAAGGTGCGCTAGAAGGTTATAGTTAGGGTGCGAAGATGTACCGTGCGGAACAAACACATTTGGTCAATGAATGAGGGGATATTTGGTAGGTGAAGGAGTAATAAATGCATCAAAATTTGAAAAAAAATATATAAGGATGGAATGCAGATTCATTTTTATCATTGTAACTAAGAGTACTTGAGGAAAGAGCTAAGCATGAAGAGCCGAGTGATTGAGTTAAGGTACGAAGGGTGTGAAATCAAGTGTGACAACTAGATCTGTGTGATAAGAAGCTTGCAACCCTAGTAGTGAAGGGTTTGAGTGAAGCAGGGAGACAAAAAGAGTTAGGTTATAAAGTTTCCACCTAGGGCATGATTGAATCAAGCTAGGGTTTGATTCGTAAAGTTACAGAGTTGAAGAGGAGACATTTGCAAGGTAAAAATGACACTGAAGAAGGAATCTACAACAACAGTAAATAGAAAGAAGAAGGTGGTCATCGAGGAGGAAGAGATGGCACCCGAAAGCCATTTTTCAGAGATGCAATATTTAGGAGTCATCATCATCCAGGAATGGGATTCACCAATTAGAAAGAGCAAAGTAAGTGAATACAATCACATAACTTCAGAGAATAAAGAGATTGATTCCTTGCTCACTACTAGGATGAACAAGTGCACAACAAATGATATGCCAGTGTATGATGATGTAGGTGAGAAGCTCTTAAAGAGAATTGGGGTCTACCAATTATATGAGCTTCCATAATTCAAGAAGTATGAGCCCTTGTATTAATGGCTCATGAGCAGGGTGCACAAGGACTTCTTCTACTTAGTAGGACATAGAGTTAGAATCTCATATGTGCTTGTCTCATCAGTTACAGGTTTAAAGGCCACAAGATAGGACATAAAAGGTGATATCGCAGATAAATTCATGATTTTAAAAAATAGACATGAGTTGGGGTACCTGAAGGGTCCACACAGAATGGACATAGACAAATTGAAGAACTGTCCAATGGTGTAAGCTGCAGGCCACCTTGTTACAAAGTTGAATGATCAGGAGCGGTGGTCACAGGTAAATACTATGTGGTTACATGTGGCGTGTAATATGTCAGAAGGGATAATAAACAACATTGCAGGCTATATTATAAAGAAAATAGTTAAAGAAGCACACACAGGAGGGAAGATTAGATTTGGGGCTTTTCTACTATCACTAGTATTCATGGAGATCTGAGAACCAGACGAACCAAAGGAAAAAGTATGGGAATACCCCATGGAGAATAAGTCCCCAGCTGAAAGATTCAACAAGTACCTATGTAAATGGGCCATGACATATGACGTAAAGAAAAGGGTAGAGAAATGGTATGACAGGCTCCGTGTGACATTTGGGGAAGAGTGACACATCCCAAAGGACCTACCAACAGTGGTAGGGAATCAAGTTCAGTTTTCTATAAATCAACATTTCTACATTGCGCACTTCCCATTGAAAGATAGAGTCTGGAGACCTTGGTGTAAATTTCCTTATGCATTCACTACAAGGTATCTCCAAGCATCTGTTCATAAATTTACAGACACACGTCGACTAGTCTTCAATGCAGATAAGGTAGACTGTGACTACCATACGTTGAGGAAGAAGTATGTGTATCCTGGCAGAAGTGCTTATACAGAGAGGATCATTTCAGAGGTGCTGAATATTAAGCCAATAAGTCTGGCTGTAGCAGATGTGGGGGCAACATTAGTGTATCTCCAACTGAAGCCAAAGATGGAGAATAACAAATATGTGGAAGCTAAGTTCGTACTTCTAGCACCACCAAAGGGAAAGCATACAATGGAGAATATCCCAACACCTAAGCCCAAAAGTCAATTGAAGTGGAGGATGAGGAGGAGGAGTGTGAAGATAGTGGTGGTTTGGAGCATATGGGTAGGAGACATCCTACAAATCAGGGTGAAGTTGAGCACACCGTTACACCACCTCAACTAAAAGAGGGGGATGATGAGGAATTGAATGCAGTCCAAGGGGAGCATAGGTTTAAGAGGGTATTTAGGAGAACAAGGACCCAAGGTGCTACTCCAACCACTGTGCACAAATCACCCAGATTCTCTCCACAGAAGGAGGCAACCGTGCAAAGAAGGAGGAAACTGAAGTTAAATGAGGAGGAAGAAGAGTCAAAGGAGAGCGTGCCTAATTCTCCTACACTTCAAGAGAACATAGAAGAATAGGGTGAGGAGTCAAAGGAAAAATAAGAGGATGAGAAAAGACTAGAGGAGATAGCTACAGAGAACGTTCAGGACATGGAGACACAAGTTCCAAATTTGGAAGCTAAAGTTCCTAAGCAGAAATGGTCTAGAATAACAAGTGGAGAGCACATTCCACTAGCCATGGGGTATGCAGAGGACGTAGGAAAAATTGTCTGTGCCCGCTTCTAGAGCATGATAGAACAAGAGGATTTATTCGGCTGGGAGTTAATGGATGAGGATATGGTGACTGTGTGCACTCGAAAGCAACTATCATGGTCAATGCACACCCAAATGGATGAGTCTGAATTTGATGTGTGCAAAGAGTCATGCATTTTGAGATGACTGAAGAAGGAACCTCAACCTAGAAACATGATAGTAAAGCCTACTGTCATGTTAGATGAGCAAGTCAACAATGCATTGGTGAATTTTTTTGCTGAAGTTTCTAGAAGAAACATGGACAAAGCTGTCATGATCAGAGGGTTGTGCAAGGAGATGAAGACAAAGGATATAGAGATAGCACACATAACGTAGGAGAGGGAATTTTCATAGAAGAAAAACAAGGTATTTATCAGCATCACAAAGGAGATTGGGGACAATATCATTAGAGCAAAGCCACACTTAGAGGCCAAGGTACCACAGACATTTCCTTCAGTGATACACTATGTAGGAAAGTTGGTGGACTTGGTACTTGAAGATGAACCTCTGCACATGCAAGCACCAGAAAGCTCAGAGCAAGATGCCAAATGAGAGAAATCATTAGTGATGAGAAAAATTACATCTTATGAAGGGCTATTGCAAGCATTACAGGAAGTATTGAAGAAAGAATACCAAAATTTAAACGTATGCACAACTCCAGAGGCACTTATCAACATCAAGACCCTAGAAGAGAACAATGAGGTCTAAAAAGTGATGAAGGATGAGACATTTGGCTACAAAGAAAGATTATCAATGGTTAAACAGAAATGCAAGGCCCTGACAACAACAAAAGAGCTGCAAAAGACTCAGATGGAAGAGCTTGGAAAGCTAATTACGCAGAAGATGGACCTTTTAGAAGGAATAATGACATCAATGTCAAGTGTTGTGTTGGTTCTACAAAATGAGAAAGGACATATTGCGAGGGATGAGTTGGAATCCATTGCCATGGAAATCCCAAAAAAAGTAGAGCAAGCACTCATTGAATGACAGGTTTTAGAGGCTGAAATAAAGGAGGAGTATCCAGAGTTGATACTGCAAACTGATACCGAGAAGGCTACCTCCTAACCTCATAGAAATTCTTTATTTATCTACATTCTTTCATTCTTATTCTTTCCATTCTTCTATTATTTACTTCAATTTATGGAGATACCCATTATCGGGACAAAAATGAGATTAGTATGGGGTAATGCTGATCAAAGAATACTTGTCAAATATCACATAAGGAGTCCACGTGGGATAGCAAGCCCAAAACTAAGGGTGCGGAAGGACATGAAGGACCTATGTGTGGAAGGCAAGTTTAGATTTCAAGACTTAGCTGATTTTGAGCATGAAGACCTATTTTTAGAAGATGGCATGTGAAACACACCAACGATGTAGAGATGTGTGCACCATGCATTGTCTATCTTTGGAGAAGCAGTTCAAAGCGTTTATGCATGGAGACAAGCTGAGAATAGAATTGAAACTTTAGTTAACTTCAAGAGGACTATAGATAGCACACTTGTATGTGTGGTTATGCTTGTAAATGGCATGTGGATATCAATAGCATTCGGCCTATTTATGGATTAAATAAGCGGTGAAGGGAAAGTCCCCACCCTATATATATGATGTTAGGCACATAGTAGAGGTATGTATGGGATATATGGTATGATTGTGGGTGAGTGTGAAGAGTGTGTATACACATATGACTGAACTACTGTATTAGTTCCATACGAGCATTGGTATAGATTGACAATACTGTAAGAAGATTCTATATTTATTAATAGATGGAAGATATTGGATGAATCTAAGTGTCATTCTCTGTGTAGTTGAATAGTGCATGTTATTAATTCAATCATAATTACTGTTTAAGCTTGTTCTTTCATAGATCTGAGGGTAGCATGCATTGTAGAATGATGGATTATTTATGAATCTAAATGTTTCTTCATCACGTTAACATCCTCTTACAACAAACCTAAACAGGGACCTGGTACCTTTGCACACTTCGGGTGAGAGCTCAGTTTAGGTTGAGTGATATGCCAGTGTGAATAGGGTGTTATCTGGTAAACTATAGGATGCATCATTATTCCACCATGTATACCATTACCTAAGCCCACTCTTGTTGATATCTTTGTACTAGTCATGACATCTAAGCCTCCTATGCCTCTTAGGTCTAAAGCTACTTTTGCACCTTTCTCTCTTATTCGCACATGACCTACATCATGACCTTGTTGTCCTCATTGGTCCATTAGTATACATCTCTAGCCTAAGTCCCCTACTCAGGCATCCCAATCTATCAGGTTTCCACCTTCTTATCATTGGTCTCATTAACGTTTTCATTATCCACTACATTGGTCGATCATATAATGGTTTACATCATTATGACACCATTGATCGATCATAGGTTATCATGGTCAGATACAAAATTGTCTCCTTAGATATCGGGTGGGGGTCCATCACCCTTCATTATTGTTAGATATCCTTCTATCCTTTACACACTTGGGGGCATCACAATTTCTCCCTTCCATCACTATCAATTGTCTCTACTATCTACTACTACACTTCACACTCCATGCTTCATGTCTAATATTTCTTAGTACTCCTATATCTTTGGTACACACATTATACCATCATTATCTGATGACGCACTCTAGTTCTATGGTTCATACTTGATTTTTGAGGGTCCAATTCTTAAATGAACCTCACATCATCTACACTTCATGCTACATATTCTCTAACATCTACTCTCAATCACACACAAAACAGTCATTTCTCGATAACACACTTTTTTTCTATGGTTTATTCTTGATTGTATTATGGGAGAATTTATAAATGAACCTCATATCATACACATCCCTTGGGGGGGAAATTGTCCCTCTCCTATACACATATTACACATCACAATAAACCATAATATTCATGTGGTCTTCCTCTCCTATACACATAGTGTAGGTAGGTTCACAATTTTGCATAATAAGTTCATACACACACTGGTACATCTTGGTTGTACTTACTATTGTTAGCTTATTCTACTTACATAATACACTTTGTTTCCTATACTAAAAAGATTCTTAGTATGCCATTATCTTTTTCTATACACACATGTGCGTTCACTTGGTATCTTGAGGTGAATGCAGGGATTTTACAATTTTTTACACGATGCATGATGCTCGATGTAGACACCTAAAATCCAACCACACAACTTTAATACTAAAATTACACTAAATTAACGACACTTCATTAATTAACTAGCCTTTCCCCATTCTACATGCTAATTAATGACACTTCATTAGTTATAATCCTCCTCTAATAAATTAATTAACTATAATAAGTTAATTAAACATTTTTAACCTTGTATTTAATCAATAAACCTTCTTATTGACTGCATCTAAATCCTCTAAATCCTACCAATTTACTTCTAAGTCACATCTAAATGGATTTATAAGCTTATCTTGGCCTATGAATTAATCCTAGTTGATTAATTAAAATCATCTCTAACTCTCATGAGTTGCTAATTACTAATTAAATCCTTCTAATCATGCTTATCCCTTTCTAATTCTACTTTATCTTCATCCCACATTCTGTAGGATTCTAGCTTCTCCCAAAATGGAAAGCTATATAAAGAACCTAGTACCTTCCTTCCAATATTACACCACACTTTTGATAGTGATATTATATGCACATGATAAGGGCATTTCTACTTGAAATAGCTCATTCATTCTTGTATCCATTCTTCTCATAGGAGAGTAGTAAAGGAAGATCCAAACATGGCCATTAAGCCATTTTGGTGAGATTATTTCCTTATATGGAGATTGGTCATGATTAAGATAGGTTGATAATAGAGAGCAATCATACATATAAATCACATCCAAATTTCAAAGGGATGGCTTAGTATTTAATGTTTTCATGTTGGATACATTTGATTATGGACTACATTTAGATTCTCTTTCTTTTTCAAGATTTATCATGATGTTATTATTGAAACTAGCTTAGTTATAGGGATTACTTGGTGTTAATTCCTAGTTATTAACTTAGCTTACTTTTACATGCACATATATGACATTGCCTAGTGGGACTACTCCTTTTTCTCATGCACATTTTCTTAAGTTTTTGTAGTGTAGTTTCATTTTTTCGCATACTAACCTCTATTTTTCACATGTTGATAAATCTTGTATTTCTTAACTATTTTTGTTGAGTTTGCATGTGTTGAGTGTTCTTTGTAGGTTGTAAGGGAGGTGAGGTTCTGCCAAAATTAAAGTTAATCAAAAAAGATTTAAGCTTTTTGACATTATTTTAGTCAAATTTCCATGTTCTTTAAGTTGCACAAGCCTCATGCGCTAACATTACTTTGTGTACGCTACCGTTGATCCTCAAGTGCTAACATTAAACATTTTATGTGACCATTGTTGTCTACGTGCTAGTATAGCTTCCTATGCACTAGACTTGTTCTTTATTTTTATTATTTTTCTACATAGAGAACCCCAAGCATTAGCGTTGAACCTTCTACACTACCATTGGTCCTCATGTGCTAGTGTTGTACCCCTATGGGCTAGCATTGTATGTATTTTCTTATCTATGATATACAAATAGCCCTTTGTGCTACTATTGATCCCTTTGCACTACTGTTAAACCCTTTTCTCTCTTGTTGACCTCTTTGCGCTAGCATTGCTGCCTGTTGCACTAATGTTAATCCTCATGTGCTAGCATTCTGTGTAATTTTTGGCTTAGATTTAAAGATTTTCAGAATCTGATTTTTGGTGTTTGATGCTATTTTACAATTTTTCTAACTATGTTTTGCAGGTTTTTAAATTTAAATAAGTTTTCTAACATGTTTAAATGATTTAATGAATACTGTATTTATATGATTTTCTTGAGTTAGAATAAATTTTGTGTATGTCTCTTCTCTTGAAATTTCCTTTTGGTGATCTCGAGAATCAAATGAAACTTTGGTCTTCTTTTCTTAAATTTGGATTAAGTTGGAAATTTCATCATTTAATATTTCTTGAGGGAATGAATCTTTTACAAAGCATTTTAAAGGTCATTTGATTTAAGTTATTCATTTCTATATAGTTGGATCAATCATTGTGTATGCTCTTCTCTTGTGTCTTTTGATGATCTTAAGAATCAAAAAACAACCTTTGACCCTCTTTTCAAAACATTTTGAATTTCATGGAAAACTACTAAATTTTGAGTGCAGGACCATATGATTTTCAAAGAATTGAATCAAAAAAATACTAACTACAATGTGTTGCAGATTTCCAATGGTGTGCTAAACCACATTAAGTTAAAAAGATAAAAAAATACACCATTATATTCAAAACACTATATTTTTAGGTTCGGATAAGGTTTAAAACCCGTTTATTTTAAACTATGAGAAGTATCTTGGCATACACCATAAAAATCATTATGAGGATTACCACATGAAATCCAAAGTATTTGGCACCTTGAGGGAATTGGACAATGAAATGGGAACCCAAACCTATATGACTAGTGCAACTTGTGAGATATTGAAGCCAAAATTATCCTTAGTGGTGGTCCCGGTTTGATCCTTTAAGCGAAGTAAAATCTGACTTATCGTATTAAGAGGGGTAAGGTAAAATCTACAACTAGAAATAACATATTGCACTTGCTATGGTAATATTTTTCATTTAGGGAGAGAACCATCTTTATAGGAAGCCCCACTTAACCAAGCCAACTTAATCTTTGAGTTCGACTTTAACAACACCATTTCTCATTTATCTTGTATGTTATTGAGTTTGTGTTACTTATTTATATCATATAATCTCCATCATCATATCTTTTCAAATTTTCCAAAAAACATTCATTTGGTTATTCATCTTGAATTCATTTTATATTACCTTAGTCTTAAATATTTGGATCCCTTTCCCAAATGTTAAGCAAATTCTTCCCATCAAAGTCAAGTATTTAGTTATGGACACCCACATCCTCACTTGAGCACATTCATTCCCAATCTAAGTCTTGACATCTTGATATTCATGCTATCACGATCAAGCATTATCACGATATTTTTTCTCTATTAATTTCCTAAATTATTTTAGTTTAATGTATAATTTTTCAAACCCTAAGCACTCTCCCATCCTATGTATACAAATTTTACATTCACTTTGTTAAATTTTAGGCATCATCATTTCCACACTCATCCATATTAGCATTCACTTTTCTAACAATCGAGTAATCAACCTTCTCACTCTCTTACTTCTTAGCATTCAATTTTCTAAGGGTCAAATAATCAGATCCTGTCATTTCTAAACTCTTCCTTCTTACCATTAAATTTTCTAAGGCTTGAGTTAGATCCTTTCATTTTTAACCTCTTCCATCTTAGAATTCATTTTTCTAAGATTTGATTCAAACCATCTCGTCACTCTAGGTATTTATCTTTACTATAATGGTGGTTTCACATAAGACATTAAATGAAGAGTTACTCAAAAAAATTCATAGGATGATGAAACAACTCTATCATATGGGTTCACACCTTAGTGAACAATCAACCAATAAACTAATCATACATCCTAGAGAAGACACTGCTCCACACAAAGTCAAACATCAATTTACACCCCTCAGAGAAAGTCTCTATAGTGTATTTCATTAGTTAGAAAAGGATAAAATGATAAAATATCCAATTACAAAACCCTTTGTTAAATGGTAACCTAATCAATCTTGGTACAAACCCAATACATATTACGACTTTCATCGCATTTTTGGTCACCAAATAAATAGATGTGTGCCACTTGTCCATTACGTCCAAGTCTTAATTGACAATGAATTTATTGAAATAGAAATTGATGACGAAGCTCTCAAAATATAAAATAGATTGTATTAATGTGTTTTTAGAAGGGCAAAATTCAATGTTGAAACATGAAAACCTAACCCCAAGTGTCAAAATTTTCTTGAAAACCCTCCTACATACCTCTCCAAATCAACCTTTCCTCTGTGCCATGCCTATCCTGACCTTTGAAATTTTTCATATGTGTTTTTCATACCTTCCCAAGTGTTCAAAATGTTAAGACAATTTGATTCATGTCATTCCAGTGCAATGCTTCTAAAGGTGAGGTCTTTAGTAAGCATATAAAGGCTATTTTTGGCCTTTTCTGGACAAGTGCACATCCTCCAAGACAGATATAAAAGCTCAAAACCATATGGGAGTGGTGTTAAGGAGTTATGAATGTATCGAAACTAGTTTAGGAAGATTTAGGAAGGTTTCAGAGGTTTAGGGATAATTGCAGTAAAAGTGGGTCTTCCAGGGTTAGCTTACAGTCTAAAAAGGTACCTAAGCTTTGAAAGATGATTCCAGGAGGTCCATATGGATTTAGGATTCAAACATGTAGTCATTGGAAATATAATTCAATCCTCTACATTATGGAGCTTTCATATTTTTCACAAGACCCAGGTGCCTCCTAGAGTAAAGCAGTTTCAGTAGACACACTGTGTTATACCAAGAAAGAGGATAGTTTTGAGGGGGTTGCAGGAATAAATAGATATTTAGACCCATCCCATTCATCTTGGAAGGTTTTTTTGAATCAATTTCATATAAGTAAGCACTGCCAAATACCTCATGGAGCTCCAGACACTTCATCTTCAAGGTCTCTCTTAAGGTAAACTTTTGATACTTAGTCATTTTTACTAGTGGAAACATGTCATAACAATGTTCTGATGCATTTTTTATGTTCCTCTTATCCCTTTCCCTTGGGGATAGAGGGGAAAATATTTTTTTTTCGTACCGCAGTTATGCCTCTCAGACCTTCACATGACCTTAATTAGCTCTTTATAAGCACATTGACCTAGTTTCTAGCCCTCCCGTTGTGTAATGAATGTGTGAAAGGTGTCGACCCAGGGTGAGGGAAAATTTTTATATCCCTCTTGTCCATGACCCTTGGTGAAAGAGGTAACAAGAAAATTTTCCCTACTCTAACCCTTACTGATGATTCCTTATGTGATCAATTTTGAGCTATGTAGTGCATTTTAAGCCATTTCTAGCTCCCTCCACATCAAATCACACACTACCACTTCTCAAGCCCGCATACAATGCCTTTTTCTATCCCACCCATCCTTATGCATTGAGAATAGATGGGGAAAAACAAATTCCCCATTCTTGGAAGTTTGAAAACCTAAATTTCAGCTAAATTTTTTTACTTGCTTCTTCCTCTTCCGTGAACCAAAAGTGCTACCGAAAGGTTTTAAAACATGAAATAGCTTCCACCCACCTCATATTGTCATGATAATTCCATATTTTCTTCTCCATAAAACCAAAAAACCAAAAAATTGTCTATAAACTCAGCCAAAATTTTTCCAAAGATGCTCTAAAACAAGAAAAAATCATATCTTGCAAACCTGTGGACAGATTCATATGAGATTTTCACAGCTGCTCTTCAATACATGTACCTTAAAGAAGATAGTAACATAAAATAAAATGATTCTTTAAGTTTTTAATGTCATAAAACCCTATTTTGATGCCATAGATTATGCCTTTTCAGTTTCCAAGCATTCTGGCAGGCGGATCGCAGTGAAATTGTATGCACGGAGTCACGGAAGTAAGCAAAATCCAGTGGAGTCATTTTTGTTGAAATTAGACACACAGAAGTACCATTTCTAAATATATTAACTATTTAGTTTTGTCATTTACCATATATATATATATATATATATTCCAAAAATAGCAGATTTTCCCATATATATTCCAAAAATAGCAAAGTTTCCCATATATATTCCAAAAATAGCAAAGTTTCCCTAAATTAGCAAAAAAATAAATAAAGCAAAAAGAAACTCCTAAAAATAGAAACTTTTTAAAAATATAAAGGCACTATCAACACAAGTTTAATTGAGTATTCCAGAGGATGGAGAAGTTCAAATTTGATCAAAACAGGTGAAATATCTTAAAATAGTAGGTCCTGTTTCTACCTAATAAAAATAGAAAATTTTCATTCTGGATGTGTTATCACCCTCAAAATTCCCCTCTTTTGAAGTCAAGTTTTGAAAATTTTGAGTCGGTACCTTGGAATAATCTATGCTTTTGCTTGAAAGTCTTTTCCTTCATTTGGATGTCATTTTCAATCCTTCTCTTTGGCTATAGATCATGTTGAGCCTAGTATTGTTTGTAGTTTTCCATTCCATGTAGAAAAATTTGAAATTTGGGTGTAAAGGTGGGGTTTTCCCTTTTTTTTCCCCCACAGTCGTGAATGACAGGCATATCTTCCCTGTCAATTTTTTTCCCCAACATCCTTAGGTAGTATGTGGACATCTCTGATTGGATGCAGCGTGGCCATGTTTTAAGTGGTAGCAGAAGCCTCCACATGTCCAAATAACGCAACTCCAAGGGCAGGGGCCAAGGGATAATCCTCAAATAAGTGCAGGATTTCCACATGTCCCAGGACCAAAATGAAGACAGAATGAGCCCAAATCAGCTAAGTATGGAAGGTTCATCAGACGGTGCTACATGTCTTATCAACACAACTTCAAGGGTCGAAGCCAAGGGTGGTTCCCCAAACTTAGGCCAGTCATCCACATGTTCCAGTTCTGAAAAAGGGACAAAGATGACCATTTAATCGGCTAAGTATGGAAGGTTCAACGAATGACACCATGTGTCTCATCAACGCAACTTCAAGGGTCAAATCCAACGACGGTTCCCCAAACATGTACTAGCCATCCACGTGTCTCACGTCTAAAAAAGGGACAAAACCAACCGTTTAATCGACTAAGTATAGGAGATTTGGTGGAAGCCTCCATGTGCTTCAATGACACAACTTCAAAAGCGAGACCAATGGGACAATATCCAAACAAGCGTCAGCTCACCACATGGTTAGAGTCAAAGAAGGGGCAGAGCTATCTGTTGAAGAGTCCAGGACCGGAAGAAGGAGCTACGCGTCAGCTCGGTACCCTTTCAGGAGGTGAATCCAAAGCAGAAACTCAAATGAGCATCATCTCTCCACATGTCTAGGGTTCAACATAAGTCAAGAGGGAAGTAAGACCAAATCGGTTAAGTATAAAAGAACCGATGGAAGCCTCCATGTGTTAGCTTGGTGCAACTTAAAAGGAAAAATTTGAAGGCAAGTCCCAAATGTATGTTGAGCTTCCACATGTCCAAGGTTAGACATATGAACCCGCAAAAAAAAAAGGGACTTAGTCAAAAACACAAAAATATTGAATTGGCCCGCAAAGGGAGACGTGGCCATGTTTCAAGTGATGGCGGATAGGCGGGCCCTTTTTGCATTTTGATGTGTTGAAAAGTCAAGGCGGGAGAGCGAGCCATTGGGGCGATTTGGGAATTTGGGATTTGTTTCTAGAAAGAGCTCAAAGTTATAAAGTGACCCACGGCCCCACCCATGCTAATGGATAAATTCAAATGTTGATCCCGCATCAAAATTCAAAGAGGGGAGGAGGGCCGGCGGAGTAATTTGAGTTTTTGAGCCCGTGTTGAAAAAAGGTAAAATTATAAAAGTGATCTGCGGCTCCGTTGCCACTCAAGTAAAGCCACGTGTCAAGCTCATATCAAAAGTGGGTGGGCGGGCCAAAATATTCTGAAGTTCCATTTCTACAAAAGGCACAAAATGCAAAAGGCATCCTCGGGCCTGCTTCATTTTAAATCTCTTCCACGTGGATGACTCAAATTCAAAGTTTGCAAAGGTAGGATGAATGATTATGATTCAATGCATCTAGTTTTGCCGCCAGGCATGGAAACAACCGAGGCATTGGAGAGACTCAAACATTGGTTTCTTGAATAAGTTTTCATCATTTTTGTAACTATTCTTGGAAGCTATTTAATGGCTTCTCCATGCCATTGTTATGGTTGAATCCTAATACTCTGTAAAGGTAATGGATTCAAAGTAATCAGTACAAATGTTTTTGCCCTTTCTTCCTCTGCTATTTCTTCTTTCCTTATCTGAAATTTGGGAACCATTCATCTTTTATGCTAAGAAACTTTGTGATCTTGTTTATATGATTATGGAACTTTGTTTCTGTGGAATTATATTGGTTATGAAAGTGAATGATTCTACTCTACATCTCCCTGGTTCAATGCGTATAAGGTTATACTCTGTTATCTATATTTCTTGAAGGTATTGTTATGTTCTTCCTCTCTCATCTCATTAATTCTTCCATTCTTTCATATTGATGATCTTTGGGCATAAAACATTTCAAAGTATCAAGAATCTAGACTTTGAAAGTTGTATATTTGTATATAAGTTTTGCTGCTTGATTTGAATAAGGGAACCTCTCCCATTAAAGAGGAGGGACTTGCTGTCCCCTGAATGTGGTTTGTTAAAGTATCATTTTAAAAACCCAATAGTTTTCTACGACTCTACTGGGGATTTCATTTCAAATGGATCTATTTATAAAAGAACAACTTCAAGATCATTTTTGGTCTAGTAACTCTATGGTATACACGTGAGAAGAAAGCTCTTGGGGTTGAGGATTCCCATTTTCAAATTCTAGAGCAACAAAACTTCTCTCTTCCAACAAGAAGGAACAAAGGAACTTGTTCTACAAGCACACCTCCTATTAAAGATAGAAATTCCAAGGATAATGTTTCTTAGGAACATCTCAGTCCTAATCTTCATGCTTTGATACTTACTAGTGTTTTAGTTCCCCTTCAATCAATCTTTCGAAAGATGGAAGCTCTTTTACCTTGGGGACAATAGGTTGGGCCTCTTGCTCTTCCTCAACCATTGCTTGAGTTACCATGGGTATCAGGAAAATCTTTTCCAAATTCCATGGTGATGGGAAAGTTCATCTAGATGAACACATTGTAGCCTTCATTATTGCATGTGGGATTCTTGGGGTTGAACATGAATATGTATCTATTAGGATTTTTGTGGAGACATTGCAGGAAAATGCTAATAATTTGTTATATCATCTTCCTGATGGGTCGATCACTAATTGGAATACCATGAAAAATTAGTTTAAGCAAAGTTTCAAACCTGCTGAAGATGTGCATGCTCTGTTGGCACAAATTTCTCATATCAAGAAGGAACCATTTGAGCCCATGAGGGAGTTTGTGGCTAAGTTCAACAAGCTAATTCATAAAATTCCATAGAACACTCATCTAGTGGATCAAATCCAAAAGTGCTTATTCCTCAATGCCCAGTTACCCAAAGTAAGAGATGCACTAAGGAGAGCTAACCTTGCAACTCTGGATGCTGATCAATGGTTAGCCATCCGTGTTGAGGATGATTTAATCATGTCTGGTAAATTGAAAAGAGAATCCTCCAAATCTAAAGCTTCTTATTCTTTCTCTTCCCCTGGAGCTAATTTTGAGAAGTTAGTACAGAAGCTTGCAAATTATCTCATTGATATCAAGAAACAATTGGCTCAGCATACCTCTTACCAAGATGTTCCTGTTGTTTCAAATCAGCAACACCCCTGGATGTTGATCAGACTTCTAGTTTGATATTTTGGACATCCAGTGTGATTGCACAACATTGAATCCTCTCCCCAAGTGTGGGACTTGAAAAATGGGAAAGGAATCTCTAGATTAGAGGTTGGTTCCTCAACTCCCCTGATCAGATATATCACTTACAAGTTGCAGAGGTTTAAATTCCTAGTTCCTACTCTAAATTCCAAGGGGACAAAGATAGGGAATGCAAGAAAATGAGACTAATGCTAATGAGGTGATGCACCAAAGGAGTAACAGACACCTAATACTACAATACAAACACAATCCATAAGAAAACACAACACAAAGCATGCACAAATTGCTCAAGATGTAATGAAAGATCAGGAAACAATGGTAGATATATGAAAGGATTGAGGGATTTTAATCACAGAGCATACATTATCATTCTAGATCCAATACAATGCATTACAGTGACCAAGAGGCAAAAAGGGGTGTTGTATTGCATGGAAAGGTAAAAATTTCCACAAATTCTACCAAAAAGGAAGAAAAAGGGAAGTTGCAGAGCTGAAAAAAGTGTCTCTCTTTCAAAAAAATGAGCCCATTCTGGCTTTTACAGTGCAAGAAGCGACCCCAGGAGAGAGAAACATGGGAAAACATGGGAGAGCTTCAAAAACTAACCAAAAACACAATAAAATAGCATGGGCATCCTTACAGGCCCATCCCCTGACATTTTTCGCCATGTTGGGAGAGAATGCGAGCCATTCTTCATTAAAAATGGTGGTTGAAACGTCATTTCTATCCATGACCACGTGCCAGAGGTGTTTTTCAATTTTATCTCTCCAAACTCCATCAAAATACAAAAATGACCCCAGAATCTTGTAGATAATTTCACCATATTTCCATTGATATAAAGAACGTGAAAAACCAAGCTCTGGATCGAAAGATATGGCCGTTTGAAATTTTAGGGCAAAACAGGGCCAAAACGGATTGGCGGGCGAAAATTTTGAAATTTTCCACTTTTTGCATTTGGGAAAATTTCTTGAAAAATCCCCATGCTCCACCATTCTAGGTGCCACGTGGCATGTTTTGATTGGGTGTGGGCCTTTAATGCTTCATTTTCCATTGTTTTGGCCTTTGGAAAAATTTTCAAAAATTCTTTGCTGGGTCGATGACCTGAGGACACGTGGCATAACATGATTGGGTGCGGGCCTTTCCCTCCTAAATTTTTCCGTCGCTTTTGACCATTTTCCTGACTCAGACACATGGCAAAACCTCATTCGTTGCAGGATTTTCCTAGATATTTTTCCATGCGGGCTTGTCCTTACTTTTTTGCCGCCACCGGACACGTGGCGAGATTCCATTGGCTCGCGTTTGGGGGGGGTTTTCCTTTGAAATTTCCTTCATTTTTTCCTTTGGGAAAATTTCCCAAAATTTCCCCACCTTCTGCCAGTCCGAGATAAGTGGCAGCATCTCATTTGATGTGGGCACTGGGCAAACATTTTTTCCTTTTCATTTAACCTTTGGGAAAAACACAATCTCCCCCTGCGCTCCAAAACTCTGCGGCCCCGGGGGACACGTGGCATGCATGGCCATTGGTCGGTGCGGGCAGCGGGCCAAAAATTCTCCATTACCTTTTACCAAAACACTTCACCAAAATTCTAATCTTCCTCCGTGCTCTGCCGGTCCGAGGCCATAGGACACGTGGGAAAACATGATTGGGCGCGGGCCTTTCCTTTTGAAATTTTCCATGGCGCCAACACTTAGTCGATTTTTCAATTTTTTCCCCTTGGACACGTGGCATAATCTGATTCACCGGTGGGCCTGCGGGGGAAAATATTCCTTTTGAAAACTTTGCCAAACACTTGGTAAAAAAACCAAGTTTTCCTCCAACCCCTGCCACTTCCCTGCCACTTCCTTTGACACGTGGCACCATTTCATTGGTTGCAGGCCTTTCAGGGGAAAATTTCCCATAAAAACTCCACCGGGCCATAACTTCAAAAATACATGGAGTTAGGAGGAAAATTTACCTTTCTGGAAAGCTGAGAAAGAGCTCTATCCAATGGTGTCATTTCCAGAAAGGTTTTGAGTGCCTAAAAAGAAAAAAATTATGACTGAGGCACAAGAGAGGGAAGAATGAAAGGAGTTAGCCACAAAATGAGCAAGGGGCACATTTTGGATAACAATTTTGGTGACTCAGAGGGGTCATCTTCCTGTTGGATGAAGTTACCAGTTGCCTGAAACAATCCATTGGGCATGGAGTCATCAAATTCCCTACTTGGTACCCCAACTGACTAGAACACTGCAAGGAGGAAGATGGAGGGTGGAACATCATCTGATTGGAGCAAGGCCTGCAAGACACATTTCCAGGAACAACAAGCTTGTGCCAAAGCACTTAGGGAAAGCAAAGCTAATCTACAACAAAACAATGTGCACAAGCACTTGGAGGAATGAAAACCTAGCTAATATGTACAAGGTGGAGAATTCCCTTTAGTAGCAATGCTTTAGATGGATCCCATTGACTGGAATCTGCAGTTCTTCGCCATCCAATGAAGACAATTGGAAAGCATTGTTGTCCTTACACTTTGTGACCATGTATGGGCCACTCCAGATGGCATCAAATTTTGAATGCCTTCCTAGTTTTTCTCTATCTGCATCCCATTTTAACACTAGATCTCCAACTTGGAAGGATCTATTCTTGGCCTTCCTATCAAAGGTCTTCTTTATCAAAGCTTGATCCTTCTCCATTGCTTGGGATGCCTGATTTCTGATTTCTTGGAGCTCCATCAATTCTACATATCTAACCTCCATGGGCTCAAACTCCAACAACTCCAACTGTTTCATGAGTTCCAATGTTGGCAACTCAAGTGACATGGGAAAAATTGCCTCTCTCCCATAAACAAGCTTGAATGGGGAGTTACCTGTAGATCTTTTAGGAGTTATCCTATCAGCCCATAAGGCTGATTTCAACTTAGTATGCCAAGATCTCTGATTTTCATCAAGGGTCCTCCTAATGATCCTCAACAAGTTCTTGTTTGTAGATTCAGCCTGGCCATTACCCTGAGGGTAATAATTTGATGAAGTACTTAGGTAGATCCCATTCTTGACAGCCCATTCAGTCACCTTGGACCCAATGAATGCTAATGCATTATCTGATATTATTGTAGCAGGTATGCCAAATCTGGTTGCTATTCCCTCATAGAAGTCCAGGATGCTAGATTCATTTGCTTCCTTGAGTGCTACTGCTTCAGTCCACTTGGTGAAGTAATCTGTTGTTGTTAAAATCCATTTGTGCCCTTGGCTTGAATTGGGATTAATGACTCCAATGAAGTCCAAACCCCATTGCATGAATGGCTGGTCAACTGAAATTGGATGCAATGGAAGGGCAGCTAGCCTCTCTTTACCTGTGAAGAATGCACAATTCTTGCACCTCTTGATCCATGCATAACAATCGCTGAAAATCTTCGGCCAAAAATAGCCAGCCCTCATGATCTTTAGAGCTGTCACTCTTGGTGCAAAATGACCACCAGCTGATCCACCATGGAACTCTTCCAACACCCTATGGATCTGATTTGTACTAATGCATCTCAGCAGCACTCCATTCACATCCTTTTTGAACAAAACACCATCAACAAGGGCATATGGGACAGCCTGCAATCTGAAGTGTCTTCTTTTGGTCTTGTTCATCTCTGGAGGGCATAGACCTATGCTTAGGAAGTGCATTATGTCTTGGGTCCAGCAATGAGTGAGGACACCATCATTTTCCTTTTGAGTGTTTCCTTGCTCATGGCTGTCTTGCAACGCCAAAACAACCTCCTTCTCATTGCATGCTTTCTTATGTTTGTTCAAGACCAGCTACTCACACAACCCTTTTCCTCTGACTAACTTGGTGACTTTGATCTCAATGTCATACTCCATGACACGAGTAATCCAACCTGCTCTCTTTTCATTCAGGTCTTTGTTGAGGAGGAAGTCTTTAACTCCCACATGAGAAACCAGCAATTGAACCTTGTTGTTTGAAACTAGATGCTTGAATTTCTTCAAGCTCCTGATTACTGCAAGAACATGCTTCTCAATGAAAGAATATCTCACCTCATAGTCCTCCAGGATTTGGCTGAAGAAAGCAATTGGCTGCTCCTCATTGTCTTTGTTCTGCTGTACCAAAATTGCAGAAATAGTATCATCACCCCCAAATGCATAGAGGATGAAATCCTTGGAGAAATCCGGGTTAATAAGAGTTGGGGCTTGAGAGATGGCTTCTTTGATTGCTTCAAAACTTTCTTTGCCTTCTATTGTCCATTTGAAAGCCATGCTTTTCTTTAACATCTTGGTGATAGGCTTGACTAGGGCTGCAAAATTTGGGACAAACCTCCGAACAAAATTTTTTCTCCCCAAGAAACTTTGAAGGCCTTCTTGTGGCTTGGCAATGGTAGTGCTCTTATGGCTTCAACTCTTTCTGGATCAATTGCTAATCCTTCTTTGGAGACAATGTGGCCAAGGAGCTTTCCCTCATGAGCTAGAAAAATACACTTTTTAGGATTCAAGGATACTCAAAATCTTCTGCACCTTTGGAACACTTGCCTCAAATGAAAGAGATGGTCTGCTGCATTTTTTGAAAAAACAGTGATATCATCAAGATATATCAGCACCATGTTGTTAATCAAATCCTTGAACGCCATGTCCATTTCCCTTTGGAAAGTAGCTCCAGCATTGGACAGCCCAAATGGCATTTTCCTGTATGCATAAGTTCCCCATTTGGTTGTAAAGGTTGTCTTGAACTGATCCTCTTCTTTCACCATAATCTGATTGTACCCCAAATAGCCATCAAGTAGTGAAAACCTCTCAGAGCCAGAAACAACTTGCAAAATCTGCTCCATGGAAGGAAGTGGATAATGATCCTTGAGAGATGCTCTATTCAAATCTCTGAAGTCAACACACAATCTGATTTCCCCACTCTTCTTTCTAACTGGAACCAAGTTGGCTACCCAACTAGAATGCTTGATAGGGAACATGATTCTTGATTCTATCAACTTATTCAATTCCTTTCTCATGAGAGGCTCCATGTGTGGATTGACTGGCCTTTGTTTTTTCCTGATGGGCTTAGTACTTGGATCCAATTCAATGGTATGTTGAGCTAACTTGGGATTGAAACCTTTCAAATCTTCATAGCTCCAAGCAAACACATCAGGGAATTCTTGACAAAGCTGTATGAACTCATACCTTTCTTGTTCAGTTGTCATCTTACCAATTTGAGTGATTTGCCTCCTTCCACCAAGATGGACACTGAATCTTCTCCATTGACTTGGATGTTTTCTTTCTCCTTCTTAAACTGATCATTAGGATTGAAAATGGACTCCAAAGTAATAAGTCCCTTTGGTAGTTTGTTGGTTCTCAGCTGTACCACTTGGTCACCATACTGCTGCTCCAACTTTTCCTAATTTTTAGCTGAGAACTCAGCCTCTTCTTGCAAGAAATGGATGATTTGCTGATCATTTTCAAACACTTGCCACTTACATTGTTGTCTGGTACTGAAGGCCTTACAATCACATGGATGTTTGGATGTACCTTGTCTTTTTGAATGCTTTCAACAACGTCAAAGGCTGCCCCAACTGCTGCAAGCCTGTCAGCAGCTTGGTTCTCTTTTCTAGGAATGGATTTTATGCCAAAGCCCTCAAAATATTCAATGAGGTCCCACACCCTGTTTTTGTAGCACTTGAGTAGATCATTCTTGACAGCATGCTGCCCCTTAACTTGGTTGACAATCAACTCACTGTCACCAAAGACTTGCAAGTTCTTTATTCCTCTCTTGATTGACCAATGCAATCCTTGTATCAAAGCTTCATATTCAGTAGTGTTATTAGAGCATGCAAACTGAAATCTAAAAGCTAAATAATACTTAACTCCTTGAGGTGAAACAAGCATAGCTCCCCCTCCTACACCTTGTCTACTCCTTGATCCATCAAAAAACAACTACCATACCTCATTGTCATCCTTGTGGTTTGGCTTGGTGATGCTAGGAATAGGCTGATTTTCTTCATGCATGCAATAGACTCCTAGCTCAGATTCTTCTATTTCTTGATAAGGATAAAAATCATGCACCTTGTTTTCCCATTCATCAAGAGTTAGATCTGGGATGCTTATGACCTTGGTGTCAGCTTCATCAGTGCTTGGATAATCCTCTTGATCAAATGCTGAACAATTGGTATTGATCTGACTTGGAGTGTAAGGCTCAATGTGAAAGTTTGCAATAGGTTCAGATCTGATTGTGGCCTTGGTTCCATATCTTGTTCTGAACAACATGTGTGACCAATCAGCAGATAAGTAACCTCCAATCTTGGCTATGAAATCCCTTGACAAACATAGGGCAAAGAGTGGTGGAAGATCTATTACTGAGACATCTTGTAAAACAACAACGTTGGGGCATGCATGCAAAGTAAGACTCAAGTTTTTTATCACTCCAACTGTTGTTACTGCTGTCCCATCCAATTGCACTACCCCTTTGGATATGACTTCATACTGAATTCCCAACTGATCAGCTATTTGCTTGGGCATTACTGAACTACTTGCCCCGGAATCAATCATGTAATTGTGTACTAATTGGTTTCCAATGATCAATGAAACATAGAATGGATGGGGCTTCAACATTTTACCTTGCTATCCTCCATGATTCCCTTCAGGCTGGGAAGCATTTGTGAGCACCTTCTCTTGCATTTGGACTTGCTGATTTGAAGTTGACTAGTCCTTCATGGCAGCTTGTAGCAAATCTCTTTGGCCTGGGATAGATAGTGATTCCCACATTGATATGTTTACATTTGTCTTCTTCATCTGATCAATGATGTTGAATGGAGATGAAGCATCTCTTTGCTGTCCCTTGGCCTACACATTCATTCCTTGCATATGGGTAGCAATAACTGGCATTTGAGTTGGCCTAAGAGCTATTTTAGGCAGCCCTTGTGCATTTGGAACTGCATTTTGTTTGCCAATAATTTGTGGAGTGATAGAAGGTTGAGGATTGCTTGGAGCTAATGGCTATTCTTCACCCAAATTTATCCTTTTTGACCTTGTGTTGGCTGCAATACTTTGGGGAATTATTTGCTTCATGCCAAAAAAATCTTTTGCTTACCAGTTTACAAGTTTGGTATCATTTGGATCTAATTATTGCTAGAATGTTTCTTTTTGTTGGTTATTTCCTTGACTCCCTTCACCTTCCACACCAGTTGTAGTCACCATTAATGCTTGATTTAAGGCATCGTTGAAACACATAGACTGGTTGTGAGGTTCATTGCATGGGAAACACCAATCATACTCTTGAGCTATGTTGTTTTGCACTGACACTAACGCCTTAGAGGCAGATAAAGCATTGGGATTATAGGGCTGAAATGGTTTGTTGGTAGGAGGTCTTGTTTGATTTTGATTTACAACTGGATTAAGGTGGTCTTTGAGGCTGGTAGGGCTTCCTATTAGGCTAAGCTTGAGGCTAGAAAGGAGGTCTAAAACCTTGGGCTTGCTGCCTCTTGAGTGTAACCAGCTCATTACCTAAATTTTGTAATTGCTTCATGACTTCTTGAAGTTCATTTGAGGCACTAGAAGATGAAGTAGAAGCTTCACTTGAATTTTGATTCCTAGGAGTGGGAATAGGGGCTAAATTAGGCACTTGAGTAGTATTTGGGCTCTCTAAACTTGGAAATAATGGCATTGGAGGCCTAGGAGCTAGCTTGTCAGCTTGAATCAAACAATTTTCAGCTCTAATGGCAATGTTATAAGCAACAGGGATAGTTGTGCCTCCCATGGATTGAATTAACATGGAAATATCAAAATTTAAAGCTTTAAGGTAATATAGAAAAGCACCTTCTATTGCTGGCCTTACTGCTACTGGAATTCTCTCCCAAGTCATTTGAAACCTGAAGTTGAAGTCGGTTAGATGCTCATTGGGAGCTCTCTTGATGGTGGTCAGTTGTTCCAAAAGGGACAAATTATCCCCCTTTTCTCCAAATTACTCATAGAGGGCTATACATAGCTGGTTCCAATTTTGGATAGAACCTGAGGCAATACTCCTGAACCATTGCAAAGCTTTCCCTTTGAATGAAGATGCCAGTAGTTTGACAACAAATTGCATCTCATTGATCTCATGGATTGCACAAATATTAACAATATCCTTAACCTGATCACCAGGAGTGGTTTGATTTTCCCTAGTAAAGTATGGGATATTCTTCAATGCTGCAACTGGGATTGGATTCTGTGCATTGAGAGCAAGTGGGCTGCTGCTAGTGAAATTGACATAGGGGTTGTTTTGTGCCATTCTGATTGGCCTTAGAACCCTTGTTGATTGAATGAAAGGCCTACCAGGTGGAGGAGTTGATAGAGTCATGTTTGGGGGAGATGGAGACCTTTGAATTCTCCTCCCTCTTTGCCTTCTTCTTGGGGATAACTGCAGATACTAAAAAAACACCTCTTCTTCTCCAACTCTTGACCTTGTGGTGATTCTTCTCATGATTTTTCAGGTCTGTACTACTAAAAATAGCTGATTCTTCTTCCTTGGAGTCGCTAGATGTACAATTTAGGGCTCTTTTAAGCAAGAAAATTGCAACAAATGCACATCAATTTGTTGCAATGAAGATCAAGACCTCTAAGGTCCCACCGGGCGTGCTAAAACTATTGTTGCAAATTAGCAGCACCCCTGGATGTTGATTAGACTTCTAGTTTGATATTTTGGCATCCAATGTGATTGCACAACATTGAATCCTCTCCCCAAGTGTGGGACTTAAAAAATGGGAGAGGAATCTCTAGATTAGAGGTTGGTTCCTCAACTCCCCTGATCAGATATATCACTTACAAGTTACAGAGGTTTAAATTCCTAGTTCCTACTCTAAATTCCAAGGGGAAAAAGATAGGGAATGCAAGAAAATGAGACTAATGCTAATGAGGTGATGCACCAAAGGAGTAGAAGACACCTAATACTACAATACATACACAATCCATAAGAAAACATAGCACAAAGCATGCACAAATTGCTCAAGATGTAATGAATGTTAGGTTGTGGAGCCTATTTTTCATGTGTGAAAGTGTTGAAGACTGTACACTAAGAGTACTGTACACTTTTCATGTATCCTCGCCTCAAAAAATGCACCTGACATATCAGGAAACGTGCTTTTCTCATATGGGCAAGTTTTTTGACACATAGGTTTATGGGACGGGTTTTGCCCATGGTTTTGATACCCACGGTTTTGTAAAACTGCTTAAGTAGTTGTCTATTTATATGGTCTTATGCATATGACAGATGTATAAGCAAATGTATTGCAGATGTGTTTTGAATTCGGGTGTGAATTCTGTAGAGTTTGTTGAGCATAGCTCCAAACGGATCTGGGTATTTTATTGAGAGAGCGGTGGCTTGTAATAAAATCTGAGCAAGTGATTCTTGGTGGACGTAGCCTAAATTGGGTGAACCACGTTAAATACTCTCTTTGTGTTGTGTTATTTTATTCTACAATTTTATTTGAGATCTGTAATAATTTCTGCATATTAGTTTCTACTGTTGCGATTCTGTGAGGGATTATTCCACATATTTTATCTCTTATTTCCTAACAATTGGTATCAGAGCCTGGTTTGGTTTGCTGAAGTGTTGAATCACAGGGAAAGTTTTTAGCTTGAGTGGGAGCTATGACAGATGAAGGAAGATCTAGGGTTGATAAATTCAACGGGGAGAATTTCAGTCTTTGGAAGATGTAGATGGAAGATTACCTTTATCAGAAGGATCTTTATACTCCATTGTCTGAGAAGGTGAACAAACCCTTGAGTATGACAGATGCGGAATGGGATTTGTCTGGATCAGGAAGGCACTTGGGACATGATCCAGCTGATGTCTTGCATCTTCGGTATTATTTAATGTTTCAAAGGAAAAGACTACAAAATATCTAATGGATGCATTAGGGAAGTTGTATGAAAAACCCTCTGCCTCTAACAAGATATTTTTAATGAAAAAGTTGTTTAATATGAAGATGTCTGAGAATAGTTCAGTAGCAGATCATTTAAATGATTTCAATATGGTTGTGAATATGCTAGCTTCGGTTACAATAGAATTTGATGAAGAAGTTAGGGCTTTATTAATTCTGTGCTCTTTACCTGAGAGTTGGAATAGCCTGGTAATGGCGGTAAGTAACTCGGTTCCAGCTAACTCGAAGTTAAAGTTTGAGGATGTTGTAGGGGTGATTCTAAGCGAGGAAATGTGAAGAAAAAGCTTTGGGGAATATTCTACTTCAGGGAATGCTTTGACAATGGAAACTAGAGGGAGACAGAAGAATAGAGGAAACCGTGGAAAATCAAAAGATCGGGCAAGGTCAAAATCCAAGAACAAGATTGTATGCTGGAATTGTGGAAAGCCTGGGCATGCAAAGAAGGACTGTTGGGAGCTTCGGGATAAGAAGAAACAATAGGAAGAAAACAAGGAGGAAAATGTGGCAACGGGGTAATGTATGTCAGGATGCTTTGATTCTTTCTTTGCACAATATTACTGAATCTTGGGTTTTAGATTCAGGGGCTTCTTTCCATGCTTCTCCACATAGGCATTATTTTGTTGATTACGTTCAAGGAGATTTTGGGCATGTTTTTCTTGGTGATGATGAGCCTTGCAGCATAGTTAGAAAAGGTTCTGTTCAGGTTAAGATGCAGAATGGGAATACTTGGCTATTGAAGGATGTCAAACATGTGCCTACATTAAGAAAAAATTTGATATCGACAGGGCAGTTGGGAAGTGATGGTTGTACTGTGATATTTACAGCAGACTCTTGGAAGGTTACCAAGGGTGCTCTTGTGGTGGAAAGAGGTAAGAAGGTTGGAACCTTGTATTTAACCACTGATAGTACTATTGATTGTAATCTTGTGGCTTCAGATGTAGATACAACATTATGGGACTATAGGCTCGGTCATATGAGCCATAAGGGCATGAACATTATAAAGAAGAATTTTCCTAGATATACAGAAACATGTTTCGATTTCTGTGAGAACTGCATATATGGGAAACAAAAGCGAGTAAGGTTTCTCAAGGTTGGACCTACAAAGAAAGAGAGTAAGTTAGAGCTGGTGCATTATGATGTGTGGGGGCCAGCTCAGGTATCATCTCTTGGGGGTTCAAGTTATTAAGTTACTTTTATTGATGATGCAACAAGGAAAGTTTGGGTTTATTGTATTAGAAACAAATCTGATGTATTTGACACTTTTGTTAAATGGAAAGCCTTGGTAGAGAATGAAATAGGTCTTAAGCTAAAATGTCTTAGGTCAGATAATGGAGGGGAGTATTGTAGCAATGAATTTGATGATTACTGTTCTAAGAATGGAATCCGTAGGCAAAAGATGGTTCTAGGAACTCTGCAGCAGAATGGGGTATCAGAAAGGATGAACAGAACAATAATGGAACATGCTAGGAGCATGAGGTTACATGTAGGACTGCCTCTTTCTTTTTGGGAAGAAGCGGTGAGCACAACTGTGTACTTGATAAACAAAGGACCCTCAAGTGCCTTGGATGGAGGCATACCTGAGGAGGCTTGGTATGGTAAGAAAGTTGATTATTAATTTCTTAGAGTCTTTGGATGTGAGGTGTTTGTTCATATAGACAAGGATGATAGGACCAAGCTAGAGGCTAAATCAGAAAAATGTACTTTCATTGGTTATGGTGGTGATGAATTTGGATTTAAATGTTGGAGTATTAAGGACAAGAAAATCATTCGGTCTAGGGATGTGGTCTTTAATGAGAAAGTCATGTATAAGCAACAGTTGCAGGAAAACAGGGAAGAATCCAAGAAAGAATATACAGTGGTAGAGGATCTTCCGGATGGGAAAGTGACCCATGAATCAGTTCAGGAACCTACTCAACAGGAACCCCAAACTCCTACAGTGAGGAGGTCTTCTAGGGTAAGAAAAGAACCTGAATGTTTTTCTCCTTCTCTTTATTATTTATTACTCATTGATAGTGGAGACCCAGAGAGCTTTGATGAAGAAATGTAGGTAGATGCCAGTAAGAAGTGGGAGCAAGCCATGGATGAGGAGCGTAAGTCTCTCATGGAGAACCAGATTTGGGATTTGGTGAAGCTACCGGAAGGAAAAAGAGCATTGCAGAACAAGTGGGTGCACAGAGTTAAAGATGAAGAAGGAGGAAAGAAAAGATATAAGGCCCAGTTGGTGCTCAAGGGGTTTGCACAGAAACAAGGTATAGATTTTGATGAAAATTTTTCTCCTGTAATAAAAATGACTTCTATCAGAACTGTTCTTGGAATAGTGGCAGCAGAAGACTTGCACTTAGAACAGTTAGATGTAAAGACTACATTTCTCCATGGTGATTTGGAGGAGGAGCTATATATGCAGCAGCCAGAAGGATATGAAGTCAAAGGTAAAGAGGAGATGGTGTGTAAACTGAAGAAGAGCTTGTATGGCCTGAAACAAGCTCCACGTCAATGGTATAAGAAGTTTGATAGCTTCATGATGGACCAAGGTTATATTAGATGTCATTCTGACCATTGTGTGTATACAAAGAAATTTGAGGATGGAAGTTATATTATCCTGTGTTTGTATGTAGATGACATGTTGGTTGTAGGTAAAAAACATGCATGAAATAAAAATACTCAAGAAATAGCTAAGTGAATCCGTTGATATGAAGGATTTGGGGGCAGCCAAATAAATCCTTGGTATGAGGATAACTCGGGATAGGAAGGAATGGAAGCTGACTTTATCTCAGGAAGAGTACATTAAGAAGGTATTGGATAGGTTTAACATGCAGGATGCTAAACCGGTTGGGACTCCTTTGGCAGGCCATTTCAAGTTATCAAAGGAGCAGTGTCCCAAGACAGAGTAGGAAAGAAACAAGATGTCTAAGGTACCTTACTCATCAGCAGTTGGTAGTTTGATGTATGCTATGGTGTGCACTAGGCCTGATATTGCCCATGCAGTGGGAGCTGTGAGTAGATTTATGAGTGATCCAGGTAAAGAGCATTGGCAAGCAGTAAAGTGGATCCTTCGGTATTTGAGAGGGACCATGGGGACAGTTTTGTGCTACAGTGGATCAAACACCACTTTACGTGGTTATGTAGATTCAGATATGGCTGGAGATGTAGACAGCAGGAGGAGCATGACAGGTTATATTTACACTGTAGGTGGGACAACAGTGAGCTGGATTTCATGACTACAGAAGCTGGTGGATTTTTCAACCATAGAGGTTGAGTATGTTGCTGCCACAGAGGCAAGAAAAGAGATGATTTGGTTACAACAATTGCTTGAGGAGTTGGGGCATAAGCAGGAGGAATGTAAGCTGCATAGTGATAGTCAGAGTGCTATACACCTAGCTAAGAACTCTGCTTTCCACTCTAGGACAAAGCATATATAGTTAAGGTATCATTTCATCAGGACAACTTTGGAGGAAGAGAAGTTGAAGTTGGAGAAGATTCATACCAGTCAGAATCCTGCAGACATGATGACCAAGGTGGTCACAAGGGAAAAACTAAAGTTGTGTTCAGCTTTGGTTGGTCTTCACAGAAACTAGTGAAGGGTTGAGAAGCTTGCTCAGAGGAAAACTAGTCTCCAAGTGGGAGATTGTTAGGTTGTGGAGCCTATTTTTCATGTGTGAAAGTGTTGAAGACTATACACTAAGAGTACTATACACTTTTCATGTATCCTTGCCTCAAAAAATGCACCCGACATATCGGGAAACGTGCTTTTCTCATATGGGCGAGTTTTTTGACCCATAGGTTTATGGGATGGGTTTTGCCCATGGTTTTGATACCCACGGTTTTGTAAAACTGCTTAAGCAGTTGTCTATTTATATGGTCTTATGCATATGATAGATGTACAAACAAATGTATTACAGATGTGTTTTGAATTCAGGTGTGAATTCTGTAGAGTTTGTTGAGCATAGCTCCAAACGGATCTGGGTATTGTATTGAGAGAGCGGTGGCTTGTAATAAAATCTGAGCAAGTGATTCTTGGTGGACGTAGCCCAAATTGGGTGAACCACATTAAATACTGTCTCTTTGTGTTGTGTTATTTTATTCTGCAATTTTATTTGAGATCTGTAATAATTTCTACATATTAGTTTCTACTGTTGCGATTCTGTGAGGGATTATTCCGCATATTTTATCTCTTATTTCCTAACAATGAAAGATCAGGAAATAATGGTAGGTATATGAAAGGATTGAGGGATTTTAATCACAGAGCATACACTATCATTCCAGATCCAATACAATGCATTACTAGTCACCACGAGGAAAAAAGGGGTGCTGTATTACATGGAAAGGTAAAAATTTCCACACATTTGTGCCAAGAATCCACTAGAAAAAGGGAAGTTGCAAAGCTTAAAAAGTGTCTTTTTTTTTAAAATGGGAGAAATGGATTTTGGCTTTTACAGTGCAAGAAGTGACCCCAGGAGAGAGAAACACGGGAAAACATGGGAGAGCTTCAACCACTAACCAAAAACACAATAAAACAGCATGGGCATCCCTATAATCCCATCCCTTGACATTTTTCACCATGTTGGGAGAGAATGAGAGCCATTATTCATTAAAATGGTGGTTGAAACGTCATTTCTATCTATGACCACGTGCTAGAGGTGTTTTTAATTTTTCTCTATCCAAACTCCATCAAAATACAAAAATGACCCCATAATCTTGTATATAATTTCACCAACTTGCCATTGATATAAAGAACGCGAAAACCGAGCTCTAGATCAAAAGATATGGCCATTTGAAATTTTAGGGCAAAATAGGGCCATCAACAGTATCTGGCGGGTGACATGTTTTGCAAATTTTCCACTTTTTGCATTTGGGAAAATTTCCCCAAAAATCCCCGCGCTCCGCCATTTCAGATGCCACGTGGCACATGCTGATTGGGTGCGGGCCCTTAATGCTTCATTTTCCATCGTTTTGGCCTTTGGAAAAATTTTCAAAAATTCTCCGCTGGGCCGATGACCTGAGGACACGTGGCATAACATGATTGGGTGTGGGATTTTCCCTCCTGAATTTTTTTGTCGCTTTTGACCATTTTCGTGACTCAGACACGTGGAAAAACCTCATTCATTGTGGGCTTTTCCTGGAGATTTTTCCATGTGGGCTTGTCCTTACTTTTTTGTCGCCAGCGGACACGTGGCGAGATTCCATTGTCTTGCGTCTCTGGGGGGGTTTTCCTTTGAAATTTCCTTCATTTTTTCCTTTGGGAAAATTTCCCAAATTTTCCCCACCTTCCACCGGTCCAAGACATGTGGCAACATCTCATTCGATGCAGGCCCTGGGAATTTTTTTTTTCCTTTTCATTTAACCTTTGGGAAAAACACCATCTCCCCCCACACTTCGAAACTCTGACCCCCCGGGGACACATGGCATGTGGCCATTGGCTACGGGTCTTGGGGGGAGAAAATTCGTCTTGAATTTTTACAAAAAAACTTCACCAAATTTTAAATCTTCCTCTGCGCTCCGTCAGTCCGAGGCCATAGTACACGTAGCAAAACATGATTGGGAATGGGCCTTTCCTCCTGAATTTTCCATGGCACCAACATAGTCAAATTTTTCAATCTTTTCCCCTTGGACATGTGGCACGATCCGATTTTCCGGCGGGCCTGCGGGGAAAATATTCGTTTTGAAAACTTTGCCAAAAAATTGGTAAAAAAACCAAGTTTTCCTCCGACCCCTGCCACTTCCTTCGACACGTGGTGCCATTTCATTGGCTGCGGGCCTTTTAGGGGAAAATTTCCCACAAAAACTCTACCAGGCCATAACTTCAAAAATACATGGAGTTAGAAGGAAAATTTCACCTTTCTGGAAAGATGAGAGAAAGCTCTATCCAATGGTGCCATTTCCAGAAAGTTTTGAGTGTCTGAAAAGCAAAAAATTATGACTGATGCACAACTTCCCAGAGGGAAGAATGAATATCTGAGTTAGCCACAAAATGAGCAAGGGGCACATTTTGGATAACAGTTCCAAGGAAGATTTTTCATCCTAGGAACCGTCAGCCTTCTTCCCAGACCAAATTGGCTATTAAAGGCCCACCCATAAAGGTTTCGGTCAATGCAACTTGTGAAGTTGAATAACCTGATGATGAGGAGTTTAATGATCTCTGTGAAGAACTAGGAGAAGAGGTTGATGAAGAATTGGAGGAGCTTGGTGGATCTAAAGTTCATTTCCTCACCACTGAAGGTATGGATGATGAAGATGAATATGATGAGAGAGTGGTTAAGATGAATAGTGAGTCATATGTTGTCATGACTCGAAAGAAAACAAACAGAAAAAAGTGGTGCAGCCTGCTAAGAAGTCCAAGGAGTTTCCTATAACTATTCCAGTGGTTGTAAGAAGAGGAGCTCCTATTCCCACTACCTCCACACAAAAGGTGAGTAATGCTAATTCCCCTTCTCCTAATTCTATTTCCAAAACTCCTTGTCCTTCAAATCCTAAAATTGATAGATCAAAAGTCTCTCAAGTTCCTAGCAATGATTCCCCATCTACCTCTGGGTTTTTTGATATCATTGATCACCTCAAAAGGACCAGAATCGAAATTTGAGAGGCAGAGTTTTACCAGACCCATTCAAAATCTTTTACTAAAATGGTAAACTTTGTAAATTCCAAATCCAAAGCCTCAACTAGTAATTCTAAAGGTATTTTTCCCACTCCCTCTTCCTCACCTCAATCAAGCCTTGTGGCTGCAGTCACTTCCCCTAATGAGAAAATTAAACCATTCTATGTGACTCTTGTCATATTTGGCCATAAACTCAATAATTGTGTTATAGACTCAGGGGCATCAGACAATGTAATGCTTGCAAAAGTAGCTCATGCTTTGGGCAAGACCCTAACACAGGCATTTGGTTCCTGCTATTCCATGGAAAGTAGGAAAGTGCCTTTGGTTGGAAGAATTAAAGATGCACAAGTAGCTTTTGCTGATTTTCCAGAGAAAAGGGTCTTAGCCACTATTTTGGTAGCTGATATTCCTCCCTCATATGGGATGTTGCTGAGTAGAAATTTTTGTAAGGAGGTAGGAGGTAAAATTTAGATGGATTGGTCACATGCTTTGATCCTAATCAATGGGAAAATGAAGAAGCTTCTATCTGAGAAACAAACTGAATACATTGTGCAAAAGACTGACGATCCAAAATCACATATACTCTATGAAGATATAGGGCATGCTTACTACATGATCATGTCACATGATGAGGTAAACTTCCTAAGGGATTGATTCATGATCCCAATGGGATTTGGACTCTGGAGTTTGATGGAAGCTACTCTTTGGATGGTTTTGGGGATGGGGTGGTGCTAACCTCTCCAGAAGGGGAGATTCATCCTTTTTCATTTAAGCTTTGTTTTGAAAATACAAACAATACAGCTGAATATGAGTCACTCATACTTGGATTGAACATGGAAAAATAAATGGGAGTGAAGAGTCTTTGTGCTCGTGGTGATGCAGAGCTGATTGTGAAACAAGTCAAGGATCTTTTTCAAGTTAAGAATAGGAGATTGAAACATTATAGAAATATTGTCTGGGATTCCATTGAGTTTCTTGATGATTTCTCCATTGAAGCTATGCCAAGAGAAAGGAACACTAGAGATGATTCTCTAGCTATCTCAGGATCTTTGTTGATTCCTCACCCAAATTTATCTTAGGTGAAATTTACCATTGAAATGATCCATAGGCCTAGCGTACCAGATAATGTAAGAAATTGGTATGTTTTCAATGATGATCAACACTTTTTCTCATTCTTGGAGGTTAAGGATAATTTTGATCAGTTGTATTTTGAAGGAAGTGAGACTTTTCCTAGGGGGTGTGTATCCTGTAATGAAGGAGATATCAAGGAAGAGATAGGCTGCATCAAATTGAAAGGTAACAAGATCCCTAAAGGTCTGGTGAGTTTAGAATACCTGTTTGATAAACATGGTAGGCACATTAAGTCTAAAAATTCCACAAGGAGCTCGATCAGTCTGCTGAATGTGAAAATGTTAATATTGGGAGTCTTGATGAACCTAATATGGTGAACATTGGAAAATGTTGCTGCACTCAAGAGGAGAAGAAGAATGGTGAGTGTAGATAAAAAGGTATGCCTTGATGTTCTTGCCTAATTCTGTATGATGACATATTCTCAAGGCTTTCCAGCCAAAGGAGATGCAACACTTTACATTCCTCTGAAACCTAGGATTGTCAACCATTTCCAGAGAAACAAAGGCAATACAATCCCAAGGTTTGTAGGCACTATTTTTCAAGAGATTATAAATTAATAAAGGAAAATATAATCTTCCCTATACATCATTCAACATGGATTGCCAATATTGTGCCTATGTCAAGGAAGAAGAATGGTGAAGATTCATACATTTGTGTGATTTCAAGAATTTGAATTAGGCCTCTCTGAAGGACAACTATCCTCTCCTTCCATGATGGATCAAATTTTTCAAGTGATGTGGCTCATGAGATGTTGTCCATGCTTGATGGATTCTCTGGATATAATCAATTGGAAGGTCAGAGGACGTTCAGATCAACATGAAACTACTTTCACTACTCCTTGGGGAATACTTTTCTTACAAGAGAATTCCTTTTGGTCTTATAAATGTAGGTGCCACATTTTAGAGGGAAATGGAATTGGATTTTGGAAGATCTAAAGGGAAAGTTGTAGTTTGTACCTTGATGATTTGAATGTTTCTCCAAAACAAGATCATATAACTTTCAGACATCTTGAAGCAGTCCTCCAGAGATGCAGAGAACATGGAGTTTCATTCTAATCCAAAGAAGTCTATATTTTGTGTAACTGAAGGAAATAATTTGGGGCATATTGTCTCTAAGGATGGAATCAAGATAGATCAGAGCAGAGTTCAAGTAATCCAGAAGATTCCTCTTCCCACAAGTAAAAAGGGTGTTCACTCTTTCTTTGGTAAGATAAATTTCCTGAGGAGATTCATTCCTGATTTTATAGAAATAACTATGATCATTGTTCACATGATGAAAGGAAAGAAAAAAATTGGTTGGAATTCTGAGGGTAAGGAATGCATTTGAAGGTATCAAGAAATCCATTGTTAAAACATCCCATCTTAGCATGTCCTGATTTTGAGCAAGGATTTTATCATCTATTGCTATGCTATTCTAGAGAATACTTTGGCTGTCATGCTAACTCAAAATAAATTCTAAGGATCGTGAACTTATAATTTCCTTCATGAGATATGTTGTGAAAGCTCATGAATTTAAATATACTATGATGGAGAAACATGATTTTGCACTGGTCAAAGGTGTCAAGCAGATTCATTTTTTATATTCTTAATTATCACTCTGTTGTGCTTGTTCCTGATACAACCATCAAGTCCATTCTCACACAACATGAGTTTGGAACTAAGAGAGGCAATTGGGTGGAAAAAGTCCAAGAATATGACCTAGATATCAGGCTAACTAAGATAGTCTGGGGTAAATGCTTATGTGATCTTATTTTTGAAGGAGCTGATGCATAATTGTCCAAAGGAGCAGTTGATGTTCCTGTTTTCCTCTTTCTCAGTTCAACAGATGAATGGTATGTTGATATTGCACATTTTATTACTTATGGAGAGTGTTCCATCCCACTTTAGTGCCAAGGAAAAGTGGGATATTAAGCTAAGGTATACACAATATGTATTATGGGAGAATGCTTTGTTTCAAGAGAGGCATAGATGGAAGATTCTTGAAGTGTGTGGACAAAGAGAAACAAAAGAAGTTGTTCTCAGCTTTTCATGATCATGCTTGTGGAGGCCATTTCTCTTCTGTTGTCACTGCCCATAAAATCCTTCGTGTTGGGTACTCTTAGCCTACATTGTTCAAAGATGCATCAAAATGGGTAGGTAAGTGTGAACCCTGTCAAACTTTTGTTGGGAGACCTAAGTTGGCTTCTTTTCCACTTAAACCAGTAGTAATTGATGAGCCTTTTCAATAGTGGGGATTGGATTTCATTGGAACTCTTAATCCACCCTCCAGTGGTGGGCATAATCATGTGCTAACTGCTACAAACTACTTCGCTAAGTGGGTAGAGGACTATTTCAGTCAAAAGCACCACTTCTGAGGTGGTGTGTAATTTCATTAAAGAGAACATCTTGATAAGGTTTGGGGTACCAAACAATATTGTGACTGATAATGCTTCAAATTTTTCTTCTTCTGAAAAAATAGATTTCTGCTATGGTTATGGAATTTCCCTTGCTCATTCTTCATAATACTACCCCCAAGGGAATGGAGAAGCAGAATCAACAAATAAGAATCTGGTAACCATCGTTCGGAATATTTTAAATGGCTCTCAAAGGAATTGGCATAAGAAAATTTATGATGCTCTTTGGGTAGATAGTATTACACCTAAAAGATCAATTGGGATGTCCCCATTTCAAGTGGTGTGTGGTTTTGAAGCTCAGTTACTAGTAACAGTGGAATTACCATCCTTGCACTTAATGAAGGCTATTGAAGATTCAAATTTTACCAGTTCCTTGGACAAGAGGATCATGTATCTCCAGAAGTTGGATGAAGACAGGTTGCAAGTTTTTGATATAATCTTAGCTCATCAACTGAAAGTGAAAGCTTTATTTGACAAGAAAGCTAGATCTAGAGATTTTCAAGTGGTAGACATTGTTATGTTGTGGAACAAAAGACATGAACCCGAAGAATCCATGTTAAGTTTGATTCTCTTTGGCTTGGTTCTTTCAATATCAAGCACTTTGTTGGAGAAAATTTGTTCTATTTGGATTATATGGATGGATCTCCTCTCCCACTTCCTTATAGTGGGCAGTATTTAAATTTTTTCAAGTCATAGGTGACTAGGCAGTCCCTCTGTATATTATGTACAATGTTTTGGGTTTTGGTCATGCTCCTTTTTGTTTTGTTTCTGTGTTTCCTTTTTGGTTTGTTTCCTTTTTGGTTTGTTTCCCTTTTATGTGTTTTGTCTTCTGTATTGGTTTTTGCCTTTGACTCTATTTTCCCAATGGATAACACACTGGTCTGATTTCCCAGAGTTTTTCTACGCTTCTTGATCTTGCCTTGTTCCTCTATCAAGTCATCCCCAGAAAGAGCCAGTTGTTGTCACCCTCAAATTTCCCCTCTTTTTGAAGTCGAGTTTTGAAAATTTTGAGTCGGTACCTTGGAGTAATCCGTGCTTTTTCTTGAAAATATTTTCCTTTCATTCGGATGTCATTGTCAATCCTTCTCTTTAGCTATGGATTGCATCAAGCCTAGTATTGTTTGCAATTTTCCATTCCATGGAGAACAATTTGAAATTCAGGCGTAAAGGTGGGGTTTTCCCTTTCTTTTTTTTCCACAGTCGTGAATGACGGGCGTATATTCCCCGTCAATTTTTTGCCCCAACATCCATGGGTAGTACATGGACATCTCTGATTTGATGTGGCATGGCCATGTTTCAAGTGACAACAAAAGCCTTCATGCATCCAACCGACGCTACTCCAAGGGCAGGGCCCAAGGGATAGTCCTCAAATAAGCGTAGGCTTTCCACGTGTTCTAGTCCCAAAATGAAGACAAAATGGCCCAAATCGGCTAAGTATGGAAGGTTCAGTGGATGGAACCACGTGTCTCATCAGCGTAACTTTAAGGGTTGAAGCCAAGGGAAGTTCCCCAAACTTACGCCAGCCATCCATGTGTCCCAAGTCTGAAAAAGGGACAAAGCCGACCATTTAATCAGATAAGTATGGAAGGTTCAACAGACGACGCCACATGTCTAATCAGTGTAACTTCAAGGGTCAAAGACAAGGTTGGTTCCCCAAACTTGCGCTAGCCATCCACTTGTCCCAAGTTTGAAAAAGGGAGAAAGCCGGCCGTTTAATCGACTAATTATAGGAGAGTTGGCAGAAGCCTCCACATGCTTCAACGATGTAACTTCAAAGTGAGACCAAAGGTACAGTCTCCAAACAAGTGTCAGCTCACCATGTGGTCAGAGTCAAAGAAGGGGCAGAGCTTGCTGTTGAAGAGTCCAGGACCAACAGAAGGAGCCACATGTTAGCTCAGTACCCTTTCAAGAGGTAAATCCAAAGCGGAAAATAAAATGAGCACCATCTCTCCATGTGTTTAGGGTTCAACATAAGTCAAGAGGGAAGCATTCTCGAATCAGATAAGTATAAAAGAACCGGTGGAAGCCTCCATGTGTCAGCTTAGCACAACTTCAAAGGAAAAATCTAGAGGCAAGTCCCAAATGTGCGTTGAGCCTCCACATGTCTAGGGTCAGACATATGACTCCACCAAACAAAAGGGACTTATTCAAAAACACAAAAATACTGAAATGGCCCATAAAGGGACACATGGCCATGTTTCAAGTGGTAATAGATAGGCCGGCCCTTTTTGTGTTTTGGTGCATTGAAAAGTCAAGGTGGGATTGAGGGCCATCGGGGTGATTTAGGAATTTTAGCTTTGTTTCCATAAAGAGCTCAAAGTTATAAAGTGACCCGCGGCCCCACCCATGCCAATGGATAAAATCAATTATTGAGCCCGCATCAAAATTCAAAGTGAGGAGGCAGGATGGTGGAGCAATTTGAGTTTTTGAGCCTGTGATTGAAAAGAGGTAAAATTATAAAAGTGATGTGGCTCCGTTGCCACTCAAGTAAAGCCATGTGTCAAGCTCGTATCAAAAGCAGGTGGGCAGGCCAAAATGTTTTGAAGTTTTAGTTCTACAAAAGGCATAAAATGAAAAAGGTGTCCTCAGGCCCACTTCACTTTAAATCTCTCCCATGTGGATGGCTCGAATTCAAATTTTGCAAAGGCACAATGAACGGCTGCAATTCAATGCATCTAGTTTTTCCGCCAGACATGGAAATGACCGAGGCATTGGAGAGACTCAGAAATTAGTTTCTTGAATTAGTTTTCATCATTTTTGTAACCGAATGTAACCATTTTTGGAAGCTATTTAATGACTTCTCCATGCCATTGTTAGGGTTAGATTTTGATACTTTGTAAAGGTAATAGATTCAAAGTAATTAGTACAGAAGTTTTTCCCCTTTTTTCCTCTGCTATTTCTTCTTTCCTTGTCTGAAATTTGGGAATCATTCATCTTTTATGATAAGAAAATTTGTGTTCTTGTTTGTATGATTCTAGAACTTTGTGTCTATGGAATTATATTGGTTATGAAAGCGAATGATTCTACTTTGCATATCCCTAGTTCAATATCTATAAGGTTACATTCTGTTATCTATATATCTTGAAGGTATTGTTATTTACTTCCTCTCTCATCTCCTTAATTCTTCCATTCTTTCATATTGATGATCTTTGGGCATAAAACATTTCAAAGTATCATGAATCCACACTTTGAAAGTTGTACATTTGTATATAAGTTTTGCTGCTTGCTTTCAGTAAAGGAACCTCTCCCATTAAAGAGGAGGGACTTTCTATTCATTGACTGTGGTTTGTTAAAGTATCGGGTTCCTCTTTGTTACTGTCTTACCAGGGTGTTAGCATGCATATTCATAATAACCAAGTCTCAAAGTGAATATTCCATTTTAAAAATTAGATCCATGAGCTCAATTTGGAAACACACATAATAAGTAAACATACAGATCACATAAGGATGAATACCATATTCACCATACAATAACCATAAGTAGAGAAATCAATAACCAATATCCATGCAAAAATATCCATTAAATTACTTCATCATCAAACATAGAAGTTGAATACATACATATCATTTTCATAAGTCATGTGTGCTCATAAACCAACATCATAACTCTAGTACATACAAACTAATGATCATTATTCCAAAACCATGCAAATCAATACATATGTATAGTAGCGGGGACTTTCCCTTCACCACCCATGCACTCTCAAAATAGGTTGCATGCTCAAAATAGCCATGCACCGCTACAAAAATAACTAAGGAAGCATGCAAGCTTCGCCTAATAATAGACCATATATTAATAACACTAGATCTGTATCCTATTATTAGCTCAAATTTATATGACGCTTGAAATTATTCTTATTCCCAAAATAGTTTTGCATGTCCTCCAAGTCTTCATTCCTCATTCTAATTCATGCTTAGTACTCCATCCTATTTTCAGCCAACAACATGTAAAAATGGTTGAGACCTAAACTTTCTCCTTCTAGGCATGAAACAAGGGCATAAATTTGTCACACCCTCACGCCTACTTACACGGGCCCCCTACTTCTGCAGACACTATCATCTTGCCTTCAACACCTAGGTAATATTTCATCAGCCCAATATTACCCCACACTAATATCATTGCCACCCTTGGCAATGAGGTTGATTTAACTTATATCTCCAAAAATAGTAGAATAAATAATGACTTATAAAATAACTTCAATACTAAAAGAGTGATCAAATAATCATTGCACTTCTTCTTCTACAAGTGGAAAAAGCTCCGGGTACTATTTTTTATGTTTTATTCTAACTCTTCCTAGTCATTGAGTCCCTTTTTCTCCCTTTCAAGAACATCTCCAAGCATAGTATCCATTTCATCTAAAGTCACGTCTTCTCCCTTATGCTTCAACACCCTTAAAACATTTACTAAACTAGATATCATGCCATCCATAACATCCACTCTTCGCACCATCAACTTCCCCAATTCCTTAATTCCATCACCATGAGGAACTTGGGATTCTTTGAGCACATCACACTTTTTTGCTAGCATCACAAGCCTATCCTCATGCCCCAAAGTCTCATTATTCTTTACTGCAAGGACTACATCCTCCTCTTCTAATGTCATTATGTTAATAATGTTCTCAGGCTCCTCACACATTTTCAGCACCAAAATTTCCATTTTCAACTTATCCCTCAATGTATCAAGGATAACATCATACTCAACTATCTTTTGTGTTATCTTCTTCTTTACTGTCTTTTCCTACCACAACCTCTTTCTCCTTTCCTATAATTATTTCTTCCATACTTGGGCCATGCGCATTGGTTCCTTTATTCAATAGTAATAACATCAAGGTCCTTAAATAATGCAAGGCTAAGGGAAACATACCACTTACATGTTTCTCATATTGTGGCCACGCCTTCAGAATTTCCCCCCTAATCTCCTCAGCCATCTCAAGGAAAGTCTTAGCTCTATTCTTTACCTTCTCTTTCAATTCCTTTAGGCTCGCCATTTCCTCTTCCTTATCCTTCTTGTCCTCAAGAAAAGTTCTTAAGGTAGAATCCTTATCAAAATTTTAGCATGTGACCTCTGCAACTATCATTTTTAATGCATTGCTTATTTATTCATCAGAGAACTCCATCAGTTTGATGGTCACATGTCTGGAATGCGGAGCCTTCTTCATTCTTTTTGACACACATGACTCCTCGCACACATCAAATACAGGCTCATCCATGTGATTCTGCATACTCCATGATAATTTATTCCTAGTGTGTGTGTTCACCATATCTAAATCCATAAAATCCCATCCATATAATTTTTCCTTTACAATAGTACTCTAGAACCTGACACGTATAATCCTTGTAGGGTAATTAATGGGCACAAGATTGTTTGTGTGCACCATCTCCTCATTTCTTTTCTCAGTAGTGCACTTGCATGTATGTTCTTGTGTTCTAGTGCCCTCTTTATTCTCTTCTCTAGTTACCCCCTCAGGTCCACCATTCGGGTGTGTAACATTGTCTTATATCTCTTTATCTCCACCAGTCATAGCTTCTCTTCCTCATGATCATGTACTGCTTGTGCATAGGTGATACCGTCTCAAAATGTGGTTTCTCATCTATTGACCCCTTCATCTCTCCCAACTTCAAGGCTCGTAGAAGCCTCATTGTGTGTGCCCCCTCCTAATGACTTCTCCTCATCATTATCCTTCACTAGGATGTACTTGCACCTTTTCATCTCTCTTCCTCATTCTTCTTCACATGTGGTGACCTTCTTACAGGCAATGGGAAGTCCTAGTGCCCACATCTTCATTCTTACGCCCCTGCATAATTTTATTCTACCATGATATAACATAGTACTATCCTCATGTTCTTCTTTGTACTCAAGGACATTCTCTAATTCATAATTTACCTACCTAGGGGGTGTCTCTTTCAAGTGCCTACAGGGTGTCTCTTCAAGTGGCCTCTTTGTGCCCACATAGTTTGTTTACCTTTTGAGGACCTGGTAGTGATAAGTCCTCACCTGTAATGAATTTTCCTTCCTTGAACCTTGGCCTTAAATACACATATACACACCGGGATCAATCTTCCCTACTGCCACGACCTCTGGAGTGATATCAATATTATCTGACTCCATTATCTCCACATACGCCTCCTTATTAGGGTAGACATATGTTTTGCATAGAATATGGATATCTGTGTCTACCTTATCGACATCAAACTTCAATTTTCACATGTTATGTAGTCGGTTCACTGAATATTTAAAATAACATGTTGTGAAAGTGAAAGGTAACTTACACCAAGGGATATTTTCACCTATCTACATGTAAAAGTGGCCCAAGAAGAAATGTTGATAAGTTCTGAACTCCTCTTGCCCCTCCAATACACCAGGAAACTATCATGGTATGCACCATTCTCCTTCAAATTCTTGATGCATCCTTTTGTACCAGTTCTCATGGCACTACTTGTAGGTATAATAAATTGAACCATGGCATGTATACTTTGCAAAATTTTTTTACGGGGACTTATTCTCCATGGGGTACTCCCATAATTTCTCCTTTGGCCCATCAGGCACACCAATCTCATAAAACATAATCAGAAGTAAAATGGTACCCCAAGTTATCTTCTCACCTTTATCCTCTTGGATGTGTGCTTCTGCTACTAAGCTCTCTACAATGTACCCTGTAATATTATAATACATTCTTGTTTTCCATTTTACATGTGCTATGTAAAACCAATGCTTGTTCACCTCCTTCCACCTCTCCAAGGTGCCCAACTTACAACTGACCAGTTGCACATTGCTACCCTTATAGCTAGGTCTTCTATGTTTCTAACATTGAAATCCCAACCTCCCTTCTGGTAATGGAATGTGGCGTTCATTGCCTCTACTCCCTCAATCATTAGAAAAATATCCTGTAATTTTTGACCCAGAGTCACACAAACCTGTAACTTTACCAACCAACTTCATTGTAATTCATCATTTGTCTCCCTTGAAGTAAAATAAATCCTCATGTACTTGCAACATCAGCCACTGGTACAAATGGTCCAACTTGCTAAAGAACAGACAGCTCATACAACTACATTACTCCAACACTTTCCAATAGTTTTTATATTGAATTATCCATCACCCTTTTCCCATCAACAATCCTTCTGTTCATCTTCAATATGGTCTCTACATTTAAGTCCTTCACAGTTTGTTTGATTTGGTGATTGAAATCACTAATATTGCATTTGGCCAACATGGATGTCCATGGCCTTCCTTCAATTACTTCTTATGGGTACTATATCTATGCAAACTACTCATGTTCCTCTTCTATTACTCAGGCTCCCTTCAATGGTCAGAACTCTCTTTGGTTCCATTTACTCTGTTCAAGCAATAATGTGCTCTGAAAACTATAATATTTCCACTACCTTGCCCTTACAATCCTCAATCCCCTCTGGTTCTTCAGATTTCTTGTGCCCTATCATTCCCTACCCGCAAATCTACCTCCTTAAAACCCTAACCACGTGAACCTTCCTTCCTCACCCACCTAACAAGCTCAAACACACCTTCATGCAGAGCTCTATCAATGATATGTCATGAATTCACCAGGTTCACCATTCAACTGATCGCTCTTTGCTCTTTACACGTCGTCGCACTTCTCAGCTCAATAACTCCAAGGATGCAAGGTAAAAATAGCATTGCAAGCACCATATTTTATAGGTTTTTCAATATTCCCCATCATTAATTTATCCTCAAATACCACCATACGTAGTATTAATTCCACTCCTTCTCTCTTCTACATTGTGTCGTTTGTATTCTTCCACACCTCAATCATAACCTTCTAGTGTGTTCACTAATTTTCAGCCATAGACCTCCTTACATGCACTTCCCTACGTTAAAGTATGTCACCATTATACCTCATACCAAGTAGTCTCTTATGTTTACCTACCTCATCTTACACTGTGCGTCCATCCAACTATTCATGGTATTCAATATGAGAAAATTTCATTGGAATTCTCTTCAAAACCATCTTCACTTTGAGCACCTATAATTTCATAATGCACACCAATCTGTATCAAGGCACCAATCACTTCTTCTTTCTGATCCACCCCACACTAAAAGTATGTGTGGTCCTCTACGCATGAATTCAATAGATAATAATCAGCTTCTGGAGTGAAAGCGTGCTTATTACATAAAACACATAAATGAATTGACAAAACATATCAAAATTGAAAGGAAACACATATAAAGAAAATGCACTAAAGGGAAACCTAAGATAAATGGTAATACTACTTTATACAAACACCAAGAAATACTTATTTATAGTAGGGCTTCATCCTACTCCCATTGAAGTAACTGGGTAATAAAGTGACATCTAGCACCTGTAACTGAATATCTTTATTACAACAAAGGGTCCCAACCAATGAAATTTCAACTTCCCAGGGTGGCGCACAAACTTTGAATCATACAGAAGAACCATCTTTCCAACCTCAAATTCCTTATTTTGAATATGTCTATCATGTCATGCCTTTTGTCTTCTAGCTCCACTAAGCAATAGCGCACCACTCATCCAACTGCATCAATTTTTCTATATGCTCTTCAACAACTTGTTCATCATCCAATCCTCCTAGACATGTAATGCGCAAGGATGGCAACAAGAATTCCATAGGAAATACATCCTCCGCACTTAACACCAACTGAAAGGATGTGGCTTTATTCAATATTTTATAAGTAGTCATGTATGCCCAAAGTACAACAGATACTTTATCATCCCAATCTTTCCTTCCAACATCACAATTTTTTGTCAATGTATGTCACAATATCTTGTTAAAAGCCTTAGAAATACCATTGGCATGTGGATGATAGCGGGTTGTCTTATAGTGTTCCACCATAAACTCTACCAATAATATTCTTATAGTATTATTAAGAAAATGAATTCCCCTATCACTTGTCAAGCTCAACAGGCATATATACCTGCTGATAATGTTTTCCCATAGAAATCTTGTTGTTGTACCTATCATTCAATCCTTCATAGGTTTTTCTTCTACCCACCTTGTAAGATAGTTTGTGCAAATTATAATGTAGCGTGCACCGGTCCTATGCATAGGTGGGGAAATAGGACCCACAAAGTCAATCACCCATTTCTCAAAAGGCATCTCATCTCTAGATCCAAGCTTCCCAAGGTGCTGAAAATGATCACACGCCTTGAAATATTCTTTAATATCCTTGTATAAAGTTTCCCACCAAATGCCAACCATTAGAATCTTACATGTGGTGGCATCACCTACATAATGACCTCCTGTAATTCCACCATGAGGATCTTACATTATTGCCTCATGTTCATGCTCTAGTACACACTGGTGAAAAATTCATCACATCCTAACTTATACAAATCTTCCACCTAACAACTAGTAAGGTTTCATGCATATTGCAAGTTGTTTCTTCTCTAATGTCTTCAATCCCTCAAGTGCCTGGCCAGTGTGCAAAAAGACTGCAATATCTTCCAACTCGGTGGGACACTTGATTCAATCTAAAAAATTGTGCATACGACATTGTGTCCTCAATGCTCTATGAGTCCTCACTAGAATTGATCCTTAACAAATGATCAGGCCCGAGTTGATTTTTCCTAGTTTTATGATCATTGTAAACTGAAACTCCTAGAATATTAGTAACCTACAAATGCACCCTTGTAAAATATGCTTGTTGACCAAATACTTAAGTTTCATATGATCTGTAAAGAAGATAAATGGTGTAGCCAATAAGTATTGTCTGAACTTGTGCAACACATAAATCATAGACAAAGCTTCATGCTCAGTAGTTGTATAATTCTGTTTAGCTGGTGTCAACTCCCTTCTCAGGAAACAAATAGGGTGGTCTATAATTCCTTCACTTAGTTTTGTACTAACATGGTGCCAATTGTTATCCTAGAAGCATTGACATGAACATGAATTGGTTTTCCCCATGAAGGAAAGAAAAAAATAGGTGCAGTGGTTAACCTTTCCTTTAATTTTTAAAACACCTATTTTTGTGCCTCACCCCAATAAAATTTCCCCTTAGCCTTCAAAAGTTCCTCCATGGGCACAACAATCTTTGCATAACCCTTAATGAATTTCCTATAATACCCTATATTACCAAGAAATCTACTCAGTTCACTTTGATTATTAGGTTCTTCCAATCCCAAGATCACAACGACCTTGGTTTTATCTATCAACAAGCCTTCTTACCAATAATATGCTCAATAAAAGTGCCAAAAGGTGTCGTAAAGATACATTTATTAATATTCAAGGAGATTCTCAACTACCTACACCTCTCAAACACAAGCCTCAAATTGTCACACTGGTCCATAACCAAACCATGCACAGTCCAATAATTGAGATATACCTGTGAAAACTTATGAATGAAGTCATGAAATGCTTGTACAATGATGTGTGAAAATACTATAGACACATTCTTTAGTCTAACGGGAATAATTTTGCATGAAAAACTTCCCTATTTAGTGGTGAAATTTTTCTTTTCCTAATCTTCCTTTGTTATGCACACTTGATGATAACCTAAAAATAAATTAGTAAAAGAGCATATCTCATGCCCTATAACTCCTTCCAAGATCTCCTCAGTATATTGGGTAGGAAAAGGATCAATAACATGTGAATTATTTAATTCTCTTTAGTCCACAGATTCTTATCCTACCATCTTTCTTTATGCTTATTATCATTGGGCTAACCCACTCTAAATCCTCAATGGGCTCATTGATTCCGAACTTCAATATCTTATCTATTTATTCTTTCACCTTGATGTGCATATTAGGATTCATCTTGTAAGACCTCTTCCTAATTGGGTGTGCAACTTCTTTAATTTTGATTTGCATCTCACCTAAAGAAGGGTGTACGCCTTTTAATTCGTGATAGCCCCTCAAAAATAAGTCCTGAAAGTCACACAATAGCTCAATAATCTTAGCCACATCCTGCTCAGACCAATAATCACCAATGATTTCATCTTTAAGCTCTACATTTGTCCCAATGTTTACCTTCTATTTTTTCATAGGATCATAATACACGTGCACATTCTCATTTGTTGTGTCCATTACCACAGGTGTACCTTCAGTATGGTTAACATCCAGGTTGTTGTCCTCATCATCCTCACCATCTATCATGCATACCATCTTAACATTTTCTTTTTCTTCCTAGGCGTGGACCATTTCTTCTTCTTTAGTCTCTTCAAGGTCAATGTACACCTCTAAATGCAGCTATCCGAACATGTCTAAAAGAATTTCCTCAGCCTTCGTACTATCTCCCAAAGTAAAGCGCTTCATAATTTGTAGTGCTTCATTAACCAGAGGTTTAGTAGAAAAGTAATAAAAAGTATAGATCATACATGAGGTCATGTATTTCCAATTAATTTTTTCATGTGTCAACGCTGCATGGACATACCATGCGTTCGCACATCCCTTTGAGGTGGTGTATAACTTGTGTACCTAGAGTGATGGTGGTAAGACCTCCTGCCCCTCTGTCCAAAGTCTCTCACACTTCTTAATGTGTGCAAAGCAGAATCCTTCCCATGGAATTCACATATCAGTGAAGGTACATTACTCCTTATAAACCTAGTAGAAAATATTATTCTCACCTCTCGCCATTTCAATAGGTTGTACCTATGTGTAGTCCACCAACACGTTGTTGTCCCACATAGGGTATAAACCAACATATTTCTTTTGTAACCCTCATCCTTCTAATGGGATTCCATAGCACATAAAAATACATCAGGTTTCCCTTCACCAGATACCGAGGTACTTGATTATGACTCAACTAAAAAATAGTGTGTTGCATGATCACGCGAGCAACAGTATTCTTGATCTCTCACCTGACTACTTCATGTGTTCCATGCACCCAGTTGTCATGAGAAATACTTGTAGTATCACTAAACAAATGAGAATCATCCTATTGAATCACTCCTTCCTTAGATGGCTCAACTACCTCAGGATATTTGATTGTATGCATGTATATCTTGTTCAGGTCCTCATCACTCAAAGGCTCAAAAGATGGGGTATTATTTGCATCTGTTAATGCTATAATGAGTGTGCTCTTATTTGTTTTCAAATCTAATGTATCCCTTGTTGAAGCACAAATATGAATTATTCACATAGCACCAGGGGTGCCCAAGAAATGTTGGGAAACTATCTACCTCCGCGAGCTCCAGTACTTCAAATTCCCTAGTAAACTTATATCCATGAATCATAATAGTTACATCTTTTAATACCCTAATAGGATTAGCCCTAGTTCTATTTTCAATATACAACACATTCAAGGAAGGCTACAATGGTGGTCTTCCCATCTAGCTCCAAGCATCCAACGTGCGTAATTTAACTTCTACATCTATATCTATTATAATGTTTCTCAAGATAGCCACCCATCAATGACCACATTCAATGTAATCTCCTTTCACATCAATCATGATTATGGGGGAGGATCCAATTTGCATGGAGTATCTGCCTCTCACACTCATTACCTACACATGGTACTTTCTCTCTCATCAACTCTCCTAACAAGGGGATTATGTTCTCCTGACGTAACATCTTGTAGACTTCCTTCAAATCATCTATATCCTTCTATTGGATTTCAACCTTATTAGTGTGTTCCATCATGTGTGCCTATTCCTTCAAACCCTAAATTTACTCCTGTAGATTCCTTATCATGTCCATAGTTTCTAGGTACACTTCCTTATGATGTTCATCATTAGGGTACTTTGCATTGATCACTTCTTTCTCTATTATAGTTGGCTTATAATTCAAAGGTTCATGGGAATGCGCAAAGCCTCAGTGTGTGTTGTAACTAACACATGGTTGTAATTCAGAATTCAGCCCTACCTTTGGTATCCACTGATATCTCCATCCATCGCATTGTATCTTAATCATAGTTGTTCCCTTATCTTCCTTGTGTTGCTTGCTCATATGCTCATACAAGTTAGGGCATTCTTGAAACTTATGTTGTTTTCCCACACCATGAGAAAATCAACATTCTGAGGGAACTCATGTTGATAATGATCAGGAGATCCACAAGTAAAAAAAGTTCCTCTAAGAAATCCTCCTCTTCCCACCTCCACAACCTCGGCCTCTATATCGACTACGGAAGCCTTTAGTCATGTTATCCCCATTATTGTGCCCTTAATTATGTTATTCTCCTTATTCCTTATATCCACTTTCTACACCAGTATGGCACACATTAGTTTCAATGGATTTGTGAATATGATCAATCAATGTATAGTTAAAGGTATCATAAGTATGAGTTTTACAAATTTTATAGTACATAAATACATTCTTTTGGACCACGCGCTGCAAGAGGGGACATCTACTCACATCATAGTCTAGATAAAAAATCTTACAATCTAATAGCATGGCGGGCACCAACTTATGGGGTAGGTATCCTTATTATGTCCTTGGACCTCGCAATTTGTACACCAATTTGCACTACGTGTCTCATGAGCTGAATTAGCAGAGAGATTTTCCAATTATTTTTCCATTTCTGTAATCTACGCTTTAAGAAACAAGCTTACACCAATGTCCACACTCCTAATTGCCTCAGCACGTAGAGCCATTTCCAAGGCCTCACACAGATCTAAAAAAATCTTATGAGATAATGCCCTTATGAAAGGAGTCAACATCCCTCCAACAAACCAGTGTACCTGATGACTAGGGTGTATGTCATAAGATAACTTTGATAACAAATTTTTAAAATGTGCATCATATTACTAAACACTTTTTGATAAGCCATTCTTAATTTCTTTAAGCGTGCTAATAATTTTCTATCCAAACTCTGGAATATGGAACTAAACTAAAAATGTAGATTACAAAACATCATAACTCACTGTAGTCTGGTGTGGGTCATACTTTCTATACCAGTTATGTGTGCGCCCTTAAAGAGTAGTAGCAAACTAACTTGTATTTCTATTTAAAGCAGTGATTGCTTTAGCATGCCATCGTAACTCACACTTTTGTAAATGCTCGTAAACATCTTCAATACATCTATATTCCACCAGAACCCCCACTAGTATTTCCTCCACCACCAAAACCACCTAATCTTCTTGGTCTTGAGCCTCCTGATCCTCCTAAACCACCTCCTAGAGCGGGCATTGAACTAGTAGATGTACTTCCTTATGTCCCAACTATAGTACTAAACTAAACCCCTATAGTATACGAATTTGTAGTGCTTCCAGATGTGTTCCTAATGTTCTGCGCACCCACACTCTGTCCTAATGACACACCATAAAATATTCCTCCAATTGGCTAGTATGGTGTTTGAGAATGCACTTTCGGATGGTGCCTATTATAGATATCCATACGTGGTTTGGGGGGGCATACCCAAGGTGCCCATACCCATAAAAAGATCTGTAGGGTTTTGAGTATTCATGTAAACTAGAGGATTATGTGTAGTAGGTATTTACCCATAATTTTGCGGCTAGGAAGGAGTTCACGCTTGCCCTGCGTATGAATTCTACATATTTTGGGCAAGCTCTAACTCTTTGAATTTGTCTACCAAATATGAAATGACATCACCCATTGACAAGGCGGTGCCTTGCTTAGGTACCTTTTTTTGAACCCTCGGAGGTTGTTGAGGAGTATGGCACCCTACCATGAATTATTCATGATGTTACCACCCCTCATTGGTAGTATTTTCAGTTGGTTGCAGGGTAGTATTATTGTTTTGAAGAAGGACATCACCTTGTCCTTGCAACCTATCAAAATATTGGTTCATGTTCTGGAAGTGTTGTTCACTCCTATCATATCGTGCTAAATACTCCTCATCTAGATGGGTGAGTTGATCAAATTACATGCTAATGGAATGTCAAAACAATACCCAATGAGATGAACTTACTTCACCAGTGAAAGTTATGTTATTTTAACTTGATTGTTCAAGGGGATAGGTCTAAGTGACCTGGTCGAGTTCCTCAATAAGTACAAAGGAACCAACATTATTTCCCTGAAGAAGAGGGTTTTGAGTGGTTTTTCACCCATGTTGAAAGTGAACGTGATTGTTTTGCTATACTTGATTGGTAATGATACATGTCAAAACCCGGGATGGGTTGACTGTACTCGTTGTATCCCAAAATATTTGGGGGGGTATAATAATACCCACAGAATAAAGGATGGACGAAGAAAGTGGAAATGTTTAGAGACTAGCTCTTCACATCGGGTTCACCAATTTATATGACAGAAAATCAACATGTGACCTTCTTTGCACCCAACCTCTCGAGGTTGTGCCGAGACAATTGATGTACAATGAGTGTGAATGTGAGTGTGGTGATAGGGATCAAGCTAATTAGGAAATATTATATCTTCAACATGCAATGTCAGGATATTTGATTCTAAAGCAAAGAATTCTCTTCTAACTTGAAGTGGTGTGATGGTTTAGTCTAAAATAATAGCTGCTCATAGACTCCAATCAATATCGAGCTCAGACGAGATTCTATTTATTGGTTGTTGAACATGCGGAAAAGGATCCCAGTTTCAAAATCTTTAGTTCTTCCTCTGTTCCAATATTTATATCAATCATTCCCTCAATTAAAGAGGTGTTTCCCTCCTCAAAATTAGGTCAGACCAGAGGTAACTCTAAATCCCCTTCTTCTTCTACCTTGTAAATTTCAAGACCCCTTCTCAGGGAGGATTCGATCATGGGATTCCCAAAATAAGAAGAGGAACACGAAATTAAGGAAAGGTCTATCTCGTGATAGGTAAGATGTAATTCTGCCAAAGTGTTTAAATAAGTTAAAGTCGATTCATCACTATTAATGTGCTTTGAACAATCAAGATGACTCTCGGTTTCTATGTATGTCAACATTGGGGTCATTGGTGCTTTACGAATCAAGGGTTCGGTGTGAACTAAAAATGTGAATTTGGTATCTTCAAGGTCACTACTTGGGGTGAAGCATGAAGTAGAATTTTTTATAGAATATGTGAGAAGGTTATGTTCATGTGGAACTTCTTCAATTGAGATGAAATCAAACCCTTTTTTCAGAACTAGCACTGTTGTTTTGTAAAGTTGTAGATGCTCAACTCTAGTCTCATATACTTTGGATATTTGATTTGTGACTACTTATGAATCACCCAACACCCTAATATTGAGGATGCCAATTCTCTTAGCTACAATGAGACCTAATAAGAGAGCCTCATATTCACCCTTATTGTTTGTCAATTTGAAATTCAACTTGAAAGCAAAAGGTAGAATCTTTCCTTCATGTGAAGTAAGGATCGCCCCCGCCCTGGCACCAAAACGGCACTTGGCTCCATCAAAATGGAGAGTCTGACAACTACTCAGAAAGATGGACGTTGAGACATCCTTTGAACCTTCCCCCTTTACCTCGGTTACCTCAACCATGCAAACCTCATATGTTGGAAGGGAAACGATTCCCAAGGTATGTCCCATACCCATGGAATCAAAGGGGAGGAGAATAGGAAAATCCTTCTCCAATAGCTCAAAAATATTTGATGTGGTTCTTAGCGACACTGTCTCTACAATAACAGTTTCATCCTTGACCACCGAAATTCCCTCGATCAAACACATGACTTCTAACTCCTTTGTAGGAACTAGTTTCTCTTCTAGTACCATGCTTGCAGGTTTGTTTAACTTATTCATGGGAAGCTTGAATTCAGAATGGATCTCTAGGCTCTTCTTTAAGTTAGCCAAATGTATATCGAAGGGTTTTGGATCACCTTGTGCTATAAATAATTTCCCTAAATGCAAGAATCTAACCTCCTGGAATAGAGTGGAGGGGATTTCCTTAATGCGGTGGATCTAAGGATGTCCAAGGATCATATTATAGTTGATTTCCTAGTCTATAATATAAAACTTAGTTAGTACCATCTTGGGCTTGAGAGTAACCAGTAATACTATGGTTCTAATCAAGGTTACCTTGAGGCTATCATAGCCTCTCAGTGTGTTCCATGTTAAGGAGCAATTGGTCTCCCCATACCCTAACTTCTGAAGAAAAGATAAGGGAACTATGTTAACTGCTTCCCCATCATCGATCATTGCACACTTTACATAGTTATTGTAAATCCAAACTTGCAGAAACAAAGGTAGGTCACCCCTACGAGCTATCTTAGTATATGTGGGCATCTTGCTGATGTAAAACATGAACCCAGTATCTCTCTTAGGCTTCCTTGGTGGAAAAACATTGAAGTTTATGTGATTTATTTGTGCCTCTGGTGGAGGGGTAACATTAATCAAATGGCTGAGACCCATTGCTTCAAATAGAGCAGCTCGATGAGTAGGGAAATTCTTCAGTAGATCCAATAAGGAAATATGTAAAAAGGTGTTGGTCAGATCACTGATTAGATCATAAGCCCCTACTGGCTTGCTTAGCATATCATGAACATTTTCTAACGTAACTGGAGAAATCAAGATTGGTTGCGAAGAATAATCCTTGTTTCTTATGGCAGTGTTAATTTGGGGTTTGGTGTCTAAATCTACCAATCCCACAATCTTCATTTGCTGGTGAACATCCAAAGGAGGTGCCACCTATGGGTATGATGAAGTTGAGGCTTCACGATCATGAGTCCCTATTACAACACCTTTATTCAAACCGTTGGGATCTAATCTACCATCCTTTGGACTTGTGGGGAGAGGATCATTTATGATCCCTAACGGTGTGTTCTACGGAGATACTGGTCCTATGTAGGCATTTTGAGTGGGTGCAATTGGGTTTTCCAAAAAACATGTTAACAAATAATTGTCTTTGGTGTTTTGGTAAATGCTAGAAAAACTTGTTACAGTCATGGTAAGTTCTTGTGTTATGCTCGCGAACCCTATGCAAACCATAGTATAAGTCAGGATAGTAATCTCGAGACCTTGGTTTGTTCCTTTTTGTGGTCTGAAACTACGGTTATTGTTTGGTTGTTGATTGTTATAATTAATTTTTTTTAACACTTGCCCTTGATTTTGGAATTGGTTGGGGTATTGACTAGGGCTTAGGGTCGGTGTTTGTCTCTGCTACTGAGGTTGTTGTTGTTGTTGTTGAGGATGATAAAAATCCACAACATTTACTGAGGGTGAGAAATTGTTGTTTCTATGATTATTGCCATTATTATTGTTGTTATTTGTAGCACCTATACCTATAGAGTTAACAACATTACACTTGTTGGGTTGGTCATTCACACCGTCAGTCATTGATCCGTGATTATTATTAAGGATATTTGGTCCTTGATTATTGTTTGTGTTGATGGAGTAGCTGGGATTATTTTGATTGGAAGTGACTAACTTACCATTTGCTCCATAAGTCTTACGACCAATGTTCATGGCCGCTTGGTGAATCTGAAGAGCACCCTCTAACACCTCTTCATAGCTCCTTAGTGGGAAATTTTGAACCTCTTCCTTTGTCTCTCTATTGAGAGAGTGAAGGAACAAATCACAAAGTTTTGTTTGATCCATATTTGTAGTGCTTGAAAAGGAGTAGAGCACTTGTCGCAAACCTTTGAATAAAGTGGGCTGCAGACTCATTGTGTTCTTTCTTGATACGAAGGAATTCCCTGACTCTTGTTCTCAAAAGCTTGTTCATATCAAAATCTTAGATAATATCTGATACGAGTTTCTTGAAGGAGTGTATTGAATCCTCAGGTATCCTATAGTACCAGTTGAGAGAAATACCTTCTAGTGTCTTAGGGAAAATTTTTGTAACTATGTCATAGGGGAGTAGCTCTCAAATGGATGTTGCATAAGCCTTGATGTGGGAATTAAAATTGCCCTCCCCTTTTAACTTCGAAAGTTTAGGTAGGGGTCTTAGGAGCATGAATGTCCTAATGGAGAAGTCTAGGGGTTCCTTGAGATATTTAGAATAGGTCCTCATTACGTATGTTTACACCATTGAAGACCCTTGTTGGGGAGGTGGGGGATATATCGGTTGTTGAAATGGGACAACATACACATTTGGTAGGGCGTATGGCATCCCCTATGGTTGTCCATATAGACCCAAGTAGGTATACATGTCCCCATGCAGAGATTTACAATAGATGTGTACATAGGGGGGTTGATTACCTTGATATGGAATCAAAGGCACAAAGCCAGGGAACATTGCATTTCTAGCTAGTATGGCATTTGACAACACACTTCCGGCTGGTACCTGTTGCTGATATCCATACATGGCTTGGGGGGCATACCCAAGGTGCCCGTCCCTGTAATCAGATCTCCAGGGTTTTGAGTATTCATGTAAACTAGAGGATTTTGTGAAGTAGGTATTTTCCCATAATTTTGTGGGTAAGAAGAAGTTCGTACTTTCCCTGCTTATTTTGAGCAAGCTCTAACTCTTTGACTTTGTCTACCAAAGCTGAAATGACATTGCCCATTGATGGGGTGGTGCCTTGCTTAGGTACCTTTTTTTGAAACCTCAGAGGTTGTTGAGGAGTATCATACCTTGCCATGAATTGTTCATGATGTTGCCACTCCTCATTACCAGTATTATCAGTTGGTGGTGGGGTAGCGTTATTGTTTTGAAGTAGGAAATTACCTTGTCCTTACAACCTATCAAAAGATTGGTTCATGTTTTGGAAGTGTTGTTCACTCCTAGCATATCGTGATAAATACTCCTCATCTAGAAGGGGGAGTTGATTTAATTGCATGCTAATAAGATGTCGAAATAATTACCAGGTAGATGAAATTACTTCACTAGTGAAAGTCATGTTATTTAAACTTGATTGTTCAAGGGGATAGGTCTAAGTGACTTTGTCAAGTTCTTTAATACGTACAAAGGAACCAACATTGGTTCCCTTAAGAAGATGGTTTTGAGCGGATGAGTGGCTATATGCCCATGTTGAAAGTGAAGGTGATTGTTATGGTATACTTGATTGGTAATTATACATGTAAAAACCCGAGATGGGCCAAATGTACTCATTGTATCCTGACATATTCAGGGGGTATAAGAATACCTACACAATAAAGGATGGACGAATAAAGTGGAAATGTTTAGAGACTAGATATTCACATCGGGTTAACCAATTTATATGATAGAAAATCAACATGTGACCTTCTTTACACCCGATCTATCGAGGTCGTGCCAAGACAACTGGTGTAGAATGAGTGTGAATGTGAGTGTGGTGATGGGGATAAAGCTAATTGATAAATATTATATTTTCAACATACAATGTCAAGATCTGTGAGTCTAAAGAAAATAATGCTCTCCAAACATGAAGTGGTGTGATGGTTCAGTCTGAAATAATAATCACTCGTAGAATCCAATCAATGTCGAGCTTGACCGAGATTCTATTAGTTGGTTGTTGAACATGTGGAAAATGACTTACAGGTGCCTTGTATAGTTTTCTAGACAAGGTCATGGAAGTGAGAATGCGAGGCACAGTGAAGCCATAGGTATTTTCAGGTGATTTTCTGGTCTAGTCGAGAAAGCATTTTCCTGATTGGATGCTATGTTCAGTAAGGAAAGTTGTGTGATAGTATCTGGTGGAAGTGGTGAAGATATGAATACTAATATATGTAAACTAGCATCAACGTCTAACTGGCTACTAGACCCGTTGGGTTGTGGGACCTGAGGATCAAAACCAAAGACTCATGGATACTGTGGTCCTTGGATGGTCATAATGTCTAATCAAACCCTATTTATAGGAGCATTCCAATAGTTGTAGGTTTGATTAACAACTATGTTTAGTGTGTTGAGTTGTTCTATCTTCTCAACAAAATTTGCAGGTGTGCGTAAGACTGTCAAACATAAGCTAGTGTCAATGTCAATTATTAATTCTAGCCCATTGAGTTGTGGGACCAATGGATAACAATTGTATGTCTTTTCCTGTTGTGGACTGTTGATGGTCATACAAAATGAAATAAAATGACTTTTAATAAGAAAATTAATTACTAAAAGAGATTTAAACTATGATTTTTGGAATTTTCACAATATTTTGGATCAAAGCAATAAAAGCAAACTAATCTAGCAAAGGAAATATTTTTGTTCTTTTCTAATTTTTAAGCAAGGTGTTCTAATCTAATAGATAAACTAAAGACAAGTAGTCAACTAGATGTAGCTGGTTACTTGTGCAAATGTATAAATCTAATCTAAATCAAACAACCTAATCTAATTAAAATCTTCCACACCCTACCTTAGAGGTGAAGAAAAAATCATGACAGTGAAAGGGCTATTGTCCCTCACAACTTTCTTGGTAATGTTAAAAGGAAAAAAATACTGAAATGAATGATTCTCTATTCTATTCGATATGAATTATTTCCTACTCTATTTGATATGAAATTGACAATTCAACACACAAGGAAAACAAGCACACAATTCCAACATGGACAAGCAAGAGCTTTGGAAAATCTAGTTGTGTCTGTATCTATCCCCTCAGTATGTTCCTTTCTTTCTCCGAGTCTTCATGTGAGTCCAAGAGATTAGGAATGCAAGAAAAACAATAAGAGGATGGTGCTTAAGCAATGTCAGCTTGATGGAAATCTAGATGCAATGTAGGTAGAAGAGAGATAGCACAAAATATTAGAGCTTGGCTATGCAATTCCTAGCAAGATCCTAGCAGCAATACAATGCAAGATACACAAAGTTCTTAGGCATTTTTCTTGAATACAAGCATGGAATATATAGGAATGGAGAATGGGAGGTTCCTTCATGAAAAAGGAAAGGAGTAGTTCCAAACAATTAAATCTATTCTAAAATAGGAGGAAGGAGATCCAAGGAATCAAAGCTAATTTTAGACAATTCAACTCACGGATGCATGTAAAAAGTGAAATTAAGTGAACCGTCGCATGTCAAAACACATGTGAAGAATCTGGAAAAAGTGGGCAGGACTGCCACCCTACATAGGGCGGTAATTTTAGGACTATCACCCTATCGTGGGTGGCAGTTTTAGAACCGTTTCCCAAACAAGGCGGCGGTCTTGGCACTAAAGACCAAAATTTGCGCAAAAAGAGGTAGAAACCTAGAAGAAGCATGGGAAGGCTAAGTAAAGATGTCTAGGTAGCAAATATACATTGCGAATGGAAATTAGAGCTTGGACACCTTCTTGAAAGGACCTAAATCATCATTGGGGACTTTTGTCACCATTTTCTGAAAATGTAGCACATGTAATTTTGGGTTCGTACAGTTACCATGTGGGATCAAATGCGCATCCATGGTTCTTAGTCTTTCCTCATCCGATGTCCTCTCATCAGAATCTAGAGGGGATTCCCTACAAAAATTTCCTAAGTGAGGGAGAGCCTAATGTTCTAAAACTACATCTTCCATGTGAACTTCAAATCCTTCATGAGACATCATGCTCCGCAACTCCAAAAAATCCTCAATATCACATTTCTTTGCCAATTCTCTCTCCCACACCTCATTATACTTAAGCCACCTTTCTTCTCTCTACCTTTCTTCCTTAAGGTTTATCATCTTTCACCATACCTTCCCCTACCCCTGCATGTAGTGGTGTTTTTAGCGAGCCATAAGAAGGTTCCCTAAACTCAACAATATCTGAACAAGTATACGTAGACGCAATGTACTCCAAATTATAAATGCACACAACACCAACCCACTAATGATCCATAATGCACATCCAAGGTTCATCTGCATAAAAAAAACCCTGATAATCTTCATTCATCCAAGTACCTTGTCTATAATACTAGCTTCTCTTCCATGCATATGCAGATAACCACTCATACAAATCTATTGGACAACAACAAAAGAACGACTCATAAATATCATGATAAAGATGTTCTTCAACCCACTCGTATGCATTGAAATCAGGTCTAAAACCATATCTTCATGTAAACTAATCTTTTCCATCAATAACCCAATATTTAATAATTGCAAGAGTCAATCGATACATCATTATCATACAAAATTATGGTAAGCAGTTTAAAAAGAAGTCCTGGAAATGGAACCAAAATGTGGTATTTATTTCTTACTAAAACCCTAGATGCATTGGCACATCACTCAAATAGATCTGAGCACCCACCCAAAGCATGCAAAGGTATCAAATCCCTCTTTGTTACTGTATTGCCAGGGTGTTAGCATGAATATTCATAATAACCAAGTCTCAAAGTGAATATCCCATTATAACAATCAAATCCATGATCTCAATTTGGAAACACACATAATAAGTAAACATACAGATCACATAAGGATGAATACCATATTCACCATACAATAACCATAAGTAGAGACATAAATAACCAATATCCATCCACAAAGATCCATTATATTACTTCATCATCAAACAAAAAAGTTGAATACATACATAACACTCTCATAAGTTATGCATGCTCATAAACCAACAACATAACTCTAGTACATGCAAACTAATGATCACAATTCCAAAACTGTGAAAACACACACACACACACACACACACACACACACACACACACACACACACACACACACACACACACACACACACACACACACACACACACACACACACACACACACACACACACACATTAGTGGGGAATTTCCCTTCACCACCCATGCACTCTCAAAATAGGTTGCATGCTTATAATATCCATGCACCACTATAAAAGAAACTAAGAAAGCATGCAAGATTCGCCTAATAATAGACCATATATTAATAACATTAGATCTTCTTCCTATTATTAACTCAACTTTGCATGGCACTAGAACTTCTTCTTTTTAAAAAATATCTTTGTGTGTCCTCTAAGTATTCATGCCTAGTTCCAATTCGTTCTTAGTACTCCATCCTATTTTTAGCCCGTAACATGCAAAAATGGCTGATTCCTGAACTTTCTCCTTCTAGGCACAAAACTGCAGGGCCAAAAATTTGTCACACCCTCGTGCCTACTCACACACCCCCTAATTTCGTGCCACTATCATCTGTGCCTTCAACACCTAGGAAATATTTCATCATCCCAATAGTTCTTTTTTTTTTTTTGTAGGCGATGAGTATTGGTCCCTAATAGTAGACACATCCATCCGCACATTGACATGGAATGCACCTACCGACATACTTGGTGGAGGGATACTTGACTGAGTGCATTATATAGTGGGTTAGAATGCCCATTTATTCAAACCAATGGCCATAACATTTGTGACGTGGACTATATTGTTGAGTGAGAGGAACGAGGCACATGAGGAGACTCCATGAGCTTGAGAGGCTTTGGGTGGTGGTCCCTTAGTGTAGGATGTGTTTGCATGATACATGGATTTCCAACATCATTTCTCAAAGAAGTATACAAATAACACCTTATTACGTGGGAAAGTGGAGAGGTATTGAGGCCATGAACAATGACACAGAGTTAGTGGTGAGGCATCTAGTTATACGGCTCTCTCAGTACCTGATAGTGATAGTGATGATGAAGTGTGATTAGTATTATTGTAGATGATGTAGGGGAGTTTCCCCCTAGTGACGAGTGTATTCACTATATATGTATGGACACATGTGATTTATATATGATGAGCTTATTTAGTGGTATATCGATGTCATGTGATTTGGTGATTATTTTTAGAATGTATGTGATGTTTTAGTATTTTGTTAGTGTTTATTGATACAACATTTGTGCAATGATGATAAATAGAATGTGCAATAGATAACACATGTAATGTGAGTGATGAGCTAAATGAAATTTTTATTAAATGGAATTCATAATGTGTAGTTAATGTGATTATGATAGTAGAATGAATGTAAAATAAGATGAATGTAATGATGATGTGATGAATGTGTGTCATGATGATGTAATGTAACTATAATATGTTAGTATGATAAATGGGGGGATAAGATTAATGATTCTCCCTAGCATATGGATGATTAGGTTCATTTAATTAAGACCCCTCAGTAGTCAAGAATGAACCGCAAAAAGAAAGAGTGTGTCATCGGGGAACGATTGAGTGTGCTAGATGAACAACAAAGTGCATGATGAAAGGTTATTAGAGAAAAACATCAACATTCATGTAAGAACTATAAGAAAATAAGTGCGTCATCGGGGGGTAAGGTGATAGTAATTACCTACCATATACCAAGGCAACACAAATTGGTGGAAGAATGCGGGATGGAAGCGGTATGTGAATATGTACCAAACTGAATGTCATATGGAGCTGTAGTGGTATGTGTGAAGGAGGTGGATTGTGGAAGCCAATATGAAGGAGCAACATGATGTGGTGGAAAGCGTGAATGTGATGGATGTGATGATGTAATGGTGTATGGATGTGGTAGAGAGCGTGCATGAGTAATTAACTATAGTGGTGGATGTACCATGGCCTAAGCACCAGAGGGAGGAGATGACTCAGCTGTAGTAGAAACTCTCTGAAGAGGTATAGGAGAGATTGATCACTCAAATGAGTGAAATCCAAAGGAGATGATGCTTTTGTCAATCTATCATGGAGAGAAAGACATTCATTATCCTTATGGCCATTTATGCGATGATATTTACAATAAGGTTGGTCATGATGACATTGTAGTTTGTGTTTTGGATGATGATGGTTGGATGATAAATGAACAAGGTGCTTTTTAAGTAAGGAAAATGACATATCATGAGGCTAAGCATGATGGGAGATATGCAATGGCTCACGTGACATCAACGGAGTGGAAGGAGAAGTATCCTATCACAAAGGAGGAGAAGAAGTATGTTGTAGTGGTGGAGTAGGTTTAGCTTGTTTTCCTTACTTATGAGGCTGATTAACAAAATAAATATCTAGTTGGCATAAAAGGGGACACTAGGGTATTAATGTTAATCTAATTAGGAGGAATAAAATGATGTAGTAAATGGACTAAAACTGTATGAAATGAATGCAAGTAAACTATTCTAAGTGAAACGAAACCCTAAATGTGTAAGAGAAGGGAGATATGTGTCTTCGCTAATTCGAAGTGACTGTCACAGGTTGTTGCAGATATGGAAATAAAATCTAGAAGTGTTGAAAATCACTTAGGGACCCTACAAAGACTAGATCTGGAAGATCTGAAGTGACTGAGGCACCTGGGATGGTATTGTGGCACCCCGGGGTGCCCTAGTCTATAATCTAGGTGCTCTAATCTCTATAAATGCTCAGAAACTACTTCTGGTATGATAGTAAGATGTCTTTAAATTCTTCCTATCTGTTGCACTGGATTTTCTAGATGAACTCTATAATGACCTGTAATACAAACAGAAGTATCAAACCCTAGAAAAATAAAATATGTTAATGAATGGGTCAAACCAACCTTAGCCACCAAACTAGTGGACTTATCACTAAGTGTTGCACTACATTTTGGACCCAGATGTAGTTTTGATGAGTGTGTACATGTTGTTCCCTAGGTGCTCTCGTGTCAGTTACAGTTTGTGAAGTAGCGAGCAATAGTAACTATAGAAAATGTATATAACATGTGTGCATGGAATAGAACATAATCCCTCCCCCTATATAGTGTATGTGATGTAAATCTCCTAGATTTGATGTATGGAACTATGTGAATGTAAGTGATGTAATGGATGCAACTCTAGATGGAGTGATAGTAGTGTGTAATGTTATGACCTATGACCCTTATTATGGTCTTACAGCTTTATATTTATTGGGCTCTCAAGATTAATTTTGTAATTAATCCCTACAAGGCCAACTAGGGAAAATATAAAGACAACAAACAACTAGAAAAGCTCCAAAAAGAAGTGGAAAAGGATGTCCATAGATCAGGGCACCCAAATGTTGAACCAGGGTGCCTCGAGGCGCCGTAGTATAGGCTGGGGTGCCTTGATTTTGGGCTAGAATGATGGGGTAGTTGCGAAATGGGTAGATAAGTGTAATAAAATATGTGAGAATGATGAAATAAAATATAAAATAAATATGGCCAAAAGGTGGGATTAATTATTACTTTATCCACTTGAGAACCTTCTAAATAGTAGTATAAGACCGGGCTAAATAATGTCTAATGTGCATATTTTTGTGTCTCTAGAGGCAAAGATAGAGACTATGTAGGATGCTTAACCACTTCCAATGGAGGGACACTAGATGATATAATATAAGTAGATGTGTGTGGAGGCTCAATGAATTTTTTTGAAAGAATATCTTGCTCTAGATTTAGGACTTTGTAGAAGACAATACTAAATGACTCACATGTATCATATTGTAATATTTGCTTAAGTGTAGGGATCAGACCACGACAAAAAATGAATTTCTTCTCTAGATCAATAGGCTGGAGAATTACTTGATGTATATAATCATTGAACCATAAAATATAATCCTTGATAGGTTTGGATGAGCCATGATGTAAAGTAGGTAAATGGTCATAAGTAACTTTAGGGTCTTTATTGATGAATAACCAACGGAGGAAGGCATTCTCCATGTCATACAAAGTAATAATGGACCCAAATGGAAGATGAGTGTACCATTGTAACTCCTCATCAATAAGGCTATATCAAAAGGCCTTCAGAAGTAATCTTCATTAGAATATGAGGTCATAAGCATGCGATAATGTAGAAGATAATCATAAGGGTCACTAGTATCATCAAAACATGTGACCATGTAATGAATTATGAATCTTCTTAGGGATAGGGTTACCATGAAATGATTTTTTGTCAATAAAAGCATAGTAAACCCTACCTCCTAAAGTGATGGACTGAATTGGGGATTGTAAATGATCTACGAAATGCATGAAGAAGATAATATCCTGTGAAGGAATAGTGGTGGATGGCAATAATGTATTAAGAGGTTGTAATTTTCCATTGTGAGTGATCATAGGAATATATGGAGGTGATAAGGGAGATTTTGATGCTAAGGGAACACTAGGAAAAGATGTCAAGGAAGCTATATTAGATGATATAGATGGAATATCTATAGAAGTGGTAGGACTAGCATCAGAAACATCCCTAGGAGGTAAAGTGATAAATGGAGACACATTTATAGGAGAAGATGAACTAATAGGCGTAAATGATGTGATAAGAGGAGATGAAATGGTAAGGGAATAATAAGTGATAAATGGAGGTGACTCATGAATAGTGTTAGATGCAAACTCAAGAGAAGGTAATAATGGAATAGAAGATTCACAGTCGGTAGTATGAAAAGAAGGAGATCCATGACTATCAACCACCTCATCAGATAAGGACTCATAAATAAGAATGCTACTAGGAATAATATCAATAGGATCATCAACATAGTGCAAAAGAGGATGAAAACTAGCATGAGATGCATCATGAGAAGTAATATCAGAGGTACGAGAATTATGAGATGAAACTATGATCTAAATAGAAGAATAAGAATCAACATGTACATGTGAATGATGATCAATACCAAACATATAATCAATAAGAGAATCATCTAAAATTTCCTTAGAAATATCATAAGGAGGATCACAAGTAGTCGTATAACATGGTGTATAACGATTGAAATCTATTAGATCCTTAAGAATACTAATTCCAATGGGATACTATTCGAAATGAGTATGCATCTATTGTTGACCATCTAGAAGTTATTGTTGGATATGAGATGGAATCAGAGTAAGAATACCATAGAGAGTTGTGATCTCAACAATGGTAGCTTCATCATAGATAGGGTTAACACTGAAATGAGACATGATGGGAAAAGAAGATGAACTATCCTTAACCATTAGGGTTTGAAGTGGATCATAGGGAAAAGTATTCTAAAGTACGAATTCACCAAAATGATTAACTAAAATTGGGAATATAGGGGTAGTTAATCTAATAGAGAATGAAATGTGAATACAGTAAATAAATCAAATAAATGACTATGTAAAATGACCCAAGCAACTATGAAGATGAAAATGTTAAAACCCTAGAGTGCAAGGAGAGCTAGAATTAACTCGGTTGATTGAAGGTGTTGTTACCACTGAATCACAACACCCATGATTTGCATAAATGTGTGTGCTTGAGTTTACACTGTGACTGGGTAACATGGGTACTATCTCCAATTTGTGGGACTTGCTACTTGAGATAAACCTCCAGAGAAAGTTGGTTCTTGCTCTTAGACTACCTGCCAAAATCTACTTCTAATGTAGGCAAAACTATCTAATCCTAATATAAGTTTTCAAGGGACTAGAGAGAGAGAGAATGAAATTAAATCCTACACTAACATTGATGATACAAAAAAAGGAGAGTATGAGAACAGTCCTCAATGTGTGAAAATGGAAGCAAAATGTAGATTAGAGAGGGTGATAATAGTTCTCCAAAGTACAATAAAAACACTCACAACACCTTTACATGCAAACACAATAATAATTAATCCCTTCAGGAGCATAAAATAGACACAATATATCTTTAATGAGATTGAAAAGGAAAGAAGAATGCAAACAACACAGAAAGGAAAGATACATCTAAAAACTTGCATCTATTACTTCATGGGTATGCACAGTTCAAGTTATTACAAAATAATGGCCTGGATCACCATGCAAGGACTCCACTGTAAAGGCCTACAACACATTGGATTCACAAAACCAAAATGACAAAGTGTTTTTACTCAAACCATCATCTCTTTACAATGAGCCCAACAAATCAATTTATAGAATTTTGATAGGAGAGAGAGAGAGAATGTAAATCCAGAAATTACCTTTCCCACCAATTATAATTTGTTAAAAATGAATGTGGTTGGTGATTTGGACCTGTAGAAGAAATCCCAAGGTGTATCAAAACTTGAAGCAGTGAAGAATGTTTTCCAATGCTCATTCAATGCTCCTCCAACCACTTCTTAACCACTAAACAGAACTGGGATCATTTTCCTTAAAAATATCCATCAAAACTTCATTAAATTATACACTTCTTAGTTTCTGTACGATGGGATTAGAGACATGATTTGAATGACACTAATTTTGTGAAAATATGTTGAAAATTGCAGAAGTTATGGCCCTCTGAGTGCAAGTTGCTAATTTGAGTTTATCGGGCTTGCTTGTATTTTATGGGATTGAGCAATTGAGTTTGGGTTGGAAATCACATTTTAATATTTTATCTCTCTTGTCAAATATTTCACATCATTATTTGAATTAGTTTTTACACTTTGGAATGGCTTGGGCCCACTATTGAATCACATTATTTGGACTTTTTGAAAATAAGGGTGGGTTACATTGTTAACTAAACTTCTAGCTCAACCAACTAGGCCGAGATAGCTCCTTTTCTATCCACTTCAACATTTTCCATATGGATCAATGAATCTCGTGCCCACCTTTCCATACTCAGTTCATTGATTGAGTCACCTGCATGCAACACCATCTTGATGAAATTAGGTCCTTTTCCCACTTGTGTTTGCATTGGCGAATTTAACTTTGAATGGGCCAACTCAATGTGTGTTGGATTATTTTCTTTCCCCATGCGTTGGACTCCACGCTACCTCCATCGATGATTTTAGATCATTTGGGCCCATGTTTCCTGAACCACCTCAAATCTTGGTACCCAAAACACACCTCTTCGTTCCTCCAACTCATGCATCACCTGATTTGGGCTTTACTATTCCCGCTCGCCCACCGTTGACCAGGATATATGGGTTTTTAACCCCCGTCATACCCACATGAAATTTCCTCTCCTCACAAAGGAGAAATCCAGATTTGGGAGCCCATTTTTCCAAAGGGCCTCATGGCCCAAATTTTCCCACAACTCCACATAGTTCTACATCGAGGCACTCTAAAATTCTAATCCCCTTTTTGCTAAGTATCTCTCTCTCTCTCTCTCTCTCTAACAACGACTTGGTCATCTCTATAGAACTCGCAGTCCTATGCCAACAACGCTCAGATTTTGAAAATGAAACAGGGTCCACCTACAAACTCATCAATCTCCATGGCATAACTCAACCTGCATGATGGGCTTTGACAAATGCAATGATGGCTTGGTCTTATTTTCTAGCTCATCCTCCCTAAAACATAACTCGATGAACCATACAAGGAGCTTAGATCCCTGAAGGAATGGACCGTTATTTAGGAGATCACCTATGGCAAGACCAACTTGACTCATGTTGAAATGAATCGTCCAAAGACCAAGTAGCTCGATCATCAATAAAACTTGGTTGCATGATGCTTGAGTTTGATCATGTATGAAAAAAAATATCTCGGTTTCACTACCTAATTGATTTGGTGTATAAGCTTGAACCTACACAACTCAATTATGATTATTAGCTCGATGATTTCAATACAAACTTTCCTCTCAAACAAATTTTTAGGGTCCTTTTACAATTCGGTTGCAATATATAGGTTCAAAGGGGCTCACACAACTTGATCCTCTTTGTAAAACTCAAATTTTTCATGACACAACTTGTGTCTAATGCAAGAACAACTCAGTCCTCCAAGTGTATAGTTCGATGCATAATTCAAAGGGATCATTCTTCCTTAGATGAGCCTAATCTAAAGTGTAACCAGATCACTCAATTCTTGAGAGCATCCCTTTCGTCAACTGTAAGCCTACTTGTTGTCTAATTTTACCAGGGTAGTGAAATTTGATAAAAATTTGTTGACTCGTGGGGCCATTTTCCTACTAAATGGAGCATGACTAGTTTCTCATGATTATCCATTGGGCATGGGGTCTACATGATCATCATGAACTATTTCGAACTTTGAAAACTTGACCCTGAAACACAGGATACCACTACCTATTCCCAGAACTTCCCTTTGCTACTTGCATTCTCAACCCTCATAAAATAATCTTGAAATTTGTTTTGTGAGAGTAGAGAAATTGTTTTGAAACTTAAACTCCACTCATTTCAAGTAATTGTAATCTATGAGACTATATGATAAACATTATAACTACTACCTCAATATTTGATTCTGTAAAGTATGAATAGGCAATGTTGATTGGAAAGGTGAAGTATACTATAGAATTTGAGTGAAACTTGTCAGTTTGGAAATCATAGAACTCTATTAAGTTCCTTGTTCTTCCTTCATATGAATGTCCAATTCTTTTCAACAGGTTTCCTTGTGTGGAATTGATCTTGATTTACTATTGTAGGCTATAAGGACCATTATCAGGTCTAGGAGATATGCATGGTGGTTTAGATCTATTGTTAGCACACTGACTAAACACTGAGTGAATACCGAGGACTGTTATCTATCATAGCTTCAAATCTGCCCCAATTTATTATTTCCAAATTCGATAAGCTTATCTACTGACCTGATGGAGCAAAGAATTGAAGATTTGGAATCTATTTCTTGACCTTATTTAGTTTCTCTTCATTTGTTTGAATTTGAAATTTGTAGCTGTTGTAAACAACTATGAGCTTCTCCTCCATAGCATTTTATCTCCCTTAAAGCATGGTGAATTGTATACAAGGCATACACTAGAAGCAATAGAATGTGCACTCAAGGAACTTATGGAAATCAAAACCTACTCTAACAACAACAATGTACATAAGAACTTGGAGGAACTGGAAATCCTAGATTAATATGTACAAGGGTGAGAAATTATTCCTTCTAGTAATAACATTTGAGGTAGATCCCATTGACTGGAATTTTTATTTCTTCACCATCCAACTTAGCTAGCTAGAAGGCATTGCTACTCTTACATTCGGTGATCATAAATGGACCACTCCATATGACATCGAACTTGGAATACTTTCCTAGATTTTCTTGATCAGCATCCCACTTCAGCACCAAATGCCCAACTTGGAATGTCCTAGCTTTATATATCTTGTCAAATCTTATTTTGATTAGTGCTTGATCTCTTCCCATTGATTGTATTGCATGCTCCCTTGTCTCTTCTAGTTCCATTAGCTCTTCATACCTGATTTCCATGGGTTCAAACTCAACTAATTCTAGATGCTTTATGAGCTCCAATGTAGGAAACTCAAGGGAAATAGGCAGTATTGCTTCGTTCTCGTATATTGGCTTGTATGGAGAGTTACCTGTAGACCTCTTGGGCATGGTAATTATATCAGCCCATACAAGGCTGATTTGAGTTTTCATATTCCAAGTTCTCTAATTCTCATCAAGAGTTCTTTTAATGAGTTCTCATCAAATTCTTGTATTCATGGACTCTCACTTGGCCATTACCTTGAGGGTAATAATTCAAAGAAGTGTTGAGACAAATTCCATTATCTAATATCCCATTCTAGTGATTTTTTGTGCCAAGAAAATGTCAATGCATTATCTGAAATGATAGTAGTTAGGGACACCAAACCTCACGATTATCCCCTCATATAAATCCAAGATGCTAGATTCATTTGCCTCCTTGAGTGCCACCCCGCTTCCGTCCATTTAGTGAAATAGTCTATTGCCATAAGTATCCACTTGTGTCCCTGGCTTGAATTTAGATTGATTAACTCTGATGAAGTCCAATCCCCCATTGCATGAATGACTGGCCCAATAAAATTGGATGAAGAGGTAGGGCTGCTAACCTTTCCTTCCCTGTGAAGAATACGCATTTTTTACATTTCTTTATCCATGAGTAGCAATCACTAGACACCATAGGCCAATAGTAACCAACCTTCATGATTTTAAGAGTTTTTACTCATCGGAGTGAAGTGGCCTCCCGCTTCCCCCATCATGGAACTCATGTAATATCTTCTCAACCTTACTTATTGGGACACACCTGAATAACACCCCGCTCACATCCTTATTGAATATGATGCCCTATCAATGAGCACACACAGAATGGATTGTAATATGAAATATCTTCTCTGTAGCTTTATTCCATTCTAGAGGGCACAAACTTGTTTGGATATAATGCACCATGTCTTGAGTCCAACATGGAATGGGTGCATCGTCAGCTAATTTTTCTTGATCATTTTTTAGCACCAGGACAGATCTCTTCTTCACTTTTTGACATCGGCTTGTTGTTTGGAAGCGATTTGATCACACAAACCTTTGTAACAAACTAGCTTGGAAACTTTGATTTCAATATCATACTCCATTACGTCAAGTGATCCAACATTCTCTCTCCTCATTCAACTCTTTGTTTAGGAGAAAATCCTTGACCCCAGCATGAGATACCAGCAATTGGATCTTGTTGTTCGAGACCAAGTATCTGAACTTCTTCAAACTTCTAATGACATTAAGAACATGCTTTTCAATAAAAGAATACCTCACTTCATAATCTTCCAGGCTTTAACTAAAGAATGTTATGAGCTGTTATGAACCATTAATTATTCAATTTGTACCAAGATAGTTGAGATTATGTCTGATCCTCCAAAAACACACAACATGAAGTCCTTTGAAAAGTCTGGGTTGATAAGAGTTGGAGATCTTGTGATATTACATGTGTTTGATAGCCTCAACAACTCTCTTTTCCTTCTGGTTTTCCATTTGAATACAAGAATATTCTTCAACATCATTGGTTAATGGGCTTCACAAGAGTGGCAAAATCAGGCACAAAATTTGTGGACAAATTTATATCCTTCCCAAGAATCTCTGGAGAGTGTTTCTTGTTGCATGGCAATGACAAAGTGTTTGGATGGCTTCAACTCTTTCGGGGTCAATTATTAATCACTTCCTCTTGAAACAATGTGGCCCAACAATTTTGCCTTTATTTGCCAGGAATACACACTTTTTTCAAATTCAAAGACACTCTAAATCTTCTACACCATCTGAAATACTTACCTGAGGTGAAAGAGGTGGTCTACTGTATTCTTTGAGAATAATGTGATATCATCTAGATATACCCGAGCACTATCTTATTGATTAGTCCTTTCAACGTCATATCCATAGCTTGCCTAAAATGTTGCTCTGGCATTTGACAGATCCGAAATGCCAACTTCTTGTAAGCATATGTGCCCCATTTTGTGGTGAAGGTTATTTTAAACTAATCTTCTTCCTTCACCATGAGCTGGTTGTAGCTTGAGTATTCGTCTAGCAATGAAAACCTTTCTGAAACCAGCCACTACTTGTAAGATTTGTCTCCATTTGAATGGGAAGTGGGATAATGATCTTTGAGGTGAAGCTCTATGTTAGAGGCACAAAATTCTACACACAATCTTGATCTCTCCATTTCTTTTTCTTACCGACACCAAATTTGTGACCCAACTTGAATTTTTGCTAGGAAATATTATGATGGCTTCAATCAGCTTATTTAACTCTTTTCTCATGAGTGGTTCGATATGTAAGGATTCAACTGGCCTTTACTTCTACCTGATGGGCTTAGTTTCTCGGATCTGACTCAATTTGTATGGTTATGCTTAGCAACTTTGGATTGAAACCTCTTAAATCCATATAAGTTCCATGCAAAGACATCTAGAAATTCTTGAAAAAATTGAACAAATTCATATTTCTCCTGTGGGAGTACTTACTTTTCCAATTTGCAATATCTTTGCCTACACCTACCAAAATTAGCTTTGAATCCTTCACCCTTTACTTGAATGTTTTGCCTTTTCTTTCCGGAACTGATTTTTTTGGTTGAATATTGACTCCAAAGTTACAAGACCTTTTGGTAATTTGTTAGTTCTCAGCTGCACCACGTGGTCACCATACTAGTTACTCCAACTTGTCTCGGTTTCTAGCGGATAAATTAGCTTCCTCTTGTAGAAAATTGACTGATTTTTTTATAATTCTTGAAGACTTTCCAACTTGTGTAGATCTTCTTCTGGCACATCTGGTCTTATGACCCAATTTGATATGAGGCTAGGATTTTTTTCACTTTTTATACTTTCAACAATATCAAAGGTTTCCCCCAATGGCTATTAAGTTTGTCTGCTACTTCATTCTTCTTTCTTTGAATGGAATTGATGTTAAAAGCTTCAAAAATATTCAATGAGGTCCCATACATAATTCTTGTAATTATTTAGAAGATCATTCTTGGCAGCATTGTCTGATTCCTCTTACTTGGTTCATGATCAACTCACTATCCCCCAAATACTTTCAAGTTTTTAATACCTATCTATTCTTTCCCAATGCAATCCGTAGAATCAAGGCTTCACACTCAATCTGTGTTATTTGAGCAAGTAAAAATGAAAATGTAAAGTTTAGGTAATATTTCATACCTTTTTTTGAAACAAGCACAGCTCCCCCCTCTAGCACCTTGCGCTGCTCCTTGAGCCATCAAAGAATAGTTTTCATACTTCATTAGTCATCCTTGTGATCCATATGACTTGGTAATGACTAGGGAGGAGTTGATATTTTCTTCATGCAACACAATACACTCCTAAGTTCAACTTCTGTCCATGTTCTTTGTAAGGGATAAAAAGTGCATGCCTCTTATTTTCCCATTCATCAAGAATCAAGCCCAGGAATGCTTATCCAAAATTTGGTATCCATTAGTTCTTCATAGGTGCTTAGACAATCCTCTTGATCAAAATTTGAAGAAATTTTCATTGATTGGGACTTGGTGTGTGAGGCACAATATGAAATTTTTACATTTAGGCTGCATATATGATTGTATCCTTAGCTCCATATCTTGTTCTAAATAAGCATGTGTGACCAATCAGTAAACAAATAGCCTCTAATTTTAGTGGTGAAGTCTCTTGAAAAACACAATGCAAAGAGTGGTGGTAAGTCTATGACCGATACATCTTACAAGAAGGTCACATTGGGACATGCATGCAATGTGGGGCTTCAATCCTTTGATTACTCCTCCAAAGATTGTTACCAATCATCCCATCCAATTATACTACACCTTTGGACATGATTTCATATTGAAAGGCACTAGACTGATTAGTTATTTTGTTTCCGCATGACTGAGCTACTTGCTTCCTGAATCAATCTTGCAGTTATACACCAGACTTGTATCCCAATGATTAATGAGATATAAAATGGTGGAGGCTTTAAATTTTTACCTTATTGGCCTCATTGATTTCCTCCTTGTCTGAGCTGCATTAGTGAGTACCTTCTCATGATCTTTGGATGACTGATTGGATGTGGACCCAGTTTGTCAGTAGGTAGCTTGCAATAGGTCTCTTTTTCTTGGGATAGATAATGAATCCCACATTGAGATGTTTACATTCAGTCTTCTTTATCTTTGCTCAATGATGTTGAATGGAGAAGCATTATCCTTTTGCAGTCCTTTGCCTTGTATACAAATTTCTCTTGTGCGTGGGCTGTTATAACTAGTATTTGACCTGATTTAGAAGGTGACTTGGATTGATTCTGACACATTTGAAGTTGTACATTTTGATTATCAATTCCTTGTTGAGGTGATAGAGTGATTTTGGATTTATTTGAATTGGATGATTTTCCCCTCTCTAATATTCCTTTTCTTGGATTGTGTATTGGGCTACTACACTTTGAGAAGGGACTTGATTTATTCCATATAAATCTTCAACTTACCGATTGGCAAGTGTGGTCTCATTTGGAGGTGCTTCTTGAGTTAACTTCCGTGCTGTCTGATTTTCTTCTTGGCTTTTCTTTTGTTCTACACCTCTGTTGTTGTCACCCATAAGGGTCTTGAATCAGAGCACTGTTGAAAGCACATTGACTGGTCATGAGGTTGGTTATATGGGAATCACCAGTCATACTCTTGATCCATGTTATTTTGCACTGGTACCCAAGCCTATAGATGTGGACGTAGCATTAGGATTGTAAGGCTCAAATGGCCTAGATTAGCATAGGAGGTTTTGTTTGATTCTAACTTGTACAGCTTGAATGGGTGGCCTATTAGGCTGATATCAAAGGCCTATTGGGTTGGGTTTGAGGTTAATATGACCTGAAATATTGAGCTTACTACCTCTTAATTGTCACCAAACTAATTTCCTAAGTTTTGCAACTACTTCATGACTTCTTGGAGCTCATTTGAGATATCTAGAAGATAAGGTAGAAGCTTCGATAGAACTTTGATATTTTTGTAGCAGGAATTGGAGCTAATGCAGGTGCTTGACTAGTGTTTGGACTTCCTAATTCTGGATAAAGAGGCATGGGTGGCCTAGGTACAAGTTTTTAAGATTGAATCAAATAATTTTCTGCTCTAATGGAAATACTATAAGTTGTGGGTAAGGTTGAACCTCCCATGGATTGTATCATCATTGCAATATCTGAATTTAGGGATTTTAGGAAGTATATAAAGGAAGCTTTAGCTATTGGTCTCACAACAAGTGGAATTATATCCCATGTCCTTTGAATCCTAAAGTTGAAATCAGCCATCTACTCATTTTGTGCTCTCTTGATTATGGTTAGTTGATCCAACAGAGACAAGTTGTTTACTTTCTATCCAAATTGATTTTGAAGAGATGTGCATAAATGGTCCCAATTCTAGATAGATCATGTTGTTAGACTCCTAAACCATTGCAAAGCTTTACCCTTAAAGGAGGATTCCAACAACTTAACAGCAACATCCATTTCAGCAATTTCATGAATTTTACAAACATTTGCAATGTCTTGGATGCGGAAAATTGGAGTTGTATGGTTCTCTCAAGTGATATATGGAATGTTATTCAATGTTGCAATTGGAATTAGATTTTGTGCATTGAGAGCAAGTGGGTTTCTACTAATGAAATTGATATAGTGATGGGGTGGCCCTTGCAGTGGTTGTTGTAGATGTGCCATTATAATTAGTCTAAGGACTCTGACAGATTGAACAAAAGGCATACCAGGTGGAGGTGTTGATAGTGTCCTATTTGGTGGAGAAGGAGACCTTTGAGATCTTCTTCCCCTTATTCCCCTTATTCCCATTCTTCCCCTTCATCCTCTTCCTGGAGATAGCTGCAAGTATTCAAATATTGCTTCCTCTCTAGTTCTTGACCTTGTTTGAATTCTTTTCATAAATCTACCAATCTTGGAATACTAAAACCAGTGTATTATTTTATTTTGGATTCGTCATATGTGCAATTTTCAAAGCTTCTTACAAGCTGGAATATTACAAAAAGTACACACCAATCTTGCTATAATTAAAATGAAAACTTTTTATGTCCCACTGGGCATGCTAGAACTGTTATCACTGAATCACAACATCCCCAATTTGCACAAGTGTGTGTGCTTGAGTTCACAATGTGATTGGGTAACATGGGTACTATCTCCAAGTTGTGGGACCTGATACTTGAGATAAACCTCCAAAGAAAGTTGGTTATTGTTCGTAAACTACCTACCACAATCTACTTCTAATGCAGGTGAAACTATCTAATCCTAATCTAACTTACCAAGGGACCAGAGAGAGAGAGAATGAAAGTAAATCATACAATAACAGTGGTGATACACAAAAAAAAGAGTATGAGAATAGTCCCCAATGTGTGAAAATGGAAGAAAAATGCATATTAAAGAGGGTGATAACAGTTCTCCATAGTCTAATAATAGCACTCACAACACCTTTCCATGCAAACACAATAATAATGAATCCCTGCAGGAGCATAAATAAACACAATATATTTGCAATGAGATTGAAGAGGCAAGAAGAATGAAAACAACATAGTAATGGAAGATACATCCACAAACTTACATCTGTTGCTTCATGGGTATGCATAGTTCAAACTATTACAAAATAAAGGTCTGGATCACCATGCAAGGAGTCCATTATAAATGCCTATAACACATTGGCTTCACTAAACCAAAATGACAGAGTTTTGCTACTCAAACCATCCTCTCTTTACAATGAGCCCAACACATCAATTTATAGAATTTTGAGAGGAGAGAGAGAGAGAGAGAGAGTAACTCCCAAAATTCCCTTTCCCACTAATTAAAATTAATGAAAACTGAATGTGGTTGGTGATTTTGACTTGCATAATAAATCCCAAGGTATATCACAACTTGCAGTAGAGAAGAATGTTTTCCCATTCTCATTCAATGCTCATCCAACCACTTCTCAACCACTATATAGAACTAGGTTCATTTTCCTTTAAAATATCCATAAAAAATTCATTAATTTCTACATTTCTTGGTTACTATGTGATGGTCTCAGAGCCATGATTCCAATGACACTAATTATATGACAATCTGTTGAAAATTGCAAAAGTTACGACCCTCTGAGTGCAGGTTGCTAATATGAGTTTGTCAAGATTGTTTGTATTTTACGAGATTAAGTAATTGAGTTTGGGTTGGAAATCACATTTTAATATTTTCTCTCTGTCTCTCTCGTAAAATGTTTCACATCATTATTTGAATTATTTTTTACAGTTCGGAATGGCATGCACCCACTATTGAATTACATTGTTTAGACTTTTTGAAAATAGCAGGGGGGTTACATTATCGACTAAACTTCCAGCTCAGCCGAGTTGGCTCCTTTTCTACCCACCTCATCGTTTTCCATATGGATTAGTGACTCCTGTTCCCAACTTTCCATTCTCGGTTCATTGTCCGAGTCACCCACACGTAACACCATCTCACATTGTTGAATTTAACTTTGCATGGGCCATCTTGAAGTGTGTTGGATGGTTTTCTTTCCCCATGCCTCAGAATCCAGGCTTCCTCCATTGGTGATTTTGTTTCATTTTGGCTCATGTATCTTAAACCACCTCATAGCTTGGTACCCACAGCACACCGCATCATTCCACCAACTTGTGCATTTCCTGATTTAGGATTTACCATCCCCGCTCACCCACCGTTGACTGGGATAGATGGATCATTAACCCCCACCATACCCACATGGCATTACCTCCACTCACAATGGAAAATTTGAGATTTAGGAGCCCATTTGCCCCGAGGGCCTCATGGGCCAAATTTCCCCGCAACACCACATCGATTTACGCTAAGGCACCCCAAAATTCTATTTCCCTTTTTGCTAAGTCTCTTTCTCTATAAAAATGACTCAGACATCTCTACAAAACTCACAGTACTATGCCCACAATACTCAGCTTATGAAAATTACTCGGGGTCTACCTAAAAACTCATCAATCTCCATGGCATAGCTCGGCCTACATGCTGGGATTTGATAGATGCGATGATGGCTCGGTCTTCTTTGCTAGATCGTCCTCCCTCAAACATAACTCAATAAACCATGCGAGGAGATTAGATTCTTAAGAGAATGGCTCATTATTCAGGAGATCACCTATGGTAGGACCAACTTGACTCATGTTTAAATGAATCAACCAAATATCAAGTAGCTTGATCATCAATAAAACTTGGTTGCATGATGATTGAGTTTGATCACATATGAAAACAAAAGAGCTCAGTTTCATTGCATGATTGATTTGGTGTATAAGCTTGATGCCTTCCCTATGAGATCATCGATTTTTAATGAATTACCTTGATTTGAAAAATATCTCTCTTGTACCTACACAACTCGATTGTGCTTATTAGCCTTATGAGTTCAATACCAACTTGTCTCTCAAATAGATTGGCATGGGCCTTTTACAACTCAGTTGCAATATATGGATTCAAAGGGGCTCACGCAACTTGATCCTCTTTGCAAAACTCAATTTTTTCATGAAAAAATTTGTGTCTAATGCAAGAACAACTCAGTCCTCTAAGTGTATAGCTCAATGCATAATTCAAAGGGCTCAGTATTCCTTACACGAGCCTGATATAAAGCCTAACCAGCTCACCTGAGTCTTGAGAGTATCTCTTTCATCAATTGCAAGCCTGCTCATTATCCAATTTTACCAGGGTAGTGAAATTAGATAACAGAAATTTGCTGGATTGTGTCGCAAAGTGAACAGAATAATCTAGATATAGGAACAACTATGTAGATGTCCCAAAAAGGATGGACTTGAGCTATCTAGCTAGATTGGAGTGTTTGGAAAGGGACTGGGGTGCCTACAGGAACTTTGGTTTGCAAAATGGGTACCCTGGTTTGAGTAAAAGATACAGAACTGAGTTTCATAGGCTCAACAGTTGGTCTTAAACCCTCACTATTTATCGCATTAACTTCATTTTCTTGCGATAGATGTCACTGATAATCCAAGATGAAAGAAAGACCTACAAAAGACCAAAAGAAGTATCAAAACCCTAAAAAAATAATGTAAATTAATGGGTTAGATTGAACTCTGCTTCCACAAAAGTGGGCTTACTAACTAAGTGTTGCACTACATTTTAGACCCAATGTAGTTTTGTGTGCTTGAATATGCAATTGTGTTCCTAGGGTTGCCCTAGCACCAATGACATAGAGATAGGGGTAATAGCTAGATGTAAAATGCAAATGGTGGATGAAATACAATGAATAAAACCTTTCCTTTTTTGTGTGTGTGATGCAATAATGCCCAAGCATAGTACCTTGCCTTAGTAGATAGCTAGCCCTTGATAGTAGATAATATTCCCTTAGAATAGTGTGTATGTTGTGCTTATATAGGGATCTCTTTCTCAAATTTCAACACTAATGACCTGACATGCCAACTAGTACCTAGGGGAATAAAAGGGAAAATTATAAATAATGACCTCGAAACTCTAAATTAGACGCAAGTGCTATTAGGACCAAGGTGCCTAAAAATAAGGACCGAGGTGCCCATGGGTGCCTCAGTTCTACCCTAGGCACCCTAGTCAAATACTATAGACTAAAAATGACAAAATAATGACACCTAAAATTCCTTGAAAGACGACCAGGATTGTGTAAATAACTAGTGACTATGCAAGACAAATGACGACAATGACCAATTAACTATTGACATGACTAGGGGATGGGCCATAAGTGAATAATTTTCTTATGCGAGATTCATATATAAAACAAAATACTTGGTGGTATAAATGTAATAGTAAGTGTGTGATTTTGTGACTATAGGGGTAATTTTGGCTCTCATTGTCAACACTCGTGCTTGGGGGAAATGACCATTTTTCAATCTTATATTACACTTCAATAGGATCCAATAAGAGTGTCATGAGGAGTATCTAATATTACTCTGCTCTTTGGTATGGTCCAATCCCTATTTATATATTTTTTCTTAGGGGTATTAAAATCTGCTTACTTATCACCTTGGAACACCTTAGGGGAAAAATTAATTGTCTTTATTTTAAAGTTGTGTTACGTTATTGTTGAATTTCTGGACCAATTGTTCATATTTCACTATCATCTTGGCTCTTTTATAGCCACGAAACCTAATTTTATGATGTATATTTTTATTATTTTATCTTGTTTTGGTTTGGACCAATTACTAGTAGTATGTTAACATCTTGGTTCATTTATAACCATGGTGCTTGCACCTACTTTGTATTTTAGGTTTGTTTTCCTTTTACACTTCTGTTTGTTGTGTGTGTATTTGTTTACACACATAATGGGCCACACATCATGATTATTTCATAATCATGGAGAAAACTCTATTATGCAACAACAAAATAAGGTTTTTCTAACTTTCACTCTCTAAATGAATGCTCATGGTACATGAGAAATCCTTCCCATCCTCCATCAAATTACTTTCCTTATTCCTATCAAATGGTTTTCTGCCATTTTGTTACATTTCTCACCCTTTTGAGGGGGGCATTCCCTTTCCATTCTACTCATTGGGTCATCCAAATTCTTCACCAAGAATATCAAACAAGCCCAACATGCTTCTTTTCCTTATGTTTGCTAATATGCATGCATCTATTATCTTTAAAATGATGTTATTTCATAATAACATTTTAAAGAGGGACAAATGTAAACATCGTTAAAATGCATGCTTATTCCTAGCCTATCCTCAAGTTATTCACATCCCCTTTATAATTAATTAATTAAATTAATTAATTCATACTTCGAGTATTTATCCCTTTTAGATTTAATTCAATTAAATTTATCATATTCCTTTAGAATCAATCAAATTAATTATATCATTTTACATCCCTTTTAGAATTAATTAAATTAATTCTAATTACACTTAATCTATACTCCTACCCTCTTTAGCTAATTTCATTAAAAATTTATTTAATTAAATGGTTAATTGTCCTCTCACAACTCATAACTAGAAATAATTATATTTATCTACTCACACTCCACTAAAAATCTACTTTTGGAATCTTAAAAAGGCAGGAATTTTTTTTTTACACATACAACCACCTTCACAAATAAAATCCAAACATTCACTACCCCTGCAAAGAAACAACTGCATAGACCAAATCTGATTTTAGGAAATTACAATTATTAACCTGTAACCCATTCAAACATTTATCCAATAGTCATGGCCTCTCCCCGCATTATAAATGGTAAGCCAATAAGTTTTAAATCATCCCTATAATCTTTGTGTAATAGGAGCCAACTTCTGCCAAAAATTCCATCTACATCCTTGTGTCTATCTTTTCTCATAGCATTATCGCTCCTTCATTTGGAGACTAATTAGAGCATCCACAATCCAACAACTACAATATTCTACAAGTTTAGTACTTCAGCAATCTTATCATTGAGGTTTGCAAGGAATATCTTGGAGAAAGTTTTGTTGTATTTATTTTTGTATCTTTCACTTTTGCTAAGTTTTTCACTGCTTACATTACGCCTCTAGCATGTTATTATATAAATTATTCCTAACTGTAAAAAGTAGACACTTGTGACCTCTCCTAGTCCTTGTATTATTTTTGATTGATTTTTTATTTGACATTTTATTATATTTTCTTAATTCATGCTTTAAGGTTGTGTCAAAAGGATCCCTATTCCTATTTTTAATCTAGTTTATGTTTCTTATCCTTGGGATAGTAGCACCTAGTAAGGACCCTAACATCTTGGTGTTAGTGTCCCTTCTTGGCAATTTTGTCCAGTCTTGCTTATTTTTCATATGTCCATTTTGCACTTAATTTTAGGTATTTTGTAATTCTTATTTCATGTTTTGGGTTGTCCTTTGGTGTTACTAGGTGTTGAAATTCAAACAAATAAGTCATATATATATACACAATCTACTAACTACTCAAAGGGTAAATTGGGCTATTACTTTCTATCTACTACTTGGACTAAAGCAACTCTTAAGGATTTCATAAGGGTTGTATAGGAAAGGAAATTCTAAATTCCATGACACACATTATATTAGGGTAATAGTATGTGTATCCCATTATCTTGGTGTGAAAAGTACAAGGGAAAATTTGCTTCAAGGGACACGATTCTATCACACACACACACACACACAAAACTACATTGAGTTTGAAATATAGTGAAACCGTCAATGAAAATCACATTGGGGTGACCTCCAAGGTCAATTTGACTCAAGCATATGTATATTTTAGTACATCTAATGTGTGCTTGAGCCTTATGTAGGTAGTCCATGTAATGAAATTACTTAGATATATCTAAATATAAGAAACAATATAACACTAAAGAACACTGAAATATAGATAAATTATCACAAGATGAAAGTAGAATAAGTTATCCACTTTAAGGGGGAAACCTCCAAACCATATAATAATGTAGAATACATGATTTGTATTGAGAGACGAGGGTGAATGATTATATAAAAAAATATTCTTTAAGCATTAACATTCATAATAAAAACAATCACATGAGATTTAACAATTTTACAACATGGTATTTATGTGGAAACCATTTTGGGAGAAAACCATAGAGAAAATACTACTTGGAGATACTATCCAAATCTAGCCACAATAATAATTATATTGCAAACATTCATACACACCAACCTATTAGAGACATTAATTCCCAATGATGAGAACCCACTCATCTAATTCGTGAGCGCCAACTCACTAGAGACAACAATCCCCAGTGTTGAGCACCAACTCAGTTAGTTTTTAGGAACCAACCTACTGTAGACACTAATCCCCAATTATATGAGGAACATATCTCAACAATACAAATATCCACCTTATGTAGTTTCTTCTTCAACCTGATGATGGAAATTCCAATTCTCTTTCTTCACACAGATTAAAACATACTTTCACCATGGGTGTCGATCACATATGACACACTTTTTGTGTTCTTACTATATTCTCCATACTCTATGTATAAGAACTGATCTTTAACAAATTATCTTCATGATACATCTCGTCAAGCTTCTTCTCTACTTACTCTACTCCATTTTTACTACCATACTCTTCACACCTCCACTTTTCTCATATTCAATTCTCTCCACTCCACAACACTCACAATTCTATCTAATTGGAATCTCTTTTGTATCATATTCATTTCCTAAATATGTGTAGTTGAGTATTTTCATTGATTTCAATTTGAGGGTGTGCCTTTTTATGCCAATCCTAATGATTCATCAATGTAAAAGGATCTTAGAGAGAGAGAGAGAGAGAGAGAGAGAGAGAGATAATTTGAGGAAAGAGAGATAATTTGAAGAAAACTTGAAGGTTATTATGATTAGTTTGCAAAATGAAGATCATTATTTAAGAAGTGTTGTCAAGATCAAGTGTAAGAAGCCTAGTCATGAGTTATGAAGGAAGATGGAAGAGGCATGAATGTTTGAAAGGCACGTGAAGGAGTTTTTATCACTATTTTGGCAAGGTATTGATGTGAAAAATTCATTATAAGTTCCTCTTTAGGGGTAAAACCATCATTATAGGTCTACACCTAGACCTCTATTAAACCATGTATGGCCTAATGAGGCATGATGATGAATTTTCAAAGTAAGAGTGCAATGTAAGCTTGTATAAAGGTAAGATTAGTTATTTAAAGTATTTTGATACAATTTCAAGTCATGTTTTGGATAATTTATCAAGAAAATGAGTCTTTGGGATACTTGAGCTCACACGAATGGAGAATGAAAATGCGAGAAGCACTTTCAATTGTTCATATGCATGTTAAAATTATGCATGGGTACCTGAGTTGTTAAGAAGAGATGGGGAAGGTTAAAAGATAATAATTCCTGGCCTTATTTGTGGATTTGATGTCTTATCCTTTAAGTACATTCGTTAAAACCAAAACTGATCAAAAACCTTTCAAAAACCCTAATAAGGACTTGATAGAAAATATATTGTTCAAATTAGCTCTGAATGGATTTAATTACTCAGGAAACCTATTACATCTTGTAGTGGAATCTCCCAGGTACCTCCAAATGGTGGTGATTATTCAGATAGAGAGATAATGTGTAGGTACACGTCTATTTTATCAAATAAATTATTATATCTCTCAATAACTACATAAGCCATGATGAATAAATGGATGAAAGAGGGTGTTAGTGAGTTGTTATTCATGTATATTATGGTTTCTAGACAGGTTTCACTCTCTAAGTGATCCAATGAATTCAATTTCTCATGACTGGTTTTGAGGTGTTTTGAAAGTGTGTTCTTATGAAGCTTTCATGAAATGAATGCAAGGTACAGAGAAAATAAATCACGGAGGAGGTCATTGAAGTTCAAAGACAATATTTTTGAAAGGGTTTTTAGTTTTGAAGATTACCATATGAGCCTAAGAAGATCACAATTATTCGTTATATGGGTAGACCTAGTGCAAACAGGTCTTCATGAGCCCTAAAGGTATAATTATTTCATGTTTATATGATTTTCTTAGGTCTATTTTTTAGATGCCCTAAATGGTTTAAGGTATGTATGATTGACCTAGTGGTATATGTTCAAGATTCATGTATATATATACAAGACAATTTTAGGCCTAGTCTAGAGGTGAGGGTGCATGAGAAAAATAGTGCATGTGTGAGTAGCAAGATGACTTGCATACCATGGAAGGAGATATTTTTTTGAATATCATGAAGATGGTCAGCTTTTGAAGGTCAATTTATACATGCCTATGTCAAAATGAAGAATATTGATGAGCAAAGAAGCATATCATGCAAGTTTGAAGAGTGATCAAGAGAAGAAGGGAAGAAATATGGTCATCATTTATGGATTAAGAAATAGATGGTTAAGAAGGTGATAAAAATTAGACGTGGATAATTTGGTGTTGATTAACTTATGAAGTTAGTGCTTCCTTGCAAGTTAGTGCTTGCTTAAACCTAGTTAAGTAGGTGCTTAACTATTTCGAGTTGGTGCTCTATGTTGAGTGGGTGCTAACCGAATTTTCACTTTTGTAATTATTTATAGTAAAATAGTCCAATTGTAGAATTTTGTAATGGGGTTTCTTCCCCTTGAGTTTTTCCCACTTATATATATGTGTTCTCTCTTGCTTGGTGTCGACATTAATAGTTTTTTATGTATTGTAAGATCACTATGTTGTTTTGATGGTTCATGAAAGTTAATGTGTAAATATAATTGAAAGAATTTTTTATAAGAACATTGATTCACTCCCCATCTCAGTGTATTGTGATTCCAACAATTGGTATCATAGCTTGGTCCTTTGGAGAAGGCCTAATAACTTAAAGGAGATCCTAGAATCACAAGTATCTCTAGTCAATTTTAAGGAGGCTTCTCAACAAATAAGGATCCTCTCTTCAATGGGACTATCTATGAAAGAGAAACCAAAGTGAAGTTATCAAAGTTGTAAACCCATCAAAGATATTTTCAAATTATGATAATGAAAGAGGATGAGAACACTTCTTCTTATCTATTGAGAGAAGATGAAGTGTTAAATGTCATCAGAGGTTTAGGAGAAAAGTTGGAAGAATCGACAGTGGTACAAAAGGTATTGAGATATCTGACATCTAAGTTTTATTCAAAGGTCTTTGTTTTGGATAAAATCAAAGATATAAATACATTACAGATGAATAAGCTTCATGGTATCTTGACTACCTATGAAATGAGAACCAATGATGGAAGACCCTCCAAGAAGGAAGTTGCATTCAAAGTTGAGAAGAATTCACAAGGTAAAAATGTAAAGGATGATGAAAAGATAAAATCCATGTTTCTCAAAAATGTAAGGAAAGGATAGGGTAAGTATAAAGGTTCATTACCGTTTAAGTTATTTAAATATGGTAAAATTGGTCAATTTGCATTCAAGGGCCCTAAAAAAGTAAGAATTATGAAGAGAATGATGAACATCATGGTGAGGATAATAAGTCCTATAATCGTGACAAAAAAAAAAGAATTTTAAGAAGTATGAAGGCAAGAAAGCATCATTCAAGAACAAGAGGAAGTTTTATACCAAAGAAGACAATAGATCCTATGATATAAGTGATAGCAGTACATCTGAGAGTGATGATAACAATGATATTAATGAAACTCCATTCATGGCCATAGAAACAAGTAGTGAAGGACTGAAAATATTCATGGAAGATGAACATTCAGATGAAGAAGAGGTGGAACTAAATCTTGAGGAAGAATTGTTGAGTTCTCTAGATGAGATGAAGAACCAAAGAAGGAATAATCATAAAATGAGGTCATTGATCAAGGATTATGAGGAAAAAATCAGTAGCAAGGATAATTAACATTACGAGATCATAAAATATCTAGAAAATCATGTTGATCTTGTAACAATAAGTCCTAATACCGAGGAGGAAGAATGCACCAAGTTACAAATAGATATGGATTCCTTGAAGGTAGAATTATATCAAGAAACACATCAGTTGAAGACACACCTGAGGCTTGAAAAGAGCACTAAAATTATTAGTGATATATTGAGTATTCATAGGTATCCATGTGACAAGGAAGGATTTTGTTTTAAATAAGACCAAAATAAGAGAAAGGAAAATAATAAGGCAGGTCTTGGTTTCAAAGAAGATAAAAATAAGAAAAATAAGTGTCAGACCTCAAAGGATATTGGATCATCAAGAAGTGATGATATTGAAAATAAAATTCCTATAAAGAAGACAAGGTATAAAAATTATTTCAAAGGATATTATTTCTCATGTTGTTACACCCCGCCATGTTATTATGCCTTCGATACCGAAATGAGTTATGACTTGTTAAACTTCTTGTGGAGGCAAGTGGTCATGTGTCAATGTGAGGATATGTATGCAGCTATACATTCACACATGCTTCCATAAGGAGGTATGTAATACTGTGTAGGTGCACATCCAGCACTACATTGACACCTGTCACCTTGTAATCATTGATAAATTAATGAGTCGTAACCCATTTTTACCTTGTTGTAAATATGGCTGACCTTTATCTTTGTGCCTGTAGGTGATTGTATCTTTGTTGTACTTGTGGTTATGTTATTTGATGCAAATATTAGGATTTATTTCACTTGCCACAAAATTGATAATTACAGGGATATTCTGGTAATAACCATCTTGGATGACCATACTTATATATTGGGTGACTAAAATTACTCGCTATGGAAATGATTTCATAGCAGTGATAAATCTATTACATGGATTAATTTTGCATATAATAAGACTACAGGAAGTAGTGATTAATAACTTGTTAGAGGGATAACCATTAGTTCATTTCAGCTACTATAGTTGTCACTTTGCGATGATAAGAAAACACTAGTTTATTGAATGCTAAGCCATTAATAAAATAGGCTCTAAACTATGGTTGAGTACTAGAGCTTCTGGTTGAGATTTTTAGTACTTCATCATGTTGAATTTTGAAAAGAATGGCATTTTCAGGGTTCATTTTAAGATACCTCTTAGAAATCAGAGGTGGAAAATACCTGGCGAATATCCTCGAAACCGGTTTTGTAGGAAGGCAATTTTTTTGGGGGTCTGGCAACAAATTTTTTACCTAATTTTTAAGAGGTGTGGTAGAAGGTTGCAGACGCATGACAGGAGATTTGTTGTCATGCGTCAACAAGGTGGTTGATGCACATCAATGAACCTCACTGATGTATGTCAATGTCCTTGTTGACGCACGTCAATGAGCCTCGCTGACGCACTTCAACCACCTTGTTGACACACGTCAACAAGGGTGATGTCTGTCTCCATGTCACGCATCAAAAAACTCTTTGTCACACGTCTACTTCCTCCACACTCCTATCAGATGTCAAAAAACTCTCCATTTCACACGTCAACAAACTCTCCATGTCGCGTGTCAACAAAATCTATGTCACTCGTCTGCAGCCTCCACCCTCCTGTCACGCGTTTGTAGCCTCTGCCCTCCTATCACACATTTACTGTAATTGATAATACATATGCTCCCAGGTGGCATGAATGATCTAGTAGTGTTCTACCTAGTGAATAATCTAGGATTATATAGGGGATATTTTCAAGGGTGGGCGAAGCCGACCCCTAAAAAAATTAAACTGTAATTTTTAGGCAAACAGGTCACTGACCCGCGCTAGAAAATTCACCTTTTCAAATTTTTAAAAAATGGAATATTCACCATATTACGAATATTCACCTCTACAATTATCACTGGGCATTTTATGTATTTCATATACTTCTTGTTATAACAGGAAATTGAAATTGGTAATTACTTGGTAAAGTCAACCTCACCATGTTGAGTTGAAAAGTGGATTATTCAATAATATGGATAAAGCTTGTATAGGAAAGGTTGAAAATCTTATAACAATAAGGTACTTAGACCATGTTAAGATTTGGTATTGGCAAATGATTTTGAAATAACATTTTATTTAAATGATTATTAGCAGGGTCTAAGTAACCCATGCAACAATAAGGTAAATATGTCAAATGGATTTAATTATTTTGTTAAGGCATGAAGTGGTCAATAATCCATTTATGAGATTGGGTTTACCACTTGATGGATTAATCATAAACAAAGTTAAAGTATTCAAATCATGAAAAAAGATAAACTTCGGTATCAATTGAGTTTGAGTTATCTCGAGCTATTCTATTTTCAACTAACTCTTTGTTAGTATGCAATGATGGCTATCTAGACACTACCACCACCACTCTTGTGGGGGTATTTTATGTAACTCACTAAAATCCACTAAGTGGTAGTTCCAAGAATTAAAATGGCATTTATGAATCTCTAAGAGATAACCGTAGATTATTTTTTATCTAACCCTAGTTCTTGTTGTTCCCATTTGTCATTAAGCTCTGCTTGTTAAATCATGGCAAACCGATTCTAGGGAAATTCTACCTATGCATAAGATGGAAGTTTTATGAGAGACTTGAGAATTGTGTGGTATAATTTTTTTGAATAAATGGTGGGAAAGCTGTGAATCAGTTGGGAGAAGGAGGTTTCTTTGTACGGTTTAATGAACTCAAAAAATTGTAGACCGTGAGGCAATAATAGAAGGATGAGACTTCTGAGGAAGGGTCTATTCATGGAAGGAGATCTCATTTGCCCCAACCATGGAAAAATGGAGAGAAGATCTTCCTAATTTTAGGCATGAACAGTTCTTACCCTCCCTTCACAATTTAACCCATCTTGTATTTTATTTTTGTGAAATATTTGTAGTAATTAATATTTTTGATCTCTGAGTTGAGTTATGAAAGATGTATTATTGGAAATGGTTGTATCTAGAATTTGTTTTTGCGTGTCTGTTTGGTTTTTTCTTATTGGGGAAGTCGATTTGTTACTATAAGTATATTTTATGTTTGTAAATCCTTGTTGGGACCTCTGCGCATAACATCAATTGATACCGACATGAAATCTGAGTTTTAAATAACTATATAAATAGGGAGAACCATAGGTTCGGTAGTAAATGTTTTCACTGAGTATTCAAACCCAAAATCATTTTACCATAAAAAAGAGTAGATTTTTCTCCTTTGAAAATATTCAAGGGATTTATCATTACTCTATGTTTATAAGTTGTTCGTTAAATAATAATCTAATATGGTTAAAACGACTTTACTTAATATGATTGAATATGGTAAGATGGGTTTTGGATGTTTGTCTTAAATCCAAACTTACCTTCGATTGCTTAGAATTTAACATTCCTAAGCTTTACACATCTGAATTCTGGAAATTAAATATTGAGTTTTGACATTCATTTCAGGCTTAGATGTAATGGGAAAACAAGGGATATGCATTAATAGAGTTTAACTGTGGTTAAATGTTTTTTGGTAATGATATGAATAACTACAGATTATTGTCGAAAGATATAAATTAATTTTACTGGCTGACACTAATGGAAATAGTAACCACACCTTTAGTTGGGTATTCATTGTGGGTTTTAAATAAATATAAAACCACTCGTTTTGGGTTATTCATCTTGAGCTTTAAATAGTGGATATTATCCCTTAACAAATTGGCTCATAGTCACAATTTCTCTGATACCTAAATGATAGGTTGGAGGTTGGACTCCGGTTGAAATAAATAAAAAATTTTCCTAATGGATTTGTTCCATATTTCAAGAATAGACAAGATGAAATCTTATAAATAATCTTCAACGTAGATTCTCTACGTTATTTAACGAGGATTGGTATCTGCTAATTCGAATTCAGAGGACTTCTTGGAAAATATCTAACCTAATCTTATAGTCTGGAGAAACATTGTTGTTGGCAAGGCCTATTTGATATCCAAGTAACTAGTTACTTGTAACTTCATAAGATTTAAGGTAAGCAAGTTTTCTCAGTCTTTTACAAAACTGTAGACCTCTTTCTTATGGAAAGGTAAATTGAATAGATGTACTCCTTTCAAATATAATGGTTGTTAATAGTTCCTTGATAAAAATTGTTGATAGCTTAATATTCTTAACAACCAAGTCCACTATGATTTTGGATCAAACAGGAACCTTTGAGTAAAATGTCAAAGATATGATGACGTGGAAAATAATGGTTATATGAAATATCTAAGTTATAATTGATTAGCAATGCATGATTAACTATATCTTATGAATCCTATACCAGTAGCTAGAAGACCTTCATAGGACTGTCACTTTTTGAAACATCACTTCAGGTTTAGTTTTTTAATTATTGGTAAACAGTTTTTTGAAAGGGACTATACCCTTGTATACAAAGAGGGCCTAGAAGCCAGAATAGGAATGAAAAACATTACAAGAAGGATCAAGATCCAGATAAGACATAAAAAATTAGGGTAACCAAAGAGCAGTTACCCCAAAACATCAAACTAGTTCGAACACTGCAGAAGAGCAGCAAAAAAATAGCAAAAACACGATGGAAGGCAGCAAGAGCAGCGCAGATCCACAATTACTTCTTGGTGGCTTTGGCAATTCTGGATTTAATAGTCTACCAGGAGGTGAACATAGCCAATGCCGTCATATGAGTAGGGTCAGTAATATCCAGTTGTTGAATGGTTTGTTTGCTTTATTTTTTCGTGCCCCAAAGAGTTACTGGTATTCCACTGAGATTAGAGACGCAGTGGACATGCTGCTCAATAAATTCCTCGATTGCACTAAATATAGCCATATTATGGTCATGGCGAGTCTTGGTTTTCCCTAGACGGTTTTCCAGGGAGTAAATTTTTTTGTAGATATCTTCAACCTGTTTATTGTCAATATCAGCCTCCTCCTCCTTCATCCTCTTACCTTTTTGCTTAGCCAAGTTTTTGACTTCTTCTTTCAATATCAACATGTTTGTTTCTAATGCTTTCAACATTTTTTTGGAGCTCTCAGCGTGTGTCTCCTAAGAACCCATACTACTAATATGAAGGAGATTATGAGCAACCTCCAAGTCCTGAGGAACGTTCCCTGAAACAGGGGTATCCAGGTTCAGTCTTTTAGAAGACCTAGTTATAGGTCTGGTCGAAGTGGAGGTGAAGGGGATGGGAGAAGAGGTGGGGGGGATGATAGGGGGAGCTGAGAAGAAAGGCATAGGGTTAGTAGTAGTGGTGATGGGGATAGAAGGAGAAGAGATTGGGGTATCGGCAGCGGTGAGGGGAAAAGATGGAACAGAGATGGGGGAAGTTGGAATGTCGGGAAGCTTAAGAAGAAACAATTTATGCAACAAGAAAATGAGACCTTGATGCAGAGGGACCATATGAGTATGCTTTTGAAACTCCAAAATGGAGCACTCAAGAGAATTAAGTAGATAATGAGGGAAACATACCATGAAATTTCTGTGGAAGTGATTGAGGAACACAAGATGTTTTAAGGGCACTGTGACAAATCTCCCCTCTAAAGAGATGTATCGCACCATCATACGGGTGACCTCGTCAAAAGGTGGAGGGATAGAGCTGACCTGTAAACCCATCATGACAAATACCAGTTTCTCATTACCCTTCACAAATTTCCTCTCCTTAGCAGGCCTGTCAATCCTTTTATTGAAAAAGTGATACCCATCCATTCCAAGGCATGTAGCTTCGGTGATTAACTCTTCATTGATCAAAATTTTCTGTCTGCCATATTCAACTTTGCGATCCTTCCAATCTTTCACAAATTACACTAAAATACTTTGGTTGTGACCTTGTATCTTCTCAATAAAATTAGTAATGCCTCCCTGGTTGAGAAGATTCCAAAGCTCTTCATTATTCTTCCACTCCGGGTCCGCGCTGGGCTCGATCTGACAAGGGGATCCTCCCATTTTCACCGTGCTTAAGTGATTGAAAGTGTAAAATTCAAAATCCCTATGAGGAATTCTATAATAGACATAGTTTCCAACCCACCTTTTTCTTTTTTTTTCTCACGCAATGGGAATGATGAATAGTGTATTCGTTGCTGTCATAACACTTCCCACGAATGCCTGTGTAAATGCTACTCTGTACCTGTGAGATCCCACATGCGTGAACATCACCCCCCTTAGAAACCCACTCCAGATCATCATCAACCTTACTACGGACTTGAAAATCTATAAAAATTTATTTAAAAGTTGTTATAGGCACAATATTTCCCACATGTGTGGCTTTAATCTTTAGATAAATCCACTTTAAATCATCATTATACTTTCTATATCCTTGATTTCCCATCAAGATCTGCTTATGTGCTGTTTTAAACTTATCAACGTGTGTGAAAGTATTATTCTTAAAGACCCACTCCAAATTCTCATTTTTCTTATTCCAAATTTGCATGCTCATAAGTATCCACTTGTATGCTATTTTGAATCTACTCAGGAATGTGATCACTATTATCCCAAATAATGTGATTAACATTTATGCCATAGTTAGCCAATGCATCTGCCACCTTGTTACCCTCCTGGTAAGTATGCTTGATCCAAATATTATTGAAGGTTTGGCAAATACTTATGGATTCCAAGATGAAGTCCTTGATGTTCCAACTTGGAGGCGAACACTGATTAAGATGATTAATGATATTAAGCGAGTCTCCTTCCAGAATGAGATTTTGGATATTATGAGTCTGAGAAATTCTAAGGCCCCATAAAGTGGATAATGCTTCAGCAAAATGATTAGTTTGTATTCCCATTTTACCAGCATAAGCAGCAACCAAACTGCCTTTATGATCCCGGATCACTCCTCCCCCAGCTGCAATTCTAGGGTTACCCTTAGAGGCCCCATCAAAGTTCAACTTACACCAGTTGAGATCAGGAGGATGCCAGTGTATCAAAGATCTATCAATATTATTACTTGAATTATTTTAGATATTGTCAGCTCTAATCTTCCATTGGGACAAGATATGCTCTTCATTTTCTGGATAACTCTTGTTCTTGGGGGGTTTAAATCTAGCAATATTCTCTTTAATAGCAGTAGAAATTTTCCCAATATAGAGCTTATAATTGTGTTTACTATTTATAAAGATGATATCATTTCTATCTTTCCATATCCTCCAAATAATATGAGGCATTACCAAATTCCAGAGCCTTCTCACAACACAATGTTTATAGGGTGGGCTCCATTGGGTCCAGAGCTGACTGAAGTCCTTCGGAACCACCCAGGAAGCTTTAAAATTAGAGAGGGAAAAACTCCACATTTTGGTAGCATATTCACAATGGATAAGCAAATGACTGATATCCTCATAGTCTTTTTTACACAGATGACACCTATTAGGCATTATAAAACCTTTTCTTATTAGGTTGTCAGTGGTAAGAATTCTTCCCCTGAGAGCAAGCCAAAATAAAAAGTTAATTTTAGGTGTTAGCTCGTTCATCCAAATTCTACTCCATTTAAACTCAGTTTGACTATTGTCGAAGAAAGTATTATAACTCATTTTAACAGAGTAGTTCCCATCAAAATAATTGCTCCAAACCAACTCATCCATAACTTCCAGCTGACTTAAGGGGATAAGGTCCAACTGATCTTGCACGGAGGAAATAGTTTGGATCAGATCATCTCTTTCCACAGAAAGCTTTTTCCATTTCTTTTTGTTACCCTTTCTTTCAATATAATCCTTGATTCTAGTCCCATACTTGCTTACAGGACTATCTTTGACTACACCAAATCTGTCCATAAGGTTGCAATTAAACCAATTATCGTCCTAGAATTTTATATCACAACCATCTCCCACTTTCCACTTACTTCCTTGTTTTATGAAATTTCTGCTCTTCACTAAGTTATTCTAAAAAATGGAACCATAAGGAAGATGCTCATCTTGAATAAAATAAAAGACAACTTGTTGATTAAGGTATTTAGCCTTAATTAATTCTATCCAGGGTTGCTTCTCAGATAGCATTCTCTAGCCCATTTTCACAATAAGAGCCTCATTCATTTTCTTGATGTATTTTATGCCCAGGCCTCCTATATATTTTGGAGTACAAACCTTATCCCAAGCAACTAAGTGATATTTAAACTTCTCCTCCATTCCCTGCCATAAGAAGTTTTTTTGAATCCTCTCAATTTTTTCTCTGAAGGCAGAAGCGATCTTATATAGAGACATGATATGGATAGGCAGATTTTGAAGAGTTCTTTTTATGAGCAGGCATTTACTAGCACTAGAAAGAATGGCTCCTTTCCATCCAGCCATTTTTTTTGAAATCTCGCCAACAGATCATTCCACACCTTGGTAGAAAATTTTTTAGTGCCAAGAGGGAGTCCTAAGTAAGTGGCTGGAAGTGCACTTATTTTACATCCCATAATTTTTGCAATTTTAAGCTGTCTTTCCTCAGGAGTATTGAAGAAGAAAATGGAGCTTTTATCATAATTGATCTCTTGCCCAGAAGTAGCTTCGTAAAGTTACAGAAAATCCTTGGTAGCCTTATCTTCAAGGATGGATGCCATTAAGAGAAGAATTGTATCACCCACAAATTTCTGATGAGAAGCTACTTGACTGATGGAAGTGGGATTTGAACCTTTCAGAAGACCATCAATAACTGCTTTACCAATTGATCTACTAAGACTGTCTGCCATAAGAATGAAGAGCAGGGAGGATATGGGGTCCCCTTGTCTTAGCCCTTTGCTACTTGTGAAAAAGCCCACCAGCTCACCATTAACCACCACTGAGAATCTGACTGTAGTGATGTAAGCCTTAATAATTTTTCTAAATTTAGCAGGAAAACCAAATTTAATTAAAAATTTGTCTAGAAAAACCCAAGAGACCTTGTCAAAGGCTTTATTCATATCAAGCTTAAGGACCATATTCACTTTTTTATTATTTTCCATAGAGTGTATGGTCTCATGTACCATAATCACTCCATCTTGGATAATCCCGCCTTTAATGAATCCACTCTGCTGTCTTGAGATTAAATCATTCATAATAAATTGATTCATGGTAGCAATGATTTTGGTAGAAATTCTATAGATAACATTCACAAGGCTGATGGGTCTGAAGTCTTTGAAGTCCTTAGCATCCATTTTTTTTTGGAGCAAGCACAATGTGGGTGTTATTCAGCTCTTTCAAAAGGTCCCCAGTTCTATAGAATTCATTCATCACTATGAGAAGATCATCTGAACATATTTCCCAAAATTTTTGAAAAAAGTTAATAGAAAAGCGATCCGGGCCCGGAGCCTTGTCGCCTTCTAAAGTAAACACAGCTTTTTGTAGTTCTTCAAGTGTGACAGCTTTAGTGATATCTTTAAATATCTGCTCCTCAATTTTGTCTTGGGGAATAGCCTCCGACATGAAAGAAATTGCCTCATCAACAATGATATTCCTCTCATTAAGAAGTTTTTTATAGAAATTGAGAGCTTCCTCTTTGATGCTATTGGAATCTTTTATAATAGTGCCATTACTTTTAGCCACTTCCATAATCCTATTACAAGCTCTGTGCTTCAAAGTGGTCATATGAAAAAACTTCGTATTTCTATCTCCTCCTTTTAGCCAGATAGCCCTAGATTTTAGTCTCCATAAGGATTCTTCTCTGCTACAAATTGTATGCAGCTCTGCAAGAATGTTCTTTTCCTTAGTTTGGTCTTCAAAAGATCTCCCCATTGTATTCATTTTGATTTCCAGATCTTGGAGCTTTTGTTTTAACTTTTTTTTTTCAAACACATTACCAAAAACTCTTTTATTCCAAATTTTAACTTGTTTTTTTAACATTTTTGAGCTTCTGAATCAATCTAAATTGAGCAGTGCCTTCACCATTCCAAACCCACCACTCTTTAATTTTGTCATAAATGTCATCATGCTCCATCCACATATTTTCAAATTTGAATGAGCTTCTGATGGGCTTAGTCCAATTGAGAAGATTTAAGGCAATCGGATTGTGGTCCGATCCAATTCTGGGTAGGGAAGAGAGGTGGAAGTCCTAACTGAGAATCCAACTAGCAGAAATTAGGGCTCTATCTAGTCTAACTTGGATAAGATATTTTCCCAACCTTCTGTTGTTCCAGGTGTATTTATTCCCATGGAGATCCACATCCAAGAGATTAAGATCAACAACAAAATCTGCAAATTCCTCCATACCTGTGGAAAAGTTGGAGATTCCTCCATATTTTTCACTTGGGTTTAGAGGAGAATTAAAGTCACCCATGATAAGCTAGTTGGCTGTAGTATGATGGGTTCTAAAGATCTTAAGATCAGTCCAAAGTTTACGTCTCCCACTAACCGTATTAGGGGCATAGATATTAGAAAGGATCCATTCACCATTGTTCTCAATAGCATGAAATTTAATAGCAAGATGATTAGTGCTAGCATTAAGAATCATACCAGTATAGTGTCTTTTATCCTAAAGAGTAGTCAGACCTCCAGAGGCTCCCTGAGAGTCCACCGCAGCCATGTCAGAGTTTTCCCAGAATTTTTTTTTACTAATTTCAAGGATCTTAGCTTTCATCTTAGTTTCCTGCAAAATCAAAATACTAGGACTACTAGAATCCCATAAATCCTTAATGATTATCTGTTTGGAGTTTCTGTTTAGTCCTCAGATGTTCCAAGAGATAATCTTCATTTAATAGGAATGGGAGCTGGTATTGCTTGATGGCTCAATTGATGTTGAGTTCCATCTGCAATGTCTTTCTCTGTTCTCTTGGATCTAAGAGTCTTTTTTGAGGGCCTTCCTCTTTTAGAACTACTTCCAAAATCTACTAGTCTTCTAGCAGAAGATCTAGTAGTTCTGGATGTTGAAGTTTCCCAATTGTCAATTTTCTTTTTCTTTTCATTGTATAGCGATTCTGGGATCATTTCAAATCCTTTCATTCTTTTTTTTGAAATGACCTCTATAAATCTAGAAGTTAGTTCCTCATCTTCTTTAAATGGAGTTACTTCTCCCTCCTCTTTCTCTTTCTTCTTACTATCAATCAAGTGTAGATCTGCCGATCTGTTGCTGAAGCAAGAGTTTCCCTTTGTGGTTGAGATTTTACTTTCACCCCTTGGAGTGTGTAATGCTTCTTCTGAACTCATGTTGTTCTTCTCCGACATTTCCTCAATGATGTCCAGAGAATTATCTATCTCGGCTTCCTTAGTGCCATTTGGGAGTTCCAAAGTCTGAGCTAGATCCTTAGGAATGATATTCACCTTTGCAGTTCCTTCTTGTTCGTCCACCTCCATAGTCACCTTTACTAGATTTTGCATTTCTAAGTCCTCTTTGTTTCTGATTGGTGCTCCATGCAAAGCTGCCACTCGGGTTTTAAGATGCCAAACTAGGGGTTTCCTTATTGAAGTTCTAAACCCCCCCTTTTCTCCTTTTTATTGTAGTTCAACTCAGGCTGGTTAGGGGCTTTTTCTTCTCTCCGACTTTCACTGTCTAGACCCTTGCTTTCCTTTGTCATTTCTAAAACACCCTCAAGTTGTTATTTCATTTTTTGTTTATCCTCCTCTGTAGAGATCTCTTTATTAGGCCATTATTTGGTGAAGTTTCCTATACGATGACATTACTTACACCTTAAATGAAAGGTTTCAAATTCAATTTTTTGGGTCCACATTCCATACTTAGATTTCAAGATGATGTGCTCTGGTAACTCCTACTCCATTTCAGAAGAAATGCAGAATCAAGAAAAATCAAGTCTGGATCTGTTTCTCATGGGTCTGTCTAGCCCAATTGAAACACCTATGGATTTAGCAATGTTTAGCAAGATTTCATCATCCCAAAATTGCAACAGTAGCCCAGGGAGTCTACACCAGATTGGAATGGTGTTTATATTTTCAATGTTCGGGTCAAACCCTGGATACCATTTTTTTAAAAAGAGACCCATATTACCCAACCACCATGGTCCTCCCAGAAGCACCGATTCCAAATCAGTATGTTGATTAAATTTTTCCAGAAAAAAACCCCGTGGCATGATGGTAATACTTAGATCCCCCTTAGGTTTCCACTTTCTAAGAGCCCATTTTCTAATAAAATCAATATTAGGTCTGGAGCCTAGAAACTTACCAACAAGGGAGAGATTTGCTTTGTCCAAAGCCCTATTTATGCAGCCATCTGGGACCATTAGACAGGTAGCACCTTCATTGTCCTTTTCCCACATGAACTGTTCTCTTTTAGTCGATTGTGGACCCACTTTTCTGTTAGGGTTTTAGAGAATCTTGTTCCAAGCCAAAGGTGTGGATCCCAGCGTGTCCACTTTTTCAGTTTATAGCTTTTCATCCATCTGATTCTTGTCAGTAAGTAGCCTCCTCTCAACTATTATTTGCCTAGAACCTTCGTCGCTATCTCCATCGCTCGCTGTAACATTCTATATCTTATGTATTATGTTATGCATGTACCCTACAGTATGAAAAAAAAACTTCACTCTCTAGATTCGAAGAAAAATTTAATGTAATGTGGTTTGATTCTTTGAAAAATAGTAAATCAATCCCTATTGCTAAGGTCAAGGTCCCATCCTTATGGTTTGATTTAGGTTCAGTTGATCCTTTTAAAAATTAAAATTGTTGTAAAGTCACTAAATCACTTACATTATTCTTATTCGGTTGCATAGATGAACTCATAACTTTTTTGGGAGATTATTGCTTGATAATTAATATTTGTATGATAAGATAGTTGAGTATAACTTATATCAGAATTGGTGATAAATTTATACCAGTCATTGTGAAAGACTAGGAAACTCTAGAATTATATATATATATGTATGTATGTATGTATGTATGTATGTATGTATGTATGTATATGTATATGTATGCATGATCAAGTTTCAATCATGGCCTCACTTTCTTATGGATCTTATTACGACTAATTGAAATAGGAAATATCGCAATTGGATGTGATGTATTAAATATTATACAAGACTATATGATGAGTTATGATGTATATTCTGTTTAAATTCACACAAGTTATAACTTAGGGATATATGATGAAAAGGCTTATACCTTGATAAGGAATTATTGGACTAACAAGAAATATAAGTGTTGAAGAAGTTATGTTATGAAATCCTGTTGGCTAAATAATAATATTATAGTGATGTAAGTATGGGCTTACATGGCTGTAATATTACTATTCCATCTTGACTCCTTGTGAGTTGATTGTAATTTGAAATGTTAAATGGATTAGATTGTGATTTTAGACTCCCATGGATGGAATAATATTAATACAGTGATATAAGTATGGGCTTATATAATGATATTAATATGATTCCAGTTTTAGGCATATTTGAGTACATACTTATGTAAAAAAAATTAATCAGCTAAGTTTGATAGTTGTAGATATTTTGATGAATAAGGTTGACTACTTGCATGTGCACCTTACTTGTATGCAGTGACTCGTTTGGAGTAAGTGCAGTTGTGTTATTATATTTTATATGTTGGTTGATCATTATTGTATGGTTTTAATATTGTTGATTTGCTGGGTTGAAGTGGCAGACCATTGTGTGATATAATTACATAGGAAAATGAAATATGTAAATGTAACCTAAAGAAATTTTTTCCTTTAGTGAAATATTAAATGGTTTAAGGTGTAATTGAGGGTAAGGATTATTCATGCCAGTTTATATCAAACTGACCGTGATTCCATCATGCAGGTTAAGATGATCATCAAGTTGTTAAGAAGGAATTAGTTGGCTTGATTTCACTGGTCGCACTTTCTTCATTAATGAAAGGATTGTAACCCTCTTACTTTATGGAAAATACACAATATGAACTTATGAATAGATCAGGAAATATGAAAATGAAGGGTTAGCAAAAAAGAACTGTAGTGATAAAACGAATGGAATCTATTTGATATGGTACCTTGGATATCAACAATGAATGGATGACGACGTGATAAATATGTATGACGTATTCAGTTGAATATGAACTTGAATTTAATAAGATGATTTGTATTAAATGAGAAAGTTCTTTTGATACTTTTGTTGTGAAATCATTAATGTATTGTTGGCAAACACCAAATTATTGAGAGTTGATATTATCATGTGTAGCTAAGAAGTATTTATCTTGTGTTTAATGTACGTATTAATTTTTATATAATTATACATGAGATACTGATTTAGGCATTGTAGAACTAATATTCCATAGATCTCTTGCAGTTACAAAAGAGATTCTTATAATCATATAGTGGGAATATATATATATATATATATATATAGGTATATGTGTCCCTCTATGAATGATCACAAAATGTCCTTTGATTATATGATTGAATTGTTAAAATAATTACATTGCTTTTCTTAAGTACCTACATAAGATAAAGAAATGGAACTTAAGGAGTGATTGTATGTAAAATTTTACATTGTATTTAACCAAAATTAAGGGCACTATTTAATAAGATAACAAAGTACCTTAATACGAAAGTTAGAGTATCCATGAATTAACGTTATGAACAAGACTTGGAAATTGCAAATATAAGTTGTACCACATTTATTAAGGGTTAAAAGGGACCCATTAAATTATCTAAGAGACTATAGTCTATTAAGGGAGCTGTCATCTATTTGGTGGATAACGTGATGCTAGGTAATTGCTTATATCAGCCAAATATTAAGTACATAATGATGTCTTAGTAAATACGCTCACGGGAAAGGTACCTAATAGTAATAAGGAATGTTTTGCTGACTAGTTAAGGACCAGATGTACGTTGATAAAGTTGTTTCCATCCATAACAACATTATATAAGATAAGATGTTATCAATATGATGGATTACTTGCTTTCTCCATAGCATAAAATAGTGCATTGATATAATATAAGATTGTTGGTATTTTAATAAAGAAAATATGTTTACCTTCATGATAAGAAGATGATACATATGTATGTATGTCAGAAACGGTTTGATTTAAGGTGCATAGGTTTCACTTAAACAACAGAAACCAATAGAATAGAATAAATCTTATAAAAAGGGGGCTCATATAAAAGATTCAGTATGTCCTAAATGATGAGTGCTTGTGTAGCTTTGCATGATTTCATATAGGAGTAAGAACAACAGTAATGATTGTTTACTCCTTGATAATGTGATACATTCTTTTCTACAGTTTGAAATTGAATCATTAATTATAGTAAGATTGGGAATACAAATCTAAAGAAGCCATCTAACTTATATCTGGAATAGATAGGTATAAATGAGTATTATTGGAACTACATTTGACCTATTGTGATAATATGATACAGGACCCTAGATACACTTCATTAGTGATGAAAGAGTCTTAGAGTCTAGAATAACCTGTCATGTTTGAATATCATGTTGCAATCTAGGACCCTTGACAGGTCAACTCACTGCAGCCACTACGAGGTCATATCCTTTAAATGACTTTGGTTATTATTTGAATATTGTCACCTAGTAGCTATACTAGGTAGCCTTATCAATACTCTGAATTGTGACATGGTAGTGCATTAAGTACAAGCCTTGTTAGAGTTACAAGGGCGGATTGAACCTCCTGGATACATACCTAGTACCAACATATGATGGCTATCATAAGGGAAGTGGTCTAGTAATGATGTGAATCATTTGTAGAAAATTTATTTCCCATAGGCATCCTATGATGACATATAGGTACGTTTGCTTGCAGGTTAATCTGGGTTTGTACTGTGTACAAGACTTGTAGCTTTTTACAACATCATTTCTTGTTAATCCATATAACATAATAAGTGATTAAGGTGAGATGAAAAATTCCTAATGACGAGTGCATCGTCATGGAATTGAGTATGGCATACATGAATGTAAAACTTTGTGTAAAGTAGTGTAAGGTACTAATTACACTGTCATAATTTTCACTATGATCTAAGCTGTGAGATGTATGTGGAATTCATAGGTGGAACCCAGGTAGACACTTAGAAATCTTCACTTAAATATCATATCCTAATAAAGCAAAGCCAATGGATAATTTTGATGTATTGGCTTGTAAAGAGCATTTAGGGAGAGTGAATAGGTTCATTATTCCCTCATGCAACTACACATGGTTTATGCCAGTTATCAAAAATGTATTACATTAAGGTTTATGTTGGATTTAAATAAATGGGTATTTAAATCGAGATGCATAAAGTAAGACTTAATATATAAAAATAAATAAATAAAATAAATTCCCTAGATGTGAGGTGACAAAAAGTGGTTCTTACACATGTAATCAATATGAACATAGATTTATAGATTGTAGATATCATAATATTATCGATTCATCGTGGAGAAATGAAATGAATGCTCAATTCAACAATAAAAGCATAATTTTTTTTTGCAACTTTAAATAGAGAGGATATATTGCAAGGTATTGTAAGATGAGAAATATGAGGAAGAACGCTCAATAAAAAAATCTGAACACCATGAAGTCAGACCCTATGAATGAGGTAAAGGAGGAATAAAATACTAAAGTAGAAGAATCCTTGATAAAGCATAAATTTTTGCTACAACTTTAAATAGAGAAAATATTGTTACCTTCAAGATAAGAAGATGATACATATGCATGTATATCAAACTTGGTTTGATTTAAGGTGAAGAGGTTTCACTTAAACAACATGAACCGATATAATTGAATAAGTCTTATAAAAAAGGGGGTAAATAGAAAAGATTCAGTATGTCCTAAATGATGAGTGATTGTGTAGCTTTGCATGATTGCATATAGGAGTAAGAACAACATTAATGGTTGTTTACTCCTTGATAATGTGATACATTCTTTTATGCAGTTTGAAATTGAATCATTAATTATAGTAAGATTGGGAATACATATCTAAAAAAATTATCTAACTTATATCTGGAACAGATAGGTATAAATGAGTATTATTAGAACTACATTTGACTTATTGTGATATTATGAGACATGACCCTAGACATGCTTCATTAGTGATGAAAGAATCTTGGAGTCTAGAATATGGTGTCATGTTTAAATACCATGTTCTAATCTAGGACCCTTGAAAGCCAACTCACTGCAACCACTACGAGGTTGTATCTGTTAAATGACTTTGGTTATTATTTGAATACTATTGCCTAGTAGCTATACTGAGTAGCCTTTTCAAGACTCTAAATTGTGACATGGTATTACATGAAGTATAAGCCTTGTTAGAGTTACAAGGGTGGATTAATCCTCCTAAATACGTACCCAATTCCAACACATGATGGTTATGAGAAGGGAAGTGGTCTAGTAATGATACAAATCATTCAGAGACACTTTCTTTCCCATAGGCATCCTATGATGACATGGAGGTATGTCTTCTTACAAGTTAATCCATATTTGTACCTTGTACATGACTTGAAGTTATTTACAACACCATTTCTTGTTAATCCATATAACTGAATAAGTGATCAAGGTGAGATGAAAAATTCCTAATGACGAGTGTGTTGTCATGGACTTAAGCATGGAATACACGACTCTGAAACTTTGTAAAAAGTAGTGTAAGTTGTTGATTACATTTTCATAATTTTCACTATGATCTAAGTTGTGAGATGCCTTTGGAATTCATATGTGGAACCCAGGTAGACACTTAGAAATCTTCACTTAAATATCATATCCTAATATAGTAAAAGTAAAGGATACATTTGATGTATTGGCTCGTACAGAGTGTTGAGGGAGAGTGAATAGGTTCATTATTCCCTTATGTAATTGCACATGGTTTATGGTAGTTATCGGAAATAAATTGCATTAAGGTTTATGTTGGATTTAAATATATGGGTATTTGAACCGAGAAGCATAAAGTAAGACTAAATATTAAAAATAATTCCTTGGATGTGAGGTGAAAAAAAGTGGTTGTTGCATTTTGGTATCAGAGATGAAGGTTGCAACTCTTGGACCTAATGAGTCCTTACACTTAGTAAATTCTTATTTTTATTAATAAAATAAAATAAAGGAAGGATGTATTATGGATAGTGAACCAGATCAAACTAAGCTCTGGGTTCAGGGGTAAATGAGTTAGATAATACTCTAACATTCCTTTGTGACACACTAAAATAGATAGATGTGTGGAGCAACTGGTAAGTGTGAATATTATCAGTGAAGGAAAACAACTTAGGTTGAATGATGATGATCAACAGAGGGTAACTTGATTGATCGAACATGTCTTATCACATATTTGGAACTTAAAATCCAAAATAAAATGAAAGACCCACATAGGGTACATAGAGTAGATAGGAAATAACTATCTACTAGAATAAAATATGCAACAAATGTTGATTCAAAAAGAGTAAAAGAAGAATAAGAGCATTGGCTCGTCTTCACCACTAACCTTCAAGAAGAAGGGTAAGCAAGAGAAAGAGGAATAACCTAAAATGATCAAGGGTCTGTAATCTTGAGAGAATAAGACTACCAAATTTATTATAGAATATTAGTGCCTTGACAAAGACAAGGAATGAATAAATAATTGTTGAGGGTAAAACTTTTATTCTCAGACCTAGAGTAGAGATGATACTAGTTTATGTGAATATGAAGAATATTCTTTTTAAAAATTTACTTTCCATTTCTTGATAATGCTGAGATCACAGGTTGAAAATCGTATGTTTAGGATTAGTACAAGGTACTAAGACCTAACATGTTGATAATAGTGGATCAAGATACAAATCATATCTAAACTTAGATATACAACTATGTTAAGATTAGAAAAAGATAATAAAAGGACTGGCTGAATTTAATTGACTATGTTTTATTGATTGATTTTTGTTACCCGGATATGATGTGAGGGTGATTTAGATATAGTTCAAGGTATATAAACCTTGACATAATGATTATTTCAGGTGATATAAGCCTCTATGAATGAGTTTTTCAAAGGTATAGTTTGCCAAACCCTTATAAGTTGTGAACTATGGTCCTATATTAAGGCTTAGTAAATAAAATAAATTTTTGAATTCGCCAAAGTAGCCAATGAAATTTGGGAAAAATCGTATACAATTTGAAAAGATTTTATAAGAGGTTCTTGCTCTAAAATCTCTGTGATAAAATTCCCTGAGAGTATAGTTTGGTCCTCTACTCAATAGTGATAAGAGGATTCAAATTCATGAAATTGAAGGAATTGGGAACTATTTGAATCACTACCAACCCTTTGTGTAAGACTAGAGAATATGTATAACATATTTGGATATTACCTTGCTCTTGACAAAACATTTCTGAGTTTGAGATGAAAATAAAAAGATGATACCCTGTCATATTATTCAAGGGGTACCTTGAAAGACAGTTATTAAATATTTTCTTACATGCTCTTATCCTGAAATGATAATTAAGGACTTTGTATGTGAGTAGAGTGGACTCTTGACTAACGGAAAGGAAAAAATTGATGATGAAATTTGGTGCCAAGGTAAATTTGGAAAATTTTGTAAATAAAATTATGATTAGGGACTTCTTAAATTGCAAAAAAAATTATGTTAAAAATAAAAGAAATAAGTTGTAATTTGTGATAAAGAATTTGGAAATTCCTTATCATATGATAAGAGTTTTGTTTAATCAATGAAATAATGTAATTCATGATGACTTTAACATTTCTTAACCTTAGTATGAAATTTGGAATACATGTTTAAGTTCATATTGAAACCTAAGATGTAGCAATTTATTTGGGCTTTTAGCTGAAAAAGCAAGGGACCTGACAAAAGTTTTGGGACAAGGAAAAGTTCTAAACAATGATTTCCTAAATTAATTTATGTTTTTATAGCTCTATTTTGACTACCTAATACAAATATTAATTATTATTATCTGGTATGCTGAACTGGAATGATAAAATTGATTTCATATTTTCTAGTATGTGATAGTTTTTTATAGTTGAATGACAATTACAGTTAATAAAATTGATTTGGGATTGACTGAAATATGCAAAATTGCATATACTTGAGGAAATAATGACTTTCCTCCATTATTGACAAACACAATTTTGTGATTGATTATTTTGAATGCAATAATGATTCGTAAATCATCAAAACTATGATTAATTTAAGAGGGGGAGTATGTTACAACCCTCCATGTTATTTTTCCTTCTATACCAAAATGAGTTATGAATTGTTCAATTACTTGTAGAGGCAAGTGGTCGTGTGTCGAATTTAGGATGTGTATGCAGCCATACATTTGCACATGGAAGTATGTATGAATGCGTAGGTGTACATCCAGCACTAATTGGTATCGGTGTTGGGCCTCAAATTATTAGATAAGTATAAGAAGGTGCGTGGGTGCATGAGACCTCATTGAAGTAGGGCGCGTGGGTTGAAGGCATGTAGGGAAGGGTTCTAACAAGGTTTTGCAGAGCACACGATACATGCGTGCAAGGCAGGACCGGTTTTATACCTAGCCATATTCAGCATCCCAGGCAGCACATGAGAAAATTGTGACCCTTTTGGATAAGGTGCCAGCCAAGTGACTATAGGATCAAAAAGGGAATATTCCATGCATGTGATGGAAGGTTCTAGAAGAACATCATTGCATAGAGTGGAGAGATTGGATGAATGGAGGCATGTTCCAATAGAGGACCACTTGGGCACTTGGTAGCTGATCTGTTACCTCAAAGGGCATGACGGTGAAGGTAGGAAAGTTATATATTGAGGTGTGTGGGTAGCAAGAAAGATTTATAGAAGTAAGAACTAGAGAGTGTGAAGAGATAGAGGCATATACATGGAGTCATCCTAAGAGAGTAGTGCGTTGGAAAAGAGGTGAACCTCTGCAGAGATCTCATGGATGATTCTATGGGTTAGGATTAGGGAAATTGAAGACTGATGGCAAACTTAGAGGAATGGGTTTGTATTCTCCTTTGTAATATGATGGGCATAGTGTAGTTCTGATGCATGACTTGGATCTGCATTTTTATATAAAGTTTTGTAATGGTTTCATGGAATGTAATGTGGGTTATTGAACATGTCACGTGCATGTCATGTGCATAGCTGGTATAGGAAGTATGAACCCATCAGATGGTGGTAGACTACACCGCATTGAAGAATGAATTCCTAGTAGAGTTCCATATCCTTGAGTTTGATTAGAAGAGCATCAGCGTTATGAAGGAGATCCAACAGGGAATGGTAGAGAGTGTGTGGGAGTATGACACATGTTTCAAGACTCTCTTATCTATACTATCAGATGAAATTCATCCTTCTCAACAAGCTTGATCAGATCAAATTCATCCTTCTCAACATGCTTAATGCTTTATTGGAGGGTTGATAACACCATTTAGAAGGCACTGTCACATAAGACTTTCATAGAACTGCGTAAGGCATTGGAAGCTGCCCTACGTGCTAAAGTTGTTGAGAGCATTGATACTAGTGTTAGTCCTTTTCTTGAGGCTCAAATTGCTACAATGGCCAAGCAGTTGGAGAAGTTGTCTGCAAACTCAGCGCATGAGGTTCGTAGCAGTAGACTGTGAAATTTTCCATGGGTATCATGATGCAAATATATTCCCTCTACTACAACACACAATCCACAAGAATTTTTCTTGATATTGTAATATTTGTACCTCTATGACCCATGATACCAAGATTACAGACTGATTGATTATATCCATGATGTTATTGATCTTAGTGTGTGCCAGACTAGCCTTGCAAGCAATTCCAAGGATGATGACCATCGTTATGAAGGGCGTGCAGATGGAGGAGCATGTGGAAGAAGTTTTCACGGAGGATTTCATGGTCGTAGTAACTGCGGTGGAGGATGAAGTGAATTCCCATGAGGAACCTGTTATAAATGTGGATCTACAGAGCATTACAAACGTGAGTGTCCTGATATGTTACAATGCTCATGGTGCAGAAAGAAACATAAGTACAAAGAATTTCTTGAGCTCTATGAACATATGAACAAGAAGCATTGGAAACACAAAGGTGCTGGGATGGTGAGCATCAAGAAGTCTGATTCACAGTGGATTCCAAGAGTGGCGCATGAGTCAGGACTAGAACCTATACTAGTGATGATGCAAGCAAAGGTTGTGTGTGTTAGGGATATGCCAAGATAAAGGAAACTAGTTTCAAGATATGAAGTAGTACATGGAAAGTATCTAGAACCTTTTCATCATAAGGAGGTGTACCAAGAGACTATGGATGTGATTTGGAGTTTCCAAGGGGAGATCCAATGTCTAAAGAAGCAATCAAAGTAGTTGGAGAAAAGGAAGAATGTCGGCGATCCAAAGGATGACCTCAATGAGGTCAAGGAAGTATGTAGAATGTTAAGGAAAGATAATATTATTCCCTTGCTAGGATAATGGATGAGAGAGAATGTACCAAACACCTTAGTAAAGCGTGAAAGGCATGTTTTGCATGTAAAACTTCCTCCTCACATCATTGACTATGATAAGGAGATTACTTTGAATGCAGTTGTTGATGGATGGCCTCTGAGTAATATCCTCATCGACATGGGAGTGGAGGTCAATTTTTTTTACCTTAGATTCCTGACATCAAATGGGAAGGTCCGCATTATAGCCATCTTCAAATGTGTTGTATATGGAAAACAAGACTAAAGAAATGCCCATTAGAGTCCTAAAGGATGCAGTTATCACCATTCAAGAGGCCAAGTTCACTAGAGACTTCGAAGTCTTGGTGCTCACCTAGGCAAACAAATTTCTTGTGTTGCTTAGGTGCCCATGGTGTTACAAGAATAATTTCAATCTATGGTTCAACAAGGGGTAAACCAGATTTGAGAACAAGGAAGAAAGGGTGATTATCCCCTTAACATATGGGAAGTTAACACCCTATATTGATCCCTTGGGAGAATAATTCCTTGATAGAATCTATGTGTGCTCTATCAGAGATCTTGATATAATTCATCTGACGGATGGAGTCACCCAGTTTGATGATGCTCAATCCTTGAGTGATACCACTATTATGTCATGTGAAAATTAGGCGTATGGGACTTATGAGTTGAATGGGAGACAATTAAGAAGATTTGTAATACAGGTAACAAAGGTGCACTCAATCAAGTGCCTAGGAGGAAATAATTTTCTAAGTTACTATAGGGGACTATATCCTAAAATTTTCTTCTGGGAAATGGAGGCTCAGTGGAAAAATGAGGATGAGAGAAGGGGAATTCTCAATTATAACCTACTCAAAACTGTAGTGCATTGGTAGGCTACACATTGAGAGAGCTTCCTAAGATGGTGCAAAGTAAGAATTATATTCTCTATAAGGTTATCTAGGAGTAACGCGCCCATGGTCATACAAGACTACCATGGTAAAGAGACTACCTCATTTCATATCCAAGCGTGTGAGAAGGTTTTGATGGGAAGCACAGAAGCATTACCGCATTCATTATGGATGCATAAGTTGTATTCCACCTTACAAGGCTATGATAATGTATGGTATATTCATTCAGAGATGTGTCATCAAATAGGTGATTGGAAGGAGTTGGCAGTTGATCTCACTCAAGCTTTCGAGTATAGGAGTACCAAGCCATCAATAGATAGGGTGTTACAAGTAATCAAGTGCCTCACTATGAGAGATAGTGCTATGGTGGAGGATAGGCTACTAGAATTATTGGGTGAGTAGTATTTGGAGACGTGCCTCAATGAAGAAGAATAAGAGGAAGTACAGCTTGAGCGCGCGTACATGGAAAAATAGAAAGGAAAGATGGTTTATGTAGTAGATGGTGAAGTAATGGAAAATTTCAATGCTAACCATTCTGAAGGTACATGTGAATTCATAGATATATCTGATGAGCAAGCACGTGCCTACCATGAGCCCTTGAAAACAAAGAAGGTTAATATTGGGACGGAGACAGAACCTAAGGAAGCTATCATTAGGGACTATTGGTCAGAAAAATAAGTTTCAAAGGTCATTGATCTGTTGTGCGAGTTCCAGGATTTCTTCCCTCGTGGGTACCATGAACTCAAATGCATTCACCATTCCTTAGGGGAGATGAAGATCAAGTTGAAGGAAGGTACACTCCTGATTCAGAAGAGGCATTATCGGATGAATCCAAATTTGTGCGTATGGGTCATGGAAGAAATAGACAATATGATAGCATATGATATCATTGAGGCAATGGAAGAATTAGAATAGATAATCCCAATGGTTATCAGTATCAAGAAGTATGGAAGGATAATAATTTGTGTTGACTACAGGGATCTCAATGCAGTACGTGTCATCGATCCTTTCCCAACCCCCTTTACTGAAGAAATTTTGAAGGGAGTAGCCGGGAAGTCTACTCTTTCACGAATGGGTTCTTAGGGTATCATCAAGTTAGGATTGCAAAGGAAGACCATAGAAAGAAAAATTTTGCCACTGAATGGGGAATTTTTTCCTACACGGTTATGCCTTTTGGATTGAAGAATGCGCCTGCTATGTTCTCGCGCATTGTGATACAAGCATTTTAAGACTTCATCCATAAGTTTCTTCAATTTTACCTGGATGACTAGATTGTGTATGGATTGATGAAAGACCAATATGACAATTTGAGACTGATGTTTGAGAGATCTCGAAAATTAAGGATATCCCTCAACATTAAGAAATGTGTCTTTGATACTCCATTTGGAACCCTATTAGGACACATTATATGCAAAGAAGGCTTATTAGTGGATCTCGCCAAAGTTGTAGTTATTGTGGGATTAGGGGAGCCTACTAATCAAAGCACAGTGCATGGATTCTTTGGGCATATAGGGTATTACAAGAAATTCAACAAGGGGTATGCCAAGATTGCCGTGCCCTTGGAGGAATTGCTAAAACACAAGAGTTCCTTTCATTGGAGAGAAGCACACCAGAAGGAATTTGACACTTTGAAGGATAGGCTTGTCACGGCACCCAGAATAAATTTTACTTCTTAGTATAAGCCTTTCCATGTGCATGTTGATGCGTCAGGAATAACTATGGGAGCAGTACTAGCACAACCTAGTGAGGGAATTATTCATCATCCCTTGTGTTTTTCCAGTAGAAATTTGATAGTAGAAATTTGACGGTAGCAATACAGAATTACACAACTACTAAGCGCGAAGCATTGTCCATGATCTACAAATTGCACAAGTTCGTGTAGTATATGTTGGAAACACCATTTATATTGTTGTTAATGCAAAATCACAGCACCCCAAATGACCTCTAAATTTTGGTTTTTAAAACATGTCATTTGATGTGATTCGCATAACAATGAGTTTTCCCCAAAAGTGTGGGACTTTGTAAATGGGAAAAATCTCCAGATTAAGGTTGGTTCCTATTCCTTTGTCTAGGTGCATACGTGAAATTTGCAAAGGATTTATTCCTAAACCTAATCTACTATTGCCAAGGAGACAAGGGTGAAAGGAATGCAAGAAATTAAAACTAAGGTAACTAGGTGATACACCAAAGGAATGATGAACATTTATTTTATTGATAGGCATAAACCAAAAAATGCATACAATAATCAAGCAAAGGTAACTAGTTTTGCAATGAAAGACTAGATGAGAGAAATGAAGACAAGAAAAGGTCGAAAATCAGCCACAAACATGTATTATTGATCTAGAGATTTGATACAATGCATTTACAAAATGGCCAAAAGGTAGAAAATGTGTTGCAATCTAATGGAAGGTATGAAACTCCATGAATTTTTTTTCCAGAGGAAAAGGGGAGCTTGCAAAACAGAAGAATGTCCAACCCTTTACAATGAGTCCCGACCCTATTTTTATAGATTCAACATAGAAGGGAGAAAGAGAGAGAAGCAGGAAAAATAGTTTGAAGTTCAACCACCGCTATTAATGCCTCTTAAAAAATTTTCCCCCAAATCTGTCTTGACTGCATCAATTTCTTCTTCAGCACCTTGAAGGAGGAGGAAATGGCGGATCAGATCGAATCCGATCTAGTTGTTGGGAAAAAATAGATCCTGCATTAATGTCCTCAATACATTTCTCCATTTTTTCCCACATAACCTCTCCAAAATTAAATTTTCATATCGTTATGGCATAGACGAGGCTGAGATCTTTCCAATGGTGCCAGATTTATTGGATTTCAAGCCCTGAGTCAAAAGATATGCCCCTTTGAAATTTTTATCGAGTCCGTACAAAAGGGCGGGAAAACCAGTTTGAAAACGGGCCCCCTTTTAAAATGGGACACACGGAGTGCTGACACATGTCTAAGGGTGGACTCTGTATTTTGCTTTTGGAATGGTGCAAGGATGACACATGGTTTCCTCCGTGACCTGCTCAATTTCTTTATGTTTTTTGGCTAAGACATTTGTTTGGCGAGGTTATATATCTAACCAGGGACACGCGGTAGCTTGGCACTTGCTTGGAAACCTCCCTTCAATTCTGATCTTGAATTAGCTCCATTTGGACTCTTGACACCTTCCACTGGTCTATCTCAATGCATTTGACTATTCAACCCCACCTTTGTCCCTTTATAAAACTGGATCCGTGGAGGCTTTGCACTCACTTAAAATTCTGATCAAGATTTTCCTTTGAAGGAGTGTCGGGTTGACACTTGGAAGCCTCTGCAGGTCTTTCAACTTTTCAATGACCTCCCTCTTCTCTTTTCATACCTTGGACTATGGGGCGAGCTAGCGCTCATTTGAGTCTTTGCATTTGGATTCAACTTTAGAGATGCACCACTTGGACACTTGGCAGTGTCCATTGTCTCCTCCATACTTAGTCAATTTTGGACTCATTCTGAACTGTTCCAGAGCCCGAAGACCTCGAACCTTCGTCGTTTCTTCTCTTTGAACCTCTGGTCTCTTTGACATTGTCTCCTCCTGCCCCGACCCTGCTATTCCATTTCTGAGCCTGCCTATAATCTATTTAATGGATTTAAGGCATGGATTCACTCAATAGAGCTGTTTTTGAAATTCTCCTGCACATGGTCATTTGATATTTCATAGGCCCCATCACTTCCATTGTAGAGTCCCCTTGTAACCTGTTTGTAGGATTCGAATGTGATTTCTCTAGTTCTTTCTATGTGGGGTCGTGGCTGATCCAATATTTTGCTTGGGGGAAATATGGATAACAATTGTACAGAGACCACATGGCATCGAAATACTTAGTAAAAAATATCATGCTGCAAGGGCGCATATGCCGTTGGGTCCTCTAATTTCAATATTTTGAGTTCACAATGGTTGTAAAACTAGGAAAGAGAAATTTAGGACCTGACCACTTATCAAGGATTAACTTAGGGGAGGACTCTTAAAGCATTGAGGATACCATACCAGATGCACAACTATTTAGGTTGCGGTGCATGCCCTAAGACTTGGAAGATATCATAGTGTTCTTAAAAATAGGTATGACACCAGAAGGAATAAAGGCTTTGAAGAGAAAGTAGTTAGCAATACATGCCACTCCCTATATATTGATTAGTGGAGACTTATATAAGTTAGGTTTTGATGAGGTTATGCGCCGATGCATATTGGAACATGAACGAGTGGCAATTATGGAAGAAGAACATGGTGGGATTGCAAGAGGACACTATACAATAAATGCTACAGTGTGGAAGATTTTATTAGCAAGGCTTTGGTGGGAAACCATCTACCAGGATTGTATTGAGTTTTGCAAGGCCTGTGACCATTGTCAGTGCCTTGGCAAACCTGGGAAGAGGGGTTAAATTCCCTTGCAACCAATAGAAAGCACTAAATCATTTGAAAAAAGGGCAATCGACTTTGTAGGGTCAATTTTGCCAATCGCACGAAGGACTGGTTCGTATTATATCATCACTTGCACTAATTTCTTGACATGGTGGGAAAAGGTAGTGCCTACAAAGGATTACACAGCAGTGAAAACTGCTATATTTTTATGGGAGAACATAATCAACAAGTATGGTTTTCCTTTAAGTTTAACAAGTAATAGAGGTACACACTTTCTTTATGAAATGGTCAAGATTCTATTTGTAGAATTTATGGTGGCCCATCACGAGACTACCCCTTATCACCCTCAAGCAAATGGAACTACTGAGGAATTTAACAAAATACTAAGTCACACGTTGACTAAGATATGTGACGTTGGAAGACAAGATTGGGATGACAAGGTATCACTCATTCTATGGGCATATAGGACAACCTACAAGAGATTGAACAAGGCCACACCGTTTCAATTGGTGTTTGGCATGGAGGCTATTTTTCCAATTGAATTCATGTTACCATCACTACGTATAGTGTGCACATGAGGGTTAGCTAATTAGCAAGCACTGGAAGAGAATATTGATAATTTTATGTAGTTAGATGAAAGGTGATCACTTTCTAGATGGAGACAGAAGATAAAAAAAGCAAGACAAAAAGCATGGCATGATCATCATATTAAGAACAAGAAGTTTTGTAACACCCTAAACTGTCGTTACTTTCTCCTGAACATACAAGTGTTGATATGTGATTTCTTGTAAAAGGATGTGTTCCTCGATTTAGAAATCATGCTTGATATGTACTGTAATTTCTTTGCAGATTGCAGATCTTGACTGAGTCAGAATATGATTAGACTCTTTTATCTATTTCATTTTGTATCTGAGTTTAATCTGATCTCGGAATAAATTATAGAGTTATCCATCTATAAGATCTAGTCTTGGATCAGTGGAATTGATCCAAGTAATGCTTTAAGTTTGTTCATGATGAATTAAAATCACAGACCTTGAACAGGTTGCAAGGTTTAGCAGCATTTAATAAGCTAGTCAGGAGTATGACTCAGGCTGATCAAGTGAAATGGATTGGTTCCCGATATCGAAGTATATCTGGAAGGTCTCGATCGTGGACCAGGTAATAATTCGGTTACATACGATTCTGCAGCAGAACAGGAAGCTAACCCTGTTCAAGAAGGTATGATATAGGTCTTTTTCTGAGTGTACAGAATGTAGACCTAACTGGAATTATTAAATGGTTAGTAACCTAAGACTAAAACCTAACCTAGGGGTTAGATTAGTTTCAATCTAACCTAGACCTAGGCTATGTGTTAATGTCCTAAGTTAGTATCTATGTTATGGAAGATAGATTAGGTATTAACCTAAATTCTAACCTAAGATACTAACCTAACTATGAGCAAGAATATAAAGGGGCCTATGGAGGGGTGCGAACCATGGGCGGCGTTTTCTATGTTATTAAATGCATGGGATAAGGATGAAGGACAGGTCTTGGCGGAGGTTTTGGGAACGGCTAATCTGAGCCGACGTGGTAGTTCGCCAAAACTGGAAATGGACTTGGGATTTTGTTTGACTATCGCCAATTCTGGCGGTCGGTGGAAGTGGAGTTTTAGCGGGAAAGTTGGTTTAATTGCATTCAATATTCTCGGTAGTCGAGCTCGGAACTCGCGAGAAGGCATGCAAACAGGAAGTTGGTTGGTTTGTTTGGCTTGTCGCAATTTTCGGGTTTCTCTCTGCCTGTTCACTGGTTCTTCGCACCAGTCTTCTTTGTGTTGCATGGCAAGTATGAGATTATCTAGCTCTTTTCTCTGGCAAGGAGAATATATATGCCATGGAGATAGCAAAATTTTGTTGGTCGCTCTAACTTGGAAAAGGAAAAGGAAGTCTGAGCTCTTCCAGTGGTCTGCTTCGGAAATTTGAGCAAAAATCCAGGCATGTTAGGCCCTAACCTTTAAAAATCTTGCTGTCTTTCAAGTGATTTCATTAGAACAACTCTGTTCAAATGTTTTGAGAAAATAGATGATTTTCTATGGAGGTCTTGTTTGATTTTTGGTACTGTATCTCTTCTGGTTCGATTTTTCAATTTCCCCTTGATGGGTGTTTATTAAATTCGAATTGTGGCTCTATTTCTTTGTGTATTCATTCTGGCTTAAATATGTGAGATATATATATATATATATATATATAAAGTATGAATGCTCGGCCTGTTCGGCGAGAGCCCATAGAATATACCTGTGTTAGGTATAGGCCACTGTTATGTTGTCGATTTTTGGTCGCCGTTTCTTGTTGTGGAAACTGTATGAAGGGATACTGATGGATATAGTATGATTGATCAGTTATATTGATCCTTTGGAAGCTCTGTCGTGGTTTTTGATGACAGTGGCTAATGATACTTTTTGGGTTTCGTTTTGTCTTCTAATTTGTTTGGGAACAGGTAACTATTGTGTTACCATAGTCTTTACGACCCAGTGGAAGTTGTTTTCCTTGTTATTGTGGTAACAGGGTTTAACCGTTAACTGTATACAATATTGAGATATTTATATTTTATTTGAACGACTCAGTGGAGTCCTCTGAATGAGTCGTATATTACTATCCACTGCTGAGAATATAGATTCATCCTTGAGTTTTGTTAATTGAATTTCGTGGAAGTCTTGTAGAGGTAACAGGTCTTTTGACCTCTGTTATTTGTAATAAATAATGGATATAGACTCCCTGGGTATGCATTTGCATTTCTTTTGTGTAAGTTGTTCGAGAGTTTTGACGAGGCTCAGTTGAATTCCTTGCTATGAAATGGGTATTTGATTTGCTTACACTTGATTTGTTCTGAATGCTTGCCATAGATGGCATAGAAGGATTCATCAACTAATTTTATCTTACACTGTTGTTGGGTTCCTCGGTTATGGGTATAAACCCGTTAACAGTATGCAATGTGTATATATAGATTTATAATTTTGTAACCTGAACGACTCTGAGGAGTCGATTGAATGATTTATATTTATATTTGAACCGCTGTTCAGGTTGAATATAATTGAATGATGGTAATTGTTGTGCCAGCGACTTAAGGGAATAACATGTATTTCGATCTTTGTTATTTTGATAAGATTCCTTCGCGTCGCAGGGATTTTGTGATACAGATTCTTTAGGTGTATATTTACGTCTTCAATCTGTGTAAAATTGTGTAAAATATTGGCAAGGGTACAGTCGGATTTCTTGTTTTGAATTCAGTAATCGGATTTGCTTGCCTGATTTTTATAAAGCTCCGTTGATGGGGGCTCAGATGATTTATATGAACTCTTGGAAGGTATCCTGTATTGCAACCTATATTGAATCTGATTTTTTTGGGACACTGTCGTTTTGTCACTGTTCCTTGAGTATGAATGATTATCTTGTATCCTGGCTCTGTTGAAGTGAGTCGTGAATACCATACTTAGGTTTACCCTGGTGAGAATAGATATGCTATGTTCCTTTCCGTTTAAATGAGACTGAGCATGTTTCGGAATTACTGTGTGGTCGTCTTGGCATAGTCTTTAGGAAACCTCAAATTGCTTAATGCAATGAAGTCGTTATGCTAAAAGTTCCTTGATTTCAACTTGTGTCGAAAAGCCATACTGTGTATAAAAGGAACTAGTATTGGGCTTAAGGTTGATATATGGGATTGTTGATGTGTTAGCTGCTGTACAGGAGTTTTGCTGTGTTTTATTTCTTGATTTAAAATAGTGATTCTTCCTGTGGCTTGTCGGACTTGTTCGTATACATACTGGATGAATGTTTTCCATAAGTGGAGACGGTACAGTAGTGAACTTGTGTGAAAGGAAGTATGAATGATATGTTTCTTTCTCTTCAGTTATTTAATATTTGTTGATATCTGTCTAATAGTGGGAATTGTTTTGTAACATATTGGTAGAATCACGAATTGTTATGATATTTTCCTTTTTGGATGAATGAAACGATCTGTCCAATGTTGTGATTTTGGATTCAATGATTGTTTGTGCACATTCGTTCCTTGATTCTTAATATTCGATGAAATATTTGAGAAGTGTTTAGGACTATTCTGTAACGATGATAAAGTTACATATTTGTAGACATTTTGGATTACAAAGGCATAGTCTGAATCATGTTTACTTGTTTGGATAATTGATCTCATTTAAACAGGGTGTTTAATGAAAACAATTGATGGATTGCAATTGTTTTAAAAGTTAGTGCTTATCATGCTCAGTTCATCGAACTGACTCATGTTGACTATTTTTGCAGATGGTTGCCGTAAGTGGTAAAAGCAATGCAGATCTGACAGGATGATCAGATTATTTAATTTGTTTCATAATGAATTACAGCTTGATTATATAAATGTACTGTATGTGGAAAGATGTTTCTTTTCCGTTAAGCATTGTATCAAGTATGCTGCTTGCATAAAATGTAATTGTATAATTTTGAAAGAAATGGAAATAAGTGTTTGATACTTATGTGTTGTATTCTATTTCTGATAGTTGACCTTCTTCGGTTTATATACCAGAATGGCAATGATATCTTTGTAAAATTTTGGATGCTTTTGTGATTGACAATGAAAGCTTACAAGAAAATGTGGTTGAATTCATATGAGTGTTTAGCAGATCTTATTGTTCTAGCGAAAGCAATATTGAATTTAAATAATTGTCTTTCTAAAAGATAGGTTAAAAATGAACCTAAGCAGAACGCTAAACAAGCTGGATTAAATTACTAATCCCTAGTCCTGAGTATGACAGGACAATATTAAATTGGATTCTTAATCATTTATATCCTTATACTAATAAGTATGATATAAATTCAGTTAAGAGAACTGATATAAATCAAATGAAGTTCGGATGGCAATCTCATGTGAAGGTTATGAGATATTGTCCAATTCTGTTGTTTAGAAACAGGTGTATTCTAATGACTCCTTGATGAGAGTTTGACCTTAATACCTCTACCATGTAATGGGTTTTATAGAGGAGGGTCGTCTTAAGATGAAGAATCCAGGGATCGGGAAAGGCTAACCTTAGGGAAAAGTCTTTAAAGTAATTTAAACTCAAGTGCGTAACGCATGTTGTTAAGTAGATCTTTTCGAGGCGGATTTAAAGGTTGACGACACAAGTCAACTGCAGGGTTGTACCTCCGAGAAGATTAGGATCTTCTCGAAGTTACAACAATGCAGGAGACTTCTGGCGACACCCTTTGCATTGATCGCTAAGATTTACACTTTGTTTCGCACGAGTTACTCAGGGTCCGATTAAGAACGTGGTCATGTTATAAGGCTGCCTAGGAGATTCGGGGTATCATGACACACTGGTTGAACTGCAAGGTTGAACCAGTATGTCACCATATCCCTAATCCTCGTGGGCATCCATATAACATTATCACCTTGTTAATCTGCCTCCGAGTGATTCAGTTGTGAAAGGAAGGACTGACAGTAGTCAGTGTAAGACATTCTATATAACATAAGAATGGGGTGAAGGGCGTATTCCAGATTGACGAGTATGCCGTTAAGGAATACGAGACATAAACAGTATGTTTCAAATCTTTGGCCAAAGTATCGCAAGCTGCTGATTGCGTTGTCCTAATTCACCTAGTCTAAGGGATGAGATGCCGATGAATAATGGTAACAATTATTCAGTTAGGTTCCTTGGACAGAGCATTCTGAATCCCAGAATAGGGAAGAGAACCGCAAGAGTGAAGTGTTAAGTAAAAACACCAACTCTTTTTACTCATGAATAGATCGGTAGATTACCGAGTCATGGAATGAATAGATCGGAGGTACTCCGAGTCATTACAGCTGCATATGGTTGTCTGTTATATGAATGGTTATTTGGATTTGTGAGTTCTAAATTATGTATTTAGAACCAGAATGCATTTATCAAAAAAAAAAATTGACTTGTTCTATTGTCTAAAATGAGGATGTTACATCTTGGTATCAGAGCTGAAGGTTGCAGCTCTTGGACCTATTGAGTCCATAATCTGATAAAAACCTGAATTTTCTTGTAACAGAAAATGGTTAGAACAAGGGGGAACGTTGCGGGTAATGCTCCACCTGAAGGAGGAGCGGCAACAACCCAGAAACTGGATGAGATCCTTGCTGCCCTGTTGGACACAAGAGATCGCTTAGCTGTACTTGAACAGCAGGTGACGGGAAATGAGGAGGATGAAGAAGCTGATAATAATAATCAGCCACCTCCTGAGGACAACCCCAATATGGGTGTTGATGTTAATGCTGTGAATGCACCTGTCCAACCAGAAAACAAAAAGGCCAGATTGGCAGCAGAACTCACTAATGATATAAAAAGGATAAGTCCACCTAAGTATGATGGCACCACATTAGGAGATGGAGCTGAGAACTGGCTCAGCGAAATGGAGAAGTACTTTGCAATAAGGAACTTCTCAGAGGAAACCAAAGCTATTTGGGGAGCCTATCAGCTTTCACACGAAGCATCTTCGTGGTGGGATAGCCGTAAAGCTGAACTAAACATTGATGAGACCAATATTACTTGGGATCAATTTAAAGGCTATTTTAGGCAACGTTGGCTGCCACAACTTTTCTATGATCAGAAAATGACAGAATTTCAGAACTTAGCTCAAGGGAAGCTAACGGTAACTGAATTCTGGGAGCGGTTTACAAAACTCCTTAAGTATGTACCGCAGTATCAGACTGACGAAAAGTTCAGAATACGGAAATTCATCATGGGATTGAATCCCGTGATAGGGGGAGAGGTCGATGTTCACAGTCCAACCACTATGGAAGGAGTTGTTGAAAAGGCCATTAGGCAAGAACAGAAATTAAAGGCTATTTCTGCTCATAAGGAGGAAGTGCGGAAGAAGACTGCAAACCCTTCTTCAACCTCTCTTGCACCCAGAAAAGGACCGTGGAAAAAGTTTGGAAACAAGAGTAAGTTTCCAGGGGATAACAATAAGAAAGCAGCAGTAAATAAGCCTGCTGGAAATGTAAGGGATAATTTTGTTAAAAATTATAACAATGGGCAGAAGCCCTATGGAGGACAGCGTGACAATTACAAGGCTGGAGGTAATTCTGAGCCTAAGAAGGGACCTGTAGGAGGCTGCTACAATTGTGGCAAGGACCACTATGCTAATCAATGCCCTTTGAAAAAGGATGATCGTAATCAGCAGCATAAGATACATGCTGCAGTAGCAGACAAGCAAGCTGAAAAGCAAGTGACACCTATAGAAGTTCCGGGTAAGTTATTCGGCATACCTGTCACTATTCTTTTTGATACAGGAGCTACTGAATGTTTTATTTCTAATAAACTTGCTTCTAAACTTAAAAGAAAAGCTAGAAAAATGGATAAATCTTGGACTGTAGAGTATGGTAATAACTCTGTTCATACAGTGAGTGAGTGTCTTTTTGGGGCAGTCCTTGATTTACCTAACTTCTCCACGGAAGTTGATCTCTATGTTGCACCTTTGGGATCGTATGATATTGTCATCGGTGTCAATTGGTTAGCTGACCATAAAGCAAAGGTAGATTGCTATGAAAAGAACATAAAATGTTTAGATGATCAGCTAGAATCAGCAGAGATTCAAGGTGTGAAACGGGAAATTTCAGTTAGAAGACTGTCAGCTATGCAGCTTAAAAAGGCTAAAAATAAAGGATGTACCCTTTATGCGGTAAAGATATCTGAATCTTCAGAAGAAGATGATGATTTAATGAAACAGTTCCCTCTTTTACAAGGTTTCAGGGATGTTTTTCCTGAGGAATTACCAGGGTTACCACCCAAGAGAGAATTTGACTTTACCATTGAAATCAAGCCTGGAACGGAACCTATTTCCAAAGCGCCTTATCGGATGACTACTACAGAGTTAGTCGAGCTTAAGGCACAGTTGCATGAACTTTTGACAAAAGGTTTGATTAGACCAAGTGTTTCACCTTGGGGTGCGCCTGTAATATTCGTGAAAAAGAAGGATGGAACACTAAGGCTGTGTATTGATTATCGGATGTTGAACAAAGCAACAATCAAGAACCGATATCCACTTCCAAGGATCGATGATCTGTTTGATCAGATGCGTGGAGCAGCAGTTTATTCTAAGATAGACCTTCGATCTGGTTATCATCAGTTAAGAATTAAAGAAGAAGACATTCATAAAACAGCTTTCCGAACAAGGTACGGACATTATGAATTCACAGTTCTACCCTTCGGGTTAACTAATGCACCTGCAGCCTTTATGAATTTAATGAACAATATTTTTCAAGAATACCTGGACAAGTTTGTACTTGTATTCTTGGACGATATTCTCATTTATTCCAAAAGCGTTGAGGAGCACAATGAGCATTTGAAGATAGTTTTGGGAATTTTGAGAAAAAGAAAGTTGTATGGTAAGTTATCCAAATGTTCTTTCTTTGATTCAGAAGTTCACTATTTGGGTCATGTCATAAGTAAAGAAGGAATTGCTGTAGATCCTTCAAAAATAGTGGCAATAACTGAGTGGCCTGCACCAAAGAATGTGCATGAAGTAAGAAGCTTCATGGGTCTTGCTGGTTACTATAGAAAATTTGTAAAGGATTTTTCTAAGGTAGCTGCACCAATAACTTCTTTACAAAAGAAGGATAAGAAATTCATGTGGAATGACAAGTGCGAAGCAGCTTTCAAAAGTTTGAAGGACTAGTTGACTTCTGCACCTATTTTAGCTAATGGGAATTTTACTGTTGTAACGGATGCTTCTGGGGAAGGCCTTGGAGGTGTTTTGCTACAAAATGATCAAGTCATTACTTTTGAAAGTAGAAAACTTAAGATACATGAGCTGAATTATGCCCCTCATGATTTGGAACTTGCTGCTATTGTTCATGCACTTCAAGTCTGGAGACACTACTTACTAGGGAAACCTTTTGAGTTGAAAACTGATCACTTGGGACTGAAATATATTTTTTACTCAGCCCAATCTAAATGCCAGACAAAGAAGGTGGTTAGAATTTTTATCACAATATGAATTTGATATTAGCTATATCAAAGGGAAGGAGAATAGAGTAGCTGATGCTCTAAGTCGTAGGAGGCACATTTCTGCTCTTATAACATTAAGAACTCAGTTTAAAGACGAGGTAAAAAGTGCCTCAGAATCAGATGCATACTTTCAGCAAGTAAAAGCAGCGCTTGCTGCAGAACCTAAGGATATAAGGTATAAAGGTTTTCATTTTGATAATGAAGGAATCTTGCGTTATGAAAACAGGGTATATGTACCTATGCAGAATGAATTGAGAAAGAAGTTGTTAGTTGAATTTCATAATTCACCTTTCTCTGGACACCCAGGTATCACAAAAATGCTAGCTGATTTGAAACAACAATACTTTTGGAAAGGTATGAAAAAGGATGTGATTAATTTTGTGACTCATTGTCTGGAATGTCAGCGGGTGAAGGCAGAACATATGCACCCTGCTGGACTGCTATATCCTCATAGCATACCGCAGTACAAATGGCAAGTAATAACCATGGATTTTGTACAAGGACTACCCATGTCCAGGAATAAACATGATGTTATCCTGGTAGTTGTAGATAAACTGACTAAGGTAGCTCATTTCATCGCTGGAAATCTAAAGGATGATTCACCAGTGCTAGCCAAAAGATTCGTGCACGAAATTTTCAGATTGCATGGTGTACCAGAATTGATTATATCTGACAGAGATCCAAGAATGACGTCAAGGTTTTGGCAAACACTTAATACAGCTCTTGGAACAAAACTAAACTTCAGTTCTGCATATCATCCAGAAACGGATGGACAAACTGAAAGGGTAAATCAAGTGTTGGAGGACATGTTGCGGATGTATTGCATGGATCAACAGTATAAATGGGAAGAGTATCTTCCATTAGTTGAGTTCGCATACAACAACACTTATCATTCATCTCTCAAAATGGCACCATTTGAAGCACTTTATGGAAGAAAGTGCAGAACTCCTGTTAGTTGGGACAGTGTTGAGGATAGAGTGGTAATTGGACCAGAGATTCTCACAGAAATGGAACAACAAGTTAAGCTGATTCGTGAAAGATTAAAGGAAGCAGCGGATAGGCAGAAGAGCTATGCTGACCTTAAGCGGGTTGATAGAAAGTTTGAGCTTGGTGATAAGGTTTTTCTTCGTGTTAAACCTAGAAAGAGTTCTATAACTTTTGGCAAGGCTGCCAAATTGTCACCTCGATTCGTGGGACCTTTCGAAATTGTCGAAATAATCAATCCTGTAGCTTATCGTTTAGCTTTGCCACCTGCTTTATCTCGCATGCATGATGTTTTCCATATTTCTTTGCTTAAGAAATACGTTTCAGATCTGTCACATGTTTTAAATTGGAATTCCTTGCAGGTCCAAGACCCAGGAATAATCATGGTTAAACCCACACGAGTGCTGGAAACTCACCATTTGCATTTAAGAAATCGTGATATACAGCAATGTAAGGTCCAGTGGGACCAGTTTAGCGAAGAAAGTGCAACTTGGGAAAATCTGGAAGAGATGAAAATTGCTTTTCCTTCTCTTTTTCAACAGAATGAAATCTGTTGACAAAACATACTTTTATGAACTTATTATTTCTAAGTATTTATGAAAGCCAGATGAAGGCAGACTTTATTCAGGTTGAATAAAATGTGTTGTGACATTGATTTTTGGAACTATTTAATATGGAAGTAGTCACATTGTTTGTGTACTAATAAATTGATTGACCTGAAGGTTAATTTAATATGTAATTCATCGGGACGATGAATCTTTTTAGGAGGGAAGCATGTAACACCCTGAACTGTCGTTACTTTCTCCTGAGCATACAAGTGTTGATATGTGATTTCTTGTAAAAGGATGTGTTCCTCGATTTAGAAATCATGCTTGATATGTACTGTAATTTCTTTGCAGATTGCAGATCTTGACTGAGTCAGAATATGATTAGACTCTTTTATTTATTTCATTTTGTATCTGAGTATTAATCTGATCTCAGAATGAATTATAGAGTTATCCATCTATAAGATCTAGTCTTGGATCAGTGGAATTGATCCAAGTAATGCTTTAAGTTTGTTCATGATGAATTAAAATCACAGACCTTGAACAGGATTGCAAGGTCTAGAAGCATTTAATAAGCTAGTCAGGAGTATGACTCAGGCTGATCGAGTGAAATAAATTGGTTCTCGATATCGAAGTATATCTGGAAGGTCTCGATCGTGGACCAAGTAATAATTCGTTTACATACAATTCTGTAGCAGAATAGGAGCTAACCCTGTTCAAGAAGGTATGATATAGGTCTTTTTCTGAGTGTACAGAATGTAGACCTAACTGGAATTATTAATGGTTAGTAACCTAAAACTAAAACCTAACCTAGGGGTTAGATTAGTGTTAATCTAACCTAGACCTAGGCTATGTGTTAATGTCCTAAGTTAGTATCTATGTTATGGAAGTTAGATTAGGTATTAACCTAAATTCTAACCTAAGATACTAACCTAACTATGAGCAAGAGTATAAAGGGGCCTATGGAGGGGTGCGAACCATGGGCGGCGTTTTCTATGTTATTAAATGCATGGGATAAGGATGAGGGACAGGTCTTGGTGGAGGTTTTGGGGACGGCTAATCTGTGCCGACGTGGCAGGTCGCCAAAACTGGAAATGAACTTGGGATTTTGTTTGACTATCACCAATTCTGGCGGTCGGTGGAAGTGGAGTTTTAGCGGGAAAGTTGGTTTTATTGCATTCAATATTCTCGGTAGTCGAGCTTGGAACTCGCGAGAAGGCATGCAAACAGGAAGTTGGTTGGTTTGTTCGGCTTGTCGCGATTTTCAGGTTTCTCTCTGCCTGTTCACTGGTTCTTCGCACCAGTCTTCCTTGTGTTACATGGCAAGTATGAGATTATCTAGCTCTTTTCTCTGGCAAGGAGAATATATATGTTTTGGAGATAGCAAAATTTTGTTGGTTGCTCTAACTTGGAAAAGGAAAAGAAAGTCTGAGCTCTTCCAGTGGTCTGCTTCGGAAATTTGAGCAAAAATCCAGGCATGTTAGGCCCTAACCTTTAAAAATCTTGCTGTCTTTCAAGTGATTTCATTAGAACAACTCTGTTCAAATGTTTTGAGAAAATAGATGATTTTCTATGGAGGTCTTGTTTGATTTTTGGTACTGTATCTCTTCTGGTTCGATTTTTCAATTTCCCCTTGATGGGTGTTTATTAAATTCGAAATGTGGCTCTATTTCTTTGTGTATTCATTCTGGCTTAAATATGTGAGATATATTTATATATAAAAAGTATGAATACTCGGCCTGTTCGGCGAGAACCCATAGAATATACCTGTGTTAGGTATAGGCCACTGCTATGTTGTCGATTTTTGGTCGCCGTTTCTTGTTGTGGAAACTGTATGAAGGGATACTGATGGATATTGTATGATTGATCAGTTATATTGATCCTTTGGAAGCTCTGTCGTGGTTTTTGATGACAGTGGCTAATGATACTTTTTGGGTTTCGTTTTGTCTTCTATTTTGTTTGAGAACAGGTAACTATTGTGTTACCATAGTCTTTACGACCCAGTGGAAGTTGTTTTCCTTGTTATTGTGGTAACAGGGTTTAACCGTTAACTGTATACAATATTGAGATATTTATATTTTATTTGAACGACTCAGTGGAGTCCTCTGAATGAGTCGTATATTACTATCCACTGCTGAGAATATAGATTCATCCTTGAGTTTTGTTAATTGAATTTCGTGGAAGTCTTGTAGAGGTAACAGGTCTTTTGACCTCTGTTATTTGTAATAAATAATGGATATAGACTCCCTGGGTATGCATTTGCATTTCTTTTGTGTAAGCTGTTCGAGAGTTTTGACGAGGCTCAGTTGAATTCCTTGCTATGAAATGGGTATTTTATTTGCTTACACTTGATTTCTTCTGAATGCTTCCCATAGATGGCATAGAAGGATTCATCAACTAATTTTATCTTACATTGTTGTTGGGTTCCTCGGTTATGGGTATAAACCCATTAACAGTATGTAATGTGTATATTTAGATTTATAATTGTTGTAACCTGAAGGACTCTGAGGAGTCGATTGAATGATTTATATTTATATTTGAACCGCTGTTCAGGTTGAATATAATTGAATGATTGTAATTGTTGTGCCAGCGACTTAAGGGAATAACATGTATTTCGATCTTTGTTATTTTGATAAGATTCCTTCGCGTCGCAGGGATTTTGTGATACAGATTCTTTAGGTGTATATTTACGTCTTCAATCTGTGCAAAATTGTGTAAAAGATTGGCAAGGGTACAGTCGGATTTCTTGTTTTGAATTCAGTAATCGGATTTGCTTGCCTGATTTTTATAAAGCTCCGTTGATGGGCTCAGATGGAATCGTATGCAACTATTTGACTTATTACTGTGTGGTCGTCTTGGCATAGTCTTTAGGAAACCTCAAATTGCTTAACTGTTAATGAACGTTGAAAAGTCATGTTAGGTAATGTAATGAAGTCTGTTGTTTACAGCGTTATGCTAAAAGTTCCTTGATTTCAACTTGTTTCGAAAAGCCATACTGTGTATAAAAGGAACTAGTATTGGGCTTAAGGTTGATATATGGGATTGTTGATGTGTTAGCTGCTGTACAGGAGTTTTGCTGTGTTTTATTTCTTGATTTAAAATAGTAATTCTTCCTGTGGCTTGTCGGACTTGTTCGTATACATACTGGATGAATGTTTTCCATAAGTGGAGACGGTACAGTAGTGAACTTGTGTGAAAGGAAGTATGAATGATATGTTTCTTTCTCTTCAGTTATTTAATATTTGTTGATATCTGTCTAATAGTGGGAATTGTTTTGTAACATATTGGTAGAATCACGAATTGTTATGATATTTTCCTTTTTGGATGAATGAAACGATCTGTCCAATGTTGTGATTTTGGATTCAATGATTGTTTGTGCACATTCGTTCCTTGATTCTTAATATTCGATGAAATATTTGAGAAGTGTTTAGGACTATTCTGTAACGATGATAAAGTTACATATTTGTAGACATTTTGTATTACAAAGGCATAGTCTGAATATGTTTACTTGTTTGGATAATTGATCTCATTTAAACAGGGTGTTTAATGAAAACAATTGATGGATTGCAATTGTTTTAAAAGTTAGTGCTTATCATGCTCAGTTCATCGAACTGACTCATGTTGACTATTTTTACAGATGGTTGCCGTAAGTGGTAAAAGCAATGCAGATCTGACAGGATGATCAGATTATTTAATTTGTTTCATAATGAATTACAGCTTGATTATATAAATGTACTGTATGTGGAAAGATGTTTCTTTTCTGTTAAGCATTGTATCAAGTATGCTGCTTGCATAAAACGTAATTGTATAATTTTGAAAGAAATGGAAATAAGTGTTTGATACTTATGTGTTGTATTCTATTTCTGATAGTTGACCTTCTTCGGTTTATATACCAGAATGGCAATGATATCTTTGTAAAATTTTGGATGCTTTTGTGATTGACAATGAAAGCTTACAAGAAAATGTGGTTGAATTCATATGAGTGTTTAGCAGATCTTATTGTTCTAGCGAAAGCAATATTGAATTTAAATAATTGTCTTTCTAAAAGATAGGTTAAAAATGAACCTAAGCAGAACGCTAAACAAGCTGGATTAAATTACTAATCCCTAGTCCTGAGTATGACAGGACAATATTAAATTGGATTCTTAATCATTTATATCCTTATACTAATAAGTATGATATAAATTCAGTTAAGAGAACTGATATAAATCAAATGAAGTTCGGATGGCAATCTCATGTGAAGGTTATGAGATATTGTCCAATTCTGTTGTTTAGAAACAGGTGTATTCTAATGACTCCTTGATGAGAGTTTGACCTTAATACCTCTACCATGTAATGGGTTTTATAGAGGAGGGTCGTCTTAAGACGAAGAATCCAGGGACCGGGAAAGGCTAACCTTAGGGAAAAGTCTTTAAAGTAATTTAAACTCAAGTGCGTAACGCATGTTGTTAAGTAGATCTTTTCGAGGTGGATTTAAAGGTTGACGACACAAGTCAACTGCATGGTTGTACCTCCGAGAAGATTAGGATCTTCTCAAAGTTACAACAATGCAGGAGACTTCTGGCGACACCCTTTGCATTGATCGCTAAGATTTACACTTTGATCTCGCACTAGTTACTCAGGGTCCGATTATGAACGTGGTCATGTTATAAGGCTGCCTAGGAGATTCGGGGTATCATGACACACTGGTTGAACTGCAAGGTTGAACCAGTATGTCACCATATCCCTAATCCTCGTGGGCATCCATATAACATTATCACCTTGATAATCTGCCTCCGAGTGATTCGTTTGTGAAAGGAAGGACTGACAGTAGTCAGTGTAAGACATTCTATATAACATAAGAATGGGGTGAAGGGCGTATTCCAGATTGACGAGTATGCCGTTAAGGAATACGAGACATAAACAGTATGTTTCAAATCTTTGGCCAAAGTATCGCAAGCTGCTGATTGCGTTGTCCTAATTCACCTAGTCTAAGGGATGAGATGCCGATGAATAATGGTAACAATTATTCAGTTAGGTTCCTTGGACAGAGCATTCTGAATCCCAGAATAGGGAAGAGAACCACAAGAGTGAAGGGTTAAGTAATAACGCCAACTCTTATTACTCATGAATAGATCGGTAGATTACCGAGTCATGGAATGAATAGATCGGAGGTACTCCGAGTCATTACAGCTGCATATGGTTGTCTGTTATATGAATGGTTATTTGGTTTGTGAGTTCTAAATTATGTATTTAGAACCAGAATGCATTTATCAAAAATAAAAATAAAAATCGACTTGTTCTATTGTCTAAAATGAGGATGTTACAAGTTCAAACATGGGAATCTTGTTCAGCTTGAACTCATCCAAAAGATCATATTTTTGGAGAGATGAAGTGGGAGAGAAATATGAAGTGTCCATTGGTTGCAACCTGCTCATGATCATCTTGTACATTCTTGATTTAGGCACTTTCCAATTACAAGCACTGGATGGGATGAGATTACCAGGTCATTTCAATGGGACTAGGCTGAATCCCTAATATAAATAAGTCTTCTTGTTGTTTGTAATAAGGTAGTATTGCTAGTTATTCTATAATTTCCCTTTATGCTTTTCCTTTCTTGTGTTTCCATTTCTCGTTGTTTGTTCCTTTCTTTTTTGTTTTTTTGTGTGCCTTATACGCTAATAACCACATTATTTTTTCAAGGGTATCTATGCGCAAAGAACCGCGCCTCTGTTTTAGTGTGGGATGGAGTAAAGAAAAGCATAGGCCTACAATAAAAGTTGAATGGCCCAGTAGAAGGAAGCGCATAAGTTTGAGAAAATGCGTGAGGAAATGGTGGATGATGAATTATGGTGTCAAGAAGGTTTTAACAAAGACCACGTAAAAAGGATGAAGAGTGCAAGAACAACATGAGGTACATGAGGGAAAAAATTGGGTAAAGGATAGAAGAAGTGCCTTTGGCACTGTAGACGTGCACGTAAGATTCTTCGATCGGATTGAATTTTTTACGTGCCAAAAGGTTGTACAAGATTTTTTGCGTAGGAATGGGTGTGTGGGTAAGGGTGCTTAAATTCGACTCGGTGGAAAAATATGCATTTAATGTTAAATTACGTTGATAGGTGGCATAACATTTATTGCTAGAGGGAAGAAAAAACTATAAATACAAGGTTGGGCAAGTCATTTTCTATCTTGCTATTATGAAGTTGAAGTGCTCTTGTGAACTAGGGAATCCAGAGAGAAATTTGTGTGAAGGAAGAAGAATTTGAGAATTTAAGCGTGTGACTAGAGTGAATCTACAACCAGAAGGAAGGAGTACACGGGAATGAGGAAAGGTTATTTTTGGTGCACCATCTTGTGGAAGATTTTCCTAGTTAGAGTTTGGTAGCTAGGGCACGAGGATAGAAGGATTTATTCCAAGAGTTTAGATTTGGAAAGTAGCAAAGTAGAAGAGTAGAGTAAGGAGTTTGTATTTAATCTCGACAGAAATGATGGCACCTAAAAAAGTAACCATTTCACCGAAGAAAACAAAGGACAAGGGAAAAGGAAAGCAAACCTTTGTCGTTGCAAGCTTCAATGAAGAATGATATGCAAAAATGCAATAGCTAGATGGATTATTGCTAGGAAAGGAATGGGTATCACATCTGAGGCAAATGAAGGTGAGTGATTATAACCATCACATGAGAACAAATGAGAAGGAAATGGCATTAGAGTTATTTTGACCAACTAAAAAAAGGACACCGAATGGGATGCCCATATATAATGACGAGGTGAAGGTTAAATTAGAGAAGGTAGGATTATTACAACTATATGAGTTGCCTTATTTTGGCAAGCTTGAGCACCTTTATCAATGGTTGATGTCACAAATGCATGAGGATCACTTTTATTTTGTGGGGCACAAGATGCGCATAATACCATAACTGATATCCAAGTTCACATGCCTCATTTGTGAAGGATATACTATAGATGATGATATGAGTGACAAGAATACTATCAAGGAGGTTGTATCAACCTATGAATACAAGAAGGTTTCGCGATACTTTTACATCTCCGAGGTTCCAAACCCTATTATGAGGATGGTTGTGTGCTTGGTAACCAATCTCAATGATCAATAATGATGGACACAAGTGAAAAAAGCATGGATAAATGTATATCGGAAGATATCAGAGGGAACCATCATAAACAACGCATAGGAGGAAGAAAATATGTTATTCGGTAACATCATCCTCACCATTGTCTTTTCAGAAATTGGAGTGCCAGATGGGCTAGAAATGTTTATATGGGAGTATCCAGAAGAGGATTCCTCGCCCATAAATATATTTGAAAAATAGACTTGTGAAACCATGACGGGCACTCACAAGGTGTGCCTAGAGAAGTTGTATAAACAAATTTGTGACACATTCGGGGAAGAGTGGGGTATCCTAGAGCAGTTTCCCATGCTCGTGGATGGAGAAGAATAATTTGTAGTGTACCAAAAATTCTACATTGGCAGATTTACTTTAACAAATGGGACTAAGGGTCCATGGTGTAAGCTTCCCTTCTCCTTCACTGTACAATACTTCTAGGCAGGGGTCAATAGGTGGGAATGGGATACATTGATGATCCTAGCAAGGTGCTACGTGTGCACTTCTAGAGCACCATACCTATAGAAAAACTCCTAGCAATGTCATCATTTGAAACAGAAGGCATGTACCCATAGAAAAGAAAGATATTATCTTGGGCGTTTGAGTCCCATGTGGATGAACTGGAATTTTAAGTAAGTCAGAGAGAACTAGTGAAGGTGCCAGAATCCAAAGGGATAGATCCATTGGTGAATGCTCAGTAGCTATCATATGAATAAGTTTGTAATGCGCTTAACAAGGTTTTAGTCAAAATTGAGGCCAAAATATTTGAAAGAAATGATAAAGTGAAATTATTGGAGGAAAAATTGGAGAAGAAAAAAAATAGGAGTTGATCAGTGCTCAGCTAAGGCATGAGCTGAAGGAAGAAAAATCTAAGGTGTGTGAGGTCTTCAAGAAGGTGGAGATGATTCCATATGTAATTGTCCTGAAGCACCGTGATTTAATGTCACCTGATCAAAATTATGAGTCAGCATTATAATGTCTAGAGGATCTGACACACATTCTCACAATGAAGAGGCGACCACTTGCTTTGGAATCTACAGAAGAGGTGCATGCATGCTAGGAGAAAGAAATCAAGATGAAGGTTGTCAAGATTATGGCTCAATACACAAAACTTATTATAGAAGTAAAGTCCGCCGTGCAAGTCATTGAAGTTTCCTATGATAACTCCACAGATAGGGATAGAGTGGTAAGTATCTTGGTTTCCACCCATGAGATGGAACTCAAGGAGTTCTAAGAGAAAAATAAGGGGAATAGAGCAAAGAGAGACAAGATCCTGGCTGAGTTGGAGAAGAAATTAGAAGCAATCGAGACCCTTTGAGGCTCGATCAAAATATGGTTGAAGGAACTCTACCCCCAAATCACCCACAGGATGGATGCACTTGAAGAATTGGGAATCAATTGGAGGGTGTTGTTGACACCATGAACATAAAAGGAGAGGAGTTGAGGTTTGAGGAGGTGAGCATCCTGGTGGGTGACCTCTTCCAGAAAGCACAGAATGAGGTCAACGCTTGGGAGAAGTTAGAGGTAGAATTAGGGAAGTATTTCCCTCTCCTCCTCCAGTAATAAACCAGTTACCCATTCATTAATTCTTTCTTCCCATTTCTTCATTCTTTCTAACCATTGTAAGATCCTGTCAGTCTTTATTCTTTGAAGAGTGTTTTCAAAGATGGAGAATAGGTGTAGTGTGGGGTGATGTTGGTCCTTAGATTATTATCTAAGTACAAGAATGAACATGGGTGTGTGGGACCTAGTTGAAGCAGGGCACACAGGTTGAAGGCGCGTAGGGAAGGCTTCTAATAGGGTTTTGCAGAACACACGGTGCACACGCATAAGGCAGGAAAATTTTTGGACTTAGCTATATTCAGTGTCCCAGGAAGCACATGAGAAACATGTGACCCTTGTCGATAAGGTGCCAGCCTAGAAACTGTAGGATCAAAAAGGGAATATTCCATGCATGCGATGGAAGGTTTCAGAAGAACATCATTGCACAGAGTGGAGAGCTTGGATCAACGGAGGCATGATCCATTGGAGGACCACTTGGACACTTGGCAGCTGATTTTTTACCTTTGAGGGCATGCCGGTGAATGTAGGAAAGCTATATATTGAGGTGCGCGGGTAGCAAGAAAGATATATAGAAGCAAGAACTAGAGAGTGTGAAGATATAGAGGCATATACATGGATTCCTCCTGAGAGAGTAGTGTGTTGTAAAAGAGGTGAAGCTCTACAGAGATCTCATGGATGATTCAATGGGTTGGGATTAGGTAAATTTAGGAGTGATGGCACACTTAGAGGGATGGGTTTGTTTTCTCCTTTATAATATGATGGGCATAGTGTAGTTTTGATGCATGACTTGGCTCTGCATTGTTATATGAGGGTCTGTAATGGTTTTATGGAATGTAATGTGTGTTATCGAACATGTTAATATGAATATAAGGCTCTATTTTAAATCATATATGTGTTCACGAGTATAATCCTTATGCATTTCCCTTATGTATGAACCATTTTTATATGTTGTTTTCTATTTCTCTTTTTTGGATGCAATGGGTTGATTACTCGTTCTAGGTTCTCAGAATGATGCATGGTTCTTTTCTATTTACTTACAATTGAGTATTTTTCATAAGATTATGCATTCTCACAAGACTCACATAAGGGAGAGACTCAATGCCCGTGCATGCCTGGGGTGAGCACCCGCTGGGTGATGGGCCAGTGCGCATGGGATTAGACTATTGGTCTAAGGGTATAAAAATTGACTATAACCTGTAACCATGCAGTTATAAATCAATGATTTGCAACCCATTTTTACCTTGTTGTAAATATGACTAATCTTTATCTTTGTGCCTCCAAGTGATTGTATCTTATCTTTTTTTTTAATAATGGTAAATAGTTTTTTGAAAGGGACTATACCCTTGAATACAAAAAAAGGCCTTTAAGCCGGAATAAGAGTGAGAAACATAGCAGGACTAACCAAGTCCAAGAGGAACAATGAAAATCAACGTAGCCCAGAAACAGCTACACAAGCGAGGCTTAACAGCAAAACAACAACAAAAAAACAGTAACCCGACAGCCAAGAAACAGTAAGAATAACAAAAGAGAGCAGTAGAAGCATGCAGGACTACTTTTTGGCTGCTTGATCAACATTGATCTTGACTTTTTTCCAAGCATGAAACATACCCAAAGCGGTCATGTGGGCAGCATCCGTCTTATCGAGCTCCTCGATGGTTCTTTTGCTCTCTTTTTCATTGCCCCAAAGTGCAGCTGGGATACCGCTGAGGTTGGAAACACTTTTGGCATGCCCCACGATGAAATCCTCAATGGCCCTAAAGGCGGAAATGTTGTAATCATGCCTAGTCTTAGCCTTCCCAAGGCGGGAGTCCAAGGAGGTCAGATTTTTGTATATGTCTTCAACCTGACTATTGTCAATGCTCCCTTCCCCCTCCATGCTTTTCTTACCTTTTTGCTTAGCTATATTTTTGACCTCATCCTTCAGCATTTTTATCTCAGCCTCTAAGGCCTCCAGTCTCTTAGAAGGGTTATCCATCTGTGCTTCCCGGGGACTGGCACTACTTATGTTCAGCAAGTCACGTGCAATGTCAAGATCAAGAGGCTCTTTCCCTGCTGCAAGAGTCTCAAGGTTGAGTCTCCTAGAAGCCCTGGTGAGAGGTCGTTTAGAGGAAGAGGCGAGGTGAGTGTCAAGAGGAGCAGAAGGAGGAATAGAAGGAGAAACATGTGCAACTGGCATGGGGGTAGCAGCACCGGTGGCAGGGGCAGCAGCAGGGGCAGCAAGGGCAGCAGGGGAAGCAGGACTGGCAGCAGCAGAGCCCATCGGAGCTGGGCTAGGAGAGGAGGGAAGACCGGGGTACTTGAGAAGGTAGTGTTTGTGGCTAAGCAAAATAAGCCCTTGATGCAAGGGAACCACCCGGGTATGCTTCTGGAACTCCAAAATGGAGCGCTCAAGAGAGTTTAAAAGATAATGAGGGAAGCAAACCAATCTATTCCTACGGAAGTGATTTAAAAAGATGAGATGCTTAGCTGGGACAGTAACAAACCTACCTTCCAAGGATATGAAACGAATCATCATGCGAGTGACTTCATCAAATGGTGATGGAATTGAGCTTACAAGCAGACCCGCTGTGCTGAAAATAAGCTTCTCATCTTCCTCCACAAATCTTCTTTCTTCAGTTTCTTTGATAACCCTTTTGTTGAAGAAGCGGTACCCATCCAGGCTGAGACCGGTCACTTCAGCAATGAGCTCTTCATTGACAAGAATTTTCTGTCCCCCATAGTCGACAGTCCTCTCTTTCCACTCCTTAGCAAAGCGTACTGAAATACTTTGATCATGCCCTTGCACTCTTTCAACAAAGCTGGTGAAGCCGCCTATGCTGAGGATGTTCCAAAGCTCGGTGTTTTCCTTCCAATCAGGGTCTGCGCACGGCTCAATTTGACAGGGAGGTCCTCCCATCTTCTCAGTGGTGTGCAGGTTACAAAAAATTCCAGAATGTCGTTGGGTGTGAAGAACAGTTCGTTTCTTACTGTTGAAGAACGCACAAGACTGGGTACTGTAGCCGTTGGTCTTCTCACGAACGGCTGCGTAATTGCTGAACTGAGCCTGCGGGAAGTCACGTGTGAAAACCCTTTCCCTGTCAACAATCACTTTGTAATTATCATCGGTTTTCGTGGAGTTTGGCATCCGGATATCAACAGCCGTTGTACCCCCCGCGTGCGTGATTTTCAAATCTGGATGACTCCACTTGAAATTTCTTAAATAGATCTTACTATTATTTGAAAAAGATATTATTTACCTCGCCATATAGGAAAAAGCAGCACGTGTGAAAGAATAAATGATTTTGATTTTCCGCCAAAGATTAAGGCTTATCTCTGGAGATTGCTTGCTTGTGAAGATCCGCATGGATGCTGTTGTGAAGCTGATTAGGGATACTATCATTATCCCAGACAGTAAAATTAATATTAATGCCATAATTGGCTAGTGCATCTGCCAGATTGTTACCTTCCCTGTAAGTATGTATGATTCTGATACTATTGAAGGTGTGGCAAATGCTTATGGATTCAGAGATAAAATTTTTAATACTCCAACTGGGAGATGAGGACTGATTGAGTAGCTTAATGATATTAAAGGAGTCCCCTTCAACAATAAGGTTCTGAATGTTTTGAGCCCGTGCAACTCTCAAGCCCCAGAGAGCAGATAATGCTTTGGCAAAATTATTGGTTTGAATTCCCATTTTACCAGCATAAGCAGCAATCAAATTACCTTTGTGGTCCCGTATAGCTCCTCCTCCAGCTGCTGTCCCAGGGTTTCCCTTAGAGGCGCCATCAAAGTTCAGCTTGTACCAATTAGAGTCAGGAGGATGCCATTTAATCAACGATCTATCTACACTATTCCCAGGGTTGCTCCAATTTCCAATGTGCCAATTAGATAAAATGTGCTCTTCATTCTCAGGATTGTATCTTTGTTGTACTCATGGTTACGTTATTTGATGCAAATCCTAGGATTTATTTCACTTACCACAAAATTTATAATTACAAGTATATTTTCATAAAAACCATCTTAGATGACCATACTTATATATTGGGTGAATATACTTACTCATTATGGAAATGATTTCATAGCAGTGATAAATCTATTACATGGATTAATTTTATATATAATAAGACTACATGAAGTAGTGATTAATAACTTGTTAAAGGGCTAACCACTAGGTCATTTCAGCTACTGTAATTGTCACTTTGCGATGATCAGACAACACTAGTTTATTGAATGCTAAGCCATTAATAAAATAGGCTCTAACCTATGGTTGAGTCCTAGTGCTTCTAGTTGAGATTTTTAAGACTTCATCATGTTGAATTTTGAAAAGAATGGCATTTTATGTATTTCATGACCTTCTTGTTATAAGTGGAAATTGAAATTGGTAATTGCGTACTAAATTCAACCTCACCATGTTGAGTTGAAAGGCAGATTATTCAATAATATAGATAAATCTTATATAGGAAAGGTTGATTATCTTATAGCAATAAGGTACTTAGACCATGTTAAGGTTTGGTATTGCCGAATGATTAGGAAATAATGTTTTATTTAAATGATTATTAGTAGGGTCTAAGTAACCCATCCAATGATAAGGTAAACATGTCAAATGGATTTAATTATTTTGTTAAGGCATGAAGTGGTCAATCAGCCATTTACGAGATTGGGTTTACCACTTGATGGATTAATCATAAACAAAGTCAAAATATTCAAAGCATGACAAAAGATAAACTTCGGTAGCGATTGAACTCGAGTTAGCTCGAGCTATTCTATTTTGAATAACTCTTTATTAGCATGCAATGATGGTTATCCAAATGCTACCACCATCACTCTTGTGGGGGTATTTGATGGAATTTATTAAAATCCACTAAGTAGTAGTTGTAGGAATTAAATTGGCATTTATGAATCTCATGGAGAAAATCATCGATTCATTTGATCTAACCCTAGTTCTTGTTGTTCCCATTTGCCATTAAGCTCTGCATGTTAAATCATGGTGAACCAATTATGAGGAAACTCTACTTATGCATAACATGGAAGTTTTATGAGAGACTTGAGAATTGTGTGGTATAAAATGTGGGCAAGTTGTGAATCAGTTGGGAGAAGGAGGTTTCTTTTGTATGGTTTAATGAACTCAAAAAATTACAGACCGTGAGGAAATAGTAGAAGGATGAGGCTTCTGAGGAAGGGTCTGTTCCTGCAAGGAGATCTCATTTTCCCCAACCATGGAAAAAGTGAGAGAAGATCTTCCTAATTTTAGGCATGAACAATTCTTACCCTCCCTTTACAATTTAACCCATCTCATATTTTATTTTTGAGAAATAATGGTAGTAATTTATCTTTTTGATCTCTGAGCTGAGTTGTGAAATATGTATTATTGGAAATGGTTGTATATGGAATTTGTTTCTGCATTTTTGTTTTGCTTGTTCTTATTGGGGTAGTCTATATGTTACTATAAGTAGATTTTATGTTTGTAATTTTTTTTGGGACCTCTGTGACTAACATCAATTGATACCCACATGAAATTTTTGTTTTAAATAACTATATAAATAGGGAGAACCATAGGTTTGGCAGTAATTGTTTTCACCGTATATTCAAACCCAGAATTCTTTTACCATAAAAAGGAGTAGATGTTTCTCCTTTAAAAATATTCAAGGGATTTAGCATTACTCTATGTTTATAAGTTTTTCGTTAAACGGTAATCTAATATGGGTAATATGAATTTGCTTAATATGATTGAATATGGTTAGATGGGTTTTGGATGTTTGTCTTAAATCCAAACTTACCTTCGACTGCTTGAAATTTAACATTCCTAAGCTTTACACATATGAATTATGGAAAATAAAGATTTTATTTTGACATCCATTCTAGGATTAGATGTAAATGGGAATGAAGGGATATGCATTAATATAGTTTAACTGTTGTTAAAAAAATGATGGTAATGACATGGATAACTATGGATTATTTTTGAAAGGGATAAATCAATTTTACTGGCTAACACTAATAGAAATAGTAACCCCACCTTTATTTGGGTATTCGTTGTGGGTTTTAAATAAATATAAAACCACTCGTTTTGGGTTCTTCATCTTGAGATTTAAATAATGGATATTATCCCTTGACAGATTGGCTCATAGTGATAGTTTCTATTCTCCTTAAATGATAGGTTGGAGGCTGGACTCCAGTTAAAATAAATAACATTTTTACCTTATGGATTCCTTCCATATTTCAGGAACAAATAGGATGAAATCTTATAAATAATCTGCAACTTATATTCTCTCTATTATTTAACTAGGATTGGTATCCAATAATTCAAATTTAGAGGACTTCGTGGAAAATATCTAACCTAATATTATAGTCTGTAGAAACATTGTTGTTGGCAAGGCCTATTTGATATCCAAGTAACTGGTTACTTGTTACTTCATAAGATTTAAGGTAAGCAAGTTTTCTCAGTCTTTTACAAAACTACAGACCTCTTGCTTATGGAAAGGTAAATGGAATATATGTACTCCTCTACAAGATAATAATTGTTAAGAATTCCTTGATAAAATTTGTTGATAGCTTAATATGCTTGGCAGCCAAGTCAACTATGATTTTGGATCAAACGAGAACCTTTGAGTAAAATGTTAAAGATATGACAAGGTGGAAAATAACAGTTATATGAAATATCTAAGTTATAATTAATTAGCAACACATGGTTGTCTATATCTTGAATGATGATTAAAGACTATGAAGCCTTTAGCTAACAAGGGAGTATTGACATGATTTGTCACATTTCAAAACATTACTTCAGGTTCAGTTGATCCTTTTAGAACTGTGACAATTGTTGTGAAGTCACTTAGTCACTTACACTATTATTATTCTGTTGCATGGATGAACTCATAACTTGGTTATGAGGTGATTGCTTGGATATATGGTAATATCTGTATGATAATATAGCTAAGTATCTCTTATATCAGACATGATTATTTTAGTACCATTGTTGTTTTGAAAAAAGGAAGTATGAAATTTTATATACTTTATTGATCAAGTATTCGGTTGAGGCCTTACTTGATTTATGGATCTTTATACGGCTGAATGTACTAGGAAATAACTCAAATTGATGTGATGTATTAAAGATTATACAAAACTATATATTGAGTTATGAGGTATATTTTGTGTAAATTCTTACAAGTTATAGTATATAACTTAGAGATGTAAGTATGGGAAGGTTTATACCTTGATAAGGTATTATTGGACTAATAAGAAATATACAAGAAGTTATGTGATGGAAATCTGTGGACTAAATATAATGTTACAACAATATAAGTATGGGCTTACATGGCTATAATATTACTATTCCATCTATGACTCCTTCATGAGTTGATTGTAATTGGTAACGTTGATTGGATTAAATTGTGATTTTAGACTCCCGTAGACTGGAATAATATTAATACAATGATATAAGTATGGGCTTATATGACGATATTAATATTATTCCAGCTTAGGCATATTTGATTATATACATATGTAAAAAAAATTAATCAACTAAGTTTGATAGTTGTAGATATTTTGATGAATAAGGTTGAATACTTTCATGTGCACCTTACTTGTATGTAGTGACTCGTTTGGAGTAAGTGCAGTTGTGTTATTATATTTTATATGTTGGTTGATCACTATTGTATGGTTTTAATGTTTTTGAAGTGGCAGACCATTGTGTTATATTATTACATAGGCAAATGAAATATGTAAATGTAACCTAAAGGTATTTTTTCCTTTAATGAAATACTAAATGGTTTAAGGTGTAAATTGAGGGTAAGGATTATTCATGCCAGTTTGTATCAAACTGACCGTGATTCCATCATGCAGGTAAAAAGGATCATCGATTTGGTAAGAAAGAATTAGTTGGCTTGATTTGACTGGTTCCACTATATTCATTAATGAAAGGATTGTAATCCTCTTAATTTATGGAAAATACACAATATGAACTTATGAATAGATTAGGAAATATAAAAATGAAGGGTTAGCAAAAAATAACTGTAGTGATTAAAAAAATGGAATCTATTTGAAATAACACCTTAGATATCAACAATGAATGGATGACGACGTGATAAATATGTATGACTTTTTCAATTGAATATGAACTTGAATTTAATAAGATGATTTGTATTAAATGATAAATTTCTTTTGATACTTTTGTTGCAAAATCATTAATGTATTTTTGGCAAACTCCAAAATATTGAGAGTTGATATTATCATGTGTAACTAAGAAGTATTTATCTTGTTTTTAATGTAAGTATTAATTTTTATATAATTATACATGAGATACTGATATAGGCATTGTAGAACTAATATTCCATTGATCTCTTGCAATTACAAAAGAGATTCTTATAATCATATAGTGGGAATATATATAGGTATATGTGTTCCTCTATGAATGATCACAAAATGTCCTTTGATTATATGATTGAATTATTAAAATAATTACATTGCTTTTCTTAAGTACCTACATAAGATAAAGAAATGGAACTTGAGGAATGATTGTCTGTAAAATTTTACATCGTATTTAACCAAAATTAAGGGCACTATTTAATAAGATTACAAAGTACCTTAATATGAAAGTTAGAGTATCCAGGAATTAACGTTATGAACAAGACTTGGAAATTGCAAATATAAGTTGTACCACATTTATTAAGGGTCGAAAGGGAACCATTAAATTCTATAAGAGACTATAGTTTTTTAAGGGATCTACCATCTGTTAGGTGGATAATGTGATGCTAGGTAATTTCTAATATCAGCCAAATATTAAGTACATAATGATGTATTAGTAAATATGTTCATGGGAAAGGTACCTAATAGTACGTTGATAAAGTTTTTGCCATCCATAACAACATTATATAAGATAAGATGTTATCAATATGATGGATTACTAAATAGTTCATTGATATAAAGTAAGATTGTTGGTGTTTTAATAAAGAAAATATGTTTACCTTCATGAGAAGAAGACGATACATATGCATGTATGTTAGACTTGGTTTGATTTAAGGTGCATAGGTTTCACTTAAACAAAATGAACAAATAGAATAGAATAAATCTTATAAAAAGGGGGCTCATACAAAAGATTCAGTATGTCCTAAATGATGAGTGATTGTGTAGATTTGCATGATTTCATATAGGAGTAAGAACAACATTAATGGTTGTTTACTCCTTGATAATGCGATGCATTCTTTTATATAGTTTGAAATTGAATCATTAATTATAATAATATTGGGAATACAGATTTAACAAAGCCATCTAACTTATATCTAGAATAGATAGGTATAAATGAGTATTATTGGAACTACCTTTGACTTATTGTGATACTATGAGACAGGACCCTAGATACACTTCATTAGTGATAAAAGAGTCTTGGAGTCTAGAATAACCTATCATGTTTGAATATCGTGTCGCAATCTAGGACCCTTGACAGGTCAACTCACTAGAGCCATTATGAGGTTGTATCCTTTAAATGACTTTGGTTATTATTTGAATATTGTCACCTAGCAGCTATACTGGGTAGCTGTACGTACCCAAAATTGTAAGGTACTGTACTACCAGAACAATGTGACACGTGCCCCAATGATGATACAGGTCTCCTCGCAAGGTGTTCGGGATCTGGAAAATTTCCCCGAGTGTGCGTTAACATCCCGCATGCCCCACTTAGCCCCCGCGTGCTTTGCTTTTCCCTTTTCCCCTCTTTTCTTGGCCTTTCGCTCTTTAGTGACGAAACTGTCGCCCTGCCTGGGTGACGGTCTCGTGACCGCCGCCATGCTCAGAGTGGCAGTCCTTTACATGTTTTTCAGAAAGATCTTTTAACACGACTCACGTAAATTCAACGTTTTACCAGCTTTCTTTCACCGCCATAAGCTTTCATTTATGATTCTGGTTCCCTGGAATAGTGTTTTGCCATTGTTTATAGTTTAAGATTTCTATTTGGCTTTTACCTTGGGTAAATGCAAATGATATAAATAGTTGGCTTGTGCTCAAGCAAATGGCCCCTCAAAATTTGTCTCTAATTTCTCTTTGTAATAGATTTAGTTTTCCTTTTTCTTAGAATGCTTAGTTCCTTTCATTGCATGCTTAGTTAGCATTGTTTTACTGTTGGTAAGCCACATATCCATCTTGTGCAAGGAGTGCTGTTATTTCATCCAATCCATTGGAGTAGAATAGCTTAGGAAGCCATTAAAGTTGCAGGTTTTTCTCCTCAAACAGGATAGTTTCAGGTTCTGGATGCTTTATGTTGCATGACTCGCAATAGATCCCGCTAGGAATTGCATAAGCCAAGCTATGTACTCTTGCGCTATCCCTCTCCTACTCGCATTATATTCAGTCAGTGTTCTAAGTTGCCTTTATCCCAATATCTACTTCTGTTGATGCTAGCATTACACGCTTTTCTGGATCCACGTGAACACGAAGGAACGAGGAGATCACACACACCAGCGGATTCGCCATTGTTCTGCAGAATCCAGGTTCTAGCATTCAAAGTTCTTGTTAGAATCATATCAAATAGAGTAGTTAATTGCTTTATTTCAGTTAATTCTACTCTTGATATTGCCAGGGAAGCTGTGGGGATTGATAGTTTCTGAGAAACTATGATTCACTCCTCACTTCTGAGGTAGGATCGAGAGTCTTGCAAATAGATTAGATAAGCTATTTCATTGTTTAGAATAGATATACAAATTGCACAAACAGATAGCTACACTCGGTTATTTTGTTTGTTTTAAAATTGATTATTTTAGTTGTCATTTCTAGATATTTTAAAATAGCTGCTTTCTTAAGTTCGTAAAAGCTCATCAAAAAACACAAAAAAATAGAGAAGTTATATATGTTATAGATATACTTCACATAGGTAAATTTTATTTTACTGTAGTTCGCTTTACTTTGTTGCTTTTGTATGACAATCACGAGACCTAGAGAGCCCAGGGAATACATATTCGAGCCAATCATGCCCCAGCCCAATCTCATCACAGCGATAACTGATATAGATCAAAATCTTAGGATTCAAGTCTTCTGAACAATGGTAAGCTTGCAACAAATCAATTCCCAGTTGAACGGACTAAACATAGAGGACGACCAAGCACACACGTTTTGGTCGAATCAACTGAACTACAGATTACCCTAGGTAACATTCATATGATTGTAGAAGGGTTCGAAAGAGAACAAACCTTTGGTTGTGATCCTTTGGTCCCACAGCCAGATGCAGGAGACACTCTTCTAGATATAGATACCGGCCTAAGAATCCAGGTTGCACGAACGCCTATAAGATATTCTGAGAAAATCACACAGTTATTGATCCTAAATATAGAAGCTGAGAAAGCATACGATTACTGGCTATTAGGGATTAGGACTTGATTTCATGCATGACCATAGAAAGTCCACAATAACTAAGAATCTACGGTGTTGACCCACAAATCCTGTAGCCTAACGAATCCACAGGAGAATTAGACATAGACACTGGCCTACGCACACTAGTATTCCGGTCTACTCTACTTCCACCTATCATCATCGAACAATTATCCTTTCTAGACACAACAGCTAATAGAGCTAGGGAATTCTAGACTAGGCCAGAGAATCGTCCATAGAATTGGCTATATTTACCATCCACCATATGACCTTGTCCAGAGAAATACACGAAACTATCCCAGGTCATTTTCCACGTATTCCACAACCTATAGATCGAATCACGCCAAAGCTCGATATTGATTGGAGCCTTCGAGAAATCATCCTTGATGACCGATCTATCACACCAGTTCAAGTTAGGAGGGCCTTCTTTTCCTTAGGCTCGCAAATTCCGCTAGTGCGTATTGAAGACATTAGATTGCCTAACTAGTTTTTCTACGTCTCATACATATTCCATACCCACCGGCTGTCTCGGCACGACCTCGGGAGGTCAGGTGCGAGGAAGAGTCACTTGTAGATTCCCATGCTCGCATGTCACTTTTCCGTTGTACAAAATTGGTGAACCCGACGTGAAACTTACAACTGTTTCACCTTCTGTACCTCATTAGCCTTCACATCAGCTTCACCACCAAAATTGGTGAACCTGACGTGAACTTCCTACTTTCTAGTTCGGAGTCATATTATTATGTGTTCTTCCAAGATTAGTATACTTTTCATATTTTCCACCTCATTGGCTTTCACCATCACCTTCGCTCCTTCCCATTATTCTGCGGGTATTCATATACCCCCCAAATATGTCAGGATTCGATGCATATGGCAGACCCCTCTTGGGTCTTGAGGCATATTACGCCTAGCAAAATAGACAATCATCACCCTCACTCTCAGTATGGGGTGACAACTATTCAGATAACCAATTATCAATACAAACTCCAAGGATCAGATATAGCTCGTCCTTCTAAACAGAGGAGTTGGAACAACTTGCTCAAACACAACAAACAGAGCCTTCAGGCTCGAATAATATGACGTTCACTGGAGAATCCAGTTCATCTCCTCAGGTACTACTTAGACCACAAATTAGTAGGCAATCAGACCCATACCAAAGTTTAGATGATAAAAATTCGGTATATTATGCCAGGAAAGAACAACGCTCTTGAAGTATGTACCCACCCATAGGAGGTCTACAAACACAACCCGAGGACTCTTTTCAAGAAAACACTTCCATCCCATTACATATAGGAAATTCCCTCGGAGAAACTTGGCAGGGCAGTGATCAGTTCATAGTGGGGTATCATAGACCTATACAACACCATGATATACAACAAACACCACCAAGGCAGAATATCATGACTTCACCAAATTAAGTCATTTCAACGTTGGTAGAAAAAGTGAGAGGGTTAGAACTTGCTCAAGAAAATCACCATTCTCAATTCATACAAATAGGAAGTTCCAATCCTCCACACCATCCTAGCAAAGTAGATCTCGTCACAGGAGTAGGCACGTTAGGCATGACTCCTCAGTATTCGCAACAAACGCCAACTAGATCCACCATCTCTAGCACTGTTCCTCCTGGTCTAGTACAAAGCAATCCATTCATGGACAGTACCCTGTCATATTTAAACATGTACTCCAAATCATCACAAGGGGATATGTTCTCCTCTCCCGACATGTTTTCTCAAACACATGTGCTCCCTTATGCCCCTACCAATGCATACGCTATGCCGTACCAACAACCCATTCCACCACTGCTCCCTCAACATGCACCTTCTATGGTCGAAACATATGTGATAGGGACATACTCAGAATATCTGAAAGAGCCCTTGGGTTTCACCATACGAAGCGTCATGCTTCCAAGACCTCTCCCTGATTTTCCCAAATACAAAGGCGAGGGAGATTCAAACGCACATATCAAAGCTTACGCTACAGCCATTTGAGAACTACTCCCATGGGATGGGGTTGTTGCTAAAATATTCCCAAAAACCTTGGAAGGCATCGTTCTCGATTGGTATTATAGAATACCTGAGGCTTCCATACATTCATTCAAACAACTCGTGTCAGATTTCATCAAGGCCTTTGACATGAACAAATTATTAAGAACATGAATCAAAGAGTTCTTACACATCAAACAAGAACACAACGAATCTGTCACCCATTTCATTCAAAGGTGGCATATAGTTCTTTATTCTTCGGCAAGTGCTCTAAACATGGATCAAATGGAACTATGTGATTTATTCCTTCATTCACTTAGCAGAGAAGTGAAGGAAGAAGTCCATAAGTTCCCATTAAGAACTTACGATGAAGTACTTGAGAGTGCTCTTCAAATAGATCAAGCGACAATTAACAGTGGTCACAAAACATATGGAGCAAATGGGAGGTTAATCACCCCCAACCAGAACACTACAACTTATCCTAATACCACGAATGTCAATCAAGGACCTAAAATCCTTAACAAAAATCAGGGTGTAACAACAGATGGAGTAACCGACCAGCCTAAAAAGGTAAATGTTGTCAATACTCCATCACAAACTTACAACCAACGAAATAAAAACTTCACCCCGACAATCAATACAGTGGATTTTAACCATCCACATTAACAACAACAACGGAAAAATCCCATACAGGGTCCAATCCAAAATTCAACTAGGTACCAAAACCAGAATTCAAACCAAAAACAACAAACACAAAATTTTAAAAGACAACGGTTTGATCAAAACTTTGGGCCACAATACACATCAAACCAACAAACTAGGAATTACAATCCTAAGTTGTATTGTGGTTTCCACAAAATTCGGGGCCATGACACTTGAACATGCTGTGACTACAATAAATTCATGCAACGCTTTCCAGATGAACAAAAACAAATTTTCATGGATATGTTCTTAGCAGATCCTACGTCACCAACGTCAAATACCTTTTCAGGGGTAGTTTCCCCTCAAAACGCACCCCTGAAGATCTTTAATGATCCACTCCCAAATCATGATAACAACAGGCTAAATCTAACTGGGACGAACAAGGGTGTAATTACAGGAAACAACGATCATGAAGCCTCGACCTCGCTAAATCCATTAGTTGCGCCACAACTAGGAAGTCAGCCACGACCTAAGGTAGTCGGTTTAGTGGAGTTAGACGCTGAACTACCCATCGAAGCTATAATAAGGACGCGAGAATATTTCTCTTAGCCAAGTCCAAGCCACCTACCAGAGGCAGATGACATCCAACAAATCATAGTAAAACCTGTGGGAGCCTATGATTTGATTAATGACCTAACAAAAACCTTCTCACACATTTCATTCTTAGACTTACTAAAGAACTCTCCTGCCCACAGGGCTACTCTTTTAGAAGCATTAGGTTTAGGCCATCTAATTAACATCACTCCACCACCTGAAACACAGGTAAATCATGTGGACTTTGATGTTCATCCTCCAGGGAAAGTAGATAGGGATGTCAAATTCATATTCAAGATAAACAAAATGCTAACAGATGCTGAGATCGCATGCCGAGGTGATCCAGCCTTACATTTGCATGTATGGGTTTATAACAACTATGTAAAGCGTGCAATGGTTGATGATGGGGCAGCAGTTAACATACTCCCCTTCTCTTTCCTCCGAAAGCTAGGGTATGGAGAAACCAATTATTCCACAACTCGAAATACACTAAGGGGCTATGATAGTCTTAAAGCCACCTCGGTTGGAACTATAATATTACTGGTCACCTTAGGACCCAAAACCATCTTGACTGAGTTTTATATTATAGATCGGGAAACTAACTATAATATGATCCTCGGTTGACCATGGATACACCGCATGAAGGCAATCCCTTCTACACTATTTCAAGAAGTAAGGTTTTTACATTTAGGAAAGGTATTCGTGGCCAAAGGTGATCCAAAACCATTTGATGTACACCTAGCTAACTTAAAGAAAAGACCATGCGTACACTTGAAGTTTGAGCTCCCAACAAACCAACTTAATAAGCCTACTGACACAAAAACAAAAGAAAAGTTGGTACCTACGACAGATCTTGAAACTATGAGCCTAGCCAAAGCAACCCCAACCCCCAAAGATGAGGCTAAAACTGTAGAAGCGGTATCATTAGGAACTACTATAAAAATTGTTGAATTGCTAGAAAATGATCTACCAATATTCTTACCATTTGATTCAGTAGGCATAGGGTATTCCCTAGGCATTGGCTCTCTTCCAGCAGAGGATCTCTGTACGGTGGAAGTAGAATATGCAAACACAACAGATATCCCATCGTCCATATTCCCAGTCAAATATTGGACACTCCATTATGATGGAGTTAGATGCCGTTACGGAGTGGGGGTAGGTATAATTTTTACTTCCCATGAAGGAAAAGTCTTACCTTTTGCCTTTAAACTAAATTTTGAGTGCACAAACAATGGCGCTGAGTACGAAGCCCTCCTCCTTGGCCTCGTCTTAGCTAAGATAATTGGTGTTGATAACATCAGAGTCTTAGGAGACTCGCAATTAGTAGAAAACCAAGTCTTTGAGATATATGAAACCAAAGCCGAGCACTTACAACTTTACAAAAGAGCTATATTAGATTTAAGCAAGGAGTTTGACTTCATATCAATTGAAGAAATCAAGCGAGAGAAAAATCTTCTCGCCGATTCAATAGCAACTTAAACATCACATTTTACTCCAAGCAATGAGTTAGAGGATACCCGTTTCATGGTATCCCTTCGTGATGAACCATTGATAAAAACAATGACAAATTCTCTTTTAAACAGAAATGAATCTACTATCCTAGACCATGTTGATAGTGATATGGTCACTTTGGATTACTTAAACGCCTATGCGGCACTACGTCTCTCCTATCATATGATAGATTTTTCCTTAATCCCACATTCATCTTCCTACTTCGGAAATCCCATGATGGATCTTCCCTCACAAATGGAACCTAGCATATGCATGGTAGAACATGGGGATGATTTGGATTTACCTCCAGCACCACCTGAGTTTGAAGAGGGTAACACCTCTTTGATCGAAGAAACCATTGATATTAACATTGGAACGGAAGATGAACCAAGGATTTTGAAACTAGGATCCTTGTTAACCCCAGAAGAATTAGAAATACATACTCGGATCCTCAAAGAACATCAGAAGGTGTTTGCATTTAATTATAAGGAAATGACAGGAGTTGCACCCCACATCGCGGTGCACAACCTCGTCACTAAATCTGATGCAAAGCCAGTTAAACAAAAATCGAGACCCATGAAGCCCAAGGTATCGCTCATGGTAAAAGAGGAGGTAATAAAACTACTCCAAGTAGGATTCATCAAGCCAGTTGATTACTCCCAATGGGTATCTAACATCGTTCCCATTCTCAAGAAGAATGGAAAGATACGCATCTGCATAGATTTATGAGACATCAACAAAGCATGTCCTAAAGATGACTTCCCATTGCCATCCATTGATGTCATTGTTGATGCAACAGCTGGGTTTGAACTTTTGTCTCTCATGGATGGATTCTCGGGATACAATCAAATTAAAATATATGAACAAGATCAAGCTAAAACCACATTTATAACTCCTTGGGGAACCTATTGCTACGATGTTATGCCATTTGGTCTCAAGAATGCTGGTGCTACATACCAGCGAGCTATGACATATATATTTCACGATTTAATTCATAAAATCATGGAATCCTACATAGATGACTTGTTGGCTAACGCCAAGAAGCGTTGTGACCATCTGGAAGTACTCCGTGTCATTCTCTCATGTCTGATAGAGTACGGAGTCACGCTAAATCCAGAAAAATGTGTCTTTGGTGTAACAGGAGGAAAGCTCCTAGGTTACATCATATCGTCATGAGGGATAAATGTTGACCCAACCAAAATTCGGGCTGTCCTCGAAATGGTTCCACCTTCGGATGAATCTGGAATCAGGTCATTCCTCAGAAAGCTGGGTGCAATCCGAAGATTCATCCTAGAATTAAGTTTCGCCATTCATCCAATCAACAATTTACTCAAAAAAGACTATAGCATTGATTGGACTGAAGATTGCAATAAAGCTTTCAACACGGTTAATCGTTTCTTGTTGTCACCACCTACGCTAATGCCACCTAAGCTAGATAGCCCGTTAATTCTATACTCATGAGCTACTAATTTTTCGCTAGCCTGCATGCTGGCTCAAGAAGATGATGAAAAGAGAGAACGTGTGATTTATTTCATTAGCCAAATGTTTCTCGACTATAAACCACGTTACACACAAGCAGAACGAGAATGCCTCGCCATAATCTTTGCAACCAAACACCTAAGACATTAAATGATAAATCAAGAAACAAGGGTCATGATAAAAACAGACCATTTACGAACTTTCCTCACACAAGGGTCGTTATCTAAGAAGGCTGGACATTTTATAACCTTAATGGGATAATTCAAATTAACATTTGTAAATCAGAAGTCAGTTAAAGGACAAATCATCACAGATTGGTTAGCTGATAACCCATTAGATGGAGGCGATCTAGTGGATTTAGATTTTCCAGATGAGTGTGTATACTACATCAAAACCCGACCTTCTATCTCTGAGTGTCCATGGTACACTAATATCATTAATTATATCATAGACCATACGTATCCAGAAGGAGCTACACCGTGACAAAGAAGACAGTTACGTATTATCGTAGCTAAATACATCATTATAGAGTAAGTGCTCTATCGGAAAGCATTCGATGGAATGCTCCTAAGATGTGTTGACACAGAAGAATCCAAGAAGATTCTCCATGAATCCCATAGTGGAATGTGTGGAGGCCACTTCAGCGGTCATGCCACCGTTCGCAAAATACATCAAATGGGCTATTTCTAGCCTACTCTAGAACACGACGCAGTAGATTTCGTACGCAGGTGTCATAAGTGCCAAGAATTCTCCCATGAGATCCATATGCCGGCACAAGCTCTGCAACCAATCGCTACTCCATGGCCCTTTTCTACATGGGGCATAGATTTAATAGGGAAATTCTCTCCCTTGTCCATAGATGGCCATAATTTTATAATCACGGCCACTGAATATTTTACCAAATGGGTAGAGGCTATGCCTCTTATTACTGTACTTGGTTCTGTAATTTCCAAGTTCATTTTGAACCAAATCATTTGCAGGTACAGTATCCCGCAAATCATTATCTCCGATAATGGAACTTCTTTAAAGAATGAAGAGGTTCGCGAACTATGCAATAAATTTAAGATAAGCCATCATATGGCTTCCTTGTATTACCCTCAAGCCAACGGACAGGCTGAAGCAACGAATAAAACACTAAAAGCCATTCTCCTTGAAACGGTGAAAGAAAACAAATGAGATTGGCACTTAAAGTTATATCCGGCCTTATGGGCCCACCGAACCTCAATAAGAACACCAACAGGAGCAACTCCTTTCTCACTAGTATTCGGGGCAGAGGCAGTTCTCCCACTCGATGTTGAAATACCCAGTCTCCGCATTTCATTACAAGGGATTCTGGATGAACATGCTTACAGAGAAGCACGTCTCTCCCAATTAGAAATCCTAGATGAAGCTAGGTTAGATGCTGAGCAACGGCATAGAGTCTATGCCGACCGGATGTGCCGGCAATATAACAAGAAAGTCTATGAACGCGACATATATGAAGGTGATCTAGTTCTGAGGCTAGACAACCGGATCGACAAGAAGACCGGCGAAGGAAGGAAATTCCGGCCTAAATGGTTGGGCCCATACCGAGTCATGAAGGACTATGGAAATGGTGCATACCTCCTATGTACGCTAGAAGGTGAGGAATTTGGCGAAACAGTCAATTCCCTACACCTCAAGAATTTCTACGCGTAAGCAGCTAGCACTACTTATGTATCTATCTACATTGCATTTTCATATAGACTAGGATCATAATGTCCACTTGTTTTGTACACAAGTTGTGATCAAGGAATCTATTCTCAAAGCAATTCATTATAAACTCATGATGTTGTTGGCATAAACTTTCTAATTGTACTTCTCCATTTTCATGATATCATAAAATTATCTCAGAATCATTTTATCAAATAAAGCTAGACATGACAAAATCTTAACGGTAACCATACCAAGATTTGCAAGTTTATTCTCACTGTTGGTTTCTTCTTAGGGTAGGTGTCTTGCCTATGGTCTGTTCTAGAAGCTTCATGGTGTCACATCTATCCCATATGTATATCTCTTTGGAAATAAACACATACTGACATTTTACTCAAATAAACAAGTCAAACATTAATCAAATAGAAAATTTTAATTTTACACATTTCCTTGCCCCACCAACCTTTGGTGATGAGCTTGCGTCTCTTACTAGTGACGTAGGGTTGGGAAAGGATGGAAATGCCCTTACTTGCCTATGCTTTTCCCACGGTGATAAACCCACGCTTCTTACTAGTAGCATGGGGCAAAGTGTAGGGGGTCCTCGTGATAAATAAATGCAAAAGGTCATACACAAACAATTCAAACTTTGAAACTTTGAGTCAAAAACAAATGAATCAGATGTTCAAAATCCCGAGAGAGTTAAAATCCTAAAAACCCATATTTTGTCTACTATGTGGCCATCTACGGGTCTAAGTCTGGATAAACCGAAAAGTAAGACACATTTAAAACTATGAAGTCACTCGAGTGGAGTAGACTTGTGGTGTCCTAATTTGGTTCCGCCAAAGCTTTGTCTGTTTTTCATCACTATCATTTCACTACACCTCATAACTTGCGCCCTTCCCAACTCTTGGTGATAAGCCCTCACATCTTACTAGTTGCGTGGAGTTGGGGGTAGGGGCAGGTTTATCTGTTCATCGTACCGGTTTATTTTCATCACTTTTCCAAAACAAACATGAAGTATCCAAAATTGCTTACAGAAACTAAGATTCAAAATCACATTATATCTACATTATCATATATCAGCATCATGAAACACAAAAGAAAAGTAAAACACTTGCATCATTTGTTCACCATTGCATATATTCTAAAAAAGAAGCATATAAACATACATCATAGTATAGGAAACTGGAAATAGAAAGAAAGCCATGAATGCCAAGATTTTGATTCAGAATGAATACATATATAAAAATGATCAAAATTTATATACAATGTCATCATGCACTAAGTATGGTCAAAATGCTCAAAGAGCCCGGGATATACAAAAGAATATATAGTACAAAAGCTACGAGAGCCAAGTGGCTTCTCAATCCCTATGAGACCCCTCTGAAGGTGCACGCCCACGCCTAGGACTCCGGCTACACCGGCGCTCTAAATGCACGGAGGGCTCAGGATCCCGAGGGGCAGCCATAGTCTCACCACGAGAATGGCTCCTCATCAAGTGCTCAGCCGTCCTGTACCCCGCTAACTTTGTGCGAAGGGTCGATACCATCCTGGCCACATGCCATACTGGAGTGAAGACGTCAGTATGTCTACCGGCTGCTGAAGGCTCCCCAGCATCCACGGACAGCTCTACAAGGATCCCCATGATGGCCTGGCAAAGTAAGGGGATGGGAAAAGAAGGAATGGATCGAACTCTAACCCCCTTCTTCAACCCCGTAGAGATGAATGCATATCCCATATATGTGGCCCACTGTGCAATCTATGCCCATGAGCCTACCGTCTCTAGGGTGAGTCGTCTCTCGATGATCGGGACCCCCAGAATACAATAGACGTCCTCCAATGTAATAGTCCACTCACCACGGACCCCTGGCAATCAGAAGGTGTTCCGATCTGCATCCCAGTATGAGAACAAGTCACAAAAGATGTGACTAAATGGTGTAACGTGGGGCACGCGTGAAATGCGTAGTATCCCAGCCCGCTGAAGAGTGTCCTCCTCATCCTGTGAGAGGGCATCTAATACCCCTAGGAGCCAATCACACTCCCTCTCTCGACTCCACCGGATATACTCCTCTCTCACCTGCATACACCCAAAAACACACAAAACATAGCAAGTTAGCATCCAAGTAATACTGGAAAAATCATGAAAGCACGTAAAAATGCTAAAAATACAAACACAATCTCAAATAGATGTTCCTTTTGCATTCTGTGCAAAACCTCCGCCCCGAGCAGGGAGGCGGTTTTGTAACTGCCGTCCTGAACAGGGTGGCGGTCATGTAACCACTGCCTGGGCAAGGCGGCGGTCATGGTCCAAAAACCCACGCGGGTTTTTAAATTTAAAAGGCCTAAAAAGTGTAAAAAATGGCCATTTTACCTAAAAACAAAGCCTACCCAGTAGGCGCCCCCCTAGGTGGACCTTTTAACACTAACATTTTCAAAAATTACCCCCCATGACAAAGTATTTAGGATTTCAAATTTAAGGGGGTATAAAGGATAAACTGAAGAAAACTAACCTGTGATCTCACAGGTTGATGTTCCGCACGTGGAGGCATGATCGCTATCTTGTCACGGACGTTTCGACTCTACTCACGCAAAAACCGTCACCGTGGGTCCCAGAGCTCAAAATCAATCAAATCAACTCACACAAATGAATAGGAAAATGGGCCCACTTTCATATATATAGCGCCCTGATTCATTTTATATGACTTATTCATAGGTTTGGAGTGCCAACGGAGGTAAGTTCCTATCCCCACACAAATGGTACGTTCTCATTCCCTATTATTTTAGTGTTTATTTTCAAATTATTGTGTCTATCTGCACTTGAGTCCTCTTTTCATTTTGTAGGTAGCGGGAATTTTGGACGACATCATTTCAACACACGGATGTATCAGGTATAAACTTCTAACTTCCCATTTTGGGACCGCCATACTCGGACCCACCATTTTACGCCTCTTCATGGCTAAAACGCTTCTTCGAGGGGGCAACATGTACATACCCAAATTTGTAAGGTACTGTACTGCTAGAACAATGTGACATGTGCCCCAATGATGATACAGGTCTCCTTGCAAGGTGTTCGAGATCTGGAAAAGCTCTCCAAGTGTGCGTTAACATCCCGCATGCCCCGCTTAGCCCCCGCGTGCTTTGTTTTTCCCTTTTCCCCTCTTTTCTTGGTCTTTCGCTCTTCAGTGACGAAAAGCTCATCAGAAAACACAAAAAAATAGAGAAGTTATATATGTTATAGATATACTTCACATAGGTAAATTTCATTTTACTGTAGCTCGCTTTACTTTGTTGCTTTTGTATGACAATCATGGGACCTAGAGAGCCCAGGGAATACGTATTCCACAACCTATAGATCAAATCACGCCAGAGCTTGATATTGATTGGAGCCTTCGAGTAGTCATCCTTGTTGACCGATCTATCACACCAGTTCAAGTTAGGAGGGCCTTCTTTGCCTTAGACTCGCAAATTCCGCTAGTGCATATTGAAGACATTAGATTGCCTAACTAGTTTTTCTGCATCTCACACATATTCCATACCCACCGGCTGTCTCGGCATGACCTCGGGAGGTCGGGTATGGGGAAGGTCACTTGCCGATTATCATCCTCGCATGTCACTTTTCCATCGTATAGTAGCCTTATCAAGACTCTGAATTGTGACATGGTATTGCATTAAGTACAAGCCTTGTTAGAGTTACAAGGGTAGATTAAACCTCCCAGATACATACCTAGTACCAACATATGATGGCTACCATAAGGGAAGTGGTCTGGTAATGATGTGAATCATTTGTAGACAATTTATTTCCCGTAGGCATCCTATGATGAAATAATGGTACATCTTCTTACAGGTTAATCTGGATTTGTACCGTGTACAAGACTTGTAGCTTTTTACAACACCATTTCTTGTTAATCCATATAATTGAATAAGTGATTAAGGTGAGATTAAAAATTCCTAATGACGAGTGTGTAGTCATGGAATTGAGCATGGCATACATGACTCTAAAACTTTGCGTAAAGTAGTGTAAGATACTAATTACACTGTCATAATTTTCACTATGATCTAAGCTGTGAGATGCATGTGAAATTCATAGGTGGAACCCAGGTAGACACTTAGAAATCTTCACTTAAATATCATATCCTAATAAGGGAAATCCAATGGATAAATTTTATGTATTGGCTCGTAAAGAGATTTGAGGGAGAGTGAATAGGTTCATTATTCCCTCATGCAACTACACATGGTTTATGACAGTTATTAGAAATGTATTGCATTAAAGGTTTATGTTGGATTTAAATAAATGGGTATTTAAATTGAGATGCATAAAGTAAGACTTAATATATAAAAATAAACAAATAAAATAAATTCCCTAGATGTGAGGTGGCAAAAAGTGGTTGTTACACATGCAATCAATATGAACATAGAGTTATGGATTGTAGATCTCGCAATATTATCGATTCATCGTGGAGAAATGAAATAAATGATCAATTCAACAATAAAAGCATACATTTTTGCTACAACTTTAAATAGAGAGGATATATTGCAAGGTATTGTAAGATGAGAAATATGAGGAATAACACTCAATACAAAAATATGAACACCATGAAGTCAGACACTATGACTGAGGTAAAGGAGGAAAAATATACTAAAGGAGAAGAATCCTTGATAAATCATACTGCTTTTCACATCCAAAATGAATATATGATTTGGTATTAGATATTGGTTTCTTAGGCCACATGACAGGAGACAAGAAGAAGTTTATTTCGTTGAGGAAGAACACCTCAGGTACAATGATATTTGGAGATAACACATTTGCCAATATTGTTGACAAGGGTACCTTGAGTTTGGACAATGGGAAGACCAAGATAGATAATGTGTTGCACATAGAAGGATTGAAACAAAAAATTCTTAGTGTTATTCAAACATGTATTCAAGGACACACTTATATTTCATGACAAAGGGTGTAATATAAGAAGACCGAAATTAATAAAACTATTTTCCAAGGCATATAAAATTGAGAATAATATGTATATATTGAGTGAGATCGAGAAGGAGAGATGCTTCATGAGCAAGATGGATGAATGTTTTTATATGGCATAAGAGGTTGGGCCATCTAAAATTTAATAACCTATTCAAGATCAGCTCCAAGAAGTGTGTGAACAATATGCCTAAAATCACCAAACTTACAAACACACTTTGCAAGACATGCCAACATGGGAAGAACACTAGAAAGAGATTCAATTCTAAGGAATAATCTACTTCAGGACCTTTAGATCTGATTCACACTAATTTTTCTATACCTAAAAGGACACAAAACATTCAAGGAGACAAGTACTTCATGTTACTCATAGATGACTACACAAGAATGACTTAAGTAGCATTCTTGAAAGAAAATTTAGAAGCTCTTGATAATTTCAAGGCATTTAAGGCTATAGTTGAAAATGAAAAGAATAATTTTTTTTCCTAAGGTATGATAGAGGAGGAGAGTTTTATTCAAATGAATTTGATGAATTTTGTGAGGCTCATGGAATAAGGAGATAATTTTCAAGACCTATAACACCTCAATTTAATGGGGTAGTTGAAAGAAAGAATAAGACAGTTCAAAAAATGGCAATGACAATGTTAAATAAGTCAAATTTATCTCACAGGTACTAGAGATAGGTAGTAAGTACTGCATTTTATTTCTTGAATAGAGGACATATGAGTATTAATGGTGATAAAACCCCCTATGAGTTGTGGAAAGGAAGACCTGCTAATGTGAAGCACTTTAGAGTGTTTGGTAGAAAATTCTTCATCAAAAGAGATGAGTAATACCTATGAAAATTTTATTTAAAGGTCTAATGAAGGTATATTCTAGGGATACTCATCAATAAGCTTAGCCTATAGATGTTACAGCAAGAGACTTCAGAAGATAGTGGAAATCACCAATGTGAAGGTTGATGAGACTTGTTCTAAGAAATCACATTCTCAGTCAACAAATGCATCACAGAATTTGGACTCCATGAGTGAAGAAGAATCTATAGAGACAAATGAGGAAGAAGAGGAAGAAGTTTAGGAAAGACAAGACTCAAAAGGCCCTTCAATATAAATTCAGAAATACCATCCTTGAACACAAATCATTAGCAACAAGGAGGCATATGTGCATACAAGGAGGAAGATGATAAGTAACCTTAACATAGGAAATGTTTCTCTATTGTTTAAAATTAAACCTACGAACATTATATAAGCAACAAAAGATAAGTTTTGGATAAATTCCATGAATGAGGAGTTATACTAAATAAAAAAATAATGACACTTGGGAACTAGTTCGTAGGACTAAAGACAAGAATGTCATTGGAAAAAAAAATGGTGTTTAGAAACAAGCTGAATGAGGATTCAGAAGTCACTAGGAACAAGTAAAAATTGGTATCCAATGGATATACACAAGTAGAATGAGTTTAATTTGAGGATACCTTTTCTCTTGTACCAAGATTGGAGACTATTAGAATGTAGGACTTGATGTGGAACTAGCTGGAGAATGAATGAAAAGATTGAATTAAATTGTATTAGTACTTGAGTAATATAAAATATATCATTGCCAAATTTTTATGTCAAATAAATCGAAATGATTGTATCTAGTGTTCATTCCCTTGAGCAAGTTTAGCAATTGTGTGCATCTCTTGTTATCTTGTTGTATATGTGGGTACATGTTTATATAATCACCTCATATGATTTTGAGTCATTCTAAGTGATCCTTAGTGGTGTTGTATAACAAATAAATGAAATACACACAAAAAATTATTTTGATATTTTAATTATTGTATTTGGGTGTGAAATCTTTGGGGTATGACACAAAGAGTATAGCTTCATCCATTTAAAAGTATGAAATTAGCATAGATATGTGTGACAAGAAAGATAAAATTCATTCCAAGCATTACACAAGGGTTTCAATCAACAAAAGTATTAGGTCACATAGGTGAGGAGCATCATATTTTACTACTATTACATTAGGTACATTTGATACTAGACACTTATCCAGTAATCTTGGTATTAAAAGACATGAGGGAAACCCAAGGGGTTTGGTCAACTATACACACTTTTGTATAAGAACTTAGAAGAAATACACAAGGCTTGGTTTCCACAATGAGGATATGTAGTGTAGCACTGGGATTAGTTCAACAACTAGGAGTTTGATCGCCTAAGGTGGTATAGCATCAAACACATACACATATTTTCCTATTTGGTTAGTTAATGCTCTAGCGAGGGGTTCTACAGGTTTTTAGGGTTTCTAATTTGTTGTAGATCATCACAAGTCATGTCAAGGTTTTGAAAATAAGAGTGATGCACAATGAGTTCCATTTATAGATAAACGAAGCATGTAAAAAGTTTTAGAACCTAATTGTCTCCCGGTCACAAACAGTGTAATCCAAGTCTTGGACCATACAGTTCTTGTCTAGGTCGTACAACCTATGTATGGTCATGGTTTGGAATATTTAGTAATAAAATGAGTTCTTAGTCCTATCGAGTTCACAAGGATGGAGAATGCAAGCTCGAGGTGCACTTTCTGATGCTCATTGACATGTTAATCCTTTGGATGGGAACCTAAGTTATTGGGGAAAGATGGAGAAGGGTCTTAGAAAATATTTTTTGGCATTATTTTAGAATTGAGGTCCAAATCTTTATGAACATTCATTAACACCAAACTGCTCCAAAACCCTTCTTAAACCCTAATAAGGACTTGATATGATAAATATGGCTCAAAAAGGATCATAATGGATTGGTTTTCCTAGTTTGATGATTGGATCATGTAGTGGAATCTCTCAACTATCTTTAGGAGGTATTGGGTTGTCATATGAGTGACTGGACCCCACAGAAAAAGGATTATTTCTGAAGATTTTTTTGTAGCTCTCAAAACATGCATTGGACATACTGAAAAATGGATTTTTGAGGGTGTTAGAGACCTATAATTCATTTATTTGATGATTTATGCACAATTTATATCCTTTAAGTGGTCATATGAAGTCAATTTCTCATGACTGGTTTTTGGGGTAGTTGGACAACTTTGAATGTGCTTGGAGTGGAGTTGTTCTTGAGACTTTATGCCTTGAGTTGAAGTTTATAATGCATATGGTGATGTTTTTGAGGTCATGATGTAGATTTTTTACATGCTTCATTTTTCATGGTTTAGTGTTTCAAGGTGGTACAAACTTCGTTCTTGGAGACAGTCTTTTTTGGTGAAGAGACCTAATAGGACAATTTCATTCTTAAGGTATTTTCATGGCATATATGGTTGGTTCATAGCTATCCAAGCATGCAAGAGGTTAGATAAGGTCATGGAAAATGTTGTGAAAGAGTTTTTAGATTTGATGAAAACCATAGTTGATCAAGAAAATTCATGGTGTAACGTTATGTAAGTAAACTGTCTTCATGAGGCCTAAAGGAGTAAAAAGGCACAATTGAGTCATTACAGAAAAAATGAAGCTTATGATGTAATTATTTCATGTTTTTTAGATGTTATGGGGTCTTTTCATGGCTGACCTAATTGATTTATGACCAACCTATTTGGTTAGTTTTTAGATTCCTTTGCGTGTGTGTGTGTGTGTAAAGGAAATTTTAGGCCTACTGAGTGAATGATGTAATGAGCAAGCTATAAAGGCTTGAGAGAGGTATAACAGTTCTTGAAGATCATGAGGAGTGTGTTTATATTAAAAATATGATTATGGTCAACTTATAAAGGTAGTTTTTGCATGCTTAATTCAAAGTGAAAAAAGTTTATGAGCGAGTAAGCATATTGTTGTGACTCACCCAAAAATGTGCAATTTAAAAAAAATGAATTTTGGCTAAGTGGCCCCTTTTCCATAATGTATTTTTCCTTTTTGAGGTCCAAGGAGTGAAAAATATCCAATTGTTAGTTTATTTGGATTCATTTGAGTATTCTTCAGTGTTTTGTGGAAAATGCAGGTTCTGGAGGAACAGTTCTTCCATTCCTCCTATTCCCCGCATCTCCATTTCACCCATAATTGTTTAAGTCCTAGTGTTGTGTGGAAATCGCATCTCCCCACAGAACTTATTCCACCTGGGTCATTGTTCTCCATATTCCATCCTATTTCGTACAATAATTAGTCTTCGCAATATTTTTAAAAGTTCTTTTGTGCATCTTTTTCGAGTTTTTGTGGAACTTTTGGAACTTGTTCTTATTTTCTCATCATTCCCTATATCCCCTTGTTATATGCATTACTTGGTTTCCCTTTAGTATGAAGGTTTTTTGGATATTTTTGGAACTCACAGAACTTTTTTCATCTAACCCTTTATTCCCTGCATCTCGTGGTTCACTGCATTCCTCATTGGCCCGTAAGTCTTTTTCTTCAAACAACTATGCAGTAATTCCTTCAATCAAATAGATTTGTCCCTCGAAACTCCCTGTTCTCCACAATTTTGAATTTCTTGCAATATATTTAATCCCTTTGTATTGCAGATGAGGTGGAAGTTTTTGGAACCTTTGGAATTTGTTCCCTCAGGCCTCCAGTCCCCCGTATATCCATTTTATCCACATTTCTAAAGAATTGATTAAATAAGTTCCCACAACTTTTCCAACACATGCATTTCAATAAGTTGCTCAAGTTAACCCTATCTACAAACCTGCTTGTTATAAAAGGGAAATTTTGGTTATTTCTAAATCATTGTAAATCAAGTTTTCAAAATCCACTACTCACCTTACTCTCGTACCCTAGAAAGGATTTTTTGTCTATATCTTGCTCATTTTGAGTCCAAATTTAAAAATTCAAATTGTACTAGAATTGTTGTGGATGTGTCACTTTTTATACTAAAGGTGTGTTTTTTTCTGCCCTCTTGGTTTAATTTGGTGGTAGTTTGTGTTTTCCATCCTCTCTTTCCAAATTCTTCAGAAAACCTCTATTGAGCCTCCATTCTCCTTGAGTTTTCTCTCCAACCTTCATAATGAATTTCTAATACGAGGGATATGAGCATATTTCTTCCTTGGAAATCTATGTGCCAAATATAGGGGATAGTTATGTTAGGAATTTGAATTTGGATGATTATTGGGCTCGCTTTTCCGAAGATACTCCCACCATCATGGCCCAATGCATTAAAAATAGTGGAATTTCATATGTCGTGGGTTTTCCCCTCTCTTTCCAATGCAATGACACCATTTTGGCTTGTGCTTCATGTTTTGACCTAGAAACAAAAGAATTTAAAGACCCTCAACAAAAAACAATTGTTAAATTTGATGTTAGTTAAATAAACGCAGTCCTAGGGATTCCCACATTTGAGGATTCTAATAGATTGGCCCATGCTCAAGCTCAAAACATTTTTGACCAAAATAAAGATAGGTACAAAATAATGGTGGCCAAATCTTGCCTTAAATCCTACCACAAAGGAGCTTCCAAGTTGCCTCAATTTCTGTATAGATCTGATTTCAAAGAGGAATTTTTAGCTATGATCAACCTACTTTCCAGAATGATGGACCTACCTTCTAAAAATTAATTTCAATTCTGAATGTGTGTATATATTAACATCATCTGTGAGGGTGGGAATCGAGAGTGCTAGTGAGGGACGATGATCAGTTGTGATCTCGTCAGGAGGATCGAGACAACAAATCAGTTCAGCCAGGAGTAGCGCAGGGAACACAGGGAGGAAACTAGGTAAGGAGGTGGAGTTACAAGAGGGTCCTGAGTCTCTCTAGATGGCAGGAATGATTACATGGATGGGTGGTCGTGCCCTAACCCTAAACCCAATACTGAAAAATCCAAAATAGTGGCAGGGAAAGGCTCGCGAGGAATCAATTCCAAAGGAAATAAAAAGGGAGGAGATTAGGGTAGCATAAGGACTTCATTCAAATATGCCCTAGGAAAATGTGAAGGTAATAATCTAGGAAATCAATAGTATTTGGTTTATATTGCTGAAGAAATCCTATCGATGGTCATCAAATGCCAGGAAGTCAAGGAACATTATCAAAATTTATCTCGGGATTCCATAATTGGCCAATTCAATGGAATAAGGCCTTCTTCTACATCATTATATCAATGGATATTTCAAAATTGGAGGGATAAATGTGAAATATTCCTATGTTCTATAGGTCTTTTGTGCTTCACTTTAGAGAAGAAGGGGACTTTCAGTGTTGCCTAGCTGATGGGCCATAGTTTTGGGGTACCACTGGTTTATTCTTGACTCCTTGGATCCTTGAATTTGAACCAAAAACTCTATCAATCTCTAAAACACCGGTTTGGGTAAGACTTCCCAGACTTCCTCTATAGCTGTGGTATGGTTTGGAAGATATTGGCAATGTATTGGGAAGATTCTTAAAAGAAGACATAGATAGATCTCATGCAAGAATATGTTCCTACACCCGTATGTGTGTGGAAGTCTATCTAAGTAAAGGGATGTTAGATCGTATCAATTTAAAATTTTGTAACTTTCTACATTCTCAACCCTTAGACTATGAAAATATGGCTTTCCGGTGTACAAATTGCAGAAATCCGGGTCATTTGCAAGCATCTTTTCCAGTGATTAAGAAACCAGTTAAAAAGAATGGTTCCAAATTGACCAAAGGATTGGGATCTTTGGATCCAAAGTTGGTTGAGGTGGAAACTTTCAAGGCAGAACCATGCAACGTAAATGAGGAGAATAAGGTATCAGAGAGTGTCGAATGTGGAAAAATGGAAAATGTTTGGGAATCACAGGGGATTTTAGTTGTCAGAGAAAAGAAAGGGGGTCTTTCTCCTATCAAATCGGATTTGGATCAAGAACATTTGTCAGAAAATTAGATGGTGTCAGCAAATCCTCTTCAGGTATTTATTACAGATGGGAATGGAAAGTGGTAAGAAGTCAAGAATAAAAAAAAATTAAAAAGGTTGAATAGGTAGTATCAAGGATTATTTTTTGACCCAGGTTGGGAAATAGCCTCTTTTTTCTCGGTTGGATAAACAATATTTCGTAGGTTTATAATCTTGGGGTTTTGGCCCAACTTTTTTAATCTTTCAAGGGTATTTAGGCCCTATTGTTATTGGGAATGGTTCCCATCAACCCGCTTTAACAATTAAAAAAACATCATCTGTGAGGACAAAAAAAATTGAACTGTGGAGATATTATTTGTGAGAACTTGAGTGAGCAGTTGGTGAATGTACAACAAATCAAAACCTTTTACATGACATATTATCTCATGTACACCATTGCACCTATAGGGTCTGGGTTGGGTTTAAACTAGAGGATGATAAAAAGAATGCACCAGTTTATGAGTTCTATCCTCAACTCACATATGAAAACACCAAGACTCATCATCAAAGAGCCAATGATGCTTACACCATGTTCATAGTCATGGTTTTGGAAGGAAATACAATTGAGAGGGTATCTATAGAAGTAAGGCAATTGATTTCCACCTATGGCAGTTTCTTCATCCAGTTCAGAAAGTTCTCATATATCAGGTTTGTTGGTTTTGAAGGTGTACCCAAAAAATTGCCTACGTATTATAGTGATAAATTGGTTCTTGTAGAGGTCTGTAGGAAATTGGATGTGTTACATGGAACATTTATGTATAAGAAAATCACTTTCATTCATATTCATATCTCCTTGGGAAATTACACATGCAAATATTCCTTAGATGCATAGAATGTGGAGATGACAATATCTGACTTTAAATTCCATACTTATCAAAAGAGTTGATCTTTTTATAGTAAGGGTTTCATCATCAAGAATTTAATAATTACTTACTATCATATTCCCACAATTAGGTAATACTGGGAAGACTATGAGGATGAATATGAGGCAAGAAAAAGATATTTTGGGAGGTTATCACTGCAACAGATAAAAGTATCAAATTGTACCCTATACCTGAAGGCCTAGAGGATAATGAGTGTGCTTTGTATTCTATTTATTATCTTAGAACCATTTGGCATATACCCATCCCAATTATTGATTGGTCATAGAGAGAGAGATAGATGACCCTTCTAAACCGAACAATCCTGTTATAAAACGCCAAACAGTGGTTCAATAAGAGAGTGAAAGAGTACAAGGAAACAATGTAGTAATATTCTTCTCAGGAAACCTCCACCTCACATAAATAATCATCCACACCTCTTCAAGAATTTCCAGCACAATTAACCCCATCTTCCTCAACCTTGGATTTAGTAACTAAGGCGTATGTGAAGAAATATAAAGCAAAGGAGGTGGAAATTTTTGATGAAATACCTGAGAAAGAAGAGGAGCATGAGAAAAATAAAGATTCGGTTTAAGATGTTGCTCCTGTGCTTAAACAAGTGTCACATCCTTCTGAAGAAGAGATGAAAGTAGCCAACGAAGAGAAGGATGACTCAAATCAAGAGAATAAAAAATAAGAAAATAACAATGATCATGAAGAATAAGGAGCTGAAGAAAATTATGAAGAAGGTAAAGATGAGGAATATCAATTGAAAATCATAGAATCAAACATAGGGAAATAAAGTGCCTCAAGGCCTAATCTTGTAATCAAGAGACCATATTCCTCTTCTATTGAGACTCCTACTCTTGAGGTTTCCATGGTTCATCCTCTTGGTCCTCCCAACGTCCTTGCATTGGCACCTCCTTCGGCTCCACCTCCTAGTGACTCATTCACATGGGTTTAACCCATGATTGATAGTAGAGAGAGGAATGCTTCTTCATATATTATTGTTCCTAGTTTTGATGTAGTGGATACTTTAATTGGCACAACTCCTCCTCCTCCAAAGAAGGCCAAGACAACCTCTTGTTTGCTCTCAGATTCCAAGGGAGAGAAGGTTTTAGAAATCACAAAGCCAAAAGAGGATAAAGATGAAAATGATATATCAATTTCAGACCTGGTGTTGACAATAATACCACTTTGTAAGTCCATTCCTAAAGGAGAAGTGTAAAACCTTAAGGAGACTGTATCAAAGGTAATAGAAAGTGTATGAAATGGTAAAAAAACTCAAGAGAAATTTTAATATTAGGTATAGGTCCCCTCTAGATTTATCAAGTTCATCATATCTTCATATACAACTACCATAGATCTTACTCCCATATTTACACTACCTTCCACTCCTACCATGATGGGAATTGATGTAAAGATTGATGTTTAGTTTCACAAACATAAAACATTTGGAAAATTTGTTGAAGCTTATGTACAAGGTATGCTGATTTCTAGTTTGGGTTTCATTGATGAGGCATAAAAAATAGATGACAACATATCTTCAGCACAAGATCAATTTAATGCAAAAATTAATGGAATTGATAAAGATCTCAAGATTTGAATGGATATCATTCAATACCTCAGAATCATGAGTACCAGTAATGAAAAAAAAATTTGTGTCATAAAGTATTTGATGATTTTAAAAATAATCTATCCAAAAAGTGGGTTTACGGTGTTGAATGGAGAATTAGAGTTCTTGAAGAGGCTACAAGTGAATTTAAGAACATGATTCAAAAGGGAGAATATTTGAAATTAGAGATAGTTGTTGACTTACAAACTCTCTGTTTCTAGTTCTATAAAGAAAATTTTGTAAAGAGAAATTCAACAGAGGTCAAGGACAAATTCAATTTATTGATAAAAGAAGATTTTTTTAAGGAATATACTCAGTTAGCAGGGATAAAATAGAAGAACTGTTTTGAGTTGAGACAATGTAGTTATGGAAGCCATCAAAGGTATGCTACAAAATGGATGGAATAGAAAAGGAGATGGAGTTTTCTCTTGGAATTTGGTTGGACTACTATGTCTAATATCAATTACTCCCTAAGGTCATCGAAATTTCTATTAAACTATCTTCGAGTTCAGAATTCATGTTCTCAAGATAAAGGTTGCAGTTGTGCCTACAAGTTTCTAATGTTCCTTCTTCCAGTTCATAATATTTTTCTATTCTAATAGTTATGTTTTGAGGTTGTCTTTATTATTTTGAAAATAAAATTGCAAAATAAAGTCCAACTTATGTAATTAACTAATTAAGTGTTAGCACTTAATTAAAAGAAAAATAGTTAGAAATTTGGTATTTATTTTCTCCTTAGCCATATATAAGGCTTCTTTATCACTTGTAAAGGGGTTGGATATTGGTGCTTCTAAAATGTAAATACATAATTTTGATCAATACAGAAGAAGACTTCTTTCCCTCTCATATGTGTTCTTTCTACTTTCTTTTCCTGTAACTTGTGAATGTGAAGATTAATAGATGTGAATTGAGAAACTTTGGATTTCAATTCGTAGAATGTGATGCGAAGAACTTTGTGTCTATCCACATTTATATTTTATGGGTTTCCATGTGTATTGGACCACATGTTCTTAAGATCTTTTGCATGTATTAGTAAGATATAACTCTGCAGTCTTTGTATCCTGAATGTACTTCTTTCATTTTTTCTTCACCTTATAGTAGTGAGTAATCTTGTACAACCAAAGATGGTACTTGTTTCCGTGATAAATGAATTATCTTAAACTATGTTTCCCTAATTCATACTTCTTTCCTCATACAAGATGTTGTTTCATTCCTCCAAACCCTATTCTTGTTTATCTTCTGTATTGAGAATATGGAACCATTCACTACACTAATATCATCATTCATATTTGATTAGATTGTACATTTTTATATATTTAGATCCTCAATTTTTTGGTGAAATAAGAGAACCTCCCCATAAAGAGGAGGGAGTTTTGTCCCTTGAACTATTGATTGTCTCCAAGGAAAAAAATTCTAACCAACAAATTTTGGGGGCAACCATGGGGCATGTATCGTGATTCTCACATAATAATCTTCAAAAGAACCAGAAATTTCAACACACTCACTGAATGAAGATATACATGAGGACAGAGAGCTCAAGGTATAGAAGATCCTACTTTCTAGATGCAGCAACAACAAGGCTATCAATTATCTCCAGAGAAGAGAACCAGAACCAGAAGGTCCTTAAGCACTCCTACCAAAGAAAGGGTTTGTTGATCCTCTAAGGAAAGTACTACTACCCAGACAAAAGTAAGTGCTACTACTCAATATTTAGTTTTAGTAGGTGTTGATGTTCCTTTACAAAAAAAATTTCCATAATGGTTGTACTAGTACCTTGGGACCAACAAGTTGGACCTCTAGCCCTTACACAAACTCTGCATGAATTGCCTAAGGGGAATCAAAATAATTTTCCCAAATTCAGAGGTGATGGCAAAGTGAATTTGGATAAACACATTACATCCTTAATTATTTCCTATAGGGTCCTTGGAGTTGATCATGATGATATGTATGTTAGACAATTTGTTAAGACTCTGTAAGACAATGCTTCATAATGGTTCTATCATCTTCTGAACAGCACTATCACCAATTGGAACAATATGTGAACTCGGTTCAAGAATAGGTTCAAGCCTTTAGAACATTCTCATGCACTTCTGGCCCAACTCTCCTAAATAAAGAAAGAGCCCTATGAGCCTATGTGGGAGTTCTTTGTCAAATTCAATAAACTAGTTAACAAGATTCCTACTATTATTCATCCTACTGATCAAAATCTGAAGTGTTTCTTTAATAATTCCCATTTTCCAGAGGTGAGTTACACACTAGAGAGAGAAAACATTTCCAATTTGGATCTAGATCAAAATTTTCCCATAAGTTTGGAAGATGACATGATTATGTCAGGAAAATTGAGAAAAGAGCCACCCAAGGATAAAGCCTCTACCTATGGTTCTTCAAGCTCTGATTAATTGGTCCAGAAATTATCCAATGACATGATTGCTATCAAGAAAAAATTGGCTCAGAATTTTCCTCATAAATACATCCCGAGAAGGAACTTCCAGGCAAGGAATCATCTCTTTGCTGCCCAGCAAAGCTAGCCATTGAAACTCCTCCTATCAAGGTTCTAATTAATGCAACATGTGAAGTGTAGGAAATAGAGGATGAAGTGGAAGAAGAAGATATTGAAGAAATAGAAAAAGAAACTGAAGAGTTACAAGATGAATCAAATGATTTCCAGATTAATTATCTCATCTATGAGTCATATGACGATGATTATGATGATGTAGTTGTTGATATGAATAGTGAATCGTATGTTGTTATGACCTTATAGCAGTTCAGTAAGAAAAATGATTTTTTACGACCTAAAAAGAAGTAGAAGCCTAAAGTATCTCTTGATTTCATCTCAATGGTTAAAAAAAGAGGAGAACCCATTCCCACTACTACTAAAAAATTAAGTGTTTCTTCTCCATCTAGTACTCCCTCTTATTCTTCCTCTATGCCTAAAGTGTCAACCCCTACCCCTGTGTCTAAAACACCCTCAGCCCCAAATTTTGATAAGACTAAAGCCCCAGCTATTTCTAGGATAGAAGCTCCATCAACTTCAAGTTCTTTTGATATTATTGATCATATCAAAAAGAATAAAATTTAGATCTCTAAGGATGAATTTTATCAAACTCATCCTAAAGCCTTCACCCAAGTAGTAAAATTTGTCAATTCCAAGCCTAATCATTCTTCCATGTCTTCTAAAGGTATCTTTCCTAATCCCAACTCTCTTTCTCCAAAAAATTTAATGCCTTCTGTACCTTATACCTCTGGAAATATTGATCCCTTTTATGTAACATTGGTAATATCCGTGCATAAACTCAAGAACTGTGTGATTGAATCTGGAGCATCAAAAAATTTGATTCCTATAAAATTTTCTCATGCACTTGGTCTCACTCTAACTCACACTTTTGGGTCCTAACACTTAATGGATACCAACTAAGGAGGTACCCCTAGTTGAGAGGATAAAATATGCTCAAGTGGATTTTTCCAATTTTCCTAAAAAACTAGTCAAAGCCATAATCCTTGTTGTTGACATTCCACCATCTTATGGTATGATCTTGAGAAGAATCTTCTAAAAAGAATTTGAAGGTGAAATCTAGATGGACTGGTATCATGCATTGATTCTAGTCAAAGGGGAGATGAAGAAATTTTTTCTAGAGGAGCAAGCAGAGTACAATGTTCAAAAGGCAGACGATCTAAAAGCACAAATTCTATTTGAAGACATGGGTCATGGAAATTATATGGTGATGTTTGATTCTGAAATCAAAACTCCCAAATTTATTCAAGATGATCCTAATGACATCTGGATTCTTGAGTTTTATGGGAGTTATTTTGTAGTAGGTTCTAGAGTATGGATTGTATTTGTGTCACCTGGTGGTAAGCTCCACCCATTCTCCTATAAAATCCAATTTTATAATACCAACAATAATGTTGAGTATTAGGCACTTATTTTCAACCTAGCAATAGCAAGGGAGATGGGAATAAATAACCTCCATGCATAAGGTGATGTTGAGCTCATCATCAAACATGTCTGAGGGGCATTTCAGGTGAAGAATAAGAGGCTTAAAAATTATAGAAATTTGGTATGGGATTTTATTGAATTACTAGATCCATTTTTAATTAATGTTGTATCAAGAGATAAAAATACTAGAGAAGATGCTCTAATAATTTCTGGGTCCCTACTCATCCCTCATCCAGATTTCAGTTTAGACAATTTTATAGTGGAGATGATTTTCAGGCCCAGTGTCCTTGATAATGTAGACAAATGGAAACTATTCAATGATGATCAGCATCTGATTTCCTTCCTTAAATTAAGTGATAATTTTATCCAATTGTATTTTTAAGGAAGTGAGGTTGGCTATCATGAATCCACTACCTCTTTTGTGTCTAAGGAAGGAGTTGAGGAAGAATCTTATCAAAATGGGTGCATCAAACTCAAAGGTAATAGAATGCCCAAAGGTATTGTGAGATTAGAAGAATTATTTGATAAACATGATATATATATAAAATAAAAAGTATCACAAGATGTTATCCAATAATCTAAGTTTGAAAAGATCAATTTAGGAAGTGATGGGGAGCCAAAAAATTTCAATATTGGAAAATATTGCTCTTGTGAGGAAAGGAGAAAATGAGTTAAATTGTTGAAGAGATACATAGATGTAATGGCCAACTCATATGATGAATTTAATACTTTCAAGCCAATGGAGATACAACACTACATTCCCCTAAAACCATACATTTAACCTTTCCATAAAAAACAAAGACAATACAATCCAAAAACTGCTAAATGTCAGGATAATCTTTCTTATCCATCATTCATCCTAGATTTCCAATATTTTACCTATGAGGAAGAAAAGAATAGAAATTCACATTTTTCTTGACTTTAGAAATCTAAACCAGGATTCCCTAAAACAAAATTACCCACTTCCTATGATGCATCAAATCCTGTAAGCGGTGATTGGTTTAGAGATGCTATCCATGCTTGAAAGGATTTCGATATATAACTAGATTGAAGTAGACGTGTAAAACCAACATAAAATTACCTTCAAAATTCCCCGGGGAATGTTTTCTTATCAAAGGATTCCTTTCGGCTTGATCAATGTAGGTTTGGCATTCCAAAGGGCAATGGACTTAGACTTTAGAGATCTAAAGAACAAGTGCATAGTAATTTACTTAGATGATCTTATTGTTTTATCCAAGAAGAGAGAATATCATTTCAGCACCTGAAGTCAGTCCTTCAAAGATACAGAGATCATGACATCTCTTGGAATCCAAAAAATATGTCTTTGGTGTAACGGAGGGTTGTTTTTGCACATTATGTCCAAGGATGGAATAAAGATTGATCCAGAGTGTGTTCAAGATATCCATAAGATATCTCTTCCAATGAGAAAGAAAGGTGTTCACTCCTTCAAAAATATTAATTTCCTTACAATATTTATTCCTAATTTTATAGAATTGAAAAGAATCATAGCCCAGATGATGAAGGAAAAGCATTCTTTTCATTGGAGTGCCGAAGGGAAGAGATCTTTTGAAGACATAAAGAAGGCTATTGCTAGAACACCTATTCTTGCTTACCCATATTTTGATAAATATTTCATGATCTATTGTTATGCCTCTGAGCATACTTTGTCATATATTCTAGTAAAGAAGAACTTCTAAGGATGTGAAGTTCCCATTGCCTTCATGAGTTATGAGTTGAAGGCTTGTGAGTTAAAGTACTCCCAACTGAAAAAGCGCACTTTTTTTGTGGTGAAAGTTGTGAAACAATTCCATTTTTTAATTCTAAACTCACATTCCACCGTGTTTGTACTGGATATAGTAGTGAACTCTATCCTCACCCAATAGGAGTTTGGATCAAAATGAAGAAATTAGGTGGAAAATGTCCAGGAGTATGATTTTGATATCAATCCAAAAAGGCTTGTTCGAGGTGAGGGTCTTTGTGAATTAATTTCTGGAGGTTCAAAAAGTGAGTTAAATAGTAAAGAGACTTCCGAGATTCCTAATGTAATTTTCGTAAGTTTAATTAATGATTGGTATTCCAATATTGCTCATTTTCTTACCTATGAAGAGTGTTTGACACATGTCAGTGTCAGAGAAAATAGGTCCATCAATCTTTAAGTTGTACAATATGTTCTCTAGGAAAATTCTTTATTCAAGAGAGGACATGATGGTCGTTTTCTCAAATGTGTAGAAAAAGAACAACAAAAGAGGTTACTGAGAGATTTTCATGATTAGGCCCGCGGATTTCATTTTTCTTCCTCAGTAATATATCACAAAGTTATCCATGTTGGGTATTACTGGCCAAATTTGTTTAAGGATGCAACAAAATGGGTTTCAAAATGTGAAGCGTCTTAGATTTTTTTTGTAGACCCAAGTTGACCACTTTGCCTCTAAAATCAATTTTCATTGAAGAACACTTCAAGCACTAGGGGTTAGGTTTTATCAGAACTCTCAATCCAAGTTCAAGTGCAGGTCACACCCATGCTCTAACTGCCACCGATTACTTTACAAAGTGGGTTGAAGTAATTCCAGTTAAGAGAACCACTTATGAGGTTGTTTGTGACTTTATCAAAGAAAACATATTGGTAAGATTCGGGGTCCCAAATAAGATTATAACAAATAATTCCCCTAACTTATCTTCTCATGAAATTATTGAATTTTGTTATGGGTATGGGATTTCCATTGTACATTCCTCAAACTATTAAGGGAACGGAAAGGCCAAATCAACTAATAAGAACCTGGTAACTATTATAAGAAAATTAGTGGATGAGTAACAAATGAATTGGCATAAGAAATTATATGATGCTCTTTGGACTGACAGGAACATGCCAAAAAGAGCCATTAAAATGTTTCCATTTTAGTTAGTATATGGGATGGAAGCTCAGTTGTCAATCACAGTGGAGTTACACATTTCACTTTTATAAATCCATTAAAGATGAGAAGTTCTCTAATGCCATGGAAAATAGGATTATGTACCTACAAAATTTGGATGAGGAAAGGTTACAGGTTGTGGATAGGATCTTTGAACACCAGAAAAGATTCAAGTAACTCTTTAATAAAAATATTAGGTCTTGAGACTTCCAAGTAAGAGATATTTTCCTACTCTAGGACAAAATATGTGAACCTCGTGGAATTCATAGTAAGTTCAATTCACTCTAGCTTGGTCATTTTAAAATTTGGCATTTTACAGGTGAAAATTCCTATTATTCGAGCTATATGGATGGAAATTCCCTTCCATTGCCATTTAGTGGCCAATATCTGAAGTTATTCCAGTCATAAGTGGATATCAATCCTTTGTACATAGTCTTGTATATAGCCTTGTATATTCTTTTTCAGGGTTCATTAGATGTGGAAAATCTCTACTGAAGATATCTAGAACCATTTTCATGGGAAAGGATAATTTTCCAAGATTTCAAAATGAAATTTTCACCTAGCAGTTTTGTTGTCGTATGACAATGGATCTGGCTATTGCATGACAACAAGCTTATTTTCACATGACAATAAGCTTGTTGTCAAGCGAAAACAATCCTTATTGATGCATGATAAGATTACTTGTTCAACACTAAGCTCTAGATGGTGGCTCATGAAAGTAAGAATCATGCCACATGACAATAAGATTTTCTATCACGCAACAACAAGATTTGTTATCGCACAATGATAATTTTTGTTGACGTACAACATCAAGCCTTCTTATCGCATGAAAACAACTCTTGTTATCTCATGACAACAACTCTTTTTTTCGCACGAAAACAAAATTTACTTTCATGTGTCAACAATAGTTATTGTCGTGTGACAAAAAGACTTGTTGTCATGCATCAACAAGGGTTATTGTCATACGACAATAAAACTTATTGTCATATGTCAACAATGTTTTTTATCATGCAACAACAAGACTTCTTGTTGTGTATCACCAGAAAGCTACTGTTGTGCATCACCAGAATGTTGATGTCATGTGTCCCAATACCAGAACTCTAATATTTTTCTATAAATACCCCTCTGGCCCTCATTTTCACACTTCTTGAATCACAACTTTTTTCTCCATTATTCTAGTGCTCTCATCCTACAGTTATCGTAACTCCCAATGCATTAACACACAAAACAACCAAATACAATCCAACCCCCAAGTCTTGATTTAGTATTTTAGGTCTTGTTCTCCCAGTGCGGAAGTGCTTACAAGTCTCGATTATTTCAATTTTTTTAGCCGTTAGGTCTCGAATCTCATGTGGTTAGGGGCTTCTAAGTTTTTAACTCCAGTTTATAGTTTACGTCATAGAAGATGAAGCTCAAAATAACTAGGGAACAACCTTACCCAAGACTCAATATAGGAACTAAATGTGCCCCCACATTCATTTAGTCTTGCAAATGAATTAAGGTTACAAGGAATGGGTATAGGATTGTGGGTTTGTAGGACTGATTAACATGATGTAGTTTAAGATAGCTAATAACATTTTGAAATACCTCCTCTCGGCATTCAAGACACAAGATATACAATTCACTATGACTTTTCTAGATGGACTTATATTCAAGTTCAGTGTTGATCATGTTGATATCCATCGATTGACAAGCCTTCCTTTTAAAGATTCCCCCATTGTAACAACCAAAGTAACTTTGACTACAGATGATAATATTTTCCTCAAATCTTATTACAATCTCCATGTTGATGGTATGTGTAACGTGATTTAATTTGTAACATTTTAATTTTGATATAAATTGTGGTTATATTAACATCCAATGATTTTTTGGGGCAGCAAATGTCAACAAATCAAGATGAGTAGTTACACAAGGAGTTGCACAAAGTTTTCTTACTGCCATGATATCTTTTTTTCAAGCCAATTTTTTTTGTAGGGTCGAAAAATTTAATATTCCCCATTGGTGCACATCTTGTCGAATAAGATAAATTTTGATATTGTAAATGTTGGAGTTGTTATAAAACCAACTATTTTTACCACTAACTATCTCCTTGGTCTTTATTTTGAGGCATATTATAATTTAAAAGTTCCCTCAACTGCCACTTGCATGAATGACACAATGAAGCAATTTTTAGTCTTAATTGAAGAAAAACATGTTAATAGTTTATATTTCAATGTTAGTAAGGTTATTGTCTTGATTATTCACTTCTGTTAAAAATTATATATGGATGTTACTAACATTATGTACTTCTATTTGCATCTTTACTTTATGCAGCAAATGTTTTTGGAGGCCCTTCCACAAAAAAAAGCAACAAGAAGAGGAAGCGGTCAACAACATGCCGAGGCGTCGAGAGATTCCCAGTTTGACATGGAAGCTCACTCGTTACCTAACCCTCAATAATTTTTATTAGTAAAATGCCAAATACGTAATACCATAAACATTAAATATTGGTTTTTTTACATTTTACCATTTATTATTTTGATTTAACATGTTGCAGGGACTTTGGACTATTCTCCACTTTTACAACAAGCATCACCCACACACTCTTAGTCACATTCATCTGTTGATGTTCAATCGTATCAAGTGTAACACCCTGATCCACCATTTCTATCACCCACTTCCAACACAATCATTTCAAACTAAGACCGATCGGTATAGGTTGTCTCTCAACAAGGTATAAATTTGCTTTTGTGTAATTTTTAACATATCCGCAAGGTTCTTTATATAAGTTAGTAATGATTTTGTTCTTGGACTTGACAGTGCATTCCAATTCATGTATCGTGATATTCAAACAATGTCACCTCCTCCACCAATACCACCATTCTGAATCAAATTTCCAACAAGAGGTAAAAAACCACTGGCAAATGCATGATGAACGTCTGACCCCTAGTGGGACAGTATACATTCCTTCTAATTTCCCAATATCATTTTCAGTGACTTACCCATCACAACAAGAAAATCAATTTTAAATCAAATAAATTTAGATGAATTTTTGGGCATTGGTAGCAATGACCCAATAGGTTTTTTTGACACGTTCGATATGATTTAGGGCCCGCAAGTGTTAGAAAATCCATGGTTGGTGTTCCACATATATTTGTGTGTCAATAATAATTACGAGAGTAATTGTTATCATCTTAATTTTTGGTAGTAAATATGTCAGTAAATAATAGTTACATTGGTAATTATTATGTAAATGGTAAGTTAGTAAATAATTGTTATAAGTTGTTATATTAAACAAATATAACAAATATTGTTGTGTGAGTTTAACAACTCATGTGTATAGAGTTTGGTCTAGATAATCATGGAGGTGTAGCTATACCTACATCCTAAAAGATATGAATTATATCCCTATATATATGTAAATATTGCAATATGTAATTTAATAATAAGAATACATTTGAATTAAGTTTTATTCATAATATTTTTCTTTGTCGGATATCTGCCACTATCCTCTCTACTCAAGATTTGGTATCAGAGTGTCCTTATCTTCTCTCCGTGATGGATTTATGAGAGTATCCATGGGAGCAATGTTGTACTTGCTCCTAGATATGCAACAAAATTATCTATGGTGTACGTTTTTTATTTAATATAGTAGTGCAGATATTATTTTTTGTTTATATGTATCTATGTGAGAGTATATATCTCCTTAACATTTGTTTCAGTCAATTCTCATGTAGTCAAGAGAAGGTTTCTACCAAATTTAAATTCTTGCGGCTATCAGAAGGAAAAAAAGCATAATTTTTTAGGCAGTATAGAAGTCAAACTCAGTCAAGAACAACTTTCATATCATGTAATGAAATAATTAAATCTTGTACCATTGCAAAGCTCTTGAGAAACAAGCTTTCCTACGCACATTAAATGATTTGTGAATCGGAGCTCTGGTTCTCAAGTATGAACAAATCATTACTGGTCACTTCAACTCAAAATCAGAATGAGTTACTTAACTTCCCGCAGCCATTTCTAATTGGCTAGTTTTTTGTTTTTTTTTGCAAAAATATTGTTTGAAAAAAAAAAGATTCTATAGTTTTTTGTTAAATAATTACAAATTGAGGGAAATTAATACATTTTTGGCAAAATTAATACTTTTTTGCACCGGTTCTTCGGATCATTGACATTTTTGGAATCTCTATTTCCTCTTAATTCTAACAAATGGTCACACGATTAATTTTCTTGCCATTTTGAGAAAACTTTTAATCATTGTGTCAATTCTAACTAAATTACGACATTTTATGGGAAATTATATCCTCAATAAATTTTACACGGTAACTTGAAATCAAGCGTCGTTATTTGCAAAAGTGCTTATTTTTTCATTCCCATCGCATTGGTTATAATTTTGAGAGAAAATATCAATTTTGAAAAATACCCTCTTTTTTAGCCATCCAGTGGGCAATTCCTCATTCTATTTTTGTATAACTCTGAGTATCATTGTGTCCTCAATGCCAAAATTTAAAATTGTAAAGGATGTATTAACACTAGAATGTGACATCTGAAATATGCAGTACTAAGAATACAACATTCGTAAGAATATTGAGGCTGGATATGAAGCAGACATTGACCCTGAGGAAGATCGACCAAAAAAATGTTGACACAGCGCGTGAATACATAAAGAGCCTCAAAACAAAATCAAGTTGAGTTAGCAGCATATCACTAGAGGATGGAGGCATCCAAGTTTGGATGTCAATCAACAACCTATCGTCAATGACCAATGACGGGGCCACACGAGGCTATGGTGACAATGTGTTTTTGAGTTTTCTTTCAATATTTGATTTCGAGTGGTCTTCTTTTTCATATTTCTAGTTCCACTTGTGTACAATACGATTTCAGAGTTCCTGATTTATGTGAGTAAGTGGAAAGTTCACAGTGAGGGGGGGAACATGGTCTCAATGTTCCATTTCCTTTTCTTTATTTTTCAAGTTTGCATTCAGTGAGTAGTATTTCCTACATAATTCTTCGAAGGAAAAACATAGTGGAAAGATGAAAGCACAAAAAAATCAGCATCATGATATTTGGGTTGATGGTTTTCTTGTAAAACCATCCTTTGTTGTGGTTGTTGGTAAGCCAATTAAAAAACCATCCTTGTTGAGGTTGTTGGTTTCCCTAAAAAACCATCCTTGTTGAGGTTATTGGTTATCCTGAAAAACCATCCTTATTGGTTAGTGGTTGTCTATTAAAACCATCCTTGAATGTTGTTGGTTCTCCTACAAAACCATCCATATCATGAGCATGCACAAGTGGCAAGTTGTAGAAGGAAGTGTGATTTTTTTTCTCCCATGTTCGTACTAAGGGGGAGGGGGGTGTTAGGAAATCCATGCTTAGTGCTCCACATATATTTATGTTTAAATAATAATTATGAGAGTAATTATTATCATCTTAATTTGTGGTAGTAAATATGTTAGTAAATAATAGTTACATTGGTAATTATTATGTAAATGGTAAGTTACTAAATATTTTTTATAATTTTTTATATTAAACAACTGTAACAAATATTGTTGTGTGAGTTTAACAACTCATGTGTATAGAGATTGGGAGAGATAATCGTGGAGGTGTAGTTATACCTACATCCTAAAATATAGGAATTATATTTATATATATATGTAAATATTTCAATATATAAATTAATAATAAGAATATGTTTGAATTAAGTTTTATTCATAATATTTTTCTATGTTAGAACTTTGCAACTCTCCTCTCTCCTCAAGAACAAGTATATTTCCATTTCGATGTACTTTATTTAACATTGATACATCAATTTTTAATTTTTATCACACCTAATTTTAATATGAATTTATCTTATCACAAATAGGATCAAGGCACACAACGACACCAAGAGGCGGCACATGAACCTCAAGCCTCAAGCCCCCCATCTTCTCCATTAGCATCATCCTCTTCAAATAATGACCAATTGATATCATTTTCTTTGGATAGCTTGATTGGTTATGATTGTGAAGCCCATGTCAAAGAGTTTGGTATGCCTCATATAAGTCATCTCGTACAATGGGAGTGAAGGGTTAAAGTTTTAATCAAATACATAAAGAATCATTTTGATAACCAAATCCAAAAGGTATAGTTTATATGTTACAGTCCAAAATCAGCCTACTAAGACAAATGTTTTACTCAATCAAGCACAAGGCAGGACCGTCACATATAACAATAGTTAGCAGGACAATCTTTTAGATAAATTTTTGAATAAATTAGAAAACATTAATGTTGAAGCCCATGAATATTTCAACAAATGGTCAAAGGAAAAATATTTGGTGGAAATTCCAAATGTTGAAAGAGATAGAGTTGTAAGTATTATCAATTTGAAATCATATTTTTTATTACTTTCTAATTTTAGTAATATGTTTTGATTGAGCTCAATGTTTTTGTTGCAATTGAAATATGAAAACTTAAAAATTAAAGCTAAGGTGTTCCAATTTCACTTGGAAATAGCTAAAAAAAAATTATCCTCAGCAATGTAGCTTAAACAGACTATTGTTTTGGTTAACAAGAAAAACAATACTCTTAAGTAGATTATTAAAGAGAATGGCATGGATGTAGATATTTTGTTAAAGGAAAAGGCAGCTATAGATCCTTCTTTTTTATCCCATGGATATGCTTCAAAGGAATATGAATCAATTGTAAAGAATTTAAACATTGTTACGGAGGATCTTATTAGTTCTATAATTCTTGAAGCAAAGAATAGAGGAATGCCATCCATTGGGAAAAGCAGCACAAAATTCGCTGCACAAACTCAAAAGGAAAGTGCCAGTGGGTGTGGGGAAGTTGTTAATGTTTCAGTATATAGCATAAGTGTAAATGTATTTGTTGAAAAGTGTTTACAAAACTTAAAACTTGAAAATTTTGGAAGTTTGAATCTTGAAACTTGAATATTTGTTTAATTTGAAGAATTTTTAAAGTTGAATATACGTTGCAATGGTTCTACTTTTCATGGAATATCACTTTTTACATGTATTATGTTGCAATCTAGTATTTATATTTTGTTATATTATATATAGAAATTATATATTGTAAATTGTACTGATATCAAAATATGTGTGGAATGTATTTGCTTTAATGTTGAAAGTTTAATTATTTACAATGCGATGTTTTTGATGGAATATCGATTTTTTACACGTAGTTTATTTGACTACCTCATTTCACATGACCTGAGTACCTTCAATATTTCATGTAATGATTCTCTTTCGCTTAATAAAGCAAAATATTATTCTCTCTACTTGTAAAATTTGAAATCTGTAACAGGTATCTTCATATTACCTCTATAACCCTTCTTAAAATCCTTAAGAAGAATCACATAATAGTTTTTCCTTAGGAAGTCTGAAGAATCACCTTTGTGTAGTGCATGCACATTGCAATGGTTATGGAATATATTTTTTTCATGTATTATGTTGCAATCTGGAATTTATATTTTGGTATATTATATATATAGAACTTCTAGATTGTGAACTATACAGATATCAAAATATGTATGGAATGCATTTTCTTTAATGTTGAAAGTTTAATTATTACTATGCGATGCTTTTTATGGAATATCAATTTTTAAGTGTAATTTAATTGACTATCTCATTTCACGTGATCTGAGTACCTTCAATATTTCAAGTAATGATTCTCTTCCATTTAATACAATGAAATCTTCTTCTCTCTACTTGTAAAATTTGAGCTTTGTAACAAGTTTCTTCACATTACCTCTAATTACATGTTTCTTCTCATGGAATGCATTTTCCTTTAATTATTTATGTCTAATTATGATATTTAAAAAATAGTATTCCAAAAAATCATGTCATAAACACTAAATCAAAACAGTTTGAAAATACCAAAATAAATAAAACATGATTATTATAACTCTAGGTATGATAGGGTTTAAGGTACCTCTAGTCTTATATATGGGTGACGATGTATATGGGTGCAAAATGATAAATCCTCCTTCGCAACGAGTTAGATGACCTTAAAATACATAGAACTCAACACGATAAATGAATTAGTATATAGATGGGTGGGTTGCCTGACAATGTCAGTCCCGAGAAGTGAGATCTTCTTAGGATGGATGTCAACCCATGTATTTGATAAAGAAAATATGAAATATTGATTTATTATGTTGGGTTTAGACCAAACCATTTGTATAGATATATATTAGATTAAAGCATACAATTAATAAACACGGAAATAACCAACAAAAGAAAATACACAAGATATAACGTGGTTCACCCAGTGTGGGCTACATCCACCAAGAAATAACCAATATATTATTCCAGAGGTTGTACAATTGAAGATATGCAATCTTCCACACCTTACACGATGTACAGTAATTTTCCTCTCACAAAATTTTCTAAGCTCTCACCAATAATTCCTTCTTACAATTCTATCGATATTCTTGATTCTTACCTCTAACCCTAGTTTCCTAGCTTATATAAGCTTATACAAACTTAGGGCACTTTATTCATTCATTTACAACCATTAGATCAAATTTATAACAAATATTAGATCTAATTATCGTAACTTAAATATAAACAATCACACACAGGTAACCGATGTTGGTTACCCTGAACAATGTCGGTTTGTCCTAACTGATGACATTTTATCTGCTAGGTGACCGATGTTGGTCAGATGACCAATGTCGATTACTCTATAAACCTGCAAGTTGTAAATAATATCCTTTTTGAAGCAATTCAGCTCCACAATCTCAACAATCTCCAACTTGGAGATAAATTACTACACTATCTCACACAACTCCATCCTTGGTTCCTTTCCTTGCTTTGTTTCTTCCTCTTCAAGTCTCAAACTCGAAGACAAATAGAAGTGAAGTGTAGCTCCAACTTTTTCTTTTCCAATGGCTTCATTAGCATATCCGCAGAGTTCTTATACATATGAATTTTCTCTAACTTCATTTTCCCATCCTCCAACACTAGCCATATGAAGTGATATCTCAACTGAATGTGTTTTTCTCTTGAATGAAACACTAAGTTCTTTGCCAAATGAATTACACTTTGACTATCACTGTATAATTTGCAATCCTCTTTCTCCTTTCCCAACTCTTCCATTGACTTACTCATCCATATCATATCTTTGTTAGCCTCTGTAGCTACAACATACTTTACCTCTATAGTAGACAAGGCTACAACCTTTTGCAATCTCGAAATCTAGCTAATTGTCATCCCACCTACTGTGAATACATATCTAGGGGTGTTTCTCCTACCATCCAAATTTCCAGCCATATCTGAATCAACATAACCCCTTAAAGTAGTATATGACCCTCCATAACATATATGAATGTTGGATGTCCCTCTCAAATACCTGAGAATCCATTGGACCAATTTCCAATGATCTTTACCTAGATTGGCCATAAATATGCTCACAAGTCCCACTGCCTATGCAATTTATGGTCTGGTACAAACCATAACATATATAATACTTCCAACTAATGAAGCATATGTAACTCGTGTCATGTACTCGACCTCCTCGTGTGATGTAGGACACTAATATTTTCTCAATTTAAATTTTCCACCCATAGGTGTACCTACATGTTTTGCATCCTCTATTTTAAATCTTTTCAACACCTTATTGATATAATCCTCCTGATACAAATAAAATTTCTTGTTCTTCATGTCTCTGTGAATTTTCATGCCAAGGATTTTCTTTTTAGCTCCCAAATCCTTCATTGCAAATGTGTGAGAAAATTTTTCCTTAAGCTCTCTAATGTCCTACTTACTAGATTCTACAATAAGCATATCATCCATATACAGTAATAAAATAATATAGCTTCTATTTTTAGGCTTCTTAAAATAAACACAATGGTTAGATCCACATCTCATATAACCATGATCATCCATAAAATTTTCAAATCTCATATATCATTTCCTTGGAGATTCTTTGAGCCCATACAAGCTCTTTTTCAACATGCACACATGCTTCTCCTTGCCCTTGAATTTAAAACCAAGCAGCTAATTCATATAGATCTCATCCTCTAAATAACCATGAAAGAAAGTCATCTTAACATCAAGTTGTTCTAAATGAAAATCTTCTACTGCAACTAAACTCAGAACAATATGGATGGAATTCATTTTAACAAGAGGAGAAAATGTCTTACCAAAATCAATACATGGTTTATGTGTAAATACTTTTACCACAAGCCTTGTTTTGTATCTTTTTTGTCCACCCTCTTCCTCCTTGATCCTATAAACCCACTTGTTTTGAAATGTCCTCTTACCCGCTGGCAACTTGACCAAATACCATGTCTTGTTCTATTTCAAGGAATCCATCTCCTCATCCATGTCATGCTCCCACTCAACGTGGGTATCCTACAGCATTGCTTCTTAAAAAAAATTCAGTTCACCACTATTAGTCAATAAAAGATAAAATAATGAAGGAGTAAATCTTTCTGGAGGTTTACTTACTCTTTGAGACCTTCTTACATAAATTTAGGGTGTATAAGGCTCATTTTGGACCTCCTGGAAATTCATGTCCAAATCTGACAGTGACTGATGTCGGTCGCCTGTAATTGATACAGGTTCCTCTATAGCTGACATCAGTTCACCTAACTGACATCAGTCCAGCTCTGACCCACACTGGTCACCCTAACTTACGCCGGTGTCTGTGGATTTTTATTTTATATCCAAGAATGTGATTTTCTCAACAAACTCTTCACCCAGTTCATTCTTGGGTACAAAAACCTGATCCATGTACATTTCCCTTTTCATTCCAATCAATGTTATGACTCCTAACAATCTTAGCATCTTCTAAATCCCAAAACCGGAATCTGAAATCATTAGAACCATAACCAATGAAAGTGCATCTCTTGGATTTAGCATCCAACTTCTTCCTATTTTCTTCATCACATGCACAAAAGCTTATGAACCAAATACTATAAGAAAAAAAATGTCTACCTCTTTTCCTATCCATGCTTCTTCTGGTATTCCACCATCTAATGCACTTGAGGGGCCACACTTGATCAAATATACCATTGTATCTATTGTTTCTACCTAAAACTACAATGGTAATCCATCATGTATCATCCTTCTTCTAGAACATTCCATAATAGTTATGTTCATTCTTTATGCCACTCCATTCCCCTGTGGAGTTCTAGGAACCGTTCTTTCTCTACGTATTCCATTCACTGAATAGTAATCATTGAAAACTTTGTTGTAGTACTCACCACCATTGTCAGATCTAAAGCACTTCAACTTCAAATTAGTTTGATTTTCTACAAGGTATTTCCATATTTTAAATGTTTCAAAACATCATATTTACGTTTATTACAATAAACCCATACCTTTCTTGTGGCATCATCAATGAAATTCAAATAGTACTAGGATCCTCCATGAGATGCTACTTGGGTTGGTCCTGACACATCTGAGTACACAAGCTTCAATTTTTGCTCCTTATTTGTTTTCCCAACTTTAATAAACCTTACTTTCTTTTACTTTCCAAATATGTTATGCTCACAGAGATCAAGATCTACATATTTCAAATCTAATAACTTACCATTTTCCTTTAAGATGTGCATTTCCTTCTTACTCATATGGCCTAACTGATTATGCCACATACATGCTTATGAATCTGAAGTAGATAGCACATAAAAGAAATCAGTAATACATGTAGAAAAATATAATGTTCCTACCATATTTCCTCTTTCTACAACAAGAGCTCCCTTGGAAACTTTCCAAGAATCGGTTGTGAATGTAACCATGCCTCCATATTCACCTAATTGTCTTGCAAAAATAAGATTTTTCCTGAGGCTTGGCACATACCTCACATATTTCAATATCCATGTATTTCCATTCTATAATTTAAGATGAACTTCACCTTTACTAGTAATATTTCATGGTTCATCATCTCCTAAATAAACATGCCCAAAATTACCCTAGACATAATTTTTGAAATAACCCTTATTAGGGGTAGCATGGAAAGAAGCTCCTGAATCTAAAACCCATGATTCTATTTTACTATCCAAGGAGAGAATAAAGGAATCTTGCATTACTTCTAATGCTACATTTTCCTCTTTACCTTTCTTTGGTACATTCTCTTTGTTTTCCTTGAACCAAAAATCCTTCTTTGCATGTCCTTTCTTTCCACAATTCCAGTAGGTAATTCATCTACCTCTGGATTTAGATTTTCCACTCTTAGAATTTGATTTCCCATTACTCTTTCTCTTGGATATATCATTTTTCCTTCCTCTACTTTTTACATTCAAAGCATTCCTAGATGATGATTCTCCTAAAATTTTCTAGCGTATTTCTTCATTTAGAATCATACCAATCACATCATCAAACTTCAAAATATTAGTAGAAGATGTTGTATTACTAACAGTCATCACCAAATTATCCCAACTATCTGGAAAAGAACACAAGAATAACAATGCTTTCACTTCATCCTCAAAAGGGATATTAACCAGTTTTAATTTATTTACAATAGAAAAAAAATCATTCAAATGATTAGACACATATCCACCTTCTTGCATTTTAGAATTAAACAATTTCTTCATCAAATAAAATTTATTCGATGCACTTGGTTTTTCATATAAATTAGCTAAAGCTTTCATTAATTCTACCATGGTTGATGCTTTTGTTATATTCGAAGCCACAGATTTTGTCAGGCTTAATCTTATAGATCCCAGAGCCTTTCTGTCAAGAATATTCCATTCTTCATCAATCATCTTTGCAGGCATTTCCTTCTCATCCAACGGTAAATATAGATCTCTCTGATATAGATAATCCTCAACCTGCATCTTCCATAGATGATAATTACGGCCTTTAAATTTCTCTACTTGGTATTTACTATATTTTTCCATTGTTGTTCTCCCACTCAATCATAAATCCCTGTGAATAAATTTGTTAACACACACAACCCTCAAACAAAGCTCTGATACAATTTTTTTGGGTTAGACTAAACCGGTTGTACATATATATATAATTAAAGCATACATTCAATAAACATAGAAATAACCAACAGAATAAAATACACAAGATATAATGTGGTTTACCCGTTGTGGGCTACGTCCACAAGAAACAACTAATATATTATTCCATAGGTTGTACGATTGAAGATCTGCAATCTTTCACACCTTACACAATGTACATCACTTTACCTCTCACAAGCTTTTCTAAGCTCTCTCCAAGAATTCCTTCTTACAATTCTCCTGATCATCTTGATTCTTACCTCTTACCCTAGTTTCCTAGCTTATATAAGCCTATACAAACTTCAGGGAACTTTATCCATTCATTTACAACCATTAGATCAAATTTATATCAAATATTAGATATAATTCCTGTGACTTAAATATAAACAATAACACATAGGTAATCGATGCCAATTTGTCCCAACCAATGTCAGTTGATTTGATAGATGACCAATGCCGGTCATCCGACCAATGCCGGTTACTGTGTAAACCTACAAGTTGTAAATAAGCTCCTTTGTGAAGAAATTAAGCTCCAAAATCTCAACATATTGGATAAAGAAAGAAAAAGAAACTGAAATGCAATGAAGATAAAGTAAAATGCAGACCTGATCTAAGAAAATTAAAGCAACCCAGAACATGTGCATGTTGACGGTGACATAAATGTCAAGAATGCAGTGCCCAGTTGACGGTGATTGGAGTAGATCAATTAGATGTCTGGAAGAATGACATAATATGAATATCTAATGGCCTTGCAAATTAGTATTCCAAAAATACATGTCACAAACACAACATCAAAGCAGTTTGAAAATACCAAAACAATAATTAAATAAAATAAAATTATTATAAATAAATGTAAATATATATATGTAGACATTGAAAATATACACTTCATCATCTTGGTCCAAATCGTTAATAAAACATACCAATATTAAATACAAATACACCCTTCTCCTAATCAATCATATGACACCCTTTATTTCTATTCAATTAATCAATTAATTTAATACAAACTTTAGACCACATACTACAGCCCCAATTTATAATATTTCATAATAGATACACTATTTAGCCTAACCAGCATATCCACGTATGAAAAATTATTATTTTAAATAATACCTAATCATTTTCCTAAATCCCCCTAAATCTATTTATTCCCCAAATTCTATTTTACCTATCCCTAGTACAACATATCTATCATAACCACCTATATACCTATTAAAATCATTTACACACTCATCAAAATCATCTACACGTTTATCCTAAATCATACCTAAATTAGTATGATATAACCTATTCTATCACCTTTCAAAACAAACAAAAACACGTTTTTAAACATCCCAACAAATTCATCCCTCAAAAATACCAACAAAAATCCTGAATTAGCAAGTTGTTCCAAAAAATTACTAAACAAACCTCAAAAAGGCCAAAATAGCTGGTGATTTGGTAAATTGCCAGCAATTACTTAAGCCCATTTTGTAGTCTCTTTTTTTGGATCATCCACTGACATTTTTTGAAACAGATATTCTATTTGGAGATCATTGTGCATCAAGTTGTTCATGTTATCATCCAGTAACATCTTAGCATTCATCAACCACCGCCAAGTTGTTTCTGAGCTCCTATAGATTATAAATCTATTAGTCCAATTGCATAATTATTTAGCTTCCTACAACACCATTCGCCAAGGTCAGAGACCTCTCTCCATTTCTTTCTTATAGTCTAAGTATTCCTATTTATTTATCACTATCATATCATCATTTTTGAAAGTTTTTAACATCTGAAACACCTGTTTGGTCAGTTAAAAACCTAATTTTCTTAGTTTGTTAATATTTAGCCTAATTCTGAATGATTATAGTAATCATCAGCGATTCTTGTCAAATTTGTTTCCTTGTAAACTCATTCAAATTTTATTTCATAAGTTATATATATCTTGTTTTTTGCTAACATTTTGTCAAGCATGGCTTATCTTACATGGTAATAGGTGGTCCAAGTCATTAAATAACTAGCATTAATTCATTTCCCATTATCTATCATCTTTTGCACTAGGAAAAATATGACATTCTACATGACCTCGATTTGTGTGTCATCCATTCTGCCCCTTTGGATCATTTACAAACCATCTTTAAATCTACTCAACGAATCTGCGAAGATACAAATGAATTTTGGGATGCCTACTTTAAGATCCTGCATATCCGATCTGATTTAGCTTGGTTTTAATATCAATATGAAGATGAATTATAATATTTGAGCTTTGATACTGAATCTGAAGACCAAACTAATTTCGAGCACTCATATTCTGATTCTAATTCTGGCATAGAAGAATAAGATTTGAAATACATTTCAGACTTCTTTAAGGAAGACTACACTGAAGATGAGAACATAGATTTATCTGAAGAAGAAGACCTAGAATCCACTAGAAAAGAGAGTTCACCTTCCTCTAAGAATTCGGATATTGATTTAGATTCTGAGTTTGAACCATAGTTCATATCTGTCATTTCTTATCATTTATCAACTTTATATTTGTAATAACGAAACATTTATCAAAACATTGACTATTATCATATATTGTATATAATTTATTTTTTGTGTATCCACTTGATTTTAAAAGTGGATTGACATACTTTCCAAGAATTCCTTTGATTTCTGGGGACTGGTCTTTTCCAGGTAATCTGCCTAATATTATATTAATCCTATTTTGTTTAGTTTCTATGATCTGCAGGTATTCTCGCACGAATGGAACTTACATCTTTGCATATACAGAGTGTAACCATCAAGAATCATTCATCCACATCCGCATGTATCTCTAAACCCTGTCATATTGAGGTTAGGTACGTCTTATTCTCTTGCTTATTCAGTTTAAGTTGAAGAGGTAATATTTATTCATAAAAATATACATGTAACATCTTAAATGATAGCTGGAGTTGAAACAATCCATTTTCAATAGCATCCTCATATTCAATATTTACATCTGTAGAATTAGAGGACACACCAAATCCAGTCTCATTACAATTGTATTATGTATAACTATAAACAATTATATTTGAATCTATTACTATGAAATTGAATACATAAAAAAAATTAAAATGTCATGTGACAAACAGGAAATGTAAGTTCAAGGTGATACATGTTATCTAAAAGTTTTGAAATCATATTTAAAGTTGAAACAATCCATTTTTAATAGCTTCTACATAGTCGATATTCACATCTGCAGAGTTTAAAGATGCACCAATTCCAGTCTCATCATTGAGAACATTTGTAGTTGTAGCTGTATTATTTGTACCTCTTCTTTCGGCAAAGTAATTCCAATGTGTAATTGCTCTATCAAAAGGAAATGTTTCCAAGGAGTAGTGAAAAACATATAACCTCATGCAACTTTCTATATTTTTTACCCAACTTGTTTCTCAATTTTTGTTTTATAAAATATAAAACACTAAAAGAAATTTATCCTTTACATATCCCAAAATCATTGTTTAGCACAACTCATATAATTGAAAATATGCATTGATGTCTTCTTATAACACACTACTTTCGTAGATTTTTCGCCAGAGCCCTATAATAGCCCCACTCTCGTGAGGTTCATTTTAAAAATATATTGGCTAACCATTGTCATTGCAAAATCATATGATTGAGACTTTATTAAGTCAATATGCAGTATACCTTTAATTTCTATAGCATTAACCTCTGACATCTTGGGGAAATGATCAATTATTGTATCCATGGATTTATGAGAAAACTTACTTACAAAATATGCATGACCACCTTCAGTATTCCAAAAAATTAGATTCATCACACCAATAGCTTCAAGAATTTTATCTTTACTCAAACGTTCCCTTATTTCAGATGTTAAGGATTGTGCAATTTTTTTAATTTTTATCTGTGCATCAACTGTAACATAATCAAAAAGAACATGTGTAACAGGAATTTCTTCTCTTTCTGATCTTATAATATATTGACATTTTTGCAAAATGTGATTTGATATCTCCCTCCCATTAACATTGATACAGAGGTGATCATGGATATTAAATCTCAAATAATTACTAGGATTCTTAAGATACAATAAAAATTTCTAGTTATTGAAAATAGGTGTATCAAAACTTTCTTGTGACAAGTACAAGACATCAAGATTTTGACATACCTGCTTTCTCAGCCATATAAAATCAACAATATAGATCAATCTCTCTTATGCATGATTCATCAATGTAATGATCTCCTTAAACATTGGAATAATGCCAACCAATGTAAGAAATGTTTCCAAATACATTAAATGGAACAACAAATCCTTATCCCTGTCAACATCATGATGATATTTGTGCATGAAACAAACCAACGATGGATACTCCTCACAAATTCTGCATATAGGATCATAAAAATAAATCCACCTTGTATCAACATCCTTTATAAGCTTTTTCCATCTATAATTCCAATTGCAAATATTTGAAACTCAAGGAATTGCTTTGAACTGCTTGACATATAGGCATGCAATTCTCTGATAAGGTCTTGTACTTTTGCAACATTTTCAAAGTTCCTAAATATTTTATATGCTAGATTCATTTTGTGTTCCATACAATGAATTGCAATCATATAAGTGCTTACTATTGTTTGCATTCAAACACACAACCCGGTTCAATGATCCTGCATGATTGATACATGATTTGCACCAGCACATACCAACTTTTTAGCAATTTCATAATCAATCATGCCGGAAATATCTTTCAAATGAGAAAAAACTATTTTATATAGGTTTTCAGCATTGCAATTTTTAACCATTTTCTATACACCTAGCAGATGCAGTGTCCTTATATTATTTTCTAAAGTATAAATGTGGATACATACCCATGTGGTTTTTTCAACCATTATTACTTCATCAATTGATATAGAGATAAAATTTTCATTTTTTACACTTTCTTTCAAATATTCCTTCTCAATCATTGCAAGGCATTTAGCCATTTCTCATCCACTATTGTCTGAAAAATAAGATTGAGAAACATTGTGTGTTTCATTATATTGATACAAACTTTGAAATCAATGAAATCTGAAATCGATCTTCCCTTCTTAAGGATGTCGAATATAGTAGAGAATTGTATGATTTTAGCATGAAACTTTGATTGATTCATCTTAGAAATTTGTGATGTGATTGTCTCTCCCTTTTCCATGAGATGTTTGCATTTTTTCTGCTTAGCTTCATACTCTGCTGCATATTTAACAAGCATACACTATTTTTTTAGTTTTCCATCTGTGTGTTTTTTATTTTTTGGCCATCCTCTCATTGTGTAGTCACATATTATTTTTCAATTATGTCCAGCTTCAGTTACATTTTTTTTACTTTCCCAATTTATAGGTGTATATTTTAAATGTTCATTCAGATGAGATATCTTCTGCATTAGCTGGTTATACAGGTTCGATAAAAGTAAATTTGGAATCTCACTTGAACTTATATGTTTTCCCAAGCGTCCACATATTCTTCTTTACTTTCAAATTTTTACTTTTACGAGAAGAATTTTGAGGAATATCAAATCATCTAGTTTCCTCTTTCGTTAACCATAATTTTCATTTGATTTTGGTGTTACATTTTGTTGAGTATTTGTATTTGAGGTATCTTGATACACTCCTAGTTACACCTCAATCAGAATATATTCAAGCTCTGGCATCTCAACAAGAATATCTTCAAGCTCTAGCATGGTGTCATCATAGGTATCCTTTGGTTGATATTTTGTTGAAGTCATGTCCACTTCAATAATACCTTCCACACAATCTATACTTTGATTGATTCTAGTGGCATCCGTATGGGTGCTAATGGTAGTTGTATCGGTAGTAGTAGTAGAGTTTCCAAAATACTTAAACATTGACTTTTGATAGTTTTTTGTTACCTTTTAAGTCTTATGAGCACTAGTAGCTTCCATTTCTCTGAACGTTGAACCCTTTTTCATGGGTCACTCAACCTTTGTCACGTGTTAGAAAGCCTCTCTTGTCGCACATCAGCAACCCCTCTTGTCACCCATCTACAAACCTCTCTTATTGCACATCAGCAACCCCCTCTTGTCATACATCAACAATCCTCTCTTTTTACACATCAGCAAAACCCTCTTTTTGTGTGTTAACAATCCTCTCTTGTCGTGTGTCAACAGTACTCTCTTTTTTCCCATCTACAACCCTCTCTGTTGTCACCCATCTGTAACTCTTCTCTTGTTGTGTGTCGGTGACATTTTCTTGTCATGCATCTACAATAACCAGCCTGATCCACACTTTGTTTGCTACTACTTTGCAAGTTCACGGTACTTGAGTATTATTCAAATTGTACATTAGTAAGCTACTAGTATACTACCCTATGAATTACCTAGGTTTATATAGGAGTATTTTTTAATGGTAGGAAAAGCCAACCCCTAAAAATTGATACTTGAAATTTTACACAAACAATACACTGAATTTCTCCAAACAATTTACCTTTTCAAATTTCCTAAAATGGAATATTCACCAAATTATGAATATTCGCCACTAAAAAAGTCCCTAGTCTTTGTTTTGGTCAGTGTCTTGTGTCTTTTGTTTGGTCGTCTTCTGTATTTTCCTAATGGATGTATGCACTGGTCTTGTAACCCTGAGATTTTGAGGTTCTTTTCTTTCTCTTGCCTTTGCTCTATGTCAAGTCAATTCAAACCCCAAAAAGAGCCAGCTATTTTCACTCACCCAAAAATGTGTAATTTTTGATTTTTTTTTTAATTTTGGCTAAGTGACCCCTTTTCCCTAATGTATTTTTCTTTATCGATGTCTAAGGAGTGAGAAATATCCAAAAATTAGTTTATTTGTATTCATTTCAATCTTCTTCAATTTTTTGCAGCAAATGCAGGTTCTGGAGGAATAGGAGTAACAATTCCTTCATTCCTCACGTTCCCTACATCTCCTTTTCACTCGTAATTGTTTAAGTCCTAGTGTTGTGTAGAAATCATGTCTCCCCACGGAACTTGTTCCACCCAGGACATTGTTCTCCGTAGTCAATCCTATTCCGCACAATACTTAGTCTTCCCAATTTGTTTAAAATTTCTTTTCTGTGGCTTTTTCAAGTTTTGTGGAACTTTTGGAACTTGTTCTTATTTTCTCATCATTCCCTACATCCCCTTGTTATCTGCATTGCTTGAATTTCCCTTTGGTATGTGGTTATTGTGGATATTTTTGGTACTCACGGAACTTTTTCCATTTGAACCTTTGTTCCACATATCCCATGGTTCCCCACATTCCTCCTTAGACAGAAGTCTTTTATTTCAAACAGTTATGTGGGATTCCTTCAATCGAATTGAACTGTCCCCTGGAACTACTTGTTCCCTATGGTTTTAAATTTCCCACAATACATTTAATCCCTTTGTATTGTAGACGAGATGGAAGTTTTTGGAAACTTTGGAATTTTTTTACTCGGGGAATTTTTTTACTCGGGCCTCCAATCCCCCACATATCCATTTTATCTGCATTGCTAAAGAATTGATTAAATAAGTTCCCCCAACTTTTCCAACGCCTGATTTTCAATAAGTTGTTCAAGGTAACCCTATCTTTGATCCTACTTACTATAAAAGGGAAAAATTGGTTATTTCTAAAGCATTACAAATCATATTTTCACAATCTACTACTCACCTTGCTCACGTACCCTAGAAAGGCATTTTTATCCATATCTTGCTCATTTTGGGTCTAGATGTGAAAATTTGAATTGCACTAGAACCATTGTGAAAATGCCATTTTTTTATACTAAAGGTGAGTGATTTCATGCCCTCTTGGTTCAATTTTGTGGTAGTTTGTGTTTTCCATCCTCTCTTTCAAAATTCCTCAGAAAACCTCTGTTGAGCCTCCATTCTCCTTGAGTTTCCTCTCCCACCTTCACAATAAAATTCCAATACAAGGGGTATGAGAATATTTCTTCACTAGAAACCTATGTGCCAAATATAGGGGACAGTGGTGTCATACATTTGAATTTGGATAATTTTTGGGCTTGCATTTCTAAATATACTCCCATCATCATGGCCCATTGCATTAAAAACAGTGGAATTGCATATGCCACTAGTTTTCCCCTCTCTATCCAATGCACTGACACCATTTTGGCATGTGCTTCATGTTTTTACCTAGAAACTAAAGAAGTTAAAGACCCTTAAGGATCAAGAATTTTTAAACTTGATGTTATTTACATAAACATAACCTTAGGGATTCCCACCTTTTACGATTTTGATACCTTGACCCAGGCTCAGACTCAAAACCTTTTTTACCAAGATAAAGATAGGAACAAAAAAATGGTGAACAAATTATGGCTTAAATTTCACAATAAAGGAGCTTCTAAGTTGACCAAAGTCTTGTATAGATCAGATTTCAAAGAGGAATTGTCATATATGATCACCCTGCTTGTTAGAATGATGGGACTACCTTTTATAAATGAATTTCAATTTTGGATGTGTGTATATATTAACATCGTTTGTGAAGGGAAAATAAAGTTTGAACTAGGGGAAAGATTATTTTTAAGAACTTGAGAGAGCAGTTAATGAATGTACAATAAACAAAAACCTTCTACATGACATCCTACCTCATGTACATCATTACAGCCTACAGGTTCTTGGTTGGGTTATCACCATAGGATGATTAAAAGAATGCACCAATTTATGAGTTATATCCTCAACTCGCATATGAAAATAGCAAGACTCATCATCAGAGATTCAATGATTCTTACACCATGTTCATAGTCAATATTTTGAAAGGAAATACATTTAAGAGGGTATCTACAGAAGTAAGGCAATTGATTTCCACCTATGGCAGTCTCTTCATCCAATTTAGAAAGTTCTCATATATCATCTTTTTTGGTTTTGAAGGTGTAACCAATAAATTACCTATGTATTCTAATGATAAATTGATTTTTGTAGAGGTCTACAGGAAATTGGATGTGTTGGAAAAAACATGTAGGGATAAGAAAATCAATGGCATTCAGTTTCCTATCTCCTTGGGAAATCGCACATGAAAATATACCTTAGATGCACAAATTATGGAGGGGACAATCTCTTATTTCAAATTACATAGTTATCAAAAGAGGTACCCATTTAATAGTAAGGGTTTCATCTCCAATAATTTAAGAATGACTTAGTATCACATTCCCACAATTGAGGATTACTGGGAAAACTATGCAAAGAGGTAAGAAAAATATATTTTGGGAGGTTATCACTGCAACAGATCAAGAGTATCAACTGTTGGTGTGTGGGATCCTATATGTCCTCCACACACATATGGAGGGTCATCTCACATGGGTTAGGTTTAGGGTTAGGTTTAGGGTTTGCTTGTGTGTCATGCACTAGGGTTACTCAGCACCCTATATGTATTCCTTCATTTGACATTTATGAGTATGCCAAGACACTCTGTTGTCTTTCTCTATATGTGCAAGCTTTGTTCTATTATGCAAGTTCTTCTATTGATTGATCGATTTCTCCTTGTGATTACGCTAGAGCTATTACATTTCCTTTAGAGTGCAACTTCATCGTGGTGCATAGTTTTCGATACGATTCTCACAAACTCTTTCATGGTATTAGAGCTAAGATCGCGTAAACGTGCATTCGTCATTTAAGTTGTGATTACTCTTGGTTTCATTTTTTTACTCGTGTAAGTTTTTTCGATCATTAGATTCTGGAAATTTATTGCTAACATTCTTAACAAGTTGTTCTTTGAAAGTTTTCGGTTTTGCTGTGTTCTTTGTGCATGTGTGCGGATTTGCATTTTTTCACTGCTGGATTTCATTGGTTACAGTCGTATTTAGTGGGAAAACGTTATTTTGAGGTTGGTTCTTTTTACAGTATTATTCAGATTTTTACAAAAATTATAATAATAATAAAAAAATTGAACTATGTGTTTTTTGGCCTATTTTTCAACCTCTCCTGCCTTTTGCATTTATATTTCCCTTCTTTCTACTTGTATGCCTTGGCCTATGTATTCATTTTTTCCATTGCCTGGTTGTTAGATTTTCCTTCCATTAGCTCTCATTTTCCTTGTGCATGCTTCAATTGTTCGTTGTTTGCATTCAACCTACCTTGCTGTGGATCTTTCTTTGTATGGTTGAGTCACTTTGCATTGTTGCGGGTTTCCCATGACCTTGCCTTTAATTATTTACATTTCCAGTTTGCACCTTATCCGTGTTCCATTTATATTCACTTGCTTTTGCTTTGGATCATTCTCTGCACTACCTTGTTCATGTCCCTTCTTCTACATGTGTCGTTCCTCACTCTCATTGTGTGCTTGTTCTTTTTGGCCATGGATCACCCCATCCTCCATTTTCGTGAGTTTCATGGTTGTGGAATTTGTTACCTATTTTTTTACCTATGTGGATTCCATTTGTTGTGTTGTGCGTGGATTGTTTTTTCCTTGTGTTGTGTTGTGCGTGGATTCTATTGACCCTGTGCTTCTCCAAGCTTCCCATCTTCCCCGTGCCCGACTGCACCCAACTTGGGATTCTCCACTTCTCACATATTTTTTAAAACAAATGGTAAGTTTGTTACATTTATTTACAGTAAGTTTCATTATTTTTTATTTATTTCATTCAAACCGTAAGTGGGTAGTTACATTCTTTTTCGGTAAGGTATATTTGGTAAGTTTTTTTTAAAACTTTATATTCGTGGGTATTTTTTATATAAAGTAAGTTTCTAAGAACTATTTAAGGTATCTATTAATTAAGGCAAGTTTTTTAAACAATTTTGGTGGAAATTTTTTAAGTGGGAGTTTTCTTTATGAGGTGATTTTTTTCTCAAAATTGGGATTTTTTTAAAGGGAGTATTTAAGGATTTAATTAAATCTTAATTAGTTTTTTATTATTTGAAATTAATTATATTAAATCTAGTTTTATTAATTTCAAATCTAACCTTCTTTTTTGAGTAGTAAATAATTTTAAATTCATCTTTTAAATTAATGTTTTTTTATCGTTTTTTTTAACTCCTAAAGCTCTAAAATTAGCTAAACTGGACGTTTCTAAATGATAATTTTTAAAGTGTTATTGTTGATTTTTTTTACTTATCATGCGCTCAAGTGTGCAATTACACTTCGAGCACCTATTTGTCTTCCGCGTGTTTTTTCAGCATTCTGAAGATCTTTCCGACTCATCTTGAGTTCATTTAAAATATTGTATTTTACCCTTATTATTGCTTGTGATTAGTGAGCGCATCTGCCACAATTTGCAAAAAAGGGGTATTCTTTGCGATGTGAGACATTTTTTCTCACAACGAGGACTTGATTTCACCTCCTTCCTAGTTTTTTGCAATTGTGCTTGTGTACGGTGTCACTTTGTTGCTCTTCGTGAAACACGATTGTGGTCTCCACTCTTGCGCGTTATTACGCTAATTGCAAGGCAAGTTACCAAGTGTTTCAAGACACACGCTCAGATCTAATTGTATTCAATACACTGAACTAGAAAGTGCCGAAAGCAGGGGGCTTATTATATTATCTTCGGTGGTTGTGATTCTTGTGTTTCTTTTCTGCATTCCTTCTCTCTCTCTTCACTATGGATGCACTTTCAATTCCTTTGCTTATGCCGTTTAACTTCCTCGAATGGAGATTGAAAATAATTATGAAACTAAGGGGTAAAGGGTTATTCCGCATCACCATGGGAACTGAGACTGAACCAAATGACGACCCTAAAAAATCTAAGTGGTTAAACCGTAGTGATGAAGCTTTAGGTCTTCTTTGCATGTCCGTTTCTCCTGACTTGCTCTTCCACATTGAGTCGTCTGAAACACCTAATTCTGTGTGGAAAATGTTAAATGGAATGTTTGGACAACCAGATGACATGAGAGCGCATGATTTGGAAAACGAACTGCTAGGGTTAAATCCTAGTGATTTTGAAAACCTACAAGCATTATTTTCTAAGTTTGTCCACACTAGATTGTTGTTAAAGGAATTTCAAGTAGATAAGAAAGATTCTCAACTGATCTTGTCGATTCTCTCTAAGTTAGGTCTTGAATATTCTGTCTTTGTGTCAAATTTTTACGCTACAAAATCTACCTTGGGAAAGGATTGGAATATTTCCTCCTTTGACTGGTTTTCGTCCCAACTCATTAGAGAACAGGAAAATCTCATTCAAATGGGGTCTCTTAAGTCCAAGTCACATTCCCTTGTAGTGAGTACTAGTAAGGAAAATAAGATTGAAAAGAAGAAAGAAAGAAAGGAGCAACCTAAGAAGGAAACCAAGACCAAAACTAAATTTAACAAAAATGCTTCAACTTTTCATCCTAGAGCACAGAAAGACAAGTATTTGTGTTCCTATTGCAAGAAGCCTGGTCATAAAGATAATATGTGTACGAGAAAAAAATTGATCACCTTACTCATTTACTTGAGAAAAATCAAATAATTGTTCCTGATTCTATCAAACAAAATGCTCCGAAGGTCGAGTCTTCTACTACAAAAGGTTTTAAATCGGATAAGAAGAAAGGAAAGGCCCTTGTAGCCAAATTTTCTCCTTCATCGATGTGGATTATAGATTTTGGTGCCTCACATGACATGGCTTCTTTGCATGTTGAGTTCTCCAACATCGAGCCTTTTGGCATGTCCCAAATCATGATGGGTAATAACATGACAGTGTCAGTTTCCGGTAATGGATTGGTAGAGATGGATGGAGGAACATTCAACTAAGTGTTGAGGTTCCTGATCTCTCTACCAATCTCCTATCAGTTTACCAAATTACTCACCTTGGTAAAGGAATGCGAGTGGAATTTGGTCCTAACTCGGTGATTATTCATGAACTTAACGATGACACTACAGTGGCTGAGGGAAAGGCGGATCACTGTTCACGGTTGTATACCTTTTCCCACTTTACTTCTAATTATACACCCACTACCTTTCTCACTCATGTAAATGAGGTTAGTAAGCTATGGCATCAGTTTTTTAGACATCTAAATTATCACTACCTTGAACAATTGAGCCAAAACAAATGGTCAACAGGTTACCCTGCGTCAAGTTTTCTAAGGGTCTTTGTGAGGGTTGTACCCTTGGAAAGCATCCCAAAAAGAACTTTGACAAAGGAAAATCGTAGAGAGCTACTCATCCTTTGGATCTTGTTCATAGCGATATTTCTAGTCCATTTCTATCTCCTTTGTTTACTAGAGCTCTTTAGGTGCTAACCTTCATTGATGAATATTCGCGATATACTTGGATATATTTTCTTAATCTTAAGTCTAAAGTCTTTGAAAATTTTCAAGACTTTAAGGCTCTTTCTAAGAAACAAGAGGAACGGTCTATTAAGTTTCTTCAAACTGAAAATGGAGGTGAATATGTAAACAATAGGTTCATGGATTTCTATACTTCTGAAGGGATCTCCTTGCAGCATACAGTTGCTTACAGCCCTTCGTAGAATGGAGTAGTAGAAAGAAGAATCATACTCTTAAAGAGATGGCCACTTGTATGATTCACTCGAAGTCTCTTCCTCTACAATATTGGGCTGAAGCAGTGAATTATGATAATTACATTCATAACCATGTTCTACACAAAGTAGCAAGAGGGATGAAACCTTTTGAAGCCTAGTTTGGATGCAAGCTTGATGTTGAGCACTTTTGAGTCTTCGGATCCAAGGTTATGGCTCGGATTCTCAAGAATAAATGCAAGGCATTGGAACCATAATCCAAACCTTGTATCTTTGTAGGGTATCCTCATGGTGTGAAGGGATATTGATTGTTGAATAGTACTTCTCATGAGCTTTATATTGAGAGAAGTGTGAAGTTCAATGAGTCTTCTTCGAATTCTACTTCTCTACCTATTGAGGTTCTTCAACTTGCTAATTCAGATTCAGACTCATTAGATGATGATGTTGTTGAGCGTGCTCCTCTTCCTGATCCTCCTAACCATCAGAGCCTTGATTCTTCTGATTCTAATAGTAATGATGATGAGGATTATTTCCCTTCTCACTTGAGTGATGAATCTTCTGACTCAGAGCCTAATCCTCCTGGTCCTCTTTTGGTTAGGAAAACTCTGCAAAGTGCTGGAGATTTAGTTGGAGATACATCGAATATGAGACTTACTCACTCAGATTTCGTTGGACCCCACTCTTTCTTCACCTATACCTCTGATCCATAGTCTTTCCAGGATGCTTTTGGTATTCCTGAGTGGGATTCTTCCATGGATGAGGAGGATTCCTTGCTCATGAATAACGATACTTGCGATCTCACCCCTCTTCTGAAAGGAAGAAAAATCATTTGGTGTAAGTGGGTGTTCTAAACAAAGTATGGAGTAGATGGATATGTCAAAAAGTTTAAAGTATGAGTAGTAGCTAAGGGTTTCTCCCAGATAGCTGGGGTTGATTATACTGAAACCTTTTCTCTAGTTACAAAGATGACTTCTATTCAACTGACCATAGCCATTGCCACAACAAACAAATGGAAAGTCCATCAAATGGACGTTAAGAGTGCCTTCCTTCATGGTGACCTAGAGGAAGAGATATACATGGAAAAACCTCTGGGTTTTCCATGATCCCTCCCTCATTTGTAAGTTAAATAAATCTCTTTATGGCCTTAAACAATCCCCTCGGGCTTTGTATACAAAGATGGACTCCTTTTTACTTACATCAGGGTTTACTAGGTGTCACTCTGATCCAAATGTTTGTATTCTATGGAAATATGACTCCATACTCTTTCTTGTTCTCTATGTTGATCACATGCAACTCTTCCTCTATTATTGATTATGTGAAGATCACCTTGGCTAACAGGTTTTCAATGACTAGCTTAGGTCTGCTTCATTACTTTGTTGGGATCCAGATTTCACAATCTAACTAGGGAATTTTGATTTCGCAACCTAAGTATGCTCTTGACTTGCTTTCTCATTTTCAGATGTCTGATTGCAAGTCTTCTCCTAATCCTTTTCTTTATGGGGTTAATTTGGTTTCGGATTGCTCTACTCCCTTGGTTGATGGTACCATTTATCGACAGTTGGTGGGGAGCTTGATTTACTTGACTCACACTCAACTAGATTTATCTTATGTTGTTGGGATCATGTCCAGATTCATGTAGGAACCACATGAGTTGCATTAGATAGCAGTTAAGTAGATCCTTCATTATGTTCGTGGCACCTATACTGATGGCATTCACTATTTTAGAGGGGTGGATATTGACTTGATTGGGTTCACAGATTCTGACTGGGCCGGTGACTTAGATCATCGGAAATCTACCTCTGGCTACAGTTTCTCTCTTGGTTCAGGTCCTATTAGTTGGTCTAGCAAGAAGCAGAATGTAATTGTGATATCTTCTACAGAGTCAGAATATAGAGGATAAGTTAACACTGCCACAGAGGATGTTTGGCTACAGGGTATTCTGACAGAGTTTGGCATCCACTTTTAGTGGCCTACCATTATCTATTGTGATAACATGAGCACTATCTCAATTTACAGAAATCCAATTCAGCATAAATGGATGAAGCACATTGAGATCCATATGCACTTCATACGAGATCTTATTCATGATGGTATCATCAACATTCAGTACATTTAGACAGCTGATCAGATTGCAGATATATTCACCAAGCCCTTCACTGAAGTGAAGTTTATTCACTTGTGGTATCTTCTTGGGGTGAGGTCTTATGCAGTTGATCATATTCTTTGGGCTATATAGCCCTTCTCTTCTTCTTCTTCTAGGAAGATGTTGTTTGTACATGGGCACCTTATCAGGCCTTTATTTTCTGGGCCCCATTGACACATCTTTCTTAGTTGTTTAGGAGTGTCTTCTTGTTCTATCTGACTCATCATAGCCACTACCCCAAATTTAATGAAGGGGGGTGTTAGTGTGTGGGATCCTATATGTCCTCCACACACATATGGAGGGTCATCTCACATGGGTTAGGTTTAGGGTTTTCTTGTGTGTCATGCACTAGGGTTACTCAACACCCTATATGTATTCCTTCATTTGAAATTTATGAGTATGCCAAGACACTCCGTTGTCTTTCTCTATATGTGCAAGCTTTGTTCTATTATGCAAGTTCTTACATTGATTGATCGATTCATCCTTGTGATTACGCTAGAGCTATTACATTTCCTTTAGATTGTAACTTCATTGTGGTGCATAGTTTTCGATACGATTCTCATAAACTCTTTCATCAACTTGTACCATGTGCCTAAAGGCCTAGAGGATGATGAGTGTGAATTGTATTATGTTGAGTATCTCATAACCATTTGGCATATGCCCATCCCAACTATTGTTGGTCACAGAGAGAGATAGAGAAAGATAAATGACCCTTCTGAACTGAATAATCTTGTTCTAACAAGAACCAAGCATTGGTTTAATAAGAGAGTGAAAGAGTACAAGAAAACATTGAAGTGTTCTCCTTTTCAGAAAGCCTCCACCTCACACAAAGAATCCTCCACTCCTCTTCAATAATTTCTAGCACAATTGACCCTTTCTTCCTCACCTTTGGATTCAACATCTAAGGTGTATGTGAAGAAAGATAAAGCAAAGGAGGTTGAAACATTTGATGAAATTCCTGAGAAATAAGTGGAGCATGAGAAAAATCAAGATTCAAATGAAGAAGTTTCTCCCATGCTTAAACGAGTGCCATATCCTTCTGAGGAAGAGATGAACTTAACTGTGGAAGAGAAGGATGACTCAAATCAAGAGGATAAAGAACAAGAAAAGAACAATGATCAAGAAGAAGAAGAAAATGAAGAAAATGAAGAAGGTGAAAATGAGGAAGATGAAGTGAAAATCATAGTGCCATACATAGGGAAAGAAAGTACCTCAAGGCGTAATCTTGTAGTCAAGATACCATCTTCCACTTCTATTAAGACTCTTACTCTTTAGTTTTCCATGGTTCAGCCTCTTGGTCCTCCCAATGTCCTTGCATTGGCACCTCCTTTAGCTCCACCTTCCAATGACTCATTCACATCATGGATTCAAACCATGATTGACAGTAGAAATAGGAAGGCTTCTTCATGGATTGTTGTTCATGGTTTAGATGCAATGGCTGATTTACTTGGCACAACTCCTCCTCCTCCAAAGAAGGCCAAGACAACCTCTCATTTGGTCTCAAATTCCAAGGGATAGCAGTTTCTAGAAATTTTAAAACTAAAGGAGATAAATTTGAAAATGATATATCAATTTTAGACCTGAAGTTGACAAGAATACCACTTGTTGAATCAAATCCTAAAGGATAAGTACAAAACCTTAAGGAGATTGTGTCAAAGGTAATAGAAAGGGTAGAAAAGGGTAAACATACTCAAGAGTAACTTGAAGAGAAGGTGCAGGTCCTCTCTAACTTTATCAAGTTTTTCATATCTTTAGACACAACTACCTTGGATCCTACTTCCATCTCTACACTCCCTCCCACTCTTGTCATTGTGGGAATTGATGTAAAATTTGTTGTTGAGTTTCACAAACATGCAACATTTGGAAAAGCTGCTAAAGCTTAGGTATAATGTATGTTGATTTCTAGTTTGTAATTCATTGATGAGGCATGCAAAATGTATGATAACATATCTTACAAATAATATTAATTCAATGCAACAATCAATGGTATTGATAAAGATCTCAATATTTGGATGGATAACATTCAAGACCTCGTAATAATGAGTACCATTGATGAAAATATTTGTTGTCTCATAAAGTCTTTGATGATTCTAAAAATGAGATATCCAAAAATTGGGTTTACGGTGTTGAATGGAGAATCCAAGTTCTTAAAGAGGCTTCAATTGAATTAAAGAACATGATGGAAAAGGGAGAATTACTGAAATCAAATATCTATGATGACTTACAAGCTCTTTGTTTCCAGTTCTATAAAGAAACTTTTGCAGAGAGAAATTCGGTGGATGATTTCAAGGCCAAATTCAATTCATTAATAAAATAATATTTTTTTAAGGCATATTCAGTCGACAAGGATAAAATGGAAAGAATCTCTAAGCTACACAATGTAATTGTAGAAGCCACCAAAGGCCTGCTGCAGAATGGAGGAATAAATAATGAAATGGAGTTCTCTCTTGGAAGCTAGATGGATTCCATGTCCAACACAATTGCTCCCAAGGTCATGGAAATTTCTATTGTTGTAGCCAAATTTATAATTCATGTTCTCAAGATAAAGGTTGTTGTTGTGCCAATCCTACAAGTTTTTTATGTTCCTTATTCTTCTGACTCCTAATTTTCTTCTATCTAATTGTTATGTTTTGAGGTTGGATTTATTATTTTGAAAATAGAATTATAAAATAAAGCCAACTTATGTAATTAACTAATTAAGTGTTAACACTTAATTAAAAGACAATTAGTTAGAAAAGTAGTTATTTTCCCCTCATCCCATATAAGTCTTCTTTCTCACTTATAAAGGGGTTGGATTTTTCTACTCTGGAATGTAAATACATAATTTTGATCAATACAAGAAGACATATTTTTTCCCTCTTATTTGTTTTCTTTCTATTTCTCATTCCTATAGTCTATTTATGTAATAATATGATATATATGAAATATGAAGTTGTGTATTCAATAAATAAAATATTATGTGAATAACTTTGTGTCTTTTGACATGTATATTGTATAGTTTTTTCATATATTTCAATTTACATATTCTTAAGCTTATGCATGCATTATTAAGGTATTAATTTTCATTCTCTGTATCTTAGAGTGTTTCCTTCTTCTCTTCTTTCTTTACAGTAGTGGGTGATCTTACACAACCAAGGAGGGTACTTGCATCCTTATCAAGAATTTAACAAGATCATCTTCTTCGATCGATCTTGACATCAAGCGGAAGAGGAACAAGTGTTTTCAATAAAGGTTAAGAAAACAAGACAAAGGGAATGATATGGTAAGTAAGAACTGATATCGATCTTGTGATTATCTAAACTAAGAGTGTTGTTGCTAATTAATGCCTTAGAACAATATTATTGTTATTGGCTTAAGCTTGTAAGCACTAAGTCAATAAGTCTCACGAAGTATTGTGAATGACTTATGGGTCAAAAGTCTCTTCTTTGTGATATACATCACTGCAAATCAATCTTGAGCCATGACATCACATTAGGCCTGGTCTATATATTTCTAAAACTATTATACATATTTGTGAGATAATGTATCATTGTGACAGCTTTAGAAGGTGATGTGATTTAAACATCAGAGTCGAGTGGAGGGATTCACTTAACCCATATTATTGATTAATCACTTTGTAGATTGGTTGACATGAGCTTGTAAATTCGGGGTTGAGATGTTAATTTTGGGACCTTTGAATTATTGAAAATTTAGTGTGTGATTTTTAGGTAATCCTTTTGAGATGTCAGAGTTAGTTGAACAACGATTTAATGACCGTAAAATGGTATAACCAAACCACTATGTGTAAGATCATTGATAACGTAAGGTAGGTCATAGACCTTAAGGGACATGCCAACATATTTAAAATTATATAATGTAACTCCAGGGACTTTGGGAGTTATGAGGGCATTTAAATAATAATTTTAAGGCCATGCATGTTTTATAACGTTGGTTTTATACTATATTATAATTCATTCTTTCCAAAGGTTATTCGACCTATGTGATTGAAAGAAATTAAGTGATCTATATTTAGTTAATTTCGTGGACGAGTTAAATGAGGATTTAATTGTAGAAATCCCACCAATTTTGGAGGAGCGTAGGAGGATGGTGGTAGTTGGATAAGCCACTAGTACTCCAGCAGTTAATACCATTAATTGCGCATTAAAATCATGGAAATCTGTAAAGCTTCCTAAGGAAGCAAATCACATGCAACTTCTCCATTTTGTTTTGTTGATGAAATTTGGGGGAAAATCTCCACTTCAGGCATCTATGCATGGTGAGCAAGCTATGATTTCATGTAGTTGTTTGCAGAAGAGGAAGTTTGTTTTTTGGCCAATTTATAAGGTCGGAGATGTTTTGATGTGACTGAAAGGATGGTTGAATTATTGGCTGGTTCAATTTGGATAGTCTTGAAACCATAAAATCTTTGTCACTACAACGCTTGCTGGAGATAGATCTTGAGGGATTTTGGAATCAAATTTGCAAGAAAGAAATGTTCATTATTCCCTTTATCTTTTTACTTCATTAGATGTTAGAGCGAATACATATATGCAATTTTATTTGAGCTAAGGAAAAAGGTGGGTATGTGATGGTTGGAAGTTGTTATTTTTATACTCTGTTGTTCTGTGAAAAGAATTGGTAAAATGGTATGACTGTTGAACTTGAGTATTAAATATTTTATCTGTAATACTGCCCAAATCGTGTTACTTATTAAGACTTGGAATGAATGGTTTTGTTGCATTTTGTCGAAGAGTTTGACCCAGATAATAATGGGTTTTCTGTGTAAATGTTATAATATTGTGCAAAGTTGATTTTGTGTGCATGGGTCATCCTTTACCTGACCGAGATCATGATATATAGATCTGGGTATAAGATGATTCTAGATATTGGTGTTGTTTCTTTCACTTCTGGTCTATGCATTTCATTTGAAAAAAACAAAGATGTATTGGGTATACACCTAGGACGAGTTGGTGTTTTTATCTGATGCTTAGGTTATTATAGTTCTCTTTTTGCTCCATCGATTTGACTGTTAAAAGAACAGGAATTTCATTGAGACTTGGAGTTTTCTAGTTACCCAACTTAGTGATTACCCTTATGGGATCTGCAAGAAAGCATTTCCTTGTCACTCCCTCTCTGTAAGATAAACTTGGGTATTAACCTTTCTAACATGGCTCAGTTTGAGTGATTTTATTTTGAACTGGTAACACTTCGTGTTAACCTTGGCTGATATATTGATCCTTGTAGCTCTTAGAGAGGTTATTGGGCAGTAGCTTGTATTACTCCCGATTCCATTATAAATGAGTAGTGATAGCGACTAAGTTGCAGAATGCATCTTTTGTTGTCACCATTTAGCCACGTGTAGGACGTAAGCTCAACATTAATGTTCCTTTTCTTAGGATATGGAAAGTTCCATAGGTTGTGGTAATGGAATGTTGATTTGTCGAGTCTTCAGCTCACTCCATTTATAAAGAATTTAATCATTTGCTACCTTCTTTAATGGTCGACTAGACCAGTTTGAACTGATATTATTGAACAACAAATGAAATTGGGGTTTAGGATTCAGAGGAATAAGTCTAACTTATCTTATATCGGGTATGGAATACCATTTCATCTTCTTTCAGGAAGCTATCTGGTTCATTATTGATTATATATATATATATATATATATATAACCAGCTATAAAATTTAGAAAAGCTTGGTTGGGACTTGGGTCCTGAAGGATAATGATTGGAAAAATGTTGAATGTTTCATGTTTATAAAAAGGGCTGAAAATCCTTATGTGAAACCAAAGGGTCTTGGTTGGTTGACACCCTGGATATGTTTGTTAAGAAATGGCTGCTCCATTATAAGGTGAATAATGGAACTGAAACTTAGTTTGATTCCATTTCTTTAGATCAAATTTTACCGAAGATCCTTTTATTTGTATTATGTGGTTCTTATGTGGTTAAATGAATTACTGCTGGATGATAAAATCAAGTGTACCAATACCCCATTATAGAGGAATAGTACATACTAGTCATTGTGTCAACCTTGGGAAGTTTAGACTTCTATATATAAGTATAATTAAGATTTGGGGTTGTGTTTTCATACTCTTATTATAATGGAAAATAGTAAGATATAACTCGAGGGAATGTGTTGTTTAAGAGAATGCACAAATCCATGCAAATGAGAAATGATGTCTATAATTAATTTATGTAAGTTATTAGGAGATATAACTTGAGATATATAATTCTCTTTCCTTATTAGAATATTAACGATTATCACAAGGTATGTTGTTCATGAAGTTATGATGCATAAACTTCATAGAATTTAAGTGATAAGAATATGGTGTCTAATCCTGATTCGTTTGATGGGTAATTTAGTACAGCTGAAACCAGTTGGGTTCAGGTACATAGAATGGATAGCCCTGCATGCCCAAGGTTATTATTTGTTAAATTATTCGAGCAACCACAATAGTTACAACCGCTTCTAGCTGTGAAGAGGTTGATATAAATTCATACCGTGTATGATAGTATTTAATACTTCTATTTAATCTCTGTGGACTACAACTGTATTTACTATAATATGTAGTGTTGCTTAGATGATGCTCATTATTGGATTTGAAGATGTGTATCTAGTTTTTCTTAAACTTAATTATGTGAAGTATTATTAAGATACTGTAATTGAGGAATACTCAAAAAGGTAAAAGAAGTTGTACCATTAAGTGCAAACCAAGTTAATGGAGTATGAAGTTTGTTGCATTAATTCATTAAATTGTAAGAATGAGATTATTATTGTTGTATATATTCATTTTAACATTTAATGACATAAATTGATAAATGGGATAATGGAATTTTCTTGCTCAGTTCAGTCGAACTGACCTTGTCTAACCATTGCAGGAAAATGAGCGAAGATAACAGGCGTAAAGTAAAGAAACACATTGGTTATCTAATTGAACCATATGCTTACTTTTAAAGGATAAAGATGCGTTCAAATTGTGAATTGATATATATTCTTGTTTATGTTAAGGAAGTTATTTGTTGTCATCAAAGTAAGGGTTTTCTTGTGAAAATCTACTGAGTACTTTTATGATATATTGTAACATGGTAAAGATTCCATGCAATGATTAATAAATACTTTCTTTATGTCGGTGAAAGACTGTTGATGCCTCTCTGTAATCTCTGTAATAAATTCTACTATGTTGTAGTAGTGTCGGTATAAGAATGGCTTTATACTTATGATATTCTATGAAAATTGGATCATTAGATGATTGTAATGGAGGGTTGTTGTAACTCTCTCTGTTTTAGAAATATAACAACTATCTTATGGACTAGGTGAACCTAGTAAGTTCAATGGATGAATTGTGAAGTTATAAATCAGTAATACAATGGATAGGTTAATGGAAAACACTATGGAGTAGTGTTGATGAATTCTTAATCTAAACTGATTAACTTATGGGAAATTAATATTATTGTTAGCAAGAGGTTGTGATTCCTCACAAGATCAGTTAAAGGTTAAATGCTTGGTAGATGAGAAATCATCTAGGCATGAATCTTGATGGATATGCTTATGTATACATACTTAAGGAATATTCTTCTAACAAAGTTTGAGTAACTATACTAGAGATAAATTAATACGATGAACCTTCTGGATGATAAGGTAAAGTTCAACATATAAGGGTTATGTCTTTAAAACTTGTTGATGTTCCTTTTGGGCAGCACTTAAACCTTTAAGGAAATTAAGCTGAAATACTCTGTAAAACTAATCCAACTCCCGTAACATGATGAGGAGTTCAACATAATACTTCAAGGTGAAATAATAAATAAGAATAGAACATGGATGTTCTTTGATACTTAAAGTGAACTGTCTTTCCATAAAATGGGAAATGAAATATAAGATCTATCAGATTACCATCATTCGAAATATGATGTGATGAACGTCTATGATGGAGTTACTCCAACTAACAAGATGTAATGAAGATAATTCATTAATAATCAGGTTGAACATAAATGCTAAAAGGACCCATAGGATATGGGATATAGTTGGCATAGAATTGTATGGGAGATGATTAAATCCCAGAGTACTAAACCTCTATGAAACCGTGGGTATGATGCCCAATGCAAGTGATGAGATTGTTGATAGGAACATGCAAATGTGCTCAACATGAGTACTTGCCATCAAATTCACTATGGAATTTTGGTGTCTACGCTCCTAAAATTTGTGAGTTGAAATCAACCATGATTAAGATATGATGGTGTAGTCATACAAAGGATAGCAATGATCTGATAGCTGGAATTAATAGAATATATCTTTAGATGCCAAGAAATTGGTATAAGGATCCAAGAAAAATGAATATATTGTCCAGGTGATAGTAACTATGTAAATAAACCTAGTCAGGTTTAGGCATTGTTGTAGAAGTCCTCAAGAGAATTGGGATTACTACTGAAACAAGAAACTTAAAATGGATAAGACTCATTTATGGATAAATTAGACCTGGCGAATATATAAATGCTGAAGTAAAACTGAATAACATGATTCTAATAAATAGAATAAGTGTTATTGAAAGGAGGATAACGGGAATGACTCTGTATGTCCCTAATGATGAGTGATTATGTGGCTCACATGATTTCTTATAGGAGTAAGAATAACATTAATGGTTATTACTCCTTGATAATGTTTGGCATTATTTTATTCGGTTGAATTTGAATCTTTAGTAACAACAAGATTGGGAATTTAGATCTAAAGAGTGATCTATCTTATGTCTGGAACAGATAGGTAGAAATGAGTATTATTGGAACTACATTTAACCTATCATGATATTATGGGATAGGACTCTAGTTTCGCTTCACTAAGTAATGAAGACATGGGAACTAGAACAAATTGTCTTGTTTAATTTATTAAGGTACCATGTCTCATTTTTAGACTCTTGACAGGGAAACTCACTACTGCCATTACGTGATCATATCCATTTAATGACATTGGTTGTTATTTGAATACTGCCACATAACAACTATACTGAGTTTCCTTATCAAGATCTTAAAATGTGGTTTGGTATTGCTTAAGTACAAGCTTGTTAAAGTTACAAGGGCAGATGAAACCCCACGGGTTGGTACCCCAATGCCAACATATGATGGCTATGGGAAGGGAAGCAGTCTAGTAATGATGTGAATTGTTACAAAGACATTTTCTTTCCCATAGGCATCATAGGATGACATCGAGGTACAACTACATGTAGGTTAATCCGGACTTGTACCTTGTACAGGACTTGTAGCTGTTTACAACATCAATGACTGCAAATCCATATAACTGAACAAGTGAATAAGGTGAGATGACAAGATTCCAATGGTGAGTGTGCCATCATGGAATCGAGCATGGCATACATGACTCAGAAACCTTGCGCAAGGTAGTGTAACTGCTGATTACATTGTCGAGATTTCACCATTATCTAAGTTGTGAGATGCCTGTGGATTTCATAGGTGGAACCCAGGTACACACTTAGGGGTTATCACTTATATATCATATCATGTTAAAGGAGAACCAAAGGGATACATTTTATGTATGGCTTGTAAAGAGCATTGAGGGAGAACGAGTAAAGTTCAGTATTCTCTCATATAGCTGCACATGGTTCATGATAGTTATCAGAAATGGATTGCATTAAGACTTATGTTGGATTTAAATATATGGGTATTTAAATCAGCTACATGAGGTAAGATAAAAAAAAAAAAATCTCTAAGATTGAAGTGACAATAGTGGATGTTACAGGTGCTTCCTTGTAAGTTGGTGCTTGTTAAAATCTAAGGAGTTGGTGTTTCCTTACAAGTTGGTGCTTGCTAAAACCTTGTCAAGTTGGTGCTTGACAATTATGGGTTGGTGCTCCTTGTGGATTTAGTGCTTCACTAAATCCTGATTTTTGTTTGTTAATGCAAATATTAGTGGGTTTTCTTCCCCTTGAGGGTTTCCCACATATATGTTGTGTTCTATCTTGCTTTTTGCTCTTATGGATGGTTGTTTCATGCATAATAATCTCACAATGGTTAATGTATGTTGAATGGTTGCTTTGATGATTCATGCAAGTTAACATAATTGAAGTAAAAAATTTAAAGACATTAATTCACCCCAAGTGATTATGCTTTCAATAACATGGGGTTATTTTGATTGAATAAATTTCAACATTAATCTTACAATATCAAAACAATGTATTAATACTTACAAAAAATGTACACAATATAATACGAGCTCACAAAAAAGGGGATTAAGTTCCCTTAGCTAATTATAGATGATTTTGGACTGATTTGGGTGATCTAGATGATGAAATAGGAAGATCTGGACGATGAAAAAGGGATATCTAGACCTAAGAGTTCTTCACAACTGGAATTATGACTTGAGGATGTTCCTGGGTAGGATCGTATAATAGGGGAAGGAATGTACATACAATCTTGAGGTATTTTTAAAGTCTTGACCCTACTCAAAACTTGGATCTGTAAATTTCTTGGTTTATCTCTTGTCTAAATCTCTTTGTCACTCTATATCGGTCACCTTTGGTCACACTATGAGGGTATCTAAATGTTTTTCTCAATCTTTCAAATCCTAACCATAGATGAGAAGCCTTGTAAAACAAACATTAGTTAGGTAGTGGAAACCCCCATACATCGTTGACATCGGCACTACTCCAAAGATGCCTCAAAGTGTACATCATTCTCCACCTAGCATATGATATCCAATTGTAGTGTAATCAAATTTGACATCCTTCCTTTGACAAATATTGACTTGAGTTTCTCTTGAAAATCTGCTTGAGTGAGTGACTTTTAATGCTTGAAAATGTGTGAAGTAGTCCCCTAGACCTAGTGGGAATATTTAGAATTTTGGGTGGTTCTGCCCTAATGAATGTGCAATGATATTTGGAGAGTGTAGGGAGTTTTGGGTGCCTTTTTTGCTATATTTTTCAATAGGATTTCATAAGAGTGATAGGTACTAAATAAGGTGAGTTTGACTTGTTTATATATGATTCCAAAGGTAATTCAAGTTACAAAGGATGATTAAGGAGGAGTAAGTGACCCAAAGAATAATGTTCAACTAAAAGTTTGGGACCAAAGTGAGAAAATGCAAAACCATACACTAGGGTCAAGATCGTATGAACATTCTTACCCCTTTTGTGTGTTGTTTACCCTAGAGGGGGAATCTCAAGTGTGAAGTTTAGAAGATGACAAGTGGATTTTCTAAATGGAATTCATGAATTCAATTATCATAAACTATCACCAAATGAGTGTGTAAGGTTAAGCAAGATAAACAAGATACCTAGTGATGTAACAAATCAAAATGAGTAAAATAAACTTGTTTGAGAAAGACAGCAATGTTAGGACTAGCAGTTTCAAAGAAAAAATTACCATATTTGATTGTCTACATTTCCCCCGTTTAAGTATGAAATGAAATTACATATTTAAAGGAAAATATACCTAAGTGTGTAGACACACTTTTTCTTCTCTTGAATTTTTTTTTAAGATCCCATTGTATTGGTGTTGGCACACTCCATGATGAAACTTACAACACATAGTGTAGTAGTCAATGTCCATGATAAAGAATTGAAAATTAACTCAAATGTAAAGATGTAATGTAAATGAAACATGAGGCTATAAACAATGAAAAAAAAGATGCAAAATATGAAGAGAATACAATTGTTTATTTTGCAAAGGGAAGTGTTTCATGTTCTTTTCTTGTACTTGGAGATTTGGATTACTGAAATTTTTTGAATGATTAGGGGGTGATCAGTCCCCAAATCTGCCAAGGAGATGTCAAAGTAATGGGTGTATAAAACCTAGCATACAAATGTTGAAGAGAGATAAGAAGAATGAGGATCTAAAGCACCCATTTAAGGAAGAATATTGTGTATCAAATTCATTCAGTAACTCTAATATATTCCTATTTAGGTGTAAGAGGAGAAGAATGATTATTATAAATAACTGAGCCACTTCAATACCTTTCACAAACCCACAAACCACACCACTACAGAAAGATTTGGGCCCAATTTTGTAAATTAGGACACATAATATAAAAGAGAATGAACTTCCCCTATAAAATCCCCATGTGCCACACAACTGGGTAAAAACTAAATAGAGATAAAGTGTGTTGAAATGTAGTCAAAGAAAGGAGACCTATGGCCACAATATCGTTGACACTGAAAATAAAACTAAGTTCCATGGAGAATAATGAATGAAATACTTCAGCCCCCCTAAAACTGATTTAAACTGAGTCATTTGAATCTGAAACTGTGCCAAAAACATGTGTATATAGGTGAAAATCTGAAACTACTAAAAAAATTTGTAACTTCCCTCATGGAAAAACCATATAAATGGGTCAAGAAAGTTTGTATGGTCCTAACCGTATTGCATGTTTTTGACCTTATTCTTTCTTTATTTCATTTTTGTGTGTGATGATATTTATGAGTAGTTTCTACCTATTCCTACCTATGTCTGATCCCATAATTATATATGTTTCTATTATATGTGTGGAATATACCTAGATGAATGACACCTCTTTTGAGGTGCATGTAATAAAGAGTTTGATTTCTCATCTCAAAAGAATAGATGTGTAAAATGTATGATAAGTATGATAATCTACATAGAAAACACATGAAGGGATGATGTGGTGGCCACCAAGAAGAACCAATACTTAAAAAGAGGATGCACATGGTAGAGACCATGACACGCAACAATAGAAACAATAGAAATAGTAATAATAGTAGCAACAATGTCAATAACAGAACTAGTAATAACAACAATAGTAGTGCATATGTAAGTATAAACATGTGCAAAGATAGAAGTGTAAACAGTGTCACACAAAAGTCTTAGCGCCTACAAACATGGGTCACCCACAATATTATAAGACAATTAAGGCCATTGGTCCTAGAATCAAGAGATGCAATGTCATACAAGAAGGAATGATGCCACAAACACGGGACACCCATGATATCAAAGGAAAAATAAGGCCCATAGACCATAATCAAAGTAGCAGACAAGTAACCACACATAAAAATAGCAACCATGTATAGAAGAAAAGAGTATCATAATGTGATGAAACAACATAGCAAGTGATATATAGAAGTGTATGAAACAATAGATGTTAACTATTAGTGTGAGTTATTTTCCACATCATCAAGTGAGTCATATCACTTTGGTGAGATCGTAGTTCCATGTGTCATTTAGGGGTCATTATGAGACTCTCTTACATGTCAGTGCATCATATGCATCATTGGCAGTTATACTTCTATTATGGGAATGTAACTCCCCCTCTTCACTTGAGTTGTCATGATTGCAGCACTAGGGGTTACTCAACACCTCTTATATGCAGACCCCTTTGGATCTATGAGATTGAGAGAGAGAGAGAGATAAATTTTTGACTTAACAAGGTTTTGCTTGTGTTTTCTAATCTTTGCATGCACTTTCGGTTGATGCTCACTCTTTCTGAGTTCTCTTCGCGTTGATGTTCACACATCTGTTGATGTGCACATCATCCCTCATAATACTCATATTTTAGTTTTTGAACCCTCTTTCATGGTATCAAAGTGGATCTTGTGGATCCCTGCACTCTTTGGCGATTCTCTGTGTTTTCTGGCTTCCAGCGTGATATTCAAATCTTTTTGCGTGTGTCATAATGGTTATTCCTACTGTGCATTTATTGCATTGATTTCAGTCGTCTTTTGAGTTTTCAAGTGTTCATGGTTTTCCAAATTTTACATGTAGTTTTAAGAGGTGATTTGCAGTTCTGGTTGTAGTTTGAAGTTTCATTGTAGAGTTGAAGCTATTGGTTGTGCATTTTTTGAAGGTTGTTGAGTTTCCCTTGAGCCCAACTTGGCCCCAACTCACCGAACTGGGAACCGAGCTAGCTCCCCCAACTAGACCTTCCTCCACATACATACCTCAACTCAGTTTCCACCTTCTACGTTAACTCAGTCTAGATTTTGCATGTTTTCATTACCTTTGACCTATCAATCTCCTCAACCGTCATGTTCACTGTTGGTTTTGCACCGATTTGACTTGCATCGAAGCCTTCAACCACTAGTTTTATTGAATCCTCTAGCTCCTGATCCTTGGACTACATTATTGCCTCAAGATTTTTCCTCACATTTCAACTCGTGTATTTTGTGGCACCATAGCCATTGTTTGGCACTTGATCTGTTTAGCGTTGCTTTATTGGCTTTAGTGTTGCATTGTTATCTATGTCAGTGTGTTGCTTGTTCGTGGGTGGGAGTCTTTGTTTTATAGTGAACGGACTGTAAATTCTTCTCTACCTCGAGCTCTCTGAGTCTTTTGTTATGCATCGTAGCTCCCTACGTGGATTTGGCTTTGTGTGTTCGCTACCTACCTATCATGCTTGATGTCTTGCATGGGGCTCACTAGCTCACCGTCCTCGCATGGTCTCCACCTTTCCCATGTATTATGAGATTTACCACGTAGCTCAACATTACCTTTCCCAATGGCTCACCTCCTAGAAACTCAGCATGAATCTCGTCGGTGTTTTGACTGCAATGACTCGTCGTTTCAACTTGGTTGCCACCTCCCACCTCGTGCAATAATAAACCAGCTTAGTCATAACACCTCAGTTGAGGCCCATTCCATTTTAGAATTTTTTTAAGGTTAAAAAAATCATGTTTTTAATGTTTTAAGATGAAAAACATTCATTTCTCGGCATTATAATATTTTGGGTTCCATTTTTCTTGTAATGAATGCCCTTCCTATGTGTGGTTAAGACGGAGGGTGAGGTTCAAGGTTGGTAGGAGGCTAATCCCCCCTTGCAAGGAAAACAAAACCTATCTAAAATTTGATGTATTTTCTAACGAGTACCCATACAACACTCTTTGCATGCATTTTGGGCACTTTTTTAATCCGTTTGCAAGGTTTATTGGCTTTTTCCATCAGTTGTGGGAATCATTTTTTTGCTATAACTTTTGACTCATTTCTTGGTTTTGAGCAATTTTTTAGTCAAAGTTTCATGGTTTTTTATAGACTACATGATGGGATTGTTATTTTTATAAATGCACTATTTTATAAAGTATTATATTCAAGGGGGTCACTATTACTCTTGGGTGTTGTATTACATAAAGACGCATTATCGGATAAGTCTGATGTCTTGAACTTGTGCACCTTACACTTTTTATTTCACATCATGGAGGATGTTATTTCCATACTTGAGCATCGTAGGATCACTTTACAACCTCTACCACTTCTTATTAGGTGATAAAACTATTCAGCATGGTGTGCTTCCATGGAATGCTACTTCACCCATGAGGGTCTTTCAAAATTTTTGCTTTGGCCAGTTCCTACACCCAGTGATTATCGTCGTCTAGACGAATTTCTCAACACTTGCGACCCTGTTTTTGGTCACTTGATGATGCATGTCTCCAAACCTCTCTACTTTCACGTGGCAGACTCAAATCCTCCCACCACATCTAGAGCATCTTTCAGTCACTTTATGGAGACCCTTCACATATTATCGCTATTGTTTCTATTGTTGATCCAGTTGTCTCCTCTTCTTCTTCTTCTTCTTCATGTGATGGAAATTCCACTGCTATAGAATCACTTGATTGTTCTTCTTCTTCTTCTTCTTCTTCATGTGATGGAAATTCCACTGCTATAGAATCACTTGATTGTTCTTCTGATGACAAGGATTGTGCACCCTTTTCTGATGCAAAGAGTACTCTAGATGATTTCTCTCCTCTTTCTCTCACTATTACACATCTACATTATCAGGAAAACAATTACAAAAGTCCCCCGTGATGATTCAAAATCCTTTCAAGAAGGTGTTTGAGCTCCAAAAACCCATTCGTGGTGTATATTTGTATCTTAGATGCCCTTACTTAACTTTTCCATGCATTTTTTCATCTCCCCACCTCTTTCTATGCTTGTTTTGGCCTTCAATGCCAGGACCGCTGCCCTGTCTGGGTGGTGGTTCTAAAATTGCTGCCCAGGCAAGGTGGCAGTCCTGAATACACCACCCTACACAAGGTGGTGGTCCTGCCCACTTTTTCCAGATTCTTCATGCATGTTTTAAACATGTGACGACTCACTTAAATTTGCTTATTACATGCATCTGTGAATTGAATTGGCAAAAAATAGCTTTGTTTGCTTGGTTCTCCTTGCTCCTTCTATTTTAAATAAGATTTAATTAGTTGTAACTACTTCTTCTTACCTTGTGCATGAAGTAACCTCCTAGCCTCCATTCCTATATATTACAGTCTTGTATTCAAGCAAAGGTCCTCAGAATTTTGTGTATCTTGTATTGTTATGTTGTCATAATCTTGCTAGGAATTGCATAGCCAACCTCAAATCTCTTGTGTTATCTCTCTTCTACTTACATTGTGTCCAGATTGCTTCCAAGTTGCAATTTCTCAAGCACCATCCTCTTGTTGTTGTTCTTTGTATTCTCAATCCTTTGGGCTCACATGAACACTCACAGAATGAAAGGGAAAGTACTGAGGGGACATATACTAATACTACTAGATTTTCCAAGGTTCTTGCTCTTCCAGGTTGGAGTTGTGTATTTGTTTGCTTTGTTTATCAAATTGTCAATTATGAATTGTTAATTTTAATTACATATCAAATAGAGTAGAGAAACAATTCATTTCAATTATCTAGATACTTTTAAGTAGATCAAATAAATAGGAAGTTGTCTCTTCCACATTACTAAGTTGTGGGGAACAATAGATCTGTTAGAGTTATGATTTGTTCTTCACTTCTGAGGTAGGGTTAGAAGGGTTTTGATTGAATTAGAATTTATTTTTAGATTTAGATTCATATATCTACACAAATAGTTAGCTACATCCAGCTAAGTGTTTGTATTTAATTTGTTTATTAGATTAGATGCATTGTATAAAAAGTTAGAAAAGAACAAAAACATTTATTTTCCATAGATTAGCTTGTTTTACTGCTTTGTTCTGATATATTGAGAAAACCCCAAAAATATAGGTTAGATTTCCTTTAATAGATAGTTTATTTACTGAAAACAAATCAATTCATCTTGCATGACCATCAATGGTCCACAACAAGAAAAGACTTATAATTGTGATCCCTTGGTCCCACAACCCAATGGGCCAGAGCTAATAACTGACATTGACATAAGTTTGTGTTTAACAGTCTTACGCACACCTATAACATACGCTGAGAAAATAAGACAGTTAGATACATTGAACATAGTTGATAATCAAGCCTACGACTTTTGGACTACTCCTAGAAATAGGGTTTGATTGCATGCATGACCATCCAAGGGCCACAACCCCCATGAGTCTTTGGTTATGATCCATAGGTCCCGCAACCCAATGGGCCTGCTAGTCAGCTATATATTGACACTATTTTAAGCACATTGGTATTCATATCTTCACCACTTCTACCTGATATTATTACACAACTTTCATTGTTGAATATAGCAGCTGATCAAGCTAAAACTTTCTAGACAAGACCAGAAAAGCACCCATAGTCCCTGCAGCTCCACTACACCTCTTGTCTCCATTTCCATGACCTTGTTTGAAAACCCATATGAGGCACCTGTAGATTACTTTCCACATATTCCAAAACCTATCAATAGAATATTGGAAGAACTAGACATCGATTGGAGTCTCTGAGTAGCTATCATATCGGACTGTACCATCACACCCCTTCAAGTTAGGAGACCATTTTTTGCCTTAGATTCGTAGATTCCAGTATTGCGTTTCAAATACATAAGGTTGCCTAATTACCTTGATCACCACCATCACTTTAACTTCCATTTCAATTCCACATCAGTTGTCTCAGCACGACCTTATGAGGTCAGGTGTGAAGCAGGTCACGTGTTGATTTTCTATCGTACAAAATTGGTGAACCCAATGTGAAGAGCTAGTCTCTAAATGTTTCCACTTTCTTCATCCACTCTTTATTCCATGGGTATTCTTGTACCACATGAATATATCAGGATATGAAGAGAATGGTCGGCCCATCCCAGGTTTTGACGTGTACCATTACCAATCAAATATCCCACAAGAATCAACCTCACTTTTAACATGGGCAAACAACCACTCATCCACTCAAAACCCTCTACTTCAAGGAACCAATGTTGGCTCTTCTATACACATTAAGGAACTTGATCAAGTCACTCAGAATTATCCCCTCGAACAATCAAGTTCAAATAACATGACATTCACTGGTGAAGCGAGTTCATCTCCTCGGGTATTGTTTCGACAGCCCATTACCATGTAATCTAATCAACTCCCCCATCTCGATGAGGAGTATTTAGCATGGTACGCTAGAGGTGAACAACAATTCCAACAAATGAACCAATATTTTGATAGGTTGCAAGGACAAGGTGATGTCCTGCTTCAAAACAATAACACTACCCCGCCACCAAATGACAATACAACCAATGAGGGGTGGCAACATCGTGAACAATTCATAGCAGGATACCATACTCCTCAACAACCTCCAAGGGTTCAACCAAAGGTACCTAAGTAAGGTACTGACCCGTTAACGGGTGATGTCATTAAAGATTTGATTGATAAAGTCAAGGAGTTAGAGCTCGCCCAAAATACACATAATTCATATGGAGGGAAGTCACAGACTCCTTCCTACCCACAGAACCATGGGAAAATACCGATTGCATAGAATCCTCCAATCTACATGAATACTCCATACCATGGGGATTTTTCAACTGGGAGGGGTATCTTGGGTATGCCTCCTCAAGCCACATATGGATAACTACAAAAGGTGCCATCTGGAAGTGCGTTCTCAAATGCTATACCAGCTGGAAATGTGACGTTCCTTGGCTTCATGCCTTCAGCTCCATATTAAAGTGGCCAACCCCCTATATGCACACATACTCTAAAATGCCATAAGGAGATGCGTACACCTATCCGGGTCCTTATGGTTATCCGCAGGGGATGCCATATGCCCAGACAAACACCTACGCCATGCCGTTTTAACAACCAGTGCAACCTTTGCTTCCCCACCAAGGGTCTTCAATGGTGGAAACATATGCAATGGGGCCTTATTCTGAATATCTCAAGGAACCCCTAGATTTCTCCATTTGGGCCTTCATGCTCCTGAGACCCTTGCATGATCTCCTGAAGTTCAAAAGGGAGGGCGATACTAATGCCCACATCAAGGCTTATGCGACGGCCATTCGAGATTTTCTCCTGTGGGATGCAGTTGTTGCAACAATCTTCCCAAAGACATTAGAAGGTATTTATATTAACTGGTATTATAGGATACCAGAGGCTTTAATACACTCGTTCAAACAACTCGTATTAGAGTTTATCAAATCTTTTGATATGAACAAGCTTTTGTGAACAGGAATCAGGGAATTCCTTCATACCAAACAAGAACATAATGAATCTGCAGCCCACTTCATTTAGAGGTGGAAAAATGTTCTCTAATCTTTTACAAGTGCTCCAAACATGGATCAAATGGAACTTTTTGATTTGTTCCTTCACTCTCTCAATGGAGAGACGAAGGAAGAGGTTCAAAAATTCCCGCTAAGGAGCTATGAAGAGGTACTAGAGGGTACTCTTCAGATCGACCGAGCGGCCATTGACAGTGGTCATAAGACCTATGGAGAAAATGGGAAGTTATTCACTCCTACTCAAAGCACTCCCAGTTACTCCAAAAACACAAACAATAATCAAGGACCAAAGATCCTTAATAAAAATTGTGGAGTCACAACCGACGATGTGACTGACCAACCCAAAAAGCCTAATGTCGTTAATCCTACCAGTACATGTGCTACAAATAACAACAATAATGGAAACAAAAATTTCTCACCCTTGGTAAACATTGTGGATTTTAATCTTCCCTAACAATAGCAACAACCTCAGCAATAAAGGAAAATGCCAACTTCAAGCCCTAGTCAATACCCCAACCAATTTCAAAATCAAGGGCAATGGTTATAAAGTGTTAATAATAGCAATCAAAAATCAAACAATAACCGTAGTTTCGAACCACAACAAGGAACAAATCAAAGGCCTCGATATTATGATCCTAACTTGTATTGCAGTTTCCATAGGGTCAGCGGGCTAACCCAATAACTTATCGCAATTGTAATAAGTTTTTGTAGCATTTTTTAGAAGACCAAATACAGTTTTTTGTTGACATGTTTTTGGAAAAACCAACTGCACCTAGTTAAAAAAACCTATATGGGATTAGTGTTTCCATAGAACACACTATTGGGAATCTTCAACAATCATCTCCCCACACATCCAAAGGATGGTAGACTGGATCCCAACGGTTTGAATAAAGGTATTGTAATAGGGACTCATGATCGTGAAGCCGTAACTTTGTCAAACCCACAGGTGGTACCTCCTTTGGGTGTTCGCCAACAAACAAAGATCGTAGGCTTGGTTGAGTTAGATGTTGAACCCCAAATTAACGCCGCAACAAGAGCCAAAGACTATTCTTCACATCCAATCCTGATTTATCCAGTTATGTTAGATATTGCTCATGACACGCTAAGCAAGCCAGTAGGAGCTTATGATTTGATCAGTGATCTAACCAAGACCTTTTCACACATTTCCTTTTTGGATCTACTGAATAATTCCTCTGCTCATCGAGCCACTCTTTTGGAAGCGCCAGGTCTTGGCCATTTGATTAACGTTACCCCTCTACCAGAGGCATAGATAAATCATATAGAATTTGACGTTTTCCCTCCAGGGCAACCCGAAAGGGACATTGGGTTTGTATTTGACATAAGCAAGATGCCTACGGATGCTGAAATAGCTCGTAGAGGTGATCTAGCCTTGTTTTTACAAGTTTGGATCTATAAAAACTACATGAAACGTGCAATGATCGATGATGGGGTAGCGGTTAACATAGTCCCATTCTCTTTTCTTCAGAAGTTAGGATATGGGGAGACTAATTTCTCCTCGACGTGAAACACATTGAGGGGTTATGATAGCCTCAAGGCAACCTCGATCGGAACCATAGTATTACTGGTTACTCTTGGGCCTAAGACAATACTCACTGAGTTTTATATTATAGATCAGGAAACCAACTATAATGTGATCCTTGGTCATCCTTGGATCCACTGCATGAAAGCAATCCCATCCACTCTATTCCAAGAGGTCATATTCTTACATTTAGGGAAAGTATTTTTCACTCAAGGTGATCCAAAACCCTTTGATATACATTTGGCCAACTTGAAGGAAAATCTAGGGGTCCACTCTGAATTTGAACTTCTTAGGAACCAGTTAAACAAACTGGCAAACATGGTACTAGAAGAAAAGTTGGTTCCCACAACGGAGTTAGAAGTTACGGGTTTAATCGAGGGTATTCTAGTGGTCAAGGATGAAAATGTTGCTATAGAGACAGTATCATTAGGAACTACAGCAAAGATTTTCAAGCTATTAGAAAATGATTTCCCTATCCTTCTCCCCTTTGATTCCATGGGTATGGGACATGCCTTGGGACTTGGTTCCCTTCCAATAGATGAGGTTTGCATGGTGGAGGTAATTGAGGTAAAAGGAGAACTTACAAATTATGACTCAACATTCGTCTTTTCGAGTAGTTGATGGACTCACTAATGTGATGGAGCCAAGTGTCGCTTTGACATCAAGGCAAGTGTGATCCTTACTTCACCCGAAGGAAGGATTTTACCTTTTGCTTTCAAATTGAATTTCAAATCCATAAACAATAGGGCTGAGTATGAGGCTCTCCTATTAGGTCTCATTGTAGCTAAGAGAATGGGAATCCTCAATATTAGGGTGTTAGGTGACTCATAACTAGTCACAAATCAGATATCTGAGGTATACGAGACTAGGGTTGAACACCTACAACTCTACCAAACATTTATGTTGGGCCTAACAAAGGGGTTTGACTTTATTTCAATTAAGGAAGTTCCACATGAATAAAACCTTCTGGAAGACTCTAGAGCAACTTTCACCTCATGCTTTACCCCAAGTAATGACCTAGAGGACACCAACTTCATGGTTTCAATCCGTGTTGAATCCTTGATTCACAAAGTGCCAGTAGCATCAATGTTGACATACGTCGAAGCTGAGGATCAACTTAACTTTTTAGACCTTGTTGATGGTGATGAGTCAACTTTAAGTTATTTAAACTCTTTGGTGGAATTGCATCTTACCTGTCACAAGGTATACCTTTCCCTAATTACACATCCCTCTTCCTATTTTGTGAATCCCATGATTGACTCCTCTCTGGGGAAAGATCTTGAGATTTACAAAGTAGAAGAAAAAGGGGACTTGGAGTTGCCTCCAGCCCCACCTGAGTTTGAGGAGGGAAACACTCCTTAATTGAGGGAATGATTGATATAAACATTAGAATGGAGGAGGAGCCAAAAATCTTAAAACTAGGGTCCTCTTTAACTCCTGAGGAAGTAGAAATTCATACCCAAATCCTCAAGGAACATCAAAAATCCTTCACATTTAGTTACAAGGAAATGACGAGAATTACACCACACATCGCAGTTCACAATCTCGTCACCAAGTTGGATGCCAAACCAATTAAGCAGAAGTCAAGACCTATGAAGCCAAAGGTGGCCCTTATGGTAAAAGAATAAGTAATGAAGCTTCTCCAGGTAGGATTTATCAAGCCAGGTGATTATTCACAATAGGTATCTAACATTGTCCCTGTTCTAAAAAAGAATGAAAAGATTTGTATTTTTATGGACTTCTCGGACATTAACAAGGCTTGTCCCAAGGATGATTTCCCGCTACCATCCATTGATGTTATCATTGATGCAACAGTTGGATTTGAGTTGTTATCTCTCATGGATGGGTTTTCAGGATATAATCAAATCAAAATCTCCACAAAGGATCAAGCTAAAACTACATTTATAACTCCTTGGGGAACTTATTGTTTATGTCATCATGTCATTTGGTCTTAAGAACATTGGCGCTACATATCAATGAGTAATGACCTACATATTCCATGATCTTATTTAAGATTTTGGAATCCTACATAGATGACCTACTGGCCAAGGCCAAGAAGCACTGCGATCACTTAGAGGTGCTTCGCATCATCCTTTCATTCTTGATTGAATATAGTGTCACGTTGAATCTAGAGAAATGTGTATTCGGTGTAACAGGAGGTAAGCTTTTGGGTTACATTATATCTTCACGAGGGATTGATGTAGACCCGACCAAAATCTGGGTTGTGTTAGAAATGGTTCCGCCATCAGAAAAGTCTGGTATTAGATCTTTTCTTGGGAAAATTGATGCAATCTGAAGGTTCATCCCTGACTTGACCTTCGTCATTCATCCAATCAACAATTTGTTGAAAAAGTATTATATCATTGATTGTATGAAGGAATGCAATGAGGCCTTCAAGGAAGTTAAATGATTCTTGTTTTCCCCTCCCACGCTAATGCCACCTAGATCAGATCACCCTTTAATCTTATATTCACGGGATACAAATGTTTCATTAGCCTGCATGTTGGATCAAGAGGATGATGATAAGCGACAACGGGTAATTTACTTTATTAGTTGGATGCTGCTTGATTATGAGACACGCTACACACAGGTAGAAAAAGAATGCCTTGTCATAGTTTTTACAACAAAGTGTTTAAGGCATTATATGCTCAATCAAGAAACAAGGGTCATTGTCAAGACATACCACTTACGAACATTCCTCATGCAGGGATCCTTGTCTAAAAAGCCTCGGCATTTCATAACATTAATGGGTGAGTTCGAGTTAATGTTTGTAAATCAAAAAATTTGTTAAGGGTCAAATCATTGTAGAATGGTTGGTTGAAAATCCATTGGATGGGGGTGATTTGGTAGATCTATACCTTCCTGATGAGTGTGTATACTTTGTCAAAACGATGCCCCCTATCTATGTATGTCCCTGGTATACCGATATTGTCAACTTCACCATGGACCATACATACCCAGAAGGGGCAACATCGCAACAAATAAGGTCATTATGTGTCATCACTGCTAAATACATTATTTTGGATCAAGTGCTCTATCGCAAAACCTTTGATGGAATGTTGTTGAGATGTGTCGATGCCAAAGAATTTGAAAATATTCTTTATGAGTCACATAGTGGGGTATGTGGAGGTCACTTTGGCAGCCATGCCACTACTAGGAAGATACATCAGATGGGCTATTTTTGGCCCACCCTAGAACATGACATTGTAGATTTTGTGCGCAATTGTCACAAATGTCAAGAATTTTCCCATGAGATTCACATACCAGCACAGGATTTGCAACCAATTACAACCCCATGGCCCTTCTACACATGGGGCCTGGATTTGATATGGAATTTCTCTCCCTCATCAAAATATGGCCATAATTTCATAATCACGGCCACAAAATACTTTACCAAGTGGGTAGAAGCCATGCCCCTTACCATTGTACCTGGCTCTGTAATCGCTAAGTTCATCCTGAACTAAATCATTTGTAGGTACGGGGTGCCACATGTCATTATTTCTGATAATGGCACGTCTTTCAAAAATGATGAGGTGTGTGAGTTGTGTATGAAGTTCAAAATAAGTCATCACACAGCTTCTCTCTACTACCCTCAGGCTAATGGACAAGCTGAGGCTACCAATAAGACTTTAAAGTCCATTCTCCTAAAAACCATTAAGGAGAATAAACGAGATTGGCACCTAAAGCTTTTTCTAGACCTTGTGGGCCTACCGAACGTCAGTTAGAACACCAACAGGGGAAACCCCATTTTCCTTAGTATTTGGTGTTGAGGCAGTTCTGCCACTTGAAGTCGAAATACCTAGTCTCTACATTTCACTACATGGGATCCTGGGAGAGGAGGGTTATTGAGAAGCACAAATCTCCCAATTAGAAAGTCTCGACGAGGCTAGACTAAACACTGAACAACAGCACAATGTTTACGCTGATCGTATGGCTCGACAATACAATAAGGTGTACGAACGTGAGATCTATGAAGGATATTTGGTATTAAGACTCGATAGCTGAATAGACAAGAAGACCGGCGAGGGAAGAAAGTTCAGACCTAGGTGGTTAGGTCCATATCGAGTAGTGGAAGACTACAAAAATGGCACATTTCACTTGTGTACACTAGAAGGTGAGGAGTTTAGCGAATCCATAAACTCTCTTCACCTAAAGAGATACTACACATGATCCATCAACATTTTCATATGTACATTATTACATCTGCATTACATTTTCATATGTTCGTTCATTTTGTAAAAAGTGTGATCAAGGAGCTTATTCTTATAGCGATTCCTAAAAAATTCTAAAAATATTGGCAAAACATTAAAATCATGTATCTTCAAACCTTTATAATATCATCAACTATTTCTGAATCATTTATCAATCCAAACAAGATAAGACAAAGTTTTGACGGTAACCATACCAAACCTACATACTTGGTTCTACTTTTGGTCTCTTCTTCAGTTAGGTTTCTTTTGTTCATGATTTGTTCTAGAAGCTTCATGGTGTCACATCTATCCCACATACATCTCCTTAGAAATAAGAGCATTCTAAACATTTTTCCCAAATAAGTAATTCAAATGAAAATCCACAGAAAAATTTATTTTTACACATTTCTCTGCCCTACCAACCTTTGGTGTTGAGCCTGTGTCTCTTACTAGTGACGTAGGGCTGGGAAAGGAGGGAAATGCCCTTACTCGTCTATGCCTTGTCCATGGTGATGAGCACGTGCTTCCTAATGGTAGCATGGGGAAAGGTGTAGGGGGTCTCTTTCATAAACTTGAAAGTTACAAATTAGTCAAACATTGTGAAATCATAAATAAAAAACAAAGTGAGTTAGATGTCAAAAATTCCAAGAAGAGTTTAAAACCCCAAAACCAGATTTTTTCAACCAAGTGGCCATCTATGGATCCTAGTCTAGATAAAATGCAAATAAATTCACATTCTAAACTATGAAGTAGCTTGAGTAAAATAATTTTGTAGTGTCCCAATTTGGTTCTGTCAAACCTTTGTGTTTCTCTCATCATTGCCATTCAACAAATTTCATAAGTTGTGCCCTTTCTAACTCTTGGCATTGAGCCCTCTCATCGTACTAGTTGTGTGGGGTTAGGAGTGGGGAAAGTACATCTATTTATCATATCATTGTATCATCATGTTTTATCAAGACAATATGAAGTACCGAAGATTGCAAAAGAAGCTAAGTTTAAGATCACATTGTGTGTTTGCATCATCATATATCAGCAGCATAAAATACAAAAACAAATCATTTTGTTTATCATTCACATCCATTGCATACATTCTAAAAAGCATTGAAAAGTGGATGTTCTAAATATCTAGAGTACACATGAGAGATAAGCCAAAAGAGAGTTAACTCGGATACAATGGAATACCGAACCAAAAATAGAGTTTGTATATATCATAGTAGATCAAGTTTGTATACAATGTCATCATGCATTAGGCATGGTCAAAACACTCGCTAAGAACCTGAAATATACAAAAAAAAATTGTATAATGTCAAAAAAGGTATCAAAGCAATAAAGGCTCAATGGCATGTCAATCCCTATGGGATCCCTCATATGGTGCGCGACTGCATCTAGGGATCCTACTATGGTTGTGACAACACTGAGAATGGACTGAATGGTGTGAGTGCTCATGGTGGAACCTATTATTTGTAGCCTCACTATGAGAATGGCTCCACCTCATCAGGTGCTCAGTAGTCTTGTATTCATCTACCTGGGTACGAAGGGAAGTCACTATCTCCACTACCTTCTAGATGGGAGTGAAGACGTCGGTATGTCAGCCAACGGCTAAGGGTTTTCCTGAATCAGTAGTCAACTCATCCTGGGTCTTCCCCAAGGGGATCAACAGGGTTTCCATGCATGCCTAATGAATGATTTCTCGCCACTCGTGTGCAAATGCTATAGAAAAGAACAGAAAAAAAAAGAGAGATAGTGAGCTAGAAAATCACAGAACACAAGTCAAAAGGAGAATGCTAAGCTGAAACATACAAAAATCAATAGAAAAAATTAAGAAAGGAGTATCAAACATTCTCAAGTCCCCAAGCATCCATGTGGGATCATTAGTTGTTGTTATAGGTGTTGGTGGTGGCTGCAAAGCCTTATTGAATCTAGAGGCATGACACTATCTAATCACTAACTCATCAACCCATCCCAATGTCTCCTCCGAGACCAGTGTCTCTCTCTCTATGATCGCCTCCTAGTGCATTGCTTTGAGGATCTCCTGAGTATCATGCCACTCAGGGTCACTCTCATCTCCCTCTGAAGGTCTTGCCCCCTCATCCTCCCCCTCTGCATCATCTCCCATATCCTCCTCAGATTCAGAGTCCAAATCAATCAGCTCATCCTCCTCCCCATTGTGAGCAGGAGCCACCCCAATCTAAAGTAAGGGTTCTTAAGGGGCACCAACTTCCTACTGAGCCTAGACTACATGCCTAACTACAATAGGCACACCAGGAGTAACAACTGTCTAACCAGGATCCCCTTTAAGACCCCTTCATGCCTCTCAAATAGTCTTGTAAACAGGCTCCACTAGAGGAAGCATGGCAAGGTATGGAAGAACAAATTGCTAAGGTACCCATTCAAATGGGTTAATCTCTAATCTCCCATCTCTGTTAACTAACTGGCTCATGGAAGAGCAAGCTACCATCATCGTAGCCTCCTCACCCCATACCCCTGCCATGTCCTGGTAGGGTGTGGTAGTCATGTCTGTTGTATTCAAGGAGTCCACTGACTGATGAGGTTTCTGGAGCACTAACATGCCTGTCCATCTAGCTACCTAGACACCTCTAGATCTGATGCTAGTACCCCCCTGTCATAGGGGATGAAACACTCATAGACCCAACTCATAACCAGAGTAGGGTGGCTCAAAGACTATCCCTGCAATCTGACAACTCTGTACAAATCATGGTATGTAGTCCCCAGAATATCTGCTCCCCAATCATACTTATGGCCATGAGCCTCGATCTGTGCAATGATGGGGGCCCAACAGTATAAAAGTGTATCTCCTCCCTTGTCTGCGACTAGTCTAGAAGACAATATACCCATGATGGCTCTCCGAAGGATAGGAATGGGAGCAGTAGCAATGGACCAAACCTTCATTCCCTTCTTTGAGCCAGATGAGACAATGGCATCTCCCATGTATGTGGCCCACTGCATCATCATGGCCCTGAACCCCACTGTCTCCAATGTCAGCCTCCTACCAAGTACTGGGAGTCCAAGGATGTGGTATACATCCTCCAGAGTGATAGTCCACTCACCCCTAACGCTTGGAAACTGGAAGGTGTTCCGGTCTACATCCCAGTAAGAGAATAAGTCACACAGAATGTGACTGGAAGGAGCAACATGGGGCACCCGTGTTATCTTCCATATGCCCGCTCGCTGTAAAAAATTTGTCTCAGCATGGGTCAGTTGATCTAGAATCCTAGCGAGCCAATCACACCCTCTCTCTCTGCTCCAATGTATGTATTCCACCTTCTTCTGCATTCACCAAAACATGAAAAAATATCAAGTTAGCAATGTACATCACATGATAAGCTCATTAAAAACATAGCAAAAAAATTTGAAAGCACAAAAAAATTCAAGTTAAGGCGCATTTTAGACATTTTGTTCAAAACCGTCACCCAGTTTAGGGCGGCGGTTCCAAGACCACCGCCTTCACAAGGTGGCGGTTCCATGACTGTCGCCCTGTCTTGGGCGGCGATCCTGGCCTGATTTCTCAAAATGTGCCCTTAACCCCAAAAATGCCCAAAAATGAGAAAATTGACCATTTATAACAAAATAAAAGAATGCCCTATGGGCCCCCCCCTAAGGACTCATTTGAAACAAGAAAATTTGAAAATGTCCCCCCCAGGTGAACTTTTCAACATTTTAACATCTAGGGAACAAAAAGACAAAAGAGGAAATAACTAACCTGGGAATGCACCGGTTGATTTCCTGCTCGTCGAGGCATGATCGTTGTCTTGCAATGATCATTTCAGTTGTATCTGCGTCAGAAACAGTCAATGTATGTTCAGAGGCCCAAATTCACCAAATCAACAATGCAAAAATGAAATGGAAAATGAGTTTGTTTCAATATATATATGTTATTTTAAACTCATTTTAAATGTATGTGCTTACAAGGTTGGAGTGTTGACACAAGTATATTTCTACATCCCCACGCATATGGTAAGTTCTCTTGTCATTTTGGATTATTGTTTATTTTCCAATATCTTATCTATCTGCACTTGATTCTCTTCTTCTTACAGGAAGCAGGAGCTTGGACAACAACGTTTCGACACACAGGCACGTCATGTATAGCTTCTAACTCCATAATTTCAGGAACACCATACTTGGACTCCATGTTTTACACCTTTTCATGCCTAATATTCTCCGAGAGGGCAATATGTATGCACCCAAAATTACATGTGCTACATTATCGGGAAAACAGTTATAAAAGTCCCAAGTGATGATTCAAAATCCTTTCAAGAAGGTGTTTGAGCTCCAAAAACCCATTCACATTGTATATTTGTAGCCTAGATGGCCTTACTTAACTTTTCCATGCATTTTTCCATCTCCCTGCTTCTTTCTGTGCTTGTTTTGGCCTTCAGTGCCAGGATCGCCGCCCTGCCTGGCGGTGGTCCTGAAACCACTGCCCTGCACAGGGCGGCTGTCCTACCCACTTTTTCCAGATTCTACATGCGTGTTTTAAACATTCGACGGTTCACTTAAATTTTATTTTTGCATTCATCTATGAACCGAATTGGCTAAAATAGCTTTGTTTGCTTGGTTCTCCTTGCTCCTTCTATTTTAAATAAGATTTAATTAGTTGGAACTACTTCTTCTTTCCTTGTGCATGAAGTAACCTCCTAGCCTCCATTCCTATATATTCCATGCTTGTATTCAAGCAAAGGGCCTGAGAATTTTGTGTATCTTGTATTGTTATGCTGCCATAATCTTGTTAGGAATTGCATAGCCAAGCTCATATCTCTTGTGTTATCTCTCTTCTACTTGCATTACGTCCATATTGATTGCAAGCTTCCATTGCCCAAGCGCCATCCTCTTGTTGTTGTTCTTTGCATTCCCAATCCTTTGGACTCACATGAACACTTACAAAATGAAAGGAAAGAATTGAGGGGACAGATACTAATACTACTAGATTTGTCAAGGTTCTTTCTCTTCCAGGTTGGAGTTGTGTATTTGTTTGCTTTGTTTATCAAATTGTCAATTACGAATTGTTAATTTCAATTACATATCAAATAGAGTAGAGAAACAGTTCATTTCAATTAGCTAGATAATTTCAAGTAGATCAAATCAATAGGAAGTTGTCTCTTCAACATTACCAGGGAAGCTGTGGGGAACAATAGCTCTGTTTAGGGTTATGATTTGTTCTTCACTTTTGAGGTAGGGTTAGAAGGGTTTTGATTGAATTAGAATATATTTTTAGATTTAGATTCATACATCTGCACAAATAGTTAGCTACATCCAGCTAATTGTTTGTATTTAATTTTTTTATTAGATTAGATGCATTGTCTAAAAAGTTAGAAAAGAACAAAAACATTTATTTTCCATAGATTAGCTTGTTTTACTGCTTTGTTCTGATATATTGAGAAAACACCAAAAATATAGGTTAGATTTCCTTTGATAGATAGTTTATTTACTGAAAACAAATCAATTCATCTTACATGACCATCAATGGTCCACAACAGGAAAAGACTTATAGTTGTGATCCCCCGGTCCCACAACCCAACAGGCTAGAGATAATAACTGATATTGACACAAGTTTGCATTTAACAATTTTACGCACACCTGCAACATACCCTGAGAAAATAAGACAGTTAGATACATTGAACATAGCTGATAATCAAGCCTACGACTTTTGGACTGCTCCTGGAAATAGGGTTTGATTGCATGCATGACCATCTAAGGGCCACAACCCCCATGAGTCTTTGGTTGTGATCCAAAGGTCCCACAACCCAACGGGCCTGCTAGTTAGCTAGATATTGACACTAGTTTATGCACATTGGTATTCATATCTTCACCACTTCCACCCGATATTATTACACAACTTTCATTGTTGAATATAGTAGCCGATCAGGCTAAGACTTTCTGGACAAGACCAGAAAATCACCCATAGTCCCTGTAGCTCCACTACACCTCTTGTCTCCATTTCCATGACCTTGTTTGGAAACCCATACGAGGCACCTGTAGGTTACTTTCCACGTATTCCACAACCAATCAATAGAATCTCAGCAGAACTAGACATCGATTGGAGTCTCTGAGTAGCTATCATATCAGACTGTACCATCACACCCCTTCAGGTTAGGAGAGCATTCTTTTCCTTAGATTCACATATTCCAGTATTGTGTGTCGAAGACATAAGGTTTCCCAATTAGCTTGATCGTCACCATCACTTTCACTTCCATTTGAATTCCACATTGGTTATCTAAGCACGACCTCAGGAGGTCAAGTTCGAAGAAGGCCACGTGTTTATTTTCTATTGTACAGGTACCTTTTTAGAATCATCTATGGCCGGGACCCATCTTTGGCATCTTTCTTAGATTAGAGAGTTTTTTTCTCTTGTGGTGGATGTTTTTCCCATTGGGTTTTCCTTCACTGCTTGGGATCTCTTTATTGTACATGGGTACCTCATCCGGCTTTTATGTCAGGACCCATTTCTCTTTTTTGACTTTTTGCCTCATCTTAAGTTACAATGAAGGGGGGGTGTTGGTGTGAGTAATTTTCCACATCATCGGGTGATTCATCTCACTTAGGTGAGATCGTAGGTCCACGTGTCATTTAGGGGTCATTGTGAGATTCTCTTACATGTCAGTGCATTATTGAATCATATGTGTCATTGTGAGTTACACTTCTATTATGGGAATGTAACTCCTCTTCTCCACTTGATTCGTCATGATTGTAGCACTGGGGATTACTCAGCACCTCCTATATGTACACCCCTTTGGATCTATGAGATAGAGAGAGATTTTTGTGGCTTAACATGGTTTTTCCAATGTTTTTAATCTTTGCGTGCACATTGGGTTGATGCTCGCTCCTCCCGAGATCTCTTCACGATTTTGTTCACACGTCTGTTGGCTTGCACATCATCCCTCATGATCATCACATTTCGGGTTTCGAACCCTCTTTCATTAACACCATACAAGATATGTTTATTGGATTTGTTAGCTCAAAAGATTAAAATACACCATGTATGTATTCAATTGCAATGAGGAAGTGAAAAGGTACTATAATGAAATAATAACACATGGTTTGTATGAAGGGATGCCCCCAAAAGAAGTATGTAAAGAACTATGATAGATCCCATAATCATGTGTTGATCTATATGTCTTTTATCATGCTCAATATACCCTTGTGAACGCATATGTATAAATAATACAAATGATATCTAACAACATGTATAATGTGAAGTGTTAGTAATGTATGCTATAGAAAATGGTCCTAATTTTTGCATTTTTGAAAATATGTGAATGTTTTTACTTTTTATGATTATATTGGTGTTTTTTATTTGTTAGGTCATATCTACATACAAGAAAGGGGTAGAAAAAGGGCTATCAAATATCATTGAGAATATCATCCATGACGGGATGAAACCTAATGGGTCTAGGATCAACCATGTTAGTAAATTTTCAAAAATGGGAACCAACAAACAATCTTGTCTTACGAAAGTGATATAGGGCCATAATGTATTCTCCATTACTATAAGAAGGACCTTTTCTTTGCATATTATCATTCCAATGTGTTATTATAGGTTGATAAATAGGGAAAGAATCATTGTGAATAGTAACCATGCCTGTGAGTAGGGGAAAAGTGATGTTAGTATTATGTTCACTAAGTGTACCCGATATATGTCATATCCAAGATCTACCAAAGGCCAATGGTGTAGGTTGAGGATCAAGAGTGACCCAAACATTAATTGTAATAAAACATAAGACATAAGTTATCATAAGCATAACATATCCTCGAAACTTCATAATATGAGTGAGAAGAGGTGTGGTATTAGATGGCATGAGTCTTAAAGTGTGAAAATCCTCATAAGTACATATATCCTTATTGGTATTTAGATGAAAGGGGACTTGTGTCCAATATTGGTTGTTAATATAAAATGTACTTGTAAAGTAATCAAAGTGAGGTATCCAATTGGAAGGCAAGGATGCATTGTATAAGATAGTAACAAGGCCACTTGCTTTTAGAGTGTTATTTTTATCAATTAAGGCTTGGAAATTATCTATATTGTGTCTAGAAATGTGATGGTAGTTACAAAAATGGATGACTACGCTGCTAAGAAAGCTTCTTAGTAGAGTGATAACGTTTAGAAGGGAGCGAAAGAAATCCCTATTCAAACAAGATGGGAAGTAATTCGTGTGGCATGTCGAGATGAGCACGAATTGTAATTAATGTGGCATGTGGTTAAACATCTAATGTGTAGACTACATTATGCTTAAAATCAGGGTGAGCAACATTAGAAGCAATATGAGCAAAAGAAGTAGACTTAGTAATGTCAAAGGTAGTGTCATTAAGTTGGTAATGTACAAGGTGAGTGGAGATAAATAAATAATGAAACATGAACTAATTTTCATCAATAGGATTAAAATTAAGCTTACGCAGGATGTCATCTATTAGTTGATTTAATAAAATTTAAATATAAGAAAAGGACATTGTTGATTAGATAGATAAAATAGTAAATAAGCAAGATCAAGAAAATGAAATACAAATAAGAGTGATAGATAAGGTTTAGAGAATGAATCAACTTGTAACTGTAGATTTGGACTGACTCTGGGCTAATGAATGATTTGGAACAACTAATCCTGGATTGTTTAAGCTATGTGTCTAAAACTATGATTTGTAAACTGACATGGTAGAATTGTCTAGTATTGGATAGCGCCACCTATAAGCTAGTGTTTGTTCAAGGTGTAGACACCAAAATTGGGTCACACTCCCCTTGGTCCCCTTTCGAATAACCAACTTAAACACATTCACCAAATCATGACCCTTATCCCCCACATTAATATTAATTTAATTATTTACAATTAAATTAATACCCATCCTCACCCCATTATTAATTTAACTTAGTCACTTTAATTAAATGGATGCACACCTCACCTATACACCTCACCATAGACCTATTCATAACATGTTTCCATAAATGAATAAGACTTGGTTCAACCCTAAAAATCAAGGCCTATTATTCCTCTAACCACCTTCTCACTCATAAAAACATAACATCCATTCTGATCTGTGAATAAATGGACAGACCTAGCCAAATGATTGCGAAGATCTGTTATTTTTAGTAAACCTAGGGAATCCCCTTAATTGACACATGGGTCATCCCTAAACTGAATGTTGGTTAACCTAGAACCATCTTGGTTACCATTTATTCACTTTAGGAACCTTGTGGGGTTGGTTCACACATTCTAGAATCAAGGAGAAGAGAAGAGAGTTACATGCAAGTAGGACCAAAGCCTTTTCATACGTATAGACATCCATAGCCAGCACCAGGACAAATCCAGAGGTATTGCACTCATGGTAACATTCCAGGAAGCACTGCCATGGTACCAAACATCATTTCTCTAATCAACCATCATCACCATCCATAGCCATTTGAACCTGCACCATAGTAAGTACACTTTTTACCTGCATCATCTATTTCTACTTCAGTCTATTGGGTTCTTCTATTGTTGTTATCAGTTTCCACTTGCACCCTCACTCCCCTACCATTTACTTTCCTGTAAACTCAACCATTCCTCCACCCACACCATAAAAGCACCTATATCCGACTGTTACACATCTCTAAGTATAACTAAGATTCCTATAGACCTCTCCACCCCCCTTTTGTCTCCTTTTAACCTCAGCTCGACCTCTACAACTAGATCCTTTTGAGTTTTATCTACGCCACCTCTACCGATGCTAGTTACCCATAACTATCATCGGTTCTGCCTAACCATGATCGTTCATACCCGACTGACGACGGTCTCTGTCTCTACCGACACTGTGTAAACCAGTAACCATATACCTACCAAAAAAACTCAGACACCTTACCCAGCCCTCTAAGACCCTGTCTGTGACCTGCAGACCACTTGAACAACCTGTAACCTGACCTGAAGACCTTGACCCACATAGTTTTTAGTATTTAATTGGATCAATGTTGATAGTGATCTGAGGTACCCAAATTAGAATACTAGCACTAGATTCATTTATGTATGTATTTCAGTTATTTCATAATTTTTTATAAAAACAGTGGATTGACAACCTTCTAGGGAGTATCACACTTCCTGGATCTAGCATACGCTAGGCAGTCCACTGTCATATATTATTTAACTCTTCTTTGGTGGTCTTGTTTTCTATTTCAGGTAGTTCCTCCCAGCCAAAAGGAAGCTCTCACAGTCAGCATTGGATCGAGAAGTCATAACGTGCACATCAACCTCCAACTGACCAACACAACAGGTATTCCTCCTCATCCCATAACATTATCTGTTTCGTCACATTCCAAAATGTAAAGAAAATGGTGAAACATTTTGGCACACCCCAGTGGGACCCATTAGGGGTTCTGTTGCATTTATTCATTTCTTGGTGAAAGTTGTGTGTTTGTTTCCCTTCAAAAATCTTACACATTAATTTTTCTTCTCTGGAATCATTCTTCCTCTCTTTATTGTCTAAAAACAATCGTGTTTTTGGTGCTTTAAAAGGAACACATTCTTCTTTCTTTTTTTTGCATTACATTAGTGAAAGAGCATTCTAGTTCCTATTCATCACTTGCTACATCGAAAATAATATTTCAATTTGGGTTTTTTAAAACACTTGCATTGCATTTTGATTTGCTGCATTTTTAGTTCACATTAAAATGAGGGAAACCTATATGCTGGAAGTCATGCCCAGCTGATGGTTGACACAATTGAACCGTAGAAAGCACTCTCTTTCTTCTTCTACCAAAATGCACAAGGTTGAATATACACATTTTCTTAAATGACATCTTACCTGGGAACGTCTTGTCAATGATCACATGATCAGAGGATTGGTAGGTACTCCCCATCTGGTTATCTCTATCCAGTCACCCATCAGAGAGCACCCCCCCCCACCATAACATAACCTGAAACCTCACCTTTTAGATATCCTTCTTCGTAGGACACCTTCCCAACCAAAAATTCTATTCTAAATTCACATGGTCAGTTCTAAATAGCATAAGCTAAACAAACATAAGAAAATCACTCTTAGGATCATGTGTTTTCTTATTTTTTCTTCTTGACTTGTGTTTTGAGGTGTGAGACTATGAATCTACATTATTATTCTTCTTTGCACACTCCACCATCATAGTTGGAGTATTCTGACTTTGTCTGAGTGTGTCAGGACCCCATCTTTCATTCTCAGATTCCTGAGTTTAACTCTTCACTTGATTTAAATTCACAAAATCTAGTTTCTTCATTGCTCTCTCATTTCATAGTAACCGGTGTTGGTCCAGTGACCATCATCGGTTCACATCCGACCGTCGTTGGTTACACCTAACTGGTGTCGACTTCTAGATTTCTAGTTATTTTTCCTGCAATAGCCTTCATCACTCCTTTGTTCTATTTTATTTTTGGCCCTCAGGGTACCATCCTATTCCCCTCTGTTGATATTTTAGTCATACACAATTTCCCCATTTACATATTCATCAGTCATGTTTCACTTCTTGAAACTAGTGTTTTTCTAAAGTAACTAGCATCAGTTTCCGTGACTGACATCAGTTCCCCATTAACCGTCACCGGTCAACCTAACCCTAATCAGTGTCTATGTTTAGTTTTCAAAATCCTACCTTTGATCGAATTCACCCTTCTAGCCTCATTTTTCCTCATTCCTATTGTTTTCTGTGTCATTTACAGAATATAGTCTTTCCAGGTCAACACTTACTCACATGGTGTTGACTCGCAGCCAAACTAATGCTCTTATATTCCACATCAGTCATCAACCACTCCCACCTAGTCCTTCACCACCTTTTGTCCTGTCACCCATGGATCCAACCCTACCTACCACCATTGCTACAGGTGATGAGGAGTTCATACAACTCCTCGATCAGAATCCCGTAGCCTTACAATTCTACCTTTCCCACTCTTCCACTCGGGATTCCTCAGGTCAATTGATATATGGAATTCCTGTATCCATCTCTCCTACCCTTATCCCCACTTCTGCATCAGCCCCTACTAGTTCAGTGTTACCTTCACCTACTTTACCCCCAGTGGTTTCATAGCTAGGCCCCACACCCACTATGACCACTGCATCTGTAACATCAGTCACACCTATAGTATCTATTGTTCCTTCATTGACCACTAAACCATAACCCCATCCATGCACCCATTATCTCACATATACCAATTACAACACAACCACCCATGGTGTCGGTGACCCCTACCCCATTCCAGAATCTTGTCCTCTCCATCCCGCAGTCTCTGCCCCCAATCACTACTAGAGTCACTGCAACTGCCCCACCTACATATACATATTATCAACAACCCCCTATCTCATCTGTCATTCATTCTGGATATATGCCCTCTATGTCGGTCCCCTATTCTCAACCTTCCTATTCAACATCACCATACACTGGAATGCCACCCACATCACATGTTCAGCACCAGCCCTCTTACACCATAGGAGGCACCCTTCTATCACAACCTACCAATGACCTCATCAAATTAATGATGGAAAGGATGCAAACACTAGAAGCATCAGTTTCTAGCTCACATAATTCTCTCACCTACGATGAAATCTATAATGAGCCCATTCATCCATCCATTCCTATTCACCCATACCTTGTACATTGGGAAATGCCAAAATTCAACTGCTTCAATAGTAAAGAAGATCCGCAACAACATTTGTGGTCTTTCAAACATGGGTGTTACCTGATCGCCCATGATGATGCTTTACTCCTACGGACCTTCCTGATGTCCCTCACAGGACCTGCATTAGACTGGTACAGTGGGCTACCCAAACATTCCATCTACTCATTTAATCAAGTAGCCCAAGCCTTCTTAGACCACTTCTCAATCAACATTGTCAAGAAAGTCACCATGACTGATCTTTACTCCACATGATAGTATGACGATGAGTCTATCGCTGACTTTGTCACTCGTTGGCACAACCTAATTAACCAACTCACATTTCAATTACCTCAAACTAAGCTCATAGATTTATTTACTCGGGCTTGTGCTAGACACATTTCACCAACCCTGTAGGTGCAAACCTTCTACACCTTTGATGAGGCATTCACCATGGCACAAAAATAAGATATTTGTGTTATCGAAGAGAAGAAAATTCAGCTACGTAACAAGAACACTGCGTTCAAATCAAATGATGCTTCTTCATCTTCGAAACCCCATAATAAATATTCAAAACCCAAAGGATCTACCAATGTTGTGGTTCTCAAGGTTGGACCCTCTCACCCATCAAACCAAGCCAAACCTTCTGCTAATCTCTCGCCATCCAAACTTTCTAGTTCAGATGAGAACAATGAAAGTACACCCCAATAGGAGAACCATATTCTTCTGTTTTGGAAAAGCTTATTAAGGTTGGTGTCATTACCCTTCCACCTATAAAACCACACACTGGTTTTGACCCTGATCGCCCCATGCCTACGTGGTATAAAGAACATGACTTTTGTAACTATCATCATGTCAAAGGTCATAGCGATGGTAACTGCATCACCTTCAAGAATATCATCCAAGAAATGTTAGACAATGGAGATCTAGTCTTGGATAACCCAAATGCACCTGCTAACCAAAACCTACATATCTTCAAAAAACCATTCCCTAATCATGCCCCATCTTCCAACCAAATTGGTGACACTTCAACCAATGATAGCAATGTCTGTGAGGTCCATGCTATTTTCGAGGACATACCAGTTGCTTCCCAATTTCCCCTTGTTCCTTCCATAGAAAAATCCTAGCCCGAACTCCCCTACCTACACAGGAACCTATTTCATCTACTCCTCCACCCATAGAGGAACCCCCTTCATTTTCTCCTTCACCGTGAAAGAGCCCATAATTAACACTCTACCTTTGGCCCCTCAAATTACCAAGCAGTCATCAGTAGCACCTCTCCTACTCATAGGGGACACATGTCCACTCCCTACACCATCACAAGGAGAGTCCACCTTGTCTGGCCCATCATCTCCTCTACCCATAGAGGATCCTGTAGAAACACCATTGCCTTTAGATGACCATTCTTCATCGAACTTCCAAGATCCTGTCTGATCTGCTTTCAGCTCTCTTACCCATAGAGTCTGAAGCTAGCCATTTCCCTATTTCTCAAACACATTTTATGGGGATTGCTACTCAATCCACATCGGCCCCACTTACAGTAGTACCATTTTCATGCTTGGCTGATCACCTGGACTATGTTGATAGAGCCTTACTTTGGGGATGTCTTCTACTTCTTGCTTCAACCCAAATGCAGTTGTCACTCACCAACACCTCCACAATCTATCCAAAAGTGTTTCAAGTGACCAAACCAAACACAACCATGACTATTGGAACACCTTCCATGTCATCACCCACAACCCAACACACACCTCTACCCATAACCCAACACACACCTATACCCAAACACCTACCCACACCTATATCATCTCCCTTACCTAAACCCATCACTACCTTAGGGGTCATGCCGACATCAAACCTTACTCACCCACCCATCAAATTAGATTTAGCCACATCTTCCCAAACCAACACTAAACTTATTCCTTCCCCTAAAAGGAATACCCAACCTCCTAGGCCTCATACACCAACCTCACCTACCACACCGTTATCACCTTCACCCCTTCCGTCCATCCTAGGACCTCACCCCTCGACCCTGGCCAAGCAACCTTCTTCCACTGGTAAACCAAGAACACAACAGCCCACCTCCTCATCCAGACCCTCTAATATACCCAAGAAATCCACACAACCCCCACCATCACCCGTGACCTTCTTACCACCCATACCACCACTACCTTCCATAACTTCTTCACTACCCATGACACTCTCTTCTCTTCCACTCACACCTTCTACCCAACCTCTACCAACCACCTCCACTGTAACTCGGTTACCCCGTGGGTAACCCATCCTCTTCCACCATCTATTTTTCCTTCTACATCTCATACTCCCGTGTCACCTTTACCCAAGAAAGTGCAACCTAAAGCTAAGAATCTGCTACCCTCCAATAAAGTAGTCAAACCAACCAAACCTTCCATCGTCAGCTCTTCTACCCCACCTTTACCCAAACAAATGCCCACAAGACCTAAGACCACTCCACATACCAAACTAGTGGACCAACCCATTCCCCCTCCTGTAAATCCTCTTCCTTTAGAATCAGCCACTCCTGTACCTAAACCCACACTCACCTCCCATTGCAATCCGTTAGTAGGGTCCTATGCCAAGATTTTAACCAATCTCTTCGAAACCTCTGTCATCACATTACCACCTCTTAGACCTTATGATCCTCTCAAACCCAAACCAAAAGGGTTTGATGAAACTAAAATTTGTGCCTACCATTAGTGTGTAATCACAGGACATGATGTATAGAAAATTGTAAGGCTTGAAGACCATTTCTTATCCAAATATTTTCCTCCAAAGTGTGAGCACAATTTTGACGACAATAAGATCTTCTAGATGAGGACCCCATTCCACCTTCGCCAATTCCTCGATATTTTCCATTACCTACTCAGTTGACCAGTATGTTCCACCCCTATTCTAAACTTTTATCCAAGGAAACAAGATCAACATGGAATCCATATAAGAGAGTTGGTCAAACCACCACCTAAATGTCAATGCCCCCTGATCATTTCACAAGGAATATATCCACCACTAGGATTTTTTTCATGTAGATACCAAACATGGGACATCCTCTCCATCTACCTCCCCACAAATTAACCATGGTTCAATTGAAAGACTAGATAAAGAAAAGAAAAAGAAAAGGATCTAGCCCATCACACCAATGTTTTATACCCAAGATACCGTCTGCACCCACACCTAAAGTCACCATTCGAGGTCTCGCATATCCTATTTGCAATGGGGTCACACATCACATGAATGCTAAAACAATTGCATGAGAATCCTCCCTCAAAATGTCTTTATATGACCTCATCCAAACCTCTGAGTCACATCATCAAGCCCTCATAGAGGTTCCTTCAATCTATTGAGGTTTTACCAAATGACCCCATGCTTGTAGCCTCCATCATTTCCCCTCATCACGTATCCTCTCTCACTAAGTTTACACCTTCCTCTACACCTCCACCTACTGACCAAGTATTCGCCCTACAGCTTAAAAGATGAAGACATTTCTCCCTTCCATGTCTGAGGACCAGCAGATCCCTGGCACTCTTTTCATCTTAATCCTTATCGATAATATACGCATACGAATGTGTTATGATAGATGGTGGTGCTAGTATTAACATCATCTCCTCCCATGTGTACAACCAAATGTTCATACCTTCCAATTAACATGCATGGTAACCCAGTTATGTTGCACTCCTTTAATGACCTTTCATGACTCCTACCCTGCGGTACTTCATCATTCTCTATGTCTGTGTAGGTCCATTGCACTATCCCTTTGTGAACTATTCTACATCCTAGAATGAGAGTTTCTAGTATAATTGTTGCTTGGTCATACCTTGTATCCAATCATGGGTTGTGCCTGGGGGGTGAATTTGGACACCACTACCATCAAATTTGAACATGAAGGACATAACTTTACACCATCCCTATTCCGACCCATTGTCCTTTCAAGACTTGTAACTTATTGCCCAATGATGTCATCATGATTCAAGGACCCCATTTTTCCTATCACCGATCTTCACCTTCACCTACTAGGCCCATCCACCAAGACCGCCTCCACCCTCCCATCTAACCTTGTTATTCTACTACCACCAAACCTTTTATATTAACATGCTCCTAGTGAGTTGTCACCTGTGCTCATGAAGACAAGGGCAAAGGGAAATGTTTATCCCATCAACCACTACCACTGTATTGAACATACCATCTCACCCACACAGTTAAAGTCACCATTCGACATCCCACATATCTATTTCTGATAGGGTATACAATTACACAATGCTAAAAAACAATTGCACCAATCCTCCCTCAAAATGTCTTTATATGACCTCATCCAAACCGAGTCACACCGTGAAGTCCTCATGGAGGTGCTTCAATTCCTTATCAACGTTTTACAAAATGCTACCCCCACACCCATAGCCTCCATTGATTTTGACACCCCTCACCACGTAGCTTCTCATCCCAAGTCATCACCTTCCTCTAACTCCACCTACTCACCAAGTAGTCACCCATCAAATTTTTAGATGAAGAGATTTCCCCCTTCCAATCTGACAACTATAATCCCACTCTTTTCATGGGAACTCTAATCTATAATATATGCATGCGACAATGTTATGATCAATGTTGGTTCTAGTGGATTAACATCATCTCCTCCCATGCATACAACCAAATATGCATACCTTGATTACATGCACGGTAACCCTATTACGATGCCCTCCTTCAATGATGCATATCAAAGCTCTAATTGGGTACCATCATTCTCCATGTCCGCATGGGTCCCCGTTACTATCTCCCAAAAATTTTACTATGCCTTAGAAGGGGATTCTAGTATAATCTATTGCTTGGCCAACCTTGGATCTATGCCATGGGTTATTCCCTTCAACTTTATACCACTACCTCAAATTTGAACATTGAGAAGATTCCTAGGACATAATTAAAGCATCTCAGCCGACCCATTTCCTTTTAAGACCTATAACACTGTAATGAGGCCCAAAAATGTACTTATCCCAGTCAAGGAATCTATCATTATCCACTTCACCTTCATCCACATAGTTCATCCACCATCTACGAATTGCCATTCCATACCTCTCACATCCTGTACCGCTGACTCAAGATAAACTTACCCATCATCTAGCAAGTCGTCTATTTTACACTACCTAAATATCACAAAACTACTGACCCCTTCCTTGTCCTTATTACCAGGGTGTTTTTCAATGCCTCACTCTAGGGGAGTACTGCCTATACAATATTGACACTTTCCACACTCCACAAGAGTATGACAAACTTACGTCAAGCACCCTAGTTATGACTTTGACCACATAGGTGAGGTTTTTCCTTATGGTCCTCCCCACCTTGACGGCACTAATATAACATATGGGGGACTTGATATTTCCACTTATAAACCAAAACCTCCATCCCAAACATAACCATTTTAATCTAAATTTTGCAGGAAAACTAAGTGCCACTTCTCTCACACTTTCCTCCACCGGTGCACATGGAAAGGATTTAGATTTGGATTTTATGAAAAATTCTATCATACTATCACTTCCTGTACCACTTGTAAACACAATGACCATAGTGGCATTAGATTTGATGCACCACCTCCTAAGAAGGCTCACGTCAACCTCATTAAGGAAGAAAAACCTCTCCACCTCATTCACCCATGTCACCATCTTCCCCCATGAAGTCCATAGATCCCGAATCTATTCCTCCTAACTTTTTTTTTGTAAACACAATTTCTTTGGGACCTCTAACCTATCAACGTGATGGCGAGGCTCCCTCTTCTCTCCCATTCCTATATCCTAACATGATTGATGACGATACACCTTCTATTAATGTCGTTCAATGTCAGGATGATGAGTCCATCCTCACCTACCTTGGTGCAGAAGATTCTTATATTCACCGGTCATTACCTTCTGAGACACAAACCATGTTGAATGAATCGACCATTGAAATCAACATTAACACTCAGGATGACCCACACATTCTAAAGATAGGCCAATATTTAGATGCTACTGAATAAGAAAGCTTTTACCTCTTTCCTTCAGGACCATAGTAATGAATTTTCTTGGTCGTATGCTGATATGCGTGGTTTTGACCCAAAAATCATGGTCCACAATATCATAACCATTCATGATGCCAAACCCATCAAACAAAAGCTATGGAAAATGCATCCTCGCATTTCTCTTCTGGTCAAAGAAGAGCTTCAGTGCCTTCTCTCAATTTCCTTCATCCTACCCATTGACTATCCCCAATGGATTTCTAACATCATTCCTGTCACAAAGGTGACATGGGGACTCCACATTTACATGGACTTCCATGACCTCAACCTAGCTTGTCCTAAAGATGAATTTCCCCATACCAGGCATTGACCAACTAGTTGATCTCACCACTGGCCATGAAATGCTATCACTCATGGACAGTTTCTTGGGTTAGAATAAAATATTACTGGCTCCAGAAGATCAACACAAGACTTCCTTCATCACCCCTTAGGGGACCTTTTGCTATCGAGTCATGCCTTTTGGCCTTAAAAACACTAACGCTACATACCAATGAGCCATGAATTACATCTTCCATGACATCATGCATCACATATTGGAAGATTACGTAGATGATCTTCTTTCCAAATCTAAACATTGAACCAAACACCTGACTTTCCTTAAGGTCATATTTGACCACCTCATCAAGTATTGTATTCATCTTCAACCAAAGAAGTGTGTCTTTGTGGTACTTTCAAGAAAAATCCTTGGTTTCATCATTTCTTTACATGGCATAGAAGTTGATCCTACTAAGGTAAAGGCTATTCTAGAAATGCCTCCACCCACTAATCTCCATCAACTTTGAAGCCTACAAGGTAAGTTGCAATCCATTCATCATTTTATCTCACATATTTCCAACCGCTGTCAACCATTTCATCATCTTCTCAAGAAAGACATTTCATTCAAATGGGATGATGAATTCCATAAAACCTTTGAAGCCTTAAAACAATACCTCCTTCAACCACTAGTGCTCATTCCTCCTAAAGATGACCAATCCTTTTACCTATATATTTTGCCACTGACCATTCTTTAGGTGCCATGTTTTCTCCTCGTAATGACCAACACTGAGAGAAAGTGGTTTATTACATAAGCCATACCCTTTTGGACTACGAAACTAGATATACCCACATCGAAAAAACTCTACTTAGCCTTAGTTTTCATCACCACCAAACTCCACCATTACCTACTCAACCACAAAACCTTTGTTATTACTAATACTGACCCCTTACACTATATGTATGCCAAACCCTATCAACATCAACGTGCCACACGTTGGCTTATGCTTCTTGCCAACCTCGACCTCAAATTCATTCATCAAAAGTCCATCAAGGGCCAAGCTATCGCTGACCAACTAGCCAATGCGCCTCTTTCTGAGAATAAACTCTCTAAATTTGATTTCCTAAACGAATCCATAGCTACCCTCTCCTTAGATGAACCCTACTTACCAAATGACACTCTTCTTTGATGGCTCCAAATGTCAGTGTGGAGGTGGGGTTGGTGTCATCCTCATTCCTCTTGATGGTGAACCTATGCCTTTGTCTTTCAAACTCAATTTTTATTATACAAACAATATTTCCAAATACGAAGCACTCGTATTGGGCCTCCAAGCTACTTATGCCTTAGATGTTAAGTCCATCAATATCTTTGGTGATTCCCAACTGGTTGTAAACCAAGTCAATGGTATATACCAGTGTCATAATGAGATACTTCAAAAGTATAAACATCACGTAGATATACTTTTGACCACCTTTGACCATTATGAACTTCAAACCACCCCACGTTCTACCAATAAATTTGTAGATACCATGGCCTGTTTGGCTTCTCAGATACCTACTTCGCCCGCTGACTCTAAAATATTTATCACGATACAAAGGCTAGAATCACCCTCTTATTTACCTTGTGAGGTCTACTCCATTAGAACCGTTGCACTTGACCCATGTGACCTTTGGTATAAGAAATGTGTAGACTATATTTTCCTTTCCATTCTACCCACTGATCTCACTCGTAATGGACAACGTGACTTTCTTAAAAGTGTCTCTCGTTATGTCATCATGGGTGGTCTTATTTATAAGTGTGGCTTCGATGGTATTCTCTTACAATTCCTTACAAGTTCTGAAATTCCCTACACCATTAAGGAAGTCCACGATGGAATTTTTGGAGGTCACTTTAGTGGTTTAGCTGTCACAAAATGCATTCTTCACCTAGGCTATTATTGGCCAACCCTAAACCATGATTTTTGTGATTATGTCAAACGTTGTGTGAAGCACTAGCAACATGCTAATACTCATCACACACCTAGTCATGCCTTACAGGTCACAGGAGATCTTTGGCCTTTCTCTCAATGGGGCTTGGATCTTGCTCAGTGAGATCAATCCCCATTCTTCACAATGAACACCAATGGATCATAACACTACTGAATATTACACTAAATGGGTAGAGGCCATTCCCCTCATTTCTACAAAAGCTGAGAAAATATGTGAATTCATCAACCATCACATCATTTGTCACTTTGGTGTTCCTCACCGCCTCATCACTGATAATGGAAAGTAATTCAAAAACAAAACCCTACGTAAGCTATATGAAACAATTTTGACATCCAACTCAGTTTCTCATCACCTTATTACCTGTAAACCAATGGCCAAGCAGAATTGACCAATAAAACCTTGAACAAAATTCTTATGAAAGTAGTTCAAACCATACTAGGAAGGAGTTGCATATGCACATTCCTTTCACCTTGTGGGCTTATCGCACTAGTATTCACACTTCAACTACTGCCACACCTTTTTCTCTGGTCTACGGTACCGAGGTTGTCTTACCTCTCAAAGTCTAGATTCCATCTTTCCCCATCTCACTACAAGACATGCTCAACGACGATGACTTTTGCCAAGATCATTTGGCGCAACTTGAGTTATTAGATGAATGTCATCTCAATGCTCTTGACCATCTCCAAATCTACCAAAAATGTATCAAATGTGCCTATGAAAAATGTGTTCACGAATGAACCTTTCAGGTCGGCAACCTCATCCTAAAATAAAATCAACATGTAACCAAAGAAGAGAAAAGTAAGCGGGGAAAATTTTCTCCTAATTGGCTTGGACCCTATATTGTTACCCATGCCTATGGATCAGGTGCTTATCATTTGTCTTCACTTGAAGGTAAACCTGAACCTAAGCCTCTCAATGCCTTACATCTTCAGCCATTTTATTGTTGACATCAAGTCCTATATCACTTTCTGTCAGTTGATCACTCATCCCTTGAGAATTTTTCACCTTCCATATTACCCATTTTTGAGGATCCATGACTAAACAAGAATCATGTGATTACCCATCACCTTTCAGCCTTATCTTCAATATGAGTACCACATCTCTACTCATAGCATGATTCTCATGGATACTTTTCATCTTCTTCAAGATGGAATCCCATGGTTGTTCATCACTCAAAACCACCCCTTTCATAGTTAACCCCTATGTACTATGGTTTTGTCCTCCGAACAAGAGCCTACTCTTCCTCTATAGTCTTGTCCATGACTTAAACATCCAAAAACAAAAAGGGATTCAACTCCTTGAGTCAAACTTCCAGAAAAAGATGACTCCCTCAAAAGGGACATCTCTTCACTCTATTTCCACCTATATAAATAGACTACTCCCTTGAAGGACAACTATATAAAGTCATTTCAAAAATACAATAAAAATATCTAGAAGCTTCCTGCATCAATCAGCTTCACAAAGACCTCAAGGAGATAATATACTCATCCCATATAGACTTCCCACATCGATCAGTCTATTAAAAAAAAAAAAAATGAAGAAAATGATGAAATTTTTGTCATGGACTTGCCTATTTTTTATATTGGGTTTCTTGCTAAGAAAAACATGCTTCCATACACTAAGTTACGCTAAACCACCCATTCTCACCTCATTGCCTTTTCATCCTAATTTCCTCTTTACTCAAGGGACTTTCTGCAACCGTGACATTTCATGATCATGTGACTTTCTTCACCCTTAGAATAGTCCATTATGCAACACCTTTAGGGTCTTACGTTCATAAGGCCATCTTGGGTATGGTAGACTCATTAGGGTTCTTATCAATTAAGTGGCTCTGTTGCCACTTCTTACCATTCACCTTCCTCATTACTTATTGATTATCTTACACAGGACCAGATCATTGACACCTATATTTAAAACAACTCAACCAAGCCTACAACCTACACCCAATCATGCCTATGACCTACATTCAACCATGCCTAACACCTACCAACCCATTCCTCTACTTCATCATAATCTTCCCTAGCTTATGGGAGAACTACATTAGCCTGAGGCCCCTTTTTGCCCGGGCTATGTAGGCAGCACTTTGAGGGCATGGGGCCCTTGGAGGTTAGCTCGGCCACTCTTTACCCTAACCAATTCCCCCTTTCACTTTCCTATTCACATTCTACCTTAGTTAGTTTCCATTTTATATCAATAACTAGAAATTAAACCAAACAAGCATCAATTAATACACATTTTTACCACATCATCAAATCATTCATTTATCATTTTCACATTTCCATTATAGCACATATTTGGAAATTTAAACCATAACCTGCATATACATCATCATTTATCTCCCCCATGCCTACCAATCAACCTTACTAAAATCATTAAATCAACCTAACTCGATCATGCCTAAACCAACCTGACTCCACATGCCTAAATCAACCTAACTCAATCATGCCTAAACCAACCTAACTCCACCATGCCTAAATCAACCTAACTCAATCATGCCTAAATTGACCTGACTCCATCATGCCTAAATCAACCTAACTCAATCACGCCTAAACCAACCTGACTCCACCATGCCTAAATGACGTAACTCATCATGCCTAATCCACCTAATTTCCATCACATACACACATAATAACATAAATTAAAATCAATTACACCATCCATACTATGAATATCATCATCCATAAATCATAAAGTCTGTGTATACATACATATGTACACAGATACAAATAAATACAAATATCTCAAAACTCTCAAATACATCCTCACCATCTTCGGCATGCAGGCCGGTATATGATCAAAAATATCAAAAACTCTCATGTACATCCTCACTCTCTTTGGAATGTAGGCCAGTATATCTCAAAATACACAAAAAAATATGGAGGTACATGCATAACTATCAGGCATCTCCCCATCGGATATCCTCCATGCCTGTCTCGTCGGTCTCCTCCTCCTCCACTGCTCCTGTGCGGCATCCCGCTAGCATCTCCCCACCCACCATGGGCCTCGGTCTAACCTCTGATGGCCCCTCACCTGGAGCTAGCCTCCGTACACTAGTGGCCTCACCCTGCTCCTATCTTGGGGCTCGTCGGCCCCCTGTACTCTCCACACTATGAGTATGGGACCTGGTCCTCTCACTCGAAGCCTGTTGTGCTCTATACTCAGCATAAGATGGGACATCTATCCCTGCAGCCATCAAGTGGTCCTGATAGTATCGTGCCTCACCCAGGGCATCCCTGAACCTAGCCATCAGTATGGTCTGCGAATGCGCCATCGGTCTCAGCCCCTGTACCTATCTCTCGGGACCCTATCCCACTACTACCTATAATAAGGGACCATGTCCCTATGCCTGTACCTATACTGAGGGACCCTGTCCCACCCCTATCTATAAAATGGGACCCTGTCCCTGAGCCTATGTAGGTTCATGTGCCTGAAGGGCCATAATCTAGCCTATGTAGGGCCAAAATCTGTGCCTGTGCAGTGTACCAACTGGCCCTACATCCCATAACATGTGCCTGTGTCCCGTGGCCACCTCTACATGTGACCCCATCACCTATGCCCTGATCAACTAGTAATATCCCCGACTGTACCAGAGTCGGCCACCTATCCCTGTAATGGGTCTCTCTGAACTATGATGGTGGCCACGTCTGGCTTCCCTGGTCTCGGTGGTACTTCTTGTAGTTGTGCTACCCACCACTTTCTCTACCTGCATCTGTAACTACTGACATCATCTATCTGTCAGTCTACCACTGCTCCTCCTACCCTATAGGCACCATTATAGGTTATGGTAGAGACATAGGTCTCTCCATGTCATCCCTCTTATACTGTGGAAATGGTGGAGGTACATCCTGGGGTATCCCAAACTACCACCTGACTCTATCTATGGGATCATCTCTTGCTCCCTGGCATGACACCCCTCTATCCATCTCAGTAGTTGTAATCTCATCCAACTCATGGCCATATGACTGTATGATGGATATACCAACATATGGCCTCCAAATAATGTCCACACTAGAAAACCCCTCCAGTAACATGCCTGTAATGAGCTACATCATGTGTAGCCCTAGCCTCGGTGGCACTCTCCAACCACCAACTGGTACCCATCACCTATAACCACCCACAACCATACCTGGCTCAAATGCATCCAGTTGGGGCATGCCAACTGGCACACACACACACGATGTGCTCATATGCCCAAGCTAGTGAAGAAGGAAGGTACAACAAGCTGAACCTCCGTAGCCTCCCATAGGCCCATAGCTCTCTATAAAGCTGCACCAAGAAGGTTGGTGCCCATGCAAACTAGGTCCTGTCCTCCATCATATCATGCAGAACCCCCATCAATTCCCATGGGAATCTCCCACCCTCTGCATCTGGCAGTGCAAAACAACACACTACCTCCATCATCAGAACTACTAGCCTCATCTCCTCAGGATGGGCCCGTACATATCTCCATAACTCATGCTGGTGCTATGGAACCTCAACTCCATCCATCCCCTCACCAAACACTGTCAACATCAAGCTCCTCAGAGGCCTCTGAATGAAATGGAATACACCTGATCCCTACTATCGGTAACCGTAGGATCCTATACACATCCTCTAAGGTGATGGTCATCTCACCTATCAGAAACATGGAATGTGTTGGTCATGGAATCCCATCTATCAATGAGGGTGACCATCAAACTATGATCACTACACTATATGCCTATAGCATCAGATACCCAATCAGGACCCACAGTCACATGGTGCCTCCACTCCTCATCGGTCACGTCTCCCCATACTGCTAGTAATAGGGGTGGTACCCTATCCCACATTCGTAACTTAGTCCCTCACCTACATCCAAAAATCACACATTATTAAACCCTTGACCATACCTCACATTCACCCCCCTTACCTGGCTGAACCCATTCCTAACTATTCCCTCCTATTTTCCTTCCCAACATTACCTTCCTATCTCACCCAACCTACCCTCAACTCATCTTCCTTACAGCTCACAGTTTCCAACCCTCAAAAACCTTGACCTAACATCGGTTCTTCCTTAAAGCCTGCACTAGACCTCGGTCACCAGTAACTAGCATCGGTCACCCCATTATTTGACTGATGCCGGCTAACTATTACTGATGTCGGCCAATTCTTGACCAATGTCGGTCACTGTCATGGCGAAAATCCATGAAAACCCCCCTATTTTCTCACCAAATTCTTAACATTCTACCCTAACTACCTACCCATTCCTACCCAAATCCCTACCTAAACCCCTCCCCACCCCTGTTTACCTACCTAGGACCTATCCCCTTCCTCATTTCATCAATTTTCTTCCCAAATTTAAATTATAATCCCCACCTGGAAACCCACTTCTACCCAAACCCCTTTTTTTCCCACAACCAAATCATGTAACCAACAAGAATGAGAGAAAATCTTACCTCATCTTGATGTGTCATCTACATGGTGGCACAACTGGCCACTATTGCATTGGTGGCCCACCCGACCCCTCTCCTGCCTCTACCATCCCAAATGCTCTCCTTGAATACCTCCACCCAATCAAATTCTCCACCCAATCTCGTGGACCCGTCTACCTAGCTCCTCTCACCAATCAGAACTCTCCACCTCATTCGAGTACAATGCCCTCATACTTTCCTCTTGAAAACTGCACCAAAAGTCAACATCTCTGTCATTTTCTCCAACGGTACAACACAACAATGATTTCGTAAAATATAGAATTTTTGTTTTATAAACCCACCCCAACCTGACTGACACCGGTCCTCTTTGTGCCCTAGCCAACCGATGTCGGTCACCCTATAACCGGCATCGATCCACCCTTATAATTGTTTGGCCTTCCTAAACTTCCTTTTTCCTGTAACTATTCGTGCCAACGTGCCTTTTTATCATCTTTAACACCCATTGAACCATACCTACAAACCCAACCTACCCCTACATTACCTTTGCTAACATCTTAGGAGTTGTTATTTTACCTATACCTTGGCCTTACCCATGCCGTTACCTATATACCTTGACCTGAACCACTTTTTGTGACCTTTGACCCTTCGTGCTTATTGTACCTTATGACGTGGTTACCCGTGTTGTTCGGCCTACCAACCTTACCTTGCCTATTATCATGTTGTTTATCCTAACCTAACCTTTGGTGTACTGAAACATACCTAAACATTCCTGCACCTAACCTCTGTTGTGTTTCCACACCATATCCTATACCTTGGATACCAGAATCACTTCAACCCTGTTTGGATAGACCTATCAACCTTAGATAGCGTAGAGTTTGAAATCTTCTCAACCTGTACCTGTGCCACAATTTCCAATGTGTGCGTGTGTTCAACTACCACTATCTTCAACCTTGGGCCATTTACTTGTTTACCCAATTTGACCTTTTACCTTTACCTAATACGCCCACTGATCTTCATTTTCCCACCTCCTCATTTTATCAAACCACTCACCACTTCCGTCTCTCACCTCATCGGTTCCTAGTTTGAGGGGGGTTACCTTCACCCACGCTTGGGGCAACACCACCCTCACTTACACTCGACACAACCATTTCTTATTTTTTCCAGCGTCGCTTACCAATAGAAGCTACACAACAAAAAGGGGAAAAATGTAGACACCAAAATTGGGTCACACTCCCCTTTGTCCCCCTTTCGAAGAACCAACTTAAACACATTCACCTAACCATGACCCTTATACCCCCACATTAATATTAATTTAATTATTTATAATTAAATTAATACCCATCCTCACCCCATTATTAATTTAATTACTTTAATTAAATGGATGCACACCTCACCTAGACACCTCACCATAGACCTATTCATGGCATGTTTCCATAAATGAATAAGACTTGGTTCAACCCTAAAAACCATTACCTATTATTCCTCTAACCACCTTCCCACTCATAAAAATATAACGTCCATTCTGATCCATGAATAAATGAATAGACCTGACCCAAATGATGGGAGATTTGTCATTTTTAGTAAACCTAGGGAATCCCACCTTAACCGATGTCGGTCATCCCTAAACCAATGTTGGTTAACCAGGAATCATTCGTCGGTTACCATTTATTCACTTGAGGAACCTTGTGGAAAAGGTTGGCACATTCTGGAATCAAGGAGAACATAATAGGGTTGCATGCAAGCAGAAAGAGAATATTTTTGCAACTACAAACATCCATATCCAGCACCAGGACATATCTAGAGGTATTGCACTCACGGTAACATTCCGGGAAGCACTATCATGGTACCAGACATCATTCCTTTGATCAACCGTCATCACCATCCAGCCATTTGAACCTACACCATAGTAAGTACACTTTTTACCTGCATCATCTATTTCTACTTCAGTCTATTGGGTTCTTCTATTGTTGTTATCAGTTTCCACTTGCACCCTCATTCCCCTACCATTTACTTGCCTGTAAACTCAACCATTCCTCCACCCACACCATTAAATCACCTATATCTGACTATTACACATCTCTTAGTATAACTAAGATTCCTACATACCTCTCCACCCCCCTTTTGTCTCTATTTAACCTCAGATAAACCTCTACAACCAGATCCTTTTGAGTTTTATCAGCCCGCCTCTACCGATGTCGGTTACCCATGACCGTCGTCAGTTCTGCCTAACCGTGATCGGTCATACCCAACCGATGTCAGTCTATGTGTCTATCAACACTGTGTAAACCAACAACCACCTACCTACCAAAACAACCCAAACACCTTACCCAACCCTACTAAGACCCTATCTGTGACCTACAGACCACCTGAACAACCTGCAACCTGACCCAAAGACCTTGACCCACATAGTTTTTAGTATTTAATTGGATCGATGATGATAGTGATCTGAGGTACCCAAATCAGAATACTAGCACTAGATTTGTTTATGTATGTATTTCAGTTATTTCATATTTGTTTTATAAAAACAGTGGATTGACAGCCTTCTAGGGAGTATCACACTTCTCGAATCTAGCATACACTAGGCAATCCATTGTCATATATTATTTAACTCTTCTTTGGTGGTCTTGTTTTCTATTTTAGGTAGTTCCTCCCAGCCAAAAGGAAGCTCTCACAGTCAGCATCGGATCGAGAAGTCAGAACGCACACATCAACCTCCAACCGACCAACACAACAGGTATTCCTCTTCATCCCATAACATTATCTATTTCGTCACATTCCAAAACATAAAGAAAACAGTGAAACACATGGCAATGGTATCTAAAAATAGCTCAGGATCTAGTTCTTTTTGTGTCACTTAATATCACTCTTTATTTGTTGTATGTTGCATCAGATTCGTTGTGTCAACCCTGTACCTAGAAAAGAAACCCTAGCTACCTGCACAATTCTCAAGCACAAATTAAATGAATAAATAATGCATATTCTTGAGTCATACTGACATCATCAGTCACCCTAATGTGATTTTCACCAACTGTTGTACTACATTTCAAACTCCATGTAGTTCTTGTGGTGTGTGATTGAAATTGTGTCCCTTGACTAGCTAATTCCAGAAATTGAATCCCATTCAAAATGTTCCAGAATGGGTATGAATGGGATTGATAAGTTCCATCCGCCTAAGTAAATAATTGTTACAAAGAATGAAGAAGCTCCTAGTTCGAGTCGCACAAATAATAACAGGCTACAACTAATTTTTCCCAATACAAATGTGTGGTATAGATTTCAGGATAACTCCCCCTATGTAGTCCAAAATGTAGTCTTTGATGTAGTAGATAGACAATATTAGCTCTTTGTAAATTTATGTGCCTCTTAAATGTTTGCCCCATAATGAGGTTAAATAAATGTGTGTGTGTGTGTGTGTGTGTGTGTGTGTGTGTGTGTGTGTGTGTGTGTGTGTGTGTGTGTGTGTGTGTGTGTGTGTGTGTGTGTGTGTGTGTGTGTGTGTGTGTGTGTGTGTGTGTGTGTGTGTAACAAGTGAAAGGTTGACTAAGAGCGATAAACAAAGATAGGAAAGAAGTAACATCTAAAAAATAAACAAAAGAGATAAATTTGACAAAAGCACCCAAAGGAGACAATAACACACAGGCGCTCTTGTCCCGAATGAGAGGTCATGTACAAGGTTCTCAAAAAGGTAAGCAGTGAAATCAGAGCTGAGAAAGATGTTAGCTAGTATGTAAAACTACAAGTTACAAGTCAAAACTAGTAAGCAATAAGGATGAACAAGATAAAAGTAATTTCAAAGCAAAGTGATAGGGTTGTTAATGACTAATTCTCTCACTTAGGAATCATGCATATAAATGAAGTATTTAGAGGCTAGATGTACGTAGTAAGTGCGTGATATAGTGACTAAATTTTCACCCAATTTATGTTAGTGAATGGATTTGGTAGCATAATGTAGAAAATAAAAGTGTACCTCAGAGAGTTGAATGAAGATTGTACCCAATAGTGTGTCGAATGAGTGTTATAGCGTGCCGAATAGAATAGTGCAAGATGTGTACCATGGAATTCTAAGGTAAGGGAAGGATAAGGATCATAAGGCTGACCTTTGCATGTGTGGATTGATAACAATGTGTGTGTAGCTCCTTGGAATGTCGTCTTTACTGGAGCATGCTTGAGATTTCCTGCATGGTTTCTTATGCGCTTTGCCTTCGTTGGAACAGGATAAGACCTGTAAAAGAAAAAAAGTGTAGTCAATGCTCTAGGTAAATTCAATTAATTTGTAACTTATAAATATGTAAAAAATGGAAATGTGTATTGGAAAATCTAAACCAATGGGTTAGAGTATACCTAAAGTGTTGAAAGAGAAAGGGATAATTTTTTTGTTCCTGCTTATGAACTCCATGCTTAGTAGCTAGTTGGAATAACATGAAAGATTTTGCCATCATATCATCAAACTAGGGATTTGAGCGTCCCAACACTAACTTCGGATTTAGGCGTCATGTCACTACTAAGGGAAAGTTTATTGGGAGAGAAATATGTTTTTCCCTCCAACTGTTAACACTTCCCCATGGATAAGTGCCACTACAGATGATCACAAACCTGATTTGTAACTTACCTCGGGTGACACATTGTTCCAGGCATATCATTGTCTTGCATATGCCCTAGTTGTCATTCCCTTATTTTAGTTCCTAATTTGGTTTTTGAGTAAGTAGTTACCTCCTGTTAGTAATTAATTGCAATCTAAAGCTGGTTGTGTAGCTATTGAAAGTGGAGAAGACTATAACTATGTAACTATTGAAACTGATCTATAATTGTTTTTGCACCAGGACAAGAGTGCCCATGTGGGAAACTAGCACCCATTGTTCCTGTCTACTCTAGGTGCTTCTTTCCAGGATGTGAATTTTATCCAAGTCTATTTTTGGCCCTATTCCGTAACTATTTTCTATTTTGATCATGTTGTTTGCATTTCTGTAACTACTTTATGTAACTTCTAGGATAGTGAAAATGTTCACCCAATGCTTTCCCCCACTCATTTGGGGTGCGTGAGATGAACAAAAGAGAATGTATCCCAAAGAGGAAGCTTGAAACTAATGTGTACATCTGATATAGGAATCCTGCAAGAGGGGTACGGATTACATATGGTAGTTACCATGGTGTAAGAAAAACAATGGGAAAATACTATTATAGTGACAATAGAGAATTGCACACAGAAATAACAACTAGGAAAAAGAATATAAGAAAACAACAAACAAGGACATAGAAATTAGTTGGTTGCATATATGGGATATCACTCAGGATATCACAAGACAATCAAAGACATCAAGGCTTGTGAAAATAAGGTAACAAGTAAACATAGAGCACCACCCGTAAACAATGGCAAGTAAGGTACAAATAAATCAACTAACCATGATTGGAAGAATTCCTACAAGGAAAATGATACACATGAAGCACCCATTAGCATGTTAGGAAAAATAAATAGTATGCGATAATGTAATATCTGAATATAGGAATTAAAATGTGTAATATTGTAATGATAGAACCTGATAGTAAGTGAGCAAAGGTATATTCCCCTAAGAGCCTCAATAAGACTGGTTATGGATAGGAACAAGCATCATACATCATGGAACAACCTATAAGTGGCTTTCATTCAACTCAAGATACCATGTGAATGTGCATACATGTATGAAAAATGATAAAGCATACTATAATTCATAGTAACATGATAAGAAAAGGTGCAACATAGAGTAGTATATGAAAGGAAGAATGTATCTAATCAAGATCTAAGCTTTTTTTTTTGGATTTTTGATTGCAAATATGTGAAAGAGAAGATATAGAAGGGAGGAATAAGGATTCCCCCTGGTGTGTGTGTGTGTGTGTGTGTGTGTGTGTGTGTGTGTGTGTGTGTGTGTGTGTGTGTGTGTGTGTGTGTGTGTGTGTGTGTGTGTGTGTGTGTGTGTGCGCGCGCGCGCGCGCGCACGTGCGTGCGTGCGCGTGCACGCACAAAGTGAGGTTCATGTGAAGAATTCCCTCAACTGTCAAGTATGAACCAAGAACAAGAGTGCATCATTAGGTGGTGTGGGGGAATTAGGATGCCCCCAAGTGTGAATTCCAAAATGATCTATGCAATGACAATACTAGGAAAGGGACCATGATCTGTTAAAGAAGATGAACTTATGTGAACATGAGGTTTGGATCTAGTGTCGTATGAAAGTGCATGTATCATAATTTATGGACTAGGATTGTGTCATGAATGTGGAGAAATTAGAATAGGTATCAGATTGGTAAATACAAGAGCTACAAGAGAATAATTTCAACATGGTGAGGGGAACACCCTATAGATTCCAAGATTCCAATTAGATGAGTAAGAAGTGTATAAATAATAATAATGTACCCATTAAGAGAAAATAGAATATGTGTAACATTGGGCATGTTGGAAATAGTGGAAAACACAAGTGCAAACATGAGGATCAATATTTGAGTCAAAAGATGTGTAACATATTTAATGCTAAGAGGCTCATCGGAATCAATGTCAAGCAATGAAGGGAGAGACACAAGACTCGTCAGAAGCAATAAGTGCAATTTGGGAAGAGCATAAGCAATAAAGTAGTATGAATTAGCCCATATAACTATAGACAGAAATATGGAAAGAGGGGAATTGATTTCCCCCATGGATGTAAGAAGATAAGGTGCAGTCATAGTAAATGAATCATGCATAGAATCTCATATAATCCTCCCACTATGTCTCCTTCTCGATGCAATTCTATTGATCATATTCTTAGTGCTTCCAATGTTACATCTCTCTCTCTCTCTCTCTCTCTCTCTCTCTCTCTGCACCTTCCTCATCACAAGTTACATCCTAAGTGGTAAAAGAAACCCTAAATACCTACACAATACTCAAGAGCACATTAGATGAATAAAAAATGCATATGCTTGAGTCAGACTAACCTCGGTGGTCACCCCAATCTGATTGTCACCGAGTAATGCACTACATTTCAGAACCCATGTAGTTCTTGTGGTGTGTGATTGAAATTGTGTCTCTTGAATTAGGTTTCCCTAGTTTCAGTTGCACAAATAATAGTGGTCTATAACTAATTTTTCCTAATGCAAATATGTGGTATAGAATTCAGAATAGCTCCCCCAATGTAGTGAAGTATCCTTGATGTAGCAGATAGAAAATATTAGCTCCTTGTAGATGTATGTGTGTCTTGAATGCTTGCCCCCCTAATGAGGTTAAATAAAACATGTATATATATGATCCCTTGGCTTAAGTTTCGACGTTAACAAGTGAAAGACCGACTAAGATTGACAAACACATATAATAAAGAAGTAAAATCCAAAAAATTAGCAAAAGAAAAAAAGTGGACAAAAGCACCCAAAGGGGACATTAGCACCTAGGAGCTCTTGTCCCTAATTGGTGGTCTTATATAAGGTACACAAAATGGTAAACAGTGAAATCATAGATGAGAAATATGTTAGATAGTATGTAAAACTACAAGTTGTAAGTCAAAAACAATAAGCAATAAGGATGAAAAAGATAAAATTAATGTCAAAGCAAAGTGAAAGGGTTGTTTATTGACTAGTTCTCTCACTTAGGAATCATGCATATAAATGAAGTATTTAGAGGCTAGATGTATGTAGTACGCGTGATTTAGTGAGTACATTAGTGCAATTGTTTCATCATCACTATTAGTAGTACAATCATGTACATTAGGAATTTGAGCAACATTATTTAAGATATTAGGAGCAAGAAGTGGTGGCATAATAGATGATGAAGGAGGTGTTCAAGAAGAAACATCCAGGAGTGTCTCAGTGTGAGGGGGAGTGGTGGATGGAGACTTAGAACTATTACTAGCTTCACCAACAACATAGGTATTCATGGGTGAGTAACATAAGGGACATGTGGATTATACATGTCTACTTTGCAATATCGATATGGGTCTGGATCACTAGACATGGTATGCTCAGTGGAATTGTGCAAAAATTTGATGCAACGATGAAAAGTAGATGAAACAACTTGCATATCATGAATCCATGAGTGACCCAAAATAAAATCATATTAAAGATCAATATCCATGTAGTAGGTGACATTTTAGATCCAACTAGCAAATCAAAAGTAATAGTGCCTAATGTAGAGCGTGTAACATCATAAAAAGCTCACATAGTAATAATGTCATGATTGATGAAAAGGGGATAAATACCCTTTTTTATGAGCAGTGATTTCAGACAAATGTTAAGACTGGATCCATTGTCTACTAAAACCTTCTTAATAAAGAAACCTTCGATTCATGCAGAAATGAATAAGGGTGGCCATTTTTCCATATCAACATTTGAAGGGATATTAGATGGGCCAAAAGTAATAACCTTATCAAGTTCCTTAAATGTATCTATAAGAGAAGTAATGAAAACTGATGAGTATCAGTAGCCAAAGTAAAAGAGTGCAATGTGTCTTGTAATATGTCTTTATAAACATGTGCTCTTTGAAGCTGCTCCAGGAGAGATATCTTGGCAGGGATATTACTAAGTTGTTCTAATAAATCATACCCATTAGATGGGACAATAGTATTAGCTATATGAGCATATGGTGGGAGAGGCAAAGGTAGATAACTCCCAATAGGTTGTTTATTACTTCTCGTGGTCACCACATTAACTGTAGGAATCAATGGGGTAAAACGATAACGTGGCAGTTAATTAGTAGTAATATTAATGGTCTCAGATTGTATATCAAGATAAGTAGGATCCATGTCAGCCATATAACACTTAAAATCAACATAAGGAACTTCATTCATATGTGAAGTATGGGTGTGGACCTAGTTAGAGGTATAGTATCCCGTACCACCATATGAATGTGGATCCTTAGCCTTAAAACAAACATCATAGAATTTGGAAGACAACGACATGATGATATTAAATATGAATATGATAATAATAACAAGGGGCATAAACTCCAAAGCCATAAAGGTTAGAGATATGATGTTCGATTCAAGAGTCGGGTTCACCAAATGTTTTCACCCTTTTTAGATGAATGAGATTTACACCTATGGTAAAAAAATGAATGAAATAAAAGCTATATGAGTTATATTAATTAATTAACTTCCAACATTAATCATTCAATATCAAAAAATGCATTAATACTTGCAATAAATATACACAATATGATACAAGTTCATAAACACAAGGGATTAAGTGCACTTAGTTGATTATAGATGATTCTGGACTGATTTGGGTGACCTAGATGATGGACCAGGGAGATATGAACCTCAAAGTGCTTCGCAAAGGGAATTGTGACATGAGGATTCTCCTGGGTTGGACCATACAATAGGGACAAGAACGTTTGTACAGTATTGACCTATTTGTACGGTCTTGACCTTGCTAAAAACTAGGATCTACAACTTTCTTGGTTTTTCACTTGTCTGAATCTCTTCATCGCTCTCTATCAGTCACACTGCGAGTGTCTTTGAATGCTCTACTCAATCTTTCAAACCCTAACCATAGATGAGAAGTCCTACAAAATAAACACTAGTTGGTTTGTGGATACCCCCATGCACTTTCGACATTAGTTCTATTTTAAAAAGGCCTCAAACCACATCTCGTTCTCTACCTACCATGTGATATCTAGTTATAGTGTAATCAGATTTGACATCCTTCCTTTGACAAAGCTTGACTTGAGTTTCTCTCTTGCAAATCTACTTGAGTGAGTGACTTTGAGTGCTTACAAATGTGGGAACCAGTCCCCTAGACCTAGTAGGAAGCTTCAAACTTATGGATGGTGTTGCCCTAATGAATGTGCAGAGGTATTTGCAGAGTGTAGGGAGCTTTGGGTGCCTTTTGTGTTGGCTTTTGTAATAGGAGTCCATAAGATTGTTAGGTACTAAATGAGGTGAGTTTCACTTGCTTATATATATGCTTCTAAAGGCAATTTAAGTTATAAAGGTTTACTAAGGAGTAAGTAAGCCAAAGAATAATGTGCAACTGAAACTTTGGGACCAAAGTGAACAAGTGCAAAACCGTACCCAAAGGTCAAGAACATATAAACGTTCTTGTCCATGTTGTACGCTTTTGACCCTAAAGGGGAAAGTTGAAGTGTGAAGTTTGGAAGCTGACAAGTGGAGTTTCTAAATGGATTTCATGCATTCAATTCTCAGAAATTGTTGACAAATGAGTTTGTATGGTCAAGCAAGTTAGACAAGAGTCGTAGAGATGTATTAGACGAGAATGGGTAAAGTGCACTTGTTTGAGCAAGAGAGTAATGTGAAGACTAATAGTACCAAAGAGTAGAATTACCAAATTTGTGTGTTTACACTAACATGGGTGTAAATAGGTAAAGAGGAAAACATGCAAGAGGTTGTGTGGAGCTACTGCTCTCGAAAGAATATTAGGGGTGTTAATATTTATTAAAGATTGACCACTTTCTTATAAAGAATTTCATACTTCCTCATATACTATTAACAACTAAACCAAACTTAAAACCTAAGACCTAACTTACGTGACTCGAAAAGAAGACAAAATGCATGCACATAACTTCTATGATTGATGAATAGACCGAGCATCACACTTATTGGAAGTCAAAAGGTAGAGATGGAAATATTTTATGCCACATCCTCCTTGAGCTTGTCACCGCCATTATCAACAGCATTACGAAATGATGCATTTAGTATGGTCACTGAGGATGTATACAAGGTTACCAAGAATGAATCAATCTAAATTGACACCATTTTAACAACTTAGTAGAGATACATTCCTTTCTAATTTCTACGTTGTATAACAATTCCAATATGTATGGTGTTTGATCAAATTTGGGCGTCTCTTTTATATTGATCCACTTATATGGCACATAATTGGTAGGTAAAATGAATGGTAAAGCCATAACAAATGCAACATTAAAATTTTGAAAACAATGTTAATCAGAGGTCAATATGATATAGAAATTTGAGTGAGGTCGAAATTCAATGCAAACAGAAATGTATATCCCTCCAATGAGAGATTTGTGCTCCAAAAAATGTGAACCCGTTAATTGATAGCTTAAGAAGCATTTGACCATGAATAACAAAAATAAACAATGATCAAGAAAAGTAAACGAGACTGTCTTTAAATATACACACACCTATTTAAATGCATTTGGTGAAACATTGTCAATGTTGTATTAAATCTAATGGAAAGCAGTTATCAAAAACTAATTGCCAAAAAACATTAAGTGGAAAAATGACAAATCCCAACCATTGCTCGCCCCGAAACCGGCATAAGAGATGAGAGATATAATGTTAACCACACATGACCAAATGAGTACATAACATGTATAAGAAAATTAATGGCAAATAAATGCGAGGTGACCCTTTTTGAGTATGAAATGCATTTTAGAAAGGTTTTGTTAACCTTCGTATACTTATTTCACCGTTGAAAACAACCCAATCATAGAATAGTATTTGTTGTTATATTTAACAGATTTTCAGATGAAATCATCGCGGGGATTCGATGGATAGTGAGTTGACGTTAGGAGCTCAGAAATGGGTAATAATAGCGAGGTGGACAGTGGTCCCTTCTTTTGTGGGACAGTGGGACCCTTCCATTCTGACGAGGCACGTTAAAACACGAGCACGACAGCATATGTATTATGTATATGGCACGAAATCATTTGGACAAGAAAAACGAAAGACCCTCGGATCATTTGGTATCCCACTTGAGTAGGCCAACTCTGACGTGTCCTTCATTTATTCCTTATGTAACTAAACGACTATTCTCTCTTCTCTCTCCACCAACAAGCTGCTTCATTATCCTCGAGTAAACTTTGTTTTAATGGAAACGACTTTTAGATGTAACCCATTCTTCTTTATACAAATCAGTTGGGACTGGGACAGTACATAAAAAAATTAATATATAGAAATCAGTTGGAAGAGTATAGCGACTGAGTCTGTTTTTGGTTAAAACAAATTGTTTGCTGGCGCATTCTGGTAAAATAGAACTATTTTGATCCGCGCCATATACGCCATGGAAAGCAACTTCACAAGGTAGATTCCTCTCCGCCCACCAGAATATTTAATTCTTCAACTCTGGCTTCTCACACACGGAATCTGTAAGTTTTTGGATCGTTTAGGGCTTCGTATCATTGTGTGTGGGGACATACATTAATGATGCTTGAAGGTTGTAGGTTTATCAATGCTAGGCCATTTTATTCAATGCAGCCGGCCCAATTAAAACAGGGACCTTCCCGTGATTGGCTGATTGCTTGCGAAATTGCGATATTTGCTCCATCACCCATGTAATTTTTTTTGCTGTACGGAGTAAATTTGTAGCTTTCATGGCCGAGTATAAGGCTTTTATTAAATAGCTGCTGTTTTGGTGCAGGGCAGAGGGAAAGTAGCTTTTGCCGATAAAATATCATAATGTTTTGCCCTATCATTTAGCTGATGCAGCACACGATAAATGAAATGTTTACCTCACTTGAAGTATTGTTTGTGTAGGAGGAATTTCTCATGGCCTGTGTGAGTCAAATCCCTAGTTTCTTCGATCTAAATCAACCAAGCTCCGCTTAGTATTCGGTAAGTTTGTATTAATCTCTCGAGTCTTGCGAGTGATTATGATCTGATTTGGCTTTATTTAGCCGTCATTGTCGAATTTGCCGGCCAAGGGACCGAGGCTGTGATTTTGCTGGACATTGTGTGGGCCGGCAGATTCTGTAGATGCTAAAATATGCACGAAAGCGATAAGTTCAGCAGGAAGTTTGCTAACTGACTGGCAGATTCTGTATTTTGTGAACTTGCCAAAGAAAAAACGAACTTTTCTATGTTCATTCGCCCAAATTTGTTAAGGAAAGAGAAGAACTTTCCGTATTTGTTCAAATTGTTTCAGCCAAGGAGAAATTTTCTTTACCGACTAGCATTTGTGCAAATTTGTCCTGTAAAGAGATGAACTGATTTTCCTCGTCTGTGTTAGGATTTGTGCTAAAGTTTTCCATGGAGGAGAATATTTTTCTGTATTTGTTAGGATTGATGCAAAGTCTCCCAGTAAGGGAAATTTTCTGTATTTGCTCAAATTCGTGCGAATTCGTCCAGATTGCAAATTGCTAGCATTTGTGTTAGGATTTGTGCAAAATTCTTTATGAAGGAGAGAAGTTTCCTGTATTTGTTGGCATTCATTCAATGTTTCCAGGGACAAGAGAGATTTTATGTATTTCCTAGGATTTGTTCCAACTCGTCGAGAGAGAGAAAATTTCTGTATTTGATAGTATTTGCTCAGATTTGTTTCTGTATTTCGGCACGATTAGCTGGAACTTGTCTGTATTTGCAAGAAATTGCGCAATGTTGTTAAAGAAAGAGGGAAATTAATTGTATTTTATTAATTTCCCGCAAGGTAGTGGAAGGAACGGGAGATAAGTTGTCTGCACTTGGGTAGGATTTGTACATATTTGTTAGGACAGAAAATTTCCGCATTTACCACCATCTTATTAGCGAATTGGTTTAAGAAAGACTTAAATTCTCATCATTTACGAGCATCTGCCCTAATTTAAAGGGACGGTTTTTTGCCATTTAAGTGCAAGAGCTTGATTTTTGTGTATGTTTTCAGGGGGAATGAGCGGGCGTAATACGATGAGGCTGGGAGACGAAATATCCGGCTTGAAATCGTTGAATTTGCGCGATTTAATGAAAGAGCAGGATCAAGACGAAATTAAGGAAGACATTAATGGCGAAGAGGTTTCGGAGAGCCATAGGCAGACCATGGGATCAATTTTGGGCGGCCTGATAAGCGCAGACGGAGATGAAGAAGAAGAAGCTGTGACTAGGACGACGCTTTGGGAGGTCATCCAGTCAGAGCAGTCGGAAAAACCCAAGGAAATTACCAACGGCCGGATTTTGAAAAACGTGATGCGTTTAGTCGCCCGAAAGAAAGACGAAATAAGAGTAGAAGAAGAAGAAGAAGAATTTGAAGAGGAATCGTCTAGGTTGTTGCAAAGCTGGGGCGGTAATAGGTCGCCAAGATCGCCGGTTGTTGTTGACTCCGCCCGTGCAACGATTGATCCAGAAAGGTTTGAAGAAGCGGAAGGAGAACGACTTAGGGTTTTCGTGGTCGGAGGTTCGAGTCACGCTGTGGACAGACAAAGCATGGATCGGCCGCGATGGAGGACTCTCAGACAGAAGCTTAGACTGCGGAAATTTGCATGCTGTGGGAGCACGTGGAGCGCCGAGCGATCGAATCTAAGCTCCGCCACGCCAATCGTGCTGCAGGAGCGGGACGACGACGACGAAATAAGGTGGAGCGGGAGCGGGAGCGGTCGCAGGATCGATTCCGTTCCGCTACAAAACAATAACAGCAGCAGCAGTACTAGTGCTGCTACAGATGAATCCGAGACCTGCGTGACAGGGACGGAGGCAGGCGAAGGCCCTACAACATTTGGCACCAGGATTAACTCTGGGTCTTCGTACCATCCAGATACAGATCGGCAGACAGGGAGCCCGGAAATCCCTACATCATCTGGCACCGGATTTAACTTGAGTTCTTATCATCCAGCAGAGGTCGACAGGCAGAGGGAGAGGGCTGACACTTCTATATCACTTGGCACAATATTTGACTATAGTTCTTTGTATCACCCAGAGACAAATGGGCACACACAAATGCCTGCAATCCCAGGTAACAGGTTAAATTTGAATTCTTCGGAAACAGATGGACAGACACAAAGAGTTAGCCAAGTTTCAGAGCAGCCTCGCCGTGAGCGCAGGCAACAGCTTATCACGTTATTGGACAGAGCATTTGAGCCTGAGGGGCAGGAGATGAGAGGGAGTAGCATGAATCTTGCAGCCGCCCTGGCCGCTGAGCGACAACTGCGGGCTACGCAGGAACGAGAAGCTATTCCATCTGCCAGGGTTTCGACCTCTCAGACGGAAATAGCGAGCAGAGGGTCGAGGTCTCCGTTTCGCGTGTCGCTGATGTCTCTTTTAGAAGAGACGGATGAGGGAATCGACATGGGCACCGGGCCATCCAGGTTGGAGGAATGGGATTCGAAGCAGGATCTCACAGGCGCCAACGATGGAGGGATTGATGATTATTTGTGCTGTGTTTGCATGGTGCGGCGGAAGGGCGCAGCATTTATTCCCTGCGGCCATACATTCTGCAGGCTCTGTACACGCGAGCTTTGGGTTACCAGAGGGTCGTGCCCACTTTGTAACAGATGCATTATGGAGATTCTTGATATTTTCTGATATCAAGGCCTAGTGCCATGGAGTATATGGCTTCGATTTTACCCTTCAGATCGACGACCCATGCAACAATTAAAATAACCAAACGCAAAGAAAAGTTGAATCCTTCTCACTCCCAAAATATGAAGCAAACTATTTTTGTTTTTGTTCACAGGGGACCTTAACTGGCCAAAATGGGGGACGGACATCTGCACCAGGATGTTCAGATTATATTTTTTGTTCTGCTGTGAATTTTTCTCTAGGTTTCAGGTCGCAAAAACCCTGTAAATTTCTCCAATTTTTCTCCTTCAAATTTTTTTTTTTTAGCAAAATAATAAAATAATTGCCATCATTGGGATTCGTATCGCCATGCTACCAAGGCAGAAGTTACAGGAACGGACGGACGTATAATTTGTTTTTTTTACCCTAATTGATTTCCACATTTTCTATTACAAAAAATGTTGTTTAATGAGTCGGTACCTTTATAATTCGTGCCCATAAAAGTTGTTATTTATTTTTATGGACAAGTCATAAAATGAAATGTATAAAATACTAAAAGTTATATTATTTGATAACTTTGGATTGTTGTTTGAGAGTATTGTTATTGAGCACTCCACACAAGCATTCCTTTATCTTGTCGAGAGTGGCAAGCTCCTCCAAAGTCGTAATAAAGAAGTTATATAGCTGCATGCAAAAGAGGGAAAATTTAGAGTTTGTTGAATAACTAAAACAGTACATTTCCTGGCGAACAATTGTTGGCAATGATTTTTCCATATGTGAAAGAGGATAATCAAACAACAAATGTTGCAGATCGCTGTGAGGAAGGAGGGGAAAGAAATGCCAAGCAAGGGAGTTTTCTTATTAAAACTGCAAGGAAAGAGGTTTGGAGTGGAGGTTTGGAGAGAATCCCAAAGTTGAGCAGCAAATGGGCAGTGCCATAAGAGATGCGAAATACTTTCAGGGGTTGAACAAAAGATACAATTGTTGGCAGCAAGACCAAGGTTAGCTAGGGTGAGGCAAACCGAAAGCTTCATATGGAGAATCTGCCATCCCAAAAGTTGGCATTTTACCTCAGCTTGGATCTGCCATATCATGTACGTCATATGTTACCATTGAGACGGAAAAAACCACTTGTGGTTGAGGGAGTCTTCTGAATAGAAAATACAATCGATGGCAGCAAGACTAAGCTTAGCTAGGGTGAGGCCAACGGGAAGCTTCATATGGAGAATTCGCCATCCTAAAAGTTGGTACTTTGCTTCAGCTTGGGTCTGCAATATCATGTACATCATATGCTGCCATTGAGACAAAAAAGACCACTTGTAGTTAAGGGAGTCTTCAAGTGAAAATGGAGATATGCCACCACAAACTAAGTTCATATAATTGGGATTTTGAAGTTGTATGGTAAAGATTATATTTTTGCATTAAACCCTCAACCTTTAAAGTGGAGATGTATTAAGGGAATAGTTTTTAGCTTTTCGTGGTTTAATGCTATGTTAAGGGAATTTCAAAGTATTATATTTGCCCCCAATGATGTCGTCTAGCTTCTTCATGATTTTATATTGCCATATGATATGAAAAAAAGAGTTAGTTTGTACATTTTAGGTTAGAGTAAATTAACTTTAGATTTTTTTGTTGTTTGATTAGGATGATAGTTTCTCATTCTATTGTCCTGCTTTCTCGTGACAGTGTGCCTAAAATGGATTTTTTTTTCAGTATCTGTTACTTAGCAACGATTAGGAGTCAACAACTTGTTTCACACTTATGGTGAGAGAGTGTGCAGAGACAATGCAAGAGGACGAGATAGACAGACCATAATTTGCATAAAATAAATTCAATAAACAATGTTATCTAGTATGTGAGGTTGTAGGAATGGTCAAGTTGTTTTGTCCTAGACATTGATAAATCACAATCTATGTAAGAGAGGTTTCAAAAAGCATCTTTTCGTGGATTGTTTTGAGTCAACTTGTACTTAAGCACATTAACTCAAGGGTTCTTCACACGCAAGACAAAAAAGTGCTTGGACACTTCTAGCCTCTCTAAAACTTGTCCGCCCAACCTATTTATTGGATTATTTCGAGTAGAGTTATGTTTGTTCACATTAACTTTAAGGGTTCCATACAAGCAGGGTAAAATTGTGCCTATAGTGCATTTGAGATCCTCTAAAGAATCGAGGATATGTAAAGCTAAATTTACATTTTGAAGCGTACTTACAGTGACATCACACGACTCTATACCCTGCCCACGCACATGGAAACAATGCAATGCCCAACCCAGTTTAGTGAAATAATTTGCATAAGGGTCACTATATAATTACCTGACTAATAGAGATGTGATTGTTTTGTCATATATTTTTAATCAAAAATTGAGTGTATTGATTGTGCCTAACAGCAGTACCTGTTGTTGGAAAGCGCATCTAAATGGACTTGTGACACCCTCAAGCACACTTGGAACTCATTTTTTCCTCTTCATACATGTCCTTCTTGAAGCTCATATGTGCAAGCATTATAACAAATTGATTTGCGGCTCACTGTTATGCATAACTCTTGACAATCATCATAAGTGTATGGTGCATTTGTCAAAAACAACAAATTAAAATATGCTACATCTTAAGATGTCAAACGAGTTATCATAAGTTACGTACATGTAAGTTTTTTGCGAGTTTAAATTTCATGGGAGTGAAGTGCGCTAAAATGCCCATTGATGTCATGCAGGGTTTTGGCTATAGTGCACTTCTTCATTTTCATGCACTGAAGCCCTTCATGGATACAAGGCTTAAGAAATATGGCAGGAGAGAATATGTATGTTTTGTACTTTTGATGTTTTATTGTATGTGTCATAAATAAACCGATTTTACACTAAACATGTCAAGAAATATAACACATTTATATGATTTAATCATGATTAAAATATATCTTAATCAATAAAATGAAGCTAATTATTTTTAATAAATAAGGGCAAGATGAGAGAGAGAGAGAGAGAGATGAAGAGAGATAATAACATATATAGTAATCAAGAGACACTAGTTAAATTTTGAGAGTGCAAACCTCGGTGTCTTTTCCTAGCAAAGAGTACATGTAAGCCTATGATAGTTTCTAGTAAAGATTCTCTAAATTAGGAAAATGTAGATAACCATTTTATAATCAATACATAAAAATGCCACTTGAGAAAGTGGTTCAAGGTTGTAGACACTAGATGTCAGCATACAAGATTGTAATGGATTTCCAAAGGGACTCTGCACACAACTTTCAAGGAGATATAAGGTGCATGGCCCTATTATATCTCGTGTGTTGTTAGATGTTGAAGCAAAGCTATAAGTAACTAAAATGCCATTAGGTATGCTCTTTTTATTTATCGTCCTTGAAGTCTCGTTCTTTTAGTTGTTATATGCTTCCTACTAAGTTTGAAGATTCAATATGACATTAAATTTTTTTATGCGCAACAGTTACATTTATCTAGCATTAGAAGATTTTAAATAGCAGTTTTATTAGTCAAGCAATAAGATTCAATAGATGATGTTTTCCATTGCCATTAATGTATCTAGACACATTGAAAATGTTGTATATTGAAGACACTATATTTCTCTTTCAAGCTTGGAAATCAATATCCTAGTTGGATAAGAGATTGCCCTGAACATGTAACTAAAACTATGTACAACGCTCATTATGAATGACCCAAACAAGTAACTAAAATTATGTATAAGAAAGTGATATCTATACAACTTATCAACAAAAGTAGGTATAATCATTTTGACCATATTTTTCTTTATATGTTGTAAAAGAGGTAAATTAAATATTAATTAATAACATTTCGATATAATCTTTCAAATTGAGATATAAAGTAGTCCAAAAGTTGTGCTTCATAGAAATAGTGTTAAGGAGCATCAAATATTTTCGTACCTAATTTCCGATAGGAACCTTAGTTATTAGAAATGAAATTGCTAGTAACCATCATGTTTTAGAACTTGTATTGTGTCTAATGTTTCTTTTTTATCAACTATCCCCAAGTCTCAATTGAATTTTTATTTTTTTCTACCAGTGTAGTTTTGTGGAGTTACAAGAGTTTGTACTCCATATTTCATATTTACATGAGTACCCTCAATCACTAAATAATATAAGCACAAAATGGCCACACCATTTTGTACACCATAACACCAAGTATTATTACACTTAATGTGATCAACCCAATTTCTATTCGTATTTATGTTATCAGAAGATTTGAATCATGTACTAAATACTTCTTAAGCATAAATATATATTTTTCCTTTACTTTGAATATACTACAAATGTTCTTGTATTCCTTTGTTTCAAAAGAGTGTCATTTAAAATAAAATTTCAAATAATATTGTTGGAGGTCAAAAGTGCACCCTAGATTTGATCATGGAAGATCAATACTCTTGCTCACCATGGGACTGTCTCCAAGTGTGGGACTTGCGGCTTGAGACAGACCTCTGGAAAAGGCTGATTCCTTTGTTTCATGGATTAGAAGAATCTATTGAACATTTCATGGATTAGAAGAATCTATTGAACACACATTAGTCTAATGCTAAAACTACACCTATAGCTAACCTACACTAACACATCCAAGGAACCAGGGAGCGAGAGAGATGGAAAGAGATGCAAAAAATAAATGCTAAGCTAAAAGGGGCAGTAATAGCACCATAAAAGAATGTCGAACTCCTCCTATTCCAAGTAACACAAATGCAATTTCACTAGATGAATATTATGAAGATGCACATAGTTCTAATATGACAAAGTGAAAAAAATACAAAATACGTAAAGGGGCATAGATATCATGCCAAACATAGAGTATGTGAAGGAAAGAAATAAACCACACTTGTATTAATCGATCATTTACAATTTACACATAGAATCTATTGGGGTTAGCACACCGGTTGTACAGACAATATATCAGATCTAAGCATACATGTAAATAAAAGCGGATATTCTACCAGAAGAAATATACAAAACAAGAGACATAAATCAACATAAGATTTAACGTGGTTCACCTAGTGTGTGAGCTACGTCCACCAAGAAACAAGTCAATCTATTATCCAAAGCTTTGACAAGATATACAATGAAGATTTACAATCTTCCACACCTCTCAGATGTACAATACTTTCTTTTTCAAGCTTTTCTTCTTTTTACCAAGAATTCTCTCTCACATAATTATCTTGTAATTATGATCCACGCACATCCTTCTAAACCCTAATTTTAACTTCATATAGTCGTTTTTAGCCTTAGGGCACTTAGCCATGTAATTACAATTAATAAATCTATTTTAATGCTAAAAATAGATATAATTCCCAAGAGTTAATTAAAACTTCGTCGCACAGGTAACCGATGTCGGTTATGCCTAACCGTTGTCAGTTCCTACTTGCCCTTGACCGATGCCAGTCTTCCTTGACCGATGTCGGTCTGCCCTTAACCGATGTTGGTTACTGTATTTTCCAGCAAGTTCCAATTACATGCTAAAATGAAGTAATTGAGCTCCACAACTCAACAATCTCCCACTTGGAGTTTAATTACTACACCATACATGTACATTGTCTTTCTTGGATTCTTCCTTAGCTTTGTTTCTTCCTCTTCAAGTCTCAAACTCGAAGACCAACAAAAGTGGAGTATACCTCTAACTTCTCCTTTGTTAATGGCTTCGTTAGCATATCCGCAGGGTTCTTGCTCGTATGAATCTTTTCCAGATTCAACTGTCTATCCTCCAATACCTGTTATATGAAGTGATACCTCAACTGAATGTGTTTCGTTCTCGAATGAAACACTGAGTTCTTTGCCAAATGAATTACACTCTGACTGTCACTAAACAGTTTACAATCACTTTGCTCCTTTCCCAACTCTTCCATGAACCTACTCATCCATATCATCTCCTTGCTAGCCTCTGTAGCTACAACATACTTTACCTCTGTAGTAGACAAAGCCACAACCTTCTGTGATCTTGAAATCTAGCTAACTGTCGTTCCACCTACTGTGAAAATATATCCAGTAGTGCTCCTCCTACCATCCAGATCTCCAGCCATATCTAAGTCACATAAAGAAATATCCGAACCTTTATAGCATAAATGTATGCTAGATGTCCCTTTTAAATACCTGAGTATTCATTGGACTGCTGTCCAATGCTCTTTACTTGGATTTGTCATATATCTACTCACAACTCCCACTGTCTGTGTAATGTCTGGTCTGGTACAAACCATAGCGTATATGAGACTTCCAATTGCTAAGCATATGGTACTTGTGTCATGTATTTTACCTCCTCAAGTGATGAAGGACACTGATCTTTACTCAATTTGAAGTGTCTAGCCATAGTTGTGCTAACAGGTTTTGCATTATGCATGTTGAACCTTTCTAACACCTTGTAGATATAATCCTCCTAAGACATACAATTTCTTGTTTTTCCTGTCTCTATGTATTTGCATGCCAAGGATTCTTTTTGCAACTCTTAAATCTTCATAGCAAATGTGTGAGCTAGCTTTCTCTTAAGCTCACCAATGTCCTGCATACTAGATCCTGCAATAAGCATATCATCCACATACAATAACAAAATACTATATCTCCCATTTTCAAGCTTCTTGAAATAAACACAATGGTCAGATTCACATCTCAAGTAATCATGTTTATGCATAAAACTATCAAACCTCATGTACCATTTCCTTGGAGCTTTCTTGAGCCCACATAGGCTCTTTTTCAACCTGCACACTAGTTTCTCCTTACCCTTGACTTCATACCCAAGCGGTTACTACATATAAATTTCTTCATCCAAATCACCATGAAGGAAAGTCGTCTTCACATCTAATTGCTCTAAATGCAAATCTTCTACTGCACCTAAACTCAATACAGTACGAATAGAAGTCATCTTAACAACATGAGAAAATATTTCACCAAAGTCAATACTTGCTTTCTATGCAAATCCCTTTACTGCAAGCCTTGCCTTGTACCTTTTCCATCCACCCTCTTCTTCCTTAATCCTGTAAACCCACTTGTTCTGCAATGTTCTCTTACATGCTAGAAACTTAACCAAATCCCAAGTTTGGTTCTGTTCCAAGGATTTCATCTCCTCATCCATGTCATGCTCCCACTGAACGTGAGTCTTATCCTGCATTGCTTCTTCAAAGCTCTCTGGTTCACCACTATCAATCAACAATAAATAAAATAGAGAAGGTGTAAATCTTTCTGGAAGATTACTTACCCTTTGTGACCTTCTCACAAGAGTTTAGGGTACCAAGGACTCAATCTGGACCTCATGGACATTTCTATCCAAATATGACAGTAATCGACGCTAGTCACCTCTAACCGACGTTGGTTCTGCTAACCGATGTCGATTCTAATCCTCTGTAACCGTCGGTGGTTCATTTGGCCGATGTTGGTCAAGGACTAACCGACCACATTTACTGTGCATTTCTATAGGTGTTTCTTTAAAACCCAAGAGTTCATTTTCATTAATAAACTTCTCAATTTTCTCATCCTTGGGTACCAAAATTTGATCCATGTCCATTCTCTTTTCATTCCATTCAACACCATGACTCCTAATAATTTTAGAATTCTCTAAATCCCAAAAACGAAAAACCGAAATCACCATATCCATAACCAATGAAAGTGCACCTCTTGGATTTTGCATCCAACTTTTTTCTATTTTCCCTATCAACATGCACAAAAGCTTCTGAACCAAAAAATTGAAGAAAAGAAAGATCTACCTCTTTTCCGGTCCAAGCTTCCTCTGGTATTCCTCCATCTAGTGAACTTGAAGGGCCATGGTTAATCAAATAAACCATTGTATCAAATGCTTTTGCCTAAAATTGCAAGGGCAGTCCAGAATGTATCCTCATACTTCTAGCACATTCCATGATTGTCTTAATCATTCTTTCTGCAACACCATTCTCCTGTGGTGTTCTTGGAGCCGTTTTTTCTCTACGTATCTCATTCACTAAACAATAATCATTGAAAGCCTTACTACAATATTTACCACCATTGTCATATCTAAGGCACTTTAACTTAGAATTTGATTCATTCTCAACAAGGGTTTTCCATCTTTTAAAAGTCTAAAAAATATTAGATTTACGTTTAATACAATAAACCCATACCTTTCTTGTAGCATCATCGATGAAAGTAACATAATATTGGGATCCTCCATGAGAAGCTACCTGAGCTGGTCCCCGCACATCTGAGTGTACAAGCTTTTATTTTTGCTCCTTCTTAGTTGCCCCAAATTTGAGAAAATTCACTCTCTTTTCCTTTCCAAAGATACAATACTCACAGACATCAAGATCTAAATCTTTTAAATCTGATAACTTACCCTTAGCCTTTAAGATATGCATTCATTTTTGACTCATATGACCCAACCAATTATGCCACATGCATGCATCTGAATCTGAAGTAGATAATGCATAAAAGGAATTAGTAATACAGGTAGATAAATATAACGTTCCTACCTTCTTACCTCTTGCCACATCAAAAGCACCCTTGGTGACTTTCCAAGAGTTTCCTGTAAAAGTAAACATGCAACCGGATTCACCTAGTTGCCCTGCAGAAATAAGATTTCTCCTGAGGCTTGGCACATGCCTCACATCTTTCAATACCCATGTATTTCCATTCTACAATTTTACATGAACTTCCCCTTTACCATTTTTATTGTAAGGTTCATCATCACCTAAATAAACATGCCCAAAATTGCCCTGGACATAATTTCTGAAATGACCCTTATTAGCAGTTGCATGGAAATAAGCTCCTGAATCTAAAACCCATGATTCAATTCTATTATCCAAAGAAAGAATATGAGCATCTTGCATTACCTTTGATGAAGCAAAATTCGCCTCTTTACCTTTGTCTGTTTGTTGATTCTCTTTATCCTTCTTTGACCAACAATCTTTCTTTGCATGTCCTTTATTTCCACATTTCCAACAAGTAATTCCCTTACTTCTGGATTTAGATATGCTATCCCTTGACTTTGATTTCCCATTACTCTTACTCTTAGATCTCTCCTTCTGTCTGCCCCTGCTTTCTACATTCAAAACATTCCCAGATGATGATTCCTCTATACTCTTCCTGCGAATTTTTTCATTCAATATTATACTAACCACATCATCAAACTTCAAAAAATTATTAGCAGATGTTGTATTACTAACAATCGTTACCAAGTTGTCCCAACTATCAGGAAAAGAACATAAGAATAAAAGTGATTTTACTTCATCATAAAATGGTATAACAACTGATTTTAACTGATTTACTATCGATTGGAAATCATTCAAATGACTAAAGGCAAATTCACCTTCATGCATCTTAGAACTAAATAGTTTCTTCATCAAATAAACTTTATTTGAAGCACTAGGTTTTTCATATAAATTATCAAGAGATTTCATTAAGTTTACCGTAGAAAAAGCTTCTGTAATATTAGAAGCCACGGATGTTGTCAGGCTCAATCTTATAGATCCCAAAGCCTTTCTGTCAAGAATCTTCCATTCTTCATCAGTCATCTTTGTAGGCCTAGGCTTCTCATCCAACGGTAAGTACAATTTTTTTTTGATACAGATAATCCTCAATCTACATCTTCCATAATTGATAATTTCAACCGTCAAATTTCTCTACATTGTATTTATTATCTTCTGCCATTGTTGTAGCTCCCACTCAATCAGAAAACCCTCAGTGAGTAAATATGTCAACACACAAAACCCTCAAACAAAACTTTGATACCAGTTGTTGGGGTTAGCACACCGGTTGTACAGACAATATATCATATCTAAGCATACATGTAAATAAAAGCGGATATTCTACCAGAAGAAATATACAAAACAAGAGACATAAATCAACACCAGATTTAACGTGGTTCACCCAATGTGGGCTACGTCTACCAAGAAACAAGCCAATCTATTATCCAAAGCTTTGACAAGATATACAATCTTCCACACCTCTCAGATGTACAGTACTTTCTTTCTTCAAGATTTTCTTCTTTTTACCAAGAATTCTCTCTCACATAATTATCTTATAATTACGATCCACACACATCATTCTAAACCCTAATTTTAACTTCATATAGTCGTTTTTAGCCTTAGGACACTTAGCCATGCAATTACAATTAATAAATATATTTCAATGCTAAAAATAGATATAATTCCCAAAAGTTAATTAAAACTTCATCGCACAGGTAACCGATGCCGGTTCTGCCTAAGCATCATCAGTTCCTACTTGCCCTTGATCGATGTTGGTCTTCCCTGACCGATGTCGGTCTGCCATTAATCGATGTCGGTTACTGTGTTTTCCAACAAGTTCCAATTGCATGCTAAAATGAAGTAATTGAGCTCCACAACTCAACAGAATCAACGCAAGAAATTCTCCATTCACGAGTTGCAGAGGTCAAAAGCATGAAATTTTGAGTTCTCCAGAGAAAAACCCAAAAAAGTGCTTAGGAAGAAAATGGGAGAAGAACCCCTAGAATGTGCGCAAGCACTTACATTTATACAACTCGTGGAAGGGAGAAAGAGAAAAAGAAGAAAGAAGAAAGGGCCACCATGTTGGAGTACCAATCTCTTGAAATCGTGTTAAACAGGCATGGATGCCATGATTTCTTGCAGTGTTGATTTGTAGTACAAGCATGGTCGCCATCTGAATGTATCAAACCACCACAACATGACGCCTTGATTCAATCACACACCATTTGACTATGCAAGATGACACCATACTTCATTAAATTTTGGTTGTTTAGGTGATTGGTTGTTTGGTTCAGAAACATGTGTGACTTTGAGACATTCCATGAAAGTCTGATGCTCTTATGTGATCTGCAGATTTACTTGACTTGCTGTTTAGCACTGCTTTTAATGTTTCATGAATGATGAACAAATTTTTCCCTGCTTGGTGTTGCTTGAGTGTTTGTACACTCCGCTATTAGATGCTTCTCCTATGTCGTGGAGGCCTTTCTTTCTTTCTGCGCGACACCTAGCACGTGGCTATATTTTCTCATTCTATGGAATTGACAATCTGTGGAACACTATGATTTTGGGAACCTGCGGAACACTAAGATAATGTTTCATGGCTTCCAACCTTAGTTGTTCCAACTATGCTTTTCCATTTATTGTGTGGTGCCTAATCACACCTCTTCTTTGCATCACTACTTCTAACATGGCAGACTTTGTATTTGGTTATGCAGGATTGACAAACTCCGTGGAATGCTATGTTTTGTGGGTTCGCGTGATAATGTGTTTGCATGTCACGAAGCACTAATTGTTTTTCCATTCCTTCACTCTATGGATCCTGTCCTTAGTTGATTTCTCCATTCTTTCAGGGCATGTGAACTCCACAATGCTCTGACTTGCCTTCAACTCGTGAGAGATTGATTCGATGCCATGGAAGGTTAACTTCCTTGATGCCGTGAGGGTCCAACAAACCTCCATGAAGCACTAGCTTCGCCAAATCCACCTAAGTCTGAAATGCTTATTTCTTTTGTCTTGTGGGTTAGGGGAACCCACAGACCAATATATTTCCATACTCCGCGGAAGACTAACTTAGTATCCCACAACTTTTCTTGAACAAAAATGTAGTTGTCCCAATTCAGACGAGTTGTTCAAAATTACAAAAAGATGTAATGTTAAACAACAAATACCAACATTATTTTATCATTGATTTACTAAACAACTTGTAACATTTTTTATTAATCTATAATTAATCGTGACTTCCCCTATCTCAAATATGGTAAAAAACACTCTTCACTATATCTTTAATGAACTTCCTCACTCTTTCCTTCAAAGAATTTTTCTATAAACCCCAAATATGATTGTATTGATTTTGATGGTGAGCCTTCTTTTACTTTCCTTTCTTCCATTTCTTAAAATAGTGCTCACGCATTTCCTTCGTATCCTTATTGGCATATGCCACATTCCACTTTTGAATGCAATTATTAGTTTAAAAAAAAATCTTCTATTGAAAAGTTTTAATTAATTATATGTAGTCATTACAAACTTTGACCATTAACAATTTTATATTTTTAAACTAAGATGCGATATTTGTTAACTTTCTATTTAATTTGAAACACACTTTTCAATCAAATAAAGAAATTATTGCCTAATCAAACATTGAAAACCACACACACATTAATAAAATAAGTGGAATAAGACATATGAAGAAGGGAGGAGTTAAAAAGTTTAGTTGAGGAAATATGTATTATAGAGTCCTAAACGTTGATGGGAAAAGGTTAAAAAGTTAATTGAAAGCATTAAATAAATAGAATTATAGTGAGTGTAGAAATAACATTGTTAATGGTAATGTATGAATTCGATGTGGAAATGAGCTTTTGAATTCTAATGTGATTTGGCGGATTTGTACGTGTAAATTGTAATGAAGGTTGTACAAAGACTTTTTTATCGTTATTTCAATATATTATTCCGATTTTAATAGTTTTATAATAGTTAAAGTGATTTTTAAAAATTTATTAATTGAGGTAAGTAAAGAGTTGTACACGGAAAAGCTTGTCTCCTCTTTCTCACATGTTCTGCTTATTTCTTCCTCATGCGGACATTCGTGAATCTCTTGTCGGGGGCACATTTACTTTTCACCAAAGCAAAAAGGTAACATTGTGATCCGTACGAATAATTTATTATAAGCAACGAGGCATGGTGGGTTTTATCTATTTTTTATATATAGATTTAGAAAATTTTGATTAAGAGATAAAATACTTTTGATAAGAGTTATGAATCAATGTGGGATATAACGAATGTAGTCCCCACAACAGCATAAAAGAACAACACTTTATAACAGAGACCAAAAAATAAGGAAATAATTAGATCAAGTGTAAGAAACTTACAAAAGGGCTATCGCAAACACTCAAGAGGGTGGTCTTCTCGAATCCGGCAAAGACATCCCACCCCGTTCTTTGTGATCTTGCATTCACTGTTTTCTCTATTTCTAATTTCCTTGTTTCAAATGTAGATTTAATCCCTTTACCCTTCGTTGTGAATATGAGTTGATGCGTTGTTGGTTTATGACTTGACCATGAGTTATGTTGGGGTCTCATCCCAACCTTACCAACGTCTTTATAATATGACTCCTCCTCAACCAAGAGACGATGTTCTTGACAAGGGTCGTTGTTCCTTCACTTTAATTAATCATTTATCGACCCAAAACAACCACAATTTTTTTAAGGAACCCGCCTGGAAAAAAACTTATAGAAATCGTGGCGAATATGGCCAAAACCAAATTCGCTAGGTTGGCGAATTATCTAAATCAACGTTCGTGGCATTAGCGAAATATAATATATTTTTTGAAGGAAATTGTGGATGGAGTGGCAAATGAAGGATAACTTATCATATTATGGACTTAGACACTCTTTGCAAGCAGAGGACTGCTTTACATTTGAAAGGCCACCAAATTTAAAAGACCCACCAGTTATAAAAACTTCGCCAAACATCTAAAATCCTGCTAAAGACATGACACCCATCACCATTCTGATGATCTCCCAACCAAAGGCTTAGGACAGACTTGAAGCACATGAAATAAGTTCCAGTTAATATAACTTTCGGGTCCAGAGCGGGGGTCAGCGCTCGGAGCAGGGGTCAATGGAGGACACGCGATGGCCAAGGAAGGAGACACATGGCGCATATCAAGAGCATCAACAGGGACACACCTTGACATTCCAACCCTCTTCAAAGCGATTGGGTTCCACTTAGTGATTAGCTTCTATAATCTAGTTGTGTGTGTATGTGTGGTGAATTTAATGAAATTTCACAAAAAAATCCAAACATGTTGGCGAATGAGACCGAATGACCAGGAAGGATCCATAGAATTCTTGTTGATCCAAGAATGTTTTAAAATCCCGACCTATCAATCACACAATGATTCAGTAAAAATATACGTTGGGATTGGAGATCCATTGGCTATTCGCATGGAAAAATTTATTGTTTGTGGAATTTTTGGGTCAAACATGGGCACTGTTGTGGTCATAAAATTAGCCAAATTCATATTCTAGAATTCCTACTATTTGCCACATTACGAATATTCGCAGCTAAAATTTTCCCTACAAGACATCCAAAGGCTATATGTTATAGGAAAAAGAATAAAACGTCTTTTAAATTATCCTATTATCTAAGTTCAATGCAATAAACATTCAAAAGATGTTGTAAATATGAAAACATTACTAACTATTGAATCAAGTGCATGATAGTAACAAACAAATTATAACTAAGTTACATAATCTATCAATTATGCAACTTACTCAGCAAGAGATGAAATTACTTTAACATAAAACAATATTATGATATGAAAATACCATGAATGTCCTCCTTCGGTAAAAGTGGCCCTTGCTCTTCCCTTAGATTTAACTTTAAACTTGATCAACAATCACCAACACAAATATGTAGCAACTAAAATTGTATTAACTGGTTCAATCTTTCTTATGAAACATGAAGATATTCCCAAAAGAGATATAAGATCCTCCTTCAAGTTTACAATGAGGTATTCATAAGAGATACTTGAAGTTGGATCTTTTAACTTCTTCTGAATGCAAAACTATTTCCTACATTCATAGCGGCTTGTTCTAGCAAAAAGTCCTAATATAACTAGTATTTATGATAACTACTAAAAGTCCATAGCAAGGCTAAATAACTAGACTAACACCACATAGTCTATTAACAAAGCTAGGAATTAACAATAGTAACATCAATGATTAAAACTTAATGGAACACTTAAGAGAACTAACATGATTATCAATCAATCTTAGCTAAAGCATGCCTACTTAGTATGAATTGCTAACTAACATAGACCTAAATAGATCCAAGAGGGCAATCAAATTGGGTTTATTGCTATTCAAGAGAAGTGAGACAACCTCTCCAACAATGGCTACAAGGCCATATTGGATACCCATCTACTGACCCCATTGAAGATTGGAGGAAAAGATTGAGCTTGGCTCTTAATCATATTTCTTATATGATATGCAATTCAAAGCATGGTGTAAAATTTAAAGGTATATGGTTAGTCCATTTTACATTGTATATTTGGGGAAAAATTGCATCTTGGTGCATGTGGGACTAAAAGCACAAAGTAGATTAAGGGTTTTTAATCTTGATTAAGGCTTCCTAATCATGATTAGTGAATTAACAAGTGATTAGGATGTGAGGAGCCTTAATCAACCACTTAGGGTCAATTAGGAGGCTAGGATAAGCTTTTGAAGCTTTTTGAGATGTTCTGGAGGGAAGTGGGGTGATTTTGAATGGTTGGAAGAGGGGTTTGAGCCAATAATAGGGTTTATTGACCAAAACAAGGGTAAAATAGGCTTAATTAGCTAATAATCACTAATTGCTTGTTAGGAAGAGGATTTTGACTTACGATGTGTCGCAAATTGACATCCTGAATGTGAAAGAGGCTACGTAATCAAAAAAGCATTTTTAATTAACCAAAATGGTAAGAAGCGTTAGTTAATTAGCATAAATCAGTAATTATAATGGAATTGGTAAGAATGAGAGTGATTAGTGTGCTTTTGGAAATAAGATTGTAAAAGCAGAATTTACGTGTCTACACTATGAATTATACTCGTCAAATGATAAGTGGAGACTACAATTGATATAAACTCCTAAAACAATAAGGAATTTTAACAATTTGAAAATTAGCACTAGGAATCTCTACACAAAAGATTGGAGAGTGTTCATTCTTTCTTTCTTACTAATTATTGAAGAGATGGCATTTTACTGCCATGTATTTAGTCATTTAAGTAAATAATTATCTTCTAGGATCTTCATAGACTGTACAATCTTCTTCAATATTCTCCTAATGCGTGTTTGGTAGTTGAGTGTTTATTTTGGGTAGTCCATAAGTCTGGGGTTTAAATCTGGAGCTTTCACATTCCTGTTTGAAGCTCTTTGGCAGAAGTTTGGAGCTATTGTGCACTAGTCTAGAGTTGTAGTGATACAGTGCGAAGCTTTTTCCTTAGTCAAAATTGTGTCATATGATCATCTTGTTTCTCTTTTATCATTCTTAAATTTTGATCGTTGCCTTGTTTTACATAAAAAACCATTTATCTCACAAGAATTTTTAGGGGTTAGGAGACAAATAGAGCACTATGAATTTTGAAGCTAATTTTTCATATATGCATTATACTTGACATTTAAAGTAATTAAAAATAATTTCAAACATGATTAAGTTTGTTCAAAAATTACTCCAAAATGAGGATCTATACTTCAAAATTATGGGACACTTTCACTCTTATCACTTCCCAAAAATTATAACCTTGCAGGCCCTCTTGCAAGCCCCCTCTCTCTCTTCAAATTCATAGATTCAATTATTATGTTGCGTTCGTAATCCAGAGTACAGGTGTTCCATGTTTTAATGCTTGGAGTTGTATAATTTTTTTGTTTAATGACCCAAAATTTCCATTCTTTAAAATATATGGGAGATTGTTCCTCCCATGAATTCCAAACTAAAGTTGGTGCCCAAAGTAAAGGTGGCTGGTGGTACATTCTGATCCACTCATGTTTAAGTGATTTTCTTATTAGAACGAACACTTGGTATCTTTTGAATGCCCACCTTAGGCTATTGAGGAAGGCTAATTCTCTCTTCTTAAGCTCTTCTAGTAGGTCATGCCATCATTTTCTACATGCTCGAAAATATTCTTGGAAGGTTCTATCAGTATAGTTCTGAAAGTTTCTAATTGATTCCTCATGTATGGCCAAATAGGGATATTTTAGCTGAGGGATAAGGACCTGGGCCCCAAAGGTTGTAATTAGCTTGTTGGGGGAAAGAAAGTCACGTTTCATCTTGAGACTTGCAATTTCCTATAAATCAATGATCTCTTTAACTTTTTCAATCCAATTATCTTGGTTTTCAAAGTGGAGGTAAAATCCTAGAGTTGAACCTCTCATATAAATAAGTTGATAAAGAACTTGGTATCATGTCCAAGTATTAACCTATGGATAAATAATTCACAAAATAGATTGTTTAATTTTAATTTATTGGTTGTATAAACCTCCATGAATTCCTTGTCATCAAATAAATTATGTGGTAGATGTATGTCGGGCCAAGAATGTGTCTCAATGGCTTGGACTTTCAAATATTCCATTTTACAAGGGTATGAGGCAATGAAGAGGAGACACTATCAAGAAAAAGACACACATTAGATTCATTTAGATGTGATACAACAAGCGTTCAGCAATTGTATTATCAAAGAGGGCATGTGATCCCTACACTAGGTCAAGCTAAGATTTCTAATGCCCACAATAAAGACACATGAGAGTATCACTTCATCAGGGAGCTATCGGTCAAAAATGGCAGAGATATATTTGGATCAATTGAAATAGGTAATTGAAGACCAATTTGCCAACATATTCACGAATCCCTGATACCAAATGAAATACTTTTTGGTATCTTAAGGGAATGTCTTAGTGTAGTAATGCATATGGTAGTTAAGATGCTAAGGGGGAGTGTTGTGATTTGTGCATACATCTCTAAGCTAACTTAGACCAATAGGAAAGAAACTGAACTAGATGTATGTCAACATGAAACAGGGATTTGAGAGATATTTCCATGTGAGGTAATTGTTGATGCATCTATCTCTCCTACCCATGCACATAATAATGCTTACTGCTCTTTCTATATTTCTCAAGAAGGGGAACTATCATTCCTGTGAAAGACTAATTATATATTTGAGGCTAATTTTGTATACATTTTAAAAAGAAAAAGAAAAATATTGAATCCAAATGAAGCTCTGTCAAAATTTTAGATACAAGAGCAGTTTAGTTTTCATATGCGAAGTTTGCATCCCTAATTTTTCATACAGATGGCTAGTTTCTATGATTCCTTCCTTTCTTTCATGTAATTTTTGAGTGAGGTCTACATATCTACTGGGCATGCCATCAATCACTCGTTGGAGTCATGGCGTAATCCAATACAGAAGTCAAATTTCAACCATGGGATGCAATGTGTCATTGATAGAGAAAAGTCAAGTGTCATCTTGTTGTGAGATTTTAAAGTCCCATGCTTTTTATTGTTCGGGACATCCATAGTTTTTTTCTTGCAACATACCTAGGAACAAGTAACTAAATTTTCCATCGTACCATATAATAGAATATCATCTTTTAGTGTATTGTCTGTAAGTTCATAATGACCATGTGAATTATGTCATATTTTTTTTACAATAGACACATGGTAAGACAGGCTTATCAAGAAGAGGGGTATGACATCAACCAATCCTGAGGGCCACAAAAGAAACTGTTAGCTATATCACTGTCATGAAAAATTAGATGTATACATATGCCCGAATCTCAGTATGATTACTTAAAATCACAAGAAAAAACTACATGGCATATGTGGTCTACGAAATCAAATAGCTACCTGATAAGGTCACAAAATTGTTATTAATAAAGGAACTATATAAATTGCAACAAGTTTTACCCATTCCAATGCGTACTTTTCAATTTAGTTTTTTTTTTTCAAAAATGAATGTGGGCATAATCCACTGGCTACTATGTTACATCCTTGATTACTTCTAACAATGAAAGTAAAGATCTAGATGTTTTTATCACTAGCATAATAAGACATAAATCACATAGCTTCGTTGGAGATTTAAATGGGACATATTGTTGAAATGTTCATATTTTGATAATACAAGCGGTGGGTAGCAACATTGAAAAAAAAATATTTTCCCAAAATGTTTAGTGTTTGTCCTCTACCAAATAGAAGTTGCCTCAAACCCTTGTAAACATGTGAATAAAGATAAGATGGAATGATAAGTTAAGAGGGCAAGATAGATTACGCTGAACAACACATTTTCTTACTTTACGTAGTTGCTATTTAGAATATGTGTTTTGTTGTTTTCTGGTAAACATTTACATCCAAGCAAGGCCATTAGCTTCTTATTTTTGTGCTGAATTTTTTAATATCACAATGATCTAATGTGAAAGGCGAGCGTTGTTCATTGCTAAAAGTAGGTGCACTTTTAGATAGTCATAGGAAATTAATGCAGTTTCAACTATTTGACATTTATGTTAACGCCAAGTATGCTATTTTATATATGGATCAATCGTTTCCACGAACATTATTCATCTTCATGGCCTATCCTTTAACCTTGTCATCAATTCAACATGTGGGGGCATTGTCATCACTTGTTTGACACCGCTAGTCATGTGTTGTGTAGCTGAGGGGGGGGATGGTTCTCTTATGAGGCCACTTCAATAGTTGCCCCAAGTTGAGTCATTAGAGTCTGTGATGGTCTAGGTATTTAAATATTCCTGCCAAAGAGAAAGACTCATTGGGGCACTGCTTGGGTGTCTATGTGTGCCACAATTTTAGGACCCCCCTGGGTCGCCTGCAAAATACACTTAGGTCTAATTGTTCTTATGTCAATGTCAGTCTTTGGTCATGTTGGTTGAGAAGTTCCCCTAGGTTTTAGTTGACATTTTTTGGCTACTAGTGCCTCCTACTATCATCAAGATGTCCCTGTGCTAAACATAACATGCTCACTTTCCATTGATGTTTGGACTTTCTTCCTCCTCAATTTGGAGAAATCTATCTACTAAGGAACATAGGATTTCTGGCCCTTTGGTTAGCATGACTTCTAACATATTCCCCACACTTGTAATAGGAAGAATAGGGTTGTATTCAAAGGATTCAAGTTCACGGTTAATGTTTTGCATTGCAAGCAACCTAGTTATTAGCCAAGCCAATGGTCAGGGATCACCTCCACTTTCATAGACGTGTGTGTGTCATCCTAGGCTTTCACAATTTTTGGACACATTGGCCCACAATTCTACGATTGGATTTGGAATTTAGTGCATCGCTTGACTCCTAATTCCACCATTGATGCGTAGCTAAGGTCAATATGATCCCTTCATTTACAAACTAAAGTTTTTAGGGAATTGTTGCTTTGATAAGGGCTGAAATTGTAGGATAAGGGCATCACAGAAATGTGCGAAAAAAGGTCCCTCATGTTTCAAAAAACTGAAGAGGGTTTGGAAACAAAAAAGGATGACGACATATTTGTCTCTTTCATTATGACAACCTAGGTGCAGCAATAGTGACCAAATAGTTATAGTTTTGTTACAAGACTATGTAGTTTTGAGATGTGTGTGCATATAACTTTGTACTTCTTATTTTTTCCTGTGAAATAAAATTGACTTAGAAAGTATTAGACTGATTGTGGGTTCTACCCAATAGTAGATGAACCTGCAAGACAGTTATGATTCTAATCAGATAATAACAATGATCAACAAGATAGTTAAAACATAGGTTAGCATTTATATCAGAGTAAAGCTATTCACATTCCTATCACTAATCTAGTGATGGTAAGTTCTAACCACCTAGATTCTCTCCTAACCAGGGTTAACCATCGGTTGCAAGGATGCTCACACTAATTCCTACATGAGTTGAATAACAACTCACTTACGCAACAATATACTCAGGTTGTGTCTCTACACTCGACAGGATATTTTAACCTATATAATATAGGGTTGATATATTACCTGAGTTGGGTCACTACTGAATGCGGGAATACCGTTCCTTAGAGTGGTAAATGGTTGATTTATGCAAGATATGGGGCTTTTAGGGATTGGGATAAGTGTTTTAAAGCATGTAGGTGGGTAAGGGTTTCCTAGGGAAGTGTCATGAGTAGGTAGGAGATAAAGATGGGTTATAAAAAGCGTAGGGATGTGGATTTAGGTGGTTAGGGATAAAAACATCCTAAAAATAAAGTTAGTTAAAGATAATTAGCTAATGGAGAATAATTAAGGTAATTAATAAGTATTAGTTAAAAATTAAAAGTGTTAGGTTAATAGATGGGAGTTTGAATAAAAGAAATAAAATAAATAAAAATGGGTCTAGATAAGACCATGGTGAAAGATGTGCACGTGGGCAATCAAGGGTAGCGATACCAAATTTTTGTGTCTACAAGGAGGTCACCACACATAACACCCATGAAGAAGAGAGAGGAAGAGAAAAATAAAAGGCACAAGTATGTGCCTGTGAAAGATAATGATGAAGAGAAGTCATCACATGGGGCCACACATAATGATGTTTCCACACCTAGTCTTGAAGTTTGAGAATATTAGAGGATCAATAATGAACAAATATAGTTTGATATAGAATTTCCCGGAGTGAGTATACATGAGCATGAAGAAGAAAGCTATGCTAGAGGGGATACGAAGAAGGAAGATAGTGTCGAGTAGCCGACCGATGGACCAAAGGGTGGAATTAGAAAGGAGAATAAAGAAGACGTTAGAACACAAGAAAACACATATGACCACACTAGTAAACACAAGAAAGAATAGATGGTGCAGACATAAAAAATTGGGTACATCAACAACCCAACAAAGATTATACGTGCCAGGTTCTAGAGAAATATTTCCCCATAGCAACTATATGGATGGGATTTAATGGATCCTGAGATGGAAAATGCGTGCACGAGAAAACAATTGTCATGGAATATGTAGAATCACATGGATGATCCCGAGTTTGATGTGTGTGAGGAGTCATGTGCCACCAGAGGAATGAATAAGGCTTCGCATTCCAAACATGTGACAATCAAACCCAAAGAGTTCTATGATGATCAGGCGAGAAATGCATTGACAAAGATAGCTACCTTGAGAGCTTTGCTAGAGGATAAAAAGGAAAAGGAAGAGGAACTAGAGGGCTTGAAGAAGGAGAAAGAGAGAACAAATAGAGAGAAGACTTTCCTTGAGATGGCCAAGGAGATTGGAGAAGAAATTTTGAAGGTATTGGCCACAATATGAAGAAAACGTAAATGACAGCTTCCCATCAGCCCTGAATTATTTATAGGCTTTAGTGCACTCGCTGTTGGATGAGGGAACCAACGCGCATGGCCCAAGTGTAGAATAAATAGCTGCAAAGAAAGAGAAAGAGGCTGCAGTTGAAAAAGATAGAGTGAAGAAACAAATAACACACAAGATAATTGAATATGATGCCCTACTGGAAACAATTAAGGAAGAATTGAAGAAGACAAACTTGGCGCTGAATATATGTGAAGATCCAAAGCCGATAATTAAAACAAGGATATTGGTCGAAGAGAATGAGGTCCTTATCACAAAGAAAAATGAGACTCTAGGACATGAGGAGAGTCTGACATTGCTAGCAGAGAAGCATGATGCACTCACAACAACCCATGATCCTCACAAAGATAGAATAAAAGAACTTGAGAAACTAATAACAAGAAGAGTGGACACAATGGATGGAATGGTTTCCTATTTCACAAATGTAATAAGGGTGCTAAAGCACAAGGGAAAAGATATGAAAATGGATGAAATGCAAGTTGTTCTTGGGGAGATACCAGAAAAGGTGAAGAAGGGACTCAGTGATTGGAATGAGTTAGAAGATAACATCAAGAGTGAGTACCCTGAATTATTACTACCAGACGTAGAAGAGTGTGTTGGGTGATGAAATACATTTTTTCCATTCTTTCATTCATTAATTATGTTAAGTTATTCTTAATTCTTAATTATTTGGAGAGATAAGGTATGAGTACCCATTGCCTAGGGTGGCAATGAAATTAGTGTGGGGTAATGTTGGCCCTATGGAGTATTAACTCAGTATCAGAAGCACATAAGTTAGAGGTGCAAAGGAAGTGGGCACATGGGTAGGTGTAAAAGGTTGACAACTTTGCACCCTGAGGATTCACACCCAAAGAGAGACAAAGTTCAGGAATTAGCTTTTTTGCATGGCAAAAACTAAGAATGGGAAAAGAAAGATGGAGTACAGACCAAGAAAGGTAAGGACATCAAGACTTCAAGGCTAAGTGAAGACTATTTTGGGAACAAGTAGAAGATCAAGATTCATGCAGTGTTAGAGTTAATAATAGGATTAGATATGGAGTTAATTACACATAATCTATTATTAGGAAAAACTTGCATGCTTCTTTAGTTATCTTTGTATGCACACATGGCTATTTTGGGCATGTATCCTATTTTGAGAGTGCATGAGCGGTGAAGGGAAAGTCCCCACCCCTATATATATATATATATATATATATATATATGTATGTATGTATGTATGTATGTATGTATGTATGTATGTATTGAGTTGTACTGATTATGATCATGATAGAGATCTGGATTGTAACATAGTTATGTTATTGGTATGTTTGTGCGCATGACTTTATGATGATGCTTATGGTGTATTCAGCTTTTGTGTTTTGTGATGAATTAATATAATTTGGATATTTGTGGATGGATTTTGGTCATTGATGTCTCTATTCATGGTTATTGTATGGTAAATATGATATTAATCCTTATGTGATCTATATGATTTCCTTATTATGTGTGTTTATAAATTGAGCTCATGGATCTGGTTATTGTGATGGAATATGTGCTTTGGGTATGGCTATTATAAAGTAAATTATAATAGGGACCTGGTAGGCTTTGTGTGCTTCGGGTGAGCGCTCAGAACTATCTGAGTAAAGTGCCAATGTGCCTAGGCATATGAGTGTACAAATAAAGGATAAATTTATCATTAGAATTATTTCTAAAATCATCATCACAATTACAACAATTATTATAATGTATATAATGTGTATGCTCAAAACTAGGTACACCAACTAAATCACAAGTAGAGGTGCCCTGGGGAAAGAGGAGCTAGGTATTTTTGAATTGATTGAAAGCAATAAATAATTGATAATATATTGTTCATATTAGAGGTCCATATTAGGAGGGTTCTTTATTTTTTGTAAAACTTTATTGAGTGCATCTTCGAGTGTAGGTTGTTTTTATACTAGCTCATGGAAGGAGATTTTAACATTAGGAGCATGGGTCATGATAACACAAAATGAGAGAAAATAATCTTATTAGATAAAAAATTAGGTGCCAAATAGTAAGTGGAAGGCCGGCACTTAAGATACCATAGAGAATACAACCCAAAAGCATTTTTTAGAAAAAAACAATATTTGCCAATTTTAACAAAATTACTATTTACAAAAAATAAAATATGAATTTTATGAGACCAAGAGAGATATTTTAAGGTATAAATATCATGAAAAAAAATATTCAAGGGATTTTGAACTAATTTTAGATTTTTTGAATTATGTCTTTATTACTAAAAATAGAAATTTTGTAATTCCAAACATTATGCTAAAATTTGTGACAAATAAAAAAGAGGTTTTCGTTTAATTTATAAAAAAAATTCCAAGGGATTTAAAAACATATTTTATAATGGGGAGATATTGTTAGTGTAAATTATTATTTATCCTTTTATTTATTTATTAGGATAATTCTTACACTTGTGTGAGCCCTACACTTGTTGGGTTAGCTTGCTTAGGTGTACTAGTTGTGTGGAGTTAGCTTCTTAGTTATGTTGAGTTAGCTTACTAGTCTTTTGGAGTTAACTTAACTACCAGTATCAGTTATTGGGAGTTCTTCACCATTGATTTAGGTAGTAGTTGCACTTCCCTCCTCCTATATGTACATCTTTCTTATTGAATAATTCAAGTCATTCTATTGTAATGTATTGAGCATTATGGATTATGATGGATTTCCATATATGGTATTTTAGCTCTTTTGTTTTGAAAATCTAATGTGGTGTGCTATTATCATCTGAGATCGCGGCTTGGAACAATCTTCTTATCGTTCCTTTCAAATATGTCTTGAAAGGTGATTTTAGAACTAGGAAACCATAGAAATATGCCTGAAGAGGATAACCAAGCATGGAACCCTAAGGGGAATTTTAAAAACCAAATTTAGGGCATGAAATATATAGAAAAATAAATAAATATGATTGCAAACCTTATAAGATTTGATAATTATTAAACCCTAGGGTAGGGGAAGATTGTGCAAAATCAAATGTCGGGTTCACGAAATGTTTACACCCTAAATAAAGTAAATAAGGGTTTAATATAGAGTTATTTTCTTATCTATTAGACTGCGTAAGAATTTTACATGTAATTTTTATTGAATTAATTAATAAACATTAACCATACAAATCAAATTATAACTATTAATACACTATATAATGATAAAATAATATAATGATTTCTTAAAACACAAATATGGATGTATACTTAGTTGATCAAAGAGGTACAAAGATGATATAAGTGTGCAAACATGATGTGTATGATGATAAGAATATGTAAGTGCTTCATATTTGGAAATATGACTACACATTAATCATATACGGAGTTATAAAACTTTTGTTGAGGTATAGTACTGGGGTGTATGGTATTGGACTAATAAATGCTAAGGTTATCCAACTCCTATTGCTCACTGGTGGCCTAAAAATATGCTTGATTGTTTATCTTTAGGGATTGCAATTTTGTGACACCTTCATGTAGTGACGTGCAATAGATGAAACCTTATAACACCTTCACTAGTACTTCATGAACATATTCAAATAATAAAAGGAGAAATTTGTGTGTTTGTGGAGTTTTCCTAAACCTAGTGATCAAAAATTGTGGAACCAATCCAATAACCACACTACATTTTGCAAGTGAGAGAAAACTCCATGTATTTATCCTAGCGTAGGTGCAATATAGTGTATGTAAATCTAAGGTGATTCCCTATCATACCCTTGTGTCGATCAATCCAATGAGTAGCTAGTATAACTATAGATAGAATATGATGTACCCTACATGGTAGTGATATGGTGTGATGTGCTTTAGATGATAAATTGATTCCCTTCACCGCCTAAAACCTTTGGAAATGCTTCATGTGACTTTCTCTTTCTAAGAATTGGTTTGAGGGTATTCGGAGGCTTGTGATTTGGGAAGCTAGACCCATGAAATTAGTTTGAGTTCTCCAAGCATGTGTGGTGGCTACTTGAAAATATGTGTTGATGCTTTACAAAGATTTAGGAGATCCTTGAGTGCTTTAGGAAAGTGATTTTATCTCAAGAATAATATGTAAGTGTTTGGTATGTTTGTAGGTGCATTAGACTTTCTTATACAAGAATTTATAGGTTAGATGTCACATTAAGGCTTACCTATAGGATAAGAGATGATCTAGAAAATATATTTAAAGTGTGAAAATATTTATTGGACAGTGGGAGACATGATGGTATAGGTTGGTCTAGATCGCTTAATGGCTTGGTCTCACATTGTACAATTTTGAACAAAAATATATATTTAAACAATATTTCGGGTGAGATACTTGCAATTAATTGATTAAACAATAGAGAAATGTATAGAGCTAAGAAAGTCACACGAGAGAGAAATATATGTCAATTAGGCTTAGGATGTTTGTGCACATCATACTATAGGAACAAAGCCAAAATTATTATTTTTAAAGGATAAGTTTTGAAATTTAGGTGTCTACAATTACATAGGCATGGTGTGTTTCACACAACCCAAAAGTGCTAACCCCTTTTATGTCCCCAAGAAAATAAGGAGAATTAAATGCCCCAATTAGTTGCAAAACTCCAATCATGATATTCTAACAAAAAAATATGGAGCTACAAACATAAAAGTACATAATACCACATGAAAGATCCAAATTAGAGCCATAGAAGGACACGTGACTTCATCCTGCTTGCAGAATTACACTCCCATATTTTTAGGACAAATTAACAACAACTTGCACACCATTCTTACACATTCTCATTTCAATGTCATCACATCTCAGCCTGAAATTAGTGCAATCCTCTATAACCCAAGTTTTTACAATCTTAGTTAGCTCATCTATGTTATTGCAATTTACCGTATTTCACCCAAATATGATTTTGGATCAGAAGGTTTGGTGTTATTTACTATATTATCTCACAATCAATAATTGTTTAAAGCTTTAATTAGAATAAAAATTAATATCTATATTACAGTAATAGACAATAACTTAATTTTAATACCAATTACATTCTAAAGTGAGAAATATTAAATATGGGTAAATGAGCATTTAATTAAACCCATGAGGTTCACAACCTATCAATTGTTATTTTGGTAAGATGGCCATTTATTCCTCACATTTTATATCTTTTGCATGTGTCAGAAAGAGGCAGAAGATATAAAACATTTATTCCTCCATTGTGAGTATGCTTCCAAAATTTGGCAGCTTGTTTTTGCAAAATTTAATCAGAGATGGATTTTTCCCCTTACTTGTCTTCAGGCCTGGGAACAATGGGACTCTCCGTTTAAGCATTGTGTGGTGAAGAGATTGTGGCAACTCGTTTTACCCCACACTATGTGGAGAGTTTGGAAGGCTCGTAATGATAGCATTTTCAGAAACACTAGAAAGGCATGTAACAAAGTCTACAAGGAAATTATCATTGCTGTGCAAGATAATATTGCTAGATTTAAACCTCCTAAAAATAGACTTTACCCTGAGAAGGAAGAATACATCCTGAATGATTGGAATATTGACACTACCTTTAATAAGAATAACAATGGTATAGATAGAAACATCGTCCGATGGATTAATCCTCCCACTGATTGGTAAAAGTTAAATTTTTATGGGGCCTCAAAAGGAAATCCAGGGGACTTTGGAGGAGGGGGAGTCATCAGAGATCAAAGAGGCTATTTTTTTGCTACTTTTTCTGGGAGAATGGGCAGGAAGAATAATCATTACTCTGAAGCCCTGGCGGCTCTTTGGGGTATAAGACTTACTAGAGATTGTAATATTCTGAATATTATAATTGAGGGTGATTCTCTGAATATCATCAATCTATTAAACAAAAAGCAACACCCCAGCTGGTCAATTAGAGATTTCATTGGTGAAGCTATTGATATATGCAAGAGCTTTGAAAATGTTAAAATCACCCACACCTATCGGGAGGGAAATAGGGTTGCCGATAGTTTGGAAAACCTTGGTGTTACTAATACTTTTCAAACTTGACTCAGGGGGGATGTTTTGCCCACTCAAATCAATAAAGCCATAATCAATGATCTACATGGCCGATAAAATCAACACTAACGGCTGTAAAGTGGATGCTAATGTGCGGATCCTCAAGTACAATATGATGACATCACATAAGATATGTATGATTGATGCAATATGTGCGAGCTGGACTGTCATCATTTCTTGGCATAGGAGGAAAGCCGAGGAGCGGGGCAATAATTACAAGTATGGTATAATAATTAAACCTGCTTTCATGGAAGGGAAAGATTCAAAAACCAACATCAAAGCTCAGCCTATCCCGCGTAGTGATAGCATTTTTACTATTGAGAACAGGAACAGAAACAGTGGAAACATGGGGGGTCTACCTTGCAAAACTGAATTGACCCATAATCCGGTGTGGAAAGAGGATACGGTGCTTTGGAACTACCTTCAAATTGGGAGTTTGTCTAATTTAATTGAAAGGATTCAAGGGTTTGATCAAGACATTTCTATTAGATTCACCCAGGGATGGAAGAATCGGGTTGTCAAATACAACAACATGGAGATTGAGATCACTGAAGAGCTCATGGGCCTCAGCCTGAAGGGCACCAAATTCTTCAATAAGAAGGTTGACAGGGAGGTGGAGACCAAGAAGTTCCTGGACGATGGGGAGAATCTTGAATTTGTGACTGCTGCAATCAAGGTGGCATCGATTCCTGAGCCTTTTGCTGAGCTTGCCAGGATGGTTATTAGGTATGTAACTCTTGAAGGAAGATTTGTGACTATACCTCAAAAACATTTGATATTTCTTAATCACTTTCATAGAAATATCATCATCAGCTTCCCTCACTACTTGATAAACTCGCTGGAGAAATCAATTAGGGAAGTTCAGAGCCACTCTAGGGCTGTCCCTTTGCACCAAGGGCTTATCCTCCTGATTCATCGCCACTGTTCTAACTTCCCTCGCATGAATCCTACCCCACCCTCTTCCTCCATACCTCCACCTGCTCACAACCGCTTCCACTCCCCCCTGCTGAAAAGGAAGATTGAAGCTGTTGCTTCCAGCAAGAAAAGCAAGAGCATAAAAACTAAAATCCCTCCTTCTCAATGGGTCCTCAGGAGTCACAAAGACCTGGAACTTGCTGAGAAACTCTTGCATATCAGAAAACCGTTGGAGTAACCCAAGGAGGAGGACTTGATGGATAGGGTGGACAGGTTGGAAAAGGAGATACAAGAGCTCAAAGGGACTATAAAAAATATGGAAAAAGCTAAGGGAAAATGAATACTTCAAATTGATGATGAAGAGGGGGTTATTGTTGAAGTTTTCAATAAGTTACAGTCTTTAGATGGCAAAATGGGGAATGCAAAAAGTCACAATGACTGCATACTATCTGCCCTTAAAAGCATTTATAATTTCATTGAACAACATGTTCATAGTGTTTGCAGTTTAAGTGGGATTAATGAAGACATTTGGGGCCCCAAAGAGAAAAGGGATATTGCAATTGCTCAGGTGGATATGAAAGAATCCTCTCAGGCCACTGCCATTGCCTTCTTCATGTCACTGCAGGCTATCAAAACCAAGATTGATAGGGCTATCAAGTAACTGGTTGCTGTGTTGTTGTTTTTTGGCTGCGAAGTTGCTGTTATCTGGCGGTTCTGGAGCTACTTTTTGGCAGAGTTTTTATATGTTGCATATCTTTTGTTTTCTTTTTGATCTTTTCTGCTACTTTTTGGATCATTGTTTGTTTGGATCCTTTCTTCTCATATATTGTCATATCTGGCTGATGAGCCCTCTTAGGTTGGCCGTTTTGCGCTTCTTTGGGTTGTTTCTCTCACATATGCTATATGGCTTTTGAGCCCTTTTGTATACAAGGTATAGTCCCTTCAAAACTATTTTCCCTTAATAAAAAAAAAGACGGCCATTTTTATTATAGCATTACATCATTAGCATAAATATCATGTTCTATTAAGTTTATTTTTTTGTCTTTGAGAAAACCTACCAACTAATGTGGGATTATTTTCTAGATCAAATTATCTAATTATTTTTTGAATAATAGCTACCTAGTTTTGAGTTATTATACATTAAATCATATCATGGATAATGATTTACAAGAATCTAAATCTCACAAACATTAATGATCCATTTACACTCATCTCATATAAGGGATGTTCATAAAGATGAGATAATAAAACTTCATGTAAATCACACAATCCTAATTGATCATTAAATTTAAAGGGATGGTATTAATTCAAAGGTGAAGATAAATATTCATCCAACCATTCCAGGATGAAAATTTACGAGAAATAGATGTACTTGCATTTGACACGAGTAAACTAGGTACTGTTAGTGTGAAATCACAACACCCCCAAATGAGCTCTAAAAGATATGCTTTTCTAAGGCAGACTCATTTGGTGTGATTGCATAACATTGAACTTTCCCCAAGGTGTGGGACCTTGCAAAAAGGGAAAGCTCTCCAGATTGAAGGGTGGTTCCTTATTCCTCTATTTAGGTGCATACGTAGAAACTTGCAAAGGGTATGTTCTTAATCCTAATCTAAACTTTACCAAAGAGACAGGGATATAAGGAATACAGAAATAAAAAGAAGCTAAACTACGAGGTGACGCACCAAAGGAATGATGAACAATTATTTTTCTAATAGACACAAACCAATAAAATGCATACAATAAACAAGCACAGATAGCTAGATATATAATGGGAGACCAAATGAAAGAAAAAGAGACAAGAGAGGATCCAAAATTGATCACAAACGTGTTTTATTCCTTTGTAGATTGATACAGTCCATTCCAAAGTAGCCAAGAGGCAGCAACGTAATGCAATTTTTGATGGAAGGCATGAACCCCACAAATCCCTTTGCTAAGAGGAGAAGGGAGCCTACAAAACAAAGAATGTCCAACCCTTTACAATGAATCCTGCCCCTGTATTTATAGATTCAACCTAAAAGAAGAAGAGAGAGAGAAGCGAGAAAAGTCAGGTTGAAGCTCAACCACCATTGTTAATGCCTCTGATAAAATCTCTCCCCAAATCCATCTTTACTGCATCAATCCTTGGTTCGGCACCTTGAAGGAAGAGGAGATGATGAAACAGATCAAATCTGATCTCGTTATTGAGGTAAGAAGATCCTGCATTGAAATCCCAAAGATGTTTCCTCTATTTTTATTCACCTAACCTCCTCAAAATTAAAGTTTCAGACCTCCATGGCATGGGTGAGGCCGAGATCTTTCCAATGGCATCATATTTGTAATATTTCAAGCCCTGAGTCGAAAGATATGCCCCTTCAAAGTTTGTATTGGGTCCATACAGGAGGGTGGGAAAACAACTTGAAAAATGGGTCCCCTTTTGATATGGGACACGTGGCAGCCAGATTGGAACAAAAATTGGGCCTATGGGTCTGTAATTTATCTTTTTCCCTTTCCTCCAATTCCCTGCTTTGGCTTTGACTCGGGCCCAAATGCTGAATTTTTCCTTGGGCAGAGTTGCAGGCCATTTTGTAACTTTTACCCCTTTTGATAACAAGGGGCAAAGAACCAACTTTTTCCCCGATGGTTCACTTTCCCCTGGGACACGCGGTAATCTGGCTCTCGTTTAGAAACCTTTTCTCTATTCACCCCTTGAATCAACACCATACTGACACTTGGCATTCTCCGCTTACACCTTTATACTTAGCCAATTTTGAAGCCCTTCTCTGTCTGCCTTTTGACTCTGTTTCCTCTTATGCGGGATCGTGGTTGATCCAATATTTGGCACGGGGGTGAAATATGGATAACAATTTGACGACTCATAGGGGTATCTGCCTGTTAGATGAAAAGACCAATTTCCTTGTCATATCCGTTGGGCATGGAGTCGAGAAAGACGGGTTGACACTAATTCTGCCTTTGATTCACGAGCCCAAATTCTTGTATCTCAATTTTCATAAGAAATATCGAAATGAAGGTTTTGAGAGTAGAAAATTGTTTTAACCTGGGGTTTCATCTGTCTTTCTCTAATGGACTGCATAAGAGCCACAAAACAACACCACACTATATACAAAATTTGAAATCATACATGCTCCAAATGGAACATGCAGAGCGTGAAAAGCACTTAGGAGAAAAGCAATCTACACTACAACAAGACAATGTGCATAAGCACTTAGAGGAAAGAGAAAACTAAACTAATATGTATAGGGTGAGAACTTCCCTTTTAGTAGCAGTGCTTAAGATAGATCCCATTTACTGGAATCTGTAACTCTTCACCCTCCAATGTAGACAATTGGAAAGCATTGCTACTTTTGCATCTTGTGATCATATAGGGGCCACTCCAGATGGCGTCAAATTTGGAATGCCTTCCTGGTTTTGCTCGATCTACATCCCATTTCAAAACCAGGTCTCCTTCCTAGAAGGTCCTTGCTTTTGTCTTCTTGTCAAAGCATTTCTTGATTGAAGCATGATTCTTCTCTATTGCTTGGAGAGCATGCTCTCTGGTTTCTTCTAATTCTATCAGCTCCGCATACCTGGCCTCCATTGGTCCAAATTAAGACATCTCTAGTTACTTCACGAGCTCCAATGCTGGCAACTCAAGTGATATAGGCAACACTGCCTCTTTCCCATAGACGAGCTTGAATGGAGAGCTACATGTAGATCTCTTGGGCATTATTCTATCAGCCCATAAGGCTATTTTGAGCTTTGTGTGCTAGGTCCTCTGATTCTCATCAAGAGTTCTTCTGATGATCTTTAGCAAGTTCTTGTTTGTGGACTCAGCTTGGCCATTACCTTGAGGGTAATAGTTTGATGAAGTACTCAAATAAGTCCCATTCTTAACAACCCATCATGTGATTTTGGAACCTATGAATGCTAATGCATTGTCTGATATGATGGTGGTTGGCACTCCAAATCTGGTCACTATCCCTTCATAGAAATCTAGGATACTAGACTCATTTTCTTCCTTGAGTGCCACTACCTCGGTCCATTTGGTGAAATAATCTGTTGCTGTCAGGATCCATTTATGACCTTGGCTTGAGTTTGGATTGATGACTCTAATGAAGTCCAATCCCCATTGCATGAAATGTTGGTCGACTGAGATTGGGTGCAATGGAAGTGCTACTAGCCTTTCCTTGCCTTTGAAGAATGCACAATTCTTGCACCTTTTGATCCATGTGTAGCAGTCACTAAACACTCTGGGCCAATAATATCCTACTTTCATGATTTTGAGTGCTGTCACTCTTGGAGAAAAATGGCCTCCAACTGCTTCAACATGGAATTCTTGTAGCACTCTCTCCACCTGATCTGTCCCAATGCATCTCAGCAGAATGCCATTGATGTCCCTCTTGAACAAGACACCATCAATAAGAACATATGGGATGGCCTGTAGCCTGAAATGCCTTCTTTTTTCTTTACTCATCCCATGAGGACACATGCCTATTTGAAGGAAGTGCACCATGTCTTGGGTCCAACAAGGAGCAGGTACATCATCTCTCCCTTCTTCTTGATCATCTTGTAGAACAAGAACAACCTCCTTTTCACTGTCTGTTTCATCTTGTTGACCTGAGGCTAGTTGTTCACATAACCCCTTCCCACGGACTAGCTTGGTGACCTTGATCTCAATGTCATATTCCATGACACGAGTGATCCATCCTGCACGCTTTTCATTCAGGTCCTTGCTGAGAAGGAATTCTTTAACTCCCGCATGGGAGACCAATAGTTGGATTTTGTTGTTTGAAACCAAATGCTTAAACTTCTTCAATCCTCTGATTACCGCCAGGACCTGCTTCTTAATGAAGGAGTACCTCACCTCATAATCTTCCAGACTATGACTGAAGAAAGCAATTGGCTATTTTGTACTTTCTTTGTTCTGCTGCACCAAGATTGCAGAAATTGTGTCGCTGCCACCAAAGGCATACAGTATGAAGTCTTTGGAAAAAATTGGGTTCACAAGAGTTGGGGCTTGTGATATGGCTTCTTTGATAGCCTCAAAACTTGATTTTCCTTCAACTGTCCACTTGAATGTTAAGATCTTCTTCAGCATCAACGTTATTGGCTTAACAAGGGCAACAAAGTTTGGAACAAACCTACAGACAAAATTGATTTTTCCCAAGAAGCTTTGAAGAGCCTTCTTGTGACTTGGCAATGGCAATGCTCTTATTGCTTGAACTCTCTCTGGGTCAATTTCCAATCCTTCCTTTGATATGATATGGCCTAGAAGCTTACCTTCATGGGCCAAGAATATGCATTTTTTAGGGTTCAGTGACACCCCAAATCTCTTGCATCTTTGAAACACCTACCTTAGATGGAAAAGATGATCTGCTGCATTCTTGGAAAACATTGTAATGTCATCCAGATAGATCAACACTATTTTGTTGATTATCCCTTGAATGCCATATCCATTGCCCTTAGAAAAGTGGCTCCAGCATTGGATAATCCAAATGGCATTTTCCTGTAGGCATAGGTGCCCCATTTGGTGGTGAAAGCTGTTTTGAATTGATCATCTTCTTTCACCATGATCTGGTTGTACCCTGAGTAGCCATCTAGGAGGGAGAACCTTTCTGACCTAGACACTACTTGCAAGATCTACTCCATTGAAGGGAGTGGGTAGTGGTCTTTGAGGGAGGCTCTGTTCAAATCCCTGAAGTCATAACACAACCTGATTTCTCCATTTTTCTTTCTGACTGGGACCAGATTTGCAACCCAACTTGAGTGTTTGATTGGAAATATGATGTTTGCCTCTATCAGCTTGTTCAACTCCTTCTTCATCAGAGGCTCAATATGTGGGTTGACTGGTCTTTGCTTCTACCTGATGGGCTGAGCAGTTGGATCCAGTTCGATTGTGTGTTGTGCTAGTTTTGGATTGAACCCTCTTAGGTCTTCATAACTCCAAGAAAACACATCAGGAAATTCTTGGCAAAGTTGTATGAATTCATACCTTTCTTGTCTTGGTGGCCACTTTGCCAATTTGAAGTGTTTTGTCTTCTCTAACTGGGATTGACTCTGAATCTTCTCCTTTGATCTGCATGTTAGCCTTCTCTTTTCTGAACTGATCATTAGGATTGAAAATAGATTCCAGTGTCACTAAGCCTTTGGGAAGCTTGTTTGTATGCAGCTGTACTATCTGATTCCCGTACTGTTGCTCTAGTCTGTGCTCTGGTTTCTAGCTGAGAATTCAGCTTCTTCTTGCAAAAATTTAATGATCTGATGATCATTCTCAAACACCTGCCAACATGTATTATTATCTGGCACTGCTGGCCTTATAACCACATGGATATGTGACTGTTCTCTATCCCTCTTTTGATGCTTTCAACCACATCAAACGTTGCTCCAACTGCTGCAAGTCTATCAGCAGCTTCATTCTCCTTCCTAGGTATGGACACAATACTGAAGGCCTCAAAATCCTCCATGAGATCCCATACCCTACTCTTGTAGTTCTTGAGCAGGTCATTTTTGACAGCATTAAGTCCTCTGACTTGATTGGCAACTAGTTCACTGTCACCGAATACTTGCAAGTTCTTGATTCCCAGCTTCCTTGCCCAATGAAGACCTTGGACTAAAGCCTCATATTCAATAGTGTTATTTGAGCAAGAAAACTAGAATCTGAAGGCTGAATAATATCTCATACCTCTAGGGGACACAATCATGGCTCCTCCTCCAGCTCCTTGTCTACTCCTTGAGCCATCAAAGAACAATTGCCATACCTCATTGTCATCCTTGTATTCTGGCTTAATTAGGTCAGGAAGAGAATGATTCTCTTCATGTAGGCAGTAGACACCTAGTTTAGATTCTTCCATCTCCTTATAGGGGTCAAAAGCATGTCTTTTGTTGGCCCACTCATCTAGGGTCAAGTCTGGGATACATCCCACCTTGGTATCTATGCTTCAGAAGTGCTTAGGAGGTCTTCTTGATCAAAAGCTGAGCAGTTGGCATTGATTAGGCTAGGCACATAGGATTCAATATGATAATTAGCAATAGGTTCAGATATGATTGTGGCCTTCACTCCATACCTTGTCCTAAAGAGCATATGTGACCAATTAGTAGACATAGGTAGCCTCCAATTTTGGCAGTGAAGTCCCTGGATAGACACAAAGCAAAATGTGGTGGCAAGTCTATGATTGACACATTTTGCAAAACAGTCACATTAGGGCAAGCGTGTAGAGTGAGACTCAGATCCTTGATGATTCCCACAGTAGTCACTGTTGTCCCATCTAATTGGACTACTCCTCTAGAGATGACCTCATATTGGAGACCCAACTAATCATCTATTTGTTTGGGCATCACAGAACTACTGGCCCCAGAACAATATACAATTATGGAACAATTTGTCTCCAATAGTTGAGACATAGAAGGGAGGATCTCAATTATACCTTGTTGAACTCCATGGTTTCTCCCTATGAACTGCATTAACAAGCACTCTCTCTTGCTAGTTAGGGGGGTGATTTGAACTTGACCAATTCTGCATGGCACAACAAATTTAACTACTCAGAATGGCCAGTACTCCCATAGTGACTATGTTCACGACTGGTCCTTTTCATTGCTCATATGAGTATAAATCCTATACATACTGGACAATGCCATCTTAGTCAATATTTCTCACCCATGAGGTTATATCAAGTCTTATTGGACTTCTATATGCCTACAAACTAACTATTGTAGGAGTTTTTAAACTTCACACATCTATCTCAACGATTATTGATTGAAACACATGCCATCAAAATGATGCTGAGCTTGTGGTTGATGGATAGCTTACTCATCCCAATGGATTGGTCATTCATATCTTATGTCCTATGACTAATTGAAAGCCTCGGGGTAAAATCTCTTTATTTTAGAATTCAGGATTACTCCACCTGAATATATCAAGAAGTGATGGGATAGGAAAACCGTGGGTTCTTCCTGAATCAAGAACAATTCTATGCCTCCAAACTCTTACTGGATTGATGTACATGTAGGCATTATCTTCATGAAAGCACCTTCATTAGTGTATAGATATTTCCTCGATGATTAAACCTTATCATTACAAACATGCTTTCCCTTTGTTCACACACTTCATTGGGAATTTTACAGAAATAAAACCACAAAAATTTGCTGACAGGGGGCTTACATCCTTACTTGAGCTCCTTAAAAGTCACCCAATTCCTAATCATAAAAAGTAGGTAACTTCAATATATTATCCCATTACTATTTGACATTTTGGCCCATCCATACCTGATGTCCTAAAGAGCATATGTGACCAATTAAAACATGTAGCCTCCAATTTTGGCAGTGAAGTATGTGGACAGTACTCAAAGCAAAATGTGGTGGCAAATCTATGACTGAACATTTTACAAAACAGTCATATTAGGGAAAGCGTGTAGAGTGAGACTCAGATCCTTGATAATTAACAAGTAGTCACTGTTGTCCCATCTAATTAGACTACTCCTCTAGAGATGACCTCATATTGGAGACCCAACTGATCAGCTATTTGTTTGGGCATCACAGAACTACTGGCCCTAGAATCAATCATACAATTGTGCACCAATTTGTCTCCAATAATCAATGAGACATAGAAGGGAGGAGGTCTCAAGTTTTTACCTTGTTGTTCTCCATGGTTTCTCCCTGGTTGAACTGCATTAGCAAGCACTCTCTCTTGCTGGTTAGGGGGGTGATTTGAACTTGACCAATTCTGCATGGTAGTCTGCAATAGATCCCTCTGCCCTGGAATGGCCAGTGACTCCCATAGTGAAATGTTCACACTTGTCCTTTTCATCTTCTCAATAATATTGAATGAGCTATCTTTTTGCTGCCCCTTCCCAGACACATTTCTTTCTTACACATGGGTTGTTACAACCGGTGCCTGACTAGGTTTGGAAGGTGGTCTGGATTGGTTCAACATGTTGGCAGTTGCACTTAGAGCACCAGGACCTTGTGGAGTGATGGAAGGTTGAGGGTCACTTGAGTTTAGTGGTTGGCCCTCTCCAATATTTCTCCTTTTGGACCGTGTGTTGGCATCCACACCTTGAAGAGGGGACTGATTCATCCCACAGAAGTCTTTAGCCTACCAATTGACAAGCATAGTCTCATTTGGGGGGCCACCTTGTTGAAATCCTTGTTACTGACCTTCCTCTTGGCTAGGTTCTTGTGGCACCATACTAGTTTGCACCATCAAGGCCTGATTTAGAGCACCATTAAAGCACGTTGATTGGTTATGTGGCTGATCGCATGGAAAGCACCAATCATATTCCTGTGCCATATTGTTCTGTGTTGGGACCAATGCTCTTGATGTTGAAGCTATGTTAGGATCATACGGCCTAAAAGGTCTAGTAGCTTGGGGCTGTCCTTGGTTCTGGCTCTGATTCACAGTCTGAGGTGGTGGCCTATTGTGTTGATACTGGGGTCTAGCTTGATATTGAGCCTGGGGCTGGTATGGCCTGGAACTCTGAGCTTGTTGTCTTTTGATGGTCACTAGCTCATTCCCAAAGTTCTGAAAGTTACTTCATCACTCCCTGAAGCTCTTTAGAGGTATTAGATGATGAAGTGGAAGCTTCAGCTGAGCTTTGACTTTTGGGGGTGGGTATAGGAGCTAATGTAGGTGCTTGGCTAGTATCTGGGCTTCCTAACTCAGGGTACAGAGGCATGGATGGCCTAGGAGTGATTTTTCCAGCTTGAATCAAATGGTTCTCAGCCCCTATGGAGAGGCTATAGGCTGCAGGTAATGTAGTGCCCCCCATTGACTGAATCATCAGAGAAATATCAGAATTTAAAGCCCTAAGAAAGTATAAGAAGGCACCTTCATTAGTGGGCTTTACTGCTGTTGGAATCCTATCCCAGGTCCACTGGAATCTAAGGTTGAAGTCTGTCAGCTACTCGTTCGGGGCTCTCTTGATTGTTGTTAGTTGCTCCAACAAAGACAAGTTATCACCTTTTTCCCCAAACTGATTGTGAAGAGCCGTGCACAGCTGGTTCCAGTTCTGGATAGAGCCTACTTCAAGACTCCTGAACCATTGTGAAGCTTTCCCTTTGAATGAAGAGGCGAGCAGCTTGACTACAATGTCCATCTCATGGATCTCATGGATTGTACAGACATTTGCAATATCTTGGACATGGTCACCAGGAGAAGTTTGATTTTCCCTAGTGAAATATGGGATGCTCTTTAATGCTGCAATCGGAACTGGGTTTTGTGCATTCAAGGTGAGTGGACTACTGCCAGTGAAGTTGACATATGGATTTGGTTGTGCCATTCTGATTGGCCTAAGAATCCTTGCAGACTGAAAGAAAGGCCTTGCAGGTGGAGGTGTTGACAAGGTTCTGCTTGGTGGAGATGGAGACCTCTGAACTCTTCTTCCTCTCCTTTCTCTTCCTAGGGATAGACGCAAGTATTCAAATATACCTTCTTTCCTTGCTCTAGACCGGGTTTTTCTCATGAATCTCCCAAGCTTGGGCTGCTGAAACCAGTAGATTTGTTTCTTTTGGAGTCGCCAGATGTACAATTTTAAGGCTTCTTAAAATCCAGAATCACAGCAAGTGTACATCAATCCTTACTGTAATAAGATGGAGACTTCTTAGTCCCACCATGTGTGCCAAAAATGTTAGTGCGAAATCACAGCACCCCCAAATGAGCTCTACAAGATCTAATTTTCTAAGGCAGACTCATTTGGTGTGATTGCATAACATTGAACTTTCCCCAAGGTGTGGGACCTTACAAAATGGGAAAGCTCTCCAGATTGAAGGTTGGTTCCTTATTCCTCTATTTAGGTGCATACGTAGAAACTTGTAGAGGATCTATTCTTAATCCTAATCTAAAATTTACCAAGGAGACATGGATAGAAGGAATATAGAAATTAAAACAAAGCTAAACTACGAGGTGATGCACCAAAGGAATGATGAACACTTATTTTGCTAATAGACACAAACCAACAAAATGCATACAATAAACAAGCACAGATAGCCAGATATATAATGGGAGACTAGATGAAAGCAAAAGAGACAAGAGAGGATCTAAAATCGATCACAGACATGTTTTATTGCTCTGTAGATTGATACAGTCCATTACAAAGTAGCCAAGAGGCAGAAACGTAATGCAATTTTTGATGGAAGGCCTGAACCCCACAAATCCCTTTGCTAAGAGGAGAAGGGAGCCTGCAAAACAAAGAATGTCCAACCCTTTACAATGAATCCTGCCCCCATATTTATAGATTCAACCTGAAAGAAGAAAAGAGAGAGAAGCGGGAAAAGCAGGTTGAAGCTCAACCACCGTTGTTAATGCCTCTGATGAAATCTCTCCCCAAATCTATCTTTACTACATCAATCCTTGGTTCGGTGCCTTGAAGGAAGAGGAAACAACGGAAACAAGTCAAATCCAATCTGGTTATTGAGACAAGAAGATCCTCCATAGAAAGCCTGAAAGACGTTTCCTCCATTTTTCTTCACCTAACCTCCTCAAAATTAAAGTTTTAGACCTCCATGGCATGGGTGAGGCCGAGATCTTTCCAATGGCATTAGATTTGCAATATTTCGAGCCCTGAGTCGAAAGATATGCCCCTTCAAAGTTTGTATCGGGTCCGTACAGGAGGGCGGGAAAACAACTTGAAAAATGGGTCCCCTTTTGATATGGGACACGTGGCAGCTAGATTGGAACAAAAATTGGGCCTATGGGTCCACAATTTATCTTTTTCCCTTTCTTCCGATTCCCCGCTTGGATTTGACTCGGGCCCAAATGCTGACTTTTTCCTTGGGTAGAGTTGCGGGCCATTTTGCAACTTTTACTCCTTTTGAGATAACAAGGGGCAAAGAACCAACTTTTTCCCCAACAGTCCGCTTTCCCTTGGGACACACGGCAGTCTAGTGCTCATTTAGAAACCTTTTCTCTATTTACCCCTTGAATCAGCGCCATACTGACACTTGGCATTCTCCGCTTACACCTTTATACTTAGCCAATTTCGAAGCCCTTTTCTATCTGCCTTTTGACTCTATTTCCTCCTATGCAGGATCATGGTTGATCCAATATTTTTCCCGGGGGGACAAATATGGATAACAGGTACATACCTCATTAAAAATATGCTGGATAAATTATCTCTCTACTAATTTTTACATACGTGAAGTTCTAGGACATATTTGAAACCCTTGGAATCAAACAAAATATGCATAGAAAAACAATTATTTTGAAAGTGGATTGCTACATGAAATACATGAGAATGTTGTTTTCATTATTTAGGAAACATGATGCATTACATGTATTTGGAGTTTCATAATCATCATTTTACACCATTCAAAAGAAGTTCAATATATAATTGGGATTAATACAACCTTCCATTCAGACTATCAAATATTTAGGTATTACAATTAAATAGCGTATGTAATAAAAAACTAAAGGTAACATTAAAATTTTTAAAGGCTTATTAACTTATATTTTATGAATCTTGAGGGCTATTAGTATCTTACTATTAAACACCATCCATATTTTGTCCTTCCTAGTTACAAACACATTGTCAAGATAGTGACCTTCCCAATCAAAACCATCTATTACAACATAAAAAATTATTCCTTTTGCAAAATTAATGGTTTTACCCATGTTCTCTACATCCTAAGGTTCATAATTGTGTAACAATAAATTTATGTGGCTAGATCAACTGGTAGGTATCTTGATTTAACAAGATTCTACTTAGCTTAGCAAAATACCTCGTATAGAACTTGCACTGAGGATCATTCCAGTTAGGGAAAACAGCCTCATGATGTAAGCATTGGAAAGAAAAAACTTCAATTATCATTTTTGTAAAGCATCATTTCTTAATTATGGTTTACATTCCACATTTAGGATTACAAAAAAATATAAATCAACTTGACATTGACATCCATAAAAGTCTCAGTTGGGCTGGTGATCTTTAAATAGGATAAGATTAACCTAGTCATCAACCTACATTATAAATACTTCAATGGTATATGGACTCCAATCCAGTCCTGCAATTGTTATGGAAAGAAGAAAATGAGATAATCAGATTCCATATCATCTACATGAGCTTGGTCATGCGATTGTCATGAGGCATTAATTTTAAGCCCTAAGCCATACAATTTTTGTGTAGGTATAGGGAAATTTGACAGTGTGAGACATTTTCAATATTCCACATCAATCGGTGTCCTATTATCATCATTATTCGAATGACAAAATTAGAAGGGGGTCACCAATCTTGATTCATGGAAATATGATTTACCATTCTTTTCATGACAAATCACATTATCATCAATCAACATTTCATACAAAAGCTAGTATAATTGTTAGTGACATCATTCACATTGTAATTGTCAACATTTTGACCCAGGTATGTAAAAATTTCAACTTACCAAGGAAGTAATTGTCATTCTATCTGTTTGGTACACTCATAGCTTAGGGTCAGGACTTATATAGCACTAGTACATGACATTTGGGTTTTCATATTCACTCTTACACACACTAGTTGAATCTATGAAGTTGTAATTTAAAATCGTTAAGGATATTATGCATAATAGAAACCTAGTGAGATAAGGGAGTAGATAGGAACAATCTTTCTTAGTTTGCATAAAAGTTAATAAATTTTTCCATGCAATTGATATTAGGAATGAAAAATATACTTCCATTTTGAGAAAATGTATGCGTCATATTTTGTGAATGAGGGTTTGCCATGTATGAAGTTAATATCATATTTTTTGGTCATGGAATGGTAGGGCCTGGGATTGTTAAAGCTATTGGTAGCCATCTTAGGATGGATGCCTAAGGTCTTAGGATTATGAAACATGTAAGATTCAAAGGAAAATATAGTAGGATTATTTCCTATTGCATGATTAGATGCTAATAACACATCACAACTTAGAGTTATTAAATAAATAATTGCAAATAAAATACGCATATTAGGCAAATTTAGATCATAACTATCATAATGCTTATATCAATACATATTCCTATACAATACTTGTAATTGACTTAAGTATGTAAATACTAGAATACGTGTAGACTACTACCTAAAACACTGGTAAAACTCCCACTAATAAATAAATGGTTTTCATCTAACAAATTAAAACACTCAACAAATTAAATCCACATAACTAAAAAGCACTGCTGCTTTTCCTTCTTGCAATAAAAAGCTTAAGATATTCTCATATATAAGCTTTTCAAGCTAAATAATAAATCTCCTAGGATTTTTGCTAACTCATCACAAAGTACAAAGCTTTTTTTTTGTAACCAAATAAGTGTAGGGCTAACACTTTTTTTTTTTTTTTAAGAAGCTTTTCCTGATAAATAAATAAAGGGGAAAAATTAAACTTTTTCTAACACTCTCCCATAATTTTTACCTTCAAGACTTTTATTATTTCTGGAGCTGAGAATGCACTTCTAGATACCGACATATTTCTGGGATCACAAACTCCCAAACAACTTCTCAAATACTTAAAAACTTTATTTCCCAAAGATTTTGTAAAGATATTAGCAAACTGATCTTCAGATATGCAAAATTCAAGAAAAATTTCCTTTGTCGGGCTTAACCAACTCCTGTGATCCACAAGTGATACCTCATGTCTATGTGTGGGCTTGCTACTTTTGTGAAAAACATGATTTTTGGATAGTGTTATTGCTGAATTGTTGTCACAAAACATTTGTGTAGCATCCTGTTGATTCTACTTCAAATATTTCAACACTCTTCTCATCCAAACATCATGATCCATGTTGCTCCTATTGTTGCTACATACTCTGACTTCTCAATGAAGATAGATGTGACATATGGGATGCTTCTTTGATGCCCATGAAACTACACCTATTCTAAAGTGAAAAGCATAACTGGATGTAGCTCTTTTTGTTCATCCATACTTCTGGTAACTAACACTCTCTACATAACCTATGAGTTTGAACTCATCTGATATTAAAGACAAAATTCCATGATTCTTAGTGTCCACCTAATAAATACCTCAAAATGTATTTTTCCAGCTTGCCAATGTGAGTCTTTTCGAGATTCCATGAACCTTGAGATGAGGCTCACACCATACATAATATCTAGCCTTGTGGCTGTTAAATACATGAGACTTCCAACTAGTCTTTTGAACAATGTCGGATCTACAAATGATCCTCTGTCATCTTTTCTTAACTTCAAACCTACTACAACAGTTCTTGGCATTGAAAAATTGTAATTCAACATGTTAAATCTCAGATTAAAAAACATACAATTAGCATACCTTGCTTGTGAAATAAAAACTTCATCTTCTGATTATTGAACTTCAATACCCAAAAAATAGTGCATGAGTCCTAGATCTATCATCTCAAATTATTTCTTCATGGACATGATTTGAATGAATCTATAGATATATTTCTAGTGATGATTAAATCAATCCCCAAACATATAAACAAATAATAAAATTTTACCTTGCTCATTGATCTTGATGTATAAGGTAGGCTCATGGCTACTCATACTGAAACCATTTTGTATCAAATAAGAATCAATCCTAATGTACCAAGCTCTAAGTGCTTTCTTGAGACCATAGAACATTTTTCTCAACCTACTATACATTTCCTTCATGACCTTCAATATCATAACCTTAAGGTTGATTCACATAAACTAGGAGTTCATTCAAGAAAACCATTCAAGAATGACATGAAATTTTACATCAATATCTAATAAATAGGCCATTTGTTTTGAACGGGTAATTGACTAAAACCATTCTTACTGTGTGCCAAAATCGTGCTACATTGATGCAAACGTATCATTGTAATCTACTCCATATTGCTGTGAAAAACCTTTGCAACCAGCCTTGCTTTATGTTTAGTGTACTTTACCAATCCAACAGTATATTTGGTCAAACTTGTAGACCTATTTCACTCCTATCACGTCCCTTCCTTATGAAAGATATACCAATTCCCATGTCTGATTCTTCTCTATGGCGTCTATCTCATCATCCATGGCTTGAACCAAACCCTTCATTATTTATAGCCTTTTCAAAATATAGTTGATATACAACTTGAGAAAAAAATGCAAATACTGAAAAAGTGTTAGTTATATCAACATGCATAAATCTCACTAAGAATCCTTGTTTTCCACTGCAAAGATCACCTTATCTGATGATGGACTGTTTTGTATTGAAGGAGTTTCTTCTGGTAAAATAATACTTGTAATGTGCTGGATGTTGAAGATGCCTAAAAGGTACACGTGAGACCTCTTAGATGTAGATGGAAGGGTAGCTTGTGCTACAACTTGTGATGTCATGTCCTTGATTCGACGAAGATACAATACCTTTCTACTCTATGCTTTCATCTACCATATCATCACGAGGAATAACTACTGCTACACTGACTTTTTTCTCATTACTTCCATCCCATGCCTCATTTTCAACACAATATACATCTATGCTGATTATGAATTTTCTAGTAACTGGATTAAACAACTTGTAAGATTTTGTATTCTTTGAATATCTAACAAATATGCACTTTTCTCCTTTGTTGTCTAACTTCTTCCTTATCTCATCAGGAACATGTGCATATGCCACACAACCAAAAAGATTCTAAAATGAGAAACATCTGAAGGTTTCACTATTAGTCCAAGCTTGATTGAGGAACCATAGTTCGAACAATTTTAGTTAAAAGATGCACCTATTTAAAATGTAAACAATAGTTGTTACTACTTCTGTCCAATACTCATTTGAAATACTCAATTTATCCTTCATCATACTTCTTCCATCTCCAATGATGGTTCTATTCTTCGTCTCTGCCACACCCATTCTATGCTATGGTGTATACCTGGTAAAGTAAACAAATTGTGTATACCATGATATTTACAAAAATTTCAAAAAAGAATTGGAAATGGATACTCACCTCCTCCTTGTCTGTCCTCAAAACTTTGATGTAGTACCATGAAAGGAACGATAAGAAGATTTTTCCAATCCATGATCTCAGATGATAATAACACATCACATTATACTTGTAAAAAAAAAGAGCTAAAATACCATATATGGAAATCCACCATAATCCATAATGCTCAATACATTACAATACAATTACTTGAATTACTCAATAAGAAAGATGTACATATAGGAGGAGGGAAGTGCAACTACTACCTAAATCAGTGGTGAAGAACTCCCACTAATTTATACTTGTAGTTAAGCTAACTCCAAAAGACTAGTAAGCTAACCCCACACAACTAATACACCTAAGCAAGCTAACCCAACAAGTGTCGGGATAACACAAGTGTAAGAATTATCCTGATAAATAAATAAAAGGATAAATAATAACCTACACTAACACCCTCTCGTAAGCATAGTTTAGGTGGGTGGAAAAGAAGGTGGTTCTCGACAACAAGGCCTGATGAGGTACCCATGTACAACAACTGGGAAAATTGGACACGGCAAGGTACCCAAAACTAGTAATAACAAAGTAGAGAGGGTAAATCATTGCATCTAGAGGGTACACATCAATATCCAATGGATAAAAGAATGCACCCAGAGGGTACAGATCTACATCCAGTAGATAAAAGATTGTACCCAAAATAGAAATATCCAGAGGGTAAAAGAATGCATCCAGAAGGTACACACTTTTATCAAATGGATAAAAAAATGAACCAAGAGGGTAAAAGACTACATCCAAAACCAAAATATCCAGAGGGTAAAATAATGCATCTGAAAGGTACACGTTTATATCTAATGGATAAAAGAATGCACCCAGAGGGTACAGATATGCATCTAGTGGATAAAAGACTGTATCCAAAACTGAAATATCTAGAGGGTAAAATAATGCATCCAAAAGGTACACGCTTATATCCAATGGATAAAAGAATGCACCCAAAGGGTACAAATCTGCATCTAGTGGATAAAAGACTACATCCAAAACTGAAATATCCAGAGGGTAAAAGAATGCATCTGAAAGGTACACGCTTATATCTAATGGACAAAAGAATGCACCTAGATTTGACTGTCTCAAAACATGGTCGAGTTTACAGTCAATTATAGGGTTTTGGCACCTTCCAAATCTAATTCCGCACTCCGTTTTGCATAAAAATGCATGATGCAAAAATTTCTAACGAATTCCATATACATGAAAAAAAATCAACCCTTGCTTGTAAAGAAAAATGTACAGATGGATGTCTACATCATCTATAGCTCTGATACCATGAAAGGAACGAAAAGAAGATTGTTCCAAGCTGCGATATCAGATGATAATAGTACACCACATTAGATTTACAGTCTTTTATCCAATGGACGCAGATCTGTACCCTCTAGATGTATTCTTTTATCCATTGGATATAAGTGTGTACCTTTTGGATGCATTCTTTTATCCTCTGGATATTTTGGTTTTGGATGCAATCTTTTATCCAATGGACATAGATCTGTACCCTCTGGGTGCATTCTTTTATCCATTGGATATAAACGTGTACCTTTCAGATGCATTCTTTTACCCTATGGATATTTCAGTTTTGGATGTAGTCTTTTATCCACTGGACGTAGATCTGTACCCGCTGGGTGCATTCTTTTATCCATTGGATATAAGCGTGTACCTTCTGGATGCATTCTTTTACCCTCTAGATGCAATGATTTATCCTCTGGACATTTTAGGTTTTGGGTGTAGGATTTTATCCTTTGGTCGCAAGCATGTATCATGTGGATGCACTCTTTTACCCTTTGGACATTTGGGTGTCACGTGTACCTTTTAAATAAAGATTAGCATTAAAATATTATTTTAATAGAAAAACCTTCTAGAGCTCATAACTTTTGATTTGTAGCTCAGATTAAGGTGATCGTTTTTTTGAAATTGTGTATTTTTTTGAGATCTACGCAATGGTGAAATTTTTATACACATATTTCAAATTTAAAAGTTATTTTTACTCATTGTAATATTTACATGCACTCAACTATAAAGTGCCAAATTAGGGAGGGTGTTGTGATCACTTGTGGATGTAATTTCAGTTGAGCCCGACGTCCTAAAATTTTGGGTATTGCATTCTTATATCTATGGGTGTATACATTTATATCTCTCTTGTTTGTTGAGATATTTTGGATTTGTATTTTCGACACTTTTTTTGGCATGTTGATAGTCTCTCTTGTGGGGGAGCTATTCTAGTGGAGCCCAGTGTTAGTTTGTCAGTGTTCAAGTAGTTGATTTTGACAACTCATACAGATCTGTGGTGTCACTCTACCCATTCTACAATATGAGAGGGTGTGGTGTTGATACCGCTCCTTCAGGTTTCGTGTACTTGCCTTGTTACCTTGGATTTTCTTGAATCATGGAACTCCTATTTATTTGGATCCCATGTTCTTGCCTTGTTGCCTTGGTTTTTCTTGGATTGTGGCACACCTATTTGTAGCAGTTGATCAAATTATGTTTGGTATTTGTTTTTCACTTTTCGACATCAATCCATTGACAGTCTCCTTGCATGGAGATATTCTGGTGAAGCCTAGTGTCAGTTGTTTTTGAGTTATATGATTGAGCAGTAGATTCATACCATAGTGTGCACCACACTTCTTCAGCATTATATGAGTTTTTGGAGTTCGAGCTTTTGGTTTGACGGTAATTCGTATAACTCTGATACTATATAGTTAAGTGTGCCAACCCTAGAGTAGTGCTGGGATGGGTGACCTCCCGGGAAATTCCTGGTGTCACTTCCTCCTAATGTTGTTGGGCTTGATTGGGTGTATACCTTGCTCCATCATGTGGGAGGGTGTTGGCGTAGCAACTGTTTAACACGATGAGATCCCTCTCCACATCAGTTCAAGCTTTTGGTGTGACAGCAAGTCGTGCAGGTCTGATACTATGAAATGAATTAAAAAAAGATTGTACTAAGCCGCGATCTCAGATGATAATAGTATACCACATTAGATTTGCAAAACAAAAGAGCTAAAATACCATATATGGAAATCCATCATAATCCATAATGCTCAATACATTACAATAGAATGACCTGAATTATTCAATAAGAAAGATGTACATATAGGAGGAGGGAAGTGTAACTACTACCTAAATCAGTGGTGAAGAACTCCCACCAATTGATACTGGTAGTTAAGTTAACTCCAAAATACTAGTAAGCTAACTTCACATAACTGATGACGGGTCATTGTATCACCAGTCATTTAACCAACTCATAGACAAGTTGGTGTCATTATAACCAAGGTGGTGTCTAAAGCTGTATGCAAAAGGAGAAAGAAAAATCTTATTCAATAATACTTCTTCCTAAGAAAACATACAGAAATTAAACATGCATGAAAAAGAAACACACAACTAAACTACTGAAATAAATCTACAGTAAATAAACTATGCTAAGAAATAACAGAAAAATTGTCCTCCTTAGGGAAGAGTGGATTTTGGCCATTCTTTTCCCTTTGGATTTGGAGAAACTACAATTAACTTTTAAAACTGCACTTGTATTGATTCAAAACTGATTTACAAAATATGCCCCCTTTTCCAAATATATGGAAGAGGTATTTATAGACATTGCTCCTAGTTTACTTGGTCCACACTCCAAGAACTAACCACCTATTCTTGGGCAGATTTATTCAAAGTAATAAATACCAAAAAAAACTTGACTACAACAACCCACTTATCATGGATAATATTTCTACAACTCATCCCTTTAATCTAGGAACACAAAGTGGGAGAGTACTTATTCAACATTCCTAATACTATTCCACCATTTGCTCATCCTTGAAACATGGAGAGAAAAAGGAGTGCTAAGTCCATGACTTTGAATTATTCTTGGAATGCCACATGCATTCATGACTTTGGATTGCCACATGTTTGGATCTATATTCTTGGTTGATGACGTGGAAGCAAAGAGTAGGCTGAATAGTTCGGTGCTCCTTTACATTATTTTGGAACAAACCAAAATATTTTCACTAGCTGGGCGTTTCCGTAGCTGCATGAAGAATTTCCGTAGCTGTGTGAAGAATTTTCGTAGCTGGGCATTTCCGTAGCTGTGTGAAGAATTTCCGTAGCTGCAATCTACGAACTTGGAGTATAGTTGTTTATGACCTGTTTTCTACACACTATTGCATTCCAACTTTAGAAGAAATATCAAGAAATAACAACAATTAGATTGCAAATAGATTTCTAAAGAGATGATAAGATAAATACTATATTCTACCTTAAATATGATATCTGTTATTAAAACTACATCTAAATTCACTTGAAAGCTTTATTTTGAGAGAGAGAATAAGAATGTTATTTGGTGATATAATGAGACATATTTGGTCTCATCAACTGAGAAGCTAACTCCACACAACTAGTACACCTAAGCAAGCTAACCCAAAAAGTGTAGGGCTAACACAAGTGTAAGAATTATCCTGATAAATAAATAAAATGATAAATAATAACCTACACTAATAGTACCCACTTTTCTCTTCCACTAAAGCATTGAACTGTTGAAATATATCAAAAAAATCTGATTTGTGTCTCAAAAAGTACACCCGTGTCTTCCTTTTATAGTCATTAATGAATGTCATAAAATATGAACAACCTCCAATAGATTTTGTTTACATCAGTCCACATAAATATGAGTGAACAATTTCAAGTGGTGCACTTGTTCTTCTTGTTTTAACAACTGGGAAAGATTCTCTATGTTGCTTCCCTAAAATACAACCTTCACAAACTCTATCTAGTTTTTGAATCAAAGGAAAACCTTTCACCATATTTTTTCTGTGTAATAAATTCAAACCACCAAAGTTTAAGTGACCAAACCTGAGATGCCATAGCCATGATTCATCTTTTTTAACTGAGTGAAAAGCTAATTCAATATCTTTAGCTCCGAACTGATTTGTAGTATGAACTCCGGATGTGGCTGGTATAATCTTCAAAGGAAAAATTTTGTTGCTTTTCATCTTCACTTTAACAATCACCTGTGTACTTGGAGCTTTATCTATGATCACGCATTCATTGTCTTCAATGTAAACTCTGTATCTCTTTTGTACCAATTGACCAATGCTCATAAGATTATGCTTCAAACCTGCAACATAATAAACATCCTGCATAATCTTCTACTCTCCTTTTTAGTTAGAATGTTGATTGTTCCTTTTCCTTTTATAGTCACTGTATTATTATTCCCAAGGGTAACTTCTGACTTTACTGACTCATCCAAATTAGAAAATAAATCTAAGTTACCTGACATGTGATTACTATAACCAGAATCTAAATACCACACATCACTAGGACTCTCTTGGGATAGATTACACTCAATAGGCGATGCTTTGGAAATATTTGTGCATGTAATAAACATGGAGCTTGGAGTAGAGCTTTCAACATGATTTTGATTTTGCTTGTTCTGATTATACTATTTTTTCTTGCATTCAAAATCATAGTGCCTATATCTCTTGCAATAGTGACATTGAACATGTGATTTATCCTGTCTCTGACTTGAAAAATGAATGATTATGATTTTGCTCTTGACTATATCCTCTTCCACTTGAGTTTGATGGACCGCTAATGCGTCCTCTAGATGAACTTCTTCCTCTTCCTCTAGGGCTGAAATTTTCTCTTCCTATTCCACAATTTCCTAATACCTGTGATGAAAAAGCTTGATCTACAACTGCATGTGATCTATTCAACCTCTGTTCATGATTTATTAGTGATGCATGAAACTCATAAATTGAAAACTGACTTAGATCCTTAGTTTCTTCAATAATAACTACCAAAATTCTAAGCAAATTTTTGATAATTCTTCTGTCCTCAATATTTTCACCATGAAATTTAATTTGATTAACCAAACCAACTACAAAAGTAAAGAACGCTTCTACATAATCTAAATCTTTCATTGACATATTTTCAAAATCTCTATGAAGTAACTGTAGCTTGGCGGTTTTTACTTTCTCTTTACCTTGATACGTAACTTGAAGAGTCTCCCACACAATTTGTGCTTTACTGGCTGCTGCCACGCTTGGTAGAATGCTTTCATGCATGACTTAATGAATGAAGAAAAGAGCTTTTCCATATTTCTTTCTTAATTCCTTAAAAGTGTCTTTCTCTGCCTGTGAGACTGCATTATATGTTACTGCATCTATGGGCTTTGTGTACCCATTCTCTACGATTTCCCACACATCCTGGGATTTGAATAGTGCTTTCATGGTTAATGACCAATACTCGTAATTCTTTCCTATAAATTGCGGTGTCTATAGACTGGATATAGAAGCCATAACATGTTCTCAATTAGAAACCTACTGAAAAAATCCATACTTTGATACCAATTTGTAGAAATTAGGCACAAAAAATAACAACTAACAAAATTAAAATAAAGAATTACAAATAAAATAGATTATTACAAACTCAAATCAGCACTTCAGTGCATATATTTCTCCTTCCTTCTCAGATCTTCGGCTCAATACAAACTATCTGAATGTGTTTTTATATGAAAACACTTACAACTGCATCTAATAAATAGATGGCTTCATCTAATAATAAAAAACTCAACACTCTTAGAAATATAAATAAAAAGCACATGTTTTTGTGCAATACAAAGCTTTTGATTTATTTGCTTTATAAGCTTTTCCTAAAGTTAGGAATCTAAACTCAAAAGTAAAAGCATGTAAAAATCAAATTGATTTTTGCTTTTCTTGGGGAGAAACTAAACTATTTCTAACAGCTATCTCCCTCTTGAAAAACTAGGTACGAGATGGAGGCTGAAAATGCCTTGCACATGTGTGTATATGGATGCCATGGTTGTAGGATATGTGCAAATGGTTTTTTGAAGAGTCCTTGAAACCTCTCAAACAAATGTATAGCTGTTTAAAATTGACCCTTCAAATTTTGCCGACATTCTTCCAACCTGTGTTAAAATGAATGCTCTAGGAAAGGGTGTGGATGTACATCAAAGTATAAGGGATAGGATTGTTATTAGATGTTGAAGCTATAACTTCCCTGGTAGACATATTTAAATGTGGACGCACAGAAAGGGCACATGGACTGTGTCAAAGAAATGTGATTTTAGGGAAGGCCATGGTTTCTAGATGTGCACAAAGTGGGTTCATTGAAAAGTCTTGAAAACTTGCTAAAAAATGCGAGTGGTAGGTGTCAAGCCAACTCCACATTTGCCAATCTCGTTCCCCTCCTTGCTACCTTCATCTCCCAATACATTTTCCTTCAAATTTACATAGATCTGCTATGTTTTTGTGCCATCTAAAAAAATCATGCACCATTTTGGGCCTTTAATCCGATCTACATCCAGTTATCTTTTTAACTATTCTATCCGTCATCATTTTCCTTACCTTTTGAATCTCACCCGATTTGCGCACTTCTGCATAGATATTTGATAGGAAAACATAAGTTGCAACATTTTGGTGATCTAATTCGAAAAGAAGAGTTTCTGTAAATAATTGTAAATCCATTATGTATGTGCTTTTTAGGCACCAAAAAAACACATCCACTCATCCACCATAGGTTTTATTGACAGTTTTAAATCTCAATTCCATAGCCTCTACATGTTTGTGCCAAATGGGAGCTTTGGAACAGAGCATAGAAATTCATTGAAGGAAGAGGGAAAGTGGATTTTGTTGGATAATGAAGTTTTCACTGCACTCATAGATGTGTATGCAAATTGAGGAAACACATGAACTATACGTGAACTTGTTAAAAAATGTTCTTGTGGACTCATATCTTGCACACATTTAATTGAATTGAAGCACCTCGTACACTACTTCATCATATTACATGCATGGTTTTCTCACTTACATCTAACATGAATTTCATAATGATATTTTTCCCTTCATGATGGTACTAAAAAATTAAATTGAATGAAGAGTCTGTTTTTTAAGATAAGAGTAATTTTTTTTTTAAATGACAAGGACCTTACCCTAGAACAACCAAAATAATGGATCTCAACACCCAAATTTTATAGTAAGAACAATGCAAAACACAAATGAGAAAAAAATCATAGAAACTGATGAAAATTACAACAGATCTACAACAAGACTACAACAAAAAAGAAGTGCAATTGTAGGAGTCAGTAAAAAAAGCACTAGATCATCCCCTAATTTTTTTAAAGCACTTATAGTTCTGGGAGGTTATCTCCTCCCCACATTTTGAATTCTTTTTTTTTCTAACCACCTATATTCACATCTCATCCTTCAGAGTTTCTCTAAAGAAATCCCCATTCAAACACGATATTTTAATATGATTTTTGAAGTAGGGACCTTCCCAAAATTTCAAAATTTTCATCCATTTGTCTTTGTTTTAAATAAAACGAGAGTAGAACTGATATAAAATGGTTTTCCCAATGCTATATCAGATATCTCCTTATAGTCTTCCTTCTCCATAAAATTTTGCAGCCCAAACTGCTTCTCTTGAAGCTTTTCAAAATTTTCACGATCCTCCTCATCATCTAACTGATGAGTGTTATCTTTTTTCTCCTCTGGATATGTAGATTGGACCACATCTACTTGGTCCTCTTCATTTTTTTCTTCATCCTCTTCATCACTTTCTTCTTCTTCTTTTGAAACTTTAGGTTCATTTTACTCCTCATCATCATTTTCTTCTTCTTCTTCTTTTGAAACTTTAGGTTCATTTTACTCCTCATCATCTGATGCTACCACAGAATAGAGGGCATCATATTTATGGTCTCCATCTTCTGAAAATACAAAAAAACAAGGGAAAGCAACCTCTAGTATCTCTTCATCAACATTTTGAACTTATTTTTTTTTTATGTTTGGATTTCTTCTATAGGTTTTTCCGCTTCATGGCCTTCTTTTGTATTTTCTACTACTCCTGATTCTGAAACTTCCCCTTCCTTCATAGGAATATCCCCTTATTCCATTGAATCTATATCCTTTACATCTATTCCTAAAATTCCCCTTCTTCCTCAGTAAGTTCCCCTTCTTCCCTTGTTTCATCCTTTTTTTATCCTAACCTATCTTTGAGGATCATCATTTTATTTCAAAACCATCTTATATTCGTTTAAAATAATATTAACCAGATTAGACCTCTTCTCCATTGTGGGTTTTCTCTAAGTATGTCCTTATTTTATTTCTTCCTTACCCAAATCCCTTTTGTTATCTAGAAAAATCTAGGAAGAGTGGCCCAATTTAGAGCACATCTTACATTTGAGCTTGGTCTTCTCATACACTACAAATTGAGTCCAAGTTCCCAGTTTTGAATATAACAAGATTGAGTTAGGTAGAGCTCTATCAACAAAATAATTTACACAAAACCTAGCATATGTGATTCTAGTTCATGGTTTAGTGGCTCCATCAAATGCAATAAGTGACCCAAAATACTTTATAATCACTAACAATATATTTGCATCCCAAAACTCCGGAGGTAATCTAGGAAAACTAATCCATAAAGGCATAACCGATTAACTTTGTTTAAATCAAAAGATGGAATCCATTTCATAAGAAATAAACCAATATTTCAAAGAAACCAAGGACCATCAACCAATGTATGCAAATAATCTTCACTATTATTAAACTGGATAAATAAACCTTTCGTCATGGCGGAGATCTCCATGTAACCTTTTGGCCTCCATTTTTTGAGCTTCCCATCTTCGTAAAAGAGTATGTTTTTTTTTATTAAAATAATTTTGTTTCTCAAAACGTTAAATTTATCTTACTTAAAACACAACCAAAATGACTATTTTGAGTGTTAAACTTGCTCTCGGATCATGTCCCGAAATGATGGAAAACTTAGATGATGAAAATTGATAAGGAAGCCTCTAGATTTGTAATTTGAAATCAAGTTTTTTGTTTAAACATGTCATGTAAACACCTTGCACAAAATTATTTAAAAACGATTGGTAACGACAGGTAAAGCACCTCTCTAACTCCCATAGCGGGGAAGTCATGGTCTGACCTTATTCTCTAGTGAGGTGGAATGTCACATAAACATTGAAAATAAATTATGATGATCTTTTGATCATTTAACATTATGTGTCTAGGAGCCCAATTGACTATTTTTCAGCTCGTGACAACTATCAGAAGTTGGAAATTAATTTTAGTTTTGGATCGCGCTTTAGGGATCGACTTGAGAAACAAAATTCTACCACCACATACCTCTAGAGTTTCACCATGAAAATCATAACCAATCCTTAGTTTTGAGAAAAATAGCTTGGGAACTAGTTTTACAAGTGGGGTTTGTAGGTCAATAATCATTCTGGTGCAAGGGTGAACTCACGCAATTACAATAATCAGCTTCACAAAGGTAGTCATTGTTTGAACCTTGGTGTATAGAAAAGAGATTCGTTAGCTTTAATGGGGTTCCTTGTATATATAGGAGAATTTGGGAATTGATATATCATGATATTGAGTATTGTACATTGGTTTTAAAACTCAGTTTTATAGCCACTCGAGATAAGTTGCTCATTTTTGTAAACTCAATAGAAAACTGGAAAAACTATCATGGGCTCCTTTTATAGCTTTATAACTGTTGATAGACTTTAGAAAACCTTCACATGAATGTATTAAACCTTTGGTTGTCACTTGCATTAAGAATTTCACTTTTGTGAAATATTGTGTTATCTCTCTCCTCTATCTCTATATAATGTAAATGAAATGAAACTGCAAATGTATACCTTACCCTCTCTATATTGCGTGCAAAGTGTTCAATTTCATTTTGAATGGAAAATTATGCATACACAAAATATGTTAGCTTGTAAGAGATTTCCATGTCATCTTTTTGGGATGACCATGTTATTGGTTACACACACCATGGACAGAAGGAATCAATGGCATTCTTATTATGTTATGCTAACATGTACCCATTGAGATGAATACATTGTAAATTGGAAATAGTAACATTACTTGATGTGGATTGATATAATATCTTGTATTAAACAAGAGATAATATTAGTGTTTTTTTGTGACGAAATGATAACAATACTTGTTTGGTTGTGTTGGTGAGTTGCATCCACTTGTGCTAGGTATAAAACTTGTATGTTATTTGTGGATAAGTTTGTAGTCATACTACTTAACTGAAATAATCATGTCATTATATAACAAGTTCAATGGTTAGACAGTGGATGGATTCCTTCAGTGATCTACGATCCTTTAGAGAACACAATAATATATATGTGTGTATAATGGTAAGGAATGAGAAAAAAGGGATATAATTATATGGATAGTCAATAGTTGTAAATTTCATTGTAGTTTTGATATCGTAGTTTGTACGAATGATATTATTTCTAATAGTACAAGTTGACATCAACTACCTTATGGTAAATAAGGTCTTATGTTTAGGATACTTCAATGAAAGTGTACGCTAATTTGAAAAATGGCAAAAGACCACCTTATAGGAATTGTAAATGGTTAAATAGTGTCAGGATGATAGTTTAAAAGATAGTAGGATGATCCTAATCTAGTAAGCCTTGAGAATGTTATCTTCTGAACTCGTGTTAATCATATGTCATCCCTCCTAAATTGGATCTAAGGGAAGTGTCGATCTAAAAATTATACAAAGAGGTGTGTCTTGTTATTGAGTGACCTCACTCAAGAAACCACCATTTACCTTGAGACATGTTATGAACCCAATCTTCAAATATATTCTTAGAGACTTAGTGGTATGTGTTTATGTATATTCATTTTCCTTAGGAACCTAGTAGGGGGTGCTCGTTTGTGTGGATTTGTGTATGATGCAAAAATTAAAAGGTATAATTTTAATTTTATAACATGAGGGACGTAATGTCTAAAAATCCTAATTGTGTGGTTGACTTAGAAAATCTACAATAGAGGGACTAAATAATGTAAGTGCATGGGGTTGTAGGGGAAATTAGGAAATTATTGCAACATTAAAACGTTATAAAAAAATTGGTAAATAATAAGGTGAGGTCATGATGAGGTGGTGCCCTCATATTAATACCTAAAGGGGAATCTTGTAGTCATTTTTGTACCCCTAGAACAACAGTCTAATCCCATGCACGTCGGCCTTTCACCTAGCGGGCACTGGGTGCTCACCCGAAGCACACGTGGGCACTGAGCCCCTCCTTTATATGAGTCTTGTGAGAATACATCCTTAATGACAGATTTAGATGCAGGAAAGAAAAGAATCATGCATTCATTCTAAGAGATTAGGATGAGTTATCATATCAATGCATCCATTCAGATAACAAAAGAGAAGTATCAAACAAAATATAGAACTGATTCATAGCACAAAGGAAATTCACTAGGGTTTATGCTCATGAATAACATATATCCTATATAACATAACCTTATATTCATGTTAACAAGTCCAATAACCACATTACATTCATTAATGCTATAACACACCAATATAATAATGCAAATCAGAGTCATGCATCATGACCCTACACTATGCTTTCCACATTACAAAACTAGTTATAGACCCATCCCTCTAAATATGCCATCACTCCTACAATTCTTCTAATACCAACCTAAAGGATCCTTCATTATTCCTGCAAAGCTTCACCTATTTATCGCTCTATGATGCTGCTCTTGGTGTGTGTCCCCTTTCTTCTACCTGAGCATATCTATATATAGCTTTAGTCTCCACTGCCATACCTTCCTGAGATAACAGATTGGTTGCTAAGTGTCCATGTGGTCCTCCAATGGAGCATGCTTCCTTTGATCTGAGCTCTACACTCTTTGCAATGATGCCTTTCTAGATCCTTCCATCGCATGCATGGAATATTCCATTCTTAACCATACAACTGCCAAGCTGGCACCTTATCCACTCTGCATGTTAGAAGGGTCACACTTTTCTCATGTGCTACCTGGAATGTTGAATATGTCTAAGTCCCAAAACCTATCTTGTCTTGCGAGCGTGTGCCATGTGTTTTGCTAAACCCTACTAGAACCTTACTCTACACACCTTCAACCCACACGCCCTTCTTCAAATAGGCCCCGTGCACCCACGCGCCTTCTTGTATTTAGCCAATAATTTGGGGCCCAACATCACCCCACACTATGCCTATTCTCCATCCTCAGAAACACTTCTCTTTAATGAATAAAGAATGGAGGGATTAAATAGTGGAAACATAATGAAGGAATGAAGAACTGGGAGAAAGAATCAAAGAATGGGGAAATGAAAGAGAACAATGCTTATTTTTGGAGGAGAGGAAAATCCTTCCCTATTTCTTCCTCTAGCTTTTCCCAGGTGTCAACCTTGCTCTGTGCTTACTGACACAGGTCTCCGACTAGGACGCTCACCTCCTAAAAACCTAGTTCCTACCCTTTGGCACTCATTGTCTCAACAATACTCTCTAATTTCTTTCCCAAGTCATCAAGTGCGTCCATCCTATGGGTGATCTGGGTGTATAATTCATTTAGCCAGCTTTTGATTGAGCCTCACAAGGTCTCGATAGCTTCTGACTTCTTCTCTACCTCAGCCAGGATTTTATCCCTTTCTACCATGTTCCCCTTATTCTCCTCTTGAAACTCCTTGAGCTCCGCTTTATGTGTAGTGACCAGGATGCTTGCCACTCTATCTCTATTAGTGCAATTTTCATATGTAGGTTTAGCAACTTACACGATGACCTTTACCTCTGTAAAGAGTTTGGTATATCGAGCAATGATATAAAAAACCTTCAGCTTATCTTCTCTCTCTTGGTTCGCCAACACTTCTTCTATGGTCTCTAAGGAAAGTGGCCACCTTTACATCGTGAGGATGTGAGTCAAATCTTCTAGACACTGTAAGGCTGATTCATATTTTTGATTGGGTGGCGCTAGGTTGGGATGCTTTAAGAAAATGGCATCAGTAATCATCTCCACCTTCTTAGAGACTTCACGCACCTTTTCCTTTTCTTCCTTCAATTCGCACCTTAATTGTGCACTGATAATATCTTATTTTTTCAAGTCTTTTCTCTTCTCAATGAGATCCTCCTTTTTCTTCTCCAATTGTTCCTCCAGGAATCTCACTCTATCATTCCTTCCGAACAATCTGGCCTCAATCTCAACTGAAACTTTGTTGAGTGCGTTGCAGACCTGCTCATCTAATAATTATTGAGTATTCACAAAGGGATTTACTCCTTTCATCTCTGACACCTTCATTAGTGCTCCTTGACTTAATTCAAACTCAGGTTCATCCACGTGGGACTCAAATGCCCAAGATAGCATCTTTTTGGTTCGTGGGTATGCGCCTTCTTCATCAAACAAATTCATAGCCAGGAGTTGTTCTATTGGTACGGTGCTCTAGAAGTGATCATGTAAAAAATTTCTTGGATCATTAATATAGCCCATCCCTTTCCCTTTTGCTGCTATTATGCCCTTTCCACATGTACATGCAGCCTTTGGGAAGCTTTCCGCCAAATTGGGATTCCCACCCATGCTGCCATATTCTTTCCCAATGCTTTCTTCTTCTATTTCCTTCAAAATTTCATCTGCACTCCACTCCAACTCCTACTCCATCAAATCCTTAATAATTCCCACTACTTCTCTTTCCACGGATTTTTCCACTTGTTTCTTAGCGAGACTTTGGGTTTCCTGATTTTTGGTGCTTACCTCTTTGCTCACCCCCTTGCCTTGGTCATCTGTTTCCTCCTTGTCATTCTCCTCTTCATCTTCCTCCTCCTTAGAGTCGTGTATATTATATACTGGATGGTCTTGACCTCCATCGGGCTTGTCATCATCCCTGTTGCTAATGAAGGCCTCTAGGATCTCTATTTCCTCTGAGTCTTCCTTTTTTGCCACCTTTTTCTTCTTCCTAACTGGTGATTCCAGTATAGGAGATTCTTCCTTCTCTTTCTCCTTAATAGGTGACGTCTTCTTTGGTGATTTTTCATGTGTGAGGACTCCTTCATGATGTGGTGCCTCTTATTTCGAGGTCTTTTCCTTGACAGGGTAATTCTTCCTACATGTGTAAGTGCTAGGCTTAGCGATTGCTTCCGGCGCGCCCGTAGATTGTGTGGTTTGCAAACTTGGTGTCTTCTTATCCTACACCTCTTCTCTTTCCCTTTTCTTTAGTGTGACCTTTTTCCTCCCTGTGGGGTATTATGGAATGGAGACATCACTCTCTAGATAGGAACCTTTCTCAAACTTAGGCCTTATGCACAGATATACCTTAGTTACAGCCCTTCTGGCGATCAGAAGCGTTATCGACTTCATCATTTGTACTTCGTTGGAGACATACTTCTCCACATGTGTGTTCTTCTTAGGGTATATGAGCTTTCGGAATAGCTCACAGTGGTATTGGTCTACCTCACTAAGGTTGAACCTTAGCCTTTTTCCCTCCTTGAACCGGTTGACCCCTGCTTGGAAGTATTGCACGGCGAAGGAGAAAGGTAACTTGTATCATGGAATCTTAGTCCCATATGTCAATGTAAACCAGCCAATGTAGAAATGTTGATGTTCTACAAACTCTGCCTCACCATCTATGAGCATGGGAAATTGATCAGGGATCCTCCACTCTGCCCTAAATACGTCGCACATTCACTTGTACCACATTTCTAGGCACAACTTGTGAGCGACCGTCATGGTTTCATAAGTTTATTTCTCAAACCTTTTTGTGGATAAGAGATTGTCTTTTGGATACTCCCAAATGAACTTCTTTGGCCCATTGGGCACTCCAATCTTTGAGAAGACGATGGTGAGGAGAATTTTGCCAAATAGTATCTTTTCTCCTTCTTGTGCGTTGCTTATGATCTCATCCACAATAAACGCAGACAAGTTATAGATGGTCCCTTCTGAGATCTTCTGGCATACGTTCAACCATGCCTTGTTTACTTCTGTCCATATTTCTTGATCATTGAACTTGGTGACTAAGCACGTGGCCATCCTCATAACAGGGTTAGCGATTTATGTGATGTCAAAGTAACGTGAACCCTTTTTATAGTCATAAGCCTTCACAGTTTCCTTGATGGCCTCCTTATCATCCAAGTCATCGTCTATGAATTATCCTTCACAATTCAGGCTAATGAAGTTAGATATAAGTTGAGGGGTTATGCACATCTTATGGCCTATAAAATAGAAGTGGTCTTCATGTACGCATGACATCAACCACTGATATAGCCGCTCGGGCTTTCCAAAATAAGACAACTCATATAGTTGCAACAGCCCTACCTTCTCCAGCTTTACCTTCACTTCGTCGCTATATATTGGCATTCCGTCTGGTGTCCTCTTATTAGTTGGAAGAACTAGTTCCAACGCCATTTCTATCTCAGTAGTGGTTGTGCGATGGTTGTAATCTCTCATGGCAATTTGTATCAAGTGTGACACCCACTCCTTTCCCAACAATACTCCATCTCGGTACTGCATTTTTGTATACCATTCTTCATTGGAGCTAACGACGGAAGCTGTTTGTTTTCCTCTTCCCCTGCCCTTCTATTTCTTTGGTGAGATGGTCAACTTCTTTGGTACCATGGTTTATTGTTAGGCTATAACCTAAATCCCTCCTTCTTGCTCTGATCTACTACTCTGCTCAACTCTAAGGCTCCACTCAGTGAATAATCCTCCTTCTTTTGTGCCCTAGCTGCCAAACCCTAACTAGGAACAACTTCTTCCATAAGACATTGTATTCTAAAAAGAACTCTCCCCACGCCTATGTACTCCTTCCACTCCAATTTTCAAATCAACCCTAGTCACTGTTAGGAAATATAATTAGTTAGTGCTCCACATTTATATTTATAAGTTTGGGTGATTATTATATTGGGTGAGTTGTTGAAACAACTCACGTATTGTATTAGTTAAGTTGTTTGTGGAGGGAGCTATTATAGGGAGAGTTGTTAGAGCAACCTCCTTGAGTATATGAGCAACTTATTCTTTATAATTGTAATGTGCAGTATTGAAATGTGAGACCCGTAATACATTGAAATATATTGAGAAAAATGATTGTTGTTCTGTAAAATCTGAGAGCTGCTCTTCATTTGGCATCAGAGCAAGGTCGATTCTCTTCCTGTAATCTTTTCAAACATTTATGGAAGGAGGAAAGTGACTAGTTTGAATCATTCCAAGGTATACAGAAAAGGTGTTATTATCGTATACAACCTTGGAGTGCAGATAACGGCTTTAGGACAGAGGAATCTATCAGAGTTTCATGGTTATTGTTTGATAAGCATCATATATAGTGCCTGATGATGCACTATCAATATCATTACATACATCCTAATAATTTGCTACTGTATGCGCCTGAGTACTAACACTCATATTGATGTTGACATGGTTTATTTCTGCCACGTGATCTGTGCATGCAGCTGTTCAAAATTTATCCTACAGTCTTTGCGTCAATCGATTTAAGCATCCTGCTGTCTTTTTCATTATTGAGGATATGGATCTAATCGGGTTTATCACCTAATTTACTTTGATCTGCGAAAGGATAAATTGTGCTTAGTTTGGAGTCCTCCTGCCTGACTTGGACTCATCAGTGTCATCTCTTTTGCGTATATCCTCCAACACAGCTCGCCACATCTGCCTAGTCACGACCCTTGATTTCTGCCCATAATTTCAACCTGCTCGTCGAAGGATTGTTGACCAGATTATGCGCTGTCCATGTCTTTGTCAGTCTTATCCAAGCCACATCAACACACATTAGGGTTAAAACGTTAAATTCTCAACCTCATTATCGGGTATGCAAAGTATAGACTACATCTATTTTATTATTGACTCTGGAAACAATATAACTATCAGATCCGTTTTTTTTAAATTGTCATCGACAGCGAAAAAAATAGACGGAGAAAAGTTGAAGATAAACTTGTTCTTATTATTTCACGGGGTGGCCGGATCGATCAACTTAATCCTACTTTTTTCGATGAGATGAATGACTAATAAGCGTTTCAGGTTTGAGAAATCGGTGGACTGGGAAGAGCAGGCATAGTTATGCATTAAAGAAATGTATTTTAATCGAGATGAATTTTTATTTGACAACCTGCTCGCATTGATCCTATATATCCACATTATTCACGAGTGTGAGTCAGTTTTGTCTTTACCTTATCAAGAGTCAATTACCTTTCAGGCCGTATCTATAATATTTTCACGAGTCCATTCTTTTTTGCTTATCGTGTCTTAATGTGTTTTGGCAACCCATTCATATTTTCCATATATTAAGTTGAATTCCATAGTCAAGTTGTTTTTTGTGTCAAAATAGTTGAAACAAATTATTAGGTCAAATATGTATTTAGTCAAGTTGTGTTGTCGAAGTTAAGAGTCAAATTGTTAAAAGAGTCGAAACATTTTTGGTATTATCTTAGCCAATGTGATTTTAATTTAAAACGTAATTTCAATTTATTACTTTTTAAATTTCTAGTCATTGTCATTCAAATAGGTTATTTAGGACATTCGTAAAGAGTCAATCAGATTTTTGTCTCATTTCAAGTCTAGTCATGTCATTGTAAATAGTTCAAAGAGTCGTAAAATTGTAAAAAAAAAAAATTGCCTGCATTTCAACTGGACGCACTATCGGTGGAATCCGACGTCCTTTCATATGCATTTGAGCTCCATGATCAAATCCAGTTGAGCTAGCAGCATAAAAACTGGAGGATGGAGGAAAACGGAGGTTGGAGGTCATTCAGCGACCTCTCGTCAGTTGCCAACGACGAGGCCGCATATCAGCTTTGGTGACATGTGTGTGTGCAGTTTGATTTTAGTGCTTCCAGTGTGGTGTGCCTCAATTTGCTGTGATCCTGTTTTCAATAAGTGGAAATTTCACATTGAGGGGGGGAACATGATTCCAATGTTCCATTTCCAGTATGTCAGCTTTTTCTATGTATGAACAATAGATGTCAGCAGAATTTCCTATGTTATTCCCTACAGTGAGATGTGATGAGGGCTGAGAATAGTACTTTGCATATCATGATGTGGTTGTAGCTAAACCACTTGAAAACCTTCATTTGTGGTTTGTGGTAAACCAATAGCAAAACCACCATTCTTGGTTGTTAGTAATCCATTTGCAAAAACATCACTTTGTGGTTTGTGGTAAACCAATTGCAAAACCACCATTCTCAGTTTGTGGTCAACCGTTTGCAAAACCATCCCTAAGGTTTGTGATCATCCTGTGAAAATCACCAGATCATGAGCAGGTGCAAGTACAAAGGCAGGTTTTCCCCATGTTCGCACTAAGGGGGGGAATGTTAGGAAAAATAATTAGTTAGTGCTCCACATTTATATTTATAAGTTTGGGTGATTATTATATTGGGTGAGTTGTTGAAACAACTCACGTATTGTATTAGTTAAGTTGTTTGTGGAGGGAGCTATTATAGGGAGAGTTGTTAGAGCAACCTCCTTGAGTATAAGAGCAACTTATTCTTTATAATTGTAATGTGCAGTATTGAAATGTGAGACCCATAATACATTGAAATATATTGAGAAAAATTATTGTTGTTCTGTAAAATTTGAGAGCTGCTCTTCAGTCACGCACTTAGATCTTTATGATTCTTCTTCCTTCGCACAAATTTCTCTAGATGCCCTAGTTCACAAGAGCTCTTTCACTTCGTAAAAGCAAGGTAAATAATAATGTGCCTGACTTCATACTTATAGTTTTTGCTCCTCTCCAACAATAAATGATATACCACCTATCGACATACTTAGCATTAAATACATATTTTTCCACTAAAGCCAATTTTAAGCGCCCTTATCCACGTGCCCAATTCTGTAAAAAAAACCTTCTACAACCTTCTGGCACACAAAAATCCAATCTAACTGAAGACTCTTATGCGCACATCTGCAGTGCCTAAGGCACTTCTTTTTTCCTTTACATGATTTTTTCCCTTGCTTACCTCATGTTGTTCCTGCGCTCTTCATTCTTTGTACATGGTATTTGTTACAGCCTTCTTGACACCACAATTTATTATCCACCATTTCCCCACATGCTTTCTCAATCTTACGCACTTTCTTCTACTGGGCCTCTCAACTTTTACTACTGGCTTATAATTTACTTTGCACTTCTCCACCCACACTAAAATAGATGTGTGATCCTCTACGCATACACAACCTTAGAAAATAATGTGGTTACCGGCGCACTAGGCACAAAATAGAAAGAAAGGAACAAGCAATGAGAAAGGGAAACATGAGATAAGAAAAAGCATAAAGGGAAATCCTAAACTAACTGGCAATACTGCCTTATTTATAAACACCAAGAATAATTATTTATAGTAGGGCTTCAACTTACTCCCATTGAAATGGCTAGGTAACTTTGTTCCATCCAACGTTTGCAACTAACATGTGCTTGAACCAAGGATGTACAAGATGATGTAAGGGCCCAACCAATGGACTTTCAACTTCCCAAGATGGTGCAGGTACTTGGAATCATATAATAGAACCATCTACCCAACCTCAAATTGCTTGTTCTTAATAGGACGACCATGTCAGGCCTTTTGTCTTGCCTTTTTTGTCTTCTGACTCCATCTAGCAAGTGATCACCTTTCATCTAACTACATCAACTTATCAATCCTCTCTTCTAGCACTTGTTCATCATCCAATCCTCATGTGTGTGCTATACATAATGATGGTAACATGAATTCAACTGGAAAAACAACTTCCGCACCAAATACCAATTGAAACAGTGTTGCCTTGTTTAACCTCTTGTAGGTTGTTCTGTATGCCCATAGAATGGATGATACTTTTTCATCCCAATATTGTCTTCCAACGTCATAGATCTTAGTCAATGTGTTACTTAGTATTTTTTGAAATGCCTCAGCAGTTCCATTTTCTTGTGGATGATAGGGGGTAGTCTTGTGATGGGCCACCATAAATTCTGCTAGTAGCATCCTGACTGTTTCATTGAGAAAATGTGTACCCCTATCACTAGTTAAGATCAAAGGACATCCATACCTACTAATTATGTTCTCCCATATAAATCTGGCAGTTTTCGATGCAGTGAAATCCTTTATAGGAACTGCCTCTACCCATCTTGTCAGGTAATCAGTGTAAGTAATGATATACCGCGAACTAGTCCTTCGTGCGACTGGTGAAATTGGACCTACAAAGTTAATTGCCCATTTTTCAAATGGTTCAGTGCTGGCTATTGGTTGCAAGGGAATTTCATCTCTCTTTCCAGGTTTTCCAAGGCACTGACAATGATCATAGGCCTTGCAAAACTCAATACAATCCTGGTAGATGGTTTCCCACCAAATCCTTGTCATTAGAATCTTCTATGTGGTTGCATTTCCTGCATATTGTCCTCATGCAATCCCATCATGCACTTCATAATTGCCACGTGCTCATGTTCCAATAGGCATCGGTGTAGAACCTCATCACGTCTTAACTTATATAGATCTCCACTAATCAACATGTAGGGTGTGGTGCGTATTGCTAACTACTTCCTCTCAAGAGCCTTCATTCCGTTTGGCGCCAGACCAATTTTTAAGAATACTGCGTTATCTTCCAAGTCTAAGGGCATGTGCCGCAACCTAAACATTTACGCGTCCAACATGGTATCCTCAATGCTTTGCGCATCCTCCCTTGAGTCAATCCTTGATAAATTGTTAGGTCCTGAATTACTTTTTTCGTGTTTTACAACCACTGAGAACTCAAACTCTTGGAATAATAGGACCCAACGACATATCCGTCCTCATAAAATGTGATTATTCACCAAGAATTTCAACACCATGTGGTCTTTATAGAATATAAAGGGTGTTGCTAACAAGTATTGTTTGAACTTATGCAGCATTGACAGTGCCTCGCGCTTAGTAGTGGTATAATTCTGTTCCACTGGTGTCAAATTCTTGCTTGCAAAACACAAGGGGCAATCAACAATCCCCTCACTAGGTTGTGCTAGTAATGCTCCCATGGTTGTTCTTGAGGCATCAACATGTACATAGAAAGTCTTATCCAAGGAAGGGAAACATAGCATGAGCGCAATGACAAGTTTATCCTTCAAAGTGTCAAATGCCTTCCGGTACACCTCTCCCCAATGAAAGGCCAGGGTTCATTTTAAGAGACCTCTTAGAAATCAGAGGTGGAAAATACCTGGCGAATATCCCTGGAACCGGTTTTGCGGGAAGGTGAATTTTTTGGGGGTTGTATGAAAAAATTTCGCCTGATTTTCAAGTGGTGTGACAGAAGGCTGTAGATGCGCGACAGGAGATTTGCTGTCACACGTCAAAAAAATTCATTGACACGCGTCAATAGACCTCATTGATGCACGTCAACAACCTTGTTGATACGTGCCAAAGAGGTTTGTTGATGCGCGTCAATGAGGGTGTTGTCCGACGTGTGACAACAAATCTTCTGTCGCGCATCTGCAGCCTCCGCCCTTTGCTTGCGCATCGAAAAAATCTTCATGTCACGCTTTAAAAAACTCTTTATTGTGCGTCTGCTATGTGTTAATATCTGTAGTACCTCCTTGTCACGCATCAAATATTCGTTAGTGTCGTGTGTCAAAAAATAACCCCATTGTCGCGCGTCTGCAAACCCTCCTTGTCGTGCATCAATAACTTACCCCCGTGTCACGCATTTGCAATATGGGATATATTATATTGTTGACAAAATGTGAAGTAGAAGTGTTATACCTGGTGAATAATCTAGGATTATATAGGGGATATTTTTCAAGGGTAGGCGAAGCCGACCCCTAAAAAATATTAAATTGTAATTTTTAGGCGAACAAGTCACTGACCTGCGCCAAAAAATTCGCCTTTTCAAAATTTTCAAAAATGGAATATTTTCCATATTATGAATATTCGCCACTAAAATTTTCCTTGTGAAAGGCACTCTTATGCTTTAGTAATTCCTTCAAGGGCACAAAAATCTTGGAATACCCTTTGATGAATTTCCTATAGTACCATGTATGTCCAAGGAATCTGCACACTGTGCTTTGACTAGTAGGCTCCCCCAATCCCACAATAACTACAACCTTGGCATGATCCACTAGTAGGGCTTCCTTACATATAATATGTCCCAACAGGGTTCCAAATGGATTAGAAAAGACACATTTCTTAATGTTCAGGGATATCCTCAACTGTTGACATCTCTCAAACATCAGTCTCAAATTGTCACAACGGTCTTTCACCAGCCCATACACTGTCTAGTCATCCAAGTAGACTTGAAGAAACATATGGATGAAATCCTGAAATGCTTTTACCATAATGTGAGAGAGCACAACAGGCACATTATTTTATCCAAAAGGCATCACCTTATAGGTAAAGCTTCCCCATTCAATAGTGAAAGTTGTCTTTCTCTGGTCTTCCTTTACAATCCTGACTTGGTGATACCTTGAGAACCCATCTGTAAAAGATTAGACCTTGCGCCCGGATACTTCCTCTAGAATTTCTTTAGTAAAGGGGGTTGGGAAACGATTGATGACACATACTGCATTTAGGTCCCTGTAGTCCACATAGATCATTATTCTTCCATCCTTCTTGATACTGATGACCATTGGGCTTATCCATTCTGATTCCTCCATAACCTCAATGAAACCATATGCTATCATCTTGTCTATTTCTTCCTTGACCCGTACACATAAATTCAGATTCATCTGATAAGACCTCTTTTGAATCGGCCGCGCACCTTCCTTCAATTCATTTCTCATCTCCCCCAAGGAATGGTGGACACCTTTGAGTTCATGGTACCCGTAAGGGAACAAATCCTGGAACTCGCGTAACAGCTCATTCACATTTAAAACTTCTTTTTCTGCCCAATAGTCCCCAATGATAGCCTCCTTAGGTTCTGTCTCTGTCCCAATGTTAACCTTCTTTGTTTTCAAGGGCTCATGGTAGGCGTGTGCTTTCTCATCAATGATATCTATGAATTTGTGCGTACCTTCAGAATGGTTAACATCCAAACTTTCCATTTCCTCACCATATACTACATAGACCATTTTTCCTTTTAACTTTTTCATGCATGCACAATCAAGTTGTACTTTCTCTGATTCCTCTTCATCAAAACTTGTATCTAAATCGGGTTCTCCTAGTAGCTCTTGTATTCTATCTTCCTCCATAACACTATCTCCCATTGTAAGGTGCTTGACTACTTGTAACGCCTTATCCACTAATGGCTTTGTACTCCTATACTTGGAATCTTGAATGAGATCATCCACCAACTCTTACCAATTACCTGTTTGATGGTGCATCTCCGAATGAATGTATCATGCGTGCACATAGCCTTGTAAGGTGGAATATAACTTATGCACCCATAACGAAGGTGGTAATGCTTTTGCACTTCCCATCCAGCCCTTTTCACATGCTTGGACATGAAATGAGGTGGTCTCTTTACCACGATAGTATTAGATGATAGTGGGCGTGTTGTTTCTGGAGAACCTTACAGAAAATGTGATTATTACCTCACGCCATTCTAGGAGGCTCTCTTGATGTGTATCCCACTAGCACACTGCAGTTTAGAGCAGGTTATAACTGAGCATTCCCCTTCTCTCGTCTTCATTCTTCCATCGAGCCTCCATTTCTCGCAAGAAAAATTTATGGTATGCTCCTTTAGAGTAACTCAACAACTTCTTACCTCCCAGGTGCTTGACTAAGCATGTCTTCATTACCCTTGTTATAGATCCTTTCAAATGTCACCCAATCAACTCATAAGTCCCATGCACCCAATTGTCACATGCCATGCAAGTGGTATCACTCAAGGACTGAGCCTCTTCAAACTAGATAACGCTCTTCGTGGGATGAATTATCTCAGGATCTCTCATGGAGCACACATATATTCTATCGAGGACTCCTCTCTTAAGGGCTCAATATAGGGCATTGATTTCCCATCTATTAAAGGGATAATAACCCTTTCTTCCTTATTCTCGAAACTGATATATCCCTTGTTAAATTGTAGGTTGGCGTTGTTCTTATAACACCAATGGCGCCCAAGTAATGTTGGGAAATTATCCACCTCGGCGAGTGCTAAGAATTCAAAGTCCCCAGTGAACTTGGCCCCTTGAATAGTGATAACCACATCTTTCAAGACTCCAATAGGCATTGCCTTTGTCTTGTTTGCCATATACAAAACATTCAAAGATGGATGTAATGCGGGCCTTCCCATTTGATGCTAGACATCCAAGTTAAGAACATTGACCTCTGCTCTCATGTCAATGAGGATATCACTCAGAAGCCAGCCATAAAAAACTACATTCAAAGTAATCTCCTTATCATATTCAAGGCTGTGAGGAGGAAGGTTTACATGCAAAACCTTCCTTCCGCGCTCTACTCCAGTGTGTGGTACCTTCTCCAGAAGCCATTCTCATAGCAAGAGAATAATATTCTCTTGCCTTAACATCCTATATACTTCCTTGACTTCATCCAGTTCCTCCTTCAGAGCCTCGACATTCTTCCTTCACTCCAACTACTTTGATTGCTCCTTTAGACATTGGATCTCCCCTTGTAAACTCCAAATTACATCCATAGTCTCTTGATACACTTCCTTCTGATGAGTAGGGTCTGGATATTTCTCATATACCACTTTTTCCCTAACAACCAGTTTCTATCTTGGCATCTCCCTTATGCACACAACCTCTTCTCACATTGTTACTAGTATAGGTTCTAATCTTGACTCACACGCCACTCTTGGCATCCAATGTGGGTTGACCTTCTTTATAATCACCATCCCAGTGCCTTTGTCTTTCTGGTGTTGTTGGCTCATGTGCTTAAACAACTCGGTGCACTCCTCGTACTTATGTTTTTTTCCGCACCATGAGCACTACAATAGGTCAGGACACTCACACTTATAATTCTATGTAGACCCACAATTATAACAGGTTCCTCACAGTAACTCACTTCTTCCTTTGTCGCAGTTACTACAACCAAGAAATCCTCCATGGAAGCCTCTTCCTCGCTATCCTCCATCTACGATCATCATCCTTGGAACTGCTTGCAAGGATAATATGGTACACACTAAGATTAATAACATCATGAATCTGTTCAATTAGCCTACAATCCTTGGTATCATGGGTTGTAGAGGTACATATCTTGCAATAGAAAGAAACATTCTTATGGATTACACACTATAGTAGAGGACATCTATTTGCATCATGATCCCCATGGAAAATCTCACATTCTATCATCATTGTGCGTACCTTATTTTGAGGGAAACTATCCTTTCCATGACCTTCTACTTCACAGTCTGTACACCAAAGCCCACTATGAACCTCATGCACTGATTTTGCAGAAAACTTCTCCAATTGTTTGGCCATTGCAGCAATTCAAGCCTCTAAAAAGGGTTAACACCAGTATCAACGCTCCCAACAGCCTCAACACGTAGGGTAGCTTCCAAGGCCTCATGCGTAGGCTTGTGAAAGTCTTGTGTGACAGTGCCCTTCTAAACAATGTTATCAATCCTCCAACAAACCATTGAGCATGTTGAGAAGGGTGAATGTCATAGGATAGTTTTGACAAGAGAGTCTTGAATCGTGCGTCATAATCTCACACACTCTCTACCATTCCTTGCTGGATCTCCTTCAGGGTGCTGATGCTCTTCTGTTCAAATTCAAGGATATGGAATTCTGCTAGGAAGGTGTTCTTTAATGCAGTTTAGTCTACCACCATTTGATGGGGGTTATACTTTTGATACCAACTACGCATGCGCCCTTGCAACATTGTTGCAAACTGACTTGCTTTTCACTCTGGGGTAGTGATCCCTTTTGTGTGCCATAGTAATTCACACTTTTGGACATGCTCTAAAACATCCTCAATACCCATGTAGTCTAGTAAGTGCAAAGACATATCTAAAAATACTTGTGGAGGTGGCTGAGGCCCTTGTCCTCTTGATCTAGAGCCTTGGTTCCCTCCGGTGTTTCCTCCTCTACCAGATCCACTGGATCCACCAGGTCTTGTTCCTCTTGACCCACCAGATCCTCTAGATCCACTAGGTCCACTAGGTCCTCCAGATCCTATACCACCAGATCCACCTCATGTAGCCGAAAAATGACCTGAAGTGGTCATGCCTAGTGTCCCCAATGTCCCACTAAACTACGCACCGATAATTTGTGATATTTTCCCACTTCCCGTTGTGTGTGTCGCACCACTTCCTGACGCGATACCCAAACCTTGTGTATTTACAACTTATCTAAAAATTCCTCCAAATACGAGAATGGTTTGCACGGCCATGGATGTCCCAAACAAGAAATTATATCTCCGAGGCGTAGATCAGTTACTTCCACTGATACCAATTGAATTAGCAATTCTTCCTCCTTGATATGGAAAACCATGCGCCAGGGGTTGGTCACCAGGTGGGTTCAAATGCACGTCGATGGCTTTCCTTTCTCCATACAAGGAACTCTCATCAGAAGCTGAAGGGGCTTCTCTCCTGCGCTTGCCAAGATGGGGTAGCACAGACCCTTCAGGTTCCACATCCTTTGTATGAAACTCAACTCCTTCCCATAATTTATATCTCCATAGTTCCATCACACATGCAACCTCTCGTTGTCTAGCCATCTCCCTTTCATGAGCTTCACTATACTTGAGTCATCTCTCTTCCCTTTCCTTTTTCAGCCGCAATATCTGCCATCTTCCTCCACCCTAGCTTCCTCTCCCAACGCTTAGAGAAGCTTAGCTGACCATAGGGAATGCCTCTAAACTTAGGGTAATGATCAAGATATTCATAACCAAGGGGATAACACGTAAAAATGATCCTCTGGGATCCCTCAGGAACTCAAACTTAACAACCTCTGGGCAAGAATACATAGAAATGGCGTATGCTAAAGTATAACTAGTCAGAACTCCTTTCCACCAGTGATCAACAACATGCGTCCAAGTCAGATCTACATCCTGCAGCATTTGATAATCATCTTGGGTTCATATACGCAATCTATAGTATCGGCTCGATCTAGATGCATATGCTGAAATCCATTCATATAGTTCTACTCGAAAACAACAGAAGAACATCTCGTACAACTCATTGTGCAAGTTCTCTTCTACCCATCTATGTGCATCAAACTCAGGTCCAGTGCTATATCTTTGAGAAAACTCATCCTTCCTGCTCTTGAAACATGCTTCAAAACTTTCCAAAGTCAGACGTTCTATCATCACGCATCACAGGGACCAAGATGTATGCCGTTTCTCACAACAACTTCGAAAAGAGGTCCCAGAAATAGAACCAAGATGTAGTCATTTTTTACCCCTAGAACAACAGTCTAATCCCATATGCACCGACCTATCACCCAACGGGCACTAGGCGATCACCCAAGGCATGCACGGGTGCTGAGCCCTTCCTTTCTATGAGTCTTGTGAGAATACATCCTTAATGATAGATTTAGATGTAGGAAAGAAAATAATCATGCGTTCATTCTAAGAGATTAGGATAAGTTATCATATCAATGCATCCATTCAGATAATAAAAGAGAAGTATAAAATAGAATACATAACTGATTCATAACACAAAGGAAATGCAGTAGGGTTTATGCTCATGAACAACATATATCCTTTAAAACAAAACCTTATATTCATGTTAACAAGATCAATAACCACATTACATTCATTAAGGCCATAACAAACCAATATAACAATGCAGATCAGAGTCATGCATCAGGACCCTAAGCTATGCTTTCCATATTACAAAATTGGTTACAGACCCATCCCTCTAAATATATCATCACTCCTATAGTTCTCCTAATCCCAACCCAAAGGATCCTTCATTATTCATGCAGAGCTTCACCTATCTAGTGCTTTATGATGTTTCTCTTTGTGTGTGTCCCCTTTCTTCTACCTGAGCATCTCTATATATAGCTTTAGTCTCCACTGCCATGCCTTCCTGTGATAAAAGATTGGTTGCCAAGTGTCCATGTGGTCCTCTAATGGAGCATGCTTCCTTTGATCCGAGCTCTCCACTCTTTGCAATGATGTCTTTCTGGATCCTTCCATCACATGCATGGAATATTTTTCTTGACTATACAGCTGCCAAGCTGGCACCTTATCCACTCCGCATGTTAGAAGGGTCACACTTTTCTCGTGTGCTGCTTGGAACATTGAATATGGATAAGTCCCAAAACTTGTCTTGTCTTGCGAGCGCACGCCGTGTGTTCCTGCTAAACCCTGCTAGAACCCTACCCTGCATGCCTTCAACCCATGTGCCCTTCTTCAAATAGGCCCTGCACACCCACGCACCTGCTTGTACTTATCCAATATTCTGGGGCCCAACAAATCTTGATTTAGATCAAATGAAAACTATATAAGGTTGATACATAAGTAGAAACAAGGGGGTGGCTCCTATATGATTTTCTCTATTGTTTTGTAAAATTTTCATAGTTCTATTGAAATATTCTCCTAAGGATATAATGAACCAAGAAAGTCAATGATACCATGATACAACCATAACCCTTACCTTACTAGGATGTTTTAACAATTTGATTCTTTGAAGTAATTTGTAAGTTATCGACCATGGAGGTTACGATACCTTTCCCCTCGGAGTCGAAAGAAAATATGTTAAGAACACCTTGGTTGAACCGTAAGGTCTCAAGAGGGGAAACCATTGTTAAGGAATATTGTTAGTGGTTCTAAGCTCTCATGTAGTAGAGATGTTTTATCTACCCTAGTTTTGTCCCGTAGAAGGTTTGTAGGTGTTGCAATTGGAGTTAACTTATTGAAATACCTCCTAAGAGGTTTTCGTGTGGACAATTTATATTCAATTTATGCAATCAAAATTGTGTTCTTATAATATGTTGATTTTAGGAGTAACGTTAAACTTGGAGTTTGCATCTAACTTAAGTTAAGCCTTCTTATGTCATTAAAGATAAAAATAGAATTGCTCCATGTGAGAACATGCATTCAAGAAAACATGAATTCTTATCCGGAAAATGAATTTTATGTGGCTCTTGTAAGTGTTAAAATGAATCTAACCAATTATTGAAATATGAAATTCAATTGAAAAAAGGAAATAAACGAAGTGTACTCTAGTGAGTATCGGTTTAAACAAAAAGGTAAACTTGAAATTTATCCCTCTTTAACTTAAGATTTTCCCTCTTAACTTCATGTTAATTCCTCCCTATGTATTGAACGTAAAAAAATGTCATGCCACATGCTTTTCGAGAACATGAATCCTTAGCTTGAGAATGACTGTTATAACACTCACATGTGGTTAAAATGATTCTAACTAATGGTTGAATTATGCAAATTAACTGCAGTAGATAATGAAACCAAATAAGGTGTACTCCTTGTAAGATAAGTTTTAAATGAAATTAATAATACATACATTTTGTGAACGAGAACATATGTATTCATATGTTAATTGATCTTTTAAATAATTGTTGTAAAATAAAGGAATTTAATTATAATAAAGATGTAAACCATGAAAGAGGTGTATATTGTGGAACATGTCCATCTTCTAGTTCTTGTGTGTGGTTATATCATTGTATCATGTTTGTTCATTTGAGAAATTGTGGCATTAATGTTCATCTTGTGTTATCATGTTGCATGTATGTTCATCATGTTGGGATGAGATTGTATCATTGTTATTAGAGGAATAAGGTGTTGCTAGTAAAGGGAGGAATGAGGAGTATTGTGGGTTTTACTTTGGAGGAACCAAAGGAATTCATGGGTAGTCTTAGTGGAAGGATAAACACATATAAGAATGGAGGGATATGGGGTCTGTCAAAGTTAATGTCATGTGTTTCATCTTGTAGGAATCGAAGGCTAGCTAGGATTCCTTAGTGGAGCGATAAATGATATTTGTAATGATGATATATCCCCATTACAAGGCTCGTAGATAGGCTTGGTAGTGTGATTTGTCTCTACATGTGGTGCCAATAAATTTCCCTTCCTATTGTATGCATGTGTTCATATTTGTGTAAACGTCTCATGTGATGCTGAGTTATTTTAAGTGAGCCCAAGTAGTGTTGTAAAACAAGAAAATAAATAAATAAATCCTAGTTTATTTTTTATTGTGTTTTGGTCCTACATGTGTGGGCATTATAATAGTGATAAGAGTTGATGCAACAATATAAGTTCTCTTATAAGCCGTGGCATAGATATGTTCACTTTCTACATGAAGAGGAAGTGGGAAACTCAAGATAAAATCAATGTTGAAACATATATGTGCATTTGATTGAATCACTACAAAGAGATATAGTGATAGGAGGATTGTATCCATTCACGAGGATAAGAAAGTAAACATCTTGGGTGTTGAGGGTGAACTCAACATGTGTATTTGAGTGGTACACTTTTGGCACTATTATACAAGAGTTCTCATGTACTCTTATATGGCCTTAGATTCAACCTCTCCATTCGTAGAGCAAAAAACAAGAAAGAGAAACCATGGTGAACCCAATAGTTGACCCAACCATAACAAGGGAGATACGATCAAAATGGAATTTAGAGGTATTGTACAAAATATACATTCATAAGTGATTACTTGTTGACACTTGGTTAGATACTTGAACACACATATTGCTTGCATTTGTTCAATGTAATCATTGTAATAGAAATATTTATTCCTCATTCATAAAAAACAATACAAAGTCACATGTTCAACTTGCATATGTAATTGTATCTAGTATTACTAAAACATATGAACTATAATGTATATGAAATATAAAGGTTTTTATTACTAGAAATAAGGAAACAACAAGATGGAATTTTTTTTCCAAATAAGACAAATATTGGTGGAATAAGATTTTGCAATGGGGAATGATGAAGGAAAGAGTTATTTGTATATGTAACTCTTCACATTCACATTGATTGTTGTGAAATTAAATTACTATTACTACACACTAACCAACAAATAGACATGGAGACAAATAATACTGCTAGGGTAGTAGTTAAACTGATTCTTGAAGGCTATTAATCTGTGGTTGATAAGCTCGTTAGGGTAGTGTGACGTCCCCTTCCCAATTGTAGCCCTTGCTTTGAATTCTTTAAAAATACGTTTCTTTCATTTCCCTTCATAAATGACAAACGAATTCAAACACTTAAATTTTTTTATCTGGAAACTTTTCACTTTTACTTCTAAAATGGGTTAGAATCCCTTCGAAGGGTTCCATTTCTGAGTCACTGATCCCATTACTACTCCATGTCAAACATGTTTAACTATAAATGAGTATTAAATGATTATATAAATGATCAAAATTTAACTAAGAAGATTTATAGGATGTTATATGTACTATCGTCTTTATATGAAGTTAGACTACAACAATTATCTTAAATACATTTATATGAAATATGTCGAGAGATAACAATCTCAAGGCCCTTATCTTTGACTTTTAGCATACCAAAATTATTAATAACTTTATTACTTTCTTAAAAAAATCATTAAATGGTATCAATCTAGCTGCACTAATGTGTAAGGATTGAAAAAATATTTCTCAAGGAAACAATGGGCTTCAAAATTCAGTGTATAATCAAGACATTATGATTTTTCAGTTGACTACTCCAAGGAAAAAGGAAAAAAAATTCTTAGCGAATGTCATATAGACATAAAATCTAAGGTCAAAATTACAGATGAATACATCCACGGACATTACGACCCATCATCACCTTCTTTAAATACAATTGTAGAATGTCTATTTACTTTAAAAATAATGTATTAGTATTTACAAATGAAATTGAGATCATGCCTTAAACAAATTTAGAAGAATAGATACCTCTTAATGCTTGAGGCTAACCCAACCTTATTCATGCCCAACAAAAATAAAATAAAAAAACAATTTAAAAAAACACGAAAAGTTGTAGTAATAGCTCTTATGTACAAATGAGAGTATTCGTCAATGCAATGCTTCTGAGTGGGTATAAAATTCCCATTCGCTCCACTAGAAAATTGTTAATAAATCAAGGGACATTTATGGGCAAAGTTTCCGCTTTTAATGGACAATTAGGGCACATTTGCCGAAAAAGTGGGGTCACATAATAACTCTATGATTCAAGGCATTTAATAGTCAAGTTGTAGGCTGAAATAATTTTTTGTTTGAATAGAGCGAAAAGGCATATGGTTAAAGGCATTTAATAGTCCATTGTTGTAGGTAAATTAATTAGGTTGCCAAATATTAGTTAACCATTGCTTCCTCTCCATCGAAGTAGTAGTGGGGTCATTTAATCAAGCTTTGTTGAGGCCAAAGCTCGCTCAAATGGGTTAATGATAATGACTTTGAAAATGAGAGACACTTTTTAAAAGTAATTACTTGTGGGGGAGATGCAAAATGAGGAGAGTGGTAAGTGTTTTTTTTTTGTTATTACACATTGATTTGTGAATGTAATTTTTGATGAATAAGATCTTATAAAATGATACAAGATAATTCAATAAAAAAGTAGGTGGTATGAGACCCTGCCCCAAAGCCACCAACAAACTAGGTCAAGTCTAGGAAAAGTCAATTATAACAACATAAACACTGTGAAAATGAAATTAAGCTATTGTTGCAAAGAGTTGACCAAAAAAGGGCGGATCATGGTCATTAGGCTAGCCAGATCTAGGAAGGTCCTTGCCACTATTAGACACCTCCTAGCCAGATCCAACGTGGCCCTCGTTTTCGTTGTCTTCCGCAGTGTCGCGAGTGGATGAGATGGCTAAAGCCATATGAGGAAACTTATTCGGTGGAGGTGGGAGGATCCACCTGTCATGAGTGCACAGCTTGGGGGCAGCCAATGAACCCCAACATAGCTGGTAAGATGGCAGCAAGGATCCCCAACCCTGGTGGCAAGCTGGAAGCGGAGGAGAGAAGCTCTGCCACGACGACTAACTGTGTGGGGACCATAATTTTGTATTAAGTTGGTTGTGATATTTTGCTTTTATTTCTATAGTGTCAAATATGTTATATTATTTTGATATTTGGTAACAATGGCTTAGGCTTTGGGTGTTTTCAAGAAAGCTTTACAACCTTGTTCTTATGTTGGTTGTTCCTTATATTCGTATTCTGGTTTGCACATATTTTTTCTTTTGGTGTTTAACAAAAATCACTAGTACAAGAGTTTAATGTAGTTCCACTTGCTTTAACAACTAGCAATCGTACGTGAAATGTATGATGTGAACACTGAAAGGGATGTAGAGAAGAAATGAACATGGATGAAGAGAAACAATGGGAGGAAAAGAGGGGTGAAGGTAAAGGTGTTCGAGGGTGGAGAAGTGTATGGGAAAGGAAAGAGGAATCAAGGAGGCAACTTTAGAATACACAGTCTAAGAAGTACATGATGTGGTTGTCATTTGTAAGAAGGGGGAAACTCATGTTCCGGAAGACGTACATGAAAATGTTGATGGAGACATGCCAAAAAACAGACCATAACAATATCTTCTTCTTGTTCAATTTCCATAATATTGCCTGCTTTAAGTTTTTCATAGTCGTCATTATCATGGTCACTTACAGCACATTACATGCATTTCCTGCATTAGATTACGTTTTTTTCTTTCTTAACCCACGTTAATAGAATTCATGCTCCTCTAAATCCATTGCTACTATTTCCTGTCGACATTTGATTCATCTGTTTTTTGTATCTTCCAATTAATGGCGTTTGATGTACCATCGTGCATCGCTTTTCCACTTTGCTATTTTTCAAATAGAATGGGAATCCAATTATGTAACATGTTTTTTGCATTGCATATTATGATATTTTAAAAGGGAAATCTTTATGCTCGCACCCTTCTATTTGACAATCTAGACAAGAAATTCCATTTTTCATGTTTGCAACAACTGCAACATTTTTGTAGCTTTTAAATTGTTAGCTGTGTATGGAGATCACCACCAGAATTACTTTATTCATTTCCTTTATTTTTCGCATTTGTGACAATCTTTGCATTTTCTTTGAGTTATAGACCATCAGTTTTTGAATCCCTCTTGGCAAATGATGTCTCTTTTACCCTTTCTTTTGATTCTGCTTATGACACCTCATGTTGTCTTATTTGTATAAATAATGTATCTACCTTTGTTTCTAAAACATGGATTTGGCTAACATCAATATCAACTGGATTTTCTTCCTTCCAAAACCTAGCAGATCTCCTTATCTTACATTCTGCAAGGTTCTTTGCCTCTTTACTGATGCATATTATCACATCCTTGACATTAAAACTGTTATAGGCTAACAATGACATATAATTCCTATAATGCTACTATGCTGGGTTCATAAAGTGTAGCATAAATTCAGCCTCCTGTGTTCTTAAAGGGCTACTTACAGAACTAAACTAACAACAGATTTACAACAACATCTAGTAGCAGCGATTCAAAAGAAATGTATACAAATAACAACAATACATGACGATTGCATACATTTGAATGAATTCACATTAATATGACTACAAGGTTATCATACACCTTAATTATAATATGTCCAGCAACATTGTCATCTTAGCCTATTTGCTGATCAACTATAAACACGATGCACCCCCGCAACCCTGTGCTGCCTAAACTATTACATGCTGAGCAGGTGCGAATCATTTACTGGACATGATTCTTACCTAGCTTTCTTATAATCATACCTTGAACAAATTTAAAACCAGAAGTGATGGCAAAGGCTACTAATTGCACTCCACCTTGTTTTGATTCCGCCTGCACGGGAACCATGCTCTCGAATGAAACACCGTATCCATCTTAACATGAAAGTGATTGAAGGAGAAGGCCGATTTTTGAAGAATCCAAACAACCTTAGCCACCTTTATGAATGTCTGGTAAAATTCTGAACTCGGATGCTTTCCATTGACGACCTGGCCCATGTGTTTGAAATTCCCAAAGAAAGCCTCTTCCATCTTTGGATGCACAATGCGTGCCACAATCTCTACTCTGTTTTAAGTTATACACAGACGGGATTAAGGTAGTAATCACATAGGCTCGGGAAAAAATCATTTTGCAGAAAATATCAAGTACATTTTACACGATCTTAAGAAATAAAAACGAGTAGGGTGAATTTATACCAAAATTTCAACCCATATAATAAATCAAACCAAAGTATTATATTCAACATTCGCACAAATGATTACAGGCCGCAATCTAGTAGCAGCGCCAAATGGGAAATGGTGGATGATCCATCTAGCCTAATACAAAAACCAACCAGCGACAATGAAGAACACTGTTTAGAAGTAAAAATAATTAACGAAATGAATCCAACCAAATCTACAAGAACATAACAGTAGCAGAGCAGACAATGACCAAGGAGGCCAAATGCCCTAAGGCGGATTCATGACAAGGAACCGCAAAGCTAGTGGCAGATGATGCAGGGCTGTGTACTGGAGCCCCGTTCCGAGGTGTTGGCGGTGAAGAGGATGAAGTCGGTGAGGGGAAGACCTGAAGGAGTTGGCGTGAGCGTTTGAGGACTCTATGACCTGGAAAATAAAATCTTGCGTATTTCAATACAAATAAATCTCCACTCACAATGCCATCTTCCAGATTGAAATATAAATGCGAATGTCTAGTGCGAGCTTTAAACTGGGCATATAAATTCAGAAAAAAAATCTATCAAAACTGTACCAGAAAAAATAAATTAATTTGGATAATTTTCATTAATTTTTTTTTAATCATGTGCCATCTTTCAGATGAAATCAATTGGTGTGAATATCCAATGCAGCTCTAGAAATTACATTAGCATTGGAATAAAAATCAAGGTGCCAAAAACTCAAGAAAAACTCTAGCATTAAGCAAAATAATAATAAGTAAAAATGTTGGTGAGGGAGGGAGACGAGTCAGTGTGAGGGTTTGAGGAGACGGTGCAAGCTCGGGCGAGGGAGTAGGGCTCGATGAGGATCACAAAGTTTTCTGGCCCAAAATAAATTCTTATCAAAGAACACACTAAGATCCCTCAACAAGAAAGCCAACACAATGGACCAAGAATGAAGACACATCGAAAGGAATGCACAAAGATGACATTTATAGCGATCAAGTATGTACAAACAAATCCAAAAAACCACATCCACCGATGAAAATCCTCTTTCATAATCAAATGTGTACTCCATCAACTTGCAAACACAACATAACCTCTACATGTCGAGATCCACCCAAGTTACTTGGCCTCCGCGATAGACCCGGCTACGAAGCGCATTGTAATGACATCCTTTCTTTCTTGCAAGAGTTGTTTTACTCTCTGCCACTAAACCACATCTAGTTGATTTCAATTTTTTTTAATCATGTGTCATCTTTAAGATGAAATCAATTGGTGTGAATATCCAATGCAGCTATAGAAATTACATTAGCATTGGAATAAAAATCAGGGTGCAAAAAAATCAAGAAAAACTCTAGCATTAAGTAGAATAATAATATATCAAAATGTTGGTGAGGGAGGGAGAACTGAAGGAGTCGGTGTGAGGGCTTGAGGAGACGGTGCGAGCTCGGGCGAGGGAGCAGGGCTTGACGAGGATCATGGAGTTTTCTGGCCCCACCAAAAAAATCTTACCAAAGAACTCACCAAGATCCCTCAACAAGAAATCCAACGCAATGGACCAATCATGAAGACACATTGAAGGGAATGCACAAAGATGACATTTATAGTAATCTGGTACGTATAAACATACCCAAAAAAACCACATCCACCGATGAAAATCCTCTTTCACAATCAAATGTGTACTCCATCAAATTGAAAACACAACATAACCTCTGCATGCCGAGATTTACACAAGTTACTTGGCCTCCACGATAGACCTGACTACAAAGCGCAATGTAATGATGTCCTTTCTTCCTTGCAAGCGTTGTTTTACTCTTTGCCACATAACCACATCTAGTTGTTTCCTTTGAAAACCTCATGATGTGGACAAAAACGTATTCTATGAAAAACCAAACAACAGGAAATCCAAATACATCATTAGCATTTTGCATAGTTGATGTTTGAAAATGGGGAAAAAATGGCAATCTTCACATTAAAAAATGACAGTTGATCTATCTTAAACCTGCCTGCAATGGCGCCCCTGAGTTTTCCCTTCAAACATAAGTTAACCCGTCGGTCTCTTTTGAGCAATATGGTTTTTCTTGGTAGCATTCACATAACCAAAAGGAAAAACTCCCCTGTAATCAAATGCCATGGAAACAAATTAATGTGAAATAGAGCAGAATACAACTTTCTCAAGTGTTGCAGGAGCCCAACCCACCATTCTAGCGCCATCACCAAATCTCACATCATGGAAGAAATAATTGCGCTTGGCATGTCGGAGGAAATCATAAGATACACTGCCAATCCACTGCCAACCCATCAATGGATCAAATGAAGTCTTGGTGATCGACGACTAGTTTTCCTCCTTCGAAAGCATAATCTGTGTGCACACTTCTGATTGACTGATTGTTCCCTCTATCTTCGAGATCTGAGAATTAAATGTGGCTCATCGTGGACCGCAAGATTTTTAACACATGTCCTTCGGTGATCCCATCCCTCTAATTTCTGATGGCTGTCAGAAACAACTGGGCCGATTCTAAATGAGAAACACCTTTTGGCGTAAAGATGTTATAAGAAATATTTGTTTCACTATGTTGGTCTTTCCTAACCAACAATAGGGGAGAGGACCTCATAATTGTGCATGTACCAAAATATGTACATTGGTTTTCACCATAGGTTGTTGAAAAAAGGACTAACAATTGTTCACTTTTTGATTAATGACACTTTTTAAGAGCCAATGAAAATGTGCCACATAGGGTGCTTGGCCATTGGTACCTCTTTCAAATGCTTTATGTATATTTTTTTCATTTTAAATCAATTCAAAAATTACTTTTCCCTCCAAAGAAACACGCGAAACGAAAATGCTGATGTGGCACGATGATACACTACACGGTGATATATTTTTTTTATGTAGATGAGACCCCTAAATATATCTACGTGCCCCTAAAGTTAGGGTACATGGTTATGGGGTCCTCTCCCCTACCATATTTTGTGGGATGTTTCTCATCTTTTTGGTACAGGCATTGAAAAACGTTGATAAATGTCTTATTCCAAATTTTAAAAATCATTAAACAAAGGATGTTGCTCGCATTGGTTACAGAGGATGCCATCTCAATCTAACCTTGTATGGAATATGCTTGATTATTTTTTTTAATAATCAAAATTATATTTAGTCGATAAGCTATTTAGTGTAAGAAAGACCCCCTCCCAGAGTGGTTGAATTTTTTTGACACCAAAATGTTATCGCCTCATTAGAAATGAAAAAAATGATGCCATAAATAGGAAAAGTGGTTAATATGAGATTTATAAGATATTTTCATCTTTGGTGGTGTAAAAATCTTGTATTCACGTATTGTCATTTGTTGCAGTTTTTAAAACCGCACTATATTTGTGTACTCAATGTTTGGTGATGTCTCCCCACCACTCTCTACAATGCCTATTCAGTGCATCTTGAAATTGCTTCGATGACTCTACAACCTATCATATTTAACTTTTGGCTTAACATTGCACCTATTTTTAGTGTAAGTGCTAGTATACACAACTGAGAAGGATACTTAAGTGTTTGGTTCATAATCAAATTACTCAAACGTAATAAAAAATCTATAATTGATCCATTCATCTCAACATGATTACACACACACACACACACACACACACACACACACACACACACACACACACACACACACACACAAAAAAAAAAAAAGGAGTTGTTCCTTGTTGGCAAAATAATTTTTCGTGTTGCAAATTATTGAGTTTTCACCAATGGTCACGGGGCTAAGCCCCTCCTTGTGTATGGGGATGATCCCATTATTGAATGTAAAGTAACCTAAAGCTATGTGATGTGGCCATTAGGGTAGCATATCACGTAGGAATACTCTGCTAAACTTATGAAAAATGATTATACAAGGTACAAGGGAGGAATTTGTAGTGCACGGAGAGGTAAATGCGGAGTTGGGGAAATAAGGAGAGTGAGGGTTATTGTTGTGAGTAGGCTTACAAAACTCACATACGGTCAACCAGAGTAGGTCCACATTCTAATTATAAGAACACAACAATGTAAAAAATTATAAGACATAACAAATCATAGATGCAAAATTCTATTGACTCGTTTATCAAATGCGCATACACCTTTCTTGGTTTTACAAGATTATTATGTATGAAAAAGTTGGAAAGTAGAGAGAGAGAGAGAGATTAGCAGGAACATAAGACAGAGGAATAGAAGATAGTTTTATCTTTTATTACTTGATGTAGTAGTGGTAATCTCAACAACATACATTCAATCAACACTTGTCAACCCCTTGCAATGGAGAATCCATTCCAATTGATAGCATTACAACATTGTCTCTTCAGTCTATCCCCCACATGAATCTTTTGCCTATCTTCACCACTTGTTGAAGTTTCATCATTCCTAGGAGGTGAGTATCATTTTTATTCATGAAAAATAAATCTTAAAATGTTAATATTGAGGGTCACTTAAGTGAATAAGATGAAATAGACAAAAAGTAAATTCTTAATTGGAAAATTAGAATATGGAGAGAAAATAAGAGAGAGAGAGAAAGGAAGTGACTTATCCGATGAAGATGAATGCTCTATTGATAGACCTTTGAAGCAATGCTTCATGAACAAGAGTCTTGACATTTGACCACCAATGCTGAATCTAAAATAATGAGAATGCATATGATTCCTTCCTATTGTGAGATGCCAGATAACACTTCGAAGTGTTGATTAAGTGTTTAGAAACATTGTTGTGAGGAACTGCAAAATGAACCTAGGATGACCATTTACATCACCTATGATGATCCTCTCCCATCATGCTTCTCATGACCATTTCCTTGGTGACTTGAATTCTGATGTTTCAATACCCGCATAGGCTTCATAATGCTTTTGACTTCACATATTGCCTAAGTGACCATCTGTGAAGTTAGAACACCATGGTTATAAATTAATCCACTATGATGAGATATAGAAACATTCCAAGACATTGATTTAGTGTTAAAGAACATTTTTATGATGCACCACAATGCGAGCCTGGGATGACTATGGGAATCACTCATGATGGTTATTTCCTGATCTCAAAGTGTGAGTGAGGATCACTTTCTCATTTCTTAGGATTTCAAAATCAACCCTAGTGATCACAAATAAGATTTTTTATGTTTTAATCTCTTGATGATATCTTTCATTAACCGAAATAAATCCTCACTTTGTAGATAGAGGATTGATTCTTGAATGAAATTCTTGTCATATGACCACCCATTGAAATGAAATGAGGTGATGGAAATTCTCTTCTTTCTTGAGGTGTGATGACACTACAAGTTATGGAATGAGTGCTTAAGTGCACTACCAAATGAATGACATCAAGTGGAATTGAGATGGTTTCTCATTTTTCATACATTGTGCCGCACATGAATATCACCTATTTACTCTTCTCAACTCTAGAGAACTTCTTGAATGAAATCAGATTTGGGATGCCTACATACCTTATTTCTCTCATGCCTCTCATGAGATGATTTATTGATTCTTCACACATGGTGATCTTGAGTTCCTTGATAGCTCAATTAGCTCACTTTAACCTGCTCCTAAGAGAGATAATTGAGGATTCAAGACATGATGAATCTCGACATGTTCCATGAGCTTCACATTTCAATATTGAATAAGATGACACCTTTTTTCTCTTTGAAATTCACTTCCTCAACCGAGATGCCACTTGAGTGGAAACATGCCTATAACATCTGGAGAACCTTTTGATCAATTTTCTTCTTATGGAAAAATGATTCCTTCTCCAGATGGAAGGATTGGCCTCTGAATGGAGATTGATGATGAGTTACATAGTTTTTCCTCTAAGTTATGCTGAAACACTGTTAATTTCACCTCCTCTAACTTGCAAGATGTGAGCTTGTTATCAAGCTTGGATCAAGTGTTTAAAAATGCTTCGTGAGGTATGCATTGTTTGAGATTATTTCTTTTCTTTCTCATAGTGAGATTCTTGATGAGTTTGAATCTCAATGGATTCCTTGACTCTCACTATAGTTCTTGGATATTTTTAAACTCTCTACTGACCTCATAATGTTCTTGGTTTCACTTGATACGCCTTGATGTGCGCTGATATGCTCCTTGACACAAATGTGATCAAAATGATGCCTTGAGATTATTTGAAAGCTTGTTGAGGGTTAATTTTATTTTTTGATCATGAAACATCTTATTGACCTCATGTTGAGGGAAAAAGTAACAATATGAGTGAAAATAGAGCCACCTATAATTTTTTGGCTCAAATCAGAAACTTTCTATTTTTAGCAGGTGGGGTTAAGAGCTACTATTTTTAGAATTTTTAATGATTTTACACAATCCTTGTTCCCTAAAAATCCTAATCCGCTTAGGTTTATCTCACTAATGATGAATTTATATTTTTAGAAATTTTATATTTTGGTACATTTTCTTTTACCAACCCTACTATTTTTAGAAAGTTGCCCAATTTACCATGTTTGATGTTTCTCATTGTTTCTAGATGTTCTGAATGTTGAGGGTTTGAAATTTCAGGAAACTTAATGTTTTTAGAACCTAATTTTTCAAATCATATGCTATTTGAAGTAATTTATTTTACTGATGTTGGATTGTGATGAAACCACCATCACTGTGTTCAACTTCACATCAAGATCTTGTGCTCCAATTTTCATTTTTTTCATTCGTTGGAACTCTTGGAAATTGAAAAAGAAAATTTTTAGGGATAGGTTTTTAGACTTATGTATAAAAAATATAAGGAATCATAGGTAATGCAACTACAATATTCCAAAGGCATTTTGGAGAAGAGCAATCTGGAAAAAAAATGGTGTAATCAGATTCCACGTTAGTGAGACATGAGAAAAACTTAATTTTAGTGGCCATGGCTATTCATATTTTTTTTGCCATAATCTATAGTAAAAATTCATGTTTTTCAAATTTTTTTAGTAGAAACTATGGTGGGAGGTCGACCTGTGTGGAGAAAATGACTTAAAAACGAGTTATGTTTTACTTTTATGTTTACCTATTGACCATGCAGTTTGATCCCAGGTTAAATGTGAGTTTGTATCGAGTTAAAATATGATTTTACATGATGTAAAGGGGAAAAGGGGAAAAAAAGTACAATAAAGGGTGCATTGGATAAAGATTGAGACAAGTGACAACCCTATAGTGAAGGTAAGTGAGATGGAGGAGCCAAACAAATACCCTACTGAACCGGGAGAGGTTGCAGAAAAGACAAAGAGTTGGAGCTTGCCTATAGGCACAATTTTTTGTCCCCCTTTTCCCCTTAGGGAAAAAGGTACATCAGCGAAAATAAAGGGTACCTTGGATCAAGGTGGTGACACATGGCACTAAGGAAAATTTGTTAAGGATGGGTTTTCACTCACACTTCTCCCTAACCTAGCTTTGACTCAACCTAGGTTGGCTTGACTACACATGGGTGTTGGTAAGAGTTACAAGGATATATTGGGGTGAAATTTTTTTTACCCCTTGTCTCCTTTGGTAAAAATTGACAATAGGTTTAACAAATTCCACCTTACTTCATTTGGAAAGCCAATTTTTGCATTGGCTTACCTAAAATAGCCCGAGAGCACGAAATCTTCACCCGGGGGCTCAAGATGGACTTTTGAGTTTAAAATTTATATTAATATAAATCAAAATACCATTATAAGACCAATGCAAAATGTTTAGACATTATTTATTCTTGAAACTCTAAAAAATGGCCCCTTTTGATTGGGACAATGAGGTACACTTGTAAAGTTTAAACAATCTCTAGAATCCATCAGACCTTGGATCAAATTTTATGCTTCCAATATATAGAGGATTATTCAAGATTTCCATTGCATACTTGGTTGCCTCCTAACTCATTACAGAGCTCTCAGAATCATACATACATATATGTATATATATGTGTGTATATATATGTATATATATATACATATACACACACACACACATATATGTATGTATACACACACACACACACACACACATATATATATATATGTATGTATATATATATACTGTATATATATATATATATATATATATATATGTATGTATGCATATATATATACATACATATATATACATACATACATACATACATACATACATACATACATACATACATACATACATAGATACATAGATACATATATACATATATATATATATATATATATATATATATATGTATGTATGTATGTATGTATGTATGTATGTATGTATGTATGTATGTATGTATGTATGTATATCTGTGTGTGTGTGTGTGTGTGTACATATACATGTTGTTTATTTTGAAGGTTTTATTAATTTAAATGACCACCTTTTGCTTTGCATTGTTATAAGGTTTAATTTGAGCTCCACCGTTTGTTTGCATTGATTAAGGTAAATGACATAGTGAATGGTTTTGAAGGACCATCATTTGGTTGTCTTTTTTAAGGTTTAATTTACACAGGGATTAGTCTTATACAACTTAGAATTCAAATTGTTAATGTTTGGAATACATGGTCATTGAAAACTTAGCAAGGATATCATTTGATGTTTGTTTAAATGATGGTCATGGACCATGTAGCATGGAACATTGTTTGTTGTGGTTTAAAAGGTATGAACTTTGGTCATAGACTATATGGCATAAAACTTAGGTAAATAAGATCTGTGACATGCATGTTATTAAGTTTTTATAAGACAATTATTTTGGAGGCAAAGCCACTATGTGGCTGGAGAATTGAATGTTGAGTTAAGTTGGTAAGTTCCTTGAGAACCGTGATCTTCATTGAAAAGGTAAAACACACAAAACTCCTCCATTTACATCATTTGCATTGCATTTGGATTTTTAGGTCTTGTGAGCTGAACATAGAGATTTTGGAGGAGATATTTCTGGAAATCTGTTTTTGGTATGTGTATGCAAGTTTTGAAGTTGTTAACACCGCTTTAATGGAGTATTCTACACTTAATGATCTTTTTGGGATGTTTTTTCTAGTTTTGGGAGCATTCGAATTACAGGAAGATTTGAAGTAATTTTGAAGGAAAAAAAAAGCAGGGATATGTTTTATCTCTCCTATTTTTTGATGCTATTAACATGAAATTTTAGGAATATATTTTTAGTTTTACAAATCAAATTTTAAATAAGGAAATAGATGGCATTTCTTGTTGAAATCTGTTCTCCATTTTGCTGGGTTAGTATAGAAATATGGAAAGGATATTTTAATTTGATACAACTCTTTAGAGATTTGGTGTTAAATGTTTTTCATGGAAATAAATCATTGAATATTTGTTGTTTTAAATATGGATCTTCCATTTGTTTTTAACATGAAATTTTGGAAAAAATAAGGAAAAGTTTGTAATATGATACTTGGATTTGCAGTTGATTTGGAGTATTGGGTCTGATTTATAATGGAATCTAGGACATTTATGGGTCTTTATTGAATAACTAAATATGGGTTTGTGTTAGAATATTTATATTGTTTAATGTCGGATAATTGTTTCAACTCATATCGAGCTCACCATTTTGATGGTTTTTTTAACTCATTTTTTATTTGTAAGCTCTCTTTATGAGATGTAATTTTTTTATGGTTTGGTTTCAGCCCTCCTTTTGATTTGCAAGCACTACTTCCTACTAGATTCTTAATGTTCTTGACGGTTTTGTGGGATTCTACCTCTTGTGAGCTTTGCTATTTTTGACTGTTATAAGGTTCTCTAAAATGTGAATAAAATGATCTCTCTCCTTGAGTGTATTTGATTTGTTTATTTATTATGAACTTGATGAGAAACATGTTTGGGTCTTTGTGGTATGGTTAGATTTGGAAGGTTAAATTACAACCATATAGAGATTTGTTGAGTATGATTGTTAACAACTCGTCTTAAGTTTTCTGTTATTATGAATTACCAAGCTTCTTGGAAGTATGACTATTGTTAATATTTCTTCTCTCTCGTAAAACGTTTGACTATGTTATCATTATGATTATAGAGATACACATTTTGTGGTTAATTGATTGGTTTAAGCTCTTTAATGTTTACACTATTTCACTTGTTGAAGCTTATAATGAGCATGTATATCATTAATCTTTCAATGCATATTTCAATTTTTAATGATTTGAGAAAACTAATAAATAATATGAAGAGTTTTGAAGGATTACGAGTATTCTAAATGGTTTTTATCTCTAACTTGTTGTGTGAAGTCTTAAATTAAAATTGTGGTTGTAAAAATTTTAGTATCATTCTTTCATTAAAATACATGATTCTTTTGTGTGGAAAGTAAAGTCGGAAAGGAAGAAGGTCTTGGCATAAATGAAATAAATTTATGTTTTAAATGAACATGATCAATTGATATGAAAAGGGAATTATAGGAACTATGTTTTATTGATTGTTGTCAATAATAATGTTGAATACTTGTATTGATCTGAATAAATGAAAGAAGATAAGATATAGGATGATTGTTGTTGTTACATTTATTGCATGGTTAATATAACTTGGCAAATTCAGTAAATGTCCTCTTCTTTTATTACCTATTTTTGATAAGAAAATAAGTGGAATTTTGAATGTTGTGTTAAATAAACTCTTTATCTTTTTGATTAGATGATTGTGTTAAAGCTTTATTATGATGATTATAATTAGAATAGTGAACAATAATGTTTCTGTATAATTAGGAAGTGTCATTATCAACAATTTATAAGATAGTTATCTTATTATAAACTAGGAAGTTTATTGTTTTCAAATAAGTCAACCTTAACTTATTCTATTATTTCATTTAATTACAATAAGGAATATGAGTTTCCGAACTCATGCCAGTTCTTTGAACTGACCCATATATACATTTTATCTTTCCTACAATTTGTAGGAAGGAATGACACTCTTTAAGTGATTGATTGAATTGTTTATGATTGATTTACATCATATGATATTTTGATACAAATATGGAAAGGATTGTTGTGATTACTTGATAAATGTTAATGAATTAAATTTAAAAGTTAAGGGAATTTTTCCTATGTATTATTTTGATGATTGTATATCATTATTAATAAAGTGTAAAAATTATCCTTATTTAATTCAGTATATATGATTAACTAAAAATGAACTAACTAATGTAGTGCGGGGATAGTTAATCTAAGCTATGAAAAACTATAATAAAATAAATAAGTGCAGTAAAGAAAGTGTTTTCATGCAAATGTGCAACAGGAAAATTTACAATTTTCAAGCATAACACGATACCCATGTGTCAAATTTTCAAATTTTACCTTTCCAAGACATCCCAGGTCTACCTATCCTCAGCTCCGGCCTTACCCAATTAGTCCAATGCCCTCGGTGAATGTTAACTCAGTCCCCTAGGTGAATTAGGAAATTCAAGTCAATCCCCCTAGGTGATTTTCGAAGTTCTTGAAGAATGCCAATTTTAGGCAATGTTGGGAAGTGCTACCACAGGCCTTCCTAGGACTGGTGCAACCCCTAGAGTAGAACAAAAGATTAAAATACAACATGGAGATGAACCGAAGGTCTAATAATATCAAGGAAATTATATTGGAATATTTAGGAAATATTTGGAGGTCTTGGGGTAGATTCATTAGAAACAAGGTTCTTAGGCCTAGGCAGTGCACATGGCCAAAAAAGCTACTGAGCTTTGGGAAGCAATTATAGGAGTTTTGGAAGGATTTAGGAGCTAAAAAAGGCATCTTTGGAAAGGGAATTTAGATATATACAAGATGGTGAAATCATATTTTTCATAACACTTTGATGATATAGGTTTATATCTAGTTTTTCCCATGCTTAGTCAGGGAGCCAGAAATAAAATAGGATTTTTCAGGGCTTAAATGGAATAATCAATAGAAGATATCCACACCATTGGATTAAGAAGGCTATTTGAATTCAAATTAATATAACATTTTTCCAAAAAATTCCATCGGGAGCTCTATTTATCGTCGTTTCAAGTCATCCTCAAGGTAAGCTTCCAGCAGTTACTCAATTTTTGAAGAGGACAAGTGTTAGCTCCAAGAGCCTGGCACATTTTAACGTCCCTTTTTTCCCTTAAAAAAGGGACATAGGGGATATTAAAATGTGCCTAGCCCTATTTTCCCTCTAGTCACTCATGGAACCTATTGCATCGCCAATTCAGCCCCTAGGTCCTTGTCGGAGCCTATCCCCTTAGTCGTTCATATCATGACAAGTGGTGCAACCTGGCGTGATATGCAAACTGATAAAAATTTGTCACTTTGGAAAAGGGACATGAAAATGTGCCCAGCCCCTTGTGGCCATTAGGCCATCAATGTGACCTTCTACAGTGTAATTTTCAAGCCCCCAGGAGCTAATTGGAGCCAAATGCACAACCGTAGGATGTCCGCCAAGTGTCAGCTCCAGGTGTGATGTGAAAATTGATGTCCCTTTTATCCCTTTAGCTAAAGAGACATTAGGGACATAAAAAAATTTCCCACCCCTGACATGTGTTTTTTTTGAATGATTTAAAGCCGACACTTAGCCATTTTTCCCTCCATTTCTTCTTCATAGCTTCACACCCTTCCATAGCTCTATTTATTCTTATTCAGAGCTTCTTGCCACCATTTCTGCACTCTGAACCAGATCCATCAAGTCCATCACATAATTAAATAACAATTATCTTGAGGAAGGAATGATCAAGGAATGAATAATGGAAGAGAAAAATGAAGATATTTGTCTGAAACCCTCATTCCCGTGAGACAAAGAAATTGACATATCTTGCAAACCAGGGCACGAATCGAAGAATCATTTGTTTTTGTGTTCATAATTATCAAAGGAAATAAAAAACTCACCAAAAAATATGTTGTTTGCAGAAATAATTGTTCACAGTGAAGAAATCTCCCTCTTGACACAACGAAAAAAATTAGATTTCCTGTCAAACCGAAAATTAGTTTGAAGAGAAAACTCACCGGTGGAACAAGAAAGAAAAACCCTCATCAAAAATATAATTTTCATCATGATCAGAGGATAAAAATAGAACTACAATTTTTAAGCTTTGTTAATGGCTTCTGTATTCATAGCTGCTGCTAGGTGAAAAATTTAAAAATTTAAAATCTCATGAACCCGTGATCGGGCATGCCTAAAATTTTAGAGGGGTGATATTAGGCAAAAAACCCATATCAAAAAATATCCATCCCACTGTGATCTAATCACCTGAAGCATAATTTCTAAAAATAACAGGCTTTCTACATGGGAGATTGTTATTTTTGGTAAGCCATCATCTGAAGAAGCTGCGAAGGAGGCGATGAGCACAAAGGAGGTATCACATGCGAAAATCATCAGAAAGGTCACCTCGATCTAAGATTGAAACTTACGAAACATAGTAAGTGGCTCCATAAGCCCCTACTATAAATGGCCATTTGGTCTAGAAGGCAAGAGGAACACAGTGTGAAGAAATAATTCAAGCTACCATAACCGTCTGAGGTCTGGAAAAGCTAATTTGTGCACTTACCAAAAATAGCAATTTATCCCATGGGCACTTACTAAAAATAACAAGTTGTTCCAAAGAGCGGATTTCATAGAGGTAGCACATTGGGAGTTAAAAATTCATGTTGACATCACCAATTCGAGTTAAAAATTCATTATTGACACTTGCTAAAAGTATTTTGCCTTTTCCAAATATAGTAGGTGTCAAGAAAAAATGAAGTTCAGATTCGTAGGGGTGAAAACAGTGTAGTCTCTATCATCAGACAATGTGGGAGTAGGTGATAGTGAGGTCACTTACATGGATCTCAACAATGTTTTTTGACACTCATTTCATGCTTCAATTTTTATTTGCTATGTGTAATTTACAATTAACACTGCCAAATCATTCATAATATGTTTCATCGGGATCATGTCTAAATCAATTGAGCAGTGCAAAAATATTGCAAGGAGTCAGCGCTGATTTTTTTCCAAAGCTCCAATCTCTTTAGAGTGGATCTTCGTGAGTGATGCTCATGGTCACCAATGGAATCACTCAATAGTTTTTTTAAACACTTATCTCGTGGTGTTTATGCATCATCCAAAGGAAGCCTCTTGTGGTATAAGACATTTGAGGATCCATGTTTCATTACATTTGAGCATTACATCAAATCGGTCAAGTAACAAAGTGGATCCGTGAGGCATTTCCTTCATTGACATTGTTCTCTCTCTCTCTCTTAATTCTCTTTCTTCTCCCTCCCCCACTTTCTCTCTCCTCCATGTTCTAATCCTTCGTTGGGGTTGCACTTTTTCATAATGCCTTAATTAATTAAAAATGACTTTATTTTCTATATAATAAGCCACCCTTAAGTTATTAAAGGGGACTTAATGTTTTCCTAAGAATGTGAAAAGTTTCAAGGCATATGAAGGGTCAATGGGGGATAGGCTAAGAGACTTCCAAAATTATATAAATTCTAATGAGCCCCTCATTTGGGATTCTTCTTAGATGTTCTTGTGAATTCATGAGAGAGAGATCCTTGTGAAAAATCAAAGAGATAACAAATACTTACATTCCCCCATTCTCAAATTTCCTATATTCTCATACTATGAACAAATTTTGTTTAAGAATCAATACAAGAAGGAGTTTATAGTCCTCTTTTGATTGAGGAATTTATTGATACTTTGTGCTCATAAATTCTAATCAGTTTTGTTGCTATTTGCAAGGTTGTTTCCTCTTAATTTTAATGCATGTGATTAAACTTCTAACTGATGTATGCAAGACTCTAATTTTCTACTTACAACATTATTCATCTTATCTAACATTATCACTCTCTTTCCCACTCTCCTATAAAATTCTTATCTTATAGGTATCTGCAAGATTTTACAGCAAGGTCAGTGAAGTGCCCCTTTTGGATCACCGGCCACAAGGCCAGCGCAGATAAAACTCACCTTACTCGCACATGCATATACAAAAGCTGCACTGTTTAAGTATACATAAATATATTCCCAAAGTGTTGGCAAGAAATCCACAAATTTGTCCCCTGAAATTTTTTCTCGCCAACAATTTTTGGCACCCACAGTGGAGAGGATTTAACAGTGTCTGCACCCAAATACGACCAGAAGGTCCAAAAATACAAAAAATAAAAAAAATAAAAAATTGGAGTTGATGGAAATCCATTTCTGAAAGACACACTGTTGATTCTAGAAAGTGACCTTTTGCATTCCATAGTGACTTTTCATATTCCCATTCTAAAATTTTCCAAAAGCTAGCTGAAAGGAAATATACCTAATTGAACAGGTTGAGAGGTGTTGTTGATTCCACTTTCGAGGCGGTCCAAAGTCAACAAAATCAAATCAAAGATAACCCTTATTACTTTCCTCAAGCCTCATCCCCATCCAGGTCTTCAAGTAGTTCACTTGGTAATCCCATTCAAACACCTACTGATACCCCCTGCAAATTCTCCCGTTTTTCAACCACCATTGAGAGTTGAGTTCCCAAGTGAAGAAGAACAAGAATTAGAAGAATAATTCAAAGAAGAATTTTTAGAAGCAATAATGGAAGATGAAGGAAAAAGACCTCAACCCATTGTTCCTTGGGAAATAAATATAGGCCATCTTTCTCTTGAACGTCCTCTTCACGATCTACCAACAAGTTCCTACAAGAACTTTCCAAATTTCGAAGGCTAAAAAACACAATGTCCTGAAGAACACATCACCACTTTCACCAAACCATGGAGAATCCTCGGTGTTAAACATGAAGATGTTCTTGTAAGACTATTCGCAGAGTCCCTCCAAGAAAAAGTAGTGGAATGGTTCTAGCTCTTGCCTGCTCGATCCATCACTTGTTGGAATGAAATCAAAAGAAAATTCGAGGGAAGATTTAGATTTACTGAGGACTATCAAGACCTTGTTCAATTAGCACAAATGAAGAAACGAGAAAATGAAACTATGAGAGACTTCGTGGCTCATTTCGACAAGTTTCTCTATAGGATACCTAAAGAGGATTCACCATCAAAGAACAACATCAAGAGATTATTTATAAGTGATCAATCACCAGAGGTGGGATTTTTCATAAGAAGAGTTCAACCGAGGGATATTACACAAGCACAAAGATTGACCATTGAACTTGATGATGATCTCATCCTCTTTGGAAAAATCAAGAATCCCTCAAAGGGTAAAACTCAATGTTTTGGAGATGAAAGAATCGATCCTTTCTTGCAAAAAATGGTAAATGAAATGTCATCGCTAAAGAGGGAATTTTTTGAATGAGTGTCTCCTTAGAGGAATAAAAAAAATCCGATTGTAGGAGAACCTCGAAGGATTTCCTTGGAGGCTCTTCCTATCAATACGAGTGATAGACTTCAAGAGGATGAAGAAGGACTCAAACAAGGAAGTGAATTTCGTAATTTCCTAGAGATAGAAGAAGCGGGTGGTGACACTCAAAATGGACTCATTGAATATAACTCAGGGATTGAAGATGATGATGGTAAAGATGCATTGAGTTTTTCGTGTGTTGTGTTTACTCGTTCCTAGTCTCAAAAGGGATCCTCCTCCTCTACTACTCCTACGAATAAAAATAAGGCAGAAGATCATCCTGTGGTGACTCTGCAAAACAAAATAATTAGTCAAGGATCTCTACTCCCACCCTCCATAGAGTCTACATTGTTGAAACCTGATCTTGTAACAAGTAAGAATGCTCTTGCAATTCCAAGTAAGTCTTCTAATGCATCTTCTAAATCTAAATATTTTCCTGCAAAATATGGTACTTCGATATTTCTGTAAATTTCAAAATTCCCCCTGTTCCCCAAAAATATACCTCTGGTTCCAAGCCTATAGTAACTCCAAAATCATTCCCCTTTTCACTTGTTCACATCTAATCCTTTTGATTTCATAGAACATGCAAATAGAACCAAAGTGTAGATTTTTGAAACTGAATATTTGTGGACTCATCCTGACTAGTTTGAAAGATTCATCCAGCATATCAAGAGTGTTTGTTCAAATCCCAATAATGTGACCCCTAGCTCTAAAGGTCTACTACCAAACCCACCTACACCTCCCTCATAGAACATGCTTTCCATGAGTGCATCAAAGACAGACAAGGCAAATCCTTTCTATGTCTCCCTTCTCATTGGAGAATACATATTGAATAATTTCATTATAGATTCTGGTGCCTCACACAATGTTAGTCTTACAAATGAATTATCAGTATGTTACTAATCTAAAAGGGTCATACAATACATTTTAGTTATCATAGAGACCCAGGAATATCCTATATAATTCACGACACTCAAACCGAAGAAAAAAATAATGGGGTACCCTCTCATTTTGGTAATACCATAGTTCGCAACAACATCTTCCCTTAAATACTATAGGTTAGGAGACATTACAATTTCCAATAGGATAAATCCTAAAAGAATATCCTTGTACCCATATGCATGACCTCCTATTACTTCTCTTCATCATTTGTGTGTAGATGAATGTCATGAATTTAGCATAAAAGAAAGTATGTATTTCTTGGAAATTATTATAGTCTAGAGACACATAAGAAAGTTAGAAGAATATAATGAGGAAGATAATTAACAACAAATAACCTATCATCATGATGACAATTGGATCCCAAATAACCAACAATAATCCCTATCATATTTATTTAATCCTTTTTCATATATTCTTCCCCTAATAAAGATTATTTTCAAACCATGCTAGTTCTACATAGGATACAACCTCACCTATTCCCATTGAATGTACTCATGCATGAATTTCCCACCATGAACTCAGTCTATCCAAGAAGTAAACAACTCATGATCTTACTAGGTAAAATCTTAAATATTAACAATTCTATGACCAATGAGTAGGACACCATGTTTTTCTTAGTACTTGTTTCATATTCAAAAGATTTTTCTTGAGAATACAGTGATATGAAGGGAATCCATTGTTTAATTTGTACACATCACATTTACATAGAAAATTTTATACTTGTAAGACAACCACAATAAAGGATTAATCTTACACTACGAGACATTTTGAATACTGAAATTGAAAATTTATTTTAGGTAGGTTTCATGTACCCTACATCAAACAGTTAGTGGGCCTATCCTCTTATTAGTGTACCTAAGAAAAATGGGAAGTGGAGGGCTTGTATATACTATAGAGAACTAAACAAAGCAAAATGGAGGGATTATTTTCCATTTCCATTTATAGACCATTTATTGGATAACCGAGCTGGAAAGAAATATTTTTCCTTCCTAGATGGTTTTAGTAGGTATAATTAGATTCGGGTGGCCCCTGAAGACCTGGATAAGATTACGTTTACTTATCAATGGGGAAATTTTTACTACCAAGTCATTCCCTTTGAACTATGCAACACCCCGCTACCTTTCAATGTGCAATGTTGTCTATCTTTTTGATCTCACAAATGAATGTGTGGAAATATATATGGAAAATTTTACTATTAATGGGGGAACATTTGATGAAACTTTAGAGAATCACACCAATTATCTCTTAATCATGAAAAGTGTTTAATAATGGTCGAACAGGGAATTATATTAGGTCATCACATATCCTCTAACAGAATTAAGGTAGACCCTCAAAATATTTATATGATTTCAAAACTTCTCTCCCCTAATACTCAAATAGATGTGAGGAGATTTCTAGGTCATGAAAGTTTTTACAGACGATTTATCGCAGACTTTAGCAAAATTGCATCACCAATGTTTTTCCTGATTATAAAAGATAGAAAGTTCATGTGGACATGAGAGTTCCAACAAGCATTCAAGCTCATAAAATAAAAACTCGTTTCAGCTCCAGTATTGAGGGGGTGAGACTAGAAATTACACTTTCATATCTAAACAAATGCATCCAATCAAGCAATTGGAGTTGTGCTAGGTTAGAAAAATGATGAGGGGAAAATGTATGTCATTTACTACACTACTAAAAATTTAACTCCAACTGAAAAATATTACACCATTACTGAGAGATAACTCCTTGTTATAGTATACACCATCAATTTGTTTTCCATATGTCACAAACTATAAGGTAATCGAATGAATAAACATGTAGTTAGCAGAAGAGTTATTAAATGGATACTACTGTTACAAAATTTTAACATCACCATAGTTGATAAGCCTAACAAGGATAATGTAGTTATTGATTTCTTGTCAAGACTAACTAATCCAGGGGAAGTTGAACTAGTTGAAGACAAATTACCATATGAAAATTTATATGTAATTTCTACAAAGTCACCATGGTTTGCAGACATTGTCAGCTATTTGGCTACATGGAAGTTTTCACCTTATTTTTAAATTAAACAAAATAAACGGCCAATAAAATAAATTGCAATGTTCAAATGGTTTAATGGAATGTTGTTTAAATGTGGGCCTAATATGGTGTTACACAGATGTGTACATGAGGATGAAATATTTTACATCTTGAGGAATTTCCATGATGAGCCATCTGGAGGTCATTACTCAATTAAGAGAACCATCCATAAATTGTTGGGAGTTGGATACAATTGGCCTTCCTTACATAAGGACAAGAAAATATGCAGATGGAAATATAACCAATTCTAGAGAATGGGAAAGTATAAACTTTCCAATAAAATGACCCTCCATCCTCGAGTAATTCTTGAACCTTTTGAAAAATGGGGGTTGGATTTTTATTGGCTCTATTTATCCTTCATCAAAAGGAAAGGAGTACATTATTGTATGCATGGAGTATGTGAAAAGTCAACCGAAGTCCAATCTTTTTCATTTTCTTCATATTCTCCGTAGATATGGGGGCCCTATATCTATTTCTTTAGACAAAGGAACATAATTCATCTCTAATGGAATAAATCCATTCAATGAATTAGATCAAATCAAAAACCAAAAATCCTCTCCTTACCATCCACAAGTAAATGGTCAAGTAGAAGTCACCAATTGGTAGTTAGAAAACATATTGACAAAGACTGTGGATGTCCATGGGAAGGATTGGGTACAAAAGCTACTAGAGGTAGTATGGTCATATAACACAACCTAGAATTTGACCACAAGATTCACACCATATGAGCTGGTCTATGGTAAAAATCCAATCTTTCCTATAGATTTTGAACTACATACTCTCAGGACAACAATTGAGGTGGGAATTGATCTTACAGAAACAAAATGGGATAGGATAGTGTAGTTAAATGAAATTAAATACGAACGCTTAATGAACAAAATCCACTAGAGTAAACTAATCCAATAACAAAGGAAGTGTTTTCGTGTAAATGTGCAAAAGGGAAATTGACAATTTCCAAGCATGACAACTATACCCTTGCACCAAAATTTTCATGTTTTGTCATTCCCAGGACACACCAAAACCACCCAGTCAGTCCAGTGACCCTCCAGCCAATGTTATCTCATCCCACTAGGTGATTTAGGAAATTCATATAGAATCAAGGACCTTACTAGTAAATGGACATAGACTTCACCTATATATAAAACAAACTAATAAAGAAAATTTCACCAATCACATTTTATCATGTCTAGAATTTCAATGTGTGAAAGAGGTTTCCTCTTTTACTACAAAGGAATTCTAACTACTCAATGGACTCAAAATAAATATTAGTTTGAAAATTTCAATATAGGATGTTGTTAAAAAAAACAAAAAAAAAAAAAAGAACAAAAAAGAAGAGAAATAAAAAAACATATTATCGTGTATGTGGTCATGCACATGATCAATCTGGGGGGGTAAATCAATTAATATGTGTTGTATTCTATACAAATAATAATTATTGATAGAATATAATTTTGATGGGAAAATAAGTTGTGAATGGACATGTGGAAGGATATTAACACTTAGAGTATTTACATTATTCATGTTTCTGACAATTTTATAGATGTAACATATGGAAGAACAAATGAGATGATACTCCCACCACTGGCATTAAAAATCCCATTGATCTAGTTAGGATCATATAAAATTTCACCGAAGAAATGTCCAAACTAGAAGTTCAATAGTGAAAATCGTTGTGCAAGTTACCCTCTTGGAAACACTTCGATAAAAATTATGTTAACTCACAGGACATGTGTCAGAACGTAGGATGCCTAGGTAGGGGCGAGGGTGTCTGGGGCATCAGAGACCTCTTCTGAGGTACTGGTACATCTACTTGGAAAATATTGAAACCTAGATTTCTTCATGTGACCTCTGGGACCCTCATGTGACCTTTTGTACTTGTTCGTTGATGATCACCTATATGTGCATAATTGGAGCTTATTGAGGTACTTGTAAGCCTGATCAAGGATAAATAATCGTCCTACAAAACCCCCCATGGAATTCGATGTCACTCACATCCCTGAGTTCAAGGAAAGAAGACATGGAAAAATGGGGAGTCATATTGTCCTCAGATGTCAACAAAGTGAGACTTATGACTGAGCACTACACTACATCTCAAACTCTTCATGTAGTTATATATCCAGCCATCATGTGTGCTAATGGTGATCCTAATCATTCCCTCACACCGATGGATCACTAGGATAGCGGGCTAAAATCTAGATAGACTATGCAAATGTGTGGATGGAATTCAGCACTGTCCCCTTCATATGTGAGGGATGTATACAGAGTAAAAATCCAAAATATGTTGTCCCATAGATAGTATGTAGATAGCATATCCCTTGAATGATTTAAATCTGTTTTCCCTTATAATGGTATGTATGTTGTGTTTATATAGGGATATCCTTGCTTGAACTTTTGACACTAGTGACATGACCATGTTCTTGACTATGATCTCGAGATACCCGGTCCACCGTAATAAAACCAAAAAGGCTGACTATAAATGGCCCAAAAATACTCCACTCCATAGAAAAAAGAGGATCAGGAGCTCCCATGTTGGATAGGAGTGACTTGAAGTATTGGTGTCCAAGACTTGTGAGCTAGTGTCCTAAGACAGATTGACGACAAATGTCACCCAATACTGATAGATAGGGATCCTTGTGACCAGACCAAAATATGGGTGCAGAACTGAGATGTCAGGTGAGAGATAAATTCCTCATTTTTCAAAGACACTCAATATGCAAGAAGATGAGAGGTCAGACAGTGGTGTCACCAGTGAATTATTTGTTCTTACGAAATATCCCCACTATCATGCACTGGCTAACATTCGTTGGATGTCCCAGTCAATCCCGCAGTGAAAATGAGCTCATAACTTGCACATGATCTCTAAATGTCTACAACCTATTGCAATGGAGTTATTTCTCTATTGCATATTTAGCACTTAAAATTTCTAAATTTCACAATCTCACAGTAATGGGAGTCAAGACAGCTCCATGCCCAAATCCTACTTCCAGGTTCACAAGATACTCAAAATTTATTTCCAATCCTTCTAGCAGGCATAATCAAGTGAATTTAGGGATGTACGTGACCATGACGATTAGAATAATCTTGGAAACATTTGACTCTGTCACAAACCGAGGACTATTTTGGAAGATCCACTTTTCAAGAAATTTGGAAGAGTATTCCTACACATGTTAGTCTATTTGGGGTAAGTAATCATCAGATAAGTTACTCTGGAAAATCCTTTGTGAAATTTTAGGCCTCCCATATAAAGCCAGAATAATTATAAAAATACTAGAAACCCCTTTTAGTGATCACTTGACTTAAAATAGTAAGTCCCTTATATGAGAAAAGTTTACCAAAAATAACAACATGTCAAGATAAGAAATGCGTCAAGATCAAAGGCGATAATGAGGGATAGGATTGAATGAAGATCCTTCAAAGTTACATCAAGCCGATCTAAGTTGATGAAAGAACCACCTCTTAACTAAAAATAGTATGTCACACTCAATTAGTATTTTCTCAGTGCTACAATGAGAAATGATCGGAACTTCATCGCATTAGAGCTATGGTGCATCAAGAAGGTTGAGTTTAGGGTTCAACAGGGCCAACATTTTGTCCTTTTCTCTCCTTTGCAAGCTATGACCACCACAGTTTAATCTAGGTTCGGGACCTGTTATAATTCTTCATTGGGGTTTGCACTTTTTGATATGCCTTTAAGTCACCGTTAAAAGTGACTTTAGAAAGGGGAATAATGTAAATTAATTCGCCTTGCTTTTATAAAAGGGACATTAAATATTAATGTAGGAATATGAATAGTCTAAAGTTCCCATGTAAGGCATATGGTGGGTCATGAAGAAGACGAGGCAGAAAAGACCTCTACTCTATAAATTGTAAAGGGCCATTCCCATTATCACAAGGGTTGAGAATTGATCTTGTAAACTCACGAGTATATTGCACCTTGAGAGAAAGCAAAGGAGATAGTCATTTTCTTCACTTTCCAAATCCACTTCTCAAATTTCTTCCATTCCCAAACTATGTACAAATTCTGCTTAAGCAATCAATACAAGGAAGAAGGATTTCTAGCTTTATTTGAAGAAGGAGTTTTCTTGATTCTTTGTGATCATAAATTCTATTTGAGTTTTGTTGTTGTTTTGCAGACCCTTACCATTTCTTGGTGAAATCAAATGCATGTGATGAACATTTCTGAACTCAGTGTGTGCAGGAATCTGATTTTTCTACTTGCAACATTAGTTCTCCTACCTTAGTATTCTTACTATAATTTCCCACTCTACAGACAAAGTCTTCCAAGTAGCAAGGCTCTATCTAAAGCTTTTCCGCGAAGGTCAGTGAAGTGTCCCCTATTGGATCCCCAGTAATTGAAAGGCCACCACAGAAATCCACATTTTCTCGTGCATGCATATACAACTCAGCTGCACTTGATTAAGTAGAGGGACTTAGATTCCAAGAGTTTTGGCAAGAAATCCACAAGTTTTTTACCCAAAATCAATTTTCTCGCCAACAGGGAGCTAGAGGAGGCTAAACACATCCAGGAAAAGGAAATTCAGGGATAATAGTTTTGGAAAAAACTCATAAAAGAAAAGGATTTCCATGTAACCTTGATGGTTCACAAAAAGGTTTAAAAACTCCATTTTTACCTTTCGTGAGGAAAATGCTAAGGATCATTCTCAAATTGAAACATTATAAATACAAAATCAACAGCTAGAACAAGAATGCAAAGAAGCCCAAACCAACCCTATACAACCTCATGTTAAAATTAATGTAGCAAGAAGAATGCTTAAGTGGATGACAAAATGTTATGATTTAAGAAAATTTGGAGCTCAAAATGAGGAACACAATGAGGAAATCTTTTTAGAAGGAGGATAATGTAATGCTAGAAAGAAGCTTGATTGTCACATCCTGTCAAATTGAAGAGGTTATCTTGATATGGAGGAGACCTGCCAATTGTTATGCTCTCTTCCTTAGGGAACAATTCCTTAGATGGTATCTTTTCAAATTTTATAACAAGGAACCTCATGATTTTGAGGATGACAAGTCATTTATGTAGGAATGCATCGTTAGTAATAACCAACTTCAGAACTTATGATGTGAGTTCTTTTCACACAAATTTAATTTTGGGAACATCACGAATTTTATGATTAATCTTTTTACTAGAGAAACCTAAATCAGGGCCTATATTTCTATTAAGAAAAATCAACATTTTTCCACGAGAGATCCTAGTGCAAGAATATGAAAATGAACAAATGAGTGTAGGGTTGGTAATGATACATGAATTTTCACATCTAGAAAAGTTTGTACTAGCATTCAGAGCACAAGTATGTGTTCCTAAAATCCATGAAATTTACATTACTAAATTACAAGAATCTTTGGGGAATTTCAAATCAAGAATATCAGGGCATACCACTGATTTAAGCTATAACTATTTCTTACTTGCTCAAGGAAGTTATAACTAATTTCTTGATATCAATAAAAGGGAGGTTATTTCTCCAAATAATTTGAATTGGGATTTGAGAAGGGAAAAATATTTGATCAGGATGATTAATCATTTCCAGCATGAATGGGTAGGCTTGAGATATAGACCACCTCTTTTTTGGCACTTATTCCCTCATGGAAATGCAGAGGAAGAATAATCTCATGTTTTAGTTTAACAATCTGATGAATCAATAGTCCATGATTATACTAAAGGACACATTGAGCCAAATAAATGTGAATGCGCATGGAATTACTTAATTGATGAGTATGAATATAGCAAAAATTTGGAGGCATTGAATCAAAGAAGAGAAAGGAGGAATGCAAGAATACCTACAAATTTTTAAGTCTCAAGGAATGATGAGGTCATTATATGCCTCATGAGTTACATAAAAAGGAACACTCTTTTCAAGATATTTTGGATACCACCATTTTAAGATGTATTTAGTGTACATTAAGTTTGGCCCCTACTTTTACATATTTTAGGAACCTCTCCCATCAAAGAAAGGTATATATTCATTTGTCCCTGACTTGAATTTCATTACTATCCATTTAACCCAACTAATATTTCGAGTTAAAAAGGTTGTATTACTCTGTCAAAAAAACATGTTGAATCATTAGTCTGGGGTGTTGCTAGAAAATTTCATGTAGTTTTGAGATGTGTCAGGATATGACTCTGATATTACCTTACATCCCATGACTCGTAACAAGAAAATTTAGGAACTACATGTACTATTCCTTCCTACCATTTTGTATGCAATATATTATTGACTATTCCAAGCAAGTGTTTCATATGTGGTGAAGATATTTCAAAAAAAATCAAAAGGATTGAAATTCTGAAAAATCACAAAAGGAGCATCTGGATATGAACCGTATTTTGGACAAGGAGGATCATGCAACAATGAGATGAAGGAGTATGGTGATGTATCTTACAACTCTAAGTGATGCATTCATATAAGTTGAGATGCATGGTTGAGCTAAGAAATGTGTTTAGAGAAAGACAAACCATGATTGTGAGTGAAGAATTCTTGTTAGTGGTCAAGAATGAGATCAAAAAATCTCTTTTTCACTCAGACTTGAGGAATATTGAAAAGCACCTCACAGAGGGTATGACCTACCCTGCTACTTTAGGTTCTACCTGTAACTTGGGTGAGAGGATCCATCTACGTAACAAGAATTGATGAATTTATGAACAAGAGGTAGAAAAACCATATTTGGGATTTATTTCCCCAATGATAATTTATAAAATTGGAGAAACTCATTAAGGAAGATGGTCATATGCAAACAAGTATCTGGAAGCAGTCATGAGTAGGAAAATCTCACCACAATGCAGATATCTTCTGGAAAGGGTTACTCGGTTAGGTAAAGAAATAAGGACTAGAAGAGATCTCCAACTTTCTCAGTGCAGACTGTTTGACAAAGTTGTGGACATTTTGTAAGGAAATATCCATATTATTTGATGCATATGAGACTAATGAGTACCTGGGTCCTTGAAGAGACATCTCATATAAGATGATTGGTTGGGAAATTCTAATGATGATATCTCATGGGAAGTTATGCATGGTATAAGAGTTGATTATGACCATATACTTAAACTAGCCTAGGAAAAATGTTGTATATACTTTTTATTAATGCGAAGGGTGAGGAGGTGTCATGCATCCAATGACACTCCTTTAACTGGATAGGTTGATATCTCATGGAAGCCCAGGAATTCACAGGGAGGTGTCACACAAACCAACAAAATTTAAGAGGATATGGAGGTCATGAAAAGAGTTCTTTTTGGAGGTGTTTTGAAAATAACATAGAAGAGAAGATGACAGGCTAGTAGAAAGGGAAGAACTGAGGAATATATTGCCAAATTCAATATCTTAGAAACAACTTGGGTTTAAACTTGTCTTACCAAAAAATGGAGGAATATATCACATCCTATGATATCTTGAAGCATTTGCAGGAATGAAAGGCCAAGGATTGATGTCTACCTAGGATACTATATTTTTGTGTACCATTCAAGGTGAGGAATTAATTTGCCTCAACAAGATCTTGCAATGTAGAGAATGCATGAGATATCAATTCCTAGTAATACATATGGAGGACAAATTGGCCTATATTTTTTTAGAGAATACCATTAGAAATTAAGTTCATGAAATATCGGTATCTTTCCAAAACGAGATCTGACAGACAGTCTATGACAGGCTAACTTTCATACCAATGATTGTACCTTGGAATCATGTAAGCGTACAAGTCCTTGGGTGTACTTTAATGAATGAAATCTCACTCTAGGTATCTCAGATTTGGTTCGGGTTAATAAATTACATAACTGGTTATGCTCCATTAGTTTCTCTTGATCTAAGAAAAATTAACCATCGATTTGTGAGAGGGTGAATACACATTTCACTTGTTGGTACAATCTCAATCACTCACTCACTCTTTAGATAGTGTCCCCCCAAAAACATGAATCAGTTGGAGGACATGGTTCAGGTTTCTATGTAACACAGTTTTGTGAGAAACTTGATGTATTGAATTTTCTTGTAAGATAACTTGATGTATAGAATTTTCTTATGAGGAAGATTCACGAGTCATTGCAATGTTGTAATGGAATCTTTTTTAGTAGACTAGTATGCCCAATTCGGGCACTGGAATATTGTTGAGTGCTGAAAGTGATTCTATATTGGTTTATAGCGCTCATATGAAACCCCTTTTTGATCATGTCTGATTTTCTATCAAGGGGATTTTATTTGACGTCTAACCACAATATATTTTTATAAGCAAGGAATCCATCAATTGTAGGCATCACATAGTCAATGTGCAGTATCTTTCTTGCAATGAAAATGGTCCCAGATGGGTGGAGAAAAAATTAAAGGTAGAACCGATATCTTTTGACATAATACCAATGTGTAGTTGAAAAAGGTTACTTGGTGCAAGTGAAAATATGGGCATTTGGTATCTTTAGGGGCTAGCTTATGAGTGAGTTATTCGTAGCTCGACTTGCCCGCCTTGAAGTGGTTGACAAATGCGGGATACTATTTGGAATTATGTTGACTCACATTCCATTTTATGAGTGTAAGGAATTTATGCAAATATATCTGCAATATTTATGGCATTGTGAATAGAAGCTAACTTGAAAGAGGTATCCATTGAGGATTTGCATGTTAATATTTGACTTAGCTTAGGCCCTAACTAGAGTCTTGTGGAAAAAGAAAGTTATTTTACTTTAAAGATCTTGAAAATTATACCGGATTTTTCTTACAAGTGAAAATAATGTCAATTATGGGTTGCTTTTTTTATTTGGCTTATTAGGATAAGTCCCATTTTTATGCCTTCTAGATGATGTAGTTTCATCTCTACAAGTTTGGTATACATACAATGTAATGACTTCCGATATATTTGGAGATGTCAACAATTTTGGTGCGTGAGCATGCCTAGTGTGCAAGGTTTGACCATTTAAAAATTTCCCTTAATTTGTAATGAAACATTTACTATGAAGGAAATCCCCTTAGGGTCTTCTGTACTTAACGAAGATATTTCACTAGGTACTGTGCCTACTCTTTTTCACAGAGTGAATGAACTGGAACAATGTGTCTCAATCTTGGAGAAGAAACCATCAGAGAATACACCTTATCTTCCTCCTAAAGAATCACCCGTATTTGTAAAGAAATATAGGGGTGAATCTAGTTCTAGGCATCCTACTCCATCTGCTCCAGGATCAATTGTTATTACACTTCCAGCTCAAGCTGTCAATTTATCATTAACTTCCAAAGAAATAAGAAAAATCATTTTTCCTAAAAAAGGTTTGCACATGACTGAATGGGTTTCCTCCTATGAGAGGAGATCACAATTGATTAGTTTGTTGAATGGTCCTATGAAAACTATTGATGAGATCGAGTCTTTGGGTATGTATCACACCCTGACTAGAGACATTGTGTTTGTTCAAATGGCATTGGGAACAAAAGAATTTATTCCTAGAAAGAATAGGCTGGTGAAGAAACTTCCTCTTTGCAAAGAGGAATTTGTAGTGGAAGATGATTAGGCTTCTCTTTTCTTGTTTCTTTCTAATATAGTTTCCAAAAATGTATGCAACCCTTTTTGATGGGCTGGGGCCCCTATAGAGTTCCCCAATTTTGTTTTTTTCCACAATACAAAAGATGTCAAACAGTTACATTAGTTTACATGCTTCATAATAGATTTGGAATTCTATGAAAGCAATATAAAGATATAATGTATTGCATCAAATTACATTTATGTTTGAAAACAACAATTGAAAATAGCATTCACTTCTCATGAAACAAGAGTAATAGTTAAAATAAGGTGAAAAAGTTGTTCAAAGAAAAACAAGCCTAAACTTGCTCATCAGTCTTTGCAGTTGCATCTTCATCTTCATCATCTTCTTCCTTAACTGGTTGTCTCTCTATATAAGCATCATATCTTTGAAACATTTGCATTATCTCTTCCTTGTCAGGTCCCAGGTGATGTTTTTAGATTAAGTGATGTTTTTTCAATATGTCACAACATGTGGACATTCTTGGCATGTATTCTCTTAACTTCTTGTTTAGCTCAACAATTTTATTCTCTACCATGATAATTTTTTTGATAACCTCATAAGAACAAAGTTCCTCTATGATATTCTTGTCAAATGATTGATTTAACCTATCAATTTCCCAATTCCCATAAACCATATTACATTTTTCAAACACCATTTGTTCCAATATACAATCTATATTATCAATAACCTTCTCCACCCAATATTTTTCAATCTCCAACTTTTCTTTAACTTGGTTTATGGTTTCCACCCTAATTCTGGCTAAGTCTTCCATTACATATTGAGTGCCCTTCTCCTTGGGTGACACTATTCCTTCTTTCTCTAGTAAATCCTCATCCAGTTGATTTATTGCTTCAAGTTTAGGAAAAATTCCATCCCAAGAAAACACTTCATTTTCACATAGCTCAATAACTTCATTAATTTCATTGAGGACTTTAGTAAGCTTCTATATACTTATCTCTTGATTTTTCAATCACTTGCCTTACCCTTTGGGACAAATCCTCTACCCACTTATCTACTACTTCAACCTTTTTATTGGATTTTCTAACTTTATCTAGCATCTCAGGGGTGACGGTGATGATAAATTATTCGGTAGATCTTACCAATTTATGTAAACATGAGGTCAATGTTTTTACCTGTTCTTTTAGCTATTTTTTGGATATATTATCCTCATAAAAATTATGCAACAAACCTTCAACTGCCTACATGACCCCTTGCTTCAATGATTCTCTGGTAGGTCTTCCCAATTAGATTTGTTAAATATCATAGTCACTCTCTGTGATATCATACTTTGTCTTGCCTTGATGAGGAGTTGCAGCCTCCAAAGTTCTAAAGCCATATTGATATATTCGTGTCTTGGTAAGAATCCTTTCTTTCTTCAAAGATTCGTTGGGCTTTGGAATTGAGATGTTTTTGATGCTTAAGGTTTCCTTTTTAGTGATCTCTTTCACCCCTTGTTGAATAATTCCCCCTAACCATCCAGCCATAGGGGTGTTCCCCTTCTTTTCTTTTTGTGGGTTTTCAGAATACACTACTAATTCCTTTGATGTTTCTCCAACTTTTACTATCTATTTTTCACTATCCAATATAAAACATCTAATTTTCCTACATCCTACCCTTAAATCTGTGGCTGAGTAGCATCCTATGATTTCTTGCTTCCTATTGCTTCTTCACTTTGACCTTTATTTCCTGTAGAAACCTCAGTAGAAATCATTGTTTCACTTGACACTCATTTTGGATCTTGAATAGGGATATTCATTGCATTTTTATCTATATTTTTCACTGAAATATTTTTCACATCTGCAATTTCCTTTGGAGCAATTTTGTCTAGGCTTAAAGTTTTAGCTAGCCCCTTATGCTTCGGAATATTTTCATATCTTATTGGTGATTTTTTGGTGGGTGGATCCAGTTGGGGTTGCTTTTAAACTACTCTGGGCTCTGTTGATTGAGCTCCTAGTTGTGATTTCTAAATTTTTCTTGTATCTTATTTAGGAGGAATCCCAAAATGTTTACTTGTTTCTGTTAACATTTAAATAACAATATCCTTCATAATATCAGTCTTTTTGAAAATATTATCTTCCCCTATGAACTTTGAATATTTTGGTGATTGAATTTCAATATAAACCCTACTCTCTACAAGTGCCTCATCCAAATTTGCTTGAAGGTTTTTCTCATCATTTGTGATAGAATCTATATTTTTTATTTTGAGTATCTTGGGGTTTATCTCCCATACTTGTAGTTAATACCTGATGAATATCTTGAACATGCACCTCCTGTTCAGGGATTCTTATATTCTTAGTTGTATAAGTCTCAATCTCTACATCAATCACTTCAAATTCAGGAACCTTCTTAAAAAAATTAGCTACCTCATCATTTATTTTTGGTGGCTCTTCAGGTTTACTCAATCATTGGTTTATCTTGTATTTGTTCTTCCTTTACTCTAGCTGACTGACTAGACATATGAGTACTGCCAATTGTTTTTGGAATTTTTTCAACAGAAGATGAAAATGTAGCTACATTAGGAAATGTCACATTTGGAATACAATGCACATTCCCAAGGGTCTGGGATGGCAATACCTGATGGGATAATAAAGCAACAACCCTCCTTTGATCTTCAAGTCAGAGTAGGAGGATCAATCACCTCAATGATCTCTATGTTTGTGTTTTCTCGATATATGACCACTAACATCTTTTTTCAAAGGTTGTTCATATAAAAATTTAATCTTCTTCTTAGTTCTATTAAATTTTCTGAGATCTAGTGCCTCTCTTTCTTTGGAAACATCTTATTTGGATTGGATATTGGCACTTATTATAGCTCCTCTCATCATATTTTCAGTGCCAGATGGTCTTGGTAATACCTTTGAGGGGGTTGATTGTGAAATTAAGCCTTTCCCTTTTGCTTGGATTGGTATTGCTTCGGTGATGGGATCATCTTGCATGGATTTCAATAGTATCCCCTCAACTTTCTACACCAAAATAGACCTTGAAGTCCCAATCTTACTAGTTGTTGATGTCCATTCATCAATAATTCATGTGGTGGGCATGTTGCTGGGTAATTGTAGAGCATGTCCATTTAAACGGTCCATTTTATCTACTCCTTCCTTCAATAGGGGAGGATCTCTTTCCAAAAGGTTCAAGTATCAGAACTCATTTAATATTTTGGTATTTTAGAGGGATATATCCAAACCTTTTATAATCAACCGAGTCAATGTTCTTCTTAATACATTAGAAATCCTTACATGAGGGCTATCTGATTCCTTCTCGTTCCAATCAACAGAGATGATTGTCATTGATTTAATTTTTTGGTCATGGTAATATTTCCCTATTACCTCTTTGTCATCTATAATCCCTTGTGGGACTACTGCAATCTTGAAATCAATAATTTGGGTTAATGTCATCCTAGAGAAGTCTCTCAATCTGACCTCCTCTTCATCTAGACAATTCATCAATAATCTTCAAAATGAGATTCATGTTCACCATTGATAACAACCCATCTAACATCATAATTTGGTCTTGGTATGAATATATCCATTTGAAATCTCTCCATTTATTCCTCCATCAATCTCACCTTTATTATACTTTGGCATGAAAACCTACCAATTTGTAGAGGGAATTTGATATTTGTCTTGTGATTCTTTGCAATCATTTTATGCACAAGAGTAAGTTGTCTTGACAATTCCATCAGGGCCCATTTTTCATTTACATACCTTGGTAATTTACAGGGTTGTCCCTCAAATCCACTCACCCTAAAATATGTAAAGAACCTATATTGTATGAAAATGCAACCATATTCCTGAATTGTTTCCCCTGGCAATAGCAGATAGTCGATATTGTTCCCATTATGGCTTAAAAAGGCATGTCACAGGGGAAATAAATGCATCATTCACCAAACTTACATTTCCTTTCCAATTATCCAGCCTCAATTGTGGGTATACATCATATACCCTATGATCATCAAAAATTTCTTGTAATGGGAGTCCTGGAAATGATTTGAAGCAAGCATTATAGATAAAGTAGGACATCATATAGAAAGTAATATCAACTGGATTATCCATTCTACTTTTTACAATCATTGCTAAAAATTGAGCCTGAATAGATGTTGATATGAAACTTTCCCAAAAATTTTTTCCTTTCTCCTCCAAAATAACCATTATAAATGGACACATCCATTCTTGAAAGTTTGTTATTCCTTTTGACCCTGCCATTCTGTTTAATAACACAATCAAGTCTTCCACCTCCTCGAAAAACATAGCCTTGGTTAATCTTTTGGGAATCCTTTTGATGGATGTTTTTTTATCTTTCAGCCATTGATAATTCAACATTGTAGCATATTTAACATGCCTTTCCTCATAGTCCTTTTGTGCAGATTCAACTGTAGCAATTATTGGTTGATCTAAATTTGACAACCCTAGAATTTATTTAAAGGATTATGTTGTTAAATTTATCACACTTTCTCCACCTCCATCAATACCTCCTTCGATTCTGGGTTGTAATTCTCTGCACACAACCATACAAGCTCAAGAGCATGTATGGAAGGTGGGAAAACAACTGTTAGGGAAATGTCACTAGCATCAATAGCTGTCATCCATTTAATTTTATTTGGGTCGCTCAATCTTCTCTGGAAATCCTCCAAGTCAGCATTTAACAACTTTGTGTCCATGACCTTATCTAGATCACTAGTAATACTAGAATTTACGTGAAAACCTGATGCTAGATACTTCATCTTATACAGTTTATCTTTCCTTCTATCCCAATTTGAATTAAGTATGGTGAAGCAACACTTACTAATTCATCCAAACACTCTGTGATTTTCTCTTTTGCTCTCGTGCCTTTGAGTCACTTCCAATTGATTTTTCCTCTTTTGCTTTCACAAATTCTCATGGTTAGGGCACCAAGATCTTCGTGTGTAATAGAAAAAACTTGAAGTGTTTGAATGTTTTAATCAATTTTACTTTGATCCATGCAAAAACACATTAATGGTGGCAGTGATAAATGCATTATATCCCCACCATCCACCTTTCTTTTTTCATTTGAATGTGGACCATCCACGTGGGTCAATTTGATGCCTTGCGGGCTCGTGGAGTCTTTTCACACTTTTGCACTATCTTTTGAATGTATACAAGTTTACATGTTTGATCTAAATGCCCTCTCTTGACTTTTATTGAGATCATGACACGTGTTCAAATCTTAGAGGTAATGGAATTGTGGGACTCTTTTGCACATTTTCTCATTCTCCCAACTGGATACAAGTTTACCATGTTGACCCAAAGCCCCACTTCTCTGAATTTTCCTATGGAATGGACACGTGTCCCCTATTGGGCTTCAGGGCATATTTTCATTTTGCATTCTAGTACACCTTTGGTGCAAAAATGCACCGCTAGTCAATTTTCTCGCTTGAATTATTTTCAAACACATCACCTCTCTCGGGAACAGGGTCAACCTTTGCTTTTGTATCATTGACTCGAATATTCAAAAGAATATTCTTCAGACTTTAGGGATGGACTTGAAAATTGTATTTGTAATATGAAATGAATATGCTTGTTTGTAAGGAAAATCTACCATAGCGCAACCAATGGCATGTTGCACCACATATCATTAGGACTCAGAAAAGTTCTTAAATTTTTTAATCTACACTGGAAACAACAAGGATGACATTCGAAGGGGATAAAACATGGTTTTACATGGATTTTTCATCATATTTCATAGGATTTTTCACTTATGACACATTTTCATAATCCTCGACCAGAAAAGAGGATTTCCATAGTATAATGACAGGATCTAACATTTTTTTAATGGGGATTTTCTCTTTGACATACGTATTTCTTAACTCAAGCAATCAGAAATAAAAATTTTGAAGACAACTTTAAGGATAAAAGGGTGAGGTTAAATCGATCACCAACACCAGCTCCGACTCGAGGATGGGCACCCCTTGTAGGTGCCATAAGAACCATATGAACAAAAAAAACAAAATACCAAGTTCCTAGATCCATTGGGTTATATAGTCATTTGAAACATGCATAAGGTCAAAGCAAACCAACTTACCCCATAGAAACATACCAAAATGCTAGGGAAAATGGTCACCATAGACCAAGGAACAAAAATGGAAACAAAAATAGAGAAACCAAAAAAAAACAAAAAAAAAGGACTATACACTGTAAAAAAATCGTACCTTGATTGTGATCAATCCAGGAAGTGCTTCAAATTCCTTCCATTAATAGGAACTCCAGCAAATATCCATCCAGGTCTTTCAGGAAAACATTGTGCTCACCAATTCTTATGTCAATGGAATAGGGACCCATTCACAAGGCATAAATTTTTCCATGTTTTCCTTTATCCTTGTGTCTGTTATCCCATAGTAAAACAAGATCTCCAACATTGAAAATTCTAGGAGTCACCTTCTTATCAAATAATTTCTTGAGTTTCTCTCTAAACTTAAGGTGTCTTTGGTGAGACTCCCTTCTTTCTTCATCCAACTCCATTATCTGATTAATCCTTGCTTCATAGGGGTTCACCTCTTCATCTTCAAGTTGTTGTATGAAACTGATAAGAAGAAAATTGCATATGTAGGGGAAAAAGAGCTTGAACTCCATAAACTAATTCAAAAGGACTCTTCCCAGTAGCTCTTTTAGTAGTAATTCTATCTTCCCACAAAGAAAACTTCAACTGCTCACCCCACTTTATTTTATTAATCTCCAATGTCCTCCTAATTATCTTGAGAAGATTCTTATTGCTTGATTCAACTTGACCATTCCCTTGTGGATTGTAATTGGATGCATATGTTAGATTAATTCCATATTCTTGGCACATAGTCACCAATGGCTTGGCCCTAAAACTCATGGCATTATCAAAAACTATTTTTACAGGCACTCCAAACCTATAGATTATATGATTCAAGATGAAATCCATGACTATTTGGTGAGTTTCCTTTTTTTGGGGGATGGCTTCAACCCACTTGGTGAAATAATTTGTGGCTACCAATATCCATTTTTTCCCTACACTTGAGGGATCTAGGATCTCTCCAATAAATTCCATGCCCCATTATTTGAAAGGAGCTTCTATTGACACTGGTTGCAAGGGTAGAGCACCTAAAGCTTTCATCCTTCCTGAAAACCTTTGAAAACTTTCACACTTCCTGACCAATAAGGCTGCATATTTGAAAAGTGTGGGCCACCAATAACCTACCCTCAAGATCTTATGAGTAGTCACTCTTCTAGCAAAGTGGCCCCCACACACTCCCCCATGGAATTCTGTAATAAGTTTGGGAGCTTCTTCCTCTGTGATACATCTCAAAAGGACCCCCTCAGGATTCTTCCAAGCCAACCCATAATTAGTTATGATGTATTTTTGGGAGGCTAATTTGAGTTTTCTTCTTTAATTTTTGTCCAAATGGCTAGGACACTCCAAATTCTTGAGGTAAAATATTATGTCCTTATACCATGTGGAATTGATTACTTTTTCTAGGACATCCATAGTTCCTTCCTCAATCTCATTAATTTAAATTACCTGTAGGTTACTCTCTTCCATCAACCTTGCAAGGCCTAGACCTCTAACCAACTTGGTGGTTTGTATATCCATGTCATACTCTTGTAGCTTGTTCACCCAATGGAATATCTTGCTAGAAACTTCCATCTCTGATAAGATATCTTTGACCATAGTATAAGGAACATATGCTACAATCTTGGAACTCAAAATATAGGGCTTGAAAATTTTAGTAGCTCTTACCAAAGAAAAATCCTACTTTTCCATGATGGTATATTTTAACTCAACACTCTGCAAGGATTTATTGAAAAAGGCAATAGGCCTTTCATTTCCCTCTTCATCCTTTTGCAATAACATAGATGCAATAGTATTTTTAGATGCAAAATAAAAAATCTGAAAGGCCTTTTTATAATCAGGGGATTCCAATACTGGGGCATTCTTTAATGATTCTTTTATTCCAGTGAAGGCCTCGAGAGATTCTTCTTCCCATTGGATAATCTAGTCCTTTTTTAGCATGTTTGTAATGGGAATAGTCATTTTAGCAAAATTAGAAATGAATCTCCTGATGAAATTTATTTGACCAAAGAAGGATTGAATTCCTTTCTTATTTTTAGGGACATGAACCTTACTGATTTCTTCCACTCTCTCAAGATCAATCATAACCCCTTCTTATGAAACAATGTACCCCAACAGATTTGTCTTTTGAACTCCAAAATGGCACTTTTTAGGATTCAATGAGATTCCATACTCTCTACATCTTATCAACATCCTCTCCACATGGCTTAAGTGGTCACTTCTCTTTCTAGAGAACAATGTCACATCATCTTGATAAACTGCAATAAAATCATTGATGTAGCCTGAGAATGCAACATCCATGGCTCTTTAGAACATAACCCCAACATTCATCAGACCAAATGTCATTCTTACATAGATATAAGTTCCCCTAGGAGTGGTAAAAGTAGTTTTAATTTTTTTTTATTGCGTCACACCTACCTGGCTGTATCCTGAGAATCCATCTAATGTAGAAAGCAACTTAGACCCAGTGACCAATTTCAGCATATTATCCATATTAGGCAATGTATAGTTGTCTTTGATTGAGGCCTTGTTCAAATTTCTGAAATCCACACATAGCCTTATGTCTCCATTTTTATTTCTTACTTGAACTATATTTTCCAACCATGAAGAATATCTTGTAGGTTGTATTATCCCTCAATCCCTTAACTTTTTAAACTCTTCTTGCATCTTAAGGGAGAGTAGTGGATTGATAGGCCTCTATTTTTTCCTAAATGGTTTAGCATTAGGTTCCAAAGGTATTTCATGTTGAAATAAATCTTCCCTATATGCTTTCAATTCTGAGTAAGACCATGCTAAATAGTCTTTATATTTTTTAACAATTCAACATAGGACTACTTTTCTTCCTTACTCAAATTATTTCATATCCAAACTTTCCTAGGATTTTCTTTAGTTCCCAAATTGAATTATTCAACATCCCTTCAAGTAGAGATGTGTGTATGGACAACCCTATCAAAATTATCAAAATTTTATTCTAAAGCAACCAACCCTCTAGGAATGGTATTGGTTTTTAACCTAATGATATCCTTTCCAAATAGGGTTTCTTTACCATCAAAAATAGAAACCATTGGTTCCCAATCCATGCTCTTATTGGTAAATTATCCTTCGTTCGGTAAAAACCTCTGAACCTGGGAATCATCATCAAATACTTGCCAATGTTTCACATTATCAGTAACATATGGTCTTGATAATAATTCAATATCATAATCACAATAAGGAGAAATAGTGCAGTATTCAAGCCTAGATCTAAGCACTGCCAACATATCGATTGCAGCATTTTGAGTTCTATCATGATAGAAAATGTTAAAGGATTCAAACATCTCAATAAAATACCATACTATATTCTTATATTATTTCATCATTTGATTTTTTGTAGCATACAATTTTCTAACTTGTTTGAATACCAACTCAGAGTCTCCTTTAACAACTATGTCTTTTATACCATATCTCCAAGAAATTCTCAAGCCCAAAAGTAATGCCTCATACTTTGCAATATTATTTGTGCATTCAAATTTCAATTTAAAGGAAAAATTACAAACCTCATAGCCTGGAGATAAAAGCACAACCCCATCCCCATTCCCCATATTGGAGAAATATCCATCAAACATTAAGGTCCAAGGGGCACCAATGTGATTAGAACATTAAATTTGATTAATAGCATTCTTCTCAAAGTCAGCATACCCAACAAAATTATTAACATCCACATTTGTATATAGAACTTCATAAGAAGAATTATTAGGAATTCAATTAGATGTAACATCTATTTCTCCCCATATAACTTGACAAGATTTCAGTCACATTGGAAGCCTACTTCCTTGACAACTTTCAAGGGGCATCACATTACATGAAGCTCCTAAATCAAACATGCAATTATGAACAACCCTATCGTTAATAATCAAAGTAGTATATAAGGGATCAACATCAAGTTGGGACTCAAATAGGAAGGTGCTTAGATAAACTTTAGGGGATTCCCCCAAATTTTCCAATGTGTGCGGTAACTTCCAATTCTTTAATAATAGGAGGAATATCAAGATTGTTAACATATTTTCCCAGGGCCACTACCTCCTCCTTAAATCCCAAGTACTCAAATTCTCTTCTTCTATGCTCAGGGATCCTAAGAAACTCAATGATGGGTACAGTGACCTTGATCTAGCTCAAAATTTGAGCCATATCGTAGGGGGTATACTTGGGTAGGGTTGTACTGAGAGGTAGGGTAATTTCCTTTTCTTGTGGTATGAGGTTCTTCATGGCTTGGGTAGGGTTACTGGGTTTATTGGCATTAGCTAGATTTTTGGTTGGCACATATTTCTTGGGGGATCCTTTGGGATATTAGTGAGGAGGGGATTCTTTGGTTTGGGCTATGGCCCTCCCATTTTAATAGTCTTGTTTCTTAGATTATATTCTTTCTCTTGGGCCACCACTGCATTCATTAACAACTGTCTATCCTCCTCAGAAGGGATTCCACCATCATATTTCTTAATCATCAATGCCCTTAAGTACTTAAAATCATGATTGGGAAAGTCAAAATCTTGGACCATATCAATTTCAAGATCACTAGTAGAAGGAAGAGGAGATACCCAGTCTATGTAGTTCCAAAAACTTTCCACAGTCCTGGAACTCAGTAATTCAGTAGAAGTGTCTCCTTGTGGAATGTCAGGGAATTCCATCATGCACACATCACTAAAAGTAGAATCATCGTCAACCTCTTTCACTTTCTTCATTAATATCACATGGGGAATGTGGTAAGAAACATTTTTCACACCACTCAATAACATGATTTTCTTCTATCATAGAAACTCTAGAAGTTAAAGGATCAGAGACCAATTTGTTTTCTCTTGGTTATTTGTTGTTTATTTTCTGATCCCATGGGCCCTTTACCTCTCTCATATGATCTATGATCACCCCTAGGATGATTTCCAATTCTATTTTTACCTTTAAGTTTGGTGCTAGCCCTCCTAACTTTTTACTATCCATTTATCTACTCTAGCAAGTTTATAAGAGATTCCTTTTACTGCTTCTACTAGATTCTTAAAAACTTCCTCTAGATCAACTCCCTTTTTTGGTGAGGATTTTTAGGATTAACTAACTTAACACCCTCCCTTTTAGGAGGCTTTCCTGTTACCTTGATATTGTTTTCTATCTGTACTTCCATAGAGAAATCTTGTCTCAAAGTCATGGGGTTATTGTCCCTCAAATAATATGTTGCTTTCTTGTCGAAGGCATCAGAGTAATTTATCAAGCAGGATTCATCACTTGGCCTCAATTTCATTGGCAATCTAGTCAGGGTTTTCTTAAATAGGGTGTTAAATTCTTGGACCGGTTCATTGGGGTTCTTAATATTTTCAAATTTTGAGAGGAGAAACCTAGGATTAGTCTTGTCCCCATATTGTAATCCGAGAACATTTTTCATCTCAGCCCATGAATCAATGGAATTATTTGGTAAGGCTTTATACTAATCACAGGCATCCTCTTCTAAGGTGTGAATGAAAAATTTGACATACACATCTTCATGTTCAATTTCAAAATCCTCCATGATATTGAAAAAAATTCTAAGGTGTTGGTCACCAATAATAGCATTATTTCCTTGAAATTTAGGTATTTTTTTCCTCACTTCTTGTGGAACTGTATTAGGATAACCCACCATACCATGAAAATATGTGGGCCCAAATTTTTTTACAAAAAATGGAGCTCTAGGTGGAGGATGAGCCATATTATTCTGAGGAGGTGTCCCAACATGAGGGTTAAAACGGTATGGGACAAGAGGTCTTTGAGGTAATGGTGTATGATCCTCAAAGTAATTTTCCTTAAATGATTCAGTTTCACATAAAACTCTATTACTTCTAAGTGATAATTGGGGGAGATGATGAATACCCTTATCAATTACAAATGAAGGCCCCTCATAAGTTGGAGTATCTAAATTCATGCAGGGACTACTTAATCCAAAAATTTATGAGTTAGAATAATACTCTATCAAAGGTTGATCACTTTAAACCACATGAACTACTTTCTCTTCTTACCTTTGATCTCCCAATGCTCTCCATACTTGTTTCTAAGTTGGATTTATCCTTCCTAGCTCTGGAAAATCATTTTATAACAGGATCTGTCTTGAAGAAGGACCTTCTTCCTTCCATCTTTACAGATCTTGATGAAATATTTTTCAATTTATTACAGCTTGAGGCAAATGTATTTACTAGTAATTCTAAACAATGTTGAGTCACCACTAAGGTCTTGTACCTTAGATGTGTAAATCATTGTAAATGACTTGTCAATTTGAACCTTGATGATAAATTTTAACAAATCTTAGAATCCTTTATCAATATTTACCCCTAACCAAGAAAATTTAATGGAAACATTGCTTAAATGAGGAAAATATTAAGCAAATAACTTCGTATTAAGCCCATTTTTCGCAAAGTTCATCAAAGGATGATGTCTAGATCATGTATATGCATCTAAACATATTCAGTACATTACTAGAGATTGATGTTTCTCATTATTTTCATAAATAATCCTTGGCAACAGTGCCACAAGGGTGTTGTTGCCCAAATTGATCCCTCCTTATAATCCCTCCAACATCAACGAGCTAAGAAGGATGTTTAGAGAAAGACAAAGCAAGATTTGAGTTGTTATGTAGCTGGGGATAGATATGGAAATATATTTTTCACTCAGACTTAGGGAATATTAGATAACACCTCACAAAGGGTATGACCTACCCTACTAATTTAGGTTCTTCCTGTAATCAGGGTGAGAGGACCCATTTTGTGTAGAACAGGGACAAAATCCTGTAATATTTTATTAATCAACCAAATCAGATTACAAAAGAGGTGCTACAATATTTATACATATTAGACAACAATATAAAAACAAATAAATGGGTTGTGTAGGTACAAATGTGAACCAATACAAACAATAGTATTGATAAAACAATACAACAACTCCCATATGTTTGAATAAAACAAAATAGATGGTTATAATTAAATATAACCATATAACAATTAATAAATTAAAAAACTAACTATGCAATTTATAATTAACTAAGGTAATAATATATTTACCCTAACATTTTGTAACATGTATTTATGAAAGAAATGAATAGAACAACAATATTTGGACTCTCTTTCTCAGGGATATGAAAAGGCAACCTCAAGAAGATATGGTCAATGTAGAAATTATCTAGCTCTTATGAGTTGCCACACTAGAAAATATAGATATCTTCTAAAAAGGCTCAGGTTACTAAAGAAAATTGTAAATTACAACTATCTCTTGCATACTTTGTAGAAATGGTGGACAATTTTAACATAAATAGTGCAAGCATGGGTGTTCAAGTGGATCTAATGGATATTGGCTATGATTTTGATGTATTTTTGGGAAGTTAAGTAGGATAAAGTTGATTATACTAAATACTTAAATGAACCTTGACAAATGTTGTATATACTTGTTCTTGATGTAAAATACAAATCACATGATCCAAAACACTCCTTCAACTTGAAGGTTTGTATTCATGGAAGCCCGAGAATAGAAGTTTTCACAAAAACTTCAAGAATTTAAACACAAAATCTCATGATAAATTCTTAATTAAATATTTATAATTCCTGATCAAATACATCCCAGATACCCTTAGGAAATGACAAAGAACCTAAATCAGATAGACACATCTTAAATTTAAAACCGTTTACCACAACATGAAGGAAATAACCATCAATAATGCAGCTACAATTACCAAATTATTTCGATTTAAATTAAAAATTCGTGTAATTCAAAGAAATTAATGAGCATAAGTTTGAAACAGGAATGGAGATAATTGATTCAAAGTAATACATCTTGAAAAAAATTAAAATTTCTCATGATAATACACACAAATTAATTCAGGAAACACCAACACTTCGACAAGGGGTCACAACATCTATGACCTAAATGTCTACCAATGACTGTACAACACAATCATCTTAGCGAGAAGTTCTGGGAACGAATGAATAAAATCTCAGGTATCTCAGATTGGTTCGACTTAATAAATTACAAATTGGTTTTCTCCCTTCTTTCTCTAAAGCTTAGAAAAATTAACACCCCTTTTGCGAGAGTATTCTCATCACATTTATACAATCTCAATCACTCACTTACTCTTTAATTTCCCCCCCAAAAGCATGAATCGTTGAAGAATATTCTTTCTTTATAACACATAGTCTAATCCATATTTATTCTCTTGGAAATATTTTGTTTTATGTTTCCAGGAGGAAGATTCACGAGTCATTCATGTTTTCCACTCTCCTAGAATGACTAGGATACCATGTCACTTCTTTGATTTTTGTTTTAATCATTTATCTTTTCAAAGATCATAGAAACCCCTTTTTGATGATTTATGAGTATCTCCAAGTGATTTTATTTGATGTGTAATCCCTTTTACCTTTTGAGAATCTGTCTTGGGAAACACACATTCACTTTCATGTCTTTCTAAGTGGATTTTTCCTACATGGATAATGGAAAATCAAGCCAACCATTATCTTTTTCATAATACCAATTTACTTCATACTTAATTCTCCCATGTGAATATAACATTTAGATCTTTAGAAGATAGCTTACCATGATTATACCCAGCTGAACTTTCCCACCTCAAATTTCTTATAAGTGTACACTATTTCCCTTACAAAATCACATTTTATTTTCTTAGTGTAAGGAATTTAGGGAAATATATCTGCAATATGATGGGAACACCAGTAGCAGTGAGATTGAAATACATATCCACTAAGGATTTGCACTCAATTTTTGACATGTTGGGCCCTAATGAGGCATTCGTAAGAATGCTATTTGAGATTATTGATCCTGAACATTATACAAGGCCTTTGATAGCTCAAGTTTTTTGGGTTATGTTGGTTAGAAGGCTTATCAGGATAAGTCTCATTTTTTCTGCCTTCCAGATTGTGTATTTTCATCTCTTCAGACTAAAACATCAAGAGAGTGCCGATGCATTAAAGAAATTTTGACGTGTGAGCATGCTTAGTGTGTAAGGTTTGACCAATTAAAAATTCCCCTTAATTTGGAATGAAGCATTTATTTTGATTGAACTGGAACAACGTGTCTCAATATTGGAGAAGAAACCATCAGGGGCTACACCTTCTTAGCCTCCTAAATCATAACCCATGTTTGTGAAGAAATATGGGGGTGAATCTTGTTCCAAGAATCCTACTCCATCTTCTCCAGGATCAGTTGTTATTGTATTTCCATATCAAGCTACCAATTCATCATTCACTTCCAAAACAACAGGAAAAAAAGATTTTCCTAAAGGAGGTCTCGACATGCTTTAATGGGATTCCTCCTATGAGAAGATATCAAAATTGATTAGTTTTTTGAATGGTCTTATGACAACTATTGATGAACTCAGGTCTTTGGGTATGTCTCACACCCTGGTTGGATACATTGTGTATGTTCAAATGGCATTGGGAATAGAGGAATTTGTTCCTAGAAAGAATAGGCTGGTGAAGAAACTTCCTCTTTCCAGAGAGAACTTTATAGTGGAAGATGATTAGGATTTTGTTTTCTTGTTTCTTTCTAATTTAGTTTCCAAAAAATGTATGCAATCCCTTTTTATGGGTTAGGGCCCCTATAGAACCCCAATTTTTCTTTTTTCCACAATACCAAAGATGTTAAATAGTTACATTAGTTTACATGCTTCATAATAGATGTGGAATTCTATGCAATCAATATAAAGATCTAATGTATTGCATCAAATTACATTAATGTTTGAAAACAAAAATTCAAAATAACATTCAATTCTCATGAAACAAGAGTAATAGTTAAAATAAGGTGAAAACGTTGTTCAAAGAAAAACAAGCCTAAACTTTCTCATGAGTCTTTGTAGTTGCATCTTCATCTTCATCATCTTATTCCTTAACTGGTTGTCTCTCTATATAAGCATCATATATTTGAAACATTTGCATTATCTCTTCCTTATCAGGTTCCAGGTGATGTTTGTAGATTAAGTGATGCTTGTTTAATATGTCACAACATGTGGACATTCTTAGCATGTATTCTCTCAAGTTCTTGTTCAGCTCAACAATTTTATTCTCTACCAGGATAAGTTTTTTGATAACCTCATAAGAACAAGGTTCCTCTCTGATATTCTTGTCAAATGATTGATTTAATGTATTAGTTTCCCAATTCCCATAAACCATATTATGTTTTTAAAACACCATTTGTTCCAATATACAATCTATATTATCAATAACCTTCTCCAGCCAATCTTTTTCAATCTCCAACTTTTCTTTAACTTTGTTTATGGTTTCTATCCCGATTATGGATAAGTCTTCCATTACATATTAAGTTCCTTTCTCCTCTGGTGAAACTATTCCTTATTTCTCCATTAACTCCTCATCCAGTTGATTTATTTCTTCAAGTTTAGGAAAAATTCCATCATAAGAAAACACTCCATTTCAACATAGCTCAATAAATTTATTAATTTCATTGAGTATTTTAGTAAGCTCTATATACTTATGTCTTGATTTTTCAATCACTTTCCTACCCCTTTGGGACAAATCCTCTACCCACTTATCTACCGCTTCAACCTTTTTACCGAATTTTCCAACTTTACCTAGCATCTCAGGGGTGATAACTTCTTCAGTAGATCTTACTAATTTATGCAAGCATGAGGTCAATGTTTTTACCTATTCTTTTAGCTATTTTTTGGATATCTTATCCTTATCAAACTTATGCAACAAACCTTCAACTACCTCTGTGACCCTTTGCTTCAATGATTCTTTGGTAGGTCTTCCTAATCTAATATGTTGAATATCATAGTCACTCTTTGTGATATCATAGTTTTCTTTCCTTGACGAGGAGTTGCAACCTCCAAAGTTCTAAACCCATGCTGATCTATTCGTGTCCTAGTAAGAACCCTTGCTTTCTTCAAATATTCTTTGGGATTTGGAATTTAGATGCTTATGATGCTTAAGGTTTCATTTTTAGTGATCTCTTTCACCCCTTGTTGAATAATTCCCCCTAACCATCCAGCCATAGGGGTGTTCCCCTTCTTTTACGTTTTGTGGGTTTTTATAAGAAACTATTTATTCTTTTGATGTTTCTCCAATTTTTACTATTTGTTTTTCAATATCCAATATAACAACATCTAGTTTTCTTGCATCCTGCCCTTGAATTTGTGGATGAGTAGCATCCTATGATTTCTTTCCTTCTATTGCTTCTTCACTTTGACCTTTATTTCATGTAGAAACCTTAGTAGAAATCACTGTTTCACTTAACACTCATTTTAGATCCTGAATAGGGATATTCATTGCATTTTTATCTATATTTTTCACTGAAATATTTTTCACATCTACAATTTCCTTTGGAGTACTTTCATCCAGGCTTAAATTTTTAACTGGCCCCTTATGCTTCAGAATATCTTCATCTCTTGTTGGTGATATTTTGGTGGGTGGATCTAGTTGGGGCTGCTTTTAAACTATTATGGGCTTTGTTGATTGAGCTCCTAGTTGTGATTTCTAAATTTTTCTTATATCTTATTTATGAGGAATCCCAACATGCTTAATTGTTTCTGTTAACATTTCAATAACAACATCCTTCATAATATAAGTCTTTTGGAAAATCTGATCTTCCCCTACTGAATTTGAATCTTTTGGTGATTGAATTTTAGCATGAACCCTACTCTCTACAAGTGCCTCATCCATATTTGTTTTAACTATTTTCTCATCATTTGTGATAGAATGTGTATTTTTACTCTGAGTATCTTAGGGTTGATCTCCCATACTTGCAGTTAATACCTGATGGATATCATGGACATGCACCTATTTTTAGGGATACTTATATTCTTAGTTGTATAAGCCTCAATATCTACGTCAATCACTTCCAATTTAGGAACCTCCTTAAACAAATTATCTACCTCATCAGTTATTTTTTTGCTCTTCAGGTTGTTCAATCACTAGTTTATCTTGTATTTGTTCTTCCTTTACTCCAACTGATTGACTAGACATATGAGTACTTCTAATTGTTCCTGGAATTGTTTTAATAGAAGATGAAAATGCAGCTACATAAGGAATTGTCACATTTGGAATACAATGCACATTCCCAAGGGTCTGGAATGTTAATACTTGATGGGATAATAAAGCAATAACCCTCCTTTAATATTAATTCAGAGTAGGAGGATAAATCAGCTCAGGCCTTTTATGTTTGTGTTTTCTTGATACATGACCACCAACATCTCTTGTCAAAGGTTGTTCATATAGAAATTTAATCTTCTTCTTGGTTATTTCAAAGTTTCTGAGATCTGGTGCCTCTCTTTCTTTGGCACCATTTGATTTGGATTGGATATTGGCACTTGGTATACTCCTCTCATCATATTTTAACTTCTAGATGGTATTGGTAATACCTTTGAGCAGAATGTTTGTGAAATTAAGCCTTTTACTTTTTCTTGGATCAACACTTCTTCGATGTTGGGAGCATCTTGAATGGATTTCAATAGTATCCCCACAAATTTATGCACCAAACCAGACCTTGAAGTCCTAGTATTGCTAGTTGTTGATGTCCGTTCATTAATAATTCCTGTGGTGGGCCTCCTTCTGGGTAGTTGTGGATCATGTCCATTTAAAGGGTCCATTTTGTCTGCTCCTTCCTTAAATAGGGGAAGATCTATTTCCAAAAGGTTCAAGTCTTGGAACTCATTTAATAATTTGGTATTTTGTAAGGATAGATCCAAACCTTTCATAGCTAACAAAGTCAATGTTATTCTTAATACATTGGAAATCCTTACATGAGGGTTATCTGATTCCTTCTCATTCCAATCAACAGAGCTGATTGTCATTGATTCAATTTTTTGGTCATGGTAATACAACCCTATTACCTCTTTGTCATCTATAATCCCTTGTGAGTTAATTTCATCCTAGAGAAATCTCTTAATATGACCTCCTCTTCATCTAGGCAATTCATCAAATAATCTTCAAAATGAGATTCATGTTCTCCATGACTAACAACACATCTAATATCACAATATGGTCTTGGTGTGAACATCTCCATTTGAAATCTTTCCATTTCTTCCTCCATCAATCTAGACATTATTATACTTTGGCATGAAAACCTGCCAATTTGTAGAGGAAATTTGATATTTGTCTTGTGCTTATTTGCAATCATTCTATGCACATGAGTAAGTTGTCTTGACAATTCCATTAGGGCCCATTTGTCATTTACATACCTTGGTAATTTATAGGGTTGTCCATAAAATCCACTCACCCTAAAATATGTAAAGAACCTATATTGTATGAAAATGAAGCCATATTCCAAAATTGTGGCCATGGCAGTAGAAGACAGTTGATATTGTTCCCATTCTGACTTTAGAAGGCATTTCACAAGGGAGAAAAATTCATAATTCACTAACCTTACATTTCCTTTCCAATTATCTAGACTTAATTGTGGGTATACATCATATAGCCTATGATAATCAAAAATTTCTTGTAATGGGAGTCCAGGAAATGATTTGAAGTAAGAAACATTATAGATAAAGTAGGACATCACATAGAAAGTAATATCAACTGGATTATCTATTCTTCTTTTTACAGTCATTGCTAAAAATTGAGCCTTAATAGATGCTGATATGAAACTTGCCTAAAATATTTTTCCTTGCTCCTCTAAAATAACCATTATAAATGGACACATCCATTCTTGAAACTTCATTATTCCTTCTGACCATGCCATTCTGTTTAATAACACAATCAAGTCTTCCACCTCCTTGACATATATAGCTTTGGTTAATCTTTTGGGAATCCTTTTGATGGATGTTTTTTTATCTTTCAGCCATTGAGAATTCAGCATTTTAGCATACTTAACATGCCTTGCCTCATAGTATTTTTGTGCAGATTAAACTATATAGCAATTATCGGTTGATCTAAATTTGGCAATCCTAGAATTGCTATAAAGGCCTCTGCTATTAATTTTATCATGTTTTCTCCACCTCCATCCAATACCTCCTTTGATTATGGGTTGTAATTCTCTACACACAACCACACAATCTCAAGATCATGTATGGAAGGTGGGAAAGCAGCTACTAGGGAAATTTCATAAGCATCAATAGTTGTCAATCTTCTTCGGAAGTCCTCCAAGTCAACATTTAACAACTTCGTGTCCATGAACTTTGTTGGGCCCAAAATTATTGCCTAATTACCAAAAGGTGCACACAGGAGCGATATATAGAAGGGCGTGTGAGGTGAAGCATGTAGTACAAGGGTTTAAGAAGGTTTTAGGAGAAACCAGGGTGCACACGCAAGGTAATACACAAGGTTTAAGGACTTATCCATATTCAACGTTCTCAATGCACTTGAGGAAAAATGTGACCTGACTAGGCATGTTGAGTGGATAAGGTGCCAACCTAGAGACTTGGTGGTGAAGGAAAGAATATTCCATGCATGGAATATTCCTAGGAAGTCATCATTACATAAAGAGGAGAGCTTGGAGTAGAATAAGCATGCACCATTGGAGGACCCCATTGACACTTGGCATTTGATCTGATCCTAAAGAAAGGCATAACAGTGGGTGTTGATCCTATAAGAAGATATGTTCTAGTAGAAGAAGGGATACACATACGAAGGAATGAAGAGAGACACCAAGACATATAGCATGGGAAGAACGAAGCTCTGCAGAGAATACTAGGAGGCCCTAGGCATTGGGGTTCTCATTAGCAAACTGTAGAAATGTTATCATGGCTAAGGGATGGGTGTGTAAAGTTTTTGTAGTAAAGAAAGCATAGCTAGGTCCTCTAATATATGGGTTAGATCGTTGTCTTGATACATTTGGTCTCATACGACCATTTTGAATGTAATGTGGTTGTTGAGACTATGATAAATATAAATTTATGGGCTCTGTTATGAATATATAGTTCAGGGGTGTAAACCATAGTGTTATTTCCTTATATTTTATAGCAGATCTATTCTTTGTATTTCATGCCATGATGTTTCTCTTGTTTTTAAATTCTTGGGTATAAGGATATGATAGATCACGTTGTTATTTTACATGAATATTCACTTCTCTGCAACTAATCCTTTAACAATGGAAATATATTCTCACAATACTCACATAAAGGAGGGGCTTGGTGCCCGCGTGTGCCTCGGGTGAGCACCCAATGCCCGTTGGATGATAGGCTAGTGCACATGGGTTAGAAGTTAATAGATGGGTAAAAATGACTACATCTTTGTTCTATTGTCGGGAAATATTTTCTAAGTTGTGAGAATGATGTGTGATGACAGAGTGCTTGACCACAGATAGTTTTGAAGCATGGTTTAAGAGCATGAAGGATGATTTTCCCCAGATATTTAGTACTGAACCTAAGTTTAATGCACACAGATGGGTATCAAAACACTTGTATCATGAGCTGTATGAGACCTTATTTTATTGTTTTCGAGTGGAGTTGTATGAATGGATTTTGGCATATACATCTAGATCAATTTAGTACTATAGATATTACATTTGGACCCAAGAGGAATATCAGAGGCTACAAGATGCTGATCTGACTTGGACGTGTGTTTTTGATCATTAGTGGAAGAGAGTGTTGACCAGTTATACCCTGGAATACGTTATTTATAATTATTCTTGTCATGAGGTTGCTGCGTTTGAGTTCTTACAAGAACCTAGAGGATCATTTTTGCACGCTATCTCTTTAGCCATAAAGATCTTGATCATTACACTAAGTTTTGAAGCATTCCCTATGACTGGCTAAGATTCTTTGAGTGTTGGGCGTGGAAGCTAGGGTGGAGGAAGATGGAAGACCTTATGGCTGAAAAGAGAGGGAGAAGAGATGACTCGAGTATAGTGAGGCTCGTGAAAGGGATTTGGCTAGATAACGTGAGGTTGTAGGAGTGATGGATTTATGGAGGCAGACGTTGTCGGTAGGAATTGAGGTTCATGTGGAGGACGTGGAACATGATCAGTCTATGCTAGCCCATCTTGGCAAGTACGGGAGAGAGACCCCTTCAGCTTTTGATGAGATTTCATCACTTGGAGAAAGAATATATGTTAGCATGTTGCTGAATCCACTTGGTGACCAACCCTTGGTGCTTACTCTTCCAAATCAACAAATAAGTATTACTAACCCAGTTAGTATCGATGGGAGTGACTGATCTACACCTAGGAATGTTAGGTGTGACCACTTAAGGCCCTTTACTGGCTATAGGAGGTGGATCTAGTGGTATAAGAAATGGAGCACCTGGTGGACCTAGCAAATCTAGAGGATCTGGTGGGTCAAGAGGGACAAGACCTGGTGGATCTAGTAGATCTGGTGGTGAAGGTAACACTAGAGGAAATCAAGGTTCTGTATTAGGTGGAGAAGGACCTCAACCACCTCAGTAAGTGTTTTTTTAGATGTCTTTACACCTACTAGACTACAAAGGTGTTGAGGATGTTGCAGAGCATGTACAAAAGTGTGAACTCCTATGGCACGTGAAGGGGCACATTATCCCAGAGTAGAAGGCTAGTCAATTTGCAACAACGTTACAAGGACACGTGCATAGTTGGTACCAGAAGAATGACCTCTATTAGACAATGGTAGATTACACCGTGTTACAGAATGATTTCTTGGTTGAATTACATATCCTTGGGTTTGAATAGAAGAGCATCAATGCAATGAAGGAGATCAAACAAGGAATGGCAGAGAATGAGAAGGAATACAATGCATGTGTCAAAACTATCCTATAATATTTACCCCTCTCAGCATAGTCAGTGGTTTTTTGGAGGATTGATAACACCGTTTAGGAGAGCACGAGACCCATGCGAGGCCTTGGAGGCTACCCTACGTGCTGAGGCTATTAGAAGCATGGAATCTAGTGTTAGCCCCTTCCTTGAGGCTCAGATGACTGCACTGGAAAAGTAGCTAGAGAAGTTATCTGTGAAATTTTCGCATGAGAATCGTAGTGGTCTATGGTGCATGGATTGTGAGATAGAGGGGCATACAAAGAAAAATTTTCCCCAGAGATTGGTACGTGCCATGATGGTGGACTATGAAATTTTCCACAGAGATCATGATGTAATTAGATGTCCACTACTGCAATGCACAATCTGTAAGAATGTGTCTTGTTATTGCAAGATCTACACCTCTACTACCCATAATACTAAGGATTGTATATTGATTGACTAGATACATGACACCATTGATATTGGTGTGCACTATACCAACCTCCCAAACAATTCCAAGGATGATGGTTGTCACTATGAAGGGCATGCAGATAGAGGGGCACTTGGAAGAGGTTTCTAAGGAGGACTTTGTGTTCATGGAAACTGTGGAGGAGGAAGAAGTGAGTTCACTCGTGGAACCTGTTTCAACTGTGGATCCATGGAGCACTATAAACATGAATGTCTTGATCTAATATAATGAACTTGGTGTGGGAAGAAGCATAAGTATGGGGAGTTCCTAGAGCTGTTTGAACATATGAGCTAGCAACACCGAAAGTAAAAATGCACCGGGATGGTAAACGTAAGGAAGGATGATTCACAATGGATGTCAAGGGTGGCGCACGGGTTGGAACTAGAGCTTGTACTAGTTACAATGCTAGCTAAGGTTGTGCACACCATGGAAGTAACAAGGCATAGATTGATGGTTATTAGAGAAGAGATAGTGCATGGAAAGTATCCAGACCCTACTCATCAGAAATAAGTGTATCAAGAAAACATGGATGTGATTCGAAACCTACAAGGAGAGATCAAGTGCCTAAAATAGAATTCAAGATAGTTAGAGAAAAGGAAGAATGTTGAGGCTCCACATAAGCATCTGGATGAGGTTAGAGAAGTATGCAAAATTTTGAGGCAAAATAATATCATCCCCTTGCTAGGAGAGTGGTTACGAGAGAAGGTACCACATGTTGGAGGAGGGTGTGAGAGGAAGGTTCTGCATGCCAACCTTCCTCCCTGCAGCCTTTATTATCACAAATAGATTACCTTGAATGTTGTTTTATATGGGTGGCTTTGAAGTAATATTTTTATTGAAATAGGTGTGGAAGTCAATTTTCTCACTCTAAACACATAACATCAAATGGGAAGGCCCTTATTACAACCATCTTTGAATGTGTTGCATATGGCTAATAGGACAAAGGAAATTCCCATTGGTGTCTTGAAGGATGTTGCTATCACTATCTAAGGGGGTAAGTTCACTGGGGACTTTGAAGTCTTGGTGCTAGCCAAGGCAGACAAATTTTTAGCATTACTTGGGTGCCCCTAGTTTTATAAGAATAATGCTAACCTAAGGTACATTAAGGGATACATAGGATTTGAGAACAAAGAAGAGCATGTCATCATCCTCTTAACCGATGGGAAGTCAACACCCTATATTGAGCCCTTGGGAGAATAATTTTTTGACAGGATCTATGTGTGCTCTATCAGGGACCTTGAGGTGATTCACCCTATAGATGGAGTTTTTCAGTTTGAAGATGCTCATTACATGAGTGATAAAACTAGTGTGACATGTTACAATTGAGCACACATGACTTACGAGTTAATTGGGAGATAGTTAAGAGGCTCTATTACAAGGGTGATAAAGGTACGCTTAGTCAAGCACATGAGAGGGAAGAAGTTACCAAGATACTCTTGAGGGGCCAACCTTGATGATTTCTTACGGGAATTGGAGGCTTAGTGGAAAAATGAGATCAAAAGAAGAAGGATGCTCAACTATAAATTTCTTGGGACCACAACGTGTTGGTGGGTGACACATCATGATAACCTTCTAGATTGGTGAAAAGTGAGAATCACATTCTCTGTTAGGTTTTCCTGAAACAATGCACTCATTGAAATATGAGACTACCTTGGGAAGGAACCCACCTTGTTTCACATCCAAGCCTGTGAGATAACATGGATGGAAAGCATGGATGCCTTACCACCTTCTTTATGGGTGCATAAGTTATATTCCACCTTACAAGGTTATGTGCACGCATGGTATATTCACTCTAATATGTGCTGTCAAACAGGAAATTGGCAGGAGTTGACGACTGACCTCCTTTAAGATTTTGAGTATCAGAGTACTAAACCATCGATGGATAGGTCGTTGTAGGTTTTTAAGTGCCTAATGATGGGAGATAGTTCCATGGAAGAAGATATAATATTGGAGTTACTGGGTGGACCTAGCTTGGAACCACACTTTGATGAGGAAGAGTCAGAAGGGGTGGAACTTGAGCTCACATGCATGGAGAAAGAAAAGGGAAAGATGGTCTATATAATAGATGGCAAAGAGATGGAGAGTTTGGATGTTAACCATTTTAAAGATACGTGTAAAGTTATTGATAGGGTTGATGAGAAAGCATGTGCCTACCATAAGCCCCTCAAAGAAAAGAAGGTTAACATTGGTTTCGAAACGTAACCTAAGGAGGCCAGTATTGGAGACTATTGGTCAGAGAAGGAGGTTTCGAAGATTGTTGACCTATTGAGTGAGTTACATGAATTATTTCCATGTGGATACCATGATCTTAAAGGTGTTCACTACTCCTTGGGAGAAATGAAAATCAAGTTAAAGGAGGTTGTACGCCTGATTCAGAAGAGGTCTTATTGAATGAATATGAATCTTCACGTCAAAGTTAAGGAAGAGATAGACAAGATGACCGCTTCAAGCATCATTGAAGTTGTGGAGGAATAAAAATGTGTAAGCTCCATATTCATTAGTATTAAAAAGGATGGAAGGATAAGGATCTATGTTGACTATAGGGAATTAAATGCGGTATGTGTAATTGATCCTTTTCCAACCCCTTTTACTGAGGAGATATTGGAAGGAGTGGTTGGGCACGAAATTTATTCCTTCGTAGATGGATTCTCATGATACCATCAAGTTAAAATTTCTAAAAAAGACCTAGAAAAGACAACTTTTTCCACTGAATGGGGAAGTTTTCCCTATACGGTCAAGCCTTTTGGACTGAAGAATGCACCTTCTATGTTTTCGCTCATAGTGGTCTAGGAATTTCAGGATTTTATCCATAATTATTTGTAAGTCTACCTTGATGATTGGACAGTATAAGGACTAGTGAAATACCATTGTGACAATTTAAGACTGATGTTTGAGAGATGTCGACAATTGAGGATATCCCTCAACATTAAGACATGTGTTTTTTCTACTTCATTTGGGACCCTGTTGGGGCATAATATATGTAAGGTCTATTGGTGAATCTCGCAAAATGTGTCGTTATTGCAGGATTGGGGGAGCCTACCAATAAGAGTACAGTGCATAGATTCCTTGGGCATATAGGGTACTACCAGAATTTTATCAAGGGGTATGCCAAGATTGCAATGCCATTGGAGGAGTTACTAAAACATGAGAGTGCATTTCATTGGGGAGAGGCCCCATAGATGACATTTGACACTTTGAAGGATAAACTTGTCACTGCGCCCATACTACAATTTCCTTCTTGGGATAAACCTTTCCATGTGTATGTTGATTCTTAAGGGATGGAAAGTGGAGTAGTCTTAACACAACCTAGAGAAGGTATTGTTGACCACCCCTTGTGTTTTTCTAGAAGGAAGTAAAAACCAGCAGATCAGAACTACACCACTATTATGCGTGAAGCACTATCAATGATATACGTGTTGCATAAGTTCATGAAGTATCTATTAGCAACACCCTTCATATTTAACATAGACCATATGGCATTGAATTATTTGGTGAAAAATATCGTTTTGAAAGGGCACATATGTCGGTGGGTCCTGTTGTTTCAAGAATTTGAGTTTACAGTTATTGTGAAACAAGGAAAGAGTAACTCAGGGCCTGACCATTTTTCAAGGATTGACTTAGGGGAGGACATGGAAAGCATTGAGGATGCTATCCTAGATGCACAAATATTTAGGTTGAGGTGCATGCCCTCTAACTTAGAAGATATTGATGTGTTTCTCAAAATGGGTGTAGCACCAGAAGGAATGAAAATTGTGGAAAGGAAACAATTATCTATATGTGTCGCACCCTACATGCTAATTAGTGTAGACTTATACAAGTTAGGTCATGATGAGTTTCTGCACCAATGCGTGTTAGAACATGAGAGCATTGTAATCATGGAAGAAGCACATGATGGGATTGCAGGAGGGAACTATGCAGGGAATGCCACAATGTGAAAGATTCTACTCGTAGGGATTTGGTGGGAGAGTATCTACTAGGATTGCATTGAATTTTACAAGGCATGTGACCATTTCTAGCACCTTGGAAAGCTAGGAAAAAGAGATGAGATGCCCTTGATACCTATAGCCAACACATAACCATTTGAAAAGTGGGCCATTGATTTTGTAGGACCAATTTCACCTACCACGCGAAGGATTGTTTTGCACTATATCATCACTTGCACTGATTACTGAGTCAATGCCTAAACATGATTGTATAGGGATGACCACTACTAGATTCTTATGGGAGAACATAATCAACAGGTATGGATGTCCTTTAATTTTGACTAGTGACAGGGGTGCACATTTTTTTAATGAAGCAGTCAAGATTTTATTGAGAGAATTCATGGTGGCCCATCACAAGACCACCCCTTATCACCCCCAAGAAAATGGAACTTCTGAGGCATTTAACAATATATTAAGCTACACACTGACCAAAATTTATGATGTGGGAAGACAAGATTTAGATGACAAGGTATCAGTCATTCTATGGGCATAGAGGACAACCTACAATAGATTGAACAATGCCACACCATTTCAGCTGGTGTTTGGTGTAGAGGGTATTTTACCGGTTGAATTTATGCTAACATCACTATGTATTGGATGCACAGGAGGGTTAGCTGATGAACAAGATATTCAAGAGTGCATGGAGAAGTTAATGCAGTTGGACAAAATGCAGTCACTTGCTAGATGGAGTCAGAAGACTGAAAAGGCACGACAAAAAGCATGGCATGATCGTCATATTAAAAATAAACAATTAGAGGTTGGGAAAATGGTCTTACTTTATGACTCCAAATTTTTGTGCCATCTTGGGAAATTGACAGTCCATTGGTTAGGGCCATATATCATCTCATACATCATTGATTCAAGCACCTTCTAGTTACAAGCGCTAGAAGGAACATGGTTACAAGGAAATTTGAATGTGATTAGGCTGAAGCCCCACTATAAATAAGTCTTCCTTATGTTCATAAATAAGGTAGTATTTCCATTTAGCCTAGGATTTCCTTTTATGCATCTATTTTCTTTGTGTTTCCCTTTCTCGTTGATTTTTCCTTTCTTGTTGTGTTGTTTTTTTGCATTCCTTATGCACCGGTATCCACTTATTATTTTTAAAAGGTTATGTATACGTAGAGGACCGCACATCTATTTTTGTGTGGTGTAGAGTAATGCGAAGTAAAATGAAATTTGGTAGTATAAGTTCTGTTCTGATGGCCCAGATGAAGAATGAAAAGCGCGTAGTGTAGAAGAGCGTGTGTAGAAAAGGTAGATAAGGAATTTTGGTGTCAGGATAACTTTACAAAGACCACGTAAAAAGGATGAGAAGTGCAGGAACAACATGAGGTAGGTGAGGGAAAAATTTAGGTTAAGGACACAAGAACTGCCTTCGATGCTGCAAGCACATGCGTGAGGATCTTCACTCAGAAAGGATTTTTACGTGTCATAAGGTTGTAAGTATTTTTCAAGTAGGATTGGGCATGAGGGTAAGAGCGCTTAAGGTGCGCTTTAGTGGAAAAATCCTCCTTTATTGTAAAAGTATGTTGGTAGGTGGAATAACATTTATCGCAGGAGAGAAGCAAAAGCTATAAGTAGAAGGTCGGGATACATTGTTATTACCTTGTATTTGTGATAAAGAAGAGCTCTTGCGAATATTTTTGCGTGACTAGTGGGATTTACGAACGAGAGTGGGTAAAATACACAGATGTAGGGAGGAAGGTTTCAATAGAGTATGTCGTCTTATGGAAGGATTATCTAGGTTAGGGTTCTGTAGCTAGTGCATAGGAGTAAAGGGATTTTTTGTGAAGGTAACCTAAATATTTGACCAGAGCAAGGAAGAGGAGAAAGGAAGAGTTTATTTTTAGTAACCCGATAAGAAGATGATACCAAATAAGGGCAAGGGCAAGGGGAATCAAACTGCTGCCACCAGTTTCAACAAGGAGTGGTATGCAGAGAGGCGATACCCAGATGACGTGTTTCTTAGAAAGGAATGGGTATCCCATGTAAGGAAGATGGAAGTGAGAAATTACAACCATCGCACAAGCACCACAAAGAAGGAGATGGTATTAGAACGGGTTCGATCGATAGACAAAAGGACACTGGAAGGAATGCCAATCTACGATGATGAAGTGAAGGTAAAATTGGAGAAGGTTAGGTTGCTGAAAATTTATGAGTTTCCCTACTTTGACAAACCTGAGTGACTATACCAATGGTTGATGTTGCAAATGAATGAGGACCACTTCTACTTCACAGGCTGAAGGATGCACATAACCCCTCAACTGATCTCTAAGTTTACCAGTCTTGTCTACGAAGAGGAGCCACTAGATGATGACTTGGAGGATAAGGAGGTCATTAAGGAGACCATGAAGACTTATGACTACAATAAGGGGTCTCCCTACTTTGACATCCCCAATATCTCCAATCCAGTGATGAGGATGACCATGCGTTTGGTATCCAAGTTGAAAGGACAAGAAAGGTGGACACAGATAAACAAGGCCTAGTTGAATGTATGCCAAATAATTCTAGAACGAACTATCTATAAATTTTCCACCTTCATTGCAGAAGAGATAGTTAATGCCACACACGAAGGAGTGAAGATCATGTTTGAAAATGTCCTCCTCACCATCATCTTTTCAGAAATTGGAGTGTTGGATGGTCTAAAGAATTTTGTATGGGAATATCTAGATGAATACCCTTCCCTCGTAAAGAGATTTGAAAAATAAACTTGTGATACCATGACAGCTACCCACAAGGTGCACTTGGAGAAATGGTACAAGAGGGTGAGAAACGTGTTTGGGGATGAGTGGAGGATACTTGAACAATTTCCAACGCTAGTGCAAGGAGAGTGTGAGTTTGCTATTTACCATCAATTTTGCATTGGAAGATTTACATTGACAGATGGGACTAAGAGCCCATGGTGTAATTTACCTTTCTCTTTCACCGTGTAATATTTCCAAGCAGGGGTCAATCACTTCAAGGAGGCCAAAAGACTAAGGTTCGATCTCAGTGAGGTAGACATGGACCACTGCAACCTACAAAGGAAGTTGGTATACCCTTGGAAGCATGCTTATGTGGAGAAGTATGTCACCCATGAGGTGTGCATGATAAACACTGTGACGCTGTAAATTACTTGAAGGACCACAGTGAGGGTATACCTATGTATCAGGCCTAAGTATGAGAATGGCACCTACCTCAAGAATGATGTATCCATCCTAGAAAACCCCAATGGGAGGAAGAAGGCTGCACCAAGGAAGAGGGAAAGAGAAGAGGTGCCAAAGAAGAAAGCACAAAGTGTGTAAACAACACAATCTGTAGGCGCGTAGGAGTCAGGCGTGAAGCCAAACACATATGCACAGAGGAAGAAATGTCTTGTTAAGGAAAATGAAAAGACACATAAGGGAGAGGCACCAGAGAAAGAAGAGCCACCTGCGGAAGAAGAGTCACCGAGGAAGAAGTCACCTGTTGAAGAAGATGAGAAGGAAAAATCCCTTATACTGGAGTTGTTAGTTAGGAAGAAGTGAAAGGTGGCGGAGAAGGAAAATTCAAAAGAAATAGAGATCCTAGAAGCCTACAAAGGAGAAAAGGATGATGATGAGCATGAAGAGGCTCAGGACCATCCTGTGTACAATGTAAATGAATCAGATGAAGGAAACGAAGAAAATTATGGGGAAGAAGAAGTCACCCAAGGAAAAGGGGAGAGTGAGGAGGTGAACACCAAAGATCAAAGGGCCCCAAGACTTAGCAAGGAGCATATAGAAGATGTTGTGGAAAGAGAAGTAGTGGACATAATAAAGGATTTGGTGGAGTAGGAGGTGGAGTGCAACGTTGACGAGGTGCTCAAGGAGATAGAGGAGGAAAGTGTAGGAAAAGAGTATGGGAGCATGGGTGGAGATCCCAGATTAGCAGTAAGCTTTCCAAAGGCACCATGCATAGGAGGAAAGAGTGTGGTAGTGGCGCAGGAGCAGGAAATGAGTTATATCAATAATCCAAATAAGGTACTACATTCCCGTTTCCAAAATACCATGCCTATAGACTAACTCCTTGCATGGTCTTCGTTTGAAGAAGGAGGCACATACCCATGAACAAGGAAGATGTTATATTGGGATTTTGTGTCCCATGTCGATGAGCCTGAGTTTGAGGTAAGTGAGGGGGCACTGATGAAGATACCAGATACTAAGGGAGTTAACCCCTTGATAAATTCTAAACAATTATCCGATGAGAAATATTGTAAGGCCCTCAACAAGGTATTGGTAAGGTTGAGGCGAGACTCTTTCGAAGGAATGATAGGTAAGGTTCCTGGAGGAAGAATTGAAGAAGAAGAAGAAGGAAGAATCCATTGAGAAAAGCAAGGAGTTGAAGTAGGAGGAGTTGATCAGCGCACAGTTAAGGAATTAACTAAAGGAGTAAAAGGTGAAGGTGTGCGAGGTCTACAAAATGATACAGATGATTACATATGTCATTATCTTGAAGCATCCAAACCTAGCCCTGCCTGAGGATAAATACGAGTCAACCTTGCAATTCTTAGAAGAATTAAATGACATCCTAACCATGGAAAGATGGCCACTCACCTTAGAATCAGCAGAAGAGGCATTGTGTGCCAAAAGGAGGAAGAGAAGCAGAAGATTGAGGAAGTAGTCTCTCGGTATTCTCAGCTCATTGCCGATGTGAAGAATATCGCATGATTTGATGAGGACGTGTATGATAACTACGCTGACAGAGATAGGGTAGCATGTATACTAGTTGCTACAAATGAAGTGGGTTTGAAGGAATACAAAGAGAAGAATAAAGGAAACATGGTGGAGAGGGATAAGATCCTAGCTGAGGTAGAAAAGAAGATGGAAGCGATTGAAGCCTTACAGGGATCAATTAAAAATTAGCTTGAGTAATTGTATCCCCAGATCACCCGTAGAATGGATGCACTTGACAACCTTAGCAAGAAGCGAGAAGGTATTGTAGATACGCTGAATGTTAAGGGTGATGAACTAAGATTTTAGGAGGTAAACGCTCTAGTGGGTGACCTACTTTAGTAGGCATAGGGTGAATTGGATGCCTGGGAAAAGATCGAGGTGACAATAAGGAAGGAGTTCCCACTCCTCTTGCAGTAGTAGTAAGATCTTTGATTATTTCATTTCTTCTATTCTTCATTCTTCCATTCATTACTTATTCATTCAATTTGTCTAGGTTCCACCATTCGGTATTCTTTAAAGGAGTAGTATGTTTCCAAGGGCGGAGAACAAGCTTAGTGTGGGGGGATGTTGGGATGCATTATTGGCTAAGTACCAAAAGGCGTGCATGTGCAAGAGCAATAAGAAGAAGAGCACGTGGTTCAAAGCATGTAGGACAAGGGTTTAAGAAGGGTTTAGGAGAAATCAAGGTACATGCACAAGGTAATACATAAGGTCTAAGGACTTAGCCATATTCAACATTCTGGAGGCACTTGAGGAAAAAAATGACCCGACTAGGCATGCCGAGTGGATAAGGTGCCATCTTGGAGACTTGGTGGTCAAAGAAAGAATATTCCATACATAGAATATTCCTAGGAAGACATCATTGCAAAAAGAGGAGAGCTCGAAGCAGAATAAGTATGCACCATTAGAGGACCACATTGACACTTGGCATCTGATCTACGCTTGAAGAAAGGCATGGTGGTGGGTGTTGATCCTATAAGAAGAGATTCTCAGGTAGAAGAAGCGATAGACACATGAAGACATGAAGAGAGACACCAAGACATATAGCATGGGAAGAGCGAAGCTTTGTAGAGAATACTAGGAGGCCCTAGGAGTTGGGGTTTTCATTAGAGGAATGCAGGAATGTTATCATGTCTAAGGGATGGGTCTGTAAAATTTTTGTAATAAAGAAATCATAGCTAGAACCTTTGATATATGCGTTAGATCCCTATCTTGATGCATTTGGTTTGATATGACCCTTTTGAACGTAATGTGGTTGCTGAGACTATGATCAATATAAATATATGGCTCTATTCTAAATATCTATTTTAGGGGTGCATATATGGCATTTCCTTATATTTTATGGCATATATGTTCTTTGTATTTCATGCCATGATGTTTCTCTTGTTATTAAATGCTTAGGTATAAGGATATGATAGCTCATGTTGTGATTTTACATGAATATTCACTTCTTTGTAGCTAATCCTATAACAATGGCAATATCTTCTCATAATGCTCACATAAAGGAGGGGCTCGGTGCTCACGCATGCTTCGGGTGAGCGCCCAACACCTGCTGGGTAATAGGTTACCGCACATGGGGTTAGAAGTTAGTAGATGGGTAAATATGACTACAACCTTATCTAGATCACTAGTAATACTCGAATTTATGTGAAAACATGATGCTAGATACTTCATCCTATACAATTTATCTTCCTTTCTATCCCAATTTGAATTAAGTATAACAAAGCAACACTTACATGTTGATCCAAAATCTCTATGAATTTCTCTTTTTCTCTCGTGCATTCGAGTCACTTCCAGTTGATTTTTCCTCTTTCTCTTTTACAAACTCTCATAGTTAGGGCACCAAGATCTTCATGTGTAATAGAAAAACTTGAAGTGTTTGAATTTTTCAATCAATTTCACTTTCAACCATGCAAAAATAACATTAATGGTGGTAGTCATAAATGCATTAAATCCCCACTGTCCACCTAGATTTTTTCATTTGAATGTGCATTGTCCATGTGGGTTAATTTGACGCCTTGCAGGCTCATGGAGTCTTTTCACACTTTTGCACTATCTTTTGAATGTATAAAAGTTTACATGTTTGACTTGAATGCACGTTATTGACAATTATTGAGATCACGACACCTGTTCAAATCTTAGGGGTAATAGAATTGTGGCACACTTTTGTACATTTTCTAATTCTCCCAATTGGACAGAAGTTTACCATATTGACCTGAAGCCCTACTTCTTTGACTTTTCCTATCGAATGAACACGTGTCCCATGTCGAGATTTGGGGGAATATTTACATTTTACATTATAGTACACCTTTGGTGCAAAAATGCACATTTGGTCCATTTTCTTGCTCCAATTATTTTCAAACACGTCACCTCTTTCGGGAATGGGGTCAGCCTTTCCTTTTGTATAATTGAATCAAATATTTGAAAGAATATTCTTCAAAATTTGGGGATAGACTTGTAAATTGTATTTGTAATATGAAATCACTATATGCTTTTTTGTAAGGAATATACACCACAATGCAACCAATGGTGTTGTGCCACTTCTCATTGAGACTCAAAAAAAATCTTGCACTTTGTAATCTATACTTTCTCGGTGGTGTCTTCTTTAAGAAGGATATCAATAGTATTCTATTGATGTGCATTGAGATAGGCCAAATTGAGAGAGTGTTGCATGAATTTCATGATGGATCAGTATGAGTGAATCAACCATCCATGCAATGGGGACTAAACTTCATTGGAGTGATTAACCCAAATTCAAGCCAAGGCCACAAGTGGATACTTATAGCCAAAAATTATTTCACCAAGTGGACTGAAGCAGTGGCACTAAAAGAAGCAAATGAATTGAACATTTTGGATTTTTATGAAGGAATAGCTGTCATGTTTGGAGTCCATGCCACTATTATATGAGATAATGCATTGGCATTCCTTGGTATAAAGGTCACTAAATGGGAAGTTAAGAATGGTGTGTATCTCAGCACCTCATCAAATTATTACCCTCAGGGTAATGGCCAAGAAGAGTCCAAAAATAAGAACCTATTAAGGATTATCAGAAGGAATCTGGATGAAAATTAGAGGACTTGGCATATAAGGCTCAAATTATCTCTATGGGCTGATAGGATCACATCAAACAGGTCCATAGGTATCTCACCTTACAAAATTATATATGGAAAGGAGGTAGTATTTCCCATCTCATCAGAGTTGCCCACTTTAGAACTCATGAAACGGTTAGAGTTAGCTGAGTTTGAACCCATGACAATCAAATATGCAGAGCTAATGGAGGTAGGAAAAACAAGAGAGCATGCAATGTAGGCCATGGAAAAGGATTAGGCATTTATTAAAAAGAGTTTTGATAAGAAGGAAAGGATGGGGACAACACTCCAAATTTGATGCTATCTACAGTGGCCCTTACATGACCACAGAGTTCAATAGTAGCAATGCCTTCCAGCTGGCTAAATTAGATGGTGAAGAATTGCAAATCCTAGTGAATGGGATCCATCTCAAACATTGCTACTGAATGGGAAGTTTCCACCCCTGTAAATATTAGCATAGCATTTTATTATCCCTAAGTGTGTATGCACGTTGTTTTGTTGTAGTTTAGTTTTTGTTTCCCTAAGTGGTGTGGCACAGGTTCTTGTTGTTCTAGGTTACATCATTACATAGACAAATGTGCCTCTAAGTGGACATGGTATCCCTCTCAGTATTCACGACACGAAATCTCATAGTTGCATGTAATAGTTTCTATCTTAAAAATAAAACAAATGCAGAGAAACTAAAAAACCATATTCGAAACAGTCCATTCATGGACAGGTGAAAACCCCAGGTCAAAACAATTTTCTACCCTCATAAACCATTGTTTCGAGATTTCTTATGAAAATTGAGAGTGCAAACGGTTGGGCTCATGGGTCAGAGGTAGGATCAGTATCAGGTCGTCATTCTTGACTTCGTGCCCAATGGATATAACAAGGCAACTGGTCTTTTCATTTAACAGGCAGATACCCCTGTGAGTCACCAAATTTTTATCACTACTTTTTTCCCCCAACAAAATTAGATTTGCCACGTCCCCGCACAAAATAAACCAAAGAAATTAATTTTACATCCAGCAAACAGGTTGCAGAGGGACTCTACAATGGATTAGTGGGGCCTGTGAGAGATCAAACAACATTGTGTAAGAATAAATTTGAGAAACGACTCTGTCGAGTGAATCCGTGCCTTAAATTCATTAAACAGATTACAGGAGGCCTTAGAAATGGAATAGCAGGGTCGGGGAAGGAGGAAACAGTGTCAAAGAAGCCAGAGGATCAAAAGAGAAGAAATGGCGAAGGTTTGAAGTCTTCAAGCTCTGAAATAGTTCAGAACGAGTCAAAAAATTGACTAAATATCGAGGAGACAGCGGATGCTGCCATGTGTCCAAATGACGCATCTCCAAAGTTGAATCCAAAAAGGGAGACTTGAATAAGCGCCAAGCCCCCACGTGTCCCAGGCCTGAATTAGAGGCAAATTCAAAGCTTAAAGTCAAAAGGTGGATAGGGCAGGCCTCAAAAGACTAAGTATAGAAGTTCTAGTGGAAGCCACCATGTGTCAGCATGGCGCATCCCCAAAATTTAATCCAAAAGTGGAGACCCAAATGAGCATGGGCTCGCCACGTTGTCCAAGGCCCAAAATGGTAAGAGAGACCATTGAAAATTCCAAGAACCTGCAGAGGCTTCCACATGTCAGCCCCATGCCACTCCAAAAGTAAAATAAAGAGGATGCCCTCAGATGTGTGCCATCCCTCCATGTGTCTAGTTTCAAAAACAAAAGGGGCCCGTATTCGAACTGGTTTACCCACTATTTTGTATGGACCCAATTCAAATTTCAAATGGGCATATCTTTCTATTCGGGGCTCAAAATCCTGCAAATCTGGCACCTTTGGAAAGATCTCGGCCTCATTTACACCATGGAGATCTAAAACTTCAAGTTTGGAGAGGTTAGGTGGGTAAAAAATGAAGAAACATCTTTGGGCCATTAATATAGGATCTATTTGCCCCAATAACCAGATCGGATTCGATCTGATCCACCGTTTCCTCCTCCTTCGAGGCGCTGAACACATGGTTGATGCAGGTACGATAGATTTGGGGTGGACTTTGGCATGAGGCATTGATGGCAGTGGTTGAGCTTCAAACTGGTTTTCCTGCTTCTCTCTCTTTCTTTCCTCTATGTTGAATCTATAAAAGCTGGGTCAGGACTCATTATAAAAGTTTGGATGTTTCTGTTTTTTGCCTCCCTTCTTTATTTGTTCACAGAAGGATTTGTGGAGCTTTTCTAACCTCTCCTTTGGCCTGTAATGCAATTTTTTCCTATTGGATACTGCAATATACTGTATCAACTCCTGAGCAATAATATATATTTTTGTGGATGTTTCTCGACCCTCTCATTTATTTGTTATTATCTCTCTAATCTCTTACTACGATTTGGTCATCTATGCATAGTGCTTGTATTACATTTTGTGGTCTGTGTTAAACTACAAAACAAGCATCTAGCATTCCTTTGGTGCATCACCTCATCAGCTTAGGTTTATTTTATTGCATATCTCTAACCTTATCCCCTTGGTAGATAAAATATTCTTAGAATAGATCCTCTGAAATTTATTTGTATGCACCTAAACAGAGGAATAGGAACCGACCTCAATCCAGAGAGCTCACTCAACTTGCAAGGTCCCACACCTTGAGAGATGCTCCATGTTGTGCAATCACACTAAGAGTCTCAACCCATCTAGTTACAGACATTTATGGGTGATGTGATTCTGTACTAACAGTTTTGGCACACTCGGTGGCACAAGAAGTCTCCATCTTTATTACAATAAGATGGATGTGCACTTTCTAGATTTTAGGAAGATTTAAAACTACACCTCTTGTGACTCCAAAAGGGATAGAATCCACTGGTTTTACTAGTCCATGCTTGCCAAGTTCACAAGAAGAATACAAACAAGGTCAAGAACCAGAGAAGAGGGACAGTTTTTCCACCTGCACTTGTCTCCAGATAGAAGGAGAAGGGGAAGAAGAGCCCAAATGTCTCCATCTCCACCAAACAGAGCCTTATCAACATCTCCTCCTAGTAGACCATTATTTTAATCAAGAAGGGTGCTCGAGCCGATCAGGATGGAATAACCAAATCCTTTTGCGAATTTCACTGAAACAGTCCACTCGCTCTTAATGCACAAAATCTAGTCCCAGTGGCAGCATTAAAGAGCATCCCATATTTCACTGGAGATAACCAAACTTCTCCTAGTGACCACATTTAGGATATCACAAATGTATGTGCAATCCATGAGATCATTGAGATGGAAATTACAGTTAAGTTGCTTGCCTCTTCACTCAAGGGCAAAGCTTCACAATGGTTCAGGAGCCTAGAAGCAGGCTATAATCAAAATTTGGACCATCTGTGTAGAGCTCTTTATGACTAGTTTGGAAAAAAAGGAGATAAATTTTCCTTATTGGAGAAAATGACAACGATCAAAAGCACTCCTAACGAGCAGTTGACAGATTTCAACCTCATATTTTAAAGGACCTGAGATAGAGTTCCACTAGTTGTAAGGCCCATAGAAGGAGGTGCTTTCTTATACTTTTTTAGAGCCCTAAATTCTGATATTGCTTTAATGATTCAGTCAATGAGAGGCATAACCTTACCTGTCTCTTATAGTATTTCCATAGGAGATGAGAATTTTTTAATTCAGGCTAGCAAACTCACTCCTAGGCTACCCATGCCTCTATACCCAGAATTAGGAAACCCAAGCACTAGCCAGACACCCACATTAGCTCCTATACCTACTCCTAGGATTCAAAGTTCAGCTAAAGCCTCCACCTCATCCTCTAACACCTCAAAAGAGCTTTAGGAAGTTATGAAACTTGAGAACCTAGGGAATGAGTTAGTAACTATCAATAGGAAACATGCTCAGAGTTATAGGTCATATCAACCTCAGAATCAGTATCAATCTAGACCCCTGTATTAGTAAAATAGACCACCATCCTAGGCTGTAAATCATAGTCAAAACCAAGGAAAACCTCAAGCTGGTATACCTTTTAGGTCATACGATCCAAATACAGCTTCAACATCAAGGGCATTGGCTCCAACACAAAACAACATGGCACAAGAATATGATTGGTGTTTCCTATGCAATCAACCACATAATCAATCAATGTGCTTCAATAATGCACTAAACCAAGCCTTGCTGGTACAAACCACTAGTGTGTCACAAGAATCTAGCCAAGAAGAAAATCAACAGCAAGGAGCTTAGCAAGAGGCATCTCCAAGTGAAACTATGCTTGTCAATTAACAAGCTGAAGACTTATGTGGAATGAATCGGGCTCCTTCTCAAAGTATAGCTACCAATACATGGTCCAAGAAGAGAAATATTGGAGAAGGACAATCAAAAAACTCAGGTAATCCTCAATCATCCATTACTCCACAAGGTATTGGCACTCAAAATGTAACTCCTAATATGCAGAGTCAATCCAAGCCACCCTCCAAATCCACTCAGGCACCGGTTGTGCCAACCCATGTGTAAGAGAAAAATGTGCCAGGGAAGGGGCAGAAGAAGGATAGCTCATTTAATATCATTGAGAAAATGAAGAGGACAAATGTGAACATTTCACTTTGGGAGTCACTGGCCATTCCAGGATAGAGGGATCTATTGTAGACTACATGGCCAATTGGTCAAGCTCAATTAATCCCCCTAGCCAGCCAGAGAAAGTGCTTACCAATGCAACTAAAACTAAGGGAAACCATGGAGTACAACAAGGTAAGAATCTGAATCCTCATCCATTCTATGTTTTATTGATCATTGGGGACAAATTGGTACATAATTACATGATTGATTCGGGGGCAAGTAGTTCTGTAATGCCTAAACAAATAACAAATCAACCGGGTCTTCAATACGAAGTCATATCCAAAGGGGTAGTGCAATTGGATGGGACATCAATGATAACTGTTGGAGTCATCAAATATTTGAGCCTCACACTACATGCCTATCCTAATGTGATTGTATTGTAGAATGTATCAGTCATATACTTGCCACCACATTTTGCATTATGTTTGTCCAAGGACTTCACTGCTAAAATAGGAGGCTATTTGTTTGCTGATTGGTCGCATATGATTTTTAGAACAAGGTATGGAGCTAAGGCCATAATTATATCTGAGCCCATAACGGATTACCATATTGAGTCTTATGTACCCAACATGATCAATGCCAATTGTTCAGCCTTTAATCAAGAGGACCTCCTAAGCACTTGTGAAGCAGATATCAAGGTGGGGTGTATCCCAGAATTGACTCTCGACGAATGAGTGAATGAAAGACATGCTTTTGACCCCTATAAGGAGATGGAAGAATCTGAGATAGGATTCTATTGTCTACGTGAAGAGAATCATCCTCTTCTTGACATCATTAAGCCAGAACACAAAGATTACAATGAAGTATGGAAATTGTTCTTTGATGGCTCAAGAAGTAGGCAGGGATCCAGAGGAGGAGCTATGCTTGTTTCCCCCAAAGGTATGAAATACTACTCAACTTTCAATTTCCAATTTGGTTGTTCAAACAACACGGCAGAACATGAGGCTTTGGTTCATGGATTACATTGGGAAAGAAAACGAGGAACCAAGAACTTATAAGTGTTTGGTGACAGTGAGCTAGTTGTTAATAAGGTCCAAGGAAAAAATGCTGTCAAGAATGACCTGTTAAAAAGTTACAAGAACCGGGTATGGGACCTCATTGAGGATTTTGATGCATTCAGCATCAACTCCATCCCCAGGAAGAAAAATGAAGTAGTAGACAGAATGGCAGTAATTGGGTCAAAATTGACATTGTGGAGAGTATCAAGAATGATAAGAATTAGCCCCGTATCAAGTTGGTTGTAAGACCAGATGTCCTAGAAAACAACACAAGTTGGAAATTCTTTGAAAATGACCAAGAAATTGTCAACTTTCTACAAGAGGAAGTTGAGTTCTCCTCCAGGAATCAAGACATATTAGAGCAAAAATATGGAGATCAAGTGGTGCAGCTGAGGACCAACAAAATTCCAAAGAGTCTTGTCACTTTGGAATCAATCTACAACCCAATTGACCAATTCTAAAAATAAAATGCAAATACTCTGGTAAAGGGTGAAGATTCAGAACCTATTTTTATAGAAGAAGGCAAAACATTGCAGATTGGCATGGTAAGCACTGAACAAGAAAAATATGAATTTTTTCAACTCTGTCAAGAATTCCCAAATGTCTTTGCCTAGACTTATAAAGATTTAAAAGGTTTTAACCCAACGCTGGCACATCACACCATTGATTTGGATCCAGGAGCTAAGCCTTTCAGATAGAAGAAAAGGACATTAAATCCCCATATTGAGCTTCTAATGAGAAAAGAATCGAACAAATTAATTGAGTCCAGTATCATCTTTCCCATCCATCATTTGAGTTGGGTTGCTAACTTGGTGCCTGTGAGGAAGAAAAATGGAGAAATCAGGCTGTGTGTGGATTTTCATGATCTGAATAGAGAAGCACTTAAGGATCACTACCCACTCCCATCAATGGAACAAATCTTACAAGTTATAGCTAGTTCTAAGAGGTTTTAATTATTAGATGGATACTCAGGTTATAACTAGATAATGGTGAAATAGGAAGATCAATTCAAGATAGACTTCAACACCAAATGGGGAACCTATGCTTATAAGAAGATGACATTTGGACTATCGAATGCTGGAGCAATATTTTAGAGAGCTATGGACATGGCATTCAAAGGATTAATTAACAACATGGTCCTGATATATCTTGATGATATCACCATTTTCTCCAAGAATGCTACAGATCATCTCTATCACCTAAGATAGGTATTTCGGAGATGTAGGAGGTTTGGGGTGTCCATAAACCCAAAAAAGTGTGTGTTCCTAGCTCATGAAGGAAAATTGCTGGGCCACATTGTCTCAAGGAAGGAATTGACAATTAATCCTGAAAGGGTTGAAGCCATCCGGACCCTTCCATTGCCACAACATAAAAGGTCTCTCGAAAGCTTCCTGGGGAGGATTAACTTTGTTCACAGGTTTATACCTGACTTTGCTACTCTTGTGAAGCCTTTAAAAATGATGTTAAAGAAGAGTCTTCCATTTAAATGGATAACAGAGGGCAAAGAGAGTTTTGAGGCCATCAACCTCGCAATATCACAGGCTCCAACTCTAATTAACCCAAAATTTTCCAAAGACTTTATGCTATATGCTTTTGGAGGGTTAGATACCATCTCATCCATCTTGGTCCAGCCCAACAACGAAGGTTCAGAGCAACCCATAGCTTTCTTCAGCCAAAGCATAGAAGACTATGAGGTAAAATACTCTTTCATTGAAAAATAGGTCCTTGTTGTTATTAGGAGCTTAAAGAAAATCAAGAACTTGGTCTCAAATAATAAGATTCAACTACTATTATCTCATGTTGGTGTTAAAGACTTCCTTTTAAATAAGGATTTGAAGGAGAAGAGGGCAGGTTGGATCACCCGGGTAATGGAATATGACATTGATATCAAGGTGAACAAACTAGTTAGAAGGGACTGTGTGAACAGCTCACCTCTAAGCAACAAGATGAGTTAATGCATGAAAAGGAGTTTGTCTAATTTCTATAGAATGATAAAAAACAAGCAACTAATGATGCACCTTCTCCATGTTGGACATAGGCTTTGGTACATTACCTTCAAATAGATGTGTGCCCTCTAGAATGGAACAAGGAAAAGAGAAGATACTTCAGACTAAATCTATCCCTTATGTGCTTGTTGGTGGTGTCTTGTTTAAGACGGATATCAATGGTATTCTATTGAGGTGCATTGAGACACACCAAATTGAGAGAGTGTTGCATGAATTCCATGATGGAGCAGCAGGAGGTCACTTTTCCCCTCAAGAAACAGCTCTCAAGATCATGAGGGTTGGTTATTATTGGCCTATAGCGTTCAGGGATTGCTAATCATGGGTCAAGAAGTGTAAAAAATGTGCATTATTCATAGGAAAGGAGAAGCTAACAGCCTTACCCCTTCATCGCATTTCAATGAATCAGCCATTCATCTAATGGGGACTGGACTTCATTGGGGTGATTAACCCAAATTCAAGCCAAGGCCACAAGTGGATAGTTATAGCCACAAATTATTTCACCAAGTGGACTGAAGCAATGTCACTAAAAGAAGTAAATGAATCCAACATCTTGGATTTTTATGAAGGAATAGCCATCAGGTTTAGAGTCCCTACCACTATTATATGAGATAATGCATTGGCATTCCTTAGTACAAATATCACTCAATGGGAAGTTAAGAATGGTGTGTATCTCAACACCTCATCAAACTATTACCCTCAAGGTAATGGCCAAGCAGAGTCTACAAATAAGAATCTATTAAGGATTATTAGAAGGAATTTGGATGGAAATAAGAGGATTTGGCATATAAGGCTCAAATCAGCTCTATGGGCTGATAAGATCACATCAAAGAGGTCCATAGGTAGCTCACCTTACAAACTTGTATATGGAAAGGAGGCAGTATTTCCCATCTCATTGGAGTTTCCCACTTTGGAACTCATGAAATAGTTAGAGCTAGCTGAGTTTGAACCCATGGCAATCAGATATGTAGAGCTGATGGAGGTAGGAGAAACAAGAGAGCATGTAATGCAGGCCATGGAAACGGATCAGGAATTTATTAAAAAGAGTTTCGATAAGAAGGAAAGGATAAGGACCTTTTAGGAAGGAGATTTAGTCTTAAAGTGGGATGCAAATCGGGAAAAGCCAGGAAAACACTCCAAATTTGATGCTATCTGGAGTGGCCCTTACATGATCACAAAGTGCAAGAGTAGCAATGCTTTCTAGCTGGCTAAATTGGATGGCGAAGAATTTTATATCCCAGTGAATGCGATCCATATCAAACATTGCTAATGAATGGGAAGTTTCCACCCCTGTAAATATAAGCATAGGATTTTAATTTCCCTAAGTGCATATGCACATTGTTTTGTTATAGTGTAGTTTTTGTTTCCCTAAGTGTTGTGGAACATGTTCTTGTTGCTCCAGGTTATGTCATTACACAGCCCAATGTGCCTCAAAGTGGACATGATATCCCTCTCAGTATTCGCGATAGGGAAACTCATAATTGCCTATAATAGTTTTTATCTTCAAAATAAAACAAATGCAGATCTACTAAAAAGTTGTCTTCGAAATAGTCCATTCAAGGATAAGTGAAAGCCCCGGGTCATAAAATATTTCTACTCTCAGAAACCATTGTTTCGATATTTCTTATAAAAATTGAGAGTGCAAACGGTCGGGCTTGCGGATCAAAGGCAGGATCAGTATCAGGCCATCGTTCTTGACTCCATGCCCAATGGATATAACAAGGTAATTGGTCTTTTTATCTAGCAGGTAGATACCCCTGTGAATCACCAAATTGTTATCACTATTTTATTCCCTGACAAAATTAGATCAGCCACGACCCCTCACAAAAGAAACAAGAGAAATTACGTTTAAATCCTGCAAAGAGGTCGTAGAAGGACTCTAAAATGGAGTGGTGGGGCCTGTGAAAGATCAAACAACCCCGTGCAAGAAGAAATTCGAGAAACAGATCTATTGAGTGAATCCATGCCTTAAATTCATTAAATAGATTACAGGAGGGCTCGGAAATGGAATAGCAGGGTTGGGGAGGGAGGAGATAATGTAAAAGAAGCCAGAGGCTCAAAAGAGAAGAAATGACGAAGGTTCGAAGTCTTCAAGCTCTAAAATGGTTTAGAACGAGTCCAAAAATTAAATAAGTATGGAGGAGACAGCGGATGCTGACAAGTGTCCAAACGGCGCATCTCCAAAGTTGAATCCAAAAATGGAGACTTGAACAAGCGTTAGGTCCCCACGTGTCCCAGGCGCGAAGTGGGGGAGGAGTCAAATCTGAAATTCAAAAGGCAAACAGGGTGGGCCTAAAAAATACTAAGTATAGAAGTGCTAGTGGAAGCTGCCACACGTTAGCTTGGTGCATCCCCAAAAGTTAATCCAAAAGTGGAGACCCAAATGAGCGCGCGCTCACCACATTGTCTAGGGCCTGAAAAGGTAAGAGAGGCCGTTGAAAAGTCCAAGAACTTCCGAAGGCTTCTACATATATGCCCCACGCCACTCCAAAATCAAAATACAAAGGATTTCCTCAGACATGCACCAACCCTCCACGTGTCTAGTTTAAAAAAAGGGGTTCGTTTTTGAACTGGTTTTCCCGCTATTTTGTACAGACCCGATTTAAAATTCAAATGGGTATATCTTTCGACTCGCAGCTCAAAATCCTACAAATCTAGCACTGTTGGAAAGATGTTGGCCTTGTCTACACCATAGAGATCTAAAAATTCAAGTTTGGAGAGGTTAGGTGGGGAAAAAATGAAGAAACGTCTTTGGGCCATTAATACAAGATCTATTTTCCCCAACAACCAAATTGGATTCAATCTAATCCACCGTTTCCTCCTCATTCGAGGCACCTAACAGGTAGTTGATGTAGGCAGGATGGATTTGGGGAGTATTTTGGTGGGAGGAATCGATGGCAGTGGTTGAACTTTGAACTGGTTTTCCCACTTCTCTCTCTTTCTTCCCTCTGTGTTGAATCTATAAAAGCAAGGTCAGGACTCATTGTAAAAGGTTAGACGTTTATGTTTTGTGCCTCCCTTCTTAATTTGTTCATAGAAGGATTTGTGGAGATTTTCTAACCTCTCCTTCGGGTTGTAATGCAAGTTTTACCTCTTTGATACTGCAATATATTGTATCGACTCCTGAGAAATAATATATATGTTTGTGGATGTTTCTCGACCCTCTCATGTATTCATTATTGCCTCTCTCATCTCTTACTGCAATTTGGTCATCTATGCATAATGCTTGTATTACATTTCATGATCTGTGTTAAACTGTAAAATGAGTGTCTAACATTCCTTCAGTGCATTACCTCATTATATTAGGTTTATTTTCTTGCATCTCTCTAACCTTGTCCCCTTCGTAGATAAAATATTCTTAGAATAGATCCTCTATAATTTATGTATATGCACCTGAACAAAGGAATAGGAACCGGCCTCAATCCGAAGAGCTCACTCAACTCGCAAGGTCCCACACCTTGAGAGATGCTCCATGTATGTTCCCTCTAGAATGGAACAAGGAAAAGAGAAGATACTTCATACTAAAAGCTATCCCTTATGTGCTTGTTGGTGGTGTCTTGTTTAAGAAGGATATTAATGGTATTCTATTGAGGTGTATTAAGACACACCAAATTGAGAGAGTGTAGCATGAATTCCATGATGGAGCAGTAGGAGGTCACTTTTCCCCTCGAGAAAAAACTCTCAAGATCATGAGAGCTAGTTATTATTGGCCTACAGTGTTCAGGGACTACTACTCATGGGTCAAGAAGTGTTAAAAATATGCATTATTCACAGGAAAGGAGAAGCTAGCACCCTTACCCCTTCATCCCATTTTAGTGAATCAACCATTCATTCAATGGGGACTGGACTTCATTGGGGTGATTAACCCAAATTCAAGCCAAGGCCACAAGTGGATACTTACAACCAAAGGTTATTTCACCAAGTGGACTGAAGCAGTGGCAGTAAAAGATGCAAATGAATCCAACATCTTGGATTTTTATGAAGGAATAGCCGCCAGGTTTGGAGTCCCTACCACTATTATATTAGATAATGCATTAGCATTCCTTGGTATAAAGATCACTAAATGGGAAGTTAAGAATGGTGTGTATCTCAGCACCTCATCAAATTATTACCCTTAGCGTAATGGCCAAGCAGAGTCTACAAATAAGAATCTATTAAGGATTATCATAAGGAATTTGAATGGAAATAAGAGGAATTGGCATACAAGGCTCAAATCAGCTCTATGGGCTGATAGGATCACATCAAAGAGGTCCACAGGTAGCTCACCTTACAAAATTGTATATGGAAAGGAGGCAGTATTGCCCATCTCATTGGACTTACCCACTTTGGAACTCATGAAATAGTTAGAGCTAGCTGATTCTGAACCCATGGCAATCAGATATGCAGAGCTGATGGAGGTAGGAGAAATAAGAGACTATGCAATGAAGGCCATGGAAAAGGATCAGACATTTATTAATAAGATTTTTGATAAGAAGGAAAGGATGAGGACCTTTCAGGAAGGAGACTTAGTCCCTAAGTGGGATGCAGATTGGAAAAATCCAAGAAAACACTCCAAATTTGATGCTATCTGGAGTGGCCCTTACATGATCACAGAGTGCAAGAGTAGTAATGCCTTCCAGCTGGCTAAATTGGATGGCAAAGAATTACAGATCCCAGTGAACGGGATCCATCTCAAACATTACTACTGAATGGGAAGTTTCCACCCCTATAAATATTAGCATAGGATTTTAATTTCCCTAAGTGCGTATGCACGTTGTTTTGTTGTAGTGTAGTTTTTGTTTCCCTAAGTGTTGTGGCACAAGTTCTTGTTGCTCCAGGTTACGTCGTTACACAACCTAACGTGCCTCAAAGTGGATGTGCTATCCCTCTCAGTATTCATGAAAAGGAAACTCATAGTTTCTTGTAATAGTTGTTATCTTCAAAATAAAATAAATGCAAAGTAACTAAAAAACCGTCTTTTAAACAGTCCATTCAAGGATAGGTGAATGCCCCATGTCAAAACAATTTTCTACTCTCAGAAACCATTGTTTCGAGATTTCTTATGAAAATTGAGAGTGAAAATGGTCGGGCTCATAGATCAGAGGCAGGATCAGTATCAGGTTGTCATTCTTGACTCCATTCCCAATGAATATAACAAGGCAACTAGACTTTTCATCTAGCAGGTAGATACCCCTGCGAGTCACCAAATTTTTATCACTATTTTTTTCCCTGATATAATTGGATCAGTCATGACCCCGCACAGAAGAAATCAGAGAAATTACGTTCAATTCTTGCAAAAAGGTTGCAAAGGGACTCTACAGTGGAGTGGTGGGGCATGCGAAAGATCAAACAATCCCGTGTAAGAAGAAACTAGAGAAACGGCTCTGTCGAGAAAATCTGTGCCTTAAATTCATTAAACAGATTACAGGTGGGCTCAGAAATGGAATAGCAAGGTCGGGGAAGGAGGAGACAGTGTCAAAGAAGCCAGAGGCTCAAAAGAGAAGAAACAATGAAGGTTTGAAGTCTTATAGCTCTGAAACGATTCAGAATGAGTCCAATACTCGACTAAGTATGGAGGAGACAACAGATGCTACCAAGTGTCCAAATGACGCATCTCCAAAGTTGAATCCAAAAAGGGAGACTTGAACAAGTGTCAGGCCCCCACGTGTCCCAGGCCCGAAGTGGGGGCAGAGTCAAAGCTAAAAGTCAAAAGGCGGACAAGGCGAGCCTTAAAAAGACTAAGTATAGAAATGTTATTGGAAGCCGCCACACGTCAGCTTGGTGCATCCCCAAAACTAAATCCAAAAGTGGAGACCTAAATGAGCACAGGCTTGCCAAATTGTACAGGGCCTGAAAAGGTAAGAGAGGCTGTTGAAAAGTACAAGAACCTGCGGAGGCTTCCACGCGTCAGCCCCATGCCACTGTAAAAGAAAAATATAGAGGCTTCCTTCAGACATGCGCCATCCCTCCACGTGTCTAGTTTTTTAAAAAAAGGGGGCCCGTTTTCAAACTTATTTTTGCATTATTTTGTATGGACCCGATACAAATTTGAAATGGGCATATATTTCGACTCGGGGCTCGAAATCCTACAAATCTGACACCATTGGAAAGATCTCGGCCTCGTCTACACCATGGAGATCTAAACTTCAAGTTTGGAGAGGTTAGGTGGGGAAAAATGAAGAAACATCTTTGGGCCATTAATACAAGATCTATTTGATCCGCCATTTGCTCCTCCTTCGAGGCACCAAACAGGTAGTTGATGTAGGTACGACAAATTTGGGGTGTATTTTGGTAGGAGGCATTGATGGTAGTTGTTGAGCTTCGAACTGGTTTTCCCGTTTCTCTCTCTTTCTCCCCTCTATTGTGGATCTATAAAACTAGGGTCAAGACTCACTATAAAAGGTTGGACGTTTTTACCTCCCTTATTTAGTTGTTCATAGAAGGATTTGTGGAGCTTTTCTAACCTCTCCTTCGGGATGCAATTCAAGTTTTTCCTCTTGGCTACTGCAATATATTGTATCGACTCCTGAGCAATAATACATATGTTTGTGGATGTTTCTTGACCCTCTCATGTATTTGTTATTGTCTCTCTGATCTCTTATTGTGATCTGGTCATCTGTGCATAGTTCTTGTATTATATTTCATGTTCTATGTTAAACTGTAAAACAAGCATCTAACATTCATTTAGTGCATCACCTCATTAGCTTAGGTTCATTTTCTTGCATCTCTCTAACCCAGTCTCCTTGGTAGATAGAATAGACTTAAAATAGATCCTCTATAATTTATTTGTATGCACCTGAACAGAGGACTAGGAACCGGCCTCAATCCGAAGAGATCACTCAACTCGCAAGGTCCCACACCTTGAGAGATGCTCCATGTTGTGCAATCACACTGAGAATCTCAACCCATTTGGTTGCAGACATTCATGGGTGCTGTGATTTTGTACTAGCATGTACCTTACTTATTTGTCTGTTATAATTTTATTTACCCCTTTCTATTTCTACCCTAATATATAAAATAGAAAATATTTTTATTTCTACCCTAATATATCAAATAGAAAGTATATCATGTTTTCTTATCAATTATCATTTTCATAATATGCCTTTTCTCTAGAAATATATTTTGAATCCATTCAAGACATATTATCAATTACGTTAATGTTAAACTTTATTCATTTATCAATAGTTTTAAAAATAGTTAAGATGGTTATATAATATCATTTGTGTTTAAAAGTATACTCAAGTTTTCTACAATATTACTATTTCTTGGTTGAGAATTTCTTAATTGAGATTTCATTATTCAAAAAGAGATTATAATATAACTTCATGAAAACACTCATTTTGCAATTTTAAGGTATTTCGTTTTAAAAGCTAGGGGTCAAATATTTTAGTTTAATGTTAAAATTAACCCCACCTCTCCTTTGGTCGACCTCTCTAACCTACCCCCAATACATAATTTGAAATATTAGCAAATTAAACCCTTTCATCCCTAATGTCTAACGATATATTGACTTTGATTTTATCAATTTTAATTACCTCAATAGGAATGAATGTGCTAGGATATTTCCTAGATAATGACTCCCCGTGGATTATTGCTTTAGATTTCGACATACTTTCAATATAAAACAACTTATGTTTAGATTGTTTGTTTGATTCCAGTCATGTCTTCAAAATAATTAACCTAGTTTTCTTTTGTAATCAATAAATCTAAATGAGATTAGATATTAGATTTCCCTTCAATTTATTTTCACTATTAGATGAGTATTGTTAAAATGATATTTATATCCATCATACTACATACATCCTTCGAAACCTCCCAAAGTTGGACATATTATCATATTAAAGTGAGTTATTAATGACAATCATAACCTTCCCCTCTTCTATATTGGCCCCTCCTTCCACTATAAGATTGGCCTAGTTGGGTGGCGTCAGAGGTTTCTTTTAAAAATCCTATGGAATGTTCTTCTTTTTCATCCTCAATAACTCAACAATTTATTGTGTGATGGGTATTGGTCTCACATACCCAACACCATAGAAATACTTTGACTTTTTTTCCCATTTTAGGACCAGAAAATATTGTACATCATGATCTTTGTGAAATATCTTGTAGTCCTTTACAGTGAGGTGCACACTCTTCCTTGGGCCAGTTATTATATATATGCTCTGATGATTTTCAATCAAAACACAAAATCATGTGTGCTTCTCTTGCGCAACTCCAATAATGAGGATTTGTAATTTTTCTTCCATGGTAGAGATTTGAGCCTCTAGAAATGGGCTTACACCTATATCCAAGCTTCATATGGGTTCAACATGTATATCATCTTCTAATTATTCAATGGGTCCACATAAGTGTTTAATGAGAGTGCACACTAAAAAGGAATGATAATACCTCCCAAAACCATTGTGAATGTTAGAACGGATTTAGTTCATATGATAGATTTGATATCAAAGTTTTTAATCTTGCGTCGTGCGAACACACGCTCCCGATCAAGCCTTGTTTTATTCCTTTTAGCTATGTCAAGATGTGTTGCTCAAACTCTTGAATATCAAACTCTTCCAAAATGATTCTCTTAAGAAATTCGTAAGTTGTCACCTATTGTAAGGGTTCATACTTCTTGTACCACGTATGTGCACAGCCAAGTAAAGTCTTAGAAAAATGACTTTCTTTCCTTTATACCACCATTATTCCCTTCGCATGTATGATGAATTCACATGAATGCACTTGATCAGTGAAATTCTCCATGTTTGTGTACAATTTTCCGTCACACACAAAGCTTGAACCGATTGTGGAGAGGGATCTCATTGTGTTAACCAGCTGGTACGCCAACACACCAATGCATGATGGATCTGGATGCAACCACGTGAGATCTAGGCCCACCACATATACACCCAATTATGTCCAACAACATTACGAGGCAACGACATTGAGACTTCTTGAACAACTTGGCTCTGATACCATGTATGATTTGCCATCACACCAAAAGCTCAAACTAGTGGTGGAGAGGGATCTCATCATGTTAACCAGTTGTTGTGTAAACAATATGGTTATTATGATATATCTATCAATTAATCGTAGAAGTATGGTTACATTGGCATAACAGGTTGGGTCTAAACTAGTTGGTTTTGGGGAGTCTAAGTCTATACTATCTAGATCTGGAATGGTTGCACCTGGGTAATCTGACCCTATGTGGCTTGAATTTGGGTTGGTTAGGTCTATAGCAGATGGTTATAAATAGGGGTTTTGTATGGGTTGACCTTTGGTCGATGGTATGCAAGGTGATCCTCTAACACTTCCTTATACTAGTTGCATCACTCTTTGCGCGCTCATTTGAACTTCTAGTAATGATAGGGGTCCTACATAATTTCTTTAGGAAAATTCAACTCTACTTCGGTCTCTTCCATGATAGTGGGTCTCCCTCCATTATCTAAGGTTGTCGCGACACCCACACCATACTAGGTCCTCATGGCCACTAGAAACATGCATCTACCCTAAGTATACTTGCACCTTCTGGGATCTCTTTCATCCTCCCCTTCCCACTCGGGCTCTCCCTGTTAAGCTCAATCTTCCCACACAATCTTTCTAGCAACCATCCACCAATGATGTGACAAGCCTTTTAGTTTATCGTGGATAATGTCTCAATGCCTCAATCTATGAATATCATCCTAATGTAGAAAGGAAATGAGTGGATGTATACACCTCAAGGATTGCACATAAACTAGTACTCAAACTCATATGGTCATGAACATGTCAAAACTGCAAACTCCAATAAGTGGCTTCCTATGGTTCCCTCAGACCAGATATCACTAGGATGCGTCAACACCTCATTAACATTATTTAATATCTCAAGGTGATCTTTGGTCTAAGGATAAATTCATCCTAAGAATCATTTGGTTCGCTAGTAGTAGTCCAACAACCCATGAATATAAGTGGTGAGGAAATTCACAGAAGAATATGGAGTATAGGGTGTCGTCCAACTCTCTATCCACCCATTTTCTTATATATTATCCTCGAAAACTCAAGTGACTTCTTGAAAAATCTATCCTTTTCTCACTCCACCATTCCTCAAGAAGCTTGAGCAGGATTCTTTCAAACATCTTCCATTCTCAATGAGAAAGGTCATGGAAACGGAACCAAAATGTTAGAACTTTCCTAGTGTTCCCAAACATAGTTTAGAAGGACTCAACCCACAAAGTGCACTATTCCTTTTAACCCAACATGCACACCGACATATGATGTAAGATTTCTCCTACCTACTCACCTGAGGCATGACCAGATCATCGAGTTCTTGTCGGTTTATGGAATGGAGTACACGTCATTATACTTAATAGAAAATACATGAGATCATACACATCGTCATTAACTATGTATAAAAAATTTATAGCTTTACAAAATGGATAGAAAACTAACCCATCTACTCATTCATCATATCCAAACTTTACAAGATGTCATTAATGGCATACAAAGGGTATCACTAGTTTGGATCTTGAGCATAAGTTCACATAAAAAGTTTAATACATTTATTACAACAATAGAGAAGCTTGTGTGGTTATCTACTATTAACTCTCATCCATCAATTATCAACCAATCATCCCCTTCTAATGGTCCCATAGGGCTCAACGTATACATAATGGATGATCTAGTTTGATTCCTTTCCTGCTTAAAGTGGTTGTTTTCCATGACTATTGTAAGTGTACTTTGTTTGAACCTATCAGAGGTAGAGTTGGATTAAAGGTTTGTAGCACCCTAGGAAATAATTGAAGTGGAAACCCTCTTCACAAATTCAATTAAATTTCTTTTCCCATCAAGTAAATAATCTCCCACATTCTTTTATATTAAAATTTGCGTTAAGGTCATAATAAATCACAAATTTTAAAAAAATTGTTATACAATATTTTTTTAATATCATATTAATATGTCACAAAAGGCCGAGAAATATTCCGTGGATGGAGAGAATTAATTGTAGGAGGTGTTGAAAATGTAGTCAATTTTTAAAATAAGGTTGGTTGTAGGTATGAATTACCAAATATAAAGTGAGTGATGAGACTCAAACTTGAACAAAGCACTATTATTTTTCAAATCCAAAAAAATGCTTATATAACTCTTATGGTCTTGCAAATAGTGGTATTTGGACTAGGCCTATAAATTCTTTTATTATAAATAGAATATATTTCCCTAACAAATTACGAAAGTGGTCCAATTTGATACCTTTCTAGCTCAAAGTGGTTGTTTTCCATGACTGTGTTTGGTGTACTTTGTCTAGACCTGTCAGAGGCTGAGTCGGATTAAAGGTTGGGAGCGCCCTAGGAAATAATTGAAGCGGACACTCATTTCAATATTTCAATTGATTTTTTTTTCCATCAAGTAAATAAATAAAAGCTTATGCATTCTTGTATATTAAAAATTTGTGTCAAAGTCATAACCAATCACAAATTTAAAGATATTGCTATACAAAAATAATTAAAATATCATATTAAATTATCACAAAAGGCCGAGAAATATTCCATGGATGGAGAGGATTAATTGTAGGAGGTGCTCAAAATGCATTCAATTATTAATATAAGGTTGGTTGTATGTCTAAATTACCAAATATCATGTGGGTGATGAGACTCAAACTTGAACAAAGCACTATTATTTTGCAAAGCCAAATAAATGCTTATGTAACTCTCATGATTTTGCAAATAGTGGCATTTGGACTAGGCCTATAAATTCTTTTATTAAAAATAGAATAGATTTCCCTTAAAAAAAAAAATAGGAGTAGAAAATTAAATACTTATTTGCTTCAATTATACTCACCTCTAGTGGTTACACTAGTGACATCAGCAAAAATACATGAACCTTTTCTTTTAAAAATTGCACACGAGAAATATGTCATATTTATTTTTACTTACAAAACTATTATAATATTATTATGTATATGCACAATCTAGGTTACTATATAATAATATCATTAAATGGGTCAATTAATACTAAAGCTTCATGTGAATTATTTTAATATTAAGTTCTAAAAATAATTGATGAGGAAAACATTTAGATTTAGGCGCCCTAGGCAACTGTCTAGTTTGCTTAGGGCTTAATTTCCCTTTAACCTCAAGTGTCAAGCCTAAGAATTCGTAGGTGTAAATCACGCGCCAAATATATCTAAGAGTATCACTTGTGTTCTAACAAGTAACTCAAATTATGGAGAAGAGGAAAAAAAACAGGTAAAGAAATTGACAAACATGCCAATAACACAACTTAGATCATTAATCATAAAAACAAACAATCTATTCATAGTTCTCAGTTGAATACAGCCCACTTTAACAAGAACCCGAGGACGGTTTCATCATAATTACTACCCTCGACAAACTACGCTCTAAAATATAGTATGCAAGGCTGGAACACGCCCAACTTTTATGTGATTTCAAGTTCACATAACCTGTACACATTAAATAACATTACCGTTAGGGTAGAAGTCCACGTAGCATTGGATTCCAAATCTAATATCAACATCAAATCATTGTTGCCCTACTGATCTGATCAAGTTATAGCTCCCTTGCAGATACATTTTTCACGACAGTTAGAGGACATGGGTACTCAAAAAAACTATGTAGCTATCGTCAACATGGTTCTGCTTCTTGCAACAGCTCCTCAAACAGGTATATATTTATGTGGGTGTGCATACTAAGCGTTCTTCAATGAAGGAAGAGATTGATTATTGTATGGTTTTGAACAGATGGAGCCATTAATGGAGAATGGTGTATAGCTGATCCACAGGCACCACCTGAAATATTGCAGGGCGCCTTAGATTGGGCTTGTGGAGAAGGTAGAGCAGACTGCACTGCAATTCAGTGGAACCAGCCCTGTTTTCAGCCCAACACAGTGGTTTCCCATGCCTCGTATGCTTTCAACACTTACTGGCAAAACAATAAACATAAGGGTGCTACCTGCCATTTTAACTCTGCATCATATGTCACAGAAGCCAATCCAAGTATGTTTCTCTTTCTCATCCACAAAAAATTAACCAATAATGCTTGGTGGAAACAAACAAATAAAAGGGTTCTCAGCCCATGTTTTTTAGGGTGGCAATACCAACCATTCTCTCCTTGTAGGAATGAATCTCTCAATTATAGAACTGTTTCCGTGCTGTTTCTTTAACCCTTTTCTTTTTCCCATGATTACATTGCATTAGAATTATTGCTTTTATTTTCATGTACATTGGGATGCCACGCGAGCCCTGAAGATTTACATTTTTGTTTGGGTGGTTTTGATTCAGATCGGTATTGAATTCCAAGTTTATAATGAATCATGTTGTGGGTGATAATGCAGGTCATGGTGGATGCAAGTATGTGTATGTGGCTTAAGATTTGAAGTCCTCTGTCCAGTGAATGAATGGCTTTTGTGGCTCAATTGGGTATTCGATTATGTGTTTAAGATTCTTTTTGGGATCTGAGGTTTTAAGCAAAGAGAGTAAATGTTGCACTTTCTCTGCAATTCAGGGGAAGTAATTGAATGCAAAGGATCCCAGTGCTGTCAAAACCTTCTACGGGTCACATTTGGTCTCTAGTAAATAACGGATTGATATTGTGTTTGCCTCAAATTATATTAAAAATTTATTTCTCCAATATCTTTTGTTTTCTTAAAATAATTGTATAAGAGTTCTGTTTCTTTTGTTTAATGTGTTGGACACTGAATCCAAAAGGTTGTGGCTCTTTTTTAATTTATCCCCTTTTCAATCGAAAAGGGAAAGCCTTCACATAAAGCCGCATACAAGTGAAGTAGAATAAATTGACCATAAGCCTTATTCTATTATTGGATGTGACATAGAATAACTTGACCAGTTTTTGAAATCTTCGTCTGTTTATTGGTGATGCTGTTGGGTTCATAAAGAGTCTACTACTAATGAAAAAGCCTTTGATACTAAAAATAGATGAGCTCTAAATACTAATGTTCATAAAGAGTCTATTACTAATGAAAAAGCTCTCGATACTAAAAATAGATGAGCTCTAAATCAATTTTTGTTGAGAGAAAAAGTCCCTGACACCAAAGAGGGATGTGGCAGATATCACGTGTTTGTAACTTTTAAAAAGCAATGTTCAAAAGATAACTATAAACTAACCCTTGGATTAGAAATGGTTTGTTTTTTTATTGAGAAATGTTTCTCTAGTGATAACACCATATATACTACATTACCTATTTGTATAAAATATGAGCAAAAAGGAAGCACACTCTAAAGTATCATATCGATTTGTAGAGTCAATATAACACAACTAATTTAACTTTGAAAAATTGAAAAAACACTAATAAACATATTTTCAATCAAAAGAAAGTTTGAGCCAACCTACAAACGAATGATATAAAATCCTTTGGTCACCACAACAAAATAAGACAGAAACACTAAGCCACTAGAACAATTAATGAAGTGGACGAAGGTAGAAGATCGTCTATCTTGTTGTATAGTCCCATCCACTACTAACAACTGATCCAATTTGGGTATTGGCTCCTACCCATCATTAGATTTGTTTTTAGCAACTTCCTCATTATGGCCTTATCTAGAAGGGGATATGATAAGGCCAATTGAGGGAATTTTCCTTGTGCCCTCCAACCACTAGTGTTGGAGATCACAAACCCACCACCACCATGAGGATTGTGCAACATAGAAGGACATGGTGAGCCACTTTGGCATCTTCTTCATAAATAACATCTACCACGATCTCAAAAGCCACATCCCTATAAAGATGACAATATGTTAGGAGATTTTGAGGAGACCCAACTAACTCTATAAGGAGCACTTCCCTGGTGCACATAGTTAGAAGGTGTTTTAAACCTCTAGTCAGACCTTTTCAAATAACACTTGGGTTTGTAACATCACAATACAAATTAATTGCACTTTATTAGTAACAAACAAAACGATAAAAATATAAAATTATTCTTTTCTTGCAAAATTTAGTAGTATTGTAAAAGTAATCTAGATGAATCCCCTAATAACACCATTTTCCAAGATAATAATTCTAGACAATATTGTTAAAAAAGGATATGAATCTACCTCTAAACTAATTGAGCATAATTGCAAAACTAGAAAATATGCTTAAGAGGCTTAAGGTGTTGGCAAGACAAATAGAAGTGGTTATCCACACCAAGATGGACAAGGAAAATACCCGCAAACAAACCTTTATGTAAGATGTACACAACATGAAATGCACCCCCTAATTTTTGCTAAAGAATTAACTTTCTAGCAACCTTTCAAGGTATCCACTTGAATTTGTTGTGAGGAAATCAATTGATATCCAAAACAACATTGGTACTGGGGAAAAGGTTTCAAATGGCCATTTCCACTCAGTCCACTATCCAGCAGGTGTTTAAAGTGTACTTTTACAGAGGTGTTCATAAGGATAACTCTTTGAACTTTTGTAATTGAGAAAATATCACTATTATCTAATTATAACTTGTCTCGTAGGATAAGCCAAGGGAGTGAATTGTGAGACTATTTTACAAAAACAACAAAGAAATCAAATCCCTTTGTTGAAAAATATCAAACCCTTTACTATAAGAACATCCGGGCACACAACAAATATTGCATCAAACAAAATCAAGTAGAGTACTAATAATAAGTATGTATAACCATCAATTATAAATGGCATTTTTTAGAGCATTTAGAAATTTAGGAGCTTAAAAAGTCTCAATACATGTCTAAGGCTTTGAGAAATCCTAGTCATGCATTAAGCTTTCCAAAAATATATTATAGTCTAAAATCAACATATACCTACAAAATCTAGCCTTGGTAAGCTTTTGATTTTTGTGTAACCTCTGGCATGCATGTAAGCATTGACTTTAGAGCATTCTTCTGTAGTAGAGTTTGAGGAGTTAGGTGAAAATGTCTTGTGTAACGACTGGTGTTATGTTCACCTTGCACAAAATATGTTGACCATACATGATCCCAAGTCTTTCATACTAGCTTTGATCTTGTATATCCCTGCACAACACTTGATTCACTAGTTCAGAAAAATTACATGTAATTGTTAATGCAAAATTACAGCACCCCTGATTGCTTGTGATTTTGTGTACAAGGCAACCAGTGCAACCTGCATAACATGGGATTATCCTACAGTGTGGGACCTTGCAAGTAGGATAATCCTACAAAGAAAGTCAGCTTCTTCCCCTAACCTAGTGCAAACTTCTCCAAAGTGCATAGAATGGCAAGTTAAACTAACCCTATTCTAATGCTATCCAAAGAGACGGGGATAGAAAGATGCATGAAATAAAACTACTCTAAGTGAAGGTGATGCACCAAGAAAGGATGAGACAATCCCAATGAGTGAAAAATAGGGAGAAATTGAGAAGGATAGGGATTGTAAAAAAGCTACAGTCCAGGACAACAATCAATTTCCTATATTCGTAATGCACAACAAACTTTGGGCCCTGCAAAGAGATGGATATATTCACAATATACTTATAAATGTAATGGAAGCTAGAAGATTCAATTCATACAAGTTAGGGTGAAAATGGCCACAAAACACGAATTTAATTGCTCAAAAACATGCACAATCCATCGTACCATAAGCGCAAGACAAAATCCTTTACAATAAGCCCAAATTTGAGGCCTTTAGCTCATAATATATTTGGAACAATTTTGACAGATTTCTTTTGACTTTTGGAAAAATCCCCCCTTGAAATGAGGTGAATTTTACAATATATAGGGAAAAATGGGTTACCAACCGACAGGATGCATTAAAGAGTTATGGGCAACCATCCATTTTGGTACTTTTCCTGCACATGAGGTCATGGGAGCCATGCCTCATTAATTCTAGTTGTTGGGATGTCATTCATTCACCTACCCTCTTGAGGCTTATAACCCATCCATCCATGTCGTACAATTGTTAGCTGACCATCATGTGTGTCATGCAAATGTGAGGGGTGGGATGGGTATCAAAAATTATCCATGCGCATAAAAAATGTGACCCGACCAACCCCTAGGTGTCCAATCCCCGACCGACCAACCCCTAGGCGTCTAACCCTATGACCCAGCCAACCTATCCGTACCGTCTAGCCTGGGTGTCATACAAGTGTGGCGGGTGCGAAGAGCATCAAAAACTGATTGTACGCATAAAAAAATGTGACCCGACCAACCCCTGACGTCCAACCTGTCCGACCAACCCCGGGAGGCCAACTTCTGAAGGCGGTAACTTGAGCTCCCGGATGAGTTTTCAGGTGAAATGTTATTTGATTTCGCATGGAAAAAACCCATTGAATCAAATGGAGGTAGTCTCAAGATCCAATTTTGACTTTATCACATCGAAAATTATCCTTACTTCTCGGGATTACCGGTTGTGCGCCAAAAGAATGAACTGCATTGGGAGGTGTATGATGCTTCAAGATGTCTCATCTTTTCCACCATATAGGGCGTGGAAAATGGATTCCATAGGAAATTTTTTGGACTTATAATTCTTGACACAACTATCATAATCTTATGTTGAGTCTCAGGTCCTCCTTCACGCTGCAAACTCCTTGAGGCCCAAAAAAACTTACTTATGATGGATGGCCCCAAGACCTCCGAAACTTCCCTAAATCATTTGCAATACTTCCCAAACTTGAAAAACCCAATTGTATCATTCCATATTGATTCGTGAATCACTTTCAAATTCTCAACCCATCCTCCTAAGTTGTCTATTTTACCAAGGGGTAAAAATAAATAACAATTGGTGACGTTGCAGGATGATCCGCCTGCTTGATCTTGAAGCCCAGTGACCTTAGGGGATCCATTAGGCATGGAGTCATATTGATTTCCAAAACTATCCTGTTACTTGAAAAAAAAACTATCTTCCAACCTCTAGGGTGCTACTGGATATTTTCATTTTAAAATAAACACCTGGTTGAGGACTGGTTGCTTCATCACCAAACTTTTCCTGAAACTGGAAAGTGCAAGAGCAACAAGGGCACAACTATGTACAAACAAAAAAGAACATACACATTATAAAAATAATATGCAGAGAGTGCACAAACACTTATTACAAAAGCAACCTAAACTAAAAACAAGGTGGTGTGCTACAAGCACTTATAGGAATCACAACTCCTAAACTAATATGTACAAGAAGAAAATTTCACTCAATAACAATGCTTGAGATAGATTCCATTAATTGGAATCTGTACAGTTCTTCTTCGTCCAACCTTGATAGCTAGAAAGCAAAAAATTCCTTTATATCCATAAATCATATAAGGGCTATCTCCATATTGCATCAAAATCGGAATGCCTTCCTAGAATTTTCCTTGTTTGGATCCCATTTAAGGACCAAATATCCCTCTCGGAAACTTTATAGCCTTTGATTTCTTGTCAAATCACCTCTTGATTAATGCTTGATCCTTTTCAATGATGTGTATATCTTGGTTCCTCATCTACTCCAACTCCATGAGCTCTTGCATATCTAGCTTCCATGGGTTTGAACTCTAGAAAGTTTTAACTATTTCATAAGTTCCAATGTGGGTAATTCAAGGGATATAGGTAGCCTTGCCTCCCTTCCATAGACTAACCTATAAGGAGATTTCCCTATTGATTTCTTGGGAGTAATCCAATCAGCCCACAAGGATGATTCCAACTTGGCATACCAAGTTCTCTAGTTCTCATCTAGAGTTCTCCATATAATCTTCAAAAGATTTTTGTTGGTGGACTCGGCCTATCCATTACCCTATGGGCAATAACTTGATGAGGATGCTCTAGTATATCTCATTTTTGACTGCCCACTTTGTGATCTTGGCACCTAAAAATGCTAGAGCATTATTTGATATAATGGTGGCTGAAACTCTGAACCTCGTCACTATCCCTTCATAAAAATCTAGTATGTTGGCTTCATTTGCTTCCTTGAGTGCAACTACCTCCATCCACTTGGTGAAATAATCTGTGGCTGTGAGGATCCATTTATGGCCCAAGCTAGAATTTGGATTTAATCACTCCAATGAAATCCATCCCCCATTTCATGAATGGTTCATTTACAGAAACGGGGTGGAGTGGAAGGGTTGCTAACCTCTGTTTGCCTGCAAAGAAGGCACGCTTTTTACACTTCCTAATCCATGCATAACAATCATGAAAAATGTTAGGACAATAATAAATTGCCTTTATAATTCTAATACCTGTCACCCTTGTGGAAAAATGGCCACTTATTTCTCCGTCATGAAATTCATGTAGCACTTTATCTATTTGATCTACCTTGAGGCACCTTATGAGGACAACATTAACATATTTATTGAACAAGAAACCATCAACCAATTTAAATGGGATACAATGGATCCTAAAATATATTCTTTTGGCCTTTCTCAACCCTTGAGGGCTTTGATCTGTTCAAAGAAAATGGACTATATATTGAGTCCAATAAGGATTGGGTGAGGCATCGACTGATTTCCCTTGATTGTTGCGTAGTACCAAAACAACCTCCCCTTTACCACTTGACTTGTCATGTTGTCTCGAAGCTAGCTGCTCACATAATCCCTTTCCCTTGACCAGCTTGGTTACCTTAATATCAATGTCATATTCCATGACCTTGGTTACCCAACCAACCCTTTTTTCATTGAGGTCCTTGTTTAAAATAAAATCTTTTATACCAACATGTGTGACTAGTAGATGAATCATATTATTTGACACTAAATGTCTGAACTTCTTCAAACTTCTAATCATAGAAAGGACATGTTTCTCAATGAATGAATATCTTACCTCATAGTCCATAAGGCCTTGGCTGAAGAATGCAATAGGCTGCTCCAATCCTTCCTTACTTTTTTGCACTAAGATTGCAGAGATGATGTCCGAACCACTGAAGGTGCATAGAAATAATTCTTTGGAGAAATCTAGATTAATGAGAGTTAGAGCTTGAGATATGGCCTGCTTGATAGCTATCAAAAATCTCCTTTCCCTCCTTGTTGTCCATTTGAAAGCCAAATTATTTTTTAGCATCATTGTTAATGTCTTCATAAGAGTGGAAAAATTTGGTACAAACCTCAGAAAAAAGTTTATCCTCCCCAAGAAGCTTTGGAGATCCTTCTTATGACTTGGTAATGGTAGAGCACAGATGGATTCTACCCTCTCCAGATCAATTATCAGTCCTTCCTTCGACACAATATGTCCTAAAATTTTACCTTCATGTGCCATGAATATGCACTTTTTTCAGGTTCAAGGACACTCCAAACCTCTTGCACCTTTGAAAGACCTGTCTGAGATGAAAGAGGTGACTTTATGCATTTTTAGAAAATACTGTGATGTCATCAAGATATACAAGCACTATTTTATTTAACAACCCCTTAAACGCCATATCCATTTCTCATTGAAATGTTTCTCCAACATTGGATATCCCGAATGACATATTCCTATATGCATAGGTGCCCCATTTTGTGGTAAAGGTTGTTTTGAATTGATCCTCCTCTTTCACTATAATTTGATTATATCCTTCTAAGAGGGAGAATCTTTCTGAACTAGTCACTTCCTGCAGAATCTGATCCATGAAGGGTAGTGGATAGTGATCCTTGGGGAGGCCCTATTTAAATCTCAAAAAATCCACACATCCTGATTTCCCCATTCCTTTTCCTAATTGGCACCAGATTTTCCACCCAACTTGAGTGCTTGATCGAGAAAATGATACTCACCTCAATGAGCTTATTCAACTCCTTCTTCATGAGAGGCTTTATATGAGGGTTAACCAGCCTTTATTTTTGTGTAATGGGCTTAGCCTCTGGATGCAACTCAATGGTGTGTTGTGCCAATTTTGGGTTAAAACCCTTCAAATCCTCATAGCTCCATGTAAAAACATCTGGGAATTCCTGGCAAAGATGTACAAGGTCATACTTTTCATTTTCGTTTCTCATCTTGCCTATTTGGAGCGTCTTACCTTCTCTAACCAAAATGGGCTCAGAATCCTTCTTTTTCACTTGAATATTGGCCTTCTCTTTCTAGAATTGATCATTTGGGTTGAAAATTGACTCTAAAGTCACTAAAGCCTTTGGAAATTTGTTTTTCCGTAGTTGTACTATTTTCTCCCCGTACTACTGCTCCAATTTCTCTTGATTTTTTGCTGAGAACTTAGCCTCCTCCTGTAAAAAACTTATGATCTGTTGATCATTCTCAAAAACCTTCCAGCTTGTGTTATTATCTGGTATAGCTGGCCTTATAATGACATGAATATGTGGTTGTGCTTTATCTCTCTTGATATTGTCCACCACATCAAATGTTGCTCCAATTTTTACGAGCCTGCTCATGGCTTCATTTTTTTTGTGGTATGTCCTGAATATTAAATGCTTCAAGGTATTCAATCTGATGCCATACCCGATGCTTATAGGCTTTGAGTAGACCATTTTTAGCAGGTTTTCCCCTGACTTGGTTCATGACCAACTCACTATCCCCAAACACTTGCAAGTTTTAAATACCTTTCTTTCTTGCCCAATGTAATCTATAAATCAAGGCTTCATACTCGGCTGCGTTGTTTGAGAAAGCGAACTAAAAATGAAAAGTTGAGTAATATTTTGTACATTTTGGTGAAACAAGCATAGCTCCTCCTCTGACACCTTGCCTACTCCTTTAACCATCAAAGAATAGTTTCCATATCTCATTATCATCTTCAACATCTAGCTTGGTGATATTACGAAGCGGTGAATTTTCTTCGTGCAAAAAATAGACCCCTAATTCAGATTCTTCCATTTCCTTATATGGATCAAAAGCATGTCCCCTCTATTGCCCAATCATCAAGGGTTAGTTCTAGAATGCTTCTAACCTTTTTATTTTTCTCTTGATCCTCCCCAGATTCCTCTTGATCAAATATGGTACAATTTTCATTGATTGGGCCTAGTACATGAGGCTCAACGTGGAAATTTACAATAGGTTCAGATATGATTGTAGCCTTTTATCCATACCTTGTTTTGAATAACATGTGTGACCAATCAAAAAACAAATAGACTCCAATTTTAGTGGTGAAGTCTTTGGACAAACACAATGCAAATTGTGGTGGCAAGTGTATGACTGATACATCTTGCAAGATGGTCACATTGGGACATGCATGCAATGTAAGGCTAAATCCGTTGATTACTCCAATCATTATTACCGTTGTCCCATCCAATTGCACCACACCTTTAGAAATGAATTCATATTGAAGACCCAACTGATCAACTATTTGTTTTGGCGTTACAGAGCTACTTGCTCCTGAATCAATCATAAAATTATGTACCAACTTATCTCCGATGATCAATGAGATATATAATGGTGAGGGCTTCAAATTTTTACCTTCTTTGTATCCCTGATTTCCTCCTTGTTGAGCTGTATTGGTGAGTACCTTATCTTGCTCTTTAGATGATTGATTTAATGTTGACCAATTCACTGTAGCATCTTGTAATAGGTATCTTTGTATTGGGATAGTTAATGACTCCCACATTGAGATGTTTACATTTGTTTTCCTCATCTGCTCAATAATTTTGAATGGAGATGAGATATCTGTCTATTGCCCCTTACTTTGCATAGTTCTATCTTACACATGGGCTATTACAATGGGCACTTGAGCTGGTTTAGAAGGTGGCTTGGGATGACTTTACACATTGGGAGCTCCATTTTGGTTACTGATACCTTGTTGGGTGATAGAGGGTTGTGGATCATTTGAATTGGATGATTTTCCCTCTCTAATATTTCTCTTCTTAGATCATGTATTGGCTGCTACACTTTGAGAAGGGGCTTGATTTATACCACAGAAATATTCAGCATGCCAATTGAAAGTGTGGTCTCATTTAGAGGTGCTTCCTGAGTTGCTTCATACTGTCGATTTCCTTCTTGGCATGTCTCTTGTTCCACACCTGTTGTTTTCACCATAAGAGATTGATTCAAAACACAATTGAAACACATCAACTTGTTATGAGGTTGATCACATGGGAAACACCAGTCATATTCTTGAGCCATGTTGTTTTGAGCTGGAACCAAATCCCTAGATGTTGAAACTACATTAGGGTTGTAAGGATGAAATGGTCTGGTAGTTTGAGACTACCCTTGGTTTGGATTTTTCTTTGTTTCTTGAGAGGGATGCCTGTTAGGCTGATATGGGGTCTTATTTACTTGAGCTTGAGGCTGGTAAGGTCTAGATCTCTGAGCCTGCTGCCTTTTGATTGTCACCAACTCATTCCCCAAATTTTGCAATTGCTTCATGAATTCCTAGATTTCCCTAAAAGTACTAGAATAAGGCGTAGAAGCTTCATTCAAAATTTGATTTCTTGGATAGCAGGGATGGGGGCTATTGTAGGTGTTTGATTAGGATTAATATTCCCCATATCCAAATAGAGAGGCATAGGTGGCCTAGGTGCAAGTTTACCATCTTGAATTAGGTAATTCTCAGCTCTAATAGCTATGGCATAGGACATCTGGTAGGGTTATTCCTCCCATAGATTGTATCATGAAAGATATATCATTATTTAGAGATTTAAGAAAATATAGAAATACACCTTCAACCGTTGGTCTGACCACAGTTGGGATCCTTTCCCATGTTCTTTGAAATTTAGAATTGAAGTCTGTCATTTCTCAATTAGTTCCCTTTTGATTGTAGTCATATGCTCCAAAAGGGATAAGTTATCACCCCTCTCCCCAAACTGGCCACAAAGAGATGCACACAATTGATCCCAATTCTAGATTGATCCTGCTCCCAAGCCTCTGAACCACTGCAATTATTTTCCTTTGAAAGAAGAATCCAACAACTTTACCACAACATCCATCTCGACAATCTCATGTATGGCACAGACATTTACAATGTTTTGAATGTGGTCAATGGGAGTTGTGTGATTTTCCCCAGTGAAGTATGGGATATTATTTAATGCTGCTATCAGGATAGGATTTTGTACATTAAGGGAAAGTGGACTACTTCTCATGAAATTTGTATAGGGGTTTAAAGGTGGCTGATTTGGTGGTTGTAGATGAGCCATCCTGAGTGGCATGAGAACCTCTAGTCGATTGAAATAAAAGGTCTACCAGGTGGAGGTGTGGATAATGTTCTATTTGGTGGAGATGGAGACCTTTATGCTCTTCTTCCTCTCTTTCCTCTTCCTGGAGATAACTACAATTATTCAAAGATGCCTTCTTCTCTTGATATAGACTGGGTTTGCACTCTTCTCATGAAATTGATAAACTTGGGCTGCTAAAACCAGTGGATTTAAATGATGGAGTCACCATATGTGTTGCTGTAAATCCTCTAAAGGCTGGAAATTCACCAAGACACACACCTAATCTTGATAAAAAGTGAAAATATTGACTTTTTGTCCCACCAGGTGTGCCAAAATTGTTAATGCAAAATTACAGCACCCATAATTGCTTTTTATTTTATGTACGAGGCAACCAATGCAACCCACATAACATAGGATTATCCTACAATGTGGGACTTTGACAAGTAGGATAATCCTCTGGAGAAAGCTAGCTTCTTTCTCTGACCTAGTCCCAATTTCTCCAAAGGAAGAGAATGGAAATATAAACTAACCCTATTATAATTCTTTCCAAGGAGACAGGGATATAAATATGCATGAAATAAAACTACTCTAAGTGAAGTTGATGCACCAAGAAAGGATGAGACAATCCCAGTGAGTGATAAATAGGGAAAAACTGAGAAGGAGAGGGATGGTAAAAAATCCACAGTCCAAGACAACAATCAATTCCCTATATTTGTAAAGCACAACAAACTATGGGCCCTGCAAAGAGATATATATGTGCACAATATACTTATAAATGTAATGGAAGGTAGAAGATGTAATTCATACAAGTTAGGGAGAAAATGGACACAAAACACAAATTTTATTGCTCAGAAACATGCACAATCCATCATACCATAAACACAAGAAAAAATATTTTACAATAAGCCCAAATTTGAGGCCTTTAGCTCACAATAGCTCTAGAACAATTTTGACAAAGTTCTTTTTCCTTTTGGAAAATACCCCCCCTAAAAATGAGGTGAATTTTACAATATATAGATAAATTTGGATCACCAACTGACAAGATGCATTAAAGAGGTATGGGCAATGATCTGTTTTGGTACTTTTCCTACACGATAGTCATGGGTGACATGCCTCATTAATTTTGGTTGTTGGGATTTCATTCATTCACCTACCCTCATGAGGCTTTTAACTCATCCATCCATGTCATACAACTATAAGCCAACCAACCTGTGTGTCGTGCAAGTGTGAGGGGTGCAACGGGGTGTCAAAAATGTATTCCATACATGTCAAAAAATGTCCATCCTAGCCATACCACTGTGAGGAGTGCAACCCCATAGTAACGTGACCTAACCAACCCCTAGGCATCCAACCCCCATGAACCATCCATCCTGACCATATCATCCAACTTGGGTGTCGTGCAAGTGTGAGGGGTGTGACGGGCGTCAAAAATTGTCTATACACATAAAAAAATGTGACCCAACCAACCCCTAGGTGTCCAACCCCCTATGTCTAACCCCCATGACCCATCCATCTTGGCCCTACCATCCAACCTAGGTGTCATGCAAGTGTGAGGGGTGCGACGGGCATCAAAAACTATCTGTACACATCAAAAAATGTGACCCGACCAACCCCCAGGCATCCAACCCCCATGACCCATCCATCCTAGCCATACCATCTAACCAAGGTGTCCTAAAAGTTTGAGGGGTGCAACTGGAATCAACAACTATCTGTACATGTCAAAAAATGTGACCCAACCAAACCCCCGACTGTCCAACTCCAAGAGGCCAACTTTCGAAGGTGATAACTTGAGCTCCCAGATGAGTTTTGGGTGAAATTTTATATGATTTCACATGGAAACAACCCATTGAATCCAATGGTGGTGGTATAAAGATCCAATTTTGACTTTATCACCTCTAAATGGCTCCTTATTTTTCAGGATTATCAGGTTGTGCACCAGAAGAATGAACTACCTTGGGAAGTGTATGATGCTTCAAGATGTTTCATCTTTTCCACCATGTAGGACATGGAAAATGACTTCCATAATCACTTTGTTTGACTTATAATTCTTGACACGGCTATCAAAATCTTCCATTGAATCTCAGGTCCTCTTTCATGTTGCAAACTCCTTAAGGCCCGAAAGCCTACTTCTGATGGATGTCCCAAGACCTCTAAAACTTCCCTAAAACATTTGAAATTCTTACAAAACTTGAAAACCAAACTGTATCACTCTAAATTGATCCATGAATCATTTTCCAGTTCTCAACCTGTCCTCCCAAGTTGTCTATGATCAAATACACTTTAATAATAACAAAAAAACCATCCAATTAGAAATGATTATATATAGCAATGTTCCTTTCTTTCCATAAGTGAAAAATAATTTAAGAACGAAGTAGATAGGAAAACATTAGTTTTAGAGTGCAAGAAATATATCTAAATCCCCTAATAGAACCATTTTCAAGGATAATAGTTAGGAACAATATTGTTGAAAATGGCATTAATCCACCTCTAGACTTATTGAGCATGGCTGCAAAACCAAAAAATTGCTTAAGAGACTTGGGGTATTAGTAAGACGGATAAATGGGGTTAGCCACTCCAAGGTGACCAAGGTGACTTCCCATGATAAAACTCTAGTATAAGATACATGACATGTGGGTAACTGCACTAAGATAGGTTGAAAAAAAGTGGACAAAATGTTGAATCGATTAAAATGTGTATGTGTTTCTAAAAACATAATCACGTTTGCATTTTCCAGGTGTGGACGATACTGAAGCAAAAAGAGGAACATGCACAACCACGTGTGCATTTTTGTGGAACATGAACATCTATGCATTGTTTATATTTAGTGTTTTCAAGAGGGTTTTGAAGTGGTAGGTCTGGATAGAAGGAACATATTTACTAAAATTAGGGTGGAAGCACAATAGTGTGTCCCACTTGGTGTTTCGAAATCGTAAGTGCGAGTTTGGGAGGGGTGTGATTTTAGGGGTGTTCGTGTGAATACCATTCACATTAACCACCATGTAAGCCACGTAAAGTGTTTTGTGTGAACAATCCATTCGTGTGAAGGGTGTTCAGGTGAACACCTTTTACGTGAAGCCCCCCTTTATATATTTGTGGCGGCACGAAGGCTTCCATTTTTTTCCTCTACCTACCTACAGGTCATTGCCTGAACCAGCCTTCGAAAAACCCAACATTGCCTCTACAACTCACACAATAGGTATTCTACTACATTTTGATTTTTTTTTTGTTTTTTTTCTAAAAATTGAAAAATATGGGGGAAGGTTTTCAATTTTTTTTAAAAGATAAGAAAAAGTGTGAAATTTTAGTAGTTTAGGGTTTAGGGTTTACTGTAGATAAATGAGAATATTTCAAAATAAAAATTAGTTTAGGGTTTAGGGTTTATTAAATCAAAATCTGAATTTGATTTATTGTAAACAAATAATAGTAGCTAGTATGGATGGATTCATTCATTTGTGAAAATGGGTTTACATGTAGAAAACTAAGTATTTTTTCATATCAACATCATCCATGCATGCTGAAAATATGTTGATAATAATACTAGTGTTCTTGACAATTTTGGATTCTACAAAGCAAGATTATGTAATAAAAGTGGATTTAAAGGTAGTGAATAATAAACAACGATTTGGTTGATTTTACAAAAATAAATAATTGTGAAGTATTAATGGAGAGTAAATAGTTGCTTTTAAATTCCTTATATTTATATGTTTCCACATTTTCCATGCACCCCTAGCATGACATTTGCAATTTCACAATATTAAATAAATATAGTGTGATGCATGATCATACTTTTTTGTAGAGTTTCCAATTTTTCATATATTGGTAAAATTTTATTAGATCATTCAAAAACAGTCAAAGGCTCACCCCCTACAAGAAAAAAAGAAAAAGAAAAAAAAAACTACTCATGGATTTCATATGTATTGTTAATCTAATTATTACATGGTAGGTGGAATATTGTTTAATAAATACTCTTATACTACATATTAAATGTGTGTCCTCTTTTGCTAGTCTTCAATCTACTTGCTTTCATCTATATATCATTTTATAATAAAAATTTTATGTACCTAAACCTCTCGTTTACTACATATTAAAACACGTTTGGATCTCCCATCCACAATAAGGATCATTTTCTATTATGCCTACAATGATCATATCCTTACATGTATATTCCTTTTAAGATTCAAATTATTCCATAAGATGTAAATATGTCAAGACCTCCTTATTGAATCTATTATAAAAATTCAATCCATTATCCTATCACTTCTTTAACACATTCTAAATCAATATTTGATATAACTTAGGAAATTGTCTTAAACATTAAATTGTCAAAACTTACATGAAATTCTAATGAGAGTATTAGTTTTTTTTGTTATGATACAAAATGTAATGTTTAATAATATGAATAATTTCTCCTATTATCCAAGAGCTTGTTCAAGCTAACTAAGGTCATAGATAAGTAATTACTAGTACACATTACCTGTTTGACCACAAGTTCCTAATCAACCATTGATTCTATAATTCTGTAACTAAACTTCAAGGATATTCTCATAACAATATATCACTACATGATCACATATGATAATAAATAATGATTTTAATTTTCATGATAATCCCAGGATAAATAATATTATTATTTACACAAATTATTAATATATTGATGATTACAATGAATTGTCTTTTCTAGACTCATTGTTGCCATCTCATTCTATTGTTCCTTAAAATGACACATATTTCACATTGGTGTTAAATCTTAGTAGTTCATATAATTACCAATAAGCTATTTAACTAGCCTTATGCATGAAATTAATGATATTTTTCTAGTTATTTCATGTGGTATCTAATCATAGATAATTCTTTTATATTTCTTAAATTGTACTCAATTCCTAATTAGTGTTCTTTAGTCTTTCTCAATGTATATTTAAATTTGTACTATTTTTACTTTTCCTTACTATTTATAGTTTCCTTACATTGTTTCCTTTACATAGCCTCATATAATTTCCTTTATCCTAGGTTTAGCTATTACTTTAAATTATTTTTCTCCTTTATAGTTATCATTTTTTCCTTTCCCAATTCTTTTTGTATGTTTCCATAGTATTATATTCTTTATATTTTAACATTAAATTTATTTGGAATTACCAACTCTATTTTGAAAGATCCAAACCGAAATTTTATGTCATTCATGACTTATTTGAGTTTCCTACATTTTTACTTTATTCCCTCTTATGTATAATTTTTAATCAAACACCGGCGATCTACAATCACCACCAATTTAATAATTTTTTACAAAAACACATCAATCTTGGTCACCTAGAAAACTTTATCAAAACCTCATGTCTTTGCTTGGATGCTCAATTGTAGACACAAAATTGCAAAATTTGGATAATTATTTAGTACTTGTCTCATACTACTATTCATATGGTTCTTAAGTGAAAAAGAGTACTAATTAACCCATGTCTTTGGCTATCTTGCATTGTTTTCTGTTGCTACTTTCAATCTTGCACCCATACTTTCCCAGTTTGTACTTGTATACTACATTTTCCCTATTTTTGACTAGGGCACCCAACCAGGACTAGAGCACCCTAGGCACCCTGGTCCCCTCTGCACACCCTGATTCTCTTTGCACTTTCCTCTCACTTTTTGGGCACTTTCTAGTCATTTGAGCTTCCTATATTTTTGGTGGTCGGCCTTTTAGGGGTTAATTATGAAATTCACGTAAGAGAATCATATAAATATAAAGTTATGAGACTATAATGAAGGACTAAACATTAAGCATTACTATTACCACCTAAGGTTGCATCCATCAAAGGCTTCTACTACCCCATTTGCATCCATCTAGCTACATCACAAGGGAGAAAGACTTGTTTCTCTACATCGCACTTCATAGGAGGGGAGTTTATTCTATTCCATGCATACATTATTTATATTCTACATCTAGTTATTGCTCTCTACTCATAAAGTGTAACACACACAAGAGAACCCAGGGCACAATTCCACACACACACACATAGACCTACATTGGGTCTGAGATATAGTGCAACGCTCAGTGATAGTCCACAATTGTGGCGGCTGAGGACATTCCAACCCCTTCATTTCCATCTTTCTTGTTTAGGGTTTTGATTCTTTATTTGGGGTTTTGTAGTTGATTATTCTATTCCAAGTTTATCAGTGCTTCAACGATCACACAGAGACATTCACATGATATGAAATGAACACAGGCAAACATTCAGTGACACCTTGGAGAAGGTTTAAAGATATTTTTCACATACCAGGGTGCCCAGATTATAGACCAGGGCATCCCAAGTGCCTTAATGCCTTTTCTAGGTGCCCCAGTGTAGCTAGATAGAACACATGTATTTTCTAAGGCTCTTGTGTGGCTATTTCCTCCTCATGTTCAATCGGTCTCCTCTGTGACACAATATCGTGACATTTGTGAATCAGTTAATACCTTTCTAACCCTCTTTACACATTAGGGTTTCATATTTCATTTACTTAGTTGTTTGGTATTTTTAGTTTTGCATTTATTTATTTATTTACTGCTTCTATAACATTAGATTAGGTGAATATATTTCATTTTGGTGTAATCATTTTGGCGAACCCTAATGCTTTCATGCTTAGGATCCTTGTTCTTCATCTATCATGGCTTGTAAAATTCCTCAAATGTATTTTTATGATTTACTTAAGTTGCATCCCAATTGCCAAGTTGTTCTTACAAAATTCCTAGACACCATGTATCTTCCCTGAGATACGCCTCTGCATCAAGTAAGTGCTATTTTTGATCATTTATTTGATGACCCTAGTCTTTATGATCCTCCATCTAATCACCCCATGTTGGATTCAATTTAATCTTTGCATTATTTATTTCACGACAAATTTAAGGATATGGAATCCATGATTACATCTCTCAAATATCAAATCCAACATCTTAAAGATGCTTCTCATGATCATGTTTGTTCTCCTTCTACATCTCATCTTCACTCTATGTCTACTACATGTGCTCATATCAGTAAGCCTCAAGTCATGCCATTACCAGATCCTCTCACATTTAATTGTAATATTGAACAACATGACATTCTTATTGATGTCCTTAGTCATCAATTGATCACTTTACTGCATACTCATTACTACCCTCCTTATCAGCTAGCAAAATATCAAGGTCTTCCATATTGCAATTATCATCGAATCAATGGACATAATGACAATAATTTCTACACTTTACAACAAATAATCAAACATCTTGAGCATAAGGGCTTCATCTCATTCACTGCAAAACATTTTGTTGCATGCCCATCTACAAATGCTACATCTCAATGGGTTCCTAAACCTGATTCGTCTATGTCTAATGAGCACCACACCATCACTTCTAATGGTTGTTCTATAGAAATTCAAGCACCACCTAAGTGACTGCCTCTCAAAATAAATAAACCTTCTTCTCCTATCAAGTCTTTTACAGTGTCATCAATACCACAAAAGTTGTCACCATTTAATATTTCTCCCCATCCCACTCCACTTTTTTTTAATTCATTTTTTCAAAGCAAATTCTCCTTCTGTTAAGGGTCAAGACACATTTCAAACTCTTCCAGCATCACATGGTCCTAATGTTTCTTCCACTGTTAAATGATTGCTTAATATTTGGTAAGTGACTTTTCTCACCTCACTCACATTCTTGCAGGTTTTACATGGCGTTTATCTTACCCTCTCTCCCCCCTCTAATCAATAACGCACATATTGCATCTTCATCACATCACAATTCAACATTCACTCACAAAAATCATGTTTTGAAACATGCTAGCATCAACATTACCTGATGACGCACTCTTGTTCTTCGGTTCACACTTGATTGTTGAGGGCATTCTATACACATGAAATCACACACTGCACATTAGACGTTACACACTCTACATTACACATTATACATCCTACACACCACATGACATTTTTTCATCACTACATCTACTACACATCTAATAAACATCCACTCATAAGTGTTTCACTCACTACCTGATGACGCACTCTAGTCTCATGGTCCATACTAGATTGTTGAGGGTATACATCATAAATGGACCACATCATGTTCACAAATTCATCACTCAGTCTTTCCATCCTGTGACATTCATAGTTTAGTGATATATTCCATAGGTTATTTCATCACTTCCACTTGTGTCACTGAGTGGTATATGCTTTAGGCTACATCACCACTTATTCTACTCATCTTGTAGTGATAAGCATCATAGGCTACATAATCACTTACCCTAGCATCATCATCACTTCTCCTGATCATCATATAGTGATATACACTTTAGGCTAAATCATCACTCACTCGATCATCTTGTCGTGATATACATTTAGGCTACATCATCATGCACATCTCATCTCTATGTCGCATGTCATCACTACACATTCACCACAATGCACTACACAAAACACATAGTTCGACCATTTCCTGATGATGTACTCTTGTTTACAATTCATTCTTGATTTCTGAGGAGGCATAAAAAAATGAACCTCACTACATACAATTTTATTCGCTCAGGGGGCACGTGTCTCCTATCATTCATATTTCATTCCATTCCATCTCATCCATGACATATTTCATGTCTTAGTTTCATTTACGTGTATATGTTCATCTTATTACACATTATAGATAGATATATTGTATGTCAGTATCTTTACCATACACACATGCGTGTTCACTTTATTTTTTAGTTGTGATCGCAGATATAGAGCTTCTACACATAGCATGGATGATTGGCACATTACCAATCCCACAGTGGCTCCTGGGGCATTCACTTTTGTACACTACAGGTGTTATTGTTTCACGTTGTACTTAACACTTTACTCTCTTGGTTATACATGATTTTGACATACATTTTATCTTTCCAACGTTCTGATGGGTGCTTCATGTGTAGCATTTGTTTTGTAGGATTACTTGTTACCATGGCTATATGTTTGTTTGTACTTGTTTGTCTCTATTTTTCATTGAATGCGTGATTTTCCCTTTGTTTGGTGTGCACAATTGCTTGTTTTTTTGTGGCAACTATGGCCTTGAGTTTCTTGTGACATTGTGAGTGATGTCTCATGTTTACAACCCACTTTTTGTGGCCTACATTGCCTTCTTGTGTGTTCTATTTTACACATTGTTTGTTTATTTTACACTTGTATTCTACATGCATGTTTGTTTGTACTAACACTTGTCTCCCAACCACTTGTTTTCATTTGCCTTGGTTTATACTAAGAAAATTCCCCCCAATGTAGGGTAGAGTTTCAATTTCAGTGGTTGGTCCTCTCTTTGGGGCCACATTCTCCTATCGTGACGTCGCATGCACCCCAAAAGAGGGGGGCATCATTCAGGTTTAGACACAGTACACAACATAATACCAGTATAGTTCAGTTTTTTAGTTTTTTTCCATGACACAGTGGGTTACACAAGGAGTGGGTTCAACACAGTCTAGAGAACTCCATACAGATCATTTTTTACAGGTTAGATTGTCCTTACCATTTTTGGGAGAAGTTACATGTTAGAGGATAAACCAGACCTTCCTCTCTACACTACTTCGGTCAGTGGCATCATACCACCCAAAAAACCAGACAACATAGATATCTCTTTACTTTTGGAAAGTAGTTACAGGCTAGAGGATAAATCATACTTTCTTCCCTACACTTCTTCAACCAATGGTGTGAGATCATCCAAAAAACTCGCATGACATCGACAAGATCCTTTCTACACCATTTTTCTCATCACATATCAGGGGCACATGTTCCCTTTTCATTTTTGCACTTTCATTACATACTTTTTACATATATACATGCATCTTTACACACATTTTTACATATATACATCCATATTTGACTACTTGATCATTTTCTCTTTTGCAGTTATGTCTGTATTGGAAGTAAGCAGTCAACATTGATAATGACATCACACACATCGATACTAACAAGTAGGTACATCACACACATTGGAATCTACACAATTGATTCTACCTTAGGTTCACTCTCATCACATTTTACACTTTTGCATATTTAGTCTCCATGTTCCACCTTTTTGTCACTCAATGCTTTATCGAGTCACTCGACAGATTTTCTACATCAATCTACATAGATATCAGGTACACATCTCTATCTACCTTATGTTACTGAGCATTTCGCTCACCAACATAAAGTGAATGCAAACCTAGACAAAAAATCACACACTTTGGGCAATTATTTAATCCCGGTCTCATACTACTATTTATATGGTTCTTAAGTGAAAAAGAGTACTAATTAACCGATGTCTTTGGCCATCTTGCATTTTTTTGTTACTTTCGATCTTGCACACATACTTTCCCAGTTTGTACTTTTATATTGTGTTTTCCCTATTTATGACCGGGGCGCCCCAAGCACCCTAGCTCCCTCTGGGAGCCCTTATCCTCTTTTCACTTTCCTCTCACTTTTTGGGCACTTTCTAGATGTTTGAGTTTCCTATATTTTTGGTGGTTCACCTTTTTGTATTTAATTACAAAATGCAAGCAAGAGAACCATATAAATATAAAGTTATGATACCATAATGAAGGACCAAGCACTAAACATTACTATCACCACCTAAGGTTTCATCCATCAAAGGCTTCTATTACTCCATTTGCATCCATCTACCTACATCAAAGGGACAAAGGTTGGTTACTCTACATCACACTTCATAGGAGGGGATTTTATTATATTCCATGAACACACTATTTACATTCTACATCTAGTTATTTCTCACTACTCAAAAATTGCGACACGCACAAGAGTACCTAGGGAAACATTCTGCGCACAAACAGAAAACTACATTGGGTCTGAGATGTAGTTCATCGCTTTGTGATAAGTCCGCCATTGTTTTGGTTGAGGATAGTTTGACCCCTTCATTTGCATCTTTATTTTTTAGGCTTTTGATTCTTTGTTTGGGGTTTTGTAGGTGATTATTCTATTGTAGGTTTATTAGTACTTCAGAGATCACACAACGATATTCACGCGACAGGAAGAAAACATGGGAGAATATTCATCAAAACCTCATAGGAGGTTTAGAAATATTTTTCATAGACCAGGGCACCCAGATTACAAATTAGGGTGCCCCAGGAACCCTAATCGCCCTTCTTGGCACCCCATTCCAACAAAATAGCTTTGATCTACATTTTCTAAGCCTCTTGTACAACGATTTCCTCCTCCTATTTAGTCGGTCTCCTCTACAACATAGTCCCATGACATCTAAGAATTAGCTAAGGCCTTTCTAACCCTCTTTACACATTAGGTTTTCATATTTCATTTACTTAGTTGCTTGTGTATTTTAAGTATTACATTTATTTGTTTATTTACTTCTTATATAACATCAAATTAGGACAATATATTCACTTTTAGTGTACTCATCAACAAACCATCAAAAAACATTTTTTTGACCATATATCAAATTTTGCACACCCTATGGATGTTTCCTCTAACCCTTTGGTCCCATGGCTCAACACATCCTCACGAGATCACTCGCACTGGACCCTCTCCATGTAGTATTCTTTACATAAAACATGTTTTTTAGGTGGTCCACGTTACACATCCCCGACCAAAGTGTTTTCTAAAATTACTACCATCATTACAAACTCCTCCAGCTTGGTCATTTCATAATATAATCAAGATCCTGGAGCATCTCAAAGAAAAATATTGGTGAAATAAATTGTCGAGTGGGAAAATTAATGGGTTCTGATTAACAGTGTGTTGGACTTAGTCCCTCTGCTTGAATGGGGAAGATCCATTTATTTAAAATAAGGAAATGAAAATAATCTAAACTAATTTTTGGGGTGGCCTAAAAACCAAGAATCACACAGGAATAATTCCCTAAAATTGTGGCAATTGCTTGTATTCAATACAAGAGAAGAAAGTTTCTTAATGAGAGAAATGTGAAAGAAACTAAGAAAGGGATTTCAATCAACAAATAACATAGCATATTTTGTTGAATTAAAACCAAAACATTTCACTTGCCTTAATCAAAATAAACAATTTTAAAAGAAAGAGGAACAATCAACAAGAAACAAAAAAAATTTATTGCATCATGTTGCACAATTTACAATGCTCCTAGAATACAAGTTGAGATGGAGATAGAACAATAGTAGATAAGGAACATAAGAAATGAAGGAACTTGCTTTTAGAAAGATAATGAGATCTCATAAACAAGTATTAACCATACTCAAAATGATGGTGTCATTCATTTTTATAGTCCTAAGACTACCTTTTCATCTCCTTCGTATGACCTTTCACCTTCCTTCGTGACTGTTGACTTTTCAACTTCTGACCTTTGGTGTTCCTTCACCTTTGTGACCTTTCAAATTCATGATCTTTTGTTTTCCTTTACCACTGTGACCTTATCAATTCCTAACATTTGGTGTTCCATTTCTCACATGAATATACCTTATTATTATGGTACGTCGTCAATTTTTCTTGTTCCCATTTGGTAACACATTCTTCTTGTTCCTGGTCGTCATCAAAATATTTATGTTCCCATCTGTCATCAAAATCTTGCTCCTGGACATCATCAAAATCTTCATGTTCCCGGTTGGAATCAAAATATTATTCCAAAACATTAACACATCCATTTATTTACTGGCCAGTAACACATTTTTCATGATCTCGGATGGTAACACATTCTTGTTCCCGATCGGTAACACATTGATGTTGCAGGACCAAATTTCATTTCTTCACTATGGGCTCAAAAATTAATGAAAGTGGTCATAAAATATATGAATATTTATGGAAAATGGAAAATGAATCCAATGAGAACATTTACAAGTCATGAAATTTAATTATTCATCAATAATTACCCCTATTTTAATTTTTACCTTGAGGTGTGTGCCACTAGACTGAGTGATAAGAAGAGTTTATGATCACCTCAAACTAAAAAATCATATGTTTTATGAAGAGCACTAAATATAATTTCATTTGATCTTTGGTTAGGCACTCAAATATTCATGAGGATCCTGAAATATTTTGTGTAAGTTACAACTTTTACAAGAATCTTTTTGTCGCACTGTTGGATGCTTTTCCACATCTCAATATTCCCAAAACATTTCCTTGATGATTCCAACATGAAGTAGGATACTTTATCTCTCCAAATCCTAGGATAAGAGCTTCTAAATATTCCAGGGGATCTTGAAAATATTCAAATAAGGTGACTAGGTTTTTCAGAACATGCATTTCCCAATACCTTGCTTATAAGGACCTGGTTTCACATAACTTGTTACTAAACCCTGATTTTCTTCCAGAAATTTCCTAAAATTCCTCAAAAGATTACAAAACTATGTCACAAACTACTTGGATGTATTAGATATTCTTGGGATCTCCTCAAGAGGTGCTTTAAATGTGCTAGAAGCCTGAAAATAGGCCTCTGGGAGTAACTCCTTCCAGGTGAATCAAAATGAATCTATGAATTGTCTCCTTCTGAATTACCTGCACATGAAACACACTTTAAAAATCTAGTTAACACATCCCTCTTGGCCATAATGGGGTTTACATAGTTAGAGGCTGGTCAGAGGGTAGGTTCACATTACCCGGTTTAGGGATTTTTTAAGTGTGGGCTTAATTTTTATGTCCAAAATTTCATTTTTTATGCTATACATTTAGCATGGAAAAAACTAGCTCTAGCTTTGGGACTTGTCTCGTATTGAATAAAGTGAATACGGGGCAAGTAGGAATCCCAGAATCTCAAGACACTAAGAGGACTAGTTCCTTATCCATTGGGCTATAGGAGTCATTGCAAAACAAGGGTGGATACAACAAAACCTTATTTATTGAACACCACACGAGACAAACACAAAAAAATAACAAAAATGGAAACACAAACCTAAATTCACCTATGGTGCATGCGGGGGACAACATGTTTTCATTGTTTGTATAATTTTATATATTTCCCATTACTGGGAAATTCCAAGTGAGTGTCATCTAGATAAGATAGTTGGAAAGTATTCTCTCTGCATGTGTTCTATATCTGAAATGGGCCAAGCCAAAATGAATCAAACTTTCCATGGCTTCTTTTTGGTTCTCTCCTCTTATCCCATAGTAGGACAAGGTATCCAATCCTCGATACCTAGTTTCCTCTTTTTACTCCAAGATCTTGTTAAGTCAAAATAGACTTTATAGATGATCTAGGAACCATCACAATGGTGTGAGAGTGTAGAATGTAGAATCTAAAATTCTTGACTGCTTTAACCACAACATAAGCATGTTTTTCAATGTTAGATTATTTGAGCTTGTGATTCTTTAACGATCAGCTCATGAAGGAATTAGGAGACTCAACCCCTTCCTCATTCTTCTGAACTAAAATAGTTGAAATAGTGTGCTTAGATGTATAAAAATACATAATGAAATATTTATTGAAATCAGGACATACCAAGGTAGGAGCTTTGGCTATGGCCTTGTTGATATTCTTACAAGTTTCTTTTCCCTCCTTACTCCACTTGAAGCTCTCTTGGGGCTTCATCATTTTGGTAATATGCTTGGTCAACTCAGCAAAATATGGAACAAAGTGAGGGAGGAATTTAACCTTACCAAAGAATGAATGAAATCCCTTTTTTCTTGTGGACAAGGAGAGATTTTGAATGGCTTGTACTCCATCTAGATCAATCTTTGTTTCATCCTTTTTCACAATATGTTCTAAGAGATTTCCTTCAGTCACTTCAAAGATTGAATTTTTTAGATTCATTGATATGTCATGTTCTCAGAACCTTAGAAAAACTTGTTCAAGGTGTATTAAATGTTCCTTTATCTTTTTAGAAAAGACCATGAGATCATCTAGATAAATGAAAATACATTTGTCCTTCAAATCCTTGAAAGCCAAGTCCATTACTCGTTGAAAAGTGGCCCTAGCATTGATGAGACAAAATGGCATCCTCTTGTAGGAAAATGTTCCCCACAGAGTTGTAAAAACATTCATATATTGATCTTCTTGAACAACTTAAATTTGATTGTAGATGAAGAATCCATCTAGCATGGAAAGCATTTATGAACTTGTGATTGCTTGTAAAATATGATCCAAGATTGGAAGTGGATAATTATCCTTTAGAAAACTTTGTTCAAATTTTGGAAGTCTACCCTAATCCTTATTTCCCCACTTTTATTCTGGATAGGGACAATATTTTCCACCCATGTGGAGTGATGGATTGGAAAAATGATCCTTGTATTTAGCATTTTCAACACTTCCTCTCGTATTGTTCTAGTAATCTTTGGATTATATTTTCTTTGCTTCTGATGGAATGTCTTTGCTTCAGGCTTCAGTGGTATTGAGTGTTGCATCTCTTTTGTTTTAAAAGATTTTATTTCCTCATAAGAATATTCCAATACATCTGAATACTTTTTTTAAAATGCAACAAAAATTCTCTTTTCCTATGGTTAGCAACATTTTCCTATATTCACAAACCGAGGTTGTTTTTCTGTCCCAATGTTTACTTTCTCAAAATCATAAATATTCTTAGTAGACTCCTTATCTTTTTCTTTCACATATCTATAATGCATATTAAAAAATTCTTTAAGTGATACTAGGCCTTTAGGAATCTTATTACCTTTCAACTTGAGTATGCCCTCTTGATCAATCCCTTTGATTCCTTCTTTATATTCTTCATCCACTGACTCCCTATGTGAGTTCTCACTTCCTTTGAAGAAGAGGCTATTGAAATAATCTCTCTGTTCCAAGAAGGCCAAGAGCTAATTTTCATTGATAAAAACTTTCCAATGATTCACATTATCAGGAACATTGAGTCTAAAACCCATCTCTATCGTCACATTATCCTTTCCAAAGGAAGGATGTGGCATCACTAAGGAATCTGACACCACAAGAGAATCAACCCTCTCATTTTTTTCTCAAGGAATGGATTGGATGGAAAAATTATCAAATGATTCGATGTAGTCCCATACCTTGTTTCTATAATGCCCGAGCCTTGGATTTTTTACTTGGTATTGCTTCCTTACCTGTTTGACTATCACTTTGGCATCACCCAGAAATCTTAGCTGCATGATTATCATCTCTTTGGAAAAACCCATTCCCATCAGGAGAGCTTCATACTCTGTTATGTTATTTGTATTATAAAATTATTATTTATAGGAAAAAGGATATAACTCGCCTGAAGGGGAAGTTAATACAACACCTGCTCTAGATCCAACACTAAAGTGGCTACCGTCAAACTCCATTGTCTGTAGTTTGTCTTAATATTATTTTGATATAATAGGCACATCATTATCTCCTCCAGAAGTCATGAAGTAATTCCCATGTCTATTTTCTTTATAAATAATATTCACCCTAGGATCTTCTGAGTTTTGCACTGTATACTTCATTTTTCTCATTGGCAATAACTTTTTCATTTTCCCTTAATTGGAATATTTGCTGAAGAGTAGTCCATCTGAATTTATCCTCCTAAATCTCTACACAAGCTTCTTCTTAACAACATATCATATGAGGCCAGAATGTCTACTACCAGGATAGTCAATAACACTTTCTTCTAAGGGAAATCAGCTAAAGCAACTTGGGCATCCTTTATTCTCCCCACAAGCGGGAATTCTTTAGTTTCCATATAATAACACAAACCTTTAGCCATTGTTAGATTCATACCAAGGGAATTAACTACTTTTATCGGCATTACATTGTCAGAATCCCTTGAGTCTATAATAAAGTTGTATAATTGGTAGCCTCCAACAAGAAATGAAAGGTAGAAAAATTCAATATTATTAGTCTTGGATGCACTTAGGGCTAGCATGTTTTGAGATGATGGGGAAGGAGGAGTCGGTAGTAACCCTTTAGAAGAGGGCATGACAGAATTGGGATTTGGTTTACTACCTTTGATAAACGAAACCAGTTTATCAAACTATTCTTGATGGGTCTGCAAATATTCAAACTCATAGATTTGGACCTTAGACCTTTTGACATGATCTATGATATAAAAAGAGGATGAAGAAGATGTATCTGAGGTGGTGGAAGCTTTGGAAGAAGAAACTAATATGGAAGAAGGGGCTATTTTGGCAGTAGAGGTAGACTTGAAAGCTACTGTGGACATATTAGGCACCTCAAAAAATTTAGTAGACACGTTTACCATTTTGGAAGTAGCATTAGAAACCTTATAAGAGGATGTTTTAACAGATGTAGAATTAGGAGACTTACTTGTTCCCATTGTGGTCTTCTTGGCTTCCACAAGGTCTGGTTTTTATTTAGCAGAGTCCATTGAAGGTGGAAGTGTAGATTCTTTGTTGATTATTTTGTTAGATGGAGTTTCCACGAGATAATCTACATCCTTCTTCTTCTTGGGAGTCATAGCGTAATGACTTTACTTTTTTATTGAGAACGAGTGAACACTGCACAAGAGAAACTTCATGCATCACCTTCTTCACTTTCATCTCCAGATGAGTACTCAAAATACCCAATCTCAACATCATTGAATTCTTCAATTTCAATCCCATATTATTCTTCGTCGTCATCATCTTGTTAAGAAATATCATCTTCATCATCACCCTATGTATCATAGGTTACATTGACATGAGGGTCTCTAGAGAAAGTCTTTGAGATGATGGGCTGATCCTTTGTCTATTTAGAAATTTATTCTTAGGAACCTCCCTACTCACAGAAACTTGAGTGAACAACTTCTTAAGAGATAAGACATGATTAGCCAATTTCTGGACTAATGAATATGTTGTACCTACGTTTGAGCTATGGACTTTCTCCTTACTCGGACCTTTTTTATCTTTGCCGACATGATTAGATCATCTTCCACTTCAATTGCAATGTTTTTTGCTTCATCCAAATCCGTTGGTTGAGTTATTCTCAACATAAAACTCACCTCAAGAATCTGGGAATTTGTGAAAAATATTATCTTGTTGTCTTCAGTAGGTTGTGGGCCACTCTCAAGAATATTATAAAGCATCCTGATAAACTTTGCCTACGAACTCCCTCATTGGTTCGAAGGGATATTTATTCAATTAAGACCACTGACACCAAACAGTGCATGAGTGTCTTCTAAAGGTTTGAATATTGTTTCAAACTTGGTCTTCATGTCATTCAAATAGGTTATTGATCTAGCTGGCAAGTGATAGAACCAATCCACTGTTACATCTTACAAAGCTTCTACAAAAATGTAGAATGGATAAATCTTCATATCCAACTCATACCCACTCCAAAAGAAGTGATGAAGGTTGCAATGTGTTCATAATGGATGGTTATTCCCCATCACCATAGAACTTTGAAAAATTATTTCTTTAGCTCTCTAGGTAGATCATGTAGATGGTGGGGTGAGAGCTAAAGGGCATGTATTTTTTTTACTAAGGAAGCAATGCTTTTTGAGCCATTGGTGGTTCTTCTTATTCGGCTTCATCTTATTCTTCAAATCCTTTTAGGACGACTTCGATTATTTTGAGATATCTTCTTCAAAAATTTCTTCTTGTGGAGGGGTGTATTTTAAAGGGTTCAACTACAACTCCATCAACAAGGGACTAAAAAGACAAAGTAGGGATCAAATTTGTGGGGGAGTATTGTCAACCTATTCTTCTTGTACAATTTGACTGATAGGAAGTCTAAAATCAGCTTGAAATTGTTCTTCAAAATTGGGATCAGAAACACCACTAGCTCTTGAAGATATTGAATGCCTTCTGTCAACTAGCTTGAAATTTTCAAATCAAACGAGACTCCTCTAGGATCTACCTCTACTGGATTCTGAACTTATCCCTGCTCTTTCTAAGGCTTATACATATTCTTCTTCAAAATCTAGCACTCTTAGATCAACGTGAAGTAATGAGAAGAAGTTTTCAATCTATTGTGCCAAATGAGTTTCCCTCAAATCTGATGCAATATCTTCTTGTATATAGAAATAAAATCTCTTGTCTCAAGACTAGGGGGATTACCAGGAATAGCCATCTGTGGAAGACATAAGGCTCAATGACTTTTCAAATTCCAAAAAAAAAATATTTATTTTTTGAATATATAATTTTTTTTTGGGTTTTGTGGAATCAAAATTAGGTGCAAATATGATAAATTTTCCCCACAGTGGGCACCAAAAAATTATTGGTAAAATAATATGTCAAGTGGGAAAAATTAGTGGGTTCTTACGCAACTAATAGTGCATGGCACTGAGTCCCTCTCCCTTGAATGGAGCAGCTCCCATTTATTGAAAATAAGGAAATTAAAACAATCTAAACTAATTTTCAGGTTGGCCCGAAAGACCGAAAGATTCACACAGGAATACTACCCTAAACCTGTGGCAAATTTTTAGTATTCAATACAAGACAATAAAACTACTTAGTGAGGGAGATAGGAGAGAAGAACTAAGAAAGGGATTTTCAATCAACAGAATAGCACAGCAGAGTTTGTTGCCTTAAAATCAAAAATATTTCACTTACATCAATCAGAAGAAACCATTTGCAAATAAAAAGGAACAATCATCAATAAACACAAATTCTTATTGCATTATGTTGCAACAATTTTCAATGCTCTTGGAGTATAAGTTAAGATGGAGATAGAATAGTAGTAGATGAGAGAACAAAAATAAATGAAGGCACTGTGCTTCTAAAAAGGCAAGTGAGAGCTAGTAAACAAGCATTAACCATCCCCCTTGAAATGAGGATGTCATTCATATTTATAGTGTTGTGACTATATTTGCATATCCCTTTGTGTGACATTTTCACCTTCCTCCATGACTATTGACCTGCCCTTATGAATGTTATGCCCTTATGCAACTGTCGGCCTTTTGAACTTTCTGCCACAACCTTTGATGTTCCTTCATCACATGTGACCTTTTCATCTTCCTCCACGTTTGGTCATAATCTCCTTCGCCACGTGTGACATCATTTTCTATGCCCTCAAAAATATCCCTGACACGTGACTTCATTTTCCATGCCATCAAAAACCACTTCTATGCATGGCATCATTTTCTTGATGTGTTACATCTATATTTGGGTCTCCCAAAAATCTACTTTAAACAATGACCTCATTTTCCATGTCACACGACAACATCTTAACTTTCTTGTCGCACGATAGCATCTTAACTTCCTATCACATGATTTTATGTTCCCATATTTCATACAAAAACACCTTGACTTTCCCGTCACATGATCAACATCTTCATGTTGTCGCCTAGGTTTTCGTGTCATGCATCAACACCTTGTTATCACGTGTCTCAAGCCTTTCAGATGCTTAAAATTCGTTTGTTGAGTGACAAGAATGAGTTTTCAGGCAACAAGAACTTGTTTCTAGGTTGACAATAGGCTGGTCTTCAGGCATCAACACAGTTTTTCGTGTGACAACAACTTGTTTTCATGCGACAATAGGTTTATTGTGTTGCCCGACAGTAGTTAGCAGTTTCACTACGAACTTGTTTTCGCCATTTCGGTGAGAAATTTTCAACAAAAATAGGTCGTCCACATATATGATATATATTTTTGGAAAATGGAAAAATGAATCAAATGATAATATTTTTAACTCCTGAGAAAATGAAGTATTAATCATATTTTTACCCATATTTTTCACTTTTTTCCTCATTGAGTGTGTGCACCAATAAACTGAGTGATAGGAGGAGTATACGATCACCGTGAACTAACACATCATATAGGTTCATGAATATATATTAAATGTCGACATTTAATGTATGAGCAACGAATTAGGCTCATAAATCTACAATAATCTAAGGTCAAGCTGGAATTTGTATCGGTTTACAACTTCTATCATGGGCTTAAGAAAAAAAACTTAAGTGTCGCACTAGGGTCAGTTTAATGTTTTCCCACCTCTCAATGTCATACCTAAAAATATAAGATTCCTATTGATGATTTTCCAACATGAGGTAGGCTTTGTTATCTCTAAAATGCATTCTAGGGTATTAGAAAGTTATAAACATATTTTTTGAGGCTCCAAAAAATATTCAAACAAGGCAACTAGCTTTTTAAGAACATGGTCATTCTGACCTAATACACTTACTCATAAAGGCCTTGTTTCACATGAGCTATGAATTCATTAAGGAGAACAATATGCTCATAAAAGAACTTATCTTGTACTAGCAATGAATATGCATCCTGAATTCCCTATTGCATGATTTTATTTCCATGTCTTCATGCAAGTAACACCTCGAAATTTCCTATCACATGACAACCATTTTTGTCATCACCTAGGTTTCTGTGTCGCGCATTAACAACTTATTGTCATGCCAGTCTTAAGCCTTTTGGACGCTTAAAATATTCATTTTTTGAGCAGACAAGAATGAGTTTCATAAAAATTGGATATACTTGTTCATTCTGGGTGACAATAGGCTGGTTTTCAGGAATCTAACAATGTTGCTAAAGAAGTCATGTGACACACAACATGTCATCTCATGAAGACAATGGCATAAATAAATTTGAATGGGTCACCCGACTAGCAGTTGGACCAGTTTCACTATGATTGTCCTCCCTTTTAACTTCATTTCTTTTAGAGAAATTTTCAACAGAAGTCTAGGGTGGTCTAGGTATCATGAACCAACTCATTTGAGAAAATGGAAAATTGACCAAATGATAATATCTAAAAGTCTTTAAAATGAAGTATTAAGAAATGACCACTTGAAGACCCATATTTTCACTTTTTCCTCAAGAAGTGTGCACCAATAAATTGAGTGATAGGAGGAGTTTTACGATCACCACGAAACTAATTTCATCATATGGTTCATGAATATAATTAAGGTATAATTTCATGATTGAAAGATTTTGTTTTAGGCTCATAAATCTTCAATATCCTCCTTCAACCTATAAAGAAAGAATAGTTACCACAACTTCTATAAATGGCATTTTGTGTCACATTGTTGGACAAGTTTCCAATCCATCTTAATGTTCCCTAAGATATTTCCTTGATGATTCCATACATGAGGTAGGTTTTTTTATCTCTAACCTATGCAATAGGGTACTAGCATTATCATAATCTTTTGTGAGGCTTTAGAAAATATTCAAACAAGGTGACTAGCTTTTTAAGTAACATGCATTTTGACTGAATACATTTGAGCTCACAAAGACCTTGTTTCACATAACTTGTTCCTAAATACCTTTCTCACAAAGACTTTCTATGTTGCACGATTGCATCCTGACTTCCTCTATCACATGATTTTATGTTCCATTTTCATGCAACATTGACACCTCACATTTTCGTCATCGCAATGACAAACATTTTTTTTGTCACCTACAGTTTCTGTGTCACGTATCAACACCTTTGAATTGTAACATGCATCTGGAGCCTTCCGGACGCTTAAAATTCGTTGATGAGTGACAAGACCATGAGTTTCAGAGTTAAACAATAACAATTCACACCCTGGGGTGACAATATTCTAGTTTTCAGGTGGTCGAAAAGTTTTTCATGCAACAACAACTTGTTTTTCATGTGATAATAGGTTTGTTGTCGCCTGACAGCAGTATGGAAAGTTTCACTATGAACTTGTTTTTCAACATTTCAGGAGAAGCCATATCTTACAATTGAAAATAGGTTTTCCCAATATATGAACTTATTTTTGAAGGGAAAATTGAAAACAAGCATCTTAATGATAATATCATGATAATAGTTAATGAAAATGCTAATTATTAATCATATCTTTACCCATAGTTAGAATTGGCACCCGTTTCCATCGAGGTGTGCACTAGGATCAAACTGAGTGATAGGAAAAAGCTTGTAATTTTGACGATCACCATTTGTAAGCAACACATCATTATGGTTCATGAACTGATAATTAAAAATATTTTCATTTGAGCTTTGGTTAGGCTCTGTAAATCTTCAATGATTTTCCATCAACCTATTCTGATGCAAGTTACAACTTCTACAATGAGCTTTGTGTGTCGTACTATCGAGCAAGTTTCCTCCTCTCAATGTTCCCAAAATATTTCCATTGATGATTCCAACATGACGGTAGGATTTTTTTATCTCTCCAGTTCATAAGGTATTATATTATTATAAATATTTGCGAGGGCTCCAAAAAATCTTCAAACAAGCTGATTAACTTTTTTAAGAACATGCATTTCTCAATACCTTGCTCACAAAGACCATGTTTCACATAACTCATTCCTAAACCTTGATTTTCTTCCAAAACAATCCTAAAATACTTTGAATGGCTGCAAAAAATATTTCAGTCACACACCACTTGGAGGAATATTATATCTTCTTGGCACATCCCCGGGAGGTGCTTTGTAGGTGCTAAGAAGTGTTGAAAATAGGCCTTTTTAGGCCTCCACGAGTAACCCTATTTCACAGTGAAAATCACAATGAACCTTATGAATTGTTTCCCACCAAGGTTAAATATCACAATGAAACACACTTTAAAAATCTAGTTATCACATCCATGTCAACCATAATGGGGTTTACATAGTTAGAGATTGGACAAAGGGCAAGTTCACATTACCCGATTCAGGGATGTTTTGAGTATGGGCCTTATTGTCATGGCCTAAGTATCATGAAATCCACCTTTATAAATTCTATTTTACCTACATAAAATCCATTTACTCTCCCCTAACCACTCAAAACAACCTAAACCCATTTAGCCCCACTTATCCTTACCCCCTAATCTGTTACAACTCGAATCCCTAACCTCCGATCATTTCCTAACAACTTGATATCCCAGATGGCAAGTGGTTTTAACATTTTTCATTCCTCTTCTTGTTGGTTTTAAGATGTGTGGTGAAATCGATGGCAATCCATGATCGCCAGAGATCATTGCGGACGCCGTCAATTCTATTTAATCAACCTCTATCTTCCTTCTCCAGTTAATCAGAATTTTTGTTTGAGAATGAATCGTTGCACCTAAAACAACATCATCATGTCCAAAAACATCAAGAAGTCCTTCTAAAAGCTACTTGCAGCCTCATCAGATTGATGAGAAGTTGTCAAAGAGCTTCATCACCTCCAAACAATTACCAAGGTTGGTACCATCTTTTTTTTATCATTTTATCAGCTTATTTTACACTAGTTATCATGTATAGTTTGACATCAGCGTTCTCCAGTAAAGTCTTGTCAAAACCCATCTTTCATTCAATCATTTAGGTCACGCACATTTTTAGTAATATCCACAAAGATTGTCATCGATCAGTTACCAGACCTTTTTCTCTTTCATTAGTCATCTAAACAATCCCAAATCTCCATTTTTAGAATTCCTTAGGCTTTTAGATTCCCTATATCCTATATTTGTGTTGACAAGCTTCTCTATATTTTATCAATGACTATTCTATTAATTTTTTTATCATATCAAATATTTTCTATATGATATCCATCGATTCCTATCACCACCGATCGGTGTCTTTATCCCTTTTCTCTATCTTTTGGTCCCATAAACACATTTGAATATCATTTTCAGAGTTTCACAAACCCTTATATTCTTCATAGTTTGTATCCTTAGTATCACTTTCTTTCTTGCACATTTTTATGTCCATTGTATTCATAATTAATCGAAAACAGACATTTTATCTTTGATCGTCATTGATCCCTATTATTTATAATCATTTTAGTATATTATACATTTTTATCAATTTGGTTTGATCTAACAAGTTGTTTGCAAGAATGGATCTTCTGTAGATGAATGTTTCAGGTATCTCTCATCCAATCACCAACTTTTATGATCTTCTGATCATCTATCAACCATTCGTGTGGGGAAGTTTTACATACTCCATGAACTCACCTTGTGCATCATTGCATTCACACCTAATCTCGAGGACATTGAAGAGAAATTTGAGATCTTCCATGAAATACAAGAAGCAACTAAGGAGTTATGGTACAATTACTTCAAATACTTTGAGTTTACCACAGCCCTAGCCTGGGCCACTTAAAAATTTGAATAGGGTCTTACTATTCCCCTTGAGTTTTAGCTTTGTCATCATTTATCTTATTATATTTATCAATGAAAATTAATTGTAACAAAACAAGTTGACACCCTTCAAGGAATTCCCTTTGGATTCCTAGGATCTGCACTTTTCGAGAAACTCGTTATCCTATTTATCTAATAGATTTTGTCTAGTTGTCTTTGTTTACAGGTTTCTTCACTTGGCGAAAGGAGGATCATTTTGAAATTTTTCACTACATATCACCATGACATTGTGAATGTTGGTGCATGTATTGGTAAACCCTGCTCACTTGAGTTTTACGTACTTTTTGCATTTGATAGCACTAAATGGAAAACTACCTTAAATAGGTTTTGCATACACAACCATCTATTATGGTGCATGACCATTTGGCTGTATATTGTGTGTTTCATGTTAGTTGCATCATGTAGTCATCCGGTTGTATAACACATGTTGTTTTATGCATTCAATTGTTTATGCTACATAATCATCAAGTTCATGTATATCAGTCCTTAGTGTTATATAGTTGCAATATGTAGTCGAACACTAATAAAGAAATGAGAACCTCCTCACGTTGATTTCGTTCAAGTGAATAAATGCGAGTCTGCAAGGTATACCCTTCGTTCAAATGGAGTTATATATTTATCATTGAAATTGTTTTTGATATATACAATGATAATTCGACCAATTTTTATATCTACGTAATGACAATATAAGAAATTATATTTAATATATACATAGGATAAGTCAACCAATTTATTTTATCAAGATAATGGTAATATAAATTCAAAAGATTGGAATTACTGTAAACCATTAGTGATCCAACCCAAAATAGGTGCAAAATAGTAACTTACATCGTGAAAGTTTAGGTAAACCAATGCTATGTACTAGTCCTCAAAAATAGCCAAATGTAAATTCTTCCCACCGAGCAGAAGTAGAAACTTTTTCCTGTTATATTTGGCATCCCCAATCTCTATCCCTAGCTAATTTGAGTGTATGGAAAAAGGAACACCCTTCACCTTCTTAAACCATTTTCTACTTTCATTTTTCGAACCACCTTCCTTATTACTCAACTTCTCTAGAAGACTCCTAGAAAAATTCCCCCATGTCCTCCCCATTACCAGATCCACCTTTCCAACACCTAAATATTTTCTTCTAAATTATCATCCAAAACACTTTGATTTATTCTTGAGGAACCAAAGGTTTTTTTTTATCTCTTCACCAAGCATTTCTTTAATTAAATAAAAATATTCTCTAGATATTTAAAAAAAGATGAGGCCTTACCTAAAGAGAGGTTTCCTTTACCAACTTTCTAAATTAATCCTCCTTATAATTCGACCAATGAAAATGGCCTTAGTCCTCCTTCTCCAATACCAAGTTTTTAGAAGGCCATTTTCTATCCACAACTTCGAGTTTTTCTGCTCCATTCTCCTCCAAATATGCACCCCTAAATGTAGCCACATCTAACATACATTGTCCCTTTTCAAGGACCCATTCAATAACCCTCAAAATATGAAAGACATAATTTCCCTTTGGATTGCTATCATCCCCATTTCAATCTTTTTGTACATTACATTTTATTTTTCCTCTAATCATTGAATATATCCCATTTATTTGTAGCTTCAGCCACCAAACGAAGTAAAAAATTATCATTCCTGCAAAAACCATCTCATCACCCCATACAAACCATATATCCTTCTCCTATAGTTCTTTGTTGTCCTACCTTTGTATCTCGGATCTATCCAAACAATATTGATAACAACATACCATTCCATATATTTCCATGATTTGCAATTTAATCCCAAATTGAACTATCTTGAACCTATAATAATAGACAAACTAGATATCGAGACTTTATCCTCCCTTAACACCGATCTTATCACCACTTGAAAGATTTCCTTTCCAATATTGAACTCAAAAACTCCATCTCTATCACACTTAGTCACACACCAATTTCACTTGCACTTTGTTATAAATGTTACATTCATGTACCAATATAAACCCAGAATTTGTGTCTCACTCCTTTTCCCTTTCCTCAATTACACCTCTAGCTCCCCACTTAGAGATCCAAATCTAATTGGTGTTTCCCACTCACCTGACACTAAGGAAAACCCACCCAATCCCTCCCTTCCGAAGATTCCAATTCGCTATCACCCCTGATTTATTCCCCTTCCCCCCTTAGTACCCACCCCCTTTGCTAACCTTGTTCCTACCACATTCTTATGCCCATGACATTCCATGTCAGGTTATCCTTGAATTATATCCACAACAACCCACATTTTCCCTTTTGTATCACCTTTGTGTTCCTTCCCAAACATTTTTTTTATCTTTCACAGCCATATTACATGCATTATTGTACAAGTATATTGTTAACATATATGTCATTATTTTTTTTGGTCCTAGTATAATATTCGTATAGAAATTTAATTAAATATTTTTTATTTTCCTTTCACTCCTTGTATGTTCCAAAACATCATAAAATAAAATACATTCGAAGTAGTAGGAGAAGTATCATAGTTTTTGGTGGATATTGAAATTAAAAGAACTATGAAATCATTACATAGGACATGGCTAGTGTTGTATTGGATTGGTGGAATAAGAGAATGTTGCGAGTTTGAATAGTTATGATACATTGTAGGAGTTTGGAGAAATTGGGAAGGAACTAAATAATTTTAAGGATTTTTTTGAAGAAAGTATGAAGAAATTACGGGATTGTAAGAAAAAAAATGGATAATTTTGAGAAAAAAAGAGGATAAATTGAGAAGAAATTATAGGATGTCGAGACAATTAGGGAATGGATGTGTGTGTGTGTGCGCGCGCGCGCGCGTGTGTGCGCGTGTGTGCGTGTGCGTGTGTGTGGATGTGCGCATGTGTGTGTGTGGGTGTACGCGCGTGCACATGTGCGTGTGTGCGTATGCGCGTGTGCGTGGGGGTGCGTGCATGTGTGTGTGTGTGTGTGTGTGTGTGTGTGTGTGTGTGTGTGTGTGTGTGTGTGTGTGTGTGTGTGTGTGTGTGTGTGTGTGTGTGTGTGTGTGTGTGTGTTCACTATTACTAGGATATTTTGAGTTATCTATCAAAAAATATTAAATTGGGTACTAAGAGGTTCTTGTAAGGAAACTAGAGATGTGGATGGTTTTGATATTCTCAACACTATTATGATAGCGTGGGAATTTAAAGATCCCTCATTATCAAAATCATCATCGTCAAATGAAATCATAAAATTATATTTTCGAAGAATTAGAAATCCCTTTGAATTTATTTTTTCACATCTAACTTAGATCTTAGAAGAGGTTTTTTTAAAGAACAATAGTACTTAGAGTCTTTTTTTACTAATTATTACAATTATACCATGGAAATCCTATCTATTTAATTTTGGTGGATCATAAATCAAACATTGACAAATGTAGCATATAAGCACACTATGGTTATTTAGGAATATTAAAAAACTAAAATGTGTTGGGTTTGAGATCTAACATATCAAGCATAGAGATAAATATTCAAGTATGGAAGCATGCAATAAATATAATTTTAGGAATAAAGAGGTGATTGAGATTCAACACAATATGAGGCCATATCATGAATATATCTAAAATAAAGACATGTAACACACTACAAGTTCAACAAAATGTGATTTGAAATAAATGAATGATGTTTAATTAGGCATCACAATACAAAAATGATGTCTAATTAATAAATAGAACAACAATATAATAAATACAAAGAGATATGGAAGACATTTCGACTCTTGAAAAAGCATGTCTAACAAAATATAAATTTGTGGATCTATTTTCTTGGTTATGCTCTTCACCTTCCTAGCCTTTAGTTGACACACTGCAACTCATGTGTAATAGAAACATTTGAATTGCTTACATATGTTTCCATGGAAAATAGATTGAGGATTTGCATTAAGGTTTGGGTGGATGGTGTCCACTAGCTAGCCCTATAGTAGTCAAACCTTGTGTGGTAGAAAATTAAATCATTGGCAACCTTGGAGTAACATAATATACATCTCACATAACTAGAATATGATCAATACTATATTTCTAATGACTCACATCACTTGTCTATAATTTATAAGTCACTTTGAATATCAAATTTGGGAATATTTTGTACACACATGGATGTGTAGAAGAAAGAAAAGACAAAAAAGGAATGAATGGGTCCACCTACAAAAAGATGAAAGAGAAAATGTTGCAAGGATAATTCATTATATTCCAAACAGGTGTATCATAGGCTCAAAAAGATAGAATGGAAGTTATTCAAAATGAAAATAATATTGGAAGAGTTAGATCACATTACTATAGATAAATAATGTGTCAAATTGGCATAAAATATAGCTTGCCATTTTAGGATACTACATCTATGTCCAATTTTTATTACAAATTATTGTAATTTAAATACACTCTCAAGTACTTAAAAATGTATATTTTTTTAATTATATCAAAATGAATTTGATAAAGAATGTAATCTTGGTTTTCACTTGTGAAAATGAGGAGGCTATCTCGAAACACTCATGGTTTATGAAGATCAAATATATGCTTAACTGTCTTCCTTAGGGATATGTTCAATCTTTCCCAACAATTTTTAAGACATAAGTCCCCAAGGGGCATACACAAGGTTTATTACATCCTTCTTCTAATGGTATCATATTGTCAATACAAAAAGGCTCCATCGCCCCATCACAAACTCAATGATTTACATGGATTTATACTCATCACACACTTCTTCACTCCTTAAGTATAATGAATGTTTCTTTAGAGAAACAAGATTCATCTCATTACACATAATTGTACATAGATCAATTTCAATCTCGGAAAGACATTAATATGTAAATTAAATTAACTGACAAACAAAAATATGTAAAAATGTTTACATGTTAAAGTTTATTTTTTACATCATTTCATGGTAAAATGAAGAAAATATCAATTCACTATAAGTATTCCATATTTTGTTTTTGAAATCTTGATAACTTTAGGTCTTAAAACGCCTAAAATTCCAATGCATGCTTTTAAAATTAAAGAGGAAATAATTACTTTATTTTATTTTGATTTATGTGCTTTTGAGAATAAATATAAATATTTATTTTATTACATTTATTTATTTTGTGCTTAATGTATGAGAACTTATACTCTGATAAAATCATATACATCTATTGAACTACAAACTTGGCAATAAATATAAGTGAATATTATTTCAAAAAATAAAATAAAATGCTTGAGTTTCTTGTTAACAACTTACCTTCTCCTCGGTTAACCCACCACATATTTATTGTTCACATCATTTGAAGCAACGTTAAATTCATGATATTTTGTAAACACATGATTTGTTTCGTGACTGGTGCAACGACAAAGTGGTGAATACTTCGTTGGGTGTGAAACACACTGATTCCCTCAATTACACCCACCACACTCTTCAACTATATTAATCATAACTATTACCTTTATAAGCTCGGCTGTTACATCCCTCTTGCAGATCAATATTCTCTAGAAATGGGCATAAAAATGAATGAAAACTCAATCCTCACCAAGGCTGCTGCTGCTGCTGTAATGCTCGTATCCCAAATTCTGCTTCTTTCAACACCTCCTCTAACAAGTATGTATGAAATATGAATATGAATATGAATGCAAGTATACCCATTTATTCTTTTCAAGTAGATTATAATGTGCTTTGAATGGATGAAATATGACAGATGGAGGCATTGTGGAATCATGGTGTATAGCAGATCCACAGACACCTTCTCATGCATTGCAGAGTTCATTGAATTGGGCATGCGCACAGAATGGAACAGACTGCACTGCAATTCAACCTGGGAATAACACCTGTTATCTGCCTAACAAACTCGTATCCCATGCCTCGTATGCTTTCAACAGTTATTGGCAGAACAATAAGCACACCGGAGCTTCCTGCCTTTTCAATTCTGCAGCATTTGTCACAGAAACCAATCCAAGTACGTCTATCGATCCAAAAACTAAGCAAATACCCTATTTGCTTGCTAAATCTTACGTGGCTAATATTTTTTTTGCTTGATTAAATGTTTTAAGGCCAAGCAAAGAAACATAGTGCAGTTCAATGTTATGTTTCCTAGAATTTAGGCATTATTTTGATGTGTTCAATGCTTCGTGGGTTGTGTTTCAGGTCATGGTGCATGCCAATTTATATATGTGTCTTAAAAGGGAGAATACCGAGTTCTTTCTTACCCACAACAAATAGAGGAGGGGAATCCATGGTGCTCTTCCTTTGCAATTTTGGTTGAAGCAACTGAATGCAAAAGTATATGCTCTCCGCCTCAATAATTTGTAACTGCAGGAATAAGAATACAAATACAAAGTTCATGAATTTGTCAAGGAGTTCTTGTGCTCGTTTTTCCTTTTCGTACACAATTTCTCTTTAACTTCTCACATACTTTTTAAACACAAAAAATAATAGTTTAATACAATTCTTGTGAAGAGAAACCCATTCTGGATGTGGAAAGTGTTTTCCATTAAGAAATGTTCTACCTTGAGCACACTTTAGAGAGAATATGGTTTAACGATTAGAATTAGCACTTAAAACTGTTTGTGAGTGTTTTATAGGCATCAATATTTTTTATAAATAATTTGAGGGGACCATGACGATAAACCTGTAAATACTCATGCTTATAATAGACTGACTGCATCCACCTTTACATACTAATTCTAATAATATATCAAATTCCTGTTTAGTGCATTGTTATGGTTGTGATGGTTTTATAGGGTAGGACCTAGAGATATTGTGTATTCAACAAAGTTGGAGGCTTTTTAAAAGTTGAAAAAATGAAATACAATTGACAAAATGAAATACTTACTGCTAGGGATGAGATTTGATGACCTATTCCGTCCGTCTATGATTTTTGTTTACGATAATTAATTACTACCTAAATGTAATTTAAGTTTTTTTTTTTCACAAAATATTTAGGAATATGTCTACCATTATATCTTATTATTAAAAAAACACAATACTTATAAAATAATAGAGGATTACACTAAAAATGATTTTGCTCCTTTTTTTAGTGAACAATTATAATAATAATGAAATGAATAGTTTTTATAAATAAGTGTCATCAATATTTTTATTTGTCAAATGCATTTCAAATCATAAAAAATGTTTCAGACAAGTGAAAATTTTCAAGTTTTGATTTTGCATTGACATTCGCTATTCATTATTGTTGGTTGTAGATGGATAACTAAAGCACAATGTTGTCTATATCTCTGAAATAATAAATATTAGTTATTGAATGTATTAAACAAGTTCTTGTTAATTGGAAGATACAAATGAACATATATTAAATACATATAGTTAACTACAATGGGAATTGTCAACACTCAAAATTGGTAATTTAACAAATGCTCACATTCTAAGCTCTCTCTCTCTCTCTCTCTCTCTCTCTCTCTCTCTCTCTCTCTCTCTACTTTGCAGTTCATCCAATAAATATTAATTAATCAAAGCAATCATTTATCTCTAGGCATCATTCCTGAACCTTATCTTTTGCATCATTATCTCCATGGGGAAAACCAAACAACTCATGGTCATAATGGATTACGGATCTGGACCACTTGTATGGTCTTGCACCATTCCATCTATTGAGTCTTTTTCTAGTTTAAATATCTTATATGTGTTATTTCATCTTCCTAAGTTAGGCCTTAATATGATATTTTACCAACATAATCCTATATAAGCAAGTTAATATCACTTCATAACTCACCTAGAACTTTCATATGCTCCTACTGAAAATATGTAGTGCCCCACATAATAATAAATAAATAAATAATTTAAATTTATCGCAGTGGTTGAATTGAGATTCGTTTTGTGACTGGTGGAGGTTGCGTGAAGGCTTGGGAAACCTGTCAATGCACATGGGTGTCATAAAGAACTCACAGACCTGTCTTTTCTATTGCACAATGATACATGCACTTTATCTAGGAACCAGAAACGTTAACCACCTAAAACCCAAGTTAACATCGTAAATTTAGCAGCAATTGGATAGTTGTAGTGACTGCAAATTTAAGTAGATAAATAGAAGGTTTATAGAACTACGCCAAATGTAGCTCTCGCTTTTAGCCACCCAAAATCAGATTATTGTGGGTTAGACTTGCCCTGCACATGACAACTCTAATATCTCCTCACATCACTTTTCACAAATTTGACTGATATGGATCCGTATATGCATCTGAAACAAGATATTTTGTCTGTCAAAAGAGTTTCTTTTTCCTGCCATGGTTTTGTTTGTTTGGTATGCTAGAAAACAAAAAAAGGGAGAAGATTGATGATTGGGAGGCGCTGCAGTTAAGCATATTTTCTGTTGTATTAATTTATCTCTTATGTGTTTGGGAACATGTTTATCACGCACTAACCATGTTTATAGTTCCATCATCAAGCATACTCCTCACTTGTGCCAATAAAAATAAATGCTTGGAGCAGGACGTGGATATTCATCTTAGGAAAATGGAAAGGGATTTGTTTCTATAAAATGTTGTATTTGCAAGTGCTCTGGTAGATATGTATGCAAATGTGGAATCATGTGCTTGGCATGTGCTTTGTTCTACTAAATGCTTGAAACGTGGCGTGAATGATTGCATTGATGGCAAAATATGTGCAAAATGGGTGTTTTTTTAAAAAAACGCCATGGAACCTTTCAAGAAATGCATGACATGCTTCATAACCTTGCCAGCATCCTCCATCCTATGCTAAAATGGAGGATTTAGAATAGGAATTTCTTCAGATCTTGTAGTCGGGAATGCCTAGGTAGACTTGGTTGTAGATACCCTGGTAGGCATGGGTGCAAAACATGGGAGCATATGCATGGCGTATAAATGTTCCAACTGAATGTCTTTAAAAAATGTGGTCTTATGGGAAACATAGACTATAGGATGTACACAAAATGGGTTTGTTGAAAAGGCTTTAGAAACTTCTGAGAAACTGTAACTAGCAGATCTAAAGCTAGATTCCATAACCTTTGCTAGCGTCTCTCATCCTATGCCAGATGCGAGCTGTGGAACAGATTATGGACATCCTTCAAAGTATAAAGAGTAGAGGAATGGTTTCAGATCTGTAGTTGCAAATTTTATGATAGAAGTGTATTCAAAATGGTGGAGTTGTGGATGCTCGTGAACTGTTTGACGAAATGCCCAAGTGAGATGTTGAACCGAATCCTGAGGGTTTGATTGGCTTCGCCCCTCCAGGCATGGTTCCTCTCCCCTTATCTTTTATAACTCTCGTACTTTAGTTTTTTTCATTTGTAACTTAATATGATTTTAAAATATGGAGGATTTTTAATACAGTTAAATTTCCCTTCAACTCATTGCAAAACAATAAATTATCGTTGTTGTAACTCACGATGTCATTATAACTTGTCTACTTTAAACCATGAACTATTACCCTCACTTTGAGGTGATTTAGAAAACTTCCTACCCAACTAGATCACTTCAATATTTTTTTACCGATGAGACGAAATTGACTTCCCAGTAAAAATGTTGACCATCTCCCTATTTAATTAGACAATATTTGCATTTTTCATAGACTCATTAAGTAAACCTCGTAACTCTGAAAATGGGATATTAGGCTTCATTCGTGTACGTTGTTATGTGAAAGGTCACCTTAACCTTTGGATTGACCCCAAATAAACATATGTGATCTTTTTGATGCTCTTATAGGAGCTCTGTTACACTATTTTACAATAGTAGAAAGCTGTTAAATCTAGAAAGTTGGCTTTCGTTTTGAACCGCCATTTGAAACCTGGATAGAGAAATTATTATCCATCTTCGCAAACCTCTAGTGTTTTTACTAGAAAATTGCATGGAACCTTCAGTTTAGGGGAAAACACTTTTCTGGATAGTTTGACAATGGCATTTTTTAGGCCTCTAGTCATAGTTTTACAAGGTCAAACTGGACCAATTAAGACTGGTGGCTTTAGAAAACTTGTCGCCGTTTGAAGACTGTTTTCCAGTTCTGAGTTTCGTCGACTCTGTTGAATTATCCTTATATAGGGAAATTTGTAGGAAATTCCATGTAGTGCACTCATCCATCAAATGTCAATTTTTGGACGTGGTTTTCTGGGCCCTTGAGCTAATTTTTGTTCATTTGCACAAGGCCAACTACGACCAGTTGCCCCAGAAAACTATCCGCCAAAAGTAAATCGTTCGCTAGTTCCAAATTCATTTAGTTACTATGAACTCTTGGTATATATGTGGACATGTAAAAATTTAATCGTGGTGTGTGTTCTCATCGGAAGACAACTTTTGGAAGTGGTTTCTTAGCCTCCAAGCTCGTTTGAACATTTTTATAGCTAATAAGAAAATATAAAAATAGAAAGTTGTGAGACCCTCGTCGGGTTGCCAAACCACCGTGGAACCTTTTGACACATGTAAATAACTATTTAAAACTCTATAGGGTAACTTGTTATGTGAAATAGAACTTTTGACAAATGGTGTTTTCTCTCTCTTCCCTTCTCTTTCTCTCTCCTGGGTTACAAAATGAAGTGAAATGAAATGTAAGGAATACATGTCTCTAAACCTTTTATTTCGATTTTAAATTGTAATTATTATCATATGTAAACGGGAAACTAAAAAATGTTAGATTAGGGTGGATGTCATGCCAGCGATTTATCGTTGATATCATGCTCACGTGGTTTTGCAGGATGAAAGAATGATGATGAAAATGCGATGTGTAATTCATTAATTATCATTGTACTTTATATAGTTCATTCTTAAATGAATAAATGTATAATGTAGTCTCATGTTACAGAAGGTTATATTCATAATTTGCTAATATGTATGAGATGCTAGTTTTTAGGGATATCTAGGAAATGTGTATTTAATCATAGGTTCAATTTGATTCATAGTACACATGGTAAAAATGTTTTATATATATATATATATAAGGTAAATGAATTTGAAGTAATATCTTGTAGTGCATACTCAGTGTTCAATAAAGGATTAATGAGTCATCTTGTGCATTCATACTTTGCAAATGTAATAAAGAGATGTAATCGAAACACTCTACCCTTGTATAATATCGGAGCATAACTTGTTTTCATGTGTGATACTTTTCACCATAGAAGACATTGAAAACCATAGAATGAACTTAACTCTGCACTCGATGGAACCTCCTAGTTTGGGTAAACAAAAGCCTGAGAATGGGTTTATCGTCTTTGTCGGTATGTTTAGTGACATTGTCATAAACCTGGTAGATAGGAGCGACACAGTCAACTTTTTTTGGAGTATGTAGAGCTAACTCCTCCTTCGTATCCTAGAGGACTATCTTGTCTTCCTAAGATAGATCTAAAATTAAATTTCTTCATCGAATGAAATCCTTGTTGGATTCAAACGACATAAATGGAGATCGGGATATAGTTGTTCTATGTCTTGCATTTTTGTTAGTGAACTCTTAGTCCCTCGCAGCTAAATGTCTTATCTTTGGCTTATGACAATATAGTTCCTTGATTTCTCATGAAGGGTTTATAGAGTAAATACATTTTAACCTTAATCAAATCTTTAATAGGGATTAAAGTCCTGGGTGAAAATTGGAATTAAGATTAACCTTAGTTGTTTTGGTGGTTAACATGTGGAATCATGAAAAGTATAAATATGGGACCCTACCTTGAACACAAATCACTTGCGGTTCATGTGTAATTATAATGCTTCTAACCATGTACTTCTTTAAGATGTCAGACAAGTACTTTCGTAACTCTTTTGTTTTAAAGAGATGGTAATAATGAGACCTTAATGCGATGTAAAAGTAAATCATAGAAGAGAAAAAATTGAGTTTTGAGGTTAGGGATAATGCCGCTCTTGGAGTCTTTATAACTCAATTAAATATATTCATGTGTTTCAAAGAATATGTATTGCCTTGTTGTGATCAAACTTTGAGAAAACAAAAGATATATATAAATATAAAAGGAAGTCTTTAAGTTATTGAACTTTATTAACTATGGTAATGAAATAACTATTCCGTGATCAAAGAATTTTCTTGGGGAAAAAACTATCTCGAATCTAAGTCTTCCTTAATCCCAAGATTTCATCTTGACATCACGTTAGATTCACTTGTGTAGCAAGGGTAAATTTTAAACATTGAATAAACATTAGAGAAGCATATTCTTAACACAAGAACAAGTTAACTAAGTACTTTATATGCATTTTTTTAATTATGCCAAATAAGTATGTAAGTTATGGAATTTTTCATAAACGATAAAAATCTAACTTAAAATGGTCGAACTGTAAATTAAATGTGGAATGAACTTAAGAATTTGTACGTGGAAAAAGGAGAAAATTATCCTTGCACAATAATGTTCTTGGAATGTTAATCGTAACTAAGATACAATTAAAGAAATGATGTGTTGTGTATTTGCCAATCCTTGAGTCCTTTTCTTGTGGTTGAGACATTGCTAGTATTCATTCATTAGGAAAAGTGTGGCATGAACGTGTATATGGTGTTGTCATGTGTCTATGTGAGTTGATGACTTGTAAGTGTCATATGTATCTTTGAGTTTCTTTACATGGAGCCCTTGTGGCGTTGTGAAGTGAGCAATATAAGTAAAAAAAATTATCCTCGTATTTTTACTGTTATTTTTGTGTGTGTAAATTTTGGGCGTTACACTTATGATATAGACCATACTTGTTTTGGAAGAGATTTAGTTTCATTAATTTTGAAAGATTTTCAAAGTATTAGAGCCATGCATAGGAAAGAAAGCTACACGAAAACTTATGCAACTTTAAAGCTTAGAAGTGCAAGCAAAACAAAGTGCAATTTTTAAACATACTAAAACATGTACCTAGAGCGTAGCGGGATTCTTATAATGCCTTCCAAAATAATAATTTCAAAGATATAAGTAATGACGGTGTTCAATTGCAACACTAAAAAAAAAAAGACAATAAAATAGTGATAGTTAAATGTCATAACATGATAGATACACGAATGCATTAGAAAAAGTGGCTTTCATTGCATGCATACAAAATGATGGGATTGGCCTACAAAATGAATCCGCTAAATGATTAAGGAAGGTGACAAATTTAATAGTTACAATTGATGATAGTTTCCCAGTGCCCACTTTTCCTAACAACGTAAGTGTAAATTATGATATAATTTAGTGGTAATGGGATTTAACACACAATTCCATCATGTAACAAGTTATAAGAAATTGACATCATCTTAATAGAAAATTTGAACCATTTTAAAGGGATTTATCTCATTCCGCATCGATGACTCTTATGTGATTCTCCTGATTGTCAACATCAATAAGTATGTGACATCAAATTCTACTAAATGTCACACAACATGAGTTGTACTATATCATCCCTTAGCTAAGAGAAATTGGAGCCATGTTAAGGATTTTTCTACTAGATATAACATGTGGCTGCATACTCAAGACTAATAAATATCTATACATAAATATCCATTGGGCATCCATAAGCTAGTAATCGCACATGCAATGTGTGATCGAAATACCGAAGGGGATGCATGGAAGGAGTTAAACCTAACATAAATACGCTTGTGAGGAGGAGGGTGACAAAGAAGAATATCGAGGGAGGGGAACTAAAAACACCGTGGAATCTATTTTCCTTGATTCTTGAAGGGAACATTTGCATATACCTGGGTGTGGAAATGTTAACCTAATTATTTTTGTGTGTGCCAAAATAGCAACATCCATTTTTTTAGTAGATCGGAGATGTAGCTCTTTTATCTTTCGAAAGGGGGTGGTTTGCAGCTGAGTTATTTAACTAATCAGAAGTAAAAATGCAGATAGAGAACAAAGATTTAATCATAATAAAATACTTTATATTTGGTTAAGAAGGTGTTTCTATAGACGAGGCTTTAAACCTATTAAAATAACAAATTTTTTTGTTCATTGTCTGTGTCTTAATATAAATTAATATAAATTAGGATTACGTTTTGGGACATGCCATGCCAAAGGAAACACTGTCAAAAGATATGGCATACAATGCAAATAACATCACTAATTTTATGAAAAACCTTACATGCCTAGTACACAACAACTTTACGCAGGCTTTTGGAAAAGAAGAAAACCCACATACTCATATGAATCATTGACAATTTATTACATTTAAAATTAATTGCAATAGGTCAAACCAATAATATCACTATTTAAAACATGGCATGGAGATCTAACAAAAGCATCCCCCAAAAAGGCCCAAATGGTACTTATGTGGTCTAATAGACACTAATAATTGTACGATTTTTTCAAAAGATCTTGGAAGCTTTAGAGCACAAAATGGATAAAAATTGAGAAGAGTATGATGGAAGTTGGAGATTTTAAATCTATAGGCAGGGCCAAGTATGAAGGATTTCAAAGTATGATTTTTCTCATGTTGGTGAGTTAAGGTCTAAGTGCAAGAAAAGTAAAATACTTTTGAATTATTGATTTTAGAATTTGAATAAATACTTTATTTATAGTTGAATAGTGAAGTGGGTGTGTTGGGCGTAGCTGGTGAATGAGTAGCAATGGCTTCTATGTATTCTCAATATTTGCACAATCCTCTTACATTCCAATATTATTCTCATTAAATTCAACATTGCCGACATATTTGAACGTCTGCTACAATGATGTGGGATGAGATTTGAACTTAGTGAAAAATGGGATGAACAACACAAAAAGGGAAAAAATAAATTCTTGAAAGCTCCAAAGTGCAAGTAAAAAAATTATCAATAAAATGCAATGCGTACAATATAAGGGAAAGGTGTTCTTAACCACACTGCTACTCTATACTCCCACCACCATAGATTTTCTAACTGCAGGTGTCTCCAAGCATACATCACTGCAGTTCTATTTTTCTTCTCTTGAGTCTCCACATGCAACACCATCCACAAAAGTCACATACAAGAAGGCATGAAGCAGCACAAAGAAAAAGTGAAAAAACAAGATGTCAAACAATGAAACCAATACTATGAACCAATCAAACAAAAAGGCAATTAAAATAATTTCATAGTCGAAAGTCAATAATTTACCAAACTCTCAATCATACATGATTTTTTCCAAAATTAATAGAAATATATAGAAAAATCTACTTTCTCTCTCTCTGTAGACATCAGGTGGATGTATTAATATTTAATATTGCCATTAAAAAAAGCATGAAAGAGAACAATGAAAGTAAAAAATAGGAGAGAAACACAGTTATGTTCACTTTCCTGCATAATAATTTAAGCTTCGTTAGGAGAAGAGGTGAAAGCGGCATATGATAATGACCACTTCTATGAAATCTTCGTTCAACCATGCTTTTGGTTGTCACCGCCTTTAATTAGGTACCCATCTATTATTTTATTTTAAGCGAAACGATCCACCATAGTCGTTTGGGTAGAATTGGTCATATGACGAGATGGCTTTCGCATCGACTACGGGCCAGACATAGACTAGAGAGACTTCCCTCTCTGAATTGATTACCTTTCCACTTTCTCTATCTTCCCCTATTTTTTGGCTCCCTACAACACGCCAAGAAACCATCCACCTATATTCATTTGGGTAGAATTGGTCATATGTATTATGACAAGATGGCTTTCACATCGATTACGGACCAGACATAGACCAGAGAGATTTCCCTCTCTGACTCGATCTCCTTTCCACTTTCTCTATCTTCCCCTATTTTTTGGCTCCCTACAACATGCCAAGAAACCATCCACCTATATCTGCTATCAATGACTCACAACGTGAATATGAGACACACCTATGTCTAACCCTGAACCATTTGATTTTCAACCTATATACTCCTGCAATCCCCTCCATTCATCTTCTGACTGTTGTCAAATTCAGCTCAGGCAACCCCAAATAAGAAACTCCTTCGGCGTCATAACATGTGGGTGCATAGTTATTGTAGGGTAACAATGTTGAAAAGGGCAACTTATGCTTTGATATGATAGTATTGCTCCCATTTTTAATTTTTGCTCCATATGCACAACAGACCAATGGAAACAATGCTAGTTTTTCCTTCTCTAAATTTGGCCAAAACAACAGCTAGCAGTTGATTTACATGGGGAATGCTTCTTTTTCAACTGCCCACAGTTATATTCATCTCACACCGGATCCAAACGCCACCACAACCGCTGCCTCTTGAAACCTGGTGTTGTAGAACTGCATCGGGAGGGTTCTCTACAAAAAACCGAGTCATGGTTTGGCAGTTAAGTTTGGCTAGGCATATCTCTCATGAAAGTTCACACAAAGGAAAAAATTATTTTCTGTCACGTCACCGTTAGTTTTGACGGAATAGGTAACAACGTATTATGTTTGTTACCTATTCAATCAAATTTCTGTTTATATTTTTATAAAAAGAACCAGCACCATAGTTCTTCATACCTGAGTGCGCAGCAGGATGAACTCTGGGGCATGTGAAATAGGTCGCGGGTTCAAGGCCAACTAGGTGCAAGGATGGACCGCCCCAGTCAAGTTTTGCACAGGTTCATGTTGACTGCAAACCTGCGTGATGGATAGGCTAATTGGGCAAGTTTCACCACCACCTTCACTATACAGGTAAGAAACATCACAACCAATGCCATGGGCACGCTGATGAATTTTAATGCGATGGACTGGCCTTCATCATCATTATGGATAATGGAAACTTTTTACTAGACGACCAAGCTACGAGGCCTTCCTTGACCTCTTTGGCTCGAACATGAAAGAACCCTAGATGCATATTTTCATTTTTTTCCCACCCCTATCCTTATTTTTGTGACCGTTTTCACATTTTTTTGTGTGTATTTTATGTCTTCCTTTGACTCATTGGTCCTACAGCTTGCACATCCATTTGAGTGAATTCCCTTTGGATTTCCTCCATTTTGCAATGGTTTTTCCGACACACGGGTCTATAGGATATTGTCATCATCTCCATTGAGGGCGTACTTTGTTCCCTACCGAAGTGATTATGAAATCACCACCATATTTTTATTTACTTTTTACTTTTTGTTTAACCTCGTTTGGGATATCATATCTCCTCATTTTATTTTTCTCAACCTTTCCACCCTTTCATTCTTCCTTTATCTCTTTAAAACTCGTGATTGGCTTCCTTTCATGTCATCAAACCCTAGTTTGATGGGGAGCACATCATCAATCATATTTTCATCTCTCTTCATTTTTGTCTCATGGCTTGCCCAACGCAAACCACTTGACAAAAAGGGGAAATGTAGACACCAATTTTTGGTGTAACTCTTCTCCTTCATCTCAGAATATTCATTCTCCTTCATGCAACTTTCCCCTCGCTTTTTCTTTTTCTTAAATTCGAGTAAATTCCATTTATTTACTCACCCTTAATTAATTAATTAATTATCAAATGGGCTCCATGTGGACCCATTTGATAATTAGAATTTGGCATTATCTCACATATCCCAAAATTATTCAATCTATGGGCAATAATATACCCATCTGACATCCCACTCTTAAATTCAAAAATGGGATGCATTATTTCACCTAACCCATGTCAATCATACTCCCCACTCCATATCACATCCTTATCTTTTTAACCTCATAAGTCAAATTTCTGAGCCCCACTGTGATCACATCATGTCTCTTAACCAAGGTTAATTTATCAAACCCTGGTTAGATAATAACCCACAGTCTAACCTAACCCCTAAGCTATAAATATGGGCCTTCCCGCCTCATCAGAATAAGTTAGTTGAATTTTTTATGAAAATGTCTGTTTTGAGTTTTAGGAGAGGAGAAGCCTCTTTTTTTATCATAGTACTCTCATAATGTCCTTGTAATGACATTGGGATCCCCATAATACTTTGTTCATGATTTGGTGGTTCACTTAGTGCGGTTCATGTTACATGTTGTGTTTGGATCAGTTCGGTAGCACCATCTACATACCAGTCATCTGCAGTTAGGTTTCTTTGTTCATTAGCTTGCATGTTATCTGTTTGTCTTGTATTGTTATCATTATTCTTTAGCACATGGGGGTTGACATCCTCCAAGGGAGTTTCATAGCCTCTTGGAACCAGGATTATCTGAGGAAACCCCCGCATATTGTTATCTAATCACACATGTTTCAGTTTTGCAGATCTGTCTTCTTTTATCACATATCTATCTTCTCTGCATCTGTGGATCCATATCCACATATGAGGTCCTAAGCCCTCCATCATTTGAAGTTTTTGGTGGCTTCTAGTATCATAATTCACCCGTGTGAGAACGAGGTTTCCTATACAACATTTTGGCATGCCCGATGGGACAAGACTTTAGAATCTGGGTCATTTTGTTTGTTACTTTACTCATCTTGTCTAAGTGTCGTTGTTTAAAAGTCTTAGTCATTTGTTTCATAGTTAGTATGATCAGTCGTTAAGCTATCATCGCTTGGAATATGTTCTCTTATTATTTTTGACTGGTTTGATATAATCACTTGTTTAGTATTAGGTATCCACTTTCATTTTATAATCAAATGAAACAGAACAAAAAGAAAAAAGAACCAATTTAGTTGTGTTCTAACCGTCATCTTGAAGGTAAATGAATCCGCAAATTAACCTTATTACTTGGTTGTGTTTTCAAGTTTGATTGTGTAATAGTAATTATTATCCTAGTTGCATCATGTGCTATAGAATTTTGTGAATGTTTCGTTTTCCCAGTCATTTTATCGCAGGGATTTAATATTATCTGTGTTTACTTTGTCGTGTTACTTACATTTGGTAGTCTTTCTCACCCATCATGAGGTAAGGGGTTTTGTGTATTCAGTTTTAGTCTTTGCATATGGAGTCCATATTATTCAATCCTAGATTTTATTTTATGTCCCTGTAAAAGCACAACAAAATTTAATTCAAAATACAAATTATGAAATAACATTGAATTAAGTTATAATAAAAATAAATATAAAAAATTTCTTTTTATCGATTAACATCTCCTAAATTACCCATCCCCCTACCTATCACCCCATTTAATCCCTACCCAACTCCCATCCAACTTTGACTCCACTTCCCCTCTCAACTCATCACCTTCAACCAAGTTATCTGCCATTCCCTCGCACCAACACCATCTTCCTTTTGCCTACCTCCCTCCACCATCTCTCTCCACCTGACTCCCCTCGGTTCACCACGTACCCACACCACCATCCTACGATCTCAACCATATCCAACTTGAATCCATGAACCTGAAAAACCCCACCTCTCTCCACAGACTACTAAACTTGCTTCCCATGCCCCGAGCTCTCGGATTTGCAAATCATCTCCATCCTACATAGCTCTTACTCACCAACCTCCACCAACTTCCCTTCGGCCCTCAGCCATCACCACTCCTCGCCAAACCCACGAGCTCACTCGCCCAACTACCATGGCCAACTACCTGCCACTGCCCCACCAAACCCATCACCTCACCAAGTCACTCGACTCACCCACTGGGTCCGACCCATTTTCACCATCTCCCTAATTTCTAACTAAAATCTCACGTCCCTCTCATTCTCGAGTATCCACCTTACCTCCCAAAAAATTGATTCTCTCACCTCACTCCACACAGACCAAATCAAAAACAACCAAACAAGATTTCCCACTCCTACCCATCAAACTACTTCCACATCCAACACACACACTAACATGTTGCATGAGTTATACTCCAACCGAGCCATTATTAGCTTGCATTACCTACAGATATCCATGTCAATCTCATGTTTTCCCTGACTCAGCTCCTAATAGGGTCATCCTCACAACCAACACCCAACTTAAAAATTGCAATCTAAAATTCAGACCATGATTGATACAATGACATATTTGATAATAAATATAAACTCCAATATCAAGTTAAATAATGAATCCATCCCTTCGATTCATTATACCTAGCATCCATGTTCATCTCGAAAGTAGATAAGACACCGAGAAGTCATCTCTCAAATATCACTTAATCGTAGAAGCTCTAATCTCTTCAATGGCCTCCATTACAACAAAGTCTTTCAATACTTTATCATCCCTAAATATAGACATCAAAGATTCGTTGTCCTTTGGTAATTTTGGCTAGAAACTATATCTCAGCGAATTGGATCTCTATGGAGTATGATCCATTTTGGAGGCCCAAACCATAGTACCTCAAAGAGGTGGAAGAAATGTACACAAACTCACAAAATTTTGATGTTGATTACTCCCAAAGGTTTCCAGCTTAGTTTCACATAAATGTAATCTCTTTGGACAATGGCTCGACCATGAATTTTCATGGATATAATAAATATTTATGTAGATTCACAAGATTCTGATGCATGATGCTTCCAATAGTCTCCCGCTCCCTTTCCGATTCAGGCATAAATTTTTGGGTGAGAACTGTAAAGTCTCTCCATAGTAATCGACCTACAATTCTTTACCAACAATTCTCACAGCACCAGCATAGCCAACATATATTACTCGTTTATATGCTCTGTGATTCTTATTATGTCATCATCCATGTGAAAAGTCATGTCTATCTTCAACTTGTCACCTCGGATTTGGCATATCGTTTACTTTCACATTCACTTTTCATTCACCGATCTATCTCTTCCTTCCTTTATTCAACTAAGTCCACAACTTAAGTCCACTATTTTCTCCTATTTCCATTTCAAATTTCAAACCAAATTGCTTTCATCCTTCCCAAAGTCTTCATTATTAATATAAAAATTCACTCTCCCCACCCAGTTTTCATTGTTACCTCTTAAAATCCACATTCAGTCATTTTATATGTTTAGTATTATTTATAGTTCACGTAAAGAAATGAAACAAACACAAAATGCACACGTTAATGTCTTTTCGTTTACAGGTTATCTCATATCACCTCATTATTAATAATTTGTGTTACATATTCTCATAGTTTTATCTCACAATCTATTTCATCGCTTATTTAATTGTTTATTTCATAGTTTATTTTATAGTCAATAAGTTTTCTTTACCCTAATTGAATGAAAACGTTGAATTTCAACTTTTATTAATCCATATGATTAATTTCTTTTATTTTTTATGAAAGTATTTTTTGTACACAAAATATTTATGACATTTATATCATAATTTTTTTTCTTAACCATATCAACTAATTACATTTATTCTCTTTTCTAGGTGCAATCTATGAAATCCATAAGGTACACCCCACAAACTTGCAAACAACATTATGCTGTCAAAGAAAACCATTGAAACATAAACACACTAGTAATTCCTTTTCACTGACCCCTTCCACAATTGTGCATAGTGTAATTTTAGGGTACCCAAATGTTCCAGACCACTGAGTGGCACTTTCAAATTACGTCACTATCACATGTAATCAAATAACGGGGAAAACGTTCTCCAGGTTTTACTCATTTTTCTCTATTTTCTCTTTTCTGCATTGTAATTTCCCTTTTTTGAGCGATTTTCTGCTTTGAAATTCACATTTCAGTTTTGGCTAAAAATAACCTTTCTTTTCTGCATCCTTCCTGATCACATAGCTTAAATAGGGGTTTAACTCTCTGCATCACACATTTTACCACACACTACCTAAAACTTCATGAACAAAATCAACACATCGAAACATTCCTTTCACCTGGTTCACTGATTGGGATTTGAACACCCAACAGGAAACCGTTTTAGACATTTCCCTAGCCAAAACTACCTGAAACCAGCCTTAGACTTCCATTCTTTAGGCACCTTCATTATCCATTTTCATTTTCTTTTCACATCTCATAATTAATCATGATGATAAAAAATATGTTGCTTGATTTGTTTGTCAAAAAATTACATAAACAAATGTTTCTCTATTTCACACCTATTGTCACTCTCTCTCAAATTGAAACAAAACAACAATGTCCTCCACCCAATAAAATTACTTCTCCTAATGATCTTGCCCAACAAGATTATAAACTCAAAACCATGCCTTCAGTTACTCAACCCCTGTCTCCATGGCCTCACTTCATGAGAACCATGTCATCCAAGATTGTCCCTATCTTAAAACTAATCCTCATAACCCTTGCCAATCCAATCTTCCTAAACCAACTGCACCACTATCCCCCACTCCTCTAGAGACACTCGGACCTCCTCCTAACCCCATATATGATATCTTACTCCAAAAATATTCCACAATCTCTCAATCCTCTCAATCTCCTTAATTGGTGGATCACATTCCACCCACACCCCTTTTTGTCAATTCTATTTCATCCACTACTAATATGCTTGTCCAACCATCTCAACCTCTTCACACTTACATTCCTACCCATTGTATGCTCTAACTGTCTCAACCTCTTAACATCCATATCCCCACTTATCATTTACCACAACAACCTACCCAATTTCAATGAACACATCATGTCCTTATTGTTCAAAGTCATCCTATGCAACAATCTCAACCCATGACACATGTTAATCCTTACCAAACAGTTCCCCACACACCTGCAATCCCCAAACACCCACACATCCAACAAATCCACAACCTTATCATTTTGCTCATCAAACTAGTTTTCAAACCACACAACCAATCCAATATCAACCTAAAAAACACATCAAATGATCCAATGCATGCCTTAAGAAATCAATTGGCTAGTTTAGAGGCTGTTAGCTTAGCACCCAATGATACATTATCCTATGAAAAAATATGTAATGAACCAATTCATCCGTTGGTTCCAATCAAACCCTACCCTCCTCATTGGAAACTTCTTGAGTTTACTAAGTTCAACAACAAGGAAGATCCCCAACAACATCTCCTCGCATTTAAACATGCATGTTGTCTTATTGCGCATGATCATGATCTACTTCTTCGCACTTTCCCCATGTCTTTGTTCGTCCCGCGTTGGACTGGTATTATAACCATATCCTGATAATATTCCATATTCTCTTTCACCCAACTTGTGCAGTTTTCTTAGAACAATTTTCTATCAACATTCACACACAAAACCACTATCACTAACCTATACACCATTTGACAGTTTGAAGATGAGCCCATCGCCGACTTTGTCACATGATGGCATGGTGTTATAAACCAATTGTCCTTCACTCTTCCGCAAACTGAACTCATTGAATTATTCTCGCATTCGTGTGTAAAACATATATCATCTACTTTTCAAATCCAATCATTCCAAACCTTTGAAGAAGCTTTCACAATGGCTCATAAACTTGAAACATGTGCCATTGAGCAGGGTCATCTTAAACTAAGTTCAATTAAACCTAAAATTGAATCTACTAAACCATTCACACATAACAAAAAATTTAAGGGTGCGGCCAACACTGTGGTCATTAAACCCTCATCTGCATCTATATCTAGCACATGGCCTCAACAATGAGTCCCTCAACTGACAGTCAACTATACCCCCTTGGGAGAATCATACAGTTCTGTATTTGATAAGTTGGTGGCCGTAAACTCCATCCAACTTCCACCCATATGACCCATGGACAATTCACAAGCCAAGCCTGTTTGGTATCACGAAGCCCACTATTGTAAATATCATCGAGTCAAAGGTCACGACATTGAGAAATGTTGTTCCTTCAAAGATTGTGTCCAACAACTCATAAATCAAGGGGATATCCAAATCGATAGCTCCACTACTCAAAATTTACCTCATCAACCACCAATGAATCAAGCTACATCCTTTACATCTCAACTATAAAATACTTATATGATTAACACCGTCAATCAAGATCTCATCTTATCACTGACTCCACATGTTCCTACCTTAGACATTATGCCCACTCCTTATGTGGAACCTGTCACACCTATATCAACTTTTGCTACTTGTCCTGAACCTATATTTTCTTCTACCCTTATCATATCTACATCAAATTTGACTATAACATCTAATTTAGCCACTTCAATCATACCCTAATCTACCACATTAGATTCATCCTTAGCACCTATTTCAGCCCCACTGATATCCACACATATCCCTACATCTCTCACATCTATTCCTTCACCCACATCTGCCTCAAACACACCTATTACTACACCTACATTACTCACAACCATCCCAGCTAAACTCATTTCTACCACATGTACCTTTACAACCCCACCTCCGACATCAAACCCATTAGAAAACATATCATTCTTACCCCTCAAAACATTTATGAAGCAACCAATCCCACCTACTTCTACACCCGATAATACTCCTACATTTTCTGCATTACCTATAATGTCTACCCCATCAGTTATCACATCACCCACATCTCCAAATATCCCAAATATGCCTACATCCCTATCTATCCCAACTACCCCTATATTTATCATATCAAAAAATCCACCTATCTCTACCTTGACATCTTTACCTATATCCTTTCCTATGGCCACATCACCCGGTCTATCCCAATACTCTTTACCTAATTTGTTTATCACAATGAACAAATCTTCTCGATCTACAACCCTATCAAAGATACCCTTTGAAACATCTACTGAACCAACACATCCACCTAAATCAAATAAAGATGGTTTACATTCTCCTTCAAAATAAACTCTTTCCATGCCAAAACCTAAACAATCCACATCTCACATAGATCTCATTAATCGCATCATACAAACACCTATTTCTCCATTAACATCCTCATCTTGTTTTAGGACATTTTCTCCATTAATAACCACACCACCACTGTCAGATCCTTCAGTTGAGATTATTATCATCCCTGCTAGGAGTAAATCTTCTCTATTAAAGTCTAAGGCTCATGGAAAACATCCCCGACAGTCCCCTACGCATCCTTGAAAACATTTAGAATTTTCCCTCTTTTCAACTATCCAATGCCACCACATCTATTTTAGATCAGTCCTTCCATTTACGACATCTCGCAACAATCAATCCACATCCAAACAATACAATCCTTCAACCAAATTTGATTTTTCTTCCAAAACACAAAATTTACCCATCCAATGTACATCCTCACCTAAATCCCAATCCAAAAAATCCAGTCCTCCAACCAAATTTGATTTATCTAATTCACCCATCCAATCTATATCAATACCTAAGTTCAAGCCAAAACATCATAAGAGTTATCTTCCTCATAACACTTTGATTGGGTCCTACGCAAACATTTTTTGACATTTAGTTCGAATATCTGCCATCACGCTTCCTCCCATTAAAGCCTTTAATCCCTATAATCCAAAGCCATCATGGTTCAATCCTAATTGTATTTGCACTTATCATCGTACCCAGGGGCATGAAATTGAACACTATAAGGTATTTCAGACAATCATCCACAACCTTATTGAGAAAGATGATTTCCTCATTCAGGGAAAATATCCTTCTCCATCTACATTTAATCCAATTCATATCCCATCTGTCAGGTTTCCCATGATTCCTTCATCCACATCATCCCTTAACATCCCTCCCGCACGTGACATTCCTCCTAAGGGAGGTTCTCCATTGTTCATCAATACCACTTATCTTGCCAAGAAAACTTGTGGTCTCTAACCGTTTATCCCATCCAAATCTAAAACAATCTCATCTAAACTCTTTTGACATCCTTTAATTCCTCCACATTTAATTCATTTAGGGAGAGACCTTCCCTCTCCCTTGAGCACATCATCCGTATAATTCCCTTGACACTAGGGGACTTCACTCATTGACATTGTTTTGTTTACCTCCTTCACATTCATCCAATCTAAACTAATTCTGTCCAAATCCTCATCTCATTCTAAGTCCACCATTGTGGCCATTTTTGTCCTTCTGTGAGGGACCATTTTTGTTATTTTCTTACTAAAGTCCACCATTGTGGCCATATTTGTGTCTCTTTTGGGGCACCATCTATTTCATCAAGTCCACATTTGTGGCCATTTTTGTACTGCCATATTTGTGTCTCTCTTGGGGCATCATTTATTTTCATCCAAATCCACCATCGTGGTCATATTTTTGCTTCCTTAAGGACATAGTTTTATTTCTCGCTTGTCTATCACATCTAATCCTTTACAAACTATCATCTCATCCTGTCGCAACTTAATGTCTTCCCTCTCTTGGTGGTAAACCAAAGACATAACCTCTTAATGCATTGCACTGGTACCAATCTACTATTAGCATATCTACCAATGAGCACTTAGTTATATCCTTAGATCATTCCTCCATCCTTAGCCCCTTCCATTTGTCATTGTAATGATATGAATGATGTGGTCTACCTCCACTGCTTTGATATGACCCCATAACCATTACATCCATCACCCTCTCATTCTCCTATTGCAGTCATGCAAAAGGTCAAGGAATGTCTCTTGTACATTCATTATCCCTCCTAAGTGGTCTACTTAGCTATTCCCAGCTCTCCCCCATGTGAAGCTAAAATTCATGTATGCAAAAGGCAAAATCAAAGTTATAAAAAATAGACTAATCCCTCGAAGGACAATTGTTCATGCAAAAAATAAGAGAAAGAGAAATAAGAAAATCATATAAAGCAAAATCAAAAGAAATAGACGATCCCTCAAAGGATGACTACATATATATTATTCTTTCCATCCATATTATGTATAAAGTAGACCATACCCTCAAAGGATGGCCACTTTGTTATTATGGCATTTGGAAGGTTTCCCACATTGATCAACCTTCCTTTTATCAACATTCTTAGAAATCTTCTTGCATAGATCAATTTTCTTCTATTATTGTTCTTCCCCTTTCCCAGAGCTGGGGCATAGTTCTAGGAACAACCATCTATGGAGATCCCTCTTCCTGCGTACAAGTTACATCTCCAATCCCTTTGTCATGTCAACATTAGGATTGCGAGCATCTTTCATCCATATTTCCCTCACGGTATTTTGGTATAACTAACTATCGTTGGTTATGTGTTAACACCTGCTATTGGCTACAAGTGCAATGCCTTGAGTGGTAACCTTTCTTGTTTATCTCCAATCTAGTTCGAAGCATGGTTTCCCTATATGCCCTTGCTATAACTATGTTTCATTCATCTCATCAAGGTCATATTTTATCAAAATCACATCAAATTTCACACTATGAATTCTATATCTATCCATAATATCCATGAATGCACTCGCAAATACACTTTTCAGTTTGCAAATTCTACTTGATCGTCATTGTAGTTTGTGAATCCTACTTGAGGATCCTTCTCAAGTCAAGTTCGTTATCCTGCAACTTCTTGTCCCCCAACATGCTCAACAATGTCTTTGATCCATTTCTCTTCACTCCCCATTTCCAATCATCACCATTTGTCTCCAGATCATCCTTCTCACCTTTATGTCCCCTTTCACCAGGCTAGATATCCTACTTTCCTTTCCTCTTGAGTTTCCCTTTCACTCTTCTGCTTTCAGTTTGACAATCTTACTTAACCATCCATATTGCCAAAGAATTTTAGTTAAGGTATATCTTCTTCCTTGGATCCTCCCACTGTAGAAGCTTCTCCACCATTTCCTCTTTCAACAGACGACAATCACCACCACAAATGTCTTTCCACTCCTCCTTTTTCACTTGACACTCTTACATCATCACTCCCACCATGTGGGCATCCCAATTAAGGATTTCCCTTACACTCTCCATCTACACTGCATATGTTCCTCCATCCACTCATGTCACTTTGTTTCCTTTTTTCCTTGATATCACCTCCTTTCATCTCTTATTCCATTTTGGTATACACTACTCAGTCTTTTCATCATTCTTCTTCTTCTTGGCTTGGTGATCCTACTTAACCATCCCCTGCATGGCAATCTTACTTAAGAGTCCCTCTTAAGAATGGTTTTCCATTGACCCTTCCACATCCCATCATATCTTCCTCATCTTCTGTCTCCACCTCTCATCGTACTCATCTACTCCAACCAACCATTCCACACCTGTACCCAATACAATGTTGTCTTTCTACTTCCATATCGTCATTACCAGTTTGGTGATCTTACTTAACTCCTCCTGCGGCATGGCAATCTTACTTAAGAGTCACTCTTAAGCATGATATGTCATCCTACACTCTCCCACCACTCCCCATTCTCACCATCTACATTTTCTCATCATTCCCCATCATCACATCCTCTCACCTCTTCTTCCGTTCTTGCAAACACCACTTCTTACTTACCCCCTGTTCATATCCATCATCCCTTGCTTGGTAATCTTACTTAACCATTGCTTCCCCATTCATTTCATGTCTTGTTTCTTCATCTTTCTCTCATTCATTCTCATCCATTGTGTCCTCTCCTCACCTTCATCTTCACACACATCGTTATCCCTCCTTTCTTTACTCTTTCCACTCCATCTTCTAGAATTCTCCCACATATCTACCTCCATGTTTACTCTTCATTGTTATTAATCACACCCTAACATTATTTCATCATCATCTTCTATTTCTGCGCTAATAATTATCAGTGGAATTCTCCTAAAAATCACTCATCCCCATTCTGCATAGCCTGGATCCTTCTCTTTGACCTCCTCCATTCTATCTTCATTCCTTCCTTCCTCTATGTCCTCTGATCATTATCAGGGGACTTCTCCTAACGTCCCTTCATTGGCGTTCCCCCTTCCATTCCTCGTTTAATTTCCCCCTCTTCTCACCTTTTGTCCCATCCTTCCCTACTAATCATTATCGGTGGATTTCTCCTAACATCCATTCACTGGCATTGCCTCTCCTATCCCTTCCTCTCTTTTTCTTTCGCCACCTCTCCATCTTTCATTCTTCCTTGCCAATTTCTTCACTGTCTTCATCATACACCCTCTCTCTATTTTCTTGTCATCAACTTATCCTCATCTCATGCATCTCCACATCTTTTCCAATCTGTGTCATTCCTCCCCTCTAGCTTCTCTTTACGTTCCTTATGCTTCTCACTCTTTATCAAATATCTCCATTCTTGGTTCCCTTCCTTCTACATAATTTTCTCTGTTGTCCTCTCCTCCTTTTTGATCCTTGTCTTATTTTACTTCCTCTTTATCATCTTCTTCCTGTTTTACCTCACAATTCTTCCTTACTTCCTCATCTATAACCTGACTGTTCAGCGTTGTCCCATCTTTTTTTATCATCCCACCATCCACATGCATTTCCATGTGGTCAGTTCCATATTATTTGCCTTGGATTTCCTCACTATGATCTGGTTCCTTCAATTTTATTTTCTCTATCATCTCTTTGTTTTTCATTACCTCTCTACCTTCATCTGCTTCACCCTCCTTCACGCCTTTCATTTTAAATAACTCTCTCCCTTTTTCATAATTTCACCCTCTAATTTGTCATTTTCTTGTCTTCTCCTTACTTGTCCTTCATCACCTTTCCTCTATAATCCTTCTTTGTTATCTTCTTCCTCCCCTTTCATTCCTTTTTTTCTCCTCCTCCATCTTTGTCCCTCTATTCCATACCCATGTCGCCTTCACCTTCAACCTTTTCTTGCTCTTCTCATAATCAACCACTCCTCCTTTCCATTCCCTTTTCTCTTTCTCATTACATCCTTCACCACATCCCTCACACCTATCATTCACAATCAATTCTGATGTTTCTCTGTTTATGTACCACGTCAATCCATTTCATTACCATTCTTGTTCTTCTCTCTACAACATTGACCTCTTCTCTTTTTGAGAACCTTGTCACATCTTTTATCTTTGTCTTTCCTCTCGTAGGGGCATCATCATATCCATTTATAATAATCTCTTCCCATATTCCTTTGACATTTTTGTCTTGGAGGATACCAAAACGGCCATCACCTGTTTGATCTTGTTCTCTTCCATGAATGTTTGCTCTGACTTTTGTTTCATCACAAAAGTATCTTGACTTCTATCCTACTTACAGAAGAATTGGGAATGTTTTTTTCTTTTTCACCTCTATTTGTTGTCACTTATGCATCTTTCCTATGAAACATGATTACCATCATATTTATAACCCTTTTAGGGATTGCAATCTTTCTATCTACCCTTCTATCATATCTTCTCATCATGTCCACATTTATGATTATTCCCCCTGGGGATATTTTTTCTTACATATCCACCTTCTATATTGTGCCTTGTGCTGGGGCATCATTATTTTCATCCTCTTCCCTTTTGTAGAGCACTTGATTTTTCACTCGATTCTTCACAGTACAAAGGATTTCACATACTCTTCACATCCAGTTGCGCATATTTTTATGTTTTCCTATGACCCATTAGTCATCACAGTTTACATCCATATTGCAGTGATCTCCACCCACTCACTGGTCTGTAGAACGTTGTCACCTATCTCCATTGAGACCATAATTTTCCTCTACCGATGTGATATTGGAGTCACCGCCATATTTTTCATTGTTATTGTGATCCTTTTTCACCTGGGGCATCTTGCCTTTGGTCATGTCTTTATCCATCCTCAGACACATAATTCATCAAGCCCTTTTTACTTTTTGTCTATTCTTTCTAAAATCCACGAAAAAGGGACAAATGTAGACACCAATTCCTTCATCCCACATTATTCTCCTTCATACTCACTTTTCTTTTTCCTAAATTTGAATAAATTCCATCCATTTACTCACCCAAATTTTAATTAATTAATGGGATCCATGTAAACCCATTTAATAATTTAGAATTTGGCATTTTATCTCATATCCTAAAATTATTCAATTCATGGGCAATAATATACCCATCTGACACCCCACTCCTAAATTCAAAAATGGGATGCATTATTGCACCTAACCATGTCAATCATGCTCCCCACTCCTAATCACATCATTATATTTTTAACCTCATAAGTCAAATTGTGAGCCCCGTATGATCACATCATGTCTCTTAACCAGGGTTAATTTATCAAACCGTGGTTACCCATTAACCCCAATCTAACCTCCCCTCTAAGCTATAAATATGGGTCTTTCCCCCTCTTTGAAAAAGGAAGAAAAGCAGAAAAATTTGGGAAAATGTTGTTTTGAATTTTTAGCCTCTTGTTTATCATAGTATCCTCATAATGTCCTTGTAATGACACTATAATCCCAAAAATACCTTGTTCATGATTTGGTGGTTCACTTAGCACAGTTCATGTTGCATGTTGTGTTTGGATCAGTTCAGTAGCACCATCTACATACAACATCTTAGCTTCTTTGTTCATCAACTTGCATGTTATCTACTTGTCTTGTATTTTATCATTATTCTTTATCACATGGGGGTTGACATCCTCCAAGGGAGTTCATAGCCTCTTGGAACTGACATTATCTAGGAAACCCCCGCATATTGTTATCTAATCACATATGTTTCAGTTTTGCAGATCTATCTTCTTTTATCACATATCTATCTTCTTTACGCTCGTAGATCCATATCTGCATTTGAGGTCCTAAGCCCTCCATCATTTGAAGTTGCTGGTGGCTTCCGATATCGAAAATTCACCCGCACAAGAATGAGGTTTCTTGATACAACACCAAAGTGGAGCATGAATTTTAATCTGGACATAGTTTCCTAGTTGTCCCCTAACTCCCAGCCTGTTTTATGACCCCATGTTCTCATAGGAAGAACCCTACGCACTGTCACCTAATGATTTTCACCTAAGGTGGAACAATGGTTCAATGGGGACAACCAGAAATTCAACCATCCTCAGGTAAATTGGGAAATGAAAGTTCCCTCTTTCCCAAGTTGACACAGCTAAAACTTAACTGTGAAACAAATTTGAAAATAGCTAAAGTGTACTGTGCAAGATTACCTTAGTGCTTTTACCTCTCCCCTACAAACACGCATGAGAATAAACCATTGGTTGAATTATTGAGCATAAGACATTTCCCCTTTGATTATCCCTAATGTGAACTACATGCCATTTTTGAAACTCTGATACCATCAATTATGGGTCTCCCACCATCATGCCAATATCTCTTCACAACTTCGACTATGATCAAATGATTGAAAATTGAACCTATAAACTTGCAGCTGCAAAACCAATGTCCTCTAGCTCCTCTTCAATAGGCCAAAACCTCAAAGTAATTACCCCCCAAATCTTGCAAACTTTGAGCTGATGTATCCTTGTTAGAAATACTTGTGAGCATCTTCCCTCTCCAAAATTGTATTGTGACCATGCAAATAGAAAGATATTCAAACTTGGACATTGGGAATTTAATTCACAAAATACTTCTATTAATGGCCCTAGATCAAATCTCATATTTAGTCAATTTAGGAGAAAAATATATCCGAAGCTAGAAGAATTTTGTAACACCCTTAATCTCCATGTGTTTCAAAGAGGTATCCAGATTGATTGTGAAGATTGTCATCACAATCAGATGGTGAGGAAATGAATATGAAAAATCTTGGTCATTACTTTTTGGTCACCTCCATGCCCGAAGTTGCTAGGTGAAAACTCAATTTTTCATTTCCAACCAAGGTAGTAGCTAATCGGGTTAACTAATGAGTTAAAATTTAGCAAAAATTATGACTGAACTCCAAAAATGTCACGTGCAAATTTGAGGAATTTCTCGCAGAGATCTTCCACTAAAAATATCATAAACTTGATTTTCATTGTGACATGCTTATGTAATTAGTAAGTCCCCCAGTGGTTTAAGTTTGAGAAATGAATGGGTTCATCTCAGGACTGTGCACCTGATTATACCAAATGGAATCTAGTGTAATCCTTATGAAATGACAACTTTCTCAAAATGAAGGTACTAAGGAAACCATTGCTAATTTAATTTCCAAAGATGCAATGCATAATAAATAATCAATTTGCATTAACAATCATTGAAATGGGTGAAGTTTTTGCCAGAGGTTTAGGAATAAAATTGGGTTAAAACTATGTGAGAAGATTACCAAGATGGAGAGCTCTATGGAACACTACAATCTAAATGATACCAAGTTACTTGATATATAATTGAAGTGCAGAAAGGATTAGTATATGTTAAAATTTAGTAAGTTTTATACGATGGTTAAACCTCTCCATGTATAAAAATTATGAGTTTCTAGCTCAACATAGGAGCAAAACATGATATTCTTAGTATGAACTGGTTACTCATGGGTAGTAAAAAAAAAAATTAATTGTGAATTCCTTAAGCAAAATAATTATCGCTAGGCACAACACCTGAAATAAAAATATAAAACTTCATCACCCGGGAGGCAATCACATGTTTGAACTTGTCAAATCACTTAGTTGGATGGAGGTGAGTCTCAAATTCCACCTATATAATTTCTGTTGTTGCAAATTCCAAGGCTCTGGAAATTGAATTCCTTCGAGCAAGATAGGAAAATGTGAGTATGCCCTTCAAACTCTCGGGAACACTGGTACTAGAGGTGTAAATGACCATAGTAACTGTGTGTTGTCAATCCATGATAGATTCAACTAACAATGTCATCAGGTTGTGCATGGGGTTGAAAACTACAAATTAAAACTTATGCATCTGATGTAGATATCATGGGGTTTTTGAAAAAACTATTTCATTTTCATCATCTTCCAATAAGGAACGGGTGCACTTAGATTAGAGGGATTTTACTTGGGTCTCTTTTTGGAAATCATTATTTGATTACACCATCCAATTTTAAGGATTTCAAGCTCCCAATATTGTCATACCACTTAAGGTAAATTGTGAAACTCAATAGAGAATTATGAACAGGGTAAATGCATAATTTTACGTTCCAAAGATCAAAAATTAACCTGGTTATGGGGCATATCTTTATTAAAGATGGAAAATATGGCAAAAACCCAAATACAAGGTTAGAATAATTTTATAAACCTTGTAGAATGATTGTCACCATGAACCACTATGAGATACTAATGTCACCATTTTGAAATCATGTATATGGGAGGAACTATAACAGGGAGCAGATTTCCTATCCATCATGTCTTAAGATTGTTATGAATAAATAATTTCACATGGACCATGGAAGAAATAATTCAAATTTTTAATCTCAATGACTGACTTCATGAAAGTTTCCAAAGGACCTGTCATATGTAGAGTTCCCTCTTCCGAAATGAGTTCATATTTGTAGCTTAGAATGTTGGAAAGGTTAGCCATTTCCTAAGTTTTCCTTAGTGGTTTATCTGCATCATTTTTCATCATTAGTTTTAACCTGATAAGATTACTAAACCACCACCCTGTATTAATGATGGTTCTGCAACCATCACCCTACTTTGGCGGTGGTTACGAAACCTTTCCCAAAAGTTGACCCCTTGTTAGAGTGATCATTTTCACAAACGTTTTCCTAAAAAAATTTCTAGGATGCATAATCATTTTCACGCCATTTTATTAAACTCACAGATATCCTTCCTAATTATACCATGTTATTGATGAAAAATAATATCTTGATACCTTTGCGAATTTAATATAGAACTTGAATTGATTCATGGAAACAATGTGAGGCTCCTAAAACCTTCCACTTCAAATTGATCTTATTAAGTGTTAAGTGAAAATTTAATGGAATTTTTGCACCCCATTGCTGACCAAAGTGTGACATAGAAAAATTTCCCAGCTTGCGTTTTTAAGTAATCATCACATTCTAAATTTTAATGGCAATGGTTTTTGTTTCGTTTTTTATTGTGTTCAAAAAAAGATCATGCTACCGAGGCTCAAGTTCATTTAGGAGGGAAGAACTATTCTCTTGCATGTGAAAAAATTCCTCTTCTACATATCATTACCAAACTTTGGAAAGACAACATTACTCCAAAGATTGAATGCTGTATTCCTCTATGCATTCTCAATTCTAAAATAGGGTGGGACTCACATGGACACATAAGATTGGAAAACCCCTTTATAACTAAGGGGAGGAACAAAGTGAGTTACCAAAAGGTTTGACGATTGTCTTAGCAATGGAATTAAGATTTATAGTTATCTTATGGGTTGATGTTTAATTTTGTAAATCTTATTGTTATGAAACGGGTGTAATTGGATCACCAACCACCCGAGGAAAGAACTTATCTTAAACCTGTGGTGGGGGTGGGGATTGGAGACATATGGAAATTGTGTTCAAGTAATTTTTATGTGAATCCAAGTGAAGGCAAGTGGTGGGCATTAGAGAGGGGCACTTTAGAGTCTCCTAACTAGGGTATGCTAAGTATAACCCAAGATGGTTCCTTGCCAAGGAAAGAATATCACATAATTAATTAAGTCCTCATGATAATGTGGGCATAGCTTGAGGTCTTGGAACTCAGTTATCACCTAGGAGTTTCTTGAGCGACACTTAGACCTCACCACCTCTCTAGAGATATGTCTTTGATCCTTTAACTATTGTTTTTATTTAATAAATTTACATTTTAGAACTCACAAGATATATATATATACACTTTTTGTTTAATGCATTAAATTTTGTTTTATATGTTTAATATACAATTATATTTTTCTATTTAATTAAGTACATTAATAAATAAGTTATAAAATGGAAAAATAACCATTACTATATTTAACATTGTCATTATTAATTGGGTATAAGAACTATTACACACTAGTTTGTGGTTTTAAGTGCTGAAAATGAGCCATGATGGGGATCACATTTTTGTGTCTCCCACATCCTCTTGGATGTTGGTACAAAAGGGAAATTGGGAGATATGACCTCCAAATGGACGCCAAGGGATGCTTGTGTCATCAAAAGTGGTCAAGAGTGAGTTTTGGTGAGTTTAAAAACATCTTCCTATCACCCTATGTTGTCACTTAAGTGATGAAACCAATTCCTCCATAGGGGAGAAAATTTTGATTTCCCCCATGCCCTCATTTCTGTTGGGAAGAAGGGACATGGGGAATATCTGACCTCCAAATGGCCACCAAGGGATCCCTCTACCATGAAAAGTGGTTTAAAAGTCAAGTTAAGATGAGTTTATAACCTTTCTAAGCACTTAAGTTGCATTTTAAGTGACAATACATAAAACTCAATAGGGGAGAAAAAATTGGTGTCCCTTATGTCCCCTTTCACATTGGGGACAAAGGGACTCATGCCTCTAAAACCCTGCCTAAGCTTCTTGGAATGCTGATGTCATCAATCTCAAGGCGAAAACTAGACTAAGGAGTGGTTTTTTCGGGCCTAGGAACAAGACATGGAGTTTTAAAGGGCCAAACTTATATGATTGGGACTCCAAAGGGCCAAATGAATCCATTAAAACCATTTTTCCAAGACTTGATTGAAATTGAAATTTTCCTTTTCAGTCCATTTTACACTTTTGCCCATGTGCATAGCACCAATAAGCTGAGTTGTCACTCAGGTCCAAATTGAGTATGATAAAATCCAAAACACACCATGAATAAGGTAAAATAAAATCCCTTTTGACCTTTTTTTAATATTTTAACTCTTCTCAAAGTGTCTAAAACCCTATCGAGAAAGTTCCACGTAGTAGAAAGACTCTTATGTTGCACTGATGGGCAATTTTCCCATTTTTTTGTACTCCCTACAATTTTTCCTTAATTATTGTGCCATGAAGTAGGATTTGTAATATTTCCTTGGGGTCTTATAATCAAATTGGTCCATCAAGGACTTCATTAATGAAGCTATTGAAATATGCAATTGTTTTGATAATTATAGGATTATCCACACCTATCCTGAAGGCAATAGAGTGGCCGATAGTTTAGAAAATATTGGGGTCAACAATACAATGCAAACTTGGCTAAGTGGTAACCCCCTTCATGTCAAAGTACTTGATGACATCACTAAAGATATACATGATTTTGAATGCAATCATTAATAGATACAGAGCAGATTCTAAGGAGGTGCTGATTAATTGAAAAGTTAAGTTTAATGATGTTCTTAAAGTTCCACACACTTCAGAGGTCTCCAAAATCAGAGGCGGTGTTGAGTCGTATGGGATTCAAAAAAAAAATTACCGTTGTGCAGAGCAGAAACAATACATGCAAAACCGAACCCAGTCATGATCTAGCTTGGAAAAATGACATAATTCTTTAGAATTATCTACAAATGGGGGGTATTTCAAATTTCATTAAAAAGATGAAGGGATTTGACCAGGACATCTCGGTGAAATTCGCTAATGGATGGAGAAATCGTGCGGTTGAGTATGGGGAAGTCAGGGTTGAGATCTCTGAGGAACTCATTGCCCAGGTCATAGAGTTGAACCTGGATGGAACCAAGTTCTTCAAAAAATGAGTCGAAAGAGAGGTGGAGGTAAAAAAAATTCTTGACGAAGGGGAGAACCTCGAGTTTGTTGCGGCTGGTATAAAGGTGACCTCTATCCCTGAACCCTTTGCTGAGATAGCACGTATGATGGTTAGGTACATCACTTTGGAGGGAAGATATGTCACCATTCCCCTGAAACATTTAATATTCCTCAATCATTTTTGGAGGAATCTTACCTTCAATTTCCCGCATTATTTACTTAATTCCTTGGAGAAGTCTACTCTTGAAGTTCAAAAACATACCAAGGATGTTCCCCTTCACCAAGGTCTGATCCTACTCATCCACCACCATTGCTTCTCTGGCTCTCACCCTCTGCCTACTCCCCCTGTTACTATCCCTCTCCTAGCTGACAGAGATCTGGACATTGCTACCTCAGGAAAGAAGAGGAAAGACAAGAAGGCTAAGGTTGCTCTTCCTTCTTCGTAGAGGATTTTGTGTAGTCATAGGAATTTGAACTTACAGAGAACTTATTGCACATAAGTAAACCTATTGATAATACCAGAGAAGTGGACATTCTTACCAGGGTTAGCAAGCTTGAAGAGGAGATCAAAGACCTCAAAAATACTATGAGGAATATGGAAAAAACAAAAGGTAAGAGGAAGCTACAAAATTCTGAGGACATGGATATTATTGCTGAGATTTTCAAGAAGCTACTTTCACTTGATGCCTAGCTAGGCAATGCCAAGGGGCATCAGGATTACATCCTCTCTACTCTAAAAGGTGTCTATAATTTTTTGGAACAACACGTGAGAAGTGTGTGCAGCCTTAGTGTCATTCCTGATAACATCTGGGATTCTAATGAGACCTGTGACCTTGCACTTGCTCAGGAAAACATGAATTATCCTTCTCATGCCACGGCCATTGCGCTCTTCACCTCTCTCCATAAAATTAAGGTCAAGATTGATAGGGCAGTCAAGTTATGTGGTGCCCAGATGTTGCTTTGTTGATGTGAAGGTGTTGTTTTTCAGTGGTTTTGATGTTGTTTTCTTATTGGGATGCCCTGTTTTGGATCCCTCTTTGCTATTTTTTGGCCCTTTTGTTCTTCTTCGGACCACTGTCTGGATTGATCATTTTGTACTCTATTTACTGATTTATTTGGCTTTTGAGCCTCCATGTTTAAGGCGTTTAGCCTTTCTTGGATGGGTATTTGGCTTTTTGAGCCTTTTTGTACACAGGGTATAGTCCCTTCAAAACTATTTATCCATAATAAAAAAAGACATATGTTCCTCTTTGGGTCACTCCCTTTTGATGGGATCTTCTTTGGATAGGTGGGCTTTCTCATGGGATGATGTTTGAACTGTTGGTGCTTATAAATTTCTTATTTCTTGTATTTAGATGAATTTTTGGATGAAGATTCCAACATTTTTCAACCCAGTGGCCACTCATAGTACAATGAGTGCAAAATTTCTTTCCACTTTCTTGGACAATAATCCCTTCTTTTCATTCTCTAAATTCTAACTTGGAGAGTGGTATTTATAACGATTCTCTTTCTCCTTAAAGAGCATGGAATTTATTTGCATGGATTTTCTCTTCTAATGTATGGCCACACAATGGTTACTCATTTCTCAAAACAAACATGGAAATGCATACCAAAACGTTTTTTGTTACCTGGTAATTCTTCTCATAATCAAAGAAAATATTACAGTGTTTATACTTGTCATACTTTTTAGGAATACATCTTGATTCAAGTCTAATGAGGGGAAAATGTGATATCTCCTCCTTGTTTCCATCTTGCATTCTCTCTCACCATTATCATGAGAGGCATCAAGTTTCCATCTAGTCTCTAACAAATCTTTGTAACATGCTCTCATCCTTCAATTTACTCTTTCTCGTGATAAAAAATACCACAAACTTTCTTAAGCTCTCCCAATTAGGGGTTCCTCTCCTTTTTAAGGGAAAACAAATCTCTCATTTAAAAGAGGATTCAATACAATGTTCTCCTTATAACGGATGATTTTACAGAGCTAGTGGCTTGGGCCTGCTTTTACTATAAGTATTTCTTTCTTTTGTTGTTTTGGAGCATTCTCCAACTTCTCCATTGCCACTACCATATCAAAAACTTGCATTTCCAAACTACAAACTAAGAAATGGAAGAATATAACATAAAAATGTGTTAAAAATACTTATAAAACCAACTATGATACCAAACTTGATCTGAAAATGGGCATTTAGACCATTTTCTCCATTTTTGAATACTTATACAATTTCTCAATTTTTTCCGTAATCGTCAAAAATTGGCTTACTCTCAATTTTTTGTATTTTACGTAAATATTGGCACAATAATTAAAATCAACATTAAAAACTAGATTTAAACAATGAGAAAAAGAATAAGATTAGTGATCGATGCAAATTAGGTTGATAATGGAGTTCACTCCTATTGGGCTACGTCTCCGAGTTCGGAAAATACTCGAATCGCTCTATTACTAGTGTAAATATACTTTTGGTACAATTTTTACATCAATAATGTAGTTTTGGTATGTAAAACAAAATACCTATTTTCAGCTCTCCAGGAAATCTATGGTTCCAATATCAATGCCCTTCCCAAAATAATTACTCTCTATGAAATAGGTTATCTTCATTATGGATGAGTTATTATGCTCCATAATAACAGGATATCATTTCTCTATAATAATAACGGGCTAATACGATATCTCTCCTTTTTCATAAATTCAATAAAAAATATCTGTAAAAATGGGATCTTCTCTCCTTCACAAGGGTGAATAAATCATCTTGCTATAAGCAACTCTCTCCACAACATATTTATTAAAAATATCTCTCTCCTTTACATAAAGGAAAAAAAATCTCTCTACAAGAGGTTTCACCATGCTCTCCCACTATGGGGCTTCACTAAACTTCTCTAGCCATAATCTTAGCCACCTCCTAAGCTTTCAAAAAAGCCTAAGCCTCCACAAGCTTTTATGCCACAATCGTGAATAGCTTACCAAAGGCTATGCAACCTTTTATAGTGTTTTAAGGCCCGAATAAAAAGGGCATGTATTTTATCGTTTGGCTTTAAAATGCCATAAATCCCACATTTAGGGGATAAAACAAAATTTTAATTTAAAAATAGCCTTTTTGGATAAGTCTCTCACTATAGACACCCTAAAAATACACACTACTCTTTTCACATTACTATTTGGATCAATATTCATCCACATTCTTCTAGAATAATTATATTCATCCACATCCCACTAGAATTGATTAATTAATTCTATCGCCTATAAAGCATGCATTATGTCATCCTTAGCTAATTAAATTATTTTTTACATAAAATAAAAGCTAAATATCCACTCATCTCCACTTCACTAGCTCACTCATTGAAGTTCTATAACCCTGCAAAAGAGGAAGTTACATTACACTTACGATTGAAGAATTCAAGAGCTAACTATTCAAATTAAAAGCCACTTTAATTCTTATTCAAACAAGACAACTACATAGACCAAATCAATATGTTAAATCAGGAAAATGCATTTATTCACCTGAACTCAGCCAAATTTCGATCCTCAATCCATGGCTTCTTCTTCAATTATAAATAAGAGGCTCATCTCCTCACAAATCATATTTGGAAGCTTAAGGCAGTTGCAGTCTTACTCTATCAAAATTCCACTCCAATTCATATGTCGTTAGGCTACCCATTTGATCAAAAATCTCATAATTAAGCTCATCATTCATCCATTTTCCTGTAGCAATAAAATGTTTCCATTCAAAGTTATATTTGGATCATCCACATACAATCTATTAAAGAGATTCAAAAACCTTGGAACTTCACTCCGCACTTCATCCATCTCATCTGAGGATACAAAGAAACACAAAGGAAGGATCTAGTTTACATTTCATTGTTTTTTCTTCCACTATTAATTTTTTACCTTATTTACAATTTGGCACACCCAGTGGAAATGCTATCATGGAAATTCCTCCTATAAAAAATCTCAGACAATTAAAAATACTTTAAGGAAAGATCCAAATGGTGCATTTCACAAATTGCTGAAATTTCCACCATTTCTATCAGTTGTTGAAAAAGGATGTACAATTTCGATGGAACTAAGAATGTCAGGATTATTTTTTCAAAACTAAAAGAATATTTATCAAATCCATCAATACTCATGGCACCAATTTCAAACAAACTAAAGCTTCTTTACACATCTTCCACAGAATACGCAATAGGAGAATTGTTATCATAACACAACGATCAAGGTCAAGAACATGCAATATACTATCTAAGTAGAACTCTCATTGATCATGAACTTAAATATTCTCAAGTTGAGAAAGTATGTTTAGCAATGGCATTCACATTCCACAAGCTATGTCATTACTTACTCAACCATACAACAAAGCTCATTGCAAAAGTAAACCCACTCAAGTATTTGTTATCTAGACTTATTCTGACAAGCAAAGTGTTAAATTGGGTTATTTTACTTAGTGAATTTGATATAGATTTCATCATTCAAAAAACCATAAAAGGATAAGTACTTGCATATATATTGGTTGTAGCACCTCTACCAAGAATGGAACCTCTTCACTTTAAATTTTTGCATGAATAGCTCTTATATATTGATACAATACCTTCTTGGACTCTATTTTTTGATGGATTTTTTAATGTCTATAACTCATAAGCTGGTATTCTACTTATCACACCAGATGTCAATATTATCAAAAAATATTTCCATTTGGCCTTCCCTTGCACAAACAATAATGTAAAGTATGAAGCACTCATAGATGGATTGAAAATGGTTATATCATGGAATATCAAGGAGTTAACAATATTTGGTGATTCACTTCTAATAATTGGTTATGAAAATATAATTCCTTATAAATTCATGGTGGATAGCCTTAAATGTTATTTTTTATTTAATCAATTATGAACAAGTGCCTCGTCTCCAAAATAAATCAACAGATGCAATGGTGACTATTGGATCTCTTCTTGAGTTCAATTCTCATCAAACATGTATTGAGTTTCTCATTGAACATCTTCTGGTTCTAGTCTATGATTTTCCTCGGTCAACCATGGTCTGTGAAATAGTTGGTCCTGACAATCCATAGTATCACGATATGTATACTTTCATCCATGATCACACTTATCCTGAAAACATGAACTCCCAAAATAAATGAGCCTTAGTGCAACGTGCTTCATGTTATACCGTACTTATAAACACCCTTTATCAAAGAGGTTAGGATGGGAATCTATTAATATGTCTCAAACAAGAATAATTACTCCAAACTCTAGAATAGGTGCATGCTAGTATTTGCGGTGCACATACAAATAATATGGTATTAGCAAAGAAAACCTTATGTGCAGGTTACTATTGGCCTACTATGGAATTTGATGCGTGTAATATTTTCAAGAAGTGTGTGGCATATCAAACACATGGGAACCTCATTCACGTACCCTCACAAACTCTACAACGAATCACTACATATTATCCTTTCTCCTAGTGGAGGCTCGACCTTATAGGAAAGATCAATCTCACCTCATACGATAGTCATAAATTCATTATCGTCGCCACGAAATATTTTACCAAATGAGTGGAGTAAATACCTCTCACATATGTCACTAGTACTAATATCTCCAAGTTCATAGTCAACCATGCCATTTTTCATTTTGGAATTCCTTCCTTCATTATTACTAATAACAATAAGTCATTAAAAATGAAACCATTAAAGCATTATCCAAACGCTTCCATGTCCACCTTTTTTGGTCCACACCTTATTATCCACAATGTAATGGCCAAGATGAAGTGTTCAATAAAACAGTGAAATCCATCATGGAAAAACATTTCAAAAAACATGGTCATAATTGACATACACAAATATATCCTTGCCTCTTGGCCTATTGCACATCCTTTTGTACTCCAATAGGATCCAATCTAATTTCAAGTGTCTACAAATCTGAAGTTCTATTACCTATAAAGGTCAAGCTCCCATCACTTTGTATATCCCTCCAACATATGATCAAAGAAGATGACTATCAACATGATCGTCTTGTTAAGCTTGATCTCATAGATGAAAAGTGGCTCAATGCTTTGGATTATTTAAAGTGTGTCAAAATTGACTTCATCACTGCTACAACAAGAATATCAAACAAAAAAAATTGAGATTCTTGACCTTGTGTTAAAAGAAAATAAAAATATATAACCAAATATCGAGACAAGAAAGGAAAAATTTAACCAAATTGGTTAGGCCCTTACCTTATCAATGCAAATTTTAGATCACGTGTGTACAATTTATCTACTTAGGACGACCAAGAGCTTAAATAACCCACAAACTTGGTTCATTTGAAACAATTCTATTTTTGATTCATATATACATACCTCTTGTGTTGGGGGCATTTGGCACATCCACTTATATAGTTCCTTTATCCTATCCATCTTACTGTATTATCCCAAACCGGTTGTTGTTGCTTGTTCTTTGTATGTAGGAAGTTTACCATATTTCATATTATCCATTTTCGCTCATATAACTCCCTTTATCTTCATAATATTTTATGTGCTTATGTATTCTTAGGTGGGTCCTAGATCACTAAACTAAATTGCACTGGCTATAATAGTTAAAAATCCAAAAAATATTAAAAAAACTCAAAACATTCAAATAATCAAAACTATAAAAAAGCATTCAAATAACCAAAAAATCCTGAACATTTACAAAAACAACAAAAATACAAAAAAATCAACATACTTAACAAAATCAAACTGTTAACTCCTATCCTAGTGATCATTCCAACGATCATACGACTATAAAAAATCATCTTACCCCTTGCACGTATCCTTGCTTAGACGAAAGTCAAATAAATCATATCCTTTGCATGTATCCTCGTTTGAGAAAATATCAGCTCTTATTCTCTCCCTTGCATGCATCCTTGCTTGGGGAAAATGACCCATCCAATCTCAAATCAATATTCAATGCGGATCCAACAAGAGTGTCACTTAACCCTACTCTTCAGACTAGTCCAATCTCACCCCTTGCATGTATCTTTTCTTAGGGGAAATCCAAATCAAATCAATCATCATTTTGGAACACATTAGGTTGATAGTTAATTTTCTCTATTTCATGTTGTTTTGCATTGTTATTGTTCTTAGTTAATTATTGACCAATTACAAGTACTTTGTTATCATATTAGTTCATTTATAGCCATGGTGCATACATTTAACGTGTGTATTGAATTTTTTTTACTTCCTATCTTTTTTTTTACATTTGACCAATTACAAGCATATTGTTATCATCTTTGTTCATTTATAGCCATGATGCATATATTTATTGTGTATATTGGGGTTGTTTTACTTTTTATCTTTTTTGGTGTGTGTGTGTGTGTGTGTGTGTGTGTGTGTGTGTGTGTGTGTGTTTCCACACATAATGAGTTACTCTTCATGGTTATTTAATAACCATGATGTAAACTATGTTGTGCAATAGAAAAATAGGTTGCTCTAAAGTACTATATCTAAATGGAAGCTCAAGCTACAAGAAAAATCACTCACACTATCATCAATGTCATATCTATCACATCATTTACCATAATAATGAAATCAACCAACTAAGCATCCATGAAACAATTTATAATGTGCAAATCAATAAAACAATCAACATCTATATACATCAATACAATCAAATATACGTGTACAATGTCTAAAGGAGTGTCATATACATGAATATACATCAAAGTGTCATAATCGACATCTATACAAAACAATATGCCTTCATCATGAGGAATATACAAAAACTATGTGTGTGTGCAACTATCATACAAAGAGTCATCCACAAATCTCTCCAACCTCTATACTATTTGGTCTATCATCTCACCTCAGTGTCAGAATTTGGACTGATCTAGCTTATCTAAATGTCCCATGTGATCTAGATAAGATTCCTAATCTCATCCCTGCCCTCTGATTGTATCCTAGAGCTCTCTAGATCTCTTGGACAACTACCTCATACAATCCTCTATAATATCCCACATCATGAGTCATTATCAGTAACTCTTATAAGACATCCCTCATCCCACTTTCCTCAACAACATGACAGGACACATCCCTCTCTAATTTCATCTGGTGTAGCTAAATTATCCTTTGCTGCAACTAGACCCTCATAGAGTCCAGTTGTGTTTGCATGGTCTGGACAACAAGGAGAGAGGCATCTCTCTATCACAATCCTCTATCTCTTTATGAACGGGTTGCATGTAACTCTACTACTGATGGACCTAGAGGCTATATTGGTAAAATTAGCCTCAATAAGGCAGTCTCTCCCTTATCTCCCTATCCATCATCTCCATCTCCATCCCCATCAACTCCTCCTCCTGGATTTCATACCCTTTATGGCGAGATTGGTACCTATGCACCCTGTACCTATAAACCTTGTCTCACAGGTGCATGGGAACCCTATATTTGTCCCTGCACCTATATATCCTATCTCTTTACTAGAACTTGTGCATCCTATCCATCAAATCTCCCTCCTTGTCCCTATCAGCCTCTCCCTCTCCTCCATGCCCACCTTTGTGTTATCCCCATTTTTTTTACTATCCTTGTTGCCATAAATATCTGAGGGATGGTCAAATGAACATGTACTTACCATACTGCATACCCAACTGATACACCAGGGTCCACGATGTCTGCTCATGCATCCCATACTTGTAATAACACTCCAAAACTAGCCCTGGCTATGCTCAACATGATGCATGGCCCAAAATCTATGGTATTTTGTGCTACACGCATGTACCATTGATCTCCCTCACAAATATCTTGTACGATTCTAAGCTACCAAATGACTCTATCAGGTGTATACCACTCAAATATATATGACTAACTACCAATGATGTAATGTGTTATCTCAACTTCCCCCAACTTTTCTACATCTTTTTCCCATCTCTATAATTTGTATGGCCTCCATATGATTGGTTGCAACTGCAGATCATCCATTGCTCATATGTAAAATGTTAAATATCCTTGGTGACCTCTCTGACCGCCACCTGCTATCTCCCATCTGAAAATTGGTAGATCCTTTGGCTATTTGTCTCTCAGTATCCCCATTAGCCAACCTACTGCTATGTGATCCTGTGCCCAAATCTATAATAATTTTATTGGGCCCAAAATCCTCTGACTCCTACACACCACCATATGCATGTCTCTATACATATGTGCTAGTATGCACAAACCCATGCAAACACTATCATTGAATCCATCAGCTCCACTACCATTTTAATCAATCAAAGATGAAAATGTCTCCCAGTCTTATTAGGCATCAAGTTAGTGCTAATAAGAGCCATTCATTAAATCAGAAATTGTGCTAACGCATCATCTTCCATGCACTTTGCAAGGTACACAATTTTACCCTCTCGATGAACCTACTCTACTCCAAACATGAGTTTTGTTTGTGTTCGGATCCATGTTGCACTCCTCTTCCACTGAATCAAATGACCTTGCATCGGCACCCTCAGTATGCGGTATAAATCCTCTAGTGTTATAGACATATCCCCTATAGGAAATTTGAATGTCTAGGACTCGTTGTGCCATCGCTCTACTAACGTAATAAAAAATCAGTGGTCAAATTTGATGTTTGTCATCCGTGTTATATATGAAAATATTGATGCTTCTAATATCACATAGTCCTCTCCGCTCTGACCTCGTCATCTGTCTCTCGAATGATCACAATCATGAACGTCTCTCTTTCACATTCAAGGAGTATAATATCTCATGCACATATTTCACTACTTCATTAGTCCATTACAAATAATTTTTCACTCTTGTATCATCTTCTACAACTAACCTATTTCACTAACTCACGCGAGCGCACATCATCTTACACTAGCACACATGTTTTAATGCTAGCACACTCAGTTTCATGCTAGTGTATTCAATGTCAAGTTAACACACTCAATGCTAGTGTTTTTCCTACCACGCTAGCGCATCCATTACTACAATAAAACATTTATTATTCTAGTGTGTGTATTTCTACGCAAACACACTTACACTCAATCTAGTGCAAGAAAGCCCACGTTGGCGCACTTTGCAGGTTACACTAGCACAGGTACTTCCTTGTGCTAGTGTTACTTTTACACTTTCATCTACCTCTAAAAAGTAATAAATGAACCCAATTAATTCATTTCTTTTGTACTTACTGGACCATCATCATCAGGGGCTCGCCCGAACTCTCAAACCTAGTCTACGCGATGAACATTTGTTAGATATTGTGTCATCTCTCTTGTAATCTCAAAGCTCAAAAATTTCTCAGGGGCACAAAAGGCTCTAATAGAAAGAATGACTAATAGGATTTCCTAAACCTACAACCCTTCTATTTAACCCCTTCTTCTACCCCTATTTACCCTTACCAAACCCTAATTTTGGCCTTGGTACCTTTGTTTCTCATCTTTTAGGCCTAATTTTCCCATCTTTCTCGTGGTAGTATCTTTTCCTTCCTATCAAGCGATTGTTCACTGCTTTGTCACGTAACCCATCCTCTTGAGGGGGAACTCCCTTGGCATAATCTAGACTTGTTGGGGCATTCAAATTATTCACTGTTTAAAATTAGGTAGTCCTTTACACTTCTCCATCATTCACTTACTAATCTACATGTGTCTACTATTTTTAAAATACTATTACTATGTAATAACACTTTAGAGAGGGGAAAATGTAGACACCTTAAAAATACACAGTACTCTTTTTGATTTAATAAAAATAAAATCATGTGTGTGGGTTACTTTGTTAAATTATTATATATGCTACAATAATTATATATGACAGTAAAGTACATAAATGACTCAAGAAAATAAGAAAAGGAATTAAAACCCTAAGTACAATAAGGAGGTGGAACACTTAGCTGATTTTGTAATATTCTTGGCCATGTATGAAGGTGGAATAATGACATAACAGGAATACAGGAGGTCATGATTGATCCCAAAAAAAATCAAAAGTGCAAGAAACACAGGGACCAGAACACTTGGGCGGGTACTGGGGCGTCTGGGCTCTATGATCCCTTCCTAGGTGCCAAGGTCTGCACAGGAGCTCTGGAGATGAATTTTGTAGGGTCGGTGGTTGATCCAAAACCCTCCCTAATTTTCACTAGGTTTCCGCAAAACTCCCACAAATGTCATTAATAAGCTGTAATAAAGAGATCACCTACAAAACCCTCAAAAGAACATCAAATCCTAAATAAAGATGTAAAATGAGGGGTCAGATTTTCCTCAGTTGTCAAACAAGTGATCTTATGAATGAGAATTGTACTACATCTCAAACCCAATGTAGTTCAATGTTTGTGTGTGCAGAATCGTGCCCTAGGTGGCTCTTATACGTGTCACACTTAATAGCGAGAAAATTAGGTAGATGTAAAAAGATGTAATAGATGTGTGCATGGAATAAAATGAACTTCCCTCCTATGTGTGTGATGAAAAAAACAAACCCTTGTCCCTTGTAATGGTGCTAGATGAATGCAAAGATGCCTTTGAAATTCTTGTGAGATGCAACCTTAGGTGATAGTATAGACTCTTAGAGCTTGGTCCTTTGATTTTTTAACTTAACTTTATATTTATATGCTTCTCTTGTTCACATTTCGTAATTTATCACTAAAAGGCCAACCCCTAAGAGATAAGGATTCCCAATGGCTAGAAAGGACCTAAAAAGGAGCGAGCTAAATACAAATAGGTCTAGGGCACCCCGAGGGTGATGGGTTTTACCCCATAATGCATGGAGGAGCCGAAGCTCAAAGTGTGCACATCACAATTCTTTGGTCAATAACAACAACATAACTATATTAATCGAGATATTATAATATATAATAAAATACCTTTAACAAAACTTATGATAATAGGTTGGTTCTTAACAACTAACAACCTTAAACCTAATTTAGGATAGGTTGTTCTAACAACCAATATCCTATATTATTTCATGTTACGTAATTTGCACAACCAAACCACTTATAATAATAAAACTAAATAATATAGCCATGTTAGGACTAAATCCTAACATTCCCCCCTTAGTTCTAACATGGGCCAACAAACTCTAATGTCGGTTTCAACCGATAATGCATTTGATTACAAACATGTGATTTTGTTTTACATTGAAAACATGTTTTATTAATAGTCGCCTTTCAAGGCTTATTTGATGACTTGCATTTTTTTTTAAAAGGACTTGTCTCACAAACGACTCTAGAATTAAATTAGAAAATTATATTTTATTAGACTCGGCACAAAATTCCAAGGATGACTAAATACTATAAATGACATAGACTATAAAGACAAAATACTCGTGACATAAAAATAACTTTAACAAGTACAACACAAAATTTATGACTTTCTATAAAAACTAATTACTATACACCACATATACTCAAAAATGAAATAAATATAATTAAAAATAATAAAATTATGGCATTCATACCATAAATTATAAAAACTAAAACTTTAAAACCAAACAATATATAAAAAATACACAAAAACCATAACTTAAATAAATAAAATACTAAAAATAACTATAACGTAAACTTAAAAAATAAATTTAAAACCTAAAGTGAAAAACATTAACATAAATCTAAACTCATTTATAAAATTCAAAACCACGATTCAAAACTTAATAGCACTAAAAAGAAAATACGAAGAAACTTTTTAAAAAAATATATAACACATGACTAAGAAACAAAATGAAACCTAAAAAAACTTATGGAACTCTATCATTATATTCCACCGTAGAGATTGGAGAAGTTGCAGCGATGGAGGATCAGGGTTTCCAAAGGGGATATGAACATCAAGTGAGAATACCAATCGACTTGTAGTGGATGTCGTGTAGATCAGAGGATGACAATTCACTTAGAGAGGGAGTAGAGAATGCAGACATCGTGTATCAAACCGTCGATTATAGGAGAAATCACTAAGCCTTTTCATATTTTTGTGTTGCAGAAGACCCTCGCAAGGTTGGAAGATATGCCAGTCCAAATCACTTTCAATTTAAGAGGGAATATCATCTCATAATACAAAGGATTTGTAGGTTCATCAGATGAAGATAGTAGGGACATCACACCCTACAAACAACACTTAAATTCCTATTTTCCACTACGAACAGCTCCTTTGATGCATAATTTCAACAAAAATATTATGGGTTTTCTTCCCCTTATATTTAAATTTCCAATACAATTTGAATCGCCCAATTTCCTTGTGAAACAAAAAAGATATGATTATTTTTGTGAGCTCTATTAAACTGCTTTTCTGATTTTTTATTTTTTTCCAAAATAAATTCTCCATATGCACGAATAATGGAGTTACACCCATTAGATGAATTTATGTCACTGGTGCTTCTCTTCTCCATAAAATTGCTTCAAAAAAATACACAGAGATAAAATAAAATCATAACTATTTTTTTATTTTTCTGATTTTCATATGCAAACAAGGAACAAAATGGAGTTTTTGAACTGTGAAAAGGGATGAACATAGTGGAAAGGAGAGAGGAAAAAATGCAAGTGAATGGTGGAGTTAGTAAATGTGCATGTGGTCTTCACTACAGTTTCTTGACAACATGCGAGCATGGGGTGAACAGTGAATAATGACATTTGCATAAGGTCCATTCTGTATAGTCGTTGTTTGAACCATTTCGATGCAAGACAAATGAATGGAGGGAAAAAGAGAGGTCCAAGGGAACTTGCTCTGATACCACTGATGGGTTTTACCCCATAATTCATGGAGGATCCGAAGCTCAAAGTGTCGCACACAACAAAATTCTTTGGTTAATCACAACAACATTACTATATTAATCGAGAGATTACAATATATAAGAAAATGTTTCTAACAACACTTCTGACAATAGGTTGGTTGTTAACTAACAAACTTAACGCTAATTTAGGATTGGTTGTTCTAACATCCAATATCCTATATTATTTCATGCTACGTGATTTGCACAACCAAATCACTTATAATAATAAAACTAAATAATATAGCCATGTTAGGACTAATTCCTAACAGAGAGGACGAGGGCACCTGGGCGCTGGTGTCCAGAGCCAGAAAAGGTGAAATGTGAAGGGTCGGACTAGGCAGTAAGTTTTGTAAGGCCAAGAGAGAGATTGGAAAGGAAACTAAGAGGCCATGTATAGCGATCAACTAGTACTTTCTCTCGTAAGAAGCATATCAATAGTAGTATGTGATTAGGACCTAGTAATGTACCCAACGTACGTGATTTTGTGTCTACACTTTGCACATTACTATATCCCGCTAGAATTAATTATATTCATACACATCCCACTAGAATTAATTAATTAATTTTGCAACCTGTAAAGCATGCATTATGCATTCCTTAGCTAATGTAATTAGTTATTTAAATAAAATAAAAACTAAATATCCACTCACCTTTCAATCATCTCTACTTCACTAGCTCACTCACTCAAGTTTTAAACCCCTACAAAAGAGGAAGTTAAATTGCACATGCACTTGAAGAATTCAAGAGCTAACTATTCAATTAAAAGTCTCGTTAATTATTATTCAAACAAGCCAACTGCATAGACCAAATCAACATGCTAAATCAGGAAAATGCATTCATTCATCTGCAACTCAGTCGGATCACCTTCCTCAATCCATGGCCTCTTTTCCAACTATAAATAAGAGGATCATCTCCTCACAAATCATATTTGGAAGCTTACGGCATTTTCAATCTTACTCTATCAATTTTCCACTTCAATTCATACGTCGTTAGGTTTCCCATTTGATCAAATATCTCATAATCAATCTCATCATTCATCCATTTGCTCGTGGCACAAGCATACTTCCATACAGAGTTATATTTAGAATATCCACATACAATTGTCAAAGAGATTCAACAAGCTTAGTACTTTACTCCACGATTCAGAAAATCATCTAAGGTTGTAAGGAAACATGAAGGAAGGATCTAGTTTTCATTTCATTGTTTGTTTTCTCCCCTTATTAAGTTTTTCCCATGTTTACACTAACCGTGTCATTACCACATAATGTGTGACAAGAAATAGGGATAAAACATTTTTCGATTTCCCATGTAGCCTTTGACTAGGATTTGGCGCATTTGGGATCATATCCCACATTTCGGGGAATGATTACAAGCATAGACTTATAAGCCTAACCTTATGTCAAGTATGTTGGTCAAAAGACTATCCAATAGCTTGTGACTAGGCCATGGTTCGTTATGTGGTGGTGCTTGGAGGTTGTTTGTTGACTTGCGTTTGCAATTGTTGGCACATTTACATTGAGTTGGAATATCATATGTGTTTGCAATACTTGGAAATTATAATGTGCTTGGATAAGTTGGCTTTGGAAAATATGTGGGCATTGGTAAATGCATGGTGAATGCATTGGTAAATGTGAGTTGGCTTGGAGTTGGTTGATGAGCTCGCCCATGCAACTCGTTCATGAGCTCGTCGAGTTGGCAATGTAGGATTTGGTCAATATGAGCTCATCCATGTGACAATGATGACAAGGTGGTCGGGTCCCCCTTATGATAAAAAGTGAACCCCACCGATTGATGGGGCCCTAGTTGATAAACAATGTAGGCTCCACATTTGACCATTAAAGACTGGAGGTGACAAACCAAACCCATTTTTTTTCCAAAATTCTCTTTGCCATGTGTCAATACCCCATTGGTCCACATGGAAATCCTAGGCAGAATTGTGCAACCTCCTCCATTTTTTCATATAGGCCATAAATTTTGCATACAAAGTCCATTTGACTTGTTCAAAGTGCGTTGGAAAGCTCTCGACGAGTTTTTTCATATGCAAGTAGTTTCAGATAGTGTGCAAACCATCTGCTTATAGTTATCCTCTGGCTCAGAAGATGTAATAGAATTACTGAGCAAGTATTCCATGGTGAAGTAAAAATTATCATAAGAGACTTACTAGAGATAAGTTTCGGATAGGATCAATCATGCAGTAAACTTGTGTAGGGGTCAATGGCACCTAGAAAGGAAGATGCAAAAAAAATGGAAATTTCTAAATAGGATTAGTCTTGTAGGAAATATGCACATGGGTCAATGGCGCTTAGAAGGGGGGATTTATGTTCAAACTATATTGGCCATGCAGTAGGGTTCTATATAGGGGCCGAAGGCATTTAGAAAAATAAGAAAAATAAAAAGGAGTGAATCTGGCCTAATTGGAAGCATAGTAAGATTCACGATATAGGGATCCAATCTAAGACCAGCCACACTGTATAGATACAAATGTGCTTAGAGAGTGCTAATGTCATAAATTTAAAGGATAGGAGCCCTAGCTCTAGTATAAGTATAAATTTCCAAGGCCTACAATTAAGATAAATATAGGCATCCTATGAGGATTCTGAAATAGAGATGGAAGTAACCAAGGGGTGGATAAAATGAAGGGGCATAATAATAATAAGACAATGCATTAGGCCAAATCAAATATACATGTACTCTATTTCATAGCAATAAATGACCAAAAAAATGCAACATATACATACAAAATAAGAGACTAAAGAGAGTTAGAAATACTTAAATATAGTGTGTGTGTGTCTGTGTGTGTGTGTGTTCGTTGATGCATAATCCTCCCTATAGACAACAACACAGAGAGAATCACTTTGGGTGGAGAATGAGAAAACTCAATAAGAAGAGCTTCAGTCTTAATTCACTATGGTGACCCAAATGCAAAAGAGGCAACCTCGAAGACTCCAATGTCACCTAATAAGTGCGTAGTAGTGTGAGAAAGAGTAATTATGTGCAAATTATATGTAAGTAGTTGTGAGAGTGGTGGTGTAATTAAAGAAAGGTCAAACATGTATACCCAATGGGAAATGGCGTTAGTTATGAAAATTCAAAACAGACGCCATCACCCATGGAGGATGGCGTCAACCTCGGGAGAGAGCCTAAGGTTGAAGGCTTAAAAATATGGGGAACAAAAGCCAAGAGATGAGTGATGGTAAATGATGAAGGTTCAAAATGACCAAAATCATGGGTAATAGTGTGTAATAAGAATTAGGTAGACATGGTGAGACAACTAGACATAATATGTGCAATGTGTGAACAAAGGAGAGAAATGAGGCATGTATAAGGCGACTAAGGCTAATAACAACACCTCTTGAATGTTTAATTCTAGCCCACATGACCAATTCTAATCATATCCCCATCCAGACAGGCCCCTTTGATTAAACTAAAATGTGATATCCTAGCCTAATCTAATGAAAGTTTGCAGTAAACACATAAGCAATGAAATAAGTGAAATACATCCAATCAAACTAAGAAATACAAATATAAAACCCTAATATGTAAAGAGGGTTGGAAGAGACGTAGCTAATTCAAAGATGCCATAGGATTGTATCGTAGTGGAGACCGGATGAACAAGAATGGGAGACCAATACTCTTCTTGCTTAGGTTAATCAATATTATTCTTGCTTAGGAATCATGTAAATAGTAGTTTGTGATCGAGAATAAATAATGACTCAAAGTGCGTGATTTTGTGTCTACATTTGCCCCCACTTTATGTAGGTGAGAAAAATGTTTGGTAACATAAAGTAGATAGAGATGCATACCTGATATCCATGTAGATTGATGTAGAAAGCATGTTGAGGCATTAGACAAAGCGTAAAGTGATAAAAAGATGGAGCATGGAGACTAAAGATGTAAAAAGTGTAAAAAGGTGATGAGAGTGAACCTAGGGTAGAAGCACGTGTGTAAATGCTAATGTGTGTGATGTAGCTACATGTTAGTATCGATGTTTGTGATTTACCCACCGTGTGTGATGTTGATTGTTTTCTTCCCATACAGATCATGGACCTGCAAAAGAGAATACAATTAAGTAGTCAAAAATGCATGTATATATGTAAAAATTTGTGTAAAGACACATGTATGTATGTAAAAGGCATGTAATGAAAGTACAAAAAATGAAAAAGGAACATGTGCATATGATATGTGATGATAAAAAGGGTGTAGAAAGGATCCTGTAAATGTCGATAAAGTGCAAGTTTTTTGGGAAATATCATGCCACTATCCAAAGAAGTGTAGGGAGGAAAATTCTGAAGTATCCTCCAACCTGTAATTACTTCTCGAAACTGATAGAGATCTCTATAATTCCTAGTTTTTTGGGCGATCTGACACCAATGTAATGAGAAGAAGTGTAGGGAGAAAATTCCCATTGGTGTTGTCCTCTAACCTTTAATTACTTTCTTGTTGTATAAAACACCACTTCAGTTGGTGTGTACCCAAGCATGTGCTAAGGAAAATATTCCCTGTAAAAACCCATAATGTTTATGGAGTTTTGTAGAGTATGTATGCTAAACTAACTCATTTTGTAACCCATTGTGTCATGGATGAAAACTAAAAAATGAATTGTACCAGATACTGTGTGTAAACCCAAATTATGCCCCCCTCTTTAGGGGTGCATGTGATGTCGTTGTAGGAGGATGTGACCCCAAAAGAGGACCAACCGTTGTGACTGAAACTGTGCCCTACAAGGTGAGGAGGGGATGTGCTTTGTAGAAACCAAGGCACATACAAACAAAGTGGCTAGAAACAAGTGTTAGTCAAGAACAACCATGTATGTAGAAGACAAGTGTAAACTATGTAGACAATGTGTAAGTAGATAATGTAAATACCCAAGAAGACAATAGAGACTGTGAAGAGTACATTGAAAACATGGGACATCACTCACGATGTCTCAAGACAATCAAGGCTGATGAATCCAAAATCATACAAGTGTGCACACAAGATAAAGGGCATAGCCTGAAAATAAGAACAAGCAATAAGAGACACTATAACAAATAATTATGGAAGTAAATATCCCTACATACAAAATGTTCCACATGAAACACCTCGTTATCATGTTAGAAATATAAAACATATGTCAAATTCATGTTTAAACTAATAAATTAGTTGTTCAAATGAACAAAAAGGAAACAATATCACATGTAGTGTACGAATGTGGATGCCCCTAGGAGCCACTGTTTTGGGACTGGTATTAGGTACAAGCATCTATGTTACATGTAATGGGATCTGTAGAGTCTATGATCACAACTAGAAATCAGGTGAATGTGCATATGTGCATGATAATGATAATGACAATGACATACAAGATATATATCTGGCATGTGTAATACAAGGATGAACATATAAAATTATGAATGCGAACAAGAGTGAGTGCAATCGTAGATATGTAGTATTTTGTGGATGGATGGAATGGAATGCAAAGTGTGAATGATATGGAGCCACATGTACCCCCTAAGTGAATGGAATTATATGTAATGAGTTTCATTTGTTCATGCCCCCTCAACAGTCAGGAATGAACTATAAATAAGAGTGCACGCACCATCGGGAAATGGTCGAACTATGTGATGTGTGTAGTGCACTATGGTGAATGTGTAGTGATGACAGTGTGACATAGAGATGAAGTGTTTGCATGACAATGTAGCTTAAGCTTATATCATGACAAGATGATCGAAGGATTGATGATTTAGAATAAAACGTATATCACTCACAATGATGAGTCAAAACAAGTGATGTTGATGCATGCTATGAGTAATTTATGATTTATCCTATGACATGTCGTATCACTACAGGATTGAATGGTTGAGTATGGGAAAGAAATGTGGTGATGTAGCCTAAAGCATATACCACTAAATTTCAGTCTAGTATGGAAGTGATGATGTATCCTACGACATATATCATCTAACCTAGTGAATTTTGCATGTAGAAGTAGATGGGTTAGATGGTATGATATGTGTGATAGATGTGGTGATGATAAATCACCTTTTTATTTGTATACCCTCAACATGTCTAGTATAGACAATGTGACTAGAGTGCGTCATTAGATGATAGTGTCGATGCTATTTTTCACACCCCAAAAATGTATTTGTGTTTATAAAATGATAAGTCGTCAACTGTATGATTTAATGTATGTATGATGTATCTACGAGTAACTACTGTACCTGATTATGGCTACTTAGATTTCCTCACTCGCTATGAGGTTAATGGTTGTAAGATAGGATGCACATCAAGAAGGTATGTATTACCTGAAGTTTTTATTATTTCATTAATTAATGATAAATTATTGATGACTAACGTATGTGTAGTATGCTAGACTGTGTGTCGATCCATGGGGGGTAATATGGCACAATGCAAGTCCCCCCCAAATGACACGAATATTGAGAAAATTGTCTAAGATCTTGGCTAAAGGCATGAATGATGTCCAAAAATTGTATGGATATGTCCTTTATTATTGACCCTGTGTTGATACTCTAGGGAGTTGACATGGTATCTGAGAGAGACTATTGCGCAATTGACATATAGTCGGTATGCATCTAAGGAATGAGCATATGATGAGCATTGTGGTGTAACAAAATAATGTCCATATTATGGTCTTTAACCATACTTTATAATCATTTTTTATAGCATCCAACATTGATGGACACCTATGTGGAATAAAACAAGGTGGAGATCTACGTCAAGATGTTGTAACTGTATTAGGAATGGACATTATACTCCTTGTGTTTCACATTATTATTATGAGTGATGAGGCAAGGGTAGGAGGACCATATGGATTCTCAGGTAATAATTTCCTTTAGTCTTGATTATATTATTAAAGTACAAAAAATTTAAGTATATGAGTCATTGGTAATATGTACATGTTTATTAAAAAAAGGGAAGATGTCATAAGCCGTATGCGATTAAGTTAGGGTGGTAAGCTATGGAGCAGAAGAAGGTCTACACCGTTGATACACCCTTGAATCTAGATTTATAAAGATTGGGCATAATTATTGAAAGGCCTAAGTTGAAGTTGATAGTTATTCATAGATTTTTTTATGACCTACGAATCCTATTTTAAAGGGCATAATGGTAATCCACCCCTTTTTTATCGTCTATACAAATTACAAATAATAAAGGGCCATTAATGACCCACCGCACAAAAATAGTAAAAACGAAACAACTAAGTATACGTGGAGTTTGGCTAACGCCACAGGTTAAATGTTCATCGGATATGTAATTGTGTTGTCAAGTTTAGTGGCACTAGCTAAATTTGAAATGAGAAGTGGGATAAGGAAGATCCATTTTGGATGGGAACTATAGACATTTTCAACTCTCTAGAATTAATTGATCGGGACTAAATACTCACCCACATATCTTAGGGCATGCAATATGGTAAGAGTTTTGAAGTAAAAGACACATGAGTTGTCATGGGCATGCAGAGCATAGAAATGATCATTTTGATGAAGTGCTTTCAATTTTGAGCTCTCTAAGAATTTGCATGAGACTTAGCAGTGATGCTAATGTTAGAATGCAGATTTGTGCATATGCATGATTCTCTGTGAGATTTTGTGGAACTATTCTTGTCATGTTGGGGAAGTAGGTTATTAAATACCTATGAGCTTTCTGTGTTTTTACTTTTGTAAATTTAGTGACAAAGTGTGTTGGCTGTTGAGGGGAAACTCAAGCTTATTGTTATCGATAAGGCTCCTGGACTCATGGCTATGGAAGTTGTTGACAGCTGATTGGAAAAAGTGTCCCACACATAAAGAAAAAGTCGCATCAAAGATTGAGGGTCTTTATTCTAGAAATGAATCACCCTCTCTCCCTCCTAATAACTTGGTCATGATGTTTTTTATTCGAGCGATAAAGGAAATACATGAAATAATTATTTATTTAAATGGGAGCTTTTTTAATTTTTGTAAAGAAATATGGTGCCATAGAAAATTTCTTTGTGAAAGCGTGTTTTCTTAGGTGACTCTGACTGAAGTTATGATAACCCTTCTCCTAGGTTTGTCAGATGCCCGCTAAAACAACCCACTTGAGACCCAGTGAAAAACCTAGGTTTCGTTACAAGTGAATGTATGATGATGCGTGTTCCTTATATTTAAGTGTTAACTATGGACCAGAAGTCTTAAGGTTTTATTAAAATTCAGAGTGTGATAGACTTTTCCCATTGAATGAAGGAGATTGTCTCAGATTTCACATTATCCTGCAACAAGTGTAATAATGTCCACACTCTAGACTCAACATGTCCTTAGGGATTAAATTAATCACTGATTACATTTGACATTTTAGCTAAGTTGTTTTTGTATCGCAAAACATAATTTGTGAGGTGTTCATTAGATCCTTGTTTCAGTTGTGTGAGATAGGCATAGGAGATCTCGGAGCCGATGTTGATAGAAAAGTGAGTAAGAAAAACATCGGCCAAATGCATGAATGATGTTACCCAATGGACATGTAGGTCATAAAACCAAAGCATTGCATAATCATGAAGACTATGGGGGAAAATTTTGGCCAAGAGGAGATGATCATCCATAAAATTTAGACAAGTCATGTGGAATGCTCGCAGATGCTCTTGTGGGTCACCATGGCCTTTGAAAACAGGGAGTTTAGGAGTGAAATTTTTTGGTGGAAGTGAATAGGTGGATATAGCAGGCACGAATGCAGTATGTAGTAGTATGGTGAAATCCAAAGATGGAGATGCATGGGAAGTAGCCTGTTGTAATTGATGAATTTGTGCTTGGAGGTCTTGATAAAGGGAGGCTAGATCTGGAGTGCCAACGGAAGGAGGCTATCATGTATGAGAAACAAAAGGTGGGGTACAATGATTAGTAGGAGTAGGGACATAAACGGGAATGGTGGAGATGGGTGGAAGAGTAGAAGAAAGTGGTTGGATAGCAATGGTGGTGGGAATAGCGGTAGAAGTATTAAGCTCCGCAAGATTTATAGTTTCCTCACGAGCAACATATAAAAGCAAGAGTAGATCTTGGGGATGCTCAACGATATGATCATTGAGGGCTTTAAGATGGGATTCAGTAAACTCTTCAGAAGATTGAGACATAATAAGAGAATAAGAGACCTAAGTAGGAGGTGATGTCGAGTGTGGGGTTTACCTAAATGATTAAACTAAAATGTGATATCCTAGCCTAAGCTAATGCAAGTTTGCAGTAAGCACATAAGCAATGAAATAATTGAAATACCCTAATTCAAAGATGACACAATAAAAATATAAAACCCTAATGTGCAAAGAGGGTTGGAAGAGCCTTAGTTGATTCAAATATGTCGCGAGACTGTGTCGTAGTGGAGACCAGCTAAACATGAATGGGCGATCGTCGTATAGGAGCTTGAGAAAATGCAGATCTAAATGATTCGGCTAGACTAGGGCATCTGGAAAAGGAATTGGGGTGCCTTGGTCTACAATCTAGGCACCTTCATCTACGAAACAACTATGTAAACCCCCTCTGAGGTGTTGTTAGATTTTCATCTTTGTTCGCTTCCTGTCGCATAAATGTCAATGTATGATAGCTAATGTCATTGTAGACCTGCAATAAAGAAATCACCTGCAAACAAAGCATCAAAACCTTAAAAAAGAAAGATGCATATGAAAGGTTCAGACTTTCCTAAGCTGCCAAATTAATGGACTTATCACTGAGCATTACACTACATCTCAGACCTAATATAGTTCTAGGTGTGTGTGGAATTGTGCCCTAGGTTGCTCTTGTGCCAGTCACACTTTATGAGTTGTTATCACCAAATAACAATACCCTCCGATTTTCACAAGTGTGTGTGCTTGAGCTCACGGTGTGACTAGGTAACATGGGTACTATCTCCAAGTGTGGGGACTTACTGCTTGAAATATACCTCCAAAGAAGGTTGGTTCCTCTTCCTAATCTAGTGCAAAATAACTCTAATGAAAGTAAAACTACTGGACTATATCTATCCTACATAATTTCCAAGGGACTAGGGAGAGAGACATAGAGCATGAAAGTAAATGAAAACTACACTACAAAAGTGATGCACCAAAAAGAAGGGTGTGAGAACAATTCTCTAACGAGTGAAAAATGAGAGCAAAATGCAGATTAGAGAGGGTGATAACAGTACTCCACAGTCTAACAACTAACATTCACAACTTCATTTTCATAGGAGCATAACTATAGTGAACTCTACACAATGAGTGAAGAGACACAATACACCTACAACAAGAACAAAGAGGCAAGAAGAATGCAAATAAAAACAAGGGAAGATACATCCACAACTTGCATTTATTGCTTCATTGATATGCACATATCATTATATTACAAGATAAAGGCCAGGATAATCATGCAATAAGTCCTCTACAAATTCTTGCAACACATTGGTTTCATAAAACAAAAATGGCAGAGATTTGCTACCGGAATTATCCCCCCTCCAAATGAGAAGAACTTCCTCTATTTATAGAAAAATGGGAGAGACAGAGAGAGAGAAATAAGACAAACTCTAGATTTTCCCTTTACACCAATTACAAAGGTACCCAAAGTGGGTGTGAAATCATGATATAAAAATCTTTCAAAAGTCATCCTTTATTGATATGCAAACTTGTAGCGAGAGAAAATTGTTGCCTGTGCTCATTTAATTGCACTTCCCCAAACACTTTGAAAGGTTCTTGTTTGGATCTAGGTTTGTTTTCTATAAAATTCACCCCCAAAACTTCATAAATGCTATGGATTTCTTGATTTTTGTACATAAATATCGGAAATCACGATTCCAACAAGACCAATTTTATGCAAATACACTGGGAATCGCTCAAGTTATGAGCTTTTGAGCAGATTACAACTATTTTGTGTTTTGTCAGGCTTAACTTTCATTCCACAGGACTAAGCAATTAATCCTTAGTTATAAATCATCATTTAAATATTTATTTAATTCTTTTCTAATGTCCTTTCATATCATTTAATATGACTGATATTGGAAATTTAAATTGTGGGGCTACCTCCTATATTTTCTATTGGTCTCATTTGGTGGGGGGGGCTGATTTTTAAAAATGTGTTATATTAGCCATCTCGGCCAGCTCGATCGAGATGGCTCTCTTCATTTACCTCACCAAGCTCTCCTTTCCATGTGCCACATGTTGGGATCCCATTATTATACGCCTATACCTCCCATCCATTAGTTCACCATTGACTTCCTTGACGTACATTGGCAGGCGCTTTGAATCATGCCTAGCAGTGTGGTCCCCTTTGATTTCCATGTCACTGAGTTCATACCTCGAGCTCTGCATTGCCTCACCCTATCTCTGAGCTTTACTCCACTGACTAATCGGTAACCACGTGCCAGATTTTTTCACCCAGTGTGCAGTGGATTACCAACTTGAATTTTACAACTAGGTTTTACATGGAGACCTCGTCTTGCCAACATCCCACCGAGCTGTCCACCCTACTTGACCATGCCGACTTGGTTCCACCCTCGAACTTATCTTATTGGCTCGCCTATTTGCATTGTAGGGATTTGGCTTACTCAACGGGAACACATTGTTTCACTATGGCCCCATGCCACTCGTTCCTAAAAAACTTTGACTCACCAAAACTTGGGATTCAAACATCTCCATGTGCACCCACTTTGGTTTATCCAGGGCCCTTGTTGACGTTGACCTCAGGTCATTGACTCGTTTGCAGGCCCACTTCCTATTGTTTTCGGCGACTTTAGGCATTTCAGTGTCCCAAGCTCGCTAAACCTGTACATTCGGGCCATCTGGGCCGCTCAAACCTGACATTTCCGCAATGCTCTGCTTCCATGCTCCTTTTGTGCAAAAAAATTCAGGTCTTCATGGCCGCACTGTAGCGTCCCATGGGTCATTTGGGCCTTCTTAGGCTCTGAAATACGGTATTCCCACACAACTCTTTGCGGCCATTTCGGCCCTTGCACAAACAACGCCGAGTGCAACTTGGGCCTTGCCAATTTTCCACCATGCTCTGAAACATTGACGTCACCCATTGACGAGCTTTAGGCTCATTTTTGCCCCTATGGTTTGGATGCTCAAGAGCTTGGGCTGTGCAGACCTGTGATTTCCCACTTATTGTTTTCGTAACTCATCCTGGCTCATTGAAGCATACAACTCGTCGTGCCTTGTTTACATCATACTCGAGTTGGCTCGATATCTCACATGTAGAGTCACTTTGGTCTGGGTTGGGCTTTGCTCCTTTTGCCATTCATGCCTCGAACAAGTGAACTCCACATTCTATTCACCATAGGTGAGCTTGTAAATATCTGATACACACCTAGCTAGCTCACCCATTGCATTTCCCAACGTTGAACTATAGCTCCCTTTGATCCTAAAACTTGGCTCATTCATGATTATTGAAAACATAACTAGCTCAACGATTATACTATCATGGACTGCACTCAGCTATGTCATATTTCTTTGATGACTCTTGCACAGGTCAAGTCAAGCCTAGCTTAGTCAAATCATCCCCTCTAAGTGAATCTTGACATTAACCTGGTCTGAGCTGTGTGATGGTTTGCAACTTGCTAGTTTGACATGAGTGACACGATGGTTTTGAAGAGCATCATCGCCCACGTTACTTGAAGCTGGCTTGAATGCACGAAAGGGCTCGGTTCTCCTTGACATTTACGTCAGCTCAACTCGGTCCAACAAGGAAATAGCTCGCCTGGTCTTTACCAGCATCTGATCTTTATGCTTGGATGGCTCGATGGATCGTCCTGGGTACTAAAAATTGATTACCATTCTGCTAAGTAGCTCGACCATCCGGCAAACCTCCTTGCTCGATTGATGCCATGAAAACAACTCGGTCATGCCGATGTATGCATAGCTCAGTACCCCTCTCATCATCAATGTATCGATGATAGCTCGCTTGGGGCCTGCTAGACCATTTGAGCTTGGCTCATAACTCAAAAAAACTCGGTCATGACCTTGGGGAGCTCGATCTTCCCTACCTCGGTGCAGCTTGACCAATCATAGGGAACCCAATTCAGTGAGCCCCTTGTTCCTAGAGCTAAAGGCTCTGCTATTCAACATCTATATCTTCTTTAGACACTTTATGGATATTTTTTTTGGATTCTCCAGATGCACTAGAATTGTGTGGAGATGTTGTGGAAATGCATAGACAAATCATCAGATTTTGTCATTTTTCTTGCAAGTGGGTCCCCATCCTTTGTTACAATGCAAGCTTTGCCAGTTGTCCAATTTCACCAGGAGTGAAATTGGATAACATGCGTAGAGAGCAAGTAACTAGATGTAGAATATAAATAATGTGTGCATGGAAACAATAGACTCCCCTCCTATGGAGTGTGATGCAGATGAACCAACCTTGTGTGCCTTGTGATGGAGCTAGATGGATGCAACCTTAGGTGGAGATAGTAGATGCTTAGTGTTTGGTCATTTATTATGATCACACACACACACATATATATATATATGATTCATTCGCTTGAATTTCATAATTAACCCCGAAAAGGCCAACTACCAAAAAGATAAAATGCTCAAACGGCTAGAAAGGACCTAAAAAGTGAGAGTAAAGTGTAAAGAGGACAAGGGCGCCTGACACTGAAGTCTTAGCTGAGCGTTCTAGTACAGAAAAGATGAAATTGAAGTATGAAAAGATAGACTAGGTCAATAAAGGTGCACGACCGAAAGTAACAATAGAAAGCAACGAAAGGTGGTCAAAAATATGGGTTAATCAGTACTCTTCTTGCTTATGAATCGTTCAAATAATAGTATGTGATTGAGACTAAATAATGACTCAAAGTGCGTGATTTTGTGTCTACACCCTTGAGGCACCTGCTCAAAAGGAGAATGCATCAACATCCCCTATACAAAAGAAATGGTTAACAAGAGTAAAAAATATGGTGTATACATTATCTCCCACATGTTTATATTATTCTCATTTTCCAACTATAATCATTCCGTGAAAAGTGATCCAAGACCTAAGGTAGAAGAGTTCCAATGCATATATGAAAACTATTTCTTTTTCTGACACCCTTAAAAATAAAAATATAAATCGTTAGATCGTGAGAGTTGAACCAATTCCAACCAAAATAAATGGTGAACCCTTACAATACACACATTCTTATAACTTCACATCAAGAAATAACTGTAACAGTTCAAGTATTGTGGAAGCTGCCATAAACGGCCAAAGACCATGGTTGCAGACTGACAGTCCCCTAAAACTAAATTTCAAACCAATTTTCTTCTATATTGGGCAATTACTATTCTGGATTTTCCACCTGAGATCAAAACTCACTTTCTCCACCTAAATCTGGGTAGAAGTCGGTTTAAAGAAAGCTAGGCCCTATACCAGTGTCAATGGCAAGCCCTAAACCCAGTCCAGGCTGGAAATGGCAGACCTGTAAACCAAGCAAGCTAGCAGCAATCAGCGAAAAAAGAGGCATAACTCCACGTATCTTTATGATACAAATAAGAGCATAACTGTGAACTCAAAATGCGTAATTTAAGAAATGCTTGTTGATCTCTGAGAATTGGACATCAATGTTTTTTAGGAGGTTTATTGTTCAATGTTCAGCAGTAAAACCAGGTGTTAGTGGACATATTGAATCGTCTTCCTCCAAAATTGAATACAAGCAACAGATGGAAACCTATAAATGCCATCTAAAGCTCAGAAACAATTCTGAGCATAATGACATCGCACAATGAAAACACTCTTGTCATTGAAAAATTAAAAAATAAAATATAACAAAAAATCGTTGGACAGAAGGGGGCAGAGTCTGGTGGAGAATTATGGCTCACAAAACGCCAGCCATGATTTGATATGCCATAGGTACCAGATAATAAGGAATGAGACCGGAAGGAATTCTCAGGTGAATTTAGTGTTTTATATATATAATCTCCTCTCTGTTGGTCTGGAACTTCTTGAAACCCACAATTCAATTAGTTTGATAGTCATGTGCCTCCTCGGTGGCCCGCTGTCCCCATGTTCTTCCATTGCTCTCTGCTTGAGCTATTTGTCTCCGCTCAAAATACCATTCATCCTCAAATTCCATTCCCCATAGTTAATTTATTATTTCTGCACCCACAACATTTACGTCACGAAACTAAAACAGCCATTTCATTACACAAGAAATAAAACAATAAGTAGTTCATACCTGTGCATAACCAGTACAAAGCAGCCATAGAACAAGAGTAAGCATCAAGACTATAACCACAGCCTTTGCCACTACTGTGTCTTCTTTTATCGCTCTGTTCTCGGAGAATGGAAGGGATTGAAAGGCCTATATGAAATCAGCAAGATGATTGAGTACCGGTAGGGAAATCATTTTTAAGAACATGCACTAAAAAATTTAAAGTGTGTTCAAAGTATATGCTAGATGTATTGGGAAAAAATATCCAACGTTTCATGATACACACACACACCACAGTTACAAAACTCAATGCACAAGGGATATACTAAATCTATTTCTTTCCATATAAAATCTGCAGTTGTGAATGACTAAAAAGTCTTTCCCCATCACTATAAACACATGACTAAAATTGGTTTTCCCGATCACTATAAACTCATGAAACGGAACTCTTAACTTCAGAAAACTGTCAGGTGAATTTTGTTGCCTGATGTGGCTCCAAGCAAGCATGGAAAACTCATTAACACAGGGCTTTTAACTATGTTAATGAGTTTTCCATCCCACTATCCCACTATTCCTCCATTTGGCTTTTTAACTTCAGTGTTTCATAGGTATGTGCATTCTCTAAAATCCAATAGGAAGTAGGGACAAATTGGTACTGGCTTTATTTATGATGTCCACCACATGGAAGTTACTCATTTATTACATCTCCTTATAATTCATATCAATAGGTGCTGCTTGTTGACCAGTTCCATTGCATTTAGTTTATAGTTTTCATATTTTTTGGTACATGACTATTTTTGTACAGTTTCTTCAGACTGTTGTTTTTTCATCCATCAGATTAGCTGGTTTTTTTGTTATCTTAGATTTATCTACAAGTTTTTAGTCATTATTTAATATTTATAGATAACTAAATTAACTCCACACTAGTAAATGTAGAAAGGAGCACCTTACAATTTTAATGGATTCATACGATACTCTTTTTATAATCAAGTGTAGAAGTCGCTTCATGTCTCCCTTACCATTGCAAGCAAGATTGGTACCCTGCACTGTGTAATTGAATACTTTCATTACATACTTTACAAAATTGCTACATGCCATTGGAAATGTGCCTCAATGTACAATCCTTTCTAGAAGGCTCTCTTGATATACATGCCCAAAAAGAGAGATTGATTTCTTGACAGGGATTTGCCCAACTAGTCAAAGCATTCAAGTATGGTGTGTTATATATATCACACATTTTGAATTTTTATCAAGGACAGTAGGAAATTGTTAAGAGCCTTCCGATTTCATGACATTGCAATGTTTTTCATCACCTTGGGTTGATTTGGGCAAGCACCTGGCTCCCTCACTATATATATCTGATCCCCCTTACTGTTATAAGCATCTTGATTTCGATGCCAAGTCCACAGTGCATAAGTTTCATTTTTCACCTGTATATTGCAAACAATATAAAATATTTCACTATAAATTTATCAAGACAAATGCATTGAATCTCTATAAAACATACCAAAATATGCCACCAAAGCCTGATTCAGTTACCAAAATTTTCGTAATCAACTGCAAATCCATTAAATTAAAGGAGATTACCTCAAGAATTCCATGCCCAAAACTGCTCTCTCTGTATGCACTAAAGTCAGGCTGCTTATCCCAACAAAACTTTCCAGCTGCTGGACCAGATGTAAAATTATAGGCACATAAACCACCCATAAAGCTGTCTGGTGTGGAAGAAGGTTCAGGGCAGTTTCCCGGATCATCAGCATGAGGTATGGCAATCTTTTCTCTATTACCACCATCTCCAACAGTTATATAAACAGGAGCACATGGGTCCAATGTGTAGTTGAAAACTCGGTTTGATCTCTCATAAGCATGAACCTGCAAGGCAAAATATGTCAATTCATAATCAGCCAAAGTTGCAATTTGAATTATATACTTACACTGCAAAGACGAGGGGGAAAAAGGTATTGACAAAACATCACTGCCTTGCAGCTAACAGACCACAATGTGAAATGGGGAACCTAGAAAGCAAGTAGCTCAGTGTTAGAGGTTATTCTTGATTTGATTCCCAAACTGTCATTTTTTTTCTTACAGTGCATCAAAGCCAGTGTTGGCTGGGAGACGACTAAGGAAGTGTGGCCCAAGGGGGAGTGTTATCACTTATCGGTATCAATCCACACTTATACAAAATGAACCTAAAGGGAAAGTAGCTCAGTGGTAGAAAATCCCCCTCCCAAGAGGGTGGTTCATCTTTGGTTTGAAGCTTAACTTTATTGGTTTTTCCAACATCATATCATAGCCATTATTAAAGGTACATGATCTTGAGCAGAGATTGCCTTGAGAAGGGGAGTATTAGAAGTGATAATCCACGTTCAGAAACTAGAATCACAGAAGACAAGTAGCTCAGCGGTCTTTAGTTTGAATATCAACACATTTTGGCCTTTCTAACACATTCTATCAAAGCTAGTGTTAGTTAGTGAACAACTAGACGATCTCTACCAGAGCCTAGCATCATATGGAATGTTGAGATGTAAAAATTTATACTTTAAAAATGATGAGTCCCAAGAGAGCAAGTAGTCCAGTGGCAGAGCAGCCCACTAGCTCAAATTTGGTACTGGATTTGTATAATTAAGCTGATAGATCACATTTTACATTGAAAACAACATTAAGCAAATGAATCCCTTACATGGCCATTGAATACAACATCAACACCATGTTTGTAAAGCAGCTCTTCCATTTCTTGTCTCATGCAATCAGCTTCGCGATAGTGGGCTCTATAACTACTGTACCAAGGTGGGTGCCAAGCAGCAACAAGCCATGGAGTTACACTCCTATCAACGTTCGCCAAATCGTGCTCCAGCCATCTGTATTGTTCCCCTGTAAACAAAAACAAATCACTAAAATTAATAAGAAGACACAGGATTACCCTGGATTTTAAGTATCATATGTTTTTCTACAATTGCAGCTGACCTAGTGTGTTCAACTCTTTAAAAAGGCAACATCATCCTCTTGTATGATGTAGTAACTAAACAAAGGTTTCTGAAAAATGCCCTGCCTGTTTTATTGTAATCTATGTATCCACCCAGCATGACAAAATGGATGCCTCCAGCATCAAATGAGTAGTAAAATGGGCTTTTAGATCTGCTCTCTTCGCTTGGGAATGCAAATCTAGACTGATAAGCTACAAATGTTTTGTGCTCAACCTGCTCCTCAATTTCATGATTTCCCTCCACGACCATAATGGGCACTCGAGATATCAGGGGCTGCATAAACCTGCCAGAACCCCAAATTCAAAACCAGAACAGAGTTCACATAGTAAATAAACTTATAACAAGTACAAACTTGGAGTTAGCAGGGAACAGAGAATTAGTCAAATACATTGTATTTAGGGTCTTATAGGGCCAAGCATAGTTACCAAATACGGTAACATTTCAATGAATTTCCCTTTTTTTCCGTTTTTTCTTATAGACCGTATAAAAACACGAAATTTCGGTAGTTAAAAAGTATTTAATACTTTTTTTCTTAAAAATTCAGAAACAAGAGATTTAAAATAATATATGTTATCACTTATTTATTATTAAGCCTCACAATAACATGTTTAAATGGAAAAATTTCAAGATTTTAAATTCAGCAGTGTAAGGTTTTTCTACTTATTTTTCAGAAGTATTTATATGATTCTCAGCAATTTAAGTCTTTAGAAGATATGTAACAACCTAACTTGTAGAAATGGGTGACAACAGCTAGAGAAGTAACTGTGTTGCTGGTAAATTGTATTAAAAAAATGGAATACAATTACTATGTAGATTGTCTACCAACTGTTTGACAAAATACTCTGTCAAAAAATACTCAAATACAATTGTGATTCTGCGAATTATTTGACAAAATGTTGCAGAATTATTGTGATTCTGCGAAGTAGTGATGAAGAAGAGCTATCATTCAACTGAGCATAAAATATTATCATACATTTTTGTATATGTAATTTACCGTATTTCTTTCCGTATTCATCGTATTTTTTTATTGGACCGTCTTTTTTCCATAATTTAAGTCGACCGTTTAATACACTCTGTACGAAAGTTGCTACCTTGGGGCCAAGTAAGCTTTTTGGTGAAGAAAATTTCCGATATCCACAGCAATTGAATCAGGGAAAAGGAACAAATGTTAAGAAGATAATTGAAAACATACTGACCTTCCCCAGTAATCCCAACGAGGCTGGTAGGTCTCATGGATGGGAGTATCTGGAAAAGAACAAGAGTAGCAATCAGTACCGGTGCCATTGGTCAGATACAGATTTGCATAGGTGACATCCCCGACAAGCAAAATCAAATCAGGATCATTTCTGCGAAGGTGATCAATAGTGGAAGTCGTATTGTAGGTCAGGCCAAGGTCACCCACAATGGCTATTCGATTAGGGAACCTCGCGGGGCCTGGGGATGGCAGGGTCTTGAAGCTCAAGACCTCACTCATGGCCTTCTGATCAGGATCCCCACATTTGTAATAGTACCTTGTACTCTCCCTCAGCCCTGAAAAAACGCAAAAATTTCAGAAATTCGGTATGTGGGAATGCAAAACTAAGCTCATGGCTACGCAAGACATGAAATTAGAACACGCGAGCTCGAATACAGACCAGATACACCTCTGTTAATCAGAAGTCCATGTATACAACTTAACTCATATACAGAAAGAGATGGCCAGAATGAGCTGTGTAATTCAGTTACATACTTGCAATAGGTATTGTCAGGTATAAGGATAAAAACAGAGGTATGAGTCCCACAAATAGCAATAGGTAAAAACCAGGTGCAATCATAAAAACCATGTATTTTGTTTACAAATTTTGCACTTAAAAACTTGGGGTGCCGGTGGATTCAAATTTAGCATACACTTGATAGTATTGAAGCTGGTCAAAATAAGACTTTGGTAATGTAAAAAATAACAGAGCAAAATTACCAGTAAGACGAACGTGATGGATTATGCCAGAGGTGTAGTTCTGCAAACCAGCGAAGGGATAAAGTTGGGAGTAAACTAATGAATACCCGCTCGCTGCATTTCTCAAATCGTCTTCTGAGATTCCATAATTCACCACGCTCGCCACACTTGAAGCATTCCGCGGCTTCACATCAGCGCCAATTTGGAACTCTCCTGGCAGTGTTAATACATGCCGCCAAATTTAGCCAAGGCGCTACACAGAAGATAAATTTATAGTCTCTAAAATTGACTCTGAGCAGGTGAGGCTCTAAAACTGGCGTTTATTACCTGTGATCCAGGAGATCCAAATGGAATGGGGAGTGGAGAGGGACACAGAAATTTGCTCGGGGAAGATTCCGGTGACCCGTCTCTTGACGCGGGGGTCGTCAGACGGCAAATCTGCAGATGGGTGTGCGCCCCTGTGGCCGTCATGAAACGGAACAGTGACGGAATTGAAAGGTCCGTCTAGAGTGGTGAGAACGGGCGTCCCCTGAAGTGAGCGAAGAATGTGCAGTAATAATAATAGTACGTAGGCGAGAGAAGACATTGCTGAGTTTGAAGATACAGTGAAATGAGGGTGTTGTAGTAATGTTTTTTATAAGCAAAAAAGAGCCAATGGACAAAGGGGACGGAGGAATATGCGAATCAAATTGCGTATTGTTTTTGGCAATTGAAAGGAGACTTGGGGTACATTCCATTCTTCCGTTACGAATATTCCCATCGAATCGTTGAGATGGCCAGGATTACCAGTGAGCTGTCAATTCTGAAGATGACAAGCTCACTTCGCTTTTTTGGTTATAATGTTTACTTACACCGTAAATACCTACTTAGCATTTTGTTGGGAATGGGATAAACTTTTGGATTTTTTAATTAATCATTCCGTAGATTTTACGCCAACCTCCATTATTCTTCGCTTTTAAGGCAGTTACATGTCTTCACATGGGCAGTGGGCATGCATATGTTTTATTAGGGCATTGATGCAGAGCAAATAAATAACCATATATTCAACTATAAAAGGGTTTGCAACAACCGACCTTCACCTTGGTCTGCGTTTTGAGGATCTTTCCTAATCCAATAATGGCTTATTCTTGCCTTTCTGATCAAATTGACTTAAATAGTTTTAGTGCTCATTATATTTTGCTTTATACCCTGCCCCTGATGTTATTTTAAGCTTCCAATTACTCACTCTTTGTTCAAGATCATTGGGTACATATCTTATTCACTCTTCTCTTCAGGGTTCTCAACTAGACCTCCTTCCTCAAGCATGCAAATCCTGGGGTTTGGCCCTTTCCAAGGCTCCTTGGCTTACTAACCCTGTTACACATTGTAAATAAGTGAGGCTCCAACATTCATTTGATGTTAAAGATCATACACATCAATTTCTCCTTTATGTAGCTCCTAATTACCTCTCTAGTCTCTTGAGATCAAGGCTCTTGCTAGTAACATGCTTAGAGGGATCTAGAGACACCCATCATGAGATGAAAGCATTTACAAAGGACTCTTTACCAACCCCAATGTGTACCCAAGATTCTAAGCCCCAACTCACAAGCCTTCTCTTGAAATCACCCTTTTGCTCTTTTGCTCACATGGGCCAACTAGGTCTGTCTTACTGTACTATCAAGCTTATCTTCTTCGTCACTTGGTTCCAAGATGCAAGCAATGTATTTTTAAATACCCATTAAGCCATTCCTTCACTCTCTCAAGTTTCATGTTTGGACTCCCTAGTTATCATATACTTCCTTTGTAAAATTGCCCTTTATACTAGGTTTTGACTGTGCACCTCACTGTATCAATACATTGTTAGCTATAGCTCAAAATTCCACCAATAAAACATTAAATTTCCTCTTGAATCACCTTATGCACTTCCACATTGTTATTAGTCCCAAATTTTAGGAAAGAATAACTTGGTTTGAGGGTTCAACTATCATGCCCTAGCATTGTTTAACTGTAGGTTACAGTGTGACCCGTGAGGGGTAAAATGGTTATATCTTCCTTCCTCATTGGACTTAAGACTCCAAATTTGCTCCTAATGTTTGTATCACCTCATTTCTTGGTTCTAACATACCAGTGATTCATGACAACAAGCATAGTAGCTTTAACCAACCAAAAGCATTCCATCATGCACATTGGAGACAGAGTTATGTTACAGTTTGCAGTGTTAGGGTCTTACATGGGAAGAAGTCTTCTTTGTTTGCTCGAATCCATTGCTTCTATACTCATTCCAATGATGTCAATCCCCTTGCTCGTGATATATAATGCTAAAGAGAACTTCACTTCGATCTTCTCCCAAAACCACAGTGCACTTCAGAGTTTTCCAAAGACACACTAACATGCAAAAGAAGATAACAATGATTTGGCTTCAACCCCTTGCATTTGCTTATCAACACCTTCACTCACTCACCTAGCTATTAAGGACTCTTATACACATTTCATAGATCAAGTCATTCTCAAGATTGCTACACCACACGTCGTTTACTCACAATTATAGCACATTTAGGGTTTCAACATACAATGATATTTAGCATCAAGAAGACCATCTCTTAACTTTGAACAACATGACAAGCTACCCTACTCGAGGACCAACACAACATGCTCCACATATTTTATACAGCATTTTCTTTGACTCATGGATAGATATTCAAGCAATCACAAAGTTAGGAATGTAAAAAAAAACACTAAGAAAATTAATGCACTAAGCACTCACATGCTCGGTACTAAAACTTAAGATCACCTTGGATTCACTCTAAGATCAATAATTTTTTCTAAGATTAATAAGAATATACATGTACATAAGCAAACATTGAAATCATACAATTTTTTTATCAAAACCTGGGTTTCTCATCCATTAAAACCCTTAAAAACTTCACCTCTTTTGATTCATATCCAGATAGAATGCCTGAAAACATTTTACATTAAACCTCATATACTCTCCCTCTCACTCCTTGCTCGAGTTGTCTTTCTCATTTGGTCAGTTACAAGTATGGTTTATCATGATATTCCCTTCAAAAGGAGTTACATTCACCTAATAATGCCTTAAGTTTGCATGAATTGGTTTGAAAATCTGTCTCTTGGGAAGATCTATGGATAAACGAGCCAACAGTGTGCAGGGCATAGCCCCTCTTTGAGTCAGCAAAGTGAAACTGGTTTATTGCTATTCTACCAGCAGGAATCTGTGCAAGTCTCACAATATTCTACCTTCGGGGGTTTGGGATCTCATCCCAGTAGGGGTGTTTCCAACTGGGAAAAGAAAGGAATGAAAGAGAGGATGAAGAAAGATCAGGTCCGAAGGGAGAAAAGAAATGAATTCCAAAGCAGAAAGGTCAGAGGGTTTATGTTTTGGGATTGGTAGTAAACAGAGCCAAACCTACTTGCATAAACAAATAAAGCAATACTGATGAATAAATGACAAAAAAGTAGAGATAGATCCAACAGAATAAACGCATAGATCTGACATAAGAAAGATCAGATGCCCATAACACACATATTCAGCACAAAGTCTTAATATTTGTATTAATATTTTCTTCTGTTACAAAAAGTACAAAGCCTTTTCTTCTCACTTCTATTTTTCATCTAAAAGATATCCACCCCTTGAATACAACAAGTATTCAAGTATATATAGAAGGAGAGAAGAAAAGAAGACAAAAGCAAACCAACCACTTAATTACAAAAATATCTTACAATAGATTACAAAGTCATTTGTTGACTTTTGACAACTTTGGTGGATGACATCATCTCATGGTGCAACATGGATGATGTCATCATTTGTGTCAACACACTTTAGATAATTTACAAGGAGAAAGTTGGGAAGAAGGAAACTATTCGTCGTCGTCCCGCGGCTAGAAGGGGGTATCCTGCTTTTGCTGCTGCTCAGGAGACGAGATGTGGAACTGGGCACGGTACTCCATGAACTTGCTGATCATGGGTTGAAGTTGATCCTGGGAAGGATCCTTGTGTCGATCGCTGATAGCTTCGCAAGTCTCCCACTCGTCTATGAGCTTTTCTGGGAGTTTGGAATAATCATTTTCTACCTCTATCAGGTACCCAATGAAGTCGCGACATGCCAACAGGTTGTTGATGGATTCGGCGTCGAACGTGACCTCTGGTCCCAGCCCCTGTGAAATGATCTCCTTGAAGATCTGAATAGTTTCCTCAACCTTTCTTAAGGTGAAAGAAGAAGTGAGCAAGCCTGGAGACATTCTTAGGACAATCTGTTCCATTTGATGCATTGCATCCAGGGCTTCCTCTTTTACTTTGTCGATCTTCTCCAGGATGAACTCCAGCTGATCAACCTGATAATCCAGAGTAGAAAGGATTTTGTTGAGGGCTCTGGGGTGTCCAAAGATGCCGAACTTGACCAGATCTTTGACTGAATAGTCGAGCATTTTCTGAAAGGTCTCGTGCTGCATCCTGGCATGATCCAGCTCTTCGGAGATGGGTCCTGCTATCGCCTGGAGTTCTCTGTTCGTCTGATTGATATTCTGATATAACCCGGTGAACTTAGCGATTACTCCCTCACTTTCCTTGAGGATTTGGCTCCTCCAGGTGGAAACTGCCATGCCCTGCTCACCGATTTTGGCATATTCATTAATTTTATCCTGGCTCAGAGGCTCAGGAGTTTCGGCGGCAGTTGTAGGAGGTGCACTGCCCATTTTCTGCAAGGCATGGAGAAGATGTTTATTTTGCTCCTTTAGCAGCCTTTTCTCTTCCTTTGCTTCCTGGAGCTTTTTGCAAAGGGCGTCAACTGCAGATAGGGCCTCTCCTTGTAGGCTTTCTGAAGATGTCCCCATTGTGACTTGAGTCACTGTGTAATCTGTCGAAGACAGATCCTTTTTATCCTTTAAAGGATTGGGGTATGCAATCTCCATTACTCTCTCCCCTGATGCACTCTGAGAGAAGCGGGTTATAGGCTTTTGCTTCTTGGCCCCTTTTGATGGGATGACGGAGAAGTCCATCGGTGCGATGGGAACTTTCCTCTTTTGTTGACTCAGGTGCTGGGAGATCCAGGCTGGACTTATGGGAGAAGGACCAGAAATAGAAAAGGGAGCAGCTGCAGTAGTAGAAGGGAAAAACGTGGAGACACTTGGAGGTGGCATTGAGAGGGAAGCCGAGGAAGTGCTCACGGGAGGAAGGGATACTGCAGGGGAGGTAGACATAGGAATGGAAGGGAGCTGAGAGATGAGGGAAGAAATGGTGGGGGACAGCTCCGCGAGAGAAGAGAAGATGGATGATGAAGAAGGGGGAACAGTAGAAGATGGGGGAGAGGACACGACCAAAGGAATGGTTGCTTGGGTCACTTGAGGAGGGGAAGGAGGAGAAGGAGAAGGGATAGAAGGGACCTCAATAGTTACAGTTGTGGCAACATCCTGAGTGGATGTGCCTATCGGAACATCTTCCGCTGCTTCTTCTTCTAAGCTTTCTGGGATTACAACCCGTTCTTGTGAAGCGGAAGGAGGACTTTCAGGAGCTTCCTCTTGGGTGGAGCTTGACTCACCCTCTTTGCCTTTCCCCTTGCCCTTTGGTAGCTGTTTTTCCCGAGAAGGTGCGTTGCCCAACGGAGATGTAGTGAAATCAACTCCGAGGTAAATGAGACCATTCATTCTGCACCAATGCTCTGTTCTTCGCAGAGTTTCCTTGACCCTTTCTTCTATGGTCTGAGGTGCTTTGTTCCTGTCAATCACAGTGAAAGGCCAATCGTCCCCATTTGTGTCAAGATATACCTGATCAACTTCTTGATCAGCAGTTTGATAACCTTTTGGGACGATGGCCACACCGTACTGGATGATTTCAGCTAAGGCCAAGCGGGAATGATCCTTCCTTCTGAGCTCGACCTCATGATATAGGTTGATATAAATATCCTCGATCTGAGGGATGTGGATCGGATCGAGTTTGGCCCTAGGGAGACAATTCCTTGGGTTGAAATTGGGCCTTGCTGGGAAGTTATGCTTTAGATTTAGCAGCTCCAGTTCTGCAAACATATCCTTCGCTTTATGGTGAGAGAGACAAGTATACCTGCCCACTGTGAGGGGGAAAGGAGTTCCACCCTTCTTTCTCTTGAGGCACTTTTCGTGGTAGGTGATAAGCTGTCTTGACAGCTCTAACAGGATCAACTTGGGGCCGGCATATCTCGGTAGTTTGGTTGGTTCCCCCAAGAAGTTAACTGCCCTCAGATAAGTGAAGGTGGGGAATTGAGTGAACAAGGCCCCCCATTTCTCTGTAGCTACGACGATGCTCTTGGTCGTACGACCGTGAGTCATGTTTGGCCTCAAAAGGTAGATGATGCCGTAGAAGAAGGCATCGTTGATCTTTGTAAACTGGGGGATACTATTTTCCAGCTTCAGTTCTGGATAGTATTCATATATTTTAACTTGGGGCCAAACCCCGCACCGCATCAAAGCTGGATAATCCCTTTCTGAGGCCTGCAGCATAAACTACGTAGGAGTTCATATAGAACCTCCCCGTTGTGGTAAGTTGTTGGAGCTGCTCAGATATGGTGCTGCTTATGATCTCCGCCCACTCAAAGCGTTGATCTGGCACATTTTTGTTCATCGTTTCTAAGTATCTCAGCATCCATTAGTGAAAGTAGTGGGCATCAGGAAGCCCAAATACTCTGCTCAGGAACGTAATTGTATCACTGAGTTCCTCTGAAAAGTCACTGCGATGAATGACTTGTGGCCATCGGGTCACCACCTTTTTGTTCTTCAGGTATACTTCATTCATCAACTGCATACACTGATCCTCATTGTCGTCCCAAGCCTTGATGCAATCTTCCTGGCTTACGGCCACAAAGTGCCGGTGGTGAGGAATGCCGAGCATTATTTCAAAGTGTCGGGCAGTGAGGTTGATTATGACCTCGCCCTTCTCATTATGAACACATCTTGTGTCTTTGTTGTAGCAGCGGGCTACTACCATCATGAACTCATTGTTCACGGCACTAACTGGGATCCCTCCAGCAAAATGCAACCCACTGCCCATCAGTTTGTCCATCCATGGACTTCCTGTGACCTTCCGGGTTCTGGCCCAGAAATCCTCCATATCAATGTGACCAAGTTCTGAGTCTCTGATATCTAGGTCACACTCTGCCTGGGATTCGGGCATCCTGACCCTCTGATATTTATACTTCATTTCTTCCTCTGTGAGCTTGGCTTTGCCCTTAGATTTGGTAGGTCTCTTGCTTGATGTTGACATATGTAACTCTGAACTTAGTTGCTGATCTGCAAGAAGAAGAAGTGAAACCCAACGCAAGAAAGTCATATTAGCTGTTTGATCTTCCATTAAAGCGTTAACAGAAGAAAGAGTTAGTGATTTTAAGGCCTCAGGGCGCAGGGCGCATGAATACTGCAGGTTACAGGGCTAAATATATGGCGCACAAAAAAGGGCTGTTGCAAGGGATAAATCAGCGCCAAAGGGCACAGGGTGCATGAATACTGCAGGTTGCATTTTTTGTTGTTGCAAGCAGAAGTGCGCCTGCGCCATATATATGCATTTTTAACAGGCGCTGATATTCTTCATGTTACACAGGGTACAGGATGCGCCAAAGGGCGCATATAATTTTTATGGCATTAATGTGTGTAACATCATTTTTTCATGCGCCAAGGGGAACTTGGCTCGGTGCATGGAAGGATTGCATAACATGATGTTGTTTGTAATAATGGATGCGCCTGCGCGTTAACAGTTTTGCACTTGGCGCAAATAAATTTGGTGTTGCATGGATGTAAGGTGCGCCAATGGCGCAAGTTTTAGTAATGCTACACATGAGTTTGGTGTGCCAAGTAGGGCGCAGGGAAAGTGGGTGCAACAAGCAAGGGAAGTGCGCCTTGAGGGCGCAACTGTTCTTTATGCAACAGGCATGGTGGATGCGCCATTGGCGCGACTGTATATCATGTTGCAGGGGTGGCGGATGCACCAAAAGAGGAAACAATACAGTCTTATTTTTAAGCCTTGATTCCTTCTCTGAGGGGTTTACATGCTTTTAAGCTTCTTTTGCAGGGTTCCTTGGGTGATGAAGAAGCTAAAACAAAGAGTTTCAAGCAATCTCTTTACAAGACAAAGTCCTCTTTACCAGCAGATCTGGAAAGAGGGGGAAGTGCATGGGGAAGGATAGAAAAAACAGCAAGGGGGAGGGTTCCATGGTCACAACTCTATTTAATCTAATCCTCACAAACAAGCAGCCAAAAACCAAAATACAAAACACAAGAGCAACAGGGACCTCTTACCAGGAATATATAATGTGAGAGGTGTGAAACTGGGTCCACGACGTGATTCGATAACGACAGGCGCGCTGACAGGTACAGAGGGAAGAGAATAATCACGTGTTTTTGTCTGATGAAAATGACAGGGCAGATGTGCCTATATATAGGCAAGGTGGTAATAAATGCGCCAACCACTTTTTCAAGTGGCGCGCCAAAATGCCTGTCGACAATGGAAAGGATGTGCCCTTTGGCGCATCAAAACACCTGCCAACACGAAGTTATGTGCGCCTTTGGTGCACCAAAAGTGTTGTCAACACAGAAATATGTGTGCCCTTGGTGCACCAAAACGTGGTGCAACAAAAGTATTGTTGACATGAAGGCGCATGCGCCTTGGCGCATGCAAGAAAGGCGCAACATAGTGAGGTGCACCAAAAGGTGTGTCGACACGTCAAACCATGTGCCAAAGGATTTAAAGGGGGCGCATGAACACTTTATGTTGCATAGACATTATGTGCGCCCGACCAAAAAAGACCAAAAATGGCTAAGTTCGGAAAACCAGATTTCCCGGGAAGGGATTTTGCAACGTTCCGAACGTAAGGAGTCCCTGACGAGGGACCGGAACAAAATTTTGGTAGGGTTATCTGTAAAATTGCCCTTGCCAATTTTACGGGATAACAGCTGGCTCTTTCTGGGGACTATCTCTGAGCGAACCTCAGGGGTAGAGAATCCTAGATCTCACGTGCCTATCCATTGGGTAACAGAGTCAAAAACAAGGGAGACCGGAAAGGGAAGCACACAACCAACAAAAGCAAACACACGACAAAAACAAACACACAACTGAAGCAAACTGTACAAAGAAGAGAGCAAGCTCTACTTCCTGAAGATTTTCAGATGTTGCCCGCTATAGGGAAGCGGGAGCTCAGCTCCATCCAGATACGAGAGATAGAAACTATTCTCTCCATTGAGCTGCTTGATCTTGAAAGGCCCTCTCCACAGGGAATCAAACTTTCCATGCATGCCCTTTGGCTCTCTTCGTTTGTCCCACAAAAGGACGAGGTCTCCCACCTGGAAATTTCTTTGCTTAGCTTTTTTATCGAACAATATTTTGACCTGATTCTGATGTTCGGTGATCTTGTCGACCACCCTTACTCTCTTTTCTTCGAGCTCTGCTAGATACATGATCCTTTTTTCAAGGGAATTTTGGAAAGTCTCATCTTCGATTGCCCGTGCCAAGCACAGAGCAGGGAGTTCAGTGGAAATGGGAAGCTCGGCATCGGTGCCATATAACACTTGAAAAGGTGACATACCGAGAGATCTCTTGGGAGTAATGTGGTCTGCCCACAAAGCATCGTATAAGGACTTGTGCCACGTTCGTTGATTCTCATCCACTAGCTTTCGTATAATGGTTACTAAGTTTTTGTTACTGGATTCTGCCTGACCATTTCCCTGAGGGTAATAATCTGAGGCGTGAGCCAAAGTTATTCCGTATTCATAGCAAAAACCAACAACTTCTCGTGAGGAGAATTTGGAAGCGTTATCAGCAACAATCTTGTTTGGAACGCCAAACCTGACAATGATATTTTCTTTGATAAAACTGCAAATAACCTCGGAGGTGGCATGTTTGACAGGTATGGATTCCACCCACTTGGTGAAGTAATCTGTTGCTGTTAGGACATAACTATGTCTGGCACTCGATTGAGGATTGAGTGCGCCGATAAAATCAATTCCCCACTGCTTGAATGGTTCGTCGACAACGACCGGCCTGAGGGGAAAAGTAGCCAACTTGGGCTTGCCGACGAACTGCTGGCAAGGCTCACACTTTGCCACCCAGGTAGCTGTATCTTGGAAAAGTGTCGGCCAATAGTACCTGGCCCGGATGATCTTGTGTGCCATCACGGAAGAGGAGAAATGGCCCCCGCAGGCTGAATTATGAAAACTTTCGAGTAACTTCACCTGCTGTGGCTTGTCAACACATCGCAAGAAGATGCCATCTATCCCGCGTTTGTATAAACTGTCATCCCAGATGACATATTTGGCTGCTCTGAGCTTTATAGCATGCTTCTCCTTTGCAGTTAGGTGAGCTGGGCATTCACCGTAGGTGAGGAAGAAAGCAATATCGGAATACCACTCATCGCTGGTTGTGACAAATAGGACCATAGGCAGTGAATCGGGTTTCTCCAACTGGCTTTGTGCTCCATTGGTGCAATCATCTTTTCCTCCGGAAACTTCTGACCCTTGGTTTTCAGCCATAAGTTGACATAGGCCTTTGCCTCTTACCAACTTGGTTGGTTTTATATCTAGATCATACTCCTGGACCTTTGCAATCCAATTTCCTCGCAAGCTTCCTAACTCCTGTTGAGTTAAAATTGACTTGACTGCCGTGTCAGGGACCAGCACCACTGTATGAGAATTTAAAATGTAATACCTGAAGTTTTTGACTGCTTTGACAACGGCGAAGGCATGCTTTTCCAACTGAGACATTTTTAATTCGTGAGGCTTGAGGGGAGAGCTCATAAACGCAATTGGGGATTCAACATTCTCAGAATTCTTTTGCATCAAGATGGCAGATACAGTATGCTCAGATGCATAGCTATACATGATGAAATCCTTGGAGAAATTGGGACATATCAGGACTGGTGCGTGAGCGACAGAAGCTTTTATTTCTTCGAACGACCTCTTCCCTTCTTCGCTCCATCGGAAAGTTGGTGACCCTTTCATCATGTCTAATATATGACGAGTCTTTTCAGCAAAGTCGGGAACAAAGCGCCTGAGAAAATTCACCTTTCCGAAGAAAGAGTGGACGCCGGTCTTGCTTGTAGGCAAAGTAAGGCTCCGAATAGCCTTAACTCTTTCGCTATCTATCTTCATTCCTTCTTTGCTAACAACATGTCCTAGCAACTTTCCTTCTGTGACTCCAAAAACAGACTTTTTCGGGTTCAGGGAAATCCCATGCTCTCGGCATCTGGCCAATACTTGCTCCAAATGATCACAATGATCATTTCGTTGTTTAGAGAACACAGTTAAGTCATCCAGATAAACCACAATGACCTTCCCCATCATACCTTTGAATGCAAGGTCCATGGCCCGCTGAAAAGTGGCACCAGCATTGGTCAGGCCAAAAGGCATCCTGCTGTAGGCAAACGTGCCCCAGGGGGTAGTGAATGTTGTTTTAAATTGGTCTTCAGGTGAGACTTCAATCTGATTGTAGCCTGAAAAACCATCAAGCATGGACAACATTTCTGATCCAGTTACCGCTTGTAGAACTTGATCCATTATAGGAAGTGGGTAGTTGTCCTTTAAGGATGCCTGATTCAGGTTTCGAAAATCTACGCATATGCGTATTTCACCATTTTTCTTGTGCACTGGCACAATGTTTGCCACCCAAGTACTGTGATGGATAGGAAAAATGATTCTCGCATCCAACATTTTCTGAATTTCAGCCTGGATAGTACCTGAGATCTTAGGGTTATAATGCCTCTGCTTCTGGTGAAAGGGTTTGACGTCCTCTTTCAACGGGATGTCATGCTGGACGTCCTTTGGCTTAAAAGACTTTAGATCGGCGTAGGACCATGCCAATACATCCATGTATTTCTTCAGCAGTTTGAAAAACTTCCGCTTCTCTTCAGGTGTGCAACATTTTCTGATGTTCACAAACTGCGGATGTTCTACCGAACCTAAATTAACCGGTTCGGTTTCTGGGGAGGAGCCAGTATCATCTCGTCTTTTCTTTTTTACGAAACGGTCATGCCTGTCGAACAACCGCTCTAAAGAAACCAGGCCCTTCGGAATTTTATTTCCTTTGAGCTGACATATGCCGTCGTTCCCTTCAGATTCATCATCTTGACCGGTGACTGATTCACGGCATGTAGAAGTGGATCCTTCAAAGTGAAGTTCCTTAAAATTTTCTACCTTTTCTAGAAAGGCAATGAGTTGATTATCATCGTTGAATACTTGCCAATGCTGAGAATTGTTCGGCACGCTTGGGTGGAAAACCACCTCAATGGTGTATTTGTCTGTTTTCAAACCTGGGTGAGGGAGCATGAGGGATGCTGAAATGGCCAAGGAATCGGCCATGTCATTCTGAGCTCTTGGAATGGATTCTATTGAAAAAGCATCAAATTCTTCGATGTTGTCCCATACCGCATTGCGGTAATGCCTGAGCCTCTCATTCTTCACTTGATATATCCTTTTAACTTGATTCACGACTAGCTCTGCATCTCCTTGTACTTTCAGATTTTTGATCCCTCTTTCCTTTGCGGCTTGCATGCCAAGTAGCAGGGATTCATACTCAGCAGTATTATTTGTGTTGAAAAACTGCAACTTGAAAGAGAGAGGAATAATCTCCCCTTCGGGAGATATTAGCACGGCTCCGGCGCCACATCCACTAGTCGCGCAGCTGCCATCAAACTGCAAAGTCCAGATCTTGTTAAGATCCTCTTCTTGGATGAGAACCACCATTTTGTCAGACTTGGTAGACAAGAAATAGTTCCCCATTCCTGATGATTCGAAAAGAATTTGGGCTTTGGGGTCCTCAGAGTTGGTAACCAAGTACTTCTTTTGTGATTCTGGCTCCAATGTCTGCATTACACCTTTGACAGGGATTCTAGCCTTAGACCAGTCCATATGAATCTCCCCACCAACTTCACTGCAAAAACTTCTTCCCAGCAAAATTCCATAGGCTGCTGGAATGTCGGCAACGAGGACGGTCATCTTTACTCTTTTCTTTGGGAATGCCGCAAACATGAACTGTGTGTCTTTGATTTGACCAATCAATGGAACCTACTTGGTTTCCAAGGAATAACATCTGCCAAAAGGCTTGGTAAGGGTGAGGCCCAAAGCATGGGTGACTTTGGCCGGCATGACGTTATCAGAAGCTCCAGAATCAATTATGCAGTTACTTAACTTGTGGCCATTGATTAGGAGGGAGAGGTAGAAAGGTTCTATCTTGCCTGATGCAGAAGTCGAAGCAACATTTATGTGGGATGCAGGAGGAGTGGAAAGGATTCCTTTTAGGGAGATCTGGGGAGATATGACAGCTTGACTTTGAATATACTTGGTCAACCTTACAAGCTGTTCGGGGTTTGACTGAAGATACTCGGCTTCAGACATTTGGATCTTAGTCTTTTTAGCATGATCTATGATGTCAAATGCGGCCAAGGGTTGCATTGGTGAAGGAATGAGTCCCTCACTTCATGATGGTAGGGTAGGATTACTGGTCTTCATGGAAATAGAAGAAGGTTGATTTGGAGGAGAGATGGGGGGAAAGTATTTCTTTGTAAAAGACTTAACAGGGGGTTGAGTAGGAAGAGGATTACCTCTTTTAGCAATGGTTGGAGGCGTGTTTGACACGGCCTTCTCTTTCCACACATTGGCAGTGACCTCTACTTCTTTTCCTTGCGAGCGGGTAAAAACAGCATATGATTGTCCACTTGCATACCCTTGTGTACCCTCTTCTTCGTCGGATTCTTCCTCATCAAATTCCATATACCCGATAGTAGAGTCGCCAGTCGGTTCACCAACATCTTGATCATCTTCGCCTTGAGACGAAGGTTCTTCGTAATTTTGCTCCTCTTCTTCGATTTCGACTAAAGCGTTGACCGGAGGAGCCTCAAGCGCCAACCGCGGAGCAGTTGCAGGCAAGCGCGGCCTTTGAGGAACATTGTTGGAAATGAAATTCCTCCGTGGGATATCCCGGTATGAGGAACTGGGGGAAGCTTGGGCTAACTGCTTCTTTAATGCAAGTAAGTCATTTGCCATCTTTTGAAATGCCGGATCAGACGAAGTAGTGGGAGAAGGGCCCGAAGATTTAAGCTTGGATGATTCCCTTTTTAATTCGCCAGATATTAGCAAGTTATCTTCAATTCAGATGGCAGCGGCCTGGGTGAGAATCAAGGTAGTAACTTGTTCTTGCAGGAGTAAGAAACTTACTTTTGAGCTCATAGCGTTCACGAAGAAACACTTCTGATTTTCCGGTGTTGGAAGCATGGCAACAGGGACACAGTTGATTAATGCATTGAACCTGGCGATAAAATCGTGCATGGTCTCATTGGCCTCCTTCTTTAGGTGAGTGATCTATGATAACAATGCAAACACATCTTCCGAAGGCTTATACCTATCTTCAAAAGCATCCCGCAAGGTGGCCCAACTTGTAATAGATCTGACCGGCAAATGCTGAAACCATTCTGCTGCGGGCCCTTGTAAAGTTTCCAGAAAAAGGTGAACCGACACATCTTCATGGGTCACATCCAGGATACTGCATGACATGATGAATGCAGATATGTGTGAATCCATGCTTTGGTTTCCACTCCCGTCAAATTTGGGAAAATTCTTTCGGTTTCCATGTGGGAGCACGTGAACAGGATGCTGCAAGGCCAGGGGACCCATAACATTTCCCCATGGTACCGCCATCTGGACGGGTGGAAAAAGAACACGGGCTGGAAGTACAGTTCCACTGAGCAGCAAGGCACTACAAAGGGATGTGGAGGCTCCTTGTGAAAACCGGTTCTTTCGTGGAGGTGAGGCGCTTCTGGCTGACCGATCAGCTGAACTTAGTGATGAAAAGCACGCTGGTGTTATACTGAAGTTATGCCTTTGAAGCAGATCAAAAGTAGGATCGACTTCTCCACGAGCTCTCCTGCTATGAGTAAATGGTTCACCTACCAGTGTACCTTCCTGATCTGCAATATGGTGAGTAGATTTAAAAACTCTTTTTGGTTGTACTTGCTGATTTTCTGATTTTTCTGACAAAAATCAGCAGCATGTACTTTTCTGAATATTTAATTTTATCCTCTTCTGAAAACCGATTGTGGTTTAATGACAAAGAACAACGAGGATAAAATGATGGTGAAGCTTAGTAAGCTGATTTTCAGATCTAGAGTTGACTTTTTCAAAGAGTTTGAAAATTTTGGTAAACTGTCAAAAACTCAGATCTACGGAAAAATACAGATTTTTATAAAAACTCAGCGAACTAAAGATCTCCAACTAGGCCAGATCTATGGATCTCAGAAGAAAATTTTCAATTTGGGTCACTTTTGCAAAAATTTTAGATTTTGAACAAAAGTTAAAATTTGCAAACAGGTAGTGATTTTTCTGATTTTTACTGATTTTCTATCATACCACCATCATAGATCTGATAGATCTGTTCGATCCCCAGTAGAGTCACCAAAAACTGTTGGTTTGAAAATCTGTCTCATGGGCAGATCTATGGATAAATGAGCCAACAGTGTGCAGGGCATAGCCCCTCTTTGAGTCAGCAAAGTGAAACTGGTTTATTGCTATTCTACCAGCAGGAATCTGTGCAAGTCTCACAATATTCTGCCTTCGGGGGTTTGGGATCTCATCCCAGTAGGGGTGTTTCCGACTGTGAAAAGAAAGGAATGAAAGAGAGGATGAAGAAAGATCAGGTCCGAAGGGAGAAAAGAAATGAATTCCAAAGCAGAAAGGTCAGAGGGTTTATGTTTTGGGATTGGTAGTAAACAGAGCCAAACCTACTTGCATAAATGAATAAAGCAATACTGATGAATAAATGACAAAAAAGTAGAGATAGATCCAACAGAATAAATGCATAGATCTGACATAAGAAAGATCAGATGCCCATAACACACATATTCAGCACAAAGTCTTAATATTTGTATTAATATTTTCTTCTGTTACAAAAAGTACAAAGCCTTTTCTTCTCACTTCTATTTTTCATCTAAAAGATATCCACCCTTGAATACAACAAGTATTCAAGTATATATAGAAGGAGAGAAGAAAAGAAGACAAAAGCAAACCAACCACTTAATTACAAAAATTTCTTACAATAGATTACAAAGTCATTTGTTGACTTTTGACAACTTTGGTGGATGACATCATCTCATGGTGCAACATGGATGATGTCATCATTTGTGTCAACACACTTTAGATAATTTACAAGGAGAAAGTTGGGAAGAAAGAAACTATTCGTCATCGTCCCGCGGCTGGAAGGGGGTATCCTACTTTTGCTGCTGCTCGGGAGACGAGATGTGGAACTGGGCACGGTACTCCATGAACTTGCTGATCATGGGTTGAAGTTGATCTTGGGAAGGATCCTTGTGTCGATCGCTGATAGCTTCGCAAGTCTCCCGCTCGTCTGTGAGCTTTTCTGGGAGTTTGGAATAATCATTCTCTGCCTCTATCAGGTACCTAATGAAGTCGCGACATGCCAACAGGTTGTTGATGGATTCGATGTCGAACGTGACCTCTGGTCCCAGCCCCTGTGAAATGATCTCCTTGAAGATCTGAATAGTTTCCTCAACCTTTCTTAAGGCGAAAGAAGAAGTGAGAAAGCCTGGAGACATTCTTAGGACAATCTGTTCCATTTGATGCATTGCATCCAGGGCTTCCTCTTTTACTTTGTCGATCTTCTCCAGGATGAACTCCAGCTGATCAACCCGATAATCCAGAGTAGAAAGGATTTTGTTGAGGGCTCTAGGGTGTCCAAAGACACCAAACTTGACCAGATCTTCGACTGAAGCTCCTTAGAGAGTCGAGTTTTCTTTTTTCCCATTTTTCTGATATAAGGCTATTACTCTGCTATTCCTTGAGTATTTGTCCTCCATGCCCTACTCACTGATTTTGGCATATTCAGATTTTATCCATGTTTCAGCGGTATCTGCCCATTATCTGCAAGGTGTGGAGAAGAGTTTATTTTTCTCCTTTAGCAGCCTTTTTGTCTTCTTTTGCTTCCTGGAGATTTTTACAAAGGGCGTTGCAGAAGAAGGCTTTCTGAAGGGTGACTTGAGTCACTGTGTAATTTGTCTAAATCCTTTTTATCCCTATCTCCATTACTCTCTCCCTTGATGCACTCTGAGAGAAGCGGGTTATAGGCTTTTGCTTCTTGGCCCCTTTTGATGGGATGATGGAGAATTCCATCGGTGCGATGGGAACTTTCCTCTTTTGTTGACTCAGGTGCTGGGAGATCCAGGCTGGACTTATGGGAGAAGGACCAGAAATAGAAAAGGGAGCAGCTGCAGTAGTAGAAGGGAAAAACGTGGAGACACTTGGAGGTGGGCATTGAGAGGGAATGCCGAGGAAGTGCTCACGGGAGGAAGGGATACTGCAGGGGAGGTAGACATAGGAATGGAAGGGAGCTGAGAGATGAGGGAATAAATGGTGGGGGACAGCTCCCCGAGAGAAGAGAAGATGGATGATGAAGAAGGGGGAACAGTAGAAGATGGGGGAGAGGACACGACCAAAGGAATGGTCGCTTGGGTCACTTGAGGAGGGGAAGGAGGAGAGGGAGAAGGGATAGAAGGGACCTCAATAGTTATAGTTGTGGCAACATCCTGAGTGGATGTGCCTATTGGAACATCTTCCGCTGCTTCTTCTTCTAAGCTTTCCAGGATTTCAACCCGTTCTTGTGAAGCGGAAGGAGGACTTTCAGGAGCTTCCTCTTGGGTGGAGCTTGACTCACCCTCTTTGCCTTTCCCCTTGCGCTTTGGTAGCTGTTTTTCCCAAGGAGGTGCGTTGCCCAACGGAGATGTGGTGAAATCAACTCTGAGGTAGATGAGACCGTTCATTCTGCACCAATGCTCTGTTCTTTGCAGAGTTTCCTTGACCCTTTCTTCTATTGTTTGAGGTGCTTTGTTCCTGTCAATCACAGCAAAAGGCCAATCATCCCCATTTGTGTCAAGATATACCTGATCAACTTCTTGATCAGCAGTTTGATAACCTTTTGGGACGATGGCCACACCGTATTGGATGATTTTAGCTAAGGCCAAGCGGGAATGATCCTTCCTTCTGAGCTCGACCTCATGATATATGTCGATATAAATGTCTTCGATCTGAGGGATGTGGATCGGATCGAGTTTGGCCCTGGGGAGACAATTCCTTGGGTCGAAATTGGGCCTTGCTGGGAAGTTATGCTTTAGATTTAGCAGCTCCAGTTCTGCAAACATATCCTTCGCTTTGTGGTGAGAGAGACAAGTATACCTGCCCACTGTGAGGGGGAAAGGAGTTCCACCCTTCTTTCTCTTGAGGCACTTTTCGTGGTAGGTGATAAGATGTCTTGACAGCTCCAACATGATCAACTTGGGGCCGGCATATCTTGGTAGTTTGGTTGGTTCCCCCAAGAAGTTAACTGCCCTCAGATAAGTGAAGGTGGGGAATTGAGTGAACAAGGCCCCCCATTTCTTCGTAGCTGCGACGATACTCTTGGTCGTACGACCGTGAGTCATGTTTGGCCTCAAAAGCAGATGATGCCGTAGAAGAAGGCATCGTTGATCTTTGTAAACTGGGGGATACTATTTTCCAGCTTCAGTTTTGGATAGTATTCATATATTTTGACTTGGGGCCAAACCCCGCACCACATTAAGGCTGGATAATCCCTTTCTGAGGCCGCAACATAAACTACGTAGGAGTTCATATAGAACCTCCCCATTGTGGTAAGTTGTTGGAGCTGCTCAGATATGGTGCTGCTTATGATCTCTGCCCACTCAAAGCGTTGATCTGGCACATTTTTGTTCATCGTTTCTAAGTATCTCAGCATCCACTTGTGAAAGTAGTGGGCATCAGGAAGCCCAAATACTCTACTCAGGAACGTGATTGTATCACTGAGTTCCTCTGAAAAGTCACTGCGATGAATGACTTGTGGCCATCGGGTCACCACCTTTTTGTTCTTCAGGTATACTTCGTTCATCAACTGCATACACTGATCCTCATTGTCATCCAAGCCTTGATGCAATCTTCCTGGCTTACGGCCACAAAGTTCCGGTGGTGAGGAATGCCGAGCATTATTTCAAAGTGTCAGGCAGTGAGGTTGATTATGACCTCGCCCTTCTCATTATGGACACATCTTGTGTCTTTGTTGTAGCAGCAGGCTACTACCATCATGAACTCATTGTTTACGGCACTAACTGGGATCCCTCCAGCAAAATGCAGTCCACTTCCCATCAGTTTTTTCCATCCATGGACTTCCTGTGACCTTCCGGGTTCTGGCCCAGAAATCCTCCATATCAATGTGACCAAGTTCTGAGTCTCTGATATCTAGGTCACACTCTGCCTGGGATTCGGGCATCCTGACCCTCTGATATTTATACTTCATTTCTTCCTCTGTGAGCTTGGCTTTGCCCTTAGATTTGGTAGGTCTCTTGCTTGATGTTGACATATGTAACTCTGAACTCAGTTGCTGATCTGCAAGAATAAGAAGTGAAACCCAACCGCAAGAAAGTCATATTAGCTGTTTGATCTTCCATTAAAGCGTTGACAGAAGAAAGAGTTAGTGATTTTAAGGTCTCAGGGCGTAGGGCACATGAATACTGCAGGTTACAGGGTTAAATAATATGGTGCACAGAAAAGGGGTGCTGCAAGGGATAAATCAGCGCCAAAGGGTGCATGGCGCATGAATACTGTAGGTGACATTTTTTGTTGTTGCAAGTAGAAGTGCGCCTGCGCCATATATGCATTGCATTATAACAGGCGGTGATATTTTTCATGTTACACGGGTACAGGATGTGCCAAAGTGGTGCATATAATTTTTATTGTTGCATGTAAGTTTGGTGTGCCAAAACGTATATGGCTTTGTGACATATGCATTATGTGCCACAAGGGGAACTTGGCTCGGCGCATGGAGAGGGATCTGCATAACATGATGTTGTTGTAATAAGGGATGCACCTGCGTTAACAGTTTATACTTGGCGCATCTAAATTTGATGTTGCATAGATGCAGGGTGCGCCAATGGCGCAAGTTTTAACAATGCTACACATGAGATTGGTGCGCCAAGTAGGGCGCAGGGAAAGCGAGTGCAACAAGCAAGGGAAGTGTGCCTTGAGGGCGCAACTGTTCTTTATGCAACAGGCATGGTGGATGCACCATTGGCACGACTGTATATCATGTTGCAGGGGTGGCGGATGCGCCAAAAGGGAAAAAAATACAGTCTTGTTTTAAGCTTTGATTCTTTTTCCCTGGGAGGTTTACATGCTTTTAAGCTTCTTTTACAAGGTTCCTTGGGTGATGAAGAAGCTAAAATAAAGAGTTTTAAGCAATTTCTTTATAAGACAATCCTCTTTACCAGTAGTTCTGGAAAGAGGGGGAAGTGCATGGGGAAGGATAGAAAAAAAAACAAAAGGGGAGGGTTTCATTGTTCCACAACTCTATTTAATCTAATCCCCACAAACAAGCAGCCAAAAACCAAAACACAAATCACAAGAGCAATAGGGACCTCTTACCAGGAATATATAATGTGAGAGGTGTGAAAGTGGGTCCACGACGTGATTCGATAACGACAGGGTAGGTGCTGACAGGTACAGAGGGAAGAGAATAAATCACGTGATTTTTGTCTGATGAAAATGACAGGGTAGACGTGCCTATATATAGGCAAGGTGGTAATAAATGTGCCAACCACTTTTTCAAGTGGCGTGCCAAAAGTGATGTTGACAACAGAAAGCATACGCCCTTTGGCACATCAGAACACCTGCCAACACGAAGTTATGTGTGCCTTTGGCACACCAAAAGTGTTGTCAACACAGAAATATGTGCGCCCTTGGTGCACCAAAACACGGCGCAACAAAAGTAATGTTGACACGAAGGCGCATGCACCTTGGCGCATGCAAGAAAGGTGCAACATAGTAAGGCACACCAAAAGGTGTGTCGACACGTCAAACCATGCGCCAAAGGATTTAAAGGGGGCGCATGAACACTTTATGTTGCATAGACATTATGTGCGCCCGACCAAAAAAGACCGAAAATGGATAAGTTTCGGAAAACTAGATTTCCCGGGAAGGGATTTTACAACGTTCCGAACGCAAGGAGTCCCTGACGAGGGACCGGAACAAAATTTTGGTAGGGTTATCTGTAAAATTGCCCTTGCCAATTTTATGGGATAACAGGACTCATGAACACATCTAACACACCAAACATAATGTATTCATGGTTTATTTATAGGTATAGTGCATCATGCAAGCTTATATAAAGATGCATTTTATCGGGAGTTTAGATTTCACCTTTTAGGCGAGATCTATTTTCCTAATAGAATGCACCTATGCCTATAAATTTTCCATGCACCTATCTTCTGATAGAACATAAAATTTCAATGCACCCATCTCTCGATAGAATGCATTTATGCCCTTAAAATTTCTATGCACCCATCTCCCGATAGAATGTACTTATGCCCATAAAATTTCCATGCACCCATCTCCCGATAGAATGCACATATGCCCATAAAAATTCCACACACCCATTTGATGCATATGTAACACATTCTATTTAGCTACAGGATTCGAACCTATGACCTATTGTTCACCAACACACGATCCAACCAAATGAGTTGCATCTAGGAACATATGCAACCATTTGTTGTCAAACTCATATATTGAAAAAATATGACGCTTGTGATGTGACAACTAACAGCGGGACCCACCCATGCATGGGCATGCATATGTTTTATGGGGGCATACATTTATAAAGGTGTCTTTTATAGACAATTTAGATTTCGGCCTTCACTTACATGTTCATTTTTCTCTTCTCATAATTACTTTCTTTCTTTTTCTTCTATTTCTTTTCTTTATTTTTAAACTGGAGGTGTAATTTACTAGTTGTATTCACCTCGTATAGATAGTATTGATGACCATGATTTTGGGAGGATGATTTAATGTAAATTGAATTAAATCTAATTTCAGAGTAACTACTATAGTGAGTGATTTACAATGATAATATATAGTAAATGGAAAAGCAACAAACATGTAATGATATGAACCCCTAAGAAAATGAGAGAGATAGATGACTTAGATGATTTCGGAGTGATCTAGAAGTGATAAGAGAAGGTGAATAGATGAAACAAACTGGAAGCAACGTCGTCAAGGCTCACTGGTGGTTCTGAGACCCATAAATGTGTATGGAAAAAGTGTCGATGGGAGGACAGGAGTGCCAAGGCACTAGTGACTGGATATGGGCGATAGTGTCCACCCAAATACTTAGGTTGTGATATTTTCTATGCAGGAGGAGCTTCGTTGTTGATTACTATTTTTCACTTTGGATTTGTCTCAATGTCGTTGTTCGCACATGTAACCTGTAAAGTATATACCTAGTTGCACATACCCACAAACCACATCAAATATGAAAACAAAGAAGTAGAATGGAGAGTCGAACTGACCCCAACGGTCACCCAAAGAGTGAACTTAGTACCGAGCGTTGTACTGCATTTCATACTCCATGTGGTTCTATGTGAAAGTGTGTATAATGATGCCCAAGGATACACTTGGGCAAGTTACATAGTGATAGCGAGATAGATTTAGAATGTAATAAGTGTATAAAATGTGTGATATAGAATAGAATGAACTTCCTCTCCTATGTTGTGTATGCAGAGTAATGTAGCTCTTGTCCCTTGAGTGAATGTGCTATATGGATGTTTTGTAATGCTCTTTGTGCCTTTAGATGCAAGCTTAGGTGATAGTAGATAATACTAGTGCTTGGCCCCTTATTTGAGAGCTATAACTATGTATATATGATTCCCTTGTTTGAATTTTGTAATTAACAACTCGAAGGCCAACACAAAAGTGTTAAAGATTCCCAAGAAGTAAAAGATACCCAAAAGATCAAGAAAGGGCTAAAGAGGATCAAGAACACCCAGAAGGGACAGGAGCGTCTGGGCGCTACTGTCCTAAATGGATGCTAGTGTCTAATGCCATAAAATATAAATAAATCAAATACTGACAGGGTTCTAGGGCGTGTAAGGTCAATAAAAGTATAAGAGACAAAGCAAAAGGCATTGTCAATTACTAATTTTCTTGCTTAGGAATCATGTATTTATTAGTATGCTCTAGGACCTAGAAATGTATCCAAGTGCATAGATTGTGTCTACAGAGGGTGATTGAAGACCATGTTTTTTAATTCATCCATTTACTAGATCAACATTCAAGATCTTTCCAACTTTTATCTAATTGACACTCAAGTTCACACAAGGTACGAGTATCTCACTGGAGATTTAAACACCAAGGAGATAGGGATCAATAAGAGCTTGTGAGATCCCCCGCTAAGTCAGGAAGATATATTATAATATCGCAATCATGTGAATTATCACGATGATTTAGATGTCATGAAGGGATATGTCAAGTTAATCGATGCCAAAATCTCTTATCCAAGTTCTGAACCAAGCCATAGCTCAACGCAAGAGGTTGATTTATTTCAAGGGCTTGTTCAGAGCCAAGTTGGCTTTACAAAGCATCATCCTCCTACTCGCATGACCTATGTAGATTTGTGTCCACATTGACTGTTATACTATGCAATTTACTTTACTTTAGGTATTGGAATTAGTGTTGTACCACCTTTGGCATTGGCATTGGTTTGGATGATTATCATTAAAGTGTTGGAAATTTGCATCGTTTGCAATCTTATTGCCAAAACGCACACAAATCACTCACATTCTTGCCAAATCTATTATAATTAGTGGTTTTCACTAATTAACTAGCGTTCCTTACCAAATTAGCCAATTACCACCACATTTTTTATTGTGTAACCTCTATCTCATTCATGATGCCACTTTACGATGAATCGTAAGTCAAAATCCTCTTCAAAATATACAATTAGTGTTTATTAGCTAATTAAGGCTATTTTGCCCTTTATTTGGTCAATATGCCCTAATATTGACTCAAACCCCTCTTCCAGCCACTCAAAATCAGCCCATTCACCTCCACGGCATCTCAACAAGCTTAAAAAGATTATCCTATCCTCCTAGTTGACCTTAAGTAGTTGATTAAGGCTCCATACCTCTTAATCACTTGGTAATTCACTAATTATGATTAGCAAAGTTTAATCATGATTAATAACTCTAAATATTCTTTGTACTTTTAGTCCCACATGCACTAAGATGCAAGATTTCCTCAAAGGAAAAATTATAAATAAGACTAAGTACTACCTTCCAACTTTACACCATGCTTTTATTGGTAGCCTCATATAATACATATGTTAAAGAGCCTAAAATCCTTTAAGGATCCACATGCTCATCTTTGCCTAAAGCCTTCATTATGGTTGGTAAGAGGGTATTCAACATGACATTGTAGTCTTGTGTTGGAGAGATCTTCTCACCATTTGTGGAGTAATAACCATTCCCAATTTGATTGCTTCCCAGATCTATTTAGGTCTATTGTTTAGTAATCATCTAACATAGTAAACATGCTTAAATATTAGATGTTAGTTTCATTTGATCTCCATAGTTATGCTATTAAGCTTTAATCATTGATGTTTCATTCCTTAGCTTTCACAATTAGCTTTAGACTATGTGGTGTTTGTTAGTCTTGCTTTAAACTAGCTATATTTGTGCTAAAAGTTTGGGGTGTTATCATTTAGCATGCCCAGTGGGACTCAGACCCCATTTGCATTCATTCTCAAGTTTTTTAACATAGTTTTAAAAAAATTTAGATTTCAAGTTTTCTTAGATTAACTTCCACTTCTTAGATTAGATTCAAGTTTTTCTAGATTAACTTCAAAGTTTTCTAGCTTTCTTTCAAAGTTCTTAGATTAAATTTAAAGTTTCAAGATTTTTAGAGTAGTTTTCAAAGTTTTGTAGTTTGATTTTGTAGCTAAGTAGTTATTTCAACTAGATTAGTTGTAGAAGTTGTTTTTTTTCATGTTCCTTGCAGGAAATAAAGAGGCGAAGCACTATCAAAATTGCCTCAAAATATCAAATATTGGAGCTTTTTGAAGAATTTTTTCTCGAAATTTAGATTTTGGCCACCTACAGAAAAGGCCTACGCATGTGCATTAAAGAGTGCGCATGTGCATCTAGAGGCGCACCTATGCATTAAAACTTGCACATGTGCATCAGGAAGTGTGTATGTGCCTCTTTGTCCATGCCTATGTAACACTGCAATTTTTAATCTCTGAGTCAAACTTGCGCCTGTGCATTAGGGTCCGTGCCTTTGCCTCTCTGGTTGTACCCGTGCACTACTGATTGTGTAAATTTGATAGAGCCACACGTGTGCTCTCAAACCCATGCCTGTGCTTCAAGGGGCGTGCCCATGCTTCAAAACTTGTGCATGTGCACTCAAGGCCGCGCCTGTGCACTTAGGTAAATTTCGTTTAAAGTTCATGATTTTTAGTTTTTTAGGATTCCTGTCATTTTTTTAGAGGATTTTAGTTGTTGTTTTTGTCAATTTACTGATTTTAGAGCAATGTTCCTAACAAAATTTACTTAGGGTTTGATAAGTAATTTTTGTTAAAATTGAGTTAGGGTTTGATAAGTGATTTTTCATGCTTTATTTGAGTTTGGAATAGGGTGTGTATGCTCTTCCCTTGCACTTAGTGTGATCTTGGGAATCAAAAGCACTTCTAGACCACTTTTTGCTATTTTAGAGTAAGTAAGAAAGATCATCATTCATTGATATGTTTGATCTTTTAGTTTAAGATCTTTTTCACTTAATAAAGAAACATGGCTAAAATTTGTGTATGTTCTTCCCATGTACTTAGTGTGATCTTGGGAACTAAAAGCAATTTTAGTCTTTCATTAAGAAGCACTTGGATTAATTGGGAATAAACCTTAATTTGCAAATTTTTATGGTAGTTAGTTGATTTACAAGATTTGCATTTCTATTTAGTTGGATTATTTGTTGTGTATGCTCTTCTCTTGCACCTAGTGTGATCTTGAGAAACAAAAACAACACTTAATCCTTTTTCCATGATATTGTGAACCTTTTTGAACTACTAATCATTTTTCTTGAAGGACCTAAAAATGCTTGTCAAATAAAGAAGGTCTCTCTTCAAACCAAAATCTAACATTCACGTGTGTTGTAGATTGTCATTGGTGGTCTAAACCAAATTGCTTAATCCAAAAGATAAAAAAAACACCAACACACCATTCAAAACATCGTATTGCAGGTTTTGGTTAAGAGCTATGACTCATCCGCTCAACTAGGACATAACCCCTTTGGCATAAGTCTTAAGCTATAATAATGGGGGTGTTCCTAGGAACCCTAAAGTAGTTCACACAAGAGGGAACCTTGTGAACGAAACAAGAAAATGCTCCACACTACCGACTTGTCTAATACGCCTTGGTGAGATTAGAGTCAAATATATCTGTATCATGACCCCAGTGAAAGTATAACTAAACGCACTTTGGTGCCCATTATATTGAAGGGGTAAAGTAAAGCCAAGATACTCCTTGGGAAACCTTGGTAAATCGAGCTCACCATAGATATCTTGTGACACCTAGAGAGAAAACCACCTAGGAAGCTTGCCAGCTTAGAGCCATTGTTTTTGTCTTAGTTGTTATACTTGAGAGCTCTCACAAAGTGATAACTTTGTTAGATTCAAACTCTTTTTTTTCGAACAAGGGAAAGAATCTCTTAAATTTGAAACCACGTGATTTTCGTCACGAAATTTACATAGTGTCATTTTGTCCTAGTTTTTCACTTGTCTTAAGACAAGGTGAAACTATGCCAAAATAAAACCAAGTTTATTTCAACAACACTTGGTCTACACCCTTATTTTATTGTTTCCCTTTTTTGGAGAAAAGGAAACAACATTTACAGATACCGCTAGATATCGCGTGTCCACCACTTTTGTATTCTACTTGCATGACTAGGTTACAATGTCGGAGCGCAAGTGTTGAAAGTGTGCATGGTACGTGTTGGTATCCAAATTGATTCTCCTTTGCAAGCTGAGTAGCATCATATATTTAACAAGAAGCCTAGAGATAGATAAATCATCATGTATGTCATTTTGTAGCCAGGGAGGTGATTCAGCTGGCTCTTTGTCACTCAGATGTTGGAGAAATGGATAACACCAATAAAAGGATGTGATCTATCCTCACTACTTTAGGTCATGCCTTTTGACCAGGGTGAGAGGACCCATTTTGTAACCTCTATTGGTGAAGGAGAATGAAGATATCCTTCTTTGCACAAATTTGAAAGGAAACCTTGAGAAAATATGATCAATGCACCACAATTTAACTCTCACGAGTTGTCACTTCTAAAGAATGGTGATATTTTCTAAACAAGGTTAAGGTTACTAAAGACATTATGGAATCCTGATTGCTTCTGCATATTTTTGCAGTAGAATTTATTCATTTGTGGACATACAGGGAAAACATGGGTAGTTCAGGTAGGATTCATTATTTTTGAATAATTTTTGGTGGGAGATTAAGCAAGATAAACTTGATTTTTCTAGATCTTTGAGAACCTTCACAACAATTGGAAAACTAAATGACAAAATGCTTCATAATAGCTAAAATATTCCTTCAACCAGAAGGTGTGCATCAATGGAGGCCCAGATTTGCACGGTTTCACACAATCTCCAAGAATTTAACATGAAGGCTCGAGCTAAAGACTCAATTAAACATTAAAGACCCCTGGTTCCTCACACCTAAGATACACTCAAAGGCTTACAGACAATATTTATCAACAAAATGACAGTAAAGTGATTTTAAATTGTTTATCTCATTACAGGATGAAGGCTCTTCTCATAATGAAATTGCAAATGCCACTAAACTATCACAGGGATGAGATCCTGTGTGATTTAGAGGGATTTTAACACAAGATTGCAATAGGAACAAGAAATACTATTTGTAGACATTCTGAAATAAAGTAGACACAAATTTTCCCAAGATTAACACAGATTAATTCAAAGTTGATTAGATTCATCAATAGGGGAAGGTTTCTTGAACAATCTCAGAGCTTGTCAATGGTTCTATACACTTGCAACCAACTTGACATGATCAAATCTAAAACATAAGAGATTAACAGGTTTCTCAGATGGTCTCTCAGGAAGATGGGCTTTCTTAAATTTTCTCATAAGAATTCAACCCCTGACCATTTGCATGACTAAAGCATGCTTTTTATAACACTCAATTTACATCCAAGCATTTTCCCCCAAGAAAAGAATATTCAAGGAACCTTTGTTTGTTACATGTTTGATCATGATTTCCATAAAATGACGTTTAACAGGTTTGCAACAAAAAGTTTCCAGTTGTTCAAAAAGGTGAATCATTGCAAATATCTCCATCATTGTTTTAACTGGGAGCACATTTTCATCCTTCATGCATGCAACCTCCATCATTTCATCCTTTTCCCATTCTTTCCTCTGCAACTTTTCTCTGCATCCAACTTCTTTGGTAATTCACATTTTTGCAAGTGCCCGAGCAATTCCAACTTCAAAATATCAACCTTTACATTCCTTGGACTCACAAATTAAGCTCTAAATCCATTCAATTACACTTTGTAGAAAAAAATGACAAGGAATTTCATCAAAAAATGATGAAAAACAATGTGTATTCGCATCTCCAGGAGTCTTGGAGTAAAAATGGTGGTAAAATCAGATGCAATGCACAACAACCGTTGATTCTTCCCTTTCTCAACTTTAGATTAGAGTCGTCCACATGGAAAAATCTGATTCGAAGTGGGCCTGGGGTTTCCTTTTGCATTTTATGACTTTTGGAGAAAATGCGCAATTTTCACATTTTTCCCCACCCCTCCACCTTTGAAATACAAGCTTGACACATGGCTTAATCTGGGCCTTTGATGGAGTCACGACTCATTTATGCAATTTTACCCTTTTTAACAAAAAGGAAAAATTTCCAATTTTCCTCCGCCGACCCACCTTCCCTGGCTTGTAACTTTTGATGTGGGCCCCAATGGAGTTGCGGGTTATTTCATAACTTTTCTCCTTTTTCACAAAAAGGCAAAAAACTTCAAAAAAATTTTCCGACCCTCTTCCTTCCTTGTAACCTGAAAAAATTCCACATGTCCATCTTCAGGGTCAAAGTAAAACTTTTTCCTTGCCACTTCATATTTGTCTAAATAGCCAATTAGAGAGACTATCGGGGCCATGGGGCCAATTTTATATTTTTTACAAATGTGAAAAAAGTGGCAAATTTCACTAAAAAACCCGTCGGGTTGCATCCAATAAAAAATAAACACATATACACCTTCGAGGAAAAAAAGATAAATTTGCTCCGCCTTTATAAATTTGACTGGCCAATCAGAACTCAACGGGGCCGTGGGGCCAAATTGATATTTTATAAACATAGCAAAAATTTACAAGTTATAAAATAGACTCGACATGCCTCATCCAATCAAAAGAGACCACGTAGTTGAAGATGTTGAGATATAATTTGATATGGGAAAAAATGCCCGTCGAATAGTAAGATGTAGGGAAACTTCACCATTTGCGCCCAGAATTGAATTTTTCTTCAAGGACAAAGAATTTGCAAATAATTCATGGCTCCAAATGTGATCCACAACCATAGAGAAGTATCTTCAACAACATACAAATGAAGAAAACTTTCACGCATCCATTTAGGGAGATAGAAAATATGACAAACTAGGCAGATTGGGAAATTTTAGAACAAACGGGGTGAGATCAAATTGAGCACCAACGTCAGCTCAAACTTGGGGATGGACACTCCCTACAAGTGCCACAAGAACAATAGAGAAAACCATGTGCCAAAAAACCATTGGGCAATGGATTCAAGAGCCAAGCCTCCAGAAACAAACCGAGAAACCAACAAAAACTGGTCACCAAGGACTAGGAAAAACCAAAACAGAAAAACTTGAAAGTAGAATGAAACCAAAAGACTATACACTGTACAATGGTGTGCACCCTGATTCATAGAAAATAATCAAGGAAAATTTTCAAGTGCCTTCGATTTTGGATATGACCATGCTAAGCAGTTCTGATACATCTTTAACAACTGGTCATATGATTGTTTCTCTTTTCCATCCAAGTTGTTATCTGACCACATTTTTTCAGGCTTATCCTTTGTGCCTATGTCAAGTTTTTCAACATCTCTCGAGGTTGCCTCAAACATCAAAGTCTCAGGAAAATCAATCTACTCAGGATATTGCATTGATCAATTTCATACTCCTTGAAAACAACATAACTCACAGAGTTATCAACATCAGTTTCTGTGTGCAATACTTCATAAGAAGCATTTTTGGGGTCCTTAATGAGATATAATATTTTATTTTCACCAGGTAAATTCACAAGGCTGCCCTCACATGGTATGGTGGCATAAGACATGTCCATTTGCATGCTTCCACCCACACTAGCAGCCCACTTTCTGGATAATAACATTCCCCACTTAGTAGGACAATCCATGAATTACTACATTCAAGTTAAGTACTTGCCTGGATACGTGGGAGGCCAATTGCACTACTAAGCCTTTGACACATCTAACTACTGGCACCTCTCTTGAATCCATGGTAGTACATTTCCCATAAGCTGTGTTACTTTGAGATCCAACTCATTCATGACCTCAAGAGGCATTACATTACATGAGGCTCCTGAATCAAACATACAGTTATGTAACAACTTATCCTTAATAATCAGAGTAGTGAAAAATGGATCCACCTTCAGCTGAGACTCAACCAAAGAAGTTCCCAAATAAACCTTAGGTGGTTCACCCAATTCCTCCAATTCTTGTGGTTTTTCTAATTCTGCAATGGCAGGAGGAACCTCTACATTGTTTACCTTTCACTTCTGGGATGACCTTTTCTTCTTTAAATCCAAATTCTTGAACACCCTGTTTCTTGTTTCAAGGACCTTCAATTCAAGAACCTAGGAATCCAATCTTGATCTGACTCAAGATTTTATGTCATAAGGAACATATTTACTTAACAGTATTTGGAGTCAAAGTTTACAAACCTCATCTAATCCAAAAACATACTTGAATTCAGGCTTCTCTGGATTGATCATGGGGAGGATACCATTAGTTCCATTTAGGGGCTTACCAAATGCTTTGATAGATGTTTTCTTTCTGCAAAGGGTAATTCTTTAGGCAATCTTGGTTTCACTGGGTTTTTGTCCCTTTGGCCTAATAGCCCTGCCCCTTTCAAAACAACTTTACTTCAGAAGTATTCTTATATTGGGCAAGGAAATTCATTAACAACTCAGGATTACAAGATTACAAGTCCTATTCATGAAGGGTATTCCTCCATCATACTTTTTGTCATTAATGCCCTTAAGTACATTAAAATTCATTATTAGGTTTCAAAATCTTGTACCATATCAATTTCAAAAATTCATGGGAGGAAGAGGTAATACCAGGTGAATGCAATCCCCATATTAAATCTGCAACATTTTCTGGCACTTAACTCAGTCAAGGTTGCTCCCTACTGTGAACTTGTAGATGGAAGATTCATCATGCATACATCATCATCTAATCATCATCATCAGCATCCTCAACTTCTTATCATCAAGTATCACATAAATGTATTAAGAAACATCTATCACAACTCAATTCAAACTTCTTCATATTGATAGCAAATATTTAGCAGCTAAAGGATCAGGCACCAATCTATTTTCCTGAAATTGGGGTAGTCTATTTTCTGATCCCATCATGTGGCACTGCATTTTGATATCATCAGATACCTTTAAAATTTCCCTAGGATGAAGGTGTTCAAATAAATAAGACCTTGTGAGGTCTGGGTGATGGGCTACATTGGGAACTTTGTCCATATCCTTTTCTACTCTGGCTAACTTGTAAGAGGTTTCTTATAAAGCTCCAGCTAACAGTTTTTACAATGATGAGGGAGAAAGGAAGTCTTACTGGAACACAGGAGTCTCTAATTGATCAAAATGATATTCCACTCTTACTCTTTTACCAATTGAAGATTTTCTATCTAAGCTTTGGAAAACATAGGGAAAAAATGTAACAAAAGTTCCTGGGTTTTTGTCCCTACAAATGAATATGGCTACCCTTATCTAGCATAAAGAATAATTGATCAGAAAAACATTACTTGATTCAGAAGAAATATGAGGAAAGTCTATGGCACTCTTCTTATAGCAAGCTGATATTGAAGTTATCAAAAAATTCATAACTCTTTTCACAATTTTTAAAATTCTAGCACAAAAGAAACCTTTCTAGGTATGTTTTATCTCCATCGGTGCAATCTAAAGAATTCTGTCTTGCCTAGTCCATGGAAACAATGTTCAGGAGGGTCTTCAGTGAAGAAATATTTATCTTTAGTTCTAGTACATTACAAATATTAGTGACAGAGTATCGAATAATACAATGTTAAGGTACACATCCTCAAATGGTATCCCAAAGTCTTCAAAATATTGAAAAAACTCTTAAGAGTCTGATCACTAAATCACATTATTTCCTTGAATGCATTTAGGTAGACTATTTCAAATATCTAGGGGCACAACACTTGGATTCCATCAAATACCTAGTAAATATTACCTTCATAGTACCAAAGGTATTAAAAAAAATGGATCACTGGGTGGGGGATGGGCCATGTTTTTTTGAGGTGTGAATTTATAGGAGATACAAAACTTGAAATGATTACACGTGAACTTGTCACTTTACATGAATCTTACAGATTCTCAACAAAGAATGACGTTTAAATAACTATTTTCACTTAGAAGCATTATAAGCTTTGGAAAACCAGGGCCAAATGATAAGCAATGTCTTTTCAAATACAAATCCCTTATAAATGGTGAATTACTAATCTAGCAAAAATCCTACTTGCCACACAAATAAGTCTCAAAGTTCAAATAGTCCCCAACAACATTGATATATAGTCCCCTGCAATGATGCCAAAATGGTGTTTGTATCCAAATTGATTCTCCCTTGCAAGCCGAGTAGCATCATATATTTAATAAGATACTCAGAGATAGACAAATCATAACTTTTTTTGTAGCTGGGGAAGGGATTTAACTCACTCTTTGTCACTCGAGCACTAGAGAAATGGATAGCACCATATAAAAGGATTTGATCTATCCTCACTACTTTGGATTGTGCCTTTCGACCAGGGTGAGAGGACCCATTTTGTAACCTCTGTTGGTGAAGGACATGAAGAGATCCTTCTTTGCAAAATTTTCTGGGGAACCTTGACAAAATATGATAAATACACCAGAATTTAACTCTCAAGAGTTGACACTTCTAAGGAATGGGGATATTTTCTGAGAAAGGTTAAGGTTACTAAAGACACTTAAGGAACCTGCCCGCTTCTATGTATTCTTGTTGTAGAATTTATTCATTTGTGGACACCTAGCACAAACATGGGTATTTTAGTAAGGATTCATGGTTATTTGAAAAAAATTGGTGGGGATTAAGCAAGACGAAGTTGATTTCACAAGATCTTTGAGAACCTTTACAACAATTGGAAGACTAACAGACAAAATTATTCATAATAGCCAAAATATCCCTTCAACTAGAAGGTGTGCTTCAGTGGAGCCCTAGATCTACATAGTTTCACCCAATATTTGAGAATTTAACATGAAGGATCGAGCTAAAGAATCAATTAAACATTAAAGACCCATGCTTCCTCACACCTAAGATACAATCAAAGGCTTATAGAAAATATTTATCAACAAAATGACATTGAAGTGATTTTAAATAATTTATTTCATTACAAGATGAAGGCTCTTCTCGTAATGAAATTTCAAATGCCACTAAACTATCACAGGGACGAGATCCTATATGATTCGGAGAGATTTTAGCACAAGATTACAATAGGAACAATAAACTCTATTTGTAGACATTCTGAAATAAAGAAGACACAAATTTTCCCAAGATTAACACAGATTAATTCGAAGTTGATTATATTCATCAGAAGGCGAAGGTTTCTTAAAAAATCTCAGAGCTTGTCAATCGATGTACACTTGTAACCAACTTGACATGATCAAATCTAAAACATAAGAGATTAACAGGTTTCTCAGATGGTCTCTCAAGAAGATGGGATTTCTTAAATTTTCTTGTAAGAATTCAACCCGAACCATTTGCATGACTAAAGCATGCTTTTTATAACATCCATTTTACATCCAGGTTTTCCCCCCAAGAAAAGAATATTCAAGGAACCTTTGTTTGTTACATGTTTGATAATGATTTCTAGAAAATTACGTTGAATAGGTTTGTAACAAAAAGTTTTCAGTTGTTCAAAAAGGTTAATCATTACAAATATCTCCATCATTTTTTTAACTGGGAGAACGTATTCATCCTTCTTGCATGCAACCTCCATCATGTCATCATTTTCCCATTCTTTCCTCTGTAACTTTTCTCTGCATCCAGCTTCTCAGGTAATTCACATTTTTCCAAGTGCCTGAGTAATTCCAACTCCAAAATATCAACCCTTTTATTACTTGGACTCACAAATTAATCTCTAAGTCCATTCAATTGCACTTTGTAGAGAAAAATGACAAGGAATTTCATCAAAAAAACGGTGAAAAACAATGTGTATTTGCATCTCAAGGAGTCTTGGAGATAAAATGGCAGCAAAATCAGATGCAATGCACAATAACCATTGATTCTTCCCTTTCTCAACTTTAGATTAGAGCCATCCATATGGAAAAATCTGATTCAAAGCGGGCATCGGGTTGCCTTTTACATTTTATGACTTTTGGACAAAATGCACAATTTTCACATTTTTCCCCACCCCTCCTCATTTGAAATAGAGGCTGAACACGTGGCTTAATTTGGGCCTTTGATGGAGTCATGGCTCATTTATGAAATTTTACCCTTTTTAACAAAAGGTAAAATTTTCAATTTTCCTCCACCGACTCGCTTTCTTGCTTGTAACTTTTGATGTGGGCCCCATCAGAGTTATGGGTTATTTTATAGCTTTGCTCCTTTGTACAAAGAGGAAAAAAACTTCGAAATGTTCCACCGATCCACTTCCCCACTTATAGCTTGAAAAAATTCCACGTTTTCATCTTCGGGGTCAAAATAAGACTTATTCCCTGCCGCTTCATATTTGCTGAATAGCGAATCAGAGATTATCGGGGTTACGGGTCCAATTTGGTATTTTTTTACAAATGTGACCAAAGTTACAAATTTCACCAAAAATACCTATTAGGATGCAACCAATTTAAAACTAACACGTATACACATTTGGGGTAAAAAATAGAAATTCACTCTGTCTTTATAAATTTGACTCGCCAATCAGAACTCAACCGGGGTGTAGGGCCAAATTGATATTTTTGCAAACATAGTAAAAAGTTACAAGTCTATAAAATAGACCTGATGTGCCTGATCCAATCAAATGATACCACATAGCTGAAGATGCTGAGATATAATTTTATAGGGAGAACATGCGTGTCGAATAATAAGATGTAGGGGAACTTCACCATTTGTACCCAAAATTGAATCTTTCTTCAAGGACAGAATTTACAAATAATTCATGGCTCGACAACAATCCAAGACCATAAAGAAGGATTTACAATAACACCCTGATAAAGATAAAACTTGTATGCATCCATTCAGGGAGATATAAAATATGATGAACAAGGCAGATTGGGAAATTTTAGAACAAATGGGGTGTGATCAAATCGAGCACCAACAGTATGTACTCACAATCTAGTAGGCCCCCTTGTCTCAAAGACCCATATTTGAGACTCATTATCATCATAGTTAGGTGATTTCATCCTTGTCTTCTTTTGTCTTGTTTCCATTGTTAAATTAGGCCTAAATCTCTATATTGTAGGGTTACACTGCTCGCACGCATAACAATTTATTGATATACTTAGACATAGTTTTTACACCCTAACATTGTCTTGAGTTTTGTGAGTGTTTAGGTTACTTTGTTAGCATCGCTATAGTGTCATTTTGATACTAAAATCTTACTTTATCATAAATTTTGATTACGTGTATAAATAACATTGTTATTGTGCTCACATTTGCATTGTCCATTTTACAAAGCTTATATTTTGTTAGTGTTTAGAAACTAGCTTTTAGCATATCTTGTTAGAATATTGCATCAACATTCTCTTATCATTTAGGCCTTGTTTTTTGCAAACTTGACTTAATTGGTGATATTGTGTTGTCATTATTGAGTTACAAACCTATCTAAACGAATCTTAGAGATTAAACTATTTGGTGTAGCTAAATTTTGAGCATTGTACATCATTGTATTATTCTATAGTCACATTGTTTTAGCAATTTAGTGTTATTACGCTGCAAAAATTTGAATAAGGTCCCTTTTTAGTAAAACTTAGTGGAAAATTTTCACATTATATCTCCTATCTTGAGTATGCCTACTATGAGGATGGGATCCTGAAGATTAGGAACCAATATATTTGGAGGTGACAACCATATTTTAGAGGATAATCTCATGGTTAACCATAGTGGTGGAGAATAAGATTATCCTTGTATGAACATAGAGTGTCCTCCCACTAATTTTGACGATTACATTTTTCAAAACAAACATGAGGTTCTTATGTGTGTTATGGAACTAGGATTTAGGTTACCTCCCATGGTGCACCCTTCTCTCATTGCTGCAATGGTTCGAGAGGAAGAGGAAGTGGAATGTCCTCATCACCATATAGATGACTGTACGCCAGAAAAGCAACAGGCGAGTGTGAGAATCTACAAGTAACTCTTCCGCATACCCGACCTCTCGAGGTCGTGCCGAGACAGCCAGTGGGGGTAGAATATGCGTGGGATACAGAAAAACTAGTTAGGCAGTCTAATGTCTTCGACACGCACTAGTGGAATTTACGAATCTAAGGAAAAGAAGGCCCTTCTAACTTGGACTGGTGTGATAGATCGATCGGCAAGGATGACTGCTCGAAGTCTCCAATCAATATCGAGCCCTGGCGTGATTCGATCTATGGGTTGTGGAATACGTGGAAAATGACCTGGGATAGTTTCATGTATGTCTCCTGATAAGGTCATATAGTGGATGGTGAATATAATTGACTCTACGGACGATTCTCTGGCCTAGTCCAAAATTCTCTAGCTTCGTTAGCCACTATATCTATAATGACAATTGTTCGATGATGATGGGTGGACGTGGAGTGGATCTAAATACCAAGGTGCGTAGGGTAGTGTCTATATCTGATTGACTTGTGGACTCGTTGGGCTGTGTGATCTGTGGATCACAACCATAGACTCTTGGTTGTTGCGGTCCTGTTATGGTCATATGTGAAGTCAAGTTCTAATCCCTAGTATCCAGTAATCGTATGCTTTCTCAGCGTCTATGTTTAGGACCAATAACTGTGTGATTTTCTCAGAATATCTCACAGGTGTTCGTGTAACTTGGATCCTCAAACTGGTGTCTATGTCTGTGAGAGCGTCTCCTGTACCTGGTTGTGGGACCAAGGGATCACAACCGAAGGTTTGTTCTCTTTCAAACCCTTCTACAGTCATGTGAGTGCTTTACCTAGGTCAATCTGTAGTTCGGTTGGTTCGACCAAAACATGTGCGCTTGGTTGTCTTCTATGTTTAACCCTCTTAATTGAGAACTGATCAGTTGTAAATCTGTGGTTGCTCGAAATACTTGTATTCTGAGATTTTGGTCTATGTCAACTATTGCTGTGACGAGATTTGGTTGAGGCACGATTGACTCAAATATATATTCCCTGGGCTCCTGAGGTCCCGTGATTATTATACAAAATAAAATGTAAATCTAACTGTAACTAAGTAAACTTTAACTACATGGAATAAATCTAAAACATATATATAAATTTTATTCTTCTAAGAAACCTTTCTAGAATACAATGGAAAGCAAACTATTTTAAGCGTATCTAGAAATAACAACTAAACAATAATTTAAAACAGACAAAATAACCGAGTGTAGTTATCAACCTGTGCAATTTGTAGATTTATTCTAAATAAATAAAATAGCTCATCTAATCTATCTGCAAGATTATCGATCCTACCTCAGAAGTGAGGAGTGAATCATAGTTTCTCAGAAACTATCAATCCTCACAGCTTCCCTGGCAATATCAAGAATAAAAGTCACTGAAGTGAAGCAATTGTCTACTCTATTTGATATGATTCTAACTAGAAATTTGAAAGCTAGAACCTGGATTCCACAGAACAGTGGCGAACCCGATGGTGTGTGTGACTTGTCCCCTCAGTATGATCTCTTCGTTATTTGTGCTCACGTAGATCCAGAAAAGCATGTAATGCTTGCATCAACAGGAATAGGTGTTGGAACAAGGGACAACCTTCAGAAGGCAGACAGAATAGAACGCGGATAAGAGAGGGATAGCGTAAGAGTACAGAGCTTGGCTTATGCAATTCCTAGCGGGATCTATTGCGAATCATGCAACATAATGCATCCAGAACCTAAAACTATCCTATTTGAAGAGCAAAACCTGCAACTTTAATGGCTTCCTAAGCTATTCTACTCTAATGGATTAGATAAAACAGCAACACTGTTTGCACAAGCTGGATATGTGGCTTACCAACAGTTGGACAATGCTAACCAAGCATGAAATGAACTAAACTATCAATCCTAAGAAAGCTAACAGACCAAACCATTGAAAATGAGAAGACTCCAACAAGGAAATGGTGGCCATTTGCCTCAGCACAAGCTATGCATTTATAGGAATTCAATCACCCAAAGATCAAAACCAAACTGAACTCCTAAACAATAAACAAAGGAAAAACACTATTCCAGGGGACCAAAAACATAAATGCAAGCTTAAGTCGGAAAAGAAAGCTGGTGAAACATGATATTTCACGCGAGTCACGTCAAAAGAACGTTCTAGAAAACGTGCACAGGACCGCTGCTCTGAGCAGGGCGGCGGTTACAGGACCACCGCCCTACAGGGCGGCGGTTTCGTTACTGAAGATCAAGAGGCCAAAGCAAGAGGGAAAAAGGGGAAAACAAAAGGGTGCGGGGGCTAAGCGGGGCATGTGGGATGTTAACGCATACTCTGAGAGCTTTCCTGGATCTCGAACACCTCGCGAAGAGACCTGTATCATCATTGTGGAACTTATTACACTGTTCTGGCAGTACAATACCTTACAATTTTGGGTACGTACATATTGCCCCCTCGGAGAAGCGTTTTAGCCATGAAGAGGCATAAAATGGTGGATCCGAGTATGGCAGTCCCGAAATGGGGAGTTAGAAGCTATACCTTACTCATCCGTGTGTTGAAACGACGCCATCCGAAATTCCTGCTACCTGCAAAATGAAAAGAGAACTCAAGTGCAGATAGATACAAAACTTGGAAAATAAACGCTAAATTGATAGGGAATGAGAATGTACCATTCGTGCGGGGATAGGAACTTACCTCCATCAGCGCTCCAAACCTGCGAAAAAGTCTTTTAAAACGAAATAGGGTGCTATATATATGAAAGTGGGCCCATTTTCCTATTCATTTACGCGCATTGATTTGATTGATTTTGAGCTCTAGGACCCACGGTGACGGTTTCGTGTGTGAGTAGAGTCAAAACATCCACAGCGAGATCGTGATCATGCCTCCACATGCGGAACACCGCCCTGCTAGATCACAGGTTGGTTTTCTTCAATTTTGCGTTTTTCCCCCTTTAAATTTGAAATGTTAAATTTGTCGTAATGGGGGGGTTATTTTTGAAAATGTTAGGTTCAAAAGGTCCACCTAGGGGGGGGCGCCTACTGGGTAGGCTCCATCTTTAGGTTAAATGGTCTTTTTTTACTTATTTTGGGCTTTTTGGGATTAGAAACCCGCGCGGGTTTTCAGACCGCAACCGCTGCCCTGGCCAAGGCGGCGGTTACATGACCACCGCCCTGTTCAGGGCAGCGGTTACACGACCACCGCCCTTAAGGCGGTGGTTACAAAACCGCCTCCCTGCTCATGGTGGCGGTTCTGACCAGAATGCAAAATAACTTAATTTTTGAGATTGCACTTGTATTTCCTTGCACTTCTATACATTTTAATGACCTTCTTAGTATTGTTCAGATACTAACTTGATCTGTTTTGTGTGTTTTTGGGTGTATGCAGGCGAGGGAGGAATACATCACATGGAGTCGAGAGAGAGAGTGTGACTGGCTGTCAGGGGTACTGGATGCCCTCTCACCAGACAAGGAGGACACACTACAGAGGGCCGGTATACTGTGCATATCGCGCGTTCCACATGTCACACCATCTAGTCACATCCTTTGTGACTTATTTTCATATTGGGACGCAGATCGGAACACTTTCTGACTTCCAGGGGTCCGCGGTGAGTGGACTATCATGTTGGAGGATGTCTACCATATTTTGGGGGTCCCAATCATTGGAAGGAGACTCACATTAGAGACGGCAGGCTCACAGGCATAGATTGCACAGTGGGCAGGTTACATGGGAGATGCAGCTATCTCCACGGGGTTGAAGAAGGGAGTGAGAGTTCGATCCATCCCTTCTTTGCCTATCCCCATATTTCGACAAGCCATCATGGGGATCCTTGCCTCGAGATTGATCGGGGACAAGAGAGGGGACACTTTGTTATACTGCTGGGCCCCCATCATTGCACAGATAGAGGGGCATGGCCAGATATACGCCTGGGGTGCAAACATTCTGGGGCTGTGAGGGCAACCAGATGGTCAGATATGTCGGTGCTTAGAGCACCTCACCAACCAGTTACCTCCCTTACCACAGCACATATGGAGGCGACACCGTACCGGCTTATGGCCGGCATATGGGGCGAGGAGACCCGTACATTGATCTCTTGCTCCACCACAGGGCAGCTCATCGACCGCATGGGACGGGTGGAAGTACATCCTTTTAGCAGAGTTCCTCAGCAGTTTGGCCTTCCATATACGGGCATGCTTCCCCCAGTGGCACCAGTTTACAGATCAGTTCGCGAGGCTAGAGGGGGGCCTAGAGGCTGAGGTTGGACAGTGGTCACTCCTGGCACTCCCATTGCAGCTAAGAGGATAGTTCAGGCCAGAGGGAGAGCCAGTGCACCTCGGGCACCTTTGCTTCAGATTGCTGCGGGTCTTACTCATAGCAGCGATGACCCTATAGACATTGACTCTAATTTTGAGGAGCTTACAGAGGGAGGGTCGGAGGAGCAGACTGATGATAGCAATCCTGAGTGGCATGACACTCAGGATATTATGCAGGCGGAGAGGGCCGAGGAGAGCGTAGAGAGGGACACTCTAGTCTCAGAGGAGCCACTCTCTCAGGGCCATGGTGGAGAGGACGAGTCAGTTGTGGGGTGACATGTTGCCCCTGCTACAGGAGCAGCCCCTTAGTTGGCAGTGGCATCCGCGGCGGGTGCTAGCCCCAGCGATCCATCTTGGAGGCCCGGTGATCCGAGTAAGTTATCCTTTTCTTCCTTTCAATGTTTGTTTAATTTAGGATTTGTTTTAATTGCTATCTCTCCTTGTGTTTTTATCTTGTATCTTTCAACCTCTTGCTTGGTTTCTAATGCGTTTTTCTCCTTTGTTTGTAGAGACTGTTGACGAGTGGCGGGATCTGATCCGCAGGGTATGCACTAATTCCCTGATGATCCCCATGGATAGGACCCACGTGGAGCTATCCGTGGATGCTGGGGAGCCCTCAGTAGCCAGCAGGCATACGGACGTCTTCGCTCCCATTTTGCATGTGGCCAAGATGGTGTCGACCCTACGTACAGAGTTGGTGGGCTATAGGACAACTGAGCGCCTTATGAGGAGCCACTCTTGTGGTGAGACCGCGGCTGCTCCTCGGGACCCTGAGCCCTCCGTTCATTCAGAGCGTTGGCGTAGCCGGAGTCCTAGGCGAGGGCGCGCACCTTTGGAGGGGTCACGTAGGGGTTGAGAGGCCACTTGGCCCTTGTGTATTTTGTACCATAGATTCTTTTGTATATCACGGGCTCTTTGAGCGTTTTGACCATGCCTAGTGCATGATGGCATTGTATATAAACATTGATTATTTATATATATGCATTTGTTTTTGGATCAAAATCTTGTCACTCATGTTTTCCCTTTCTGTTTCCAGCTTCCTCGTGTATACTACGATGTATGGTTTATATGCCTTCTAGAATGTATGCAATGGAAAACAAATGATGCAAATGTTTGCTTTCTTTTTGTGTTTCATGATGCCGATACATGATATTGTAGATATATTGTGATCTTGAATCTTAGCTTCTGTGAGCAATTTGGATACCTCGTGTTTGTTTTGGAAAAGTGATGAAAATAACCAGTATGATGAACAGATTAACTTGCCCCACTCCTAACTCCACACAACTAGTAAGATGCGAGGGCTTATCACCAAGAGCCAAGAAGGGTGCAAGTTATGAAATATGGTGAAATGATAGTGATGAAAGACAGACGAAGCTTTGGCAGAACCAATTGAAAACTACAAGCTTACTCTACCTGAATGACTTCATAGTTTTGGGTGCAACTTGCTTTGCGGTTTATCTAGACATAGACCCGTAGATGGCCACATAGTAGACAAAATATGGGTTTTTAGGATTTTAACTCTCTTGGGAATTTGAACATCTGATTCATTCGTTTTTGACTCAAAGTTTGAATTGTTTGTTTATGATCTTTTAACGTTTGCTTTATCAAGAGGAACCCCTACACTTTTCCCCATGCTACTAGTAAGAAGCGTGGATTTATCACCGTGGGCAAGGCATAGGTGAGCAAGGGCATTTCCATCCTTTCCCAACCCTACGTCACTAGTAAGAGACGCAAGCTCATCACCGAAGGTTGGTGGGGCAAAGAAATGTGTAAAAATAAAATTTTTTGTTTAATCACTTTTTGACTTGCTTATTTGAGTAAAATGTCAGTATATGCTTATTTCCAAAGAGATATATATATATATATATATATATATATATATATATATATATATATATATATATATGGGATAGATGTGACACCATGAAGCTTCTAGAACAGACCATAGGCAAGACACCTATCCTAAGAAGAAATCAAAGTGAGAACAAACTTGTAGATCTTGGTATGGTTACTATTAGGACTTTGTCATGTCTGATTTTATTTGATAAAAGATTCTGAGATATTTGATGATATCGTGAAAATGGAGAGATATGATTAAAAAGTTTTATGCCAACAACATCATGAGTTTGTAATGAATTGCTTTGAGAATAGATTCCTTGATCACAATTTATGTAAGAAACAAGTGGACAAAATGATCTAAATCTATATGAAGATGCAATGTAAATAATTATACAAGTAGTGCTGGTTGCTTATGCGTAGAATCGCTTGAGGTGCAGGGAATTGATTGTTTCGCCAAATTCCTCACCTTCTAACGTACATAAGAGGTATGCACCATTTCCATAGTCCTTCATGACTCGATATGGGCCCAACCATTTGGGCTGGAATTTCCTTCCTTCACCTGTCTTCTTGTCGATCCGGCTATCTAGTCTTAGAACTAGATCACCTTCATATATATCGCATTCATAGACTTTCTTGTTATACTACCGGCACATTCGGTCAGCATAAGCTCTATGCTGCTGCTCAGCATCTAACCTAGTTTCATCTAGGCTTTCTAGTTGGGAAAGACGTGCTTCTCTGTAAGCGTCTTCATCTAGAATCCCTTGTAGTGAAATGCAGAGACTGGGTATTTTGACCTCAAGCGGGAGGATTGCTTCTGCCCCAAATACCAGCAAGAAAGGAGTTGCTCTCGTTGGTGTTCTTATTGAGGTTTGGTGGGCCCACAAGGCTGGATATAACTTCAAATGCCAATCTCGTTTGTTTTCTTTCACTGTTTTAAGGAGAATGGCTTTCAGTGTCTTGTTTGTTGCTTCAGCCTGCCCGTTGGCTTGGGGATAATACAAGGAAGCCGTATGATGGCTTATTTTAAATTTATTGCATAGCTCACAAACCTCTTCATTCTTAAAAGAAGTTCCATTATCAGAGATAATGATTTGTGGGATACCGTACCTACAAATGATTTGGTTCAAAATGAACTTGGCAATCATAGAACCAGGTACAGTAGTAAGAGGCATGGCCTCCACCCATTTGGTAAAATATTCAGTGGCCGTGATTATAAAATTATGGTCGTCTGTGGATGAGGGAGAAAATTTCCCTATTAAGTCTAGACCCCATGTAGAAAAGGGCCATGGAGTTGCGATTGGTTGTAGAGCTTGTGTTGGCATGTGGATCTCGTGGGAGAATTCTTGGCACTTATGACACCTGCGTGCAAACTCTATCGCGTCATGTTCTAGAGTGGGCCAGAAATAGCCCATTCGATGTATTTTTCGAGTGGTGGCATGGCCACCGAAGTGGCCTCCACATATACCGCTATGGGATTCATGGAGAATCCTCTTGGACTCTTCTGTGTCGACACACCTTAGGAGCATTCCATCGAATGCTTTTTGATAGAGCACCTGCTCTATAATGGCATATTTAGCTATGATTATGTGTAACCGCCTTCTTTTTTGCGGTGTAACTGCCTCCAGGTACATGTGGTCTATGATATAATTAATGATATCAGTGTACCAAGGACACTCAGAGATAGCGAGTGGAGTTTCGATTTAGTATACGCATTCATCTGGAAAGTCTAAATCTACTAAATCGCCTCTGTCTAATGGGTTGTTAGCTAACCAATCTGCGATGATTTGTCCTTTAACCGACTTCTGATTTACAAATGTTAATTCAAACTCTCCCATTAAGGTTATAAAATGTCCAGCCTTTTTAGATAATGACCCTTGTGTGAGAAAAGTCCGTAAATGGTCCGTTTTTACCATGACCTTTGTTTCTTGATTCAGCATATAATGTCTTAGGCGTTTAGTAGCAAAGACTATGGCAAGGCATTCTCGTTCTGCTTGTGTATAGCGTGTTTCATAGTCGAGCAACGTTCGGCTAATGAAATAAATCACACGTTCTCTCTTGTTATCGTCTTCTTAGGCCAAAATACAGGCCATCGAGACATTGGTAGCTCGTGAATATAGAATTAACGGGTGATCTAGCTTAGGTGGCATTAGCGTAGGTGGTGATAAAAGGAAACGCTTAACTGCATCAAAAGCTTCATCGTAATCTTCGGTCCAATCAAGGCTATAGTCTTTCTTGAGTAAATTGTTGATTGGATGAACGGCGAAGCTTAAGTCCAGGATAAATCTCCGGATTGCATCCAGCTTTCCGAGAAATGATCTGATTCCAGATTCACTCGAAGGTGGGACCATTTTGAGGATAGCCTAAATTTTGGTTGGATCAACATCAATTCCTCGTGACGATATGATGTAACCTAGGAGCTTTCCTCTTGTTACACCAAAGACGCATTTCTCTGGATTTAGCGTGACTCTGTATTCTATTAGACGTGAAACAATGACACGGAGTACTTCGGGATGGTCACAACGCTTCTTGGCTTTAGCCAATAAGTCATCTACGTAAGATTCCACGATTTTATGAATTAGATCATGAAATATGTATGTCATGGCCCGCTGGTATGTAGCACCGACGTTCTTAAGACCGAATGGCATAACAGCGTAGCAAAAGGTTCCCCAAGGAGTTATAAACGTGATTTTAGCTTGATCTTCCTCAGATATTCTGATTTGATTATATCCCGAGAATCCATCCATGAGAGACAAGAGTTCAAAACCAGCTGTTGCATCAATAATAACATCTATGGATGGTAATGGGAAGTTGTCCTTAGGACACGCTTTGTTGATATCTCAAAAATCTATGCAGATGCGTATCTTTCCATTCTTCTTGAGAACGGGAACAATGTTCGATACCCATTGGGAGTAGTCGACTAGCTTGATGAATCCTACCTGAAGGAGTTTTATTACCTCCTCTTTTACCATGATAGCTACTTTGGGCTTCATGGGTATTGATTTTTGTTTAATTGGCTTTGCATCTGATCTAGTGACGAGGTTGTGCACCGCAATGTGGGGTGCAACTCCTGTCATCTCCTTATAATTAAATGCAAACACCTTCTGATGTTCTTTGAGAATTTGAGTATGTATTTCCACTTCTTCTGGGGTTAACGAAGAACCTAGTTTCAATTTTCTTGGTTCATCCTCTGTCTCGATGTTGACATTGATTGTTTCTTCGATCAAATAGGTGTTACCCTCTTCGAACTCAGGTGGTGTTGGAGGTAAATCTAAATCATCCCCATTTTCTACTGCGTATATACTAGGTTCCTTTTGTGAGGGAGGATCCGTTACGGGATTTCCGAAGTAGGGAGACGAATGTGGAATCAAGGATAAATCTAGCATGTGATAGGAGAGATGTAGTGCTGCATAGGCATTTAAGTAATCCAAAGTAGAAGCATCACTATCAACATGGTCTAGGACGGTAGATTCACTTCCGCTTGAAAGAGGATTTGTCATTATTTTTATCAATGGTTCATCACGAATGGACTCCGTGAACTGGGTATCTTCTAACTCATTGCTTGGAGTAAAACGTGATGCTGAGGTTGCTATTGAATCGGCGAGAAGATTTTTCTCTCACGGCATTGCTTCAATGGATATGAAGTTGAACACCTTGCTTAAATCTAATACAACATTTTTGTAAAGTTGCAAATGTTCGACTTTAGTTTCATATACTTCAGAAACTTGATTTGTCACTAATTGTGAGTCTCCCAGGACTCTGATGTTATCAATACCAATTCTTTTGGCTAAGGTAAGGCCAAGGAGGAGGGCTTCATACTCAGTGCCGTTGTTTGTGCATTCAAAGTTTAATTTAAAAGTGAATGGGAGGACCTTCTCCTCGGGCGAAGTAAGAATTATACCTGCTCCCACTCCATAACGGCATTTAGCTCCATCGAAATGGAGAGTCCAATACTTAGTCGGGAGTATAGATGTTGGGGCATCTGCTGCATTTGCGCACTCTACTTCTACCATACAGAGGTCCTCTGCTGGAAAGGAACCAACACCTAGGGAAAATCCTATGCCTACTGAATCAAATGGTAAGAACATTGGTGAGTCTTGTTCTATCAACTCAACGATTTTCGCAGTAGTCCCTAATGATACTGTTTCTTTAGTTTTATCTTTAGGGGTTGGAATTGTTTTGGCTATGCTGGTAGTTTCAAGATCCATCGTAGGTACCAACTTTTCCTCTAGTTTTGGGTCAGTGGGTTTATTAAGTTGGTTTGTTGGTAGTTAAAATTCTGAGTGCACCCCTGGTCTTTTCTTTAAATCAGCTAGGTGTAAATCGAAAGGTTTTGCGGCCACTATCTATCGCTACTTGATCAATTCGCAGAGTGCTCTCAAGTATTTCATCATAAGTCCTTAGTGGGAACTTCTGGACTTCTTCCTTCACTTTTCTGCTAAGAGAATGAAGGAATAAATCACATAGTTCCATCTGATCCATGTTTGGAGCACTTGCTGATATGCGACAGATTCGTTGTGTTCTTGTTTGATATGCAAGAATTCCCTGATTCCTGTTCTCAATAGTTTGTTCATGTCAAAGGATTTGATGAACTCCGACACGAGTTGTTTACATGAATGTATGGAAGCCTTAGGTATTCTATAATACCAATCGAGAGTGATGCCTTCCAAGGTTTTGGGAAATATTTTAGCAACAACCCCATCCCAAGGGAGTAATTCTCGTATGGCTGTAGCGTAAGCTTTGATATGCGCATTTGGATCTCCCTCACCCTTGAACTTGGGAAAATCAGGTAGAGGTCTTGGAAGCATGACGCTTCGTATGGTGGAATCTAAGGGTTCCTTTCGATATTCTGAATAAGTCCCTATCACATAGCTTTCGACCATTGATGGTGGTTGCTGAGGGAGCGGTGGTGGGATGGGTTGTTGATACGGCGCAGCGTATGTGTTGGCAGGGGCATAGGGAAGTCCCTGCGTTTGAGCAAAAGGGATGGGAGAGGAGAACATATCTCCTTGTGGTGATTTGGAGTATATGTTTAAGTACGAAGGGGTATTGTCTAGGAACAGATTGTTTGATACGAGACCGGGAGGAATAGTGTTAGAGATGATAGGCCTTGTTGGTGTTTGTTGTGGATATTGAGGAGGCATGCCTAACGTGCCTACTCCGGTAAGGAGATCTACCTGGCCAGAGTGGTATGGAGGATTGGAACTTCCTATTTGTATGAACGGAGAATTTTGATTTGCTTGAGCAAGTTCTAACCCTCTCACTCTTTCTACTAACGTTGAAATGACTTCATTTGGTGAAGTCACGGTACTTTGCCTGAGCGGCGTTTGTTGTATACCCTGGTGTTGTATAGGTACGTGATATCTTGTCATAAACTGATCGCTATCTTGCCAAGTCTCTCCAAGAATATTTCCTGTGTGCAATGACATAGAGGTATTTTCTTAAAAAGAGATCTCGGGTTGTATTTGTAAACCTCTTATAGGTGGGTACATACCCCGGGAGCGTTGTTCACTCCTAGGATAAGGTATTGATTTTCCATCGTCTAAGACCAGGTATGGATCTGATTGCCTACTAACCTGTGGTATGAGTAGCATTTGAGGAGACGAACCAGATTCTCCGGTAAACGTCATATTGTTTGAACCTGAAGGCTCTGTTTGTTGGGTTCGAGGGGGTTGATCTAACTCCTCAGCTTGAAAAGATGAACTATATCTGATTCTTGGGGTTTTTGTTGACAACTGATTAGTTAAATAGTTGTCACCCCATATTGAGAGTGAGGGTGATGATTGTCTATTCTGTTGGCCGTAGTATGCCTCGAGACCTAAGAGGGGTCTGCCATATGCATCGAATCTTGACATATTTGGGGGCTATATGAATACCCGTAGAATAATGGGAAGGAGCAAAGGTGATTTGTGAAAGGAAATGTGATTTTTATGACTCTGAACAAGAAGGTAGGAAGTTTTACGTCAGCTTCACTAATTTCATTTGATTCACGTCGGGTTCACCAATTTTGTTGGTGAAACTGATGTGATGAGGTATAGAAGGTGAAACAGTTGTTTGTTTCACGTCGGGTTCACCAATTTTGTACGTCGGAAAAGTGACATGTGAGGATGATAATCAGCAAGTGACCTTCCCCGTACCCGACCTCTTGAGGTCGTGCCGAGACAGCCGGTGGTTTGAAATGTGGGTGACTTAGCTGAAGTCACAGCCGGGATTATGGTCAGTTTTCTATGATAGAAAAGCTACAGGCGAGGATGAGAATCGGCAAGCAACTTTCTTATGGCTAACCATGGGAGGATCAGTGACTAATATCTGGTAGTGTGACCTCCTGGTAGCTAAAATTACGAAGGGGAGATTTAGAGGCTATGAGCGGGCAGCATAAATTCCCTAGTGGATTTATCCTCCTAACTAGAATTTAAGCATGTTAGTCTAGTTATGAAGTCTCCAAATTAACTTAAACTGAAAATAACAATTTATACTACTATTGAAAGGGAAACTAATCTAAACAAAATATATGATTGAAACATTATAATTGTACAATGAAACTTATTGAACTACTTTTATACTAAAACTAAACAAGCGAGATAACCTGGTGTGGTTATTCACCTGTGCAGATGTGTGAATCTAAATAAAAGACAACTAATTAACTTTAATTGAAAAACCTTCAATCCTACCTCAGAAGTGAGGAACAAATCATAGCTTCTCAGAAACTATCATTCCCCATAACTTCCCTGGCAATATTTAAAGTGAGATTAACTGAAATAAAATGATTCACTAATCTATTTGATAATAACTTTGACAATTTAAACCTGAAGTTTACTGAGCAGAGGCAAATCCAGTTGTGTTGTAGCTTGTCCCCTCATAGTGATCTCTTTGTTCTTGCGTGTTCACGTGAATCCAGAAAGAGTAGGAGTATAGCAACATCGGCAAGGGAAGGCACTGAGACAACAATTACTTTGAAGTAAAAATGGCACAAAGCACAAGTAGGAGAGGGATGGCACAAGTGAACTGGCTTGGCCTATGCGATTCCTAGCAGGGTTGTTGCAAGCAATGATAAAACAAAATGATAAACAACAGGTACTCAAACAATGAATAATAGCAGCTTCAGAGAAATACAACGAAGTACAAGTAGGAGAGGGATGGCACAAGAGAACAGAGCTTGGCCTATATGATTCCTAGCAGGATCGTTGTCGGTGTACAGTGAGGCATAACTAAATACTCAGAATTTTAATCCATGCTAAAATAAAATGATTCATAAAATAAATCTAGGACTGAGTATTGAAGACTGAAAGCTCAAGAATGAAGACTCCAGACCAAAGAACCAAGACCATTTACTTGTAAACAAGCTACATATTTATAGCATTTACAAACACCAGAAGGAAAGTTCAAATTGAACTCTCCCACTATTAAACAAAGATAAATCATTGTTCAGTCGGCAAAAACATAAATACAAGCTTAAGTCAGCAAGAGAAAATGCGAGTGAAAATTGAATTTTCACGCTTGACACGAATCGTCGGAACATTCTGGAAAGCGCGTACAGGACCGTTGCTCTGAGCAGGGCGGCGGTTACAGGACCGCTGCCCTGTTCAGGGCGGCGGTTTTGTAACTGAAGAGTCAAGAAGGTCAAGGAAAAGAGGAAAAAAGGGAGAAAACAAAGGGCGCGGGGGCTAAGCGGGGCATGCGGGATGTTAACGCATGCTCGGAGGGCTTTTTCGGATCCCGAACACCTTGTGAGGAGACCTGTATCATCATCGGGGCACTCTGTTACCATTGTTCCGACAGCACAGTACCTTACAATTTTGGGTACATACATATTTCCCCCTCGGAGAAGCGTTTTAGCCATGAAGAGGCATAAAACGGTGGGTCCAAGTATGGCGGGTCCCGAAATGGGGAGTTAGAAGCTATACCTTACGCGTCCTGTGTGCTCGAAATGCCGCCAACTTTCATATGCTTTTCAGAATGTATGCAATGGATGACAAGTGATAACAAATGTTAAACAGAATGTTTTTACTTTATTTGCTTTTGCAATGCTGATATGTGATGACAAACATGTTGTAGTATTGAACTTTTTGGCCTCTTTGGGCAATGTCTATGATTTCTTCTTATGTTGGCAAAACGTGATGAATGTATAGCGATAAAGAGATGAACTTTCCCCAATCCCAAATCCACGCAACTAGTAAGATGTGAGGGCTCATCACCAAGAATTGGGGAAGGGCACAAGTTGTATGAGTTTGATTTGAGTGGAATGATGAGAGACAGACAAAACAAGGACAAGAACCAAATTTTGACCTACACACCCACCCTAATCAGAACTACTACCAAGCTTAGAAGGCCACTTACTTTTCAGTTTATCTAGACTTAGATTCATAAATGGCAACCTGGTTGACAAAATCTAGTTTTGAGGATTTGATCTCTTTGGAATTTAGATGTTTGGATATTTGCCTTCTTTTAACAGAATTTGACTTGTTTTTTTAGCATACCAAGATTTTTTTGTTTGTGTGACTGGACCCCCCACACCTTGCCTCATGCCACTAGTAAGAAGCATGGGTTTGTCACCAAAGGCAAGATACAGGCGAGTAAGGGCACTTCTTTCCTTTCCTAACCTCACATCACCAGTAAGAGATGTGGGCTTATCACCGAAGGTTGATGGGGCAAAGAAGTGTGTAAAATAAAATATTTTGTTTGCTTGGCGCTTTTGATTTCATTTGATTTTGACATTTCTAATCTATGAATTTGAAATATCCTTTCCTTCCAAGATATTTTAAGAGTGATAGATGTGACACCAAGAAGCTTTTAGAACAGACCGTAGGCAAGGAAAACTTTACCTAGTAGAAAGAAAGAGCAAAGCCAAGTATGCAGGTCTTGGTATGGTTTCCGTCAATGTTTGTCTATCAAACTTGATGAGAATATTTGAAAGTACTTGATGATGTTTGAAGAGATATGATTTGAATAATTTTGCCAATATCTTCAGAAATTTGTAACAGATTGTTTAAGAGTAAGTTCCTAGACTACAATATTTATGAAACGAGTGAACAAAATGAACCAACTAAATTACTAATGTAATGTAACTGCAACCATGTACATATGAAAATGTAGGTGGAACCATATGTCATGATGTCTAAGGTGAAGAAAGTTGACGAATATCGAATTCTTCACCCCTAGAAGTACACAGCGGAGAACCATTATCCTCAAATTTTTCATTTTCTTGACGAGGGCCTACCATTCTGGGTTTGAACTTACAACCCTTGCCCAGAGGTGTATATGTCCCATTATTAAAAACATTTTTTTGAAAGAGGTGTTCGCATGCCTCTTTATCATGTTTTTGAGAGATGGCATGTGGGTGAGCATGACTATGCTGCCCGACCTTCTCTCTCATAGTGAGCATTGTGTTAATGATGAGGTCTTGCCCCATGGATAGGGAAAACTTAGCTTTAGACACGTATGGGTCGAAACTAGGCTTTAGAATAGGGCAGTGCCTAGAGATGGTTTTGATAGGCATCGTTTCAGTTTTAAATTGCCTTTCTTCACTTGTTAATTCTATCATGTTTATATCTAGATTTAGGTCATCGGAGGGAAGATATGCTATACCGAGAAGACTACCCATTCCTTGAGGTTCGGGTGGGAGAAAGATCGGTTCGTCATTCTCCAAGAGTTTCATAATTCCTGATGTGGCTTTAGTGGATACTGTTTCCACAGAAATTGACTTATCTTTATTTGTCTTTGCCACCTCGTATATTAAATCATAGGATCTTACCGGTTTAGCATTTGTAGGAACTTCATCTCGTGTGGAGAAAATATCGGGTAGGGGTTGTGAAACATACTCCTTTTTCTGAGTTGTTGCATTTATTTCACACTCAACCTCTAGCTCAACTAATCCCAAGATTTTTGTATTACCATTTGAACCTAGGTTAGGAGCAATCTGAGAGTTGTCAGGAGTTGAGGCGTCTTGATTGTTATTTCTTATTATGATACCTTTGTTTTTCCCGTTTGGATCTAACCTGTTATTGTTAGAATGATTTGGGAGAGGATCATTGAAGATCTTGAGAGGTGCATTTTGAGTGGAAACTGATCCCATACCAAGTGGCAGTATAGGATTTTCTAGAAACATATCTACAAAGAGTTGTTTTTGCTCTTCTGGTAGACGTTGTAAGAATTTGTTGCAGTCATGGCAAGTCCTAGTATCATGACCCCTGATTTTATGGAAACCACAATATAGATTGGGATTATAGTTCCGTGGTCGTCGGTTTGAATCCTGTTGTGGCCCAAAGTTATGATTGGGCTGTTGTTTGTTATAGTTGAAATTTCGAGGTTGTGGCCTTTGGCTTTGGTTTTGATATCCATTTGGGCCCTGAGCAAGGCCTTGTGGCTAGATTTTCTGTTGTGGAGGATGATTAGAATCCACCATATTGATTGCTGGAGTGAAGTTATTATTGCGTTGATTGTTAGCAGGTGCCGGGGTGTTCACAACATTTGGTCCTTTGACTTGATCAGTGACTCCATCTGTTGTAACCCCACAGTTTTCATTAAGGATCTTTGGTCCTTGATCGGTATTCCCAGCATTAGGATAGGTTATAGTGTTTTGATTGGGAGTGATTAATTTCCCATTTGTTCCATATGTCTTATGACCACTATCTATCACTGCTTGATCTATTCAGAGAGCGCTCTCAAGTACTTCATCGTAAGTTCTTAGTGAGAACTTCTGGACTTCTTCCTTCACTTCTCTATTGAGAGAATGAAGGAATAAATCACATAGTTCCATCTGATCCATGTTTGGAGCACTTGCTGACGAATAAAGAACTGTACGCCACCTCTGGATGAAATGGGTGACAGATTCGTTGTGTTCTTGTTTGATATGTAAGAATTCCCTGATTCCTGTTCTCAATAGTTTGTTCATGTCAAAGGCTTTGATGAAATCTGACATGAGTTGTTTAAATGAATGTATGGAAGCCTCAGGTATTCTATAATACCAATCGAGAGCGATGCCTTCCAAGGTTTTAGGAAATATTTTAGCAACCACCCCATCCCAAGGGAGTAATTCTTGTATGGCTGTAGCGTAAGCTTTGATATGCACGTTTGGATCTCCCTCACCCTTGAACTTGGGAAAATCAGGGAGAGGTCTTGGAAGCATGACGCTTTGTATGGTGAAATCTAAGGGTTCCTTTAGATATTCTGAATAAGTCCCTATCGCATAGCTTTCGACCATTGATGGTGGTTGCTGAGGGAGTGGTGGTGGGATAGGTTGTTGATATGGTGTAGCGTATGCGTTGGCAGGGGCATAGGGAGGTCCTTGCGTTTGAGCAAACATGTCGGGAGAGGAGAAAATATCTCCTTGTGGTGATTTAGAGTACATGTTTAAGTAGGACGGGGTATTGTCAAGGAACGGATTGTTTGACACTAGACCGGAAGGAATAGTGTTAGAGATGGTGGGCCTTGTTGGCGTTTGTTGTGGATATTGAGGAGGCATGCCTAACGTGCCTACTCCCGTAAGGAGATCTAATTGGCCAGAGTGGTATGGAGGATTGGAACTTCCTATTTGTATGAATGGAGAATTTTGATTTTCTTGAGCCAGTTCTAACCCTCTCACTCTTTCTACTAACGTTGAAATGACTTCATTTGGTGAAGTCACGATACTTTGCTTGAGTGGCGTTGGTTGTATACCTTGGTGTTGTAAAGGTACGTGCTATCCTGTCATAAACTGATCGCTATCTTGCCAAGTTTCTCCAAGAATATTTCCTGTATGCAGTGGCATAGAGGTATTTTCTGGAAAAGAGACCTCGAGTTGTATTTGTAAACTTCCTATAGGTGGGTACATTCCCTGGGAGCGTTGTTCACTCCTAGGATAAGGTATTGATTGTCCATCATCTAAGACCAGGTATGGATCTGATTTCCTACTAACTTGTGGTCTGAGTAGCATTTGAGGAGACAAACCAGATTCTCCAGTAAACATCATATTGTTTGAACCTGAAGGCTCTGTTTGTTGGGTTCGAGGGGGGTTGATCTAACTCCTTAGCTTGAAAAGATGAACTATATCTGATTCTTGGGGTTTGTGTTGACAACTGATTAGTTGAATAGTTGTCACCGCATATTGAGAGCGAAGGTGATGATTGCCTATTCTGTTGGGCGTAGTATGCCTCGAGACCTAAGAGGGGTCTGCCATATGCATCGAATCCCAACATATTCGGGGGGTATATGAATACCCGCAGAATAATGGGAAGGAGCGAAGGTGATTTGTGAAAGGAAATGTGATATTTATGACTCCGAACAAGAAGGTAGGAAGTTTTACGTCAGCTTCACTAATTTTGGATGATTTCACGTCGGGTTCACCAATTTTGTTGGTGAAGCTGATGTGAAGGCTTATGAGGTACAAAAGGTGAAATAGTTGTTTGTTTCACGTCAGGTTCACCAATTTTGTACGATGGAAAAGTGACACGTGAAGATGATAATTGACAAGTGACCTTCCCCATACCCGACCTCCCGAGATCGTGCCGAGACAGCCGGTGGTTTGAAATGCGGGTGACTTAGACGAAGTCACAGCCGGGATTATGGTCAGTTTTCTATGATAGAAAAGCTACAAGCGAGGATGAGAATCGGCAAGCAACTTTCTTATGGCTAACCATGGGAGGATTAGTGACTAATATCTGGTAGTGTTGACCTCCTAGTAGCTAAAAATGACAAAGGGGAGATTTAGAGGCTATGAGCAGGTAGCATAAATTCCCTAGTGATTTATCCTCCTAACTAGAATTTAAGCGTTTAGTCTAGTTATGAAGTCTCCAAATTAACTTAAACTGAAAATAACAATTTATACTACTGTTGAAAGGGAAACTAATCTAAACAAAATATATGATTGAAACATTATAATTAAAAGCAACAATTAAACTAATTTTATACTAAAACTAAACAAGCGAGATAACCCGATGTGGTTATTCACCTGTGCAGATGTGTGAATCTAAATAAAAGACAACTAATTAACTTTAATTGAAAAACCTTCAATCCTACCTCTGAAGTGAGGAACAAATCATAGTTTCTTAGAAACTATCATTCCCCACAGCTTCCCTGGCAATATTGAAAGTGAGCTTAACTGAAATAAAATGATTCACTACTCTATTTGATAATAAATTTGACGATTTAAACCTGGAGTTTACTGAGCAGAGGCAAATCCAGTTGTGTTGTAGCTTGTCCCCTCAGAGTGATCTCTTCGTTCTTGCGTGTTCACGTGAATCCAGAAAGAGTAGGAGTATAGCAACATCAACAAGGGAAGGCACTGGGACAACAATTACTTTGAAGTAAAAATGGCACAAAGCACAAGTAGGAGAGGGATGACGCAAGTGAACTGGCTTGGCCTATGCGATTCCTAGCAGGGTTGTTGCAAGCAATGATAAAACAAAATGATAAACAACAGGTACTCAAACAATGAATAATAGCAGCTTCAGAGAAATACAACGAAGTACAAGTAGGAGAGGGATGGCACAAGAGAACAGAGCTTGGCCTATATGATTCCTAGCAGGATCGTTGTCGGTGTACAGTGAGGCATAACTAAATACTCAGAATTCTAAACCATGCTAAAATAAAATGATAAAATAAATCTAGGACTGAGTATTGAAGACTGAAACTCAAGAATGAAGACTCCAGACCAAAGAACCAAGACCATTTACTTGTAAACAAGCTACATATTTATAGCATTTACAAACACTAGAAGGCAATTTCAAATTGAACTCTCCCACTATTAAACAAAGATAAATCATTGTTCAGTCAGCAAAAACATAAATACAAGCTTAAGTTGGCAAGGAAAGCGGGTGAAAATTGAATTTTCATGCTTGACGTGAATTTCGGAACATTTTGGAAAACGCGTACAGGACCGCCACCCTGCACAGGGTGGCGGTTACAGGACCGCCACCCTGATCAGGGCGGCGGTCATGAGACCACCACCCAGGCAGGGTGGCGGTTTCGTAACTGAAGAGCAAAAAGTCTAGAAAAGAGGAAAAAAGGAGAAAAAAAAGGGCACGGGGGCAAAGTGAGGCATGCGGGATGTTAACACATACTCCGAGGGCTTTTCCCGAACACCTTGCGAGGAGACCTGTATCATCATCGGGGCCTCTGTAACCAATTTCTGACTGTACAGTACATACAATTTTGGGTACGTACAGAAACCACTATAAGTTTGGGATTGTAATTCCTATTTTTTTGGTTAGGTGTGTATTGTGGCCTAAAATTCTGATCAAACTGTTGCCTATTAGGATTAAAGTTTTGGAATTGTTGTTTCTGGTTTTTACTTTGGTTTTGATAACCAAATGAGTTTTGGCTTGGCCCTTGTATGGGATTTCACCGTTGTTGTTGTTGTTGTGGATGGTTAAAATCCACTGTATTGATCATCGGGGTAAAGTTGTTGTTTCGTTGGTTGTTTGTTTGTGACGGAGTATTAACAACATTTACCCTCTTGGGCTGGTCGGTTACCCCATCTGTTGTTACCCCACGATTTTTGTTAAGGATTTTGGGTCCTTGATTGACATTTGTTATAGTTGTAGTGTTTTGAGTGGAGGTGATTAACCTCCCATTTGTTCCATATGTCTTACGACCACTATTTATCGCTGCTTGGTCTATTCGAAGAGCACTCTCAAGTACTTCATCGTAAGTTCTTAGCGGGAACTTCTGGACTTCTTCCTTCACCTCCTTGCTGAGAGAATGAAGGAATAAATCACATAGTTCCATCTGATCCATGTTTGGAGCACTTGCTGAAGAATAAAGAACTGTATGCCACCTCTGGATGAAATGGGCGACAGATTCATTGTGTTCTTGTTTGATGTGCAAGAATTCCCTGATTCCTGTTCTCAACAGTTTCTTCATGTTGAAGGCTTTGATGAACTCTGACACGAATTGTTTAAATGAATGGATGGAGGCTTCAGGTATCCTGTAATACCAGTCGAGAGCAATGCCTTTCAAGGTTTTGGGAAATATTTTAGCAACAACCCCATCCCAAGGGAGTAATTCTCGTATGGCTGTAGCATAAGCTTTGATATGTGCGTTTGGATCTCCCTCACCCTTAAACTTGGGTAGATCAGGAAGAGGTATTGGAAGCATGACGCTTTGTATGGTGAAGTCTAAGGGTTCCTTTAGATATTCTGAATAAGTCCCTATCGCATAGCTTTCAACCATTGATGGTGGTTGCTGAGGGAGTGATGGTGGGATAGGTTGTTGATATGGTGTAGCGTATGCGTTGGCAGGGGCATAAGGAGGTCCCTGCATTTGAGCAAACATGCTGGGAGAGGAGAAAATAGCTTCTTGTGGTGATTTGGAGTACATATTTAAGTATGACGGGGTATTGTCAAGGAATGGATTGTTTGACACTAGACCGGGAGGAATAGTGTTAGAGATGATGGGCCTTGTTGGCGTTTGTTGTGGATAGTGAGGTGGCATGCCTAATGTGCCTACTCCTGTGAGGAGATCTACTTGACCAGAGTGGTATGGAGGATTGGAACTTCCTGTTTGTATGAACGGAGAATTTTGACTTGCTTGAGCAAGTTCTAACCCTCTCACTTTTTCTACTAACGTTGAAATGACTTCATTTGGTGAAGTCACGGTGTTTTGTCTGAGCGGCGTTTGTTGTACACCCTGGTGTTGTATAGGCATGTGATATCCTGTCATGAACTGATCGCTATCTTGCCAAGTTTCTCTGAGAGTATTTCCTATATGCAGTGGCATAGAGGTATTTTCTTGAAAAGATACCTCAGGTTGTATTTGTAAACCTCCTATAGGTGGGTACATACCCCGAGAATGTTGTTCACTCCTAGGATAATGTATTGACTGTCCATCATCTAAGACCAGGTATGGATCTGATTGTCTACTAATTTATGGTCTAAGTAGCATTTGAGGAGACGAACCAGATTCTCCGGTAAACGTCATATTGTTCGATCCTGAAGGCTCTGTTTGTTGCGTTCGAGGGGGTTGATCTAACTCCTCAGTTTGAAAAGATGAACTATATCTATTTCTTGGGGTTTGTGTTGACAACTGATTAGTTGAATAGTTTTCGCCCCATACTGAGAGCAAGGGTGATGATTGCCTATTCTGTTGGGCGTAGTATGCCTCAAGACCCTAGAGGGGTCTGCCATATGCATCGAATCCCGACATATTCGGGGGGTATATGAATACCCGCAGAATAATGGGAAGGAGAAAAGGTGATTTGTGAAAGGAAACGTGATATTATGACTCCGAACGAGAAAGTAGGAAGTTTTATGTCAGCTTCACTAATTTCGTTTGTTTCACTTCGGGTTCACCAATTTTGTACGCCGGAAAAGCGACAGGCGAGCGTGAGAATCTACAAGTAACTCTTCCGCGTACACGACCTCTCGAGGTCATGCTGAGATAGCCGGTGGGGGTAGAATATGTGTGGGATGTAGAAAAACTAGTTAGGCAGTCTAATGTCTTCGACACGCACTAGTGGAATTTGTGAATCTAAGGAAAAGAAGGCCCTTCTAACTTGGACTGGTGTGATAGATCGATCGGAAAGGATGACTGCTCGAAGGCTCCAATCAATATCGAGCTCTAGCGTGATTCGATCTATGGGTTGTGGAATACGTGGAAAATGACCTGGGATAGTTTCATGTATGTCTCCTGATAAGGTCATATAGTGGATGGTGAATATAATTGACTCTACGGACGATTCTCTGGCCTAGTCCAAAATTCTCTAGCTTCGTTAGCCGCTATATCTAATAATGACAATTTTTTGATGATGATGGGTGGAAGTGGAGTGGATCTAAATACCAAGGTGCGTAGGGTAGTGTCTTTATCTGATTGACTTGTGGACTCGTTGGGCTGTGTGATCTGTGGATCACAACCATAGACTCTTGGTTGTTGCGGTCCTGTTATGGTCATATGCGAAGTCAAGTTCTAATCCCTAGTATCTAGTAATCGTATGCTTTCTCAGCTTCTATGTTTAGGACCAATAACTGTGTGATTTTCTCATAATATCTCACAGGTGTTCGCGTAACTTGGATCCTCAAACCGGTGTCTATGTCTGTGAGAGCGTCTCCTGCACCTGGCTGTGGGACCAAGGGATCACAACCGAAGGTTTGTTCTCTTTCGAACCCTTCTACAGTCATGTGAGTGCTTTACCTATGTCAATCTATAGTTCGGTTGGTTCGACCAAAACGTGTGCGCTTGGTCGTCTTCTATGTTTAACCCTCGTAATTGAGAACTGATCAGTTGTAAATATGTGGTTGCTCAGAATACTTGTATTCTGATATTTTGGTCTATGTCAACTATTGCTGTGACGAGATTTGGTTGAGGCACGATTGGCTCAAATATATATTCCCTGGGCTCCTGAGGTCCCGTGATTGTCATACAAAATAAAATGTAAATCTAACTATAACTAAGTAAACTTTAACTACGTGGAATAAATCTAAAACATATATATAACTTCTATTCTTCTAAGAAACCTTTCAAGAATACAATGGAAAGTAAACTATTTTGAGCATATTTAGAAATAACAACTAAACAATAATTTAAAACAGACAAAATAACCGAGTGTAGTTATCAGCCTGTCCAATTTGTAGATTTATTCTAAATAAATAAAATAGCTCGTCTAATCTATCTGCAAGATTCTCGATCCTACCTCAGAAGTGAGGAGTGAATCATAGTTTCTCAGAAACTATCAATCCTCACAGCTTCCCTGGAAATATCGAGAATAAAAGTCACTGAAATGAAGCAATTATCTACTCTATTTGATATGATTCTAACTAGAACTTTGAAAGCTAGAACCTGGATTCTCAGAACAGTGGCGAACCTGATGGTGTGTGTGACTTGTCCCCTCAGTATGATCTCTTCGTTCTTTGTGCTCACGTAGATCCAAAAAATCATGTAATTCTTGCATCAACAGGAATAGGTGTTGGAACAAGGGACAACCTTCAGAAGGGAGACAAAAGAGAACGCGGATAGGAGAGGGATAGCGTAAGAGTACAGAGCTTGGATTATGCAATTCCTAGCGGGATCTATTGCGAATCATGCAACATAATGCATCCAGAACCTGAAACTATCTTGTTTGAAGAGCAAAACCTGCAACTTTAATGGCTTCCTAAGCTATTCTACTCTAATGGATTAGATAAAACAGCAACACTGTTTGCACAAGCTGGATATGTGGCTTACCAACAGCTAGACAATGCTAACCAAGCATGAAATGAAATATACTATTAATCCTAAGCAAGCTAACATACCAAACCACTTAAAATGAGAAGACTCCAACAAGGAAATGGTGGCCATTTGCCTCAGCACAAGCTATGCATTTATAGGAATTCAATCACCCAAAGATCAAAACCAAACTGAACTCCTAAACAATAAACAAAGGAAAAACACTATTCCAGGGGACCAAAAACATAAATGCAAGCTTAAGTCGGCAAAGAAAGCTGGTGAAACGTGATATTTCACGTGATTCATGTCAAAAGAAAGTTCTGGAAAACACACACATGACCGCCGCTCTGAGCAGGGCAGCGGTTACAGGACCACCACCCTACAGGGCAGCGGTTTCGTTACTGAAGATCAAGAGGCCAAAGCAAGAGGGAAAAAGGGGAAAACAAAAGGGTGCGGGGGCTAAGCGGGGCATGTGGGATGTTAACGCATACTCCGAGAGCTTTCCTAGATCTCAAACACCTCGTGAAGAGACCTGTATCATCATTGTGGAACTTGTTACACTGTTCCGGCAGTACAATACCTTACAATTTTGGGTACGTACAATGACATATTAAACCCAAGTCATGCCTCTACTTCTGCATTAAAAAAATAATGAGGAAGTGCCTTTCAAAAACGATGGATACTAGCGTTTACCTCTTATTATAATTCGTTGCGAAGACCATGAAGAACATGTACACCATGCAAAACCTCCCCCTAACAAAGATCATAATGGAATACCCATTCAAGAGGTTATATTATAACAATTCCAAACCCTCACTCATCAATTGGAAAGTTTGGATTCGCATACACAAAAGGAACAACCAAAAGTTGTGAAACAAGCCATACCAAAGGAAAAACCTAAGGCTTCGTTTCACGAGTTCTCAATAAACAATCCTCAACGAGAGACATGAAAGGATCCTTATGAGGGCTTTTTCACTAAAAATAGGGGTGGACATACACCTAGGATTAACCATTTATATAGACCTATCCCGCCACCCACGCAAGACGAACTCTTCTACCAAGAATGGTCTACTATGAAGGAAACCTTTCAAGTGTTACAAGAGGGCCAAACCGGTAGCAAAAACAAGAAGTATCAGTTCGATGCATTATGTCCCTACCCATTCGAAAAAGCCATGTTATAGGTGCCTTTCCCAAGACACTTTGATTTTCCAAAATTTGACAAATATAAGGGAAAAGGTGACCCTTGTGACCATATTAAATATTTTTATATGACATGTCAAGAGGTTGCATTCAACAAAAATTATCTTATGCGCCTCTTTCCAAGAAGTTTAGGAGAAACGATACTAGAATGGTTTGTAGACTTCCTTAAAGGATCCATATCAACATGGTTAGAACTACCAGAAATTTTCATATGAAACTTCTCTTTTAATATAGAGAATGACATCAACATGTTGGATCTATGCAATTCCAAACAAAGAAACAATGAAAACTTCGTTGCATTTTTACAACGATGGAGAGGATTAACTAGCCACTTTCCTTGCTTCATACCTGAAAAAATGTTGATAGGAATATATTTTCCCAACCTCCATCTAGACATTAAATTCCACCTACATATGCATTATGGCAACACATTTGAAGAGGTAATAGAAAAGGGAGTCAAATTGAAAAGGCATTGCTAGTGAGGGGAACTCTAAAACCTTTCTCTCACAATCAAAATGATTCCAAGTCTAATGACAAACCAAAGTTTGTTCATAATAAAAAAATGTCGTTGGTGATTGGATAGTAGACTCCAAGCAAGTACAAGTCATTCAAAACCACTCACCCTTGAAACTTCCAAAGGGAAATCCACCTATTGAGTATAAACAACGTACTTTTACCCCTCTATCTTAATCCATATTGTCCATACTGAAACAATTAGAGGCTGTAAACATGGTAAAGTACCCTGAAACAAAACCCTATGGGGAAAACACACCTAAAATGTCATGGTTTAGGGAGAATAAATTATGCGGGTTTCACTGCGTAAAGGGTCATAAAACAGACAAGTGTTTAAGATTAAAACACTATATTCAAGACCTAGTCAACATTGGCAATATTGAAGTAGATTTTGTTGCTGCTTTAAAATCTCCAAATGAAAGCTTAGGGATATTTAAATATCCTTTTCCCAATAATGAATAAAGGAATAAGAAAGATCGGGGATAATCATCTCAGAATAAGAATGCAAACTATATGTCGAACAAAGACCATTTTGATGCCATGATAGGTTGTGTTGACCCACTTGTTGAGAAAATCAATACAATTAGAATTAAAACAAGAGAGTGTTCCGTAGCAACGTAATGAGATCACCTTGTTATAAATTCTGAAACTTCTCCCCCTCCTACTCAAGAGAGTCATTATGATTTGTTAGATCAACTAGAAAAGACTACGACTAAGATTTCAATCTTAGACCTTCTAAAGATTTCTAACGTTCATAAAGATATACTTTGCAAAACCTTATAGGGATCAAGAGTATCTATTGATGTTGAACCTACACATTTACAAACCATGGTAGCACAAATCACTCCCGCAAGACACATAACCTTTAATCTGATAGAAGCCTTGACTGAAAATCCCTCCCATAACCTACCTTTACATATTGAGGTAATAATCAAGCGTAAGAAGGTCAAGAGAGTGATTATGGATGACAGATTGAGTCTTAACATTTTTACTCTTAAACTACTTCGTCAACTATGTGGAATAGAAGCTCATTTGGAGATAAAGGTCATCACCATAAAGGTGTATGACAATGAAGAAAAAAAATTAGCCGGGATGATCACTTTCTCCTTAGAAGTTGGTCCTATAACCCATGATACTAAGTTCCATGTCTTGGACTTGGAGCTCCTTTACAGCTTCTTTCTCGGTCACCCATGGATTCATGCCATGTAGGATGTGCCATCAACGTATCATCAATGTCTAAAATTGTAGTATGAAAGACATATACTTACTATACAAGGGGATCCCCAACCATTTTCTCACTCCAGAGAATTGTCGGGATACTTTCCTACCATCTATGAGTGTCCCTCTATAGAGATTGTTGTTCTTGTTTAGTCGGAGGCCCTCGCTTCACGAGTGGACCCAAACACCCTGACTCCCAGTGACAGTTGTGCATCTACATCAAAATCTCATTTTTCTACATGGGAGATGAAGTTCATAAACAACGGATGTGGAGAGGATAATCTTAAAGAAGCCCTTATGGTTCAAAACATTCCTCTATTACCACAAACACATGGTAGACCATGCTACAAATTCCAAAGATCAAGGGAGAATTACCCTTTTGACCATTTCACTTCCAGCGGCTTGCTAGAAGATGAAAGAATCCTCAACAACAATATATTTCATTCTCAAGATGATGAAATGGCTTTGTGTTACAAGTAATCTAGCTATGTTATTCCTAACAAAATCATGCTTACAATGAGATACCAAGGATGTGGTTATGAACACCAAGAACAAGTTCTATTAGAAGCTTTTTTAATACCTCGTCGCATACTAGGTAAATTAGGTATTGGTGTCGATTTGTATGAATCTTACCCTTTAGATAAAGAGTACATTTATTCTGAGAGTGAGGATAGTTTGTCCGAAAATGAAAGAAAAACATATCCCTGGTGCAGTCTTTACGAAGACCTCACCTCTACGAACCTATTATGTAACATGGCTATCCCTACCATAATCTTTGTTACACCCACAGTATCCCCTATAAATCAAACATTAACTCTCATCTATCCATCACTAGTGAATTGGGATCAACAATAACATGTACATATTGACATGTTTCAGAATGATGAGGCTATTGGCGAGTTCTTAGGCATTAGAGATAACATTCCAATAAATGATCACAGAAGGGGTTCTCCATTCACCTTAATGCGTGTGCATACTTCGGAGAGGAAGTAGAGTGGTGTGGACACTTGAGTAAAAAATTAAGCAAGGAAAGAGTTCCAAAGAAAATCCTTATGGAAATAAAAAGGGGAAGTCCTATAACGAAAATCTCTTTGAGGTGCTTTTGGAAAAACAAGTAGAACAACCTATGGAAAAGATAGTGTACCCATATAAAGATGATGATCACCTCCTTGAACCAATTTTTATAAAGGAGGATCTCAATCTCCCACCCGATCCTATGTGCATGGGGGATGAGTTAAAGCTACTAGTGGAAGATACAATAGATGTTAACATTGGCATAAAGGAGATTCTGTAGATAGTTAAGTTGGGAGCTTCATTCTCAACCAAAGAACAGAAAAAATTCACAAGACTCTTGAGAGAGTATGCAAACATCTTCGTTTGGTCTTATGCTGACATGTTAGGACAGATAGAAAAGTTACTGGAAGTAGGTTTCATCAGGCTTATCAACTACTTAGAGTGGATTTCTAACGTGGTACCAGTGCAAAAAAATCCAGTCGGTATCAGAGTGTGCACTGATTTTAGAGATATTAAAAAATCTTGTCCCAAGGATGATTTACCTCTCCCTAACATCGACACGATCATCGATTCTACCACTAGTTATGAGATGCTAACATTCATGGATGGCTTCTCAGCTTATGATCAGATAAAGATTGCAAAGGAAGATTAACACAAGATAAATTTCACAACCCCATGGGGAAAATTCTGTTACTAAGTTATGCACTTCAGCCTTAAGAATGCAGGCACTACATATAAGAGGGAAATGAATGTAATATTTCACGACATGATAAGCGATATCATGGAAGATTATGTAGATGATATACTAGCTAAATCTAGAACTCGAGAGGAACACCCAAAAATTTTGTGGCGTATATTTTAGTGCCTAAGAGACTACAAAGTCCGCCTTAATCCAAATAAGTGCGTCTTTGGTGTGTTATCTGGGAAATTACTAGGATTCATTATATCAAGGAGAGGAATATAAGTGGACCCTACAAAGGTCATGGCTATCACAGAAATTCCTCCTTAGAATATTAGACAACTGTGTAGTTTACAAGGGAAAATGTAGGCCATTAAAAGGTTTATTTCATAACTAGTAGACAAGTGTCATACACTCACACATCTTCTTAAAAAGGATGTTAATTTCACCTAGGGGCCAAAATAACAAAAATAATTTTCTTTACTAAAAAAATACTTGGATAAACCTCCCATTCTCATGTTGCCCACGACAGGATAACCCTTGTTACTTTCATCTCTACTACATAGTTTGCGATTGGGGAATTTTTGGCCTAGTATGACCAAGAGTAGAGAGAAAAGGTTGTATACCACTTGAGTAGAAGATTGATAGCATATGATATCAACTATTTGTAAATTGAAAAGTCTTGTCTATCTGTAGTGTTTTGTTTCCAGAAGCTACGCCATTATTTTCTCAACCATAAAGTCAAGCTTAGTTTGAAGGTTGATCCGCTAAAATACTTATTATCAAAACATGCACTCACAGGAAAGATGGCTAACTAGATCATCTTATTAAGTGAGTTTGACATTTATGACATTCATCAAAATTCAGTAAAAGGAAAAGTCAGTAAAAAAATCTTGAGAAGATGCATACTCACATCGCCTTACTAGTAAAGGCAGAGATAGAAAATTTATTAGAAGTAGGTTTCATCAGGCTTATCGACTACTCAAAGTGAATTGTTAATGTGGTACCAATTCAAAAAAATCCAGTTGGTATCGGAGTGTGCACTGATTTTAGAGATATTAACAAATATTTTCCCAAGGATGATTTCCCTCTCCCTAACATCAACATGATCATCTATTCTACCATTGGTTATGAGATATTATTGTTCATGGATGGCTTCTTAGGTTATAATCAGATAAAGATTATGGAGGAATATCAACACAATACAACTTTCACAACCCCATGGGGAACGATCTGTTACCAAGTTATGCACTTCAGCCTTAAGAATACAAGTGCTACATATCAGAGGACAATGACTGTAATCTTTCATTACATGATAAGTGACATCATGGAAGATTATGTAGATGATATACTAGCTAAATCTATAACTCGGGAGGAGCACCCAAAAAATTTGCAGCGTATCTTTTAGTGCCTAAGAGACTACAAAGTCCGCCTTAACCCGAAGAAGTGTGTCTTTAGTGGGCTATCTAGGAAATTACTAGGATTCATTATATCAAGGAGAGGAATAGAAGTGGACCCTGCATCTAGGAGAGTATAATTGCTAAACACTAGATTCCTCAAGGTACATGGTGGATGCATCTGGTAGTTCCAAACTTAAGGGTTTAGTCACTTACTGAGGAGTAAATGACTACTAGAGGAGTAATTTACTTAAGGGTTCGGGAATCTAGGGAGGAGTAAATGATTACTCAAGTCCTAGATGGTCTGGTCATAATGATAAATTATATTTTTAAATTTTAAGGATGATTATTTTTTAAATGATCTTGATAAAATATGACCGTAGCTCAGAAACAATTTGTTTTAATTGTTTTTAGTAAGCCCGAGTAACCAGTTGTTAAATTTTGGTATCAGAGTAAAGGTTTCCACTCTAGGACCTAATGGTCTAAATCATGCTAATAAAGAATTTGTTTTGCCACATAGGAAAATATGGTGAGAAGAAGGACCCTCCTAGATAATGGGGAAGGATCTGGTGAGGCCAATCAGACACCGCAGGAAAATCTAGATGAAATGATGGCCATATTTTTGGAGACTTAGGATCATATGATTGCCTTGGAGAAGGAATTACAAGGAGCTCCTTAAGATAATGAAGAGGCTGATAATGATGAGGAACAACCATTAAATGATCATGAAAATGAGGAAGAAATACCTCTAAATGATCAGGGAAATGGTTGTGGACATGCAACAAAGAAGGCTAGGATAGCTACTAAATTATCAAAGGATATCAGAAAAATCAATCCTCCTAAGTTTGATGGGTCTGCACTAGGTGATGCTTCTGAAGCTTAGCTAAGTGAATTAAGAAATATTTCACCATCAGGGAATTCTCGGAAGAGACGAAATCCCTTTAAGGATCTTACCAACTATTTGGGGAAACATCCTCCTGGTGGGATAGTAAGAAGACTGAACTAGGAATTAGTGACATTATTGCAGTCACATGGGTCCATTTTAAGGGATATTTTTGGCAACATTGGTTTCCTTAACTATATTTTGATAGAAACATAGTTAAGTTTCAAGAGATGAAGTAGGGAAACCTTATTGTGATTGAATATTGGGAAAAATTTACACATCTATTGAAATATGTACCTCTATACCAATAAGACAAAAAACTTAGAATTCGCAAGTTTATTTTGGGCTTAAGGCCAATAGTGGGAGGTGAAGTGGATGTTCACGGACCAACCACTATGGAGGCTACCTTTGAAAAGGCTACTCGTCAAGAGAAAAAACTACATTCCATCTCCACTTACAGCGATGAGAAAAAGTAAAAGAAAACAACTTCCTCTTCTGACACCAAGAAAACATGGTGGAAGAAGGAAAACAAGAAAGGAAAGCCTTATCAAAATGGAGGTAAGCCAAATAAGACTGCGGGAAATTTCAGCAAGCATAATAATAGTTCAGCTGGGAACATCGATAAGATAAGTAAGAAAAAGGGGCCTGTCAGTGGCTATTATAACTGTGGAGGGCCTCATTATGTAAATGAATTCCCGCAGAAGAAACAAAATGGTTTCCAATAGTGAAAGCCCCTTCCCAATCAATGAGAAGCCTTCTAACAAAGGATCCACGCAGTAGTGGATAATTTTCAAGCTGAACACCAGACCACTCCCGTGGGAAAAACAAGTAAATTATTTAACATGCTCATTTCTATTTTAATTGATACAGGAGCAACTGAGAGTTTCATTTCTAAAAAATCTAGTAAATAAATTTCCAAGGAAGGATGGCTACATGGAAAACTCTTGGATTTTTTTATATGGAAATGATTCTAAATTTAAAGTAGAACATTGTTTTGTTGAAGTTGAATTACAGTTTCCAAAGTTAACCACAGTTGTAGATATTTATGTAGCTCTGTTAGGCTCATATGATATAATCCTGGAAATGAGATGGTTAGACCAACATAATTTTGTGGTGGACTAGCTTGAAAAATTATTCACATGTTTCGATGATAACAGTAAACCAACGTTAATTTAGGGGGTAAAAAGGGGGATTTCAGTGAGAAATATATCCACCATACAACTTAAGAGGGTGAGGCGAAAGGGATGTCAGCTCTTCGTGGTTAATATCGATGACTTGGGTGAAAAATAGGAGTTGTCTATGGATAGTTACCCCTTCCTTACGGAATTCCAGGATGGTTTTCCTGATGAGCTTCCTGGACTGCCCCTAAAAAGGGAGTTTGATTTCTCTATTGAGATGAAACCAGGGAGTGAGCCTATCTCTAAGGCTCCATATCAAATGATGACCACCGAGTTAATGGAATTAAAGGCTCAACTACATGAGCTTCTGGACCAAGGTCTGATCCAACCAAGTGTGTCACCTTGGGAAGCTCCAGTAATATTTGTAAAGAAGAAGGATGAAACTCTGAGGTTATGTATTGATTACAGGATGTTGAATAAAACAACAATAAAAAATAGGTATCCACTACCCCGCATTGGCGACTTGTTCGATCAAATGCGTGGGGAAGTGGTGTTTTATAAGATAGATCTATGATTAGGGTACCATCAGTTGAGGATAAAGGATGAATACATCAATAAAAATAAATTTAGAACATGTTACATACATTACGAGTTCACAATCCTACCTTTTGGGCTAACGAATGGACTAACAACATTCATGAACCTTATTAACAACATCTTCAAAGACTATCTAGACAAGTTTGTCTTATTTTTTCTTGATGAAATTTTAATTTACTCAAGGGATGAAGAGGAGCACCAGAAACATTTAAGGCTCGTTTTAGAAAGGCTGCAGAAGCATAAAATTTTTGGTAAGCTGTCAAAGTGCTTATTTTTTGAGAAGGAGGTTCAGTATCTTGGCCATGTGATCTCAACAAATGATATTGATGTGGATTATTCCAAGATCAAAACAATAATTGAATGGTCAGCCCTAAAAAATTTACACAAAGTAAGAAGCTTTATGGGATTGGTTGGGCACTACTGGAAGTTTGTTTTGAACTTTTCAAAGGTTGTTGGTCCTATAACAACGCTGCAGAAAAAATCCAAAAAGTTTGAATGGACAGAAAAATGTGAAATTGCTTTACAAAATCTTAAGGAGAGATTAACTTCAACACCTATCCTAAAGGTGCCCAATCCAAATGGAAGCATTTTTGTTATAATAAACACTTCTGGTGAAGGACTGAGTGGAATCCTTTTACAGGATGGACAAGTGGTGGCATATGAGTCTAGAAATTTGAAGACTTGTGAGTTAAATTATGCTCCACATGATTTAGAACTAGCTGCAATAGTCCACGCATTGAAAATGTGGCATCACTACTTGCTGGAAAGCCTTTTGAGCTAAAAATAGACCATTTGGATCTGAAGTATATCTTCACACAGCCCAACTTGAATGTAAGACAATGTAGTTAGCTAGAATTCCTTTCTAAGTATGATTTTGAGATCAGATATATTAAGGGAAAAGATAACTTAGTTGGTGATGCACTCAACCATCGAAGGAGTATTTCAACGTTGGTGACTCTAAAAATTAGTTTTAAGGATGATGGTTTAAAAATTATGTCGGCTGATCAATTTTATCAACAAGTGAAGAAAACCTTGGTAAAGGATCCATAAGATCCAAAATATTTGGGTTTTAAGCTCGAAAGTGTGGGAATTCTATGCTACAATGACAGAGTATACATACCTAAAACTGGTGATCTGAGGCTTAAGGTGCTACAAAAATTTCATGATGCACCATATTCCGGCCATTCGGGGGTAAACAAGATGATTGTTGATATGAAAAATCAATATTTTTGGTGTGGCATGAAGGCGGATGCCACTAAATATGTGCAAAAATGCCTTGAATGCCAACAAGTTAAGGCTAAGTATATGCACCCTGCAGGACTGTTGTACCCTCATGAGGTACCAAAACACAAATGGTAGGTAATCAACATGGATTTTGTTCAAGGACTGCTAATGTCCAAAAATAAACAGGACATGATCTTGGTAGTAGTTGACAAACTCACCAAGGTTGTGCATTTTATACCCGAAAATATGAAGGATGATTCTGAAACTCTTGCTAAGAGGTTTGTGCAAGAAATTTTTAGGCTGTATGGGGGCCCTAAACTGATCATTTCCAAAATGGATCTGAGAATAATAGAAAGGTTTTGACAGACCTTGTATGCAACATTAGGGACGAAGCTGAACTTTAGCTCAACCTACCATCTAGAAACATATGGAAAACCAGAAAGAGTGTATTAGGTTCTTGAAGACTTACTGTGAATGTACTACATGGATAAACAATACAAGTGGGAAGAGTACCTCCCACTAGTTGAATTCGCTTATAAAAACACATATCACTCCTTGCTGAACATGGATCATTTCAAAGCTCTATATGGGTGAAGGTGCAGGAATCCCATAAGTCAGGAAAAATTTGAAGATATGGAGGTCATTGGACCAGACTTGCTGATTGAGATGGAAAATCAAGTTAATTTTATTCAAGAATGGATGAAAGAGACAACAGACTGACATAAAAGCTACATGGATAAAAAGAGGATTGAGCGAGTCTTCATTTTTGGGGATAACGTTTTCCTCAGAGTTAAGCCCAAAAAAGATCTATAAATTTTGGCAAGTCTTCCAAGTTGGCCCCCAAGTATGTGGGACCATTTAAAGTCCTTGAAAAGATAAATCTGGTGGCCTATAGGCTAGCATTGCCCCCTGTTCTCTCTCGAATGCACGATGTTTTTCATATCTTCTTGCTAAAGAAATACGCTTGATATGTTACACATGTGCTGGATCGACATTCACAATAGTTATAAGACCCTAGGATAGTGATAGTTGAGCCAATCAAGGTGCTGGAAACATGCAAGCTTCCAATGGGACCAATACACGGAAAACAATGTACTGACTTGGGAGAACATGGATGACATGATGGCTGCATTTCCATAATTGTTTGAATATAAATTCCATTGTGTTCCAACTCATTTGTTCCAAGGTAAGAACAAGTTTTGTTTTCTTCTTAAGAATGGTAAAGTACTAAATTATTTATGCTATAATCATATTTTTAGATTAAATAATTCCTATGAATGATAAATCAACAGGGACGTTGATGCTTGTATCAGGAGGAGGATGTCACATCCTGCAGTTTACCCCATTCTATTTTTGGAAATGTTAATTGAAATTAATTATTTAAATCCTTTTTGGCAGTTTATGATATGCTTACATATATAAGTAACCTAAGTTACTTATGAATGCAAGCATATCGTTTGTTGTTGTTGTGAAATTGAAGCCTGCTGGAAATGCATAACAAGTGTACGTGTATACGTGCTAACACGTATAGACGTATTTTCTATACACTAAATTAACGGGATACATGACCTTGTATATAGGCAGCTCGCCTATAGGTTCCCACAAACACACTTGCATGTCAGTTAGACATTGCCAACAATGTTGGACTTGTGCTGGGTTGTCTAGCTTTAAAAAATGAACTCTATCTCCATGTAGGGCGGGAAAACTATATGGTCTAGAGACCAAGTGTTATAAGATATATATATCATACATGTGTATAGTGGGGACTCCTTTGTTGGCATATGTTATGATGTTGTGAGGTATTGCGGGACTTAGTTAAATAATTATTACCTTAGACTATGTGATCTACCCCAAGGTGATTATTTTTGTTTGGCTGACTTGTTAAAAGTTTAATTGATTTCAAATATATATATATATAATAATAAGGGAAGGGACCTTACAACCCTCCACCCTCACCATGAGGGGAATCCCCATGCATGCATCCCAAAATCTCGAGAGGGGGAAGGTGGCTTCATCCAATGGCTGGAATTGATCAAGCCCACATGGGTTAGTAGAGGTTAGGGCTAAGTAAAGCATTGCCATTCAAGTTGGGAGGGAAATGAGGAGAAAATGGGGGCAAAGTCCTTACCAAATAATTACATATCCATTAATCATGGCCTATATGCCGAAGAAATTGCACTTTTAGTAGACTTGGCACTTTGTACAATGCTAAAAATGGAAGGGTTTCTCTAGGTTGGTTTTGTAGCAAACAACTAGAGGATAAAGGGTTGGAAAATTTGGAAAAATAATTGCTGCTTGGGAGTTTCATAAAACTATCACAAGCATGGTTTCTTATTCCTGTGCTTTTCTCTTCTTCTTGATAATATGCAGCTACTGGTAGATGGAATAATGGTTAAATCTTGGTATGTATATCTGAAATTGATGTGTGCTTCTATATTGATAGCTGGATTGTAAATGGTTATTGGTCTCTACGAAAATTGTCTAGTCAACACCCAAAATTGAACTTGGATATATAATAAATTTATTACAAACCCATTTTTTTTGTGAAACTGGAAGTCAGGAAGGGTTGTTGTTTGGGTGTATATTTTCTAGAATTGTTCTACCATTAGTAGGTAGACCTCTACCCTCTACAGAGACTCAGAAGAATTAATTATTTTTCTTCTGGCATGTTAATAAAGCTGCCCATTGACTTGCAATAAAACCTTGGTAGTAGGATTTTATTTAATGGAGGGGATTTTATTTATTGAAGTCAATTTTATTCAACGGGGAGTGAAGTTCAATTAAAATTTGAACTTCGTTTGATTCATTAAATCAAATAACTTGGGGTTTTATTTTTATGAACCCTAAGAATTATTTTAATTAAGTTTTATGCCTATTTTAGACCTATTTTAATGGTGTAGAAATGGTATCCATTGTTGATGTGGGGTGTCTTGTAGTCACATCGGTAACTCTTGGCCTTGTTGATTTTGTTGGCTCTGGAATACATTGATGGGCTAGAAGCATTAAAGTATTCTTGGGATTATATGGAGTCTACACCTGTTATATGAATGTTTGAATGTTGTTTATTCTACAGTTGTTACATGAATGTTGAATGTTGTTTTATTCTACGGCTGTTATGAAAAAATGAATGTTGTTTATTCTACATATGTTACATGAATGTTGAATGTTGTTTTATTCTAAAGTTGTTACATGAATGTTGTTTTATTCTACAATTTTTATATGAATGTTGAATCATGTTTTATTCTACAACTGTTATATGAATGATTGAATGTTGATTTATTCTACAACTATTATATGAATTTTTCAATGTTGTTGATACTTCTTGAGTGAACAGATACCACTGTTATTGTATTGGATTTGGGATTAAACCTTACTAATGATTGGACATTGTTTGGAAATGGTCATATGTAACAATGCATAAATAGCCATGTGTTAATCTGGTCAACTAGACGTTGTAGATATTTCCATCTTAATTAGATGTAAAATGTTAGTCTCTTTATGGAACATTGTTTGGAAAGAAAGTTGATTTATGGAATTTTATTTCCTATTGGTTGTTAAAAATGTGATAATTAGAATTGATGATATTATTTTCTGTAATATTTCAATTCTTGTAATCAGGATAATGGGATTTTTTAGATTTATTTCAATCTCTTTAGATCATAAAATTTGTAAAATTTTATAGGCCTGTCTGAATTTACAGAATGGTGCAATGCGCCATTCCATACATTCGTATCGACCAATTAACAATACTGACCTATCCTCAGTAGGTAGAGCAGAGCGTAAGGGGTAGAATCCATGCTAGTATAGTGAATACTTACCCATTGCTTCTATAGGTACATGTTGAGGAATTGGTAAGAAGAAGGTGGAGATGGAAATTTCTAACTAATTGATTTAGGAGTTTTGATTCCCATATTACAGTGTGGAATTTATTTTTCTTTTTGATTTGTAATCAAAAGACAATTTTGTTAATAAAAGGAAAGGATTCTTTCCTTTGGATTATTTAATAATGATGAAAGGTGCTTATCTGTTTTGGTTGAATGAAAAAAGTTGCCATTGGTTAAATTTTTTTGCATGTCTGATTATGCTGATGTGATGTTGGAAGAAATATAATGTGGACAGGATTTTGTTTATTTTACTTAAAATTTTGTTGTGTTGTAAGAAGCATAGAATATAGGACAAGTAAGAAATCTTGTCTAGGAATGAATCTTATCAATCTAAAAATATAGTTGTCTTATGAAAGATAATATAATTTATCTATTTATGGTTAAGACTCAAATTTTGATAGTGGATTATGTGAAATTAAATTGGAAGATGTTATTATTAAATCAACAAGTTGTTGTTCTTCCATTAAGGATAGGAATATTCATCTCATGTGATCTTACTCAAGTTAATGGGGAAACTTATGTTTATCCAATGGATGTGTTGACTTCATATAAATTCCTAAAGGATGTTAATCTCTTTATTTTATGAATGTAACTCGTGGTTTTTGTTAAACATATGACATATAAACAATCAAACCCAATCTTGGCTATGCCATATCTGTTAAGGGGATTTTGATTTATTGACTCTCATGAACCATTGTCAAGCTGGCATTATGGTTCTGAATGGATGGAATTTCTAAAACTCGAGTTGAAATGAAATTAATGACTTGAAAAGAAATTTTGAATATAAGAATGAACACGTGAGGGTCAAACTATATAAGTTAAGAATGGTGCATGGCTATCTTAATCTTGGCATAATATTGAGATGAACCCTTAGCCTCCTAACCTATCATATTGTACTAATATGCGGACATACTTGCCTTGGCTCGCAGATAGGCCTACATGTTAATGTACAATAGGTAGGTATACGATTATAAGAGAGCATATTCGGCTTCCACAGAAGTTGGGGTTGTACCATCAACATAACCTTAGTGAACTTAGCATAAAATGGAATTTATGGGGGATGAGATATATTGTGTTGTGACTATGGAAAAACTCTTATAGTTTGTGAAGACTTAAGAGTAGGATTGAACACAAGCTGGAAACTTTGGCCAAAGTGATACAATGGCTGATTGTGTCATCCGTTACTAATTCCTTAGTGTGGTTTGGCTGGGAACCAAGGGTCAAATATTACCTAGATTCTGAGGTGGGAAACACATGTGAAGGAATTTAATCACAAGGTTTCTTAACTACTAAAAGGTAATAAAATAATAAATGCTAAATATTACATTTAAGCATTCATAAGAATGTGAAGGTGGATCATGAGATCACGGTAAACCTTCTCAGCCTGCACAATTATTGCTCATGGCCTAAATCAAGTCATGACGGGAATCTAGGGAGAAGTAAATGATTACTCAAGTCCTAGATGGTCTGCTTGTAATTATAAATTATGTTTTTAAAGTTTAAGGATAATTATTTTTTAAATGATCTTGATAAAATCTGACCATAGCTCAAAAGAAAACAAATTTTAAAAATTATTGTTTTTTAGTAAGCTTGAGCAACCGGTTGTTACACCTAGATGGGATAAATCTATTATTCAAGACTCTAATCATGAAAACCTATAGAAAATGACTAGAAGTCGTCATACATATCATGCTTTGATGACTTTGTATGAACCTGAACCCCAATCTTTCGAAGAAGTTTTTTTGACGAAATATGGATAGATGCTCTAAAATCTGAATATACTACTTTGATTAAAAATAAAACTTGGGAATTAGTCCCTCCTAAAAAATGAAGTATAGTCGGATCTAGATGGCTATACAAGATTAAATATAAAACAAATGGCGGTATAGATAAATTCAAAGTCAGGACAGTAGCTTGAGGGTTTACTCAAAAACCTGGTATTGACTACATGGAAACATTTGTGCTTGTTGCAAAAATAAGAACAATAAGGATTTTGATTGCCTTAACTACTCAATATGGTTTGGAAATCCATCAAATGGATGTCAAAAATGATTTTTTGAATGGTGATTTAAAAGAAGAAATTTATATGACCCAACCTAAAGGATTTGAAGAACCAGGTAAAGAAATGTATGTTTGTAAATTGAAAAAATCTTTATATGGTTTAAAACAAGCTCCTAGAGCTTGGTATTCTAAAATTAATATTTTTTTCAATGAAGTTGGATTTTCTAACTGTTCATCTAACAATGATTTATTTTTTAAACTTGAAGAAAATGCTTTATTGTCATTGTATTGTATGTTGATGATTTACTTATTACTAGTAATTATAATAGTTTAACTATGAAAATTAAAGCAAATTTAATGCAATATTTTGAGATGACATACTTAGGATTATTGCATCATTTTTTGGGCATGGCTATATTTCAGGATAACAATTCTATTGTAGTATCTCTATCACAATATGCAACTAATTTTCTTAAATTATTTAATATGCTTGATTGTAAACCAGTTGTTATTCCTATAGAAGTAGGAGGTAAACTTGATCCTAAACCTGCATGTGAAAAAGCTAATCCTACTTTGTACATACAACTTGTAGGTAGTTTGATTTATCTAGCTATTACTAGACCTGACATTGCTTATGCAGTAGTGATTGCTTCAAGGTTTATGCAAGAGCCTTATCAAGATAATTGAAAGTTAGAAAAAAGAATTTTGCATTATATTAAGGGCATAATTAATTTTATTTTACATTGTATTTCATCTAACAATGCATATTTATATGGATATTGTGATTTTGACCATGTTGGTGATGTGATAGATCGCAAGTCTACAACTGGATATGTGTTCAAGTTTAGTGCAGGGGCCATAACTTGGAGTGGTAAAAAGAAGCCAACGGTTTCCATTTCTTCTATTGAGGTAGAATATAGAAGTATAAAAAGAATCCACGTGGTTGAAGAGGCTGTTGGAAGAGATGCACATGAAAGCTAAAGGAATTACTCCTCTTCTATGCGATAGCCAGAGTCGCATTGATCTCACTGATAATCTAGTTCAACATCAAATAACGAAGCATATTGATATGCATATGCACTTTATTCACGAGAATGTTCTTTGTGGTGATATAGATATCCAATAATACCCTACTAAATATCAGGTTGCAGACTTGTTCACGAAGCTATTGTGTGCACCAAATTTCTATAAGTTTCATGCAATGTTTGGACTTTCAGAGCTTCCATTGAGGGGGAGTGTGCATGGAAATGACACCTCCTAACGGTCAGCCATTTGTTGACTCATTCTCCTATATAATTCTATTCTAGTTTAAAATCATTGTAAAAAGATCTTATATGATCTAAGTAAATTGAGAGAGTTTACCGAAAATATAGTCCAGTGTGCATCTATTTGTAAAGGAAGTCCTTGTGTTATAAAAGGATCCTAGAGATGCGGTATAAGAATATTTCCATGAGAAACAATGGGATTTAGTCTCACAAAAACATATGCTAGCTTAAACCTTTAGAGTTTATGGATTTGTAAATTCTTTTGTACAAATAAATAATGTTAGCATATAGATCCCCACTTAATATTAAGGGGGGGTATTAGAATTATAATATTAAGTGTATCATAATATATAGTTTATATTTAGATAATATAAAATAATCTATATTCTTATTATTTAAATATAAAATTTATATTTGGTAGTTGGTTAATCTAATTAACTAACTAATTAAATCGGGGCATGCCCCATCACTTAAGAAGGTCATAACCCTTCGGGTTATTTAAATATGACCATATGTCATATTCAGGATAATAAATATATCAGATAGATTATAATATTTGAATATTGAATATGAAGTGGGATCCTTGTAAAAACATGGAGTAAAAGTGAGGAGGGAGTTCTTACTTGACTGGTTGTACAAGTTTCTCATATATTGGATTAATTCTTATGTGGTTTTTACCCATTTAGGTGTTTTCCACGTTACATGATGTTTCATTTATTTTATCTTGTTATTTATTTTACTTAGATGTGCACATTCATATTTATGTATGTTAATTAATGTTAACCTAAAATTTATTCTTTAGTATTTCAGCCATGGTAGTTGAACTGAAGACACAAAAGTGATCAACATCATATTTTCATCCATACCAAGCCTCAAAGGGTGTTATTCCTTAAACTACTTTGTGTGGAATGTGGTTCTGATTATAACAGGCACAATTCATGGATTTAGCCCAATACTATGGAGGAAGGGATTTAGAATGAACCATGCAAGTGACCATCTCCTTAATATTTTTGTTCTTCCTTTCTGCAATACCATTTTGCAAAGGGTTGTAAAGAATTGTACGCTACAAAGTAATCCCTTCAGAGGTGTAAAAATCATCAAACCTATTTCTCACATACTCACCTCCATTTTCAGTTCTAATAAGCCTGATACAACTTTTGGCTTATTACTCAATGAGAGCATTGAATTCTTGAAAGTGATTGAAGACTTCAAATTTTTGTTTGAGAAAGTAAACCCACATATAACGTGAAAATTCATCAATGAAGGTAAGTATGTAAAGATCCCTAGTGAATGAAGGAGATACAAAGGGGCCTAAAATTTCACTATGAATAAGATACATGGGATGAGAGGATATTTAGGTTTTTCCCTTGCCAAATTTCTCTTTGGGGTGCTTCTTGTTTTCTTGTGTTTTTGCAAGGGCAAAATTCACTTGAAAACAAGACAACTATACCCTAATGTCGAAAGTTTTAATTATAATCCTTCCCCGACACCCCTCCAGGTCAGCCCATCCCCTATGTTAGGATTATCCCCCATCCGTATAATTTCTATGTCATGGTATCACCCTCGCCCATGTGTGGAAAAGAATAAAACAAGTTTAAAGGAGTCTTTCAAGACAATGCCTTTCAAGATGGATCTTTTAGCATGCCTAGGAATGGTTATTGTTAGCCTTTATCGAGTGGGTGCATTATCTAAAGCTGATTTAAAGTCCTAAATTCACAAATATATTGTATTCATGAGCCAATATCATTGTGCAAGTGATTTAGGAAGATTTAGGGAATATTCAGAGATTCAAGAGCAAGTTCAGCAAAAATGGGTTTTTGAGGTCAAAAGAGCTTACAATGCGAAAAGAAACTCAAGCTTCAGGAGATGATTCTAGGAGCTCCAAAATTAGTTGGAGGTCAAAACAATATCAATGGAAATCTGATTCAATTCTGTACATGGTGATAATCTCATATTTTTCACAACACTCATGCATTATTTTCCACAACTCATTATTTGCAGGTAAAACCGGTGGTCCCAATCAAAAAGGACATTTTTTAGAATGTTTCAAGATTAATCATACCTTTAGACCCATCCCATAATTCTTAAAATATTTTTCTAGTCAAAATAATATAAATGAATTCCTAAAAATTCATCTAGGAGCTCCGACAATGTTGTTTTCAATCTCCTCTCCAAGGTACAAGCTCTATACTTAGCCAAATGTTTTAGTGACACATGTCACTAGGAGGCCGATGCACACTCTTTGTGTCCCTATTTTCCTTTCCAATGGGACAAGGTGGGAAGAAAAATGTGCCCCCCCCCCCACCTTAAGCCTCATGGACCCCCAACATGACCCCGAGGAGCTTCGATAAGCAACTTTCACCAAATTTTTAGCCCCCACTCCAACTTTTGCATGCTTGACACTTGTCATTACCAGGCTAAGGTGTAATTTTTGTGTCCATATGTCCCATTCCAAGATGACATGGGGGAGTAAAAATTCCCCCCTCCCCCACCTTAATCCTCATGGACTCATCATATGACATCAGAGACCTCTGTTAAGCACTTTTTGCTAGTTTTTGAGCCCCCTCTCCTCGCTCTGCATGCATGCCACGTGTCACCACCAGGATAATGCAAAATTATAGTGCCCTTATATCCTATTCCAAGGGAACATGGGAGGAAGAAAAATGTGCCCCCCACCATGCTCCCGCCATGTCCCTCACATGACCAGAAACTAGCTCTTGGGTGCTCAAACTAAGCCTTTTCCTCAAATTTTCTCGCCCATACATGTGTGCCATGTGTCACCCTAAGGCTAAGGCACAATTTTAGTATCCCCATATCTCATTCCAAGGGGACAAGGGGGGCATAAAAGTGTGTCCCCCTTCCTCTCTCCCTCTCATGCCTATAAAACCCAACACTTAGCCATTTTCTTCACTCCCCCCACATTGCTCTGTTTCTACCCAGAACTTTAGTGAAATATTTCCATAATTCCTACACCCTCATTTTCCACTTACATTAATTTCTACATATTCCCATGATCATGGAAAGAGAATTTTTGTTAAAAATCATAAATTTTAAAGGCTCTGGGCACATTTTTTCCAAATTAACGTGGAAGTTTTTGCATTCTTCCACATTTCTGGGAACCTTTACGACCTAGTTAAGAGAAATTACATACACGACCTGGATATTTTATGGCGAGAAAAACCTAGTTTCATTCCCACAGATTTTAATATTTTATTTCTCATTGTTCCTGAGATTAGGTTGAGCTAAAAAATTGTGTGTGAGATAAAAAGAAACAACCCATATCAAAAAAGTTGATTTAATTAAAATTCAAGGTTGGGAAAGCCACTTTCCAAAAATAGTAAGTATCTACATGAGCACTTACTATAAATATAAAATTCTCACAAAAGGAAAAAAATTCAAGGGAAGTTTGTATGAGGAACATTTAGATAAATGAGAAAGGTGATCAAAGGTGTTCCAAGGTCAAAGAGGTGAAAAGCTCAATTTAATAAAAATAGTAAATCCCCATTTCAAACACAGAGAAGTACCATTTTCGACCATGAATTTCAAAGTTATAGGCATCGAATGAGTCTTAGCTGTCTCTTTTGAGTACTAACTATGGGGGATAGTAATGTCAACCACATAGACCTTGAAGATCTCCAAGATCGAATGTTTGGTGGACTGAGAGAGCCAGTGGATGAAAAAGTTTTCATGAGCGGATTGTGCGCAGAAGGTGGAGATCCAGTCTTAGTACAAAGTGTAGAATTTATTTTGGAATGTTCTCACAACTATGAACCCAAGACTAGAATCAGTTAAGTAGATGATGGCTTAGCCTTGGAAGTACTTGCTCCCAAAGCCATCTCCCAGTCAATGCAGATCCCAATTTGGAGCAATATGGCCATCATTTCAAAAGAGGTTGCAACTAAAGAGTGGACCAAAATGGACTCATACTTTCAAGGCCTCACTCTTGGTTCCTAGTTAAAACAAGTAAGAAAACCTTCACGAGTGCCCAAGTCTTTCCTATGGAGTGAATTTAACTAAGTCTATTCATACGTAATCATCCTTCTTGCTCAGGTGATGGAAAAAGAAACCTTGAAGGAATTTCAAGACTGGATGGATCTTTTCATATTCATGATCATGGAAGAAAAGAAGAGGATTTTTTCGGGACAGATCATCAATGACAACATGCACCACTAATTTCTTCGAGTACTGGTCTTGAATAATTTCACAATGAATCCATATCTAGTGTACGCTCTTGCGAGCTCGAGACCTTTTAAATGGTTTGAACTTTCTCATACCATCTCTCCCTAGGCCCTAACATTCGAGAGATATCCTTAGTTGGTTTTGAAAGAGAGCAATCGAAACTTCACTAGGTTAAATGATGCCTTCACCATGTTCATCATCAGGACACTAGAGGGGAACCTTCACTTAAGATTGTTGCCACTAATGGCTTGATAAAAAATTATAGTTCATACTTCACATAATTTTCCACTTTATCATACATTTTAGTTCCCAATTATGATCTTACTCCGCTCATACTACCTCGATATCTCACCGAAAATATCGTGTTATTCAATCTTTCTATATATCTGACACATGTTCACAACAAACTCAAGAATTGGATACAAAATAATATCTCATTCCCCATCTCACTTGGAATCTTCACTTGTAGAAGTGTCAATGATGCATCGCACCAGGAATCCTCCTTCAAATCCCTAATATTTTATTAATTTACACTGAGAGCAGACTTTGACATTTGAGGTGATCCAAACACTTTTTATCTCCTAGAATCATATCATGTATTGTAAATAAAATATTATTGGGTGAATTACATAGATGAAATGTCATGAAAAGATACTATATGTGGATAACAGTCAGATAAATGAGGAGATTCAAGTTTTACTTGTATGAAGAGGGAATTCAAGATGATGGTATAAATTTTTATGATTTGTAATATAAATGAGTGATGGCTTCACCTCTACCACAAGTAACATAGAGTGTCCATGAGACGTGAGATAAAATAAAGTAGAATAAATTTGTAATTAGGAGATCAAAATAATGGTTCAAAAATAAGAGGGCCACCTCCATCGCATCGGGAAGTTTCCCCAGCATTCAAATACATACATCACATCACTATTTATTAAAGGTCGTAGAGAATAATTTTGGCTCATTCCATTTCAGAGAGAGTTCGAAGTGCAAAGCATTGGAGTCAGAAGCTCCCTACTATAAGAGATTCCATAAGAAGGTCATATCAATAGAGGATCCTGTAGTAGAAGTAGAACTTGAAGAGAATGAGCTAGTTCACCTCCTAGCTTCTCAATAGCCCTAGAGTTTCCCACCTTCCACTGCCACTCCTGCTCATCCTGTGCAAGATGTACCATCTCACCCCAAGAAGGAGATAGAGGCCACGTCAGTTGTTGAGCCCAGGATAGATGAGATGTTTCCCTCGATGAAGGAAATGATAAAAAAATAAGTCGTACTATCCAACAAGTAACAATTCTTAATTTTTTAGGGATATCAACACTGGCCAAGGGGGAGAAGAAATTTTTTCTCAACCAACTTCACACTTTTTCAGTGGTGCCATAGGAAATTAATATGTAGAAGTATTCATAATGAAGGTAATCAAGCCTATTAAAGAGATCACGTCAGATGAATATGAAATGAAAACCATTCCCTTAGGCCCATCCACTCACAAAGGAGATGCACACATGTTCTAGGAATCTTCCACTCACTTGCTTACGAGGAACTAGGAGTATAAGGTGAAAACTAATCAATTGGAAGACCAATTATAACCACTCTCCTCATATGTGTAACACTTCATGGACCCAAATTCTTCATCATTTATCCCAATTGAAGAAGTTACTCCAATTAGTAGCTTAGACCTGGAGTCCATCAAGAAGAAATAGGCCTTAACAATGCAAGGACAAGTAAATGGAAAATGGACGAGCATGACCATATAAAAACGAAAGGTATTACTTCCAGAGTTGATCTCATTGTACAAGTACAGATGTGCCATTGTTGACAAAGTCTGGATGACAAGGGAAGGATGAGATAAGGAAAAATAAAATTTTCACCAAGTTCATCCACTAGTGATGGAGATGGGAGACTCTCACTCCAAGGGGTTGGTGATCAGAAAAGTATTCAATTATCTATCTGAGGACTTGTCGCACGTGTAGGTAAGAACCCTTGCCTTTCAATACATAATGTTGATTTGGGAAATTGATGAGATAAAATCAAATGAGGAGTGTGCCTTCAATATGTTAGACAAAGTCAATACTAGAGCATAAAAAATTGGAGTGCCCTTCATTGATGAGAACACTACCGCAGATGAGTTGTTGAGGCCATTTGAGGAGTATGTCTAGAAAAAGGCCAGGGACCCCTTTTTCTTCAACAAAAATACATTGGATTCTCTATCTGAGATCAAATACATAATTTTGAACATTACAGAGAAACATCTGTCATGGTTCATAAAGATTAAAAACATCAATGATACATCATATGGTTGGCTCGAGTCCATGAGTTGTGTCCACATTCCTCAAGCGGAGAACATAGTACCTACAATGGCCCGTTACAGTAAAGAGTTCAAGGGAGTGAAAATATTTTGAGTGGAGCTCAACAAGTATCAATCAAGCGATGAGGCAAAAGCAAAATCTTCATTGTCATAGTTATCTCTCCTTCTATCTCTTTCTCTCTCTTCTCTTCCCCCTTACCCCCTCCTTCATGTTCTATTCCTTCATTGGGGGTTGCAATTTTTCATTTTTTCCTATTCGTATTTCATCTTATTCATTTAAATGTGACTTTATTTTATAATGTAATAAGTCACCCTTAATTAATAGAAGGGGACTTAATTATATTCCTAAGAATATGGAAAGTCACAAGTTGTAAGGGGACAAATGAAAATGCATGTGGGGGTAGGTGAAGAGTTGTTCTCAAGTCTATAAATTGTGATGGTACCCTCATTCTTAAGGGTTGTCAATTTTTTATGCTCAAGGAGAGATTACTACTTGAAGTGAAGCAAAATAGATAGCAAAATTTCCTCTATTCTCCTCATCTATGCTTTTTTATTTCTCACTATGTGTAATTTTGCCAAAACATCAATAAAGAAGAAAGGATTTTATTTCCTTTTTTGATGAGATAATTACTCAAACTTTGTGTTCCTAATTCTACCTTGTCTTGATGTAAGTAACAAAGTTATTTTCTTTCTATATCTATGTGTTTTGAAGTACTCTAATTGATGTCTATAGGAATATAATTTTCTACCTGAGATATTAATCTCCCTTCCTTTCTCTCACTCCCTTTCCTACCTCCTTAGTAAATTCTTCCCTTGTAAGCTTTTACCACAGGTTTAGTGGAGTTTTCCTGTTGGATTCACCACAAATTTTAATTTCACGCACACATAATAAATGGATTTGAACCATTCAAGAAGAGGGACCTAGAGTCCATAAGCATTGGTGGATACCCACTAATTTGTTCACCTAAGAAAAATTCTCTCTAACACTTCCCAAGGGAACAACGCTCCAGATACCATTTAAAAAATTGACTCAAGGTAACTTGTTGACCATCTCATCTTGGCTCAATTGTTCAAGGTAACTATAGTTTAAATGGCCAAAATGTTCATGTCATAGGTTACTAACCTCATCTACATGAGTAAGCAAGGTAGTGAGAGAAGATTCAGAAGCAAAGTGGGAAAATGTGTACAACTGAGCCCGGTGACCCGCCCTCCCTCAGGCATTGTAGTCTCATTATGAAGCTCTTTAAATATCATTGAGTTAGGTTTAATTCCACTTACATCCCTTAACCAATATGGGTGATTTGGAAAACTGATAAAACATTGGTGGAGAGATTGGGAACCCTTAGAACATTGTTAAAGGTGTCACCGATCTACTACTAGCAACTAACATAGATGTGTCATAACCTAGAGTGATTTGAGACATACCACATGGTTCAATGTCAGAAAACCTAACATTTGAAGAGCCCATGTTGTGTGAGGCACTAGAATCTATAACCCATGTTGATGATGGATAAACTCTTACTACAAGGGATTTTCCTTCTTACTAGATTTGGTTTCCTTTACCTTAGAAGATTCAGGTTTGGTAGTATTTTTCTTGATAGACTCGGTAAAACCTATATTATTCTTCTCAAGTAAATGAGTAAGGTGATCAATTTATTTTCTCATGAATTGATGCTATTCATGTCCTAAATTGTTGCAATAGGAACACTTGCACTTATCCTTCTTTGGTTTAGGTTCAGAAGCAGAGGAAGAAGTGCTTGTGTTAGGTGTGGATTGGTTGGACTTAGCTTCTTTCTTAAGTTGATCATTTTTCCCTAGTTTATTCTCATTTCCTTTACCATTAATTTCTATTAGGGCATGTGACTTGGACTTGATTGCTCCTATTTGAATCAACTTTTCATGTTCTCGAATGAGTTGGGATGAAAAATTTTCAAATGAGGGCATCTTCCAAGCAGTCCATAAATCTTTTTTCATGGTGTGAAAGGTAGAAATGAAGTCATGTTATTTGGGGAAAAGATTAGATAGAATAGATAAGATCAATTGGGAATCATTTTTGACAACTCCATATTATTTTAATAGTAGTCTCGTGTGGACAATTTTAAAGAAGAAATCTAATGGGTTATCAAAGTTTCTAGGAGTCAAACCGAGGATTTCATTCTCTAACTCACAATCTCTCACGTCATATTGTTTTCTAAACATGCTATCAAGATTTTTATAGGCTCTATTAAGTGTTTTGGAATACTCAATGTGAAAGAGAAGGTCTGGAGAAATGGACATACAAAGAAGACCTAAGGCTTCGTCACCTCGGTTGAACCACTTGGGTTTCTAAGATTCATCATCGGTTTTGATTTCCACTACCATAGTGATGCGATAGAACCCTTTACCACTTATTTTGATTATCATATTAGATTTTCACTCAAATAAGTTAAACAACGTGAGCAAAGGAACAATACTAGGATCACGAGGAGAGAGAAAGAAAGAATACAGAAAAGAAAGGAAATGCACACACACACACCCTAGAATAATATTTTTACCCACTTATTTATGACACTTTATAATTAGTGTGTTGATTATCATCTGATGTGTTCATACAACGTGAAGCAATTGTCCAATCACCTTGTAATTGGTGGAGTCCACACAAAGGTGGAGACCATAATAAGTTTTAATCATGCACAATGAGACACCACAATAATAAGCACAAACAATAGGGTGTAAAATAAACAAGAAGGGAAAAAGAGAGTTTATTGTGAAAAAAAGTGTCCCATGTCACGATTTGGATCCCTTATTGCAAGGTTGTTGTAGACACACTCACTAACCTTCAAGAAATAATAGAGCACAAGTATAATGTGAAGGCTGGAAAAAGGCCTTAAAAATCCCATCAACCCTATTTTTAGGCCAAAACAATAAAGACCCCCTTAATTGATTAAATCTAATTAAATTTTCCTTAGTTAAATTTAACCTAATTAATATTATATTTTAAAAATAAGACAAAAATTAATCTAAAGAAATCAAATAAAGAGTACCTTGGGGAGTGGGCCAACTCAACTCAGTGATTTGGCTAGCGAGATGGGTCAACAGGTTAGGTGAGCTACGATAGGAGAGCTAGAAGGCAATATGTGATAAGTATGGTGGCACGCAAGATGGGTGAGATGCAATAGGTGAGCAAGGTGGGCTATGACAGATGTGTTGGGTGAGTTGCTAGGTGATGGGCCCCTGGTGGTGATTGATTTGGTAGACCAAATGAGATGACAACTTGAAATCCATGTGGAAACCTGCAAGCGATTTGGCGATGGTTTCACTATATCATATTTTGGTGAGGACTCCAAAAACAGTTGGCATGGAAAGGTAGAGCCATTAGATTATGATGAGTAGGCTCAAGAAAACAAGGTTGTAGAGGAGATGAGGTTTGAGTGAAAAAGGTGCATTGATTGAGTGAGCTAGTGATCTGAGGTATAGTTGTGTAGATGAGTGTGAATGTTGAGTCAGGAAAAAGTTGAGAATGAGGTTGACTAGGGATGGGGTTGAACTGACTTCGAGCCAGAGTGAATTCTAGGTCTGAGATGACCACAATGTAGTGCATAAGTTAAATGGACATGAGGTTGAGCACAAACAAGTTAACAGAAGGATAAATTAGGTAATCTTATGGGTACGAGTTGGGCTCGATGGGGATGTATGAGGTTAGGGTGAGTCAATAGGTGATGAATGAACTCAATGGTGAGTTAAACAATAAATAAATATTGGATGGTAATTGCACAAGTGAGCTTGGATTAGGAATTGGGAGAGACATGTCAAAAATAGGTGTAGGTGAGCTGGAGCAGAGCTTGGCAAGTTTGATACAAAGCCAGGAAGGGAGGAGGTAGAAGCCAACTCGGTGCCCAACTTGGAAAGTTGGGGCAAACTCTTGAATCTAAGAACTTTAAAATTTGTAAATCTCCTTTTTGTACTTCCAAACTTGTAAACACACCAAGACACGCATAACCAATCACAATATCTTCCAAACATAAAAAAAAAATCAAGACAATATATCACGTATTCCAATACGTATCAAACTTGCACTAGGAGAGAATAATGAACACAAAACTTAGATTGGTCAACAAATAGCAATGTGAGTGACATGATTACTGAGACAGTGCTCTAATACCATAAAAGAGGGCATGCATATCTATAGTAATGTCATACTCATCGATGGAGTTGTACTCGAACGATAACACAAAATTTCTCCAAGTAATTAACAAGCAAAAATGAACTCAAGGAACTTGTGAATGCAAAAGGAAAATGGTCTACTCATCCTCATATATCAAAAAGGAGAAAGTACATATTGGGAGTGTTGTGTAAGTCCCAAGCCTTAACTCATCATACCTCCACCAGGGAGAAAGGAGTTACAATTTATAAATGTAATGTAAATCATGTATGAAATATAACATCTATGACACATATGACAAGTATGAAAAAATCCATGACATAATCTGTCATATGTCTTATAACTCCCAAAATACCTTTAAATCACCAAAGTGAGATGACTCATCATGTGTGAGGTGCAAATAACCAAATAAACTAATAAATGGCTAACATAAACCCTCACACAAACAATTTTTTAATAGATTGTATATGCCACTTTATGAAAGTGAAACATCCTAATAAAAGGTTTGTTGAAAGATATAATGTGTTTTTTAACTTGCACATGTTTTAAAATTTTAAGCGTGACATGAATGTGTTAGATTTAAGTATGACATGGATGATCATGCAATATTTACCATCAAGCATATTTTATATTATTAAAATTTAACTTAATGAATGAAAAGAAAACATCTTTAAAAAGGGATACTTAAAAACATAGTCGTTTTCATCATGCACAATTTTTTCTTACAATGACACCTATTGTCACAAAGGAATGCACCCTTTTGGGAGTGGTGTGATGTCTCCCCTTCCAACTGAAAAAATGGAAACACTGATAGATTTTGGATGACCTATATATTGGAGTGAATCTCCATATAGGGATGGTTCCTCTAGTGTAACACCTGCAACTAGTTTCTAGTCTAATGCATGAACTGAGAAAAGGGAGAAGGAAAGACCGAAAATAAAAATTCGGTGCTACACCAGAAAGTTTGAGGATCTAAAAATTGTTTGAAACAGATGGATCACGGGAACCCCACACACACCATACATAAATTACTATGGATATGTCAATGAAAAATTTATTTAGAGAAATGTTTGAAGTTGTGACACAATAAATAAGGGAACCAAATGGCTCCAGAAGGAAAATTTTGTAAGCTCCATAATAATATGCTACACACACTATTAAACACAATCTATGACTTGGAAATCAACATATAACTACTAAAGGCATGGAAATAGAACTATAAATCAGGAATAAAATAGTATCATGAGATAAAATCAACGTAAAGACAAAATCTTGCACAATAAACAGGGTGTAGGAAGGTAAAAATAGCTCGTTTATTGATCCAAGAGGTGAAACCAATACAAAATATTAGTCACGATCCTTGTTCTTCCATTCATAACTCTAAATTACTCTAGAATGATGGATAGAAGGTGCATAGATTATTTTTATAATGAATTCCATGCATTTTGGTAGAGAATTGAGAGAAAAAACAAGGGTAAAATAGCCTAGACATGCAAGTTTGAAGCTCATAAATAGAGAAGTGTGTGATGTTTGCATGTGGATGTTGTTTTTCTACTAAAAATAAATGATAACTCATACTCAAAATAAGAAATCGATTTATAGTACAGAAAAACATGTGAAAACATCCAAGTAAACACTCTTTCTCTTCTCCAGAATAGATATCCATGCTAAAAATAGGGAGAAACACACTTAGAAGGCGATTATGCATGCACAAAAATAGAAATGTGTGTCCCTTGCATGCTCTGTTATGTTGTGGAGTCTGTATGCATGTGTAAAAGTGTTGAATATTGTACACTAAAACTATTGTACACTCTCCACAGATTTATCATGGGGTTCGGGGCTAGGTTGGGCCCCGAGCGGAGGTGTGAGGGCGGTAACCCCCGCTAACAGGGGTTTGGGGGCGCAAGCCCCGATAAAAAAATTTTGGCCTCCAAATATGTGCCTGATACCTCCAGAGACATGCTCTTCTCATATGGGAGGTATTATGACCCATATGTTTTTGAGGTGGTTTTAACCCATGGTTTTGGTACCCACAATATTGTAAAATTTCTTAAGTAGTTGCTTGTATATGTTCTTTTGTGCATATGGTAGGGTAGATGTAGCATTGTAGATATGTGATTTCGAGTTTGAATTCAAGAGATTTTGTTGAGCACATCTCTAAATAGATCTAGGTATTGTATTGAGAGAAAGAGGTGGCTTGTGATAAAATCTAAGCAAATGATTCTTGGTGGACGTAGCCCAAATTGGGTGAACCACATTAAATATTATCTTTGTGTTCTTTTTTTTGTACTTTTATTTCAAATCTGTGATATTATTCTACATATTAGTTTCTAAAATTGTGATTATGTGTGGGATTGTTCCACATATTGTATCCCTTATTTCCTAATATGCTCCATGTTAATATTTAGCCTCCTATGCATGATCTGAAAGCTCTACTTGCATGAAAACTTGTTAATATTATCCTAGATAAATGATAAAAATGGAGTTTTCCTGCATGATCTTGAAAATTTTAAACTCTACATGATATAAAAAAATTTAACTGATCAAATAAACCAGCTCAAAATAGCTTTATGGGAAGTTTCTAGGTTGTTTGGTCGGTCCTGTTGGTGAATCAGGAAATAAATGAAACATTGGAACTCTTCCCTCTGGTCCATTTTTCATCGATTGGGGAACTCATGGAACCATAAAAATACTGCATGTGTTTCGTTAATGATTGAATTAATTGATGAACTGCCCTTGTGTTCTTCTATGGTGTTTTTAGTCAATTAGGAAAATCATGGAACCGTATAATTTTTCCATGTGATCCCTTAATGCCCGAGTAAATTGATTGTCAAGCAATGCAACAAATATGGAAAAACATGGAACAAGAGGAATTCATTAATAATTCCCCATGTTCCTCCAAATGATGATTCTGCCCAATTTTTCCCAATTTGACCCAATTTTTCCAAGTTTTGGCCAACTCCTTTATAGTGATACTTAGCAAGAGGGAGAGTAATGCCCATAATACTAAATTTTTTCACATAACCTATAAAATGTTTAAATCTTGTTGCTCCAAGACATTGAATATCATTATCCATGACTTGTCAAAACATCAAAATTACATGGGGTTGATTTTTATAATAATCGAGTGACCTCCATGGGACATGGGACATATTCCTACTAAATGCGAGTTCCATTTGCCTTAAAGTATCCATTGGGCATAGAGATAAGTATACACTTTGAAATTCTAAGATCAATATGCCTTCACCCTGAAACAAATAAAAGGAACCTAAACTTTTGCATCCAGTGAAAGTATTCAAATGATCACCATAAGGATTAGGTAAGATCACTTAATCAAGTATCATTTACAAAAAAAACGGAGGGAACCTCCAACAAAAAAAACAAAGGAAGGGATCATCACAAAAATTAGGAAATCATACATGATCCAACCAAAAGAATGTAGAGTGTGCTTGAACACTTATTTTGCAAGAAACAAAACCTAAACTACTCCTAATCTAAACAAAGAGAAAGGAAATCTAAAAAATGAGAACCTGATAATTTCCTCCACATTTTCTAAGGTGAGTACTATTTTCCCTACCTCCACTATGATTGGTGAGGGTACTTATTCCATGGTTGTTTCTTATACGATCTCTTCTTACACCATTTCTCTCACACCTACTCCCTATTCCATCACATTGCCCCTTTCAACCCTTTCATATACTATCATTTTTATAACCACTACAAGGCCTAAAACATAGATATCCCCTCATCATCCCATTTATTTTATGGATATGACAACTTTTGAAGGTTTAAAATTTATATGGCCTTGCCTTCACTCCTCACTCAACATATGTATTCTCTTCCTTTCATTCTTATATTTCCCCCTTCCTATATGCCACTACATATTTGAATGAGTCAACCCACCATGAGACATACCCAAGCTATTCAATATTGCCCTTCCATTACTCTTATGGTATTTTCTTTCACTCCTTCTATTATGATTACTTATACTATTGAAAAAATATAATAATCTCATAAATAATAGATGGAGTTGTCTAAACAATAATGGAGGAAACAAAATTTATGGAAAAGATCTCATGATCCTAAGTATTAGCCTCCAAAAGTTTCTTTTTACTACAATAAAAGAGAGAGAGAGAGAGTTATAAAAAGTAATTATAAGTAAATTTACCACTCTTGGAATATATATATTTATATGAAGAAAGGAGGATGACATAGGTCTTTTCAATAAAAGATAAAAATAAGGAGATCTATACATTGATCCATTTAACATTATGAAGAAATCTCTAAAGATGGATAAAGGATCTCTATAAGAGGATAGTGAGGAGACCAACTCAACAACAGTTAAAAACTGTGCACCTCATACTCTTTGCAATGATGTACATATGGATTTAAAATTCATATTTGGTAATTTCATATACATTTCATTTTCCAAGGGCAGGGAAAGTATTGTTGAAGGGAATCTTGATTGTCTAAAAAACGAGGTTAGTGATATGAAAAATAAGGCAAAGTTAATATATATTTTCAATTTTTATACCTAATTCTCTAATTATGAGCATAGATGATGTCATAACCATTAAAAACAATCTAGTTAAGGCTAGAATTCAACTTTCAGAAACTTCTTTTTTTTGGCAGTTGCATGTAAACATGTAGACTTGTTCCATCATAATATTATTTATTCATTTGTAGAGGTTGAGTTAAGTCAACTTCTAGATTTATTTGGATAGGTACATTTAGTTGAGAAATATGATATATTTTTACTTTAAATCATGGTGGCTTTTGACTAACAATTGACAAATCTTGGCCAATCAAGCAATGAACAAATGTATAACTTCATCCTAAACACATCATTAAAGCTTGAAAGAGCTAAATACGTCATGCCATTTTAGGAGGGATGTTGTTTTATTTTTTTCAAGCTATAAACAAGAGTGAAGAGCCATGCATGCCCCTAATTATAAATACTAATACCATTGATAAAAGTTATCAATTAAGCCATCTTACATAGAACTGTGGACAACATATAGTTTCTTAAAGATTCAATTGGCCATGTGAAGTAAAATTCAAAGTGATTGTTTTACCCACATTTTTGAATATTTTGGATCATACAACAAAGAAATTCTAGTTTTGATAATTCAAACTATCTGTTGATTTAAAATAAAAAGTTTGTAATTAGGTAAATCATTGTAAATTAAGAGAGTTTGTTCTCATAATAGATTTTCTATATTTTTTAGTTTAGTTTTATTTTTTAACTCTTTGTGCTTTAGTTTTAGAAAATATTTATTTTTCTACGAGTTCTAAAAACATGCAAAATATGTGTATGTATATCATAGATCTATATATACACCCAATTTTAATTGTAAAAATGGATATTGATGCAATGAATTAATATAGAGAATGAATTTTGGAGCTCCACATGCTTTTTGTGAGTTATTTATTTTTATTCAATATATGATTCATGTATTAATGCCTAAACAAAAAATAACTTTTAGTTATTAAGTAAAGCTTGTACTTCTCATTTTTGTTCAATTTGCAGGGTAAGAGATTGAACTTAGTTGGTATCACTTTCATGAGTTTATGTATCTTAAACTTGTTTTTTGTAGATGTAATTAGCAATACTATACATTTAAGTGGTGTAGAGATGTTATGAAATGGATAATTATTATGTTTTATTGTGTGGAATCTAGTTATATTGAACAAATTGTTATGTTGACTAACTTTTGTTATAAGCTTTGTGAATGAACTTTAGTTATTTCTTTTCTACCTTACCTTTCCCTCCCTTTTTGAGTTTTTAAATGAGGTCCCAAATCACCTAATTATATTATAACCATTACGAATATCAATAGGTTGAGATAAATCATATTTGAATAAGTTAATTTTTCAAAATTCATCGGTTCCTTTGTGGGTTAACATTGGCCACATAGTTCCCAATTGATCTATACATACCAGACTATTCTATGTCTTGAATCCTATTTCTGGTATAGTTTTTTAACGAGTAGGATTAATTTCTTGTCTTATGTTGGAAGTTGTGTAACAAACTAGCATCCATGTAATTGAACTTAAATTTAGATTTTAAAATGTATTTAAAACTTGAAATTTTAAATTGAAACTTATAAATTTGAAAAGTAAACGAAGAAAAAGAGTATACCTATTTTTCTTTTAAAAGGATAAGCTCCTTTATGAAATTCTTAGAGAGATGCATTAGAAATAAGCCACTGGAGGATTGAGGATGATCATTCCCCAAAATTTTGAAGGATAAGTTGGAGCTAAAATGGGATTGGGTTTCACTAGATGTAACTAAGAATGGTGTCAAAAGGCTTTCTATCCACGCAAAAGAACCTTATAAAAAGAGGAAGTATATCACAAGATGTATATCAACCCCAAAAAACCTCCTAAAAGGAGTTAGAAGAACATTTTCATAAGGATTTTTTTTTCCCCAGAAATATTCTACCCATGGAACCACACTGTTGTAGATGGATCAGGTCTCAAATGTGTAAATACCACAAAGTAAAAATGGAATGAAATATACCCACACTCTCATTGTGGGATGTCCCAATATATCAAATATGAAAATATAAATGTAAAATAAGTAAGAGGCCCACTCCCCCATACCATGTATTGTAAATGTGTTCAATATGTACAACGTTGAAAGGGAATGAAGTATGTATACCCCTTCGAATTTTGTACTCAAATGTAGTAAAAACTGATCTAGACTAAGTTAATTGTCCTTAAACCTATATTAAAAAACCTATAAAAAATATGTTTAAGTGAATTCTGAATTTATTGTTAAAAATTTCTTAGGATGAAATTGTAGACACAAAATCACGAACTTGGGTACATTTCTGAGTCCTAATCACATACTATTATGCATATGATTCCTAAGTGAGAAAACTAGTAATTGACATCTATATGAGGCCTCTTTGATTTGTGTCTTGTATTCTTTATGTGCTTTTACACCCTTCTTCCCATTTGGTATTTGACTTTCTTATCTTTTATGGCTTTGCACACCAACGCCTAGCCAGGATTTCATCGCCTAGGTGCTCTCATCCCCTATGGGTGCCCCTGACCTCTTTCCACCTCACTCGCTATTTTTGGGATTCTTTTATCTTTTACGCATCTTATTTTCTTATGTTTCGGCATTCCAATTGTCAATTACAAAATTCATCCAAGGGAATCATATAAATACAAAGCTATGTGACCAAAATAAATGACTAAGCTCCAAACATCTATTATCATCAACTAAGGTTACATCCAAAGGCACTCTAAGAGCATCAAAGCATCCATCTAGCACTCACTCAAGGGAAAAGAGACTTCATTCTCTACATAAATGCATAGGAGGGGAAGTTCATTTTTCCATCCACACATCTATTTACATTACTACATCTAGTTATTGCTCACTATCAAGTGCATCTTGCACAACAACTACCTAGGGCACAATTTCTACACACACGCACACACACACACACACACACACACACACACACACACACACACACACACACACACACACACACACACACACAAACTACATGGATTCTGAGATGTAGTGTAGTGCTCGGTCGTAAGTTCACTATGTCGAGTAACCGTTGGTTTAAGTTTGACTCCCCATTTCCATCTTTATTTTTTAGGATTTTATGTGTTTTGGTGTTTTGCAGGATATCATTTGTTTCGTAGGGAAAAGGTGAAATCTACGATCATTCAATGAAATACAGGTGACCAATAATGAAGGTTAGTGACCACCTTACGACATAAGAAGAATTAGTTTCCAAGCTCATTTGTAGTCACAAGCACCCAACAAAGGTCTCTAGCACCTAGCTGCCCTCGCCTCAGTCCAGGATGATCCAAAAATTACAGAATTTTCTAGGTGCGGTTACGATAGTTGCCTCCCCCTATTCATCATTTTTCCATTCCAGAACACTTCGAGATTTATTGCGAAATCAGATAAGTATTTTACCCTCTCTCTTTCACCTAGGGTTTCATATTTTTTTATCTTATTTATTGTGTTAGATCTGTGCTTTATCATTTATTTATCATACGTGACTCTGAAATTAGGGTTTATACAAAAATATTATTTTTGTTAAATTAAGAAACTATCCATCCTGGATAGTAACATCTAACAGTTTCATCCCCTATTAGAAGATTTTTTCAGTGTGTAAATTCTAAAGTTGATTTGTATATGTTCTTTTTCCTTTGTTCCTATACCTTATTTCATTCTATTTTAAATTATGTATTCTATCTATATGTATAAATTATATAGATATATGTTTGATAACCCCACTAAATGCCCCCTCTTATGAGGTGAGTGAGATATGTAATAGAATAACTTGAATAAAAAAAAGTGAAGTGTGCCTATGTTAGATGTAGTGTATAGTCAACATTAGATCAGATTTAAGGATCTTGTATATGTACAGCATGGATATATTGTTCTTGAAAAATATTTCATGGTCAAAACCACAGAGAAAAAAGATAGAAAATAAACATAAAAGAAGAAAAAATTACAATCATAGAAGCATACAAGTACAAAAATCATTTTCATATAAGAAATCATATCAAAAGGTCAAAGGTTGTATAAGATGGACACAAGAATGTCATACACACAAACAAGCGTGTGAAAATGAAATAATGACCACATACAATGTACATTAAAGTTTTGCAAACAAACATGTAGTAAATGCCATAAGATGCATACATAAAAACAAACAAAAAAATAAAGGAATATAATAGTAGACAATATCCAAGAGGAACATAGATCAAGATATACTAGTTATACATAAGGAAATTTTGTTAGTTGCAATATTCCAAAGAAATATCATATAAAAAATATAGAAAATGAGAATAATGATAATGTGAGTAATTAATGTGGAATGAAACAATAACACCTAACAATGTAAAAGATGCCCCCATATTAGTAAGGTCACGTGGAAAGGGGCTAATCCAACACCTATCATCATGTAGACTCATGTGTATATCCTATATCATGATCAAATGGCTCATGAATGTATTATTAAAAAGTATATATAATATCTTATTTATCAAATAGTGTAGCAAACAACATATATAAAGTAATGAACTTGAAAGTCAAGTCATATGCATGTCCTAATTTTACATTATGATAAAATTCAAAAAACTTGTTCTTATTAATGATTTGAATGCTTTTGTATTTTTAGCATATTTGTTTATGTGAAAAGCAAGTGTTACTCTATGATAATATTAATAGGGAGATAAGATAAACATGTATGTGTGGGAGGATTTTACCTCAAAATTATGTTATGCATACTAAGAGTAGGATGTGTCACATTAAGTTGAGGCTATAGTACATTCCCAGGAGATGTTTTACTTGTAATAGAAGACCTAGGAGGAATCCTACAAGGGATAGACTGGTCCTTTTTCGTAAATGGATTAGGATAAGGAGTCTCATATGGGATACCCTTAGTCATAACAACTTAATTATTATAGATAAATATAAAAAAATGATGTAGCACATACATGAAAATATTAAGAGTATGAAACAAAGGGAATCCTAGAATCATGTCACATGATGCAAGTGGGGTAATAAAGAAAATTTTAACCAAGGTAGTGAATTCTGTATTATGAGGGTGGACAACTTTCCCAAAATAAGTTTTAGCATTGAATTGTATATGTTTGTTAGTAAATCATAAAAAATAGCAATTAGAAAGTACACATGTTGTGTTTAGAGTTTGTTATAAATTGAGATATTATGGATAGGAATTAGACTGACAAAGGCTTAAACATAATGCACATAAGAAATAACATGATCAGTCATATCAACATCATCAAATGTAATAGTAGTCGTAGGTTTCATAACAAAGGTAATTATACCAATAAGAGAATAAATTGGATGATCATATGTATTAGGAGGAAGATAATCCCTATAAATATGATGTACATCCAAATTTATCTTAGGTTTAGTATTGTGATAATTAGGAAGTGTTGTATACACTTAAAATTAGTCACTACTAATTTTATTAATTGTATCTTCCTAATATTACTAATAGTCATCTCACACAATGACATTTCCCTCTATCCTATCTCTTTATTACTCCAACTAATCATCTATTTAACACTATTCAAATCCTTTTAGATATTTTGGGAATTTAATATTCCCTAGACACCTACTCTACCTACTAATTTATCCTATCTTACTAATCACCTGATCAATCCCTCATCAACACACTAATCATATCTAGAAATTTATAAGCTAATCTAGAAACTCTCTACCACATTTCTAGGATTTTCTACTGCTATATTCTTATTCTATCAGCTTCCATGAATTGTTAATTCAGGTAAATTCCTTTCCCTCTAGAATCTTCTACCCTCACACTCATCCTCCACCAATGATCTAATCCAAAAAGGATTAATATTGACCCTTAATTTTCTTATGAATCCATCCACCACCCTCCATGCAAGTCAACTAATAAGAATCTTAACCAACTATTTCCAATTTGAGATCCATCAAGCATCCTATAATGAAGTGATGGAAAATTTTGAAGCCAATCTACAAGAAATCAAACAAGTCATCATCAAGAAAACTCCAGGAAAATCCATTCCAACAATGAGGAATTTGAATTTTAGGTAAAGTGAGGTAAAATATCATCCAAATGTGATTATTGTGAGTTTATTTTCTCTTTTTCCCAATCTAAGGTGTGAAGATTAGTTCTAGGTGCAGAGTCTTAATTGATTTTTATGAATTTTATCATTCATTCTTATAATTAAACTTAACACATTTTGGCATACCCGACGAGACTCCCATACAATTTTTACTATCACTTCCTAGTTTTAGGACCTAATTTTATATATCTAATGAAAACAAAGAAATAGGGTACAAAAATGAGAAATTTGAGTTTTTCTTTTCATTTTTCTTTGTTGTTTGCTAAACATAATTTTCATGACTGATAACATAAATTTTTTATCATGATAACACCATTTTCACATGTAGCATGTTTTTTTTGTGCTTTGTGTGCAAGTGACAGGTGGACATATTTTTCACAAGTGACCATATCATTATCACCTCCGAGTGTGTCTTTTTTGCTGACATCTTATGTCCTTTAACCATATCATTTTCATAGGTAACCACATCATGATCATGACAATAGGTATACCTTTTAGTTTTATTAATTTTCTGTCATTGTTTTTAATCTGTAATCACCTTGTAGTCAGCTTATATCATCATATCCAGCTGGTTATATACCTTAAACATTTTAAAATATTTTTTAATAAATTTTTGGCCTAAATTATAAATGTCATTATCATGATAATTGTTATGTTGTGGAGCATGTTTTCATGTGTGGAAGTGTTGAATATTGTACACTAAGAGTACTGTACACTTTCCACAGTTGTCTTGTCAGGGTTCGAGGGTCAGGCGAGTGGCAAAGGTTACACCTGTCTGGGAGTGACAACCCTAGTAGTGGGGGTTAGGGGGCGCAACCCCTGAGAAAAAAAATTTGGCCTTGAAAATGTGCCCAATATTTCGAGCAATGTTCTCTTCTCATATGGGCGGTATTTTTGACCCATAGGTTTATGGGTCGATTTTGGCCCATGGTATTGTAAAACTGCTCAAGTAGTTGCCTATTTATTTGGTTTTGTGCATATGGTAGGGTTGATGTAATATTGCAGATATGTGTTAGTTCAAGTGTGAATTTTGTAGAGTTTTCTTAGCATAGCTCCAAACAAATATGGGTATTATATTGAGAGAAGAGGTGGCTTGTAGTAAAATATGATTAAGTGATTCTTGGTGGATGTAACCTAAATTAGGTGGACCACGTTAAATATTGTCTCTTTGTGTTGTGTTATTTTTATTCTGAAATTTTATTTTAGATTTGTAATATATTCTGCATATTAGTTTCTATTGTTGTGATTCTATGAGGGATAGTTCTGCATATTTTATCCCTTATTTCCTAACAATAACCACATCATTATTGCAACTAACTGCATAGTTTTCACATATATCCACATCATTTTTGCTCACGTCATTTTTGTAGTTGTGTCATTTTCTCTAGCCACGTCATTTTTTCTCTATGTAATGTGATGTAACCTATAATTTGCAAGATAACACCCTAGTCATGCTGGCACATCACTCAGCCTAGACTAAGTGCTCACCCGAAGCACGCAAATGTACCAGGTCCCTCTTTAGGGTTGTTGTAACAGGATGTTAACATGATGAAGGTAGAAACATATAGATTCATAACTAATCCATCATTCTATAATGCATGCTATCCTCAGATCTATGAAAGAACAAGCTTTAAAAATTAATCATGATTTTACCATAAACATGCACTGCTCAATTACACATAATGACACTTAGGTTTAGCCAATATCTTCCATCTATTAGTAAATACAGAAGCTCCTTATAGTATTTTCATTCTATGTCAATGCACATATGGATCTGATACACACATTCATACATCCAAAATCATACATACACCGCTCTTTGTGATACACACATCTACTATGCACCTAACATTATATATATATAGGGTGGGGACTTGCCCTTCACCACTCAACTATTCTAGAAATAGGTCGCATGTTATTGATAGCCAAATGCCGTTTTACAATCATAGCCACACATGCAAGTGCACGATCTATAGTCGTCTTGAAGCTAACTGAAGTGTCAATTCTATTCTTAACTTGTCTCCATGCATAGAAACTTTGAACTGCTTCTCCAATTATAGACAATGCATGGCACATGTGTCTTTGCATTGGTGATGTGGTCCGCACACCATCTTCCAAAAATAGATCCTTATGCTCAAAATCGGCTAAGTCCTAAAATCTGAACTTGCCTTCTGCACGCGGGTCCTTCCTATCCTTCTACGCCTTTAGTTTCGGGCCTTCTATCCCGCGCAGACTCCTGATGTGATTTTAGACAAGTATTATTTGATCAACATTACCCCACACTAATCTCATTGTCATCCCGAAAATGGGTATCTCCAAAAATTTGAAGGAAAGAATAACAATGAAAGAATAAGAATGAAAGAAGGTGGATAAATAAAAAAAAATTATGAGGTTATTTAGGTAACCTCCTCTGTATCAGTTTGTAGCATCAACTCTGGATACTACTCTTTTATTGCGGCTTCCAAAACCTACCATTCAATGAGTGCCTATTTTTCTTTCTCGGGGATGTCCAAAATAATGGATTCCAACTCCTCCCTCACAATTTCTCCTTTCTCATTTTTCAGAACCAATAAAACACTAGACATAGATGTCATTCTTCCTTCCAAAAGGTCCATCTTTTGTGCAATCAACTTTCCAAGCTCTTCCATCCAGTTCTTGTGCAGCTCTTATGCTACTGCTAGGGCCTCATGCTTCTGTTTAACCATTGACAACCTTTCTATGCGGCCCAATGTCTCATCTTTCATTGCTTTCTGGACCTCATTACTCTCTTCCAAGGTCTTAATGTCGATGAGTGCCTATGGAGCTGTGTATATATTTAAAGCCTATTTTACTTTCTTAAACACTTCTTGTAATTCCTGCAACAACCCTTCATAAGATGTGATATTTATCATCACAGATGCTTTCTCCCATTCAACATCTTGTTCTGATATTTTTGGCACTTGCATATGAAGATTTTCATCTTCGAGTACCAAGTCCCCCAACTTTCCCACATAGTGTATCACTGAAGGAAACGTCTTTGGTACCTTGGGTTCCAAGTGTTGCCTTGCTTTGATTACATTGTCCCCAATCTCCTATGTGATGCTTATGAACACTTCATTCTTATTTTGCATGAAGTCCCTTTCTTATGTTATGTGTGTTATCTCTACATCCTTTACCTTTAACTCTCCAAGTAGTACTTTGATTGTAGCATATTTTTCCAAGTTTCTTCTAGCCACCTTTGCAAAAACTTTCACCAGTCCATTACTGACCTACTCTTCTGACATGACAGTAGGCTTTACTTTCATGTGTCTAGCCTAAGGTTCCTTCTTCAGTTACCTTGAAATGCATGACTCTTTGCACACATCAAAGTCAGGCTCATCCGTGTGGGTATGCATCACCGATGATAGTTGTTTTCATGTGCACACAGTCACCATATCCTCATCCACGAACTCCCAGCCAAATGAATACTTCTGCACGATCGTGCTCTAGAAGTGGGCGTGGAAAATTTTTCCTGCATCCTCTACATACCCCATGGCTAGTGGAATGTGCTCCCCACTTGTTCTTTTAAACCTTTTCTTCTTAGGAACTCTAGCCTCCAAATTTGGGACTTGCATCTCCATATCCTAAATAGCTTCTGTAGTTGTTTACTCTGGTCTTTTCTCTTCCTCTTCCTTCTCCTTTTTTTCCTCACCCTATTCTTCTGTGTTCTCTAGAAGTGTAGGAGATGTAGGCTTGATTTACTCTGATTCTTCCACCTCCTCATTCAATTTCAACTTCCTCCTCCTCTGCGTGGTTACTTCCTTTTGTGGGGAGAGTCGGGGTGTTTTGCGCACAGTGGTTGGAGTAGAACCTTGGGTCCTTGTTCTCCTGAATACTCTTTTAAACATGTGCTCCCCTTGGGCCACATTTAGGTCCTCATCATCCCCCTCTTGTGGTTGAAGTGGTGTAACAATGCACTCAAATTCATTCTGAATTGTAGGATGTCTCCTACCCCTATGCTCGAAACCACCACTATCTTTACGCTCCTCCTCATCCTGCACTTCAATTGGCTCTATGGGCTTAGGCGTTGGGATGTTCTCCACTGTATGCTTTCCGTTTGGTGGTGTTGGAAGTGTTTACTCACCTTCCACATATTTATTATTCTCCATTTTTGGCTTCATCTGGAGATACACCAATGCTGCCCGCACACCTGCTACAACCAAACTTATTGGTTTGATATGCAGAACCTCTGAAATGATTCTTTCTGTATAAGTGCTTCTTCCAGGATATACATACTTCTTCCTCAATGTATGGTAGTCACAATATACCTTATCTACATTGAAGATCAATCGGTGCGTGTCTATACATCTATGAACAAATTCTTGAAAATACCTTGCAGTGAATGCATAAGGTAACTTGCACCAAGGGCTCCAGACTCCATCTTTCATTGGAAAGCACACGATGCAAAAATGCTGATATACAATACAATAAAATTGTTTCCATAATACTACTGGTATGTCCTTTGGGATGCCCCACTCTTCCCCAAATATTGCGCGGAGCTTGTCATACCACTTCTTCGCCCTTTGTTTTTCTTCGTCTGTCGTGGTCCCTTTGCATAGGTATTTGATGAATCTTATAGCTGGGGACTTGTTCTCCATGGGGTATTCCCATATTTTCTCCTTTGGTCCGTCTGGTATTCCAATCTCCATGAAGACCAGTGATAGTAGAACATCCCCAACGTTGATCTTCCCTCATGTGTGCATTTCTTCGACTATTTGCTTTACAATATATCCTGTAATGTTGTAGATTGTCCCTTCCAAAATCATGCGTGCCACATGTAACCACATAGTGTGTAGTCATTCTTTCCCTTAACACAAAATAAAGGAACCCCATGTGCGCCGGCCTATCACCGAACGAAAGCTAGACGCTCACCCAAGGCATGTGCGGGTGCCAAGTCTATCTTTTATGTGAGTTTAGTGGGAAACATCATCTATGATTTTTGTTTAAAATAATTTCAAATGGATTTAGGACATGCAAGAACCATAGAGCTCAGGACGACCTCTAGATCCTTGTAGTCATTTCAAACAGAGTACTTAACAGAATCTATAACGTGTATCATAACATAAAGAAGCATACAAGCATCCATACTTAGCATAAAAGGAAATAGAAGTCATTGAGAGAGATGTATGCATCAGAATCATTGATATTCATGTATATATATCATGTAACCTAATTACATCCATGGAGCCATTACAGAGTGTCACAGAGAAGTAGACCGCGTTCATGCATTATAATAGGACTTATGTAACTAAGCTACCAAGACAAAAAATTACAATCCCCATGCCCAATATATCGTTTCCTAAATGCAATTAACCATTAACACATTTCTTGTAGTATTTCTACAGAGCTCTGCCCACACTATAAGTCTCTCTGTTTACTCTACGTAGGCACTTGTATTTATAGCTTTTCTAGACTGTCAACTCATCCTCCAGCACCCTCAAATCTGATGCCAAGTGTCTGAATGTGGTCCTCCATGCAAGCATGCTCCTCTAGGCCTGAGCTTCCCACTTTATGCCATGATGTGCTTCTAGAAGATTCTACCACAAGCATGATCCTTCCTGCACCAACCTGTCACCAGGTTGACATCTTATCCACGTGCACAGTCGGGTCATGCTTTTCACATGTTCTGCCATGAATGTCATTTTTTGTCTAATTATTGAACCCTTGGTTTTTTTCGTGCACGTCGTGCGTGCCATGGAATTCCTTAAACCCTTTTCTAAAACCTTTCCTTGTGCGCTTTGTCCTTATGTGTCTTTATTTAACTAGGACCTTACGCGCCTATGCACCTTTTGTACTTAGTAAACATTGTAGGGGCCCAACATAACCCCACAGTACGCCTGTTCTCCATCCATAGGAACACTTCCCTTAGTGAGAGAAAGAATACAAATAGGCTTATACCTAGGAAAAAGAGAAGGGGTTGAAAGAATGAGAGAGTGAAGGAATCATTGCAACAAACTGGGAAAATCCTTTTTTAAGTCAGCCTCCAATTTATTCCAGGCATTGACTTCGTCCTGCGCTCTTTGATAGAGGTCACTGACCAGAGTGCTTACATCCCCAAAATGTAGTCCATCTTCTTGTACGCGCTCATAGTATCCGTGATTTTCTCCAACTCCTTGCATATATCCTCTGACACGTCCATCCTTCGTGTGATACACAGATATATCTCCTTCAATTAGTTTTTTATTGAAACCCTTAAGTTTTCAATGGTATCTGATTTCTTCTCAACCTTGGAAAGGATTTTTTCTCTCTCTCACACACTATTCCCCTTGTTTTTCCTCCTAGAACTCCTTGAGTTCCGCTTCATGAGTGGCGATCAGGGTGCCTTACCACTTTGTCTCTATCCACACAATTGTTGTATGCAGCCTTAGTCGGTCCAAGAAGCAGCCCTTACATTAGCAAGCACTTTGCTATACTCTACAATGAGCGCTACAATCTTCAACTTGTCTTCCTTCTCTAGGCATGCGGACACTTCCTCTACAAACTCCAAGCCTGGTGGTTTTCTTTCCATGGTGAGGACCCTTGTTAAATCCTATAGGACATCCCAAATCAGATACATACTTCTGCGTGCAGGAGATTCCTAGCTCTGGATGCTTTAATAGTATGGCCCTATTAATGGATTCTACTTTCTTGTACACAACACTCACCTTGGCCTTTTCATCCTTCAATTCCCGCTGCCACTGGGTGCTGATTAAATTTTCCTAGCTCAGCTCCTTGGTTAATGTGGCTAGCTCTTCCTCTTTCTCCTTTAGCTCCCCTTCCAAATCCCTGATCCTATCATTTCACCCAAAGAGTCTAGATTCTATCTCAATGGAGACTTTGTTAAGCGTGTTGCTTAGTTGTTCATCCTAGAGCTACTGGGCATCCACCACTGGGTTATCTTCACCTGGTCTTGGAAATGTTACTGTTGCCCCTTAGCTTACCTCAAACTCTGGTTCATCAAGGTGGGACTCAATTTCCCAAGAGATCATCTTCCTTGTCTGTAGGGTAGGTAGCCTCCTTGTCGAAAGATGACATGCACACAAGCTCCTCCACTAGAAAGTGTACTCTAGAACCACGCACATGAAACACCTTCTTGGGATGATCAATATAATCCATCTCTATCCTCCCCCCTCTTTGTTCCTTCCTTCTCATGAGCGTACCTTTGGGTATAGTTAGAGTTAAAACTGGGCCTCTAGTGTTGCCACGTTCCTCTTCTGCATGCTCTCCTTCTCCTTGTTCAACACTGGCTCAGCACCCGTGTCCAACTTTTTCCTCCACCAGGGTCTCAATGTTTCTTGTCTCCTCTTCTTCTACCACCTTGGCTCATTTGCTCTTGTGCCAACCTTGGAACCTCTTGTTTCTGTGCGCTAGCCTCTTCATTTTTTCCCATGTCTTGGGTGCTTCCTCTTTCCTGGCTATCCTTGTGCCACACAAAAAGGAACCCTTGTTATTCTTCTCTGCCTTCCTCCTCTGAATCATGTATATTGAAAATAGGTGGCCCTTGATCTTTCCTGGGGTCCTCTTCCCCACTTACTTCTTCCTCACTACCATCCTTCTCTCCTATGTACTTTCCCATACTTCCAGCTTCTTCCGAGGTGGTCTCCTCTTCTACCCTCTTCTTTTTCCTAATCAGAGATTCTGGTGTAGGTGACTCTGTTTCTTCTTCTAATGAATCCTTATTTGATGGTTCTTCTGGTTTTGGAGTCTTTTCTATGATTACGACCTTTTTCTTGTGCACGTACGTGCTGGTTCTGACTCTTGTTCTGGGGGAACCTATTACCTGTGTGTCCACCACACTTTGGATTTTCTTTTCTGGTTCTTTTTCCTCCCGTTTGGGCGCGGGTATTTTCCTCCCAATTGGATCCTGAGGTATAGATACCTCATTTTCTAGGTATGTGCCCTTCTCTGACTTGGGCCTTATGCGAATGTAAACACACCATGGATCCTCTTGCAATGGGTAGAGTCATGGGCCTTGTCATTTACACTTCATGAGACACATACCACTCTATGTACACGCACTTGCAAGGGTAGACCAACCCTTTCCGCAATTCCCTGTGGTCTTTGTCCAAAACTACCAAGGTCCAACTTAAAATTTTTGGACTCCTTGAACCTGTTTACTCCCGCTTGGAAGTACTGAGCTGTGAAGGCAAAGGGGAGCTTGCACCATGGGCTCCATGAGTCATCTATCAACTTGAATCTTCCTAGGTGGTAATGTTGGTACACAAAAAAATATGCCTCTCCCCTAGTGGCCACTGGTAGTTGTTAGGGAATTCTCCATTCTGCCCCGAACGCATTCCTTAGGCACATGTACCACTTCTCCAAGCACGCCTTGTGCACTGTTGTCATAGTGTCACAAGTGTACTTCTCAAATATTTTGGCGGGCGAGGGGTCTTCATCAAGGTACTCCCATATGAACTTATTTGATGTGTCTGGTACCCCAATCTCTGAAAACATGATAGTCAGTAGCACATTTCCAAAAAGGATCCTGTCACCTTCCTTCGTGCAGTTGATAATTTCATCCATGATGAATGTGGACAAATTATAGATGGTGCCCTCTGAAATCTTTCTGCAAATGTTTAACCATGGCTTACTAACTTGATTCCATCTCTCCTAGCCATTTAGCTTTGACACCAGGTGCACGGCCATCTTAATTACTGGATCCTTGATGTCTACGACATCATAATACCTTGACCCCTTTTTGCAAGCAAGAGTGGCGATAGTTTCCTTAATCACTTCCTTGTCCATCAAATCATATTCCAACCCATCTCCTTCATAGATGAGGCCTGTGAAATGTGAAATGAGCTGAGGAGTTATGCACATCTTGCACCCCGCAAAGTGGAAATATTCCTCATGCATGCGCGACATCAGCCACTGATATAGTCACTCAGGTTTCCCAAAGTAGGGAAACTCAAAGAGTTGTAGTAACCCTACCTTCTCCAATTTGACCTTTACGTCATCATTATATATGGGCAAACCTTTTGGTGTCCTCTTATTTGTTGGGTGCAATAACTCTAGTGCCAACTCCTTTTCAATTGTGCTTGTTCAATGATTATAATCATTTACAGACATATCCCTAAGATGGGACTCCCACTCCTTCCCCAACAACACTCCATCTGGGTACTACATTTCTGCATACCATTCCTCATTTGTGCTTGCTTCAATTTCTTGTTGCTTGCCCTTGCCCTTTCCTTTTCCCTTCTTAGGTGTACTAGCTAGTTTCTTGGGTGCCATTTTCTAGGTCTTCTACCCACTTCAATCACTTTTGTTACTTTGTTCTTCCATTCTCTCCAACCCTAGATCTCAAACTTGTGAAGAAAATTACTCACACCCGTGCCCTAGTTCTTCAAACCCTAACTGGGATACTCCCTTCACAAGACAGTGTCTTCTCACACTTTCTCCCACGCCCGTGAAATCCCTTCCTCCTGGTTTGCAAATCTGAACTAGCTACTCACGCTTCAATTTCTCCAAATTTTTCTTCACATGGATCAGTTTTTTTTTTGGAAGCCCTAGTTTGCAAAGGTGCAAAAAGTGCTTCATTCTCTTATACGCAAAGTGAAAAATGAAGTGTCCCGACCCCCTTATTTATAGTTTTTTCCCTTTTTGAGCATTAAGTGCTACTTTACCTACCACCGTACTTTCTTCATTTAATGTGGATTTTTCAAACAAATCCTGACTTAAGCTCTTTCCCTCACGCGCCCAACCTGCGCGGAAAATCCTCCAACCTTCTGGCATGTAACCAATCCAACCTGACAGGAGACTCTTACACATGCAAAACCATCATTGAAGGCACTTCTTTTGTCCTAATTTTTGCTCTTGCCTACCTCGTGTTGCTTAATGTGCTTTCTCCTCCTTTGTACGTGGGATCTATAAGTAGATTTATCTTGGCACCAACCATCCTTTTTCTATCTTTTCTCTCCATACACCTCTTTCAACCGGGCCATTCAACTGGGATTTTTAATACAAACTTCCTTGGCACTTTAACCATGCGCTCCTTCACATTACTCCACCCCACACTTAAAATGATGTGCGGTCCTCTGCGCACTCACAAATTCTCAAAAAGTAGCAAATAAGGGTACCGGCACCCCAGGCGCAAAACAAAACAACAACGCGAAAGGGAAACACAAGAAAAGAAATGCATAAAGGATAATTCTAAACTAACTGGAAAAACTGCCTTATTTACAAACACCAAGAAGACTTATTTATAGTAGGGCTTCAGCCTACTCCCATTGAAGTGTCCAGGAAACTTCGTCCCATCCAACACTTGTAACTGGCACATGCTCAAATCAAGGATGTACGAGATTGTGTAAGGACCCAACCAATGGAATTTCAACTTCCCAAGATGGCGTAGAAACTTAGAATCATATAGTAAAACCATCTACCCAACCTCAAACTTCTTGTTTCTAATGTGGTGATCATGCCAAGCTTTCTGCTTTGCTTTCTCTGTTATTTGGCTCCTCCTAACGAGTGATCGTCTCTCATCTAGTTTCATTAACTCCTCAATTATTTCTTCAACCACTTGCTCATTATCCAACCCTCCTATGCGTGCTAATCATGGAGAAGGTAACATGAATTCAACTGGCAGAACAACTTCTATGCCAAACACTAACTAAAATTGTGTGGCTTTGTTTAGCCTTTTATACGTTGTCCTGTAAGCCCACAATACTACTGATACTTTGTCATCCCAATATTGTCTTCTGACATCACAAATTTTGGTCAGGGTATGACTCAATATTTTTTTAAATGCTTTCACGGTTTCATTTGCTTGTGGGTGATAGGGCATATACTTGTGATGAGCCACCATGAACTCTACTAACAGGATCCTCACGGTCTCATTCAATAAATGCATACCTCTATCGCTAGTCAAACTCAATGGACATCCATACCTCATGATAATGTTCTCCCACAAGAACCTTACCGCTATGGCTACTGTGTAATCTTTAGTTAGGGCTACCTCTGCTGACTTGGTCAAATAATCTGTGCAAGTGATGACATAGCGTGACCCAGTCCTATGCGCCACTAGTGCAATAGGGCCTACAAAGTCTATTGCCCACTTTTCAAAAGGCTCTGTGGTAGGGATAGGGAGAAAATTCATTTCATCTTTCCTTCCTTGTTTGCCAATGCGCTGACAATGGTCACACACTTTACAATAGTCTTTACAGTTCTTGTATAGGGTTTCCCACCAAAAACCTGCCATTAATATCTTATGCGCAGTGGCATCACCTACATAATGCCCACCCACACTTCCTCCATGTGCTTCCTCCATTATGGTCAGGTGCTTATGCTCTAATACACACCTATGCAAAACTTCATCACGTCCCAACTTGTATAAGTCTCCACTGATTAACATGTAGGGCGTGGCGCACATGGCTAACTACTTTTTCTCTAATGCCTTCATTCCTTCTGGTGCTACACCTTCCTTTAAAAATACTGCAATCTCTTCCAAATATGAGGGTGCACCTACAACCTAAATAGTTATGCATCTGGCATTATCTCCTCAATACTCTGTGCATCCTCCCCTAAATCAATTCTTGACAGATGATCAGGTCCACAATTACTTTTCCCAGGCTTCACTACAACAGTGAACTTAAACTCTTGAAACAACAACACCCACCGACATATGTGCCCTTGTAGAACATGCTTGTTCACCAAATACTTTAATGCCATGTGGTCGGTGTAAAACATAAAGGGTGTTGCCAACAGATACTGTCTAAACTTGAAAAGCATGTAGATCATTGACAATGCCTTGTGCTCAGTTGTGGTGTAGTTCTGCTCTACTGGTGTCAGCTTCCTACTTGTAAAACACAAAGGATGATCAACAATTCCTTCACCTGGATATGCAAGCACTACTCCAATAGTGGTCCCTGAGGCATCTACATGGACATGAAAGGGCTTGTCCTAAGAGGGAAAACGTAATATAGGCACGGTGACAAGCCTATATTTTAATGTATCAAATGCCCTCTACTGCGCCTCTCCCAAATGGAAGGAACTTTTATGTCTGAGTAGCTCCTCTAAAGGCGCGGCGATCCTGGCATACCCTTTGATGAATTTCCTGTAATAACCCGTATGCCCAAGGAATCCACACACTGCGCTCTGGCTAGTAGGCTCCCCTAACCCCACAATAACTGCAACTTTAGTGAGATCTACCAACAAGCCCTCCTTACATATGATATGCCCCAATAAAGTCCCAAAGGGTGTAGCAAACACACACTTCTTAATGTTGAGGGATATCCTCAACTGCCTACACCTCTCAAACATTAACCTTAAATTGTCACAATGGTCTTTAACTAGACCATACACTGTCCAATCATCCAAATAGACCTGAAGAAACTTATGGATGAAGTCCTGGAATGCTTGCACCACTATGCGTAAAAAAATAGCAGGCACATTCTTCAACCCAAAGGGCATGACCGTGTATGCAAAAATTCCCCACTTAGTGGCAAAATTTGTCTTCTCCTGGTCCTCCTTTGCAATCTGGACTTGGTGGTACCCCGAAAATCCATCCGTAAAGGAATAGATTTCGCGCCCAGCGACTCCTTCCAAAATTTCTTCAGTGAAGGGGGTCGGAAAGGGATCAATGACACAAACTTCGTTCAGCTCCCTATAATCCACGCAGATCCTAATCCACCCATCCTTCTTGATGTTGATTACCATCAGACTTATCCAATTTGATTCCTCCACTGCTTCAATGATCCCAAAAGCTATCATTTTATCTATCTCCTCCTTAACCTTCAGGCACAAATTGGGATTCATCTGGTAGGGCCTCTTCCTGACCGGGTGTGCACCATCCTTCAGCTTTATCTTCATCTCCCCCAAGGAATGGTGAACACCTTTGAGCTCATGGTACCCGTGCGGGAATAAATCCTCAAATTCACAACAGATCAATGATCTTAGAGACTTCCTTCTCTGACCAGTAATCTCCAATAATAGCTTCCTTAGGTTCTTCTCCTAAACCGATGTTAACCTTCTTTGTCTTTAAGGGCTCATGGTAGGCACGTGCGCGAGTATCAGCACTGTCCACTACCTCACACGTCCCTATAGAATGGCTAACATCCAAGCTTTCTGATTCCTCTCCATCAATCACATACACCAACTTTCCTTTCTCCTTTTCCAAGCACACATGCTCAAGCTGTAACTCTTCTATTTCCTCTACTTCTTCTTCAAAGCGCGCCTCCAATCCTAGTTCACCTAGTAATTCCAACAGCCTATCTTCTGCCATGGCACTATCCCCCATGGTAAGGTGCTTGATACCCTACAAGGCCTTATCAACTGATGGCTTGGTACTCTGATACTCAAAGGTTTGAATAAGGTCAGCCGTAAGCTCTTTGTCAATTCCCTATCTGGCGGTGTGTCTCCAAATGTATGTACCATGTGCGCGCGCAACCTTGCACTGTAGAATACAACTTGTGCACCCAGAGGGATGGTGGTAAAGCTTCTGCACCTTCTCTCTAGACCCGTTCACACTCTTAGATATGGAAAGAGGTGGGCTCCTTCCCATGGTAGTCCTTGATGGAGGTGGGCACATTGCTTTTAGAGAATTTGACAAAGAGAAATTCTTACTTCGCGCCATTCTAAGAGGCTCTCCTAATGTGTAGCCCACCACCATGCTATTGTGCCGAGTAGGACATAACTTAACATCCCTCTCCATTCCTTCTCATCCTTCCATTGAGCTTCCACCTCCTGTAGAAAGATCTCAGGGAAGGCTCCTCCTGAATACTTGGGCAGCTCTTTTCCTCCTAGGTGCCGAACTGTGTGTGCCTTTGTTACCTTGGTCACCGACCCTCTCAACTGTCATCCCATCAATTCATAAGTTCCCTACACCCAATTGTCACATGCTAGACTGGTGGTATCACTTACTGACTGAGCATCCTCAAACTAGATAACTCCATTAGTAGGATGTATTATCTCTAGGTCCCTGATTGAGTGCACATATATCCTGTCCAGAACTTCTTCCCCCAAAGGTTCAATATAGGGTGTCGACTTCCCATTAGCCAGGGGTATAATGACCCGCTCCTCCTTATTTTCAAAGCTGATGTACCCTTTGTTGAACTGAAGGTCTGCATTGTTCTTGTAACACCATGGGTGCCCAAGTAGCACTGGGAAATTGTCTACCTTGGTGAGCGCCAAGACTTTGAAGTCCCCAGTAAACTTAGCTCCCTGGATAGTAATAGCTACATCCTTTAAGACACCGATGGGCATCACCTTAGTCTTGTTTTCCATATACAACACATTCAAAGATGGATGTAACGTAGGTCTTCCCATCTGATGCCATGCATCCAAAGTTAGAACATTAACCTCCACGCGTCAGTGTCAATGAGGATATTACTAAGGAGCCATCCATCTACAACTGCATTCAATGTGATCTCCTTATCATAGTCAAGGTTGTGAGGGGGAAGGTTTGTGTGCAAGACTTTCCTTTCACGCTCTCCTCCCGCATGTGTTACCTTCTCTCTCAACCATGATCCTAGCAAGGGAATGATATTCTCTTTCCTTAGCATTTTACACACCTCCTTGACCTCATCCAGGTCATCCTTTGGCACCTCGACTCTCCTTCCTTATTCCTCCCTCCTGGATTTCTCCTTTAGACACTGTATTTCCCCTTGTAAGCTCTGAATGACATCCATAGTGTCTTGATATACCTCCTTCTGATGCATAGGCTCTGGATAATTTCCACGAACTACTCCCTCCCTTGAAACCAGGTTCTTCTGTCTTGGTATCTCTCTTGCGCATGTGGCTTCTACCCTTGTTGTTACCAAGACAGGCTCCAAACCTACATCCGGTGTTACCCGAGGCATCCACTGGGTGTCTTCCTTCTTAATACTGACCATTGTAGTGCCCTTGTCTTTCTGGTGCTGTTGATTCATGTGCTCAAACAATTCTGGGCACTCCTCATACTTATGCTTCTTTCCGCACCACGAGCACTGCAACAGGTCTGGGCATTCACATTTGTAATGATCTGTAGATCCACAGTTGAAACAGGTTCCATGCGGGAACTCAGTCCTTCCTCCTCTGCAGTTACCATGACCACAAAATCCTCCTCAAAAACCTCTTCCACGCACATGCCTCCATCTGTGTGCTCCTCATAACGACGATCATCACCCTTGGAACTACTGGCAACACTGGTCTAGCGCACCCCATGATCAATGGCCTCATGGATCTGATCAATGAGCCTACAGTCCTTAGTATCATGGGTTGTAGAGGTGTAAATCTTATAGTAACAAGATACATTCTTCTGGATTGTGCACTGCAACAAGGGGCACTTACTCACATCATGGTCCCCATGACAAATTTCACAATCTATTACCATGGCGCGTACTGTCCTCCGGGGGAAATTATCCTTAACATGCCCCTCTACTTCACAATCTATGCACCACAAACCACTGCGAGTCTCATGGGCTGAGTTTGCAGACAAATTTTCCAACTGCTTGGCCATAGCAGCAATCTGAGCCTCTAGGAATGGGCTAACACCAGTATCAACACTACCAACAGCCTTGGCATGTAGAGCAGCTTCCAATGCCTCGCGTGGGTCTGTAAAAGTTTTATGAGATAAGACCCTTCTAAAAGGAGTGATCAACCCTCCAACAAACCACTGAGCATGCTGTGAAGGGTGAATATCATATGATAATTTAGACAAGAGAGTTTTAAAGCACACATCATACTCCCGCACACTCTCTGCCATTCCTTGTTGAATCTCCTTCAAAGCACTGATGCTCTTCTACTCAAACTTAGGAATGTGGAATTCTACCAAGAATGCATTCTTTAAAGTGGTATAGTCCACTACTATCTGATGAGGGTCATACTTCCTATACCAGCTATGTGCGTGCCCTTGCAATGTGGTTGCAAACTGACTAGCCTTCCGTTATGGGGTTGTGATACCCTTTACGTGCCATAGTATTTCACACTTGTGAACATGTTCCGCAGGATCCTCAATACCTATGTAATCAATAAAATGTAGAGACATTTCAAAGAAAACTTGTGGGGGTGGTTGGGGTCCGAATCCTCCTGAGCCAGAGCCTTGGTTTCCACTTGTGCTTCCTCTGCCGCCTGACCCACTAGGTCCACCAGGTCTTGAACCACCAGATCCACCAGGCCCACCAGGTCCTGAACCACCAGACCCACTAGCTCCTATTCCTCCTGAACCACTAGACCCACCAGGTCCACCAGGTCCTGAACCACCAGATCCACCAGACCCACCAGGTCCTAAAGTGGTCATGCCAAGGGTCCCCATAGTTCCACTGAGTGCGTGCCTACGGTCTACGACAATGCCCCACTACCAATAGTATACCCCACGCCACTCCTAGATGTGAGACCAAAAGCTTGTGTGTCTATACCTTTCCCAAAAATTCCTAACACTGGGTTGGTGTTTACAGCCATAGAAGGCCCAAATGAGAAATTATACCTCCTGGGTGTAGACCGATCACTTCCAATGTAACCAACTAGACTGGAAATATTTTCCCCCTGATCTGGAAAACCAAGCACCAGGGTCTGGTCACTAGGTGGGCTCAGATGCGTGCCAACGACTCTTCTTTCTCCGTGTAATGAAATCTCATCAAAAGTTGAAGGGGTCTCTCTTACGCACTTGCCAAGATGGGGTTGCACAGACTGCTTAGGTTCCATGTCCTCTGCGTGAACCTCAAATCCTTCCCACAACATCTTCCACCATACATCCATCACACCTGCAACCTCGCATTGTCTAGCAATCTCCCTTTCACGTGCTTCACCATACTTGAGTCGTCTTTCCTCCTTATCTTTCTCTATCGCAACATCTGCCATCTTCCTCCACCCTAGCTTCCTCGCCCAAGTGCTCAGAATGGTTTAGCCAGCCATTGGGAATGCCTCTAAACTCATGGTAACCATCAAGATCTTCATAGCCAGAGGGAAAACTCACGTAGAAATGATCCTCTAGGCTCCCATAGAAACTCAAACTCAGCAACCTCCAGACAAGAATATGTGGAAATGGCATACTCCAGAGTGTAGCTAGCCAATACTCCTTTCCACCAATGATCCACAACATGGGTCCACGTCAGATCTACATCCTGTAGCCTCTGGTATTCTTCTTGGGTCCACACATGTGATCCATAACACCAACTTGATCTAGATGCATAGGCTATGAGCCATTCATACAGTTCCACTGGGAAGCAGTAGAAAAAAGTCTCATACAGATCATGGTAGAGGTTCTCTTCTACCCATCTACGTGCATTAAACTCAGGTCTAGTGCTGAATCTCTGAGTGAATTCATCCTCCGTGCTCTTAAACCATGATTCAACACTTTCCAAAGTTAACTGCTCTGTCATTACTCACTACACAGACCATGATGAATGCTAATTCCCACTACAACTTTGAAAAGAGGTCCTGGCAATGGAACCAAGATGTAGTCATTTTTACCCTTAACACAAAAGAAAGGAACCCCATGCATGTCAGCCTATCACCCAGTGAAAGTTGGGCACTCACCCAAGGCACACGCGGGTGCCGAGTCTCTCTTTTATGTGAGTTTAGTGGGAAACATCATCTATGATTTGTGTTTAAAAGACTTTCAAATGGATTTAGGACATACAAGAACCATAGAGCTCAGAACGGCCTCTAGATCCTTGCAGTCATTTCAGATAGAGTACTTAACAGAATCTATAATGTGTATCATAACAGAAAGAAGCATACAAGCATCCATACTTAGCATAAAAGGAAAGAGAACTCATGAGAGAGAAGTATGCATCAGAATCATTGATATTCATGTATATATAATAGGTAACCTCATTACATCCATGGAGCCATTACAAAGTGTCACAGAGAAGCAGACCGTAGTCATGCATTACAACTAGACTTATGTAACTAAGCTACCAAAAATAAAAATTACAATCCCCATGCCCAATACATCCTTTCCCAAATGTAATTACCCATTAACAAAGTTCTTGCAGTATTTCTGTAGAGCTCCGCCCACACTCTAAGTCTCTCTGTTTACTCTGCAGGTGCTTGTATTTATAGCTTTTCTGGACTACCAACTCATCCTCCAGTGCCCTCAGATCCGATGCCAAGTGTCTGAATGTGGTCCTCCATGTGAGCATGCTCCTCCAGGCCTGAGCTTCCCACTTTATCCCATGATGTGCTTCTAGAAGATTCTACCGCATGCATGCTCCTTCCTAGGCCAACCTGTCGTTAGGATCACATCTTATCCTCATGCAATTAGGTCATGTTTTTCATGTGTTCAGCCCTGAACGTCCAATTTTTCTAAGTCCCGAACCCTTGGTTCTGTCCACATGCATCGCGTGCCACGGGCTTCCTTAAACCCTTTTCTAAAACCCTACCTTGCACGCTTTGTCCTTGCGTGCCTTTCTTTAACTGGGACCTTGCACACCTATGTGCCTTTTGTACTTAGTTAATATTCTAGGGGCCCAACAAATTTATCTATGTCCATTCTGTGCAGACCCTTTGGGTATCCCAACTCTTGTTTGGTATTTACAATCACGGATTTATCTGTCAAGGTCACCTTTTATGTCTTCCCCTGTGGCCTTCAAACCTATCACTGATGTGACAAGTCATAGATTAAATTCTAACTATGTGTCTTACAAAGTAGAATAATTCTTGATGTACCCTTTCTCATGAGCCACTGATACAAGGGCTCATACTTCTCGAAATATGGAAGATCATACAACTGATAGACCCCAATTCTCTTTAAAGGATTTTCACCTGCATTGTCATATACTGGCATGTCATCTATCGTGCACTTGGTTTGTTCTAGCCATGAGTAAGGAATCAAGATCCTTCTTGTTCTCCGAAGTCTTGTGATTATATTCACTCACTTTGCTCTTTATAATGGATGAATCCCAATCTTGGCCGATGATGACACTCCTTCAGGGTATTGCATTTCTGAAAAATGGCTTTCGGGTGCCATCTCTTCTTCCTCAATGATTACCTTCTTCTTTCCTTTTACCATTGTTGTAGATGCCTTCTTTTGTTGCCATTTCTACCTTGCAATTGTCTCCTCTTCAACCCTATAACTCTGCGAATCAAATGCTAGCTCGATTCAATTATGACCATAGGTGGAAACTTTGTAACCTAACTCTTTTCTGTCTCCCTGATTTGCTCAAACCCTTCACCATCTGGGGATGAAAGCTTTTTATCACATAGATATGGTTTTCACTCTTTGTTTCACACCCTTTGCACCTTAACTCGATCACTCAGCTCTTCACTTGGCTCTTCTCTCAAATACTCTTAGTTGTACCATGGTAAAAATGAATCCGCATCCCATCCTTATATAAATTTTTCAAATTTTGATGAATTTATTGATCCTCACCTACCAAATATCCCTTCATTCATTGACCAAATCAATTCATTCCATGCAGTACATCTTTGCACCTAGATATAACCTTCTAGTGCACCTTCCTACCCTCTAGTCACAGACTTATCTTTAGTGTGCACTCCTGTGCCTGAGTACCTCATCACTATACCTTCTCTTGGTAGCTATCATGGCCTCCCCTTACCTCACGTTATAGTGTTCTTTCATTCATATCCATCCTTGGTCACTTTTAAGAATCAATCTTCCTTTTACTTAAAGCACACCCGTAGCAGCTTATTCCTTTCATCTTTCAAATTACCCCAGTCTTTTTATGTCTTTTTCTTAGAAAACTATAAGCACCCCACACAAAAAGTATGTGCAGTCCTCTACGCATAAACATTCTTCATACAGTAATTAGCTTCAGGCGTTCTTATTACATAAAAACAACAACTAAATTGACAAAGCATAGCAATAATGACGGAAATACATTTAAGGAAATACAAGATTGAAAACCTAAACTAAATGACAATACTGCCTTATTACAAACACCAAGAAGACTTATTTATAGTAGGGCTTCAACCTACTCCCGTTAAAGTAACTAGGTAGTTATGTTCCATCAAGTGCTTCTAACTGGAAAGCACCTGATTCAAGTATAGAAGTGATAACATACGGCCCCAACCAATGTACTTTGAGCTTTCCTGGATGGTGCAAGAACTTTGAGTCATAAATAAGTACCATTTGTCCAATCTCAAACTTCTTATCCCTTATGTTTTCTATCATGCCATGCCTTCTACCTAGCCTTTTCCTACTTCTAACTCCATCGTGCTATGGCTCAGCGCTCATCCAGTTGAATCATCTTTTCGATATGTTCTATTAAATCGTGTGCATCAGCTAGACCTCTAGTGCACGTAATGTGCAAAGAAGGTAACATAAATTCTATAGGAATAACAACTTCCACGCCAAACATCAACTGAAATAGGGTGGCATTATTTAATCTCTTATAAGTTGTTCTATATGCCCAAAGCATAGCTGACACTTTGTCATCCCAATCCTTTCTTCCAACATCACATATTTTTGTCAAAGTCTAGCCCAAAATTTCATTGAAAGCCTCATCACTTCCATTTTCCTAAGGATGGTAAGGTGTAGTTTTATGGTGTGCAACCATAAACTCATCTAATAGGATCCTGATTGTCTCATTCAGAAAGTGTATACCTCTATCACTTGTTAAGCTTAAAGAACACCCTTATCATGTAAGAACATTCTCCCATAGAAACCTAGGTGTTGTAGCTGTCGTAAAGTCTTTGGTAGGTACTTCTTCTGCCCACCATGTGATATAATCTATGTAATTAATGATAAATCACAATCCAATCCTGTGCATGGGTGGCAAAATAGGTCCTACAAAATCAATGGCCCATTTCTCAAACGATTTGGCACTAGTAATCAGTCTCAAAGGCATCTCATCTCTCTTCCCTGGTTTTCCTAGGTGCTAACACTGATCACACGCCTTACAATAATATTTACAGTCTTTATACATTGTCTCCCACTATAATCTAGTAATTAGGATCTTTCGGGCAGGTGCATCACCTGCATAATGGCCTCCTACAATACCACCATGAGGTTCTTCCATGATATCCTTGTGTTCATGCTCTAACACACAACAACATAATAATTCATCTCTTCTTAGCTTGTAAAGGTCACCACTGATTAACATAAATGGTGTGTATAGAAAGTTGCTTCTTTTCTAATGATTTCATTCCTTCTGGAGCCATACCTGTTCATAGAAAGACATCGATGTCTTTTAATTCCATGGGCATGTGTTGTAACTTGTATAATTATACATCCATCATTGTTTCTTCAATTGTCTATGCATCCTTGCCTGAATTGATTCTAGATAAATGGTCTAGTCCAGAATTGCTTTTCCCTGGCTTCACCAAAAATGTGAAGTCAAACTCTTGAAATAAGAGCATCCATCTACATATGTGCCCCTGTAATATGAGTTTGTTTACCAAGTAATTCAATGCCATATGATCTATATAAAACAAAAATGGTGTTGCTAACAAGTACTGTCAAAACTTGTACAATGCATAGATCATTGACAAAGCTTCGCGCTCTGTAGTTGTATAATTCCTTTCAGTAGGAGTCAACTTCCTACTAGCAAAACATATTGGATGATCTATAATACCTTCACCAGGTTGAGCTAACACAGTGCCAATGGCCATACCAAAAGCATCCACATGTACATGGAATGGTTTATCCCATGAGGGAAAGTGCAGAATGGGTGCAGTAGTAAGTTTCTCTTTTAATATCTCAAACATGCGTTGCTACGGTTATCCCTAATAAAATGTACCTTTCCCCTTCAGTAATTCTTCCAAGGGTGCAATAATTCTGGCATACCCTTTGATGAATTTTCTATAATATCATGTATGACCTAAAAATCTGTGCACCTCACTTTGACTTGTAGACGCTTCTAGGCCTAAAATGACTACAACCTTGGCTGGATCAACTAGCAAACCTTCCTTGCAGATTATATGTCCTAACAGTATCCCAAATGGCATAGAAAATATGCACTTCTTGATGTTTAAATAGATACTCAATTGTCTGCATCGTTCAAACATTAAGCGCAGATTGTCACAATGATCTTTCACAAGCCCATATATTGTCCAATCATCTAGGTAGACCTGTAAGAATTTGTGAATAAAATATTTGAATGCTTGAACAACTATGTGTGAGAATACAGTAGGTGTGTTTTTCAATCTAAAGGGCATCACAGTATAGGAAAAATTGCCCCATTCAGTAGTAAATGTTGTCTTTTCTTGATCCTCCTGAGTGATCCTAACCTGATGATACCTGGAAAATCCATCTGTGAAAGAATATATTTCACACCCTGTAACTCCTTCTAGTATTTCCTCAGTGAATGACATGGGGAATGGATCTATGATGCATGCACAATTCAACTCCCTGTAGTCCACACATATCCTAATCTGTCTATCCTTCTTGATACTGATCACCATTGGGCTAACCCATTCTGACTCATCAAGGGGCTTGATAATTCTAGATTTCAACATTTTATCAATTTCTTCTTTCACCTTTTCATGCAAATTAGGATTCATTTTGTAAGGTCTCTTTCTAACTGGTTGTGCACCATCCTTAAGTTTGATCTTCATTTCCCCAAGTGATTCATGCATGCCTTTAAGTTCATGATATCCTTAAGGGAATAAATCCTGATAATCCCTAAGTAACTCGATGATCATTGCTACCTCTGAGTCTGACCAGTAATCTCTAATTATGGCCTCCTTAGGCTCAGTTTCTGAACCTATAGTCACCTTCGTTGTCTTCATGGGTTCATGGTAGGCACGCACATCCTTTTCTGCACTGTCTAATACCTCATGCACCCCGTGTGAATGTTCAATATCTAGGTTCTCAACTTCCTCATCGTCCACGATGTAAACCATATTTCCTTTCTCTTTCTCAAGGCAAGCAGGCTCAAGTAGTATGGAGTCCATTTCTTCTTCCTTTTCAAAACATGCTCCAAAATCTGTCTCACCGAATAATTCTTGAATATGCTCTTCTGATTTTGCAGTATCTCTCATAGTTAAGTGCTTGACAAATTTTAATGACTCTGCTACAGGAGGTTTAGTCGAGAAGTAGTCAAACGTCTAGATCATACTTGCAGCCAAACCTTGTCGATTCCCAGTTTCTCTATGTAGTTCTGCATATATATACCAAGCGCATGCGCATCCTTGGAGCATGGAATACAATCTATGCACCCATAGTGAAGGTAGTAATTCTTCTTGTCCTACTTTGTAGAGTCTCTCACACTTCTGAAGGTGATGCTAAACATGTTGATCACCTTTGCAAGTGCATATTTGCATAGGTGCATTATTCTTTATAAACATAGTAGACAAGGCTATCCCAATTTCTTCCTAGGTTATTACATTATCTCTATGGACTACCCACCAGCGCGTTATTGTCCCGTGTAGTGTATATACTAACATATCTCTCCTTGTAACTTGGTCTACCCACTGTGTTTCCATGGCCTTCAGAAAGGCAGGAAGATCTTCTATCCCTGTATACCAAGTTACTGTGTTGCCTATCCGTCGAATTGAATGAAATCCATTCTTACGCATAACCACACTTTTCACCTCGCACCCAACTAATTCATATGTACCATGAGCCCAATTTTCACAAGAAATACTCATAGTATCACTAATAGAATGAGAATCCTCCCACTGTAGGATGCCTTCTTTTGATGGCTCATTGACCTCTGGGTCCTGAATAACGCATACATAAACTCTGTTTAAATCCTCCTCACTTAGAGGCTCAACATATGGTGTAGACTTTCCATCTGTCAAAGGTATCACAACCCTTTCCTCCTTGTTTTCAAAGCTGATATACCCCTTATTGAATCTCAAGTCAACGTTATTCACATAACACCAAGGGCATCCAAGCAAGGCTGGAAAATTGTCTGCCTCTACAAGTGCTAATACCTCAAAATCCCCAGTAAACTTGGCCCCTTGTATAGTGATAGATGCATCTTTCAAAACTCCTATGGGCATGACCTTAGTCTGGTTTGCCATAAATAACACATTAGATGATGGCTGCAATGGGGGCCTCCCCATTTACACCCATGCATCTAATGTCAGCACATTTACTTCCGCACCTGTATCAATCAATATGTTACTCAACAGCCACCCATCCACAACAAAATTCAGAGTAATTTCTTTGTCATAGTCAATGCTATTAGGGGGAATATTTGAATGTAGAATCTACCGTCCATTCTCAAGAATTACGTGCATGGAGTGTTCCCTTTCAACCAACTTCCCAATAGTGGAATAATGTTCTCCTGGTGCAACATCTTTCACACCTCCCGCAGATCATCGATATCAGTTTGGACTATCTCTAATGCTTTCTTCTACTCCTTTAGGTATTGTATCTCACCTTGAAGATTCCTTAGCACTTCCATGGTATCCTAGTAAACTTCCTTCTGATGAGTAGGATCTGGGTACCTCACATGCAAAACCTCCTCCTTGGTAATCATAGGATTCTAGTGCAATGCCTCTCTCACGCATGCTACTTCGGTGCTTGTAGTAATCTTCACTTTCAATGCCTCAGGGCCTTCTTTTATCTTGGGCATCCATTGGTCTTCTATCGCACGCTGGATTCTAACCATCTTGACGCCTTTATTTTCTTGCTTATGCTGCTTACTCAGATGCTCATGTAAGTTCGGGTACTCTTCATAGCTATGGATCTTTCTGAAAAAAGAACATATAATATTCTGAGGACATTCACACCTGTAGTGGTCATGAGATCCACATGTATAACATGTTCCATAAGGGAACTCTCCTCTTTCCCCACCTCGGCCTTGTCCTCCATATCCACCACGATATCCACGTCCCCTTCCATGACCTCCTTCAAAATTCCCCTCATTCTTGTCATAGCACATTTGATTATGATCCTGATCTTGGTGCTCATAATTACCCTTAGAATTATCTGTTATACTTGTTTGTCATACTCCAATGTCTATAGCATCCTGGATTTGACCAATCAACCGACAATCCTCAGTATCATGGGTCATGGACCTGTAAATATTGCAAAAACAAGATAAATTCTTCCTTATCGCGTGCTGTAACAAAGGATTGTGAGTCGCATCATGATTCAAATGGAAAATATCACAATCCAACAATAATGAGCAAACTTATATGTGAGGGAAAACTATCCTTGGTGTGACCTTCCACTTCACAATCTATACACCAAATTCCTGAGCATGTTTCATGGGCTGAATTTACTGATAGCTTCTCTAACTGCTTTGCCATAGCTATAATTTGTGCCTCTAGAAATGGGCTAACGCTAGTGTCAATGCTCCCAACTACCTCAGCATGTAAAGCTACTTCTAGTGCTTTGAGTGGATCCGTGTATGTCTTATGTGACAATGCCCTTCTAAAAGGTGTAATCAATCCTCCAACGAACCATTGTGCATGTTTTCTAGTGTGAATATCATAAGACAACTTAGATAGAAGTGTCTTAAAATGAGCATCATACTCACGTACACTCTCAGTAGTGCCTTTCTTGATATCTTTGAGCGCACTTATACTCTTCTACTCAAACTTAGGAATGTGGAACTCTTTCAAGAAAGCATCCCTTAGTGCTACATAATCCACGCAAGTTTGATCAAGGTCAAACTTCTTATACCATCTATGTGTGCACCCCTGTAATGTAGTGGCGAATTGACTTGCCTTTCACTCAATAGATATAATCCCTTTAGCATGCCACAAGATTTCACACATATGCACATGTTCAGCAGCATCCTCTATACCTCTATACTCTAGGAGACGAAGAGACATCTCCATATAGATATTTTGTGGTTGCTGCAGACCTTGACCACCTGATCCAGAACCTCTTGTGTTCCCTCTACCTCTAGAACCACCAGATCCACTGGAACTAGAACCACCTATACCTCCTGATCCGCCACCTGTAGTTGGAATAGGACATGTAGATGTACTCCCCTGTGCCCTGACAGTAGTACTATATTGTACCCCTACATTATGTGAGGTAGTTCCACTTCCAGAGGTGAATCCAATATTATGCGTGCTCACATTCTATGCAGATGATGCACCTAAGAATGCTCCTCCAAATGAAATTGAAGCCGTCTATCCTGCCATTGATGTACTTGATCCCTGATTTACTCCTACTTTTCTACTTCCCAAGTTAGTTTTCTGGTTACTTGTCATACTAGATACTGAAAAACCAAGCACAAAGGCTAGGTCACCAGGTGGATTAAGATGTGTGCCTATGGCCCAAGTAGTCTCTGCTGGTGCACTTCCGTGTGAGGCCAAGAAAGGATCTTTTCCATGCTTTCCAAGATGGGGGAGTTCTTGATGCTCTGGCTCCATGTCTTCTACGTGAGATGTAAATCCTTCATGAGCCATCTCTCTCTTCCATGCCATACTCTCTACAATGGAACATTGCTTATCTATCTCCCTCTCACAAACCTCATTATACTTACGCTACCTTTCCTCTTTCTATTACTTTGCTGCTTGGTCTACCATCTTAAACCAAACCTGTACTTACCTTCACGTGTGGTGAAGTTTAGTTAGCCATCAGTTTACTCTCCAGGTTCAAAGTCACCATTGAAATCTTTATTGCCAGTGGAATACTGTGTAAATATGTTCCTCTTGGATACCGCAAAAACTAGAATTCAACTACCTTTGGGCAAGAGTACGTCGAAATTGAATATTCCAGAATATAACTATTTAGAACACCATAAAACCACATATCCACCATGTGATTCCAGATCATATCAACATCATAAAGGGATTGAAATTCTTCCTATGTCTAGATAAGTGCGCGATACCTCCAATTCCGTTGGGATGCATAAGCAGTAAGCCACTCGTATAGTTCTACTGGAAAGATAGTGAAAAAGCTCCCATATAAGTTGTCATACAGGTTCTATTCTACCCAAGTGTGTGCGTTAAACATAGATCCACTTTTGAACCATCGTGCATATTCTTCCTCTAGATCATGTAGCCATTCCTCAATACTTGCTAGGGTTAACTAGTATGTCTTCATCACAAACCATCCTGAAAACAACCAAAAATTAGGTCCCAGAAACGAAACCAATGATGTAGCCTAGAATTTGCAAGATAACACCCTAGTCACACTAGCACATCACTCAGTCTAGAATGAGTGCTCACCTAAAGCGCGCAAAGGTACCAGGTTCCTCTTTAGGGTTATTGTAACAGGATGTTAACATGATGAAGGTAGAAACATATAAATTCATAACTAATCCATCATTCTATAATGTATGTTATCCTCAGATCTATGAAAGAACAAGCTTTAAACAGTAATCATGATTTTACCATAAACATGCACTGCCCAATTACCCAGAATGACACTTAGGTTCAACAAATATCGTCCATCTATTAGTAAATACATAAGCTCCTTACAGTATTTTCATTCTATATCAATGCGCGTATGGATCTGATACACACATTCATACATCCAAAATCATACATACACCACTCTATGTGATTCACACATCTAATATGCACCTAACATCATATATATAGCGTGGGGACTTTCCCTTCACCGCTCAACTATTTTAGAAATAGGTCGCATGTTATTGTTAGCCACACGTCGTTTTACAATCATAGCCACACATGCAAGTGCACTATCTATAGTCCTCTTGAAGTTAACTGAAGTGTCAATTATATTCTTAACTTGTCTCCATGCATAAATGCTTTAAACCGCTTCTCCAATTATAGATAATGCATGGCACAATTTTCTCTGTATCGGTGATGTGGTCTGCACTCCATCTTCCAAAAATAGATCCCTATGCTCAAAATCAGCTAAGTCCTGAAATCCAAACTTTCCTTCCACACGCGGGTCCTTCCTATCCTTCCGCGCCCCTAGTTTTGGGCCTTCTATCATGCGTGGACTCCTCATGTGATTTTAGAAAAGTATTATTTAATCAACATAATGTTCTTTTTATGGTTTAGTATGTTCCTACGCTTGACAAATACCTAGATCAATTTCAAAGTATTAACCATGTTTTTTATAGCTTTGATAAGTCCAAGATCTAACATCAAAACATCATTTTTATCATATATTGCCTTGAATTTTCTTGTAAAATCTTTGTATATCTCTTATATAGTTATTTGTGTGTGTATTTTGAAATTGGGTTGTATATGATCTCCCCTCATATCACTTGGCAATCTTGGGGTTCAAAAACAACCTATGCCTCTCATTTTTTCTTTTTCTTTTTCTTTATAGTGGCAATGTGACATGAATTTCATCCCCATACACTTTTCATAGTCTCTAGGAATATTTTTATGTAGATTTATTCACCATTCATTAAGGCACACCCCATGTTGTAATGGGGTATATAAATTCAAGGAAAATTGTCATTATTGGTTAAGCATTGACCTACTTTACGAGTGGCATGAAGTGAGAAGCTTCCAGTCCTAACACCCTAGTGTTAGACAACATCCTCACAACAAAATGTTGGGCCCAAAAAACTAAAAGGTATAAAGGGGATACACCTAGTGATCGTCGTATAGCATATCTTTAAGACCTATTGGTTTCAAATGGTTAGTAGTGTAGTAGGGAGAACATCAATCCTAAAGTTACCCACTCCATACCACATAAAGTGAGGTTTGGAAAACCAATATGTCACCACTCTACATAAAGTATATTGGTAGGATACTAGTCACCATGTACACGTATTTCTACTAACATAGGACTTGTGTCTTGCTTGATATTTTTTGTGTGTTATCAAGACCAATATGTTTGAAAAATTCACAACTAAAATAATAAACATTCCCTAAATCAACCCTAATCATTCTTCATCTACATTACAATCAATAAAACAAAGCACGCCTATCAAAAACCCTCATTCTCTACTATCTTGCATATGTATCATATAAAGTATCCATATAACATCAACTAACTTGACCAAACATCCATTTACAATTTGTTCTTGTTTAAATACTTATAACCTAAACTTGATAAAGTTATTCCAAATCCTAGAAAATATAATCCTATTCAACCTTTCACCAAATCCTATTTATCCTAATCCATATCCAGTCATCCACTATATCCAAAATCAAGCTTTATTAAAAAATTCTAGACCTAAAAGTGGGTGTATAAACTACAATCAACAACCATCCAACCATCAATCAATAAATCCTATCAAGTAGGGTCATTTATACCTTAACATACAAATAAAATGAAATTAAAAACAATATTACATGTTATCATTTAAATATATCATATCAAATATAACTTCAATCAAAATTTTACCTCAAAAACACAAATCCAAAATTCTCATCTAATTATCACCTCATCCAACATCCATACATATCCAACTTCCAATCAGCTTCTAGTGAATATTCATCTACAATCAACAAACAAGAACCAATGGCACCTAAAACTAGATCTAGTATTGATTGGGACTTAACATAAACAATGAATATCCTTTTTTGAATCCTTGGAATAATGAGCAAATCCATGATGATGATGAATAAATTATTTTAATACCTGAATAATATAATCAAGGGAGTCGTAAGGACTTGCTCTTGACTGAACAAGGAAGGAACCAATTTTACCAATACTTATATGATAATAGAGACAACCTTCTTTAAAAACTAATCAACATTGGAGATAAACTACCACCTAATTATGACCTTTAGAACCTTTAAAACATCATAAGCTAAAGATATACCAAATAAGAATTACCATCTACTAACCAAAATCCCTTTGAAAAAGAGGACCCATTTACTGAATCTATGAATATCAACCATTTGAAAGATAGAAAAGGATATAATAACATAGAATGAAAAGTGGAATGAGACTGTAATCAGTCCTTACGAGACTAAATCCAAAAAATATCCCACCAAGTAGCCACTCTTTCTTCCAAAATAAACCTTGATATGAATGACTAATCCTACTAAAGGAATCCATATAAACATCCTAAATCTCATACAAACCTAGACAAAGATCATCCTGAATCCAAATTCCTTCTACCTTCCACTCCCATTGTCATCTCAACATTTTCACAAGAGTGGCAAGTGATGTATGATGTTATACAATGGCTACAATCAAGCACACAAGATAATAAGTACATATTTTAAGATTTGTGCCCTTTTCCACTAGACACCAAGCTCCTCCAAGTTCCTTTTCCACCATACATTTAAACCTCCTAAAATTTATAAATATATGGGTAAAGGTAATCCCAAAGAATATGTCAAATAATTATAAATGTATTTCTAAGAGGTAGAACAATGATGATTTTCCATGAAGCTTGGGTGGACACACACTTGATTGGTTCATGCACCTTCCTAATGGATCTATTACCACCTTTTTCGATTTGTTAGAAAATTTTGTAAGACATTTCTCCTATAACATTGAGAAAGATATCACAATGAAGGATATTTTTGACACAAAAAATTTGAGAAAGCTTCTCATCCTTCTTGCAAAGATGGTGGATTTTCGGTAGTAGGTTTCCTTATACAATTCTTGAGAAATAAGTAGTAAGCATCTTCATCACTAACCTTAATCAAGAATTATATTTTCACTTATAGGTACACTGTGTCAATGTTTTTGATGAAATCATTAAGAAAGGAACAAAAATTGAAAAGGATCTTATTTCTAAGTGTTTAATCAATATCTGTTCAAAAGAGGACCAATAGCCATCAACAAAACCAACAACAAAGAATACCAAGTTCTTTAATAAGAACAAAAATATAGTTGGAGATAGAGAGAACTACTCCAAATACATAAAAACCATTCAAAATACTACTAATTTGTCAATATAAATATCTTCTAAGCCTTCTAAAACATCAAACATCATTATTCCAAGAGGAAAACTAAGGAAATATATCAATAACATGACGTGTATGCATCCTTGTGAGCCAATAGAATCTATTTTTGCAATATCCTTGTAGTAAACATGAATGGATTCCCTAATAAAAAATATTTTGATGAAAATAAACCAAAACATCATTGTCTCGAGAAGAGGAATACACTAAGTTTCACTAAATTAAGGGTCACAACACCAACCATTATATGTGGTTTAGGAACTATGTCTATGACCTCATTTACAAAGGGTAACATTGAAATCGAAGCCAATGTTTATATTTCCAAAAATTATTAGCTAGGGATATATCAAGACTAGTTCTCAACGCATGATCAAAATAAAAATTCAAAACAACAAGTTATAGGTCAAGCATCCCAAACTAACCATATCAACTATAAAAGGATCCCTATGACTTTGATTCCATAGTAGGTTGCATTCATCACCAAATCACCACTATCAAAATCAAATGTAATTATTATAAGAGCCCTCCTCCTTAGATTCGGCCTCGTGTAATCATCAAACCCAAATCCTTTAAATGTAATGTTACTAAATGTTTTAGCAAGATCACCATCCCAAGAGCACCACCTAAGATCACTATCCAAAAGGATCCTTTTCCTATACCTAAGGGTGAGTATGATCTTATCAAACAACTTGAACAAACTCCTACTGAAATATCTATCATGGATCTATTCAATATCTCCTCTATCCACAAGGTAATTCTCTACAGATCCCTCAAGGATTCCATTATACCAATGGATACTAATCTTAATTGGTTCCAAGCTCTTATGAGACACCTCTCATCTAACCAGGAGCTCACTTTTGATCAAAATGATCTACCACCAACGGGTCCATCTAACAAATTCCCCTTATATATTGAGGTAACTATTACTAAGCACAAGATCAAGTGTGTTCTTGTAAATATTGGCTTGGGTGTTAATTTTTACACCCTTAATCTAATCAGAACATTGGGATATGCTAAGATAACACTCCCACCAAATATCATTACAATCAAAGAATATGATGATGTGGAGAGACAATCCACTGGAATAATGTCCTCCTATCATGGTGAGTCTTGTCACACATCAAATACTAATCCATGTGTTGGATATTAACCTCCCCCAAAAAACCCTTTTGGGATGATTGTGGATTGACAAGATGCAATTCGTGTCATCAAATCTCCACCAATGTATCAAGTTCCCTCTTTTTAGCATGGAGGTCATAATTATTGATGATCCTCAACCCTTTCAATAATATAAGTTTTTGGAATAGCATTATCATAGCATCATCTATTGTCCACGCATTGTAGTCATTTTTATTTTCTCCTAGAAAAGCACTCTAATCCCATGTGCATCATCCTACCATCCAGCGGGCGCTGGGTGCTCACCCAAGGCACACGCAAGCACCAATCCCCTCCTTTATGTGAGCATTATGAGAAGAGGATTCCATTTATGATAGATTAAATGCATAATAGTAAATGATCCTGCATACATTCTGAAGCCATAGGATGAGTTATTATATCAATATACCCATTCAGATAGCAAGAGAAACATCATACAAAGAGCATATCTATAACATAAAGAAGAGATACTTAGGGTTTGCACACATGAAAAATATATTCAGAACATAGACATATATTCATATTGATCATAATTCTAGTAACCACATTACATTCAAAAGGGTCGTAACAGACCAAATGTATCAAGACAGACATGACTCATGTATCAAAGACCCTAGTTATGCTTCCCATATTCCATAAATTTTCACAGACCCATTCCTCTAGATATGATATCATTCCTACAACCCTCTAATGGTAGCCCTAACCCTTATAATTTTACTCTTTTCTACAGGGCTTCTCCTTTAATCCTCTTTGTGATGATCTTGAATCTCCCCTTCATCGAACTCTCTTCATTCAAGTGTGTATGTGTCTCCTCCTTGCTCTAGATCATCTCTTATAAATAGGTTTAGCACCCACTACTATGCCTTCCTTTAGGAGTAGATTTTTTGCCAAGTGTCCATGCGGTCCTTCAATGGAGCACGCTTCTACTAATTTGAGCTCTCCAATTTCTACAATGATGTCTTTTAGGAATGTTCTATGCATGGAATATTCTTTCCTTGACCACCAAGTCGCCAGGCTGGCACCTTATCAACTCAGCAGGCATAGTTGGATCATGTTTTTCCTTAAGTGCTTCTTGGAGAGATGAATATGGCTAAGTCTTAAGATCCTTTGTTATGCCTTGCGCACGTGCCATGGTTTCTACTAAGCCCTTCTAAAACCCCTATCTTGTGTTCTTTTCCCTTAGTGACCTTCTTCTTTACTGGACCCACGCGTGCATGCACGTTGTAGTACTTAGCCAATATTTTGAGGCCCAAAATCACCCCACACTAAGCTTGTTCTTTGTCCTCAGAAAAATCCTCTCTCCAAAGAATAAATAATGGGGGGACCTTGAATGGTTGGAATAAGGAATGAAGGAATGAAGAATGAGAAATGGAAGAAAATAAATAATGGAGGAATGAAAAAGAATTTGTTTATTACTGAAGGATGAGTGGGAAATCCTTCCTTATATCTACCTCAATCTTTTCCCAGGCGTCCACTTCACCTTGCACATGTTGACATAGATCACCTACTAGAGCGCTTACCTCATAAAAACTTATTTCATCATCCTTATCATTCATCATACTCACAATGTCTTCCAACTATTTTCTGAGGTCATAAAGCGCATCCATCCTATGGGTGATCTGGGGATATAGTTCCTTAAGCTAGTATTTGATCAATCCCCATAAGGTGTCAATGGATTCTGATTTCTTCTCTACCTCGATCAATATTTTATCCCGCTATGCCCTATTTCCCTTATTCTTCTCCTAAAACTCCTTGAAATATGCCTCATGTGTAGCAACTAGAATACTTTTTACTCTATCCTTATCAGTACAATTGTCATAAGAAGCTTCAGTTATCTGTGCAACAACCTTTATAGTAGTAAGGAGCTTAGTGTATCGAGAAATTATCTCCACAAACTTCTACTTTTCCTCCTTCTCCAAGTGTGCCAGTGCCTCTTTTATTGATTATAAGGTGAGTGGTCACATTTCCATTGTAACGATGCGAGTCAAATCTTCCAAGCATTGCAAGGTCGATTCATATTTTTTCTCAAGTGGTGTTAGGTCTGGATGCTTCAAGACAATAACATCTGTAATCATCTCAAACACCCAAGATATCATTTTCCGTGTTTGTGGGTATGTTCCTTCTTCTTCAAATAAAGAAATTGTCAGGAGTTGGTTTGTAGGCATGGTGCTTTGGAACCATGCATGAAGTACCTTGTTTGGATCATGGATATAACCCATTCCCTACCCATACACTACTACCATGCTTTCCCCCCCTATGTATGCTACCTTTGGAAATCTCACTGCTAAGTTGAGATCTCCACCCATGCTTCCATACTCGTTTCCTATGCTCTCTTCTTCTATCTCCTTTAGTATCTCATCAACACTTCGCTCCACTTCCTGATCCACTAACTTCTCTCTCTGTGGCCTCTTCTAGCCACTCCTTGGTGAGGCTGGGGTCCTATGATCATTATTATTTATTTCTTCACTCCCCCATTTTCATTGAATGCCTTCCTCTTCTTTACCTTTTTCTTCACTTCTTTCTCTTGGTATAACAACAGATTTACACAGGGAATAATATTTCAATATATTGATTCGAGAGTGTTTACATATGTATAGGATTATGACATCCTATTCTTAAGCTCAAGCTTCCTATAAACTCTCAACTACATAACCACCCTAAAATCTCTCATAGCTATTTTACGGGTATTCACACAACCACCAAACCTATTTACATATTAAATATCTATGAGTTGTTTAAACAACTGCAACTAATATATTATTGTTTATATAACAATAACATAATGAACTGATTATTATTTACCTTTTGGTAAATATAATGTAAACATTATATTTCCTAACATTCCCCCCCCTTAATGTTTACATGGTATCAATAGAACTTTCACACTTCCTTTGCAGCCTGTCACCTCTATGCGCTCATGATCTTGGCACACACTCGAACTGAAGGTAGAAGAAGGAACACATCAACTTCTTATCGACCAAGCACTGTCGGGAACACATATGACTGACAAGGATGGGAACACGCTCATGAATCATCTACTTATCAACCAGTCACTCTAGGGAACACATCTGACCTAGCAGTGTGGGAACTCAAGAAGGAACACATCTCACTTCAATGGTTTTCAGGAGGCTAACACATAGACAGGAATACATCTGATTGTTCTACCTCATCAAGACTCATGATGCTACCTTACACTATGCTATGTGTTCTTTACTATGTTTTTACACTGGGGAAATAGGAATAATCACATACACAATTGAAAAATGGGAAATGGAACATTGGTTCATGTTGATCATGTTCCCCCCTCAATGTGAAATTTCCACTTATTGCAAACTGAAAAAACACTCACACACGTGCCACCAAAGTAGTGAAGCAGTCCCGTTGTTGGCAACTGATGAGAGGTCATTATCTGACCTCCAACCTCCGATGCCCCCATCCTCCAGTAACATGTTGCTAACTTAGCCGGATTTTGATATGAAGCTCATTTTTTCCTCATTGATCTTATTCTTTTCTTCCCCCCCACAATGTGAAACACGTTATTTTTCCATACATCGAGTAACACTGAAAATACGTCCGTTAGGCCAAAAAAAAAATTCAAAATTTTTACAATTATACGAAACTAACACTTGGCTTTAACAATGACTATTTTGAAAATATGAGACAAACGAGTAGAAAACAAATACTTTTTAACAACATAACAAATGACAATTGAATCTTAATTTGACAACCTGACTATTTGATTACTTTTGATGAGACTCTTGAAAATTATAAAAACATACTTGAGACACAAATTAACAATATTAACACTTATAAATAATGACAATAATGCATTTTTCAACACTTGACTAACACATAGTAATAAAACATTTACAGATTTTATATTTGACTGCTTAATATGGACATTGGACCACAAATATTAAACTTACCAAACTTTAATCAAATTTGACTTATTGGACACCAATATATACTATGGAAATATTATCCGACTCAAAACAAGAAATAAACATGCAACCTAAAAACACACATGGCCACTAAAACTATTAAAAAACTACAACATACCTAGATGGATGGAATATATCACCCATTTGGAGACATAACAGGATAGTCTAAATGGTCACCTCTTCCTAAAATGGTGGCATAGAAACATTCAAGCTCTGAGACTGCGCGCAGGTCTGAGAAACATGAAATGAATGTAATTTGTAAGATCCTTGTTAACCCTGACCCTACGACTAATAATGGATGCCTCATTTCCCAGCTTGACCACATGCATTCCATGAGGGAAAACCACCATTTAAATCTTTTTCCTTATGTTCCAACGTTATGTATTCTACAATGCCTTTCACTCGCCAGTATGGCGGTCAGTTCTGTGCTAGATTATCACTATCCCTTTCATATTCCACAATTTTGGGCCCATTTCAAAATATCCATTCGAAAGAATCACATCTCTTACAATGATAGATGTTCATAAAAAATAATCAATATTGCTGAATCACCACAATAGATATCTTGCACAGTCACCGCCCAAGATCTTCCAATTGTAAATGGAAAAATCGATGCGTAAAGATAAATCTGATTGATAATTATTGTATTTGGCCACATTGATTTCTTTAATAGTCCGTTACTACAGCTCCAAAAGTATCCATGTTATTATCAATAGATAATGACTAATAGTTTCTATTCAAACCGAAATCTCATCTTGTTGGATCTAGCGATTGGTCCTTAGACCTGTGTCGTATTTTTAACTTTTCTCATAAGTTATGATGTGGGTTTGGCTGAAATTTTTACTGTATTTTCCTTAGATATTCACCATCAATCCCATTAAAATTTGTAGACACTTAGATTGTAAATTAAAAATTACGACATATTCTTCATGATGGATTTTTCAGATTGTCTGAAACTTCTACAAGCTACAAACATTCAAAAGAGTAATAAAGAATAATGAATTCTCCTTCATATTGCAACCTGCTCACACTATTCTAATCTAGAACATATTTTTCTGAAGAGCTTCCATAATTGGGGCATTAAAAACTCTAAATCTATTCTGAAGCGCATACAAAATTAATCTAAATATCAACGACTCAAAACATAAAGCTCCATTATTTGGGGTCAATACAACAGTTTCCCCTAGACCACTATCAAAATTCCATTACAGACGGAGGAATAGAAATGCTTTGATACTAAATCTTGGTATAGCAGGAGATTTACAAAGGGAATAATATTTCAATATATTGATTCGAGAGTGTTTACATATGTATAGGATTATGACATCCTATTCTTAAGCTCAAGCTTCCTATAAAATCTCAACTACATAACCACCCTAAAATCTCTCACAGCTATTTTACGGGTGTTCACACAACCACCAAACCTATTTACATATTAAATATCTATGAGTTGTTTAAACAACTCCAACTAATATATTATTGTTTATAGAACAATAACACAACGAACTAATTATTATTTACCTTTTGGTAAATATAATGTAAACATTATATTTCCTAACACTTTCTTCCTCTGAGTCATGTACATCATAAACGGGATGATCCTGCACTTCTTCATCTTCACCACCTTCTCTTTCACCCATGTAGGCCTCCAAGCTCTCCATCTCTTCTAAGTCTACCTTCCCCATTACCTTGTGCTTCTTCTTAACTAGGGATTCTTCTTCCTCTTTGTCTCTAGCAGGTAATTATTTCCTCGGTGACTTTTCTTGCTTTGGCACCTATTCCTTGGGTTTCTTTTCCTTCTCTTTGATGGGATACTTCTTCCTATGTGCGTATGTGTTCATCTTGGCACTTTCCTCCAGCACGCCCATAGATTGTGTTTTTTACACACTTGCTACTTTATTCTCTGGTGCCTCTTCCCTCTACCTTTTCCTTGGTGCGACATTCTTCCTACTAGTGGGATCCTCTAGGATGGAGACATCATTCTCCAAGTAAGTTCCTTTTTCATACTTGGGCCTAATGCGCAAGTATACTCTTTCTACGGTTCTTCCAGCAATTGGCAGTGTCACAAGTTTTTTCATGCACACCTCATGGGAGACATACTTCTCCACATAAGCATGCTTTTTTGGGTATACAATTTTTCTTTGTAAGTCGCAGTGGTCCTGGTCCACCTCACTAAGGTCGAACCTTAGTATTTTAGCTTCCTTGAAGTGGTTGACCCCTACTTGGAAATAATATGCAGTGAAAGAGAAGGGTAATTTACACCTTGGGCTCTTGGTCCCGTCTGAAAAAGTGAAATTGCCAATGCAAAAGTGCTGATAGACAGCAAACTCAACTTCTTCATCTACTAGTTTTGGCAACTCTTCAGGTATCTTCCACTCATCCTCGAATGCATCGTGCATTTACTTGTACCATTTCTCCAAGTGCGCCATATGGGCGGCCATCATGGTGTCACATGTGTATTTTTCAAACCTCTTCGTGGGGGAGGGGTCTTCATTCGGATATTCCCATACAAAATTATCTGGCCCATCGGGCACTCCAATTTCTGAGAAGACAATGGTGAGAAGAACATTTCCAAACATAATTTTATCTCCTTTTTGCGCGGCTCTCATGATCTCTTCTGCAATGTAGGCAGAAAGGTTATAGATGGTTCCTTTTGAAATTTTTTGGCACACGTTCAACCATGCCCTGTTACCTATGTCCACGTCTCTTAACCATTCAACTTGGTTACTAAGCACGCAACCATCCTCATCACGGGGTCGGAGATATTAGGGATGTCAAAGTAGCGAGATCCCTTCTTATAGTCATACTCTTCCATGGTCTTCTTAATAACCTCTTTATCCTTCAGGTCATCATTTAAAGAATCTCCTTCGCAAATCAAGCTAGTAAACTTAGAGATGAGTTCGAGGGTTATGTGCATTCTACATCCTACAAAGTAGAAGTGTTCCTCATCCACGCGTGACATCAACCATTGGTATAGCTGCTTGGTCTTTCCAAAATAGGGAAAATCGTTAAGTTACAACAACCTGGCCTTCTCTAATTTTACGTTCACCTCATCATTGTAGATTGGTATCCCTTATGGTGTCTTCTTATCTTTTAGATGAACCAGCTCTAATGCCATCTTTTTCTCTGTGGTACTTATGCGATGGTTGTAGTTTCTCACGACCATCTTCCTCACATGGGATACCCATTGTTTCCCAAGTAACACTCCATATGGGTATTGCATCTCTGCATACCACTCCTCGTTAAAATTGGTGGTGGAAATTTGTTTTCTTTTTCCCTTTCCCTTCTTAGGTGAAACGGTTGAATTATTTGGTACCATCTTCTTGTTGGCTTAAAAAAATCTCTTCCTTGATCCACTTCCTCACTCTACTCAAATTTGTGGCTCAACTCTGCGAAAAATCCTTCTATTCACGTGCCCTAGTTGTAGAACCCTAACTTGGAAAACCCTTCCACAAGATGGTGTATTCCACTGAAACCTTCTTCCATATGCCCGTGTACTCCTTCCACTCTGGTTTGTATATCACCCTAGTCATGCACGTCAGATTTTCTCTTTTTCCTTCACACAAATATTTCTTCGTGGATGCCCTAGTTCGCAATAGCTCTTCAATCTCATAATAGAAATGTAAATAATAATGTGCCTGAACCGTTACTTATAGATTTTTTTTATCCCCCACAATAAATGTTATGCCACCTACCAACATACTTAGCATTAAATGTGGATTTTCCACTAAATCCAATCTTAAGCGCTCTTTCCCACACGCCCAATCCTGCGCGAAAGTCCTTACAACCTTGTAGCATGCAAAAATCCTTAATGACCGAAGACTCTTACGTGAGCGCTTACAGTGCCGAAGGCATTTTTTTTGTCCTTGACCTAATTTTCACCCTCGCCTACCTCATGTTATTTCTACGTTTCTCATACTTTGTACGTGTTCCTCGTAAAGCCTTATCCTAACACCAAAATTTCTCATTCACCCTTTTCCACACACATTCTCCTACCTTACACACTTTTTAGCTTTTAACCTAGACCATTAAAACACTACTTTCATTTCCAACCTCTATTTCACTTCGCTTTACTCCACCCCACACTAAAATAGATGTGTGACCCTTTGTGTATACACAAACCTTGAAAGTAATAAACGGTTACCGACGCACAAGGTGCAAAAAACAACACAACAAAAAGGAACAAGCAACGAGAAAGAGAAACACAAGGGAAAAGAAAAAAAAAACCATTAAGGGAAATCCTAGGCTAAATGGCAATATTGTCTTATTTACAAACACAAGACTTATTTATAGTAGGGCTTCAACCTACTCCCATTGAAATGACATTTTAGTCTCGTCCCATCCAGTGCTTGTAACTAGAAATCACCCGAATCAATGATGTACGAGATGATGTATGGTCCCAACCAATGGACTTTTAACTTCCCAGGTTGGCACAAAAATTTAGATTCGAATAATAAAACCATCTGCCCAACCTCAAATTGTTTTCTTTTGATATGATGATCATGCCATGATTTTTATCTTATCTTCTCTATGTTTTGACTCCATCTAGAAAGTGATCCCATTTTGTCTAGCTGCATTAATTTATCAATCCTTTCTTCGAGTGCTTTTTGATCAGTCAATCCTTCTTTGCACGTTATATACAATGATGGTAACATAAATTCAACTGGTAAAACATCCTCTACACCAAATACCAATTGAAACAGTTTGGCCTTGTTCAACCTCTTATAGGTTGTTATATATTCCCATAAAACAACTAATACCTTGTCATCCAAACCTTTCTTCCAACATCACAAAATTTGGTTAACATGTGACTTAGTATTTTGTTAAATGCCTCAACAGTTCCATTCACTTGGGGATTATACGGGGTGGTCTTGTGATGGGCCACCATAAATTCTACCAATAGAATCCTTACTGTTTCATTCAGAAAATTTGTACCCCTATCACTAGTCAAGCTTAAAGGGCATCCATACCTGTTGATTATGTTCTCCCATAAAAATATAGTTGGTGTCCCTACAGGGCAATACTTTTTAGGTGTTTCCTCTACCCATCTTGTCAAGTATTCAGTGTAAGTGATGATGTAACATGAGCCAAGCCTTCACATGGCAGGTGAAATAGGAATAAAAAATCAATTTCCCATTTTTTAAATGGTTCTACATTGGATATAGGTCTTAAGGGCATCTCATCCTTCCTTCTAGGTTTGCCAAGGTGCTGGCAATGGTCACAGGCCTTGCAAAACTCAATACAATCCTGGTATATACTCTCCCACCAAAGCCATGCAAGTAGAATCTTCCACATGGTTTCATTTCTTACATAGTGTCCTCCTGTAATCCCACCATGTTCTTCTTCCATAATTGTAATGCGTTCATGTTCTAATACGCATCAGCGCAGAACCTCGTCTCATCCTAACTTGTACAAATATCCAATAATCAACATGTAGGGTGCAATGCGTATAGCCAACTATTTTCTCTCCAAATCCTTCATTACTTCTGGCACCACACTCATTTTAAGAAACACTGCAATATCCTCTAAGTCATAGGGCACGCACCGCAACCTAAATAATTGATCATCTGGCATGGTATCCTCAATGCTTTATGAATCCTCCCCTGAATCAATTCTTGATAAATGATTAGGTCTTGAATTACTCTTTCCTGGTTTTACCATAACTAAAAACTCAAATTCTTGAAATAATAGGACCCAATGGCATATACACCCTTGCAAAATGGTCTTGTTCACCAAGTACTTCAAATCCATGTGGTCCATGTAGAATATGAATGGTGTTGCCAATAGATATTGTTTGAACTTATGTAGCGCACAGATCATCAAAAGTGCTTCGCACTCAGTAGTGGTGTAGTTTTGTTCTACTGGTGTGTACTTCCTACTTGCAAAACAAAGGGAGTGATCAACAATCCCCTCACTAGGTTGTGTTAACACTACTCTAATGGATGTCCATGAGGCATCAATGTGTGGAAAGTTTTATCCCAAGAAGGAAACTATAAGATGGGTGCAGTGACAAGTATATCCTTCAAAGTGTCAAATGCCAACCATTGTGCCTTTCCCCAGTAAAAGGTACTCTTGTGTTTTAATAAATTCTCTAATGGCGCAGAAATCTTAGCATATCCCTTAATAAATTTCCTGTAGTATCCCATATGTCCAAGGAATCCATACATTACACTCTAACTGGTGGGATCCCCTAATCCCACAATAACTGCAACTTTGGTGGGATCCACAAGCAAGCCTTCCTTACATATAATATGCCCGAATAGGGTTCCAAATGCAGTAGCAAAAACACACTTCTTAATGTTGAGGGATATCCTCAACTGTCGACATATCTCAAACATCAGCCTCAAATTGTCACAATGATATTTTACTAGTCCATACAAAGTCCAGTCATCTAGGTAGACTTGCATAAACTTATGAATGAAGTCCTGAAATGATTTTACCACAATGCACGAGAACACAGAAAACACATTCTTCAATCCAAAAGGCATGATCGTGTAGGTAAAGCTTCCCCATCTAGTGGTGAAATTCATCTTCTTTCGGTCTTCCTCTATAATCCTAGCTTAGTGATACCCTAAGAACCCATCCATGAAGGAATAGACCTCGCACCTAGCTACTCATTCCATAATTTCTTTAGTGAAGGGGGTTGGAAAAGGTTCAATGACACACACTGCATTCAATTCCCTAAAGTCAACATAAATCCTTCACCTTCTATCATTCTTAATGCTTATGACCATTGGACTTACCCATTTTGACTCCTCCACAACTTCAATGATTCCTGAAGTGATCATATTTTCTATCACTTCTTTGACCCGTACGTGTAAATTTGGATTCATCTAATATGGCCTCTTCTAGATTAGGTGCGCATCTTCCTTCAACTTTATCCTCATTTCCCGCAAGGAGTGGTGAATACCTTTAATTTAATGGTACCTGCATGGGAATAAATCTTGAAACTCACGTAATAGATCAATGATCTTCAAGACTTCCTTCTCCGACTAATTGTCTCCAAAAGTGGCCTCCTTAGGTTCATCCTCTAAACCAATGTTAACCTTCTTTGTTCATCAGCATTATCAATAACTATGTGCATACCTTCAGTATGGTTAGCATCTAAAATCATTATCTCTTCACCATCGATTACGGAGACCATATTTCCCTTTTCTTTCTCCATGCACACGTGCTAAAGCTACACTTATTCTAACTCTTCCTCATCAAGGCGCGGTCCCAAGCCAGGTTCACCCAATAACTCTAATATCCTATCTTCTACCATGGCACTATCTCCCATCGTTAGGTGCTTAACAACCTGCAGTTCTCTATCCACTGATGGTTTAGTACTTTGATACTCGAAAGCTTGAAGAAGGTTAGTTATTAGCTCCTACGAATTTCCTGTCTAGTGGTACATCTCAGAGTGTATATACCATGTGCACGCACAACCTTGCAAGGTGGAATATAGCTTATGTGTCCATAAAGATTGTGGTAAGGCCTTCGTGCCTCCCATCCACGCCTTCTCGCATGCCTGGGTGTGGAACGAGGTGGTTTCCTTCTCATGGTAGTCTCGTATTGTAGTGGGTGCATTGATTTTGGAGAACCTAACAGAGAATGCTACTCTCACCTCACGCCACTCTAGAAGGATATCAAGATGTGTTTCCCACCAACATGTTGTTGTCCCAAACAAGTTATATCTAATAATTACTCTTCTTTTGACCTCATTTCTCCAGTGAGCCTCCATCTCCCGTAATAATTCATCAGGGTTGGCTCCTCCAGAGTAACTTTTCAACTTCTTCTCTTCCAGGTGCTTAACTAAGCACGCCTTTGTTACCCTTGTCACATAGCCTCTCAATTATTTCCCAATTAACTCATAAGTCCTGTACACCCAATTATCACATGATATGCTGGTTGTATCTCTCGGAGATTAAGCATCTTCAAATTGAATAACCCCTTATGTAGGATGAATTACTTCAGGGTCCCTTATAGAGTGCACATAAATTCCATCAAGGAACTCCTCTCCCAAGGGCTTAGTATAGGGCGCTGACTTCCCATCCATCAAAGTGATGATAAATTGTTCTTCCTTGTTCTCAAAACTGATAAACCCTTTGTTAAACTGTAGGTTGACATTATTTTTTTAACACCAGGGGCACCCAAGAAATGCTAGAAAGTTATCCACCTCGGGTAGCGCTAATATTTTGAAGTCTCCAGTGAACTTGGCCCCTTGAATAATGATAACCACATCCTTCAAGACACCAACGGGAATTACATTTATTTTGTTATCCATATACAACATATTCAAAGATGGCTGTAATGGGGGCCTTCCCATTTGATGCCATGCATCCAAGGTGAGAACATTGACTGCCACACATGTATCAATCAAATTATTGCTCAGAAGCCATCCATCTACAACAACATTCAAATTTATCTCTTTGTCATAGTCAAGGCTGTGGGGAGGAAGGTTAGCATGCAAAACCTACCTCTTGCGCTCTACTCTACCATATGGTACTATCTCTCGTAACCGTTCTCCTAGCAAGGGGATAATATTCTCTTTCCTTAACATCTTGCATAATTCCCTAACCTCATCCAAATCCTTCTACAGAGCCTTGACATTCTTTCCTTGCTCTAACTTCCTTGACTGTCGGTGTGTGTGACTGTCCAGTCATCGTCCACATCACCTAGGTGATTCATCTCGCCTTGCGAGAGTCATAGGTCTTAGGAATTCAAATGAAAAGTGTCAGATTCTGTCATAGAATCTGACATTATCATTTGCGTCAATGCATCATAGGAGTTACATTCCTTATTTGGAATTGTAACTCCTCTTCTATTGGTGTCATATGCGTCAGTCAATGTCATATGCGTCAGTGGAGTCATTGATTTCTTTCCATGTTTAGGCATGGGGGTTACACAGCACCCCTATTTGTACTTCCTATTTTTCGATCTATGAGCATGAGCAGACCCATTCTTCTTACTCGCAGTCTTCTTTCCATTGTTTCCAATCTTGCCTATTGCATTGGCTTGACGTTACCATCGGAGTGCAACTTCGTTGTGGTGCATTACTTTTCGACATCGGTTCTCGCGAATCCCTCTTTCATGGTACCAGAGCTGGTTTCGGTAAACGTGTACTCTTCGTTTCTCAGTTGTTTATTACTTCTGGTTTCTTCTCATTTCCTCGTGTGCAAGTTTTTTTCGATTATCATTTTGGAATTATTTCTCACCTCGTATTGAGGTTTTAGCAGTTGCAAGTTAAGTTATTTGGTTGGTTTCTTTATCAGTTGAGTTCATATTTGGATATTTCTAGATCTTTGTGGCTGTTATTTCTGGGTTATTTCTTACTGGTTGTGTTTAGATTCAGCTGCAGGGTAAAAGAAGAGCTCATTTTTTGGCGTGGACCTGTGATTACTGGTTGGGATCGTTGTTTTTTCTTCACCGGTGTATACTCAAACTATTCCGAGCTTCTTCCCCATCGCTGTGGTTCCTTGCTGTCTCAAAACGTTTTTTGCAAACCTCTCACGTTTTTTACAAAACCTCTCACGTTTTTGCCTTGTCTCTCACGTTTTTTTCAAAGCTACTCACGTTTTTCCTCTGTTCTGAGCATTTTCAACTGTTCTAGACATTTTTTTGGGCCTTTCTAACTGTTTTCTCCCTTCCAGGCATTTTTTGGCCTGTCCTCAGTTTTTCTCCCGTGGCTGCGTTTTCTCCTTTGTTCCAGGCGTTTAAACCTGTTCCAGGCATTTTTCTATCACTTGGCTACATTTTCAACTGTTCCAGGTGTTATTTTAACTGTCCTAAGGCATTTTTTCTCCTTTCCTGTGTTTTTGCACGTTGTTCTGGCGTTTTTGGACTGTTGAGGCGTTTTTTTGGACTGGTAAGGCATTTTTTCCTTCAGCTGGCATTTTTTGGACTGTTCTGGCATTTACTGACAGTGGACAGTCACTACATTATCTATTTTTACCTGCCTTTCATCCCCACGTGGCTTTATCAGTCCGCTGCTAGGTAATATCTCTCTAAAAATACGTTTTTTATTCACTTTTCTTAAAAAAACATGGTTGCATTCTTTTTATCTTATCACTGTTCTAAAAAATGTGTTGTTTCATTATTTTTAAAAGGTATAAGGTAAAAACATTACATTTTATTGTCATTGTAAGTTTTTTGGCTTGTTTTATTAACCTTCCGTCGAGTGTCGAAGACGAAGGGTGAGGTCCGGGATTGGCAGGTGGCTAATCCCCCCTCGCAATACAAACAAACCCTACCTCAAATTCCATGCCATTTCCAATGAGCATACATATGACACCTTTTGCATGCGTTTATGGAACTTTTTTAATCCCTTTGCAGGCTTATTGGCTTTTTCCTCATCAGTTGTGGGAATTGGTTTTTGCTATAACTTTTGACTCGTTGCTCGGTTTTGAGCACTTCTTTAGTCAAAGTTGCATGTTTTTTCGCACTCTAGATGATGGAATCATTAGTTTTGTAAATGCACTAATTTTATAAAGTGCCACATTTTTGTGGGGTGTCTTTGTATTGCTTAATTCAGCTCATTTTTTCTTGAGCTTTGTTTTATTCCTTTTTGTGGACTTGTGAGCGCGTTCGCTACAGTCTTACGACAAAGGGATTCTTTCATGTGATGTGACGCTATTTCTCACAAATCTCTTTCTTTCCCCTCTTTCTTCTCTCTTTTTCTGCTTGCTTGCAGTGTCAATTTGTTACGCCCTATGAAGCTTGATTGTTGTCTCCACCATTGCGCGTTATTACGCTAATTGCAAAGTGAGTGACAAACTGGTTCTCGGAACACAGTCACATCTGGTTGTAATCAACACACTGAATTATAAAGTGCCAAACTCGGGGGGGTGTAATTTTGTTCTGGGGGGGTTGTTATTGTCCTGGGTGTTGTATTACATGCAGACGCATTATCGGCCGAGTCCAACTTCTTGCATTTGTGCATCTTGCACTTTTTGATTCCGCATCATGGAGGGTGCTCTTTCTATATTTGAGTGTCGTGGGATAGCCTTACAGCCTCCACCAATTCTTACTGGGAGAGAGAACTATTCAACTTGGCATGCTTCTATGGAACATTACTTCGGCTACAAGGGTCTTTCTCACTTCTTGGTTGGGCATGTTCCTGCACCCACTGATCATCATCAACTTAATGATTTTCTCAACAATTGTGATCGTGTCTTTGGTCACATGATGATGCATGTCTCTACATCTCAGTGGGTTCACGTGGCAGACTCAGATCCACCCCACCATGTCTGGAGCATTCTTCAGTCCCTCTATGGAGACCCTTCACATACTGCCGCAGTTGTTGCAACTGATTCAGTTGTCTCCTCTATTTTTTCATGTGATGACAGTTCCACTGACACAGACTCGCTTGGTTCTACTTTTGATGATGAGGATTGTGCACCTAGTTCTGATGACGAGAGTACTACAGAGGAATCTTCTCCTCCTCTCACTATTCCAGAGAGTGTTGACACATCCCACATCTCATCATATATTGAGCAGTCTCTTATACAATATCATACAGTCATCACACCCACCTCTTTTCCACCTTCAGTGTTTGAGGCACATTTCACTCCTCAACCTTCCTTGGATGACTCATACATATCTGACATCGCTCTTCTGTTTGTTGAGCCCCCTCATTGGGATGAGTATCTGCTTGACCTCAGTTGTCTTTTCACAGAGCACACTTGTGATGTACTTCAGGTTCCTCATCCATCTACAGGTATTTCAAAGGAGTTCATCATCTCTATTGTTGGGAGTGCCCCTTCTGGGACTCTTGCCACTTCCACTTTTCCAGAGACCTTCATTGATCCACCCTTGCTTGTGGATCCCTTTTCTGTTGTGGGGGATGTTTTGTTACTTTCACATCAGTTGGACATCCTTTCTACAATTGTTCACCCTTCATACTCTGACAGTTCTGCACTCCTGACAATACCCTCGGCTCCTTTGCACTCACTTGCTAGACCTATATCACACTTTCGTGGACCAGACTCAGAGTTCTTCATGTTGCTTCCTTCAGTTTCCTTCGTGGAGTGGGTAGATTTCCAACACATCTTTTATGTCCTTCCTAAGGGTAGACACACAGTACGGGAGCTGATACATGAAAACATCATCGACATACAGTATGTTCAGATAGTTGATCAGGTTGTAGACATTTTCACCAAGCCCTTCACTGAGGTGAAGTTTCTTCACTTGCGGTCTCTTCTTGGGGTGAGGTCTGCTGCAGCCGCCCATCTTCTTCAAGCTATATAGTCCTCCTTCTTGTCCTCTTCTTCTTTCCAGAAAGATGTTGTTTGTACATGGGCACCTTATCAGGCCTTTAGTTGCCGGGGCCCATTGACACATCTTTCTTAGTTGTCTAGGGGATTCTTCTTTTTCTGTTATGGCTTACCTTGACCTCTTCCTCGGCTTCGATGAAGGGGGGGTGTTGATGTGTGTGACTGTCCATTCATCGTCCACATCACCTAGGTGAGTCATCTCGCCTTGTGAGAGTCATAGGTCTTAGGAAGTCAAATGACAAGTGTCAGATTCTGTCATAGAATCTGACATTGTCATTTGCATCAATGCATCATAGGAGTTACATTCCTTATTTGGAATTGTAACTCCTCTTCTAGTGGCGTCATATGTGTCAGTCAACGTCATATGCGTCAGTGGCGTCATTGATTTCTTTCCATGTTTAGGCATGGGGGTTACACAGCACCCCTATTTGTACTTCCTATTTTTCGATCTATGAGCATGAGCAGACCCATTCTTCTTACTCGCAATCTTCTTTCCATTGTTTCGAATCTTGCGTATTGCGTTGGCTTGACGTTACCATCTAAGTGCAAATTTGTTGTGGTGCATCACTTTTTGACATAGGTTCTCACGAATCCCTCTTTCATTGACGACTCCTTCAAACATTGGATCTCTCCTTGTAGACTCTGAATCACATTAATGGTTTTTTGATACACCTCCTTCTAATGAGCAGGGTCTAGATACTTTCCATGTACCACTTCTTCCCTTGTAACCAGTTCTTTGTCTTGGTATCTCCCTGGTGGGTGTGGCATTTGGTTGCATTGTCACCAGTACATGTTATAGTCTTGACTCACACGTCACTCTTGGCATCCACTGTGAGTCAGCCTTATTTATGCTTACCATCCCAGCACCTTTGTCTTTCCGGTGCTGATGGCTCATGTGCTCAAACAACTCAAGGAAATCCTCATACTTATGTTTATTTCCACACCATAAGCATTATAACAGATCAAGACACTCACACTTATAATGCTCTGTAGACCCACAGTTATAACATGTCCCATGTGGGAAATCACTTCTTTCTCCACCACGGTTACCATGGCCACAAAATCCTCCTCAGAAGCCTCTCCCACTCACTCCTCCATCTACAGGTTCTTCATAGTGGCGATCATCATCCTTAGAACTGCTTGCAAGGATTGTATGGCACACACCAAGATCAATGAAATCATTTATTTGGTCAATTAACCTACAATCCTTGGTGTCATGGGTCGTAGAGGTATAAATATTGCAATAGCAAGACACATTCTTATGGATCACATGCTGCAATAGTGGGCATCTACTTGCATCATGATCCTCGTGGAAAATCTCACAGTCCATCATCATGGCACATACCAACCTTTGAGGAAAATTTTCCTTTCTGTGCCCCTCTATCTCACAATCCATACACCATAGACCACTCCTATTCTCATGCACTGAGTTCACAGATAGCTTCTCCAGTTGCTTCGTCATTGCAACAATCTAAGCTTCAAGTAAGCGGCTAACATCGGTATCTATGCTTCCAATAGACTCAGTGCACAGGGAAGTCTCTAAGGCCTCACATGGGTCCATGAATGTCTTGTGTGATAGTACTCTCCTAAACGGTGTTATCAAACCTCCAAAAAATCATTTAGCATGCTAAGAAGGATGAATATCATAAGATAGTTTTGACAAGAGAGTCTTGAAATGTACATTATATTCCCACACAATCTTTTTAATTCCCTATTAGATCTCTTTTAAAGCACTAATTCTCTTCTACTCAAACTCAAGGATATGGAACTCAGCTAGGAAGGTATTCTCTAGCGCGGTGTAAACTACCACCATCTAATTGGTGTCATACTTCTGGTACCAACTATGCGTGCACCCCTGCAACATTGTTACAAAATGACTTTCCTTTCACTTTGGGGTAGTGATCCCCTTCATGTGCCATAATAGCTAACACTTGTGCACATGATCTACAGCATCCTCAACACCCTTTTAATCTATTAAATGTAAGCACATCTCAAAAAATACTTGTGGAGGTGGCTAAGGTCCTTGTCCTTCTAATCTAGAACATTTATTCCCTTTGGTGTATCCTCCACCACAAGATCCACTGGATCCACCAGGTCTTATCCCTCTTAATCCTCCAAATCCACTAGGTACACTAGCTCTTACTCCAACAAATCCTCCTCTTGTAGATGGTAATGGTCCTTAATTGGTTGCACCTATTGTTCCCAACGTTCCACTAAACTTCACGCCAAAGGTTTGTGATATTACTCCAATACTAGACGTGTATCCTACGCCACTCCTAGACATGATACCCACAATTTTTGTACTTTTAATTTGCCCAAAAATACCTCCAAACACAGGAATTTTTTGTGTGGCCATAGATGTCCCAAACAAGAAGTTATACCTCTTGGTTGCAGATTGGTCACTTACACCGATACCAGCTAGATTATCAATACATGTTTCTTGATTTGGAAAACTAAATGCTAGGGTTGGTCACCAGGTAGGTTTAGATGTGCACTAAAAGCTCTCCTTTCTCCACGTGACAAAATCTCATTATAATTTGAAGGGGTTTCTCTCCCGCGCTTACCAAGATGGGGTAGCACAGACTACTCAGGTTCCACGTCCTCTACGTGAACCTCAATTCCTTCCCGAAATGTCTGCCTCCATAAATCTATCACTCCCAAAACCTCATGGTTTCTAGCCAACTCCCTTTCATGCGCTTCACTATACTTGAATCATCTCTCTTCCCTCTTCTTTTCCACTGCAAGGTCTGTCATCTTCCTCTACCCTAGCTTCCTCGCCTAGTGCTCAGAGAAGCTTAGCCGACCATAGGGAATGCCTCCAAACTTAGCGTAATGATCAAGATATTCATAGCCAATAAGATAGCTCACAAAAATGATCCTCTAAGTTCCCTTAGGAACTCAAAATCAGTAACCTCTAAACAAGAATACGTAGAAATGGCGTATTCTAAGGTATAACTGGTCATTACTATTTTCCACTAGTTATCAACAACACGTGTCCAAGTCATATTCACTTCCTGCAACCTCTAGTAATCAACATGGGTCGACACACGCGATTTATAGTACCACCTTGATCTGGATGCATATGTTGAGATCCATTCATACAATTCTACTGAAAAACAAAAAAAGAAGGTCTCATATAACTCATGATATAGGTGTTCTTTTACCCATTTGCGTGCATCAAACTCGGGTCCAATACTAAATATTCGAGAAAATTCATCCTCTGTGCTTTTAAGCCATGCTTCGACACTTTCCAAGCTCAAGTGCTTTGTAATTACACATCATTCTCACAATATCTTTGAAAAGAGGTCTCGACAATGGAACCAAGATGTAGTCATTTTTATGTTCCCTTAGAACAACACTCTAATCCCATGTGTGTCGGCCTATCACCTAGCGGGTGTTGGGCGTTCACCCAAGGCACACGCGGGTGCCAAGCCCCTTCTTTATGTGAGCATTGTGAGAAGAGGATGACATTGATGACAGATTAAATGCAAAAAAGTAAATGATCATGCATACATTCTGAAGGCATATGATGAGTTATTATATCAATATACCCATTAGGATAACAAGAGAAACATCATATAGAGAAAAGATCTATAACATAAAGAAGAGATGCTTATGGTTTGCACCCATGAACAATATATTCAGAACATAGACATATATTTATATTGATCATAGTTCTAGTAACCACATTATATTCAAAAGGGTCATAATAGACCAAATGTACCAAGACAGACATGACTCGTGTATCATAAATCCTAGCTATGCTTCCCATATTCCATAAATTTTCATAGACCCATCCCTCTAGATATGATATCATTCATTTAACCCTCTAATGGTAACCCTCGCCCTTAGAATCTTATACTCTTTTCTGTAGGGATTCACCTTTCATCCTCTATGTGATGATCTTGAAGCTTCCCTTCATCGACCTCTCTTCATGCAGGTGTGTCTATGTCTCCTCCTTGCTATAGAGAATATCTTATAAATAGGTTTATCACCCACTGTTATGCCTTCCTTTAGGAGTAGATTTTTTCCAAGTGTCCATGCGGTCCTTCAATGGAGCATGCTTCTACTAATTTGAGCTCTCCACTTTCTACAATGATGTCTTTTAGGAATGTTCTACGCATGGAATATTCTTTCCTTGACCACCAAGTTGTCAGGATGGCACCTTATCAACTCAGCATGCCTAGTTGGATCATGTTTTTCCTTAAGTGCTTCTTGGAGAGATGAATATGGCTAAGTCTTGAGATCCTTTATTATGCCTTACGTGTGTGCCATGGTTTCTACTAAGCCCTTCTAAAACCCCTATCCTGCACGCTTTTCCCTAAGTTCCATTCTTCTTTACTGGACCCACGTGTGCATGCACGTTGTGGTACTTAGCCAATATTTTGAGGCCCAACACACACTATGGATCACTTCAGCCAACTACAACCAGGAAACATCTTCACTATTGTAAACTCATCCCAATGACCTTACATCCACTTGAGGCTTCACCCATCAAACCATTTTCTAAGGTCATCCCAAAAAGATTTAGAGAATATTAAATCTTGTATTCCTTCCACATTTTCACCTCCCTACATCTTCAATAAGTTATGGGAGTCCCATCACAAGTAAGACTAAAAATATAACATACGAACTTGAAAAATCCACTTTTAATAACTTTTTCTTTCTAGATGATGAAAGAATTGAAGGCTTTGATGACTCTAGGTTGTTTTCCAATGAAATAGCCTCCTATTATCAACATCTAGAGTATCCAACGGCCAATCAAATGTGTCAAATATTGAAATATAAAGGGAAGGATCTTGGTCCATAAGAACAAATAATTATGGAACCCATCTCTTGGATAAATTTTACCACATTTTGGTCTAGGGTGCAAACCACCAAGTGGTGACTCATAAGATGACATAATAGATACTTCTTTATTCTCTATGGGGATAACATTGAATCATGTTGTATCCATAACCTCTATAATGACCTTTACGCCACTAATATTTTCACCAATATTGGTATCCTAATCATTGACTTTGACCTCCATTATCCTTCCCTCATCCATTGGGCTCAGAAAGATCCTACACCATTTGATGAATTTCAAAATGACAAATAAATTATAGAGTTCATGGGACTTCAAGATTATATTCCTACAAGAGATCATAATAAAGGTTTTTAGATCAACTTGGATACCTGTGCCTATTTCAAAAAACAAGTGGAATTCTCTAATCACTCAAAAAATAAAAAATGAAAACCAACATAAAAATAAAAATATAGAAACCCTTTAGTGAAAATATTCCTGAGGCACTGGTGAGTAAAACAAGAAAAAATAAAAAATAAAGACATGTTTATTGGTAAAAACCTCTCGAAAGCACCAATGGATGGGGAATTCCATTTTTTCTCTGAATTTAGAACTGGAGATCCATTAATACATCACAAAACACAACATGAAGACTCTTTTAGCTTAGAAAAATCATATAAAATCGATCATTTATTCAAGGATTTCCCTGAAAACTTGCAGGTTAGATCATCATCATTAGTTGAAGACACACTTTATGTCAATATCAGCATAAAGGTAAAACCAAGAATATTATAGCTCAGGGCTAGCGTAACTCCTCAGGAGCATGAAGAATTCACATCCCTCCTTGTAGAATATGTCATCATGTTTTCATGGTCATACGAATATGTGTTAGGCCTTGACCCATCAATGGTAGTTCATAACCTTGTATTACATCTCAATGTTAAGCCAATCAAATAAACTCTCGTAAAGGTGCAAAAGATATCCCTATTGGTTGAATAACTATTAAATATTTGGGATGTGGCTTTCATTCACCCAATTGACTACTATGAATGTATGTCCAATGTTGTTCCTATCAACAAACTTGGTGGACACATCAATAAATAATTCCCTAAGTATGATTTTCTACTTCCAAAAATTGGCATGATTGTTGACTCTACAAATGGACATGAGTTGTTATCACTCATGGATGGATTTTTGGATATAATCAAATTAGAATTACACCTAAAGATAAACATAAAAAAAACATTCACCACCCCATGGTGAACGTTTTGTTATCAAGTGATGTCATTTGGACTAAAAAACATAGGTTCCACTTATCAAAGATCAATGAAAATTATTTTCCATGATATGATGCACAATATTATGGAATATTATGTTGATGATATCTTAGGAAAATAAAAAACCATGGCCAATCATCCTTCGTTGCTCCAAAGGATTTTTTAATTTTTAATATGGTATTAAGTCAAACTCAATCCCATGAAATTTATTTTTTGTGTTACCACTGGAAAACTATTGGGCTTTATCATATCACACCAAGGTATAAATGTTAATCCAATCAAGGTCCAATCCATCACTAAAATTCCTCCTTATAATTTCAAGTAGTTGTGCATTCTATAAGGAAAAATCCAAGCTATATATTGGTTTATGTCTCAATGAGATGACAAGTGTCAATCATTCACTCACCTTCTCAAAAATTAGATGACATTTCACTGAATTCGAGATTGCCAACACATATTTGAAGCTCTTAAAATATATATTTAACATCCACCAATGATTGTTCCACCTACACCTAGGGAATCATTTATTTTAATTATATCAACCAATTAGTGTGATTTGGGAGCTGTTTTAGTACAACATGATGAGCACAAAAATGAATGAGATATTTACTATATAATTTGGAACTTGGTGTCTTATAAATTAAATTATACTCTAATCAAAAGATATTGTTTAATTGTGGTGCTCGCCTCTCAAAAATTACGGCATTGCAAGTTAAACAAAAAAACCAATCTAATATCCAAGATCAATCCATTGAAATATCTTTTATCCTAATCATATGTAACCAGTATAATGACTGAATGGATCATGATACTTAGTGAGTTCAACATTGAATAAATCAATAAAAATGAAATGAAAGTACAAGTACTCATTTATCAATTAGCATAAGCTCCCATATCATATCACCAACCATTAACCAGTGGGTTCCATGATGAATTAATCCTAACAATTGAAGAAGCACCTAGATGAAAGCTCCATTTTATGATCGGTCTTTCACTCATCATGGTTAGGGGGTAGGGATCCTTTTTATCACACCACAATGAGACTAAATCCTTAAAGTCTTATGCATTTAATTTCCATTTCCTAATAACATTGCAAAATACAAAGCTCTACTATGTGGTCTCAAAATCACCATCCAATGGAACATTCAATATCTCGTAGTCTATGGTGATTCACAATTGGTTATCAAGAAATTCAATGATTAATATAAAACAAATTATGGTAAGTTAGTGTTGTACAGTAAAATTCATTCTTAAGCGGGATGAAGGATGCTACTGGAATCCACCAACAACTTCAAATGATATAGGGCTTAGGACCTCAGATGAAGATGTGGATCTACGGGTGCAAAGAAGATATATGTGTGATATAAAGATGATAGATCTGCAAAACTGAAACAGATAAGATTAAATAACAATATGCGGGGGTTGCCCAGATAGTGTAGGTTCCAAGAGGATTTTAAATCCCTTGGAGTATGTTAACCCCCATGTCTAGAAAGATAATGATAAAATACAAGATAAATAGATAACATGTAAGTTGATGAACAAAGGAACTTGACACTGCATGTATGTAGATGATGCTATTGATCTGATCCAAACACAACACGCAACAAGAACCACACTACGTGAACTAACAAATCATGAGAAGAGTATTATGGGGATTAAAGTGTCGTTACAAGGACATCATGAGGATATAAATGATAAACAAGAAGCTAAGAATTCAAAACAACATTTTCCCAAATCTTCTAACTTATTTCTTCCTCCTTTTGTCATTTTTTCCAAGTCAGAGCTCTCTTGAAATATGGGGTAAAACCCATATTTATAGCTTGGAGGTGAGGTTAGATTGGGGTTAACAAGTAACATGGGTTGGGTGGAGTAACCCGAGTTAAGAGGTATGATGTGATCGCATGGGGACAATGGTTTGAATTATTAGATGGAGTGGGGAGCATGATTGACATGGTAGGTGAGATGATAGATTCGATTTGAAATTTAGAAAGGAGTGTCGAATGGGTATATTAATACCCATGGATTGAATAATTTGTGACAGATGGGGGATAATACCAAAATCTTAATTATCAAATGGGTCCACATGGATCTCATTCGATAATAAATTAAATAAGATGCGTAAATAGATGGGATTTATTGAAATGTAAGAAAAATAAAGGTGAGAGGGGAAATTGCATGAACATGAGATGACAGAGAGGTGCTATACCATAAATTGGTGTCTATATTTTCCCCTTTTTGTTGATTGTTTTGCAATAGCAAGCCATGAGACAAAAATAAAAAGGGTTAGATGAAATATGTGTCAGAGGATGGATGAAGACATGACCAAAGGCAAGATGCCCCAGGTAAAAAAGGATCACAATAATAATGAACAAAAATTATGGCTGTGACTCCAATATCACATCTATAGAGAACAATTGCGATCTCAATGGAGATAAATGACAACATTCTATAGACCAATGAGTGGGTGAAGACCACTGCAGTATGGATGTAAACCAAGATGACCAATGGTTCATAGGAAAACATCAAAATATGTGCAAATGAATGTGAAATATGTGCGCAATCCTTTGTCTGCGAGGTATCGTGTGAAAAATCATGCGTCCAAAAATGGATGAGAATGAAGATAATGATTCCCCAGCATGGGACATGAGGAAAACAAAAAGGTGAGTTATATTTGTTGAAATGTACAAGGATGAAAAGGTGCCCCAACATAAGACATAGATGGCTATTGAAATAAAATATCCCAGGGGGAATAATCATAAATGTAGACATGATGAGCAGATAGGATAGAAGGGTGAAATAAAATACCCTAAAAGGGTGATAAATATGATGGTAATCATATTTCATAAGAAAGATGCATAAGTGTTTAGAAAATTAGAAGGTGAAAAAGAAAAATCAGTCCTACTTGTTTGATAAGTAGGATAAGAAGTCAAGATACTTTTTCGACAAAACAAAAGTAGTGAAAATATTCAGGAAGAGAACAAGATCAGATAGGTGATGGTTGTTATGGTATCTTCCAAGACAAAAATTTCAAAGAAATATGAGAAGAGATTATTAGAAATGGATATGATGATTCCCTTTTGAGAGGACCAATGAAGATAAAAGATGTGACAGGGTTCTCAAAAAGAGAAGAAGTCAATGCTACCGAGAGACAAATGAGAATGGTAATGAAATGCATCGATGGCGGTACATAAATGGAGAAACATTGGCATCGAATGTGAATTATAGGTGTGAGGGATGTTGAGAAAGAGAAAATGGAATAGATAGGAGGATTGGTTTATTATGAGAAGAGAAATAAAAACCAAAATTTAAAGGTGACAGGGGTATGGAATAGAGGGATGGAGATGGAGGAGGAGAAAAAAAGAAACGAAATGGGAGGAAGAAGATAACAAAGAAGGATTATAGAGAAAGGGGGAAATGAGGAACAATAAAAGAGAAGGCAAGAAAAGAATATAGAAGAGAGTAAAATTATGAAAGAGAGAGAGAGTTATTTAAAAGGCAGGGTGTGAAGGAGAATGAAGTAGAGGAAGGTAGAGAAGTAATGGAAAATGAATGAGATGATAGAGGAAATAAAATTTAAGGAACCAAATCATAATGAGGAAATCCAAGAAAAAGAATATGGAACTGACCGCATGGAAATTCATGTGGATGGTGGGATGATAAAGGAGATGGGACAACACTGAAGAGTCAGGTTATCGATGGGGAAGTAAGGAGGAAGTGTGAAGTAAAATGAGGATGATAAAGAGGAAATGAAATAAGATGAGGATAAGAAAGGAGGAAAATAAAATAGAGAAAATTATGTAGAAGGAATGTAATCAAGAATGGATATATTCGATAAAGAGTGAGAACCATAAGGAACATAAAGAGAAGCTTGAGGGGAGGAATGACACAGATTGGAAAAGATGTGGAGATGCATGAGATGAGGAGAAGTTAATGAAGAGAAAATAGAGAGAGGGCGCATGATGAAGATAGTGAAGAAATTGATAAGGAAGAATGGAAGATGGAGAGATGGTGAGGAAAAATAAAGGCAGGGATAGGAGAGACAATGCCAATGAATGGATGTTAGGAGAAATCAACCGATAATGATTAGAGGACACAGAGGAAGGAAGGAATGAAGATAGAATGGAGGGGGTCAAAGAAAAAGATTCAGGCTGTGTAGAATGGGGATGAGTAATTTTTAGGATAAATCCACCGATAATTATTAGCGTGGAAAAAGAAGATGGTGATGAAAGAATGTTAGGGGAAGATCAACGACGATGACGGGTAAGTGATCCGAAAACGAGTGTTTTACTTTTTTGCACTTTTAAACGCTTTCAAGGACCTTCAATTTTAATCAACTTAAATGTATTGTATACTTCCAAAAACTGATCAAAATATGATTTATGACTGAATTCAAACTGAAATGAAGTTTACAATTTACTCAAAATTTCACTGTTTGATTGAAGCCCCAAAAATCACTGTTTCATGATTTTAATCGATTTTCCAATTTTGTCAATTACTGATTATAGTTGCATCCATATTCATATTTTTAATTTAACTTACTTACAAATATCAGAAACTAAAAATAAAATCAGAACACAACACCCAAATTGTTTACGGGGTTTAGAATTCCTATGTCCCCAGGTTCGTGGTGAACCGATCCATTAATAATGTTAAATATGTAAATACAATAACATTTACATTAACCAATAATGAATCAAAAACCTACAAAACTATGTTTTAGACCTTCGAAGGATGTTAATGGAGCTCATCATATGTCCTTCACCTTCCTGATCCATTTGCAGCTGTGTCTTCCTTTGGTTCTACGCCTTTGTGTGAATTTAACAGAAAATAAATCTATTAAAATATCTTCAAATTAGATAAATTATCACACCATTGTGATCGTATCAAAATTTTGAACAACTTTCATATATAATTCAAGATCTGGTTTTGAGTGGAAGTGCCTCAAAATTATATTTTTCTAAAATTGCCTGCTTATTGGCTTGACACAGACCTCACACTTGTTTATTACAAATACAAGTGAGATTTATTTATAGCACTTACAAGAGGGTTGTGGGTTAGTAAGGCCACTTAATTTTTTATATGAGATGTTGGGTTCAAATCCCCCTTCTGGGTAAGTGCAGGAAGTTGATGGACAAATATAGGGTCATCCGTGGACGCCATATTGCAAAAAACATCAAAATCTCAACTTGTAGGGATTATTAGCTATACACGCACTCTAAATTAGAAAAATTTATATAACTATGAATCGTAGCATTCAAAATCTAGTTTCTAAAATACTAATTTTTAAAAAAAAATGGACAAGTTTAGCTATATTAAACACTTAAAATTATATGACTTAGTTTTTTTTTTTGAAAAAACTTATAAGATTGTAGTCCGTTTGCCCGCATTTTGGATGACCAAATCTTTTTTTTTTTTTTTTCCTTTGGTGAAACGTTAGATGTAGTTTTCTATCTTGGGATGGATTTTATTTTGTATTTTTTTTAGCAATATTTTTTTTTAATGATTTTTTCTGTGAAAGTGGTCTGAAAATATTTAGAAAACAGAGCACTTTCCGTTTGCCCACCATAACTATATCAAAAAATATCGAAATCAAATATATATATTTTTTAATGTGTATAGAATTTGTCCACGCTTGGGATGGTATAAGTTTTATCATATTTTGATAAGCGAAACAAAAGTTACAGTCTTAAACATAGACATGAACATTCACAGGAAAAAATGTCTTAAAGACCTATTGTTAGTAAAAAATTATAAAATGATATTTATCTTATTCTATTCACTTTAAAAACAATATTTCTACGAAGCTAAGAGTCTCCCCTACGCGATGGCACCATTTTTGTGAAATGTTTTCAGTTTTTTAGCATGGTTCAAGTCTTTGGAAGAGCAGATTTAAGGTTTTTTGACCTTTTACACTTCATAATGACCTTCCAAAGCTTTGGTTGGGAAAAAACAAAGATTTTTTGAGGCTTAGGTTCGGCAGATAGATCCGCAATCGTGGTTTATAAAGCGCGATCATGATTTTTTAACATAAACCGCGAGCGTGCTTTATAAACCACGATCACGGTTTATAAAGCGCGCTCGCGGTTCATAAATCATATTTACACACATCCCAATGTCTGAATTACCATGTGATTTTTACTCTTTGACCTTACCGTACGAATTAATGTGAAATTCTGTCTTTTTCTACACGTTTTTCTTATCACCAGAAGCAAAACATCATGGGAGACAAAAAATAAATTCAAAAAAGGAAGTCATTAAGTAAAAAAACACCAAACGAATTAGAGGCCAACAAAATTCAAAATGTTGAGCGAATGCAGAAACTTCGTGAATCTAGAAGAGGTTCATCTTCAATCCCAACTATTGTAAGCAATGAAGAACTAGGTAATGTTTCTACTGTCAATGTTGAAGTTGAATTAAATACTCGTGATGAAGAAGTTTTTACTGTCAATGTTGAAGAAGAATTAAATACTCATGATGTAGCAAATGTTGAAATTGAAGGAGACAATGAAAATGTGAATAAGAAAATTCATGTTGAAACTGTAGACAAGCAAAATTTGACAAAAACACCTCCTAGGATTTTACGTAAGAAACCTAATTTTTTATTGAAATTGATGAAAATATTTTGAAACCAATGTCTAACAAACTTTCTGAACGAAAAATCAGAAGAAAAGCCACTGAAATTTGGGATAACCATTTTGAAATTTTAAATGATTCTCAAAGATGTCAGTTGTTGGTTAGTTTGATGAAATTGATTAAAATGAGACCCACATTAAACACCTTAGGATTGACAACATCTAATATACGTGGTCAAACCTCTACAATTGTTGAAAACCTTCATGATGCATATCACACTGTTGGTGTCAAGAGACGCACTAGGGATAGTAATATTGTGTGTCGTGTACTTGCTACTAGTGTTGTAAGTGAATCAATAAAAAAACAATGTTTGATTACGCAAAAAAGTCGAATGTTGCAAGTTAATCGAAAAAATCTAATGAAAGAAATTGAAATACGTAATATCCTTCAATCACTCAATAATGTCAATTTTTGGGCATTTTCTGCTAGAGCACCGCGTAAGGACAAAAATAATTTTGATGCTATAAGAGAAGTTGTTATTAAATTTTTGCATGATAGCACTAGAGTTTCACCTAATACAAGAGATGTTATAAAACGGAGAGTTGGTTCTACTAATCGTGAACCACATCCAAAGCATTTCTTAGATATGACTCAAACTCAATTTTTTCGTAAGTTTGAGCAAGAGAATTTAGAAATTAAAATTAGTCAACATTTTTTTGAAATGTTGAAACCATTCTATTTGAAAATCAACCATGCTCGCACCACTTGTTGTTGTAGGCAATATGTTGAATTTGCGATGCATTATGCTAAATTTTTACGTAGTTGTTCTAATTTTTATTATGAAACTATGTTATCTAAATGTGGTGTTTAAGTTCCACCAATATCTTCCAGGGATTTCATTCCTACTATATTTTGTGAAAAAGAAGTTGGAAAATTTTTTTATAGTCAGGATTGTTTAGATGGAAGTTGTAGTACATGCGGTGGATTACCTAAATTGGAAAGTTGCATCCATGAGAAAATTGAAGGTACAATAGGACATAATTTAGTTGAGTTTCATAAATATAAATCAGTTGCATACCAGTTGAAAGATGGAAAAGAGTCGAAACGGTGTGAGCTAGTTACAGAACAAATGCCCATTTTTCAATTTATGAGAAAATTTAAGGATGAAATTTTTTATGAGTATGTGAGGCATACACATAGAGCTCGATGGTTGGATGAACAATTCAAGCTATGCAAAGACACATTTCCTATTGGTACTATTGTTTCAGTGGTCAATTTTACAGAGAATTACACATTGCAACCACAAATGGAGGTTCAATCGCAATATTACAACTCAGTACAAGTTGTCATTTTTGTGCATATAGCATTTCTACATTCTCCTGACAGTACAGAGAATGATCAAATTTTTTTAAGAGAGTACCACTTTTATATCAGTGATGATCATACTCATTCTACTGAATTTTTGCAAGGGTGTTTCCAGTTATTTTATGGAAACTTGTCTGATAGGGACATCCACTTCAAACAACATTATATATGGTCAGATAATTACACGTCTCAGTTTAAGAATGCACGAATGTTTTATTGGATGAACAGAATGCACATCAAGATGGGTGTGTAACATATTTGTAGTTTCACTGATGCTGGACATGGAAAAGGAGAGCATGAGGGTGCAGGGGCATGTGTGAAAAGAGCTCTTGCAAGAGAAGAGTTGAAGTACAAAGATGGTGCTAAATTAAAAGATGCAAAGAGCATAGTGGAATGGTGTACTGACAACATGGCTCGAGGTTCTCAAGAAAATTCCACAGTTCGCAGATATTTTTGGTTGATAGAGGAACAACATATTGCTAACTACGAGGATTGTATGACACTCACTGGGTCCAGTGATATGCATTCATTTTGTAGCTCAAACGCTACTTCGTGGGCTATATGGACAAGAAAGTTGACATGTTTTTGTGCATCTTGTATCGAATTTGTCACTGCTGAGTGTGATTCACAAGAATGGGTGGAAGGATGGATTTGTAGGCCTCTAACTCCGCTTCCTAGTTATCAACCTCCACAAGCATTACGACTTGTTTCTGCAGATGAAGTTACAACATCCAAGGAATTTGATGAAATTTTGATTTTGGTGCGACAAGGTATTTATGGTTATTTATTTAATTTTTGTATTGAGTTATGTCCATTGAAATTTTAATATGTAATTTAAATTTGAGTTGTTCAACCTTGGTTATTTTTTTGTAGGACGTGTTTGCAGTAATTGCGATAGAAGACAATGAAGAAGGAACAAACTATTTCTTATGTCGTTGCATTGAGGAAAGAAATAAGTTGACTTCTCCTATTATAGATGGCGAAGATATTGAGTATCCTACAGGGTCAGTGGTAGTTACTGGAACTTGGCTTCGACGGTATCCATTAAAAAACTCCTCTGTTTGGGTGTTTGAAGACTTTGAGACACATAGGAAAATACTCTTATATTCACATCTAGTTCTAGCGACAAATATTCAGCTGTATAGATATCGAGGAAGGCCTAATAACAAGATTCTTTGGAAGGTTCGAGAGTCAGATCATAAAGCAATCTTGTCTGCTATTCAGAGTAGATCCAATCCTGATGGTTCATTGGAATGAATTTACAATGCTCATGTCTGGTATATATAATTTCTTTTCAATATATATATAAATTTTTTAGTTTAAAGATCTAGATTTAAGTTTGAATATATTTTATTTTAAATTTGTGTATTTTGTACATATATAGATAGTATATGGTTTTGATTTGAAACTTAAATTTCTTTGACTAACACTTTTATGTTTACGTTAGTGGTGCCAGAAAAGCTTCTACCTTCACGTGGTTGGCACTGTTAGTAGAGAATTTTAAATTCTCGAAGCTAAGAGAAGCTTTCATTGTTTGAAAAAGTTGTAAATTTTGAAAATGTTGTAAATTTTGAAAACGACTCCTCCCCAAGTGTTTACAATACCATACCTACATGTGTGTACTGAAATGAGAAGGAAAAAACTGAGAAAGGATATTGTAGAGGGTCTCTACACCGAGGTGTCGGATCAGACGAAGCCTCTCTAGGTGTCACGGAGTCCAAGTAGTCACCCGTCGAAGTTGAACAATATTCTGGTCTCAGGGCTCTTAAGGGACTACGCCCGAATGAAGTAGCCCAGAAGCAAAAATCCTTTCGCGCACCAAAACACCACCTCCTCTAGCGTTCACCTGGCCACCCGGATGTGCCGGCGTAGTCGGTTCGGTGCCAGGACCCACCGTTTGTAAAATATATCATTTGACAACCTTACACAAGCTCCAACTGCACTATTTCACACGTTTGCAAACAGTAGGACAGCGACAGCACCAAAATGAGAAGGAAAAAACTGAGAGAGGATACTGTAGAGGGTCTCTATGCCAAGGTGTCAGATTAGACGAGGCCTCTCTAGGTGCCACGGAGTCTGAGTAGTCACCCATCAAAGTAGAATTATATTTTGGTCTCAGGGCTCTTAAGGGACTACACCCAAATGAAGTAGCCCGGAAGCAACGACCCTTTCGCGCACCAAGAAACCACCTCCTCTACTGTTCATCTAGCCACCCAGACATGTTGGTATAGTCGGTTCGGTGCCATGACCCACTGTTTGCAAAATATAACGTTTGACAACCTTACACTAGCTCCAACTGCACTATTTCATGTGTTTGCAAACAGTAGGACAGTGATAGCATCGAAATGAGAAGGAAAAAACTGAGAGAGGCTATTGTAGAGGGTCCCTACGCTGAGGTGTTAGATTAGACGAGGCCTCTCTAGGTGCCACAGAGTCTGAGTAGTCACCCGTCGAAGTTGAATGATATTTTGGTCTCAGGGCTCTTAAGGGACTACGCCTGAACGAAGTAGCCTGGAAGTAACGACCCTTTCACGCACCAAAACACCACCTCCTCAAGCATTCACCTGGTCACCCAGACGTAGTGGTGCAGTTGGTTCGGTGCCACGACCCACCATTTGTAAAATATAGCGTTTGACAACCTTACATGGCTCCAACTGCACTATTTCGCGTGTTTGCAAACAGTAGGACGACGAGAGCACCGAAATGAGAAGGAAAAAACCAAGAGAGGCTATTACAGAGGGTCTCTACGCTGAGGTTTTGGATCAGATGAGGCCTCTCTAGGTGCCACAGAGTCAAAGTAGTCACTCGTCGAATTTGAACGATATTTTGGTCTCAGGGCTCTTAAGGGACCACGCCCGAACGAAGTAGCCCGAAAGCAACAACCCTTTCATGCACCGAAATACCACCTCCTCTAGCTTTCACCTAGCTACCCAGACATTTTGGTGCCACGACCCACCGTTTGCAAAATATAGCGTTTGACAACCTTACACTAGCTCCAACTGCACTATTTCACGCGTTTACAAACAGTAGGACAGTGAGAGCACCAAAATGAGAAGGAAAAAACTGAGAGAGGCTATTGTAGAGGGTCTCTACACCGAGGTGTTGGATAAGACGAGGCCTCTCTAGGTGCCATGGAGTCCGAGTAGTCACCCGTCGAAGTTGAACGATATTTTGGTCTCAGGGCTCTTAAGGGACTACGCCCGAACGAAGTAGCCCGGAAGCAAAGACCCTTTCATGCACCAAAACACCACCTCCTCTAGCATTCACTAGGCCACTTGGATGTGCCAGCACAGTCAGTTTAGTGCCATAACCCACCGTTTGCAAAATATAGTGTTTGACAACCTTATACTAGCTCCAACTGCACTATTTTACGCGTTTGTAAACAATAGGATAGTGAGAGCACCAAAATGAGAAGGAAAAAACTGAGAGAGACTATTGTAGAGGGTCTCTATACTGAGGTGTTAGATCAGACGAGGCCTCTCTAGGTGCCATGGAGTCCAAGTAGTCACCCGTCGAAGTTGAACAATATTTTGGTCTCAGGGCTCTTAAGGGACTACGCCCGAACGAAGTAGCCCGGAAGCAACGACCCTTTCACACACTGAAACACCACCTCCTCTAGCATTCACCTAGCCACCCAGATGTGCTGATGTAGTCGGTTTTGGTTCCATGACCCACCGTTTACAAAATATAGCTTTTGACAACCTTACACTAGCTCCAACTGTACTATTTCATGCATTTTCAAACAATAGGACAGTGAGAGCACCGAAATGAGAAGGAAAAAACTGAGAGAGGCTATTGTAGAGGGTCCCTATGCCGAGGTGTTGGATCAGATGATACCTCTCTAGGTGCCACAGAGTCTGAGTATTCACCCATCGAAGTTGAACGATATTTTGGTCTCAGGGCTCTTAAGGGACTACGCCTGAACGAAGTAGCCCGGAAGCAACGACCCTTTTGCGCACCAAAACATCACCTCCTCTAGTGTTCACCTAGCCACCCAGATGTGCCAATATAGTTGGTTCGGTGCCATGACCCACCGTTTGCAAAATATAGTGTTTGACAACCTTACACTAGCTCCAACTGCACTATTTCACGTGTTTGCAAACAGTAGGACAGCAAGAGCACTGAAATGAGAAGGAAAAAACTAAGAGAGGCTATTGTATAGGGTCCCTACGCCAAGGTGTCGGATCAGACAAGGCCTCTCTAGGTGCCACGGAGTCCGAGTGATGCCAAAAATCACAAAAATGATGTCTAAACGAGATGAACCCAACTTAAAGGTAAATCCTTTTAATTCAACATACCCATTCAGTCAAAAATATTTAGAAACCCTCTTCTCACAAGTCAAAGACATGGAACCTTTGGTTGGTCATAGTGGAGAAGAATCTAATTCATATGAAGACCAAAACAAATTAGATCTATCTTTCTTTCATGAGCTCCTTTACTACAATAGAGACGAAGTACTTGCAAGAGTCCTTGAGTTAGGAGGTAGACTATTACAAGAGTATGAAGTGGTGATTAAGACCATGAATCACAAAGCAGAAGATCCAAAATGACCATCCCTCATAGAAATGGACATCCATTTTAATATAGGTTATTCTTCCACTTCAATAAAACGTAAAAAAAATGTTGAGGATCACCCACCAAAACCAACAAGTGATTCATGAAAACCTTACTTTAAGGCTTCACGTAGATTCAAGACTAAACATAGTCACAAAGACTCACCTCCTCCTAGATTTTATGATGAAGATGATCCCTTATTCGAAGAGGAGATCATTCAAAGACAAATACTAAAACTCGCTCAAAATTTAGAGACCTTAGGTTACTTGAATAGGAATACATGCAAGGATAGACTCAAGATAAAGTTAGGTGAATTTCACATTTATCCATCTAATGAAGAAAATTTCAAAGTTGCTAAAGTGAATAGACCAATATATCACCCACAAAGGAAAAAAGTATTCAACAAGAGTTGCATTCAATGAAGAATACGCTAACCACTTTACAAGAAAGAAATGTAGGACACAATAGAAAATATCTATACAAAAAGCTATTTCATTACCCATTTGATAAAGATATGTTGCTACAACAATTTGCAAAGAATTTAGACAAGGTCCTAACGAGAAGATGGGTATATTAAAATAACCATATCCTAACCATGGAGATAAAAAGAACAAAAATTCAGATCATGGACAAGCTTGTAATGACTATCGGAATACTACCTACATCTATCCAAAAAATGATAAACAATTTTAATCCCTTATAGGATGCGTCCATTCATCTAATGAACAAGTAAATACCATTAGGATCTTAGAGAAAAGTTGTGATGTGGATACAAGACATTCTAGTTTGGTAATACCATTTATCCCCTACCTATTCCGCAACAAGTCCAATACAACTTAATAGAATAATTGGAAAAGACACCAACTAGAATTTTGATTCTATATCTCCTCAAAATCACCATTTCTCATAAGAAAATATTATATATAACACTTATGAGTTAAGGGGTGTCGAAAAACATAGATCTCACACACCTTCAAGAAATTAGTACACACCTTGACTCCAACGATCATATCTCTTTTCATCAAAATCTAATCCCACGCAATAACCAAGAGAAAAAGTTACCCTTATACATAGAGCTCATTTTAACTCATCGTCAGATCAAAATAGTGCTTGTGGTTTGTGGGTCCTATCTAAACAGATCTACATATTGAAACTGGTGAAACAACTAGGCCATTCAGAAACTGATTTGGGTCAAAGAACATTTGGTTCCAAATGTACTCACTCCTTGTAATAATAAATTTCCATCATTGGTCAATCCCTTAACATTGTTGGAGGTAACATATCAAAAGAATGGTTTAGATGATAAATTAAGTCCTCAACATGCCTTATTAATATAATATCTCTCAGTGTCTCTTTGATAATGATGAGACATTTGCAGAATTCATGGGAATCAGGGATTCTATTTTGAAGGGGGATCATAAGAAATATTTTCCCATCAACCTAGATGATTGTGCATACTTTGGATAAAAAGTATAGATGTGTGAACTCTTGAATAAAAAGAGTATAAGAAAAATCAAGACTACTTCTAAAAATCCTTGCAAGAAAAACAAACATAAGTCTCATAGTGAAATCCTCTTTGAGTCATTAGTAAACAAAAAAGACAAAGAACATATAGAAAAATAATAGATAAATCTTGGAGCTTCACTTTCAACAAAAGAAAAAAAAATCATAGCATTATTATGAGAATATGAATATTAATGTTTTCCATTAGATGCTAAACCCATAAAGCAGAAGTTAAGAAATATGCATCTCAATGTTACACTGTTTGTTAAAGAAGCACTGAAAAGGTCATAAATATGAAAACCAACACACATGGATATATATATATATATATATATATATATATATATATATAAGAATCAAACAAAGTGTGCTCCAGACGCATGTCTCTGAAAATATATATGTATAATTTCATAATGTATGTGTACATCTCAAACTAAGCACGTGTCATAATGTACATATGGGACCACATGCGGTCGCAAAAGGCTATATATATACAATGGACTATGAATCTACTCATGACCACATATGTACATCTAGGTGGACTATAAATCTACTCATGAAACATCTTCCCTCTCTTTGCCCTGCTAGAAGTAGCACGTCCACGACCTAGGGATGTAGTGGAGGGAGATGCCACTACGGATTTCATCCGTGTGGTCTTAGGTGTCTCTAAGCATGCCTGCAACCTAACCTACACATTCATAAACAACAAGTTTTTAACACCCAAAATTTTAAAATACATTCAAAATTTAGAAACTTGTACAATTTAGTTAAAATGCATGTGAAATCTTACCGCAATGTCATGATCCCTATCAATTTGTTGTTGACGCGTCGCAGGGACAACAATAGACTCATGAGGGGTAAGCTACATACAAATAATTAATTTTCAAATTAAATATTTCACATATACCTACAAAATTTGATATTGTAGATTTAAGTTTAATAAGAAATAATGAACCTCCAAAATTTAACAAATTTAAAAAATTGTACCTCAGTTAGTGGATCTGCAGATGCTATGGCAGTATCTACAGTAGCCTCCACAGTCTGCATATATGGAGGAGTCTCTCTAGCAGTCATAAGCTATACAAAAAACATGTACAAATCAATATTAAAATCTACATGACAGAGGTCCAAAGCATGTAATCCATGTGAACTTCTAGTAATTAGAAACAAAGTGTAAAGAGATTTACTAACCTGCGTAAAACTCATGTGAGGCGTGCCAGTAGCCTCAGTTCCCTGAGCAGATGATGACCCGCCAGGCTCCTGTGTATAAAAGAGAAAAATATTAATACATGTACAACATACACGTGAAACATTATAATAATAATCTAGTGCAATCAAATGAAATTAAAAATGTAAGTTTGTACAACTTGAAACTTACGTTTGAAACACGCCCAGCCACAGTAGCCAGCATGTCGACGTTGGATGTTTCCTTCACCAGCTCTTGCTATTTAAAATAAAATAAAAAATTAGTTTTTTACATGTATGTACATGACGTACAATCATATATATATATATATATATATATATATATATATATATATATATATATATATATATATTAATATCTCAAACATGTGAATTAAACTATTGTATATATATATATATATATAATTTAAATTTATTTAAAATTTACCTGTGAAAGACCAATATCAGTGGCACCAGTTCCAAAAACATTCCCCAGCATCTCATCTATAGAAAATAAATCCTGTGAACCAGCAAATGATGTCTCGCCTACAGTGCATACGGCACCACATGATCCACAGTGGTGTGGTGCACTAGAACTGGCATCTCCACCAACATCACCAGATGCAATTTGGTCACTATGCTGGGTGAGAGTGTCAGTGAGCTCCCTCAATGCATGCAATGTATCAATCTCCACAACCTCCTTCACTGTAGGAGGGATAACTGAAGGCAGTGGGGGTTTTGGGGCATGGGGGATCCTAGGCTGACCTACGTGTGCACTAGGTCTACTCTGTGCAGAGCCACCTCCTCGACCAAAAAAGTCAGAAAAGTCAAAATAATTTGGGACCTCATTGAGCACGAACTCGCAATATAATTTCTTCAAAAAATAAAGAGGAACCTCATTGTTGTTGCATGGTGGATAATCAAAAACCATCCACCATCGGTCCCAAAAATTGTTTTTGATTCTGTCATCATGGCACCAATGGATTGGGAACCGTTTGCAAGTAACTGCAGGGGGGCATTGGTTCTAGGGTCGGTAAATAATGCACAAATGAGGTCTTTTCCAATTTTTTTGTCTTTGACGGCCGCATGGGATAGTTTATCCGCATACCACCGCCTACAGTCACTTCTAAAGGTGTTCCATCTATGTATTTGGTTGGTTGCAGACTCGACTTCGCCAATCAATGTTTGCAATGTATTGGCTAAAGTCATGTGGGATGGATTTGTAGCATGGTTTTGTCTTATAGTTTGAATTAGGTTCTCAATGACAATTTTATTTTCTCGGATTCTTCCAATGATATTATCTTGCATTCCTGCTGGCTCAGTGGGGACAGAAGGAGCCACAGGAGGCAGATCTATGTTTGGAGGAGGGTTTTGAGGAATGTTCGGAGGGTTTTAGGAATGTTCGGTGGGTTTTGAGGAATGTTTTGATAGTTTGCATGATTTCGAGCTTGCCGACCAACTGATAAAACAAGAAAATTGTATACATAAACAAACATTTCAAAAAACCCATGAAAATGCAAAAAAAAAACCTAAAATGAAAAAAAATGATTACAATCGGGGACTTACCTCCTCGTCTTGGTGGCATGGTTGAATCTATCACTATCCAGAAGTCCGATGAGCAATTTTGAGGTGGTATTGAAAGCGCGAGTGAAAAACATTTAGGAAAAATCACGGTTTGAAATGAAAAATGAGGAAAATAAGGAGTCGCGGGACTGCTAAATTTTGTCTCAGAGTTCCGCGATCACGGTTTATAACCATTCTCTTGGTTCTAAACTGCAATCGTGGTTCTAAACCGTGATCGTGGTTTTAGGTTCAGTAATTACCAAACCTAGAATTCAGGAACCGTGATCGCAGTTTTAAAACCGCGATCACAGTTCCTTTATTTCAGATTTTTATGTCCATGGAATTGTCCACCAACTTCGTGCACTTACCCTTCCATAGGTTTAGGCGCCAAATTTAGCCATTGACCCCACATTTGGTGGGAAAGGGATAGGATAAGCCTTTAAATAGTTTTTTGTCCACAAAATCCTCCTTATCCCATTTGATTAGGCTTATTCCCATGGAATGGATTAAATAAAATATTATTATTATTATTTTAAATCTAAATCCACTAAAAACCTGCCAAGTGTCATGCCCATAATATGTCATTTGTCCATGTCAGAGTGTGTCACATCATCATTTGACCACAACTTTGACTATGCATATCTTTCACATACGAACTCAGATTTGGTCTGTTTAAAATACGTTAGAAAGCTTGTGACGAGCTCTATACCATGGAACTAATTTTTAAAAAATTACAAGACCATCAATTTTTCCTTGTCGGAAATTACCACTTGTCACCTTCTCATTGGTCCACTTGTTGACTTGTTGACCAAAGTTGACTTCCATGTTGACTGAACTTTGACCGGACATAACTTGAGCTCAAAGTGTCCATTTTTCAAATTCTTATAGTCATTTGAAAGATATCTAAATGATCTACTACACTGGAATGGTCTAGGGAAGTTTAGGAAACTTTTTACACTAAAAAATATCCCCTGATCAGTAAGTATGGGGGTAGATATATGGGAGAACTCTAGAAGATGGAGTAGAAAGAGTAAAGAAAGGAGGGATAAGGATGTGTAGGAAGATGAAGGCAAGGAGAGGATGCAGTGGATGAGATTGAATGAGAGAAAAATTAAGAAACAAGACACGAAATGAACGGAGAAACAACGGTTAGGTAAGATTCCCTAGCGGCGGATGATGGACATGAAAAAGGGACCAAAAGGAAGTGGAATTTGTGAGAATGAAAGAGGAGGTGAGAGGATGTGATGATGGGGAATGAAGAGAAAATTTATATGGAGAGAATGTGGGGTAATGGGGGAGTGCAGGATGACTGGTCATGCTTAAAAGGGACTCTTAAGTAAGATCACCATGCCACAGGAAGAGTTAAGTACGATCACCAAACTGGGAGTGACGATATGGAAGGAGAAATGCAAAATTGTATTGGATACATGTGTGGAATGGTTGATTGGAGTGGGTGGATATGATGAGAGGCGGGAGATAGAAGATGAGGAAGATACGATGGGAGATGGAAGGGTCAGATTGCAAACCATTCTTAAGAGGAACTCTAAAGTAAGATTTCGCTGCGACGGGAATGGTTAAGTAGGATCGCCAAGCCGAAGAAGAAGAAGGATGATGAAAATACTGAGCAACGTCTATTAAAATGGAATAAGAGATGAAAGGAGGTGATATCAAGGTGATAACAAGGAAACAAAGGAGTGTGACATGAGTGGATGGAGGAACATATGCACTGTAGATGGAGAGTGTAAGGGCAATCCTTAATTGAGATTCCCACATGGTGGGAGTGATGATGCAAATGTGTCAAGTGGAAAAGGAGGAGTTGAAAGACGTTTGTGGCGGTGATTTTCATCCGCTAAAAGAGGAAATGGTGGAGAATATTATACAGTAGGAGGATCCAAGGAATAATATATACCTTAACTCTCTGGTTGTATGGATGGTTAAGTAAGAGTGTCAAACTAAAAGTAAAAGAGTGAAAGGGAAACTCAAGAGGAAAGACAAGTAAGATATCTAGTGTGGTGCAAGGGGATAGAAAGGTGAGAAGGATGATGTGGAGAAAATTGGGGATGAGTGGAAATGGGGAGCGAAGAGCAATGGATCAAAGAATTTGTTGAACATGTTGAGAGATAAGGAGCTGCAAGATAATGAACATGCCTTGAGAAAGATCCTCAAGTAGGATTTGCAAACTACAATGACAATCAAGAAGAATTCGTAAACCGAAAAGTGTATTTGCGAGTGCATTCATGTGTGAAATTTTATGTGATGTTGATAAAAGATTACCTTGATAAGATAAAAGGAACATATTTGTAGCAAGGGAATACATGTAAACTATGTTTTAAACTGGACTGGGGATAAAAAAGAAGGTTACCACTCTAGGCATTGCACTTGCAGCCAATAGCAGGTGTTAACCAACGATAGTTAGTTATACCAAAAGACTGTGAGGAAAATATGAATGAAAGATGCTCCTAATCCTAATGTTGACATGCTAAAGGGATTGGAGATGTAACTCGTATGTAGGAGGAAGGTTCTCCAAAGGTGGTGTTCTTTAAGTCTATTCCCCAGCTCTGGGAAAGGGAAAGAACAATAGCACAAAGCTTTCTAAAAATGTTGATAAAGGAAGGTTGATCAATGTGGAAAACCTTCCAGATGCCATAATAACAAATTAGCCATCCTTCGATGGTATTGTCTACTTTATAAATAATATGGATGGAAAGAATAATATGATAGCCGTCTTTCAAGGGATCGGTCTATTTCTTTTGATTTTGCTTTGATTTTGATTTGTATGCTTTTCTTTTTCTTTTTCTCTTTTTTTACATGAATAGTTGTCCTTCGAGGGATCAGTCTATTTTTGATAATTTTTATTTTTCCTTTTTCATACTTGAATTTTAGGTTTTCATGGAAGAGGCCAGGAATAGCGAAGTAGACCACTAAGGAGGGGATAATGAATGTATAAGAGACGCTCTGAGACCCTTTGCATGGTTGCAATAGGATAATGAGAAGGTGATGGATGTAATGGTTATGGGGCCACATCGAAGTAGTGAAGGCAGAACACATGATTTAGATCATTATAATGACAAATGGAAGGGGATAAGGATGGCATAATGATCTAAGGTTATATCTAAGTGCTCATTGGTAGATATGTTAACAGTAGACTGGTCACAGGTGCAATGCATTAAGAGGTTATGTCTCTGGTTTACCACCAGGAGAAGGAAGACAATAAAGTTGCAATAAGATGAGATGATAAACAAGCAGGAAATAAAACTATGTCATGAAGGAAACAAACGTACGACCAGAACGGTGGATTTTGATGAAAATAAATAGTGCCCAAAGAGAGACACAAATATGACCACAATGGTGGACTTGATGAAATAGATGGTGCCCCACAAGATGCATAAATATGGCCACAATGGTGGACTTACAATGAGTGAGGATTTGGATAGAAATAGTTTATATTGGATGAATGTGAAGGAGGTAGAAAAAACAATGTCAAAGAGCAAAGTCTCCTAGTGACAAGGGATTTATATGGATGATATGCTCAAGGGCAAGGGAAGGTTGTTCTCCCAATGAGTTAAATGTGAAGGAGATAAAGGATGACAAAAGAGTTTAGATGAGATTGTTTTAGATTTAGATGGGATAAACAATTGGAGACCACAAGTGTGCTTGGTAAGAAAAGTGATATTGATGAACAATAGAGGACCTTCCTTAGGAGGAATATTGTGTGTAGGAGGGATGTTAAGGGATGATGTGGATGGAGGAATCATGGGAGACCCGACAAATGGGATATGAATTGGATTCAATGTAGATGGATAAGGAAATTTCCCCTGAATGAGTAAATCATCTTTCTCAATAAGGTTGTGGATGATTATCTGAAATGCCTTACAATGTTTGATGTCATGTCCTGGGGTACGATGATAAGCGCAACTACAATTAGGATTGAACCATGATGGATTTGGAGCATAGGGATTAAAGGATTTAATGGGAGGAAGTGTGATGCCAGATATTCGAGTTAAATTTTGAAGGATATCAATGTAAGACCCCATTGAAGTGTCACAAGGAAGGTAAATCTTATGGTTTTTGATAGGATATCTCAGCTTGGAGTTAGGAGAAAAAATGGATGTAGATTGGATGGGTGAATTTCGATTTTTGGATGAAAAATCAAATTTATTTGGAGGATTTCATTGTTTGGATGTCATAGATGGAGATACTGATCCTAAAATAGATGTTGTGGCATTGGATTGTTGAGAAGAGGGAAAACCTGAATGTTTTCGAGGATGCGAAAGGGACTGTCAGGGATGTTTTCCTCGAGCCTTAGACTTCAACTGAGAATATTTACCTCTAGCAGGGATGATAATAATCTCAATCGGAGGATCTCATAGTGGTGGTATGGTTATTAATGGAAAAAATGTCCTAAAACAAGACGAGAATGTTAATGGAGAGATAGGTGTTTGTATGATGCAATTAATGATATCTATGTGAGATGTGGAGTGTTAAGTTTTTGGCATGGGAAGGGTTGATTTTTTGGAGGGAGAATGTAAACCATATTTATTTGATTTAGGTGGATGTGTTGGTTCAGTAGATGTTTCAAAGGGTATCTTAGATAGGATTACATATCGAGAGGATTTGGTTGGTGTGATAGACAGATTAGGAAAAGAGTATTGGGATAACACAATTGATGTGGCCATGGGTGAAGATATAGGTAAATATGCCAAGGTGGGGATGGGTGGATTTGTTGATATGTTAGATATAGGGGTAGTTGGGATAGATAGGGATGTAGGCATATTTGGAATATTTGGAGATGTGAGTGATGTGATAACCGATGGAATAGAACTTATGGGTAATGCAACAAATGCAGGATCATTTTCAGGTGTAAAATTAGATAGGATTGGTTGTTTCATAAATGTTTCGAGGGGTAAGAATGACATGTTGGCTAATGGGGCTGATGTCGAAGGTGGGGTTGCAAGGGTGCATTTAGTAGAACTGAGTTTAGTTGGGATGGTTGTGATTAATGTAGGTGTAGTAACATGTGTGTTTGATAAAGATGTGGTTAAGGGAATAGATGTGATTGTTGTAGGAATATGTGTGGATATCACTAGGAATGAAATAGGTGCTAAGGATGAATCTAATGTGGTAGATTGGGGTGTGCTTGAAGTGGAAGAAGTGGATGGTATAGTTAAATTTGATGTGGATATGATAAGAATGGGAGAAGGTGCAGGTTCAGGACTGGTAGTGAAAGTTGATGTAAGTGTGACAAGTTTCACATAAGGGATGGGAACAATGTCCACTATTGGAATATGTGGAGTTGGTGATAAGATAAGATCTTGACTGATAGTGTTAATCATATAAGCATTTGATAGTTGGGATGTAAAGGGGGTGACGTGATTTCTTGGTGGTTGATTAGTTTGCACCGTGGAGCTATTGATTTGGATATCCCCTTGATTTATGAGTTGTTGGACATGATCTTTGAAGGAATGACATTTCTCAATGTCATGACATTTTACTCGATGATATTTACAATAGTGGGATTCGTGATACTAAATAGGCTTGGCTTGCGAGTTATCCATGGGTTGTATGGGAGGAAGTTGGATAGAGTTTACAGTCATCAATTTATCAAACACAGAACTGTATGATTCTCCTAAGGAAGTGTAGTTGGCTATTGATTGAGGGGATCGTTGTTGAGACCATGTGCTTGATGTAGATGCAGGTGAGGGTTTAATGACCACAATGTTGGCCACACCCTTAAACTTGTCATTATGTGTGAATGGTTTAGTAGATTCCATTTTTGATTTAATTGAACTTAGTTTAAGATGACCCTGCTCAATGGCATGGGTTTCAAGTTTGTGAGCCATTGTGAAAGCTTCATCAAAGGTTCAGAATGATTGGATCTGCAAAGTGGATGATATATGTTTTGCACACGAATGCAAGAATAATTTCATGAGTTTAGTTTGCGGGATAGTGAAGGATAGTTGGTATATAATATCATGTCATTATGCGATGAATTCAACAATGGGCTCATTTTCAAACTGTCGAATGGTATATACATAAGTGATAGTGGTTTTGTGTGTGATATTAATATAAAAGTGTTCTAAGCACAACTGTGTAAGTTGAGTGAAAGATAATAAGGAATGTCGTGGGATCCTGTTGTACCAGTCTAACCCGGGACCAGAAAAATACATGGGGAAAGTGTGAAGAAGTACATCGTGATCATGTGCAATAAGACAACACGCGTGTTTAAATTTGAGGAGATGTTGTTGGGGATATTCCTTGTTGTTGAACTTAGTAAACGCAAGAAGTTTCCAATGAGGAGGGTAGGGTTTGATTGGAACCGATGGATGAATGGGTTCATTATAGATTTGTTCATAGGATAAGGTGTTCTTGGGTGCTATAGCAAGGGTTTCTAAACTGGCCAACCAATTCATTAAGTGTGAATTGAATCACTTCGAGGTGTTGTAAGCTTGATATTGGATTGGCTGCGTGGTTTAAAAAGTAGTTTGATAAGGCAAATGATGCATTTGTTGATGTATGGGTGTTTTTTGAAGCGTCTCATAAGGTGGTTGATAAGTTTGTGGATAGGATGTTTGCGGAATGGTTTGATAGGACAATTGATTGATTTTTGGATATGTAGGTGTGTGAGGAACTATTTGGTAAGGATTAACATGTGTCATAGGTTGGTATTGCTATGCATAGGTTGACTTTGAATAATAGGGATATGATATGTTTGTTAAAGTTGGGTACATTTTTGTGGTAAATGATAAGTAGGGATATGGGTGTTAAGAGGTTGAGATGGTTGGAGTATACGATGCGTAGGAATGTAGGTATTCAATAAAGGTTGAGATGGGCAACTATAGTAATGAAATCAAATTGACAAAATGGGATGTGGGTGGAATGCGATCCACCAATTTTGGAGATTGGAAGGATTGAGAGATTATGGGGGATTTTTGGTGTAAAATTCATATATGGGTTAGCGAGGAGGCCCAAGTGTCTCTAGAGGAGTGGGAGATGGTGATGCAATTGATTTAGGAAGACTGGCTTGACTGAGGGATATGAGGGTTGGTGTCAAGATGGGGACAATTTTGGATGACATGGTTCTCATGAGGTGAGACCATGGAGACTAGAGGTTGGGTGACTGACACTATGGTTTTGAGTTTAGAATCTTGTTGGGCAAGATCGTTATAAGAAGTAATTTTATTGGATGGAGCGACATTGCTATTTTGTTTCGATTTGAGAGAGAGAGAAAATAGGTGTGAAATAGAGAAACATTTGTTTATGTATTTGTTGACAAAAAAATCAACAACATATTTTTTATCATCATGATTAATTATGAGATGTAAAAAAAAAGTAAGATGGATAATAAAGGTGCCTAAAGAAGTCTAAGGTTGGTTTCAGATAGTTTTGGATTAGGGAGATTCCTGAGATGGTTGCCTGTTGGGTGTTTAAGTCCCAATCAATTAACCAAGTGAGAGGAATGTTTTGATGTGTTAATTATGTTTTTACAATCTCAGGCAGTGTGTGATAATTGAAATGCAGAGAGTTAAATCCCTTACTTAGGCTATGTGATTAGGTAGGATACAAAAAAGAAAGGTTTGTTTTAGACCAAAATGAAATGTGAGGTTTGATGCAGATAGTCACCTAGAAAAGGGAAAATTCAATGCAGAAACGAGAAAATAGAGAAAAACGAGAAAAACCTGGAGAAGGATTTTCCTGGTTATTTGATTACACATGTTTAGAGGTATTAATCACGGACTCAAAACATCTAGTGACCTTAAAAGTGCACTGTTCCCAGCTAGAAGAGGGATCTGGATAATTATTTTCTTGTTTGAAAGTGCCACTTAGTGGTCTGGAATGCCCGGGTACTCTAGAATGACACCGTGCACAATTGTGAATGAGGTCGATGAAAATATTTTACGTGGTGTGTTTGATTTAAATATTGGTCTTTGACAACGTTAATTTTTTTTGTTTTTGGTCGCAACGTTAAAGACTTTACCTACAAAAGAAAAGAAATGTAATTAGTAAATGTGGTTAGGAACAATGATGAAGATGTCATAAGTATTTTGTTCACAAAAGTGCCTTTGTAGAAATTAACAATAATTAATCTAATGAATCAGAAAAAAATTGTAGGACAACATCTTCTTCTGATTAGTGTAAAGAAGTGACAAAAATTAAGTGATAGTTTTAAAATAATATCAAGAAGGCAAATGCATAAAATAATAAACAATTAATCGTAATGAAGGGATCAACTATATAAATTACATAAACGGAAGATGGATATAGATAAATGGAATGAGTTAGACGGAGTCAAACGAATATAAATGTCATATTAGTATAGACTAAAAATGATAGGTTGTATAGATATTAGATGAAGAAAATGACATAACCATACAAACGTTAAATTAATGAAATGATATGAAGTGATATAACTATCCAAAGGTTAAACTAATGAAATGATATAAGTCTACGAAATTTGAACTAACGAGACAATATGACTATGAACTATCATTTGTGTATAAATAAACCTTCAAAAATTAAAACACCAATGAATGAATTGCTCAAGAAGACTGGTCATGTGATTAGGGAAAATATGCCAAGTGGCTTGGCCGAGTGATCACGAGTGTGATGGGCATTGAGGGGTTCTGGGAGCTCAGTCAAAAGAAATCTATCGTGGCCCAAGCCATAAATTTTCATGGTTCGTCAAGCAATAAAAAGGTCTTCGACACATACGGGACAAAGAAGTAGACCTCCCACCAAATAAAGGATGATATCTCATGGGATATTGACGGTGCTTCAGACAAATAAAGTGGTCCCCTTCACGTGGGTTGGTCCAAAACAAGAGAGGAACGTAACTACAAATCGTGGAAGGAAGGTGAGGATGGATTCAGTTGGGAGGTGAGTGGAGATGGCTCGGCCGAGGCCAAGACTATAGGAAGCAAGTGGAGGAAGTTGACTTGGAGGTGGAGAGGATGTGTTGGGCAGTCAATGTGGGAAAGATTGATGTGTGGGGAGGAGTGGCTCAGGTTAGTGCATAAGTTGAAGAGAGTTAGAAAGACTTTGATCATCAGAGATACACTGAAATGGTCCTTTTGGTCTTGCAGAGAACAAAATGCAGCAGTAGTGGAAGCAGATGAATTTAAGGAGTCTAATTTAATATATCAAGCTTTAAATTCTAGTGGTCTTCAAAATATGGTGGAGACGGCTGAATTTTTGCACAAATATTTCACTAATTCAGCATTGAATGAAGGGCAAGATATCATCTTTGATAGGACTATGTCATGGGAGCCATTTTGTAAAGCAAACAATTACAATGGTGAAGTTCACCGTAGACGTTATACGATGGGTATAGGATATCAAGTAGATAACAATGTTCATGTGCATGAAAAGTATTTAGAACTAGTTGAGGAATATGATTCTATTCCTGAAGCAGAGAGTCTTAAATAATGCACAACAGAAAGTTCCTTTTTAGAAGAAGATATCATCTCCAAAAGAAAAAAATTTGGAAAGTACGCAATCAAGGAATCCTTTCATAATAAAACTTATTAGAATTATCGATGAGGAATAAGAAGAGAAATACTCACACGGTGAGCAGTTTGGATTAGTGCTAAGTTGTTGTCCCATAAAATGTTTACTGATGATTATCACAAACTTGTTGATCAAGTTAAGTTATACAATAGAAATAAAATTAATGGTCAAGCAGATTCGATAGGAGTGACGACTCTAGGTAGATGGGAGATGGGAACATGGGATTTCGGTGGAAGAGAGATGGAGTAACTCGGGTTGGAAGGATGGGAATTTGGTGATTCATGGAGTGAAACAAAGTTCTTTGGGAAGAGATGTGGGAGGTGTAGAGACAGTGACCGAGTGGTTGTGTGTGTTGGAAGGGTCGTGGGAGTCGGTGCGGGGTATGAGAGTGGAGAACTCGGTGGGGGTGTCATGGGGAGAGGTAGACGGTGGAAGGGAGATGTGGAAGCTCATGTTGGGTGTGGAGGAGCTTGGATATGAGGAGGAAGAGAAACGGGATAGGTGTGGTAAGTCGACGGGTGGATAGGTAGGTGGCTGAGTGAAGAGAAGGGAAGTATGGCTCGAGTTTGTGGGGAGTTGGGAGAGCAACGAGATAGGTGGAGATTCGGTTGGGAAATGGAGTGAGGAAGCGAGTTGGAAGGCTGAGGATGGAGGGAGATCAAGTGGAAGAGGTGAAGGGTAGGTGATAGGTCAAAACAGGGAATGGCCGAGATGGCCATTAAGGATAGTGAGGTGGGTAGCATAGGGATAGCTAAAAATAATATATGCTATTGATTCAATTTTTTTTCATAATTATTTTTTAATTTAATTTAATTTTTTCATTTTTATTTATTTAAATTGTTAATTATAATGTAAGTTAATATTAATATTATTATGATTAATAATAAAAATGAATTTGATATTTAATTATAATGACCACATAACAAGTTAATTAAAAATAGAAGCACGTACCTCCGTGGAGACAACCTAACCACTGAATGTAAACTTTGACACTGCACAGAGGGAAATAATACTAAACCTTGTAAATTTAGGTGAGTATGGAACAACGAAAGATGCAAGATATATATCACGTGACGACCAAGTTAGGAACTTCAATAAGGTTAATTTCCAGATTCATTTCCCATGTGGGTAAATTCTCAACATAAAACAAGAAGAGCACGTACCTCTGAGGTGACTTAAATGATGGATTGTACTAAACTGAGATCAACGAATATTAAGACCATGCAAACAAGCAAGTTAGACAAGACAAGTACAATAACAAACAAAATGACCAGATCTAGGATCTGGTCCCACCAGGCATGCCAAATGTTGTACAGGAAACTTCATTCTCGCGTGGGTGAAGGCCGATACTGGAAGCCACCAGCAACTTTGAATGATGGAGGGCTTAGGACCTCAGATGCAGATGTGGATCTACGGGCACAAAGAAGATAGATGTGTGATATAAAGAGGATAGATCTGTAAAACTGAAACATATAGGATTAGATAACAATATATGCGGGGGTTGCCTAGACAGTGCCAGTTCCAAGAGGATTTTAACTCCCTTGGAGGATGTCAACCCCCGTGTCAGAAAGATAATGATAAAATACAAGATAAACAATATAACATGCAAGTTGATGGAACAAAGGAACATGACACTACGGAGTATGTAGATGGTGCTATTGATATGATTCGAACACAAAGTGTAATAAGAACCATGCTACGTGAACTAATGAACCATGAATTGAGTATCGTGGGGATTATAGTGTCGTTAAGGACATCATGAGGATATAAATTGATCCCTCAAGAAGCTTGCAGAATTCAAAACAACTTTTTCCCAAATTTTCTCAGGTCTCTCCAGGTTTCTTGAAAATATCGGCAGGGTCCCTGAAATATGGGGGAAAACCCATATTTATAGCTTAGAGGTGAGGTTAGATTGCAGGTTAACAAGTAACTCAGGGTTGGGTAAGAGTAACATGAGTTAAGAGACATTATGTGATCACGTGGGGACCACGGTTTGACTTATTAGATGGAGTGGGGAGCATGATTGACATGGTAGGTGAGATGATAAATTCCATTTGAAATTTAGAAAGGGGTGTCAAATGGGTATATTAATACCCATGAATTGAATAATTTGTGACATGGGAGATAATGAAAAAAATCTTGAATTATCAAATGGTTCCACATGGATCTCATTTGATAATTAATTAAATAAGGTGAGTAAATGGATGGGATTTTATTTAAATTTAAGAAAAGAGAAAGGCAATAGGCGAAGTAGCATGAACGTGAGATGATGGAGGGGAACTATACCAAAAATTGGTGTCTACGGTTAGTTCGTTATAAATGCATGGTTGAGAGTTTTATACATCATTTTTATGATATCCAATTTAAAAGAGTTCCACATGCTAACAATAAATCAATGGATGTTATGGATACCATAGGATCCTTCTTCGAGATGCCTCCAAAAACCTAACAATATTAGTGTTTGGTTTAACAATTAATGATCCCTATTTATGATGTCCTAGAATCCAAGATGGTATGTAAAATTGTTGATCATATCTCCCTTTTATATACATATATATATATATATATATATATATATATATATATATATATATATATATATAACTACATCTATGATACTACCTTACCACTTGATTTAACCTAATCCCAAAAAAAATCCTTAATCTAAAAAATCCTCTCATTTCACCATCCTATGTGGCATTCTCTACCATAGGGGATATGATGGAACCCTACTGAGATGTTTTAACTCACATAGAGACAACCTAGTGATTAAGGAAGTCCACAATTGCACCTGTGGGTAACATACTAGTGGAATGGCCCTAGCCAAGAAGCTCATCTATGCGGGTTAGTATTGGCCAATTATGGAACATGATGCTTTTCAATATGTCAAGAAATGTGTAGCTTGTCAAATGAATGTTGATCTCATCCACTCTTCATCATAATCCTTGTAGCTTAGCACATCGACATGGTCATTCTCTATATGAGGATTTGATCTCAGCAACAACCTCAAACTCATGTCCTCATATGGCCATAAACACATCATCACTGCTAATGAATACTTCAGCAAGTGGGTGGAATTCATGTCACTCACCTCACCAGTAATAATATCTCCAAGTTCATCCTCAATCACATTATCTGCCAATTTGGTGTCCCATCCATTATCATCACTGGAAATGGAAAATCCTTTAAAAATAAATATGTCACAGTACTCTATCAACATTTCCACATTTGGTCCATGTCATATTACCACAAGGTAATGGCCAAGCTAAATCCAACAATAAAATATTCACCAAGATCCCAAAAAATTGTGTTAATGATGGTGTCTGTGATTAGCATTTGAACCTTTATCCTAGCTTGTGAGCATACCACACCAACATCTACACACCTATCGGAGTCACTCCATACTCCCTCATCTTTTGTGTTGATTCTATCTTGATGGTTCAGATCGAATTACCTTCTCTTCACATCTCACTACAAGGCCTAATCAATGAAGAATCACGATATGCCATGAGACTATAAGCACTTGAACTCTTATATGAGAGACGACTCAATGCTCTCAATCACCTTATATCCTATCAAAATAGGTTACTTAATTAATACAACAAGAAAGTGATGCCAAGATATTTTGAAATTGGTGATATTATTCTAAGGGAAACTCAAAGGAACAAAATTGTTGAGCCTAATGTGCTTGGACTCTATGTTATCATTGTAAAGTATTGACCAAGAGCATACAAGCCAGCTACATAAGATGGATATGAGATCGACGAACCCATGAACATCATGCATCTAAAGTCATTCTACACCTAATTTGTGTTTCTGTTATCTCTAATAAATCTCATCTTATATGAAATATCCAAAAATTCAAACAAATAAAAAACATTATCTAATGGTGAAAACCGGTTTGTTAGCACCTTAGGCAAGTACAATAGTGAAAACTAGTTTTGAGTATCACTCGTAATAATGTGCCATCTACACATATGTCTTAGGCATACCTCATATATCTAGAGGCATGCCCTATCCCTTCTATAACACATCCTTTCCCCACCATCCTTCATCACTTTATCCTCGTCTTCTGTTTTTACCTAGGCCAAGTTGTTAACATAAATTAAGGCTTTAGGGAACACGTCAACATCAACTCAGGAGGCAATCAAAAAATAATGTTCAAGTTAAGAGAAGAATGGAAGAAAAATCATGGGAACATTGTAATCATGACATTGTAACCTTTATATGAGCCCATCTTGAGCTTGGAGCTCTCATTTCCCATCCATTTCCATCTGTTGTTACTCATCATCCTCCATATTCCCCACCATTTCCTTGTCACTTCTATTTTTTATCTTTTTTTCCATCCTTTCTCATCCTAACCATCCCTCAAAATTTTCCTACAAATATTTTACCCTATCCCTTAAGAAATTACTATCATTTGTTTCCCTCCATTTTCCATGTTTCTATTAGAGCAAGTCATTGCAACTATCCTACTCAAATACCCCAATGGCATCTATTGTTATTTGGAGGCAAACTCAAACAAATCAGCAATAGGATATGTTGAATTGTGACTCACTCACTAAATTCCAAGGATCTTCATACAGGGACATGGGTAAGTGTGCATCATCTAATTTAAATCATCATCATCTCATATCCCCTTTTACATCCATATTGTTCACGTATTATCTATCCCTTTTCATTATGTTATTAACATTAGTGTTTAATATTTTCGTATATATTATTTTTTATTTTTTATTTTCATTATGTTTTCTTGTTTTCTTTAGTTTGTACATGTGTTACTTATATTTTTCTATTATCTACCTAATTATATGAGGGAAATATGGTCCTCCATTGAAATGAGGAGGTTCATGAGTTAGTTCAACATGCATTATGGCACTCAAATAATCATCTTCAAATACATATCATGGTGTATCCTACCTGATGTTATATAAAAAACATGATTGCTTGTAAATATGGCCCATAAAATGGTAACAAAATTCATCACATCACATCAATGCATCTTATCATCTATCTAATCATGACATAATCATCATGATAATCATCATAACAACCATCTATCTCATCTCTCTAATACTAACATCATTGTAATTCATCATTACATCTATCAAATCACTCGCCATTTAAATACCATTTTCATAACATCTAATCATCCTCAAATTACTAACCATATAACATTTTATAAAATTTATACCATCCACACAACTAAGTTTTCATCATAATATAAAATCAAGAGAATCCATCCATCATCACCACATCATAGCATAATCTATACAATCCTACGTCTATCCCATCACATCATAATAAAATCAAACTACACTGATAATCATCATTATAAAATCACCATATCATCATGAGCATATACAAATAAAATATCTACCTAAATCAACATCACATCTATAATAATAATGTGCATCTATATTCATCCATAACAATTACACAATAAACACCGTCATCATAAATATCCAACATAAGCAAATAATCCATTGAAACCAACATCATATCCATAACAATCATGAGAATCCATCCATAATCATCGTCATATAATCATAATCATAAACATCACATCCATCTAAGACCATAAACATCACATCCATAGTCATAATGTGTATCCCACCATAATCATAATCAATAGTAATAAACAAATCATATAATCATAAACAAGGACATCATCATCAATGAAATGTTGATCTCATATAGACATAAAATTTTTGAAGATAATGCTCGAATACATATCAATGTGTCTTGATATACATATATAGGTACCAAAAAATCAATACTACATCACACATATATCCAAAAATATCATATATACAATGTCCTCACACTTGACTCCTTGAATCTCCATAAAGAGGTGGCTCTCGCAGAGGTGATGGCCCTCTTAATGATGATATCCTAGAAGATATACTTTTATTCCTCTCTAAATATGAAGGAAATCTTTTGGGTGCAAGTATTACTTGTTCATATAGTCGATGTCAATAATCAATCTCCTTCCTAGAGTGTACCAGTTCTCAGAAAAATGACACACATAACCCAATGGATCTGTGGCACCCAACTAATCACACTCAACCCTGTATTATTTTCTATTTGTGATGGATCTCTCTCTCTCTCTACTTGGAGTATATTCCTCTCTATATGGAACTTATCACACTCTCCAATAAAAATCATGATATGTGTTGATAATTATTGCACTCGTATAGACAGCTAGTAAACATGAGTATTATCAACTATCTGTTGGGCCTCTTACCCTAAAATATCACTATTTTAGACATTGATCTCCTGTTGCAGCCTAGAAATCATGGTTATATCATATACTAATCTCACATGTGAAGGCCATTCTCTTCTACTATACCACTCCCTTATCCATTTTCCCCATCACCACTTATTATGCCCTATACTTGACCCTTTACATGTACATTACCCTTTACTTATCCATGTATTTTTCATTTTCCATCCACATCCATAGGTCATGGACTTTGTGGTGATCCTTCATGTTATACTTGTGCTAAAGGACTACCTGTGTGGGTTTTTTTCCTACTCTAGGATGTGGTGGAGGAGATAACCTAATAATCTATACTTGGGATCATAATCGTCTAACTTGTAGCCTCACCTAACCCATCATCTACATCCTATGGATGCACTCATGGCACTTTAGTCCTTGTACCTATAACAGTTGAGTTAGAAACACAGGCTTGGCCTACACCCACAATGCATATGTTGTAGTCTCGACATTTGCCACACGTATTCTTGGATTATACTAAATCAGTATTAGTCCAATCTAGATGAACATAGTTATAGTCCAGCTTATGGATTGACCCCAAGGGCCCCTCTCTTATGTCACTCTAAAAACAATGTGGATAAAATACAAAGGGATATCCTACAGTTTCTCAAAAATTCTCTAGAACCTATCTAGCCTATAACAATATATCTCGTATACTTGTCAGCCCATGATAAAGTAAGGGGTCATCACATATTCCAAATATATATAATCCTCAGTGCATACAATATGTGAATCCCTGTAAAGATGTTATGTGATATGATCATCGCATAACTCATCAATGTCTCGCCTATTATATACCATATCACCAAAACATGGACACATGGTTATAAATATCAATACTAATCCATAAATAATAGGCACATTTGGATCTCGTACTCATCATACTCCTATAGGTATCTCAACAGAAATTGGCTCCCATGCCCATATATGGAGAAAAGTACATGGGCTTATTCCACATTTGTCCTTGTAGGAAAAAATATGTAAGCCTTTATATAACGTGGCTGATACACATGGCCCTGTGTGAATATTATCATTTTCCATTTCATATATCCCAGTACATCGGCTAGCCCATCATGAAATATCACCTATTATTTTCAGGTAGCACTATGATGTTGACAAGAGCCATAAAAACAAGTAAAATATTTACACCATGCCCTAATTATAGCATGCATCCACATCAATGCCACCATATCTAACTCTCAATTCAATGTGGCTAGTCATCCTCCTCATTGCAGTAGTCCTCCATGTTTTATGATAATAAACAATTTATCCATGCACTAGAAGGTATAGTATCCTCCATATGTCCTCTAAGAACATTTTGATCTTGTTAGTCAGCAGATGGAATGTACTCATCTCGAAGTGTCATCTCTCTATCCATTTCATCAAAAGGATCTATCACCCTAATATTTTGCACGAAGGATATTTGATAAATACCAATCACATCTAAGAACCCGTTGTCATGCATTTTTACTAGCCCAAAGATTCAAAACTTGAGCCATGACAACTAATCCAAATGTGAAAATTGTTCCCAAGCTTTCCCAACTACCTCCCTCGATCTATTTGTCTTATGTGCCAAAATCATTTTGACCTTGTAGGTACTCCAAATAAATTTAATAATCATGTGTAATTATTTGAAATGATTTGACAAGAACAACAGTTTCATTTGGTAAAGTACAATTGAAGATTAGTTCTCTAATAGGCCTAGAAAGGCTATTTCTGGCTATTTCTAAGGCATGTGTGCATCCTCTGGGGAGTTTTTAAATATCATAATCATATAAAAGTAGTATTGAAGACCCTTTATTGTTTTTGAAGTGGTATAGGAATATTTAGGAAAGTTTTGGTAGTTTAAGGAAAAACTGTGCGAAAGCAGGTTTTTCATGTGTAAGGAATAAATAGTCAAATCATGAACCTGGTATTCCACAGGTGATTCCAAGAGCTCTGTAAGGAGTTAGAAGGAAATAAAATAGGAAATTTAAATCTTAGATAATCCTATTCATGGTGGAATAATCATATCTTATCAAAGATCCAAGTACTTCTTCAGTAAGTTCAACTTTAACAAGCACACCCCACTGTCTAGATGAAAAAAGAGCCATTTTTTGGAGTTTCAAGAATAATTAGGTTCTAAAACCCATGTCATTGATCTTGAAATGGTCTTAGGAGTCAAAATAATATAAAATTTCATATAAAAAGTATCAGATAGCTTTGCGAGTATCAATACAGAACCCCATGCACATCAAACAAGGTTACACTTACAATGGTGTCATGAACGCTCCACATAGTAAGAAAGAGATAAAATCAGAAGATGATAATCAAGTTTAGATAAATACACAATGTTTATGTCATCATTATAGATTAAAAAGAATATGTACATATAAGAGTGTTGTGTAACTTCTGTGTATGACACGTATACACAGTCCTAACTAACCCTATTGACCTATTCTCACTAAGTAGGATGACTAACCACATGAGGTGAATAAGACACCGAGTGACAAAGATACAAGCCATATACACCAACACCCCCTTCATCAAATATGAGGTAGAGGTCATGGAAATTCATAACTGAAAGAGAGTTCCCCTAAACAACTAAGAAATACATGTCAATGGGTCCCGACGACTAAGCCTGATAAGGTACCCATGTACAAACAATAATATTTCTAGAAAAGAAGAAGAGGTGAAAGGAAATGGGTCCCAAAAACTAGGCTTGATAAGGTACCTAGGTATCATAAGGATCTCAAGTAATGGAGGAAAACCCACTAAGGGAAAACATCCACTTAAAAGAGAAAAAAACATAAACAACCTAAGAAAGATGTGTCAAATGAGTCCTGGAAACTAAAGACCTAATAAGATACTCATGTACAAAATACAATCTTTATAGAAAAAGAGAAGATATGAAGAAACACTATCCATTATCCCATGAGGAAGAATGTGTCGAAGACCACCCTATATTAAGTGAAGAGGAAGATCCTTCAAGTAACAAGGTGTGGTTTCTATCTAAGTAACAATGCACCATATGTGAGGTGAAAGTTCCAATTACTCTATCAAGGGATGGTAAATCCAAAGCAGTGGTGAAGAAGGAAGGTTGAATTTCCTACAACTATATATAAGAATTCTCGATGTCTGATGAGTCTTGAACCAAAGTACATGCTCCCTGAAAAATCTGTAGAGGACCAGAAGTAGGTGGATCAAGAAATAACTCCTCAAGATGTCGTAGATGATAAGTGGATGGTGGAGATTGGTCCCCATCACTATGGAAATCAACCAAGTTAGAAGAGAATTAATTATCATCATACGTGAACTTAGACATATCATTAAGTGTAGGTGAATCTGATGAAGAATCTAAAGGATGAACAAAGTGAGAAAAATAATAAAGTCAAGTGTGATGATTAATTGTACCAACTGCAATAATATCGTCATTGTGAATCTCTCTAACATAAATAGAATCCAAAGTGAACTCAACCCGCATGCCCTGACTAAGATGAGTAATCTAATACATTGAAAGGAGATTAGTCGAAAGAGAAGGAACATTAAGCACATTGTTGAAAGTTCCACCATTCATTTCAACATACCCTCTCTTGAAAAGCTATGTAGAAGTTTTGTCACCAAGCCAAATAGAAGACATGTCATATGGTTCCAATGAAGCAAACTCAATTTCTGATGAGGCCATATGATGAGATGCACCCAAATGAATCACCCATGTAGAATTAGGTGACAAAACTGCAGCTAAAGATCTTGCCTTTGTTTTCTCCTTAATTGATTATTTTTATTTTTCTTTCACTTTCCCCTTTCCATTGTATTTTTCCTTAAAAAAAAAATGATTTGATGATGAAGATGGCTTGAGAGAATCAGGAACTCCTATTTTGTTCTTTTCAAGAAGAATCGTGAGGAGTTCAATATTCTTATTTAAAAAAAAATCCTCTTCATGTCTTCCATTGTAGTCCCTACATTTGATATGTTATTTAGGATTTTTATAACTAGAAAAGGAAGTGAATTTTTTTTATTTTATAATGGATTGGTCTTTTTTATTCTCATGATCCTTATTATTTTGCTTCTTTTCTTTTGAAACCCTAGGTTTTTCATGAAAAATAATGAGAGCATGGGATTTTGTGAATCTAAAATTACCCATATGAATTACTTATCATATTCTCTAGTCAGATCAACAAAAAAATCATCAAAGGAGGGCATAGTCCGACTTGCACCAAGTGCTCTTTTTTTAGCATGGAAGGTTGAGACAAAGACAAAATTGTCTAGACCAAGTTTTGTAAGGATGTAAAGTATTAGTTCAGAGTCCTTGTCAAATCCACAATTTTTCAATTGCAATCTTAGAGATTTGGGTTTGGTGAAAAAGTCCTGGAGAGTGTCAAAATTGCTAGGGATGAGACTAATCAACTCATTTTCTAGTTCATGTCCTTTCATTTCATCTTGTTTTCCAAAAAAAAATTCTAAGGAATCTTAAACTTTCTTGGGTGATTTGGCTGTGTTATATGAGATCACAATTCCACTGATAAAGAAAGACACAAAATCACATTTTTTAAACCACTTTTCTTTCTCTGCATCTTTTTTAGGTTCATTTTTCAATCCTATAGTTATCTTATATAGTTTTTGTTTTCTCAAAGCAAGAGATATGACATATTTCCATTCATGATAGTCAAATGGAGTAAGAAAAGCAACATAATTCATATCTATAGCAGATAAAAGTGAGCAAATAAAATAGTGAAAAGTAAAGAACCACACCAAATGAACACACACCTAGTTGTGGCACTTTATAAGTAGTGTGTTGATTATACCCAAGTGTTCATATGAGGTGATACAGTTTGTCACTCACCTTGTAATTAGTGAAATATTTCACAAGCGTGGAGTCCACAATATGCTCAGTCGTACACAACAAAAAAAGTGAACAAGGACAATAGCAAGCAAGAAGGGAAGGAATCTCTCTTACAGTAAGGTTGTGGCAGACGTTCTCACTAACCCACAAGCAAAGAAGAGTGATTACAAAGAACATAAAGGGCTCAAAAATTAGTCTAAGAGGCTTCTAGGATGTAACTAAGGCTCCCAGAATGCGGGAAAATGCTAAGAGGGATGTTACACACTCAACAAATAGTTAGTAGAAAAAATCGCCAATAACGTTATAAAATCATACTTTTAGAAAACACCAATAAGCCTAATTTAACAATAAAAAAGGTGATAAAAAGGCAACAATAACGATAAAATGATGATAAAATTAAACAACTAAATGATGAAATATTAAAGAGCTTATAAAAAATTAGATGCCTAAATTAATAATAAAGCTCCTAAGATGAATTTATTTAATTAACCACCTTAATTAAAAAATAATTATATCCTAAATTATTCAATTATAACCTAACAAAAAATAAGACCCCACTTTAATAACTCAACCCACATTATAAAACACTACCTTTGAATTAAAACACTGCACACTAAGAAGAAAACCCAACCACATTTAATTTAATAAACCCACTTTTTAATTGAACACCGTTATTTTAATAAAATGACCACACAAATGTTAAAATGGGTTAGAAAAGGTTAAGCTAAAAGTGAGGGATGGTTTAAAATAGTGGGGTTTTTCAACATTTGAACGGGTGAGGGGCTCAACACCCAAGTCGAGTGGAAGAGATAAACACAAGAAACAAGTTTGGAGTGGGATAAGCCTAGAGAGGTTTACAAACAAGGCAGTCAAGATATGAGCATATCGTAGGGAGAACGACACAATGGTCACACAATGTAGATCAGGGAAGAATATGGTTGAATGAGAACAACGGCAGGGATCAGATGGCTCATGCAACCAAAACAGTGCTCACTCAACCACAAACTCAGCACAGTAAAACAACTCATAAAGGAAAAAAGAAAAGCCCGACTCAGGAGAGAAACAAGACATGCAGCCTAACACACTACCTTAAACGTAGGAAAAGCTAAGAAAAACTTCAACTCGCCATAGGAACAGAACACCTCAAGGTAGAATGCAAAAGAGAAACAATGCAAAAAGGTAACCAAAACAGTGCAGCATGCAAGTAAAGGAAGACACCACTTGAAAAACAAATGCAATGGGCACAAAGCATGCAAAGAAGCCCACTTAAACAAAGAGTAGCAACCAAATCTCAACTCACCAGGAAGGATTCGAGAAAAACCCAAATGACCAAATACTGATAGATCTCGGCTCACTATAAAAAGTAAGGTGAAACATAATACAACACAACCCAACCAACAACTCGATGCAAGATGGGGAATAATGGAATGCAAATAAAACCAAAACCATATGCAACCCAAGTTGATTCAAAAAAGCAAACAACCATGTAACCCAAATAAGGTAGAAACAACTCAACTCGACCCTTAAGTAGCTCATTAGGGAGCTTGCCAAGCTCTACAGGAGCTCAGCCTAGCTGGTAGGGAGGAGAGATAGCACAGAGAGAAAAAACCAGAAAAAATGTAAACCAATGAGGCAAAATCCATATCCAAAACACATAATTTCTAAAAATCACTTTTAATTAAAATTGTTGATAAAACCATAAATGTACCAACCTTTATATTTACCTTTTCCTCCAAACTTAGTTGCACCTAGCTAGATCTAGCTGGAAAATACCTATAACATGCACATGTAAAACTAGAAAAACCACATGAAATTCAAAAAATGAGATTGCTAAACATGTAAATAAGATACAAAAAGCAGATCAAAAAATTGCATGAGAAGCACGAAAACCAAAAAATGAAGTAATAACAATCAAAATCAAATGAGTGCACGTTTACCAAACAATAAATCTGATACCATATCAGATAGTTCTATGAGGATTAATACGGAACCCTATGCACATCGAAAAAGGTTGCACTTACAATGGTGTCGTGAACACTCCACATAATAAGCAAGAGATCAAATCACAAGATGAGAATCAAGTTTAGAGAGACATTGTGGGTCTAGTGTTGATCAGTTAGACCCTAGTAATTAGTAAAGAAAATACAGAAGGTTCACACAAGAGAGCAGAGCACATTCAAATGTGCGGATGTATCAGAAACGCTCACGTGCATAGAACAAAAATAGGTTCAAAACTTAGTCATTTTCATGACATCGATCGATTTTTGGAGATAGTGTGTGGAGCACTCAAACTAATTGAAGACTTGCACGTCACGCATTGGATATTTTTGGAGGATCAGCTACGAAGCGCTTTGCATGGACATAGGCTAGAAATATATCTGCTACTATCAATCAACTAACAATAGTCTATTGTTAGCGTAATTACATGTGTGGTTATTTTTGTAATGGTGTGTGGCTAGTAATAGCATACAACCTATTTTGGGATTAGATAGGTGGTGAAGGGAAGGTCCCCACCATTATAAGTATGTAGTATACTATGTAGTAGAGAGATATAGAGAGATAGGTGTGCATACAGAGGGATATTATGCTACTAAATTTGTTATGCACATACTACTCTTGTTGTAATGAAGCTTCTGTATACTTATTGCATTTAATATAATGGAGGATATTGGCTAAATCTAAGTGTTAGTTCTGTGTGTATCTGAATCTAGTATGTTCTTGATCTCATCATGGTTAATACTTAATTTTGTTCTCCCTTAGGTATAAATATGGTATGCTTTGTAGAATGATGTGTTAGTAATGGAACTACATGTGTTAAGTCTTCATCATGCTAACATCCTGCAACAACAACCCAAAAGAGGGACCTGGTACCTTTGCGTGCTTCGAGTGAGCATTCAACTTGGGCTGAGTGATCTGCTAACATGTCTAAGGTCTTATTGGGCTTGTACTACTGAATTCTAGGCTGCATCATTGGTTCCATTTTTGGGACCTCTTTTTCAGTTTTTTTCAGGATTTTTCACAATGAAGACATACTGGTTGACCTTAGCAAGTGTTGAAGAGTGGATACACGATCTGGAAGAATAATATGCAAAATATTTTAGCACTGGATCTGAATTTAACGCACATGTATGGGTGGAACAAAACCTGTATGACAATTTATATGAGATCTTTTTCACTATTTTTCCTATGGAATTGTATGAGTGGCTAATTTCTTATCCATCTAAGCGCAATTGGAGGTATTGCACACTTGTTTGGACACATGAATAATTTTAGGCCCTTTATGATGCCGATCTGATTTGGACTCGAGTTGTGGATATGTGGTTCCATGGTGTTTTGAACAGTTATATCTTAGAGTACTCAATTTCCACTTATTCGTGTCTAGAGGTAGATGAATTCCAGTTTTTACGATATCTAAGGGGAACTTACCTGTAAATAATTCCACTAGAAATCAAGATCCTGATGGTAAATTTGAATTTGGAGAGTAAACCAATGGCTAACTAAACCTCACCATGTGCGGGGGCAGGAGCAGGTTTGGTGAAGAATGGCATACATAGTGAGAGAAAGGCAGAGAGAGGAAAGGCAACTTAAGTATAATGAGGTGCATGAGAGAGAGATCGAAAATCAGCGGGAGGTTGCAGAGAAAATGGAATTGTGGAGAAAGATAGTTCGGGAAGGAGTTGAAGTTCACACAGAAGACATGGAACCTGAGCCTCAAGAACTCCCCCATTTGGGAAAACATGATAGGGAACCCTCCTTGGCCTCACATAAAAGCGTGCCAGTAGAGATGACTTGGGCCACGAGCGTGCATCTGAACCCACCTGGAAACCTTGCCCTTGTGCTTGGTTTTCCAGTATTTAGTACAACAAGTAGTCAGCACTCTAATTCCAGCAGTGGAAGAGTAGGAGTGAGTATTATAAGAGGCACAGTAATGGCAGTGCAAATGAATTCATTGTTATATGGGAGTACTTTTTCAGGTGCATCATCAGCACAAAATACAAGTGCACCGATTTTTGGACTAACTTCTGGGAGTAGTAACGCTTCGCAGACTGTCGGGGTACATTTCAGTTCTACTATTGGGAAATAGGGAAGTACATCTTCTGGTCTGACCCCAGCTACAGGTTCAAGATCAGGAGGCATATGTGGCTTTGGTTCAGGAGGATCTGGAGGTTTTGGAGGTAGGGGAAACACAGGAGGTTCTAGATCAGGTGGGCAAGGTCTGCACCAACCCCAGAATATTTACATGGAGATGTCTCTTCATCTTCTAGAGTATAGGGGCATAGAAGATGCTGCTGAACATGTGCATATGTGTGAAATATTGTGGCATGCAAAAGGAATCACGGCTTCTGAGCATAGGGCAAGCCAATTTGCTACTACATTACAAGGGCGTGCACACAGCTGGTACAAAATGTTTGACCCTGATCAGACTTGCGTAGACTATACAACTTTAAAAGATGCATTCCTTAAAGAGTTTCACATCCCTGAGTTAGAGCAGAAGAGTATAAGTGTGCTCAAGGATATTAAGCAAGGCACTACTGAAAGTGTTAGAGAGTATGATGCACGGTTTAAAACATTGTTATCTAAGATTTCTTATGATATACACAAGCCAACATGCACAATTGTTTGTTGGGGGCTTCATTACCCCTTTTAGGAGGGCATTATCACATACGGCATACATTGATCCACATGAAGAACTTGAAGCATCCTTTATGCGCTGAGGCAATTGGAAGCATAGACACTAGGGTGAGCCCATTTTTAGAAGCACAAATTGTAGCTATGGAAAAAAAGTTGGAGAAACTATCAACAAATTCAGCACATGAGATGTGCATAGGGATTTGGTGCACATATTGTGAAGTAGAAGGTCACACAAAGGATAGTTTTCCTCGCAGAATAGTATGCTCATTGTTGATGGATTGTGAAATATGCCATTTAAACCATGATGCTAGCTGTTGCCCATTATTACAATGCGTGTGATAAGGAAGAATGTTTCAAGCTACTATAAAATCTGTAGGTCCACGACTCATGATATGGAAGATTGCCAACTGATTGGATAGATCCATGATGCTATAGATATTGGTGTACGACAAACATGAGTTTTAGATAACTCTAAAGTGAGCATCAGGACCGGGATCACAATAGTGCGTGCTATGATAAGAATGAAGGGATTTTTGAAGGAGGATGTGGCAGAGGTTGAGGATACCACGGTGGATTTGGAGGATGAGGCCGTGGTGGTGGAAGAAGTGAGTTCCCTCGTGGAACATGTTATACATGCAGATCTCCTGACCACTACAGGCATGAATGTCCTTAGAATATTACATGTTCTTTCTATGGAAAGAACCATAGCTATGAGGAGTGCCCGAACTTATATGAGCATCTGAGTAAGGAACATAAACAAGATAACAAAGGTGCAGGGATGGTTATGATACAATGCGCTGTTGAAAATCAATGGATGCCTAGTTGGAGATAGAATCCAAGGCTCTACAAGTGAAGATCATGACCTGTGCTGAGGCAGCACGCACCAGGGAAACATTGTAGCAGAAACCTACCATCACTAAGAAGAAGTTATTCATGCATGGTACCCAGATCCTACTTATTAGAAGGAGGTTTATCAGGAAACCATGGAAGTTCTAAGGAATCTTTAGGGTGAGATACAATACTTAAAAGAGCAATCATGGAAGATAGAGCAAAAGAAAGTATCAGAGACAGTCCAACCTGATATAGATGACTTAAGGGAAGTGTGCAAAATGTTACGCTAGGAAAATATCATTCCATTATTAGGGGATTGGCTAAAAAGAAACACTCTGCATGCAAGTATTGAGACTAGACAATAGATCTTGCATGCGAATCTCCCCCCCCCCTAGCCTAGATTATGACAAGGAAATCACTTTGAATGTTGTTGTGGATGGGTGGCTATTGAGTAATATATTGATTGATACAAGTGCAGAAGTCAATGTTCTTACCTTGGATGCATGGGTAAAAATGGGAAGACACCCATCAAATCCATCCTCTAATGTCTTATTCATGGCTAATCAGACTAAGGCCACTCCCATCGGAGTCTTGAAAGATGCATCCATTACCATACAAGGAGCCAAGTTCACTAGAGACTTTTAAGTTTTAGCACTAGAAGATTCAGATAGCTTCCCAGCTCTATTGAGGCATCCTTGGTGCTATGAAAATAATGTTTATCTTTGGTTCAAAGAGGCCTATATCAATTTTTAAAACAAGGAGGAGAGAGTTATTATCCCTTTAACAAATGGAAAATTTGTGTCTGATGTTGAGCCCTTAAGTGAAGAAGATTTGAATAGGATTTATGTACGCGCTATTTGAGATCCAGAGATGATTGAACCAACCAAAGAAGGACTAACTTAGTGGGAGGATGTTAAGTCTATTAGTGATACTACAAGTGTTTCTTGTGATAATTGGGCTCACAGCACTTATGAGTTGGTAAGGCACGAAGTAAAAAGCATCTTTCCTCAGGGCACAAAACAATGTTATGTCAGGAGGATAGGTAACAACTCGGTACCTTGTTACATAGGAGAAGGAGATCCCATGGTATTCCTGCACGCCATGGAAGAACAATGGATAGACCCACTGGAAAGAAGAAATATGCTCATATATACACTACGTGGGACAACAGCATGCTGGTGGGTGGTCCACAAGGATAATCTTGTTGGATGGAATGAAATTAGGATTTCTCTTACTACTAGGTTCTTCAGGAGCAATGCACCTACTCAAATCTACACTTATCACAGTAATCAACTTGTTCAACACCATATTTAGAAGTGTGAGAGACTTTGGATAGAAGGGTAGGAAGCTTTACCACCTTCGCTATGGGTGCACAAGTTTTATTCCACTTTACAAGGCTACACGCGTGTTTGGTATGTATATGCAGAACTCCATAGAGAAACTGGGAATTAGCAGGATTTAATTGCAGGAATGGCCCAGACATTTGACTTCTTCTCTACAAAGCCTCCGATGGGACAAGCATTGAAATTCATAAAGCACTTAACTATGGGAGATAGCGCCAAGGCTGAAGAACTCCTTCAAGATTTATTAGATAAAGAAGACTCAGGAGTGCATCTTGGTGAAGAACCAGAAGATGATGCAACATTACTTTGACATGCTTGCCTTGAGAAAGAGAAAGGAAAAATGGTCTACTTAGTGGATGATGAAGAAGTATAAAATTTGGATGTGCACCATTCAATAGGGAGGCATGAGGTACTAGACAGTGCAGATAAGACCACGCACACCTATCATGAACCTATGAAGATAAAGTGGGTGAATATTGGAATAGATACTGAGCCTAAGGAAGCCATAATTGGAGATTATTGGTCAGACTCTGAAGTGGAAAAAATCATAGAGTTACTAAGGGATTACCAACACTTATTCCCTAGGGGGTACCATGAACTTAAAGAAGTGCATGAATCATTAGGGGAGATGAAGATAAATATTAAAGAAGGTGCACACCCAGTTAGAAAGAGACCCTACAGGATGAACCCCAACTTGCGTGAAAAGGTCAAAGAAGAGATTGATAAAATGTTAAAGTTTGGGATTATCAGACCCCTTGATGAGTCAGAATGGGTTAGTCCAATGGTGATTAGTATCAAGAAGGATGGACGGATTAGAATATGCGTGGACTACAGGGAGTTGAATGTTGCATGTGTAACTGATCCTTTTCCTACGCCATTCACTGAGGAAGTACTAGAAGGAGTTGTAGGGCACGAAATCTATTCGTTTATATATGGGTTCTCTGGGCATCATCAGGTTTGAATTTCCTAGGAGGATCAAGAGATTACTACATTTACTACTAAATGGGGTAGTTTCACCTATACTGTAATGCCTTTTGGTCTGAAAAATGTGTTTGTTGTATTTTCGTGCATAGTTGTTCAAGCATTCAAGGAATTTATTCACAACTTCTTATAGGTATATTTAGATGATTGGACGGTGTATGGATTAGTTAAGGATTAGTGTAACAATTTACGCTTAATGTTTGAATGGTGTAGACAGTTGAGTATCTCTTTGAACATCAAAAAGTGCATATTTGCTACACCATTTGGAGTACTTTTAGGACACATAATTTGTAAAGAGGGTTTGTTGGTTGATCCAACAAAGGTTACAGTCATTATAGGCCTAAGGGAGCCTACCAGTCATAGTGAGGTGCACATTTTTTGGGTCATACAAGATATTACAAAAAATTTATCAAAGGATATGTGAAATTTTCCACACCATTGGAAGAGTTACTAAAAGGGAGAGGTACGTTCTACTGGGGAGAACTGTAGCAACGTGCATTCATTTGAGACATTGAAGGAGAAACTTACTACCATGCCTATTCTGCATTTTCCTTCATGGGGAAAACTATTTCATGTACATGTTGACACCTGTGGCATGGCCATTGGCATGGTGTTAGGTCAACCTAGAGAAGGTATTGTAGATCATCCTATCTGTTTTGCTAGTAGGAAGTTGACTCCTATAGAATAGAATTACATAACTACAGAGCACGAAGCTTTGTCAATGATATATGTGCTACATAAATTCCGTCAATACCTACTAGCGACACCATTCATATTTTATACAGATCATATGGCATTGAAGTATTTGGTAAATAAACATGTTTTACAAGGGCACATATGTTGATGGGTGCTCTAATTTCAAGAATTTGGTTTCACAGTTGTGGTTAAACCAGGAAAAAGTAATTTGGGACCAGACCATCTATCAAGAATACAATCAGGAGAAGAAGCACAAGCAATTGAGGATACCATGTCAGATGCACAGTTATATAGGTTACAACAAGTGCCATCAGAACTAGAGTACATTGTTGTCTTTCTATGAACATGGATGGCACCAGAAGGAATGAAATCCTTGGAGAAGAAACAACTTGCTATATGTGCCGCACCTTATATGTTAATCACTGGTGACTTATACAAATTGGGCCAAGATGAGGTATTGTGTCGTTGTAAATTGGAGCATGAGCACACAAATATTATGGAAGAGGATCATGGTGGTATTACAGGTGGCCATTATGTCGGTGACACCATTGCACACAAAATTCTACTCACTGGATTATGGTGGGAGACCCTATATAAGAATTGTAAGGAATTTTGTAAGGCATGTGATCATTGTCAACATCTTGGAAAACTAGGTCAATGAGATGAAATGCCTGTAAGACCTATTACTAGTGTAGACATGTTTGAGAAATGGGCTATAGATTTTGTGGGTCCTATTTCATCAGCTATAGGTAGAACTGGATTGCGCTACATCATAACTTGCACAGACTATCTGACAAGGTGGGAAGAAGCAACACCCATAAAGGACTGTATAGCGGCTACAACAGCCCGATTTCTCTAGGAAAATATTATTACAAGGTATGGATGTCCTTTAAGTTTAACCAGTGATAGGGGCACACATTTTCTTAATGAGACAATCAGAATTTTATTGGATGAGTTCATGATTGCACACCATAAGACTACACCCTATCATCCTCAGGAAAATGGAACTACTGAGGCTTTCAACAAAATTTTGAGCTAGACATTGACAAAAATATGTGATGTTGGAAGAAAGGATTGGGATGATAAAGTATCTGTAGTACTTTGGGCATATCAGACAACATATAAAAGGTTAAACAAAGCCACACCATTTCAGTTAGTGTTTGGCGCATAAGTCATTCTTCCTATGGAATTTATGTTACCTTCTTTGCGTATTGCGCACGCTGGAGGTCTTGCTGATGAGCAAGCATTAGAAGAATGGATTGAAAATTTAATCAAGTTGGATGAGCGACAAGCCATAGCACGTTGGATTCTGAAGCAAGAAAAGGCTAGGCAGAAAGCATGGCATGACAAAAACATAAGGGACAAGAAGTTTGAGATTGGACAAATGGTGCTTCTCTATGACTCTAAGTTCTTGCACCATCCAGGAAAACTTAAGGTACATTGGTTGGGGCCGTATGTTATCACTTACATCCTTGAAACAGGTGCTTGCCAGTTAGAAGCACTTGATAGAACACGGCTACCCGGTTACTTCAACAGGAGTAGGCTGAATCCCTACTATAAATAAATCTTCTTGGTGTTTGTAATAAGGTAGTATTTCCATTTGGATTAGGTTTTCAATTATGAACTCTCTTAATGTGTTTCCTTCTTTTTCATTATGATTTTTCAATTTAGTTGGTGTGTTGTGTAATAAGCATGTTTTCACTCTAGAAGCTAATTACTATTTGAATAATTTCTATGCGCGGTTGACTACACATACTTTTAGTGTGGGGTGGATTGTTAGTATCCAGGTATAAGATTGTTGGGATTAAACGAAGGAAGGAATAAGCTACTACGGGTGTTATTCAAGTCAAAGGATTGCTTCTAAAAAGAGACTAAAGATGGAGATGGATGAAGGGACACTATAAGGCAAGGTAAGTGGAGGCCATAACAACTACCAGTGGAAGGTGCAGTGACAAGGTACTCGGGTGCAAGGAAGCGCACTGAAGAGAAGTCTGTGACCAAAGGGTAGGAAGGCGTGCTAGAAGGTTATAGTTGGGGTGTGAAGATGTACTGCATAGAAAGAACAAAGTTGGTCAATAAATGAGAGGACATTGGGTAGGTGAAGGAGCAATAAATGCATCAAAAATTTGAAAATCTATATAAGGATGGGATGTGATTTCATTCTTACCGTCGCGATTAAGAGAATTTGACAAGAGCCAAGTGTGAAGAGCCGAGCAAGTGTGTTAAGGTGCGAAGAATGTGAAACCAAACATGGAAAAGAGGTTTGTGCGAAGAAAGAAGCTTATGTTCCCACAGGTGAAGGGTTTGAGCAAAGCAGACACGTTACAACCAGAGGACTAGGGCACGTGATTTCACCTAGGGCATGCTAAATTTGAGCTAGGGTTTGAGTTCACACATTGTAGAATTCAAGAGGTGAGTATTTTCAAAGGATTGCAAGGTAGAAATGGCACCCAAGATAAGGAAGTTGTAGTAGGAGTTAAGGGAAAGAAGAAGGTGGTCATAGAGGAAGAAGAAATGACCCCTGAAAGCAATTTTTCAGAAATGCAATATCCAGAGGGGGTTATAGTAGGCTAGGAGTGGGATTCTCACATAAGGAAAAGTAAGATGAGTGAGTAAAACCATCATACCATAGAAAATAAGAACGAGTTGAATGCATTGTTGAACATAAAGATAAAAAAGCACACGGCGGAGGACATGCCGGTGTATGATGATGTTGGGGAGAATTTCTTAAAGAATATTGGAGTATATCAGCTATACAAGCTCCCCTAATTCGGAAAATATAATCCCTTATACCAATGGCTCATGAGTAGAATACACAAAGACTTCATCTACTTTGAAAGATACATAGTAAGGATTTCAGCCGTGCTAATCTCCATAATGACAACGTTGAAGGCTACAGGTGAGGACCTCAAGGAGGACTTAACAGACAAGGTTGCAATTCTTGAGACTAGGAGGGAACTGGGGTATACAAAGGGTCCATGCAACATGGGCATAGATAAGATGAAAAATTATCTAGTTGTGTAGGCAGCCACGCACCTTATGACAAAACTAAATGACCAAGAAAGGTGGTCACAAGTGAACACCATGTGGCTGCACATTGCTAAAAGGATGTCTGAAGGAGTGATCTATAACATTTTAGGTTACATTGCAGAAACTATCATTGAGGAAGTGTGTTCAAGAGGAAAGATCATTTTTGGAGTTGTTCTGTTGTCTCTGGTGTTCATGGAGATCGGAGTACCAGATGGACCAAAAGAGAAGGTATGGGAGTATCCCATGGAGACATAAGTCACCTGTAGAGTCACTTCAGCAAGTACTTGTGTGAAGGATCCATGACTGAACAAGTCAAGCAAAGGGATGAGAAGTGGTATGATAGGCTCCACATGGAGTTTGAAGAAGAATGACACATCCCCAAGGATTTGCCTTCGGTGGTTGGTAAAGGTGGTTCAGTTTGCTGTATACCAACATTTTTGCATAGCGTGTGATTTGACCATGAAGGACGGGGCTTGGAGCCCATGGTGTAAACTACTATATGCCTTAACAGCAAGGTATTTTCAGACATCAGTTCATAGGTTCTCAAATGTAAGTCGACAAACATTCAATACAGACAAGGTAGATTATGAATACCACACACTGAGGAAAATTTATGTATATCCAGGACGTAATGCATATATTGAAAGCCTCATCTCAGATGTGTTGAGAATGAATCCAACAAGTTTGGCTATTGGAGATGTTAGAGTAGCACTAGTGTACCTCCAAGTGAAGCCCAAGCTGGAAAACAACAAGTATGTGGATGATGAGTTCACATTTCCAAAACCGTTGTAGGGTAAGCATACCATGGAAAACATTCCAGTGCCTAAGCCCACAAAGACAATTGAAGTAGAGGATGAGGAGGATGAGCGTGAAGATAGTGGTGGTTTGGAACATAGAGGTAGAAGAAATCCTATGAATAAGGATGAAGTTGAGCGTGCAACTACACCACCTCAGCCATAAGAGGGGGATGATGAGGACTTGGATGCAGTCCAAGGAGAGATCCAATTTAAGAGAGTGTTCAGGGGAACAAGGACCCAAGGTACTACGCTGCAAACAGTGTGCAGATCACCCTAAATCTTTCCACAAAAGGAGACAACCGAGAAAAGGAGAAGGAAACTAAAATTGAATGAGGAAGTGGAAAAGTCAAAGAAAAGCATGCCTAATTCTCCTACACCTACAGAGAACGTATAAGGACAAAAAGTTGGATAAATGAAGGAGAAGAGGAAGAAAAGGGAACGGATGAGACAAATACCGAGACTACTCAAGACATGGAAACAAAAGTCTAAAATTTGGAAGCTCAAGTTCCTAAGCATCCTAGGTCAAGAAGAACAAGTGGGGAGCACATTCCACTAGCCATGGGTTATGCTGAGGACACAGGTAAAATTGTTGTGCACCTGTTTCCAGAGCACACCGACACAAAAGGAGTTATATGGTGAGTTATATGGCTGGGAGTTAATGGATGAAGATATGGCAACAGTGTGCACAAGGAAGCAATTATCATGTTTGATGCATGCTCACATGGATGAACCTGGATTTTGATGTGTGTGAGGATTCATGCATGTCAAGGAGGTTGAAAAATACACCTCAAGCTAGACACATAACAGTAAATCCTAATGTTATGTCAGATGAACAAGTGAGCAATGCATTGCTAAAAGTTTCAACAAAGGTGGAAAGGCGGAATATGGACAAAGTTGCCACAATTAAGGCACTAAGGGAAGATATCAAAACTAAGGATGACGAGAAAGTATGCCTAACGTAGGAAAAAGACTTAGCACAAAAGAAGAACGTTGTATTTATCAACCTCGTAGAGGAGATTGGTGATAATTTCATGAAGACTAGGCCACACTTATAGCCAAAGGTACTAAAGACATTTCCTTCACCAATACACTATGTAAGTACATTGGTGGACTTAGTACTTGAAGATGAACCCCTACACATGCCAGTGCCAAAGGATCCATCACAATATGTAGAGTGAGAAAAGGCTTCAATGATGCAAAATATTACATCATTTGAAGGATTGTTGTAAGCATTACATGAAGAACTAAAGAAGACAAACCAAGCCTTGAACATCTGTACAGCTCCAGAGGTGCTCATCAAAGTAAAAACCCTAGAGGAGGACAATGAGGTCCAAAAAGTGATGAAGGAAAACACATTGGACTGCGTAGAAAGACTAGCATTGGTTAAACAAAAGTGTGAGGCCCTTGCAGCATCACAAGAACCACATAAGGGACGGCTAGATGAACTTGGGAAACTCATCGCATAGAAGATGGATTTGCTAGAAGGAAGGATGACTGCAATGTCCAGCATTGTATTGGTCTTGCATAATGAAAAAGGAGAGATTGTGATGGATGAATTGGAGTCCATTGCTATGGAAATTCCAGAAAATGCATAGGAAGCACTCATTGAATGGCAGACCTTGGAGGCTGAAATAAAACAAGAATATCCTAAACATAACTAGTTCAAAATGAACACATACACTCACTTTATATACATGACTCAACTCATAAACATAACTAGGTTTGTCATGACCAATAATTTTTGTCTTATCAATACTAAAAAAATACAAAGTCATATGAATCAACATGAAAGACCCATACGTTTCGGCAATGCACCAAGACAACCACAATGCACACTTAGGCCTAAAAGGCTAGTTTCTCCTTCATCGAGCACTCCATGACCTCCAAGTGCTTCATCCATATTTTTCATGCCTTCAAAGGCTCCACACATGTGAAAAAATTCCTCACAACATCTTTCACAAGATTAGGAAACTTTTTTTCACTCATTTCTTCCATAACACCTTCAAGTAGGATTGTTTCCCACTCAAACTAGGCACCTCCAGGAACCAAACTCCAACAATGAAGTCCAAGACCACACCAAAACAACTCAAACATGGAATGTAACCACTTGATGGATATCCAAATATTTTTGGAACACCATCAATAACACTGTAACTCGTGACTCAACTCTTAGAGCTATGTAAACCACTTTCTCCTTTCTGCAACTTGAACTTCCCATATGCCAGTTTTAGAAACTTAGCCTTATTGCACTCTTGCTGACACTTTCAAGATATCTAATTACATGGAATAGGATAAAATTTCATCCATATTCACTCTCCAATGGATAGGCATCATCAACCAATCCAAAATATTGGTCTTCCATACCAATATTCATACCAAAGCAATGTTGTCTTAAACCAATGAAACTAGGTCAACTTGTGACCTCAGCCATGCCACCAAAACTAACTTGCATAGATTAACCAAAGAATGAAACACATCATATGGGAATTTTACAACACCTCCAAGGTCATAAACCTTTATCACCAAGACCAAAATTATCCAAGAGCACTCATTCTTCATGACTATTAAAACTTCCCTTTAGCCCCAAAAACTAGTCTTCATGTTTTAACATGTGAATACCATAAAATCACTTCACCAAGCTCTAAAATCACTCAAAAAATGTGTAATTTCTCTCCAAAAACTCATAACATCAGTTTAATCATAGGGTCTAATGGCAAACAAGAGATTAAAACCATATTTCCTAAAAACATGTAAATCTGGGTGGGTTCCACTTATTTTCATAACCTCAAACCACCACCATCTGAAAAATGAAAGAGTCTTCTACATCCTCTAATCATCATATTTGATGATTCAATCCATTCTGGGATCAAACCAAGAACTTTTCATCCATCGCTAGCAAACTAGGGTTTAAGAAGGGTTTTTACCAACATACCTTCTTAAAAATTGTTCATAAATGTTAGGCCCTCATTTGATCTCATTTCAACTCTGATATATTTTAAAATCCATGCATAAAAATCCTTGAAATAATCATGGTCCCATGCAAATCTTACACTTGAAATCCAAGTCAATCTCTCACTTAGAGTTGGAAAACATGCTTTCTTAAGCCTTGTTTTACTAAAAACACTATATCTTGCAAATTCCTCATCATTTGGTCCTAAAATTTTTATCACACCTACCTATAGGATACCTATGTGTACCATCTCCAATCAAAAACTTGTCATTAATATATATATATGCATCTTCAGCACCCATCTCATTTGCATGACTACGCATTAGGTTTTTTTTTCCTAATTTAGGTCACAACCAAGTGAACTAACACAACCACCATGCATAAAACAACTACAAACTACCTCTACATGTTGAATTGACTATGACATACCTTCCTGAGTGTCTCCAAGGGCTAACACACTTATAAAAGTGATTACAATGTCATATTAGGCCTTCAAGCACCTATACTAGGTCTAGATAAAGACCTACAAACCCTACTCAAGCTTGTATCTGTACTTTGAGACTCACATCAGTGTCTCAACACACTCTCCTCATGCTCTCCATACATTATGATTAAGATAACATGTAATTGTATGCTTAATATGATGTTATTGTAGGAGTAAATAAATAAAGCAACTAAGTACAGAAATTATGGCCAAGTAACTAAGCAATAAATATGTAGACCCTAAGTGCAAAGAGATGGTAAGAAGCCTTAGCTGGTTCACAGAGATTTGAAAAATGCACATAGTTAGAAAACTAGAAAATAAGAAGCATTGACTTGCTAGGTTGTGGAGTCTAGTTTCGTGTGTGAAACTGTTGAAGACTGTACACTAAGAGTACTATACACTTTTCATGTATTCTCGCCGAGGTTCGGGGTTGGGGTGGTAGCCCCTAGTAGCATGGGTTTGGGGGCACAACCCCCGAAAAAAAAAAATTGGGCCTTAAAACATGCCCAATATATCGGGAAACATGATTTTCTCATATGGGCGGGATTTTGACCCATAGGTTTATGGGACAATTTTTGCCCATGGTTTTGATACCCACGGTTTTGTAAAACTACTTAAGTAGTTGTCTATTTATATGGTTTTATGCATATGATAGATGTATGAAAAACATTGCAGATGTGCTTTGAATTCGGGTGTGAATTCTGTAGAGTTTGTTAAGCATAACTCCAAACATATCTGGGTATTGTATTGAGAGAGTGGTGGCTTGTAATAAAATCTGAGCAAGTGATTCTTGGTGGATGTAGCCCAAATTGGGTGAACCATGTTAAATATTGTCTCTTTGTGTTGTGTTATTTTATTCTGCACTTTTATTTGAGATCTATAATATTTTTTGCATATTAGTTTCTACTGTTGTGATTCTGTGAGGGATTTTTCTACATATTTTATCTCTTATTTCCTAACAATTGGTATCAGAGCCTGGTTTGGTTTGCTGAAGTGTTGAATTGCAGGGAAATTTTTATCTTGAGTGGGAGCTATGGCAGATGATGGAAGATCTAGGTTTGATAAATTCAACGGGTAGAATTTCAGTCTTTGGAAGATGTAGATGGAAGATTACCTTTATCAGAAGGATCTTTATACTCCGTTGTCTAAGAATGTGAACAAACCCTCGAGCATGACAGATGCAGAATGGGATTTTTTGGATAGGAAGGCACTTGGGAAAATTCTGGTTGTGTCTTACATCTTTGGTATTATTTAATGTTTCAAAGGAAAAGACTACAAAAAAACTGATGGATGCATTAGGGAAGTTGTATGAAAAACCCTCTGCCTCTAATAAGATATTTTTAATGAAAAATTTGTTTAATATGAATATGTCTAAGAATGGTTCAGTAGCAGATCATCTAAATGATTTTAATACAGTTGTAAATATGCTAGCTTCGGTTACAATAGAATTTGATGAAGAAGTTAGGGATTTATTAGTTCTGTGCTCTTTACCTGAGAGTTGGAATAGCCTGGTAATGGCGGTAAGCAACTCGGTTCCTGCTAACTCAAAGTTGAAGTTTGAGGATGTTGTAGGGGTTATTCTAAGCAAGGAAATGTGAAGAAAAAGCTCTGGTGAATCTACTTCAGGGAATTCTTTGAAAAAGGAAACTAGAGGGAGACATAAGAATAGAGGAAACCGTGGAAAATCAAAGGATCGAGCAAGGTCAAAATCAAAAAGTAAGATAGTATGTTGGCACTGTGGAAAGTTTGGGCATGCAAAAAGGACTATTGGGAGCTTCAGGAAAAGAAGAAACAATAGGAAGAAAACAAGGAGGCAAATGTGGCAACGGGTAATGTATGTCAGGATGCTTTGATTCTTTCTTTGCACAATATTACTGAATCTTGGGTTTTAGATTTGGGGGCTTCTTTCCATGCTTCTCCACATAGGCATTATTTTGTTGATTATGTTCAAGGAGATTTTGGGCATGTTTTTCTTGCTGATGATGATCCTTGTAGCATAGTTGGAAAAGGTTCTGTTCAGGTTAAGATGTAGAATGGGAATACTTGTCTATTGAAGGATGTCATACATGTGCCTACATTAAGATGAAATTTGATATCGACAAGGCAGTTGGGAAGTGATGGTTGTACTGTGATATTTAAAGCAGACTCTTGGAAGGTTACCAAGGGTGCTCTTGTTGTGGCAAGAGGTAAGAAGGTTGGAACCTTGTATTTAACCACTTATAGCACTAATGTTTGTAATCTTGTGGCTTCAGAAGTATATACAACATTGTGGCACTATAGGCTCAGTCATATGAGCCATAAGGGCATGGAGATCATAAAGAAGGATTTTCCTGGATATACAGAAATAGGTTTGGAGTTCTGTGAGGACTGCATATATGGGAAACAAAAGCGAGTAAGGTTTCTCAAGGTTAGACCTACAAAGAAAGAGAGTAAGTTAGAGTTGGTGCATTCTGATGTGTGGGGGCCGGCTCAGGTATCATCTCTTGGGGGTTTAAGTTATTATGTTACTTTTATTGATGATGCAACAAGGAAATTTTGGGTTTATTGTATTAGAAACAAATCTGATGTATTTGACACTTTTGTTAAATGGAAAGCCTTGGTAGAGAATGAAACAGGTCTTAAGCTAAAATGTCTCAGGTCAGATAATGAAGGGGAGTATTGCAGCAATGAATTTGATGATTACTATTCTAAGAATGGAATTTGTAGGAAAAAGATAGTTCCAGGAACTCTGCAGCAGAATGGGGTATCAGAAAGGATGAATAGAACAATAATGGAACGTGCTAGACCCTCAAGTGCCTTGGAGCATGAGGTTACATGATGCGCGACAAGGAAACAGGACTACCTCTTTCTTTTTGGGTCACTAAGGCCTATTGACGCGCGTCACTAGAAGTGGTGAGCACAGCTATGTACTTGATAAACAGAGGACCCTCAAGTGCCTTAGATGGAGGCATACCTGAGGAGGCTTGGTATGGTAAGAAAGTTGATTATTCATTTCTTAGAGTCTTCGGATGTGAGGTTGTTATTCATATAGACAAGGATGATAGGACCAAGCTAGAGGATAAGTCAGAAAAATGTACTTTCATTGGTTATGGTGGTGATGACTTTGGATATAAATGTTGGAGTATTAAGGACAAGAAAATCATTTGATCTAGGGATGTGGTCTTTAATGAGAAAGTCATGTATAAGCAGTCAGTTGCAGGAAAACAGGGAAGAATCCAAGAAAGAATATGCAGAAAAACAGCGGTAGAGGATCTTTCAGATGGAAAAGTGACACATGAATCAGTTCAGGAACCTCCTCAACAGGAACCCCAAACTCCTATATTGAGGAGGTCTTCTAGGGTAAGAAGAGAACCTAAACATTTTTCTCCTTCTCTTTATTATTTATTACTCACTAATAGTGGAGAACTAGAGAGATTTGATGAAGCAATGCAGGTAGATGCCAGGAAGAAGTGGGAGCAAGCCATGGATGAGGAGCATCAGGCTCTCATGGAGAACCAGACATGGGATTTGGTGAAGCTACCCAAAGGCAAAAGAGCATTACAGAACAAGTGGGTGTTCAGATTCAAAGAGGAAGGAGGAAAGAAAAGATACAAGGCCTGGTTGGTGGTCAAGGGGTTTACACAGAAAAAGGTATAGATTTTGATGAGATTTTTTCTCCTGTAGTAAAAATGACTTCTATTAGAATTGTTCTAGGAATAGTTACAGTAGAAGACTTGCACTTAGAACAGCTTGATGTAAAGACTGCATTTCTCCATGGTGATTTGGAGGAGGAACTATATATGCAGCAACCAGAGGGCTATAAGGTCAAAGGTAAAGAGGAGATGGTGTGCAAACTGAAGAAGAGCTTATATGGCTTGAAACAAGCTCCACGTCAATGGTATAAGAAATTTGATAGCTTCATGATGGAGCAAGGTTATATTAGATGTCATTCTGACCATTGCATGTATACAAAGAAATTTGAGGATGGTAGTTATATTATCCTTTGTCTATATGTGGATGACATGTTGGTTGCAGGTAAAAACATGCAGGAAACAAAAGTACTCAAGAAGCAGCTAAGTGAATCCTTTGCTATGAAGGATTTAGGGGCAGCCAAACAACTCCTTGGTATGAGGATATCTCAGGATAGGAAGGAACGAAAGCTAACTTTATCTCAGGAAGAGTACATTAAGAAAAGTCTTGGAGAGGTTTAATATGCAGGATGCTAAACCGGTTGGGACTCCTTTGGCAGGCCATTTCAAGTTATCAAAGGAGAAGTGTCCCAAGATAGAGCAGGAGAGAAACCAAATGTCTAAGGTACCTTACTTATCAGCAGTTGGTAGTTTGATGTATGTCATGGTGTGTACCAGTCCTGATATTACCCATGCAGTGGGAGTGGTGAATAGATTTATGAGTGATCCAGGCAGAGATCACTAGCAGGAAGTAAAGTGGATCCTTCGATATTTGAGAGGGACCATGGAGATAGTTTTTTGCTACAGTGGATCAAAAACCACTTTGTGTGGTTATGTAGATTCAGATATGGCTGGAGATGTAGACAGTAGGAAGAGCATGACAGGTTATGTTTACACTGTAGGTGGGACAGCAGTGAGCTGGATTTCACGACTACAGAAGCTGGTGGCTTTGTCAACCACAGAGGATGAGTATGTTGCTGCCACAAAGGCAAGCAAAGAAATGATTTGGTTACAAAAATTTCTTGAGGAGTTGGGGCATAAGTAGGAGGAAGGAAAGCTACATAGTGATATTCAAAGTGTTATACACCTAGCTAAGAACTATGCTTTCCACTCTAGGATGAAGCATATACAGTTAAGGTACCATTTCATCAGGACAGCTTTGGAGGAAGAGAAGTTGAAGCTGGAGAAGATCCGTACCAGTCAGAATCCTGTAGACATGATGACCAAGTTGGTCACAAGGGAAAAACTAAAGTTTTGTTCAGCTTTGGTTGGTCTTCACGAAAACTAGTGAAGGATTGAGAAGTTTTCTCAGAGGAAAACTAGTTTCCAAGTGGGAGATTGTTAGGTTATGGAGTCTATTTTCATGTGTGAAAGTTTTGAAGACTGTACACTAAGAGTACTTTACACTTTTCATGTATCCTCACCGGGGTTCGAGGCTAGGTTGGGCCCTGAGCAGGGGTCTGGGGGTGGCAGCCCCCGGTAGCAAGGGTTCGGGGGCGCAGCCCCCGACAAAAAAAAATGGGCCTTAAAATGTGCCCGATATATCGGGAAATGTGATTTTCTCATATGGGTGGGATTTTGACCCATAGGTTTATGGGACGGTTTTTTCCCATGGTTTTAATATCCACAGTTTTGTAAAAATGCTTAAGCAGTTGTCTATTTATATGGTTTTATGCATATGATAGATGTATGAAAAACATTGCAGATGTGCTTTGAATTCAGGTGTGAATTTTGTAGAGTTTGTTGAGCATAGTTCCAAATAGATATGGGTATTGTATTGAGAGAGTGGTGGCTTGTAATAAAATTTGAGCAAGTGATTCTTGGTGGACGTAGCCCAAATTGGGTGAACCACATTAAATATTGTCTCTTTGTGTTGTGTTATTTTATTCTGCACTTTTATTTGAGATCTGTAATATTTTTTGCATATTAGTTTCTACTGTTGCGATTCTATGAGGGATTTTTCCACATATTTTATCTCTTATTTCCTAACATTACTTTCCCACCGGAGCACAGAAACATGCAGATTTGGAAGAATAAACTTGACTAGGGTGCCTAGAGAGGGACAAGGGTGCCTATGGGTGCCCTAGACCTATTTCTGGGCTCCTAGGTTTATGGAAATATTCAAGGAACCTCCTCTGAGGAGTTGAAATTTTTTCACCTTTAGTCTCCTTTGATCGCTCTAAGGTTGCACCAAGATCATCGAGGTCATTAGAAACCTATAATGAAATATGAACCTGCAAAAGCCTCAAATAGACATCAAATCCTAAAAATGAAAGATGCAGAATGAGGGGTCATATTGTCCTCAACTGTCATAATGGTGAACTTATGATTGAGTGTTGCACTACATCTCAGACCAAATGTAGTTTTGTGTGTGTGTGTGTAGAAATCGTGCACCATGTGGCTCTTGTGCATGTCGCACTTGATAGCAAGCAAGTAAGCTAGATGTGAAGAAATGTAATAGATGTGTGCATGAAATAAAATGAACTTTCCTCCTTTGAAGTGTATGTATAATAACCAAGCCTTGATGTCCCTTAGATGGTTGATGAATGCAACCTTAGGTGGTGATAGCTAATGCTTAGTGTTTGGTCCTTTATTATGATCACATGAATTTATATTTATATGATTCTTTTGTTTGAATTTCATAATCAACCCCGAAAAAGTTGACTACCAAAAATATAAGATGCTTAAATAGCTAGAAAGGACCCAAAAATTACAAACAAAGTACAAAAGGTTAAGTGGCACCCAAAGGGGATGAGGGTGTCTGGTGTTGGCGTCCTAGCTAGGCACTAGGGTCCAAAATGATAAATGTCGAAGAGTAAAAAGGAAGACTGAGAAAATAAGGGTGCAAGACCAAAATTGGTAATAAAAATCAAAGAAAGATGGCCAAAGACATGAGTCAATTAGTAATTTTCTTACTTATGAATCATATGAATAGTAGTATGTAATCAAGACTAGATAATTACCCAAATTACGTGATTTAGTGTCTACATTTGCGCCCACTTTATGTTAGTGAAGGGAAAGATCGGTAACATAAAGTAGATAGAGATGTCTACCTGATAACCATCTAGATTGATGAAGAAAGTGTGCCGAGGGACTAGACAAAGTGTAAAGCGTGGATGATAAGGAGGAGAAAGTGTAAAAATAGATGATGAAAGTGAACCTAAGGTGGAAATGTATGTGTATATTTCGTGATGTACCTATTGTCGATGTCAATGTTGTTAATATTATGGATGATGTAGACTATTGGTTCCCATGCGGATGACTTTACAAAAGAGAAGAACAAGCAAGTAGTCAAATACACATGTATATGTGTAAAAGTATATAAAGAAGTATGTAAAATATTGAAAATGTGAAAAAAGAACATGTGCACCTAATCTGTGATGAGGAAAGAGTCTAGAAAGCATCTTGAAGATGTTGATGAAGACCAAGTTTTTGGGGTGATCTCACGCCATGGCAGAAGTAGTTTAAGGAGAAAGGTCTACTTTCATTCTCCAACCTTTGATTGCTTCTCAGAATTGTTAAGCGCACTAAATTTTGGTTTTTTGGGTGATCCTACAGCACGACAAAAGTAGTGTAGAGAGGAAAGTCTAGTGTCATCCACAGACCTTTAACTGCTCCCCAAAATGTGGAACACCACTGTATATGGTGTGTACAAATGCAAATGCTAATGACCCAAGTCTTATTATGAGCCCTATAAAAGCCACTGTGTGGAGTTTTGTATACTTTTCCAAACTACCAATCGTTATGTAGCTACCCTAGGTGTCAAGAATCCAAGAAAGGCATCGTTGTGTTAAGGACTCAAGTCTAATTCTGAGCCCTTTCCGAAACTGACAACTATGTTGTAGTGGTATTGTAATGTGTTTTGTAATGATTGTATAACATTGTATGGGGTGACTGATTCACCCAAATGATCCCCCCCTTCTTTCAGGTGCATGCGACGTCACTGAAGGAGTATATGGCCCAAAGGAGGACCAACAGTTGTGCTGAAATTGTGCCCTATAAGGGGGAAGGTAATGTTCTTGGTAGAAAGAAAGGCACATGCAAACAAAGTGGTTAGGAGATAAGTGTTTATATAAGTAAACATTCATATAAAATACAAGTGCAGACAATGTGCAAGCTAAGATGTAAGTAGATAATGTAATCATGTAAGAAGATAGTGTAGACAAAAAAAAGTGGGTTGCAAGCATGGGAAATTACTCATGATGTCATAAGACAATAAGGGTTGTAATGGTTGCAAGCAGACAAGTGTGCACAAAAAACAAAGGTCAAATCCCAAAAATAAGAGCATATAAAGAACAAACAATGTAAAATACAACCATGGAAGCAAGTAGCCTTGTATAACAAATGTTGCACATGAAGCACTCATTAGCATGTTAGAAAAGATAAAAAAGTATTTGAAAGCATGTAGATTCCAATAAATTAGTATGTTATGAAAAAATAACACCTATAATGTATGAAATTAGATGCCCCCAGGAGTCATTGTGGGACTGGTACTAGGTATTGTGTCAAGCATCCATGTTGCGTGTAATAGATTTGTATAATTTGTGATCATAACTAGAAATTCAAGTGAACGCGCATGTGTGTATGATAAAGATAATGACATAAAATATATCTTTCTAGCATGTGTAATAAGATGAACATGTACAAGCATGAGTAAGCAAGAGTAAATGTAACCAAGATATGCAGTATGATGTGGATAAGATGGAGTCGAATGTAGTGTGAATGATAGGAGAAGTGTGCCCTCTGAGTAGATGTGTATGTATTTAATGAGGTTCATTTATTTATGCCCCCTCAGCAGTCAAGAATGAACCATAAACGAGAGTGTGTCATCGGGAAATGGTTTGAGTTGTGTATATTAGAAATATGTGATCATCAAAGCACAAAGTGTATAGTGTAAACATGGGAGTGAATGAATGATTTGATGAAATCGTGTAAGTGTGATGAGGTCCATTTGATATGTATACCCTCAACAGGTAAGTATGGACCGCGGAACTAAAGTGCGTCATAGGGTAGTGTGCTGTATTGGTTGTATTCGAGATGTTTGTTGATTGTGTGCAAAAAGGATTGATTGTGTGATTTGAATTATTTGAGCATGTAATGTGTATTGTCAAGTGTGTAGCGTGTTGTATAAAATATAGATGTAAGTGTTTAATGTTCATTTTTTGTTGATTATGCACAAGAGAGAAATATGGTATGAACATGTCACTTGTGTAAGTTATTGATTTTGAAGTTGTCTTATTATGTTGTGTATTGTGAATATGTCAAATGTATAGTATAATGTGTTGGTTGCGTGTAAGGGAGAGATATATTGTATGATGTGAAAGATGTATGTCGTAAAAGTGTTACGGTGTAGTATGTGGTAGATATGTCAATTGCGTTGTATGTTGTGTTGAATGAGTGTAGTAGGAATAATATATCACAAATTTGTTGATGTTATAGTAGTGAATATGTGTAGTGTGAAGTGTCTAAGATTCATGTGTATAGGATACCCTCAACAGTCAAGTGTGAACTAAAGCATAAGAGAGCATTGTCAGGAAATTACGATACTAGAGTATGTCAATATGCGTATGGCGTATGAGAACGTATAGATGTGAAGTGATGAGAAAATAATATGCTTTTTGATGTTAAGGGGGGAGAGATAAGTGCGATGCCCACCAAAGTAGGTGACGGTAAAGAGGATCAAGTGTCATGGTCTAGAAGATCTCCATTATCCTAATCAAAGCCGAATGTAGCAGCATTAGAGACTTGATAGGCAATAATATGAGGAGGATCATATAGAGAACCATTGTGATGCAAAGTGTACATGGTCATTGCATATTCTTCATCGGTGAAAGGTGTTGGTGGACACCCATGTGCATACCAATGAGTAAGATTTTGAGAATGTGTAGGAAATGAATCTGAGAAATTCTAGATGTGAAGTGATGAGAAAATAAGATGTTTGTCAGTGTTGGGGGGAAGATATAAGTGAAAATTCTGAGAAATTCTAGATGTGAAGTGATGAGAAAATAAGATGTTTGTCAGTGTTGGGGGGAAGATATAAGTGTAATTCCCCCCAAGTAGGTGATGGTAAAGAGGATCAAGTGCCACAGTTTAGAAGATCTCCATTGTTCTGATTGAAATCGACTAGAGCAACATTGGAGACTTGATAGGAAATAGCATGAGAAGGATCATATAGAGAGCCATCGCGATGCAAAGTGTACATAGTCATTGCATATTCTTCGTCGGTGAAAGGTGATGGTAGACACCCATGTGCATACTAATGAGTAATATTTTGATAATGTGTAGGACATGAATCATTATCAATAGAAACATTTCCAAACAGCATGGGAAAAGTGATAGAAGTGTGATTGGAGTCTAAAGTGCCTCCAATATAGTTAAGCCAAAATTTCTTGAGTGTCAGTGTGGGGGCTACATACAATGAAGACTGCTAGATGAAAAACATGAATACCATAGGTGGTCATAATGTGATAATAACCATGATAAAGATGAATGTGAGTGAGGTGGCAATAAAATGTCATTAAACATCAATCTAAGCCTAGTTAAGCCATCATATGTGCAAACAGTATCAAAACAAGAATGATCCACTGGAATATGATGCCAATAATATTTGTTTATTAAGAATGTACATGTAAAAAAATGTGGTATATATGCAAACTCCGTAGGAGAGGGTGAAACCACATATAAAGTATGAACAAACCCCTAGCAAAGAACTATAGCATTAGTAGAGGCAGGAGTCTTGAATCTGTATTCACCAAGGCCATCGGACACAAAAGTTTCATTGAAATAGGATTCATCTACATATAGGAGTGAAATTGAGCTTTCCCAATTCTTCGTCGGTAAATTCAACAATATCAACTTCATCGTCAAATTCGACATAATCGTATTTGTTGGCATTCTCATGTTGTATAGTTGTGTTAAGGATATTGGTGGTAGATGCACTAGATGTAGGAGAGAGAGGAGCCTCAATAGGCAAAGCAATAGTATTCGGTGGAGTAAACATTGTGGGTGAGATTATTGTAGTAGTAGACACCCCAAAATTACACTCTTGTTTCCACTTGTTCCCAGTGTTATCCTATTACACCCTCTTATTCATCCATTTGTGATTAATTGATTAAAATAATTAATTCATACACATTGTACCCCTTTGGATTAATTAAATTAATCTCATGTATCCTTAGTACCCCTTTATCTAAGTTAATTATTATTAATTAATTAATTAATTAATTAACCAAGTGTGTGCACATCCTAGTCAGCTATCACTTGATCAACATCCACCTAGACTCCACTAAGACTCCCTATCCTTATCGTAGTTAACTGCACTTCTAGAATCTTATAAACGTGGGGGAAATTGAATTACACGTACAACCACCTTTCCGGATGCATCTTTTTACAATTAATTCATTTATTTCCCCCGTCACTACTATAACTTCCTACAATGTTATTTTTAGCATATGCATTCACCCGTATGTAACCAATTTCAACTATTTCTACCTCTATAAATTGCAGGTTTTCTTGCTTACAAATCCTATTGAATCTGAAGTATAAAAACTTTGTTAAAACTCGTTGTTTTAGTACCTATTGCATCTATAGTTTGGAGAATATTCAAGAGCACTAACATTCATTTGCAAGGTTCCACAAACAAGGTCTCCACAACCTTACTGAGGTTTACATTGAAGGAAGTGCAGGGAAGTTTTGCATTATTAATTGTTTATCTTTCATTGTTGTAGTTTTTTTTTCATAGCTTACATTTTGGCACGCACGGTGGGACTCACACCCCTAATTCATATTTGTTTCATTTTTTTTTTCTAGCATTGTTCTTGGAGTGCTTGTATTGTTGTGTAGGTTTGGAAGCAAGGTAACAACTTTCCACCTCAAAAGCAAAAAAAAAACACATCTTTATTGTTGTTGGTTTTCTGTGTTCTTTTTTGTAAAATTTTGTTGTTAACATTTTGTTTGCAGATTACAGGTTTTGCTTATTATCAAATTTTTAGATTTGTAATGGTTTTTCTTTCATATCCTTCTTTTGAACACCTCGGTTATCTGTTTTTCATACTTTTGATCAATTTTTTGTTGTTACCTTCTCTGACACAAAAACTATTCACCTGCACCTGCACACACACAAAAATCCAATATAAGATTTTATTTTAAGTAACCAAAACTAGCAAAAAAAAAGTAGAAAAATTTATATTTCTAAAAAATTAAAAAATTAAAACAACTTAGAAACTAGATTTAAAAAACTCAAAAAAAAAATTAAAAAAAATAAAAAAAATTAAACCCCTAGATCCTAGACTACCCTCCCCCTCACTTCTCCCCTCCCCTAGCTCGGCTGAGTTGTCCCCCATTCCCATCTTCGATCCCTCTGCTCAACCCATCCCCTAGCCCCTACAAACTACCCAACCCAGATTGTTTCGTCCCATTCCCCACCTCGTTTCCTATCCCATCCCTGCTCTGACCCCACAACCCATCCCCGCTTCCTAAGTTGTCCCTCCTACCCTACGACCTAAATCCTGTCCCATCCCCGCTCTGACCCAGTGAGCTCCCACCCACTCCACGATGATCCTGAGGTTGCCCTCACCCCCGCCTACTCTCCACAAGGCCTTAACTCTGCTCCTATGACCCCCTGTCCTTCCTTCTGTGAGCTCCCAGCTCTACCCTTCCCTCCTCCTTCAACATCCTTTCTTCTACCGATCCATTTCCCTGCCGCCACAACATCTAGAACACAAACAAATACACAACACATTTGAATACAACACAAATTCTAACCCATTTTTATTTACCCTAAAAATTTAGGTTACCTTTCTTTTATTTAGTCGTCAGTCTTTTGTATTATTTTCCGTTTGTTTTATTTTATTTTTTTGGTGAGTGGTTTGTTTAATTTTTTAGGTAAGCATTATTGTTAATTTACCTTAACGTGTATTTATTTATTTATTTTCCCTTTCCTTGTTTATTTCCTTCGTTTATTTTATTATTTATTTTCTTTGATTAGTTAGTATACTTAATTAGTTCATTTAACTTTCATTTGGTCTTTTACACTTCATTAGGACTCTTTCATTTATTTTTTGTTCATTTTCATTAACATAGACTAACTGTCACACTTATTTGTGAAGGGTGCTTGGATATTTTCAATCTCACTTATTCGTCATTTCAAGAATTTTTCTCACCATTTAATTGATTCTAACACTTTTTCATTGTTATGTTTATCCTTTTCACCACCTAGACTAATTGTGTCGATTGTAAACTTAGTGTTATTGGAGGTTTCAGTTCAGTTTTTGTCACATTTTTAGTCACTTTTGCACACATTTCATCATTTTTGTTTCTCGACTAAACCCTTTCTAACGTGTTTTTTATGCTTCTCATTTGTCACTTTCTTTTTTGTGCGACTACTTATGACATGAACATGCGTATGCTCTTCCCTCACGCTTTCTAAGCAATCTTGGGAATCAGAAACATGGTCATTTCTCTATTTTTTGTTTTTGGAGAATTAATGTTTCACTTAATCAAAGCCAACCCACATGTATGCTCTTTCCTCACGCTTTTTCAGCGATCTTGGAAATCATAAACGTGGGTTTGCTTCTGTTGCCTTGTTTATTTGTTCTTTTTTACCTCATTTTGGAAAACTTTCTAATCTTTGTTTGCAGGACCCGCTCTCACTCAAGGTGGATAAAATATTTACAAACTATTAACTACAGGTTGCTCAAGGAGTAAAATCAAACCACATTAAAATCAAAAGATAAAAAACACACCACATTCAAAACACTGTATTTGTAGGTTCGGTTAAGAACTACGGCTCGACCACTTAACTAGAACATAACCCCCTTGGCATAAGCCTTAAGCTACAACAAAGGGGGTGGTTCTAGGAACCCCAAAGTAGTCCACACCTTGATGGAACTAGTGGACGAAACGGGAACCTTTTCATCCTACCTGACAGGTAAATCCTTATGAGTTAAAGTCATGGATATCCTTAGTGGAAACCCCAGTGTGATTCATTCTGAGCAAGATCTTTGCTCATGGTTTCAAAGGGGGTAAATTAAAGTTGGCAACTAGCAATAGCGTCGAGCTCACTCGGGTATACTGCTGACACCTAGTTGAGAGAGCCACCTAGGAAGCCAAAAATTGTCCAAGCCAGTTTAAGGTAGAGGCCACAAACAGACATTCAAACAAAAAAAACTTATTTTCTATTTTATTATTTTATTTTTCTTTCTTTTTGTAGTAGTGTTCCACACTCACTTTTTCCCAAACACTTCTTGTTTAGGATCCATCTTTCACCTTTCTTATCTTTTTGTCATTTTCCAAACAATCCTTGTTTGGATTCTACTTCCATTCTCGTTTCATCTTTTATCATCCTATTTTCTCTTCATCATCAATCATTCACTAACCTTCATTCTACTCTCAAATTTCCCTTTTTCATAACTTTCTTCTCTTTTTCATTATTTCAATATTTTCATCCTCATTTCCTTTTTTCATTCATTTGGAGTTCTCTTTCGTTTATTTGAGTCTTCCTCTTTCACAATCAACAAATTCTTCTATAATCACCTCATTTTGAGAGTATCTCCCATTTCATTAAACACTTAAACATTTGGATTACATTCCACAAAGTTTAAGTTTCCATCTTCTTTTCGACATCAAGTCTTAAGTTGTGGATATCCACATCCTCGGTCAAGCACATTCATCTTACGACTCGCATCTTAACAATGTTTTGTTCCACTTTATCACAACTCAATTTCATCACCCCTTATCTTCATTCTCTTCTTGCATTCTTTAGTTTGACATTGTCATCATTAAACTATATGTTTTCTTTCATCACATCTCTATCTTGACAAAAAAAATGTTTTTTTTTAGACACTTCATCATATATTTTTTACCAACACTTATGTTATCAATATTTGAGTCTTATCCCTTCATTAGCCTCTTCCTTCTTAACTAATTCTTGTTAAGGGTTGAGCACATCGCATACGATTTGACTCCTTTTTCATACCCTCTTCCCATCTAGCATTCACTTTTGTTAAGTGGTTAAGTGAGTTTGCGATCAATCTATCATCACTTCTCCATTCTAGCATTCACATTGTCAAACGTTGAACACATTTGGACTTTTGTCACTATAATCGTCCTCCATTCTAGCATTCACTTTGTTAGAGGACAAGAACCTTCACCACATCAAACCACTCTTCCATCTTGGCATTCACTTTGTTAAGGGTTGAGTTTATCAAACACTTCCGCACGCTTCCATCTTCTCATTCACTTTGTTAAGATTTGTGTCACTTATATCTTCCAAACCTCTTTCCCATCTTAGCATTCACTTTGTTAAGGGACAAGTTATTATCAAACTTAATCACATAACTCTCTTCCATCATTACATTCACTTTGTTGCGGGTTGAGTCATATTTTGTATTTCTCTTTTGTTCCTCCCCTCTTTTAAAAATGGTGGGAACACGACATAGAGATTATATTCCTTTTGGAAGGGGCGAACGACATCAAAATCCTTTTGGAAATTTTGATAGTGACAATGAAGAAAAATCTAAGGATGATCATAATGACATCTCACTCGAAGAACAATCATGCATTGAAAACATCTTACGTATGAATGAAGACCAATTTTTGCTTCATGTTTTTGAGATGGGAGAAAAATTACCCTCCGATTTCGACAAGAATAGTTTACAAACATTACTTGGCAAACCACCACCTAACAAGCGTGATGCAGCCTAGAATTTGCAAGATAACACCCTAGTCATGTTGGGACATCACTCAGCCTAGACTGAGTGCTCACCTGAACCGCACAAAGGTACCAGATTCCTCTTTAGGGTTGATGTAACAAGACGACACATGATGAAGAAAGAACCATAAATACTCATGACTAATCCATTATTCTACAGTGCATGCTACCCACATATCTATGAAAGAACAAGCTTAAACAGTAATCATGATTGAAACACTAACATGCACTACTCAATTACATAGAATAACACTTATATTCAGCTAATATCTTCCATCTATTAATAAGTTTAGAAGCTCCTTACGGTACTATCGATTCATCTTAAGGTGCATATGAATCTGATACACATATTTAGAATCATACATACATAACTATATATCTTTTCTACACACATACATATCTCTCTTACTATGCACCTAATCATCATATATATAGGGTGGGGACTTTCCCTTCACCACTTAACTACTCTAGAAATAGGTCACATGCTATTAATAGCCATATGCCATTTACAATTATAGCCACACATGCAAGTGCACTATCTATAGTCCTCTTATAGTTAACTGAAGTGTCCATTCTATTCTTAGCTTGTCTCCATGCATAGACGCTTTGAGCCACTCTTCTAAATATGGACAGTGCATGGTGTGCACATCTCTACATCGTTGATGTGTTCCACACACCATCTTCCAAAAATAGATCCTCATACCAAAAATCGGCTAAGTCCTGAAATCTGAACTTGCCTTCCATGTGTAGGTCCTTCCTATCTTTCCGTGCCTTCGATCCTGGCCTTCTATCCCACACGGACTCCTTGTGTGATCTTTTCCAAGTATTCTTTGATCAACATTACCCCACACTAATCTCATTTTCGTCCTGACAATGGTTATCTCCAAAATTTGAAGGAAAGAATAAGAATGAAGAATGTGGAAAAAATAAATAATTTATATGAGGTTATTTAAGCAACCTCCTCAATATCATTTTGTAGTATCAACTCTGGATACTCCTCTTTTATTGTAGCCTCCAAATCCTGTCATTCAGTGAGTTCCTATTTCACTTTCTCTAGGATGTCCATAGCTATGGATTCCAACTCATCCCGTGAAATTTCCCCTTTCTCATTCTGAAGAACCAACACAACACTAGACATGGATGTCATCCTTCCTTCCAAAAGGTCCATTTTCTGTGCAATCAACTTTCCAAGCTCTTCCAGCCAAGTTTTGTGCGGCTCTTGTGCTATTGTCAGGACCTCACACTTTTTTTTAACCATGGAAAACCTTTCTGCGTGGCCCAAGGTCTCATCTTTCATGGCCTTCTATACCTCATTGTTCTCTTCCAAGGTCTTAATGTTGATGAGTGCCTCTGGAGCTGTGCATATATTTAAAGCTTGATCCACTTTCTTCAAGACTTCTTGTAATGCCTATAATAGCCCTTCATACAATGTGATTTTCCTCATCACAGATGATTTTTCCCGTTCTGCATCCCTCTTTGATTGTTCTGGTGATTGCACACACAAAGTTTCATCTTCGAGCACCAAGTCCACCATCTTTCCCACATAGTGTATCGCTGAAGGAAGTTTTGTAGTACCTTGGGTTCCAAGTGTGGCCTTGTTTTGATCACATTGTCCCCAATCTCCTATGCAATGCTTATGAATACTTCATTCTTCTTCTGTGTGAAGTCCCTTTCCTGCGTTAAGCGTGTTATCTCTGTGTCCTTCGTCTTCAGCTCCTTACACATCACCTTGATTGTGGTAGATTCATCCATGTTCCTTCTAGCCACCTCTGTTGAAAATTTTACCAATGCATTACTGACCTGCTCATCTGACATGATAGTAGGCTTTACTATCATGTGTCTATCCTGGGATTCCTTCTTCAATCGCCTTGACATGCATGAATCTTTGCATACATCAAAATCAGGCTCATCCATGTGGGTGTGCATCGACCAGGATAGTTGCTTTCATGTTCACACGGTCACCATATCTTCATCCATCAACTCCCAGCCAAATAGATCCTTCTGCGCTATTGTGCTCTAGAAGCGGGCATAGACAATCTTTCTATGTCCTCTGCATACCCCATGGCTGGTGGAATGTGCTCTCCACTCACCCTTCTATACCTCTGTTGCTTAGGAACTCTAGCCTCCAAATTTGGAGCTTGCGTCTCCATGTCCTGTGTATCTTCTGCAGTTGTTTCCTCTGGTCTTCTCTCTTCTCCATCCTTCTCCTTTGATGCCTCACCCTTTTCTTCTGTGTGCTCTAGGGGTGTAGGAGATGTAGGCGTGCTCTCCTCAAATTCTTCCACCTCCTCACTCAACTTTAGCTTCCTCTTTCTCTGCGCGGTTGCTTCATTCTGCAGGGAGATTTGGGGTGATCTATGCACAGATGTTGGGGTAACACCTTGGGTCCTTGTTCTCCTGAATACCCTTTTAAACATGTGCTCCCCTTGGACCGCATTCAAGTCCTCTTCAACCCCCTCTTGTGGTTGAGGTGGTGTAATGGTGTGCTCAGCTTCTCTCAAACTTATAGGATGTTTCCTACCCCTATGCTCCAAGCCGCCACTATCTTCGCGCTCTTCCTCCTCATCCTGCACTTTGATTTTCTCTGAGGGATTAGGTGTTGGGACATTCTCCATTATATGCTTCCCTTTTGGTGGTGCTGGAAGTGCAAACTCACCTTCCACATATTTTTTGTTCTCCATCTTTGGCTTCAACTAGAGGTACACCAACATTTCCCCCAAATTTGCTACAGCCAAGCTTATTGGCGTGATGTTCAGCACTTCAAAAATGATTCTCTCTGTGTAGGAGCTCCTGCCAGGTTATACATACTTCTTCCATAATGTATGATAGTCACAATCTACCTTGTCTGCATTAAAGTTTAATCTACATGTGTCGGTAAACCTATGAACAGATTCCTAAAAATACCTTGCAGTGAAGGTGTAAGGTAACTTGCACCAAGGGCTCCAAGTTCCATCCTTTATTGGAAAGCGCGTGATGCATAAATGCTAGTATATAGCAAACTGAAATTTTTTTCCTACCACCACTGGTAGGTCCTTTGGTATTAGCCACTCTTCCCCAAATGCCACGCGGAGCCTATCATACCACTTCTTTGCCCTTTATTTCACCTCATCTGTCATAGTCCCCTTGTATAGGTATTTGCTAAATATTTCAGTTGGGGACTTGTTCTCCATGGGGTATTCCCATATTTTCTTCTTTGGTCCATCTGGTACTCCAATTTCCATGAAGACCAGTGATAGGAGAACAGCCCCAAAGCTGATCTTCCCTCCTGTGTGTGCTTCTTCGATTATTTTCTCTACAATATAGCCGGCAATGTTGTATATTGTCCCTTCTGACATTTTTTGCGCCACATGCAACCACATGTTGTTTACCTGCGACCACCACTCTTGATCATTCAACTTGGTAACCAGGTGTGTTGCAGCTTGTACAACTGGACAATTCTTAAATTTGTTGATGTCCATTCCACGCGGACCCTTCAGGTATCCCAACTCCTGTTTGGTCTTTAAAATTGTGGCCTTATCTATGAGGTCACTCTTTATATCCTCTCCTGTGGCCTTCAGACCTGTCACTAATGAAACAAGCGCAGATGAAATTCTAACTCTGTGTCCCGCAAAGTAGAAGTAGTCTTCGTGAACCCTGCTCATGAGCCACTAGTACAAGGGCTCATACTTCCTGAAATATGGTATCTCATACAACTGATATACCCTAATTTTCTTCAAGATCTTTTCACCCGCATCATCATATACTGGCATGTCATCTGTCTTGCATTTGTTGGTTCTAACCATGAGTAAGGAGTCAATTTCCTTCTTGTTCTCTGACATCCTATGATTATATTCACTCACTTTACTTGTTCTAATGGGCGAATCCCATTCTTGGCCAACAATAACTCCTTTTGGGTACTGCATCTCCGAGAAATGACTTTTGGGAGCCATCTCTTCTTCCTCAATGACCATCTTCTTCTTTTCTTTTATTACTACTACAGATGCCTTCTTTGGTGCCATTTTTACCTTGCCAATGTCTCCTCTTCACCCCTAAATCTCTACGAATCAAACCCTAGCTCGATCCAACTCTACCCTAGGTGGAAACCTTGTAACCTAACTCTTTTTTGTCTCCTTGCTTCACTCAAACCCTTCACTAATGGGGACACAAGCTTCTTAAAGCATAGATATGGTTGGCACGCTTGATTTCACACCCTTCGCACCTTAAATCGATCACTCGGCTCTTTGTACTTGGCTCTTCTCTCAAATATTCTTAGTGGCAATGGCAAAAATGAATCTGCATCCCTTCCTTATATAATTTTTTCAAATTTTGATGCATTTATTGCTCCTCACCTACCAAATATCCCTTCATTCATTAACCAAATCTGTTCATTTCGCACAGTACATCTTTATGCCCAGCTATAACCTTATAGAGCACCTTCCTACCTTCTTGTCACATACTTCTCTTTAGCATGTGCTCCTATGCCTGAGTACCTCATCACTGCACCTTCTCCTAGCACCTTCTCCTAGTAGCTATCATGGCCTCCGCTTACCTCATGTTATATTATTCCTTCATCCATCTTCATCCTTGGTCACCTTTTGAGAATCAATCATCTTTAAAGCACACCTGTAGTAGCTTATTTCTTTCACCTTTCAAGCCCCTCATTTCTTTTTTTGGATAATGACAACCACCCCACACTAAAGGTATGTGCAGTCCTCTGCGCATAAACATTCTTCATACAGTAACTAGCTTCATGCGCGCAAGCGCACTTATTACACAAATAACAACTAAATTGACAAAGCATAGTGACAATAAAGGAAATACATTTAAGGAAATACCGAATTGAAAACCTAGACTAAATGGCAACACTGCCTTATTACAAACACCAAGAAGACTTATTTATAGTAGGGCTTCATCCTACTCCCATTAAAGTAACTGGGTAGTCGTGTTCCATCAAGTGCTTCTAATTGGCATGCACTTGATTCAAGTATAGAAGTTATAACATACGGCCCCAACCAGTGTACTTTGAGCTTTCCTGGATGGCGCAAGAACTTTGAGTCATAAAGAAGAACCATTTGTCCAATCTCAAAATTCTTATCTCTTATGTTTCTATCATGCCATGCTTTCTACCTGGCCTTTTCCTACTTCTAACTCCACTGTGTTATGGCTCGGTGCTCATCCAGTTGAATCATCTTTTCAATCCATTCTTCTAAAGCATGTTCATCAACTAGACCTCCAGCGTGTGTAATGCGCAAAGAAGGTAACATAAATTCTATAGGAAGAACAGCTTCCACCAAACACCAATTGAAATGGTGTGGCTTTGTTCAATCTCTTGTAAGTTGTTCTATATGCCCAAAGCACAACTGACACCTTGTCATCCCAATCCTTTCTTCCAACATCACATATTTTTGTCAAAGTATGGCCCAAAATTTTGTTGAAAGCCTCAGCAGTTCCATTTTCCTGAGGATGGTAAGGTGTAGTTTTGTGGTGTGCAACCATAAACTCATCTAATAGGATCCTGATTGTCTCATTCAAAAAGTGTGTACCTCTATCACTTGTCAAGCTTAGAGGACATCCATATCATGTAAGAACATTCTCCCATAGAAACCTAGCTATTGTAGTTGTCGTACAGTATTTGGTAGGTGTTGCTTCTGCCCACCATGTGAGATAATCTATGCAAGTAATGATATAACGTGATCCAGTCCTGCACGCGGCTAGCGAAATAGGTCCTACAAATTCAATGGCCCATTTCTCAAATGGTTCAGCACTAGTAATTGGTCTCAAAGGCATCTCATCTCTTTGCCCTAGTTTTCCTAGGCACTAGCAATGATCACACACCTTGCAATAGTCTTTACAGTCTTTATACAATGTCTCCCACCATAATCCAGTAATTAAGATCTTCCGGGCAGTCGCATCACCTGCATAATGGCCTCCTGCAATACCACCATGAGCTTCTTCCATGATATCCTTACGCTCATGCTCTAACACACAACGATGTAATACTTCATCTCTGCCTAACTTGTAAAGGTCACCACTGATCAACATAAACGGTGTCGCGCGTATAGCAAGGTGCTTCTTTTCTAATGATTTCATTCCTTCTGGTGCCATACCTGTTCGTAGAAAGACAACAATGTCTTCTAGTTCCATGGGCATGCGTTGTAACCTGTATAACTGTGCATCCGACAGTGTCTCTTCAATTGTTTGTGCCTCCTCTCCTGTATTGATTCTAGATAAATGGTCTGGTCCAGAGTTACTTTTCCCTGGCTTTACCACAACTGTGAAGTCAAATTCTTGAAATAGGAGCACCCATCTGCATATGTGCCCCTGTAAAACTAGCTTATTTACCAAGTACTTTAATGCCATGTGATCTGTATAAAACACAAATGGTGTTGCTAATAGGTACTATTGAAACTTGTAAAATGCATAAATCATTGACAAAGCTTCACGCTCTGTAGTTGTATAATTCCGTTCAGCAGGAGTCAGCTTCCTACTAGCAAAACAGATTGGATGATCAAGAATACCTTCACCAGGTTGAGCTAATACAATGCCAATGGCCATACCAGAAGCATCCACATGCACATGAAATGGCTTATCCCATGATGGAAAGCGCAGAATGGGTGCGGTAGTAAGTCTCTCTTTTAATATCTCAAATGTGTGTTGTTGCGGTTCTCCCCAATAAAATGTACCTTTCCCCTTCAGTAATTCTTCCAAGGGTGCTGCAATTCTAGCATACCCTTTTATAAACTTTTTGTAATACCCTGTATGACCTAAAAATCAGTGCACCTCACTTTGACTAGTAGGCACTTCCAGGCCTAAAATGACTACAACCTTGGTTGGATCAACTAACAAACCTTCCTTGCAGATGATATGTCCTAACAGTATCCCAAATGGTGTAGCAAATATGCACTTCTTGATATTCAAAGAGATACTCAATTGTCTGCATCGTTCAAACATTAAGCAGATTGTCACAATGGTCTTTCATAAGCCCATATACTATCCAATCATCTAGGTAGACTTGTAAGAAGTTGTGAATAAAATCTTTGAATGCCTGAACAACTATTCGCGAGAATACAGTAGGCACGTTCTTCAACCCAAAAGGCATCACAGTATAGGCAAAACTACCCCATTCAGTTGTAAATGTTGTCTTTTCTTGATCCTCCTGAGCGATCCTAACCTGATGATACCCAGAAAATCCATCTGTGAAAGAATATATTTCGTGCCCTGCAACTCCTTCTAGTATTTCCTCAGTGAATGGTGTAGGGAAAGGATCTGTAACGCATGCAACATTCAGCTCCCTATAGTCCACACATATCCTAATCCATCCATCCTTCTTGATACTGATCACCATTGGGCTAACCCATTCTGACTCATCAAGGGGCTTGATAATTCCAGATTTCAACATTTTATCAATTTCTTCCTTTACCTTTTCGCGTGCAAATTAGGATTCATCCTATAGGGTCTCTTTCTAACTGATCGTGCATTGTCCTTAAGTTTGATCTTCATTTCCCCAAGTGATTCATGTACACCTTTAAGTTCATGATATCCTCTAGGGAATAAGTCCTGATAATCCCTGAGTAACTCGATGATATTTGCTACCTCCGAGTCTAACCAGTAGTCCCCAATTATGGCCTCCTTAGGCTCAGCATCTAAACCTATATTCACCTTCTTTGTCTTCATGGGTTCATGGTAGGTGCACGTATCCTTGTCTGTACTTTCCAAGACCTCATGTACCCCATGTGAATGCTCAATATCCAAGTTTTCAACTTCCTCATCATCCACGATGTAAACCATCTTTCCTTTTTCTCTCTCAAGGAAAGCGTGCTCAAGTAGTTCAGAGTCCATTCCTTCTTCCTTTTCAAAACATGCACCGAACTCTATCTCACCATATAATTCCTGAATATGCTCTTCTACTTTTGCACTATCTCCCATAGTTAAGCACTTGATAAATTTTAATGCCTCTGCTATAGGAGGTTAAGTCAAAAAGTAGTCAAATGTTTGGATCATACTTGTAGCCAACTCTTGTCCAGTTCCCAGTTTCTCTATGTAGTTATGCATATACATACCAAGCACGTACGCATCCTTGGAGTGTGAAATATAATTTATGCACCCAGAGTGATGGTGGTAATGCTTCCTGTCCTACTGTCCAGAGTCTCTCACACTGCTGAATGTGATGTTGAACAGGTTGATTACCATGATAAGTACAGATTTGTGTAGGTGCATTGTTCCTTATAAACCTGGTTGATAAAGTTATTCTAATCTCTTTCCAGTTTATAATATTTTTTGTGTGGACTACCCACCAATGCGTTATTGTCCCATGTAGCGTATATACTAACATATCCCTCCGTGTAACTGGATCTACCCACTGCGTTTCCATAGCCTTCAGAAAAGTAGAAAGATCTTTTGTCCCTGTATACCAAGATAATGTGCTATTAATCTGTCAAATTGAGTGAGATCTATCCGTGCATGTAACTACACTTTTTACCTCACGCCCTACCAGTTCATATGTACCATGAGCCCAATTGTCACAAGAAATACTCGTAGTATCACTAATAGAATGAGAATCTTCCCACTATAGAATGCCTTCTTTTGATGGCTCGTTGACCTCTGGATCTTGAATAGCACATACATAGACTTTGTTCAAATCCTCCTCACTTAGAGGCTCAACATAGGGCATAGACTTCCCATCTGTCAAGGGTATCACAACCCTTTCCTCCTTGTTTTCAAAGCTGATGTATCCCTTATTGAATCTCAAGTCAGCATTATTTACATAACACCAAAGGCGTCCAATCAAGGCTAGAAAATTGTCTGCTTCTGTAAGTGCTAACACCTCAAAATCCCTAGTAAACTTGGCCCCTTGTATATTTATAGATGCATCCTTCAACACTCTTATGGGAGTGGCCTTAGTCTGGTTTTCCATAAACAACACATTAGATGATGGCTGCAATGGAGGCCTCCCCATTTATACCCAAGCATCTAATGTCAGCACATTTACTTCCGCACATGTATTAATCAATATATTGCTCAACAACCACCCATCCACAATAGCATTCAGAGTAATTTATTTGTCATAATCAATGTTATCAGGGGGAATATTTGCATGCAAAATTTGTCATCTAGTCTCAAGACTTGTGCACAGAGTGTTCCTTTTCAACCAACTTCCCAATAGTGTAATAATGTTCTCCTAGCACAACATCTTGCACACCTCCCATAGATCATTGATACCAGTTTGGATTGTCTCTGATGCTTTCTTTTGCTCCTTTAGGTATTGTATCTCACCCTGAAGATTCCTTAGCACTTCCATGATATCCTGGTAAACTTCTTTCTGATGAGCAGGATCTGGGTACCTCACATGTAAAACTTCCTCCTTGGTAATCATAGGCTTCTGATGCAATGCCTCTCGCACACATGTTGCTTCAGCACGTGTAGTGATCTTTACTGTTAATGCCTTAGGTCCTTCTATTATCTTGGGCATTATATGGTCTTCTACTGCACGTTGGATTCTAACCATCCCGATACCTTTGTTTTCTTGTTTATGTTGTTTGCTCAAATGCTCATATAAGTCAGGGCACTCTTCATAGTTATGGTTCTTCCCGTAGAAAGAACATGCATTATTCTGAATGCATTCACACCTATAATGATCAGGGGATCCACACGTATAACATGTTCCATGAGGGAACTCTCCTCTTCCTCCACCATGGCCGCATCCTCCATATCCACCACGATATCCATGTCCCCTTCCACAACCCCCTTCAAAACACCCCTCATTCCTGTCATAGCACGTTTGAGTATGATCCCAATCCTGGTGCTCATTCCTACCCTTAGAATTATTTGTTATACATGTCTGTCATACTCCAATGTCTATGGCATCCTGGATCTGACCAATCAACCGATAATCCTCAGTATCATGGGTCGTGGACCTACAAATCTTGCAAAAGCAAGATACATTCTTCCTTATCATGCACTGTAACAAAGGACAGTGGCTAGCATCATGATTCAAATGGAAAATTTCACAGTCCAGTAGTAACGAGTGTACAGATCTACGAGGGAAACTTTCCTTGGTGTGACCTTCCACTTCACAATCTGTACACCAAATTCCTGAGCGTGTTTCATGGGCTGAATTTGCTGACAACTTTTCTAACTGCTTAGCCATAGCTGTGATTTGTGCTTTAAGGAATGGACTGACTCCAGTGTCAATGCTCCCAACTGCATCAGCACATAAGGTTTCTTCCAATGCTTTGTGTGGATCTGTGTATGTCTTATGTGACAGTGCCCTCCTAAAAGGTGTAATCAATCCTCCAATGAACCATTGTGCATGATGGCTAGCGTGGATATCATAAGACAACTTAGATAGAAGTGTCTTAAAATGAGCATCATACTCACATACACTCTCAGTAGTGCCTTGCTTGATATCTTTGAGTGCACTTATACTCTTCTACTCAAACTCAAGGAATATGGAACTCTTTTAAGAAAGCATCCCTCAGTGTTGCATAATCCACGCAAGTTTGATCAGGGTCAAATTTCCTATACCAGCTGTGCGCGTGCCCCTGTAATGTAGTAGCGAATTGACTTGCCTTTCACTCAGCAGTTGTGATCCCTTTAGTGCACCACAAGATTTCACACATATGCACATGTTTGGTAGCATCCTCTATACCTCTATACTTCCGAAGACGAAGAGACATCTCCATGTAGATATTATGTGGTTGCTGCGGACCTTGACCACCTAACCCGGAACCTCCTGTGTTCCCTCTGCCTCCAGAACCACTAGATCCACCAGAACTAGAACCACCTATACCTCCTGATCCACCACCTATAGTTGGAATAGGGCCTGTAGATGTACTCCCATGTGCTCTAATAGTAGTATTATACATAACCTCCACAGTCTGTGAAGCAGTTCCACTTCTAGAGGTGAAGTCCAACATTCTATGCTTGCTCACATTCTTGGGTGGATGATGTGCCTAAGAATGCTCCTCCATATAACATTGAATCTGTTTATCCTACCATTGATGTACTTGATCCCTGACTTACTCCTGCTCTCCTACTTCCCAAGTTAGCTTGTTGATTACTTGTCGTACTAGATACTGAAAAACCAAGCACAAAAGCTAGGTCACCAGGTGGATTAAGATGCGCACCTATGGCCCAAGTAGTCTCTATTGGCGCACTTCCATGTGAGGCTGAGATGGGATCTCTATCATGCTTTCCAAGATGGGGGAGTTCCTGTTGCTCTGGCTCCACATCTTCTACATGAGCCGTAAATCCTTCACGAGCCAGCTCTCTCCTCAACGCCATACTTTCTGCAATGGAACATTGCTTCTCTATTTCCCTCTCACGCACCTCATTATACTTAAGCCACCTTTCCTCTCTCTATTTTTCTGCCGCTAGGTCTACCATCTTAATACCAAACCTGTTCCTACCTTCGCGCGTGGTGAAGTTTAGCTAGCCATCGGTTTACTTTCCAGGTTCAAAGTTACCATTAAGATCTTGATCACCAATGGAATACCATGCAAATATGTTCCTCTTGGATACCTCAAAAACTGAAATTCAGTGACCTCTAGGCAAGAGTATATCAAAATTGAATATTTCAAAATATAACTGTTTAGAACACCATGAAACCACGTATCCACCACGCGAGTCCAGATCAGATCAGCATCATAAAGAGCCTGAAATTCTTCTTGTGTCTAGACAAGTGTGTGATACCTCCAATTCCACTGAGATGCATAAGCAGTAAGCCACTCGTATAGTTCTACTGGAAAGATAGCGAAAAATCTCTCATATAAACTGTCATACAGGTTCTGTTCTACCCAAGTGCATGTGTTAAACTCAGATCCACTGCTGAACCGACGTGCATACTCTTCCTCCAGATTGTGTATCCATTCCTCAATACTTGCTAGAGTTAGTCGGTACGTCTTCATCATGAACCATCCTGAAAACAACTGAAAAAGAGGTCCCGGCAATGGAACCAATGATGCAGCCTAGAATTTGCAAGATAACACCCTAGTCACGCTGGCACATCACTCAGCCTAGACTGAGTGCTCACCCAAAGCATGCAAAGGTACCAGATTCCTCTTTAGGGTTGTTGTAACATGATGACACATGATGAAGAAATAACCATAAAGACTCATGACTAATCCATCATTCTACAGTGCATGCTACCCACAGATCTATGAAAGAAAAAGCTTAAATAGTAATCACGATTGAAACACTAACATGCACTACTCAATTACACAGAATAACACTTAGATTCAGCCAATATCCTCCATCTATTAATAAGTATAGAAGCTCCTTATAGTACTGTCAATTCATCTTAAGGTGCATATGAATCTGATACACATATTCAGAATCATACATACATATCTATGTATTTTTTCCTCACACATACAGATATCTCTTATTATGCACCTAATCATCATATATAGGGTGGGGTCTTTCCCTTCACCACTTAACTACTCTAGAAATAGGTTGCATGTTATTATTAGCCATACATCATTTACAATTATAGCCACACATGCAAGTGCGCTATCTATAGTCCTCTTATAGTTAACTAAAGTGTCCATTCTATTCTTATCTTGTCTCCATGCATAGACACTTTGAGCCACTCTTCTAAATATGGACAGTGCATGGCACGTGCACATCTCTACATCGTTGATGTGTTCTGCACGCCATCTTCCAAAAATAGATCCTCATACCCAAAATCAGCTAAGTCCTAAAATCTGAACTTGCCTTCCGCGTGCGGGTCCTTCCTGTCCTTCTGCGCCTTCGATCCTGGCCTTCTATCCCACACGGACTCCTTGTGTGATCTTTACCAAGTATTCTTTGATCAACAGATAAGACAATCCCTAGTCACACGAACAATGATTATCCAAAAAAATCCACCTCAAACAACACACAAGGTGATGAATCAAACAAGGAAAAATTTGATGAAAGGAACAAAGTAAAATCAACTGATTCGGCCACTAGTCCTACTCAAGCCCTCGTGAATCAAATTAATGACATGGCTAAGCAACTTTTTATCTTAAATTCGAAATTCAACAATGAATCCCATAGCAATGAGGCATCAAATAAAACTAATGATGCATCATTTAAAATTCATACTGCATACACCAAACATAACAACTCTACAAGTGATGTTTCCTTATCTTTCTTGCAGAACAACTCCCCATTTTCCCAAGAATGGAAAATGATGAAGGGCACAATCTCAAGCATACAACACCAACGTAAACAATTCAGCTTTCAAGAATTGTGTCCTTACCCCTTTGATAAGGACATTTTGCGTGTCCCATTTCCCAAATATTTTGCGATGCCCAAATTTGAAAAATACAAGGGCAAGAATGATCCTAGAGAGCATATAAAGGAGTTTTATATGGCTTGCCAAGAGGTGGCCTATAGTGATGTCTTCTAAATGCGTCTCTTTCCACGAAGTCCAGGAGGACAAGCCTTGGACTGGTTTTTATACCTCCCCAAGGGATCTATACAAACTTTCACAGAACCTCTCAGAGAAGTTCATTAAACATTTCTCATTCAACCTAGACTCCGAAATTACAATGATGGATTTGTGTAATGCCAAACAATTAACAAATGAAACCTTTGCATAATTCCTACAGAGATGGCATGTGGATTATCTAGTAATTTTCCATGCTCCATTCCTAAGAAACAGCTTGTGAGCATATTTGTATCTTAATCTCAACAGTGAGCTATCCTTTCACATGCAAATGCATTTCCTTATTACTTTTGAAGAAGTTCATTGAGAAAGGATTGCATATTGAAAAATCCCTTTGGCGTAACAGGTTTGATTAAACCTCAATCAAAAGACAATGGGAAACATAGTAACCATCCTAATATCTCTCACCAAGACAAATCTAAAGAAGTTAATATGGTCGATGATGGTGTTCAACACAATTGCAATGTCCACAGTGTCCAAAATACTCAAGCTAAACCAAATAAAGGTAAACAAATTCTCATTGTTTCTAGTAAAGAGGTTTCCTCCCTCTCCTGAATTCTATGTGACATAATTTCAATCCTTTGGGAGAACATCTATCAAAATGTCCTTCAAAAAATAGTTAATGTAAACATGGTTACTTATCCCATCACCGGACCTTGGGTTGAGGGAGAACCCAAACCTACTTGGTATAAAGATGATACTTATTGTGATTTTCATCGCATTGATACGGTCACCCAACTGATCGATGTCTTTCACTTACGTCACTTGTGTCCAAGACCTCATTAATAGTGGAGATATCACTGTTGAAGAACCATCACCAATTAAAACACCCAACGACAATCTCAAGGTGTTCTCAAACCCATTTCCCAAACATGGTGGTGACAGTAAAAAATGCTGATAAATGTCCCTCTGCAAATAACATTGATTTCAGTTTAATTATCTCATTTATTGAGGAAGTGCCATCTACAATGGCGACCATTGAATTCAAAACTTTGAGTAATGCCATGTGACTACACGCCAAAGGAAGATATGGGTTCCCACAACAAACCAACCTTCTACATCTTCTATCAGAACATCAAACGTCTAAACCAATAGCTCCTTCCCTTCAATAGTCAAACTCAAATGTCCAAATCACTTCCACTTCATTGATTAATATGACTTCATCAAACAATTAGTAACTACGCCAACACATATCACTCTAATGGAACTATTAAAAGAGTCACCTGGCTTTCAGGATATTCTCACTCATACTCTAAATGAATCACGTGTTCCTCATACTCTCAATGTTCAATAGTTTCAGGCTATGATCACAAACCTTACACCTAAAACTCTTATCCTATATTTTGGCCCTCAAGATATGTTGAACCTAAATCTAATTAACAATAACTTCTTATACATTGAAGCCTATGTTACAGACCATAAATTCAAGAGAGTTCTTATCGACAATGGACGCGGCTATTAACATCTGCTCTATAAAAATGCTTCATTTCCTTGGTCATACAATAGATGATTTAGATGTTAATATCATTACCATTCATGGTTATGATAATACTAAGTGTCAGTCCTATGGTATCATCATTTTTCCCATACAAGTAGGTGTTGGGAGCTAATACGGGCAGTGGAATAGTGCTATCATGTCAGTTGACACAAACAACGTCATGCACACAGGACCTAAACAATTCCCCACAAAATGGATACATGCAGATGCAAGCAGTAAACTAGAATCCATCTTAAATCACATGCAAAAAGTTACACAAAGATAACAAGCATGCACTGTGGTTCACCCAATGTGTGGCGATACTATCCACCTAAAATAGAGATCTCATATATATAATATAATCGAAGAGAGGTACAAACCAAGGCTAATTAATGTCGCAAGAGTGCATATATCTCTACAACGAGTATCTAGTGCTCCTCCCATTGATACCAACCATACTGGATCTTCCTGAGTACACTAATACTGATGCCTCCATACCTTCCACTTGTGTCTCCTCCGAAGCATCTACATATCCAGATCTCACCTGAGTGCACTACAACCGTGCCTCATCAAAGGCATAACCATGATCTACACATTCCTGAAGCTACCCTGCATCTGCCACTGTGAAAACTCCCATTATTGCTCTCACTGCTATTGTGAATCTACAAACAAGACTCGTCTACAAGAACCTCTTGATCTACATGGATCAATAATGCAAGACTCTAATGGATCTACGATATGCAAGACTAGATCTAGAATATGATCTATAATACAAGTTCTCTACCAACATCTTGGATCTATGCAAGAAGAAACGATGGAAATGTGTTACGCATCCACTTGTGTACAGCCAAGGTCCATATAATGATGACAATAACATGATACAAAGGAAAGGACAGTAGCCTGCTATTGCCTTCTGTCACAAGCTCCTCTCCATGGAGTCTCTTGAACTTCATGAATACCTATTCCTTTTTTCTCTTACTTCTTCTTTGTCTTCATCCTCTCGAGTCATGGGAGAAGAGATCTATATTCTTCTAAAGCGATTCCCTAGCGATTTTGACTCTAATTTTGAACCCTGACACCGGTTCCACACTTATATAAATACTTTGAACACTTAGCTGAGACTACGCTTTAGCTATGCATACTTATCCGTTCCAACCCTAGATGTTGCTTAAACAAAATCTATCATTGATCAGGATCAACCCGTGACATATTTCCATAAAACACTTTCAAAACGATGAGGCCAACCGAGGCCAGTTAGACCTAACCGCGGCTCGGTTCCCACTTTCTCTTGACCGAAAGTCACAAGCATGTTTGACCAATGACAGTTTTGGGTGACTGCTACCCAGTTCCTACTTTGGCGAAGATGACAAGTTGTTGTATTTCCAGTCACTAAAGAAAATTACATTCTAACATAAAATGAAGACAAATCTAGCTCTCGCATACCTGAAAACCTTTTTGAGGCATTGCATATCCTCAAGCATTGTATGTCATGTAGTTGACACAGAAACGTCATATAGGATGCTTCTTCTGGGTTGAAAACCTTTCAGATACACTATAGATGTACGCAGTACCTTCGGACCTTCCATCAATGCATAAATTTTCCACATAATCGACAATGAGTTCACCTTGCGTAGAAGTGACAACTGACCACTTTGAATATTGTAAGATTTTCAAAGACCAACGTACAAAAAAGTTAAAATTAGGTGTCCATCTACTGATAGCAATAACCGAAATCAAAGCACAATTCACTATTGTTACCAACCATAGTTAACCCAGGATGTAATATTGCGCCCTCATGCTTCCAAATCTATCTTCCAGTCGTGATCCTACATCTTAAAGTTCATCACCTCGAGGATGCATTCCTCACACCTTTGTGCCTTCCTCTGAAGTATCTACATTACGTAAGGTGTCATCCTAAAGATACATTGCATTGCTCATACAAGGCTTAAGTGAGATACACACTTCATACAATGCATTAACTACTCAGAGTGGAAAACTCCCATTATCGCCTCACACAGTATGGGTGTTCTAACACTCCTCATGAATACGAGAACCTCTAGCTTATTATCTCATGAAACACTCTTTGGAGACAATAAGGCATATCCTAGAAGGATGAACATATTCCAATCTCTTCCTGAATCTTGGCATGATCATCGAAGATACTGATGGCCATGACATGCTATGAATCCACTTATGGACACCAAGGGCTATAGAATGATGAACAAACATTGAACTGGATTGAAGGAAGAGGCCTTGGCATAAGAACATGGTGTTCTACAATTCTATGGAATATCAAGTCTAATATGTACACATATGGTTTATGACTTATGAGACATATGAGAAGAGGCCTATAGTCTTTGATGCAACTTACCTACGTGATGAGGACTCATTATTTTCCAAAGCTGAGACCAATTCTTCATGACATAGCCTCTTCGAAGACCTATGCCAATGACTACACTTTCTAAATCGAATACTAGAGTGGATCCATTCGAAGTAGTTCTTGATGTTGTTTATCCTTCCCTCATTGATCAAGGACCAACAAGGTATCATATTTCCATGGACATCTTTCAAAAATGATGAGGCCATCTAGGAGTTCACTTCAGGAAAACTTCTGAGACCTTTTCCCTTATCGGACCACGAATAAGGAGTTTTGATAGTAAACCTTGATGCTACCACCTACTTCGGTCGAAGAACTATAACAGATCTACCAATCCTCAGAACCTTCAACAACTAAGGGGTGTAAACACAGGAAAAATATAAATCTATTCATCGCTGCAGAGTGAAAACCTTGGCAGATGAGTGCCATCATATCAACGAGAAGCTTAAAAATGATGTCCAATTCAAGTAAAGAGACAAGACTATTAAGGACACCTCTACCCAATTGAAATACCTTTCAGAGGCATCTAGAGAGAGGATACTCATGAATCCCTACACATGATAAGCCTATTTTTTTGTACACATCTGCAATACAACATGCCATTGGGGAAGATAATGGCACAACTTCTAATGTTTTTGGTAGAAGAGACGACAACCAGTGTATTACATTGAGTAGAACTCTTCTTGAAGACCAGACCAAGTACTCACAGGTTGAAAAGGCTATTTTTAGCCAGTTTGTCAGAAACTGAAATGCAAAGCCTGTCACAGCTATCTTCTAATTGAGTTTCACAGATGTATTCACTAATTTCAAAGGTTGATCCTCTTAAGTACTTAATTTTGAAACCAATCATAACAGGACGAATGTCTAGCTAGATTGCACTACTCAGCGAATTTGAAATTTAAATTGTCAATCAAAAAGTTATCAAAGGTCAAGCACTAGCAGATCAAATGGCCGTAACACCATTTCCAGGTTCACAACCATTAAATTTTGAATTTCCATATGAAGACCTTTTGTACATAGAAGCAACACCTTTATGGACATTATTCTTTGATGGATCTTACAACATCTATGGTTCTAGAGTAGGAATCATCTTACGTACACTAGATGGAGACCTCATACCTAAATCTTATCATGTCTATTTCCCTTGCACAAATAACATCATAGAGTATGAAGCACTAATAGCAGGCTTAGGATTTTCCATCTCATGGCATCTGCAAGAATTGACAGTTCTTGGCAATTCTCTTCTTGTCATTAATTAAGTTAACAGAGAATATCAATTAAAAGATGAAAAGCTCTTACCCTATAAAAGAATGGTTGATAGCCTTAGAGGGTATTTCCAGATTATCAATTTTGAACAAGTTCCTCGCATACAAAACAAAGTGGTAGATGCATGGAAACTATCACCTCCCTTCTTTCATTTGACACTAATAAAACTCGCAACGAGTTCCTCATTGAACATAGTTTGGTGTCCACATAGGAATTGCCGAAGTCCACCATGGTTTGTGAGATTATTACTCCTAATCATCCCTGGTACCAAGATATATATACCTTCATTCAAACCAAATCTTATCCTCCTAGTTTTAATTCAGCTAATAAAAGAGCCTTAGCACAATGTGCTTCGCACTACACCCTTCTTTTTTACACCTTGTATCAAAGAGGCTATGATGGGACTCTCTTAAGATGTCTCAATCAAGATGAAGCTAATCAGACACTAGCTAAAGTACATTTAGGTATTTGCGGTGCCCATACCAACAGAATGGTCCTTGTAAAGAATATCTTGTGCATTGGATACTACTAGCCCACAATGGAGGAAGATGTATGCAACTTTGTGAAGAAATGTTAGGCTTTCCAAAAACATGGTAATCTCATTCGCACCATCACAAGCCTTGCAGCCCATTACTTCACCTTGGCCTTTCTCAAAATGGGGACTCGATTTAATAGGAAAAATAAATCCCACATCTTCTGATGACCACACATTTATTATAAATGCCACTGATTATTTCACCAAGTGGGTTGAGGTTATGCCTCTTACCAACGTTACTGGGTGCAATATTTCTAATTTCATTTTCAACCATATTATTTTTCGTTTTGGCATCCCCATTGTTATTATCACTGATAATGGTGGTTCTTTCAAAAACAAGGATCTCAAGGCCCTAGCTAAAAAATATAATATCCACCTAAAATGGGCTACACCCTACTATCCACAATGTAACAGCCAATCTGAAGCGTCAAACAAGACTATCAAATCCATTCTAGAAAAAATAGTCAATAAAGATGGACGTAATTGGCGTACACAATTATATCCTGCCCTTTGGGCCTACCGCACTTCCTTTCGTACTCCTACATGTGCTACTCCATTTTCCCTATTATTTGGCTCTGAAGCCATATTACCTATTGAAGTTTAATTTCCTTCACTTCGTGTCTCCCTCCAACATCTCATTCATGAAGAGGATTACCATGTTGCACGCCTTGCAGAGCTAGAATTACTAGATGAGAGATGACTTCGCGCCTTAGACCATATGCAGGCGTATAATAATAGACTGTGTTGTAATTATAATCGCAAGATAAAACCTCGACAGTTTGAAATTGGTGATTTGGTCCTAAAGGAAAATTAGAATAACACAACTAAACCACGATAAAAATAGGGAAAATTTGAGCCTAATTGGCTAGGTCCTTATGTTATAACTGTTAAATTTGGATCTAGTGCATACAAAGTGTCTACCAAGGATGGAAAAGAGTTGAAGGAGCCTATGAATGTCATTCATCTGAAGAAGTTCTACTCCAAAGTCTCCGAAGAGTAACCCTTGTGCTGGGGGCATATCAGTACATCCACCTCTTTTTTCATTTCACTTTGTTTCCTACTTGTAACTTTTCACCTCGTCATGTGTCATATGTTTTCCTTATTAAGTTTTCATGTCCATTTTATACCACCATTGTTCACCTTCCATTTAGCATGTTGATTTTGACTTGGGAATTTCCTTTCCCTCTTCTTTGGCGTGTGGTTCAAAATTCCAAAAAGAATAAAAAACATTCAAAAAATGTTTCAGAAAAACTTCAAAAACAATATAAAATTGTTAAAAATCCCAAAAACAATATAAAATTGTTCAAAAAATACAAAAAAACATATACAAAATATTTCAAAAATGTTTTCCAAAAAAATAAAACTCTCACAACTATGTAATTTTGTTCACCATTTTCTTCATCTGATTGTTCCCCATCATTTTTTCCAATCAATCAAGCCACTCTTCACAATGTAAATTTGCTTAGGGATACCACTTGGATTTAGCTTTCTCTTGTGGGAAACTTGACATCTATTCATTTCTTCATTGTATAAAACACTCATAAAGTCTTTGGACATTATTGTTGTGAGATATGTTATATTATAGATTGCTTGTTCATATTTAAGATTGATGTGTTTTGTTCATTAGTCTTGTTTGTTGTATTTGCTTGTTTAAAGTTGGTACATATGGAATGTTGTCTTGTATATTCTTAGCTTAGTCTCTTATGTTTGTTAGCTATAATAACCAGTACTCTGTGAATCTGGAATGCTACTTATGGACCAATTACAGGAAATTTATTTACCATCTTCAGTTCACATATAACTTTGGTGTGGATCCTTTTTATTCATATTTAGTTTGTTTCTATTGTTTGTTTTGTATCTTTTTGTCATTTGCATGTGTTGTGTTTTTCTCTTTATTTACTTAAGCCATGGAGTGTTTTCCTTTTTGCTGTGTATTCATCTTTTCTTGCAATTTCTTTGCATTTGTCTTTTCAATTCCTTCCAAAATTCACAAAATCTATAAAAAAAAAATCAAAAATTCACAAAATTAAAAAAAACAAATATTTCAAAAAACCAAAATAAATCGATCAAAAAAATTATACAATAATTCGAACAAACATTCACTTATCATAGAAATCCTATAATTGGAAAACCCTTAAAGTGAATCATTCAACATCTCAATACAATCTTGATAAATCTCATACCTTTATCTATTACCCTAGTGATCGTGTCAATCTTACAATTATCACTTTCTTCCCTTTGCATGATATGCTAACTCTACTTGGGGAAAGTCACAAAAAAAAATTCCTTTGTGATATAACTTCACCTGGGGTAATTTTAATTTTGATAATTTGCACAATGGATTCAGAAAGAGTGTCATAAGGAGTCGACTTTAACTTCGCTCTTCCAATCTGATCCTATTCCCACTTAGGAGCCTTTGTATCTACGTAATCATCATTGTGGCACACATTAGGGGCATAGTTGATTGTTTTCTTTTTTGAATTTGTGTTGCTTTGTTGGTGTTTACTCTTTTTTGGACTAGTTACAAGTATTGTGATCTCATCTTGGTTCCTTTATAACCCTGATGTCGGCACCTACTTTGTATATTGGGTTTGTTTTCCTTTTTATCTTTTCTTTTATGTGTGTGTTTGTTTATGCGCATCTGGGTTAACCATCTTGATTCTTTCATAATCATGGTGACAACTCTATTATGCAACAGCAAAAATTAGGTTACTCTAAAAAAAATATTCTCCAAATGATGCTCATGCTACGAGCACAGTCTTTTTACCATGCTTGTTCCAATCCTTGTTTTTCCTTCCTATCAAGCGGTTATCCGCCGCCTTGTTGCGCCATCCACCCACTTGAGGGGGCATTCCTCTACCATTTTTCTTGTTGGGGCATCCCAATGCTTCAAAATTTTCCACTCATCGATCTGCATGCGTCTACTATCTTTAAAGCACTATTATTTTGCAATAGCACTTTAAAGAAGGGCAAAATGTAGGCACCCCAAAATTACACTCCTATTTCCACATGTTCCCGGTACTTTCCTACTAAACCTTGTTATTCATCCATTTTTGATTAATTGATTAAAATAATTAATTCATACACATTTTACCCCATTGGATTAATTAAATTAATCCCATGTATCCTTAGTACCCCTTTAGCTAAGTTGATTATTATTTATTAATTAAATAATTAATTAATTAAGAGTGTGCACATCCTAGTCAACTATCACTTGATCTACATCCTCCTAGATTTTTTATCCTGCAAAATTGACAAGGGAAATTTGTAGGTAACAGTACCAAAATTCTATTTTGACCCCTAGGGAAGTTCGATAACGTTCGAAATAGCCCAAAACTCCCTTTCAAAAAATTAGGTTTTTTTGGGACTTAACCATTTTTAGCTAATCCTTTGGCACAGAAATTCTCATGTCAACATGACCAAAACCGCGCCCTTTTACACTCGGCGCAACTTTACCCGTGTCGACATCCAAAATGTTGTGCCCCCTTAAAACATCCTTTGGCACTAAAAATGTTGTGTCGACACCAAGAAACTTGCTCTAAGCTTTTTTCTAAGCACAACTTTTCTCATGTCAACGCTACCAAAATCGTGCCAAAAGTAGTTAGTGAGATCATAAATGCCAATTTTTCTATAAATAAAAACCTTCCAAATGTCATTTTCACAAATTAAAAATTACAAAAGGTATTTTCTCTGCACGTGTCAGCCATCCCTGTCAGCCCTCGCGTGTCATTTTCGAGCTTTTGGCCCCCGCGTCTTTCTTCATCTTTTATAAATCCAGGTGAGTGGCTCCTTTCCCATTTGTGGTTTTTATTTTGTTGTGTTAAATGTTAGGGCTTGTATCAAATAATTAAAATCTAAAGAACACATTCAAAATCCCCAACCCAACTGAAACCCTCTTTTCCTCTCCTTCCAGATCTGCAAATCTAGAAGGCCTTTGCCACTGAAGTAAACCAAAAAACCATCTCTCCCTACTTGTCACCTTGTCGTTTCTCTCCCTTTCCATCTAACGAATCCAAAAAAAGAGAAGTGGTGAAAATCAAGAAAATTGCCAAAATCGTTAAACTATTAAAATCTTTGGCACACTGTTTTTCCATGTTACACCTTCCAAAGTTACGCTTTGGTGCACTTTGTACTCATGCAACATGATCTTTTTTCATGCCTAGCCAAAAAATAACACTTAGCATATTTTTGTGAGGCACAGGCACAACTTCCACAACATCGACATGACATGTTGTATGTTGCAGATCCGCGCCCTGTGCTTTACCCTTTGGTGTTGAAATTTTTCATGTAACACCTCTCAAAATTGTGCCCTTTCTAACTTGGCGCAACTTTTCCCATGTTGACACTTTCCCAAATGCGCCAAAGCATAAAAAGCCCCTGTAGCCTGCTGTGAACTTGCGCCTTGCGCCCTGAGGCTTAAATTTGTTCGTTCGTCCTTCTGTAAGTTAAACTTAACTCTTTTCTCACACATTCAAAGGTGTTCTGTTATTCTTCAAACTTTCATTATGAATAACATGACATTTGACATGGCTCTTCTATGTTGGACCTTCTTGATACTTCTTGCAAAACAACAGTCATTCTTGAACTCACATATGACTTCGTCAAGCAAGAAACCCACTAAAACTAAAGCTGAGTAGTCAGAGTAAGAAATGATGTATAAGTACCAGAGAGTCAAATTGCCTGACTCATATGCCGAGTGTGACCTTGACATCCGAGACTCTGAGCTTGGTCATATTGACATGGATGATTTCTAGGTAAGGACCACCAAGGCAAAGAATGACCCATGGATGAATAAGTTAATAGGCAGTGGACTGCATTTTGCAGCTGGGCTTCCGGTGAGTTCCGTAAATAATGAGTTCATCATGTTGATTGCCCGATGTTATTACAAAGACACTAGATGTGTCGAAAAAAAATAACACCAGATAATCATAAACCTCATAGCTCGTCACTTTGAGATGATCCTGGGCATTCCTCATCACAAGCAATATGTGGAAATAAGTATTGAAGACTGCAAGAAGGCATGGGATGATAATGAAGATCAGTGCATGTAGATGATGAATGAACTCTATCTGAAGAACAAAAAGTTGGTGACCAGATGGCCACAAACCATCCACCGTAGTGATTTTAATGAAGAATTGAGTGATACAATCATGTTCTTGAACAAAGTATTTGGGCTCCTTGATGCCCATTATTTCCACAAGTGGATGTTGAGATACTTGGAGAATATGAGCAAGAATGCACCTGATCAATGCTTCGGCTGGGGTGAAATCATAAGTGAAACCATCTCACAGCACTTCAACAATTTCTAACAATTGGGAAGTTCTACATGAATTCCTACGTTGTATACGTTGCTGCGACAAAAAGAGATTTCGCAAGGTTAACTCAAAATGGGGTATGGCCCCAAGTCAAGATATACGAGTTCTACCTAGAGCTAAGGCTCGAAGCCAACCTCTCCCAGTTCTCCAAAATAAATGATGCCTTCTTCTATGAGGTATTCTGTTTGTTGAGACCAAACATGAGACACAGTCGAACCAGCTGGAGTGTGATTGCTGCTACAAATAAATGGGGAGCGTTGTTCACATAATTCCCCACATTCACATACTTCAGAGCTGTGAATTTTGAGGGAGAACCAACGAAGCTACCAAGGTTTACAGGGCCGAAGCTGGTCCTCCTAGAATTTTCGAGGTAGTTAATCACTTATCATGAAAAGTGTATGAAGAGAAAGAAAGGAGGAACTCCATTCCCCCTTACAATTCACCGATACACCTACCCTACACTTGCTAAAACACGGGAGATGTATGCTGAGCTAGAGCTACTGAATTTAAAGCACAACTTCCCAGCGAGGTCGACCTTCGACTGTCGGAGTTGTCTTCTAAAGGCAAAAATTGATCCCATCCATGTTCCCGAGATCGAGGACATTTGGATAGACCTAACCCATGAGATAAACATTAGGCAGAAGGATCACTCCCTGCTGGCTCTGGAGGAGATCATCCACTATGGCATTGCCATTGTCCCAAATAAATTCAAAGAGACTAATCAAGAAATTGATCAGGTTTACATTGACACAAATGGGGACAACTGGCCATTTGCAAAGATCGACAGAGATAAAGTGCCAAAGACCATTCAAGAAAGGGTTAAACCCACATTGCAGTGCATTGAACATTGGTGCAATCAGAATGGCCTTACATACCTCGGAGTTGACTTCACTACTTCTCCTTTAGGTAGTGCACCTCCAAGGCTGGACCGTGTGCCAAAAGGAAAAGGAAAGGACAAGGTGGGAGAACCAAGCAGACAAGAGGTACCCAGTGTTCCCTCTTCCACTACTCCTGATGATCTTCCTCCTACTTCTGAGAAGTGAGTAGTCGACCTAGTGTCTCCAGGTGATGAAGAAACAACAGATATTCCAACGGATACATCCACCCGGGATGTTATCACAACTGCAACTACTAAGGTACCCAACGTTCCTTCTTCCGCTCCTCCTTCTCCTCCTATCATTCAAGCATCTATTCCTATGGATGTGTCTTCTCCTCTCCCTTCCTCCCTTCCATCTCCCACCTCTTCCATCTTCTCCTCTCTCGCAGATCTATCACCTAATATTTCCTCAATCCTGATGAAGATCCCTTCTGTTTCCACGTCCTTCTCTTCTCCGTTAGTAACTCCAAGCCCCATAAGCATTGGTGCATTGGATTCCCTATCAATGCCACTACCAAGTGTTTCAACATACTTCCCTGAGGCCTCTACGGTTGCTCCCCCTCTAACTCTTGTTTCTTCTTCTTCCTCCGCTCCCACTCCCATAAGTCCTAGTTGGATTTCTGACCATCTGAGCCAGCATAAGAGGAAAGTTCCCATTGCGGCCATGGATTTCTCTGTTATTCCAAAGAAGGGAACCAAGAAGCAAAAAGTGATAACTCACTTTTCTAAAGGCACTTCAGGAGAAAGAGTCATGGAGATAGCTTTCCTGGAGACCACCAAGAGAAAAGAAGATTTGTCTCCCACAGACTTCATGATGACTCAAGTCACAATGGGGACATCATCTGCAAGCCTACAAGGGGAAGCCTTGTCTGCTGTAGATGCCCTCTGCAAGAAGCTCCAAGAGGATAAAAAGGAGAAAAGGATACTTAAAGAACAAAACAAACATCTCCTAAAACATTGCAGAAAATGGGCAACACTCCTCCTGTGACTACTGTTGAACCCATTCAAGTTCCCAGTCAGGAGAAAATAAATGAATATGTTAAGATTGGTGAACAAGGCATAGCAGTATCATCCTAGATCAAGCGGATCCTCAGAGATGGTGAGGAAGTGCTTGGGAAGTTTACATTGCTCTATCAGGATATAACTCAAGAAAATAAGGAGCTACAAGCAGTAGCAAGTGCCCTATCCGAAGAGTTGGATAACGCTAGGTTGTAGCAAGAAATGTTCCAAGAAATGGTTAACTGCTCAGCTGGTGACCTATTGAATGTCGGTGTTATCAATCACCTGCGTGCACATAATAAGGCTCTCACTACATTAGATTACCGGGTTGATCAGATGGAATATATCCTGGAGAGAATCGATAAAGTCAAAGATGAAGCCCCGGAAGCACAATACAACATGGAGCAGACAGTTACAAAAATGGCTCTAGGGATGCTCAGTGAATCGTATAACTTGAGGGAAGCAGATGGTACATTCCATCATTTCAAGGCTATTATCACTCAAGGACTAGCACTAGAGGTCACTTTCAACCGAGAGTCAATCAATAACTTCTTGTCCTGCCACGATTTCATTGGCTTTTTAATCAATGCATGTGAAAATTTATCCAAGTTACCTGACAAGATCAAGAATGAGAAAGAAACCTAAAAATTCATTCGCGACCATTTTAATGGTCCCGACCATGATCAACTTCAATCAATGATCAGCAAGTTTGCAGAATATCGAGCACAGTGTCACATCGACTCTCCTGATCAAAAGCAAGACACCAAGTTGGCATAGGGATGATGAGGAGTAATTTCTCCTTTCTAAAATGTGTTTATCATTTTTGTAAAATATTTAAAAATCATGTTGGCATACACGATGACCTCATCCATGTTGCACCATGGGATGTTGCCATCCAAAAACTTGCCCAAGTCAACTGTTGACTTTTTAGATATTTTCTAGATCTTTTGTAAATATCTTGTAAGATATTTTGTAAGTAGTGGGTTTTCTTTTGTCTTCTTTCCTCCTCTCCTTCAATAAATACTAGAATACGTGTATTATAGGTGAACATTTTTTTGTATGAAAAGAGAAGTGAGGAAAGAAAGACTTTGTGTTTTCTTGCAACAGAAGAAATATTAATACACATATTCAGACTTTGTGCTTAATGCGTGTGTTATTTGCATCAGATCTTTCTTAAGTTAGATCTATGTTTTTATTATGTTAGATTCATTCCTACTATTGTCATATGTTCATCAGTATTGCTTTAATTGTTTATGCAAGTAAGTTTGGCTCTGTTTACTACCAGCTCAAAGCATAAACCTTCTGACCTTTCCGTCTTGGAATTCATTTCTTTTCTTCCTTCAGATCTACCTCCTCCGTTCCTTCCCTCATACATTTCTATTCATTGTTGGAACTACCTCTACTGGGATGAGATCCCAAACCCCCTGAAGTTAGAATAGTGTATATTTACACAGATTCCTGCTTGATAGATTAGCAATAAATCAGTTTCACTTTGTTGTCTCAAACAGGGGCTATGCCCTGCACACTGTTGGCTTGTTTCCCCACGACCTACCTAACCGACAATTTTTCGGACCAACACGACTCCACTTAGACTCCACTTGGACTCCCTATCCTTATCCTAATTACCTGCAATTCTAAAATCCTAGAAAGGTGGGGGCAATTAAATTACACGTATAACCACCTTTTTGGATGTAGATTTTTGCAATTAATTCATTTATTGCCCTCGACACTACTGTAACTTCCTACAATGTTATTTTTAGCATATACATTCACCCATATGTAACCAATTTCAACTAATTCTACCTCTATAAATTGTAGGTTTGCTTGCTTACAAATCCTCTTGAATCTGAAGTTTAAAAACTCTGCTAAAATTCATTGTGTTAGTAACAATTGCATATATAGTTTGGAGAACATTCAAGAGAACCCACATTCATTTGTAAGGTTCCACAAACAAGGTGTCCACAACTATACTGAGGTTTGCATTGAAGGAAGTGTAGGGAAGGTTTGCATTATTAATTGTTTATCTTTCATTAGTGTAGTTTTTTTTCATAGCTTACAGTAATAGTATGGGTAGAAATAGACAGAATGCTTGGAATAGCAGTAGAAGGTTGGGGCACTAGATTGACCAATGTCATATGTACCAATACTACTATATGGAATAGGTTGTGAAGGATGAATAATCATAGTAGTAACAAGGTTGATGCGACAGAATTTGAATGGTTCATAATTTGCAGTGATAGTATGTTCATAACCATCATGTAAAAATTTTACGCATTGGTGTATAGTGGATGGAACTATTTACATAGCAAGGATCCAGAGTCTACCAAGTAATAGATTGAATTTAAATGAAGCATCTATAATGAAGAAGTGTGTGAGGACAATCTTAGTCCCAACTTGAATATGCAATGAAATAATTCCTAGGCATGTGTGAGTAGTTGACTCATATCCTCGAATATGAGTAGAATTCTTAGAAATTAGATTATCGTTAATGCCCAATTTTTGGAGAAGGGAATGAGCACATAGGTTGATGGTTGACCCATTGTCAATAAGTACATGTTTAATACAATTGGTGTTAATAATAGCGGTGATAAGCAATGGCGCACATGGATTGTCATTAGCAAATGGCAATATGTCCTCATTAGTGAATGATATATCGCATGGAAATTTTTTGAGAGACTGAATGAGGTGTGTGAAGGCTACCAAGGAATTATCACTTTCTATATGAATAAAACAAAGGAAAACCTCTAACATTTGACGATAATATGGTGCACTATGCAATAAGTCATAGAGGGAGATTTTGGCTGAGGTATTCTTAAGTTGTTCAATGATATCATAACCCTTACAAGTAGTAGCAGGAGCCAAAGAATTGATAGGTGGTGGAAAAGAAATAGGTGGAGCCATAGGAGGACGAGTGCAACAAGAAGTTACTACAATGATAGAAGGATCAGCCCAAGGCGTAATAAAGCGAAGAGGATATTGAGTACGAACGTGCATGAAATCAACAACGGAAGTAACCATGTCACAAACCTTAGTGGGTGTGAAATAAGGATAAGATGATTGAGTCGTGACTTGATAAGGTGAAGACATACTTAGAAGAAAAGGGTTTGATTGATCGGGTTCACCAAAATGATTGAGCTAACCTGTAATTTATATGCCTAATTAGAAGTTAATGTAATAGTAAATAAATATAGAAATTAAGTACAGATATTACACCCAAGCAACTAAACAATAAATATGTAAACCCTAAGTGTAAAGATAGGGTAAGAAGCCTTAGCTAGTTCACAAAGATCTGGAAGATGCACATAGTGGGAAAACTAGAAAATAAGAAGCAATAATTGTCACACTGGAGCTCAGAAAATGCAGATTTGGAAGAATAAAATGGACTGGGGTGCCTAGAGAGGGACGGGAGCACCTATGGGCACCCTAGACCTATTTCTAGGTTCCTGGGTCTAAAGAAATACTCAAAGAACCTTCTCTCAAGTTTCGTAAGTTGTTCACCTTTATTCACCTTTAGCCACTCTGAGGTCACACTAAGATCGCTGAGGTCGCTGGAAACCTGTAGTGAACTATGAACCTATAAAACCCTCAAATAGACATCAAATCCTAAAAAATAAAGATGCGGAATGAGGGGTCACTTTGTCCTCTATTGTCACAATGGTGAACTTACGAATAATCATTGCACTCCATCTCAAATCCAATGTAGTTTTGTGTGTGTGTGGAAATTGTGCCCTAGATCCAGCTCATGTGTGAATCACACTTGATAGCAAGCAAGTAAGCTAGATGTAAAGAAATGTAATACACGTGTATGGAATAGAATGAAATTTCCTCCTATGAAATGTATGTAGAAAATCTAGCCCTTGATGTCCCTTGGATAGTGTTATATGGATGCAATAGAGCTCTTATATGTTTGATGGATGCAACCTTAAGTGGTGATAGCTAATGCTTAGTGTTTGGTCCTTTATTATCATCATATAACTTTATATTTATATGATTCCTTTTCTTGAATGTCATACTCAACCCTGAAAATACCGACTGCCAAAAATATAAGATGCTCAAACAGCTAGAAAGGACCCAAAAAGTGAACAAAGTACAAAAGGGTCAGGGGTACCCCGAGGGGAAAAGGGCACTTGGCACTTGCGTTCTAGTTGGGCGTTGGTGTCCCAGATGATAATACTGATCAAATAATGGTGCAAGACCAAAAGTGGTAATAGAAAGCAAAGAAAGATGACCAAATACATGGGTTGATTAGTACTTTTCTTACTTAAGAATCATATAAATAGTAGTATGTAAACAGGACTAGATAATTACCCAAAGTGTGTGATTTAGTGTTTACACCTTGACCATGCTCCTCAAACCACCATGCAACTCTATCATCCATGTGTTATCACTCATGCTGACTAAGCCACCTTATTAGGCTTACAAGATCAAGCAGTTCTCATCTTGTTCACTCTTACAATCATGTTAAACCTCATCTTGACAATACCACATCATAACAAAATTTCTCATGCACCTAGGACATCATCATGACACCTATCGTATCCTCCTTTTTCATTAATGAACATTTTACATCAATGACAACACTAACTCGCTTGTGTAAACAATCTCCCCCTTTGTCATTGATGGAAAACAACCTAGTACTTCTCCCCCTTTTTACATTAATGACAAAGTACATACCTGTAGCACACATTCTTCATCTTCATCAACTTATTTGGACCCCTTCTTGGTTGGAAACATCAACCAAAAGCATTATACCAAGTTCACAGACTTGTTTTACCTGCTTTGACTTTTTTTTGTCTTCATGAGAGCATTGTAGCTCCCCCTGGGAAAAAGCATTCATGGCATACACACATTCCAAAAATATTACTTTTTGAGAAAAAACATCATGCCAACTTATCTTCATACCTATCTCAGCTAATGGTACCCACAAACATGATTGAAACAACTATGCATAGACTTTTAACATTTAGGCTAAGATCCCTAAACCTCATCTTCAGACCAAATTATCCCAACTTCTCAAGCATATAAAATCATAATAAGCTCGTGAAATATCAACTTATGACTCCCTTGACAAGATACCATCCTCTTCTAACTACCTATGCAAGAATACAAACACATACCTTGATCATGGGTCATAAAAATGGGTTGAAACAATCATCAAATTCCTTCAGTACTCTACCTTCTTTGTATGCAAACCAACATGTTGAGTCATATGGCTAACTCCCCCTGCAACAATATTGCTAAACAACATTCAAATCTACCTAATAGCCTTGTTTGAAACCATTACTCATGCCTGGAGATCAATATCAGCTCTCTCTTTCTTAAATGGCCTTCAAACAACTCTAGTACACCATTTTAGTGCTCCACAACACATTGTAGCTTGTTAACAACTTTTTTATACCTGAAATCATCTATCAACTTCTTATTTTATGCTAGGAATTCCACTATACACACTATATCAGCTAGTAGGACAAGTTGCAACTCCTTCATAACTTCTCTTAACATCATGATGCATCACATACATGTAAATCATCATTTTTCTCATAGAGGAATTCAATAAACTATAAAGATTCATTCTTCAATCATACTTGACCTGTAACACTTCAAGCTCCTCCTTTCAAGGATAGTAGACACTCTAGCTCCCCCTCAAAATCATGCCATCATTCATAAAGTCATAAATCAACAAGAAAACACACATCTCTACACATGTACTAGTTGTGACAGGGTTTTGTTTATTGCCAAAACATAAAACCTACCAAAGAGCTCATGCCAACAATGCTTCACCTTCAGATCTCAATATTTTATACAATACATACCCTAATAATTCCTTTTCAAGGCATATGTTAGTCTTCTTTCCTTTTACAGAGCCTAAACACACATTCTTCTAGTTGTACATTTCACTCTCAAAGAAGGGGTAAACATAATAGCACTTTATCAACTCAAGACAGACAGTTGCATACCTAGATAAGATCTTGATGCATTTTCATGCTTCACATACATTAACTCATACCACTAAACTTCAATGAAACTTCATTCATAGACATCATCAATACATTCTTCACCTTACTACTTTTTTAGTCCTTCAAGTAATGAAACTCAAAGACATACCTTATCTTCCATGCACTTGTATAGTATCCAGAGACTTTCATCAAGTTTGAACTCTTCATTTTAGGTTAGTATGGCCTAATAAACCATCAAGACTACCCATACTACAGACCCAAGCAGCCATACTCAAACCTATAACCATGCATATCAACTGACAGACTTACCTCTTTGACTCTTACAAATGTAATCATGATTTGTGTTACACCATACCTCTTCCAAGATGTATAAACACTCTAGAGACATTTCAACCATGATTTAAGGGCTAGTAACCCAGCATATGGACATAGTTAACTCACTCTCAGATTTTCAACATTGGTATTACTTTAGTAATGAACTCAAAAGGCATACCTTATTTCATGATGGTCTTGCACAAATCATGTGGTCCTTCCTCAAGATGTAAATCTTCACACTAGACTTGTATAACCCTGTAGACATCCTTGACACACTTATACTTTTGCTTGAGATACTTCAACAATCCCAAACATCTAATCCCATGTTTGTGGTAATGAATAACAACATAGGAGCCCACTTTTGATCTTCATTGACCTGACAGTGCTTCACACTTCTTCCATGAAGCATAGCTAAACTTGATGCACCTTATCTATGAAACAATGATTATGACACAACTTATAGCATCATTCAACTCACAAGCATACCTAGAAATCATCATTTCTCCTTTCCTCTAGTGGTATGATCAAGTCAGCATACATAATGATTGACTTGCATTTCATGAATCTAGCATCCTTGCACCATGATAGTGCCTAAAACATCCTCAAGAAAGATTAAAGTCCTTCAAAATCATAAGGAACATACCATGACACCATGAATATACTACTACAATATCATAATTTCAATCATTCATGCTCCCGTTGCATTCCAAGATTCATATGGATGATAATGTTGTAGTCACAAAATCATGCACTTACTATTATAATTATATAGTCGAGTATGTTATTTTATATATGGATGTTGCATAATAAAAGTATTCACTAATGACCCATCCCCTAATCCTATCATCAGTTAGTTATTTGTCATCGTCATTTGTCTTGTGCAGTCATCAGTTGCTTGCACAATTTTGGTCATCTCTCAGGGAGTCTTAGGTGACGTTATTTTCTTGATTTTTGTCTTTAGTCTTTGACTAGGGCACCTAGGGTGGGATTAGGGTGCTCGTGGACACCCATGGGTGTCATGGTCCCTATAGCACATGGGCGCCCTGGTCTCCATAGCACTTATATTTAATTTTTTTTAGGTCATCGATATTTTTCATTTTCCCTCTCATTCCCCTAGGTACTAGTCGGCATGTCAGGTCATTAGTATCAAAATTTGAGCAAGATATCCCTATATAAACATAACATATTATCTTATGGGAGGACTATCTACCACCAAGGGCTAGCTATCTATTACGGAAAAGGACTGCATTCGGGCATCATTCCATCACACACACTACATAGGAAAGGGAATTCTATTCTATTCCATCCACCATTTTGCATTACATCTAGTTATTGCCCCTATCTTTGCATCATTGATACTAGGGCACCCTAGGCACATAATTGCACACACAAAGCACATAGAACTACATTGGGTCTGAGATGTAACACAACGCTTAGTTGTAATTCCACCTTTGTGGCCATTAAGGATAGTCTGACCCATTTATATGCATCTTTCTTTTTTATGGGTTTGATGCTTTGTATGGGTTTTTGTAGGTGAATATTTTTTGTAGGTTTATAGCATCATCAGCAAAGATAGTGCGACACTCACATGACAAAGATCAAGACATTGCGAAGATCTAGAGACATTGTTATATTCAAGTCCTAAGTTGTTCTATAGACTAGAGAGCCCATACTGTAAATCAAGACGCCCCAGTCCTCCTTCAGGTGCCCCAATCTGGGTAAATCTTCATCTGCTGCAATTTCTTAGGTTGTACCATCACACTCTATTTCATCCACACATCATCTTGTTTAGTCCTAGCATATAGCAAGGTAAATCATTTTTAGGTTAATACCCTATCCCTCCTATTTCAATTATTTCATTCCATTTAAATATAAAATAAAATCATGTAGCATCAGTATTTCAGTTTATATCAGTTATTATATTGTTGTACTTGCTTAGATTAACTATAGATAGAATATATAATTTCTTATTTGAGTTAATCATTTTGGTGAACCCATACTTTAGAATAGTTTTCCTAGGATTCATTTCAAACCCTAATGGATAAGGATAGTTCATCTTCTTCACACATCATGTCTCATTTAAGTGTTAATCCCATTTATGATGAGGCTACCATTGTTAAGCTCACGGCTCTCTATGGTAATCCTAGTCCTATTCCAGCTCGTCTTAGACAATAGATTCTAGATGGTCAACAATATGTGCCTACTGATTTTGAAGATTCTCCTATTGGTATTAGCATTTTTTAGGACCATATAACCTTTACTCGTTTTACACCATGTTATACGGCTACTAGTGATCCTCCTTTTGATCTTTCTATGGAAATTTTAGATGATTCTCTTATTGATTATATGTTTGGTATTGATCATCGATTTCCTATGCATACTGATTCTTCTTCTACTCAAAAAACATCTATAGTTTCATCCCATGATTCTCCTACTTCTAATATTGCTTCTCATCATTCATCACATCCTACTTCTCATTCACCTTTATATTATGTTGATGATCCTATTGATAGTATCCTTAATGACATTCTCATTTCTCAGTCTTTATCTAATGAGGTGATTGATATCCATGGTTCTCCTTCTTTTCATATTATCGAGTGTACATCTTCTATTCCTTCATTGTATTCTCTTGAGATTACATCTATCACTATGCATAAGTCACCTCCATCTATCACTTCTTCTCCTATCATTTCATCTCCTCTTGTTGCATCATCTACACCTATTAGTCCATCTTCTCCTACAGTTGTATCTACATCAGTCACTTTACCTCCTTGGGTTGTTTCCAATGTTAGTCCTACCACTGCTATGGATATTCTATCTACATCATCTATTATAGCTCCTTTGGCACCTACTACTAGTGTGCCTTTACAATCGGAATCTCCTTTGTCATCTCTAGATATTCCTATGATCACTCACAATGGAAAATTATAACCTCTTAATACATTATTGCCATCTTCCATTATTCCTTCACAGGATATCATCTCTCTCATGCATGTTGTAGGTCAATTACAATCTCATGTTCAGTCTCTTACTTTAGAAAGTAGGGCTTATTATGATTCTATTGATAACTCATTACATGGTAACCCTATTCCCAAGAAGATTCATAATTTTCCATTTCCTAAGGACTTTATCATGCCTACTTTCACATGTTTTGATGGTACTGGTGATCCTCATGCTCATTTTTTACGTTGTCACGTTGTTATGACCTCTTATTCTAATGATATCCTATTACTTAAGGATTTCCAACATAGTCTTACAGATGAGGCATTGCAATGGTACACTCATCTTCCCTTCAAGTCCATTAGCACTTACTATGATATGGAGGATGTTTTCCTCCATCGTTTCATCCTCAAAAATGGCCCTAAGGTTACTTACAACCCCATATCCACCTTACATCAGGGCTCATCAAAATCAATAAATTATTATATCTTGTGATTTAATGTTTGTATGCACCACCTGGTATTTCAACCTATAGATCTTGAGAAGCAATTCATTTTCTGTCATAGTCTGATTCCAGTGCTTAAACAAAGATTATAATATAGTACATGTGAATCATTCATTATTTTATGCTACAAAGTCCTAGACCTAGAGAAAGATCTTCTTTCAGCGAATGTCATTGACCCTCCACATACATATACTTCTATTATATCATCATATAATCCTCCTCTATCAAAATTGGTTGACAGTCCTACGTAGTCTCCACCTTTTTCTCACAAGTAAAGAAAACAAGCTCAACCTAATCCACCACCACATCATACTTATTCTCCTCCTCCACGACAAGCTACTTCTCCTCCTCCGCTTGTGTTGCATGAGCCACTACATTTTTCTCATCACGCTCAACCACATGATGTGTTGAGTGCTTTACTTGACAGGTGTCTAATTCACCTACCCTCTAACCAGCACCATCCACAGCATCATTTACAACATCAACATGACCAACCATACTATATTTATCATCGCATCATTGGCAATAGGGACAGTGATTGTCTCACCCTTCATGATTGACTGCAATAATTAGAGGAAAAGGGAATCCTCTCCTTTGGCTCTCTCACACGTGAGTGGTCTATTTCTCTTCTACCTCGTCAGCGAATCTATACTACAGTTGAGTCCTCTTCTCCATTAGGTGCTCAAGTTATAGTTCATTCACCACCATCATATGTCACTCATGCACGCTCTCCACCGCATCACACTGCTACTTCACATTGGCTTCCACGGCCCTCTGCATTTGTGCATCCCACCGCAACTCCATATGATATTTAGATTGGCACATATTCACATTCTTCTTCCATCCCACATGCTCCCACCACTTCACGTCGCCTCAGTCTTTAGTAGGTGAATACTATCACCTTACCCCTGATAATGCACACGTGTTCTTATGATTCTTACATGACTCTTTATGGTTTTTCTATAAGAACATTTCATCACACAGTTCGTCATTTCATCTAGCACACTCAATCATTTCCCGATGACGCACTCTTGCTTACACGGCTCATTCTTGACTGTTGATGGGTCTTAACTAAATGATCTTAATCATCCACACGTTGGGGGGCATCATTAATCTCCCCCCTTATTTTCATCATACTAACATATTATGGCCACATTATATTATCACACATTCATGACACCACGTTAATTTTACAATCATACATTATCTATTTTCACATCTACTCTACTATCATCATTATACTAACTATGCAATACACATTCCATTCAATAAACATTTCACTTAGCTAATTAATCACATTACACATTTTTTATCAATACCAACATCATAGTGCAGCTCTACATAAATAAACACAGATAATATACAACACATTACATATACTATAACAATCAACATTAAAACATACATCATAAAACACATTGTGACATCAATACACACCATAATAAACTCATCATATAACAATAACATGTTTCCATACATATATATCAAATACAAATCATCATTACAAAGATGTCTCATCACTGGGGGAAACCCCCCCACATCGCATACAATAAAACAACTCAAATATCATAATCGTTATCGCTCTTGGGTACTGCAAGAGCCCTAGAACTAGATGCCTCACCACTAACTCTACATCGTTATTTACATCCTCAATATCTCTCAACTTGCCTTCATAATAAGGTCACCTCTATAGACTACTCTGAAAATTGATGCTGCAAATCTATGTATCGTGCAAACACATCCTGCGCTAAGGGACCACCACCTACCGCCTCTCTAGCTCATCGAATCTCCTCATGTGCCTCATCTCGCCTAGTAACACAGTACACATCATCGCAGCTGTGGCCACAGGCTCAAATAAATGGGCATGCTCACCTATGATATCATCCACATGCTGAAGTATGCCTCCACCAAGTACATCGGTCGGCACATTCTACGTCAATGTGCGAATAGATGTGTCTACTATTAGGCACCAATACACATCTCCTACAAAAAAAATAACACAATGTGTTACAAAATAATCACTATAACATAGGAAAACAACAAAGTACACAATACAATTGTCCAAGTACTCATGCTCAGCTATAGTTGTTGATACATTTTCGGGGGCATGGCCTTCCCCCTCTCCTCCTCCCTGCAGTAGCCCCACTGGGCCTGCAAATAACGGGAACAACAATACCCATCGATGTGCCACACACCATGCACAGTACTCCTTTGTGCAACCCGCATCATCTAATTCTATTAGCTCTATCGTCATGTCTACCTCATCTGGCCCATGAGGTACTAACTCCTCTCGTGTTGGCTCGAGTCTAGCTTCAGCCCTCCTAGGTGATATAATATCTCTCAACCATATATATAGCTTTGGGGGCACATCCTAAGTCATGTCAAACTGTCGTGATACTCTCTCCACCTGAAAAATTTTGGCCACACCTAGAAATCAATCCTCCAACCACATAGTCCTCTGAATATAGCACAACTCTACAACATCCTCAGGCCATCCTCCATAATCACAATATAGCCTCTATAGAAACCTGTAGTTTGATCAAAGAACTATTATTTCTAATATTGCACTTACTATTCTCTTCCTCATAGATTGAAGACACCTCGTCAGTTAGATCTATCTAACTCCCCTCTTACGACACTCTTTTGGTTGTATTTCCTTTTCTACACTAATTAAATAGGTTATAATAACCTCTTCTTGGCTAATATTCTCTTCTTTACCACCTCTATTAGCTCCCTGGAATATCAATCCACTTCATTGGATTGATTAGGCCTTTCAAAACCCTCCTAGAAGCCTAATTTCTCTCTAAATAGGATTAATTACCCTCTAAACATGGTTAGCTAGTCTTAACCATGATCAACCTCTCTCTAAAACTAGTCAAATGTTACTTTGACTTGCTAATTTACTTGTTGACTCCCTTTTAGTCCCACATGCACCAAAAAGCCTCCCATTTCCCAAATGGAAAACTATAAATAGCCTACTACCCCCCTCTCATTTCTAAGAACACTTCTTCCCTCTAACCTAAACTATAGTATTATTGCTAGGATGAGGAGTTTCATTTCGTTCTATTGAGCTATTTGCTTTACTTTTGCATTTCTATCACACAACATGGAGTAAATGGGAAGAACCATTGGCCTTGAAGCCATTAATGGTGAGATCCCATTCTCTTGAAGCATAAACTAATTGCTTAGATCCTTTTAGGTTCATTTACTTTAATTTTTCAAGAATAGAGGTTAACTTCATTTATTTAAGTTGCTTGTTTACTTCAAGTTAATGCATGCAAATAGGATTCCTTACTCATTTCTTATCATATGGTCCATTCAGAGGATTTTGTACAAACCTTTGGGGTTCTTGAGTGTTTCTTACCCCATTTCAATAGATCTTGCAAAACCGTTCATTGAACACATTTGGCACGCCTGGTAGGACACTTATGTCCATCCTCCATTAATGGAGATCTTTTGAGTTCTTCAAAGTTCATTTGCAATTTTTTTTTAGTTAAAAAATCTTTTTATTTACTCATTTATATTTCTAACACTAGCTAAATCATGCTTATTTGTATATGTTTTGTAAGTTTGAACTAGAAATAGGATACTTTGACTAACAACTAACTTGTTTTCTCTTAAACGTTTTCGAATTAGTAAGTTTTGCAAGTTTTTCATAGGGTATGCGTAGGTGTTGTAATGGGGCACGTCCAAGTTAAAGCACTAGCGTTCCCTTCGGAACAGGCGCGCACCTGTCTAGATGTACTTATCATTGACAGATTTTCTCTCTACAGGCATGTGCATGCATCTTTGTCGGCGAGTCAGTGTCTCCGTCTCTCTGGCTATGTCTGTGTAAATAACCCAACTGTGTAAAAAACTAAAACTGTTTATTTTATGTTTGGGTGTGTCTCCGTTGAACCCTAAGCGTCCATGTTGAGTTGCACGCATCTCTATCATTTTGTTCATGTCTGTGTTTTTAGGTATATTGGGTTTTACTAATCTTTTTTTGCAGGCATATCCATTGGGTTAAGCACGTACCCGTCAGTTGGGGCGCACTAGTGTCGGTTTGGGCGCATAGGTGTCTGTGTTAAAATTGAAAATTTTTTCTACAGTCTACAAAATCTTTTTTTTATCTTTGTTGCAAGTTTCTAGGACTAACAAATTAAAGATAGAGTTTTCTTTGGTATTTCAATTTGCATAGTTAAGTGTTTTCGGTTCTTAGCTTAAACTAGGTTTGTAAAAGTGCGTATGCTCTCTCCTTGTGCCTTCAAAAGTGATCTTTGAGACCAGAAGCACTTATACAAACTTGTATCGAATGTTCAAAACACTTGTTTTATAAAGGATAAATTAAAACTTTCATGTGATTTAGTAGTATTTTTTCACATTGCGTATGCTCTTCCTTCATGCCTATTGGCGGTCTTACGAATCAAAAGCAAGGTGTAAAGTTCTCTTTCTTGACATCAATCTGTGAAACTGTAAAAATTACTAAAAATTGTTGTCTATAGGACCCAACTCTTGTAGAAGAAAGGTGTCAAAAACAAGACACAACACTTCTAATACACGTGTTTTATGCAGGTTACCAAATGGTGTGCTACTTAAAACCAAATTAAGTTAAGCAAGATAAAAAACACACAACTTTCATCACACTGTATTGCAGGTTTCAGAAAAGGATACATCCCTATCCGTTTAACTGGAACATAACCCCTTTGGCATAACACCTTAAGCTACAACAATGGCGGTGGTTCCAAGAACCCTAAATTAATCCACCGCTGAGTAACCTCGTGGATGAAACAAGAAGCGCTTCGCTTACCCACTTGACTAGTTTTCCTTGTGAGTTAGCATTGTCGGTTGTCCGTATGGTGACCCCAGTGAGAGTACACATGGACACATTTATTGCCCACTATGCTTAAAGGGGGTAAAGTAAAGCCGAGATACGCCCAAATTAGTCATTGCAAATTTTTGGGTAAATCGTGCTCGCTTAAGATAGCTTTGTAACACTTAGGTGAGAGAACTTATTAAGGATGTCATTCTATCTTGGAGCCCACTTTGTTAGTCCATTGTTGCGTCAAGCCATCACGAAGTGAAAACTCATTTAGAGTCTGAACCTTGTTTTTCGAACATGGTAAAGAATCCTTGTAAGTTTGATCTAAGTGTCTTTCATCACGAATTTAAACTATGTCCCACTTTAGCTCAATTTTATTCTCGTTTTCGAATGAGGCGAAACTCTGCCCAAGTGGCGATTCATTTTTTTAATCTTTTGATCTATACCATTGCATTCTCACTGCCCATTTTTCTGGGTGATAAGGGTGCATACCTTGTGCGTTTTTATCAGAGATAGTGCTCACAACTTTTTTGTTTGTTTATGCCCATCCATGTTTGCAGCTGGGTTGTTAAACGTCTAAAGTGCATAGGTACATTTTTCGTATCTTTGATAAAAGTCCTTCAATCTTGATTTCAAGATCATCTTCACCATTGTGAGTTCAGTTCATCATTTGTCTCTTCTTGAGTTGATAGTTTTGTTCGCATTCTAGATGCACAATCTTGGTACTTACGTCGTGTTCTCATTTTTTATGAGAAAATGGTATAAGTCCCTTTATTGCACGGTTATGCTGCTCACACAATTAAAAACTCCTTGTTATACTTATCACTTGGTTTCAGTTTCGATGTCATCTGAGTCTTTTTGAAAAGTGTCAATAACGCCTTATATATCGTGATAAAGTTGTTATGATACTAACACCTTGCTTGCTCGGTTAATGTATCATGATGACATTGTTACGCTATATCTAGTCGCGACTTCCATTTTTCAGAAGGTTTGGCTTTCATTGGCATTCAAACTAGTTTTAGTGTACCTCGTCGAGGGACTGCGTCAATACCGTGTCAATACTTAGGTGTTGATAAAATTCTAACTTGACCTACATATTGATACGATATTGTCACTATCTATTTTAGGGAATAGGTTTAGTAACAACAAAATTGAGTGATCATTACATTTAGGTGTGCATATGAGTGTTCCTTGATAAAAAATGATTACATAACACTGCATCTCGGATACACTGTGGTATAGCTCAAACATCACCTTGAACAGCTAGCAGAAACCATACACTTCGGGGTCACGCTAGTTGCATACAAACATCGGCTAGTAATGCCTAAAATCGTAAAAATGGTAACTGAATCAAAAGAGCATAACTTAGGAGAAAACCCATTTGAAACCTTTCCATTTACTAGTAACAACTTAGCGCCTCTCTTTTCTCAAGTCAAGGATGCAGAACCATTAATTGACCATAGTGGAGACGAGTCAAAATATTCCAGAGAACAACAGAGATTAGACCTAGGTAGATTTGATGAACTCCTATATTATAACAAAGATCATGTACTCGCAAGAGTCCTAGAATTATGAGCAAAAATTCCACATGAGTGCAAAGAAAAAACCAAGGTCATCAACCCTTAGCTAGGAGAACAAAGATTCATCTTAGACACAGATAACCCTTTTGATGTGGGATACGCTTCCACTTCTAGGCAGCATCATGCCACTGTTGAAGGGGACCCATTACGAAGACCTCACTACAAAGCTTCATGTAAAGTGAAAACTGAGTGTAAAGCTTCCCCTCCTCCCAAATTTGATGAAGAAGAGAACCCTCTAGTTGAAGAAGAGATCCTTCAAAAATAGATCTTGAAAATAAGCCAGAAACTAGCAAACTTAGGCTCTTCAAGAAGAAACATATACAAAGACAAAGATAAAAATAAACCTAGTGAGTTTCACTTTGATCCACACACGGACCATACCTTTAAGGTGACTCAAGTACAAAAACCAATTTCGCCTACTAAAGAGCAACTCATTCAGAAAGAGTTACAATCAATGAAAAATATGCTTACTACATTACAAGAGGGAAATGTAGGTCAGAATAGAAAATATTCATATGAAGAACTATGCCCATATCCCTTTGATAAGGACATGTTATAGCAACCCTTCAAAACACTTTACCGTGCCCAAGTTTGATAAGTATAAATTCAAGAGTGATCCTCGTGATCATATAAAAGACTTTTACATGGCTTGTCAAGAGGTCGCATATAGTGATAACTTCTTAATACGACTTTTTCCTCGTAGCCTAGGATCCATGGGATTAGAAAGGTTCTGTAGTATACCCAAGGGATCTATTACAACGTGTCCCGCATTAGTATAAAAAATTGTACGACAGTGCTTCTATAATATGGAAAGTGACATCACAATGAATGATTTATGCAATACAACACAAAAACCCCATGAGACCTTTGCAAGTTTCTTACAATGATGGCGCGGGTTGGCAAGTCATTTCCCTTGTGTGTTACCAGAAAAACAGCTAGTGAGCATCTTTGTTCCTAACTTAAACTCAGAAATAGCCTTTCTTTTACAAATGCATTATGGCTCAAACTTCAAAGAAGTCATAGATAAGGGCGGTCAAATCGAGAAGGTCCTCATTGTAAAAGGTACGCTTAAACCATTTGTTAAAGATAAACATGAAGCCAAATCCATAGACAACCCAAAGTTCTTTAATAAAAACAACCATGTCATTGGTGATGGCATTACGGACTCCAAAAGAGTCCAAACCATGCAGACAGGCCCGCTTTTAAAACTCTCACAAGGACCTCGTCCCAAGGCACCCACTAAATGCACGTTCACGCCATTAATGGAGTCCTTGTCTACCATTCTCAAGCAGTTAGATAATGGAAATATGGTGGAATATCCAACTGCGACAGTACCATACCCAGAGGATGCTCCAAAACCTGGTTGGTTCAAAGACCATGAATATTGTGACTTCCACCATGTAAAAGGACACAAGACAGGTAGGTGTTTGAGACTACGTCATTACATACAAGACCTCATCGGGGAGGGTAAGATCGCTATGGATTCTCCCCCTGAATCCGAAAAAGGTCCAAACGAGAAAATGGGTATCTACAAAGAACCTTTTCCTAATCATGTAGATAAAAAGAAAAGGAAACCAGATCATGGGCAAACCTCCAACGACTATAGGACTACCGCTTATGTTTACCCTACTAATGATAGTCCTTTTAATTCTCTCATAGGATGTATTAGCTCATCTAATGAACAGATCAACACTATTCAGATTTTAGAAAAGAGTTGCGCAGTAGGGACAAGATGTGCTCACTTAATCATACCAGACCCCATGTCTATCCCTCAGGAAGGTCAGTATAATTTAATAGATCAGTTAGATAAAACACCTACTAGGATATCTATTTGTGATTTCCTCAAAATCTCTAATGCCCACAAGAACATATTGTATAAAACATTGCAAAATTCAAGGGTTTCGATAGATGTAGATCCCACAAACCTCCAAGCCATGATTGTGCACGTAGGCTGTAATGATCATATTACTTTTGAGCGGATTACAATCCCGCGTAACGACCCAGAACATAACTTACTCTTATATCTTGAAGTGGTGGTTACCTGTCACAAAATCAAGAGGGTACTTGTGGATGGTGGATCTGGTCTAAACATTTGCACTTTGAAGTTGGTTAAGTAGTTAGGCCATTCAGAAACAAATCTAGGAGCTAAGACTATCACAATCACCGCTTACGACAATGAAGAACGAGAATCAATGGGTATTATAGTAGTTCCCATGGAATTAGGACCAAATTTTTATGACACGACATTCCTTACCCTTAACTTGGACCTTCCATACAACATGCTCCTGGGGCACCCATGGATCCATGCCATGCAAGCTATTCCATCAAATTTTCATCAGTGCATCAAGTTATGTCATGAAGGTCAAGTGGTTACCATTCTGGGCGACCCAGAACCATTCACACATTGTAGGGCATTACACAGTTTTTCTCGTTCGGCTTACGAATGTCCTTCGGCGGATGTTGTTGTCCCCCTACAAACGGAAGCTATTAAGAAACAGATAGATTCAGAGTCCCTCACTCCTTATAATCAATATTTTCTTTCGTTCATCAACCCGTTCTCTTCATGGGAGGCAACGTCAAAAAATATGGCCCAGGTGAGCCATTCACTCTTGAACAAGCTTTGTTAATATCAGATTTATCAGTATCTCCTAGAACAAGAGGTAAGCTATATTTTAAGTTCAAGAGCACTCGGGAGCAGTGCCCTAAACCATTGGAAAAATTTATCCATAGCGGTCTCCTATATGAGGAGAAAATGTTAGAAGATCCTACCAGCAGAGTACCAGAAGGTACCATGGCTTCATGCCATCAAGCACCCCCAGTACATCAAAGGTCACCGCATGATGTTTTTCATGGGCTATAGTGGGTTTGGATGTGGCATTAATGCACAAGACCGACTAGAGCCTATTCCCATCCCTCATTTTAAGACAGATAAACATGGCCTGGGAATACGGCCTCATCACACTCTACCCTCTGAGAATGACGCAACCTCTTCTAAATGTGAGGACGTTTCATCTCATTCTAATAGCGACACAGATTCCCAATGTAGCCTCTATGAGGATCTTGCTTCCACTAACCTATTCCCAGATTCAGCGGTCCTTACCTTATCTGAATCCATCACCTTAAAAAATTATCAAGTAGCCTGTGAATATCCAGAACTAGATTGTGATCAACAACTTCACGTGCCCCTAGACTTATTTGAAAATGATGAGGCATTTGCAGAATTCATGGGACTCAAGGATTTTATTCCAACTCGGGACCACAAGAAAGGATTTGCAATTCAACTAGACACATGTGCATACTTCAGGGAAGAAGCAGAGATGTGTGGATGTTTAAATAAGAAGATGGTAAGTAAGAGTATAACCACTTCTGAGAAACCTGGCAAAAAGGATAGACGGAAATCTCACAGTGACAAACTCTTTGAAAAACTCATAGATAAACAGAATGAAAAATCTAAAGATGCAGTAGTTTATCAATTTAAATATGATAATGAGCTACCATAGGAGGTTGATCTTACTCTTCCCCCTAATCCTTCACAGATAGAAGATGCTTCTAATATGCTTGTTGAGAAAACAATCAACATCAACATTGGCTTAGAAGAGCAACCTAGAATGATAAAGTTGGGGGCTTCACTCTCATCTCAGGAACAAAAGATCTTTGTAGAGATCTTAAGAGAATACCCAGACATATTCACATGGACATGTGTAGATATGCCTGGTTTGGACCTAGAGCTAGTTGTGCACCCGAATGCGAAACCCATCAAGAAAAAGTTGACAAAAATGCATCCTAAGGTGGCACTCCTTGTCAAAGAAGAACTGGAAAAATAGTTAGTTGTTGATTTTATTAAACCCATTGACTATTCAGAATGGATCTCTAACATAATCTTGGTACAGAAAAATCCTGTTGGCATAAGAATCTACACTGATTTCTGTGACATTAATAAGGCATGTCCTAACGATGACTTTCCCCTACCTAACATTGACATGATATTTGATTCCACTACTGGTTATGAAATGTTGTCCTTAATGGATGGCTTTTCAGGTTATAACTAGATATGGATTGCAGAAGAAGATCAGCATAAAACAACCTTCATCACCCCTTGGGGACATTTTTCTACAAAGTCATGTCTTTCGGGCTCAAGAATGTCGGGGCTACTTATCAGCGGGCCATGACTGTTATCTTCCATGATATGATAACTTACATCATGGAAGATTATGTTGATGACATCTTAGCGAAATCCAAGAGTAGGGGTGAACACCCTGAAGTACTGAGATGTATTTTTCAGCATCTGCAAGACTATAAGGTTCGCTTGGACCCTAAGAAATGTGTCTTTGGTGTTTTATCAGGAAAGCTCCTAGGGTTCATTGTTTCACAAAGAGGGATTGAAGTGGACCCTACGAAGGTTGCAGCTATCACAGAGATGCCACCACCTACCACTCTCAAACAACTAAGGAGTCTACAAGGGAAAATTCAGGAAATCCATCACTTTATTTCACAACTTGCAGATAAGTGCCACCCCTTTACCCATTTGTTAAAGAAGGATGTTGCATTCAATTGGGGACCTGACTGTCAGAAGGCCTTCGCACTACTAAAATAGTACTTGGTCAGCCCACCTGTACTCATGCCACCTACCCCAGGTGAACCTCTCCTCTTGTACATTTTTGCTACCCAGTTTGCTATTGGTGCACTACTTTCCCAATACGACTTAGACCATAAAGAGAGAGTAGTTTACTATCTCAATCTAACCTTGATTGTGTACGAATTGAATTATCTAAAAATAAAAAAGGCCTACTTGGCAGTTGTCTTCACCTTCCAAAAGCATTGCCATTATCTCCTGAACAATAAAACCAAACTCATATCCAAATTTGACCCTCTCAAATACCTTTTATCCAAACCTACCCTCACAGGCCAAATGGCTAATTGGATAATTCTCCTGAGTGAATTTGATATTGAGTTTGTAAATTAGAAATCCTTGAAAGGACAGGTATTGGCTGATCAGTTGGAAGAAGCACCTCTACCAGGTATAGAACCTTTGTGTCTGGATCTTCCAGATGCATCTATGATGTACATTGAAGAATCCATGGAATGTTAGGTCCATTTTGATGCATCATTCACCTTTCATGGATCAAGGGCAAGAGTGGTGCTTATCACTCCCATAGGTGATGTCATACCAAGAGCATTCCAGTTGGGATTCCCATGCACTAAGAATATTGCAGAGTACGAAGGCACTCATCACTGGCCTCAGGCTAGCTATTACTTGGAACATCTGACAACTACAAGTCATTGGAGACTCTCAACTTATCATTAAACAAGTTAATGATGAGTACAAAGTTAAAGATGAGAATCTCATTCCATATAGAAAGATGGTCAAAACCCTGAAGGAGTACTTTACACAGATCACTATTTGAGAAAAAGCCCAAGGTCACACAATAGATCTATGGATGCTATGGCTACTATTGGGTCTCTGTTACACATTCCCCCTAAGGAAAGTAAGATTCCTTTCTTTGTAGAGCATTTACAAGTTCCAGCATATGATATGTCAGAGTCATGTTTAGCATGTTAAGTTGTTGGTCCCTTATCCCCTTGGTATGATCCAATTTTTCAATACCTACAAGATGGCACTTTTCTACCAGACATTACTCATTCTAAAAAGAAATCCCTTATCCGACCACATAGCCCGTTATACCCTCCTAGGAGGCACCCTTTATTGTCATGGCCACGATGGGAATTTGCTTCGTTGTTTGGATGTTGTTGATTCTATCCACGCCATTAAGGAAGTACATGGTGGTATTTGTGGAGCACACACCAGTGGCATGGTCTTAGCTAAGAATCTATTAAGAGTAGGCTATTATTAGCCTACCATGGAATCAGATTGCTGCAAATTTGTAAAGAAGTGTGAACTATGCCAGAAATATGGAAACTTAATACATGCGCCAGCACAGGCGTTGCAGCCTATTGCAACACCTTGGCCATTCTCTAAATGGGGCCTGGATCTCATAGGGAAGCTCCATCCTTCTTCCTTAGATGGTCATACACACATCATCACTACCATCGAATATTTTACCAAATGGGTAGAGGTTGTCCCTCTTACTTATGTCACCAGTGCACAAATTTCAAAGTTCATCATGAACCATCTCATATGCCGTTCGGGAGATCCCCTTCAGCCATTGTCACTGATAATGGTAAATCCTTCAAAAAAAAATGGTTAAAACCTTATGTCAAAGTTTCCATATCCAACTCAAGTGGTCTACCCCTATTACCCTCAAGGTAATGGACAGGCATAAGCTACTAATAAAACCCTTGTATGGATTATGGAGAAAATGGTCAGTAAAACTAGCCGTAATTGGCACTTACAGATACATCTAGCCCTCTGGGCCTATCGAACTTCCATCCGCACTCCTACTGGTGTGACCCCATATTCACTCATCTATGGCACTAAAGCCATCATACCTCTGGAAGTGGAGCTTCCTTCCCTGAGAATATCTCTCAGAGACTATCTTGATAAAGACAAGGACTATAGAGTTGCTCAACTGGCAGAGTTGGAACTATTAGATGAAAGGCGTATCAAAGCGCTCAATCACCTGAAGGTCTATCAAAACAAAGTATCCAGAGGATATAAAAAATGCATCATTCATCGGGAATTTGATGTAGGTGATCTAGTCCTAAAATAAAATAAGAAGAACACCGTCAAAGACAGAGAAAAGAAAGGTAAGTTTGAGGTTAACTGGTTAGGTCGTTATGTGGTAATTGTAAAGTATGGATCAAGAGCCTATAAACTTGCATACTCAGATGGTGAAGAGCTTCCAAAACCTATGAATTCCATGCACCTCAAGTGGTTCTACACTTAAGCATGACGAGAATATCAGATAAGAACTAAAGAATAGAAAAACAAAGAAAAAACAAGCAAAAAATGGAAAATTGAGAAAATAGTAAAGAAGAAAAATAGGTTGTCCACATGTGAAAACCATGTGGCGTAGTGGGTAGGTCTTTGAGTGAAAACCAATTTTTGGCGCTCAAGGAAGATTCGTCGAGCACAAGTTACTCTTACAGCAGGATGGGTAATCATCACCACTTTCTAGATACGACTTCCTTTGCTAGGTCTAGAAAACCCTATTAAAGCCACCTTTTTCGAGCCGTGATCTGGCTTATTTGCTCTTATATCTGCATGAAGGACATTTCCTTTGCATACTCCCATATAACACTGAGAGCACCTTCACATTTTCACCTTCTCATACATACGTGCGTGACATTATTGCCTTTTGTATATTCCCACATCACGTTGGGGGCATCCATGCTTCTTTGTTCTTGTACATTACTTTCAGAACATGACCTTAGAAAATGCAAAAACATTCAGAAAATGAATATGCAAAAATCTACACATTTAGAAAATCTTCCCTTTTAAGGGTGAAGTTACGACAACCAACAACGTTATCTTAGAAAACAATGTGAACAGTAGCCTTAAAAACTTATCTTTTTAGATAAACTGAAAAAATATTAGAAAATATGTGTATGTTGTCCTGCAAAAACAAGGTAATGATTTAATTACTTTTAGTTGTTAGTTTGTATAGTTTTGATTGTGAATACCTTTTCGCATGATGTTGTGACTTATTTTCTTAGTATGGGTTGGATCTTGTTTGAAATAATTATATGTGGCATTTGATTCATTTGTAGCTTATATACATTTATTTAGGGTTCATTTTACTTACTTAGATTAAATTGCCAATTTGATCTTTGTAGTATGCTTTGTCAAATCATGTGTTTGCATCATAAGTTGTGTTGTGTTGAATAGGTATAATTGTTTAGCTTTGTTAACTTTTTCTCGTGTATTTATCTCCTGCACAATTGTTTGTTATCACATCTATCATCTATCATTCATCACATATAACATCATCTACTACATCATATATAAAAAAAATGCTAAGTATTACATCATGCATGTATGCTAAGCTAATCATCACATATCGTATCATCAATGAGGGCAAGAGGGGTTGCGCATAATCACAAATCTATCCCCCCCCCCCCACACCAATATCATTTAGTATCATCCCAAGTGCTAGAATAAGATCTCAGAATTATCTCATATAAAATCTAAAAACATGTGATACTCTCTATGGATACATCATCAATATGAAAGCATGAAACGTACACATCTTTAAATCTAAGGTATGTCACATACATAGAGGAAAGGGAAATCATACAAATCATAATCATATTATAACATGAAAAAATCACTCATCGATACAATGTCCATATAATACATGTATAACTATCCATATCAATACTCAAATGTACATCATCGATATAATATGCCATCTAACAAGGGCATGCATCCAAAGAATTGAGCCTTCATCAAGAGGCATCATAAAAACAATGGTACATGACAACTATACATCAAAATCAACCTTCATAAGAGGCATACATACAATACATCTTGTAAAAAAGGAGAAGTAAAGAGCTCAACCACAGCTCTCGCCCTTGTCGGGGCTCCCCAGAACCATGACCTGGAGGTCAGAAAGAGTGGTGGCTATGATGGAATAGCACCAGGGGTATCAACCTACTATCTAGTTGGCTGTTGTCCAGTCAGCTGCTCTGGAATAGGCTACTGAACTGATCTAACTGAATGTCCTGATCGCTCATGACCTAGATCCTATCGCACTCACATCTGACTACTCAAAAGGAACCACTCAATGCTACTCTGTTGGGACTGCCCTCAAGTAAGCAATCCTATAATATAAAGCCTCGTCGTCAGACCTCGTGGCATCATGTATCAAATCAGCATCTCCAGAAGCAATAGCCACCTATAGGGTGGCATCTCACTCACCTATCAATCTATGACTGTCAGCCTGAGCCTATCTAGAAGCAACGACCTCTTGATCTTTGTCTGCAGTGATAGTATGCACCTGGGCTCATGCCTCTGCATAATATAACCCTGTGACTATGCCTGGGCGTGGTCCCTCTAAGCAACAACCATAAGCACCTGGTTCTAATATTGATGTAAAAGGCTCAGTATTTGAGTCCCTTGTACAACAATCTCACTAATCCTACTATTTCATAGGGTACTATCACTTCTCTGAGTGGCCTATGCTCTAGCCTGATCTCTCTCCAATGTAAATATATGTACCTGAGCATGTGCCTAATCTCACTCTGTTGTAAGGGCATGTACTTGTGCCCTAGCTATATCTCTCTCTCCAGCCACCTGTAACTGAACGAAAATCGTCGCATGTAACTATTGCTGAAGGGAAATCAGTTGTCTACCATCCCCACCACCCCCTGGAGCATGAGGTGGCGGGCCCTGCTCTGGAAGTACCTGTTGAAGAGGGGTGTATATCCCCACTCGAATACCTATTGGGGGCAACTCTATGTCAGCTGCCCTGAACACCTGTCTTGGCCTAGGCCTGGGACCCTGTCCCTATGGCTGCTGAAATGTTGGACCTTGTCCCCTACCCCTCACATACTAGTGTGAGTCGGGACCACTGTCATCATCATCATCACTGTCATCACCACCAATGACTCCACCCTCGCCACCACTAGGAGGCCCCACTGGAGAAGCTCTCATGTCGATGTTATACGCTACCATGGAAACAATCAAACAGCATGGAAGCACACCATGATACCATGGTGCATACTTAGGTGTAGTACCTGGATCTCTAATCTATCTCAGTGGCATTCACATAGCAGGTACCACCTATCAGAAACTGGCTAGTGCTCTATCTCAGGAAATCTGTGGACCCATATCAACATACTCTCGAGCTCTGTGAGCACACCACCTATTTGGCCCAGGAACATCCTGTGGGTAATACCCAACTACCTATGACACTGATCCACCCTGTACAACTCCCACATATAGCTACGACCTACCCAATATAAAATGCTCTATTATGGCAGTATTGGGCTCTAAACCATCTTCGGCGCCACTGGAAATGTCTGTAAGGCCTTTAAAACCATGGAAGCCTACCATAACTCATCAATCTCGCGGTGATAGTGATATACATCCCCCATATATGGTTGCACATAATCCCTTATCAGGACCCAACCGATCGTAGAAGGCTCGTCAGGAGCTTGAACTCTCAAAACACTTAAAGGGTGACCAATGGAAATGTGGTCCCACGCCCAAATATAAAGGAAGTGGCTGGTCCTACCATCTTCTGATAGGTAGTAGGTAATCAAGTGAAGGTCCTAGTATATATGTGCTAGGATGCAATGACCCCAGTAGTAAGTCTCTCCCTCTACGCAAACCATGTATCACTCCAAGGAGGTCAAGTGGAAATGAAGTACTCAGTCTTGTCAGGGAGTAAGACTCCACTTACGAAGGCCATCATATAGAACAATACTTGGTCTAGCTCTAAGTCCTCAATACACCGTGATAGCCTAATACTCATCCCGCATCATGGTATCATCAGAGACACCAAAAAACTCTACAATATATCGTTGAATATCAGTCCAGTAGCTCCTAGACTGGATAAGTTGACCCCTAAATCGGGACCCACATAATATGCCACACATCCTCGAGAGTAATCAGTGATCTCCCCGGTGGGGAGCCGAAAGCATTGACTCTCATTGTGCCATCACTCTATTATAGCTATTAAAAGGCCATGATCTAATGTGATCTAGGGCATATCCACCACATGAGCCAATCCCATCACATATAGAAGGTTTTCCCAGAGTACCGCTCTATCATCATCATCAAATTGGGCCTCTATCATCGCCAGCTCGACCATATCGCTCACGGGTCTACAGGACGGGTAGTATACACTGCAAACAAGAAAACACACATGTATTAGTTAACATTTATGTCTCCTTTTATCTAAAAATGTGTTGGTAAATTGCCATTCTTCTATCTTATTTCCAAAAAACATTTCACTTTCTTCTAGTTTTTCTTCTTTCTCCTTGGCCATTTGGCTAGAAGGGTGTTTTTCCCCCTTTTCTGATGCATGCGCACCTTCTCTGACACCTGTGTACCCATCCCAACTCATACGCACCCCTCTGGTTTTTTCTCACTCATCCCAATGCCTACACACCCAGTTTGACGCTGACGATCATGTCTCTGCGTAAGCACACGTACGTCTTTGTTCCTAACCCAGAACATGTACGTGGCCCTTTCAACGGACATGTGTATGCACCCTTGTCTTTTCCCCTCTAACAGCTACGTGTGCGCGTATCCATTTTTATTCGACGGATACACATACACATACCCATTGGTTTCGACACATGCGCATACAAGTATATGTCATCGATGCATGCATGTGTGTGCATACGTCAAAATTCTCCTATCTAGCCTAAAAATCCATAAAAAGTGCATTAAATGTGTAATTTACAAGGAGGGATAGGCCACTCATGTAGGGTCCATCCATTAGATCTCGCATGAACTCTCGGATGTGATCTTCTCATCTCCTCTTGCTCGGAAGGCTCTCTATCTCACTCCAGGGCTGTCATTCTCACTCATGGTAAAAAATCGTAGCAACTCTGGTACAAATGAACTGATCATGATTTATTTACCCCCCGCCCCGGGTGGGTATATCAGGCTGCTGCGATGCCCCCAGGGCAATGTTCTCTCCACCGTGATCGTTCTAACCCCCTCTTTTATCCGCCAAGATGATTATTTTTTTATTAAAATGATTATTTTTACTCATTTTTGCTCATGCTGGGTGCATTAATAGTGCCACCCTACGGTCATTTCTTCATTACACTGGAATGATTCATGCATATTTCCAGGTGTCATTTCTTTTTTATAATTTTTTCTTCTATTTTTTTCCTCTATTTTTTTTTTCACCTATCATGATGATTTTTTTTATTAGACTAATTATTTTTAGCCTGTAATTCTTCTCACTCGAGGCCACTTTTCTATGCTCCCTAGTGCACCTTTACCTTTTCCTTTAGGTAGTTGCGCATATTTTTTAGGAGATCTTTGATCTCTTATACCGATTCTTGTCGACCAATCAAAAAATCTAAAAAAGTTGTTAAAACCATTTAAAAAACCAAAAACATTGAAATACTTTGGAAATAGACTAAAAGTTCATAAAAACAGTTCATCTACAACTGAAATTTATGTCTCTCACATGACACTCATCTCATATCTTGCTGACATTTTCAAATATTTTGAAACAACGACTCATGAATCATCTAAATCTTCAAAACATCTACCACAAGCTACGTTTCTTACTTTGTCTATACTCTAGGAGCACTCTGGGTTTCCTAGTACTTTTTTCGTCATGCACATTACTTTTTAACTGGACCCAAGTGTCCTCCATCTTTTCCCTTGCACTATACACATTTCTTGGGCCATCATCCTTTACCCTTGCCATTTATCAGAAAATTTGGGACTACATCTCGATAACAAAATATTTCTGCAACTATCTTGAACGTTATTGGTTTAAGTGTGTGTAATTGTACTTAGTTTCCCTGTTAGCTGAGATTGTTTATTTCTCGTATTACATTGCATTCATGTATGTTGCATACAGTTGGTCATTTTTAGCATAGGATGGTTTTTTATATCTTGGATTTTTATGTTATTTTATACCTCCATCATATGCTTACATTTTAATAAGGACCAATGATTCAGATTATAAGAAAAATGATGATTATGTATTGTTTCTATAAAGCATTGAGTTTGTGGATAGCTCAATGCCCCTTTTTGCTTTCTCCTCTCCTTTCTTCTTGCATTCTCTCCTACTTTATTTTTTGATCATCGATCGAGTTTCTTCGTCACCCCATCAACACTCAAGGGGGCATCCTTCATCCTTCATCCTATTAATTTTTCCTTCTACCCCTTCAAAATTTTCTACTCGTTTACATTTATCTTCTTTCTTTGAAGTGACATGGCTTACGTCACCCCAAAGAGGGGCAAATGTAGACACTTGTAGTTTAATCAAAGCACTATTATTTCTAATATTGCACTTATTATTCTCTTCCTCATAGATTGAAGACACATCATCAGTTAGATCTATCTAACTCCTCTCTTACAACAATCTTTTCGTCATATTTTCTCTTGTACACTAATTAAATAGGTTATAACAACCTCTTCTTAACTAATATTCTCTTTCTTTTCCACCTCTATTAGCTCCCTAGAATATCAATCCACTTCATTGGATTGATTAGGCCTTTCAGATCCCTCCTAGAAACCTAATTTTTCTCTAAATAGGATTAATTACCCCTCTAAACATCGTTAGCTAGTCTTAACAATGATCAACCTCTCTCTAAGCCTAGTCAAAATCTTACTTTGACTTGTTAATTAACTTGTTGAATCCCTTTTGAGTCCCACATTCACTAAAAATCCTCCCATTTCCCAAATGAAAAAACTATAAATAGCCTACAACCCCCCTCTTATTTCTAAGAACACTTCTTCCCTCTAACCTAAACTATAGTATTATTGCTGGGATTAGGAGTTTCATTTCATTTTATTGAGTTATTTGTCTTTTCTTTTGCATTTCTATCAAATAACATGGAGTAAATGGGAAGAACCATTGGCCTTGAAGCCATTAATGGTGAGATCAAATTCTTTTGAAGCATAAATTGATTGCTTAGATCCTTTTAGGTTCATTTACTTTAAGCTTTCAAGAATAGAGGTAAACTTAATCTGTTTAAATTACTTTGTTTACTTCAAGTTAATGCATGAAAATAGGATTCCTTTCTCATTTCTTATCGTATGGTCCATTGAGGGGATTTTACACAAAGCTTTGGGGTTCTTGAGTGTTTCTTAACCCATTTCAATAGCTCTTCCAAAACCTTTCATTGAACACAACCTCCATGTAACTGCCTTGGACCCCATCCTATCTATCAGTGCCCTATAGGTATTTATGTCCATCCTACGCCCACGAATATTAATCCACCTACTCATATATATCTCTGGCCTAACACACTCTCCTCATGGACCTCCAATTGGTCTCAACATGGCTATATGCTAATAAGCCATACGTGTAATAGTGTGGTGGCTCTTATCCCTTCACCAGGATCCTCATGAGTAAATAGGTATAGGTCTCTATATAGGTGGGCCAACACACACTATGCCCATGTGTATCTTGTACTCTCCTCCTCTATCTGCTATCATATGTCATGCATCTTATACAAGATGCCTACACCTCCTCCCTTTACGGCTATACCTGAAGCAATCACACCACTATGAACTTCCGCAAGCACGGAACCCCAGACCATAAAATAACATCTAAACTGATATGGGCCTCAGCAGGTACTCGAGTCCCCACATAATATCATCTCGTGGCTCGCATTTGTCGCTCCCTATCCTCTACTGGCATAACCTGTACTCTCTCCCCAACCATTGGCAATCGCAGTATCTGATATACATCCTCTAGTGTAACAATCATCTCTCTCATAGGAAACCAAAATGTACACGTATCGGTACACCATCTCTCGCATAGTGCAGTCAACATGGGCATATTGTGGGGCACATCCCCCATCTGTGTTATGTGTCGTAGGCTGACACGGTCCATCACATCCCAATCATCATCCAACAACCCCAATCTAAGCAACGTACTCATATGACGCCCACCGCAGAACTCCCTCGAGTGGATATCCCTCTGCACACCACAAAAAAACAACAAAATATAGTGTTAAAACACATTCCAAGATCAACTACAATCGTTTATTGCACTAGAAACCTATTTTTCACCATTATACACCAAATTCACGCATTATGGACCATGGCACCTAGATGCAGGATTGGGGCACCTAGGAGCAGGACACTAATGTCTCGATCTGGGCATTCCTACCCTAGGGATCACTAGTACCCTCACTATTGTTATCCAAGTCAAAAACCATAACAAACTTAACAATCTCAAAATTACAAATATTCAACCAAAATAACTACTACACCCTATATTTTGTGAAAAACAATGCACTTACCAACTTCGTGGTCGTACGTGACACTACGGAAATCACCACCCTCTTAAACTGACTAGGATGTGTTGCTCTCACTTGTGGCATCTTCACTCACTTCATGCACACTCTCACAATTGTGTACAAAACAAATGAAGTGACTAAACAGTTTTTCACTTCACTACTTATAGCTACTTTCTCATCACCTACTTTATTATAGTCATTATTTCATGCTTATCACCACTACTAATAAACACTACACTGCTTATATCATATCTTGAGCGTTTATACTCCAATTTACACCCCATTTATGGAATTATTTTTAGAATTTTACCTACCACCGTATTGAATAAAATTCGTGAGTGTTATCTCCCCTTCAATGTTGTCTTCCATTCCATTTATACACATTTTGGCAATTTTTACCACTTTTTATCTATCTTGTGCTTGCTTTCAGCTTAGCATTCATTCTTATCATTACTTCCCCTTTCGCTGAAAGGGGGGTATATCATTGGGGTCATCTTATAATTCCCCTTATATCACCACGCATTTAAAAACACTACTGATGCGACAATTCTAAAACATTTACTAATTCATCGAGTGACATTTCACCATCAATTCCCCTTAATGACCTAATATGGGGGAAACAAATATATAATTTTTTGTGCAATGTTTCGTCACTTCCCCCTAATGACCTAACTTAGGGGTAGAGAAAGTGATTAAAAAAAATTTCCATACGATTATTCAATAACTTCTATCGATCTCTGCTAATGACCTAACCTAGGGGCAACCAACATAAAATATCTCAATGAGTAACTAAGCGAATCAATCAAATCAACCAACGAGTTCAAACCTCTAACAATCACAATTAATATAATCCAACACAATCGGCCTCCTAGATGACATAACTTGGGAGATTACATTCATCACTTTTCCCAGATGACCTAACTTGGGAAGTTATTCTACATTTTGCGCTTGCTTCCAGATGACCTAACTTAGAAGCCATCATAGATTTCACATTTTCTTCTAGATGACCTAACTTGGAAGCTATCAAATTATGGTGACACCCGTGGGGTGGCGGAAAGAGTGACTTTCCTACACCACTCCTATATGGGTCAACTATTTGACCAAAATTATTTGGATCCAAAAACCACAAAATTTGATCTGAGTCCATCTGCAGCAGCTAGATCTTGAGGATGTAGTTAGAGATTAGAGAATAACAAAATTTTCTCCCTACACTCTTCCTCTAGTGGTAGGACGCCCAAATCCTCTGGTCATTTATTCATATACACGCATTCAGGTTGGGAACTGATCATTCCCTACCCCATCTCATCGTCATCATACAATGTTCAAAATCATTAATCATCTAACATTTCTATCACCACTCTCGTTTAGTTCACTTCATCACCATGGTACAGTTTTTTGTTATGTTGCATGGATCAACATGTTGATTCATGGTTCAACATGCTATATGGTTCTTTCGGCATGCTTCTACTCCACGTCTGCACAATTCTACTACAACATGGGCTTCTCTGACTTCTCTCAAGTATGTATCTCTATCTACTTTATGTTACCGAGATTTTTACTCACCAACCTAAAGTGGGGGTAAAATGTAGTCACAAAATCATGCACTTACTATTACATTATACACTGCCAAGTGTGTTATTTTATATATGGATCTCGTGTGATAGAAAAGTATTCACTAATGACCTATTCCCTAGTCATGTCATCAGTTAGTCGGTCATCTTTGCCATTTTTCTTGCATAGTCGTCAGTTATTTTTATGGTTTTGTTCATCTCTCGAGGAGTACCAGGTGTTGTTATTTAGTCATTTGTCATCTCTAGTCTCTGACTAGGGCACCTAGGGTAGTGCTGGGGTGCCCACGGGTGCCTCGGTCTATAATTTTAGGCACCCTAGTCCCCATAACACTTGGGTTTAATTTATTTATTCAAGGTCGGTCTTCATCATTTTCCCTCTCTTTCCCTTAGGTACTAGTCAGCATGTCAGGTTATTAATGTTGAAATTTGAGCAAGAGATCCCTATAGAAACATAAAATACTCACTATTTTATGGGTGGACTATCTACTACCAAGTGTTAGCTATCTACTAAGGCAAGGGACAATGCATTTGGGCATCATTACATCACACACACAAACATAGGGGGAAAGGAAGTTGTTTATTCTATTACATCCACCATTTTGCATTTAACATCTAGTTATTGCCCTCTATCTTCTACATCATTGGTGCTAGGGCACCCTAGGCACACAATTGAACACAAAAATCACATAAAACTACATTGGGTCTGAGATGTAGCGTAGTGCTTAATTGTAAGTCCACCATTGTGGTAGCTAAGGACAGTCTGACCCCTTCATATGCATCTTTCTTTTTTTAGGGATTTGATGCTTTGTATGGGGTTTTGCAGGTGATTCTTCATTACAGATTTACGGCAACATCAGCGAAGATATTGTGAGAACATGCGAAAAATATCGAGACATTGTGAATATCTAGTGATACTCCCAGATTCAGATCCTGAGTTATTCTACAAACCAGAGCACCCATATTACAAAACCAGGTGCATCCATAAGCGCCCTAATCCTTCTCTAGGTGCCCCAGTCAAGCCAAATCTTCATTAGCTACTGCAATTTCTTGGGTTGTACCATCACATTCTGTTCATGTCCGCACATCATCCTGTTCAAGTCCAATACAGCATAGAGGTAAGTCATTTTCAGGTTAGTACATTATCCCTCTTATTTCAATTATTTCATTTCATTTAACTATCAAAATAAAATTATTTGACATCATTATTTCAGTTTACAACATTTATTATCATTTTTGTACCTACTTATACTAACTATAGAATATAGATACCATAATTCATATTTTAGTTAATCAGATCATATACACAAGCCTATTTGACTACTTTTTCGTTCTTCATAATAAATTTACATGTTCATCCTTATGGCAAGCGGTAGTCACAGCCATCATATCAACAACACATAAAAATCAACATCAACAACTTTGCACATCTCGACATCAACACATACACTCTCACCCTAGGGTCATCATCGTCACTTTTTGTGTCACATTTCTCCTCTTTGATGCATCCACATCTTTACATTATTTATCACTCCATGCTTTTTCTCTTCCTCTCGACACATTCTAGGAGTTTGCCATCAATCTACATGGTTATCAGGTGCCCATGATTCTATCTACTTTATGTTATACAAGTTTTCACTCTTAACAACATAAAGTGGGGGAAAATTCTAGACACAAAATCATGCACTTTGATGGTATCATATTTAATACATGAACACATACTGTCTATTCTCTATGATTCCTAAGTAAGAAACATTACTAATTAACTCCATGTATTTTGCTCATCTCTATTACTCCATCTATTTATGTTGATCTCTAACACTCCTCTATAGCCTAGTCATTTTCCCTATGTCCAAAGCCATTACAAGTATAACAATAGCCATTAAAGGACCTTACATACCTTGAGACATTAGGTTGCCTAACAAACTTTGTCTTCACGCTTGACCTCTTTGTAATTCCTGTTCACATATTTTGCTCCTCTTCTAGTCATTTGGTCATCTTCAATCTTTTTGGTAGAAAGCCTTGTCATCTTGCATCACTTCTTTTCCTTTGATGTCTTCTTTAAATCCCAAGTTTGTCTTGTCTCCTGTAGACCTTTGACTTCTAAGAAGATCATCAAGATCCCTAGTGCTCTTTTCAAATATTTCAAAGTCTTAGCTCTGCTAACTACATCAGACACCTCTCCCTTTAGAAGGATCATTTCTTCTTTGGATTGCAAGCTTAAATTCATGGAACTCATCTGCATTTATAACTTTTGATTGTTTCATCAAGCTTACCAGTCATAGACCAATGTTTCTCCTCTAGGTCATATATCTTTTCTTCATACTCCTTGATTTGAGCCTTCAATTTCTTATTATTCTTCTCATCATCCTTCAACTCAAATTGAACACACATTAAGCTCAGTTTCACCCCTCATTTCCTTCTTTTATTTTTCGGATTTGATGTGCTTTTCACCAAACAGTATGGAACTATCACTCATAGACCTCATAGCATCCTTGGCCATGAACAAAATCTCATCACCTACCTCTTCATGCTCAAATTCAGAGTCAAAGTTAGAACTATTATCACAACTACTTTTCTCAGATGGATAACACTCCCTTTTTTAATATAAGCTTTCCTTCGACTTTTTCTTGTTATCAACTTCCTAAATTTCTTCTCTTGTCAAACCTATGAGTCTTCTTGTCATGATCTCCATCATGACCATCATCACTTTCAACATTGAACTTATGGGAGAACTTGACAGCAAAATGACCTACTTCACCACAATTGAAACATTTAAAAGGAAATTTACCTTTATACTTACCAGAACCAACCTTTAGTCTTCTAGCAATCATTACAAATAGTTCATCATCATCAATTTCAAGGGCAACAGCATCATCATTTGTCTTCTTATATTTTGCCTTCATATCAATCTTGAAATCAATCTCCTTTTTGACAGGTTTAGAGTCAACATTCCTCATTTCATATGCATTCAAGATGTCACGTAACTTATCCATTAACATGACCTTCAAATCCTTATCTTCCTCAATAGTAGACACCTTAGGGTTAAACTTAGGATTCAGAGACCCTAACACTTTTTGTACCACAACTTCTTCCTTCACTTCTTCACATAATCCTCTCATGGTACGAATGACCTTATCAATTCTGAGAAAATATGCAACAATGAATTATTCTTCACTCAACTTTAAGCCTTCAAAATGATTTCTGCAAGTTTGGAGTTTAGTTATTCATATATTGGAATCTCCTTCATAAATTACTTGAAGTTTCTCCCACATTGTCCCTTTAAGTTCCATGTGCAATTCATGACTTCAAAGTTCTGGTTCAGCTCAACCACACATGATTGCATTCATAGCCATGGAAAAATCATTACTAAGCTTCTTTTCTCACATTACTTGTTGGAGTCTAAGGAAATATATCCATCTTACATAAATTGACCAAATGTTAAACCCTAATTACATGATATGAGTCCTCATCCTAAGACTCCATAAATGCATAATAAGATTCCATCAAACAAGGGAGATTTAAATGTGGAGTAAAGTGTCACTCTTCTCACTCGCCATTTTAGTGCTTCAAATAATATCCTTCAAGTGATTAAACTTCATAAAAAGGACATGCTCTGATACCAATTGTTGGAAGCACAATGGACTAAGAGGGGAGTTGAATCATTCCTTCAAAACCATTAAGTAATTGTCTTTAATTTGCACAAATCATTGACCATTCAACCATGCATTAATCTGAGTTTAATAACCATGAAACAATCATTCAAATGAGCATAACCAAGAGAGAGTACACAAGAACACAAGATGTAAATGGGAAACCATCAAGGGGAATAAAACCCACTGAAAATTTTGATTATATTACTCAAACCAAAATACTTGCATGAATATGACACATCACACAATATTTGTTTAGTGAGGCACCAACCCCACAAGGAGCACCAACCCCTATTTAGCAAGGCACCAACCCTGCAAGGAGGCTACAACCCCCTAAGGTGATCAAGCACCAACTCAACCACCTGAAGTTATGTTGCTACTACAATTGATAGTGATCACAATTTCAGCTCACACACCTCAAAACCCTCTTCAGACACTTTCTCTTACTTCACTCAATATTGCTTCTTCATGGGTTGATTACATCAATTTCTCTTGTTTCTTTACATCTCAACTCTCCTCATACATTCACACACACTCTCATCTTTGTCTTTATTCCCTTAAACCTCCTTCAAACTCTCTCTTAGGCTCACACTTTTACCTCTCTCACAACTAGTTCTAAATGAGCACATACACTCACTTTATATACATGACTCAACTCATAAACATAACTAGGTCAGCCATGACCAATAAGGTCAGTCATACCAACACTAAAACATACCTACAACATCATATGAATCAACATGAAAGACTCATATGGGTCGACAATGCACCAAAACACCCACAATGCACACCTGGGCCTAAAAGGCTAGTTTTTCCTTCACCAAGCACTCCATGACTTCCAAGAGATTCATCTAGATTTTTCATGCCTCCAAAGGCTCCACACATGTCAAATAATTCCTCACAACATCCTTCACAAGCTCAGGAAATTTTTTTCCACTCATTTCTTCCATAACACCTTCAAGTAGGATTGTTTCCCACTCAAACTAGGCACCTCTAGGAACTAGTCTCCAACAATGAAGTCCAAGACCACACCAAAACAACTCAACTATGGCATGTAAACATCCTAATGGAAATAAAAATACATGAGGAACATCATCAAGAACTTTAGAATTCACAACTCAACTCTTGCAGTCATCTAAACCACTTTCTCCTTTATGCAACTTGAACTACCCAGAAATCAGTTTTAGAAACTTACCCTTCTTATACCCTTGTTGATACTTTCAAGATCTCTAAATGCATGGAATAGGATAAAATTCCATCCCTCTTCACTCTCCAATAGATAGGCATCATCAATCAATCTGAAATATCGGTCTTCCAGACTAATCTTCATACCAAAGCAGTGCTTTCATGAACTAGTCAAACTAGGTCAACTTGTGACCTCAACCATGCCACCAAAAATGACTTGCAGAGCTTAACCAAATCATGAAACACATCATATGGGATGTATAAAACACCTCAAAGTTCATAAACCTTCATCACTAAGATCACAAGTATCCAAGAGCACTCATTCTTCATGACTGCTAAAACTACCCTTTAGCCCTAAAAACCAGTCTTTATGTTTTGACCTGTGTAGACCATCAAATCACTTCACCAAGCTCTAAAATCACTCTAAAAATGTATAATTTCTCCCCAAAAACTCATAACACCAATTTAGTCATAGGGTCTAATGGAAAACATGAGAGTAAAACCTTCTTTCTTAAAAACATGCAAATTTGGGTGTACTCCACTTACTGTCATAACCTCAAACCACCACCATCTGAAATTTGGGAGATTCCTCTCCATCCTCCTATCATCACATTTGATGATTCAATCCATTTTGGGATCAAACCAAGAAATTTTCCTCCATCACTAGCAAATTAGGGTTTAAGAAGGATTTTGACCAACATACCTTCTTAACAATCGTTCATAAATGTTATGCCCTCATTTGATCTCATTCCAACTTTGAGATCTTCTAAACTATGTGCCTTAATATGCCTAAAAGGATTAGGATCCCATGCAAACATTACATGTGCCATCCAAGTCAATTTCTCTCACTTTGAGCTCTAAAATATGCTTTCGTAAGCCTTGTTTTGCTCAAAACACCATATCTTGCAAATTCCTCATCATTTTGTCCTAAACTTTTGCTCACACCTCTAGGACACCTCTGTACACCATCTCCAATCAACATCTTATCATAAATAGCTTTGAATCTTCACCACCCATCTCATTTACATGACTAGGCCTTCGGGTTTTGCCTAGTTTTGGTCATAACCAAGTGAGCTAACATAAAAACCATGCATAAAACCACTACAAAGTGCCTCCACATGCTAAATATAGTATAGCATACCTTCATGAGTGTCTCCAAGGGCTCACACACTTCTGCAATTGATTACAATGCCTCATTAGGCCTTCAAGCACCTATATTAGGTCTAGATGAATACCTACAAACCTTGCTCAAACATGTATCTGCACTCTGAGACTCACATGAGTGTATCAACACACTCTCCTCATGTTCTTCATTCCTTGACCATGCTCCTCAAGCCACCATTCAACTCTATCCTCCATGTGTTATCACACATGCTGACTAGACCACCTGATTAGGCCTACAAAATCAAGCAGTTCTCACATTGTTCACTTTTGCAATCATGCTAAATCTCATGCTAATTATACCACATCATACAGAACTTGCTCATGCACCTAGGACATCATCATGACACCCTGTCATATCCTCCTTTATCATTAATGAACCTTTTACAGCAATGACAACACTAACTCACTCATGCCAACAAGTAACTATTATAACTAATTATATTCAAATGATAAACTACAATAATGTCCAAGCAATAAGCATGTAACAATGTAAAACCCTAAGCAATTGAGAGAGCAAGAGTGACTTAGCTGATTTCGTGCAATCTAGGAGTGATCTAGACTAAGTAACTACTGGAATAGACTGGAAACAGTGTCGTCAAGGCTTACTAATGGAACTCAGAACTGTACAAGACAGAATCACCCACAAGAGGATAGGAGCGCCCAGGCGCTAGAGACTGATCTAGGTGCCTGTGTATGCTTAAATGCTCAGGTATTGGTCTTTTCTGGGTCGGAAGGTCTTCGCTCCAATATTCACTTTGTCTAATTTCATTATTAGGGTTCCCATCGCACATGTAACCTACAAAACAAATGTTTACCCACACATGTCTACAAACCAAGTCAAATCAAATAAAAATATGAAGAATGTGGAGTCAGACTGACCTCGTAGGTCACCCGAAGAGTGAAATTACAACCGAGCGTTGCACTATATCTCAAAATCCATGTAGTTCTTTGTGTGTGTGTGTGTGTGTGTGTGTGTGTGTGTAATGATGCCTTAGGTTGCCCTTGTGCAAGTTACACAATTATAGTGTGCTAAATAGAGATTGTAACGAGTATGCATAATGTGTGTGAAGGAATAGAACGAAGTCCCCTCATATGTTGTGTATGCAAATAGATGCAGCCCTTGTCCCTTTTATGGATGTGTTATATGTATGCCTTGCATTCCTCTTGTGCCTTTGTGTAAGCTTAGGTGATGATAGATAATGTTTATAGTGTTCGGCCCCTGATTTAGAAGAAGTAACCAAACATATATATGATTCCTTTGTTTGAATTTTGTAATTGAAAACTGGAAGGTTTATCCAGAGTATTAAAAGGTGACCAAGACATAAAAGAGACCCAAAAGAGTAAGAATAAGAAAGAGAGGGATGGGGGTTCCTATAAGGGATAGGAGTGCCTGGGCGCTTTTGTCCTAACTGGGCGTTAGTGTCTAAGGCCATAAAAGATAAATCAGTCAAGTGCTAGCAGAGTTATAAGATGTGTAAGACCAGTAAAGTGTAAGATATAAAGCAATCCAAGTGCCAAAGGGAGTTGTCAACCACTATTTTTCTTTCTTAGGAATCATGTATACATCAATATGCTTTAGGACCTAGAAATGTACCCAAGTGCATAGATTTTGTGTCTACAGCACCTGTGGTGGCTCAGTTCTAATAAAGAATTCAAAGGATAAGAGACCATTCCAGGAACTCTCCCTTAAGGATCAGGATCATCAAGTTCTCCATCATAAAGAGTGTCATCTTCATCGGATTGGTCGACCTCTATCTCTCTCTTCCTTCTTCTCTCTCCAATGTTCTAATATTTCATTAAGGATGTACTTTTTATCATTTCTTCTTATTCACTTAAGTGGCCCTCAAGTAAATAGTGTAAGAATCCTTTTTCCAATAATAAGAAAAAGACTCACTTCCTGGGAACATAGAAGGTCACAAGTGACGAGGATATGTGAAGAGTCATGTGGGGGGTAGATGAAAGGACAATTTGTAATGTTATAAATTCAAATGGCTTCTCCATTCCAGTGGTGGGAAATTTTTGGTTGAATGTATGTTGTTGAGGTTACCACTTCCACGTCAAGCAATAGAAGTTGTAATTATTTTATTTCTTATGTTATGTTCCACTACTCTCTCTTTCCAACTTTGCATATATGATAATCTTCTAAAACCGAAAAAGTTGTTTGCACCTTTGACAAATGAATCAATGGAAGTTTGTGTCTATGATTCGTTGTGTCTTATCATGGTTTTCATTGTTGTGTTCTTCTAATTGGATGTGGACTTACTCCAATTATTGTATGTGAACTATGCTAGTGCCTACTCACAACAATAACCCTCTCTCTCTCTCCTTATTTCCTCAACTCCCTTTTACCTCTCTCTACTAAAAATTATTCCCTTCCACTAGGTGCAAGCATTTGCCACAAGTTTAGTGGAGTGTTCATATGTGACCGGCAGTCCTATCTTGGCCACAACCCTATGGATTTACTTTCTTTAAACTATAATGTGAAATTTTTTGTCCTATACAACTATTACAAAATTATTCCCTTCCACTAGGTGCAAGCATTTGCCACAAGTTTAGTGGAGTGTTCATATGTGAAGACATTCATATTTGCTTTGAATTGGCTGTGAATCACCCATCCTATAAGGAGTAATGGTCCTGATTTTTTTTCAACACGGAATACAATATTGGTCTACCTGTAATCACAAACCCCACAACTTTTAGATAGTTTAGGTAGCATACATTCAATAATAGGAGCCTCCTCATACATAAGGAGGGGCATAGCCCCGCAATATTGGTGAAGACTCAATAATTCGCAACGCGAAAAATTATTTCACCAACAAAACCCAATCCCAAAGGTTATCAACTGTGGCAAAATGTCGTGAACAGCCATGGTTGTCGCTCTTTTGCCACCACCGATTAAGCACCTCTTGCAAAATCATCATATCAGATGCACTTAGTCACAAAAACTACTAACTTCTTCATCCTAACAGCTAACCCTCCCACCCCTAGGTCATTTTTGACAAAAATGACACATTTTTTCTTGCATCATTTTCAATGAAAACAATGTGCACACCATCATCATTTTCACAAAAATGACGTTGTCAAGCATGAAAACATCGCCCTAAGGGCATCATTTTCATGATTTTTCCCAAGTTACCTACATGTAATGCCCTATTAATGACCTACCCACCCCCTAACCTACAAATTCACTAATTTAAAACCCTATTATTGGTTGTCCTCAGTCGACATGCCTCTGATGCTCCCGAACTCCCTCATTGTGATGTTGATCGCATGGAATCCTCGTCATTCTCATACTCAAATTCTATGGCTCAAAGATTGATTTTTCTAAGTGGGAAGGTAAAAATGAATTGGTTTTACCCCTAATTCACTGTCATTATGGCCTCTAAAGTGTCCTCTGGCCCTCCACCTGAAGATGTTGGAACTAAAATCTCAATGACCCAAAAACATTTGTATCAAATTTGGATCCAACAAGACCCGCACCATCTGCATAATGCCTCCAAAATAGTGGCATTATAAGTGTGTAATATCCTATGTGGATAACCACGCAACAATTATAGTAACCACAATACATCCACTGATCTACATAGTGGGATCCTCTGTAGCATCTAAAAAATATCAACCAACAACATACCTATAAGATCTCAATCCAAATTTATCATCAAAAATACATAAATTATCAACAACTCAACTACATAAACTACTCAAAACTACATAGGCCTTGTTGGCTTAACGTCATCAACCCTTTTGAAAAAAATGCTATAGATCATCCTAGCAAATATCCCCAAGCCTAAACACTATCAACGATATTGCGATCAGTCATCCTAACATGGTTGATCCCATCTATCTCAAGAGTCCGCGATTTTCCTAACAATAAATTTAAAAATCTAACCTAATGACTCCAACCATCAAAATACTCTCAAACCCACCTAGACCTCAACTCGATCTACATTCCGACTATCCTTGGGGAAATTTTCATTGCTAATTTTTTTTTCACATACATTTTTCCATTTTTCTCCTAGCTACCCATTCCCAATTTAAAAGCAAAACCTACCATGGGATTCGCACCACAAGGTGCCCCATCTCCACCACCTCGCCTATTATCTCGCACTCTCGCCATCGTCACTAAAATCACTCAATTTGGATAATCTCATAGCTCGAAATATCTTAACCTCTAATTAGAAAAGTGACAAATGAATTCCTCCCTTTATTGTTTATAACAATTCCCATAACTGTTTTCGACATGATCTTCTTCCAATCATTTTTTGAATGAAAAACCCTAAAAACAATTCGTAAAATGTGTCGCACTTATGATGGCGAGCTGCTCATTATAACATATTACACATACCTCTACCAAATTCAGTCAAAAACCTCCATTTTTGGTCATTTCGATGCTCAGCTACATCCTTCCCTTGACCTCTTAGTTAGGAGATTTATGTCTTATTTTACTGAATATCTTCCAGTGTATCTTTTTAGTCTTGCTTATTCAAGGTTCCAAGTAGCGATTTTACTCACCACAAGCAAGCCAAGTGATGTTGGCAGATAAGTATGAGATAAGTATATTTCATTTGGTGGATTTCATTATTTATTTACAATACTTTCATTATTGCTTTACTTTCAACATTTATTTTCGATTTTACATGTTACATAGATCTTTTTCTGAAGACTGTCGCATGTTTCATTGTTGTGACACATGAGGATCTTTAGTTGGGGGCATATGTATACACCCATTTTTTATGCTTGCTACCCATTTCTTTTGTGCATGGGTTGTTGATGCATCTTCCTCTTGAACGAGTGCCTCAAGGGGTCTATTGAGATTGTGTGTGATTAGAATTGCTCACATGGGCTACACCACATCATTTGAGACATGTCAATATTATGCCTTAGTTACAATATCCTTGCCTCATTTCTTCCCTTTGTTCACGCATTACACCCATCATGTCCACTTGTCCCATTATGTCTACTTGTTTACATTTGTTTCACATTATTACCCCTACTTTCAGTCACCCTAGACCTTCGTCATTTACCTCCATTTACGTTCTGACCTCCAATTCCCATGTTTTTCACCTTTTGTCCATAGGGTTCCCCCAAGGCTGATATCATTGTCCATGTGAAATGGTGTTAATTTTGGCTCTTCCATTGCCAATGCCATCACTCATTAGTGATGGCATTAGGTATATATTATTTTCTTTCTTTTTAATAAACCACCACTAAACAATCATATTTTTCATAAATAAAGGCACTTATAGCTCGCATATTTTTGAACTATTTCACACCTACTTGTTGGACTTGGAGCTTACCTTTGTGCATTTGGATCACCATAGTGAGTTAGGACGGGAGATGTTCTTGTTGATTTTTCCCCTTCTCCGCCCATGGCAATTCTCTCTCAATGTTGTATGCATCAGCAATCACACACATGCTACAAGTAAGTACTTCTAACCCCTCTTAGTCTTTTATCTTGCACATGTATGTCATATGTTATTCATTCGTTGATATAGACTAGAGTAGATGTATGTTTGCTTTGATTTATCACATTGTCCTATTATATAAGCCCCTTGGCTTTACCCACACCTTTGTTGCTCTTATTTTCAATTTTAGTAGCATATCTATCTTTATCTTAGATATAAGCCTTGAAAACCTATAGTTATCCTAGGATTAGGGTCACTATCCTCTAAAATTATGACACTAGCGCTCCTTGAGCACCATTGTATCTACATCATGTGTCTGGACTTAGATTGGATCCCTACATTTGAGAACCTAGTTGGAAACTTATCTTTTCCCTGTCGTACACTACAATCCTCACACCTTCTACCCAACCTTCTTTGTTGGAAGATTTCCACAATGATTTTCTACTGACACTCCCAAATGTGAAAAAGTATCAATGCTTGTTATGTAATCCTTACGCCTTCTACCCAATAGTTACCCACTAGAAAAATTCTATAGTGATCTTCTACCCAAACTCACAAATGTGGAAAACCACCAATATCTATCGTGCTTCAATTTGCAAGGTGAGCAAACCTTGCTCTAATAACAAATGACGCAGAAGCAGTTATGATGCTCAATGAAGAGTCGTCCTAGACCACACAACCCTCAAAATTATACAAAATAGTAAATATTATAGATTTGAATTCAACAACAAAAACACATTAAGAAGTTTTATTCAATTACTTAGATGAATAACACATACACACACCAATTGCCAATGATGAAATCATGTCATGTCAAATCATTACACTTATACTTTGCTTTGAGCTTTAAGCTCTATTTTTCAAAGCTAAACTGAGTTACTCTACCTTGCTAAGATGGATCCCTAATGGTATTGGGCTTTATTTATATAGGCATCGAAGCCACCCAATGCTACATTAGTAAAATTTTAAAATTAAGAAACATTATGAAGATAAGGCCCAAAGGACCCATCACAAGACTTTTTCGGCTTCTCTAAAACTTTCATGGCTTCTCCAAAACTTGTAGTATTTTGTGGCATCCCTTAAGCTTCCACAACTTCGGTAGTGTTCTGTATCTTTTGGATATGCTCGTGAGGCATCAATAGGCTTGCACAAAAGCTTATGCAGTAGACTTCATAGCTCTTATAGACTTATGTAACCCCTATAAACTTGCACAAGATGCTCATTCAATACACCCTTAACACAAAATGCAACACAAACTACTCTTAACTATTTTTTGCTGATGCATGATAGCCTACGAACCTGAATGCTCTTGCAGCAACAAAGTTCTAATACCATGTACGAAGGGGAATAAATCTCATGATTATATCTCGATAACTATGACTCACTCCAAGCTTGAATGTTGCACTAGAGAGGAAAGGATAATAGTATATGCAATACTATCTAACACCATACAATATACAAAGAGATAATGGGGTATGAATAGTTTATGCAAGAGAAAATTCCACTTTCCCTATTGGCCACATATTAGGCACATGTAAATGGCCCTCTTAGATGTGGCATTTATTAATGTTAGCAACAATTAATGCTTGCAATATTAATTACATACCTATCATATTCTAAGTGTTAATATATACACAAGGCACTCTAAATATAGTTAAGCTCACCGTAAACAACTTAACATTAGTGCATATTTAGTATAGAACCATTTCCAATGACACAGGAGTCCACTACGAACTTCATGCAATATAGAAATGGCATCTATAGTCATATGCAAAATTGGTATAACAAATGCAATCAATTGTTTATAGCCCTCAAAAACCTCAATCACCCTTCCTAGTTTTTCTACAAAAATCTAAGGAACTATTCTCCTTGCTCCAAGCCATAATACGACATCAAAACCTTACAAGAACCATAAAAAATGGAGGGTGCGTCACTTTTCCTCAAGCTTGTATAAATCAACTACTCCCAAAAACTACAATTTGTAACAATGTCTTCTCTCAATATTTTTCTCTCTTATTGTGTTTTCTTTACATGTCATTCATCACATGTTTACGTTTTTTTACTCTACTTTATTCCCCACACAACACTATTTATTAATGTGTTTTCCATCCCTATCAACATGTCTGTTACAACTTTGGGTGTGGCTACTAGTATAATATATAGGATAAGGGGATTAAGCACTTGGTAGTTGAGCATTGCCATTTCCTTTCATACCCTCTCCCTCGCAATGCCATTCTTAAGAGCTTATACATTCACATATTGTGTGACTATCATTTCACCTCAAATGATTGTGTTAAACTTCTTGCTTGTACATAGTTATTTAATAACATGGATTCATAGTACAATTGTATTTTATTTTCCTAGAAAGTCGCCAACTTTAACTTCCACATTTAATATCACCCAATAACCCCAAGTTAAACTTAACATATATTAAAATCCAAGCTTATCATTTCTATAATATCCTCTTCTCAGTTGAAGACCCTTAGCCCAATTTTGTTTTCCGATGGCTAAGGGGTGATAAAAAAGGAAACTATAGTCTTAATAAATTATTATAAAGTGCATAAAATGAAACTTTATAAAAAGCACTTATAATAGTTTATTAATGACTTAATAAAAATAAATAAAAGAGAAAAAGAAAAGAAAGATAAAGTGAAATTAGAAAAGAAAAGGGAAGAGGTCACTTTATGTTTTTATTTCCCCTAGGAGAAAAATTTGACCCATGTTGGGAGATAACAAATGTCAAAAAATAATTAAATGTGGGAAAAGGCATTTGATTGGTGCTTGTGGGTGGCTACTAAGCCAAGTTTTCCTATAAAAGTAAGTCGACTTGGCTTGGAAAGATATTTCTTTTATTTTTATTTTTGTCTGAGCTTGAGAGCTTTGTAAAAATACTTCAAAGGACGAAAACTCATTCAGGTATTATCAAGAGGATGAAAATTGATTCAGGTATTATCTAGAGGACGAAAAACCCTCTTCAGATCTAGAAGGAGAACAAAAACTCGTCTTCTATGTTGTGAGGAGTCTTCATTCAGGGGTTTCAATTGAGGATCAAGATTCAAGGAGTTATCTATGTTTTTCAATAGTTTTTCAGCAGTTGTTAAAGACTTGTTGATGTTGGATCATGAGTTGTTTGAAGACCTATGAGGGCTTAATATTGCATATTTGTTAGAAGTGTTGTTAAGGCTTCCATTTCCAATTTTTTGCATTGATAGGGCATCGATTTCAACCTAAATTCAAGGAGATATCATATTTGAAGTGTTTGATCAGTTTTGAGGTGTTTTTAGGTCTTTCCTAAGTGGGGCGAAATTGTATTTCCAACTTTCACTTACAACTAGGGTTTATCTACATTGTTCCACAATTCCATATCCGTTTTGGATGTTTTCTGCCATTAAAAATTTCTAATTTCTGATTTTGGATGCTTATTTTTCAAGTTTCGGTTTGAGCTATCATTTGACCAAAAAATTGAAGTATTTTACAAGTTATTGAATTTACAAGTTCTGATGTGTTTTTTGCCATAATAAATTCCAAAATTAATATTTTTATAATTTGATTGGAGATCCTATTTTAATTATTCATTATCTACTTGCAAATAAATTTTCATAATTTTTGGAGGTATTTTGGGGCGGAAAAAAACTATTTTTGGCTAAATTACTTTCTTAGGGCAACAAGCTAGGGTTTTCTGGAAAATATTCAATTCGTGGCCTAACTTCATTTTGAATTTTAGTTTGATAGTAACTGAGATTTTTGGCTTTTTAGATTAATCAGATTTGGCCCTAGTGGGAATTGCGGGAAATCCATGTGGGTGAGAATATGTCCAATTGGGGACATTACGGTGGTATCAAAGCAGTGTATTATCCCAGCTTGTGAAGGAAAGGAGAGAAATTATCAAATCTAGAAGCTAGAGGTTAGAAATATTCAATATAAAATGGACCCAAGTTCATTTTTCTAATGGTACTAATGAGATTTCTGTTAGATCTTGGTTGAAGGAATTTGAGAGATATTTTTGATGGAATCCTATGTGTTAGGATGATACCCTAATGCTCATCTCTAAATACTTGGCTAGAATAGCACATAAGTGGTGGCATCATTTATTGCAGATCCAAGGGGTTGAATCCATTGCCTCCCTTGAATATTTCACCCAAAGGTTCCTAGAAAGATTTGTTGTGCAAGATTGCAAAGATGAGCAAGGTAAAAATGTCTCATTAATTGAAAATATTTCTTTGCCTTCTAATGATTGCATGCACGGTTAAGTAATAGGAAATGAAATCATGGAGTATGCCCCCGAGGAGGAATAAAAATCAGATCTACAAGTTTAGGAAAAGAGTTTTGTGGCTAAAGCCTAAATTCCGAATATGGAAGTTAGTATTCAATCAGTTGCCTTGTCCAGAACAACAATACATAAGGAGGTACATGAGAAGCAAGGCGGTGAAAAGAAAGGGAATAACAATCAGCTTGTTGGTCCTAACCTAATAACAGCTATTGGGGAGTCTCTCGGTGCTTTTAACAAGTGTTTAATGCTTCAAACTATGACACTTCCATATGGAAAATATCCTAACGTATACTCTATCGACAATAAAGAGTCCATTGATGAAGAATATGCAAGAAAAAGGGAGGAATTCATTGTTGATCCTACTTTCAAAATTCTGAGGTACAGTGTTCCAAAGGGAATCGCTTTTCTATTCATGAATTAGGTACACTCTTTGACCAATGTGTGGCAAGATAGCCATGGGAAGAAGCAAAGATGGCATTATAAGGTATGAGATCCTAGTAATTTGTTGCATTTGTCAAAAGTTATCAATTCTGATTTTGAAAACTTTGTGATTGATTTTATAAGGGAAGAAGGAATTCACAATTGTCTTTTGGGATTACAAGTGTGGGTAAGCATGGTTTCTTCTTTGGAGACTCCGGTGCAAGAAGGGAGAGTACCTCTCATGGTACTAATGATGGTTTTCAAATGGTAATAAATAGTAAGAGAATAATTTTTTATCATTTTCAACTTGTTGGTCTGTCCATAACAGCAGTTATAAAGAGAGAAGAAAAAACTTCATTAATCGGACCTATGACTGATATTTATATCAACTACATAGTGGAACCCGTGGAAGGGTTAGTGGGGGCATTTGTTCCTCAAAGTTCTCAAAGAAACAAGGTGCAATTTGTTGTTAATGAAGAGGAGTTGAATTCAAGGAGCAGTCATGACTTTGGTATCCTAAGGTATGAAAGTGGTTACCATTTTTCTAGTTTGTTGAGTTCTCCTATGTTGTTTCCATATTTATATCATCTTGGATAGCATGCACATGTTTGGATGATTGAAGATGATTACTCCTTAATCAAGTTCCAAGGTATGTTAAATAGGACAACCACATTCTTCCTTCATATTGTCCTTGATTCATCTAATAAGCATGTGTGGGAGAAGCTTGATAAGATAACAGATGAATTTTACTATATGGAGTATGTTGAACCACTTATCCAAGTTCATGTCTATAAGCATCAGGAGATCTATAAATTTTGGCAAGAGCTCTCTCATTTAACATGTACAAGATCAAGACTCGTGGAGCACTACAGTATGTTTTGTCTATTGCATATGGCACTTAAGCATAAGAGTTTCAATCGCTTGAGGCTAAGCAATTTGGGGAAGAGAGGATTGTAATATCCCCTTCTCGGTCGAAGACCCTTAGACCAATTTTGTTTCCCTACGGCCAAGGGGTGATAAAAAGGGAAACTATAGTCTTAATAAATTATTATAAAGTGCATAAAAAGAAACTTTATAAAAAGTCATTATATTAATTTATTAATGATTTAGTAAAAAAAATAAAAGAGAAAAAGAAAAGATGAATAAACTGAAATTAGAAAAGAAAAGGGAAGAGGTCACTTTATGCTTTTATTTCCCCTAGGTGTAAAATGTGACCCATGTTGGGAGATAATAAATGTCAAAAAAGAATTAAATGTGGGAAAAGGCATTTGATTAGTGTTTGTGGGTGGCTTATTGAGCCAAGTTTTCTCATAAAAGCAAGGCAACTTGGCTTTGAGAGATATCTCTTTCATTTTATAAAATTTTGATTTTTGTCTAAGCATGAGAGCTTTGCAAAAATATTTCAAATGACAAAAACTCATTGAAGTATTATCTAGAGGACGAAAACCCTCTTGAGATTTAGAAGGAGAACGAAAACTCTTTTTCTATGTTGTGAGGATTCTCCATTTAGGGGTTTCACTTAAAAATCAAGATTCAAGGACTTATCTATGTTTTCCAGCAATTTTTGAAGACTTATTACTGTCGATTCATGAGTTGTTTGAAGACCTACAAGGGTTTAATATTGCATGTTTGTTGGGAGTGTTGTTAAGGCTTCCATTTCCAATTTTTTGCATTGTTAGGGCATCAATTTCAAGCTAAATTCAAAGAGACATCAGATCTGGAGTGTTTGATCAGTTTTGAGGTGGTTTGGGGCCTTTCCTAAGTGTCTGCGAAATTGTATTTCCAATTTTTCAATTACAGTTAGGGTTTATCTACATTGTTCCAAAATTGCATATCCATTTTGGATGCATTACCGCCATTTAAAAATTTTGATTTTGGGTTCATTGGAATGTTTATTTTTCAAGCTTCAGTTTGAGCCATCATTTCCCCAAAAATTTGGAGTAGTTTGTAAGTTATTGAATTTACAAGTTCTACTGCGGTTTTTTCGCTGATAAATTCCATAATTAATATTTTCCAAATCTAATTGGAGATCCTATTTTGATTATTCATTATCTACTAGTAAACAAATTGTCATAATTTTTGGAGGTATTTTGAGGAAGAAAAACTATTTTTTGCTAAATTATTGGCCTAGGGTTTTCTGGAAAATATTCCATTTGTAGCCTAATTTCATTCTGAATTTCAGTTTGATAGTAATTGAAATTTTTGGCTTTTGGATTAATCAGATTTATCCCTAGTGGGAATTGAGGGAAATCCATATGGGGTGAGAATATGCCCATTTGGGAACATTACAGTGGTATCATAGCAGTGTATTCTCCCAACATGTGAAGGAAAGGAGAAAAATTATTAGATCTAGAAGCTAGAGGTTAGAAAGATTCAATATGAAGTGGACCCAAGTTCATTTTTTTAATGGTACTAATAAAATTTCTACTAGATCTTGGTTGAAGGAATTTGAGAGATATTTGCAATGGAATCTTATGTGTCTGTATGATGACCTCATGCTCATTTCTAGATACTTGGATGGAATAAAACATAAGTGGTGACATCATTTGTTGAAGACCCAAGGGGTCAAATCCATTGTCTCCCTTGAAGATTTCACCCAAAGGTTCCTAGAAAGGTTTGTTGTGCAAGATTACAAGGATGAGCAAGGTAATAGTGTCTCATTAATTGAAAATGTTTCTTTGCCTTCTAATGATTGCATACATGGTGGTGAAGTAACAGGAAATAAAATCATGGAGTATGCCCCCAAGGAGGAATAAAATTCAGATCTACAAGTTTGGGAAAAGAGTTTTGTGGCTAAAGCCCAAATTATGAATATGGATGTTAGATTCAATCAGCTTCCTTGTCCAAAACAGCAATACATAAGGAGGTACATGAGAAGCAAGTTGCGGTCCATCCAAGAAAGGGAATAACAATCAGCTTGTTGGTCCTAACCTGATAGCAGTTATTGGGGAGTCTCATGGTGTCTTTAACAAGTGTTTAATGCTTCAGACTATGACACGTCAATATGGGAAATATCCTAAGGGATATTCTATCAACAACAAAAAGTCTAAGGATGAAGAATATGCAAGAAAAAGGGAGGAATCCGTTGTTGATCCTACTTTCAGAATTATGAGGTACATTGTTCCAAAGGGAATCTCTCTTCCATTCATGAATTGGGTACACTATTTGACCAATGTGTGGCAAGATAATGGTGGGAAGAAGCAAAGATGGTACTATAAGGTATGGGATCTAGGTAATATGTTGCATTTGTCCAAAGTTACCAATTTTGATTTTAAAAACTTTGAGATTGATTTCATAAGGTAAAGAAGGAATTCATAATTGTCTTTTGAAATTACAAGTGTGGGCAAGCATGGTTTCTTCTTTCGAAACTCTAGTGCAAGAAGGGAGAGTACCTCTCAAGGTACTAATGTTGGTTTTCTGATGGTAATATAAGGTAAGAGAATATTTTTTTATCATTTTCAGCTTCTTGGTTTGTCCATAATAGCAGTCATAAAGAAAGGAGAAAAAAATTCATTAATGGGACCTATAACTGATTTTTATATCAACTACGTAGTGGAACACTTGGAAGGGTTAGTGGGGTTAGAAGGGGGAATTAGTCCTCAAAGTTCTGCAAAGAATCAAGGTGCAATTCTGTTGTTAAGGCCTGCTGAAGAGAAGTTGAATTCTACCAGTAGTCATGACTTTGGTACCATAAGGTATGAGAGTTGTTACCAATTTTTCACCTATCTTTGTTGAGTTCTTCTATGTTGTTGCTATAGTTCTATCATCTTGGACAACATGCACACATTTGGATGATTGAAGATGATTACTCCCTAATCAAGTTGCAAGGTATGGTAAATAGGACATCCACATTCTTCCTTCATATTGTCCTTGATTCCTCTAATAAGCATGTGTGGGAGAAGATTGATAAGATAAAAGATGAAGTTTAATATATGCAGTATGTTAAAAGATTGATCCAAGTTCATGTCTATAAGCATTAGGAGAGTTATATATTTTGGCAAGAGCTCTCTCATTTAACAGGTACAAGATTAAGACTTGTGGAGCACTAGCGTATCTTTTATCTATTACATATGACACTTGGGCGTAAGAGTTGCAATTGCTTAAGGGCAAGCAATTTGGGGAAGAAAGGATTTTAATATCCCCTTCTCAGTCAAAGACCCTTAGCCCAATTTTGTTTCCCGACGGCTAAGAGGTGATAAAAAGGAAAACTATAGTCTTAATAAATTATTATAAAGTGCATAAACATCGCACTTATTAGTAGTACTTTCCACCCACCAAGAACACTGGATATTAGAGTGAGACTTGAAATGACTTTAATATGGTCACCTTGCTTTCCTCAGTAACTACTTGAAATTGAAAAAGATTTGTGCAAATTAGAAAAGTTTTAAATGGAGGAGCTGATCACTTTTGCTTTCTAGTTGATTGCCTATGGATAGAAATGTCAGCCATATAGCGACCCAGTAAATGCATCATGAAGAATTTCTCGTTCAATGAAGAAGACCTAAATTTTTTACCATAACAATGGTTGGAGCCAATTAGCTAAGTTTTGACCTGTGAAACCTCCCAAGTCGACTTTTAAAGATCATGTTGATGTTTCCCATAATTAAAAAGATTGGGTGCATTGTGTGAGCTTCCTAAGAGCTCTTGCAAAAATGTCTTCTAAAAGACAAAAACTTTAGAAAATCTTCATCTACTATAGTATTTAAAACTCATTCTTGAGATCTAGGAGACTGTAAAACTCTTCTCTCTAAACAGTCGAGAATTCATTCATTGTCAGAGCATTTCATCAGCTTGAAAGATTGGGGTTATAATAGGCTCTTTGTCTACCTTTCTTGTTTTCCAGTAGTTGTTCTAGGTGGCATGTTGTTGAACGAATTTAGGTGTTGTTGGTGTCACTCCATGTTAATTGAATGACCTTGCACGATGGTGTTTATTGCATTGTAATTTTGGGATACTTTGTTAAGAGATTGGGATTGCTACTTTGTTGGATTGAATAGTTTACATCGATTTCTCAGCAATTTATTTTCCAAACTTAGAGATTCAAATAGTTAATACTTTGATAGTTTTGAGAAGTCGATCATCATGGGTTTTTGACTGAGAATGCCCTTGTCCCGCTAACCCTTGCATATGTAACCTCTATTCACTTACATGAGTGGACTCAAGGTTTATCGACATTGTTCCATAACACCCTTGTCATTGCCATAATCCCTTGTCTGTTGGAATGTCTTTCAAACATTGAAAATTTGCTTTATTTTGATGGTTTCCATCTGGAAACGGTTTCCCAAACCTGTCATTGTGAGTCCGGAGTTGGTTTGACTTGGGTTGAACCAAAACTTGTCAGCAAAATGCCATTAAACCTCTTAGGAAGTTCTGCTGCACTTTTGCCCTAATAAATTGCAATAATTAATCATTTCCCTAGCTATGTATGTAATGGAGATCCTATTATGATTCCACTTCATCCTCGTACATTGCAAACTGGCATTTATCGATAATTTCTTCGGAGGTATTTTGAGGTGATTACCAACTACTCTGATTTTGCTAAAATGCTGTGACCAGCTAGGGTAGCAAGACTACTGTTTTTTGAAAATTCGTCTACCCTTGGTGGCCTAATGGTCTCTCGACGATTTCTTGAGTAAATTAGATTTGAGGTCATTACCCGATTAGCATCACATTTGGCATAACTGGGTAGGGAATCATGCATGTGCATGCATCCATCTTGGATGTTACAAATATGTAGCACATCGTCTCCAGACAAATTCACCTTGGTCTGGCCAAGTTTTGTTATGTCACTAGTGTGCTAATATGTTTTAGGTACATGTTAAAGCTCAAAGTCCGTGTTTTAATTGCTTATTTTGGGTTAAAATTCTGATTTTGGTTTCATTGGAAAGCTTGTTTTTCAAGCTTCAGTTTGAGCTATCATTTTTACCCAAAACAACACTGTAACACTAACCGAATGTCCCCAAATGGACATATTCTCACCCCAGATGGATTTCCCACAATTCCCACTAGGGCCAAATATAATTACTCCAAAAAGCCAAAAAAAATATAATAGCAGTTATTGGTGAGTCTCTTAGTGTTTTTAACAAGTGTTTAATGCTTCAGACTATGACACTCCCATATGGGAAATATCCTAAGGGATAGTCTATTAATAACAAAGAGTTCAAAGATGAAGAATATGCAAGAAAAAGGGAGGAATCCGTTGTTGATCTTAGTTTCATAATTCTGAGCTACAATGGTATCAGAGCAATGTATTCTCCCAACCTGTGAAGGAAAGAAAAGAAATTATCAGAACTAGACGCTAAAGGCTAGAAAGATTCAATATGAAGTGGACCCAAGTTCTTTTTTTTTATGGTACTAATGAAATTTCAGCGAAATTTTAGTTGAAAGAATTTTAGAGATATTTCTGATGGAATCTTGTGTCAGGATGATGCTCTCATGCTCATCTCTAGATACTTGGATGGAATAGCACATAAGTGGTGACATCATTTATTGAAGACCCAAGGGGTCGAATCCATTGTCTCCCTTTAAGATTTCGCCCAAAGGTTCCTATAAAGGTTGGTTGTGCAAGATTGCAAGGATGAGCAAGGTAAAATGTCTCATTAATTGAAAATGTTTCTTTGCCTTCTAATGATTGCATGCATGGTGATGAAGTAATAGGAAATAAAATCAATGAGTATGCCCCCAAGGGTGAATAATATTCAGATCTACAAGTTCGGTAAGAGAGTTTTGTAGCTAAAGCCCAAATTCCAAATATGGATGTTAGTGTTCAGTTGGCTGCCTTGTCCGGAACAACAATAGTTGAAGGCTTTGTAATGTTGATATGAAGAAGGGTTTGAAGGAGAAAGTAGTAGTTGTTTCTTCTTTGTTTCCAGCCTTTTCTAAGTGAAGCGACCCACAAAGATGATTGTTTGGAGGTGTTGGGAACTGATAAAAATCATAGATGAACTGCTGTTCTAAATTCAGATTTTTAGTCATCCAAATCAGCCTTTGTGGAGTGGATTTTGGCTTCAACACATCATATTTCCAGCTGTGTCTGAAGACAAGGGTTTGCAGATTTTTGAATAAATAAATCAGCCTTCTTTGGGATCTCAAATCGATATTTTTATTTGTGTATTTATTTCATAAAATCAGTCGTTCCATTTTGGTGATTAAAGGTGTTGTTTCTATTCAGTTTTGAGGGGTTTATATCTCCTATGCAAGTCGCCATTTATGTATAAAAATCAGATCTGCATTATATTATTTTTGTATATCTTCTGGAAATTGCTATTTTGGATCAAATTTACCGTTGTTCCGTTTAGGGTCAAAATTTGTCCATTTGGGGACATTACAATTTCTCTTAGACTTCATTTTTTACCACTAATTCAATATATCTTACCAAGGGCATAGAAGCTATTATATTTCCAACTTCCAACTTTCACATTTAATATCACCAGATAACCCCAAGTTACACTTAACCCAAATTAAAATCCAAACTTGTCATTTCACTTGGATTTCATTTTTACCACTAATTCAGTATATCTTACACAGGGCATACAAGCTATTATATTTTTAACTTCAACTTTCATATTTAATATCCCCTGCTAACCCCAAGTTAAGCTTAACCCATATTAAAGTCCAAGCTTGTCATTTCTCTTGGACTTCATTTTTACCACTAATTCCATATATCTTGCGGAGGGCATACAGGCTATTATATTTTCAATGATTAAAGTGTGTAAGTGTGTGTGTGTGTGTGTGTGTGTATATATATGGTAAAGTTCGGGAGGGGAATCAAAAGTGCCATGGATAAAGGATGGAAAAATCTGATTATTGAAGGAGACTTTACTCTCATTGTAAATGCAATAAAAAAAGACCAATGTACTCAATGGCAACTTGCAATCATTGTGAAGAACTCTGTGAATTCTATAAATCAGTTCAACTCTTTGGTTACCCGACACAGACAGATTGGGCAACAAAGTAACAGATTTGATGGCCTATTTAGAGGTGACCTTAAATTCTCATAATTAAAAGTTGAAAGTTTATCACCAACCTTCTCTATTCCCAATATGAAAGAAATCATTAATAGCAACATGATGGGAGACTCAACTCCTCTTTCCAATGCATAATAATGATGTATGATCTTTATTCATTCGCATGCCTTTCAAATATGGAAACAGTTGGGCAATTGCGCTTCAATCTCTCTGTTGATTTGGATCATCTCATGAGGCTGATATTTGCAATCGCGGAACATGACATTGTGCTGGAAAAGAAAGTGGATGCCATTTGAGGGAAACAGTGCATCAACACCAAGTTGTTTGACCCTGTGCATTTCGCTGACAAGTTGGAGGCTATCAAGCTGGAAAGAGAAGAAGGAAGATGAATCCTTCATCATTCCCGAATCTAGCACTGCTGCAATGAAATAGCTTTCATGCTCTGTTTGTTTCACATGCATGCCAACTGTTGGCTTTTCTGTGTTTTCTGTAAATCTGAATTATGTCCTGGTTTTACTGAGAATTTTGTCTACTATCATAATATAATGGGATAGATTTCAGTTTAATTACTTATCAAAAAAAAGGAAACATCAAGAAAAGGTTTGCGAAGTCCTTAGAATATATTTGTTTACATTCCCCTTTTTAGTTGAAGATAATACTTATAGCTTAATTTAGCTACTTTCTTACTTTTTGATGGTCATTCACCTTCCCACTTTTGCAAAATGTGGGATAGAACATAAGATGCATCATTTTTTAGGATCCAACTCAAAAGGAATGTTCTTACACTCCTATTTTTGTTGGAGAACAAACCAACTTGTTTGCTTTGGGATCACACCCAACCTCATCCCTTATTTCAATACTTCTGAGGAATTGAACCTTGACAGGCTCTTGGTTAGCAAGCATTCTCCTACAGTCAGAGTCCGGCCCCTTGGATCATATTCACCTTGTTAGTCCAAGATCTATTTAGCTTAATTCAGCTAGTTCTTTATTTTTTGATGGTCACCCACCTTCCCACTTCTTTTTGCAAAATGTGGGGTGGAAGAACACAAGGTCCATCATTTTTTAGGATCCAATACAAAATGTGGGATATAGGAACATAAGGTACATCATTTTTTAGGACCCAGCTCAAAAGGAACATTGCCACAATTTCTCCTAGACCTATATTCTTATAATATTTACAAGCACCAAAAGCAAACACATCCACACAACCACAGCAAGTTCTATTGGCACTTGATGAAAAATCTCAGGGCTTCCTTATCATAGCCTGCACAGCTAAAATGGTGAACCATTCATATGTAATGAATTCATTGCAAGGATAATTCAACAAGTTGTACACATGCGATTGATGTAATTACAGTTGTCGTCCAGCAGATCGGCATGGCTGCACACTATTAAAACAAAAGCAAAGCTTACATGGTGGTCAACCCTACATTGCATATCCTATAGTCATTGCATTCCTTGAGGCCACATCTGGACAATTCATTTTGTCGGACTATTTATTTGCGTTTATGTATATAATATATTTTGCATATGTGTTTATCAATGCAATCACGTCTACAACATTTGCCAAAAGTAAGTTGTTTATTTATTTTGGATGGATCCCCATACATTGTTCCCAAAGTCCAATTTTATCACAAGCTTGTAAAGGTTGGTTGTATCTGGCTTTACACTTTCGAACTGGATTTATGTAAAAGACTACAAGGTTTATTTGCTGAACAAGCCCATTTTGTGCATCCCAGCAATGATTATAGTCCGCAAGCACATATTTTTTTGTTTGTGTTTGTATCAAACAATGTGTTTCTTGTGTTTGTTTCCACATTTTTCAATTGATCCTGCCATTTAACCAAACAAGTAGCAATCTACATGCAAAGATGGGCTATGAACTAATGGCTTGTACTAGTGTACTTGCTACCAAACCAAGCAAGCAGCAAGCACTAGGTCTTTGACACTTGCTGTTATATTAACCTTCCTCCTCAATTTAATGGGCTTTCAACAGCAGATGTTCCTGTATTCATTGTTCAATGATATTGTCCCCATAGAACCTAAGATGCATAGGATAACATTGAGAAGTTAAGTACCCAGTCATAGCCTTACGAAGATTTAAGTACCTGCAAAGTAGGTTGCAGGCAATACACATGTCAGGTTATATGTTTACTTTCTACTTGTCTTCCATTAGACTACCACAAGCAAATTTTAGGAGTTCAAACATTTCGCCATCCCTACAAGTGCACACAAAGCTCTTTATCCTTCCTGAAAGTTGATCATTCAATCTGATACGATGATTAAAAACAGAATTAGGTATGATGCATTACAAATTTGAATAAAAGATGAATCCCCCAATCACCCAACTGGGTGACATTTTACAATCTTTCGAGATTTTGCTAACTTCCTTAACACAGTCAGATGTTGCATACTTACATTAAAGTTTTGGATCTCTGCAATGGATTTCAGAAAATATTCAATCAGTCACCACAAATAGGTACCTGGTACTCATGGCTCACTTTCAAAGACCTAACTGTAACAGCTGGAAACACAACAATCAAGCACATTAGATTTAGAAGCAAATAGAGGTGGCAATGCCTAAAACAGAATTAAAAAAATCAAAATGCTAGTTGATGATTGATAAACAATTCAATATATTGGGTTATTATTGACAAACATCCATCCTGATTGTCAATTTATGAGTTCAGTTGCAATTACTATGAGCTTAAGTAACACCAAAATCCTGAATTAATGAGATAAAATTACAGGATATAACAATGACCTTAAAGAGATTTGAATTGGTACATGTTATTACGTTTCTATTGCAAAAAACAACTCAAATCCTTCAACTCTGATACAAGACAATCATTGCTGTAGTTGCACAAAATATGTGCACTGAAAGGGCCTTGTAGATTTAAAACGCAAATCAAACTAGAAGGTGTAAAGCCAAACTCTATAGCCTTTGCCAGCATCATGAATGGGGTGTACAGGGTTGCAGACGACTAACTGGATATGGTCTAGGACCTAGGCTACCTGGGTCCTGTTCTGAGTTCAGAACTCGGGGGGGGGGGAGTTAGAATCAAACAAAATAGAAATCTAAATCCAAAAGTTCCTTCCACAAATAATAGTATTACTGAAAACTCCTAGGTTTGAAGTACATATGAGGGCTTCCAAACAAAACATAACTCTTGGATCCCCCTGCCTGATCCCAATTGGATCTTAACAAACATCATTATTCAGTTGATTGAGATAATAGGTTTTACTTCATAGTTTTTGTGACTAGTTAAGTGCATTTAGACATGTTTTTGCTAGAAGAAGCGGAGTTGGACATAAAAGATAGAGAAGCAGTGCAGGAATAGAGAAATAGATGCAGGAAGGAAACAAGATGATCAGAACATCTTGGGGTCCACACCACTCGAATAATCAGTCATAGTTGACAGGTTCAGCTATTGTGTGAACCTGTCTATAGGAAAACAACTTATCTAGCCAAATTAGGCTAAAGCAGAACCCCACCCCACATAAGATAAAACAGCAGAACCAAGTGCCCAGAAGGAAGATAAATCAATTCTTCTTCCATCTCTATGTGAGGCATTTACGATCCTCTATACAACTAAGCTGCACATATGCAAGCATAAATATACTCCTTGGGGTCATGTATAAGCATTCAATACCAACAGGTTGGCTGCTTTATTCTACCAGCTTGCCTTGCTCTCGAAAACTTGCTTAATCAACATGCTTTACTGTTGCTAAATACCTGTTTTTACAGCTAATTGCAACAGCAAAGCATGTTGATTATACAAGTTTTCCAGAGCAAGGCAAGCTGGTAGGGCATTGTAGAAGAGTTAGAGAAATCCAATGATGTCCCATGAGCATTATAAGCATGCTGGAGAAGGCCTGCAATGTTCTTGAAGTCTCAAATTGAGCAATTGGCTTGTAAATCTTGCAAAATGATAGTGGAGGTACAAAAGCCCAGCCCCACTCTTCTAGTGTTTCCCCCGCATTGAATTTCTCTAGGGAACATTCTTGTGTTAATCCTTTTTTTTAGTGGTTGACTCTTTTACTTGCATATTTTCATTATCTGCAACTAATTCACATATACTCAAGGAACCGAACATATGATATGTTCAGTTGATAACAAGCATAGTACTTGTTTAACAGTAAATAGAAGTAAATTTCAGTCTCGTATAAGTTAAAGAAACGGCATACTCTTTGTTGCACTATTAGTTTTGTGAAATTAGAGAGGTTACATGTTGACAGTACCATAAAGGGGGTGTGAAACCTGGTTTGTGAGCACTGTAGGCATGTGTCTGAGCATGTACACAATTACAAATTGCATGAAGGATATACATAACAGCCATAGATGTAGCAAACATCAATTTTCCACTTTATGTGTGTTGGTTTCATTCTAATTTGTGAACGGGTTACTTGATATAAGAAACATTTCTGATAAGGATTCTACATGCGTGAAAGGAATAAAGAAGGATAAACAGATGATATAAGAACACATGTTATTGCCAAAGAAATCATGACACAAAGTTCAACAGATATCTTACTATTTCTTCACATAGATGAACACGGTCTCATACTCTTTCCTCTCATACAAGATCTTGTACAAAAATCATTGGTAGGATGAATTCTAGCCAACAATCTCTCCAAGTCTCTAACAATCCGAATCCCCTCCAGAAAGGATAAAATGCCATTTTACAATAACTTGGACAGTACAAAGTCCCTCCACATATCCCTGAAGGAATCTCCTCTGAAAGTCCGACAAAGTAGACTCTCCAAGTAAGAATCTCCAGATCGTAAATGTCCCTTTACAATATCTTGATAACAAATATTTATAGGGAAAGTCTCCCTATCTTACAGCAACATACATAGAAGAAAGAGTCAAGGTTCCTAATAATAGAAACTTGCACTTGCACATTTGCACATTCATAGAAATAAAAGTTGAATTCTCATAGGACTCAGCAAATTGACAAAGTCAATTTTCAACTTGTAAAATGGAATGTGCAATTTTAAACGATAAAAATACAAGACATTGGAACTGCACATTCAACTTGATCTAAGTTTTTGTAAATCATGAGTCTTCCTTTCTGCAATTGTTTCCCATAATCTTCATCCACATCAACAACGTTCTTTTTTTCTATGAGGATCATTTTCATCATGTTGGTGATCTTTTGCACTGGTGCAGTTCCCCTAAATAATTATATTTTTCCTTTTTGGTTCTGGGAGCGGGGTTCAAGAGCGGCAGCCTTTAGTGGGGTCGAGGGGCAGCACCCTTGTGGGGTTCACTATGCACTCCCTGTTACGGTACAAGGTGGGGTCGACAAAAAGTGCCCCCAAAGCCAAGCATGATTTGAGCTTCTTGCAGCCTTCAAAACATCTTGATTTTTTGCATATTCGTGACAAAAATTGGCATTTCAGGATTTGAATATTGGAGTGCAATTTGCATGCAAAAATCTTCACCATGAGAGAATCTAAGAGAAACTACTCACATGAATCGGGGAATTGGGGTTCGGAGGCATGCTTGCAAGCAATTTTTTCTGGCCTTGTGATGCAAGAGCATCACAAGAAAGCTTGAAATCTACATTAACTTGAAATTTTGGCTAAAAGTTGGAGTGCGTGCAAGGTTTACAGGGGTAAGCAAGGCGAAGAAGGTGCAGCAGTATGTGTAGGCAATTGCGCGAGCATGCACGAATGTTTTTGCACAATGATTTGTATTTGAAGTGTGTAGCAGAAATGGTGTGCGACATGATTACGAGGAAGGGCACACACAATAGTGTGTTAGGAATTCATATGTTAGTGCTCCCTTTGAATGTGTGGGTGAATAATAATTACGTGTGTAACTATTATTAAGATGAATGTAAGTTAGTAAAACAGTAAATAATAATTACTAGGGTAATTATTATTTATGTAAAAGTTAGTGATTTGTTATTTAGTTATATAAAACAACTACTAACAAATATATTGGTATGTGAGTTTAAACTACTCATGTAAATAGTTTGGTAGGTTGGTGAGAGGTTATAGCTACCTCCTAATTTATAGGGGAGCTATTACCTATAATTTGGGTGTATGAAATATGTAAATTAATAATGAGAATTGAATAGAGTGTGAATGATTTTATTATTCGCAAATTAATTGTTTTTCTGTGATCTTTCTGTAACTCTCTTCGGCTCCTCTACATCTGGTATCAGAGTAGGTATGGCTCTATGAAGATATCAATGAAGGGGCATATCTGTTGCAAGTTATGGTTGCCCCACCTATGTGAGTCATTATTAGCTGTGAGAATGAGAGTTTAGTATTTAGAATTTTTAGCAATCTTTAGAGAAGCGCATGAACTACTTTATTATAGATTATTTGTGTGAGACGTGGACTGGTAAGAAGTGTGTGCAGATTAGATAAAGGAGACAGAGGAGTCATTTTTTCTACATTCGACTTGGCATCATCCTTCTTCAGAGTAGTTGTTCAGATTGCATCAAATAGTTTTGATAGCAATTCTTAAGTTGCTATAATAGTGATTCAACTGGAAAAGTTATTGCATGTTGACGTTTGTCTCAAAAAGCAATCCAAAGTTGAACAGCTTCGAACACATGTACAAATGCAGATCTGGAATAACCTGTTTAATTTTGACAGTGATCATCAACGATTCCTACAATTGCCAATGATTTTGATAATCGTCAGCGATTTTATATAACTAGAAAACTATCCTTGTGGTCGGTTTGCCACTTGAAAAACCATCCCGGAGGTTGTTGGCTATCATGAAAACAAAACCATTCAGATCATAAGCAAGTTTCGAAGCGACGCATTGCAATACAAGACAAGTTTTCCCCATGTTCTCACTAAGGGGGGGAATGTTAGGAATTCATATGTTAGTGCTCCATTTGAATGTGTGGGTGAATAATAATTATGTATGTCATTATTATTAAGGTGAATATAAAATAGTAAAATAGTAAATAATAATTACTAGGGTAATTATTATTTATGTAAAAGTAAGTGATTTGTTATTTAGTTGTTATATAAAACAACTAATAACAAATACATTGGTATGTGAATTTAAACTACTCACATAAATAGTTTGGCAGGTTGGTGAGAGGTTATAGCTACCTCCTAATTTATATGGGAGTTATTACCTATAAATTTGGGTGTATGAAATATGTGAATTAATAATGAGAATTGAATAGAGTGTGAATGGTTTTGTTATTCGTAAACTAATTGTTTTTATGTGATCTTTTTGCAACTCTCTTCAGCTCCTCTACATAGTGTGCAATGTTTTGTTGGAGATTTGGGCGCATAGGAGTTTTGTTTAGGCACAAAGGTGGCACGTAAATATTGTGCAATAGAACAAAAGGAGTGCGCAGATCTTTTCTAAAGGTCACTGCGAGGAACAAAGCAAAGGCAGGATTGTGCGGTAGACTACAGGCACTAAAGGACAAAGTCATAAAATGATGAGGTAGGTGAAGGTTGACAAACAGTGTACGTGGTAGACAAAGGGGACAAACCGCCAATTAAGTAGATGACATGGACACTTCTAGAAGATTTTCTCAAGTACCAGATCAGGGTAGTTTGACACCATTATGAACAGTCTGAGCGGGAAAGGAGGAGAAGATTCTGAAAGAAATTTTGAAGTGAAGAACGGGCGGGAAAAGATGCCTATAAAGGCAAATCTAACGCCGCATATGAAGGTTGCTGAAGGTTGTTAGAGACTAAGAGATAAGCTGAAGAATTCAATTTTTGCTAAGAAGAGAGAGTCAAGCCAGAGCTAGTTTGATCCTGAAGGAGTCCTTGAGCGTGAATACCACCTTGTCATATGAGTAAGCCAATACGTCAGAATATTTGGTAAGGAGGCTTACAAATTTCTTGCGCTCCTCAGGTGAGCAACACTTACCAATGTTGACTAGGCGAGGTTTGTCTTTGGTATTAATGTCAACTTGCTCATAGTCAGCAGAATTTGCAGGTCCTGCTTGCTCTTTCTCTTTGATAAACCTGTCATGTTTATCAAAAAATTCTTCAAGTGAAACCAATCCTTTTGGAATTTTATTTCCTTTGAGTTGAATGATGCCATCACCAGCATCTTCGTTCTCAACTCCTTAAATGGGCAAGGTCATCGATTCGCGAAATGCAGAATCATTTCCTTCAAAGTACAACTGTTCAAAATTATCTCTCTTTTCCAAGAAGGCAATAATTTGTTGATCATCATTGAAGACTTGCCAATTTTCTCAATTGTCAAGAACACTTGGCCTAAAAACCATTTCAATGGTGTATTTGTCTTGATCAAACTCTGAATGAGGGATCATCAATGAAGCTGAGACTGCTAGGGAATCTGCTTTGTCATTCTTTTCACGAGGGACAAATTCTATGGAAAAAGCATCGAAGATTTCTATCGCGTCCCACACTTTATTTCTGTAGTGTCTCAAACGATCATTCTTTACCTGAAACTGATTTTTAACTTGCTTCACTATCAATTCTGCATCTCCAAAGACTTTCAAAAAATTTATCCCTTTCTCTTCTGCAACTTGGAAGCCAAGGATTAATGCCTCGTATTCTGCAGTGTTGTTAGTATTTGAAAATTGGAGTTCATAAGAAAAAGGAAATATTTTATCATTTGGAGATATAAGCATCACTCCTGCACCAGAACCTGTTGAGCAACAACTTCCATCGAACTCAAGAGTCCAGATCTCATTGGGATCTTGGCAAGTGACCTCAGGTGCATGAATCTTTGTAGTCATCATGTAATTACCCATACTTGAGTTTTGAAACAGGACCTGTGCGCGGGGATCATCGATTTTTGTTACCGTGAACTTTTCCTAAGTCTTCGGCATTAGCTTCTTCATTTCTCCACTGATAGGGATCATAGCGTGAGACCAATCCATTTGAACCTCACCACCCAGATCTCTGCAAAAGTTCCTGCTCAACAACATACCATATGAAGCAAGAATGTCGGCAACTAGAATGGTTACCTTGACTCGCTTTTGAGGAAATTGAGCTAAAACCATCTGAGCATCTTTAATCTGCCCAATCAGAGCAACTTGTCTTGTCTCCATTGAGTAACAGGATCCGAATGTTCTCATACAAGTCAACCCAAGAGCATGTGCTACTTTTACAAGCATCACATTATCCGAGGCTCCTAAATCTATAATGCAATTACTTAATTTGCACCCATTGATCCGAAAGGACACAAAGAAAGGTTCAATCTTTTCATTCGAAGGTGCAGTGGCTGCTATAATATTTTGAGTCTTCTCGTCTTTGGGAGTTTTCAGAATTCCTTTAGAGGAATAAACAGTAGAGTCGCCTTTGATGAACTGGACCAATTTCTCGAGTTGATCCTTATTGGACTTCAAGTACTCTACCTGTGACATGGAAATTTTTGTTTTATTGATATGATCAATGATATCAAATTTGGGCAAAATGACCATACTTGATGTCTCAGATACTAGTTCTTTCGAACTTGATGATGGCTCACTTTTGACCTTTGCTTCGGGTTTGGTTGATACTGATCTGGAAGAAGAAACTTTCTTCGTAGTTGATTTATCAACTGATTGACTTGACAAAGGTCCTCCTTTCTTTAAGATAGTTTTAACCTTGGAAACCTCAGTCACCTTGGACTCTTTAGCAATCTCAGTTGTCTTGGATTCTTTGGAAGTTTCTTTAGTCTTAGATTCTTTAGGAACTTCCTTAGAGCTCTTTTTATCTTCCACCTTAGTCGTACTCTGCTCCTTTTTTTGAGAGCGTGTGAAGACAACAAAAGATTGACTATTCATATCTTCTACAATTTCTTCATATTCATCTTCTTCTTCTGAACGGTATTCGAAGAAATGATTATTACTTTCTCCTTTAGGCTCTTCGACTTCAGGTTCAGATGTTCCAGAGTTTGGCTCTTCTTCGTCAACTTTGACGACCTCAACTTCATCATCGCTTTCTTCAACGACGTCACATTTTGAGTTAGTTGCGGGAGCCACTTCAATAGCAAGCCTTGTTGGAGCGCTTGCAATTCTGACTTTGTTAGGAACATATCCCTTTCTTGGGATGTCTTTGTAAGGAGTAGGTTTACTACTTTGAGCAACTTGCTATTTCAAAGCTAGCACATCATTAGCCAACTTAGTGAGTATGGTCTCAGAAGCATTGGGGGTTTCTTGACTCTTTCCCTTGAGGGAAGTTTTCTTGAATTTTCCAGCCATGATTAAGTCATCCTCAATTTCTATTGCCAAGGATTGAGCAAGTTCCAAAGTAGCCACTCTAGCCCTTCTCAGTTGATAGCACACTTCTAATTGTTGTGCATTAATAAAGAAACATTTTTGTCCATCAGAGTTCGGGCAAATTCCGGTAGGAACTTTGTTCACCATTTTGTTGAACTTAGCCACGAAATTCCTCATGGGTTTTGTTGGTTCTTTCTTCGCCTGAAATAGTTGGGCAAGAAGGGCATGTTTATCTTCTGCCGTTTTGAAACGGTCTTCAAACTTACTCTTCATAGTATCCCAGTTTGTAATGCATCCATTTGGCAAGTGATGAAACCAATCCACGGCTATGTCATGCAATGTTTCAACGAAGAGGCGACCAGCAACATCTTCATATTTCACTGACAAAACTGCACATGCAGCAAAGAAGGCGGAAATGTGGTCATCAGGTGAAGTCTTCCCATCTCCATTGAAATTGGGAAGAATCTTCCCCAATCCTCATGGGAGGTCATGTCGAGCTGGTAAGGCCAATGTGCCTATGGCACTTCCCCATAGTACGTTAACTGCCATCTTAGGAAAGGTGGTATGCGAGGGAAAAACAACGTGAGTAAGAACAAGTGCTTGACTGGTAGTGGTTCCTTGCTTGCTTGCTCTTTCAGGACTTGATGCAAGACTTACAAATCTACAAGGAGTTTTCCCCTTTGGAGGAAATAACTTGAAACCAAACTTTCCCTGAAAGTCAAAAACAGGATCTGATTGACCCTTAGCTTTATCTCCTTGTGTAAACCTCCTTCCTGCCAATTTAAAACCTCTACAGTGAAGGGATCACTGGCATGTTTCGATCAGCTCTTGCCTTTTCTCTTTGCTCTCTTTCTCGATCTCTTTGCGCCTGAATGATTCTAGCAACTCTCGTAGCTTGATCTTCTTCGTTATCTAGTACTGATGCGGCGAGATGAAAATGATAGTTGCTCGTGCGTTTTTCCCAAATAGCTTGCCTTAGATCTGATGACATGTTTTTTTGAGTATCTGCAAAAAGAAGATTTGGTTGCAAGATAGGTGGGTTACCTGTAATACTCATACAAATTATTACCTTGGTGGAAGAGGGCCGCGTCGATGCACTACGATCAATATGTGTCCAAGAGGTCTTCTGGCCACAAGTGCAAGTGCTCTTCTTCTAAGGTCCTCAATATAGATTTCTCTGTCAATGTCTCTATCAACAACCACAAATTGCTACAAGCTTTCACGGTTTTCCCAAACTACTGTTCGAAGGTTGGCAGCAATATCTCCTTGAAAATCTTCATCAGGCACAAGATTCGGTTGAAGAACTGGAGCTTGTGCAGAGGGGATAGTCATAAAGACAGAAAGGCTTCATGGTGCAAGATGCTCAAAGTGATGATGGAGCAGCAAGAGGTGCAAAAAACAAAAGAACCGCTAGAGGTGAAGAACAAGAAAAAGAATCCATTGATGTTGGAGACATGCGACTCTTGAGAGCTATTTCAAGAATGGGTCGAGGGCCAAGGATGGATGTTCCATCACTCTAGGAGGTTGGAGCTAGAAGAGTTGATAGATTGGCTCTCAAGCATGGAGAAGTATTTTGAGTTCGAGGAGATCATTGACCCACAAAGAGTCAAGGTAGCGCGAACTAAGTTGAAACAGCACGCAACACTATGGTAGAAGGAAATACAAAATGAGCGTTGAAAAGGAGGAAAGGACGAGATAGTATGTTGGAATAGAATGGTTGCGAAAATGAAGAGTAAGTTTTTGCCCTCTGATTATCAAATGAGTTTGTTCCAAAACTACAAAACTTGTAGCAAAAAGAGATGTCGGTTAAGGATCATACTGAGGACTTTAACCAAATCATGATAAGATCTGGGCGTACTGAAGTTGACTAAGAGAAGGTCATGAGATACATAAATGGTTTGAGAATTGGCATTCAAGAGGAGCTAAGTCTTATGTGCATTCAAACTATGGAGAAGGCTTATAAGTTAGCCTTAAAGGTGGAAGAAAAGTTGGCGCGCAAGAGTCAAAGCACAACCCGAAGAGGAAGCTGCAACGTGCACGGTATAGGAGGAAGCGGTTGTGGGTACTGTTACCATATTTCAAACCACAGAAGTTTGCACCAGAAGAAGGGAGATGCATGCAATAAAATAATAAATATGGAGTTGTTGTTCTACTCCTAAAGTTGGCGCCAAAGGAAGAAAAAGCGCACATGGAGAAATAAATAACTAAAAATAGCAGCTGCAGTCCTATAATTGGCGCCAAGGAAAGATAAGCATGAAGGCATGAATAGAAAAGGGACTGTTGTTTCAAGTTAAGAGCATGTGCTAAGAATAGACAAAAGAAATAAATAAATTTATTAGCAATTGTTCCTAGATCTGGCGCCAACATGAGGAAGAGACAAATAAATGGATAAAACAAAAGGAATTGTTGTCCCCATGCAAAAAGGTAAAGGCAGCTCCAGTCCAAAAATAGAATTTAATGAATAAAACAATAGTCAACTTTTGTCCCAATGCACCAAAGATAGAGAAGGGGAATTAATTAAAAATAGAAAACTGCAATCTATTCTTAGTAGTTGGCGCCAAGGATAGAATGGGAGTAAATTTAATAAAATAAAATATTGTTCCTAAAGCATGCTCTGGCAGGGAATAAGGAAAAGAAAATAAATAAAAACAGCAGGCAGCAGTCTATTCTGGACGCAGCAGTCTATATAGGCTGATTTTTGGATTGTCAAGTTAATTATATACTTAAGAGGCTAATTTGTTCTGATATCTTCAGCCATTGTACTTGCACCTTTGAATAAAATAAAGCTTCGTTTTGCCCTCTCATACTGTTGTTTTTCTAATTATTCATTGTGTTTGATAGGATATTGTGTTTGCCTTAGCGTGGAATTCATTCCCTCTACCGCTGTCTCCTAAACACTTGAATTAATTATGCAAAATAGCTTAGAGTTGTGCAGGTGTATGAATATTTGATTTCCTTGTGTGCAGAGTTGCATGCATGTGTTAAATTATTGGTGTATGTTAGCATATGGATTTGCACGCATACAAATGACATGCAATAGTAAGGGAATGAAGTCCCTCCTCAATGAAGGTGAGGCTGCCTTTATTGAAAACCAAAACAGTATTTACATTTGTACATTCAAAATTGTATGTGGGGGGGTGTTTTAGAACATCAATGGAAAGAAAAGTGAAGGAGGGAGATGGAATGGAATGAAGGAAAGGAATGGAAAGAACATGCAAGAGTTAGGTAAAAGCAGAGCCTAATATTGCACGCAGAAGAACGATGAATAACTAACACAAATAAAACGGAGTTTGAGTAAGCTAAACAAGAATGAATAAAAGGGAACACACATGACCAAATAGATAATCAGAGCTTGTTCATTGTGAACTAGAACAACGTATTAATATAGTTGACAATAAGATCCAAGACAATATTTGCATGCAAGATTCAAACGCTAACATCTAATGAAAATAAGAACACCAAATGTTACAAGAGACAATGAATGGGACACAAAGTTTATATTTCATGAACTCCAAAACGTCTTCTCAAAAGAACAAAGTTTTTTTCCTTGAAGTAAAGCTTGCATACAAAAATATTTTATTCTCCTCTCTCAAAGTCACCCTTACAAATGAGCCTCTAACTTCCTTTTATAACCCAAAAGTTGGTTACAAAATAGTTAGGGTTTACATGAACATTAAATAGGGCATCTTAAATGACTGTCTTTTTCAACCAACTTATAAAAAGCAACTAGAAATAGAAATCACTTAAGTTATCCAAAGTTTGCCAAAAGTGAGTTTAACAATAACCCACTTAAAATACCTTTTTAACATATGACGAAAACCAGTGCCTTATCCATTGAAGTGGGGTCCACTTATCTCAAACGTATGAGAAATGGACTCCCTCACTGCGTTAGATACCAGAAAAACTATCTCCTCATCCCATCACTGAAATTAGGATCCGCCGTCTTCACCAATTAAAAGGATCTGAACCTTCCCAATGTTTCGAACATCTCTTCTTCCTCAAGGGGTTCACTTGGTCGAAGCACAGCCTCACTCAAATGTCCCACCCCTCCATTGACAAGCATTCCACCAGGCCTTAATTTGATGCAACGTTCCATTGAAGCTGAAGAGAAATTGATGGCAGGAATGTACATGCCTTTGAACAATTGTGAAAATTACTCCTCAACATGTTCTGAAGAATGCCTCTGATTTTGCTCGTTTACAAGATCACAAGGGATCTCAGCTATGAATTCCTAAATCAAGGCAAGTGAAGTAAATGCTTCATTACATACGCTCTCATAATGGATCATAGAATCCTCGAGAAGTGTCTTCCTTGACTTGAGATGTAGACACCAAAAAAAGTGTGTCCCTCGGCACTCGAATTCAAGGATTCCTTCAATGGCTAGAGTTGAGGATTCCATACTTGTCATCTCCTGTAGACTAGGCAATATCTCATCCAAATTTGATATGTTAGAAACAAAAGCTTCCTTAAAAGAAAGAATTGGATCAAGATATGCACTAATATCTTCATGGAGCTTAACGGCTGCTTTGATCGTCTCTCCACCAAAAACGAGAATCTCTAAAAGCCAAGATTTAGTGACATGGCCCAATGTGTTTATTTCTTTTGACAAATTGAGAGTTTCTTCATCAGGGGCAGCCACTGCATCGGGTACTGGGAAAGTGGATGATATGGGATTTATCAGATGTTGAACATAATCCACTAATTGATTCTTTTCGGCCTTGAGCTGAGAGTTCTGAGATTTATATTTCTCAAGCCTCTTTAGCACAATATCCATTGAATCTCGGGCCATTGCCATGTCACTTTCCAATGTGGACTTCCCAAGTCCAAGTCTGGAAACTTCATAATCAGCAAATGTCATGGCATCATGTTCCTTGTCAACTTGTGGGATGGCAAGATCCGCAAATCTGTTTCCATCATCATCCACCATTATCCGGGAGAGCACTTTAGGTTTCTTGGGAATGACGTGATTCGAAAGATTGAAAAAGGAATCAAATTCAATGTCAATTTCCTTAAAAACCCTCTTCCTTTTCTTGATCTCACAATTAACCCAAGAAGGGGTCTCCTTCACCAATTCCGCATACAGAAGCCTGGAGTCCGAAGCAAAATTCACATTGTTCTCAACATCATTAGATTCTACAAGAATCCTTTCCACAACCTCAACCTCTGGAGAAATAACCTTGATATCAACCTCTTGAACATTAGGGAGACCTTGAGAAATCTCTTCGTGAACTGTAGGTTCAGAAGCGTTTGATATCTGGACTACTTACACTTGAGTAGACTCTTGTGCAAGACACGGCTGAGGAGTGTTTGTTATGAGCTTTCTCAAACTATCAGCAATGTGAGTAGAAGAATCTCTACTTGAAGTGGAAATTCCCGATACACGCTCTCTTCCTTCACTAGGGCCAAGACCCTTGGATGTTTCACCTTGCGACACCTTCTTTGAAGAAGTGGATTTGGGCAACCACTCTTTTCTTGCTTGATGCGTATGGGTAGATGGCACAGAGGTTGACTGAGAAGAAGCTTTGGTCGGCTGGAGACCTCCTCGAGTTGGCAATTTTTGTACTCTTGAGGTATGAACTTGAATTGATGGTAACTTTGCAAGCTCTCGTTCATACCAAGCTATGCTTCTTTCGAGAATCGGTTGATTCTTGTTATCAAGAGAAAATTCATCTCTTTTGGTCCAGTCAATTCGGGGCAAGGGAGTGAAAGCAATGGCATCATATGAAGGATCAAAAACATCTTCATCATCATCCACCAATGAATCTGGAGGGTTTTTGATGCGAAAGGCCTTGATCTGAGCAAGGGTTAGGTGGGAAAACTCTCGCCTTCTCACTTCATGTTCATCTGAATAGGCAGCCCATAAATCTTCCATGGTAGGATTGTGTTGATACTTTGCTCCAAGAATCTTCTGCATATATCCATTGATATCAAATTGAAATCTCTTCACATATGGGTGAATAGTGATGATGGCAAACTCTTTCTCCATGAGTTGTGCACTGAAGAGATTTGGACATTGGTATTCCCCAATTTGGATTGGGAAATGAATGCCTGAACGATGCTTGTCACTGAGAAGACAGTGAACTTGGAATAGTTGTCGTGCAAGCTCCATTAATACCCACTTGTCAGTGACATACTTAGGAAGCTTCCATGGAGTACCTGCAAAGCCGCTCACGCGAATGTAGGAAAAGGACGAAAAATTGAGTAAACCATGTTCCCTTTTGGGAAATGACATCCATGGTCTTTATTGAGAATCTTTCCTGTATTGTGATTCAAGTTTCGAATCACGGGAAGGTGAATGCATCGTTAAATCCCAGATGAAATGATGAGATATTTTGTGAAACTTTGCTTGGCGGATAATAATGGAAGAATTATTTGATGGAGCCCCATGACTTGTTCCGTTTTAGCCCCGAAAATAGTTTCTTCATAGCCACTGCATAAGTCCAGTATGATGTCAACCAGAATGACATCCAGTCATCTTCACTTCTGATCAATTGTTTTGTGTTTTCGGTGTTGATCCGTTTCCCAATCTATGAAACTTTCTCTGGATCAATTCCTGATGCCGGATGGCCTGATTCTTTGCCATGGAGTACTTGGAAGATCACCTATGCACATTGTAGACCAGAAGGAATTCGCCATCAGGAGAGTCTGTTCATCTCGGAAAAGACGAAGTCCTGCGCAAAAAGCTCTTCTGCGGTAGGCCAATTTTTGGAAAAAGAGGGTTTGACTCGTGGCCTCATGAGATTTTTAAGCAGCAGGTAGGTGGGACCATTTTGCTAGCTGCCTAGCAGGGCACTTTTTTCCATCCCAAGCAACGCCACTTGTGTGACAATGGAGTGATGTCAGCAGGCAGCAGGGAGACGTCAGGAATTTCATACTTGCCTTGCAGGGTGAAAATTCCCATGGTGAAATAAAAGAGGAATCACTGAAGGCAATCGCGATTATCTTTATAAATACCTGCCCTGCAGGGTAAATAATCCCATTGTGAAAGTCAAACAACTTAAGTGGATCTTGGGATTTTTGGAGTTGCGGTGCAGGGTAAATAATCCCTTTGTTAATTGGTTTTTAAAAATAGAAATTGCCTATGCCAAAAAGTGCGACCCCTTTTGGGAAAGGACAACTTTAAATGCATTCAAATAATTATTTGGCGCCCAAGCTTGTGGAAAAGTCCAAAGGGAAAGTCTCCAAATTTGGCGCCCAAGCTTGTGGAAAAGTCAACAAAGGGAAAGTGGATAAAGGAAATTAGAATTAGACATTCTAAAATTAAATAAATATTATTTATTTAATGCAGCCCTTTCATGTAAAAAAGTGCGCCCCATTTGGGAGAAGAATAATACTTTTTAAAGTATTAATTGATTTAATTAATTCCTATTTTCAGTGGATGAGGTCAAAGCACACTGTGAGGCTTAAGTGGACTGGAAGTAGAGAGCTAAAATTAAATAAATTTAATTTATTTAATGGCAGCCATGAGCATGCACAAAATAGGCGCCGCATTTAAAGAGAAAAACTTATTAATTAATTAATTAATTGCCAGGAATAGGAGGGGCAATAATTAATTATAGAATGGCAAGGGTTATATAAGCATGGGCTGCCGTAAGGATGAATTAATTAATTTCATAGCAAGGAAGTGCTGCCCAAACAAAAAGTGCGCCCCATTCTGAATTTACTGGAATTTTGCTCAGAAGGTGTATTTACTGTACAGGTGCTGGAAGCTTCAAAGTTTGGCACCTAGTTTTGAAGGAGCTTGATTTGTGTCTGATTAATTGTTTGCATAGTGGTACAGGTGCTCAGGTAAAGTTGAAAAAATTCATGCTTGCTTTGCATGCAAACAAAACCTCGAATTTTGGGGCAGCAGGCTTTATATATGCAGATTTTTATGGTGAAAATCAAGTGTTCATGTTCCGGTTGCCCTCTTTGTCTGAATTAATTGCAGGTATTCATTACCGGTGCTTATATAAGAGAAAGGGAGCTTGAATCAATGTCCAATACATTGAACATATCCTCTGAATTTGAAGAAATCTCCAGATCTGCACCAATTGTAAAGAATTCTGGCCGAATAAAAAGAAAAAAAGTTGTTTAGACAAAGATTGCCCTGGCGATGGCAAAGCGGGATGAAAAATAAAGCTCAACAGAATCGTGCATCACTTCTATGTTTGCATGGCATCTAGATCCAGATTCATAATTACAAAGGCTTCATCCTCTTGTTTCTAATGCAGCTCGTGAAGAAGTCAGTGCATGGATGAATTCCTTCCAGGATCTTGTGTAGGTGCTCCCAATCTTCCAGTTGAAGCCTTCATTGAAGTTGCATTCACCCGGAGTGCTTTCCAGAATTTTTAATTGCTCATATGCAATTAAAAATAAAAAAGATGAGTTATTTACGACAAGCATTGCACTGATGCATGTACTGGAGAAGAACTACAAAAGCTTCAAGGATGAGAAGGAAGACAAGTCAAAGGCAATACCCGCAAGCAAATCACAGTCACTTGCTTCTAGGTCCAGCCGTTTCCAGATTTAGCCGCTTCCAGATCCAGCTGCTTCCAGTTTGGTGAGAATCAAGGGCAAAAGAATCAGCTACATGCAGAATATAAAAAAGGACAAGACTGCAGCTTTCCTCTTTCTTTTTCTTTCTCTTATTTCCTCCGACAAAGTAATTGAGTGATCAATTAAATTATAAAACCTAAGTGATTGGTTTAAAAATCATTACTTGAAGAAGTCAACTACTTGGAAATAGGTGGCAGACATGCAAAATAGAAGGTTCTATCTTCAGTTGTAAATCATGCATGTCATGGAAAAAGGAATTCGAAGAGGGAGATTGGCAGTTGTTTCCTTTTCGAACTTCCACATGTGCCAGTTCAACTAAAAACTTCTGACTTGTAATTGCCCCCCTACATTCTATAAGTAGAGGAAGAACCTACGGGTTAATGATAAGAATTTGTAAGCAACATTCTTGTGTTCTAGACTTTGTGTTGAAACCCTTGATAGCCACTTGAAGCAAATGAATACAAAGGAGCAGATTTCCGGAGAACTTTGTGTCACGGTGCATTTTGTTTCTAGCTTTTTATCTCAGATCTTCTAATAAACTTTGTGGTATTTTAGATCTAGATTTGGAGTTGCCTTTGCTCATAATTCTGTGTGTTGATATCTATTGGTTTCTTCTATGTGCATGCAATCAACTCTGTTATCTATTGATTGGGTTGCACATCTTCCCTATTTCTTCCCTGTGTTTTATTATTTCTTTTCTTTAACAGCTGCTTACTTGCTGCAAAGCTATACAACTATGGTTCATGAGCTGCATAGTTAAAGTAAAACCCCCATATAGATACTAGCATATTTTATTGACAAATTTGACACGGGAGCCTCACTGGTAAATGAGGGAGATTTATCTCATGACTGCCTAGGTTTTCAGCTATGCAGAAAATCTAGCCAACAACCTGCAAAACCGCTCATGCGAATGTAGGAAAAGGACAAAAATTGAATAAACCATGTTCCCCACTGGGAAATGACATCCATGGCATCTTTATAGAATTTTTCCTTCGTATTCCTATTCAAGTTTCGAATCACGCGGAAGGTGAATGTGTCGTTAACTCTGCTGAAATGATGAGAGCTATTTTTGAAACTTAACTGCAAATAATGATGGAAGACATTATTCGATGGACCCATTACTCCTTTTGTTTCTAGCCCCGAAAATAGCTTCCTCTTGGCCACTGCATAAGTCAAGTATGATGTCATGTAGGAGCACCCTATCATCTTCACTTCAATCAATTGTTTGTGAAGAGTATCGTTGATGATGGTGGCCCAATCCACAAACTCTCTCTTGGCAAGGATGATACAGATACACTGGTACATCCATGGGTGGAAAATCTTGGCAGAGGGTAGACCGAAGACTCGGCCCAGGAGAGTGATCATGTCACCGATTCCCTCCACGAACTCAATGCAGTACAGTTCCTTAGGAATACCGGTCAACTTGAGGCCTCTTGGTCACTAACCAGTTATTATTAACCATCTTGTTCCATCTGAGGGGTTCTTCATCCCAAAAATCTTGTGCTGACTTTCGAGTGATGTCACCATTCTCAGGGAAGTCAGGTATGTTGAGCAATTCCTCAATGTGCTATGGTGTGATTAAGAGGAAAGGCTCACGATTATCCTTATAAATTCCTTGCCTCTCGGGATCATAATGCTCTGCGCAGGCGATGACCAACTCAAGGCATTGCATCGAGACAGGAAATGCCGCTGCTTAGGGTAGACTGCTATGGTAGAGCCTATCCAAGAATATGGTTTTGCCTTCAGCTTTCTCTCGATCACAAAATTGTTGCACGTTGATGTGGCCAAGATTTGTATCAGTGATATTGTCATATGCAGACTGGATGGAAGTGGGAGGAATGATTCCTTGGAATTCATACTTGAGCGCAAACTTATTTGATTTCTCCACAGGCTTCCTCAATTTTCCTCTAGATTTACTGGATTTTTCGGCCATTATGAATTTTACAAAAAAATGACTCAGGCACGCAAGACAATGTAAATAGTGTTGGGTCTTAGTCTTCGAACCACCGCCAACACAAGAAAAATATGGCTCATTTAATTTTTATTATTATTATTTTAAAAATAATAATAATAATAATTGATCCCGAATTACAAATTTTTAAAATATCAATACAAACAAAAATATCGAGACTAAGCTCGAATTCCAGATCGAGCAACAATAATAATATTTATTTTTTAATTAAATTCTTCCGATTGCAATGGCTTTGCGAAGGATCAATTTTAATATTTTTAATTCATTATTCCTTCGCCTTGCCTGATTCAAGTTGTTTTGGCGTGGAAATCACTCCGATCTTCTGACAAATACTTTGAACTTGCAATTTTTCTTGCGCTGGCGTTTGAATTCTTTTGGTATTATGGCGTAGCCCAAACTTGTCTGGAGAACTCAATGCATTATGAAAATGCGGGTTTATTTTTCTTTGCTGGCCGTGAAAAATTATTTTGCCTGAATACCTCTCACCAATGAGTGCATGCACTACTGCAATTTTTTTTAATTAAATTCTCCCATGTAATTTCTTCACCAAAAACCTAAAAACAAAAATGCGTGGAAAACTGTTCTTGTTGGAACGTGGATTTTCTCCTGCTCTCCACTTTGTGTTGGCCTCTTTCCTTACTGACAATGATGCAGCGTGGCATTCCTGCCTATTTCTCCTTTCAAACCGTGGGACTTCCTGATCATGCGTTGGACAACTACATGTCTTTATAACCTGCATGTGGATTTAATTGCTTTGAATGCTACGTGGGCTTTGCTCAATGGCCTCCTCCTGATTTAGACTTTATGCAATGCGTGGATTTGTGAACTTGTCTTGGCCTTAGCGTGGAGTTTCTGATTTTATTCCTTTCAACGTGGCTAGGTTGAGTTTTGGCACAGACTTTACTACAAATCCTTGGCCAATGGCGTGGGCTTTTGATTGCAGCTCCTAAGTTGAAACGTGGATCTTTGATCTCCTTGCTTTATTGCCTGGACAGCTCCACCTCTTTATTTGGACTTTGCCTTTATGAAATCAGATGCGTGGACTGCAATCTTCCTGATTATCCAGAAAAAAGAAAAATGCTTTTTTGGAGGATCCTTATTCTTCTTTGGCAGCATGAAATCTTATTCTTCCTGCTGGCTGGGCATGGAAACTAGGCTTTGGCGTGGAGTTGGCCTTCAGCTGGTGTGTTGGAATATACCCTCTCCTCTCACACGTGGACACTACAAATTGCTTTTTGTTGTGCCGGCGTGTCACTCCTTCCCAATTGCCTGTTGACTCTCATTCTCTGAGGATCTTGCGTTGAAAATCAGGTTTACTTATTACTACCTGCCTGCGTGGGTGACTATTTATTTGCCTGGCTATACGTGGGCTATTTATGATTGTTGAAACGAAATGAACTCTTTGCCAGCAAACCCACATAGAACCTCTCCTCTCCCACGTTAGAATGCAGAGGCCTCTTCTTCAAGTGTGTAAGATCTACAACTTCAATCACCTGTGAGGCATATGATAACCTCATTTACTTCTCGGTGAAAAACTTGCCTGAGGGATGTGATAAGTTGGAAATATTTCTCTGAAATGTTCCTTCAGAAGATAATTGAGCCTCAACTTCTTTGCATGACTTCTTCCAACATAATTTCACGGAGAAATGGTTATGAGGAATTAAAGAAACTTCCCCGTATAACCACTTCTTGTCTTCTCGTTGAAATAACCAACTTCCCTTTCTTCGGGTAATGGGCATTAATCGCGAGGGAAAGATGGGAAAAAACTTAATTATTCGCCTGTGGCAATGGTAAAGCAGGTTGGCAATTCCCATCTTATTTCCCCATGTGGGAGATTGGAAGATTTTTTCCATTTTGCCAACCGGTTGGGTTGGCAATCAGTAGAAGAAATCCCACAAGCGGGGAAAAAAGAAGAATTTTGCCAGGAAAGGGGAAATCTGGGTGCGGAAAAGCCAATTTGGCATTCCCGGCAATTGGAAGCGGAATTTTAATTTCCCTCGACAATAATAAAAAAATTGACGATTGATTTTCAATAAACATTAAATTAATATTCATTTAATTAAAAAACCCCCAAATTTAATAAAATTAATTTGATTAAATAAAATGGGTAATAAATTAATTAAATATCAATTAATAAATTATTTACGCGGTTGACAACCTGGCGGGAGGAGTTTTCACTCGAAATGGACGAAACGAAAACCAAAACGATCACGAGAATAAGATGATCGCAACGAGGGTGATAAAACACGCAAAAGAATACTTTCAAATTTTTTTAAATTTTCAAGTTTATTGATTTTGCGGAGTCAAAATTAGCTGATAACAGTGTATCACCCTTATTTCCTATTTCCCACATTCCTTCTCCCTTTTCCTTTTCAAAGTTTTTCATTTTTAGGTGATTTACAAAGGAACCAACCCTCTCTGGAGGTTCACCTCAGACATAGGTTACCCACAACCTTGAGGTGTTCCTATTTTGTCAACAGGAGAGAGTACACACACCATTCTCTATTAGGGTGCAACTTCTGGGTGACAATAGGTACAATAAGCCACAAAAGGATAAGCACAACAGTGCACAAACGCATACACGAGGTAGTGCACGAGAGGGAGCGGAAGATTCAACTGAGGCGGGGGAAGAGGATTCTCCGAAACATATTTCAAGTGTGGAACGGTAGGACATCGCGCATACAAGTGTCCAAGTGCACAAAGCGAAGTAACGAGTTGGTGTACATGTAGCACATGGAGATACGGAATCGGTGGGATCCGCAAAACATTCTGAAAGACCTGAGCACAGAGAAGCTCTAATGATCCATAGGGATCCAAAATGACTCTACTTCATCAGATCAGCCAGCATCAAAGAAGGAAAATGAAGAAACGGAAGTTTTGTCTTTAAGTTAACAAAACCATCGCTCTGTGCAAAGCGGCAGTTACAGAACAACCGCCCAACACCCAGGGGCGGTCCTATAACCACCACCCAGCTATGGTGGTGGTCCTGTGACCGCCGGTCTGTATTGGGCGGCGGTCCTGACACTTTTGGACAGAAAAATAAAATTTGAAACGAATAGTCCCAGAATTGGAAAGGTTGTCTGTGTCTCTTCTCCTCCATGACCTTTCCCATCCTCCAGTGCACGGGAGGACATGAGAAAGGCTATAAATACATGTAGGAAGGAGAGTTTTTTATTATCGAAGCATGAAAGCAAGTGAGCAAGGAATTCTTAGTGTTGGAATTGTGTTTGTAGAAGAAAGGAAGTTTTGAGGCAAAGCAAGCAAGTAATTGGGAGGAAGTGTGAGATATTATCTACTTTTCTTTCATACTTATTGTAAATTTTGTACTTATTTATTTGAATTGGCCAATAAAAAGTGGGAAGAAAGAGCATTTTGCCCTTCCCGACCAGTTTTTCTCCTCTGGAGGTTTCCAGGATAAAAATTGTTGGTGTTCATGAGTTTATATTCTTTCCTTTCCTGCAATTGTTGATTCTAAGCATAAGCAAATTCATTCACTAGCTATCTCTGTCATTTTCTAATCGAAAGTAGAACAACAATGTTTAATTGTGATTCTGTGAACGATTCCAAAGTAGAGAGTTTACAGATCATTTTGGTATCAGAGCTAACAAGTATCTAGGACTGTGGTATTCATTCTTGGATTTGTATGACAGTGATGAGATCTAAAGGCGAAGAGGCTTTACCTTGTGATCCAGATATTTCTACAAGGAAGTGGAAACAGAGAATTCAGGGACAAATGGAGGAAGAGAACTTGGTCCATAGAATCGAGATGCTAGAGACCATGATGGATAGGATGTTTAGAAGACAAGAAGAACTTGCAGATTTGCAGAAGATGACTTCTGTTAAGCAAGACTCCATGGACTCAGTGGTTCGAGGCTTAGCCGAAAAGTTTGGCATAGGGAGGAGCCACCATGAGGAAGATTATGGGGAAGAGCGTGAAGAAGAGACTTCAAATGCAAGAGAAAAGGTAAAATCTGATCATGCTCCTTTTAAAGTTGAGACGAAAGTTGAAATTAAAAGCTTTGAAGGACAAGTAGATGCAGAGTTGCTTGATAAATGGTTAAAACAATTAGAAGTCTACTTTAGTGTCCATAATGTCACTGAGGCATAGAGGATCACCTTTGCACGTCTCAAAATGGAGGGACACACTCTGGTTTGGTGGGAAACCCATCTAGCCACTTGTGAAAAGAAGAAACGTCCTATTGTGAAATCTTGGCAAGAATTTAAAGAATTACTTAGAGCTAACTTCTATCCTATTGGCCACAAGACTGACCAAATGATTAAATGGCAGTATTTTAGACAAGGCAGTGGTCAAAGTGTGCAGGACTATACTACAGAGTTTCAGAGGCAGGCCATGTTGCTGAACATGGACTTGGAGGATGAGGATATTCTGACTAAGTACTTGGGAGGACTTCACACTCACCTTCGAAGAAAATTCATCTCCACGAAGCCCAAAGATCTCAATGAGGCGTGTGTGCAGGCATACTATATAGATGATGAAAAGAAGCAAGGAGAAGCAGAGCCAAGGGCAAAGCAGTCAAAAAATCAGCAGAAGAAAGAACATGGGAAAACAAGTAACAAAGGTAAGTGGAAAGGGAAAGGTAAATAAGCTGCCACTACTTTAAATACTTGTAAAGATCCCAAGAATTTTTGCAAGAACTGTGATATCAATGGTCATACTGATGCTACATGTTGGAAGTTGCATCTGGAGTTACATCTGAAGAACCGAACCAAGGACTCAAAGAAGTCCATGACAGCTGTAAAGACAGAAGGGGAGGTGGAAATCGAAGATGACTCTGATGTAGACGAGAGGCTTGGATGCACGGCCACCAACATGGACAGCCAAGAAGAGGAGATGAGTAGACTATTCCAGATCAAAATCCAGATCAAGAGAACTAAGGTAAATGCTTTGGTTGATACCGGTTCTCAGTCTAACTTGATTTCTGAAGCAGTTGTAAAGAAGCTTGGTCTTGAGACTTACGAGCATCCACACCCTTATCCTTTGGGTTGGGTGAAGAAGGGTGTTGAAATTTAGGTAACAAAAAGATGTAAGGTCAAGTTTGGGATAAATTCCCAGTATATTGATGTATTGGAAGCTGATGTTATTCCACTTGATGCTTTTGATGTTGTTTTCGGGAGTCCTTACTTGTATATCAGGGATGCTATATTTATGAGAAGGGAAAACCGATACAGATGGGTCAAGGATGGGATCAACTACAACATCTGGGCACACCAGCGTAAGACACGGGTTACTATGGTGAGTGCTAACCAAGCAAAATGACTTATTCAAGGAAATCATAATCAGTTTTGTTTACTTTTGTTAAAGGATAAACAAGATGGGGTAGAAGTTTCAGAGATTTCTAACCAGGGAAAACAGGATTTGGATAGTATTATTCAGTCTTTTCAGGAAGTTTTTCAGGCTCCCAGTGGGTTACCACCAAAACGAGAAGTAGAGCATGAGATTCAGTTGTTGCCAGAGTCCCCTCTACCGAACATCGGGTTGTATAGGCAATCCTTGTTGGAGAGTACTGAAGTAAAGAAACAACTCCAAGAACTACTAGACTAGGGTGTGATATGTCCAAGCACCTCACCATGTGGTTCGCCTATTGTGATGGTGCCAAAGAAGGATGGTTCTTGGAGAATGTGCATCGACTACCGCGCTTTGAACAAGATCACCATAAAGAACAGATATCCACTTCCCGCATAGATGATCTCTTGGACCAGCTTCAACATGCCAAATTCTTCACGAAGTTGGATCTCAAGTCAGGTTATCACCAAGTCAGAATGAAGGAGGATATATGGAAGACTGCCTTCAAGACAAAACAGGGTTTGTATGAGTGGTTAGTACTTCCATTTGGTTTATGCAATGCACCCACTACATTTATGAGATTGATGAATGATGTATTGCGGGATTTCATAGATTCATGTGTCATTGTTTATCTAGATGATATCTTGATTTTTAGTGCCACATGGGAGGAACATCTAACTCATTTGCAATAAGTCTTGCAAGTTCTCAAGGAGAAACAACTACTTTGTAATATGAAGAAATGTGAATTTGCCAAACAGTCACTTGTCTATCTTGGGCATGTGGTTGGAGGAGGAGAGCTATAAGTGGATCCGAAGAAGGTGGAAGCCATCGCCAACTGGCCAGCACCAACAGGAGCCACAGAGACTAGGAGTTTTGTGGGAGCAGTACAATACATGTGGAAGTTCATTCTTGGGCTTCTCCACGATTGCAGCACCTCTACACACAGTGGCCACAAAGAGTAAGGGTTTTGACTGGGGTAAGGAACAAGACAAATCCTTTGAGTTATTGAAATACAAGATTAGTCATGCTCCAGTACTTGCTCTTCCTAATTTGCAGCATCCTTTGAAGTAGAGACAAATGCCAGTGATTATGCTATGGGTGTAGTGTTGCTTTAGGGAGGTAAACACCTATGCTATCATTCTGAAACTTTTACTTCAAATGTTAAAGTATATTCAGTATATGATAAGGAAATGTATGCACTAGTTCAGGCAATTAAAAAATGGAAGCATTATTTGTTGGGTAAAGAAACTATTGTGCACACTGACCACAAACCTCTCCAGTATTTGCAAGCACAGTCTAAATTGCAGCAGGAAAGGCACTACAAATGGATGGGGTTCCTTCAGCAGTTCCATCTGGTGATCAAATACAAGAAGGGTAGTACAAACTTGGTGGCAGACATGTTGTTTAGGCCACCCACACAAGAGAAGTTCTCCTGCTTGGCCACTATCTCTCAGATTGAGCCCTTCACGAAGGAAGCTTACGAGAGGCATATGCCCAGACAGAGACTTTGGGGTGACATTTCAGCAGTTGCATATTAAGGGTTTGAATTGCATTTTGAAGACTTGTTATCTTAAGGACTGAGTTAGGGGGGGTAATTGTCTATCTTTTGACTTTTACCGATAATGGGAACTCTAGATACTACTAAACGAAATGTGTGTTTCAAATTCAGGTTTGATAAGAAAGCAAAAGGTGTAATGGCAAGATAGACCTATATACGTTCAAATGAGGTAGAATTTGTTCCAAACTTCTTAGTTATAGATTTCCAAGCTAGTAGGCACTCTACCTACATAGTCATCATCTAATTCTAAACTTTCAGACTTAGTTCCAGAACTCCAACCTTTAGTTTTGGACCCATTTTTAGCTAGTAGTTCCAGAACTCAAAAAGGTAGTAAAGGCCTGAACTTTCATGGTTTTGCATACAACTTGTATTTTGCTTTCTGAACTTTTGAACTTGTTGCTAAGAACCAATAATGGAAGATTTACATCAATGACCCTTTCAATTTGTGTTCAAGAAGATCTTTGACATTAAGTTCCAGGGATAACATCTTACAACTGTTTGATCCCTAAGATGACTCAACTTGGATTGATCCATTTAATATGTTTCATCAGAATCTTCTTGATAGACCTTTTTTGTAAATGTTTATAAGAAGACATCCAGTGGACAAAAAAGGAGAGAATAGAGATAAAATATTGACACAACTAAGTAGTCATTATTCGGCCTTACCGAAAATCAATAATTAATAGCCCATGTAATTTTTGAATATGCAAATTTGAATGTTAAATCCACTTAATAGGATCCGGGCCCACTCCTCCAAGGACAAATCACTCATTTATTTGGTATTTAATTTCAAAATAGCCATCTGTTAAATCTATATTGCTTTTTTCACCATAAAACTCTTGCATATTTGTCATTAAGGTGGAAGATTATATTTTCTCTTACAATCATTATGTAAAGCATTCCAATTTCTGTGTTTATTTCCAACCAAGTGATGTTTCCTTTCAAAAAATGATTTAAATCATGTTTTACCAAGAACATTTTCTACCAAATCTCTACTAGATCAAGTTACTCTTTTGCCTGATTTAGACAACCCCTAGTTTACTTGACTCAACAGAGATTTGAAGGGAATAAGGTCATTTTGACACAAAGACTTTGGGGTGACATTTTCAGTTGCAGTCCCAAGGGGATGAAAGGACGGGGATTGAATATTGTTATCTCAATGATTGCTGCTCTACCGATTCAGAAGATTTGTGTTCTTAAAGAAGAAAGACTTCTATTGATGAGGGAAGCACATACCTTGAAAGTAGCAGGACATTTGGTGTTGGTAAGACCCTAGCCCACTTGAAAAGTTATGTGTATTAGCCCAATATGTAAGAGGAAGTAACAAAATTTATACGTGGATGTAAAATTTGTTGTACTAGCAAGCCTAAGACTAGGAAGGAGGGTTTGTATATGCCTTTTCCAGTACCTACTCATCTGTGGGAGGACATTTCTATGGATTTTGTAGGAGGATTACCTATGTCTAAACATGGCCATGACTATCTCTATGTTGTTGTTGATAGATTCAGTAAGATGTGTATTCTTATGGCATGTAAAAAGACAGTAAAAGCACATGAGGCAACAGATCTTTTCTTTGCTAATGTATGGGTGCATTTTGGCTTTCCAAAGTCTATTGTTTCTGACAGGGATTCCAGATTCTTGGGGAAGTTTTGGACTACTTTGTGGGACAAGATGGATACCAGGTTACAGAGGAGCACGGCTTTCCATCCACAGACAGATGGACAGACAGAGGTGGTGAACAGGACTTTGGTACAGTTGATCAGAGGGTATAATAGCAAATACCCAAGGACTTGGGATGAGTCCTTAGCCTACATTCAACATTCCTATAACCGGGCAGTACACACATCCACTATGAAGTCACCATTTGAAGCATGATTGGGATATCTACCTACAAATCTGCTAGACATAGCAGTTGGGTTGTAGGATGAGGAGGAGACACGAGACACAGAGGTGACTAGAGCAAACAAATTCATTGAGAGGATCCGGCAAATCCATCTCAAAGTCAAAGAACAGTTAGAGAAATCTCAAGCCAAGTACAAGGCTAGGCACGATCAGCACAGGAGAGAGCATAAGCTTCATGTTGGAGATAGAGTTTGGCTTTACTTGAGCAAGGAGAGACTACAAGGTCAAGCACGGAAGCTCAAGCCACTACAATATGGACCCTTCACCATATTGGAGCAGGTTGGAGAAAATTCCTTTCGACTTGATTTGCCACCATTTATGAGGATGTACTCAGTAGTAAACTGTGAGAACTTGCACCTATATGAGCCATCCATGCTAGATGAAGATGAAGGACTACAGTTGCTACCTTCCATTGAGGATTGCGTCTTGGACTCACGAGGCAAATTGGAGGAGGATGTAGTGTTGCAGCAGAAGGTCAGAGAGACTAGGAGAGGTCCGCAGGAGTCTTGGCAGGTTGGACTGAAAGGGAAGACACCAAGGCAGGCCCGGTGGTACTCAAAGGAGAAAGTGAGGGAATTATTTCCTCATCTACTCCCCCACTAAGCTTTTGTGGGACCAAAAGCCTCCTAAGCAGGGGAGGTGTGATCCATAGGGATCCAAAATGACTCTACTTCATCAGATCAGCCAGCATCAAAGAAGGAAAATGAAGAAACGGAGGTTTTGTCTTTTTTGCTTCTGTGTATCGGCAGTTTACAGAACCGCCGCCCAACCTAGGAGGCAAAAGTCCTGTAACCGCCGCCCAGCCAGGGCGGTGGTCTTGTGATTGCCGGTCTGCATTGGGCAGCGGTCCTGACACTTTCGGACAGAAAAATAAAATTTGAAACGAACAGTCCCAGAATTGGAAAGGTTGTCTGTGTCTCTTCTCCTCCATGACCTTTCCCATCCTCCAGTGCACGGGAGGACATGAGAGAGGCTATAAATACATGTAGGAAGGAGAGTTTTTTGATTATCGAAGCATGAAAGCAAGTGAGCAAGGAATTCTTAGTGTTGGAATTGTGTTTGTAGAAGAAAGGAGTTTTGAGGCAGAGCAAGCAAGTAATTGGGAGGAAGTGTGAGATATTATCTACTTCTCTTTCATACTTATTGTAAATTTTGTACTTCTTATTTGAATTGGCCAATAAAAAGTGGGAAGAAAGAGCGTTTTCCCTTCCCGACTGGTTTTTTCCTCCTCCGGAGGTTTCCAGGATAAAAATTGTTGGTGTTCATGAGTTTACATTCTTTCCTTTCCTTGCAATTGTTGATTCTAAGCATAAGCAAATTCATTCACTAGCTATCTCTGTCATTTTCTAATCGAAAGTAGAACAGCAGCGTTTAATTGTGATTCTGTGAACGATTCCAAATGGTTTGTTCCAAACCATATGTAAGTTGAGAGGAAAGCATTGGAAGGTGATTGTCAACAGTGGAAGCACGAACAATTCGGTTTCCTGTGAAATGGTGGAGATTGTGCATCCCAATCCCTAAAAGATGTTATGGATGCAAAGGAGCACCAAGTTTTGGTGAATGAGCAAATTTTAGTTAAGTTCTAGATTGGGAACTATTGCGATGAAGTGTTATGCAATGTGATGCCGACGGATGTTTATCGTCTACTACTAGGAGGACCGTGGCAATATGACCGGAAGGATGTCCATGATGGGTGCATAAATGTTATTCGCATTGAGAAGGACGGGAGAAAGTTTAACTTGTCACCGTTAAAAGAAAAAGATGAAAGTGAAGTGAGCAGTGGAGTTTGCGCAAGAGTTTTGGTTGTGTCGGGAAAGGAATTCCTATGAGAAGTTGAGGAAGAAAAGGTATGCTTTGCGCTTGTGCCAAAAGAAGTGCATGAAGGTTGCATAAAGAATGATGATATCCCAAGTGACTCGCACAAAGTGTTGAAGGAGTTTGCGGACATAGTGACAGAAGACTTACCGCAAGTACCGCTAGTGCACAGATTAATCACAAGATTGACTTGATACCAGGATCAAGTTTGCCAAACAAAGCACCATATAGGATGACTCTAGAGGAAAATGTGGAGGTGTGAAGACAAGTGCAAGAACTGTTGGATAAAGGATCAGTGCGCAAAATTTTGAGCCCATGTGCAGTACCCGCATTTCTAGCACCAATGAAGGGAGAAGAACGGTACATAGATGTTAATTCTAGAGCCATCAACAAGATCACAATCAAGTATAGGTTTCCATTGCCAAGGATGGACGATTTGATGGTTTGCCTTAGTGGCATGCGTTACTTTTCCAAGATTGATCTAAAGAGTGGATATCACCAGATTCGCATCTAGGAAGGTGATGAGTGGAAAACAGCATTCAAGACGAAGGAAGGCTTGTATGAGTGTCTGGTTATGCCATTCAGGTTGATAGTATTTCTTGGGAAATTTGTAATTGTATATTTGGATGATATGTTGTGTTTAGCAGGACAAGGAAGGATCATTTGGATCATTTGCACAGAGTGATGAAGCAATTGCGGGAGGAGAGATTATTGGTAAATATAAGGAAGTGCAGTTTTATGGGTAAAGAGTTGGTATACTTGAGCTTGGGCTTCATAATATCCCAGGATGGATTGTGAATGGACCCAAAGAAGGTGCATGCAATAATAGAGTGGTTGTTGCCAAGGAACATGAAAGGCGTGAATTTTTCATGGGTTGGCAAGCTTCTATAGAAATTTCAGTGGAGTGTGTGCAACGATCAAGGGAACAATGAACGGAGATTGCAAAGAATTTGTGAGGACAGAAGAAATAGAGCATAGCTTCCAAGAATTGAAGTAAAGGATTACAGCGCAACCATTGCTAGTGTTGCCAAGCTTTGACAAAATCTTTCAAGTTGATTGCGATGCAAGTGGAGAAGCCATAGACGCGGTGCTAATTCAAGAAGGGAGACTCATAGCCTATTTCGGCAAAAAGTTGAATAACGCCAAGAGGAGATACTCAGTCTATGATCAAGAGTTTTATGTGACTATGCAAGCATTAAAGAAGTGGAGGCATTACTATTGTTGGGTGAATTTTTCTTGTACATGGATCATCAAGCACTACAATTTATCAATAGTCAAGTGAAGCTGAACAAGAGGCATATGAAGTGGGTAGAATTTTTGCAAAGCTATTCATTCGTGTTGAAGCATAGAAGTAGGAAGTCCAACAAAGTTGTGAACGCACTAAACATAAGAGTGTTGTTGTTGAAAGAAATGTGCAATAAAGTCATGGGGTTTGACACCACGAAGGAGTTATACACGCAAGATGAAGACTTCAAGGAAGCATGGGAGGCATGCGCGGAACTGGCCCACGCGGACAAAACGACGTGGTTGGATTACTTCATACAAGAAGGCATGTTGTTTAGAGGAGCGCAATTGTGTATACCTAACGGTCAATGCGCAAGAATTTAATCAAAGAGAAACACAATGGAGGATTAAGAGGTCACTTTAGAGGTGACAAAACTTTAGCACAATTGGAGAGGCATTACTATTGGCCAAAGATGAACGTAGATGGGTGCAAATATGTGCACAAGTGCAGAAATTGTCAATTAGCCAAACGACGTAAGCAAAATATAGGGTTGTATCAGTCGTACCTGTGCCAAGGAGGTCATGGGAAAACATTAGCATGGACTTTGTGCTAGGATTGCCAAGAACACGGAGAGGGAATGACTCCATTTTTGTGGTAGTCGATAGATTTTCAAAGATGGCACATTTTATTGCATGCAAAAAGACTAGTGATGCAACAAGCATAGCAAATCAATTCTTCAAGGAGATAGTGTGGTTGCATGGGTCACCATTGAGCATAGTGTCTAATAGGGATACAAAGTTCCTAGGTCATTTCTGAAGGACCTTATGGAAGAAAATGGGAACAAGGCCGACTCTTAGTTCAGCATATCATCCACAAACAAATGGACAGATGAATAGACGGAAGTGGTGGATATTAGTTGGAGACAAGCCAAAGCAGTGGGACATGATGTTCGCATAAGCAAAATTCGCCTATAATGACTCAATGAATAGAAGCACAAGGAAAAATCCATTCCAAATTGTTTATGGGACAAGTCCAAGGGGAGTTACTGATTGTGGGAAGCAGTGGAAAGTCAAAGCGCAGAAGCTGAGGACTATGCAGAATATATGCGCAAGATTCATGATGAGGTGCACAAGAGGTTGGAGCGGAGTAACCAAAGTTACAAGGAGCGCACGGATAAAAGGCACAAGGTCAAGGAATTTGATATTGGAGATCAAGTGTTGGCGCATATGCATAAAGAGAGATTTCCGAAAGGTACGTACAATAAGCTGAAGTTGAAGAAGATTGGACCATGTAAGATATTGTGAAAGATGGGACTAAATGCATACAAGATAGAGTTGTCAAATGAATTGGATATCTCGCCAATATTCAATATTGTTAATTTGTATGAGTACCATGAGGGAGAGAGTAGTGTGCAAGAAGAAAATAATGATTGCGCAGCAGAATCAAATGAGGATATGCAAGGAAAACAAGGCGCATTAGATTGGAGAAGGTAGATACCAGAGAAGGACAAAGAGGAAGTTGAGGTCATATTGGACACAAAAGTGGTGAGAAGACGCATGAAAAGGAATATGGAGAGCACTTGGTGCAGTGGAAGAATCATGCAAAAGAAGATGTGCCATGGATAAGTTTGAAGGAGCTTGGTCAGTTGGGCCGTACATCGGAAGATTTTAACTCGTGAGACGGAGCTCACTTTTGTTTAACCCGGGGTGTTTGAAGCAGGAGCATCGCGAGAAAGCTTGGAGTCTGAATTAACTTGAAATTTTGGCTTAGTGTTGGAGTGTGCGCAAGGTTTACAAGGGTGATCAAGGCAAAGAAGGTGTGGCAGAATGTGTAGGCAATTGTGCGAGCGTGTGCAGAAGTCTTTGTGCAATGATTTGTATTCCGAAGTGCGCCGTAAAAATGGTGTGCGACAGGATTGCAAGGAAGGGGGCATGCAATAGTGTGCAGTGTTTTGTCGAAGGTTTGGGTGCATAGGAGTTTTGTTAAGGCGCAAAGATTGCGCAATAGAACAAAAGGAGTGCACAGATCTTTTCTAAAGGTCAATGCGCGGAACAAAGCAAAGGTAGGATTGCACAGTATATTGGAGGCACTAAAGGACAAAGTCAGAAAATGACAAGGAGGTAGGTGGAGGTTAACAAACAGTGTACGTGGTAGACAAAGGGAACAAACCGCCAATTAAGTAGATGACATGGACACTTCTAAAATATTTTCTCAACTACCAGATCAAGGTAGTTCGACGCCATTAATGAATAGTCTGAGCGGGAAAGGAGGAGAAGATTCTAAAAGAAATTTCGAAGTGAAGAACGAGCTGGAAAAGATGCCTATAAAGGCAAATCGAACACCACATATGAAGGCTGCTCAAGGCTATTAGAGGCTGAGAAATAAGCTGAAGAATTCGATTTTTGCTAAGGAGAGAGAGCAAAGCCAAAGCCAGTTTGAGCCTGAAGGAGTCCTTGAGCGTGAATACCACCTTCTGATAGTTTTGGAGACTGTTTAGAGTTGTTTAACTGCCCCATTAGAGGGAAAACCATTGTAGATGTCATTAAGGCTTGAAGCTAATTGCATGTTTGTTGTTGTGTCTATTATGTTGCATTAAACTCTGCAAATGGGTAGGATATTCTAGGTATGACCGGCCTCACCGCCACCTTGTCTAGCAAGGTAAAAAGTTTGATCAAGACTGATTCGGCTTTTGGCCTAGTCGAGCAAGGTCAAAAGTCCAATCAAGATTGATAGGGCTTTCGACCTTGTCGAGAAAGGTCAACTGTCCGATCAAAATTGTTCAGGCTTTTGGCCTTATAGAGCAAGGTCAAAAGTCCACTCAAGATTGATCGTGTTTTGGGCCTTGTTGAGGAGGGTCGAAAGTCCGATTAACACTGCCAAACTTTTGGCCCTGATTTGCAAAGACAAAAGTCCGATCAAGTCTCGATTGAACTTCCAAAGTTAAGATGCAATTTGCAAAAGTGCAAGGAAAGTCCGATTTTCAAATTTACAAAGGATTTTTTACACACTTGAGCAATTTTTATGGAATTTAGTCGACTACAACCAAATTTTCGTGATGGACTCAAAATTTTGTCTAAGTTCAAATTAGGGACAACACCTAGAAAAATTCAAGTCACTGAAATAATAATAGAGGTAACCTCCATTACTTCACAGATGATAATTGTGGTTGTGGTAGTATCTATTTAGGGCCTAGAAGATCTTATTAGAAAATTGGGCTAAGGAATTTGTGGCAGCAGTCGTTTTTTATTTGGAACCTATATACTCTTCTATTAAAAAGTTATGCAGAAATGGGCAGGTGAGGTGATATTCAAATGGATATAGACCCCTCACACAAAACAAAGAATATCTATGCAAAAGTGGAGAAACCATCTTGGGAGATGAAAGCAGCAGTCCATTCTAAATAGACGATTTTCTAATGAATGGCGGGCTGGAGGAGGAAAAAACTTTATCCTCCTCCACCATCGTGAGAAGATGATAAGGGTATTCAGGATGACAATCGCATCCCTTGACAGACCTATTAGAGATATCAAGACCCTCTTAGTATGTGGACCATAAGCCTAGCATGCAAAATGTAGAGGTTTATTTAAGGCTCACATTCTGTTTGGAAAATGCCTTCAAAGTGATGTCGAACAAGATATGCAATCAGTTCTAAATATGCTCAAAATGGGCTTTTATCAAATAAATATGTTAAGTGTAAAGACAAACGATAATTACTTTAGCAACATACTCACCACATGTGCCAACACGGAAGCTTGGGAGCAGGAAACGGATTATTGCCAGACGTTGTAGTTGTGACTGCTTTGATAGACATGTTTGAAAATTTTCGATGTATATAGAAGGTTCAGAAATTGTTTATCGAAATTCCTCAACGAAGTGTTGTCTCATGAAAAGCAATGATTGTAATAAATGCACAAAAGACCCTTGGAGAGTGGTTATTTGGCTCCAATATATGTTGTGTCAACAATTCATCTCTTGTTTTGGATGGCATTAGGTGTGGCAACTTGAATTCAGATCACAGCATGTGTAAATCCAAACTCAAAAACCTTTGGTAACATAATCAGAATGTGTGCCTTAATTTGAGCTATTAAACAGGGTATTTCTTCGTCAAAAATAGCCCAACAAAGTTTTAAATAGGTACAGGAAGAAAAAAATTGAAAGAGCAAGAAGACAAAAGAATAGAAATGAGGATGAGGAAGTAACACCGATCACCATTCCCTACGTGAAAGGGGTATTAGAAAAGCTAGCTAGACTTTTGAGAAAGGCGGGCAGATACAAACTACCTTTAAAACCTCACAATCCCCTTCTGACTATTCTGGACTCCGCAAAGGATCCATTAAATTCACAGTTACAAAAAGGGGTTTACCTGTTCCCATGTTCCTAGGGTAAACCCTATGTTGGTGAGACAATTAGATCTCTCCAAATTAGACTGAAAGAGCACACTAGGGTTATAATTTCTCTCGGCTTGAAGAATCAGCTTTAGTGGAACATTCTCGTTCTACAAAACACCAAATTTGCGTCAATAAGGGCAGTTTGATTGTCAAGGAAAATAATTGTTGGCGCAAGAAACTAAGGTAGACTATTGAAATTGAAAAAAGTCCAATTAATTTGAACAAGGATAATTGCCTCAGCATAGGAAACTCCTAGAGACTGATACTGAATCATATAAGAGGAGAGATAGTGCAAGGTTGAATAATGGTGATTCAAACATATTCTTATTAAGTTTCTAATTCTTTCTGATGATTAAGTAATTAAAAGCATGTAATTAACCAATCGTGTATTAAGTTTCTAGTTCTTTCTGATGATTAAGTAATTAAAAGCATGTAATTAACCAATCATGTCATTAGCTAGGTATATGTATTATTTATTCAATGTACTAAGTAATAGTTTTTACAAGTTGAGACTGCCTTACCGAGTTATTTTGTTCCATTGATAACGAATGTTATTAACGGGCATTAAACATATTACAATTTCCTCAGAGCTCTCTTTCTCCCTAAAGATGATGTACAGTACTCGAAACATGGGAAGTGATTTCAAACAACATGATGAATCCAGAAGCCTCTAACCTAAATTGTAGTTGTAACTACCGAGATAGCTAGGAACATACTGGTGGTAGTAAGATGTAGGCACGGCATGCCCCAAATTTCTCAGATGGTGAGCTCAAGCTCAAACTTTTCTGCCTTCAACTGCCAATTGTAGAGAATGCAAAGAAGTTCGAGGAGGAATTCGATTAGATGTAAATTCCCAATCTAAGAATCAGATGAGGAAGAAAATCTGCAGATCTACTCACTGAATTACTAAGAGATTTAATGGCAGTACCCTTCCAGCTTGTGCCAAACAAGATGTTCAAGATCAGAGTAAAGAGTCCCATAATGTTTCCATAAAAAACTGGTGGTTATTTATCAAATGTTTCTGCTTGACTGCCCTGATTGATATGTGTGCAATACTCAAAGGCAGACAGTCAGCACAGGAATCATGATTTTTTTTCAGATGCTGTCGCTATGAATGCCCGGATAGTCATTTGTGCAATACGCGGGAGCATACAGAAGACACACAAAAAATTTAACAATATGCCTCGACAAGAAGGGGTTTCATGTAATGCAGACTACACACAAAAGGGGCTTGTTGTAAATGCCTCAAAGGATTTTCCATATCTAATTGGAGGGAGTCAAATTAATCAGCATCCTTTGCCAACTCATTCCTATTATGTATCGTAGATGATGGTCTTGGAATAGTTTGAAGATCCAATTAAAAGTAACTTTTGTCAAATGTATAGGTGTGACTGTCCTGACAGGCTTGTATTCAAATGTGGAGACATATAAAAGGCACACAAACTGTTAGACAAAATGACTCATCGACATGTGGGTTCATGCAACAAGTGTTGGATATGCACAATGGGGCCTCTGCTGAAAATCCTTGAAGCTTTCCCAGCAAATAAGATCGTTGGGTGTAAAGCTAGACCCATCAACCTATGCCAGCATCCTTGCAGCATGTGCTAGACTTGGACAGGGCATGAAGAGACATCAGGGTTACTTGAAAGTATAGTTTTTGTAGGATGTTATTTGAGCTTTGAAGAATTGCCAGAATGCGAGTTTAAATTCTTGGCTGAATATTATTCATTCTTATTCTTATTTAGTTTCGAAAGGCAGGGAATATGTGGGCAAACCCCGCTAAAATATAAAGAAAACATTTCCAAGATAAATATTAACAGTCGTGAGAAAAGAATGACTGGAACCTAAAACTAGCTACATTCTGTGTTGAAGGCTTTATTTTATTTATGATATTCTCAACCTCGTGATAATTTATTAAATATGCAATTTATGGCTAGAAATAGTCAATTAAAAGCTTGATAGTAAAGGATATCTACGCGTCTCACATTTCACCAACCTCAAATAATCCTTTTTAAGGATGCTACTCAGATATGAGAATCCTGTAAAGGGTCTAGATCAAACACTAAGACTAGATATCCTTGTAATAAGAAGAAGGCAGCACCATAGTGCTAAAAAAGTAACAGCGTCGTGATATTTATTTTGTAATCATGTGAATAAGATATAAAGAAAGAAACTACTAAGACCATAGCAGGATTATCTTCAGTGCTATCCATAAGATCTGAAATAGATTCTTCTAGTTGGATGTCATGTTCTCAATAACAGGGCATATAGGATTAACATAGATGAAGAAATGACTTTTGTCACATGTTCGTTTCTGAGCACTTTATTTCTAGAAAATTAAACCAACCAATTTTAACTACTTTTTTCCTTGAACATAGTTTTCTTGGTAGAAGAAACTTTAGCTTCTATATGCTTTATCTCTAAACCATATTTATATTACTTGAATGAATCAACATTCTTTTTTAAATATATATCTTTCTTGATCTCTAAACCTATTTATATTGCTTGAATGAATCAACACTCTTTTTTAAATGTGTATCTTTCTTGATTAAGAAAAATTGCGCATATAAACAATAAAAATCAGGTGGTGTGGCTGCAAACCTCAAGGCCACAATGGTGAGAAAACCTTCAAGTGGAGAAAATGTAAACCCATAAATGTAACATGCCTCTTTGGTGATGTTCCTGGAGAGGGCTTAAAAAATGGATTCATTGCCGAGAATGGGTATGGCAGAAAACAGGGCTGGATACGGATACGGTGCTGGATACAGCCTGGATGGTCTGGATATGGCCAGATACATCTGCAGATGTATCCGGTCATATCCAGACCGTACAGGCCGTATCCTAGGTGTATCCAGGGCCAGAAACAAGTTTTCTAAAAAAGAATCTAATTTTTTTCAATGTTAAAACATAAAATGGTCCAGTTTTTTTTAAAAACACTATGAAACCCTAAAAAACACAGCAGGGTCTGATCTTGGGAACAAACCAACCAGGAGAGAACAAGCACAATCAACCCAAATACTATTTATCTCATCACTTACAGGCAGATTCAATTCTGGACAAGGAACGGTCGTGACTGTAAATCTAAATTCCACCATAAATCTGTTTTTTAGTTTTGTGCTGCTATAAAACCAGAAAATAAGAACAGGAGCTCTTGATATACGCACATCTTCTGTTTTAATGATTTTTATGTAATAACAAAAATTAATATTTTTTATGACATTTGTGATATTTCATTTGGCCTTTGGTTCACATTATATAGATTTCAGTAGCGTTTTGTGGTTATTTTGTTTTTTATATGCATATTATGTGGTTAAATCTTATTTATCTGGCTAAGAATTACGTATTTTTTATTTTTTAATTATTTTTTGTAGTTCAATATCCGATGGGGGGAAAAAATTGCCATAACCACATATTGGATTCTTCGTATCCGAAACATATTAGCTACTTAGGACTAATTTTCTTCTATGCACAATTAATCTTTTAGAGTACAGAAATGTATATATACTTGAAATCCTTTTAGGAATTGCATGAATTTTGTTCCAACTAACTGGAAAATTTCAAAGAGATTAGAATTTTTAGGAAGACAAATTTATGGTGAAAGAGGCAATGCAGTGGATAGGAATAGTCAAATGACTGAACAACCGCATCTGCCTCAACATGAAACATCAAACAAACACAAAGATATTTCGAAGCTCGACACAAAAAACTAAGAAAGAAACAATTCAGATGCTATGCAGGAGTCAATTTGAACGCAATAGATCTGGAGACAAAGCTCTTTGGCAGTAAAGATAAAAATCAATTTCCACATTTTCCAAGTAGAAAAGACAGATAAAGACCAGTTGTGGCGTAATAGTAATGGGAGCACTTATAATAGCAACTGCCCCACACTGATGGTCCATAACTCCAGCGGCCATGTGCCAAGGTTGTGGTACTTAACCAGGTGCAAATCGAGGTGAATTTAAATAGATATCTATAGGTCATGGCAAGACATTCAAACACGAATCCTGTTTACACATATTAGGACACACATCTTTTGGCTAATATAGGGACGGATGATCTGTGGGTCCTCCTCAAAATCCTGGACAACAGTCTTTGTTTTTATCTTCCTAAAAACGTCAATTGAATTCGCTGTAGTAGTGAATTAATAGGATTTAAAGTAGAAGCGTGGGTCTAAATTCTGGATCTTTAAAGTTCCAAAAAGACATGTCAAACATTAATGTGTCAAATTCAGTAAGATACTGCATCTAATTTGTCAAATAGATATCTTTGGGTCATGGCAAGTCCTGCTGAATTTGTCTATAATCATGGCAAGTCATGCCCAATGTGTCAAACAGATATCTGTAGCCAGTAGGTCATGGCAAGTCGTGCTGAATTTGTCTATGATCTCAGTCATGCTGAATGCGTCTGGCAAGTCATACTCAATTTGTCCACTATTATCATGGCAAGCAAGCTGAATTTGTTCAATAGATATCTCTAGCAGCAGTCTAGCTCATAGCATCCCAGTCGAAGGTTCTTGCGCAGAAGCAACTTTACAACGAAAACAAAAGCTGGTCATGGCGAAAACAAAATAACTAAACCTAATTGATTGTCAATTGGGTAACTTAAACTCATAAAAAAAAAAATCCAATTTCGTAAGCCAGCCTGATTGATTGTCTCGTGATTGCGTTTTTATTGAATTCTTCAGAAAAAGTCTTAAAGACGATTAAATTTAGCAAGAAAAGGTTGCCCAACCTGCTTGAGAATTCCTGGGAACAAACATGATGATGCAGACCCCAACACTAGCAACAGCAGCGCCCAAAAGATCCCACCGATCAGGCTTCTGAGAGTCGAACACCCAACCCCACAACAGCGAAAGCCCAATGAAAAATCCCCCGTATGCAGCATAAGTCCGACCAAAACCCTCGGTTTGTAAAGTGGGTATAATCCCATAGATTATAAGAATCAGGCAGCCTATAATGAAAAAGGCCCAGTGCCACCCTTCTTTACGCCATTTCCAAACCAACCATCCTCCTCCTATTTCACAGAGTCCTGCTAATATAAACAGGGCGAGGGATGCTAATATACTAATCCAAGTGTAGCTGCTCATCTTCACCTGGTAAATACACTAGCTAGTAGCAGCTACATAAATTTTAATGTGGGTAAGGTGGTTCTCCTGGTCTAAACTTGCTGAATTTCAAGAAATTTGACTTCATAAATGGAGACCAATTACAGGAATTTGACTTTCCAATTCTGGAATTTAGTATGAGAGCACGCCCCAAAACCACGTACAAACTAAGTCACCCTCGAACAATTAGCGAAACAACTTAACAAACACCGAATCTATGCAACTACAGCAAAAAGTTGACTAGCAAATGGAGGATCATGGTCGTCTGACCAACCAAGACCAGGAAGGTCTTTGCTAGTGTCCAGCGCTTCCCAACCAGAGCCTTGGGGGTCTTCATCATCATTGTCAACAGCAACCCACGTAGGGGAGATGGCAACGGCCATCTGGGGAAACTTGTCCTACGGAGGCGGAGGTTGGGGCAGGAGGCTCCACTCGTCATGGAAGCGTAGCTCGGGGGCAATAGGGGAGCCCCAAACCTGGTAGCGAGCAGGGGGAGATAAACTTCTCCACGGTTGACTACGCAAAGACTGGCGAGCACATCTGAAAGAGTAGCGCTGAGAAGGGCTCCAACAACCAAGACGGGGACGATCGTCGTAGGGCGGGAGCGCCGAGAAGGTGAAGGTGGCTCCCGAGCAACATTGTAGGGGGCATCCCCCAATGACATAGAAGGGTCTGGAGGTGCTCCACCTCAAGGGCCACCTTATTCGTTTGCACTTGAATCTGTAGTAACACATTGGAGATAACCACCGACTTGTTATAAATAGAGAAATGTTGATCAACTTCAGCATTAGCAAATAAAAACGATTCCTTTCTTTCCATAGCCAAAAAAGAATTTCCCTTTTGAAGGCATGCCAAATCTGAGAAAACAAGTGGGGTAAGCTAGGATTATCTCCTAAAAGAATATATTGCCAAGTAAAACACTATGCCCAAAATGGGAGAAAGAATGAATGAATCCAATTCCAAGCCCGTTGGGCTTTGCGACAAAACCAAAATAAGTGTGATAAGGTTTCCAAGTGCCCACAAAAAGGGCATTTGGGAGCCGAGACGCCAATTTGAACCAAACGGGCACCAATTGGGAGACCTTGACGTAAGATGCACCACAAAAAGTGCACAATTTTACGTTCCACATAGGCATACTAGAATGTGTCGAATCTCCTTCTCCAACTGGATGGAGAGGAGTGAAGCCCCCACCGAGTGTTGAGCTTATCGACCAAGGGCAGATGCAAAGAAAGCCAATGATATCCTTTTATGATTCATATGATCAGGGACAAAAGAGATGATGTCAGTGATACAAACATGATCCTGCGAAGTAAGTTTGAAACAAGTATTTAACTCATTCTAAGGACACCAAGATTGGATACACTTGCAATAGAGGTCCTGAATGGATCGAATTCCTCTCTTGAAGAATTTGAGTGCAGGGAATTTCAGGGACCTCTACAAGACATCGTTCGGGGACTTAAATGACAGGGGACCACCACAAGGAATGTTGGTTGACAAAAAGGTTTTGGCTAGATTTTATGCACAACGTAAAACCTAGGTAGTCATGAGATAAATCTCCTTCATTTAACGGTGAAGCTCCCGTGTAAGATTTTTATCTATTTTGCAGGGGTGAATCCTAATAACTACTTTCAAGGGTTTTACTTTAATTCCCTCAACTCGTGAACCACGTCTGGGTAATTTAGCAACAAGTAAGTAGTTGTGATGGGAATATTTGTAGAAGTGGAAAAACAGAAGTAAGGAAAGAAGAAAGGAAGATGTGTTGAATTTAAGCAATAACTATCAGAGTTGGTCTCATCCACACAAATTAAATAAATAGAGAAAAATCACAACTTTCAGTAGTAAGGGAAAGAAACAACTTCTAACCTAGATCTAAGATAACACAAAGTTTATCTAAAACCTTAAATAGAAGTGATCAGCGAAGCACCATAGACACAAAGTTCTCTAGAAATCCACCTTTTATTCAATCCCAACTCTCACAAAAATTACACCAAGAGTTCCAGCACAAATTCCAAAAACTCAAGAATGTTCCAATTATAAAAGCTCTGCTAAAACAAGTTGTGATCCTTTAACCCGTAGGCTCTTCCTCTATTTATAGTGCATAGAGGGCAAATACAAATAGGAAACTATAAATGAACTCCAGCGTGTGGAAGCTATAAAGAAAACAACTGGCAATCTTTCTCCTCGAATTCCTCTTTGCATGACATGCATCTGAAGACTAAATCAAAGTTTTACATGTATGTCACGTATTCTTAATTAAAGGACATTTTCAAACAACTTAAAGTATTGGCTTTTAACCAATTACTTTAGTTTTACAAATTTTTGTCCGAGAAAATAAGAAAGAAGAGAATAAAGAGAAGAAGAAAGAAGATATGTCAGCTACTACACTTGATGCTTGCCCTTTGTTCTGATACTGAATGTATTTGTCAAGCATGTAATTCATTGTTTTCCCATCTGCTTTAGCAATAGCTCAACTTTCAGTCTTGAACCTCAGTAATTCCCTAGATAGAATATCAATGCCCACCTTTAACTTCTCCAAACTAGGCCCAAATCCTTTGACATCTGCATGAAGTCTCACTAGTTTGCCAATTGAATCCAAAGTGAAAGGCGTGACGGCTTCATCAATCTTCTTCTGGAGGACTAGAAGAAATTCCTCAAGGGAAGATGGCAACTTGTCTGGAATGTACCTTCTATAATAATGAATACCATCAATTACCTCCTTTGCAGTGAAAGCAATTATGCTCTCTGGAACTTCTTCCATCTTGTCTTCCAGCAACTGCATTTTACTCAACATATGTTTGAGAATCTCCATGCGAAAAGACATTGTCATTTCCAATTGCTTACCTTTTATATTGATCCATCAAGTACAATTTGTTCTACAACCAATACACTCTTCAGCAGTGACTTTATCTTGGCCAAGATCTCCAAGTGGCTCTCAGCAACTGTATTCTCATCCTTTATACTTGTCATCAGTTCTTTCAACTGAGTCAATGCCATGTGCTTACTTTCCAAGCTAGTTGGTACTTTTTTGAATTGCTCTAATGCTCAGTGGATGATTTACCTCTTCTATTCATCAATAGCTTTGACTGTATTTCTTGCATCCTCAACCTCTTTGATCAAATGACAGCTTATGTGCTCCTACACTAGCATTGGTTATGAGGAAGGTTTAGCAACCTTCGTGATAATCTCACATAACTGGGAGATCTGCTCAAGAAGTTTAGCTTTCTCTACTTTCTCCCTATCAAGCTTGAGGAACAAAGTATCTATCAATGTCTGAGTATCTTGTTTCAATCCCTTAGTGGTGACTTGCCCCAATGACACTCCGATCACTGATATATCTGTTTCCGTTAGTTGTCCCTTTTTAATTCCCTCAGCCGGAATTGATAGTTTTGCAAACTTCTGCCTTGATTCTTTAATGACCAGCTTTGAAGTCACTATGACAACTTTAGGCCTTTTAACTTTTCCTCCCAAGCTCATGAGCAGTTACAGGTCTTATTCTTCTAGGTTAATTACTTCCCTCGCCTCTAGAATTGTTTGCAAAGCCAACCAAGATGATAAGTTACTCTTTAGGGAATGAGAAGTATCAATTTGCATTACCTTTTCTTGCTCAAGCCCTACAATATTAGAATTTAGCATTGTATCATGGTTGCCTCCTCATGTGCCATCTAGGGAAAGTGCTCTCTCAAATTCTGCCATTTGTGCCCTCAATTCTTCTGTAGGAGGAGGTGGACAACTAGGTGGTTGAGTAACAAACATGAATGATGTTGGCTTCAATGGCGGAATAACTATGTTTGCCCGGGGTGCCGGAACTCCTGAAGTGTTGTGAGTTGACGCGGGAGAAGCTTCATCAATAGGCGGTACTTGTGTAAAAGATGAAAACTTTCCTTTCTCTGATGCCTAATACTTTCTTAGCCCTTTTAGCTTCTCTGGTATTTTGTTGCTTTCACCATCATGCTTTCTTTTACTGAATTCCCTCGTTATCTAGTGCATTAAAGCCTCATCCAAACAATATCCTTTTGTTAACAACCAAATTGAGGTATTAACAAGGACCGCCGAAGACCTTTCCTCGATTGTCTATCCACCACCTACACTGGTTTGAAGAGCAACTTTATCTCCTCCCATTTGATGATACGTATCAAGTACCACATGCCCATTGTTAGAAAGATTTACAAGAATCCTTGCAAGATCAAAGTCAAAAATTTGTCGAGCTGTTAATCTGTTAAATCTCTTTTCCTGACTTTGTACTTGTTCCTACACTTCATCCAGAAATCCTCCAATGAAGGGATGTGTGTGTATTCTTGAGAGACCGTTTTCCTTGTTATTCCATAAGGATCAAAATTCATCTGAGCTAGAAAGGACTCGTGCTCATGGCAATGAAACATTTCAACTTGGATACCTCTGAATTTGTAAATAGTCTGACAACTATAGTGGCCCACTGTGATTGAGAAGCTAATTGTTGCTCTATGTTGTTTATATTGTAGGTCCTACAATTCCACGAGCTACCTGCATAGCTCCATGATAATCCACTTATCATTAGGGTACCTTGGCAACTTGATCGGTTCACCTGAGAAGCCACTGACCCTGAGATAAGTGAAGTCGGCAAACTAGATGAAGATATAGTTGTATTGAGAGACAACTTCCCAAACTTCCTTGCTTACTTTGTTTGCCTTTAGATCACTATTTAGCCTGTAAATGAATTCATAGAAGAAGCCATCATTCACTACCTTGTAGTCATGGTAGCACTTAGGCATCATCAGTTGTGGGTAACATTCATAAATAGGATCCTCTGAAAGTACCCCTCTTATGTCCAGCTAGGAGAATACTCCCTGTGAAGCTGCGACATACACGAGATGTGAATTCATTTTAAAATTGAACGTCTGCCTCACATTTCTGAGTTGCTCACCAATGTTGTAACTAATGATTTCTGCTTAATTGCTCATTGAATCAGCTTTGTTGATCTCAATCGTCCTGATGAAGGAATACATCCATGAGTGAAAATACTTGGCATTACCTTCCCCATTTATTGTGCAAAGCAACAGAGTGATGTCATCAACTTCCTGCACCATATTTGACCTTGGAAGAATCCTTGAAAATTTTGATGGCGACCTTGGCTTCTTCATATATTTCTTGTTCATTATACCCACACAGTCCACTTTGTTCTTCTCCCACCTATCAAAAGCCTCATGTATGTTGATTGTAATTACTATGGGTCATGCCGGAATCTTGAGGCAATAATTGATGAATTGTGCATCCAGTCGAATCATTGTCTTTCTTGTTGTGTCCCTGATTGTTCTAGATAGAGGATGGTAGAACTTTGCACATTCTACAATGAATTCAGGTAGCTGGGTCGTAGCCGGAAATGTTGTAGCTTGGATAATTCCATGGTTCCTTATAGCCCACATAAGGGATGTCCTGTCGGTTGCCCTGGATCTGTCAATCAAATCACTGATAGACTTATGCCCCATATTTGTGTCAGTAACTTTGGCAAACATGGATGTTATGCATGGTTCTGTTGGATTACCCTTGTCATGACCCTTCATTCTGTCTAAACCAACTTTTGTCTGAGATATCCTTTTTCCCCTTTTACTAGAAGTTTTTTCAATTGTGAGAGCTAGATCTATTTGTGCAGAAGTTGTAATTACTTCCCCTGATTCTGAAGATATATTCAATGTATCTGACATTGGCTTCTGCTTTCTTCTCACAAGTATGTGCACAAGTGAAATATTCCTGTAAATAATTCAGACAAACATTTAACTCGTCACCTTTTTAATTTTATTTTAACAGCATGTGGACAACTTTGAATTATGAGAATAACTCCGAGTGTAGGCAAATATAAGTAGGCTCAACGTGGGCTACACTGAGAGATTTTAGACAACATGCATGAGTTTTGAGAGGGATTTTGCATGCAAATTATGATTATCTTCCACATGGGCTGTGATTGGAATATAGAAGACAAGCTTTTAAAATATCCCGACAAAACTTAAGTGAAGTTTAGCTCATAATAAAATGGTTGTATGGAAACTGGAGAGGAAAGACAGCCTTTTAAAGGAAGATAAAGCATTCAAAATCAACAATTTGCACTAAGTGACTTTCTCTTGATAATTTGCGTGGAAATTGAGGGAGAAAGGCAGCTTGCAATTGGATGACAAAGACTTTTAAAAACCATGACTTCCTTTTAATGATTTTGTTGGCTAGATTTTTTGCATAGCACAAAACCTAGGCAGTCATGAGATAAATCTCCCTCATTTAACCAGTGAGGCTCCCGTGTCAGATTTGTCAATAAAAATGTGTTATTATCTATCAGGGGTTTTACTTTAACCACTTAGTTCATAAACCATAACTACGAAGTTCTGCAGCAAGTAAGCAGCTGTTCAAGAAAGGAAGTATTTTATAGAAGAAGGAAGTGAAGGAAATACATAGAAGAAATGGGGAAGATGTGCATCCCAATTAGTAGATAGCATAACTAATTACATGCACATAGAAGAGACTTAATAGATATAAACACACATAATTATAAAACAAAGGCAGCTCTAGATCCAGATCTAAAATAACACAAAGTATATTAAGATATCTAAGATTAAAAGCAAGAAACACAGTACACTGTGACACAAAGTTCTCCAGAAACCTGCTCCTTTGTATTCCTTTGCTCGAAGTTGCTCTTAGGGGTCCAGCACAAAGTCTAGAACACAAAATTGCTGCTTACAATTTCTGATCCTTAACTTGAAGGTTCTTCCTCTACTTATAGAATGTAGAGGGGCAATTATAAGTTGGAAGCTTTTAGTTGAATTGGCACATGTGGAAGTCGGAGGAAAGAAACAACTGGCAATCTCCATACTGGAATTCCTCTTTGCATGACATGTATGATTTGTAACTGAAAATAGAACCTTCTATTTTGCAGTCTGCCACCTATCTCCAAGTAGTTGACTTCTTCAAGTAATGGCTTTTAAACCAATCACTTAAGTTGTATAATTTAATTGATCGCTCAATTAATTTGTCGGAGGAAAGAAGAAGGAAGAGGAAAGCTGCAGTCTTGTCCTTTTTCATGTCTGCGTGTAGTTGATTCAAACTAGATCCAGAAGCAGTTGGATCTGGAAGCAGCTAGATCTGGAAACAAGCTGGAATTGGAAACAACTGGATTTTTCCTTCGCCTTGTCTTCTCTTTTATCCTTGAAGCTTTTGCAGTTCTTCTCCAGTACATGCATCAATGCAATGTTTGTCATAGATAACTCATCATCCTTATTTTTAATTGCATATGAGCAATTGAATTTTTTTGAAAGCACTCTGGATGAATGAAAATTCAATGAAGGCTTCAATTGGAAGATGGGAGCGTTTGCACAAGATCTAGGAAGGAATTTTCCACGCACTGACTTCTTCACGGGTTGCATTCGAAACAAGAGGATGAAGCCTTTGTGCCGGAAGCTTTTGCAACTATGAGATCTGGATCTGGATCTGAATATGGATTTGCATCTGCATCTGGATATGGATCTGCACTTGCATAACAAACTCTGGCAATTGGGTTGTGGATGGAAAAGTTGCAGCTTAAATAATTCCATTGCTTTTAATCTGCACGCATGAGTGAAGTTTTTCCCGCTCTGGATCTGTCTATCAATTCAGCAAGAGGTTCTGAGCCTAGATCTGTGTCTCCAATATCTACAAATTTAGAAGTGGTGCATGACTCTGTTATACTTTCTTTTTCATTTTTCTTCGCCATAGCTTTGTCTATCTTTGTCTAAATAATTCTTTTTCTTCTAATTCAGCTGGAATTCTTTAATACTGGTGTGGATCTGGATAATTCTTCAGATTCAAAGGATATATTCAATGCTTTGGACATTGATTAAAGCTCCTTTTCTTTTATATAGCACCTGTAATGAATTCCTGCAAGTAATTTAGACAAAGATGGCCACCGGAGCATGAATAGTGAATTTTAATTATAAAAATTTGCACTTTTCAAGTCTGCTGCCCCAAAAATTGGTGTTTAATTTGCACATAAAGAGAGCATGAATCTTTTCGACAACACTTGAGCACCTGTAACACCTATGCAAACAATTATGCAGACAAAGATCAACCTCCTTCAAAGCATGCGCCAAATCTGGAAGCTTTTAGCCTTGTTACCACCTTGCCTGAGCAAAATCCTTCTTCAAATGGGGGTGCACTTTTCCTCTTGGCTGCAATTCTTTACCTGTGAATTAAATAATTCACCCATATGGCAACCCATGCTTATATAACCCTCACAATTCTATAATTAATAATTGCCCTTCCTATTCCTGACAATTAATTAATTAAAAATCATGCTTCTCTCTTTAAAAATAGCATGTTTAAGGAAAACCATCCAATAAATTAAATTAATCCAATTTAATCCTTCACACTTCATTTCACTTAAGCTTCACAGTGTGCCTTGACCATAGCCACTGAAAATAGAATTTAATTTAATGATTTAATACTTTTAAAAGTATTATTTCCTTCTCAAAAGGGGCTGCATTAAATAAATTAAATTTATTTAATTTTGAAATTATATTTTTAAATTCATTTTGTCCACTTTCCTTTGTTGACTTTTCCACAAGCTTGGGTGCCAAAATTGAGTGAAGAAATATTAACAAGTATTTATTTAATGCATTATTATTCACCCAAGGTGGGTCACACTTTTTGGAATAAGGAATTTCTATTTTTAAAAGTCACATGGCAGTGGGAATTTTTACCCTGCAAGGCAACGCCGGAAATCCCATGATCCATTTAAATGATTTCACTTTGACAATGGGATTATTTACCTTGCATGGCAGGCAATAAAATCTCATGATTTCACTTAAGTCAGTAATTACTTTTCTTTTATTTCACCATGGGAATTTTTACCCTGTAAGGCAAGTAATAAATTCCTGCCTGCCTGCTACCTCTAATTTTCTCACTGCAGCTTAAGTGACTTTTCCATCACGAGAAAAAGTACCCTGCAAGGCAGGCGATAAAATCCCACCTGCGTGTTGTTTCTATTTTTCCCATGATCCACTTAAATCCTTTGTTTTCTAAAAATGCGCCCAACCTTGCAGAGGCTTTTAAGTGCACGACTTCGCTTTTTCCCAGTGAACCAAACTTCCGATGGTGACTTCCTCTGAGCATAACGTGCGTATATGTTCTCCAGTTGCTCCAGGCCAAGAATCGAGCTAACCCGACAAAGGAATTGATCTAGAGAAATTTCACAGAAAACGAAACGGGAAAACACAAAAACACAAAAAATTGTCAAAAGTCACAAATAAAGCCCAAAACTTATTCCTTGTTAAAATCCTTCTGGTACAAGGGAATAATGACATGTTCGATCATAACAGAGTTAAAACGGAGCGCACATAGCCTCATACGGAGCGCAAATAGCCTCATATGGGGCTCAAAATAATTAAATACAAATTTCCCGCAGACAAATCCTAACGACAGTATATAACAATTTTGGGCATCTGGGTATTTGGTGAAAAAGGCTAATATGGCTCTTTAGGAATATCTTGAGGCAATACAAGAACTTTTAGGAGATAAAATCCCAAAACGACCCATTATTTTAAAAGTACGAAATTTTTTCGGATAGGGTAGTCGCAAATTTCAGGATGAAATCTGGGTGACACCAATTGGCTCCGTCTGTGGACAACTTTTTCTCTATTAGAATGACAAGGGAAAAGATGAGATCTCAGCATCTCTGGTTTCGTGTCTTGTCTTTTGGGCACGGGGTCACGCAAACAAACACAACACAACATGAAAACAAAACAAAACAAGGAAAAACAAACAAAGCTTTATTTATGCACATACAAGTTTTACCCTGCTTCTCATGTCCAGAACAGCTTCAAGTGTTGCCCATTGAAAGACAACGGTAATTCAACTCCATCTTGATGAGCAAGAATGAAGCTATCTACTCCGGTGATCGTCTTGATCACAAAAGGCCCTTTCCATAGTAAATCGAACTTTCCATGCATGTCTTTTGCTTCTCTTCTTTTGTCCTATAAAAGGACCCAATCATTGACTTCAAAATTTCTTTCCCTGGCTTTTTTATCGAAGATGATTTTCACCTTCCTTTGATGCTCTGTCAACCTATCTACAACTTGAGTTTGTACTTCTCTCAATTCATTCAGGTACATAATTATTTTATCAATAGCATCCGTGAAAGTGGAATCCTCTAGGTCCTTAGAAAGTTGCAGGGTAGGCAGTTCCAAGGTAAGAGGCAGCTCCGTGTCTCTACCATATAACAACTGAAATGGGGACATGCCTATCGCCCTCTTTGGTGTGATTCTATCACCCCATAATGCATCAAACAACTTTTTATGCCAAGTCCTTTGATTTTCCGTTACTAGCTTGCGCACGATACTTACCAAGTTTTTATTACTAGATTCAGCTTGATCATTCCCTTGTGGATAGTAGTTTGAGGAATGAACCATCTAAATCCCATAAGTGTAGCAGAATTCCACCAGCTCCTCAGAAGAAAGATTCGGGGCGTTGTCTGCTACAATTTTGTTGGGCACGCCAAACCTAACAATAATATTTTCTTTCCTAAAATTGCACACCTCGGCGGAAGTGGCATTCTTCATAGGAATAGCTTCTACCCACTTACTGAAATAATCAGTAGCTATTAGAATGTAATGGTGATCGGCACTTGAAGTTGGGTTAAGCATTCCAATAAAATCCATTCCCCACTGTTGGAAAGGTTCTTCAATCACAATGGGTTTTAGAGGTAATGCAGGCAATTTCACACGCCCAACAAAATGTTGGCATGCTTGGCACTTAGCTACCCAATCTGCAGTATCTTGAAAAATGGTGGGCCAGTAATACCTTGCTCTGAGAATCTTGTGTGCAGTGACTCGGGCTAAGAAATGACCACGACAAGCCATGTCATGAAATTGTTGTAGTAGTTGATCCTGTTGAGCTTTATCGACGCATCTGAGAAATACACCATCAATTCCCCTCTTGTACAAACCATTATCCCAAAGAACAAAATCTTAGGATTTCAGTTTGATGGTTCGTTTCTCTTTTCTGGAAAGTTGATATGGGCATTCTCCATACGTCAGAAAGTAAGCAATGTTACTGTAACACTCCTCTACCAGATCTATAAAAAGTACTGCAGGAAAATCTCCATCTATCTCATCTTGATCCACTTATGGCACTGATGTTTTCTTCTCCATCATTAATTCACAAAGACCTCTTCCTTGAATCAACTTTGTTGGTTTAATATCCAGGTCATATTCCTAAACCTTTGTCACCCATGTGCCTCTCAATAATCCTAACTCTTGGTGAGTAAGGATGGATTTAACTGCAGTATCTAGAACCAAAACCACAGTGTGCGAGGAAATAATATAATACCTAAATGCTTTGCACGCCTTCACCACTACATATGCGTGCTTTTCCATGGGAGTATACTTCAACTCATAGGCTTTAAGGGGCATGCTCATGAAAGCAATAGGAGCTTATGCGTCCTCTTGATTTTTCTGCATCAAGTATTGCTGACATGGTGTGTTCGGATGAATAACAGTAAAGATTAAATTCTTCACTGAAGTCGGGTGAAACTAAGACTGGAGCTTTCGACAGGGCCTCTTTAATTTTCTCGAAAGCTTCCTTCCCTCTGCCGCTCTATTTAAAATCTTGTGTCTTCTTCATCATATTCAAAATATGATGGGTTAGCTCAACAAAGTCAGGAATGAATCTCCTAAGAAAATTAACTTTTCCAAAGAAAGAGTGAACTCCTTTTTCGGATGTGGGCAAAGGCAATGTCTGAATGGATTTGACACGCTCTGGATCTATCTTTGTTCCTTCTTTGGAAACAATGTGCCCTAGTAGTTTTCCTTCGGTTACGACAAAGATAGATTTCTTGGGATTCAAAGAAATACCATGCTTGCGGCATTGTATGAAAACCTCTTCCAAGTTTGAAATGTGTGCGCTTCTATCTTTTGAAAAAACTATCAGATCATCCAGATACACCACTATGCTTATATGTTTGAGATGAGAAAAGGCTAGCTCTTTTAAATGTAGCACCAGCATTAATCAGGCCAAACGACATTTTCTGGTACGTGAAGGTTCCCCAAGGTGTGATGAACGTCGTCTTATACTGATCCTCTTTAGCCACCTTGACTTGATTATAGCCTGAGAAGTCGTCAAGCATGGAAAGTATCTCAGATCTAGTGACCACCTGCAGAGTGTGATCCATGATGGGTATGGGGTAGTTGTCTTTCAGTGAAGCTTGATTAAGGTTGCGGAAATCCACGCATAGCCTAATCTCGCCGCTCTTCTTTCTAACAAGGACTATGTTGGCCAACCATTCGGAATGATGTATGGGATAGATAATCTTTGCGTCTAACAACTTTTGGATTTCTACAAAGATGGTTCCCAAAATGGTAGGGTTGTGCCGCTGCAGCTTCTGCTTGAAAGGCTTCTATTTTGGTTTTAGTGGGATGTAGTGTTGAACTTCCGTAAGCTGATATGTTTTTAGATCCTGGTAAGACCAGGCAAAAACATCCATGTATTTCTTAAGAAGCTTAGTGAAAGCTTCTCTTTCAGCCTCTGAACAACACTTACCCATATTTACTAATTTAGGATCATTGCCAGCTCCCAAATTTAGTAATTGTGTGTCGAAGGAATAACCTTCCCCACTTTCTTCATTTTTCTTAAGCATCTAATCATGCTTATCAAACATTTCCTCGAGAGATACCAAGCCTTTGGGGATTTTGTTTCCCTTTAGCTGGATAATATTCTAACTTCCTGAGACATCCGCATCTATTTCTCCCATAATAGTTTGCCTAGGAGGTGAATTGATTCCCTCATAGTAGATTTCTTCAAAGTTGTCCTTCTGTTGGAGAAACACAGCAATCTGCGTGTCATCGTTGAAAACCTGCCATTGCTGGACGTTGTTAGGAACCTTTGGGCGGAAAACCATCTCCACCTTGTAGTCTCCTTGTCTAAAGAATGCGGGAGGTTGATCTAGATTTAAGAAGGCTGCAGTCATTGCAAGCGAATCAACTTTTGAATTTTGTTCTCTCGGAATGTAAGATACCGAGAAAGCTGAAAAATCCAGGAAAGTAGAGTAGACCCGATCTCTATAGTACCGCAGTGTCTTTTTTGACTTGATAGAGACCTCTTATCTGCTTAATGATCAGCTCATCATCTCCCTTTGTGTGTAATAATTTGATTCCCATTGTTATTTCCTGCTCCATGCCTAACAACAACACTTCATACTCAGCTATATTGTTAGTATTTTCGAACATCAATTTGAAGGAGTGTGCATGCACCTTCCCTTTAGGAGAGATAAGAACAATGCCTGTGCCTAATCCAAATGAACAACAACTACCATCAAATTTCAGAGTCCAAATCTTGTTGTCAAGTTGATGCGGCTCTTGAATCACATGTTGAACATCTTCTTTATCCATTTCTAGATAATAGACTCGGTGATCCGATTCTTGAAACAAGATCTGAGATCTAGGATCCTCAGACTTTGATACTATGTACTTAGATTTCTTCTCAGGTTCTAGCTTCTGATTTACTACTTTGATTGGTATGTGTGCACGAGACCAATCCATCTTGACTTCTCCACCTAGCTCTTTGCAGAAATTTCTACTCAAAAGCATGCCATAAGAGACTGGAATGTCTGCTACAAGGATAGTCATTTTCAATGTTTTATCTGGAAAAGAAGTGAGTACTGCCAGCACATCTTTCATTTGCCCCACAAGAGGGACTTGCCTTTCCATCGAATAACATCTTCTGATGGTTTTTGTCAATGTGAGACCCAAGGCATCAGCAACTTTTGCAAGAATGACGTTATCAGAAGCTCCAGAGTCCAAAATGCAATTTCTCAGTTTGTGTCCATTGATAAGCAGTGACACATAAAATGGCTCAATCCTTTTTGATGTAGCAGGAGAAGAGGTAGAAGGAGAAGAACTTACAACCACATTATTTGAAGGGGGAGTATTCTTTGGGCTTGATAAGATACCCCGTGAAGTATTATTTGTTTGGCTGGGACCATTACTTTGCACATATTTGACCAATCTATTCAACTGATCAAGAAATGCTCTCAAATACTCAGCTTCTGACATTTGGACCTTGTTCCTCTTGATGTGATCAATTATGTCGAAAGCTTGACTTGCGTTGGCAGGATGTATGTTGGCTCTTTGCTGCGAATTGAAAGAATTTGAATATTTATCCTTGGGTGCTAATGAAGAAGGAAGAGTGCTACCTCTTTTCAAGATAGTAACATCCGGGCCAGGATCTTCTCTTTCTCTTCAGCCGCTTGTGAATGCTTTGGCATTTTGGCGCGTCTGAGACCTTGTAAACACCGCAAAAGTGTGACCATCAGATTCGTAGTCTAGGTAACCAATATTGGAGTCGTCAGCGGGATCTATAAAGTCTTCATCATTGAATGATTCATCAATGTTGAGATCCTCTTCATTAGTTTCCAAGTTATTCCTTGGAGCAGCTTCTATTGCCAGCCGTTCTGGTGTAGCAGCAAGTCTATTTCGGTTTTGATTTTGATTTTGACCATTAAAGGTTCGGGTAAGAGCTATTCTTGAGGGGGTTGCATTCCCTGCTTGAGAGATCTGCTTCTTGATCTGCAACATGTCATTAGCCAATTTCTGCAACAAAGGATCTGAATTACTAGAAGAAGCGCCATCACCCTTGTGAGGTGGCTGTTTGAGTTTCCCAGCCATGATCAAGTCATCCTCAACTTCCATGGCAGCATTTTGTGCTTCAAGTAGGTTTACAGGTCTTGCCCTTCTCAGTTGATATCCAACTTCGGGCAATAGAGCGTTTATAAAAAATGTCTTTTGATTTTCGTCGCTCAATGCGGCAGAAGTAGGGATTTTATATAAAATCCTTTGGAACCTTGCAATAAAGTCACACATGTTCTCGCTTGGCTCTTTCTTCAACTGCGTCAATTGGGTGATCAACGTGCTAGCATCCTCTGCGGGCTTGAATCTTTTCAGAAATTGCTCACGCATAGTCACCCAGTTGGTTATGGTGCCAGGAGCTAACCGATAGTCCAGCCAAGTCATGTAGAGTCTCAATGAAGAGTCTGACTGAGACATCTTCATGCTCTATGGCAAGCACACCACAAGATATGAAGAAGGCCACCAAATGATCATTCGGGTTTTGCTTTCCATCTCCAAAGAATTTTGGAAAATTCTTTCTGGACCCCTTTGGCAGCTCATGCATAGGTGGAGCCAAGTTCAGTGGCCCAAAAGCTGCTCCCCATGGAATAGGTACTAGTTGATGCCCCATGTTGACTTGAACACGTCTCCTCCTTGTGTAGACTTGATAGACTTGATGGATAATTCCAGCCGCCGGATTATGCTAAAGACGATTCAGATCTTGATGGGTGTGCACTCTCTTTCCTGGTGAGAGACTAGATCTGCGGCTTCTAACTTGAGGAGGATGATCGAAATTGAATTACTCCTGCAGTCTGAAGAAATGATCAGTCCTTCCTTGCGCCTTCACAAATCGGGTGAATGGACGTTCAGCCAGGTTGAGACTTGTGTGGAAAACACTCCAATCTTCAATGGATAAACTTTGATTCTCTTTTAATGAATCTCCCTCCTGGAACTTCTCTGTATTTCCTTTACTTCATTCTTCAATAAAATATTTCTTTTCTTGAACAGCTGCTTACTTGTTGCAGAACTTCTTAGTTATGGTTCATGAACTAAGCGAATTTCTCTTGATAATTTGCGTGGAAATTGAGGGAGAAAGGCAGTTTGCAATTGGATGACAAAGACTTTTAAAAACCATGACTTCCTTTTAATGATTTCTCTTCTAAAAGTTGCGTTGATATTCAAAAGCCTGGACCGTGAGAATTCACGACTTGGCTTGAATGCTTTCCCCTTAAAAGTTTCATGGATTTCAGAGAGGAAAGGCAACGTGTAAGTATAAGGAGGGAGGCAGCTAGAAGTACTCAAAATCCACGATTTCTTCTAGTGACTTTCCTTTTTAAAAAAATCGTGAATTTTGAAGGATGGAGGTAGCTTTGAAAAACCATGACTTGCACTTAAAAGACTTAACTTCAGTTCTTTATTGGAATTGTGTGGATCTTGGAAAGGAAGGGCAACTAGAAATCACGACTTGCACAAAAAGAATTGCCTTAAAGTTTCATGGATTTCGAAGGATGAAGGCAACTTTGAAAAACCACAACTTGCACAAGGAAATCTCCTTTAAAAAATTATGTGGATTTTGGATGATGAAGGCAGCTTTATTTTTTGTAGACAAGAACCTCAAAAACCACGATTTGCACTTAAAAGACCTAACATTGGCTCCTTATAATAATTACGCTAATTTAGGAGAGGAAGCGCAGCTAGAAATCATGACTTTCACAAAAAAAAAAAAATCCTTGGCTCTTATAAAGTAACTATGTTGATTTTCAGGAAGGAAGGCACTTGTAAAAGACTTTAAAAACTACGACTTGGCTCCGAGAGGCTGCGTTGAAAACCAACATTTCTCAATTAATTACACCTTTGTCCAAGGTAGTGGATGACTTCTTAAAACCCTAGGCCAGGAAATTGGTTAGACAAGAAGAAAGAATAGGTCATGGGGAATTGCCAGATAGATCACGGAGAAAGACCAAAACCAAAACAAAATACCTGAAATAAGCTATGACAATTGCTCAAAAATAATTCTCCAATTAGCTAGTCTGTAAAAACTCTTCCCCAGGTGAATGCTCCACTTCGATGTGAAAGTAATACTGGTGTGGTAACAATGATGGGGTGAATTGACTTATATAACCCAAATTCTCTAATTTTAGCTCAATCTATTTTTAAAATAACTTTATTTATTTTTATTTAATAAATAAACAAAACACTTTTATAAAATTAGACTAAGTCTGGGAAGGGAATTGAATGAGCTTTAGCATGTGGGTATTTGGGGAATGTGGCTCTTTGACTACCTGGAGATACCTTTGAGCAACGTGAGCAATCAGAGGCAAAACAAAACACAAAAACATGACATGTCACTTAAAAAGAACGAAAACAATTAAAAGGGGTAGTCCTAGATTTCAGGGTGAAATCCTGGGGACACCAGTTGGCTCCGTCTGTAGACATCTTTATTTATGTCAAAATGAAATAAATGAAGATGAGATCCCAACATCTTTGGTTTCATGTCTTATGCATTGGGCTCGGGGTCAAGCAACAAAAACAAACGAAAAGAAAAAGAAAAGAAAAGAAAACAATTGAAAGTTTTATTTATGTACACACAGGTTTTACCCTGTATTTTAGTTCTTAAAAAGCTTTAAGTGTCATTTGTTGAAAGGCAATAGTAACTCAATTCCATCCTGGTAGGCAAGGATGAAACTATCCATTCTGGCAGTTCTTTTGATCATGAAGGGCCCCTTATAAAGTGAATCAAATTTGCCATGCATGCCCTTCATTTCATGTCTCTTGTCCCACAAGAGTATCTAGTCTCCGATCTTGAACTTCCTATCTCTGGCCTTCTAGTCGAATACCTTTTTGACTTTCAATTGATGTTCAACCATCCTATCTGTCATTTGGGTATGCACTTATTGTAGCTCAAACAAATACATAATTCTTTTATCTAAGGCATCTTGGTATGTAACATCTTCTACGGCCTTGGATAATTGCAAGGCAAACAATTCAATAGTAATAGGAATTTCTGCGTGTATCCCATACAACAATTGAAAAGGAGACATACATATTTCTTTCTTTGGTGTAATCATGTCTACCCAAAGTGCATTAAAGAGTTTCTTATGCCAGGTTCTATGATTTTCATCTGTCAGGTTTCTGATGATTGTTATCAAATTCTTATTGCTCGATTCTTCTTGTTCGTTTCCCTGAGGGTAATAGTTGGAAGAATGTACTAACTAAACACCACGAGTGTAGAAAAATTTGGTTACCTCCTCAAAGGACAAATTTGCAGCATTGTTTGTGACTATTTTGTGAGGTACACTAAATCTCACAATTATGTTTTGTTTGATGAAGTTGCATACCTCTTTAGAAGAAGCTTGCTTAACAGGAATGGCCTCCACCCACTTACTGAAATAATCAGTTGTCGTCAGAATGTAATGGTGACCGGCACTGGAAGCTAAATTTAGCATACCAATGAAATCAATTCCCCATTGCTGGAAAGGCTCCTCAATTACGACTGGCTTTAGAGGTAGTGCTGGTGATTTTATACATCCAACAAACTGCTGACATGCTTGAGATTTGGATACCCAATCTGCAGTATCTTGAAAAAGAGTGGGCCAGTAATACCTTGCTCAGAGGATCTTGTGTGTAGTGAATCTAGCTGAGAAATGACCACCACAGGCCATGTCGTGAAATTGTTTCAGTAATTGGTCATGTTGGGCTTTATCCACGCATCGAAGAAATACACAATCAATTCCCTTTTTATACAAGTCATTATCCTAAAGGACAAAGTATTTTGCTTTCAATTTGATGGTACACTTCTCCTTGTGAGTGATATGATCTGGGCATTCCCCATATGTCATGAAGTAAGCAATTTTGTTGTACCATTCATCAATCAGATCTACAAAAAGAACTGTGGGCAAGTCTTCATCAACTTCTTCTTGTGGTGGATCATCTTGTCTTATCTTTATCATCAATTGGCATATACCTATGCCTCTTACTAGCTTTGTATGCTTTATGTCCAAGTCATACTCTTGTACCTTGGTTACCCAAGTGCCTCACAGTAGTCCCAATTCCTGTTGAGTTAGGATGGATTTGACTGCAGTATCAGGTACATAAACATTTGTATGCGTGGATAAAATGTAGTACCTAAATGTTTTGCATGCCTTGACAATTGCGTAGGCATGTTTCTCCCTAGGAGTGTATTTCAGCTCGTATGCCTTCAAAGGCATGCTCAAAAATGCTATGGGAGCTTTAATATCCTCTTCATTATTTTGCATGAGAATAGATGACATTGTATTCTCAGAAGAATAGCAGTAAAGAATAAATTCTTTACCAAAATCTGGTGACACCAACACTGGAACTTTTGCTAAGGCTTATTTGTTTTTTTCAAAGGCTTGCTTCCCTTCCTCATTCCATTTAAAGTCCTGCTTCTTTTTCATCATGTTCGAGATGTATCGAGTTAACTCAACAAAGTCAGGGACAAATCTTCTGAGGAAATTCGCTTTACCAAAGAATGAGTGAACTCCTTCTTGGAAGTTGGAAGAGGTGAGTTCTGAATGGCTTGCAACCTTTCAAGATCAATTTTGGTTCCTTGCTCTGAGACGACCTATCCTAGAAGCTTTCCCTCAGTAATAGAAAACATTGATTTCTTGGGATTCAGAGAAACCCCATGCTTTCGGCACTGAATAAAGACTTCTTCTCGATCAACAATGTGATTACCTCTCTTTTTAGAAAAGACTGTCAAGTCATGAATGTAAATCACTATATTTTTGTCCTTCAAGTGAGCAAACACCAGATCCATTTCTCTTTGGAAGGTTTCTCCAGCATTGATCAATCCAAAAGGCATTTTACGGTATGCAAACGTACCCCATGGAGTTGTGAATGCAGTTTTGTATTGATCTTCCCTTGCCACTCGGATTTGATTGTATTCAAAAAAATTATCTAGCATAGAGAGCATTTCTGAACCAGTTACTACCTGTAGGATGTGGTCCATAATGGGAAGTGGGTAGTTGTCCTTTGAGGAAGCTTGATTTAAATTACGAAAGTCCACACACAGACGGATTTTTCCATTTTTCTTTCTTACAGGTACAATATTTGCTAACCATTCAGAGTGATGAATGGGAGAGATAATGCCTACATCTAAAATCTTTCGAACCTCAACAAAAATTGTTGGATTATGATGCCTGAGATTTTGCTTGTAAGGTTTCTGCTCAGGCTGCAAGGGGATGTAGTGTTGTAGCTCTTTTGGAAGATATGTCTTTAAGTCTTTATAAGACTAGTAAAGACGTTAACATACTTTTGAAGAAGCTTAAAGAATGCTTCTTGTTCGTGTTTAGAGCAGCACTTCCCAAGATTAACAATCTTGGGTTCATCCTAGGTACCCAAGTTTAACGCCTGCAACTCAGAGGAAGAACTATCACCATATTCTTTATTCTTCTTTAGCTATTGATCATTCTTTTCGAAAATCTCTTCTAAGGAAACTAAACCCTTGGGGATTTTGTTACCTTTTAGTTGGATTATCCCACTACTTTTGCTATGCTCTGGATTAGTTTGACATGTGGTTTTTTGTCATGGTAGTGAGTTACTCCCTTCCAAATACAACTCGTCAAAGTTGACTTATTGTTCCAGAAATACATCTATTTGCTTGTCATCATTAAAAACATTCCATTACTCAACATTATCAGGGATTTTAGGACGATAGACCATTTCCACTTTATAGTTTTCTTTGCGTGAATATGAACAATGGTCTATCTGGATTTAATAATGTAGTTGTGACTGCCAAAGAATCAGCCCTGGAATCTTGATCTCTCGGAATGAAATTGATAGAGAAGGCTGCAAAATCAAGTGTGGCCAAAAGCACTCTATGCTTGATGACACTCTGGGGTCTAGCATTGATCCATGGTCTATCTTCTCATCACCCAATCATTTTTTATATATCACAATTCCTCAACCCCAATGGCACCTTGGGTCACTGCCGAGTAGCCCATCGTCTTCTTCTATATATGGGTCACCTCCTGGTAGTCCCATATATTCTATTCTTGGGTCACTACCTAGTAGCCCATTGTCTTCTTATGTATGTGGGTCACCTCCTGGTAGCCCCATATCTTCTACTCTTGGGTCACTACCTAATATCCCATCATATTCTTCCATATGTGGGCCACCTCCTAGTAGTTCTTCATCATCTATTTGGGGGTCACCTCCTGGTTGCCTATTACCTTCTATTCTTAGGACACATCCTAGTATCTCTTTATCTTCTATTTTTGGATCACCTCCGAGTAGCCCATCTTCTTCTATACTTGGGCCACATACCAGTATCCCTTCACCTTCAGTCTATGGGACACCTCCTAGTAGCCCGTTGTCTTCCATACTTGGGCCACATCTTAGTAGCCCTTCATCTTCAGTCTATGGTACACCTCACGGTAGCCCATCCTCTTCAATTCTTGGGCCGTATCCTTTTCTTCCATCACATTATCCTTCTATCAATGATTGTGGCAAGCCCACCGTCATTTCTCACATCAATCATATTTGTCCACTTTCTTCTCCCACTTCTCGGGATCAAACAAGTCACACGTTAACTTATATGAAACCCAAACGATGCCTTCATCAGGCTAAGATCAAAAATATGAAGAGCTCCAAAGCTCCAAGCAAATCCAACATTCACAGGTCTAAAAATCAAACACGATTCAAGAATGCACACCAACGCAACCATTAAGTATGGCACAAAGTGCATAAAACTCTAGATAGGGAACTCAAGATCCTGCATACAAAATCCATGTTTCAAAATAAATCACCATCTTTTATTGAGTATGAGCTCACCAAGGTCATTGAGATTGGAGATAATATGACTCTTGATAAAAAAACATGCCTAATCTCCCTTATCAAGGAAATCACAAATATTGTTGTTGGATCCTATCACACAAAGTGACATTGTTGGTTCCTATTCAAAAAAATAAATACAAAAATGAAAAAACATTAAAAATCAAAGGTACAAAGATCAAACATTGCAAACATGTATTATGTACACATGGATGTTCTTCATTCCCCTTCTTTTCATTCCTCTGTAAGGACTCGCCATTTTCATCCCTTCGATGATATTTTGGTTAATCTATTCGCACACATTGTGTGACATTTATCTCTATGGTATCCATTTGACCTTGGTCTTTCACCACCTTGGTAAATTAAAAACAATTGGCCTCTTAGAGATCTTATCACTATCTACATCTAATAAAGTTGTTGCGACGAACTTTTGGGCATATTTGTTGACACTAGCCAATATTGTCATCCAGTCACTTACACATCCTTTCATCAAGCCATAAGTGATTCTTAACCCCTTATCAAAATAATCGAGAGAGATGAAATAATTTTCTAGATAGCAAAATAATCAATAAAAATCAAGAGCTAAAAGCTAAAAGCAAAAGAAAATTGATAGATAACTCTCTCTTGGGGTATTTTCAATAAAATCTATCAGGGCTATGGACGTCTGGTTGGCAGTAGAGCAATTTTACAATTAGAATCAAACACATCTCCATCAAATCTATGGATGCGTGGCTAGCATCAGAGCAATGTCCAACTCTCCTTCCACCCTTCTTTCATGATTCAACTCTGAAAATAAATCATTCCTACACATTGGCTAGGGTGTCTTCACTCGTTGTCTATCAAATCTTCCCTCAAAGAAGTAATTAAATTCCACGTGCACACATTGGATCTCTATAAGCAAACAAGATTAGTATGTTACCAAGTGTCTTTTTTTTGGACCTTGTTCAGACTCTTATTTTATTATGTATCTTGTCTCACAATTTGTGCCTTTGGCTAATCACTTTTTCATTGTGAGGCTTCTAAGCTACATTCATAACATTCATTATTCTTCTACTTCATTCAGAACATCCATGTGTATAATATTGTATTTTTTCCATGTTTGAGGGAACATTTGTCCCCTTTCACAAAACCAATCTTCTACTTCTTTCTATCAAGTGTTTCTTGCCCATCTCACGTGGGGTGCATCTTTGCTCCTTCTTAGCTCTTCACTGACTCACGTTCATCATCACGTTGAACCTATTTGCCTTGGCCTTGATCATATCTTCTTATGTGTGAAGAGTTTTCCTTTGTATATTCCCATCTCATGTTGGGGGAAACTTTGCATCTTCACCTTCTTGAACATACGTGTGGCATTCTACCCTTGTACATTCCACCTATTGTTGGGGGCATCTACGTTTCTTCGTTTTCATGTACATAGTTTCAGAAAACTTTCAAAATACCAAAAACATTCAAATATGTTTAGAAAATCACAAAAACATTAGTATAAATTTTGAAAATACCAAAACATTCATATATGTTAGTTGGAAAAATAAAAACATTCAAATATGTTTCCATAAAAAATTCAAAAACAATATAAAACTTTCACAAAAATCCTAAAAATTTGAAAACATCACACAAATAAAAATATCGGTACCAAGCATGCACGCAGTTGAAGCCTATATCACATGCATCATACTCAAACATCGAAAATCATCCTACAAAACATCTCTCTTTGGTTCTTTCTTGTTCATGTGCGCGCCTTGCAGATAATCTGGATCTACCTCCATTAACAAAGTTGGTTTGCTTACTATGTCTTTACTCTTTGGCACAACGAGTTGTTGGGTATTGTTTCATAGCACATGAATGCTTTTTCATAGGACCCAATTGTCCTCTGTATATTCCCCTCGCATGTATCCTTGCTTTGGGCACCATCATTAACCCTTGTCGTTAATTAGTACAGGTCAAAACTGAATCTTGATAGTAAAAACATTGGTGTAACTATCTTGGACGTTGTTTGTTTGAGTATGTGTGTATGTATTGGTTTTCCCTGTTAGGTTAGCTTGTTTACTTTCTCATATTGCATTGCATTAAGTATGTTCCATTGAGTTAAGAATTTTTAGCAATGAATAAATGTTCGTATATGGCTTTTCATGTTATTTTACACTTTTGTTGTATGTGTTTATTTTAATAAGGACCGATGATGTAGATCATTAGCAATATGATGAAATAAATTTGTTTACATTATCTGGATGCAAGCTATTTCCATTCTTTTCATCTTCATTTTCCTCCCTTATCATTCTCTTTTATCAACACTGTTCTTCCAACTCACTTGGGTTAATAGGGATCACCTGTTATAAATTATTTCTATAGATATGTTAATAAAAGCATATCTTGCAGTTCACAACAATACCCACATGAACTTTTTCAAACACAATAATTCATACTAGTATTATGCAGGGATTAAGGCCCCCACCTCTACTCTATATCTATAGTCGGTATATCATCATTTGTCTCCCATTGCAATGAGTTTTTCTCCCACTTCAGTATTTTCTCTTCATCTTTTTGATCGCCAATCGACCTCTTTCATCACCCCATTGACACTCGATGGAGCATCCTTCATTCTACTAATTTTTCTTCTACCCCTTCAAAATTTACTTACATGTACTTGTCTACTATATTTGAAGTGACATCGCTTACATCACCCCAAAGAGGGGCAAATGTAGACACCTAGATTTCAATCAAAACAATTTTATTACTTAAACTACACTAACGATCTTCACTCCCTCTCACTTTGGTCAAATAATGACACTTCGTTATCTAATTATGCTTCTAATTCACTCAGGATGCCAATTAACGACATTTTGATTAGTGATAATCCTCATAATTAGCTAATTATATGTTAATTAAGCCTCTAATCTTGCATTTAACCAATAAACCTTCTTATTGGCTAATTCTCGCTCCTAGAACTTCCAAAATCTATCCAAACCCCTTTTAGATGCTCTCATAAAGCTTCCTAAGCCTGCTTAGGACCCTTAATTAATCCTACAAGATTAATTAGCTCCTAATCTAATCAAAAAGTGCATTGACTTGTAAAAAGTCTATTTTGACTTTACCTTTAGTCCCATATGCACTAGGACTCTAAAATTTCCCAAATGAAAGCATATAAATACAAGCCTAGTGCATCCCTTTCAACTTTACACCTTACACCACACCTCATTTGTATTATCCAAAGTTATAGACATCTGATCTTGAGCCATACTTCCATTGTTGGAATAGCTTGCTCGCCTTGCATCCATTCTTCATGTTTGGTTAGTAGAGGAATATCTAACTTGGCCTTGTAGCCATTGTTTAGAGAGATCCTTTCACCGTCTTAAAGCAAAACAACAAACCACTTTGATTGCTTTAGGATCTAAATAGGTTCACATGTAGATTATCAATCTAAAGAGTAAAATGAATTAACATGTGAGTTTATTTCATTCATGTTGCATGCATAAAGGAGTTATTTTTCTAAGCTCTTATCTTGATGTTCTTGTTTAGTTAGCTTTTTTTTGCAACTACTAGGTATTAGTTTCAATTCATATGACTTAGTTAGCTTTGCATGCATACACCGAAAAGCATTGAACAAGATAGAAAAATATTAAGAGAGTATCATTTCTACATCAGTGATGATCAGACACATTCTATGGAATATGTGCAAGGCTGTTTCCAGTTGTTTTATGTGAACTTGAATGAGAGGAAAATTGTTTTCAATCAACACTACATTTGGTCCAACAACTGCACATCACAATTCAACAATGCATGGATGTTTTATTAGCTAAGCAGGATGCACATAGAAATAGGTGTATATATGGATTTTTACTAAGGCATGACATGGGAAAGGAGAACATGATGGTGTAGGAGCATGTGTGAAAATATCCCTTGCAAGAGAAGGGTTAAAGTTCAAAGATGGTGCTAAATTTACAGGTGTAGAAAGCGTTGTTGATTGGTGTGTCAAGAACATGGGCCATGAATCTCAAGAGAGTTCAACGGTTCATAGATACATCTAGTTGATAGAGGAACAACATTTGGCAAGCTATGAAGATTGTATGACGGTTACAGGATCAAGTGATATGCACTCATTCCGTAGTTTAAATGCAAGTTCTTGCACTATTCATACTAGGTGCACGACATGTTTTTGTATATCATGCATTGATTTTGTGTGGAATGAATGTGAGTCATAGCAGTGAGTGGATTAATGGACTTGTAGACCTCTAATTCCAATTGACACATATCAAGTTCCACGAGCATTACAACTTACAATGTCTTTAGATCACATGACAACATCACCTGACTTTGTCCAAGTCTCTGATTTAGTGCAACAATGTACATATGTATGTCATGTTATAAATTTATAAATGATTAAATAATCAACTCTTAATGTATATTAAATTTGACTTGAGTTTTACTTTGTAATATAGGGCACGTTTTTGTAGTTATTGCGACAAAATTTAACGAAGAGGGAACATACTACTTCTTATCTCGTTGTGTAGAGGGAAAAAAATTGACTTCCACAATCATTGATGGTGAAGACCTTGAGTATCCCATTGGGTTAGTGGTAGTCACTGGAACTTGGCTTCGACGATATCCTACCAAAAAATCAAATACTTGGTTGTTTAAAGACTATGAAGTACATAGAAAGATACTTCACTATTCACATTTGGTTCTTGCAAAAAATTTGTTTGCACAGATTTGATAACATTTTGTAGGTAGGCTTTATTTTGAGGAACTTCTAAGAATTTGTGGAATTTTCGTGAATCAGTTTATGAAACTATCCTATTGTTCCATGTCAAGAGTAGAGCTGATCTTTGCATTATCATTGGGAATCCATTTTCAAAGGTATGGTCACTTAAGATACCCTATACATCTTAAATGATTTTGTGGACTTGATGGTTACATCATACTTCCATAATTTTGTTTACCCATTTTGTAGCTCTCTAAAATTTCATTTGATTGATCCACTCCCACAATGAAGTCTCTCACACTAAGATAGTGCCAAAAAATCTTCCACCTTCACGTGGTTGGCACTAGAGAGTTTATTATTCTCGAAGCTAACAAAAATTAAATATTAGTCAGGAACAATAAGTAGAAATTCACAAGTCATCACCTATATTATATGAACCATCTCTTCTTAACATGTTTCCTAGTACTTGTTTCACATTGAAGGATTTTGGGCTCCAAAATGATGTCTCCCCAAGTGTTTGCTAGGCCACCTCAACATGTGTGCACAATCAGTTTCGTGTCATGTGCTTTTGTTTGCAAAATATAACATTAAACAACTTTACACTGACTCAAACTAGGTTATTTAGCACTTTTGCAAACAATAGGACAAAGAGAGGACCGAAATGATATGGAGAAAACTTAGAAGGGATTTCATAGAGTGTACCGATGCGAAGGTGTAGGATCAGACGATACTTTTCTAGGTGCCACAGTGTTTGAGATATCACTCGGCAAACTTATAGCCTTTTTTGCTCTCAGGGCTCTTAAGGAAATACGCCCAGACGAAGTAATCCAGAAGCACCTAAATCATTGTGCATTACAACAATGCCTCCCAAAGCATTTACCAGGACACCCTGACTCATGTGTCCAGTCGATTCGGTGCCACAAGATCTCGTTTGCAAAATATAGCATTGGACAACCTTGCATTGACTCAAACTGGACTATTCGGTGCTTTTTCAAACAATAGGACAGCAAGAGGACCAAATTGATATGGAGAAAACTAAGACATTTTTTTTGTACAGGGTACCAACATGGAGGTGTAGGATCAGATGATACCTTTCTAGGTGCCATGGTGACCAAGATATCGCCTAACAAACTTATAGTCTTTTTTGCTCTCAGGGCTCTTAAGGGACTACGCCTAGACGAAGTAGCCTGAAAGCACCAAGAGCATTGGGCACCAAAATATGCCTCCCTAAGAGTTTACCAAGCCACCTAGATGTGTGTGCATAGTTTATTCGGTGCCATGTACTTTCGTTTGCAAAATATAGTATTAAACAACCTTACATTGACTCAAACTGGACTTTTCAACACTTTTACAAACAATAGGACAATGAGAGGACTGAATTGAGATGGACAAAATTAAGATGGTATTTTGTAGATGGTACCAATGTGGAGGTGTAGGATCAGACAATACCATTCTAAGTGCCACAGTGACCAAGATATCACCTGATGAACTTATAACATTTTTTGTTCTCAGGGCTCTTAAGGGACTACGTCTGGAAGAAGTAGCCCGGAAGCAACGAGATCGTTGGGCATCGAAACAATGCCTCCCTAATTGTTTACTAGGCTACCCCAATGTGTATGCACAGTCGATTTGGTGCCATGTGCTTTCGTTTGTAAAATATAGCATCGAATTGCCTTACACTGACTTAAACTGGACTATTCAACGATTTTGCAAACAATAGGACCAAATTGAGACAGAGAAAACTGAGATAACATTTTTTATAGGGTACTAATGTAGAGGTGTAGGATCATATGATATCTTTCAAGATGTTGCAGTGTCCGAGATATCACCCAACGAACTTAGAACCTTGTTTACTCTCAGGGCTCTTGAGGGACTATGTCTGGATGAAGTAGCCCGAAAGCACCGAGATCATAGGGAATTGAAATGAATCCTCTAAAAGAATTTAATAGGACATCTTGACGCATTTGTGCAGCCAGTTTGGTGCCATAAGCTTTCATTTGCAAAATATTGCATCGAACATCCTTACACTAACTCAAATTGAACTATTCAGCATAGTTACAAACAATAGGACAAGGAGAGGACCACATTGAGATGGATAAAACCAAGACAAAATTTCATAGAGGGTACAATTGGGGAGGTGTAGCATTGAACGAGACCTTTCAAGGTGCCATGATGACCAAGAAATCACCTGACAAACTTATAGCCTTTTTTACTCTCAAGGCTTTTAAGGGACTACGCTCAGAAGCATCGGGACCGTAGGGAACCGAAACGAAGCCTCCGCAAGTGTTTACTAGGTCATCCCTATGCATGTGCGTAGTTGATTTGGTGCCATGATATTTTGTTTGCAAAATATTACATCGAACAACCATACACTGACTCAAACTGAACTATTGGGCGTAGTTACAAGCAATAGAACAACAAGAGGACCACATTGAGATAGAGAAAACTAAGACATACTTACATAGAGGGTACCAACGTAGAGGCGTAGGATCAAACTAGACCTTTCAAGTTGCCACGGTGACCGAGAAATCACCTGGCCAACTTATAGCCTTTTTTGCTCTCAAGGCTCTTAAGGGACTACGCCCGGACGAAGTAGCCCATGTAGACACCCAAATTGGGTCACACTCCCCTTGACCCCTCATTAAATAATCAACTTGAACACACTCACCTAACCATGGCCCCTTACACCCCACACTAATATTAATTTAATTAATTTAATGTAATTAATCCATGTCCTCACAATATTTATTATTTAATTATCCTAATTAAGATAATTCCCACCCCACCACCTCACCTAGCCACCTCACCCTAAATCTATTCTTGGTATGTTGCCATACCTAACTAAGACCTAACTAAACCCTAAAAATCAATGCCTACATCCCCTCTAGCCACATTCCCACTTAAGAAAAGGTAATTCCCGCTCTTGCCCAGATGAATAGAGAGATTTGCGGAAATCATTTCCATGATCTCCTATTTTTAGTAAACCTAGGGAATCTCACCTTAACCGACACCAGTCACCCCTGAACCGACGCCAGTCAACCCGGAACCATCGTCGATTACCTTTTATTCCCTTTGGTAACCTTATTTTGAGGTTGTCACATTCTGAGAGCAAGGAAGGGGATCAGAGTTGCATGCAAGTGAAACAAGCATCCTTTTACGCATCCAAACATCCAGAGCCATCACCAGGATCAATCATAGAGCCATTGCATTCATGGGAGCACTCCGAGAAATCACCGCTACAGGACCATACACGTATTCTCTGATCAATCACCTCTATCACTCAGCCATCAAATCCTTAACACAGTAAGTATGGCCCTAACCAGTATGGTTTATTTCAGTTAGTAATCTTTATTACTCTTGTTATTAATCTATTTTTTGCATGCTTATTGTTTCATCACACACTTGCCTCTAAACTCGAATATCCCTTCACCCATATCACCAAATCATCTATTCTCACCTAATGTGTACTTCTGAGCATACCTAAGATCTCTACATACCTCCCCATTCACTCTCCCAAACTTTATTTGACCCCAGATCACCCCTTCCATTTAATCTATTTTGAATTTCTTTTACCTCGACCATACCAATGCCGGTTATCTGCAACCGTCGTCGGTTCTACCTAAACCGACATCGGTCACAATTAGCCAATGTTGGTCTCTATGTTTTACACCTTGACCAAGAACAGACCCAACAATCATTCTACCAGTTGACCTAAATTACCCAGAATCAGACCCTGACTAGCCCCAGAACCTTGACAAACACCTCACCTCTCAGATCCAACTATAGCCTAGCCTGTTGTGTTTGGATTTACTTATTGTAGTTGAATGAGATACCTAAATCATATCAACTACAGTAGGACTTTGTTTATTTCTCGCATTAACTTGTTTTAAACAGTGGATTGACAACCGTCTAGGAAGTATCACACTTCCTGGAACTAGCATACGCTAGGTAGTCCACTATCATATATCATTTAATTATCTTTTGTGGTCTTGTTTACTATTACAGGTAGTTCCTCCTAGCCAAAAGGAATATCTCACATTCAGTTATGGATCAAGAATTTAGAAAGCGTGCAAAAACCATCAACCGACCAACATTTAACAGGTATTCCTCCTTGGCCCTTACCCTTATTTGTTTCATCATTTCAAAAAGGTAAAGAAAACAGTGAAACAACCTGGATGCACCGGGACCATAAGGAACCAAAAAAAAGCCTCCAAAAGTGTTTACCAGGCCATCATCACGTGTGTACGTAGTCAATTTTGTGCAATGAGCTTGTGTTTGCAAAATATTACATCGGGAAGCCTTATATTGACTCAAACTGAACTATTCGACGCAGTTACAAACAACATGACAACAAGAGGACCACATTGAGATGGAGAAAACCGAGATGGAATTTCGTAGAGGTTGCCAACGTAGAGGTTTAGGATTGAATGAGACCTTTCAAGGTGCCACGGTGACCAATAAATCACCTAGCAAACTTATAGCCTTTTTTGCTCTTAGGGCTTTTAAGGGACTACACCCTGACAAAGTAGCTCGGAAGCACCATGACTGCAAGGAACCAAAAAAATTATTCCCAACCATTTACCAAGCAATCCAAACATATGTGCACAGTCCGTTTAGTGCCATAAGCTTTCGTTTGCAAAATATAGCATCAAACAACCTTACACTAACTCAAACTAAACTATTCGGCGTAACCACAAACAATAAGACCATGAGAAAACCAAATTGAGATGGAGAACACCGAGAAATGCTTTCGTAGAGGGTACCACATGGAGGTGTAGGATTAAATGAGAAATTTCTAGGTGCCATGGTGACCAAGAAATAGCCTGGTGAACTTATAGCATTTTTTGCTCTCAAGTCTCTTAAGGGACCACGCCCGGACGAAGTAGCCCAGAAGCACTAACTTTCATATACCTCTTCAGAACTTAATGAAATTTAGCATGTATAACTACAAGACATTCTTATACACTCTCCATAGGTTGGTTAGACGTAGGTTTACCTATACCTCTCAGACCTATCTCATTTGCATCGACCTACATTGTCAGTCCTCAAGGCCAACTTTGGTGAACTTTTGAAATTTGCCTCTAGGAGCTAAAATACACCTTAGTGTTGCTCATACAGTCTCTAGACAACATTCGTAGGCTTCTCCCATGCTCACGTGATCTTTTCATGACCTGTACCACCCTTTCACACCTCATCAGGCTTTAGAAACAAGCTTAAATGAGCCAATTTCAACTGATACTTCCACCAAATGACCTGTAAATCACTGTAAAATCTCTTGACCATGCTAACATCATTATATCTGACCCATAGAACCTCTGAGCCAAGCATGCCAACCTTCACTTTGCCTTCAGTGATCAACAACATCAATGTGTAAGCCTATAACATCTCGAGTCCATCATGTAACCATCCTGAATGTTCATAAGACACTACCAATCAACCTTCATGCCTCTTACAGAGCCTCATTTCACCACTCACTACTTTTCCATTAATGACAACACCAATGACCAAGGTTCAACAATGTTCTCAGTTGAATAGTTAAGATCATTGTTGCAAGTGGAGTGTGTGAACGTATTGAGGAAGAGTTGTAGGTAAGGTGAGTGTGTGCCCTTTTCTAACCAACCCCTTCCCTATGGGAAGCTTGAACAAAGAAATGTTACCCAATACATCTCTTTTTTATAGCTTGTGAAATATTTAGAGTTCCAATAGTGTTGTAAATTGAGAATAACAATTCCAATTCTAATTGCAAGTTGTCGAGAATGAAGGTTTCATACGAAGAACATATCTCTATATGTCTGGAGCTTGTGTAAGCTGGAAATTTGAGAGGGTTTATGAGGTTCAATTTTATTTTCCAAGATGCATTACTCCAATGTTTGAGAATGTTTCGACACTCAATGATTCCTGAATGTCCAATCCTACCACATACCCCAACAGTCCTCAATCCTTGGATGTAGAGAGACACTGGAAGATAACTAGAGAAAAAAGGAAACAATGTAACTTAATAAAAATTATCTAGGATTTTAAGATTTCTCCTATGGAAATGGTCATTTTCATCATGAACAATACACATTTTTGCATCCACCCATCTACCCCCTACCTTCTTACCAAGTGGCTTTGAGAATCCATTTTACAAAGAACCCAAGTGTTATATATTGAGCAAAACATTGAAACTTCTAGGGAAGTATAATAGGCTTAATGGGTGCTTGAATATGCTTGATAAGTCCTTGGGAACCTCATACAAGTGGATATATACTACACAATTTAGTGGGACAAGGCTAGTTATTGCTTCAAGAGTAAAAAGTGAAAAGGTGAGCTCTAAGGAGTTGTAGAAGGAGTTGGAGTCTAAGATTTTGGGAGCACCTTAAGGATGGAAAAAGTGAATTAATGAAGCTTGTAATACTTTTTGGGTATCCTTAGATCCTTCTATCCATTCTTGTTGCAAGATGTATTGTCTTAAGGGGCATAGTTGACAGTTTTGGCAAGATGAACAACAATGGTGTTTGGAGCCTTATGAATCAAGTTATTGATGGTCCTAATGATTTTCTGAGGCACTAAAACAGGGGAGAAGACTAAGAAGCATTGAAGAAGGCAATAAGTGCATGATAAGACAAGAACTAGTACAAAGAGACCAAGAGCAAGAAGAAGCGCAATTAAGGTAAATACAAGAGTAAATGTTGTATGAAAATCACAATCACATAAATAATGAATATGGATACTTAGTCATGTTATTATTATGAAACCACTCTAATGAAACCACAAACAATTTATAAAAACTAAATTATAGATCATATTTAATTTGAATTGAAACTTTGAACCTAGGTTTAGAAAAGGTTCTCTAAACATATACATGTTGATAAATTGAACAAATAATTACTCAGATATGATAACTCTTTATACATGTTATATAAATATTGATTTCCAAAGTTTCATGCATATTATACATCGAAAATGCTAGTATACAAGACCAATAAATGAAAAAATATCCATAGTCTTATATTGTCAAGTACACATCATATTAGTTTGGATATAATTATAATCTAAAAAATGTAAGGTCTCATAACAAAATATTGAGTTCTAAATAGTATTAACGCACACAATAAATATAAAAATGTGAATAGGTCATATAATATCAAATAAATGCCATATAGGCGTACATACAATGTCAAACGTGCATACAATGCCATACACATAGGCATACAAAATAAATGTCACAAGACAGACATATATATATATATATATATATATATATATGTCCTATTCATCAAAATATATCCCTCTCTTTGCCTTGCTCGAAGAAGGCCCTCCCTTAGAAGTAGACGAAGTTTTGTGAGATGAATTCGGATCTTCCATGGTCTGATTACGAGTCCTCTTACGCTCAAAACTCAACTATAGTTGAACTTGTAAATGCAAACAATTTTTTTTGTCAAAAATTAATGTATAAGTTTTCAACATGTATAAGACCATGCTAATGAAACTATTTACATGTACAAACACTTACCGCAATTTCTCTGTCATGTCGAATCCCCATCTCATGCTCAACTAAGTCAACGGGAGCTACTAGATCACGAATGGGGGTGTCAAAATGATGAGCTCGAGGATTATGCGCCCTCGAAGTAAAAATGGAAGGGGTTGAACCCTACATACACATAAGATTACAAAATCAAAAATCAAAATTAGCTTATATAACTATATTAACAATAAATTTTTTGAATGCAGTTCTAAACATTTACACCAAGTACATGTATGTGTAATGACAATATTGGGAAGTATAAATAAAAAAATAAATGTTGCTAGGATTATCTTGTAGATAGTTTACAAAATGTTGTGATACGACATCCGATAAAATAAAATTATCGTCGATGTCATGGGCCTCTCCACCTTTGGTGGTATTAGTTCAAATTGTGAAGTTAGAATTAATAAGGATATCTATATGTACTTGGGCATAAGGACCATGAGGAATGTCAGTTGAAGGTGGAAGTTGAGTACTGTGGTTGATGTAGGAGTGGGAGCCTTTGGGTAGGTTTTGTAGGAATTGATAATGATCCATGAGATTTGGCATCATGAGGGAAAACAACAAAATGAGATGTATTATAATAGGAACCCTAGGGCCACTAGAGTTTGAGAAAATAATTTGATTCAAGAGTTGAGTTGGCCAAATGTTTACACCCTAAGTAGATTTTCTAATGAAAATGATGTAAGGGTTTGTAACAGGTAGACTATTTTGATCTAATTAACTTCTAACATGAGTCATGCATGACCAAAATAATGCATTCCAGCTTGTAATGGACCATTTAATTAACCAATGATAAGTAACTTGCTAAAAATATGAGAGGGGAAGACACTTATTTTTTAAAGGAGATTCTAGAATGATCCGAGTGTATTAAGAAGTGGAACAAGAAAAATTAGAGTCTGGATCTTGTACATAAGTATATGGAATTGAATAACTTACAGGTTCGTGATCGTAAAAGACCTATATAATCCAAGTAGGGTGTGTATGGTCCATTGCAAGAACTATATGCCCTTGGACTAGAAGATAGTGGAGCTCTACAACTTTCTAGAAGCTTCACTTATTTGGAACTGATGCTTGTTGTATTTTTTTTTCTTCACACAACCTCAAGATGACGTGTAATGATCTACAACAAACTAGAAACCCTAACAATATTTTGTAAACAGATTTCAACAAGAATGGGGATAACACAAGAGCTATTTGATGATTTCCTCATGAAGATGCATGTCTTGTGCAGTAGGTAAAGGGGATGTGATCCCCTTGATTGTAAGAAGAGATAAAGGATGCTCATGTATGATCCATCATATGTAAGGAAGTTGTGTGAGGGTAAGAAGACTCGTGAGAGGTTGTAGATATAGAAAATGATCGGGTAATGTGTTGAAGGGAATGTGTTTGTTAACAAGAAGTGTGTGTCCTAGGTGATTAAAAAGGAGACCTATTTATGGGTGTATGAAAAGAGATAACATGAGAAATACTAGATGCAACAACAAGGTTATTGATATAATGATGCAATAACATTGCGGGAGATTCAAATATATGTATGTATGTTGTAATTTCGGCTAATTATTAGAGTGTGTGCAAGAATTATAAAGGTTAACTAAGTGTAAAGGCACAATACGATATTGCACAGAAGTGCATGGAGGTTTTGTACAATAAAAAGGATGAGGAGTGTGGTAAGATAGAGTGCATCAGAAATATGATAAGGATCACATAATTATGTGCAAGGTGTTTACACATAATAAGGGCATGTAAATTTTGACATAGCACATAGAAATGGCACTCGTGATTGCATAATGGAGTAAACCAAGGGCACACATATCTTTCCATGGATTTGCGCAAAATACTTGAAGGAAGATGCATTACATGAGGAAATGGACACAAAAGACAACAAAGTGGTAGGTGAAGGTTATAACTGCTAGCTAAGAAAGGACATTGAACTTTTCGAATGGGTTTCTCTTTACTACTAAACTAGGGTAGTTGGATGCCATTAATGCACACAAGTTTAAATTCATGTTTGAGTGGGCTAATGAGAGGATTCTAAAGGAAATTTAAAATCCAAAACAAGCGAGAAGAAAGATATATAAAATCCTACCCATTACCTCATTTGAAGGTGTTGGTAAGTTGTTGGGGATATTTTGCTAGACCTATCAAGAAGAGGGTTATAGAATCTAGGAAATACAACCCCTTTATAGTTTTCTTAGCTAAATAAAATCTTTATAACCCCCCCCCCCCAAAAGAGGGAATCTAGTGTAGACATCGTTAAGGCCCTTGATATAAATATAAGTCTTCAACTTGTTTGACAGTTGGCGAAATAATTTGTCATGTTGTAAATTATTGAGTTTTCACCAACTCTTTGGGGGTAAGCCCTTCCTTCTTGTGTATGAGGAGGCTCCCATTATTGAATGTAAAGTAACCTAAATTTTTGGCTGGCCGTTAGGCTAGGGATCACATGGGAATACTCCACTAAACCTATGGCAAATGCTTGTATAGATTACAAGGGAGGGATTTACAGAGAAGAGAGGTAAAGGGGAGTTAGGGAAACAAGGAGAGAGAGGGTACCTATTATGAGTTGGCTTACATAATGCACATACGATAACCAGAGTAGGTCCACATTCATCCCAAATGTTCTGGTAAACGACAAGGGTTGAAAATGATGCCCCAAGCAATTGGTATATGCAAGGGAAATGATGGAGGACACTTAGGTCCAATGAAAATTTAGTGCTCACAATGAAACAATACCAGGCAACTCGTGCCACAGAGTATTGACGAAGTAAGCAGTGTAGCTTTTGTAAATGGGTTGGAGATTTAGATGATTTGCGAGTTGTTGTTTTAAAATGCGTGGAAATTCCAACAAGATCTTAGGGATACTTTGTAGTACGACTCCATCTCATATTTACCATTAACCGTCCTTTACACGTGTTTATGTGTTTTTAACTATAAATAATTAATAATTTCATAGGGTAAAAAATGGTGCCATGAATGATTAGACGTGGTCAAATCTTTGCATCAATAGGGGTGAGGCCTAGCTAGTCTACAATCTACTTTTGCATTACCCAGTTGTTTGTTCCACAATCAATCATCAAATATGAGCCTATTTCAAAAGTTGTAGTAAAATTAAATGGGGCAACAATAGGAACTTTTGGATTTATCAGAGGTCTAAGCCTCACATTGCATACATGTCCAATTGTTTCAATCTCTCAAGACATATCCATAATTGATCTACCTCCACTTTTTGCTCTATGTCTATATAGAGATTTCAAACCGCCAAAAGGCACTTTAGAGAGTCAAAATAAGATTTGAGTAGGTTTATAAGAGGTTAATCACAGTTAGGACTAGTTAAACTAGGTTATGCTAGTTAATCTTGTTTAGAGAGAGATTATGGTTTTGAGAGGTCTAATCAATCCAATGAAATGGATTGATAGTCTAGGAAGTTAGTAAAAATGTTATAGAAGAGGATGAGAAGATGGTTTAGCTAATAAGGGACTACATTAATCCTATTAGTTGGTTTATAGGAGAAATACGACCAAAAGAATGTCGTAAACAATGAGTTAGAGGATTCAAGATGACGAGGTATCGTCAATTTGTAAGAAGGAGAATAGTTAGTGAAATATTAGGAATAATGGGTCTTTGACCATACTACAGGTGTCTACACACTGCACTCATAAAACATTGAAAATGACAAACTGAGCCATCTTTCCCAATAAGGTAAAAAGTAAAAAAAACAAAAAGCAAAAAAAAAACTATCTAAAACTGGAAAAACATCATAAAAAAAGTTGAATTGAATATGCCAGAGGATATAAAAGTTCAAATTTGAGCAAAACAAGTGAAAATCCCAAAATAGCAGGTCCTGGTCACACTTGCTAAAAATAGAAAGTCTCCAATATGGGTGTAGAAAGTTGCAGTAAGCTTCATTTTCAGTCATCTCACTACTTTTTGACATCTTCATAGGGTTTCTAGGTTGTGGCATAGCTCAAGAAAGGTAATTCATTCTTAAAAATATCCTGAAACATCATTTTGATCACAGTAGCAAAGCAGAACACTGCAAGGCGCAACAAGTAAAAACAATCATTGTGCAGTCTGATGAGATTAAAAAAGAGTCAAATCTCTGTTGAAAATTCAAGCTAAACACGTCATCACAACTCATGAATCAGGTTAGATCCATCCACACCCCTTCGGTGAGCTAGTTGAGTGAGATCAGTGAGTTATTCAAGGTGAGCTAAGCTAGTTGAGCTCGATGAGATGGGAGAGCTGGTTGGGTGAGTTGAGAGGAGTTGGTTGAACTGAGCTAAGTGAAGGAAAGAAAAGGCGATCCATTGCAACATATTTCTCTACAAAATCATCTAGGTATGTCTTCGCTAATGTCATAGCTTCCCTATGGCGATCAAGAGTTGATTCTGCAACAAGTTCTTGAAGTTGCTTCGGTGACAAAACATCATGTTGACCTCCAAAAATCAATTTCCATGGATTCAAGAAATTCTCAAGAGTGATCCAAGGACATCACAACTTTCTATCATGCCCAGTCTCAAAGCAATCTCAAGAACACTGAAATCTAAGTGAAGAAAGAAGGCCCAGACAACATCCTGTTTCTTCAGTGTCACCTCAAGTAATTAGTATGTTGAAATTGCTAGGCCTAAGAATGAAAATCCCATTAAAGGCATGACCCCATTTGACTATGAGTTGATCCACATCTCATTGGGTCAAGCTTCGCATGAGGGTGATTCTCATCTTTTCAAACAATCCTCTTCTCATCTCCTTGCTTGGAACGAAGAATACATGAAAACAATTGTGCAATTGGAGGAACATGTAAAAGCTCTCAGTGCTTACATTCAACCCTTCTTGGAACCTGACTCAATGTCTCCTCTTCTGGTAGAAGAAATTCCTCTAATCAGTAGTGTCGATCCTGAGGTGATCAAGAGAGCACAAGGTTACATGATGCAGGGGAAGGCTAATGAGAAGTGGATTGAGAAAATCATCGAGTAAGGCAAAGCTTTGTTTCTAGAGATCATCTCTCACATCAAGTACATTCTTGCAATTTTTTCATAAGTAAATAAAGAAAAGGAAGAGTTTTCAAAAGAGTTAATTCACTTGGATGAGATGTTCCCATTTATGTCAGGGGTGAGATCCTTCTGTAGACATAAAATCATGCACTTTGGGTAATTATCTAGTCCTGGTTGCATACTACTATTCATATGATTCCTAAGTAAAAAAAGTACTTATTAACCCATATCTTTGGCAATATTTTCTTTCTTTCTACTACCACTTTTGGTATTGCACACCTTCTTACTCTAGTTTGTGTTTTCATACTTCGACATTTCTCATTCTAGACACCAATGCCCAGCCAGGATACCGATGTCAGGCGCTCATGTCCCCTTTACGTGCCCCATGACATTTAGCTCATTTCTAGCCATTTGAGCATCTTATCTTTCTGGTAGTTAGCCTTTTGGGGGTTAATTATGAAATTCAAGAAAGGGAATCATATAAATATAAAGTTATGTGATCATAATAAAGGACCAAACAATAAACATTATCGATCTCCACCTAAGGTTGCATCCAAAGGCTATTCAAGAGCATAAAAGCATCCATTATAGCATCCATTCAAGGGAAAGGGACTACATTATTCTGCATACACTTCATACGAGGGGAGTCTATTATATTCCGTGCACACATCTATTACATTTCTTTACATCTAACTGATTTTCTTGCTATCAAGTGTGATATGCACAAGAGTCATGTATGGCACCATTTCGCGCACACACACACACACACACACAAAACTACATTGGATCTGAGATGTAGTGCAATGCTTAGTCGTAAGATCACCATTGTGATAGTTGAGGACAATCCGAACCCTCATTTTACATCTTTCATTTTTAGGATTTGATGTCTCTTTGAGGGTTTTGCAGGTCAATACTACATTGCAGGTTTCCAATGAGCTCAACGATCATTGTGCAACCTCATAGTGACTAAACAAGGACAACAAACAACTTGTGACCTAGAAAAGATGAGTTTATAAGCATTTTTGCAGTCACAGGAGCCTATTTCCAGTATGTAGTACTTGTGGGTTCCCCTGCCCCTTTCTGGGTGCCCTTGTCCAACTTGCTTCTCGAGATCCACATTTTCCAGGATCCTTGTACGACACTTCTATGTCCATGTTCATCAGCTCAACACTTCAGTACAATAAAAATTTCACTGTGAATTGGCTACGGTTCTTCTTACCCCCTTTGCAATTAGGGTTTTACATTTTATTGCTTAGTTTGTTTGAGTTAACTTTTGTACTTAATTGTTGCATTTATTTACAACTACAATAACAATCAGATTAGGAATATATTATTCATATTTCTCTTTATCACCTTCGACTCTCACACTCTCGTGAATAAGAATGTGTTTACATCAGCTGCAGAGAACTTGTCTCAAGTCTAGATCCGCATCGTGGATATGAAATATGGAATGCTAAAAACTACAATCTCCAAGTTATAATCTTGTGGAAAACATGCTATTGAGATCTTGAACGACATCTATGACTGTGTTCAGAAACTTGGATTGAAGAATATTTATGAATATACAACTATTTTTTTACCGTGCCACGCCTATGAATCATATGAACAGGGTTGCTACCTGTCGCAGGTAACTCCTGCTTATACATAATGTAGTCAGAGTCATTATCAACATGATGCTACAATGAAGTAAATTATTAAAATAATTGAACATAATATGAATTAAACGAGCTATTTAAGGAAAAATACATAGTTTGTATACCTCAATGAGTTGTTGCGTAGATGAAATCGCAACGGTAACACTTTTCTCTACTCCTCACAAAGATGGTCGTGTGTCCAATAAGGTCATCAACTTTATAAGAAAATATATCACGTCAAGTTAGTTGAGCATTTATAATATATATACAAGAACACACATATATAGACATATATTTGAATTCAAAAGTTATATATATTTACATACGTGAAAATTTTACACGATTAACATTCTAAATTACCTCTGTGAATGTATGCATAGTCACGGTGCTTACAACCTGTGGCTGGGATGTGATGTCCCTCCCGGGCGTTGTAATATTAATACATACATGTACATATGTATGTGTAATTTAATTTTTTTGACCAAGTTAAAATACAAGTATTATAAAAATTTAACATATATATAAGTAAATGAAGTACGAAGATATTTTTGTAACATGTAATAAAAAAAAAAAACCTACGAAGGTGTCATCGATGTTTGAAATCCAAATGTATCACTTAAAAAAAGTGTAAGACATAGCCACATTATCACGTGTACCACTAGGGACAACTCCACCAACACTAGACTGCATGAAAGTATCATCCACATTGGGTCCCAAGCATATACTACTGTAAGACGTGCAAAGATGTGGCCTCGTGTTACTACCACTTGGAGGACCAATATCAATATCAGAAATCTCCCTTGTATGTTGGATAAGGGTATCAGAGAGCGTCTGAAGCTCATGTAGTGTATTAATATCTATTGTCTCCTTCATTGTTGCAAGGATAGTCTCAGGATGAGGGGGCTTTGTGTGGGGATTCTACCATGTTGAATAGGTGCATGTTGTGCACCCAGTCTATCCTATGCAGAGTCTTTTCCTCGGCCCTGAAACTCGCGGTAGTCAAAATTGTTTGGGATCTCGTTGAGGATAAACTCGCAATAGAGTTTCCTCAAAAAGTATAGTGGAACCTCTTTGTTATTACGAGGTGGAATATCAAATACCATCCACCATCGGTCCCAAAAAATATTTTTTATCAGATTGTAATTGCACTAGTGGATTAGAAACCGTTTGCATGAAAATGACATAGACAAATTGGTTTTAGGGTCTGTGAATAATACACATATGCGGTCTTTTATAATTTGTTTTTTCTTTACATCAGCATATGATAATTTATTGGCGTAATATTCCCTACAATGTTCTCTATAAGATGTCCAACAATCAATTTGACTCGTTGTCGCACCAACCTGAGCCAATATTGCCTCCAATGTGTTTGCAAGTGAGGCACGGTGGGGGTTTGTAGAATGGGAATCCCTCATTGTTTTAATTAATTCCTCAATTTCAATTTTATTTTCCACTATATGGCCTGCTAAATCCTCGTGACTACCTGTGGGATGTTTAGCAATTGTAGGTGGGCTAAGAGGGTTGATAGGATTTGTAGGGTTTTGTTGTGGTTGTGGTGGAACTGTAATAATAAGAAAACATGTATTTGATTAAAATCTACAATATTATTACCAAATTTCAATGCAATTCAGAGAAAACAAATTTCCTTACCTCTTCTTTCTCTTCTTCGTGGCACCATTGTCGATTCGAATCTTCGCAACGATCTGCAAATGATCTTGGGAGCAATAGAAATGAGGAAGGGCTCGGTTGAATACAAAACGTGACTGCAGGGTTTGCTCTCAAATTCACATTTGAGGGGAACATAAATGAGGAAGGGCTCCATTTTTTAATTTATAGATTCACATAATGCGTACGCATTTTAGCTTCGTGAATCACCAAACTAAAAAAATGCGTGCACGTTTTTCTTATTTTCATATTTGTGTTCGCTTTTTCCCCCCTGGATTGGTGCACTTACCCTTAGGGATTTTTGGAGAACATCTTTGCAAGGTGGGCGCATTTGAAGTAATTGATGCAAAGAGACTTGAGGAGCCATGAAAGAAGATCAAATAGGATGGGCAAAATAAGGATCCAAATGTTTTATCATGAGTGGGGTTCACCAAATGATTTAATATAAATTGAATTAAATTTGATTTTCAAAGTAACTACTGTAATAAATAATGTATACATGTTAATACATAGTAAGACACAAACAATAAAGCATGTGCAATATGAAACCCTAAGCAATAAGGAGAGATAGGGGGACTTAGATGATTTCTGAGTGAACATGAAGTGATATGGGCAAATGAAATGTAGAAATAGACTGTAAACAACATCATCACTGTAAAATGGAGGTTCTGAGATTTGGAATTGTACTAGACATGAGGGCCCACGGGAGGGTAGGAGTGCCCAGGCACTGGTGTTTAGGGAGGTGCTACAGATATAGATCTTTCAGGGTCAGATAAGCTTTGTTATTGGTCTCTATGTGTTTCTTTGGATTCGTTGCCTGATATGTGACTATACATGTAACCTGCAAAAGAGAAGTTCACCTGCACATACCCATAAACCACATCGAACCTCTAAAGGAAAATACAGAATGGGGAGTCGGACTGACCTTAGTAGTCACCCTAAGAGTGAACTCGTGACCGAGTACTGCACTACATCTCAGATTCCATGTAGTTCTTGTGTGTGTGTGTGTGTGCGCGCGTGTGTGCATGTAGAAATGATGCCCTTGTGCAAGTTGCACAATGATATTGGGCTAGATCTAGAATGTAGTAAATGTATAGAATGTGTGGGATGGAATATAATAAACTTCCCCTCCCATGTTGTTTATGCAGAAGTGATGCAACCCTTGTCCTTTGTATGAGTGCTAGATGAATGCAAACTTAGGTGGTAATATGTAATACTTAGTGCTTGGTCCCTCATTTTGAAAACATAACTTTGTATTTATATGATTCCCTTGTTTGCATTTTGTAACTAACAATTGAAAGACCGACCCAAAGTGATAAAAAGTAATTAAGAAGTGAAAGGGGTCCAAAAAGATAAGAAAAAGATAAAGAGGGACAAGAGTACCCAGAAAGACAAGAGCACATGACGCTAGTGTCCAGATCGGGAGCTAGTGTTCGAAGCCATAGAAAGATACAACAATTAAATGCCTACAAGAGTGCAAGATGTATAAAACCAATAAAAGTGTAAAAGACAAAGCAACAGGCTAAAGAGAGTTGTCAATTACTAGTTTTCTTGCTTAGGAATCATGTAAATGCTAGCATGCTTTTAGGACCTAGAAATGTACCCAAGTGCATAAATTTTATGACTATAATGAGAAGTGGATCACAGTTTGAATGAGCTTTAGGATCTTAACTATAATTTCTTGAAATAGTAAGAGGATTTGGTCTGTGCAGTTGTAACTTTGTAGGGGTAAATGATTATTTTGATTTTGTGAGGGAAGATGGTTATACGTGCAACTTTGTTGCCCCCACCATTATAAGGTTCTAGAAGTGGAGTGGAGTGGAGCGGAGTGTGAGTAGATAAATATGATTAATTAATTAATTAATTAAATTAGTTATAATTTGTGAGGAAATAATTGACCATTTATGCAAATACATCTTTAATTAAATTAGCTAAAGGGTGTTAGGAATTAATTTAATTAATTCCAAGAGCATGATAAAATAAAATAAATTAATTCTAAAAGGTACGAGTATGTAGTTAGAATCAACGTAATTAATTCTAAAGGGTTATGATTTAAATGATGAAATTAATTTAATTAATTCCAAAGGGATGTGTTATAGTAGGATATAATTGATTTAATTAATTCTAATGGTATGAAAATGAGCTACAAATAGTTATGTACAATATCCAATTTTTTTGTGTATAATAAAACTATAAGTGCTGTAAAATGGGAAAAAGTGGGTTGGATTGAGCTTTAATATTGCATCATTCTCTTTCCTCGACCTATGATAAAAAAATAAAATCAATCTAGAGTATAAAAAAGATTGATTTCATCTTCAAAGTGTGCATAGTTTTAATATAGATGAGTTTGACTATTACAATGATTAGTGTGCTATTTGATTGATTTTGTTTTGTTGTATGTCTTGTCATATAAAATGTAAAAGGTCCATTACAGATGGGCAATAAAATTATTGATTTGAGGAATTCATCTAAGGTATTTTCTCAATGTATTGTTCAAATACCATACCATAATTTGATAATCAATGTTGCTTGATTTTCCTTTTGAATTTTGTGTTCCAATTTTGAAGAATACTTTTTAGGAAAGGGAGTGAGACTATCTTTCTACTTCAAGTTGTGCGACTCAGTGGAAATACTTATCTTGGATTTGATTTCACCTATTAATTTATAGTTTGAAATTAGAACATTCAAATTACATCACATCTAACATTGCATGTGTGTTGTTTTCAATAGATTCCATCTTGTACTGTAAAGTTTTGGAGTGTGATCTAAAAAAATGAACACACTTTTTGCAAGCACTAGAAGATGCAACATTCACCATGGTTAACAATGATACACATGGATCATTAAAGGAACAATATTATTGTGTGGTTAGAATAATACAAATAAATTCAATAAAACTTGTCTTTCCCCAACACATGTCCAATCACCTCCTTCATGTGCGTATCGATATATCTATTGCACACTTGTGGTGCAATTGCGAAGTTCATGTCCCTGTTCATAAATTTTTATTTTTTTTGCACATGTTCTCCCCCTTACTTTCCCCTTCCTTGACTTCTCCTCACTCAAACCCCTTTTCCATCACCCCTCTTCCTCATGCAATATTTCGTTTCCTCGAGTTTTATTTCTTCTACACATTCCTTTTACAGTCTCCTTGGGAAAAATCCAAATAAAATAGCCCCCATCTCTAGAACATGGTAACCCTCTAGAGGCAAACCAGCAATTTTGATAAAAAAAGAGTACACGGACAATCATATTAATAAGTTAAGGAAATGGACCGTTAAAGTGCATGCCAAACACTCGGGTGGTCCCTTACTAACCTCTTCTCTTAACCTTCTCATAATAAATAACAGTTAATTAATCATAACCTGCCTTCTTCGCAAACAAAATTAAAGTGCTCCTCGTCTTTTCTTCCGGTCGGTCTGTCGGTCCAACTGGGTTGACCGTTTTTAATTTTAATTTTAATTATTTTCTCCCAAAGTTAATACCATAAATTTTATACCAACTTACTAGTTCCTACACCGGGATTCGAACCCGGACCTCCCGCACACCGCACACTAACTAGACCTTTACGAAATCAACATCCCACAACAGCTCCAAACATATGGGAAGCGATTCTCTCCATCGATGCACTGGTGTCACTATATTCTACGCCACCTTAAAAGTCGCGCCAATGATCATCTTCATCCACGGCGGACGGTTCAGATCAAGTACCTTGTCGCGACTCGCGTGTGAAATATTTAAGGCTTTAGGGTTTGGCAGCCTTAATTTAACTCGGGTTCGAACGCCAACATACTCTGGTTTGATCCCCAATAGAACGGGGTTCGATCCCCAGCAGCTCCAGTTCCAAGTAATTTGACCATCTGAAAGGCTGCTCACAAGCCTGTTTTCTTACACGCCACCGCCTGGTCCGTATCAATTTCTTTTATTAAATAACATTTTGACGTTAAAAATCTTTCGACTGCAAAATAAACTACATTTTGCGGTGAAATCTTTTGGGAACCACGGTGGAAAACTTCGTAATTTTTTGCCGAAAAAATAGTTAGTTTGCGATTTTTTTGGGATCTTATCGCAGATGCTGAAAACAACGGCTATTTTCTCCCCGAATTTTCGGTTTTGCGTTTAAAAATTCGAAGCAAAACCCTGAAATACAACGGGGTGTTTCGGATTTTTTTCTGCCGTCGGCTCTATGAACTTTTGTAGCTGTGATATCAATAAATTTGGAAGCTTGTAAGAAACTGAAGAAAGCGTGCTATGTATTGCTTCGATTCAATAAATGTGTGTAAAAAATGCGATCCCAAGCGCATTTATGTCGCTGAATAGTGGAGGAGCTACGCTATATGATATAGACGATTCTTAGGTTTGATAAATAATTATTGCGAAAACCTAATGATTTCGTATCATAATATCGCATACGGATGAGAGATTTGTCTGAAGGTTATGCTGCAGCTTCATTTCTTGACTGAAGAAGAAAGCCTCTATTATTTATCGGTTTGAATTAATTTAAAGACTTAGTTGAATTTGTGGATCTACTGCTATCCGAGCTTGTTCAAAACTACTGCAAATATTGACGGATTTCTATTTTGTACCCATACGTGATTCAAACGATTTTGCCGATCAGGGTTTCTAAATAATTCTTCGCTCGGATCTTACCGCCAATTTTCTGTTTCTAGTTAAGTATGTCGTTCGAGGACGGCAACGAGGCCTGGGAATGGCAGGAGGATTATTTCGCTGGAGACTCTTCTCTCGGTAAAGTATTTTCGTGTGATAGTGAAAATCGCTATTTTTTTTTCCCATTTTTGTTTTTGTCTTGTTCGCTTATGGTCGGTGATGATGAGACGCTTTGATGTGATGTCGTTTTAAAACAGCACTTTCGGAATGGTTGAGTGATTTTGATTTGACACAAGCCCAAGAAATTTCAGCCGATAGTCAAGGTAAGCTAAGGTTTACTTTGTCAGTGCCAATGCTTATCTGTAAAAAATGTTCCTTTTTTCGCTCAGGATTTTGTAGCTGAATATTCTCTCACAGGCAGCAGAGAGCCCGCATCTTCGAGCTTTACGGGGAACAGTCCGCCACTGAAAAGGCGTCGAATGCTTCAATTTTCGAACGCTGTAGGGCTCTCCGCTCAACAAAACGGCGGATTTGAGGTCACTTACCTTTAATTTGTCGCGTGCGAAATTTAAACAGCGGAAAATTTATGTTATTTGAGATATATTTAATAAATTTTACAGGATCGAAACGGGGAGTCTCTAATGGCAGATCCGGTTGGCTCAGATTCCTTCTTGCTATGCAGAAATGGTAGGGCTTTCAAACTTACTTTTCAAATGTATGCAAAATTTACAATTATAAAGTTTTAAAACGCACTTTAAGCGATTGCTTTTTTTTGACCGTACAGAAGAACTGTCGAGTGAAAGCCTGGACACTAATTCTGAAACCTGGATGGCCGGATGCATCAATGAAGGGGAAATCCCTGACATTTCAGACGATCCGTAAGCAACAAATTTTTACTTCATCATTTCTATGGTTGAATTCATTTTCTTGTAAAGTTTAGCGAGTTCAAATGGTAAATTTGTTCTGCAGAAATGGTCCAGGGGGATTTGATGACCAGATCGATATATCAGGTAATATCGCACACCATTTACGCAAAAATCTTGACTGGATTGTGAACTATGGCTGAAAATTTGAGCTCATTTCCTGTCTCAATTTTGGGGCATTCTTATATAGGTTGCTAGTGTTTCAAACTGTAAATTGAATTTTAACTTTTCTTTGTACATTTCTTTAATTTTTGCACTCATGCTTACTCAAAGATTAAATCTTAGCAGAATGTCTAGCTATAGCTTAAATTACTAACCTTTTTCTCAGAAATTTTGCACTTTACTACAGTTTGGATTTTAAACTGTAGTTTAATTTTTTTGTCAAATTTTCTTGGATATTTCTACAATTTGCTCTCGACTGTATAGCCACATGAAATCTTAACTTCATTTCAAACAAGAGTTAAAATTTCGGCCTCTTTCTTTCCACGTTTCTTCATTTTTTTAGGTGATTTACATGTAATCTTTTGACTTAATTTTCCACTGTTCTAATACACATTTGGTCTAAAATTTTGAACTCTACTACAGTCAGATGAAATCTATATTGGATTTTGAAATACAATTTTAGTTTTTGTTGCGTGTTTCTTGATAATTTCGCAGTCTGATCTTATTTAAATTGGGCATTTGTTTTTTCAGAATCTTGCTTGCTACTTAGTCAGATGAATTCTGAGCTGGATTTGTATTTCAGAATTGTAACTATTTTGCTGCTCTTTTTGGTTAGAATTTTGCACTCTGTTACAGTCCGAAGTGGATGGAAACCCGCCACAAGCACAAGCCAGTAATCCTCCGAGCGCTGTTTTAGAAGGTTTTCAGTCTTACTGTATTCTATAATAACTATCAAACCCTAACCTTTTAGTATAATTAAGCTCCAAGATTGTTATGATCGTTGCGCATTTTTATTATTTCCTGGTTGTTAAACATTAGGGATGTCGGCATTCATTATATTTTTGCTTCCAAACTGTCAAATTCATTGGCGCATTTTTCTTGTTTTACAATTATCAAACCCTAGGATTGTTAGCTTTCCATATATTTTTGCTTGAAAAATTGTGATATTCATGACGCAGAGAAGCAGAAATCTAGAACAAAAGTGATATATCCTTTTGCTCTTGTAAAACCCTGCGGCATGCAAGGAGACGTGACTCTCAATGACATAAACCAGAAAATTTCGAGCTCTTCGCCATTACTACAAGTCCAAGGCGGTATGGCCGCCCAGCATCTACCCAGATCGACATACTCTGGAAAAACAGTGGTTGCCTGCACAAAGGTTCATACAGAAGGAAATGGTAGCATCATAATCATGAGAACGAGAGGCTGAAGAGGGTACCCTGATACCAGTAAGAATTTTGTGATCATAGGGCAAGGGCAAGGGCTCGAACCTGAAACGCTCCTATATTTCTCAAATTGTGTAGATAAATACGTATATACAAAAATGATGTAAAGGTCGGGAGATTTTTTATTTATTTTTTAATACAGTGGTTTTTTTTTTCGAAATGTTATAAAAATTAGCATGTATATTGCCGCATGTAATGTCGACGTGTCACGTGGAATCATGGCTAATAATGTGGCCTTTTACCTTTTTCCCATTTAATTTATTGCGTAGTGGAAGTTCTCAAGTGACCGATGTGACATGCCTGGCAAAGTTTCAAAGCAGAAACAGTATCTGATATCATTTGTCATGTGCCTAGAAAATGGTAAGTTTATATTAATAATTAATTGGAACGTTTAGTACGAAGGGTTAAAAGATGGGTGTTTATGTAAATGTTTTCTTTGACTTGGTGTACCTATGTGGTGAACGCCTTTGGGAAAGTAAAATTTGTTATTATTTTATGTATTGTTCGGATTAAAATACACTCTGATTTAAATGCCACATCCCCCTTGATCTCAACTGACAACGTTTTAATTAATATTCCCCTTATCTACTAAGTGTGAATCTTTTCTCAAATGGATTGTAGCCCAACGGTATAGAAGGGTGTTATTTTCCCACTCATAAGTTATAAATTTTAGGTTATGAGACTTTCCGAAAGATTAAGGTCTTTTATCAGTTTTTATTAGTGTTATCTTTCCCTTCTACTTAAAATATAAATTAACTATAGTGAAATAATACACTTGAATGTCATAATTGTGTTAGGTTATATGAAGTATGATGTCGATTATGTTAATAATATATATTTTATATTGTCTTTATTAACAAATATTTATGGTGTTTGTGTTAAAGTAGGTCTTTTTGTCTTTGTGATTATTATTAAATATACATGAGAAAAAATATCACTATTGTGGAGGTCATTAAGTACACCTTAGCTAATAAATATACTTAAGTTGGCTTAATGGTGAGGAAATTGTGCTCTTCTGAGAGAGGTCACAAATTCGATTCATTCAGGGAGTAGGGTATGTATGCCTCGTATTTAAAGCACAATTGAGTGCTACTTGCGAATTGGTAGTACGAGGTAGTCTCATATGTGATCAGTTGCATACAAACCTAAAAATAGGTCGCCCAACATTGCAGACTATAAAACAATTATTATTATTTAGACAATGAATTCACATGATTCTTATAATTCTTAACAAAAATTACCAATCGTGAGCGCCTGAGTGCTCCTGACTCTTCCTGGGCACTTATGACTAGGGGGATGTTACAACATTTTTCTCAAATCAACACAGTTTTTAGCAATCTACACAACAGTATTCTCAGTACAGGCACAATCCTTCAGCAATCAACATACGTGCTTTTGCCTCTTTTCTCTTTTTGCCTTGGGTCGAACTAGCTCATATTTGAACAAAGTAGGATCACACTATCTGCAGTGGTGTATACATCGTCAGGAAATAGTCAAAGGATGGAAAATAACACTAGACTTTTATCCCTACACTTCTATCGTGGCATAAGATTGCCCCAAAAACTCGCACTTAGAACACCTGATGTGATATCGCCCAAAAAACTTGTTTTTTTATGGCATTTTCAAGATCCTTTATATCTTTTCACTCATCACGGATCAGGGGCACATGTTCCTTTTCACATTTTCACACACATTTTTACATATTTTGGTTGGATTTTTCATATATACACATATTTGACTACTTATTTTTCTCTCCTCTTTTGTAGGTTCATCCTTATGGGAAACAACACTCATATCATCAAGCATCAAATGACATCAACAACAAGTACATGGTTATATATGCACATACACTCTTCACCCCTAGGGTCACTTCCTCTTCTCTAGCTTCCACGATTCATATTATTCACTTCACGCTTTTTCTTGTCTCCTGGACACGCTTTTGCCATCGATCTGCATGGTTATCAGGTATACACCTCTTATTTAATTTATGCTATTGAGCATTCACTCAACAACATAAAGTGGGGGAAAATGTAGACACTAAATCACACACATTGGGTACATTTCTAGGTTGTGATCACATATTATTATTCATATAATTCCTAAGCGAGAAAAGTATTAATTGACCACTATCTTTAGCCCCTCTTTTATTTCTTTCTATATTTCATCTTGGGTCTTGCACAACCCACTGTCCAGTTTGACCTTCGTTACCTCATACATTTCTAAGTCTAGACACCAACGCCTAGTCTGGACATAAGTCAGTGCCTAGGCTGCCCTCGTACCCTTCTGGGAAGACCTGACTTCTTTGTATATTGCTTGCATCTTTTGGGCCCTTTCTAGCTGTTGGGCATCTTATTTTCTTGGTGGTCAACCTTTTAGTGGCTGACTTATGAAATTCAAACAAGGGAATCATAAAAATACAAAGATATATGACCATAATAAAGGATCAAACACTAAGCATTTATTATCATCACCTAATTTTGAATCCAAATGAATTTCAAGAGCATCAAAGCATTCATCTAGCATCCATTCAAGGGATAAGGGACTGCATTCTTCTGCATACACTTCATAGGAGGGGAAGTTCATTTTTCCATGCACACATCTATTTACATCTTCTACATCTAGTTATTACTCGTTATTCAAGTGTGTCTGGTACAAAATCCACCTAGGGCATGATTCTACACACACACATAGAACTACATGGAGTTTGAAATGTAGTGTAGCACTTGGATCATAAGTTAACTTAGTTAGGTGACCTTCGAGTTCAATCTGACTCCCCATTTGTATCTTTTTATTTTTAAGATTTGATGTGTTTTGGGGTTTTGCAGGTGCTCTTTCTCTTTGCAGGTTTCAAGCAAATCTTGTACGGACTTAGTGCAACACACAGGTGATCAATAACGAAGGGAAACAACATAGAAGTGACACTGTAAAAATAATTTTCTAAGTTTTTGCAGTAGTCATGGTGGCCCAGGAGTGGTCTATAGTTTCTAGGCAGCCCCTGACTTGATCTAGGTGCCCCAGTCCATCATTTCTGATGCTTTGCACAATTTTCTGGGTTCAGTTGCAATAGTTGTCATTCATGTTCCATCAGTTTTCCATCTCATCACAACTTTAGGATTATTGTGAAATCAGATTAAGTATCTTTATCCCTTCTCTTGCACTTAGGGTTTTAAATTTTTTAGCTTATTGCTTGTGTCAAATCTGTATTTCATTTATGCATTATCATTGTTAATGCAACTTGCATTAGAATTTAACATTTATTTATTTCTATGTTTTAAATCAAGCTTGGTAAACTTGTCTGATTCAAAACTCTTACGAGTCCCATTTTTCTTATCTCATGGATAATAAATAAGAACAATGGTAGCCTTGCTTCAATTTCTTCAAATGCACCCATCTTGCATAAAATTATCTCCATTCAAAAGTGACACATCATGTATTGAGAACTATGCATACGACACCTTAGATAAATTCAACATGATCTTTGACCAAGTCATCTCTAATGAATCATTAGTTCTAATGTCAATGACATAATGTTAAGGAAATCCATTCGAGTAGATTTAATTCTTTATTTCAAAGACAAATGGTGTCACCACTATGGAATCAACGATGAGGATCTCTTAAATCTAAAATCCAAGCATATTCATTCTGCTTCTTAGGCTCAAAATGCGTTCAACTTCTCCACCGTTCATTTTATGTCTTCTACAAGTTGCGACATATTTCAGTGACTACCTTATCTAAAAATCCTTTCCGCTATTTGACGCCTCTAAAATTATTGTTTTGAGATGACAAGATATCCACTTCCTCAGCTCCTCATACTCATAAATTATCACTGGATGCCAACTAATCAATTGCGAATTACCTTAAAAAAGGTGTGGACTCTAACTACCCAAAAAACACAAGCCATGATTTCATCGAATCAATGGACATTTGTTGAAAATGATTGCTAGCATTTAAATAACGAATCAAACTTACTTAAGCATCAAGGTGCCTTATCTCAGGTGCTACACAACATTAAGAATATGTGCATCGCGCTCCATGTTATTCCTTCTAATGTGTTCCATAAATTTATCCACTGTGGTCCATAATGACATTATTGAAGAAATAATAGGATCACTACATTCCCTGGTCAATAAAGCACCACTTATTCAACCCAATCTTAAGGCTAGCACCTTCAAAATCATCTAACATTCTCCTCCAAGTCATGTGCAACACTACTCTTATTGTTAAAACTAGCTTCAACCACTCTTCCAAAAATCAATTCCATGTCTTTTCCTTGCATGTCAACAACAACGTTACCCATTTGATCCACTATTCAATTCAATCACTTTATTCAAATAACCTATCTCCTTTGATATTGATGGCATTCAAGACACATTGTAAAATGACCATGGCATGGTCCCATGTTGCTTCTGCCTAACATTGATGATGGTTCTTCTCTCTCTTGATCTTATCGAATTAGGGACACATAGAACTCTCCCAAAATGATCAAACTCTTGAGTCACTTACATAGGTATCCATGGCATTGACACAGGAGGGTGCAGGTGGAAGCTTAATATCCGAGGTCTAGCAAACTTAGATGTTCACAGTCTATTTTTCTACTCTGAACTTCACATCTAATGATTTCGCACACATCTTACACATAATACCACTTGTAGTCCTGAGTGTTTGATGTTTGGCTCTTTACAGGACAGCTTATAATGTTCGAGGGATCACTACATTCAGTCAGGATCATACATACAAGCATTCACACTTGGCTGCCTTCACGACACATCTCTCTAGCACAAATTCATCACACCACACTTACCTATGATGCACTCTAGATCCAAGGTTCATACTAGACTTTTGAGGGTCTCAATCTGAAATGAACCTCATCCACACTCACTCACTCTCTACGCTTTATGCTTCATCGATCATATCTTCCTAGCACACAACTCATTGTACCACGGTAATTCCACAATTAATACTTGACTGTTGAGGAAATGTATTTTATAAATGAACCTCATTTCATGTGGTACTCATTCGCATCTACTTAGGGGAATGTTGCTCCTATCACACTCACATTACATTCCATTCCATTCAAATTCACAACTTACTGCATATGTTAATTGCACATTGTTCTTTTTTACCTATGATTCGCATGTTACAAGTTTACTTACTACCTGTTAGAAAAATATTATGTATGTCATTATATTTATCATATACACATGTACATTAAATTTCCTTCTATTTTTTAATGCATCATTTACACATGATTATGGAAGCGCAACAGTGGATGCGTTTTGGCACAATACCTCTTGGTCCCACAACGGCTTCTGGGGCATCTTTTTCTATATAGATCCACATGTGAATGAGTTGGTTTAATTTCGTATAAGGAAATGTACTATGGGTTTATCTATCACACTAGTCTATCAATATACAACACGATTTGGACATACAGGTTTGTATGGTTTCTAACATGGGGTTTGGGTTTGCGTTTATCGTGTAACATTTGGTCTTCGTAACGGAGCTATTTGCCACCATGGTTGTCTGTACTTTGGTTCTTAGTAACTATCTGTCATTGTTTGACATGACTTTGTGGATTTTCGGCTTTGTCTTGGTTTGCACACTATATGCTTTTGGATGCTTGGGCCTTGTAGCGGTTTGTTGGACATCTGAGTGATAGACCCGGTTTGCAACCTTGTTTTTTTGGTAAATGTTTCTTGTTTCCTTGTTAGCTTAGGACTTTGCCCTTTACATGCTTAGTTTGCCTCTTTGATTGCACTAACACATGTCTCCTGTGCGGGGTGGTACTGCATGTGTGCCTGATGGTCTTCTATCGTAAGCACATTCCCTTCCATGCAGGGCTTCAGTTTGGAGATGTGCATTGGGTCCACCTTTCGCTGGTGTTTCGTTTGTACTCGGGTCAGCTATGCATTCAGTCTTTCAACATCAATATCTTTGTAATGGGTGGGGTCCCGCCAACCCCCTAGTTTTAAGCTTCGATCAAAAGCGTTTAATTATAAATAAAAAAAGAATGAAGGAATCATATATCATAAATGCTATCAAATTTGCACTCTCGTCCACACAAAATGTAAATAAATTTTCTTTTTTACTAACTACACCATCGGTGTTTTGGCCTTCAAAATTTTCTGCATCCACCATGGACATGCATGCCTTTAGATACCCATCAAGAAAATAAAACCACTAGAAGGCTAATTCCCTTAAGCATGCCTACTATGTTATGATAGATGAAATTAGAAAAGTAGAAGAAGATTGCTTTGCTTTTCTTCATCAATTGACCCTATTTTAATATGTTTTTTTTCAAATCCCCCTCTTGGTTATCAACATCCCTCACTTTGACTCCAATAAGATAGTGAAACTATCAATGTTCCCAGGGTTCAAAATTGCACCCGTCCCAACCCTTCTAAAGGGTTTTAAACCGTCAGAGAAAACATTAAAATATAAAAAATCAAATGACATTATGGAAGTAGCAATATTTATTAAAAATGGCAAAAGAAGGGTTGTTTCTCAAAATGCCCTTCCACGCTGTTGTCCACTCGAAATTCCCTGCTCTGATGAAAGTAAAAAATTTCAAAATTTTGAGTTTAAGTGTTTTTCTCTGAAGTGCCTAAGTCGTGAAATTGAGAAAATCTGTGTTTTGGGTCATTTTGTGTGATTTTCGGGCATGTCGGAACTTTTTGTCCCAACTGTCCCAATTTCAAAAGTGCGTTCTGTTCCCCGATCGGCCGAAATCCCCGAAGTTGTTCCATTTTCGGGCCCGTCGGAACTTTTCGTCCCAAGTGTCCCAAAACTTATTGTGCGTTTTGTTCCAATTTCGGCCGAAACACCCGAACCGCGTACTTCAGAGCTTTTCGTCTCAAAGTTTAAAGTGCAAGTTGTAACATTTTCCCCGAATCGGCCGAGTCGCATACTCCGGAACTTTTTGTCCCAAATGTCCCAAGTTCAAACGGGCCTTTTGTTCCAATTTCGGCCGAAACACCCGAACCGCGTACTTCGCGCATTTTCGTCCCAAATGTCCCAAAATGCATTTGTGCGTCTTCTCCCTGTTTCACCCGAATCGGCCGAGCCGCGTGTTTCGCGCATTCGCGTCTCACATGTCCCAAGCGTACCAAGTGTCATTCGTGCTTAGTTTTTCCCGCTCTACCCGAATATCATGCTTATTCAAATTGGTGGGTATGTATTAAATGCGCATTCATGGCCTTTCTCTCTCCTAAACGGCTATATAACGAGCATTTCCCCTTTGCATTTTTCGCACTACTTCCATGCTATCTTTTGCTCGAATCCTTGCAATTTGAAAACCTGAGCGTGTATCCCCTCCCTCTGTAATTATTTTCCGAGTCTAGGTTTGCGGCTCTGTCCTCCTAGCTACTATCAATATGAAGATCAAGTTTCAGGGACAGGAACAAATTTCACCACTTGAGTCTGCCGTTCGCAATATTGGAGACAGTGAAGCTCGTCATCTCGAATTCAGTGATTTTTGGGCAAGAATGGCAGACGCAAACCCTACACCAATGGCGCAGATGATTCACGATAGTGGTTTGGCCTTTGCTGGCGGTTTCCCGATCTCAGTACAGTGTGCTGACACCGTGCTTTCATGCGGAGCTCACTTCGACCCCGTTTCGAGCGAATTGACAAATATACATGGGGAACTCATCGCCAAATTGGATGCTGCCGCCATTAGCACTGCTCTGAGGATTCCAGAGATGGATAATGCCATAGTCGTTTCCCGGGATCAAGCACAGGCCCTGTTCAACCAAGACAGTGACAAATATAAGGCATGAGTTGCGAAGTCCTGGTTGAAAAACCCTAAGAAGGGAGCTTCTCGTCTGACCAAAACCCTCTTCCGAGCAGATTTCAATGAAGAATTGTCAGACTTCATAATCTTGCTGGCTCGGGTTATGGGTTTGCCCTCCACCAATGAGTTTCATTTCTGGATGTGCCCGCTCATCAGCATGGTGTGCGAGGGAACACAAAATATCAACTGGGCAGAGATCATAAGCATGAATTTGACGGAGCAGCTGTCCAACGTGCAGCAAACAAAGAAGTTCTATATGACTTCATCCCTGATGTATACCCTGGCAGCATCACGGCAGTGGTTTGGCTTTCTCTTAGATCGACACTCACAAAGATGATCCAGTATATGCTTATTGTCCGTAATTCACCCTAGAGACCAGCAATCGTAATTTCAGAAGGGTCAATGATGCTTTCACCATGTACGTGGTCAGACTGCTCGAAGGTGATACTGCTAGAAGGTTTTCAGATGAAGCCATGAACCTGATATCGCAATATGGTGCCTATTTCATCCAATTCAGGAAATTTTCTTATATCAGGCTTGCTGGCTATGAGAGCACCCCTCTGCGGCTTCCCATGTTCTGCAATGATAAGATGGCCTTGATTGAAATATGCAGGCAGCTAGACAAGTTGCACAGAACTTGCAGAGATAAGAAGATTTCTGGCTTGCACTTTCCCATCTCTTTGGGAAACTATACTTGCAAAACAGCTCTGGATGCTCAGAACATAGAGAGAGCCCTGGTACCTATCACCGTTCATTTCTTCAAGCCAAGAACCTGCTTCGACTTGAAGAAGTTCATTGAACAAAACATCAAGATAGTCTACCATCACAGGGCTGATACAGAAGACTACTGGGCTGACTGTGCAGATGATTTTGAGGCCAGGAGAAGGCATTGTGGCAGGTTCTCCCTACAATTGATCCAAGAACTCAGTCTGTACCAAGTTCCTGAAGGTCTCCAGGATGAAAACTCTGATCTATACTCGTATGAGTATGAAAATGTGGTTAAGCACACTCCTTTGGAGGACCTGGATTGGAACAGGAAAGAGAGAGATGATCTGGCTGAGATCCTTGCTCCAGTCTTAGTCAGGACTAAGGTCTGGTTTGACAGAAGATGGTTCGAGAATTCAGGAGGCATTCAGGAGAATCCTCTTCTAAGGATGCTTCAACACCAAGAAGAGAAGCATCTATTCCAAGGTCAGAAACACCAGTGAAGACCCCTCCTGCCTCATCAATACAAGGACCTGCAACTTCTACTCCTTCTTCATCCACTCAAGTGTACCAGAAGAAGCTCAAGGAGGTTAAGAAGGAGCCTGTGGAAAGTGACCCTCAAAGAAAGCAGGCAGAGTTGCCTATGGGACCAGAGAACATCATTGTTCTCAGTGAAAGTGAAGAAAGCGAAGTACCAACTCTTGCAAGTGCTCCTGAAGATCCAGTTGATAAAGATAAAGAAATCCAGAGCACTGAGCTTTCAGGTGATGTTGACTCTTCTGCCGCAATTGCCCCAAGTGCCCCACTCACCTCTCAACCTGAGACCACAGCTGCACAGACCTTGAGTGTCATGAGTTCTATGTCTCTCGGCCCTTTTGCCCCTCCTGCTGATTCCTCTTCCTCTTTTGCATGGGTGCAACCTTTGGTTGATAATAGGAAGAGAAAATTTTCCTCTCGGAGTGCAGGGTCAAATTTTGATGCTGTCGCAGCCTTGTTGGGCACCACTCCTTCTCGTGCCAAGAAAGCCAGAACTACTTCCAGAATAGTGTCTGATGCTCAAGGTCAGCAATTCTTGGAGATTGCTAAGCCTACAGTGGACAAATCAGAGCAAGACTTGCAGACATTTGACTTAGAGCTCTCAAGGATTCCAATGGGAGAATCTACTCCTGAAGGTGAGATTCACAACCTCAAAGAAACAGTCACAAGAGTCATTGGGAGGGTAGAGAAAAGGCAACAAACTATTGAACAGTTGGAAGAACAGGCCCAAGTTCTCACAGGTTTCATCAAGTCTCTTTTGTCTAAGGACAAAGTTTTGGACCCTACCCCATTGACTACTCTCCCACCTCCTGTAATTCTAAGCCAAGATGAAGTGCAGAGTATCAAAGATATGCACAAGTATTCTGTCTATGGCAGAGCTATTGAAGCCCTGGTGGATGACATGCTTGTTGCTGGATTAAACTTCATCGATGAAGCTTTCAAACTCCACGAAAAGGTGAGCAATGTGCAACTGAAGCTCTCCTCCACTATCAATATCATGGATAAAGAGCTCAAACTCTGGAGCAGTTGCATAGTATACCTCCGACTCATGGGACAGGCAGATGAGAACGTTTTGTTGGCGAGTAAAGTCTTTGATGATGCAAAGGATAATCTGTCGAAGTCCTGGGTCTACAGTGTGGAGTGGAAGATCAGAGTCTTGGAGGAGGCTTTGGGAGAACTGAAGAACAGTTGGCAGAAGGGCGAAGCTTTCAAGACACTGGTTGTCTCTGCTTTCAAAGATATACACTGTCATCTTCAAGATGAAACTTCTGGTGTACCCCTTTCCTTGCAAGAAATTAAAGCTCAATTCAGAGCTTTTGTCAAAGATAACCTATTCAAGGAAAGTTCCATCTCCAAGGAGAAAATGAAGGAGATTTGCTCTCTTCAATCTACCATTGAAGAAGCAAACAAAGATTATCATACTCATGTCGAGTTTGATAAAGAGATGGAGAAGTGTCTGGGATTTTGGACTCAGTCTACGACTAACATGTCAGTCCCTCGTGGCAGAGATATAGCTGAGGCGTTGAAGAGATTCAGGCAGCGAATTCTGAAGTCAGTGGGTCCCTCTCAGTGACCGACCACCTGTCTTCTTCTCCTTATTCTTCTCTTCTTTTCTATTTCTTTTTCTCGGATTCATTGTAATAGGTTGAGGTATTGCGATTGGCAATCCTTAACTAATCTTTAGTTAAAAGAAGTAGTTACAAAGAGTAACTGACTTGTAAGCTATATAATGGCCTTTCCACGCCATTTTGAAGGAGGAAGAACTTGGCATATTTTCTGAAAGTGTAAATAGATTATAAAGAAATCAATACAGAAGGACTTTCCATTCTTTGTCTATCTGATCTCTGTTATTCCTAAACTTTCATTTATTTTCTTTGTGAAGATCATTTGTCTCAAGTTCGTTAGTCTTACCGATTGCATACTCTTCAACTTTGCAAGCACGGTGATCTTGTATAACCAAGAAGGAACTTTGTTTCCTTGATTAATGAATCTGTGTTATGTTAAGAAACTTTGTGTTCTAGGCAGATGTTATTTACAGAACTTTGTGTCTTTAAATTCCATCTTATTTATTCTATACAAATGATCTTGTTTCAATTCACTGTGACTTTCGCATACATAAAGAATTACTCTGATATCTATAATTTTGCATGTTGCCTTTCTGCTCTTTCCCGTACTCTCATTTCCTCAGTCCTTTTGTAATTGATGATCTTCATAGAAAACACTTTCGTGATATCCAAGTTTAACCAACAAATCATGTCTTGTACATTTGTAAATAAGTTCGTTTCTGAATAAGGGAACCTCTCCCATTAAAGAGGAGGGACTTCTTGTCCCCTGACTGTTGCTCTTCTTAAAAGTCCTATTTGACGACCAACACACGCATGACACCATTTATCAACTAACAACATTTTAAAATATAGCCAATCACTAAATCCCAAGAAAGAGTACTGAGAGTGTAATAAAAAATAGTGCCATTTTTGTGTGCATAAATTCACATTTAAAGATTGAAAAGTTAAAATTACTAATATACTATTTTTGAAATTAAAAGTATTAAATATTGTATGGAGGAATCGATTACAACTTGTTAGGCTTACTACAGAGACAATGCCATGGAATTATGACTCACAAGACCGCTATCCGTTAAGAACAAAAATAATAATTTAGACTAGACCTTATCAACATTTATTTTAATCATATGCCTAATATTTTACCAACTACCTTGGAGTTCATTTAGTTCATCATGTGGTAGAACCATTTGGATAAACTCACAACAACAAATGCCCATTAATAGAACATGTGAAGTTAAGTGGTTCAAGGTTTCTGAAGTGAAGTTCTACCAACATGACTGGCCAAAGAAGCTATAAGAAGTACCAAATAAAAATTCCTCTACTGAATTTTACTACTGGAAATACAATGCAAAGAAAAAAAAAGCTTGGATTTACAGAGAAACTTCAAATAGAACTTGAAAGGAGGAGAACAGGATGGACATGAGCTAGGATTGTTGAAGCACAAGATTCGTCTACAAGCTTTGTTAGATTGAATCTATATTTCAATATTTATGTATACTAATTTGTTAATGTAAGATGTTTACGGAATTTGTAATCAGTAAGAAATATAAAAATACTTAGTAATACTTTCTTTAAAACACTTTGAATTCCTAAAAATAATGCTCATTTATAGGTCTAGTTTACTCTTACACACCTCTTTTACTGCCACTGCAACATTGAAATACCCAGAAAATATGTTTAAATTCATGGAATCCAAGAATACAAGATAGGGAATCATATCCTACATTAGGAGGGAATAAACTATGTATCAACATTCACAACAAAAAAAACACTTACATTGAGAAATAATAGAGTCAACTAAGATTTAGAATTGCTTATAACTGGGGGAATTGCATGGATAATTATTCTAAGATGTTAAACTAGTTAGTTATGTGGAAGTGGCATTAACACTTCTCCTATATACCAACGGCATAAATCAATAGCTAGAAGAAATAAGAGGCAAAAATGTCAATAAAGGGTATTGTGCTACTAAATACCATAAACATCTTGCAATGCACAATGTTAACGCTGCCATTCACAGTGGCTCACAATCCTCTTCACATTCCCTTTACCTATTTGGAACAATCAAACATTTCATTGACACAATTCATATAAACTTTTGTGTACATTTTATTTACTCTTGAGATATTTGATAGCAGTTTGGACTTAATGTGTAATGTATCTTGTAATTGATTGTAGTCAAAATAACCTTACGAAAGTTTGTATTCAAATGTAATCCCTCATTTTTTTTGGGTGATGTGTACATTTGATTTACTCTTGTCACACAAAATATTAATTTTGTACTGTTTTTCATTGTAGAAGGATTGATTTAAAATATACCTTTCACATTGAAATTTTGACTAACCCTTCAAATTTGATGGTTAGTTCACATTGCACCACCCGCGTGTGATTGTGGATTGGTTAGTGCACCCACCAGGCCAATACGTGTGCCATTACACTTCTTGCTTCTTCCAAGAAAGTATATCCGATCTCCATGCAAAAACAACACCAAGGAGCATTTAATCTCCCAACCCAACAACTTACACTTGTTACCTTCCACCCACATGCTATATCGTACGTGAAGGTCAAACCTAACGGGCCTCAACCACTTGCTTTTCTGGAGGATTTAGTTCTTGAATGAGCAATATTAAATAAAATCAGTGAGAAGCCAACAACAACTCATATATCTATATTTATTCTGCCCTTGATTATTTGGTGTAGAGACTAAGTGGCCACCACTAAAATAGTATCTTAACTACCATAGTGGCCTGTGCATTTTTTTTAGTATAAGCCAAACATTGTTTTGGTTGCACCTGGTAAATATCTTTTTAAAAAAAGAGCGAGAACCAATGCCTTCAAAAGATTGCTTCATTTAATAATGATAATACAGATCCAATATCAATGCCAATACAAATACAAGTGGATTGGTTTGTTAATGTACATGTTGATCCATATTTCTAAATAATTCATTTGTCATTAAAAAAACAGCAATGCATATCAATGAAGAGAATATGACTTCCCCACAAAAAACCACAATCCAATATCCATATTTCCATTCAGAAAACTACAAAGCAGTGCAAGAAACACAGGAATCTACTAGCTGGTATCCCTCTCACAGCGAGTAATGGCAGAGCAAGAACGTTGATAGGGATTGGCTTGTGAATCAGAAGCATTGCAATGGTAGTATGACTGGCCTGTGATTGGGCATGGAACTCTATCAGCTGCTAAAACAGCATAGCTGATATATTGCACCTTGGTCTGAAGTACCCTGAATCTATACTCTTCCCATTCAATATCATTATCATTAAACCCACAATCTCCTTCAATGCTGCATGGAATCATTCCCTCAATACATACAAGGCTGACTATAGCCATGAAACACACTCCTAATGCTGCAATATACGCCATCTTCAGTAATGATACTTGGGTGTTATGTGGGCAAACGGAGGAGGTAAAATAGGTCTTGGATCAAAGGATAAGAAAGAGATTGATCAGTTGTTAAGTTCTTTTTTCAATGACAGGCTGGTTTAGGAAAATGGTCCATTTGATTTGAAGTGTTTGGGGCCCTCTTCTAACTCTCTTCTAAACTTTGGGTTTAACATTTTCTATGTATGGTGTACATCATTTACAGACTCTGCTGTATTAATGTGTACTTAGACTCGGAAAATAATGTGTATGGAAAAAACTTTCCAAATTCTACCGTTAACAAAAAAAATTATTTTTAATTAACTTAAATAAAATAATTTTTTTATCTAATTAATGATTAAATTGAATATTATTAAATAGATATCAAATTTAATATCCTCATTAATTATTCACAATTTTTTATTATTATTTTGACTGTAAAAGATATATTAATATAATAACTAATTTTTGTAAAACATAAATAAAGTATATTAATATAATAACAATTTTTTATAAAATATAAATTATAAATTTTATAACTGCCAATTTTTTTGCAATGGAACAATAAAATTGAACACATTATTATCATTAGTATTTGATTGTAAATATATCTCTTCAAAGAAATTATTCAACTCTACACTCTATTATATCTATAAAACCTATATACAATATACAATTCTAAATTATTGTTGTTTCCATCCTCCTCATTCTTTATATGATTAACACATACAAAATATCTATGAATTATACTAAATATAATATTTTTTCAAAAGTTAAATTAATATATTTTATTCTAACAAATTATATTATAATCTACTATTTTCTCATTTGTAAATGAAGAAGGTAATTTTACATCATTTTCAAATTAATAAGATAATTATTGATACAAAGTTTTTATACTAAGAGAAAAACATTTTATCTAATTATGTATGATAGGAAGGATTTAAATTTGCTGAACAAATTATCATTTATATTTATAAATAATAATTTTCATTTATTTTAATGAATTATAATATATAATTACATATAATTATAATTATATTTCAAAAATTTAAATTTATTTTTTATATAATTAATAATGTATTATTAATTTAAAAATATAAAGTAGAAAGGAACTATAACCTCAAAATTTTTAAATATTTTACTTTAGAAAAACAAAAACGAAAAACAGCCGCCGAATTTAAAGTTAAAGAGCAGGCCATAATTTACACCATGTCCAAATGGATAAGGTAATAATGGGTACAATCTCCTAAACATTGTTATGAGTTTTTTTGTGTGTTATAAGTATACCATGGTAAGGTTAATCGCTCCATAAATTTCGCCATTGGGTGAGGGGAAAATCCTGTTTTGTGAAATGGGCCATACATTCGAATTGCTTTAAGTAAGTTAGTGGTGCTTCACATGGGCCAAGTTGAAGTCAATTCATGTTTGCGAGGGAAACCTTTTTAAAATATTAGAAAAAGAGTGTGCTTTATATTTACTACCATTGGATACCATACAAAGAGTATCCAATAGGAGGACCACTTATTTCATTTTCAAACTAAGAGTTGTTACACCATCCCCAAACCAAAATAAAAATAAAAAACAAAATGGACTTGATAGTAATCATAAAAAAATGTATCTCAGGGGCCTATCTCCTAGGATGCTTCTCACTCTATAATATCATGCATATAATGAGCTAAACTCATATTGAATAGAATAATTGAAGTGTTTGGAAAATTAAGAATTATAAAACTAGCAATCGCACGCAAAATGTGTGATGGAAATGTTGAAGGGATGCAGTAAAGAAGCGAGAATGTAGGGGTATAAATAATAGAAAGTGAAGATGGGAAATGAAAAAGTGGTTTGAAGAAAGAGTAGTTGAAGGGCGGGAAAATGTTGCAAGGAATATATGCAAGACATGTGTTTCCTACAATCGCTCCCCATCTTTGTCAATTGCTATCTTTTTTTATGTTTTTATTGTTGTATAATGTCAATGTTTTCTTTGAGAGGCATTTAGTTTTTTGGATAAGACAAAGACATGAATGGAAACTTGGAAATGAACAATTATGATAATTCAAAAGGTTCCAAGTTTGAAAATAAATCACACTCCTTGCTTCTTGTGGCACATTGTAGGCCTGCTTTACAATTTTAAGCTTGAGTAATTATATGAGAGCATGTGATGCATCAACAATCATTGGTAATTGTGCCCCTCCAAAAGATGGACATATGAGTAATAAGAAAATTTTATCAGCCAATTGAGATTTGTTATTATTTTATTTAACTTTTTTACGGCATCAAGGTTTTTGACTGGACGATGTTTACTTTGTTAGATAAGACAGAGACATGAATAAGAAGATTGAAATAAAAAGTTGAGATTTAAAACCTTGTATGTCCCACACTTATTCCATAGCTCATATTGTTCCAACCTAAATAACATCTACTATCTATGGTCAAGTTGGTAATGTCCCATTGACGAGGGTCGTTGAGTTGTCGTAATGGAGGACCGCCACGCCTACGAAAATTGATCTTTGCAAAACATGGACTTAGTCATTACCCGAGGCTTGGTTACTTGTCACCAGCACGGATGAAACAAACATGAAATTAAAATAATAATATTGTCGATGATGCACATATTTCAGAGAAGGGTGGATGCGGTTTATATATATTCTGACTGTAAAACACGCCTACAACATAATAAGCATATTGTCTTATAAGTATTATATTTGACTATAATTATTTAGGTGATTTGATTACAATATTTTCCATATGGAGAAAAACACAAGGGAAGAATCTTTCAGGGCGGATATAATGAAGATGAGTCCACCTAATAAAAAATAGTATCAGATTATGAATGAGTAGGTGGGAATTAAATACCTGCATGTTACATACCTGTTACCTATTCCATGGTGCAAATTGTTCCTAGACAAATAATATTTTCTATATGTGCTCCACATTTGCATCTCTATCTCGTTTTCATTATTCACCTATGTGTGACCTGTGCTTAACGACCCGATTAGAATGAAAAGGGGGGAATCCAATCTGTACCAAGTTCATAACACAATATATTTATTAACATGCTCTTGCAAAGAATTTTCAATTCACGTGTAGAATGGAAAAACAAAGTTAAAAGAAGGTATAATTACACGAAATTGTTGAACGTAACAATTAAAATGATAATATTGACGTTGACGTATGGATGTCAGTCCAGGGTGGGTGCGACCCATATATAATCCATAAAACACGTAGTCTACGTAATTAATATTCAATAATTGTTAACTTACTTTGATTTGGGTTGTCTCGTACAATCAAATGTTGAGGTAATAGTTGAAAGAACATATAAAAATACCAGTGGCTACCCTCCACTCAATATGCACCTCAGTCAACATTGGTCAATGCATTGACCAATGTTGATTGAGGTGCATATTGAGTGGAGGGTAGCCCTCTCCGATAAAAATACTACCGCAAAGACGTGAATGGATTCTTTCGTCCTTCTCTCCCTTCAAGACTCGGTCATAAATGTTTTTAAAAAAACCATATTTAGGACTAAGTCGTCAAGATAGAGGGTTGATTTATTTTCTCTCGCTAGATTTAAGTGTTTGAATTATAGGGGTTTTATGGTTATACATTTAAAAAATGAGAATTCCAGCGTAAAGTCGATTCTTCACGGGGAAATGAAGTAAAAATTTGGGGCTACTCCGTCTGCCGAGAAAATTTATGTGGCCGTAGGAAAAGAGTTGTTTGAAAGTGTCTATGCTCTCAAATGGGCGTTGGACAATAGATTAGCGGCTTTAAATTTCATCGTCGTATAAACATTTGAGTTATTGGATTGAATTTTCTACTGGTGTTTGCCTTTCTTTGGCTCATAGATTATATGCTTTTGATTATTGTAGTTGGAAATATTCTAGTGAACAAAGCGGGGAAGGATATGTTGAATGTGCACAAGAACGATGAACAGAAAAAGTTAAACAATTACATGAAAGTTTAATTGGAGATTTGCTCCCGAGTCAAGGTACAAATCCCACCCCTTTGTTTCTGAAAGTATACATTACACAACAGGTGAAAGCAAAGCCTTTGATAGTTGAGAAAGTTGTTGTTTGAAGAGGAATTGTTGAAGTGGTATCATAGATGAATATCTAAAATATGTGCTACTGTCACATCTACTTTCCTTTTATCCTATCACTAAAAAGAGAGTGTCTGATAAGACACCTTTGATATGTTGTCGCCATATTGTATTTTCTCATACTTGTCTTACTCATAATGATTACATGTAAAATGTATACATTCCCACATGCCTTATCTCTTCCTGCCTACTCTTCTTTTCCTTCACCATTCACCAAACTACAATACAAAGAATACCCAATTTTGTAGATTGGTCCATTCGATACCCTCCGATTTTCAACGCATGCATGGAAACATGTTGTGGTGCGTTGATTTCTTGCAACTGTCAGTTTTAGCAAGCCTCACTTTAAATATATACGCCTTTTGCGTGTTGAGTTATGGAGCTTAATTGCTTCACTGGCATGCTTTTACAGGCTTGATGGAATACACAGTAATCGGCATTGGTTGAAGAACTAGAGTCGGTCACCCATGGACTGGTATCGGTCAAGCAAGAAGGAACTGACATCGGTTAAGGCTAACCAACATCGGTTGCCTGTGTGCGACTACTATAATTAAGTTACGAGAATTAGATCTATCTTTAGTTGTAAAGTTAATCTAATGGTTGTAATTGCATAGCTAAAGCACCCTAAGATTGTAGATGTTTATATAAGCATATAGCTAGGATTAGAAGGCAAGAGAGAGAGAGAGAGAGAATTCATTGAGAATTAAGAGAAGTTTCCTTTAGAAAGAAAAGAGAAATTTAGAGAGAAGAAAGTACAAGACATCTAAAAAGGTGTGGAAGATTGCAAATCTTCATTTTATTCCTTCGTGATAATAAATTGGTTGTTTCTTGGTGGACGTAGCCCACACTGGGTGAACCACATTAAATCTTGTGTATTCTTTTCTTGTTTATTTATGTATTGATTGCTTATATGCTTAGATCTGATTAATACATCTGTACAACTGGTGTGCTAACCCTAACAACTGGTATCAAAGTTTTTTTGTTTGAGGGTTATGTGTGTGTTGACAGATTTATTCATAGAGGGATTTCTGATTGAGTGGGAGCAAAGGAATGGGAGAAGATAGCAAATTCAGAGTAGAGAAATTTGAAGGTCGTGATTATCTATTATGGAAGATGCGGGTGGAGAATTATCTATATCAAAAGGATCTATACTTACCGTTGGATGGGAAGTCTAGACCCGCAAAGATGACTGATGAAGACTGGAAAATTCTTGATAGAAAGGCTCTGGGATCTATAAGATTAAGTGTGGCAACATCTGTGGCTTCGAATATTACTGAAGTAGGATCTACGGTAGAGTTGATGAAATCTTTAGCAAATTTATTTGAAAAACCTAGTGCTTCAAATAAAGTTTATTTGATGAAAAAAAAATTTAAAGATGCAAGAAGGTGGATCTGCATGAAGTCATTTGAATGATTTTTGGTCTATTGTAAATCAATTAAAATCAGTTAGTATTATGTTTGAGGATGAAGTGAAAGCACTTTTATTATCATGCTCTTTTCCAAATAGTTGGGATAACTTGGTAATGGTTGTTAGTAATACAACGTCTGTTACTAATGTTTTAAAGTTTGATGATGTGGTTAGTATAATCCTGAATGAAGAAATACACAGGAAAAGTACATGAGAATCATCATTTGGGAATGTTTTGAATGTAGAAAGTAGGGGAAGGAATAAGGAGAGATCCAAGAGCAAGAATAATGGGAAATAAAAGTCTAAGAATGGCAGATCCAAATCCAGAGGTAGAGGAATAACTTGCTGGAATTGTGGAAAGAAAGGACATGCAAAGAAGCATTGTTGATTCAAGGAAAACGAAGAGAATGTACCAGAGAAAGGTAAAGAAGCAAATGTTACTAAAAAAGAGGTAATGCAAGATGCCCTAATTCTCTCCTTGGATAATAAAATTGAGTCATGGGTTTTAGATTCAGGAGCTTCTTTCCATGCAACCCCTAATAAGGATTATTTCAGAAATTATGTCCAGGGTAATTTTGGGCATGTTTATCTAGGAGATGATGAACCATGCAATATTACTGGTAAAGGTGAAGTTCATATTAAATTGTAAAATGGAAACACATGGATATTGAAAGATGTGAGGTTTTTTCCAAGCCTCAAAAGAAATCTAATTTCTGCAGGAAAATTGTGTGAAATTGGTTGCATGGTTACACTCACAACCGAATCTTGGAAAATTACCAAGGGATCTCTTGTTGTAGCAAAAGGCAAGAAGGTATAATCATTGTATTTATCTACCTGTATTACCGATTCCTTTTATGTTCTATCTACTTCATATTTAGATACAAGCATGTGGCACAATCGACTAGGCCATATGAGTGAAAAGGGAATGCATATCTTACAGGAAAAAGGTAAGTTATCAGCTATGAAACGTGTAGATTTGGATTTCTGTGAGCATTGTATTTTTGGAAAGCATGAGAGATTGAGATTTCTCAAAGTTGGGGCAACAAAGAAGAATCATAAATTAGAGCTTGTACACTCAAATGTGTGGGGACCATCCCAGGTAGCTTCTCATGGAGGATCCCAATACTATGTTACTTTCATTGATGATGCCACAAGAAAGGTATGGGTTTATTTTATTAAAATTAAATCTGATGTTTTTGAAACTTTTAAAAGATGGAAATCCTTTGTGGAAAATGAATCAAATTCAAAATTAAAATGCCTTAGATCTGACAATGGTGGTGAGTACTATAACAAGGATTTCAATGATTATTGTTCAGTAAATGGAACGCAGAGAAAGGACGGTTCCTAGAAAACCACAGGAGAATGGTGTTGCAGAGATAATGAACATGAAAAACATCTAACATGCTAAAAGCATGAAGATGCATGTTGGATTTCCCTTATAGTTTTGGGCGGAAGCAGTAGACAACGATTTATTTAATTAACAGTGGACCTTCAAGTGCACTGGATGGTGGAATACTAGAAGAAGCTTGGACTGGAAAAGAGGTAGATCTTTCTTTTCTTAGAGTATTTGGCTTCAGAAGCTTTTGTGCATATTGATAAGGAATATAGAAAGAAATTGGATGCTAAATCCAAAAGATGTACTTTCATTGGTTATGGCTTTAGTGATTTCGGATTCCGGTTTTGGGATTTAGAAGGTTCTAAGATAATTAAGAGTCGTAACATTGATTGGAATGAAAAGAGAATGTACAGGGATCAAGTTTTGGTACCCAAAGGTGAACCGATGGAGAAGTGTGTGGATGAAAATGGACTCTCGGATTTAAAATTAACACCTACATGTTTACACAGTAACTACGTATACTGGTTTAACCCTGACCGACATCAGTCCCCTGTATCGGACGTTGGTTACAGTTGGTTAGATGAACTGACATCGCCTATAGCCGAATCAGCGTTGGCAGAAGGTGACCGGCGTCGGTCACTGTCAAAAGTAGATACAAATCTACAAGATGAACAGATTGAAGCCTCTAGACACCCCAAATCTCAGTGAGAAGGTCACAAAGGGTAAGTAGACCTCCAAAAATATTTTCACCTTCCTTGTCTTATTTATTATTGACTGATAGTGGTGAACCAGAAAGCTTTGAAGAAGCAATGCAGGATAAAACCCACAAGTAGTGGGAACATGGCATGAATGAGGAGATGGACTCCTTAGAGCAGAACCAGACATGGAATTTGGTTAAGTTGTCAGCAAGTAAAAGAGTATTGCAGAACAAGTGGGTTTACAGGATCAAGGAAGAAGAGGGTGGACATAAAAGATACAAGGCAAGGCTTGTAGTAAAGGGATTTGCACAGAAAAGAAGGTATTGAATTTGGTGAAATATTTTCTTCTGCTGTTAAGATGATTTCTATTCGTACTGTATTGAATTTAGTTGCAGTAGAGTATTTGCATTTAGAGAGACTTGATGTTAAGACGACATTTCTTCATGGTAATTTAGAGGAAGAGATTTACATGAATCAACCACTTAGGTATGAAGTCAAGGGTAAGGAGAAATTTGTGTGCAGATTGAAAAAGAGCCTATATGGGCTCAAACAAGCTCCAAGGCAATGGTATATGAGGTTTGATAGTTTCATGCATGAGCATGGTTATTTGAGATGTGAATCTGACCATTGTGTTTATTTCAAGATGATTGGAAATGGGAGCTATATTATTTTGTTATTGTATGTGGATGATATGCTTATTGTAGGATCTAATATGCATGACATTGGTGAGCTTAAAGAAAAGCTAGCTCACACATTTGCAATGAAAGATTTGGGAGCTACAAAGAGAGTCCATGGCATGCAAATTCATAGAGACAGGAAGAACATGAAGTTGTATTTGTCTCAGGAGCATTATATCAATAAGGTGTTGGAAAATGTTTAATTTGCAAAATTCAAAACCTGTAAGTACACCTATGGCTGGACACTTCAAATTGAGCAAAGATCAGTGTCCTACATCACACGAGGAGGTTGAGTACATGACACGAGTTCCGTATGCTTCAATAATTGGGAGTCTTTATGTATGCTATGGTTTTTACCAGACCAGACATTGCACATGCAGTGAGAGTTGTGAGTAGATTTATGGCTAATCCAGGTAAAGAGCATTGGAAAATAGTCCAATGGATTCTCAGGTATTTGAGAGGGGCATCCATCATGCAATTATGCTATGGAGGGTCAGATACTTATTTACGTGGCTATATGGATTCAAACATGCCTGGTGATTTGGATGGTAGGAGAAGCACCACTGGACATGTTTTCACAGTAGGTGGCATGACAATTAGTTGGATTTCTAGATTGCAGAAGGTTGTGGCCCTGTCTATTATAGAGGTTGAGTATGTTGCTGCTACATAAGCTAGCAAGGAGATGATATGGATGAGTAGGTTCATGGAAGATTTGGGAAAGGAGCAAGAGGATTGCAGATAAAACAGTGATAGTCAAAGTGCAATTCATCTGGAAAAGAACTCAACGTTTCATTCTAGAACGAAACACATTTAGTTGAGATATCACTTCATACGACAGGTATTGGAGGATGGGCAATTGAAGTTGGAGAAAATTCATACAAAGGAGAACCTTGTGGATATGCTAACAAAGTCATTGGCAAAGGAGAAGTTGGAGCTACACTCCACTTCTATTGGTCTTGAGTTTGAGACTTGAAGAGGGAGAAACATGCCAAGGGAAGAGGATCTAGAGGAAGGAGCTGTATGGTACAGTGCAACAATTTATCTCCAAGTGGGAGATTATTGAGTTGTGGAGCTTAATTGCTTCACTGGCATGCTTTTTACAGACTTGTTGGTTTAGCACAATAACCGACATCGATTGACTGATCGACGTCGGTCACCCATGCAGACCGGTATCGATCACCGGCAAGAAGGAACCGACATCGGTTAAGGCTAACCAACATCAGTTGCCTATGCGTGATTACTATAATTAAGTTACATGGAATTAAATCTATCTTAAGTTGTAGAGTTAATCTAATGGTTTTAATTGCATAGCTAAAGTGCCCTAAGATTGTAGATGTTTATATAAGCATAAAGTTAGGGTTAGAAGGCAAGAGAGAGATAATTCATTGACAATTAAGAGAAGTTTCCTTTAGAGAGAAAATATAAATTTGGAAAGAAGAAAGTACAAGACATCTAAGAAGGTGTGGAAGATTGCAAATCTTCATTGTATTTCCTCTATGATAATAAATTGGTTATTTCTTGGTGGACGTAGCCCACACTGGGTGAACCACGTTAAATCTTGTGTATTGTTTATTCTGGTTTTATTTCCGTGTTCATTGCTTGTATGCTTAGATTTGATTAATATATCTGTACAACCTGTACTGTCTAACCCTAACAATAAATACAAGAAAACATGAAATGACCTCTATATTCAAATGGGAATTTAGAAATAGTTCTCATGCTTATATCCACACCTGAATGTAGTAAGTGAAATTTATCAACATACGAGTTAACAATTTATAAAATGACCGATCATTTTCGTGATGTTCACAAAATTGGTCGCCCAATATTAAAATGGCTATATATGGAAGTGGTATTTTATGAGCAAGTTTCACTCTTCTTTCACTCACGAGATCATTATACCAATAACTCCTTCAAAATACCTCACTCATTTTCTAGATTCATCTCAATTATCCAAGAAGCTAATCTCCTTCTTGTGATTTCCTAGTTCAAAAACTCTCAATCTACATAATGTTTTCAAGTTAACACACTAACATATGGTTTAGTTAGACCATTATCCAACATTACATAACATTATCATCTTCATGAGACCACCTCTAGTAGGAGATTTAATTCACCTATTAGGATACCTGGTTTAATGCAATCAATTTATCACATCTTCTCTAGACCCAATTGTACTAACCTTTTACATCTCTTGAATGTGCACAATCAATTTACAGATTTGATAAGCTTCTTGATATGCTTGCAAAAAGGATTTTGGTATAGGGATACATTAATAGAGCCTCTAATTCATATATGTGTGCTTGAACTATCCTTAAATGACTCTAACACACCTTTTTATTCCAATGTAACCCCCTTAGACCTTTCTAATTATGACGTTAATGGCATGTCAGTTTTCTCACAAATGGGTTACTCTCTTTCTTGAATAAACTCCTGCATCATAAACCTAAAGAGACGACTCATATAGTGTTGATAGAAACAGGGCCACAAAATAGATGTACATATATGTCTAAGATAGACATTGTAGACATAAGAAACTGTCATGACTAGTTACATACCCCCGTATTATGCTATATAGATGTCTTTCCAATAGCCGTCTAACAATTTACCTAGTGGGGGGAGAGAGAAACCATCTGAGTATTCGAATCCAACATGGTTTGCGAAATTGGGTGAAATGAAACCTATATGGCATATCGAATCATCTTTTCCATAAGAAATAAACGTCTTTTTGGATATTAAAACCATTTTTTCGAATGTCCAGTTGCAGGTAGATTCCCCAAAAATTTCTAATTTGTTTTGGAGGGGGGGTCAATAAACATGATTACCCTAGGACCATATTAATCAATTGCTCTTGATAGAAATAAATTTGGTTTCTACATAACTCCCCAAGGAGGAAATAGTGTGTCCAAAAATAAAGTCTATTTGAAGTAAAATATCAAACATGTGGTGTCCGATAAAATGGCCATATATTCAAGTCATCCCATCTGTGCAAGATAAGAGGTAATCTAAATTTGGAATCAAAAAATACATGATAATAAGAAAAACATGTGAATTCATTTGATGTAGTGGATAGGAATAAAAATAATACAAGGCAATATAATTTTTGTCACTAAAAGAAAGATATAAAAAGATAACTAAGATGATAAGTTGAATCCTAAGAAAATGCAAGGAGAGACTTGTGAAGAAACATAGGAGAAGAAATATTGAGTGTGCAAGATTATTTTATTTCATAGAGACAAGGACCATACTCCATCCTCAAATATCTAATCCAGGCACCCTGCAAATATTACCTAAGGCCAATTTTTTTGTCTTATGAGAAGAGCATAAGATGTCATAGTGAGTGCTCAGATTCTCGACGACTAGATATAGATAGGTCTAAATATTCCCTGTTTGGAGGTATGTGGTACAAATCCTTATGAATCCACATAGCCTCAGATATTATGTAATGGAATTTTAATTCATTATATTTTAGTAGATGGAGGAGCTAGCAATTAATGTAATGACTGAGTGCTATAATGATATATAGTGGGGATTGTAAAAAATTGATTCATCTTCAACATGGGGATCCTTAACATCATTAAATAAGGTAAAAACTAAACTGCATAAGGTCGATTTTCTCTTAGATGTACTATTTATGTGTTCCTGGGTCCTTGTATGTGTGGATATGGTTTTAGGTAATAAAGAATGGTCATGTAGTTGCATAGCCCATAATCTATAATGGAAGGCCATGGATGATAGAAATTTCATGTAAGAATACTGCCTTTCGGAATGAAGGAGGTTTTAACTGAAACATTTGTTGTGACAGAGGGTGAAAATAAATGCGATCCCTGCAAAACTGTATGGTAGGACCTTGTGGTAATCCCAAGTGATCAAACTAATGATTAGACATCCTCAAATTAATCTAGCACCAGTGAGGTGAACATTGATGATGAAGAGAGTTAGGTCAAATGTGTTAATCATGGATTATCCTTCGTTGTCACAATGCAATTGATGTGATCTAAACAATTTACCGAGCAATAGAATCATGGTACAAGAGTAATGACTCAAATACAAATAAAAATCTAGTTATGATGTGAGTGGAAAAAGGATAAGGAAGACTACCTCCAAGGTCTTACAAAGGTACATGCGCCTATTCACTATTTGTTACAAGAAAATATGCTAGTGTTAACATGGTGTTATAATCATTTTATTGAGTTGGTAGTATCTGTGCTGAAATTATAGTATCTAAAATAATACTAGATATAAAATAATCATAATAATTTATTAAGACTACTCATACAGAAGATAATACATGCGTTTGTTTGAAGCATAGATTAATATTTTTCATGGAGATATTCTAGGAATTATGGAGTCTCTCCCAGTTGTGATCTTAAGAAAACAGAATGGGAAGATACAAATGTTGTTTTGATTATAGTAAACTCAACAAGGAGATATGAAGAAGCTCTCATATTATATCCCTTCCATTCTCAAACTAGATATTTGGATGAAGTAGCTGAGGAATGAATGCTATAGCTTTGTAGATGACTATGGTGGGTACATCCAAGTGTTTCCTAACTGTGAGCTCAGACCACATTTAGCATTATAGAGTCATCAGCCAGTGTATTTAACAATATAAGCTATCTTGCCATTCCCTAATTCTATTTGCAAAAACTAAGGTGGTTTGGCCTTGATTAAGATATTGCACGTGTGTATAAGTGTCGAGCTTCTACCTATTATGCTTTGCGTACACTATCTTTAACTACATCATTCATGCCTATTCGATGTTGATGTTATCAACTAACATGAAAGGAATAAAAATTGTGGCATGGTAATGCGAGATCTGAATCTTGACAAGTTTTACTTGATGCATCAGCTATACCGTTGCTAACATGCAACAGAAGACCTAGGTATTGATTTGATTTTCATTAAAGGTTCAAGGACAATTCATTCACGAGAAGTGCACAAGAGCCTTTCATAAACAAACACCTCAAAGGTTCAAGGACAATTCATTCACGAGAAGTGCACAAGAGCCTTTCATAAACAAACACCTCATAATACAGGTGTTTATGGTGTTTTTCGGTTGGGTACTATGAATACTAAAAATACCAAAAACTCAAATAGGAAGGCTTTACTAATACCCGTGCTAACAACTGTAATGTCGGGATGATCGAACACAAACAATATGGAAGGCTCCTCTTTTCACTTAGTGAGAATACTTGCATACAAAAACAACTAAACAAATATGTATTATATAAAGATGATAACGAGTTGTTCAACGAATGTTGATCCCAAGAATCTGAAGAACTTCCTTCGAGGGTGTCAACTTGTTTGATACAATTAAGTATCTTGATAATGATAAGATAAAGTACAAAGATAATTCAGAATTCAAGGGGAATGGGTGTAGACACAAAATCACACACTTGGGTACATTTCTAGGTCCTAGACACATACCTATCTTCTTAAGAAATAAAACTAGTAATTGACGACTTTCCTTGGCCTCTTTTCTATGTTTTTTATTTTCTATTTGGCCTTACACACTGTACAACCCAGTGAGTATTTTACTTATTTATCTTTTATGGCTTCAGAGAAACCAGCACCCTACAGGATTACAAGAGCGCCTAAGAACCCCTAAGCCCCCTTGGGTGACCCTGACCATTTCTTACCTTACTCGTTCCTTTTGGGTCTATTTTATCTTTTGGGTGACTTTTTCACTTATGGGTTGGCCTTCCGATTGTCAATTACGAAATTCAAACAAGGGAATCATATAAATACATAGCTATGTGTTCAAAATTAAGGATAAAGAAGTAAGCATTACTAGCATCACCTAAGATTGCATCCAAAAGGCACCTAAAGCACTCTAAAGCATCCATCTAACATCCATTCAAGGGACAAGGGCTGCATCAACTCTACATACACAACATAGGAAGGGGAAGTTCATTATTCCATCCACACATTCTATTACATTACTACATCTAGCTACAACCTACTATCAAGTGCAACTTGCACAAGGGCATCCTAGGCACAATTCTTACACACACTCACCAGAACTACATGGAGTCTGAGAAGTAGTTCTGCGCTTAGTTGTAAGTTCACTCTCGGGGTGACAAATGAGGTTAGTCTGACTCCCCATTCTGCATATTTATTTTATGGATTTGATGTGGCTTCTGGCCTTTTTTAGGTGATATATGTTTTACAGGTTACAGGTACCTCAACGATCAAAGTGTGACACACAGGCGATCAACAAGAGAACAATTTTGAGAACCCTTGTGACACAATCAAAGATCAGATTCTAGAACTATTTCTGTAGTCACAGGCATCCCATAAGCAGGTCTCTAACACCCAAGTGCCCCTATCCTTCCGTGGGCACCCATGTCTGGCTCATTATTCCTGATTCCAAAAAATTTATCCTGAGCATTTACATGACACTGTTTACCTCTTTGTTCAATAGTTTTCCCAGTCCAGAGCACTTCCAGATCAAGCGTAAATCAGCTAAGTCATTCTTTCTATATCTCTTGCTTAGGGTTTCATACTTATTTGCTTAATTTCTTGTGTCATATTGTACTTAACAATTATATATCATAGTTTACATTAGTTAATCTGCAATAGGATTTAATAAATATATTTTTATTAAATCATTTGGTGAACCCATCACTCGAACCCCACCTTGTCTATAGGCATTTTATCATCTTCTTAACATGGCTGAAATTTATCCACCCTTTACTGATGAAGACCTTCATGATCTCAATGCTCATATTGTTGAACATCTGCAAGATTTAGATCTTCTTTTATTCGTTTTACTCGTGAGGAGGCCACCAATCTAGCTGAGCTTAACCCTCCCACCTCTAATACTACTTCTATTCCTATTGCAACACAACCTCCTTCTTCTACCCTTCCACCTACTTCTATTGTTCCCATGTCTATTCCTACTCCTACCAACCATTTCACTCTGCCTCTTATTTCTCACACTCAGAAAGTCTCTTCTTCTGGCACACAAGACCTAGCTTCTCTATATCAGGACCTACAAGTTCAAATCCATCAACTACAACAAGCTACTTCACGTGCCTCTCCATCTCTTGATTCCTCCTTACTTCTTCACACTCCTTTTGCACCCACCATTTCTGCTTATTCACTTCCTCTCAATTTCGTCACCCCTAAGATGCCCACTTTTAATGGCCATGGTGACCCTCAAGAGCATCTTCGATATTTTCATGTGGCATGTCTAGATTATGTAGATGATCATACATTACTAGCTAAGTTATTTCCTAAGAGTCTTCAAGATTACGCCATGTGTTGGTTTTATGATCTACTTGTTCATTCGGTAACTTCTTTCACACATTTAGCTGATGCTTTTCTTGCTCATTTTTCAATCAATATCGACACTAAGATCTCTTATGCCCAACTCACTCAAATTAAACAAATATCTAATGAACATCTAGCTGACTATGTACTACATTATAAGAACAATCTAGCTAAGATGACCAATGTGCTTGCTGATTCAGAACTACAAGATATTTTTGTTCAAATCCTCTTACCACCACTTTAGGAGAGTGTTATCTTTGAGACCTCTCCTTCATTTGATCAATTATGTCATATGCTTAAAATGCATGAAGTCAAACTACTATCTATGGGAAAACTCAAGTATCATGATTCTCCTTCATCTTCTTCTAATAGGTTTCAATCTAAATCAACATTCAAACCATCTCCTAAGCCTACTAAAGCAAAGGCAACTGTCAATGTTGTCTCTCCTCCTTAAAATCTTCAATGACAACCTCCAAAGTGTACTTTCACCAAATTACCATATGCACCTCAATTTCTATTACCTCAAATTCTTGAAAGCAATCTAATCACTCTTCCACCACCACTCAATCTTGATCCATCTCGCCCCCGTGGCCACAATTATGATGAAAATGCTAAATGTGACTATCATCAATGCATTGGGCATTCCACTTATCGCTAATTCAAACTCAAGCATCTCATACAAGATCTTATTGACAATAATTCACTTGAGCTCCCTAAGCCATCTTCTTCTAAACCGGTCAACGATAACAAAAATCTAAAAAATATTTAATGACCCTTTGCCTAAGCATGACACACAAGCTTCTGATTCTTCTGATAATCATACATATCATGTTGTGCCCCCTCCTTCATCGGGGCCCCTTGATTTCATTGTCACTTCTGTTGATGCATCACCACCAGCCATTACATTTTCAGATCACGATTATCATGCAACATTCTCTTCTGATTCATTACACATCAATGCTTCTATTGGTTCATATATGGTCAATAACCCTATGATCTATCCAACGGCTCCTATCAGTGTATGCTCTATTGCACTTCTTATGGCTATCAAATGTCTAATATCTGCTACTACATATCCAGTTCCTAATTCTTTTGGCTACATTAGGCTGCCCATTATAGTCGGGCCTCTTACTATGCTTGTGTCATTCGTTGTGGCATCTTCAATCGAAGGTTGTGACATGTTCTTAGGTCTCCCTTGGCTCTGTTGCTCAAGATATTCCCTCCATGAATCATATGTGTCTTAAGTTCATTTACAATAAACAAGTTTTCACTATTAAATGCATTCCACCATGCACACCATTTCCTCTACCTCCTCTTGATGACATTCTTCCACCAACTTCAACATCTAGATCTCTTAGGCCTCTCAAATCTAAGGCACATTCAACACCTAGTTCTCCTATTCACACACGTCCTACTTCACGATGTTGTCATCCTCATAGGTCCACTAGTCCATCTCATCGACTAAAGTCCCCTACTCGGGAAACCCCTTCACATAGGTGTTCACTGCCTCCTTCACCTCATAGGTCTTCCTCACATAGGTGTTCATCACATCCTTCACCTCATAGGTCTACTTCACATACTTTTCATGACATAGGCCTCCTTCACATGTACATCATCCTTCTCATATACCACCAATCTTAGAGCATTGTCACATGCCTTTATCTCCTCAGACATCGGGTGGAGGATCCTTGCCCTTCACTCTCATTAGATAGCTTAATTTTCATCACACACTTGGGGGGCATCACACTTACTCCCCCCTCCTAATATCATTAGTTTATTATCACATATACTCATACACTATGTGATTTACGTATAGTCTCTCTTACACACATTGATACACAACTTGTATCATCATTACCCTATGATGCACTCTAGTTCCATGGTTCATACTCGACTGCTGAGGGTCTAAATCTGAAATGAACCTCACCACATTCACTCTTTACGCTCTACGCTTCATGATCTATCTTTCTAGCACACATTTTCAAACCATTTCCCGATGACACACTCTTGTTCTATGGTTCATTCTTGACTATTGAGGGGTATTTTATAAATGAACCTCATCTCATACACATCCATTGGGGGCACACTGCTTCTCCTATCCACATTCACACTTTACATACCATTCCATCACACTCATACACTGCATATTGTCATATCTTGGTTGCATTTACTCTTTAGCTTTCTTATACTTATATGTACACTTTGTTTCCCATGCTAGATGGATACTTAGTATGTCAATATATTTTCTATATACACATGCACGTTCACTTGGTCTTTTGGAGTGAATGTAGATCTCTTATAGGTCCTGACATGTTGCAATGATACTTGGCACTATACCTCTTACCAGTCATGTCGAGGTTCTTGGGGGTATCTACTTTCTCACACATTACAGGTGTTATCATTTCATCATATACTACTTATTCCTACTAGCACACTACTTTACATTGATACATACATGCTTTGACATACTTTTTATCTTTCTAACATGCTAACGGGTGCTTCATGTGTAACATTTTCTTTGCAAGACTATATGCCACCATGGTTTTCTGATACATTTTTTTGACATTGATTGTTATTGAATGATATTGTTTGTGGGCTATGCCCTATGTCTTGTTTGATCACTACTTGTATGCTTTTGGACGCTTCGGCCCTGATTGTCTTATGACATTTTGAGTGATGTCCCATGTTTGAAACTCACTTTTCGCGATCCATCTTATATGCACATTTTCTTGTTACATTGTTTTTCTATTACATGCTTGCTACTTTTTCTACTAACACATGTATCTAGCCACTTTGTTTACATGTGCCTTGGTTTCTACCATGCACATCCCCTACCCCCTATAGGTATATATTTAGATCACATAAGGTCCTCTCTTTGGGCTGCATTCTCCTACTGACGTCGCATGCACCCCAAATGAGGGGGGCATACATTGGGTGAATAAATCACCCCATACAACAACTTAGAGCTACAACACAATACAATACAACATAGTTACAATTACAACACTAGATCGACCCAGAATAGACTTGGTTCCTCAATCAACACACACACTAGTGCACCCAGACTTCAGAAATAGCGCCTGGGTGCTTGATGTCCTCCCTGAGTGTGTTAATGTCTTGGGGACACACACAATTAGTTTATTAGATCATCACAATATACATAAGCCTTCAGAGAATTTTTTCACAATATCAGGCATAGTCCTCCAGCAACAAAATACATGCAATCTCCTATTTTAATCAGAATTGGTAATACATTTGGAACTAATTTGGAACAATCAGGGACAATAGAACAAAATAAGGACACACCATCTATAGTGGTGTTTATCAAGAAGAGTCATGGAAGGAGAGTAACACTAGACCTCTCTCCCCAACACTTTCTCTTTGGCGTGAGATCACCAAAAAAACTCACCCTTGGCATGAGATCTTCCAAAAAACTCACACTTGGCATGAGATCACCCAAAAAACTCACTCTTGGCATGAGATCGCCCAAAAAACTCATTCTTCACAACATTTTAGGACATTTTTCTATCCTTTTACACTCTTCTACATCAGGTGCACACTTTCCTTTTACACACATTTACATACTTATGCACACTTTTCTTTGATTTATCATATACATAACTTTGACTACATTCTTGCTCTTCTTTTTGTAGGTCTTTCCTTACAAGAAACAACAACAAGCTACAACAATAGGTACAACACATACGCTTCACCCCTAGGGTCACTTTCTCTTCCTAGTTTCCATGCTTCATTTTTGCACTCATTCCACGCTTCACTTGTCCACTCGGCACGTTCTTCGCCGCACGCTCTACATGGTTATCAGGTATGCATATCTTATCTACTTTATGTTATCGAGTATTCACTCAACAACATAAAGTGGGGGAAAATGTAGACACAAAATCACGCACTTGGGTACATTTCTAGGTCCTAAACACATATTAGCATTCATATGATTCCTAAGCAAGAAAACTAGTAATTGATGACTGTCCTTGGACTCTTTTCTACATTTCTTATTTTGTATTTGGTTTTACACACCCTACAGCCCAGTTGGTATTTTACTTATTTATCTTTTATGGCTCCAGACACCAGAGCCCAGCCAGGACAAGAGCACCCAGGTGCCCTTGTCCCTTTTGGGCATCCCCTGACCCTTTCTTCACCTTACTCACTCCTTTTGGGTCTCTTTTATCTTTTGGGAATATTTTTCACTTATGGTTCGGCCTTCCAGTTGTCAATTATGAAATTCAAACAAAGGAATCATATAAATACATAGTTATGTGTTCAAAATCAAGGACCAAGCACTAAGCATTACTAGCATCACCTAAGCTTGCATCCAAAAGGCACCTAAAGCACTCTAAAGTGTCCATCTAGCATCCATTCAAGGGACAAGGGATGCATCAACTTTGCATACACAACATAACAAAGGGAAATTCATTTTTCCATCCACACATTTCACTATATTACTACATTTAGCTAAAACTCGCTATCAAATGTAACTTACACAAGGGCATCCTGAGGCACGATTCTTACACACACCCACCAGAACTACATGGAGTCTGATATGTAGTGCAACGCTCAGTCATAAATTCACTCTTGGGGTGACCTTCGAGGTCATTCTGACTCCCCATATTGCATCTTTTTTTTAGGTTTGATGCAGTTTTTAGGTTTTGTAGGTGAACTTCTATTTTGTAGGTTCCAGGAACCCTCAACAATTATTTTGCAACTACCAGGTGATCAACAAAAAGTTATTGTGACATACTTGTAATGCATTAGAGATAAAATCCAAATTTTCTGCACAGTCACAGGTGCCCAGAATAGGTCTTCTGCGTCCAGGCATCCCTATCCTACCGTGGGCACCTGCGTCTGACCTTATTCCTACATTCCATAATTTATCTTGAGCAATAATGACATTGTTCACTTCATGTTCAATAGTTTTCCTAGCCCAGAGCACTTCCAGATCAAGTGTAAATCAACTAAGTCATTCTTTATATATCTCTTGCTTAAGGTTTCATACTTATTTTATTACGTCATATTGTACTTAGCAGTTGTATATCGTAGTTTACATTAGTTACTCTGCCATAGGGTTTAATAAATCTATTTTTATTAAATCAACGGGAAGATCATGTTCAACATGGTACGTGGCCCAAGTTAAGTTGGTAACAAGCTCAAAGTCCTCAAAGTAGTCATACTAGAACTCTTCAATGACTTCTCACTCTTCTTCAATGAATTATATTTCATCCTCGATATCCTCAATGTTGGGAGAGAGTGTGATGATGCACAAGATGAGTTCATGGATAATGTCAAATTTTTCCCACATGAACAACTATTGGATGATTGGGAGATCGTATATGTTGGTGATTCGGTGTGAAGGACCTGGAACAATCATCTACATAACATCCATCTTGTAGACAACTGATTACATCCAAAATAGATTGTTGAAAGTATGATATATGCTAGAAATGATTAAAAAACATAGGGATCGACGGTGATCAGAGATAAAATGCTTTTTTGATAAAGGATAGATAAAACAAACAATAATACAATACTAGATAGGAATTGAAAATGATAAGGTAGGCTGTAAAGAATCTAGAAGCCTGTGAGTTTCACGAAATAGAAAATTGGATGTGTTTTGGAGGCTAATGAGGGAAACAATGGTCAGGGACATGATCGACAGTGATCAGGAAGTAGTGACGATCTCTGTTTGAAATAAAATATTCCAATAATTGACTAAAATACTAAATGAGAGAAAAAGCTTGGAAATGCTTTGTGGGGTGGAGTAGAAGACAGATTGTAGACTATAATGAAAAAAAAACAAGCTTGGTGTGGATAGGAAATACTATACTAACCTTGATAACTGTTGTGAAGGTGATAGAGCTCCCAAAGGATTGAATGGTAATCTGTAGAGACTCCTGAAGGATTTGACAACAATGTGTTGATAGTCCTTAACGTAATGACATTATTTACAAGTGCAATAGTTCGTCCCAAAATCTAGCTTATGACTAGTTGTGTAATGGAGGAAGAGGCTGGCTAAATAGAATTGACAACAAGTGTAATTTGATCACTGACGATCAAGGATTATCATCGATTTATTCGCAGAGGTTACAAACCAACACAGGAAAAAGATGGAAAATGGTTGAAACCACTTGCCATCCAAGGTTTTAGGTTTTTAGGTGAACAGTGGGAGGTTAGGGATTTGGGTTGTGAGTGGTTAGGGGGTTAGGATGGGTAGGGTAAATTAAAGTAGGTTGGGTTTAAGTGGTTAGGAGAGGTTAAATAAGTTTTACGTTGGTAGTTTAATATTTACAATGGTAATTTTGAAGTGTACTTAGGATAGTGATGATATTGATAATTATGATTAATGTGATTAATGTGTGTTGGGTTACATAGGGGTGAAAGGAGGTGTTTATATTTACCCCTTTTTGTTGAGCTATCTGTAGGTGATTTCCTTAAATTTAATTATAGAGTAACTATTGAAATAAATAATGTACAAATGTTGAAATACAATAATGACACAAACAAACTAAGATGTAAAGTATAAAACCCTACGCAAATAAGATATATATGAACACTTAGTTGATTTCCAAGTGCACATGAAGTGATCTGGACTGGTGAAAGTGTTGAACGAACTACAAACATCACGGTAAATGCTCATTGTGAACTTTGGAACCTGAGAATAATGTTGGACAGGGGCACCCATAGCATGACAAAGTTACCTGGGTGTTGATGACTGAATCTGGGCACTGTTGACTATGTAAAGGCTTATAATATGCTTCATGTTGTGTCCCGAGGATTTCATAATCACACTTTGTTGATCGCTTGATATTCACACTATGATCGCTGAAGGTACATGTGACCTACAAAATAGAAATTCACTTGCACATGTCCATAAACCACATCAAATCTAATAAAAAAAGTATGCAAAATGTGGATTCAGACTAACCTTGGTGGTCACCCTGAGAGTGAACTTAAGACCGAGTGCTACACTACATCTTAGACTCCATGTAGTTCTTATGTATGTGTGTGTGTGAGAATGATTCCCTAGGATGTCTTTATGTAAGTTACACTTAATAGCAGGATCTAGTTAGAATGTAAGAATGTAGTAGTATGTGTGGATGGAATAGAATAGACTTCCCCTTCCTATGTTGTGTATGCAAAAGTATGCATCCCTTGTCCCTTTATAGGATTCTAGATGAATGCCCTTTGAGTGCTTTAGAGCATTTGGAAAGCAAGCGTAGGTGATGATAGTAATGCTTAGTGCTTGGTCCTTCATTTTAAAAAACATAACTATGTATTTATATGATTCCCTTGTTTGAATTTCGTAATTGACAATAAGAAGGCTGACCCATAAGTGAAAAAGATGCCCAAAATATAAAAGAGACTTAAAAAGAGTGAGTGAGGTAGAAAATGGTTAGGGGCGCCCAGAGGGGACAGGAGCACCTGGGTGTTTCTTTCTTGGCTGGGTGTTAGTGTCTGAAGCCATAAAATATGAGAAAGTTAAGTTTTGACTTAGCTATAGGGTGTGGAAGACCAAAGAGAAAGAAAGAGATAAAGAAAAGATGTCAAAGATAGTTGTTAACCACTAGTTTTCTTGCTTAGGAATCAGGTAAATGCTAACATACTTTAAGACCTAGAAATGAACCCAAGTGCATGATATTGTGTCTACAATAGGCATAGGTTGTGAGACAAAAAATAGCCCAAGGATGCCCCAGTTTTATGATAATGATATTAATCCCCCCAACCTAATGAGCAACTATGTTGCTCATTGGATTGAAGAGAGTTGGTTTGTTTGGGTAGGTTTTCTTTAAGATGCTCCATGTTGTTGGTTGTAGTCTAAAATGACCATGCTGGAGGATTTTTTAGAGATAATAGTAATCTTGGGAACACTTATTATGGGACATTATACAGCCTCTGGCAGGTGATGGTAATGTGGACCACGTAGAGACACGTGTTTGAAGAAGATGGCTACATGGACATGATCCAATGGTATTGCTCTCATGGGGATGTGTGAAGTTGTGGGACCGAAGGGTCAAAGGCAACATCAACAGGGTGTGTAAATATTGATGTATGGTCAAAAACATAGTTTTGACTAGGTATTAAGCATCAAAGCAAAGGCATGAAGCTTTTGCTGAGGTTGTAGTGTGATAATAGAGGTCTAGGTGACTGAAAGAGATAAGATGTGTAAAGAAGGTTAAAATTGGTGATGATTATGGATCACCAGTGTCTGGGGACAGAAATCAGCAGCGATTTAGGGTAGCCGACGATTCTGTAAATGAAAATTATATAAGCCAAGGTGGGCATGTGAATGGCTCATTCGTAACGTGCCTTTATGTGATTCGAGAGCTCTAAGTGATTTAATAAAAATTCAATTTTATACTAAACCCTAATTGCAGAGTCACGTATGATAAATAATTGCTAAAATATAGATTTGACATAAATAATAAGCTAATAAAGTATGAAATCCTAAGTGTAAGAGAGGGAGGAATGGAATTAGTTGATTTATGCATTGTTTGGGACTGGTATGAGCTGGGAAAAGTGCTAAACAGGAGGTGATTTGTGTCATTAATGCTCAAAACAAATTATGTAGGTCACAAAGCAGGCTGGAAATGAGTGCGTACGGCTAGGAAAGGGCACATGGGTGTTGACGACCTCTGTTGGGTGCCTGTAACTACAAAAATGGTCAGAACCTGATTTTTGGAGTATCACACAAGTGCTGCAAGTACTTGCTTTTGGTTGCCTGTATGTCACACTTTGATCGCCGAGGTACCTATAACATACAAGACAAAGATTCACATGTAAAACCCCCAAAACCACGTCAAACCCAAAAAAAATATGCAATATGGGGAATCAAACTGACCTCAGAGGTCACCCGAAAGAGTGAGCTTTCAACTAAGCACTGCACTACATCTCAGACTCCATGTAGTCTGGTGAGTTGTGTAAGAATCGTGCCCTAAGATTCCTTTGTGCAAGTGCACTTGATAACGGGCTAGCTAGATATAGAAATGTAAATATAATGTGTGGATGTCAAAATGAAATTCCCCTTCCTATGTTGTGTATGTAGAAAATGCAGTCCCTTATCCCTTGAATGAATTCCATATGGATTATTTGAAGTGCAAGCTTAGGTGATAGTAATGATGCTTAGAGCTTGGTCCTTTATTTTGGTCACATATCTATGTATTTATATGATTCCCTTATTTGAATTTCGTAATTGACAACTAGAAGGTTGGACCTTAAGAAAATAAGATGACCAAAAGATAAAAGAGGCTAAAAAAGAGTGAGTAAGGTGGAAAGATGTCAGGGGTGCTCAGAGAGCATTGGTGTCCTAGCTAGGCGCTGGTGTTTGAAGTCATAACAGATAAAAAAGTAAAGTCTTGACTGGGTTGTAGGGTATGAAAGACCAAATAGAAAGCAAGAAACAAAGACAAAAGGCCAAAGACAATCATCAATTACTAGTTTTCTTGCTTAGGAATCATATGAATGCTATTATGTGTTTATGGACCTAGAAATGTACCCAAGTGCATAATTTTCTGTCTACATTTTACCCCACTTTATGTTGTTGAGTGAATAATCGATAACATAAAGTAGATAAGAGATGCGTACTGACAACCATGTAGAATATGCGGTGAGAAGCATGCCAAATGGAAAAATGAAGCGTGGAATGATACAAAAATGGAGCGTGGAAACTAGGAAAGGAAAATGACCCTAGGGGTGTATGTGTATGTGTCGTGTCGTACCTTTTGTTGTTGTAGCTTGTTGAAGGTTGCTTCTTGTTGTGTATTAAGAATGAATTTGCAAAAGAAGAGCAAATAAGTAATCAAAGATATGTATATGAAAAATTTGCATACGTATGTAAAGTATGTGAAAGTATGTAAAAGTAGTAAATGAAAAGTGTACACCTAAGGACATTAATGCCTAGGGGAGGACACAGGTGCCCAGGTGCTCCTATCTGAGCCCAGGCACTGGTGTTTGTGTTGTGTTGAGGACCTAAGTCAGATTTTGGGTCATTCTAAGACTGTATGACTTCTTTGTTCCTATACTATGTAGGCATGTATTATAGGTATGAGTCGTTATATGCGGTGCTTGATTCACCCAATCTATGCCACCTTGTTTTGGGTGCATGCGATGTCACTAGGAGTATGCGGCCCAAAGAGAGGACCTGATGCTATGTTAAATTATATCCCTGTAGGGGGAGGGAATGTGCATGGTAGAGACCAAGGCACATGCAAACAATATGGCTAGTAATCATGTGTTAGTAGCAAAAGTAGTAAACATGTCATAGAAAAATAGTGTAACAAACAAGTGTTCATACAAGATGGACCACAAAAAGAGGGTTTCAAACATGGGACATTGCTTACAATGTCACAATACAAGTAGGGCCGAAGCGGCCAAAAACATATAAGAAATGATCAAACAAGACATAGGTCATAGCCACAAAACAATAACATACAATAACAATCAATGGAAAACAATATCAAGCAAAGTATCAGACAACCATGGTGGAAAAATAGTTTTTGCAAGGAAAATGTTACACATGAAGCACTCGTTAGCATGTTAGAAAGATAAGAAGTATGCCAAATCATGTATGCACAAGTAGAAAGTAGTGTGTTAGGAAGTAGAAGTAGTAAATAAGGAAATAACAACACCTGTAATGTGTGAAAAAGTAGATTCCCCCAGGAGCCTCGATGGGACTAGTAAGAGGTACAATGTCAAGCATCATTGTAGCGTGTAAGGATCTATAAGAAGTATGTATTCACAAGAGAACAAGTGAACGTGCATGTGTATATACAAAAGATATATGGACATATTAAGTATCTGTCTAGCATGGGAAACAAAGTGTACATGTAAGTATGAGCAAGCAAGAGTAAATGTAACCAAGATATACAATATGTTATATATGAATGTGATGGAATGGTATGCAATGTGAATGTGATAGGAACAACGTACCCCCCAATCGATGTGTATGAAATGAGGTTCATTTATAGAAGACCCATCAACAATCAAGAATGAACCATAAAACAAGAGTGCGTCATTGGGAAATGGTTTGAAATTGTGTGCTAGATAGAATATAATATAAAGTATAGAGCTTAAGGAGTGAGTGATAATGAGGTTCATTTCAGATTTAGACCCTCAGCAGTCGAAAATGGGCCATGGAACTAGAGTGCGTCACATGGTAGTGAAGATAGAAGTTGTGTATCAATGTGATTGAGCTAAATATAAAATATATATGCATAATCTAAATGCAATATTATAGTAAATAAATGTATAATGAAGTACTGAAACAAATCTAAGAAATTAAGTAATAAATAATAAAACCCTAATGTGCGAAGAATGGTAAGAGGCCTTAGTTGATTCATCGAGTTTTGGAAAGTGCACAGAGCTAGAAAGTAGAGGAATGCAGCCCATAAAAGTACATATTTGAAGGATTTGACTAGATTGGGGCACTTGGAGAGGGACATGGGTGCCTGTGGGCGCCATACGCCTTTTTCTGGGTGTATGGGTTTGCAGAATTGCTCAAAAACCCAAATTATCAGGGTCGCGAGATGTTTTTGATACTCACCTTTTGTCGCTAGAATTTGCACAATGATCACAGAGGTCACAGGAAACTATAATAAAGAATAGACCTACAAAACCCTCAAATAGACATCAAATCCTAAAAAATAAAGATGTAAAATGAGGGGTTAGAATGTCCTTAGGTGCCATAATGATGGACTTACTACTGAGCGTCGCACTACATCTTAGACCCAATGTAGTTTTGTGTGTGTGTGTGTGTGTGTGTGTGAGGAATTGTACCCTAGGTTGCTCTTGTGTGTGTCACAATTGGAATAACGAGTAAGTAGGTAGATGTAGAATGTAAATAATGTGTGCATGGAATAAAATGAACTTCCCTCCTATGAAGTGTGATGTAGAAAAACAACCTTTGTGTCCCTTGTGATGGAGCTAGATGAATGCAATGGAGCTTTTAGATGCCTTGATGGATGCAACCTTAGGTGGGGATAGATGGTTTTTAGTGTTTGTTCCCTTATTATGATCACATAACATTATATTTATATGACTCTTTCGCTTGAATTTTGTAATTAACTTGAAAAGCCTGACTACCAAAAAGATAAGATGCTCAAACGACTAGAAAAGATCCAAAAAGTGTAAGTGAAGTACAAAGGGGACGAGGGCGCCTGACGCTAGTGTCCTAGCTATGCGCTGGTGTCTAGGATGATAAATGCTGAAATACAAAAAGGAAAACTGAGTAAGTAAGGGTGTAAGACCAAAAGTGGTAACAAATAGCAAAGAAAGGTGGCACAAGACATGGTTTAATTAGTACTTTTCTTACTTAGGAATCATATAAATAATAGTATGTAATTAGGACTAGATAATTACCCAAAGTGCATGATTTACTGTCTACATTTTCCCCCACTTTATGTTGGTGAGAGAAAAAGCTCAGTAACATAAAGTAGATAGAGATGTGTACTTGATATCCATGTAAATTGATGTAGAAAATGTGTCGAGGGACTAGAAAAAAGTGTGGAGTGATAAAAATGTGAAGCATGGATGCTAAGGATGAGGAAGTGCAAAAAGTGATGATGAAAATGAACCTAGGGCAGAAACGTACGTGCAGATGTCATGATGTACCTATTGTCGATGTTGATGTGTGTGATGTTGTTGGTGGTGTTGTTGATTACCACTTCCCATACGGATGGACCTGCAAAAGAGAAGCTTACAAGTAGTCAAATACACATGTATATGTAAAAAGTGTGTAAGTAAAGTATGTAAAAATGTTGAAAATGTAAAAAAGGAACATGTGCACCTGATCTATGATGAGAAAAGGGTATAGAAAGGATCATGTAGATGATGTTGACGTACAATTTTTTTAGGCGATATCACACCGGTGAAATGGAAGAAGTGTAGGGATGGTGTCGTCTGCCAACCTTTAACTACTTCCCTCTATGTAAAACACCACTGCATATGATGTGCATGTGCTAAGGACTGTTTTTCATGTAAAAGTCATTGTGTATGGAGTTTTGTAGACTGTGTTGAACTACCAATCGTTATATAATTGTACCCTAGTCTCGGGCATCCAAGAAAGACCGTTGTATTTCCCCCTGGTATCAGTCATCCAGGAAAGGTTTTATTCTGAGTCCTTTCCAAAATAAAAAACTATGTTGTATCGGTACTGTGACGTGTATAACGTTGTATGGGGTGATTGATTCATTCAAATGATGCCCCCCTCATTTAGGGTGCATGCAATGTCGCTGAAGGAGTATGTGGCCCAAAAGAGGACCATGTGTTGAGTTATGCCCTACAAGGGGAAGGGAATGTTCTTGGTAGAAACCAAGGCACACGCAAACAAGTGGCTAGGAAAACAAGTGTTAGTACAAGAAAATACAAACACTCGAGTAAAATGTAAGATAATAAATAGTATGTAAGATAGAACACACAAGAAGATAACGAGGACTGCAAAAAGTGGGTTGCAAACATGGGACACCACTCACAATGGTGCAAGACACTTAAGGCCGTAGTGGCCGCAAACAAACAAGTGTGCACACAAGACAAAGGGTAAAGCTTGCATACAATGGAAAACACTGACAAACAAGTACAAGCAATGTAATAAATAATCGTGGTGGCAAATAGTCCTGCAAAACAAATGTTACACATGAAGCACCCGTTAGACCGTTAGAAAGATAAAAAGTATGTCAACGCGTGTATAATATGATAATGTAGTATGTTATGAAAAAAAATGAAACAATAGCACTTGCGACATATGAAATTAGATGCCCCCAGGAACCAATGTGGGACTAGTACAAAGTACTGTGCCAAACATCCATGTTGCGTGTAATGGATATGCATAATCTGCAATCACAACTAGAAAGGAAAGTGAACGTGCATGTGTGTATGATAAATATAATGACATACAAGATATCTATCTAACATGTGTAATAAGATGAACATGTAACAAGAAAATGTAAGTAAGAGTAAATACAACCAAGATATGCAGTATGTTGTTAATGAGGTGGAATGGAATGCATAGTGAATGATAGGAGCAATGTGCCCCCCAGTGGATGTGTATGTATGTAATGAGGTTCATTTATTTATTCCCCCTCAACAGTCAAGAATGAACCATACATAAGAGTGCATCATCAGGAAATGGTCTGAATGATGTGTTTTTGTGTGTTAAAAGGAGTTGATGAACAAAGCAAAAAAGGTTGATTGCAGAATGATGATGTGTAGATGATATTGATTGTGACATATGGATGATTGATTTTGAATGTGTGATGATTTAGCCTAAAGCATATATCACTAGACGGGCAAGTAAAATGCTAATACACATGATTATGTAGCACAAGGCGTATGTCACAAAATAGATGGATGTGATGGTGGAAAATGTGACGATGTAACACAAAGCGTATACCATGAAATGCAGGGATGGAATGCTAGAAAACGTGATGAAGTAGCACAAAGCGTATATCACAAGATGTAGGGATGTGATTAACTAAAATATGAATTTTAGAAGTTAATCTAATAAGTACATCAATGTAATAACTGAAATATACTGAAATGTAAATGATAATTCATTTATTTGATATTTTAAATGAAATGAGATAACTAAAATAAGGGGGGAAAAGGTACCAACTTGAAAGTAACTTACCTCTCAGTGATCTGGGACTGAGCGGGATGATGAATAGGCATAACAGAGTGTCGCAACACACCTTAGAAAGTTGTAGCTGAGGCGAATCAAGCTAGACTAGGGCACCTGAGGGAGGATTAGGGCGTATGGGGCACCCTGGTATGGAATATGGGTGCCCCGGTCTACAGGACAACTTAGAATCTAAGTCTGAGTTGGTTGTTAGGTATTTGTAATAACTCACCTTTTGTCGCGTGGATGTCGCACTAGCTTCACTGATGACGTCGTGAACCTGCAATGAAGAATCGCCTGCAAAACCCCACACAAAGCATCAAACTCCTAAAAAAATAAAGATGCATATGAAGGGGTCAGACTGTCCTTAGCAGCCACAATGGTGGACTTACAACTAAGAGTTGCACTACATCTCAGATCTAATGTAGTTTTGTGTGATTGTGTGTGTAATAGTGCGCCTAGGGTTCCCTAGCGACGAGTGGTAATGCCATTGATTTTCAGATCGTATATGGGAGTAACAAAGTGAGGAGGATGATGCGTACGAACTTGCATAAAATTAGAAGTAGTAGTAAGAATACCATAAATCTTGGTCTGAGTAAAAGAAGGATAAGAAGAATGATCCATGAATGCGGAAGAAGAAGATAAATTTTGATACATTTTGAGAAGGTAGGGTTTGAACGATGGGCTCACCAAACGATTTAACAAAAATATAAATTTATGTTAAACCATAATTACATAGTCATGTATGATAAATAAATGCTAAAATACAAATTTGACACAAGCAATAAGCTGATAAAATATGAAAATTAAGTGCAAGAAAAAGAGGAATGGACTTAGCTAATTTACGCATTGTCTAAGACTGGTCTGAGATAGGAAAATTATAGAACATGAGGTGACCTATGTCGTTAATGCTTAGAATAAATTTTGTAGGTCATGAAGCAGGTTGGACATGGTTGCCCACGGCTGAGCAGGGGTGCCTGGGTGATGAAGACCTCTACTAGGTGCCCATGACTGCAAAAATGGTTAGAACCTAATTTCTAGAGTGTCACACAAGTGTTTCAAATACTCACCTTTTTTTCCAGTATGTCACACTTTGATCACCGAGGTACCTGTAACCTTCAAGACAAAGATTCATTTGTAAAACCCCCAAAACCACATCAAATTCAAAAAAAGAAAGATGTAATATGGGGATTCAAACTGACCCCAGTAGTCACTTGATAGAATGAGCTTACAACTGAGCACTGCACTACATCTCAAACTCCATGTAGTTCTGGTGAGTGTGTGAAAGAATCGTGCCCTAGGATGCCCTTGTGCAAGTGCACTTGATAGTGGGCTAGCTAGATGTAACAAATGTAAATATAATGTGTGGATGACAAAATAAAATTCTCCTTCCTTTGTTGTGTATGTAGAAAATGCAGTCCCTTATCCCTTGATTGAATGTCAAATGGATGCTTTGAAGTGCTTTAGGTGCCTTTTGAGTGCAAGCTTAGGGATAGTAATGATGCTTAGAGCTTGGTCCTTTATTTTGGTCACATAGCTATGTATTTATATAATTCCCTTGTTTGAATTTTGTAATTGACAAATGGAAGGCTAACCCATAAGAAAATAAGATGCCCAAAAGATAAAAGAGGCCCAAAAAGAGCGAGTAAGTTGGAAAGAGGTCAGGGGTGCCTAAGCACTGACGTCCTAGCTAGGCATTGGTGTCTAAAGTCATAAAGGATAAATAAGTAAAGTCCTGACTAGGTTGTGGGGTATGAAAGACCAAATAAAAATCAAGAAACAAATACAAAAGGCCAAAGACAATCGTTAATTACTAGTTTTCTTGCTTAGGAATCATATGAATGCTAGTATGTGTTTATGGACCTAGAAATGTACTCAAGTGCATAATTTTGTGTCTACAATAAGCAGTCGTTTTTGAGTATTTTTTAGAGATGGAGGAAAGTGGCAGTGATAGGAAAAGGCAGAGGATGAGGAGAGGGGTAAGTATCATTGAAATTGGTGTTTGTTTAATTTTTTGTGTTTTTTCAAAATTTGGGGTGGGAATGCCTCAAAGGAGAAACATTGAATATTTTCTCTCCTTGGCCTTTAAGGAGCCTCAAATGTACATAAGGGGATCACTCCTTCCCTCACATCATTCCACTCACGAATGATTATGAATTTCAAAGTATTCTCTGCATCGACAAATTACCTCCAACATCACATAGGTGTTTTGATCTCGTTGAAGATTTATCCAATCATACATCCGTTGACTTGGATATCATCCTCCCAAGTCTCGTACTTCAAGACTTATCAAATCTTTCGATTCTTTCCTTTGACTTGGACCTTGTCCGCCCAAGTCTCGTAAATTTGGACTCTTCGATAGGAGTCACTCTGTTGAATTGGAACTCGTCTACCCAAGTCTTGTAATTTAGGACTCATTGAATCTAAGATTCATTAAACAACCTTCTATTTACTCCTTTGACTTGGAACTCATCCACCCAAGTCTCATAACTTAGGACTATCCAAATTTCCTAAAATGGACTTCTTCCATGACAATGAGTCCATTACCAACCTTAGTTTGTAAAAACTTAGAAAAATAAAAAAGCGTAAAAAGAAAATAAAAATTCATATCAAACCCATCATTAAAGCACTATTTGAAAATACAAAACGTAGAAGTAAAAACATCTTCTTCCACAAGTACTCTCCTCACTAAGGGAGGCCATTTGCATGGTTAACTCATTTAACGAACAATTTTAATTGTTTTGTTCGTTGGCAAATATCTTAATCATGACATCTTCACCTCTCCACATTATTCACATATACGACACATGTTAATATTGTTCGTCTTAGGCATTGTGTGTCTCATCCCTATTATGGTTTCTACCATTTCAAATCTTTTTACCTACGGTTTTGTCTCGAAGCTTACTAATGACAAATCCTCCTTTCAAACAAGCTCTCTCTTTAACAAAAAGCACTAACTTCTTTACTCAGACATTTTTTACTGTCCATCTCAGTATATGGTGTTGAACCCTTGCGTCCTACTAGTTGCATGCGATTGAAAAATGGGGGCAAAATGTTCCTTCCCAACAAGTACAATATCAACATATAAGGCAAAATTAATATAAAATATAAAAATAATATAAATCAATCATTACAGCTTTTGTCCTTCACAATATTTTATGATGAGCCCATACTTCTTATTGGTAGTATGAGACTGAGAATAGAGGCATGTATCCTTACTCACCTACGTTTTGTATATGGTGTTGAGCCTTTGCCTCTTACTGGTGGCATGAGGTAGAATGTAGGGGGTCCTTTAAAAAAAATTAAACAAAATAAAGCCTTTGAAAAATATGAATCAAAAGTGTTTAATCAAAAACATCCCAAGAATTTTCTTATGTTAAGAGAGACAACAATTCCTTCACCCGTATCTTGTCAATTAGTAGGCCATCTACGGATTTAAGTCTAGTCAAAACCTATACAGTGAAATCATCTTAGAATTAGTCAAGAAATCTTGACTGGGTATGAGTCACATCTTTCTCGAATGGACCATTGTTACACCTTGTGTCTTGGCATCCCTCATCTTCATTTTCATATCACTATTCTCCTAGTTATCACATCATTTTTGGCTCTCGATGATGAGCCCTTACATCTTCCTAGTTGCGTGGAGTCAAGAATGTAACGAGACATCCTATCATTACATGATCTATATTATTCCAATGGAATGAAATTCTTACAATTGTTTAACCTTGAGTTCAGACAATGCACCCTTTTATTGAGTCAAAAACCATTAACATTCAAATATGTTTAAAATTAAAAACCAAAAACATTGAGATATGTTCAAAAAACCCAAAAAAATTGAAATATGTTTCAAAAACCTAAAAAACATTCAAATATGTTTGGAAATCCCCAAAAAATATAAAACTTGCAAAAAAACAAACATTCATAAAATGTTTGACAAAATCTCAGCAACTGAATAACACAGTTCAACAATATTACCATTTGATGGTGTTACTCATGATCGTTCCAGATCATCTTATGATAATCACTTTCCTTGCTCGTGGTGTATATCTATGCTCACAGAAAAAAAATTCAACTACCCTTCGCAATATAGCTTTGTTTGGGGCACACTTGGATTAAATCCAATACAAATCAAACTTTAATGGGATCCGATAAGAGTGTTTTTTGGAGTATCTAAGATCACTCCGCTCTTCAGCCTGATCCAATCCTCTTGCGTTTCTAAGCGATCGCTTGAGGGCATTCATGTATGTCTAATTGTTTAATGTGTAACACATTAAGGGTGTCATTAGACGTTGTTAATGCAAATTGTGTTGTATTGTTGCACTTTGTCAACATTGTGGCGATGCTTTTGTTAGCATGTTAGTGAAAAAACTATCATATGGATCTAGTACAGGAAAAGTGAGCACAAAGAAATAACTCAAAAAATATATTAGGAACAAATATAAAGGAACATAGAAAATAATGATTTAACTCTGATAATTCTCTATTCAGGAGAACCATTTAAATAGGTTTAACAAGTAGTTTGATACTCCTAGATACAAGGGATACCAGTCTAAAGTAGAGATAACAAACCCTCTAAACTAGAGATACCAATCTAAACAAGTTACAGGAGTTTGAATCGTCTCTCTAAAATAAAACTAATTTCTCAACATGAGCTTATTAGGTGTAAATAAATATTTACACCAACACCCTCCCATAAGCGAATGCTAGGGAGCAAAAGAAAGAAGGGTCCCGACTACTAGGCCTGATAAGGTACCCGGTACAATAATAGAAAATAAGGAAGGAAGGACTATACAAGCTCCCCCCAGGACAACTTCTTTCACCACAAGCTTGTCTCACAACTCCAAATAGTGAGGGGAAACCAAGGGTTTAGTGAAGATATCTGTGAGCTAAACATCCATAGGAACAAACTCCATCTGAACGACCCCATCCAGAATCAACTGTTGAATGAAGTGCATGTGGATCTCTGTATGCTTAGTGCGCTAATGCTCAACAGGATTACGTGCAATGTGAATAGCACTTTGGTTATCACACCAAAGAATGGAAGGAGACTCCTGTGAAAACCCAAACTCACCAAGAATCTAACGAAGCCAAAGAACCTCCTGTCCTGCTATCATAACACCTTTATACTCGGCCTCAATGGATGATAATGCAATGGTATTCTGTTTTTTACAAGACCAAGCAACTGGACCAGAACCAAGATTAAAAAAAGCCAGATGTGGATTTATGAGTATCGTGACATCCACCCCAATTAGAATCTGTAAAGCCCTCAATACTGGGAACAATCTAAGGTGTGTAATGAATACCAAAACTCAAAGTCCCCTGAAGATATCTCAAAATCCACTTGGCTGATTCCCAGTGACTCTCATGAGGTTAATGTGAAAACCGAGAGACAAGATTAACATCTAAGGTGATATCGGGATGAGTATGAGTGAGATACAAAAGGCTCCCAACCAACTATCTATACAAAGTGGAATCTACCAAGTCAGACTTACATGTAGCAGTTAATTCAATACCTGACTGGTAAGGTGTGGGAGATGGCTTGTAATCAACCATGTGAAATCTCTGAAGCAGATCTATAGCATACTTCTTTTGACAAATAGATATGCTCTCAGCAGACTAGTGAACTTGTAGGCTAAGAAAGTAGTGCAACAATCCCATATCTGTCATATCAAATTTTGATTTTCAATTTGCGTTTAATGTCCTGTGTTAGAGAATTTGAACTACTAGTAATGAGGAGATCATCGACATACAATACCAATATAAGCAATTCATCATTAGTCTTTAGGACATAAACTGTATGATCAGTCTTACAATGATGAAATCCAATCAACAATAGGAAAGCATTGATCCTCTCATACCAAGCCTGAGGAGCTTGTTTGAGACCATAGAGTGAATGCCGAATTCTACAAACTAGTGAAGAATCATGCACAAACCCTTGAGGTTGCTCCATATAAATCTCCTCATGGAGATCACCATGTAAAAATGCACTCTTCATGTCCATTTGATGTACTGACAAACGATGAGAAGCAACAAGAGAGAGAACAAGGCAAACAAAATCCATCTTTGCAACAGGGGAAAAAGTTTTAGAGTAATCTACTCCTTTAACTTGAGAATACCCCTTGGTGACAAGATGTGCCTTGTATTTTTCAACCGATCCATCAGCAACATATTTGGTCTTATAGACCCATTTACATCGTACAAGCTTTCTTCCCTTAGGAAGAGGAACCAAATCCCAAGTATTATTTTTCATAAGCGAAGAATATTCATCCTACATTGTTGAATCCCATTCTGGGTCTCCAGATGCCTATGAAAAAAGAACATGATCATTAGAAATAACTTGGCTCATAAGAGCCATACTAGAATAGGGCCGATGATCGACAACACCAGAAGTATCAGCTCTAGTACGCCGTAGATCTTGTGAATCACCCGCCAAATCACCCACTGTAGCCAATGTAGGTCTTAGCCATTTAGGAGCAGGAGCAGGAGTAACAGGAGTAGGAGCAGGGGTAGGAGCAACATCAGGGGGCCCATCAAAAATTTCATTAGTGGCAGGAGTAGGAGGAAATAATGGAGAAGGAAGAACTGCTGTATGATCAAAAGGAGCCTCGATCTCATCAACTCGAACATCTCGCCGAAACACAACATATTTGGTATCAGGATCAAAGAGGCGACATGCCTTCACATGCTCACAATGACCAAAAAAGATGAGTTCTTTTCTTTTCTTCTCCATGGTTTTCTGAGTGTCGTCAGGATCAAAGGCCCAAGCGTTACAACCAAAGACCCAAAATTTTGATACATTAGGTTTTTCACTTGACCATGACTCCTCAGGAGTAACCCCTTGCAATGCTTTATGTGGCATTATATTTTGAATATGATTTGCACAGTTGACTACTTCCACCCAGAACTGAGGTGCCATGTTCTTGGACTGAACCATACAATTTTCCATTTCCTTGAGTGTTCGGTTCTTTCGTTCAGTAACTCCATTTTGCTGAGGGGGCGTGAGGAATGAGTATACTAGTGTACAATTCCATGATTAGCACAAAAGAAGTAAATGCATTACTCTCATATCCCCCCCCATTATCCGTGTAGAGTATTTTAATACAATGTCTAGATTGTTTCTCTACAATAGCTTTAAAAACTTTGAAATGTTATAAGAAATCCCTTTTGTATTTTAGAAAGTACACCCAAGTTTTCCTAGTAAAATCATCTATGAATATGAGTACATACTTAGCACTAGAAAATGATCTATGAGGGAAAGAAGTAAGATCACTATGTACAAATTCAAGAAGAGCCTGAGATCTTTTTGCTTGTCCTTTTGGAAAAAGATCCAAGTTTTGCTTACCCAACATACAACCAGGGTAGACACCATCATGTGATTTTACCTTTGGGAGTCTTGTGACCATATTCTGTGAAGAGAGCTGCTACAGATATTTGTAATTGAGGTGACCAAACGTCTCATGCCACAATTTTCTCAAGAGAATCAGCATGAGCAATAAGTGCAGATCCTATAGAGTTATCAAAACTCCCAAATACATACAAATGTGAACATGTGTCCACAGTTCATGTAGCTACAATATCATCATGATCACGAAGTTCCCTGATTACAACCTTATCTGGTGAGAATTCAATAGTTCTACCATCACTAGAATAACAAATTTGATATATGGAAAGCAAATTGTTAGACATATGGGGAACATAAAGAACATCATTTAGATGCCCATTTGGCATATTTACAGTACCAGAACCCAATAGATCTACTGAAGTAGAATTGCCCACCGAAATCTGTGAAGTATTGCAAGTAGAAATAGAAGTCAACAAATCCTTGCAATATGTAATATGATGAGAATCCCGTGAGTCAAGAATCCACCAGTCTTGCAAAGGAGAAGAAGCTCTAATAGAGAGAGCCTTACCCTTTCCAGCATTGGAAGTAGATGAAGGTGATGGAACAATGATCTTGTGTTGTTTTAAAGCCTTTTCTAATGCTTCCAACTTCAAAAAACATCTCGATTCAGGATGATTTTTCCCCCCACAAAAGGAACAAGGATCAAACACATGCTTCTGAAATGGTCTCTTATTTTTGCCATTATTATGAGATTTAGAAGTATCAACAAAAGAAAACGAAGGTTTAGAAACCATATTGTGAGAAGGCACGGGCTTATCATAACTTTTCTTGGGTTTGTTTTTCCAATTTTTCTTAGGAGAACTAGCCACAGGAGCATGATTCGATGTAGGCATAGCATCTAGAGAGATTAATTTTTATTGTTCTCATGAGTGACGTTCACAAAACTGTTCAAATGAAGGCATTTTAAACTGAGTGTCTAATGCATCCATAGTAGAAAAGAAGGTTGACGTAAATATAGAAAATGGACCCTTTAGTTTAGTTAGGATCGTATATATGCATTCGTCGTCCTTTTTAGTTCTACCACCTGCTTTTAACTGACTATGAATCTCTTTACATTTTGACAGGAATTCTTCTATGGAAGGGAAAATCTGATGGCAATAAAGAGTTTAATTCATGATCTAGTTGAATTAATTTGAACTCGTTTATCTTGCCAAACAAATTTTTCAAATTTTTCCCATACATATTTAGGAGTTGTGGCCATGGAAATATGAAACTGGAGGTTATCTGCTACATTCAGACGTGGTCAATCTGAGAGCTTTATCTTGCTTGCATGCATACAGGTACTTGTCCTTCTCCGTGGTGAAAATGGGAACAATGTCATCATTGAACACATGCCATAATCCATGAGACTGTAAGAGCTGTTGCATCTTCGATTTCCAGACATGGTAATTCGTCAAGTTTAGAGGCTTGAACAACCGTAGATCCCAGGTATGGCCAGAAGATGAGGATGATAAAAAGGCTCTCAACATGGATTTCAAAAAATGAGGTTATTTTCCAGCAAGTTTCCCTTTTTTAATTAATATGGTTTAGTCTGTGTCACTTATGAGGGATTATGAAGAAATAATCAACTTTTGCAAAAAACGGCACTCACATTTCGAGTTACCGTTGAAAAAGTTATTAAACTTTCAGATTTCCCGTAAAATAAGTCAATTTCTTAATAAAAAATTGCTCACTGATCTCCCAATACTGACCATAACTAGAAGAGTCAAATATGGTCGTGTGACCAACTCATTGGACCTGGGAGGAAACAAGGAATACATGTAATTCATGTCCTCGGTTATACATTGCAGCCCGCCAAAAAAGTATCTCATTAGGCCTCAAAAGTCCAATTAATTTCCCCCCATAATGCAGCTTTTTAATAACAAACTGATAAAAAAATTTAAAAAATTAATACTATAGTTTTTTTTACAATGGGCTTTAAATGCACCAATTAGATACGGATGTGCATGTATCTCATGGAAAAATCAGATCAAAGACATTACTAATGTTTGTGAAAAATGTGAGTCTCTATGGAGTTGCAGAAGGGACTGCAGAGGAAAGAGCTCCTCTTGCCAGAGTTGTAGCCAACAAAATTTAACAATTTATTAACCAAGCAAAACTTGTGCACCTGAAACAACATGGTTTCCTCTTTCATCCATGTAGCGCCATTCTTCATGCAAATCAAAACCAACAGGAACATTTAATAGATGCCTCTGTGTGCTTTGAGCAAGAGAACTGGTCTGATTTGAAACGTGTGAGGCAAAGAATATCAGACAAATGATAATTGTTGCATTTTCCCAAAATTAGATGAGTGTGCTCCACCAAAAGGAGCCTGAGCTTGCCCACAAGGAGACGATCTAGCCAAAAAACGAACCTTGCTGCAGTGTAGAAGAATATCCAACACACAACAGAGAAGATCAAGAAAAACGTAAGGATAAATAATTATGTGCACAATTACTACAATGTTTTTAGAGCATATTTATGTGCACGATTATCAGAAAAATCCAACACACAGCAGTGAGACGTCTAACGCACAACAGATTAATTATGATATCAACCACATAATACCATGAAAAATCCAACACACAACAATGAGACATCCATCAGCAGAGAAATGAAACGTTTAGGACCTTTCCCAACACGTCCAACAACAAATGATGCACAAAAATGCACAACACAAGAAATGAATAAAACATCCAGGATACGTCCAACAAAAAAGGATATCAACCAATGCACAACAAACAAGTCAAAAAACTCCCACGCTACAAAGAGGGGACGCCAAAACCGATGGGAGACACTAAGTGAGACGTAAAAAATGCCAAAAAAGAACACCAGCGAACTGCAGGAGTTAAGAACGTTTCCTGTGAAGCAGTGAATGAACAAAAGACAAAAAAACATGCAGCGGCTCAGCTCTCTTGCAACAAATGGCTCTGATACCATGAAAAAACTATCATACGGATCTAGTATAGGAAAAGTGAGCACAAAGAAATAACTCAGAAAATATATTAGGAACAAATATAAAGGAACAAAGAAAATAATGAGTTAACTCTTATGATTCTCAATTCAAGAGAACCATTTAAATAGGTTTAACAAGTAGTTTGATACTCCTAGATACAAGGGATGCCAATATAAAGTAGAGATAACATTTACCCTCTAAACTAGAGATACCAATCTAAACTAGTTATGGGAGTTTGAACAAACGTCTCTAATAAAATAAAACTAATAACAATTATTAGCTCACATGAGCTTATTAGGTGTAAATAAATATTTACACCAATAGTTAGTTTGTTATTTTGCTATACATTGTTATTGTAGACCAATTGTAGATGAATTATTAACATTCTAGTTCACATATAACTTTGGTGTAGTTATTTCTTATTAAGCTACTCACAACGCACCCTCGTCTGGCCTCCGCATAAACTCTCGAATGCGATTTGCACGATTTTTCCTTTGCGATTGGCGAGCCATCTTTCTAAATTCTCAGAGCTCAAATTTGACCCAGAGGGAAAAAATAATCTATACACAAAAATGAGTCGTGATGATTATTAACCCTCCCATCCTTTTATTTATACCCTTTGCAACCCTTTTTCTTCTCAATTTGGCCTTTTTGCCCCAAAACACTAATTTTTCTTCGCTGTTATTCTAAATTTTTTGTCTGTGGCTTCTCCTCTCTTCTCTCACACGCTTAACTCACGATCCGTCGCAATGGTCACTCTTTTGCGGGGGTATTTTTCATCCACTACTTTCTTCTCACTGGGGCAAATAAAGTGTACCAAACACACTGCTTCCCTTTTTTCATCCAATTTTCCAAAAAAATCATATATTCTCAAAACTTCACAAAAAATCACAAAAATATTAAAAATCGCAAAAAATTGAAAATTCAAACAAAAAACCTAAAAATTACACACTTTTCAAAGCTTCAACAACTCAACGCAATTTTGATAAAATCACACTCTTATCTACTACCCTAGTGACCATTTCAATCTTTCAACTATCACGATATATTGTTTCCTTCGTGATATAACTTCACTTGGGGCAATTTTGGCTCTCATTCCCTCTCCTGCAATTCCTAAGTTTATTGTTTCGGGGAAATGATCCATTTTCAAACCTTAAATCAATCTTCAATGCGGATCCAACAAAAGTGTCATTAGGAGTATCTAAGATTACTCTGCTCTTTAGTATGATCCCATCGTCTTGCATCTCATAAGTTTAGTACTTGGGGGCATTCACATCTACTTAATCATCATTGTGGCATGTATTAGGGGCATAGTTAATTGTCTTATTTTCAAATTTGTGTTGCATTGTTGATCTTACTTTTTGGACCAATTACACGTATTTTGTTATCATCTTGACTTCCTTATAGCCACCAGACTTACTTTCACGGTGTATATTAAGTTTGTTGCCTTTTTTTTCTCATTTTTCCTTATTGTTTGTGTGTTTGTTTTACGCACATAACCGGTTAAACATCTTGATTCCTTCATAATCATGACGACAACTCTATTATGCAACAACAAAATAAGGTTGCTCTAAATTTTACTGTCCAAATGACGCTCATGCTACGAGCACAATCCCTTCCATCCTTGTTCTAATTCCTTACCTTCTTCCTATCAAACAACTGTCCACCACTTTTTCGTGTCACCTGCCCGCTTGAGGGGGCATTCCCTTACCATTCCACTCACTAGGGCATCCATATACTTCTTTGTCTTTCGCTCGCTAAGTCTATGGGCATTTACTATCTTTAAAATGCTATTACTTCATAATAACACTTTAAAGAGGGACAAATGTAGACACCCTAAAAATACATACACATTTCTAGGCTACTTCCATCCAATTAGAATTAATTAAATTACTTCTATACTACTAGAATACATCCCTTTGGAATTAATTTTATCATAAGAATCACAACCCTTTAGAATTAATTAATTTAATTCTACCATGCTCTTAGAATTAATTAAATTAATTCCTAACACTTTTTACTTAATTTAATTAAACATTTATTTAATTAAATGGTTAATTATCTCCTCATAAATTATAACTAATTAAATTAGTTATTTAATTAATCCTATTTATCTACTCACATTCCACTTCACTCCACTTCTAAAACCTTATAATGGCAGGGTCAACAAAAGTGCACGTACAAACATCTTGCTGCACAAAATTAAGATAATCATTGCCCTGCAAAACTGCAACTACTCAGACCGAATCCTCTTACTATTTCAAGAAATTGTAATTAAGATTGCGAAACTCATTCAAACTATGATCCACTTCTCATAGCTTCACCCTCAACTATAAAATGCAAGTCATTCCTTTGTAAATCCATCCTCGAAAGCTTATATAATTTGCAGCCAACGTTTGCCAAATTTACCACCCCATCCTTGTGTTTTACAACCTCGTAGCATTTGCATCCTACCTTTGGAGAACAATTCAAGAGCCAAAAATGCATATTCAAATATATTCATTGCCCTGCTCTCTAATTTTCCCGCAATATCTCCATGGTAATGGCAATTTATTGGCCTTACTAAACAATTCCTGTGAATGCAATGAAAAGTGAAGAAGAGACACAACTATGATCGAATCATGAAAAGAGATAGAGCACATATCAAAAGAGAGGAATAATAAAAGTGAGCCCCTTTTATTCCCTTTTGCCTCTCATTTTAGTTGTATGATTTTTTTAAGCTCTTGGGGAGCCCTGTTCTTGAAGCGGGTCAACAAAACATAATCAGGTCTTTCCCAATGAGGTAAATTTTTTGGAGGCAAGAAGAAAAAAATGTTACGGTCTTTATGATTTTGTCATGTCTATGGAATTATGGTTTTTTTTATGTAAAAATCTGTTTATGGCTTTACAAATCATGGGAGGTAATATTTATATTCTCTTACATACCTTGTATTGTGAAATTGTTCAATCTGAAAAATGTTCGGATGGTGTTTACAGCCTACAGTTTAGTCACTTTCTTGTATGCCCTCCTTTTAAAAATTCCTAAATGGCCTGTGGATACCACATCTTGCCGGGTAATTTGTAATTGATCAATTGTTTTACTTCGTTATTTTGATTTCCATGTTAATTATCTGGAACCCTTCTGAGTTATTTCACTCTAGCTAACTACCCATCCAACTTAAACAGCGAACAATTAACATGGTGCACGCTTGCCGGGGTTTGAGTTTGGGGCATTGCTGGGATAAGTGCCCAATTTAATGGGTAGACCAGACTGTCGCTGATTAGTTTTTGTTCCTTATGTTCTAAGAACAGCTTCAATCTATTCCTCATTTATCCATATCCATTCATCCTGGCAATTTGTTATGTTTGGCTTAAATGGCGTGCTAACTTTTGTTGGCAGAGTAGAAATTTGATCTTCTTCCATTTCTTAAATTTGGGTCATAGTTGGGTATAATTTGGGTATCTGTTAACTTTTTTTCCTTGAGGGGAGGAACTCTTACTTGACTAGCAAGCGAAGGTTTGGGACTTTTTTTCAATTATCTCTGATTTTCTTTTAATTTTAGTCGTAAATGCGCCCCTTAATTTTGGCAACCGAGGGGCATCTATTTTGTCAAAATTACTTGTGACTTGTAACTGGTCTCGACTGTTATATATGCTACACCTCTCTGATGCAGTAGTATTACTTATAGATTGACTGCCGCGAACATAAATCTGGGTTTGGACTTTGCCAATCCATTTGTTTAACCATTGTAGATCCACCAATTGATGATGATCTTTTGATTTTTTTTTCTTTAGTAGATTAAAGGGGTTTTATTAGAGACCCTCACCCAAAGCTTCAAAAGGTGTCCTATGGGCAGTAGCCTGGACACTGTCACCAAAGCAGTTACAGTGAAGAACTATGAACAAAGCTCAAACAGCTGAAAAGAGACCTACATAAGAAATTATACACCCCAAGCCCTCGATTTTCTCCACGATTAACAAAATGAGAAATCCAATCATAGGGCGGCATAGACAAAACATAACAGAACATTACAGCAAGAGTTGAATTTCTCAAACTAAGGCCATCATAGACCACCACAGACCAAGGACCAAAGGCAGTTTTGACATGAAGCTGGAGGGGGGTTCTCACTTATTATGGAGCAGGGTTCCACACCGTCCAACCTGTTAACATCCAAGTTTGCACCGGGAAGCCAACTGCCCCTAAACCAACACTGCCACGGCGGCTGCATCCTCTGCCATGCCTTCCCTCATCACGAACACATCCACTGCCCAAGGAAGCATGAATGATGCTTTGGTTCACCACCTTTCCTTCAGTTGCAACTAGAAATGCCTCCTTCCTTTTATTCCATTCAATCATGTCGCCCCTGACCTCCAGAACATGGGCAACCTTGACTGCAAATCCAATAGAAACTCCCATGGGCACCTATTCCTCTATAGATTTTTCAGGCCCCTGTAAAATGTCCCCAATGTTTAAGAACACATGATATTCCAACCGATCACTAATCAGAGGGGGGAGGGGGGCTCTATTCCTTTTGTTGTCCTGCTCCTGACAATTGTTTCAGGCAGTCCATGCAACTCAAAAACATTTTCTATAAGCACGGTTGCAATTTGATGGGCTTTTAGAAGTGCTATCAATACGGATGAAGCAAACATACTTGGTTAATCAATTAACTACTGCAAATATGCAATACCACTTGCTCCAAGGAGAGCTATAATGAAGTCCATGTTGATAGGCTCCCATTTCTCACTGGGAATGGGTAATGGTTGAAGCAAACTTATGGCTTTTGAGGATTTCTCCCTTGTTTCCTTGGCATTGATCACAAGCTACTACAATGTCGCAGACATTGTTTGTCAGTCCTTTCCATTTGATCGAATTTTATAGGGTTCGAAGAACCCATTGTGTCCAACTGATGTAGAAGAATGGTTTTCAGGCAACATCTTAATCTTAAATTTTCATTTGGGATTCAAGACCACTCTTTCCCCATCATAGATGAGAATATCTGCTGTCCTTGGGCCTAGTTGCCTGCTGATACTCAAACAATGCTGCCAAATCATCATCCTGGGCATATTCTACCTCGATATCTTGCTACCAGTTTGGAATCGCTGCTGAAACAGACTAAATTCTTTGGAATTTAGGATAATGTGGCTGCTACCACATTTTTCTTTATTTTGCAATACTGAATATTCAAAATTGCATGTTTGCACTTTGCTCACTTTGCTCACTTTGCTCACTTTGATGTGGATTTTAGTTTTAATCTGGTGGACAACGCACTAGTTTGCAGAAATTTAATGTATTATAAGAGTAAAGAACCAAAAAAAGGAAATGGATGCAATGATTAGCAATATACTGCAATGTAAATAAAGCTTTATTGAAGCCAAGAGTGTTGGAGAGGATAATAATCTCAGCCCAAAGATCTCTCCAACAAACTCATTACCACAAACATGAATACACCATTGTTGTACAGCAGAAATGGATTAATAATGAGTCTCCATATTATTCAAGTGCTTAACATATAAAATAGTCAGTATTTTATTAGGAGGGAGTGCCAATAATATAGTCTAACAAGTTATCCTCAACTTGAAAATAGGGTGTAGAGCTAATATTAGGGAATACTACAAATCTCTAAAATCATGCTCAAGCCACCTACATGAGAATAAAATAAGTTGTTAATAAAACAAATATACTCCCAAAGTAAGTGTATCTCAAGTGAGTGGTGTGAAAACAGCTATAAAACTAAGTAGGTTGGGAAAATATCTTGAACCATTGAGAAGTGTGAATATGACCACTCCAACACCCTCCCATAAGTGCAAAATTGGGAGTGAGAAATGAGAAAAGCTAGGAGACATATCCAACTATGGGTCCTAGCAACAAGGCCTAATAAGGTACCCTTTTACAATAATTGGGAAAAAAGAATTACCATGGATGAAAAAGAGTCACCGCAAGGTACCCAAAAACCAGTAAAAGAAAGAACAAAACAGAGAGAGCAATATCTTGCTACAAGACGTCCCAAGAAGCATGGCTCAAAAAATTGTAGTCTGCTAAAGAAGAAGTTTGGTTTGCACTGTGGTCAGGATCTACTGCTTGATCACAAAACTCAAAATCAACTGACATTGTAATTCAATAGAATAGCTTCATACTAGGAGAATGTCAATTGAGTCTGACATTGTAACTCAACATAATAGCTACACTTTAGAAGGAGAACAAACTCAAAATATAACTGAAGGAGACTGTCAGAGGTGATGTCGATATTGCAAAAAATCACCAAACATAATTTGATCTATTGCTAGAAGATGTGGTCCAAAGGAGACTGTCAGAGGTGATGTCGATAGTGCAAAAAATGACCAAACATAATTTGATCTACTGCTAGAAGATGTGGTCCACTAACTGCAAAAGAGTAAGGAACATGACACCCAAAGAAGTAGGATCAACACCACACCCTCCCACACTGCCGAGTGGGTGGAGTGACGCTACAAACTTGTATGAGTTGCTAAACCAACTACTCGAACACTGACAAATTGACACTGAGATTCACTAGGTTAGCTCTACCACAAGAGAGGCTATCGTCAGGCCTAAAAAGTGTCGAAAATACAGATACAAAATATCTCAAAAAAGGAGATACACTACACCTGCTAAAGGAAATAGCTCAAAACAAGGAGCATTACATTGTAGGAGGAGAAGAAGGTGGAGCAACAAACTAAATGATGGAGGAGCCATGCCTGTAGAGTCCTTTCAATGAATGCTTACGTTTCTTCCACAAGTGATCAAAGATCCATTCCAAATGAACACAGATGGCTGAAGAAGATGCCTGTATAAGATTTGGTGCAAAGTGCACAACTGGATTATCCGAAAGTGTGCAAGTTTGATCATGTTTGACAACTGAAATCTCAAGTTCCTCAGACTTGAGTGAAGGAGTAACAAAACTCATGTTTTGCTCAATATCCTCACAAAGAGTAGAGTGAATGAATATAGGAGCTTTGTCAACAAGTGATCCCAATGAATTATCTACTTTGTAACCAATGTCGTGACGAGAATGCTCCTTAACAGGATGAATAGGGGAAGCAATACCCTGTGAATGTCTTCCAATACCTCTACAAAAAAATCCCATAGAACGGAGCATTCGAGAACCAAATGCAATAGTATGCCTTTCAAAGGAGCCAAGCAGGTGAGCAGGAGCTGAAGTGGGATACTTAGTGTGTCATTGCAATAAGCACAGATGGAAAAGCAAATTATGCAGTAATAAACACAATAGGCTTAGGAGTATCAAGAGGAGGAACATGCTTAAAAACTGACACATTAAGGTCAGCGGGTGTGGGAGCAGTAGCTACAAGTGGACTAGGAGTAGGGGTATGACTATCCACGATATGAGGATGATGTTGTAGGCTAGCAAGTTTTCGCTGTAAGGTGTGTACGAGGTCATATTTGCTGTGAATGAGGGTACGAAGAAGAGAGTTTTGCTGTTTGAGCTATCTATTCTCTTCCACAAATTTTACCTTGTCCTCCTAAATGACACAAATTTCAAAGAACATCTCATTCTCAGACTACTAAGCAAAGATGTTAGGACAAGAATCCATGATAGATGCAAGAATAAACTAAAAAAATAACACAACACCCAAAAAATACAGGACGTCGGGTTTAGTCAATAAAGCGTCCAAAGCAATGTGGAGCAGGAAAAGAGTAAGTTGGAAGCAAGGGTGTTTTCTTGTGAGGGGGTCTGACCACCTGTCAAATTGGGCCTCACTCTCCGGTCTTCGACACATATTGCCTCCAAGTAGAGAGGGTACCCCGACAATACTGAACATCAGACTATGAAGTGGGGGTCTGGGGGCGGCAGCGCCCAGCGGGGTCAAGGGGCAACACGATTTACCCTTCTAAACATCCTTTGAAATGCCCAAAAAATCACTTTTTAACAAAAAAATTTCCTCCCTTTTTACAAACAAAATTACTCTTGTTTTCAATAATTTTCCCCATTTTTGAAAACAATTCTCCCTTTTACAATATAATGCTCTTCTTAAAATTTTCCCTTTCCAAAAATATTCTCTTAAAAATCCCTTCTAAAAAACCTTCATAAAGGAATTTTTAATAAAAGATGAATTTCATGTGGGAGGGGTTTCGACCCCAAGATCTCCCCCTTAGCTCAAATCTTTGGCAAAACCCAACAACCAATCGAGCTACAAAGACTTTCAAATATAGCTATGGGCTGATATTGTTTTAAACATTAAGCATTTCGCAAATCCTTTGAAAAAGAAAGAAAAATATCTTACTTTAGGGTTCACAATTTATTTGTTTGCTTTTTGGAGGTTTATCTGCCGACTGTTTAACCGTGAGCTGGGAGTAAAACAGAAAGGAGGAGTATGGATCCGGCCATTGTTTTGGAGAAGGGCGAGCTGCGGAGGAGATCAATGGAGAGTCCGAGTTGACTGCTGACAAGCCCAATATGAAGAGGAGGTCCTATCAAGGTCTCCTCCAATGAGTTGGGCCATTCAAGTAGGGTGAGGAGAAAATGGAGGAGCTTGAAGACCTTAAAAAAGGAAAACACCAGGTTGAGTATGTATGGAGCCCTCGAATCAGGCCGTATCAATGCAAAACCCGGCGTTGAGAAGTGAAAACCACTGTCGCTGCCTCCAAGAGCTTGTACAACAAAATAGAGCGTGCTCAGGGTAAGAAAATGGAGTTCGACGGAGCTCAATCGGCAGAGGAACGAGCTCGAGCAGGACAAAATGGTCTTGGTCTGGGGGGAGCCAAACAAAAAACATGTCGCTCAATCCAAGGATACAAAATCGAGTCCGATCCCTTACACAATACTCAACTGAAGTGATTTCGGTGCTACATCTAGAGATCTGAGAAAGGGCAAATGGAGGAGGGTCAAACATGACTAAACTCTGGCTGAGCAAAGTAGAACGAAGGCAAAGGCTCTCAGCCCATCTCTATAGCTGAGATGTGCCACAGATCCATTGAAACCAACCACGAGCCATAACTATAGCTTACAGAGAAGTCTAGTTCCTTAGATTCGGAAGAGACTATGTAAGGTTGAGCATGGAGAGACTTAGTCGAGTCGAGTCGAGCTGAGCCCCAGTCAGCGCAAACTGGGTAGATTTTGTTTCATAGAAAACACAAACCATTACCAAGGTGAGCCAATCACCAATATTAATGGACTCACCACAATCAAAACTTTGCCGATCCTAGTTATAACCTGTCACAGGTTATGGGAGCTTGTAGTAATATCCAGGTGAGTCGGTGCTGAGTTGAGCAGGTCAGGTAGAGTCTCCAACGCAGGTTGCAATGGCCGATGTCAAGGCCAGCTGGGAAGAACGCAATGAATTGGGGGTCTGTGAGCCCAGAGGTGTTTGAAGAGGAGCTTGCTGGGGAGGCTCACCAGAATAATGCCAAATGTCCTAGGTAGCACAACCTCTATCCACACCAATGTGAATGAATGTCAGATCCAATGCACGCAAATCTGAGCCCATAAAAGATTTTAGTATTCGTACGACTATGGATCAGCAGACAATGAGGCCTATGTAAAACATGATCAAACCTTGCAAATGAATGAACTGGGCTGAGTAATGGCCTAAGTAATTTCGCTGAGCAATGGCTGCTGAAGCCAACTCTGCTACCAAGTCGGAGAGGATAATAATCTCAGCCCAAAGATCTCTTCAGAAAGCTCATTACCGCAGCCATGAATACGCCATTGTCGTACAGCAGAAATGAATCAATATAAGCCTCCATATTATTCAAGTGCTCAGCATATACAATAGTCAGTATTTTACGAGGAGGGAGTGCCAATAATATAGGCTAACAACAAGTTATCCTCAATTAGAAAATAGGGTGTAGAGCTAATATTAGGGAATACTACAAATCCCTAAGATCATGCTCAAGCCACCTACGTGAAATTAAAATAACAAGTTATTAATAAAACAAATATACTCCCAAAATAAGCTTATCTCAAGTGAGTGGTGTGACTGTGAACATAGCTAAAACTAAGTAGGTTGTGTGAATACGACCACTCCAACAAAGAGTAGTATACAAGAAGGGTAGCAATCTCCGAGGTGAGATGTGAAGCTACAATAGGTAGCAATCTTTGAGAAGACATGCGAGGCTACAATATTCTGCCTTTTTTACATTCGGATGCCAATTCCTTTATATCTATCTTTAGCAGGAAATGAAGTGATTCGACTTGGAATCTGAAAGTTCATGTTACAAGTGTTTCCTTAACAAGTTGAGATCTTGTCTTTCCCTGAAACTCATACAAATTCGAAATTGCAATTTTATTATTTTTCGATATTTTTATACTTAATGTTTTTGGGGCCCTTCACAGCATTTTTTGGAACATTTACTTTATCTCATCTTTTCCAGAAACTTCAAACCAATCCATGTGGTGTGTTTTTTGAAATTGCTGAATGAATTTGATGGCTAATCAGAGCCCCAAGAACCAAAAGTGCTTACCATATACTTCTTTGTTTCTGTCTAAGCATTTCTTGTTGCAACTTTCCTGGTCTACAACTCACACTCTATTTGCAAGTCGATCAACATTTCCTCCTTTGCGACCAATTCTTTATTAAGTCTCGGTGTGGCGTGGTTGCACTTCTCCTCTTCTTGAAACAATTATTGAACAATTGGGTATCCGAAGTGGACAAAATTCTTATGCATATCCACAATTTACTCCACGACAAGCCCCGGGTGGTTCTGCTATTGTTGCTCCGTATCCTGGTGTTGTTGATTTTCCTCCAAGAGCAATTTGTGCTCATGTAAGGGGACAAAAAGCACCTTTGTATATTTCTGTTGGTTAAAGAGTACAAGTTTTTTTGCAGCAATAAAAAATATTTTAGCAGGACAGATTACCTTATGAATTCTGTAAGACTGCTTTTCCAAAGTGACATTGACATCACAGGTTCTGGGCTATTAAGCATTATATCGATTCTACATGAAAGGTTGGTTGAACAGAACATCACACACTTTGAGGGGTGCCATGTTGCGAAGAGCTTCCTTCTGAAATGGCCTGATCACTGACAAAATTAGGCACTATCATCTAACATGTATGTCTCTACTTTGATTCACCCAACCAATTTTGTATGGTTGAGGGTGAGTTGTCGGTGGCAGATTCAACCGTTTGATGGCATCTTCTGAAATCAGTTTCTTCCGGCTTCCACTGTCCACAACAAAATGCAAAGACGGTCTCTTCACCCAAAGTTGGAAGTGGAAGAGATGTCATGCATCCTCTAACATGATTAGTGACACTTGTGTTATGGCAACAATAGACTGGGGACCAGCCATTATGATTTCCTTTCCCTTGTCCTCTCTAGGTAGTGGATTCGATGTCAGTGTTGATGATGGTCCTAGATCCAAATTGGCTCGGGAATATGGTTTTGGGGATTGTAACTCGACCAATAGTGCTTGTCTAACATGACATTCCTCATCTGAGTGTTGCTTTCTCTTGTGGGTATCATGCCACTTCCATGTATTCTTTTGTAGAATTTTATCTGAAAAATCCTTCTTTAGTTATGGGTTTCACCAAGTGTGTGGGCTGCAGTGTTTACTGCTGGAGGCAGTTTCTTTACTCCTTCCATTTGTATGCTTCAATTTTGACTACGCAATAGTAGACCTCCTCCAATGTTCAGATGTCTACATACTCGCGTCTTCTTGGATGTAAAAACTAAAACCACAAACTGTTGCAATATTTGAGACTTTGGTGCCTCTCAATGTCACGTGTGCCTATTATTTTTGACAAGGCATGAAATGCGTTGGTATAAGCCTACACCATCTGGTCTAGACTCTAGCACAACTGATGCAATTTTTCAAATTGGTCATTAGAATTTTTGACCAAGTCATATTCCTCTCCGGTCACCTCTACAAATTCATCACTCGTTTTTTCTTGGGCAGCCTTGAGATATATCTCACCATCATCTTCTTCTCAAAGATTATAATTCCCACCATTTTCTAAACATGTATTGCAGCTTTTAAAAGTGCAAATGTTATCTTTTCATTTTCAAAGAAATCGCTTCCAGAAAAATACAATTTTAATTGGTTGAGCCATTTTTCTACTTTGTTTGCATCAATTTTGCCTTCAAAAAGAGGAATGTCAAAATTCACTTGTACCTTAAAAGAGTGTTGAGCCCCCGAAAAGCTTGCTTGATGTCAAGCTGAGCACTACAATTATGATTTGTGAAATAATATTGAAGAATTGTTTTATCATCTCTTGCCTTTTCTTTTCAAGGGCTTCATCGAGCAATGGCTGGAAAGGATTTCCTGTCAACTATTTTGCCATCTGAAATCATTTGGAGTGATGAGAAAGATAATCTGAAGGGTCGCGTGTCTCAAGACCTTACTTCCTAGACTCTGACCTCGTTCGATGGGACATACAAGAATGGAACGAAGTAATTTAATACTACTAATCTGGATTTTAATTGGAATCTAGTGTACAACACACTAATTAGTAGAAAATTCATTGTGTTAATAAGAGTGATGAACCAAATAGAGAAATTGGTAGAACAAATAGCAATATTGTACAATGTGGATGAAGCTTTATTGAAGCCACGACTAGTATATAAGAAGGGTACCAATCTTTGAAAAGAAATGTGAAGCTACAATAGGTAGCAATCTCTTAGAAGAGATGTGAAGCTTCAATAGGTAGCAATTTGTAAGAAGATATGTGCCTTTTTTACATTCGGATGCCAATTCCTTTATATCTATTTCTAGTAGGACATTGAAATATCCCTTGTAGGATATCACTCAAAATTCCAAAATTTATAAATTTTCAACAAACTGAAATTCTGTTTTTCAGGACAGCAAGGTACAGAAATACAGAATATTTTATTTCTTCCAAAATGTCCACTTATAAAAATACTCAGAAGCTTCAAAAGGTTTGGAAAAATATGGAGAACAATAAAGTATTGAGAAATATTTTTTAGCACACAGATCTGATTTCCTTTATTTATATTTTAAATACATAAACTGCCTTAAAACCCTAGTTTTTACAAACAACTGAAATTGATCATATTATTTTCTGAATTTTGGACAGCAAGTACAAATTTTATGAAATAGATCCAATTGAGAAAAACCCGAAAATACGGCACCAAACCCTAACAAAACAACTTGCAAACTCCCTAAGGTGATGTCACCCTAGGAGAACAGCTAGAAACACCACAAAATTCCTCCTGAAAGTTCGCTATTGCTATCTCCAATGCCGGAAATGCTCTGACCTGGAAGTCTGTAGAAATATGAATCAACACCCTGGAAATCTCTGAAAACTTTGCAACCCTGAACTGAAAAATATGATCTGAATGAAGCCCTCAAATAGCAAGCTAGGAATGGATCTTTCACCACCGAAGAATCCTTTGCTAGCTAGGGATGAATCTCTCACCACTGAAGCTAGGGTTCCTGTAAAATCTCACCTCCACAAGCAAGGTCAAAAACAAGCAGCCCACACAAAAGTAGAAGGTATCATAATGTGTCTTTCTCTCCCCAAGCAACTCCTTTTATAATTTCCCTTTTGCCAAAAGAAGCCCAAAACCCTAATTGCCCCACATGGAGAGTCTTCATGTGTGTAATCGTCACTTAAAGTGACTGTATGTCGCCTATGTAATGTCCCTCTTTCTCGAATAGTTCGGTCGAAGACCTTTGGCCCGTTTTGTCTACCCGACGGCCAAAGGGTGTTTTCAAGGGTGACTTCGGTTTATTAATTTTATTATATTGTGCTCAAAATAAAGTAAAATATCATTAAAGCACATATAATTAATTAATAGACTGTTTAAGTGACTTTGACTTAGGAAAGTGCATTTAAATAAATTAATAAATTATTTAATGTGCCTTCCTAGGCAAAAAATGCAACTTGCCTTGGGGAAGGGTCAAATAAGCCAAAAATGCGACTTGGTTGGAAAAGGAAATAATTAATTAAAAATCAATTATGCTGATTTGGAAAAAAGTGTGACTTGTTCCTTTGGAGGGTTTTTTGGCTATAAGGGAAAAATGCGACTTGGGGAAAGGGCATTCAGATTATTATTATTTTCTCCCGGCAGTTAGCTCTGAGCTTTTGCAGACAAAATCCAAGGACGGAAACCCTCTGGATTATTCCTCTTGCGGACGGAAACCCCAGGAGCACTGAGAGAAGATTCCAATTCAGGGATCTTCATTGTATTCACAGGTTTTTATCATTCCAGCAGTTTGAAAGAGAAATAAATTGCAGCAGTGGGCATACATAGACTTCTTCTAGAGTGGGGTGACTTATTCTACAGTTGTTTTATGCAGTATTGAGGTATTTTTCATGATAGATAATTATTGTAATTTCCAACATCAGTTATATATCAAATCGATTTGGTTTGAATCATTTACAGTGGGTTTTGGGACAATCTTTATTATTAATCTATCTGCAGATTTATAATTGTATTGCCGTAATATTTAGCATCAAAAATCATTATTAAATACCCGGCTGAATTATTTATGAAGAAATCTGCCTGTTAAACCCTAGGCGCCTTTTCTGTATTCACCCGGTTTGCGGGGTTTGTTTTATTTAATTTATCTATGCAGTTTTAGTATGGTGTTCTATGGATCCTTTTGATGTTATCAGTTCAGATTTGAGCCAGAGCAATATATATTAAAAAAAAGTATTCAGGCAAAAAGGGGTTTGGGATCTTTCAGTGGTATCAGAGCAGTGTATCCTCCCAGCCTGTGTGGGAAGGAAGCAGAGAGTGTATTAAAACAGAAATCAGCTTTGAATGCAACACAGAGAGGACGGTCCACACAGATACTACACCCGCAGACGAGCACGACTTGAAGCTGGTATTGCAGGAGGTGACAGAATGGAATATTTGGGTGAGAGACCTGAGAGTCCTCCTCGAGAGGAACATGCAGATCCAGATAGGGATTTCATTCAGGATATGGCAGCCACGCAGAGGCAGTTGTTACAGACCATGGAGCGCATGGGCACTACCTTGGACAGGTTGGCACTAGATAGGCCGCGGGACAGGCACGGCAGGAGGGATAGATCTATATCAGTTGCCAGTGGTTACAGGGATCATAGCAGATCACCTTCAGAGCTTGGGAGTGTTAGGGGATTGCCACGCACAAAGGCAATCTCATACGGATGAGCGGAGACACACTCATACAGAGGAGAGGAGACCTACGCGGACTGCAGATAGGCCTATGCAGCCTAACTTCCTGCCTAGAGATGACCCACCAGAGATTGAGGGACGACCGGAAGAAGTAGCTTTTCCGGATACTATTATGGCAGTCAGTGATGAGTGGAGGAGTTTGCCGCAACATGTGAGGGATGTATTTCCCCTCCCACAGTATTGTGCTCAGAGGAGAGATAGCATGAGGGCTGGACAGGACAGGAGGCCTAGAGCGCAGTAGAACAGGGATTTGCAGCAGGTTACCAATAAGGTAACCCTCTCCACTTTTGATGGTAGTGGAAAGATCAGTGCCAGGGCTTGGATTCACAAGCTCGACACCTATCTTACCCTCAAACCCATGAGGGAGCAGGAGGGTATACAGTTCGCTGCATTACACCTTGAGGGGGTGGCTTATGATTGGTGGCACCATTTGTTAGTTACACAGGGTCATGAGCTTCTACGATCATACAGGGATTTCAGCGAGAGGTTGATTGCGAGATTTGATCGCAAGGATGTGGAGTTGTATTACAGGGACTTGGCACAGCTCCGACAGAGTGGACACGTTGATTCATACATCAACGAATTTCAGCGTATAGCAGTTATGGTTCCAGAGATGCCTGAGAAGAGGGTGGTGATGTTATTTATAGAGGGCCTTCATGACAGGATGAGAGGATTGGTCAAGGCTCTTAAGCCTAGGACATTGCATGATGCCATCCAGACGGCATTGAACTTGGACACATCCCCCACTTCCTATCAGCCCACTTCTTATCAGCCCAATAAGAAGTTTCCCACGAGCTCCAGGCCATTTCAGCGCTCTACCGTTCCGCAGAAGAGTGCACCACCTCCTAAGGTGGATCAGGAGACTCGTAATGAGTTAAGGAGGAGGAAGCTTTGCTTTCATTGCAAAGATCATTGGGAGCCTGGACATCGTTGCCTTGGTAAAGGCAAGGTGCATCTCATTGAGGTGATTTCAAACGGGGAGGATGATCACTCGCCAAATACAGATGCAGAGGATGAGGGCGGTGACCATGATGCGCAGGGGAAGCAGCCCCAAATAGAGCTTGGCGAGGGTGAGGCATTGGATTCATCCGATGTCACTATTGCTACACTCTCAGGAGTTCCTAGGTACCATCCCTTTCAGCTGAAGGGAGTGCTTAAGGGACAGCGGATTGTTTGTTTGGTTGACAGTGGAGCTACGCACAACTTCATTGATGAGGGGTTGGCTGCGAAGCGAGGATTACAGGTTGAGGAATTTGAGGGGTTTAGTGTACGGGTATCAGATGGATTTGCTATTAGTTGCACTAAGAGGATTCCACGGCTTAGTATTCAGATGGGGGACTACACATTGACCGATGACTTCTATGTTATTGGACTTGGTGAGATTGATACAGTATTGGGTATTCAGTGGTTACAGTCCCTTGGCAGATATGTGCAGGATTTCTGGAGGATGGAGTTGGAGTTTATGGTGGATAAGAAGAAGATTGTGCTTCGGGCTCTTTCTGACGGTGGGCCTAGAGTTGTTTCAGCACACAGGATGGAGTCTATAGTCAGACATGGAGAGGTTGCATGGGCAGCCCAGTGTTTCATTTCATCCAAATCTTCTTCAGACAGTGAGCAGCCTTTTCATATTGACATCCAGTCCATACTGGATAAGCACGGCCCAGTGTTTGGTGACATTCCTCCAGGTAGACCACCAGATAGAGGGTTTGAGCATGTTATAGAGATTGAGGAGGGTGCTAAACCCGTGATGACTACGCCTTATCGCCATCCTAAGACATATAAGGATGAGATAGAGAAGGCCATTAGAGAGCTCTTGGAGATGGGACACATCCGTCCTAGTTCTAGTCCCTTTGCTTCTTCAGTTGTTTTGGTGAAGAAGGATGGGACCATGAGGATGTGCATTGACTATCGTGCACTGAACAAGAAAACCATCAAGAACAGGTATCCCATTCCTCGCATTGATGAGTTGTTAGATGAGTTGCATGGATCTATTTACTTTTCGAAGATTGATCTTCGATCGGGCTACCACCAGATTCGAGTTCGGGATGAGGATATTCACAAGACAGCCTTCAGGTGTCACTACGGGCACTATGAGTTCTTGGTGATGCCATTTGGACTCACTAATGCCCCTGCTACATTTCAGTCATGTATGAACCATCTCTTCAACAGGCAGTTGAGGCAGTTTGTGTTGGTATTTTTTGATGATATTCTGATATATAGCAGGACATGGGATGATCATTTGAGGCATCTTGATGAGGTACTTAGCATAATGGAGACTCAGTCTTTATTTGCTAAGATGTCCAAGTGTGAATTTGGACTTACGGAGATATTGTATCTTGGGCATGTCATTGGGGCCAATGGGGTCAAGGTCCATCAGGAGAAGATACAGGCAATGCAGGATTGGCCACCACCCAGGAATATCTCTGACTTGCGAGGATTCTTGGGGTTATGTGGTTACTACAGGAGGTTTGTGAAGGGTTATTCTCAGCTGGTAGCTCCATTGACAGATCTTACACGGAAGGGTGCATTCAGTTGGTCAGATGAGGCACAGGTAGTATTTGAGAGGCTCAAGGTAATTATGAGCACCTGTCCAGTTTTGGCTCTTCCAGATTTCTCACGGCCCTTCATTTTAGAGTGTGATGCTTCGGGATTGGGGATTGGTGCAGTTCTTATGCAGGATCGCCATCCTATTGCCTTCGAGAGCCGGAAGTTGAGAGATAATGAGAGATTGTATTCCACCTATGATAAGGAGATGCTTGCCATTATGCATGCTTTGGCAAAGTTCAGATAGTATTTGGTGGGTGGAAAATTTGTGGTGAGAACCGACCACAACAACTTGAAATATTTCCTGGAACAAAAGGAACTCAATGAGAGGCAACAAAAATGGGTCAGCAGAATCCAGGCATATGATTTTGACATTGAGTATGTCAAGGGGACGAAGAATGTAGTGGCTGATGCACTTTCCAGGAAACCCCATCTCGCTGCCCTATGTTCTTTGAGCGAGATTTCAACAGATTGGAAATCTCAACTGTTAGTTGAGTATTCCAAAAACACTTGGACATGTGACATTATGGATGGAAAAATTCAGGATGGCCGGTATAAGGTAATAGCTGATTTGATTTTGTATAAGGGCAGAATTTACCTAGTTCCTGAATCTGAGCTTAAGGAGAAGATTATGCATGCTTTCCATGATGCACCACTTGCAGGACATCCAGGGTATTTTAAAACATACAGGCAAATTAGAGAGAGATTCTCCTGGAAGGGTCTCAAGGATGATGTCTTGCGCCATGTCCGCGAGTGTATGACTTGTCAGCAGAACAAGTCAGAGCATACTTTCCCAGCAGGTTTGCTACAGCCATTGCCAATTCCGGAGCAGAAGTGGGAAAGTATTTCGATGGATTTCATTACAGGTCTTCCCGTGGTGCAAGGGAATGATCGCATTTATGCAGTAGTTGATCGGTTGACAAAATATGCACACTTTTTCGCTGTCCCTACCAGCTTTAAGGCACCTCATGTGGCTGATTTGTTCTTCCGTCAGATATTCAGGTTGCATGGACTTCCGAAGAACATAGTTAGTGACCGGGATAGCAGGTTTATGAGCATATTTTGGCAGGAGCTTTTCCGTTTGGTTCACACTGAGTTGACTCCTAGCACTAGTTATCACCCTCAGACGGATGGGCAAACAGAGATTGTGAACAAATGGATAGAGGGTTATCTTCGTAACTATGTTGCAGGACAGCAGAAGGCATGGGTAAAGTTGTTATATTTATGTGAGTATTGCTATAACACCACTTACCATATGTCTATTGGTATGACTCCATTCCGAGCACTGTATGGATATGATGCGAGATCTTTTGTTGATTTGGTGTTTGGGGACAATAGAGCTCCCAAGGCTCAGGAGAGTTTACAGGATAGTCAGGACATCCTTAAGGTACTTAAGGAAAATATTCAACGGGCCCAAAATCAACAGAAGATGTATGCAGATAGGCACAGAGTGGAGAGATCATTTGAGGTAGGAGACATGGTTTTCCTACGTCTTCAGCCTTACAGACAGAGTACTCTCAAGAAGAGTGGGGCTGAAAAGCTCAAGCCGCGATTCTATGGTCCATACATGGTGTTGAGGAGAGTTGGCGAAGTGGCATATGAGCTAGAGTTGCCTTCTAAGAGTAAGATACACAATGTCTTTCATGTATCTTGCTTGAAAAAGACCTTGGGGCAGCACATTATTTCTTCTACAGAGTTACCACCCCTGGATGAGGAGGGGAGATTGGACTTAGTGCCAGAGGAGATCTTGGACAATCGAGAGAGGAGACTGAGGAATAGAGTTATTCGGGAGTTCCTGGTGAGGTGGAAAGAGTTACTAGTGGAGGATGCTACATGGGAGGGCGAGTCTATATTATAGCATCCAACTCTACAATTGCTTTGGGACAAGCAATCTCGGGAAGGGAGGACTGTAATGTCCCTCTTTCTCGAATAGTTCGGTCGAAGAACTTTGGTCCGTTTTGTCTACCCGACGGCCAAAGGATGTTTTCAAGGGTGACTTCGGTTTATTAATTTTATTATATTGTGCTCAAAATAAAGTAAAATATCATTAAAGCACATATAATTAATTAATAGACTGTTTAAGTGACTTTGACTTAAGAAAGTACATTTAAATAAATTAATAAATTATTTAATGTGCCTTCCTAGGCAAAAAATGCGACTTGCCTTGGGGAAGGGTCAAATAAGCCAAAAATGCAACTTGGTTGGAAAAAGAAATAATCAATTAAAAATTAATTATTCTTATTTGGAAAAAATGCGACTTGTTCCTTTGGAGGGTTTTTTGGCTATAAGGGAAAAATAAAACTTGGGGAAAGGGCATTCAAACTAGTATTATTTTCTCCCGGCAGTTAGCTCTGAGCTTTCACAGACAAAATCCAAGGACGGAAACCCTCTGGATTATTCCTATTGAGGACGGAAACCCCAGGAGCAGTGAGAGAAGTTCCTATTCAGGGATCTTCATTGTATTCACAGGTTTTTATCATTCCAGCAGTTTGAAAGAGAAATAAATTGCAGCAGTGGGCATACAGACTTCTTCTAGAGTGGGGTGACTTATTCTATAGTTGTTTAATGCAGTATCTGAGGTATTTTTCATGATAGATAATTATTGTAATTTCCAGCATCAGTTATATATCAAATTGATTTGGTTTGAATCATTTACAATGGGTTTTGAGACAATCTTTATTATTAATCTATCTGCAGATTTATAATTGTATTGCTGTAATATTTAGCATCAGAAATCATTATTAAATACACGGCTAAATTGTTTATGAAGAAGTCTGCCTGTCAAACCCTAGGCTCCTTTTCTGTATTCACCCGGTTTGCGGGGTTTGTTTTATTTAATTTATCCATGCAGTTTTAGTTTGGTGTTCTATGGATCCTTTTGATGTTATCAGTTCAGATTTGAGCCAGAGGAATACATATTAAAAAAAAGTATTCAGGCAAAAAGGGGTGTGGGATCTTTCAGTGCCAAAAAGGTCCACTTAAGTGACCCCAACGAAGAATTAGAACATAAAGTACCATATATTCACCCATCACTTAAGTCATTGACTAAGTATAACATAAAGTACCTTAGGGGAGCATCTCACAACCTTATTTCTCTTAAGTCACCTCAAAGTACGTGTCTAACTCTAAAACATAACATATAAGTGAAATGAAGGTACAAACCACACCCAATAACCATTAACGTCACTAGCCCCTTGGGTATAACCAAGGCTAAGATGGATGAAAGGCCTCCTAGGCCATCTTCTCAGAAATGGGGACATTATAGTCCACCCTTCCCTAAAAATGCTTGACCCCAAGCATTATCCTGTCGTGCTACAGAAGCTGAATCCCACAAAGCAAGTTTCTCCATCTCATTCTATAGCCAATCAAAATAATTGCTGCAAATTGAATACCACAAGGCAAGCTCTCCATCTCACCTTGCAGTCACTCAATGATCAGTGGGATCCAAAGTAACCAAGACACCCTATGTAATCATCATGCTCTCCATGCCGAGTAGAGAGCAATGCTGCCCTTGAAGTAGTATGATGCCCACACCAACTCTCTACTGGTACCCACACTGAAACTGCCAATTTGTCGAATCCTTGCCAATGTGAAGCTGCCATCATGTGATCACTCACAATCACTGCTTCTTCAGTCAACCCATGGGTACAAAAGTCCACTCTGAACTCTCTAGCATGCCCTAGATCAACCCGTGAAACAACTTGTATAAGCACTAAGCATGCCAACGCTCCCACATGACCCACACTTGTGTGAGAGCAAGGCTCCTCATAGTGTGTCTCAATGTGTCACGTGGGGGAAGAATCCAAAGTCTCCAGTAAATGGTCAACTAACAATATCAACTCTACATAGTCCATGCCCAACATAAGCTCATAATGGCGAGTAGAGTCCGCATCACCATACACAACAAACTGGTATCCTACACACCTCATAAACTCCTTAAACCCCATCCTCGACTCTGGACCTGTGTAGAAGTTGTCCTCAAAGTCGATCTCATCATTATAGATCCCGAACTTATATAACTTTTCACCATCCACTTGCCCAATGCCAACCTCCTCAATGCTATGCAACTCAACAATATGACTCCTATCTAGGTCTGGAGGTCTATAATGAGAATGAACATCACACATGGTATACCTGTGTATGCTCATCACTGTATCATCAGGCACCCCAAGAGAATGAGAAGACATCCTGTAACTCACGTCCACCTCCTGTGCTGAATGTGAACCTACTGAATAACCAGGTAACTGAGTCAAATCCATCCCTCCACCGACTAACACATGGCTGATATGCTCACCGGGCGTAGAAGCTATCCCATGTAAAGTACATAGGAGTGTTATCCCATGTCGGCTTAGAAAATGATGAACCTATATGCTCCGATTTGTCATAATGACAAATCGCACATCCCTGTATAAAGTTGAGGATATCCTCCCTCAACCCATGCCATCTGAACCTTTAGCATATGAACATGTAGGTCTCATCGAGGCTCAAGTGTCTGATCACAGAAGAACAATGCACATGTCGCAGTATCTCTGTCCTCAACCATGAATCTGGCACAAGTTAGAACTTGTCCTGATAGAAGATCATTTCATCCTCCAATTTGTAGCTGTCATCCTGTGTATGGCCATCCATAATCTCACAAATGTGTCAGTTCTTGGAGTAATCAAAAAGCAAATGAGGTCTCCAGTCTCTCGAAAGCTCAAATAACCAACATAATGATAAACTCGGTTGATCTGAACCTATAACCCTAATCTTTGTAACTGTCTCATGTGCAACACTACTGGTCACACCCATATCCATCGAACTCCACATCTGCCAGCAATAGTAAAACACCTCATCGCACCGGAAAATCCTCTCCATTCCCTTGGTTGTAACCACTCTGGGTGCTCCTGTAGATAAACCTCTCAAGATTACATTCTTTCCCTCGGACTTAAACTTCAGCTCCATCATTTGAAAGAAGTCCAAAAATCACCAAGAGAGTGAAGCCATTGCACTCCCAGCACTACGTTGGTCTCTCTAATACCAACTATGTGGAAATCATCGGTAACTATGTAGTTACCCATAGTGATGCTCAATTGTGGAACTCTCCGTGTGCATCTCATAGACTCTCCATTGGCTACAACAACGTTGAAGCCCTCAAAGTCTTATGTCCGTAGACCTCGCCTCTCAACCAAGGATGCATCAATGAAGTTGTGGGTAGCCCCACTATCAATGAGCACCACCACACGCTGACCCTGCATAACTCCTCTGACCCTGAATGCCTTGTACCTCGGGGTACTAGACAATGTAGCTATAATCTCCTGAGGAAAAGTCTCATCCTCCTGCTCCACATCAATACTGTCCAATGCAACTCCATCTCCATCATCCACCTCGTGGATCTCTAACTCCTCATCTCTGTTATCCTCACTCTCCTCAAAGACCTCAATGAATTGGGCCTTTCCTTTCCCTGTGCAATCATGCCCTGGAGCCCAAGGTGTACGGCAATCGAAACATAGTTTCTTTCGCCTCAACTCATCTCTAAGCTCTTGGGAAATGAATGGCTTCTTAGCTGCATCCTGCCTAGGTGGAGGCTCCTTCTGCTGAAACTCATCCAGTCTAGATGGAGGTTCCCTCTGTTGAGCTTGAGGTGGAAACCTGGACTTTGGAGTAGCTAACTCCAAATCCCGTGCTCTCCTAATAGCATCATTCAATGAAGGAGGCTCAAATGCCTTCACAATGCCCTAGCAGGGTTGGTCAAACCTGCATGAAGAGTGAAGTCAATCTCATCTCTGAAACATCAGAAACCATGAAAATCCTTTGAAAATCTGCAATATATCCGTCCAAAGATTCTATCTATCTCAAGTGAGTCAACTCTCTGAAGAACATGTCAGGATCCCTCCTGTCAAACCCACTCGTCAACCTCTGTGTAAACTCTGCATATGTATTAATATTCATGTGCCCATGTGTAACAAGACCATGATGCCACCAGTCATGAGCATCTCCCTCAAGATGTAGGATTGCAAATTTAATTGCATCCTCTTCGCACATGGGATTCAAGTCAAAGTATGTCTTCAACTTCTGTATCCATGATTGCGCTGGACACTTCTTAGAACCATCGAAGTGGGGAATGGAAATCTGTCCCAATCTCCTCTACAACTCCGGAAAATGAATAGAGTGATTCCTCTTGGGCCTGCTGCTGATCTTCATCTTGCAGTACTCGGTAAAAGACATGTTAACATTAAACCCTTCACTCAATGATTCATACTTCAGCCAACAAGTCTCCTCATCATAAATTTCTGAGTGCTGTCCCACTTGTGTAATTTCTAGATCCTTAAAAAATGCTGGCTCACGAATGCTCGAATGTGTATTATGGGAAGGGGAAGTGTGCTGCCTTGAATTGCTACCTTCACCCTTTTGAGCCTATTGCCCCGTATTACTATTTTCTCCTCTTTCGGCATGATTCCCAAATCTACCCTGTGATAATTTTTTTGTGAGTTGGCTCAAATAGACATTTGTGGTTTCATGTTGTTTAACCATATTAATGAATAATTTTTTCATTACCTCTTTATGAAGCTCCTTATCGTCAACCATATTCTGCCTTTCTTTTTGGGGTGTATTCCTCTTGGAATAAGCCTTCATACACAACCCAACATGCTAGAGGAAAGCCGACTCTTATACCATTGAAATATCCCTTGTAGGATATCACTCAAAATTCCAAAATTTATTAATTTTCAACAAACTGAAATTCTGATTTTTAGGACAAGGTACAAAAATATAGAATATTTTATTTCTTCCAAAATATCCACTTACAAATATACCTTGAAGCTTCAAAAGGCTTGGAAAAATATGGAGAACAATAAAGTATTGAGAAATATTTTTTAGCACATAGATCTGATTTCATTTATTTATATTTTAAATACATAAATTGCCTTAAAACCTTAGTTTTTACAAACAACTGAAATTGATCATATTATTTTCTGAATTTTGCACAAGTACAAATTTTATGAAATAGATCCAACCTTGAAAAACCCGAAAATACGGCACCAAATTGTAACAAAAACAACTTGCAAACTCCCAAAGGTGATGTCACCCTAGGAGAACAGCCAGAAACACCACATAATTCCTCCTGAAAGTTCGTTATTGCTATCTCCAATGCCGGAAATGCTCTGACCTGGAAGTCTGTAGAAATATGAATCAACACCCTGAAAATCTCTGAAAACTCTGCAACCCTGAACAGAAAAATCTGATCAGAATGAATCTCCAGAATAACAAGCTAGGGATGGATCTCTCACCACCGAAGCTAGGGTTCCTGTAGAATCTCACCTCCACAAGCGAACAACCCACACAAAAGTAGAAGATATCATAATGTCCCTCTCCCCAAATGACTCCTTTTATAATTTCCCTTTTGCCAAAAAGAAACCCAAAACCCAAATCGCCCCACATGGAGAGTCTTCATGTGTGTAATCGTCACTTAAAGTGACTTTATGTTGCCTATGCCAAAAAGGTCCCACTTAAGTGACCCCAACAAAGAATTAGAACATGAAGTACCATATATTCACGCATTACTTAAGTCATCGACTAAATATAACATAAAGTACCTTAGGGGAACATCTCACAATCTTATTTCACTTAAGTCACCTCAAAATATGTGTCCAACTCCAAAACATAACGTACAAGTGAAATGAAGGTACAAACCACACCCAATAACCATCAACATCACTAGCCCCTTGGGTATAACCAAGGCTAAGACGAATGAAAGCCTCTTAGGCCATCTGCTCAGAAATGGTGACATTATAGAAATGAACAGTCTAAAAATAGAAAATGAAGTAATTCGACTTGGATTTTGAAATGTCATGCAACAACTGTTTGCCCAAGAAACTGAGAGGCTTCATCATGACCCCAAACTCATAAAACTAAATACAAGTTTACTATTTTAGGGTATTTTTTGTGTTGCCAAGATACGTCCTCCTGCCCCTCGTACTGTGCCTAATATGTGTCCGGTACGGATACGTATGGGTATGGGTACATATCACCCATTGATACATCTAGGTACGAATCCCCCATTGATATGTCCCGATACGTCCTGGGTATGTTCCGATGTACCTGTGGCGAACCCATAGGCTTGGATGCCAAACAACTTTAAAAAAGGTTTTTTTTTTACTTGGTCAATGAAAAAAAATGAACCTTAACACTTAAAACTAATAAAATATTAAACCCTAAACTCCTCAAAAAGCTATAAAAAGCACTCACCCATTCATTTGAAATCACAAAAACAATTCATTGTTGGTTTTTGCAAGTGTATGAGCAAAGAGCCAAAGAGGAATTGAAGAGGAGGCAAACATTGGAAGTAGGATTTGTTTGGAGGCAACCATTGCAAGGAGGATGAGATTGGGGGCAGCCATTGCTTGCAAGAAGTTCAAGTTTGTTTAGAGGAAACAATTGTTGAGAGGCAGACATTTTTTTTATTGTTCATTCAAAGGAGTAGATGTCATGTTTGGAGGCAACATTTGTTAGGATTTTGTTACAAGGATCTACGTTTGGAGGCAACATTGTTTTACTTGCTACCCTTGTCTACACTACAAACGTTTTTATTTAACTCATTCTTCTATTTTTAATTTTTTATGTTTTTTAAAAAAATTATTTTGTTGCATTTTTTTTTAAAGTTTAGAGTTTAAACACATCCTAAATCTGTGTATGCTCTTACCTCGCACCTTTATGGTGATAAAAAACAAATTAGGATGGCACGGTTTAGAGTTTTTAAATTAATAATTAGTAAATATCGTTATTTTTAATTTTTAAATGCATTGTTCAATATTAATAATTAATTTTAATTTTTTTTACTTCCTAAATCTGTTTATGCTCTCACCTCGCACCTTTATGGTGATCTTGGTGATAAAAAAGATTAGGATGACACGGTTTAGGGTTTTTTAATTTAATAATTAATAAATATCGTTATTTTTAATTTTTAAATACATTGTTCAATGTTAATAATTAATATTTTAGCATTTATCATTTGATTTATGTAAAGGTAAAATGTTTTTAACTTCCTAAATCCGTGTATGCTCTTACCTCGCTCCTTTATGGCAACCTTGGTGATCAAAAACAGATTAGGATGACATAACTAATTCATTTATGTAAAGACAAAATGTTTTTTATTTTTTTAAACATCCTAACTCTGTGTATGCTCTCACCATGCATCTTTATGGTGATCTTGGTGATCAAAAACATATTAGGATGACATCACTTAGAAATTAGTAAGCCATTGTTTTTTAATTTATTAATTATTAATGTAAAGGCAAAATGTTTTTTATTTTTTTAAACATCCTAACTCTGTGTATGCTCTCACCTCGCACCTTTATGGTGATAAAAAACAGATTAGGATGACATCAAGTTCTGCTTCAGTTGGAGTACAAGGCCCACAAGCTTCTGAAAACACATCAGTTCCTGTGAAACATGATCCTAATTCTCCTCTTTGGACACAAGTGACAGTGGTAGAATACCTTGTTGGTGGTGGGGGTCGGATTTGGATATGTCATGGTTGTCATGCACAATACAAATTCTCATATAGTTGATGGAAAATTCATTTGATTGGGGTTGGAGGTGTGGGGATAAAGAAGTGCCTGAGAATATCAAAAGAGAAAATGGCAGAGAACCTGAGAGAGCAAGAGGAGGTTGATAGACAATGTGAAAGAAATAGATCTAAAAGAACTCCATTGCAAAGAAGGCCTTCATCATGACCACCCACACCTAAATTTGGTACTCATCCTTTCATTCAAACTCAAAGTCATCCACTTGATACCCCTTTTGATGAAGAGAGTCGAGATACCTCACGGACAAAACCAAAAGGAGCATTGGAAAAAACATTTAATAATGACAAGAGGGATATTGCTGATGAGGTGATTACTTGATGCATTTATGCACGTGGGCTACCCTTTAATGTATTGAGGTCTCCATATTAGTAGTAGATGGTGAAGGTTATCATTGAAGCTCCACAAGGGTACAAACCCAAGTTATGAAAAGGTTCGAACCACACTATTGGCAAAGGAAGTGGAACACATTCACACCTCTTTTATTAGGATATGAGTAGCCGACTTGTGGCTTACCATATCATTTTATTATATCATTTATACTTTCTCATGCTTAGTAGGTCGGCCTTGGTGATGGCCATAGCATATGAATAGTATATATAGGGGATTGTAGGTAGTAGTTCATCATCATTTGAGCATTTGAGTCTTATTCTATGGTTTGGAGGTTGCCCCCTCGAAGTGGCGAAGCTATTCTAATTGCATATTGAGATCATTATTCTGAAATATTGTGTTATTTGGTGTTCTATTGTTGCTCATAATCTGAATTATACAAGTAATTTCATTACAAGTGGTATCAGAGCTGCGATCCGGGCCAAAATTAGGGCAAAAACCCTATTTTTTTTGTTTCCGCTCTATCTTACGAACCACATCGAATTTGTGGGGAATTTTTTACCAGAGTTGCGAATCATTTCAAGTAAAAATCTCTGAAAATTTCAGACCTTTTTGATATCGTTTGCAAAAGTTATTGCAAATTTAGGGTTTTTGATAAAAACGCTCCCTAGACCAAAATTTGTGGAATTGTTTAGATTTCTTTACATTTTCGGAAAGCTCTCAAAAAATAGTATTAGTATCTTCTTTGTGTTTTTTCCTGTTCGGCCGAATTTGTATTGAAACCCTAAACCCTAAGGTTTGACATCATGGCGGGGCCTTCCACAAGAGCAAAAAAGAATCCGGTCACTCCAGGTAAAACCCCAGATAAAGATGGGGTAGTGATTGAAGAGTTGGAGTCAGAAGGGGTAAATACAGATTCCTCAGCACTAGGGTTTACCTCAGTTGATCATAAGGTGAGCCAACTTGAGTATGAGCTGCGAAATGTACAATCTGAGATGGCCTCTAAAGGAGACATAGACCAAATCAATCAGCGGTTGGATGATATCATGCAACATGTAAAGGGTAAACAGTATGGCCCAAATCCACCCCATATCAACCAAGGAGGATCTTTAGTTCAAAATCATGGACAAAATAACCATGTTGGATCACTTTTCCAGCCCAATCAGAATCCAACTTATTCACAACCACGAACATGATGCCGAAAGTGGATATGTGCAAATTTGATGGTAAGGATCCCTGAATTGGATAAATCAAATGGAGAACTTCTTTGAGTTACATCAAACACCATCAGGAAAAAAGGTGACATTGGCATCCCTGTATCTTGAACCAGACCAATTCGTTTGGTATCGATGGTTATGTGCTCAGAGGCAGAAGAATGGTCTCAGTGTCACTTGGACAGTTTTTACTGAGGAGTTGCAATTGCACTATAGTTCCAGTGTTTCAGAGAACTACTTTAGTCAATTAGCAAAGTTACGACAAACAGGATCAGTCAAAGATTATGTGCATCAATTCCAGAACCTATCCTTAGGGTGGAGAATATTCCAGAAGAGAATCTGAATGACCTATTTCTTGGGGGTCTTAAGGACCACATCGAGCATGAGGTACGTATGTTTAATCCACTCAAGCTTTCTGATTCTATTATCATGGCACGTCGAGCAGAGGAAAAAGTTCTTTGTAGTAGGAGGCCGCCTTTCATTAACACCAGAGACCGTAGTATCTCTTCCCCTTCATTTGCTAGGCCAATTAGACTGACTCCTCAACAAATGGAAGAAAAGAGAGAAAAAGGATTATGTTTTAACTGTGACAACAAATATGGACCGGGACACAAATGTGCTGAGAAGAAGTTGTTCTATATTGATGGAGGTAATGAGGATAATGAGGAAGCTGAAATTATAGGAGAGGCTGAGGAACCAGTAGAAGATGAAGTAGAGGATCACCAACCTACAATTTCTTGCCATGCATTGTCAGGTATTAGTACTCCTCAAACACTCAAGGTTATTGGCTATCTCAAAAAATAGAAGGTGACGGTGTTGATTGACTCGGGGAGTACTCATAACTTCATAAATAGTAAGTTAGCTGCCCGCCTCAATTGTTTTATTTACCCAGCTCCAGAAATGCAAGTTATGATTGCGGATGGTGGGACAGTCAAGTGCATAGGAAAGTGCCATAGTATCAAGCTTTCCATGGGAGACTACATGTTAGACTCACCTATGTTTTCTATTTCTATGGGAGGGGCAGATATTGTTTTGGGTGTCCAATGGCTCACAACCTTAGGTACTATAGAGATGAATTTCCAAGAATTGTTCATGCGATTTCATTCAGATGGAAGGACAATACAATTGAATGGGATGGTAGCTAAGTCTCCACATATTATTAGCTCTCATCAGATGCAGAAGGTTCTCAGAAAAGGAGTAGATGGATTTATAGCAAAGTTATTTTCCATAGAAGTACAAAATACAGAGTCTTCAATGCCACCCGATCTTCAGAAGATTGTTGATGCTCACTCATCTATTTTTGATGCAATTCCAAAGGGACTACCACCAGTTAGGGATCATGATCATGCCATTCAGTTGATTCCAGGGAGCCAAACACCTAACATCAGACCATACAGATACCCATATTCCCAGAAAAGTGAGATCGAGAAAATGGTACAGGAAATGTTGAAGGCAGGTATCATCAGGCATAGCCAGAGTGCATATTCTTCACCAGTGGTCATGGTACGTAAGAAGGATGAAACATGGAGGATGTGTCCAGATTACCGAGAACTCAACAAGTACACCATCAAAGATAAGTTTCCTATTCCAGTAATTGATGATTTACTTGATGAATTGCATGGTGCTATTTATTTCACAAAATTAGATCTTCGTTCGGGGTACCATAAAATTAGAATAAAAGAGGAAGATGTTCATAAAATGGCTTTCAGGACTCATGAGGGCCATTATGAGTTTTTGGTAATGCCTTTTGGTCTTACAAATGTGCCCTCAACCTTTCAAAGCTTGATGAACACTATTTTTAGGCCATTTTAAAGGAAATTTGTATTAGTTTTCTTTGATGACATATTGATTTATAGTAAGACATGGGAAGAACACTTACAACATGTAAATAAAGTGTTGGAAGTTTTGGAGAAACATACTCTCTATGCAAAGCCATCCAAATGTTCTTTTGGTGTACAAGAGGTAGAGTACTTGGGTCACATTGTATCCCATGAAGGTGTCAAAGTTGATCCTCAGAAGATCAAAGCTATGGTGGAATGGCCAAGGCCCAAAACTCTCAAAAATCTTCATGGGTTCCTAGGACTAATAGGGTACTACAGAAGATTTGTGTGGGGATATGGTAGAATAGCAACCCCACTCACTGCATTGCTAAAGAAGGATGCCTTCCATTGGACAGACGTAGCCACTAAATCCTTTGAGCAGCTGAAGGAAGCCATGTGCAGCACCCCAGTTTTGGCTACTCCCAACTTCTCAAAAACCTTCATTGTTGAATGTGACGCTTCAGGATCAGGATTGGGAGCAGTTCTAATGCAGGAAGGAAGACCAATTGCATTTGAGAGTCACCAATTCAAAGGAAAAGATCTTCTCAAACCTATCTATGAGAAAGAAATGATGGCTATTCTTCATGCGGTCAAGCAATGGAGGCCCTATCTCATGGGTAGACACTTCAAGGTAAAAACTGATCATGATAGTCTCAAATAATTTTTGGAGCAAAGGTTATCATCTGAGGAACAACAAAAGTGGGTAACAAAAATGTTGGGTTATGATTTTGAAATCATATACAAAAAGGGTAAAGAAAATGTAGTAGCTGATGCGTTGTCCAGAAGGGATACATCCGCAGATGCCTTACTATGTGGAATGTCCATGTTGACGGCCGATTGGGTGGATGAAGTAAGATTGGAATGGGATCAAGACAAGGATACACAATCTCTAATACAAAATATCAAGCAAGGATCTATGACATCTAAAAAATTTGAGTGGAAAGGTAATGCGCTATGGTACAAGGACATGTTATACTTGAGTAAAGATTCTAAGTTGAAGCATAAGATTCTTGCAGAGCTACATGCCTCACCTGTTGGAGGACACTCTAGGTTTTTGAAGACATATCATAGAATAAAAAGAGAATTATTTTGGGAAGGACTCAAGGGGGATGTACAAAATTTTGTATCAGAGTGTTTAGTGTGCCAACAAAACAAAGGGGAAACAATTAAGACACCAGGTCTGTTGCAACCCTTACCAATTCCTAGCCAGAGATGGGAGGAGGTCTCCATGGATTTCATCACCGGATTGCCTTGTTCAGAGGGTAAGAATGTTATTTTTGTGATTGTGGATAGGCTCACAAAATATGCCCATTTTTGTGCCCTATCACATCCATTTGTAGCCAGTACAGTCGCAACTATTTTTTTGGAGACAGTTCAAAGGCTACATGGAACCCCAAAGATAATTGTAAGTGATCGTGATCCTATTTTCACAAGTAATTTTTGGACGGAATTATTTTCATGTTTGGGTACTCAGCTAGCTCACAGTTCATCTTATCATCCTCAAATTGATGGGCAAACGGAAGTGGTCAACAAATGCTTAGAGGGGTATCTACGTTGTTTTGTATCAGATAAGCAGGAAAGGTGGATTAAATGGCTACCACTTGCAGAATGGTGGTATAACACATCTTTTCATACCTCTTCTCAAATGACCCCATTTTTAGCATTATATGGTTACCATCCACCTTCTATCACTTCCTCCTTGAGGGTGCAAACTAAGGTCAGAGATGTTGAGGAACACATTCAACATCAACAACAGGTTTTGGCTAGTTTGAAGGAGAATTTAGCATTGGCACAAAACAGGATGAAACAACAAGCAGATCAACACCGTAGTGAAAGACATTTTGAAATTGGTGACTGGGTTTTTGTACGTCTCCAGCCTTACAAGCAAGATGTCCCTAAAGCAACAGAAAAAGGACAACAAACTTGCTCCTAAATATTATGGCCCTTATCAGGTTCTACAGAAAATTGGCAGTGTTGCTTATAAACTAGAGTTGCCTCCATCTTCACGCATACACCCAGTATTCCATGTTTCCTGCCTGAAGAAGGTTATTGGACAGAAATTTGAAGCCCAGACAGAGTTACCAGAACTTGATGAGGAAGGAAGAATCATTTTGGAGCCAGAGAAGATTCTGCAAACACGTACTAAGAGGCTGAGAACCAGAGACATTAAGGAATATCTGATCAAGTGGAAGAATCTGAGCATAGAAGATGCAACCTGGGAGGATGAAGGTTTTCTGTAGCAACATCCAGGATTATTCAACGTTGAGGACAATGTTGGTTTGAAGGGGAAGGGCATGCTATGCCCTTAACCTATTGCTTGTATTAGGATATGAGTAGCCGACTTGTGGCTTACCATATCATTTTATTATATCATTTATACTTTCTCATGCTTAGTAGGTCGGCCTTGGTGATGGCCATAACATATGAATAGTATATATAGGGGATTGTAGGTAGTAGTTCATCATCATTTGAGCATTTGAGTCTTATTTTATGGTTTGGAGGTTGCCCCCTCGAAGTGGCGAAGCTATTCTAATTGCATATTGAGATCATTATTCTGAAATATTGTGTTATTTGGTGTTCTATTGTTGCTCATAATCTGAATTATACAAGTAATTTCATTACAATATTTGCCTCTCACACACTCGTTTTGAGATGATTTGTGAAGGTGAAAGAGCCTTTAAGTAGTATGGTGATCAACATTGTTTGGACAGTGTGGAGGCAGTCAAATACAAAGAAAGTTGCAAAGGTAAAATCATTGGTCCTTGATGATGAGTCTTGGGACAAGGTTGAGTACTTGCTCAGTTTGACAGAGCCCATTTTTTCCATGATTAGATACGTAGATATTGATGCGACATGCATGGGAGAGATATATGATGGAATAGATTCTATGCTTGAACGTATGAGAGAGGTCATACAAACAAAAGAGCAAGATCCAGAAGAGACCTACAATGATGTCAAAAATGTGGTCATGAAGAGGTGGAATAAAATGACCACCTCATTACATCTCCTTGCTTATGCACTGAACCCAAAGTATTATAGCTCTGAAATACTTGGGCTACCTAACAGGAAACCACCATTCTCTGACTTTGAAGTTGCAAATGGAACCAAGAAAACATTTAGAAGACTTTTTCCTGATCCATCTTTAGCCAGTGTGGTCTGAAGTGAAGTGGGCAGGTTTGTAGCTTTAAAAGGCAACATGGGAGAGATTGAGGCTCTTTTTGACAAGCACACCATGAGCCCAACCAAATACTGGTGTGTACATGGCCATGATGCCAAGTACTTACGACCTATTGCCATCAAAATTCTTTCATAGGTATAACATTTATAAATTATTAAATTTATAATCATTAATTTTTTAAAATTTTATTAAGTTAGAATATTTTTTCCGCACATTCTTAGTATATTACTAATTTGAATTTTCTCACAAACTTTTTTGTAATAGGTGGCTAATAATTCTTCCGCAAAGCGAGATTGGAGCAAATATACCTTTATCCACTCAGCTAAACAAAACAAGTTGGCAACTAAAAAAGCTAAGGATTTGGTATATTTGCATTTCAATTTGTGCCCCTTGACACACAAGTCTGAGGACTATGTTAGAGGTCCTCACAAACTTTGGGATCTTCTAGAGACCACAAACTTTGATGTCTCCGCAGCCACTCTTGCCCAACTTTAAATATTTGATGGCGAAGATGACATTCAAGGAGATCACAAGGAGTGGAGAGCGGAACTAATGAGACTGGAGCTAGTGCGAGTGGCATGCAAGAATGTGATTTTGAGGAAATTCTAGATGATGTATTCTAGATTTGTTTGTATTCATGTTGACATGATATTCATATATCATATGTATAGCAGCCACATTATCAATGAAATGTAAAATCTTAAGTGTATTTTATGTTTTGAAATTTTGAACATTGATCCTAGTATATTTTTCAAGTTTTGTTTGTATTCATGTTGACATGATATTCGTATATCATATGTATGACTGTCACATGATCAATGAAAATGTAAAGTCTTAAGTATATTGAATGTTTTGAACCTTGATCCTACTATAATTTTCAAGTTTTGTATTTCTTATGGACTAAAATATGAGTAAAATGAGTATATGTATAAAATATATGTATATTGAATGTTTTGAACATGATCCTACTATAATTTTCAAGTTTTGTATTTCTTATGGACTTAAAAATGAGTATATAATATATATAATTTTTTTTTAATGTATATGTATGGACATATCCAAGACGTATCGTACCTAAGGGTTTTTTAAAATTGACATATCCGCGTATTGAACCTGTAGCCAAACCCGTACCCGTACCCGTATATATGCTTTTGTATTTTGCATATTGGAGGTCCTTTGGACTGTTTTTTGAACCCTAAACATTCATAAGATGCCCTAAATAGTTTCTAGAGACATGTATTTAGGGTATCTTAGTATATTTCGTGAATTTTCCAATGCATATTATGGTTTAAAATTCTGAGCTATGATCAAGAAGTTATTCCCGTCACAAGGTGGCGTACTAGTTTGTTTGGTATTCTGCCCAAAAAAACTGTCCCAAATTGCCACTTGGATTGCACTCTCTTAGATTGCTGCTAGTCGAGATAATGTTGTTATAAAAAGTACTTCAAACTATTATGGCTAGTATTGACAACGATCTTGTCACAAACTAGATATTGCTTGAATTTAGCCAATGCATGCATTAATGCTAGCATCTCCTAGTTGTAAATAGATAACATCTTCTCCTTGCCATCTAGCGCCTCTCAAAAGTATTGGGCCTACCCCATCCCATCAAAAATACTCCAATGTCCAATCTAGCTGCTTGGCTAGCTGAATCTATAGACCAAATTTGTAAGTGGTGCAGCCAACTAAGAAAATCCCTTGGTAAAGTGTCGATAATAGTTGCATAATCCTAGTAATCCTCTCAGATGAGTGTCTTTGGTTCTAGCCATTTCTTAATTTCCTGAATCTTGGATTCATCCACTTTGACTCATCCACTTTACTGGTTCAAGTGGAGCAAAAAAACACTTCTTTCATTTGCAAACAAACATTTTATATTGTTGATATTCAAAAAAATCTCAAGGTGGGCTAAGTGCCCCAGTAAATGCTTGCTGTCAACCAAGATATCATCAAAACATGCCAAAACAAACTTCCTGAGGTAAGGATCAAATACCTTGTTTATAATAGCTGGGAAAGTTGCTAGTGCATTTGTGAGATGAGTCACCAGAAGACATGCCCAAAATTCATGGTGTCCGTTGTGCTTCCTAAGTGCTGTGTTGTTTGTATTCTCAGATCTCATCCTAATCTGATGGTAGTTAGATCTCAAGTCAATTTTATAGAAAATAGTTTCTCCATGCAACTTGTCAATAAACTCATCCACTCTAGAGATAGTAAAGCAGTTATTTATAATCTTCTTGTGCATAATAATCAATGCACATGCGGAAGAACATCCTTCTTCTGAAACCAATACCATTTGTGCACAAATGGTCTCTTGATTGAAAGAATGCACCCCATTTCAAGTAATTCTTGTGTACCACCTTTTTAAATTCATCCTTGGGAAACTTGGGGCATCGATAAGTAGTGATCATGATGGGTTTTTTTGTCCTTTTCTAGCTCTATGACATGCTCTTGACCCCGGTCTGCTGTAAGACCCCTTAGGAAGGTCACCAAACACCACTTGGTACTGCTGTAATACCTGAGTACCTCGATATATGCTGGTTTCTCTGAATTAGTTGCCGTATGCAAGCCCTTCAAGATGTGGCAACTGATTACATAACTTGGGCTGCCCTAATTGATTTGTATGCAGTTTATGAGCTGACATGATGGAGCATTAAGGTGCATGGTATCTTCCAGATACAACTCTTTAAACTCCTTGGAGATTTCACCAAGTCTATGAAGCAAATTATATGCTCAATATCATATCGGCATCACCCAAAGGTAAGCTAAAAAAATCAAGTCATTGACTAAGACCCCTTTCTGAGGTCCAAGCCTTCTCGGACTCCTTACGAGTTACAATACTAACCTTGAAAGGAGAGCATGTACATATATGTAAATTAAGTGCTAGATCAAATTTAGGATCAATAAAACGTGCCCTACTTGAATCAATCCCTTCAATCCATCATTCCACTCTTAAGGTAGGGTGTGAGCATAGACCTCTAGTGGAAGCTAAAGATGCAATGGGATGATTGATTGGCTCACTTTGTGACGTTTCCTCCAGTGGTGGCATACCCATCTCAATTTGAGCGTTTCATCACTGTTGTTGTCCTGAATCATCCATCATTTGGACCAAGTGGATTCCTTCCTTAGCCTTGCAACAACGACTTGAAGCTCACTTTTCCTTTCACGAGAACAACGTCCCTGCTTGTGTTTGCTTTATTTGAACCAAGCTGTGTCTAGGATTGTATGTGTTGGCTTGCTTGAGGTCTTGCCTTCTAGCAATTTTTCGTACAATCTGATTTGTGCAATATTTCCATCCAAGTTGGTTTAAGAGTTTCAATAGATCCCTCTAATTCATCATTCAGACCATACATAAACATGTAGGCATTTCTAGATATTGGAATATTACAAACCAACATGCAATGTCTACAAAAAATTTCACTATATCCATCAATGAACTCTTGAATCTTTATATGTAATTTCCTCAACTCTATGTTGTGGTTATTGATAGTCTTTTATCAAAGACATCAAAGAGGATTCAGCTTTAGCTATACAAACTGTTTTTTGTTTTGCCAAACCTGTCATTAATATTATATGTGTGTTAAAATAGATATGCTAGTATTTTATCAAAAACATCAAATAAAAGAGGAGAGATCATACCCATTCGTATGCATGCAGTCTCTTTCCAAGTGTAGCTATACGATTCCACTCCACCCCTTCCCGTCCCCCCGCTCCCTGCCCCTCCCACAAATCTGTGATTATATGTGTGTTTAAATAGACATGATGTTTATAATTCCATTCCTGCGGCCAAATTTCCTTGATCCTTCAAATCTGCAGATGTCAAGTTTGATGGCTAAGGTTGAGTTTCAGCTCTAGGACAGTTATTTCTTCCTTCTTGCCCATGTCTATCATCTCTTCCCATCTCACACTAATTTTTGTTGTTGTCAATATGAAGTCATCATCATTGACCATGTAACATCTCTGTCATCTTCTAATGGAATTTCCGTTAAAATCTATAGTCTCTCTATTGTATCCCTTTGTCTAGGAGGAGGAGACCTAGTATGCTCTTTTTGAAGAGTGATGAGATGACTGTTTGTTGCTCATGTTGTGCAATAGTCCTTGAATGATATCAATATGTGTCATACCTCCCACATTCCTTCTCACATTATTTATGTTCTCTACCAAGGGCTGGACACTTTCTTCCATAGCCTTCTTAAGCTCATTTCTATCTCGTTCTTGATCTGAGTCCATTTTTGACCTGATGTTGTAAAGAACTGGCTGACAGAATCACCGCTCTAATACCACTGAAATAAACTAAACCAGAAATCTGGAGATTCTATGAACTGTAATAGGTTTAAAAGAATCTGAAGTAAAACACAGCCATTTACAAAACTGAAAATTTGAAATTCATAAAAGGATGAGACCGATTCTGTTCTGCTACTGCCTACAGCAAAATTCGGAGGTGAGCTACTCCCAATTTACAAAGAACAAATCTTCAATGTGGGGCATTCACTTCAATTTAATGGACAATCAATGATGTCCACATACATTATCTTCTCGTACCTATTTATAGAGAAGGAAGTCATCTCTTACACTTGAGACACATTCCTAAAGATAGAGTTCTTTTGAATAAATTTCAATCCAAAGCCATCTGTAACCTTTGCATGACTTTATTTATTAAAATATAAGGCTTATTTATTAGTCTTAGTTTAATATTAAGTATTAACTAATAAATGGTTAAAACTACTTCAATCACTTTGTAACCATCTTTCACATAATAAAATGATGGACACACAATGATAATGTGTGTATTCCGGTTTCTCTTCATCCGTTCTTTGTACATTCTAATCTTTCTTTATTCTCTCTCTCTCCGCATATTCTAACATTGGTATCAGAGTGGGGCAAGCAAGGAGAAAGAGAAGGGAAGAAGATCTCAGTCACATGTAAGGGCACGTGAAATACAATCAAATTGAAGGCTTCGTCAAGCTTTGCAGGTTTGAAAGGCCATTGAAGTCACAAATTAGGGCACGTGAAAATACAGTTGAAACCTCCATTTCCGCCACTGCCATATGAAAATACAGTCACACAGTTTTACAGTCACATTGAAAGCCAGTCACGCAGTTTTACAGTCATTGTGAAAGTGTTCGTGAGGGCCTGCAAGGGGTTGCAAGGGAAGGAAAAGGACTCTGAAATTCGCAAGGAAATAACAAGGGAAGGAAAAATACTCTAAAACAACATCAAAGAACAACCAAAACAGTCTCGCGAATACTAAGATTGCTGCTGTGAATCTCAATTACCACTCGTGAATCCCGTGCCAGGGCATGAATTTCAGCAAAACACACAGTCGCGGGAGTACCCAATGTAAATATCTGTGGTTGATCTAATATTTGGGTCGGTTTAGAGAACAATCGACGCCATCAAAGACAACTTAGATGCCTTTGAAGGCACAACCAACAAAGTCATCATTTGCACCATGAATAACAGTCACGAGGATAAATAACACTCAAATTCGTGAATAGGGAACATAACAGTTGTGAGGATAAATAACACTCAAATTCGCAAATAGGGCACATAACAGTGGCGAGGATAAATAACACTCAAATTCGTGAATAGGGCACATGATACAAATTTAACTGTTTTAATATAGTTGCGAATAGGTTTCAGACTGTCATGACTCGTAGGGCATAAATAAAGATAGTCTCAACTCTCTTTTTGTAAGGATAAATCGAGAATAGAGAGATTGACACTCTATTATATCAAAATGCAGGGACAGTTCGAGAATAGAGATTTTTTTTTTGTTGTTGCTTGATGTCAAAAATTCAAAATCTAGACTGTAATAAAATAATACATGACACGGAAGGAAGAACGAGTATAAGCATTCTTGAAAATCCACCGGATGCTGAAAGTGATGAGCTCGCTGATAGAGAATACGTATTTTAAAAGATTTCCAACACTTTGAAGACATGAAAGAATCCAGTGTAGGTGAAACTCGACATGGATGGCTATCCAGGTAGTTCGGGAGTCTATGAATCTCGGGAATTTACCCTTATGAGGGTCACGAGACAACTTGATGGAGCACTGTGGGAGTGGCTTAGTACGGATGGTTGTCCAACAATTTGAGAGATTCTGTAATTCGGGAGTTCGGAGAGGTGGAATCCGAGAACTTGGGAATTCAGCTCGGGAACTTTACCTTTACGAGGAACAGGGAGACAAATTGTTGTTCTACCTGGTCAAAGCATTGTTTTCAAAGAAGAAAACTTCTGAAGAATGTGTGGTCTTGTTTGGCTCTATTATTTTAATCTTTTGTCAGTATGTTCTATAGTGTAAGGCTATAAGCCTTAAGAGGGGGTATTAAAATATAAGGCTTATTTATTAGGCTTAGTTTAATATTAGTTAAATATTAACTAATAAACGGTTGAAACTACTTCAACCACTTTGTAACCATCATTCACATAATAAAATGACGGACACACAATGATAATGTGTATATTTCGGTTTCTCTTCATCCGTTTTTGTACATTCTAATCTTTCTTTGTTCTTTCTCTCTCCACATATTTTAACATTATTTGCTTAATTTGGTTTATTGTATTTTCCTAAATTGTTTCCACATAAACTGAACCTTAACTGTTAACTTGTATTAGATAAGAGTATTAACCATGCATGGAATGCAATTAATTATTAACCTAACTAAAACTAATCCTATCTCGATTCTCCATATCATTTATTCTTATCTGCATTGTTCCTGATGTCATGTTTTGTTCACAAGCAATATTTTCCCCTGCGTGTTGTGCTCATTAAAACTGTAGTCTTTCATGATGGGTTGTATGGTTACACAAACAACGCCAGTTGTGTGCTAGAGGGTGCTGCTCAAAATTATTTACCTCAGCAGGTTCATTTGCTAACTTATATGGGTCATTTGGCTTAACAAAATATGCAGTATTTAATCGGCATATCTCTAGATGTGTATCATAATCAGTCCAAACCAATGCAAAAAAGGTTTGGATTATTGCGGTCATTTCTGGTCCTTTAGTTGCCAGGGGAATCTGTGTTCTTCATCAGTACTTGCCTATTACAGAGTCAATATGATGGCATTTTTTTTGGTGCAGTCGGTCTAAGTCATGTATCGCTGCAAGGCAACTGGTACACATCAAATTGCAGAGCTATTCCAACAAAATTGGTCAGATTATGGAAGATGCTAGGATGCCAATTTCAATTTCCACTTCCTTCCACCCACAAACTGATGACCAAACAAAAGTGATAAAATTCCTAGGATTCTGTATCACAGGAAAACAATCATAAATGCATCCACTAAAGTAACTTGAGAGAGGAAACCTAATTGAAGCATTACCTCATGAGTCCTTTCAATAGTCATTTTGCTCGGGTATTACACATACTAAGGCTACCAAGCATATAATGGACTCCCTAGGTGCTAGTTATAATGGCAGCTGGGGGTGGTGGTGGAATGTAATAGTGTGAGATGTCAATAAAAATGAACAGCCTGAAATCTGATGTCCATTTGAAGGCCACAAGACAAATGTTTTTTTGCTTGGAAAAGACGATCAGAAAATTGTGATATCTTGGGCATACGAAAGTGTGGAGTATGTGTTATTTCTTGGAAAGAGTCTTTTTGAGTCCAATGCATTGGTGCAACCAGATTGAGGCCATATGTTGCTAGATGAGCAAATATGCTAAAAAGGTGATGGAGTTGTTAATCTTTGTGGAACCCTTCAATGAGGGAAACCATGTGACAACTCCAAGATAGGCACCTCCAGATTGATACATATGAGCATTTTTCAGATAGAAGTATTTAAGATACTTGCACTAGTTATGTAGCGAGCATCCCTCTTGTGTTGTGCTTATTATGTTTGTAGAAGTTCTAGAGCTAGATTAAAGGTTAGCAACGCCCTAGGCAATAATTGCAGTGGATTCTCTTCTCACAACTTAAGTTAATAATTTTTTTCCATTAAGTCAATATATAAAAGTTGTTTGCATTCTCATATTTTAAAACTTGCATCAGGATCATAATAAATCATAAATTCAGAGAAACTGCTATACAAAATGAATAGAACTATCCTATAATATTACCACAAAAGGATGAGAAATATTCCATGGATGGAGATAATTAATCTTAAGTGGTGCTCATAATGCAACAAATACAATTTTTTATACAAAGTTGCTTGCAATTCCAATTTTCCAACATCAATTAGATGATGGGATTCAAATGTGAACAAATCACAATTTTTTTCAAAAGCAATTAAAATGCTTATATAGCTCCCATGGTTTTTTGAAGAGTGGTATTTGGACCAGGCCTACCAATTCCTCTATAAAAAATAATAGACATTTTCTTCAAAAAAATTATGAATGGAGAAGTAAAAACTTATTTCCTTCAATTATACCCACCTCTACTGGGTACACTAGTGACATCATCAAAAATACATGAACCTTTTCGTAGAAAAATTTACACCCCTTCATAATCTAAAGCTACATTGGAGAATGGGTAACAATACCAATAAAATCATACGAGCTCATAAATATGTCATATTTGTTTTTACTTGCAAAAATATTATAGTACATTTTTATACATATGCGTGAAATTTATATTACTATATAATAATATCAATAAATGGGTAAATTAATATTGAATCTTCATATAAAATTTCTCACTGCTAAGTTCTAAAAATAGCCGACAATAAGGGAAATCTTTAGATTTAGGCGCCCCCTGAATGTTGGCGCCCTAGGCAATTGCCTAGTTTGCCTAGGGCTTAATCCCCCTTGTAGTAGAAGCGTTGAGGAATATATATTTCTATAAAAGTAAATATTGAAGGCACCTGGAAGCTTTCTATATCGATCCTTGCAAATGTGTGATTGCCAAATCAATGTCTCCCAAATTTTGGAAACCTGCGACATCCACATCCACTCTGCACCCACTTATACATCCATGCTTTTATCAAATGGAAATTATAGATCGGTCATGTTTTTAAGGCTTTATTGTTTTTTATGAAGATAGAACATGTTCGAGTGAAAAAGACAACTTCTCTATGTAAATTGTAAGTTTCTTTCATTCTGGGATGCAATTTCTTTCAAAATAAATGCAAATTGTTAATTTGAGTTACTTTACTATTTTGCAGCTTTATTTCAGAATTCATTGGTTTTTGCCGGTTTTAACTTTCCTGCGGACAAATTTACTAGAGACTTTTAAACCAAGTTTATATTCATGAATTTGAGATCACACATTGAAAAATGACGTGTATTTACATGTCAAGATTCTGGAACTCTTCACTGTTTATATCCTATTATTGTTTGCCTTGATTTAGTGGTTTGTCTGCCTTGTTCTTGTGTGGCCAGGTTAAAACGTAGCAATTCAAACTGCCTCATTGATTACATCTAATCTGGAATAAGGCTGCAGTACATGTTGTAGCTATCGTTTTAAGGTCATCATTCCTGGTGGAGTACAATAAAAGTTGTAACATAGTGGAAGATTTGAATTTTGTATTCAATGGGAGATAATGACAAAGTCCTGAGTTATGGTGATGTTGTATTAAGGAAATCTGATTTGAAGATTCTTCAAGGCCCATATTATCTTAATGATCGCATTATTGAGTTCTACTTTTGTTACCTGTCTTCTTTCTCTTCTCCCAAGGTCCTGCTTGTTGCACCTTCAGTATCGTTTTGGATTCTTAATGCTCCTGATGTTAGCTCTATCCAACTATGTGTTGATCCCTTGAAGATACCTGAAAAGGAGCTAGTTCTTTTCCCTATCAATGACAATGAAGATTTCAGCATGGCGGAAGGTGGAACACACTGGAGCTTGCTTGTATATGATAGAAAGAAGAATGTCTTTGAGCACTATGACAGTTCATCATCAAACAAAATATATGCAACAAAATTATGTGCAAACATTAAGGATTTTATGGGTCCTACTGCAGCGTCTGCTACATTTATTGAGCATTTCACACCGCAGCAACGAAATAGCTATGATTGTGGTGTGTATGTCCTTGCCATAGCAAAGGAGCTATGCTCATATGAAGGAGAAACTTCTGATGGAGACTGGGAATCTGTGTTAAAATCCCGTGTAACCTCAACTACAGTGAGTGAGATGAGAAATCAAATCCTAGGGATTATCAATGATCTGTCCAATCAGAATGACAGCCTTGTTTTTTCTTAAGTTCATAACACCCGTCTATGAGAGATAGACAGGTACTACTTTGTAACTTTGAGCTATCATTTCTAGAACTCCGATCAAGTGGTTTGCATTGATTGCATCCTTTCGTATTACCAGAGGGAAAAGGTGAATATATATTTGGTTATGGTTAATATATCCGAGTTCCATGCCAAGAAAGGATTCAGCAAAATTGCTGTATAGAATGGTTGCATTACAAGTTCGTGTGTGCAGGTTTTTTCAAGCTACTTTTGGAGCCTAACATAAATAATGGTGAAAAGGTGTCTTAACAAGCATTGCTCTGACTGTGAAACCAACACGTTTTGTATTTAGAATACACATTGAGAAAACATTTAGTTTCATTTTCTTTTGCGTCAAATTTAAGTGCATTTGAAGTCCTGATTACAAAACATTTGACCAAAATTGACTTCTTCTGCAGTGTTGTCATTATTGATGATTCATGGAAATAGGGAATGCGGGAAAGTGTATAGGTGCTACTTGAAAAACACCACGATTCATCCTTCTCTTCATGTTTTTAACTTTTTTACATGGGCAATGCTAAGATACGGGTGCTGGTACGTTTGGCTGCCTTGGGTGCAGGGTGCGGGTATGTTAGGCTGCCTTGGGTGCAGGGTGTGGACACGTTAGTCTGCCTTTGATGCAGGGTGTGGGTGCATACCCTCTACGAGTGTAGGTCCGAAATGGGTCAGGTGCACACACCCAAACAACCTTGGTTTATAAGGTTAAGTGTCTTTGGGAGGAGCTGCTGGCATGAGAGTTATTCCTACAAGTCCTTTTGCATACATGATCTGTTTTCTATTCTGTTCCAACAAATTATTATTGAATCCATTGCACTTACTCTACTATGTTTGGGCTCTATTTATGATATTTTGCTGTCAAAATAGTATATGTTGACTTTCCTTCCAATTATTTGTATCTGAGTTCATTATCGTTTCAGTAGTTTTAGAAAAACTTAACAATGAAACCATTATTCTTTCCAATTACCTTGAAATAAGAATTCGAATATAGAGTAACTGGAAGCCATTTACACTATTTCTGGTATAACAAAAGAAAATAAGCATGACTTTTACCAACCTTTTGGTATTAAACATGGTAATAAGGTGTGGATTTATCCATTGGCTCATTAAAATTTCTAGGATTGCAAAACCAGAGTATCAATAATTGTCCATTATGGATTGTGTTTGAGATCTAGGCAAGATTTCTCCGTTCTATCACACATTAAGTGTTGATCCAATGTTTAATCTGCTCATTGGGCTGCAGGTCTGAGACCTGCTATATTAATGGCTGATTCAACATCACTTGCATCATTTGATGTAGATAAAACTAGTAGAGCACCTGGCAATCATGGCATCAAAACGCACAAGGAAGTTTTGTTCCGAAGTGTGTAGGAAGTAATGATCAAACGCCAAGGTTTTTTAGCCTGATTTTGTTTTAGAATATCTTGATTTTGATAATGCTTGTTGCTGATTTGAGACTTATAATCTGGGGAAACATAGACCAATTTCTCAAATTGCACTTTAATGGAGATGGAAAGGGAGGAAGCGCTCTGCATTTTCTACAGAAATCCTAGGTTCAGGGTATGCCCGAAAGATCGTGGCTGTGGAAGATGTTTCTTACCAGGGAAGGAGCATTGGATTGCCATGACGCCTTTGGCATATCCCCTGGCTTTGGCTTCAAATCCCTATCTATTCTATGTTCCTATTGGCGGCGGAAACTACTCTGTCGTTTTGCAGGTTGTTTGTTTTAAACTTTTGTGGTGCTAGTGGCTGTTCTGCGTCTCCTTGGTTGTGGCTCCACCCACTGTTTGGCGACTTCCTTTGTTGTGTGAGGCTATCTTCTCCATCGGCAACGGCTTTGGTTCGGCCTATGCTTTGCTCATCAGCTGAATGACTTGAATGGGTGGCAACAGTTTTGGGTGTGGAGGCTCTGCTACAACAGCTCTCTGTGTTCCTAGTTCAATTATGGTTTTGCATTTGGATAGTCATTTCTCTTCTGAAGGACTCTAAGGGAGATGGTTGTGGCATTTTTGGTTGCGGTACAATTGGTTCTCCCTTATGGCTAAGGTTTACAACACTAGCATTTTTAGGGTGTTGGCTTTTCGTTGTCAGGATTTGGTAGCGTATTGTTTGCTGTTTCTTTCGCTTGCTTGTCTTTTCCAACCAGCAAAAATGTGTTTTGTGGAGTGCGTTTTCATGCCTTGAATGTTATCTCTACATTGTATGTGGGTCATGAATACCAATTGACCACCGTTTTTGTTGATCATCTATGTACTTCATTTCTATTTTTTAATAGATATGCTAAGTTCCAATAAAAAATCTTTATACTTTGGTAGGATATTTTGCTGGTCATATCCCTTCTGAAAGCATGTTTATGAGTTGGGTTGACAACCATTGTAGCCACATGGCATTAGGAGAGGGTGTGTAAATCATCATGATGGTTTTTTAAAAATCTTTTTAAAAATTGTAAATGCTAAATTTTGCATTGCCACAATTAGCCATGGCCTTCGGTTTATTCGCAACACCATTGTAATTTTTTCCCGCTAGACTAGGGATTTTATTGTGCTAGAAAACAAAACTTCAAGATTTCCGGTTGGATAGAGTTTCCTGGGCATCCTCTTGGCCTCGGAGATTTTGGCAACCAACTTATTAAAGCCTCGAGACCATTTCATTTGCCATTTTAAGAGAAAATTTTATGTAGCTCATGTGTAAAAACATATTTGTGTTGAGATTGACCTCTCCAAAGGCTTGAAATAGACCATAGACATTTAAGTAGGAGATATGTGCATCGCTATGTGCATCGCTTAGCGCATCCTTTACATAAATCCTTTTAACATTTGTCTTAGATGCCATTAAGGCACTGATACAAGGATGTTCTCTCATGGCTAACTCTTAGTCAACTTTGCAATCCAGAGCCTCACCGAAGAGTAAGAATGGGTCTGACACACCTCTGATGGTTGGACTGCTGTAAGTAACAAAAATGATCCGTTGCAATCTCGATATATTTCCAAAGCCTAGAGTATTGTATAAAAACCCACTTAAAGTTCGATTGTGGCTAGCAAACAAGTGACATCGTGCACCTCCCAAGCTCTGCCACTGATATCACAGTGTCCAAATGCTGCAACTGTTCTACCTCTCCTTGGTTGTGGCTCCTCCCACTGTTTGGTGACTTTCTTTGTTGTGTGTGTTCTCTGTTGGCAACGACTTTGGTTTGGTCTATGCTTTGCTCATCAACTGAATGACCTAAATGGGTGGCATCAGTGTTTGGGTGTGATGACTATGCTACAATGGCTTTCTGTGTTCCTAGTCCAAGTAACCTTTTTTGTTGTTCATCTACGTACTTGATTTCTATTTTAAAAACAAATATGATAAGTTGTAATAAAAAAATCTTAACACTTTGATAGGATATTTTGCTAGTCATTTCCTTTCAAAAAGCTTGTTTATGAGTTCAATTGATAACCATTGTAGCTGCATGGTGTTATGAGAGATGTGTAAATCATCATGACAATTTTTTAATTTTTTTTAAAAAATTGTAAATGCTAAACATTGCATTGCCACAATTAACCACAGCCTTTGGTTTATTCGCAATACCCTTGTAATTTTTTTCCCATTGGACAAGGGATTTTGTTGTGCCAGAACAAACAAAACTTTAAGATTCCTGGTTGGATAGAGTTTCTTGGTTGTCCTCTTCACCTTTGGAATTTTGGTGACCAACATATTAAAACCTCTAGGCCATTTCATTTGTCATTTCCAGAGAAAATTTTTCGTAGCTCATTTGTAGAAACATATCTATGTTGAGATTGACCTCTCCAAAGGCTTGAAATAGACCATGGACATTCATGTAGGAGATAAGTGCATCTCTCAACACATCCTTTACATTAATCCTTCTAATATTTGTCTTAGATGCCAAGCTTCAGACACTATGATACAAGGATGTCCTCTCATGGCAAACTCTTTGTCAACTCCGTAATCCAAAGCCTCAGTGAAGAGTAAGAATGGGTTTGCCACACCTCCGATGGTTGGACTACTGTAAGTAACAAAAATGATGTGTCGTAATCATGATATCTTGCCAAGGCATAATGTTGTGTAGAAATCCACATGAGGATTGACTGTGGCTAGCAAACAAGTGACATTGTGCACCTCCCAATCGCTGCCACTGATATCACAATTGCCAAATGCTGTAACCATTTTCTATGTTCAACAAAATCAAAATTCAGTTTCTCAATTGTTACCATCTCCCGCGGAGGTGAGAGAAGGGATTAATAAATAGTTTGGTGGTGTTTTGAGTGTAAATCAATCATACACTGCTTGCACAACCCTCACCACCTCATGAAAATGGGGAATATGTGCAAGACAAACAATGACCTTTTCAAATGAGTGATTATTTGTGTAGAAATCAACAAAGGTTTGTCTCAACAAGTAATTATGTAACACTTAGTGGGTTGGAAGATTGGAGAAATATGAACCTTGATGTTTTTCCATGACAAATTATTCTTGGAATGTGAGATGCCTCGTTGATCTGTTTGGTAATTACATGGTCAAGGACAATAGTTAGTCTTTTGTGAATATGATCGTGTTTGCTTGCAAGAAGTTAAACTAGCGGGTTTTTACTTTGATCCATTGCCAATTTGATTTGGCTAGGTGTACTTTGCCATGCCAACCATGATCCAATTCACGGCAGTGTGCTCATGCTACTTTTTCCAGATTCAATGCAATTTATTATTAATTGGGGTTATGACCCTAAAAAATAGGAAATGGCCGAGATTCACTCGTTAGTATTGATTTACTCCTTAGATATGAGGATTATGTAGACATAAGTAATAGCTAGCAAAATATGATGATTACATTCAATAAGTAATTGCAAAACATCCATGTGGAGTACAATGGAGTAAATGTTATGTATGGCAAATGCAAGAGCTTGCTTCCCTTTTCTTATTGGCCATATAATATGTGAATGTGATCAACTTAAGTAGAGATGGCAAACTATTTGATGGATAAGAGGCTTATACTTATTCTAAGCTTATGAAAATGTTCAAAAGCACCCTTAGTATACTACTTAGCCTAAGTAAACATAATATTTAGTGCATAATATATTGCCCCAATAACCCCACCTGAAATGCAACTCATGGAGGTCTAAAGCAAAAGGGATTCTTATAATCCTCTAAAATGCGTCCAAACAACTCAGGATAAGCAGGTACCCATGTACAATTCAAAACTTGAAAAAAAGAGGGAGACGACTAGAGATACTCCCCTTTCTCCTCTTAAGGACTACTTCCTTCAAACCAAAAATGTAGTGTGGAGAAAGAATATAAGTCCCAAATTAAAAATGTCATTGACGAGGGTCTCTTCTTAAAGATTTAAGGCCCATCCAAGGTGAACAACATTTCTGCCCTTTGCAAGGACAAAGAACTGTACTAAAAATTTACCTACTCCATAAAGGAATTTAAAGGCAATAATATGAAGATCTTTGAAACTAGTCCATATCTGAAATGTGGCTTTGGTTTAGCAAGGTTGTGTATGAGAATAAAAAAAGATGCCATTGAATAAGATCTATCAAAAGGAGGTCATGGACCATTTGTTGAAAGATTGCCCATGTGAAGTGGAGGGCACGACTCAACAATTCTCAAATGTGAATAACAAAGATCCACAAAACATAGTGGATCACCGCTGATATCTAAAAATGAGGAAGTGCTAGTGGCACCCCCATTACTGTATTAAAAAACCTTAGTAAGAGGACCCACAAGACTCAACAAGTCATTAGTGAATTGAATGGAGTTAGAATATTCCAAAATGGAAGAGATAGAACCCACAAGACATGGTGGGTTGACATTGAATTGAGCAATGGTGGAAGTCCCAAAAAAACTAGTTCAGTGGACACTTAGATGACTGGAGACAAAATCCTCAAAAACATCATTAAGATGATTAACAAATGATGACTCTATAAAAGAAATATCCTATGGGGAAAGAGGATATGGGTCTACAAATAGATGTCCCATGTTTGGCATAAACTCATCCTACAAAGGAGTCTACAAAGAGGAGCACAATATTTGATAGATAATCATTGTCACAATCAAGTGGATGAATGGTATAAAATTCGAGTTGCGAAGGAGAGTCTACTTAATCATGTCTGCGAACAAATTGTGAAGAATCCTTTAAAGATTGGAAGGACACTTTGTGTGCTCCAAATAATGGAGCTGCATACAAATTGACATCAGATGACCTAGTACAAAATCATCATTTGGTAGGAACACGTCATCACCACCAAGAGGATGAATTGTAGTGTTATCAAATTGCAAAGAAGAGTCTACTTAATCATATGGGTTTTTGAACAAATTGTGAAGAATCCTCCAAACAATGCAAGGGTACTTTGGTACATGGAAATTGGCAACATAAGATGACCAAATACAATATCAAAAGAGTTGATAGTTTGAATATATTAATCATGGTGTGAGGATTGAATACTTGTCCAAATACAAAAGGGCGAAGGCCTTGTGTTGTGAAGACATTTTCCATATAGACAAGAAGTAGAAGTAAAAGAAGTAATGATGAGAGGGACAATATGACTGCAAAAGTAGACGATTTAGAGAAGGTGGTATCCCATGAAGTAAGCGAACAAGATAATGGAAGATTAGAAAAGAATGGAGAACAAAAGAGAGAAAGTAGCTAATTAGAAGAAAAGAGTGAATCAAAGAATGGATAGATTAGTTGAGGAAATATTAGAAAGTGAAAAGAAAAGAAAAAGTAGTTTAGAGAGAATAGGTGAATAACCAAAAGAAAGTTAAAAAAAAGAAATAGTGATAAAAATAGAATGAGAATAGATGGAAAGAATTTAAATACTATACAGGAGGAAAATATAGATTAAGAAATGTTAGAAGTTTGTTTGTTTTAGTAATGATGAAAGTAGTCATGAAGATAGTATTGAGACAGGGAGCAACACTCCACCCTCTCCCAATTGTAAGAAACTATTTGAGGAAATGAACCCCTTAGACCAAATGTCATTCCCCAAAGTTTGTAGAGAAATATATAGGAGTTAAAAGATAGTTACAAATAGTTGAAAGAGGAATATAGGAGAAGAAAAGATTTTGAGAGTGATTTCAAAGAAATGTTAGGCAAGGGTTATGTTGAGAAATATTTAAAACTGGATAAAGGGAGATGTTTCCTCCCTTTAGAGAATAGATAGTAAGAAAGGAAAGAAAGAAAATAAACTAATTAGAGCACAACATATTACGTGCACCAAAACCAAAACCAATAAATAAAATCAACCCAACTATAGAATAAAAGACAAAATTGTTGTTATTTGGAAAAGATACAAAGGACACAAATGAACATTTGTTTATAGTACATTCTTATTGGAGAAATAATATCATGGATCCTGAATTAAACTTATTTGAATTTGTAAGGACATTAAGGGAGGATACACTAATATAGTATATGAAGATGAACCCAAACCATAACAAATCTTGATATTCAGTACATAAATATTTGAAGGTGGATTATCATTACCTTGATGCACCAAATGAGAGTTTTAGTAATATGAGAGACCTTATCCCAAAATAAGAGAGATGGTAAACATTTCAATCAATGATTCAAGGGGATAATGAGGAAATTAGACAAACCATTTACACATAAGCATATGATTAGATGGTTTATATCAAGGTTATTACCTTAATATCATCAATATATGGACATCAATTTCAATTTTTTTAGAGGTGTTATATATGGAAACTTGGTTAGAGGCTCAACCATGGCGGAGGGAAGGAGAAACAATGGTAAAAACATAACTAGAAAATTTGCAATATGAATTAGCCCAATTAAGGATGCAGAAAGAGATTCAAATGAAAACAAATACCATAACAAACTTGCTACCCATTGTCACAAGTAGATATAAACTATGGTGCATAGTTTGCTATGAGGTAGGACATATTTGGGTAACTAGGAAGATTAAAGCATGAGACCAACAATGGTCTTAAGCATTCAATTTGATATGAATCTCGCAAACACAATTTGTATTCACTCAACAAACCACCAAGTTGTATTATTGTTTATTCACCCTCTAATATTTGAAGCTATATTGAATCCTTATAAATAGGCTTGTATAGGGGAGGTTACGAAAACCTCACTAATGTTCAAATGAATATTTGTTCAAAATAATTTCTATGGAAAACTAAGTTTTTTGAACAAACTTGGTTATAGCAAAAAAAATTTTCATGATCTGCAGTATAAGTTCATAGCTTACCTATGTGGGGAGTACTCTGGAACAACCTCCCTTAAGTCAGAAGGTTTATTGTGCAACTAACAATCTGAATATGGGTCCCAGACTACTAGGCTCTCTGACATATCACACCCATTTACATTTAATTATGATTGTTGCACATTTACTTTTTGGTTGATTATTCTCCCTGATTATCAACTTCCTTCACCCCAGATTTTGTGTTGCAACTTGTAAGGCAAGTTTTTTGAAGAAACGAAGTGTTTATTATTAAGATGTCATCAATGTTTTAGTTGTGAGAAGAAACTCCAGGAATATCAACTCCATCTTGGGATAATTGAAGAATGAATGTGCATGTCCCACCTCTATAGTGCTTAGTGCACTGGTACTCAATTGGGTTGAAAGCAATTCCTTCATTATCAGGAGTCTGGTTATTATACTAGCATGCAAGTTTTGTGTGCAGTTATAGCTGTTGTTCATTCCTCATATATATACTATCCATAGCACCTGTCGAATCCAGAGAGCCTCCAGTCCAACCTTAACAATACCTCTATATTATGCCTTGATCGATGATAATGCAACTACATTTTGTTTCTTGCATGTCCATGCAATAGGAGTAGAGCCAAGATGAAAGACAAATTTAGAAGTAGGTCGACGGGCATCAACAGATCCACCCCAATTCTAATGTGTGAATCTCTCAATGTCAGAAGATCTTTGTGGCGTGTATTGAATGCCAAAATTTAACGTGCCTCGAATATAGTGCTAAATACGCTTAACTGACTTCCAGTGAATCTCATGAGGCTTATGGGAGAATTGAAAGACCAAGTTGACATCAAAGGTGATATTTTTGGAAAAGGGTAAAAAGTGGGGGTTTTGAAAGGACCCGCATCCTTTTACAACATGCCCAAAAGGCCATAAATAATGATGGAGCAGAACAGTGGAAAAGCCCGTAGGCCCAAGGAACAAAATACCAAGAAGACCCAAAACAAATGAAGAAAAGATCATGGGAAACCCCAAACTAAGAAGAAAGAGGAGCTTCCGTTGACCCGTTTGTAGCAGTAAACTACAACAATAGAGGGGAAGAAGCAACCCCAAAAAAATTGCAAAAATATAGCTGAAAGAAGAAAAAAGAGAGGAAGGGAAGATGCAACTCAAAAGCTACAAGACCAACAAGTGGAAGTGAAGCTGAGCAGGAGGGGGAACGATGTCGAAAAGATGAAGATTAGTGTTTTCCCCTCTTTCACTTCTTCGAGCGCACACCTGCCACTTGTATTGGGAAATTATCTTTGAGACGAGAGGATTGTACTCTGATAAGTCCAAGGGGGTGGAGACTTGAGATTCCTTATCAAGAAGATGGGCACCATTTTTATCTGAGTCAGAGTGATTGGATTCATGGGGCCAATTTAATCCCGGATAAGGTCCGTCTGAAGAGGGAGGAATAACTAGTGACTGACCTACCTCTTTAGAAGGTGATGTTTTTGAATGGGCTGCAGCTGAAGGGGTTGTAGTTGTAGTTGATGGATCTGTAGCTACAACTGATGGAGCAGTTGTTGCAGCTGCTTGATCTTTTAATTCCGAGTCGTCTTTGTCTTCTAGATCTAGTGGACTTCAATGCTTGGGAATAGATCCTTTTTTCCAAGGAGCCTGGGTTTTCTTCTGAGGACAAGCAACTTGGAGGTGACCTGAAGTCTTGCAATTATGACATCTGAAAGTTGTATTTTCATAGTTGAGAATTTGAGTATGGCTTGTATCTCCCATCTTGAGGGTCATCGTATCCGACAATCCCTTGCTGAGGTTAAATTCAACACAAATCCTAACATAAGTATGTAGACTGCTTTGCAACCTCTTAATGTCCTCTTTAATGAACCACCCTAGGAGGTTTCCAATTTCCTCCACTTCAAAGAAAATGTGAAGGGGAAGATTAGGCAATCTCACCCAAACTGGAACATGTGTAGTAGAGAAGGTATTCAGGTCAAACTCTGGAAACCATGGGGTAGTGAAAAGACCCACCAATCCCCAAAACCAAGGACCCTCTTCAAAAACCCTCTGAAATCCTCTTGTTCATTGAAGAAGACTATGAAGAAGCATAGGGCATAGAGGAAATATTTACAATTTTCATTCTGTGAGGTATGAATCCAATGAATCATTACGTTAGGTGATGGCCATGCACCATTAAATTTGTAGATCATGGCCTTGGATTTTAATTCTTAAAGTAGATCCATAGATTCTTCATCATTCATCTCCAAGGTTGGGCTTTCAGTAGCTTTCTCAATGATGTAAGTGGGGGCAGGAGGAGTTGCTGCATGAGATTTCGAGGAGGTGGAATTTTTAAAGAGTTCATCCTTGAAAGGAGCAAAACATCACTCCTTGGCCCCAACCAAAAGAATACCAGTCATAAAAATCATGGAATCCTGAAGTATCCCGTAGGAGATGAGCATGGAAGTGTCCTTAAGAGGTTTTCCAGAAAACACCAGACCAAAGTGGCCTACCCTGCAACATAGTTTATAAGCTAGAATAAATTTCAAGTCTATACCTCGAGCTTTTCGATGGTCTGAATGCACAAAGTATTTCCGTTCAGGGTACGAACAAGAACTTGAAGCATATATGTATTTCCTTCAAGTAGTTCTAATAGAACTGTATTATTATTGAATGCATGACCAACTGTCTCGTGAACAAAGGAGCCATCATTGTGAGCAAGCAAAGTGTGTACAGACGCACTAGACCCGCCTCCATCACCCAGACCTGAAGCCCCAGATCTGTCGCCGCTCGCACATCTATCGCCATGGACAAACACAATTATCTATTCCAGTAGGGTTAGGGTTCGAAGAGTTAGGGGAGCCCATCTTGAAACAAATCTCACTATGTTTTGAATGACTTTTTTTGAGTTAGCTAACAAGAAAGCAAACTCATTTTTGACATCAAACGTGATATTAGTGCATGTATGTGTCAAGTATAAAAGAATCCCAACCAATTGTCTATATAAAGTGGGATCAACCAATTGTGATTTGCAGTCAACAATCAACTCAATACCTTGATGATATGTTGTGGGCGAAGGCTTGTAACTAGCCATATCAAAATCATGAAGAAGATCTGTGGAGTATTTCTGTTGTCCAATAGAAATACCTTCAAGAGACTGATGAAGTCGAAGGCCTAGAAAATAGTGTAGAAGTCCCATGTTTGTCATGTTAAATATTTCTATCAACTTGTGCTTTCTCGAATCAAGGAGTCTGAAATAAATGTGAGCATGAGGTCATCAACATACAACACCAATATCAAAATATCCTCACCTTACTTCAAGATGTAAACATTGTGATCAAATTCACAACGATAAAATCCAGAAGTCACTAGAAAGTTATCCATCTTCCCACACTAAGCTCAAGGAGCTTGTTTGAGCCCATAACAAGAACGATGAAGCATGCATACCATGGAATAGTCCTGCAAAAATCCTTAAGGTGTCTTCATAGAGATATCCTCTTGGAGATCACCTTGTAGGAAGACACTCTTCATGTCCATTTGATAGTTTGGCCATTGATGTGATGCAACGAGGAAGAGAACAAGGTGTATTGAATCCATCTTTGCAATCAAAGAAAAAGTCTCAGAGTAATCCACCCATTTTACTTGTGAGAACCCCTTGGCTACAATACATGCATTGTGCTTATCTACAAAACCATCTATTGCATATTTGGTCTTACATGACCATTTACAATGCACAAGTTTTATTCCCTTAAGAAGAGACACTAACTCCCATGTGTTATTCTTCAAGAGTGAAGAATAATCATCTTGCATCGGAGCTTCTCACTTAGGTTTACATGTCACCTAAAAAAACAATACCAAATCAGTAGAAATTGCTTGGCTCATAAGAGCAATAACAAAAGTCTCAGATCGAGTGCGACAAGGATAAGAAGGATCATCAACCAAAGAACCTGTTGGAGCTCAAAATTGCACCCTTCCCAAATCAAGATGATCTTGGGCTTTGAGGCAACATGGAACTATCTCCAAGTTGTTGGACTTGCGCTTGAGATAGACCTCCAAAGAAGGCCAACTTCCTCTGCTTATTTCTACTGCTATAACTACTCCTAGGAAGGGAAATGCAACAATCTAAATCTACTCTATGATTCCAAAGGACCAGGGTGAGAAGGATATGCATGAATGAAATCCTATATTAAGGGGAGGTGATGACACTATAAAGAAGGGGATGAACACTCTCAGATGAGTGAAAACAAGGGAAAATACAGAAAGGAAGGGAAAACATGCGTGCCATAGTCCAAAACAACATTCACACACTCATTTTCATGGAGCACAACAAAAAATAAACCTACAAGGGACATAAACAATGCACAACATAGCAATATTGCAAAGGAAAAGTAAGAAGGTGTAATAAAATGCGAGCTAGGGTAGAAGATAATCACTAAACATATTTTTATTGCTTCTAAATGATGCACAGTCGATTACAATTGTGGAAAGAGGCAATAATCCACATGCAATGAGCCATATTTGAGGCTTGTAACTCAAAATGCAAAGGAACACTACTCTGAATAATTGTTGGTCTGAAAATCTGTCGAGTGGACAGATCTATGGCTAGACGAGCAACAGTGTGCAGGGCATAGCCCCTCTTTGAGTCAGCAAAGTGAAACCGGTTTATTGCTATTCTACCGGCAGGAATCTGTGCAAGTTTCACAATATTCTGCCTTCGGGGGTTTGGGATCTCATCCCAGTAGAGGTATTTCCAACTGTGAAAAGGAGGGGAAAGAAGCGAGGTGAGAAAGGTAAGATAGATCCGAAGGGATAAAAGAAATGAATTCTAAAGCAGAAATGATCAGAAGATCTATGTTTTGGGATTGGTAATAAATGGAGCCAAACCTACTTGCATAGACGAACAAAGCAATACTGATGAACAAATGACAAAAAAGTAGAAGATAGGTTCAATAAGAATAAACATGCATAGATCTAACATAAGAAAGATTCTAATGCCCATAACATAGGTATTCAGCACAAAGTCTCAATATTTGTATTAATATTTTCTTCTATTACAAAAAGCCTACAAAGCCTTTTCTTCCTCACTTCTATTTTTCATCTAAAAAGTGTCCACTACTTGAATACAACAAGTATCCAAGTATATATAGAAGAAGGAAAAGAGAGAAGGCAAAACGAAAACAACAACTAATTACAAAATATCTACAAAATATCTAAAAGTCAATGTTGACTTTGGGCAACTTGGTAGATGACAACATCCCATGATGCAACATGGATGATGTCATCATTTATGCCAATATACTTTTAGATATTTACAAAAAGGAAATCCAAGAGGAAGAAGGCTATTCATCATCGTCTCGTGGTTGAAAGGGAGTATCTTGCTTCTGTTGTTGTTTGGGAGAGGTGATGTGGAACTGGGTTCGATATTCCATGAATTCACTGATCATTGGCTGAAGTTGATCCTGGGCAGGACCCTTGGTATGATCACCGATGACCTCGCAAGTCTCCCGCTCATCTCTGAGTTTTTCAAGGAGCTTGAAATATTCATTACCTACCTCCATCAGGTACCCCACAAAATCACGGCAAGCCAGAAGGTTATTGATGGTTTCAGTGTTGAAAGTGACTTCTTGCCCTAGCCCTTGCGAGATGATTTCCTTGAAGATATCGAATAGTTTCATCTGCCTTCCTCAAGGTGAAAGAAGGAGTGAGCAAGCCCGGAGACATTCTTAGGACAATTTGCTCCATTTGATGCATCGCATCCAGGGCTTCCTCCTTGACCTTGTCTAATCTTCTCCAGGACAAATTCCATCTGATCGACCAGGTAATCCAAAGCAGCAAGGATTTTGTTGGGTACCCTGGGGTGATCGAAGACACTGAATTTAACTAAATCATCAGTCGAGCAGTCGAGCATCTTCTATAATGTCTCGTGTTACAACCGAGCATGGTCCAACTCTTCGAAGATAGGTCCCTGCAATCGCCTGGAGTTCCTTGTTCGCTTGACCAATGTTCTGATATAATTCGGTGAACTTGACAATTACTTCCTTACTGTCTTTGAGGATCTTGATCTCTCCAGGCGGATACTACCATACCTTGTTTGCCAACCTTGGCGTATTCGTTTATCTTATCCTGACTTAGGGTCTCAAGAGTTTTGGTGGCAGTTGTAGGAGGTGCACTACCCATTTTCTGTAGGGCGTGGAGAAGATGCTTATTTTGTTCTTTTAGTAGCCTCTTCTCTTCCTTGGCTTCTTAAAGCTTCTTGCAAAGGGCATCCAACTGCAGATAAGAGCCTCTCCTTGAAGGCTTTCAGATGACGTTCCCATTGTGACCTACGTCACTGTACAATCTGTAGGGGACATATCCTTTTTATCCTTTGAAGGATCGGGATACGCAATCTCCATCACTCTTTCTCCCGATGCACTCCAAGAGAAGCGGGTTATCGGTTTTTGCTTCTTAGCCCCTTTTTTTGGGATGACGGAAAACTTCATTGGTGTAATGGGGACTTTCCTCTTATGCTGACTCAAGATGCTAGGAGATCCATGCTGGCCTTAAGGGAGTGGGACCAAAGGTGGAAGAGGGAGCAGCTGCAGCGGATGAGGGAAAATGGGTCGAGACACTTGGTGGTGGCATCGAGAGAGATGCCAAGAAAGTGCTCACATGAGGAAGAGACACTGCAGGGGAGGTAGTTTTGGGAATGGAAGGGAGCTGAGAGATGAGAGAAGAAATGGCGGGGGATATCTCTACGAGAGAAGAGAAAATGGAGGAAGAGGAAGGGGGAGCAGTAGAAGCTGGGGGAGAGGATACGACCAAAGGAATGGTCACTTGAGTCACATGAGGAGGGGAAAGAGGAGAGGGAGAAGGAATAGAAGGAACCTCCATGGTTATAGCAGTGGCAACATCCTTAAGTGGATGTGCCCATTGGAACACTCTTTCGCCGCTTCTTTCTCCGGGGATGCCAGAGTTACAACTTGTTCCTGTGCAGCGGAAGGAGGGCTCTTCAGGAGCTTCTTCTTGAGCGGAGCTTGATTCTCCCTCTTTATCCTTGTCTTTTCCCTTTGGCAGATGTTTCATCCTGACAGGTGCATTGCCCAAAGGGGACGTGGTGAAATCTACTCCAAGGTAGATAAGGCCATTCATTCTGCACCAATGTTCTATTTCGCCGCAGTGTTTCCTTAACCCTCTACCTCAATTGTTTGAGGTGCCTTTGTTTTATCTATTTCGGCAAACGGCCAGTTGTCCCCATCCGTGTCCAGATACACCTGATCAACTTCTTGATCAGCTAGTTTGATAACCTTTTGGAACAATGGCTACATGCCATATTGAATAATCTCTGCTAGGGCCAAGCGAGAGTGATCCTTCCTTCTGAGTTTGACTTCATGATACAAGTCGATGAAGATATCCTCGATCTGTGGAACGTGGATTGGATTGAGTTTTGCCTTAGGGAGGCAATTCCTTGGATTGAAGGTGGACCTTGCTGGGAAATTGTGCTTTAGATTGAGCAGTTCTAGCTCTGGGAACATTTCCCGAGCTTTGGTGTGAGAAGTGCAAGTGTACCTGTCCACTGTGAGGGGGAAAGGAGTTCCACCCTTCTATCTTTTGAGGCACTTCTCATGATATGTTATGAGCTGTCTAGATAGCTCCAACAGGATCAGCTTAGGGCCAGCATACCTTGGCAATTTAGTGGGCTCCCCCATGAAGTTAGCTACTCTGAGATAGGTGAAGGTGGGGAATTGGGTAAATAGTGCTCCCCACTTCTCTGTCGCTGTGACTATGCTCTTGGTTGTTCGACCATGAGTCATATTTGGCCTCAGAAGGCAGACGATGCCATAGAAGAAAGCATCGTTGATCTTGGTAAACTGCGAGATGCTATTCTCCAACTTCAGCTCTGGGTACTATTCATATATCTTTAGCTGAGGCCAAACCCTGCATCGGCTCAGTGTTGGATAATCCCTCTCTGAGGTTGCAGCGTAGACTACGTAGGAGTTCATGTAGAACCTCCCCGTCGTGGTGAGTTGTTGGAGCTGCTCAGATATGGTGCTGCTTATTATTTCTGCCCATTCAAAGCGCTGATCAGGCACATTCTTATTCATGGTCTCCAGGTACCTGAGCATCCATTTGTGAAAGTAATGGGCATCAGAAAGCCCAAATACTCTACTTAGGAAGGTGATAGTATCACTCAATTCCTCGGAGAAGTTGCTACGGTGAATAACTTGTGGCCATCTGGTTATCACCTTCTTGTTCTTCAAGTACACTTCGTTCATCAGTTGCATGCATTTTTCCTTGTTGTCCTCCCATGCTTTGGTGCAGTCCTCTTGGCTTACAGCCACAAAATGTTGGTGGTGAGGAATGCCTAGCATGATTTTGAAGTGCCGGGCAGTGAGGTTGATTATAACCTCGCCCTTTTCATTTTCGACACACCTTGTGTCTTTATTGTAACAACGGGCCACCACCATCATAAATTCGTTATTTATCGCGCTGACGGGGATTCCTCCAGCAAAATGTAGACCACTGCCCACTAGTTTGTCCATCCAAGGACTTCCTGTAACCCTCCTGGTTCTAGCCCAGAAATCTTCCATGTCGATGTGCCCGAGTTCGAAATCTCTAATGTCCAGGTTACATTCCACCTGGGACTCGGGCATTCTAACCCTCTGGTATTTATATTTCATCTCTTCTTCTGTAAGCTTAGCCTTACCCTTTGACTTGGTTGGCCTTTTGCTTGATGTAGACATATGTGGATTTGAGTTCAGTTGCTGATCTGCAAGGAGTGAAGTCCAACGCAAAAGAGCCAAGTTAGCTGTCAGATCTTCCATTAAAGCCTCACAAAATGAGGAGTTAGCAATTTTAAGGCCTCAGGGCGCAGGGCGCAAGTACACTGCAGGCTGCAGGGTTAATAGTATGGCGCACTGGAGAAGAGTGTTACAAGGAATGAATCAACGCCAAAGGGCACATGGTGCAAGGATTTTGCATATGACATCTTTGTTGTTGTAAACAGGAGTGCGCCTGCGCCGTTAAATGCAACATTATACTGGGCGCAAAATTTTTTGGTGTTGCATGGGGGCAGGGTGCGCCAATGGCGCATGTAATTTGCGTGTAACATGGAAATTTGGTGCGCCGAAGGGCACAAGATTAATGCGTGCAACACCAAAATTGTGTGCGCAAAGGGGGACTTTGGCGCGGCGCAGGAAAAACTTGCATGGCACTATGTGTTGTTGTAAGGATGATTGCGCCAACACCAAAGACAGGTTTAGTATTTGTATGGCGCAAGAAGGGCGCGTGTCGCAAGCAGAAACAATGCGTTGTAGGCGCAACTATGTTTTATGCAGCAGGAGTGGCGATTGCGCCAAGAGAGAAATGCGGCTCAGTAAACAACTTTTAGATTTCTCTCTTTTCTTAATGGGTTGTGGTCTTTCAGGCCTCTTTCTTCATGGATTTAGACGGTGAAGGGGGCACAGTAAGGAGATTTGGATTTTTTTTTTGAGGCAAAGCCCTCTTAGCCAGCAGATCTGGAAAGAGGGTGAAAATGGCTTGGGAAGAAAGATTTTCTTGCAAGAACGACAGTAGGGGTTTAAAGCTTCAGATACATTTCACCAAACTCACAAACAACCAACAAAAACGAAAACACAAGAGGAATGAGGACCGCTTACCCAAAATATATAGAATGTGAGAGACGAAGTGGGGTCCACGAACGTGACACGAGGAGGACAGGCATGTTGACAGGTGCAGAGGAATAAAATGTTTCACGTGTTTTTTGATTGTGAAAGTGATAGGGCGGATGCGCCTATATATAGGCAAAGGTGTAATAAATGCGCCAACAAATTTTTAAAGGGGCACACAAAAATACGTGTCAACACGTAAAACTTTGTGCCCTTTGGCGCGAATATGGTTTTGCCAACACGAAATTATCTGTGCCTTTGGCGCAAATTTAGTACTATCAACACCTCATTTTGAGCGCCTTGGCGCACCAATTAATGGCGCAACATTTTTGTTGTTGACAGGAAGGCGCATGCACCTTGGCGCAAGCAAGAAAGGCGCATCACGGGGAGGTGCAACAATTGTTGTGTCAACACCTCAAAGGGTGCGCCAAAGGAAATAAAGGGGACGCAGATTTGTTCTATGTTGCACAGCTAAAAGGTGCACCCAGCCAAAAAAGGACCAATAATGACTAAGTTCGGAAAACTAGATTTCCCAGAAAGGGATTTTACAACATTCCGAACGCTGAGGGACCTCTGACGAGGGACCAGGAAAAAAATTCTGGTATGGTTACCTGCAAAATTGCCCCCATCAATTTTACAGGATAACAATAATTCTCTTGCAATCCAAGAGGGTCCAACCTTTACAAATGAACATTATTCAACAATATATAAAAGAAGAGGAGAGAAGAGAAGGGAAAAGAGAGGGAAAAATTGGATTTCCAATCACAACCACTAACAACATGCAATAAATGCATGTAAATCCGCCTGTAGCTCTGTCAAACCCGCCTACCCATGTCAGTTAGCTTGTGGAAGAAGGAAAGAAGCCAAATCCCATGAAATCCGGGTGGTTGAGTCTATTGGAAGTGTGCATTAATGACTTGAGTCACGTTTTTCCATTTTCACCTACCAAATCCCACCAAAACATTATTTTGAAGAGCCTAAAACATAGCCTACGTCATCAAATTTCTAATGAGACTGAGGTACATGCATGATTTTTGAGATAATGTAGAAAAATTTATGGTGATTTGAAGTTTTGTAGTCCAAGAGTAACACGCATGACACATGTGACACTATCTGATTGGTTGCGAGAGTTAGGTTGGTTTATCTACAAGTCATTGTCTTTCCACATGTTGCACATTCTCATTTGCTACAAGGATTCAGAGCACAACTGACACTTTTCTATTCATCGTCGTGAGGTGCTACTTTATCTGGAAAAGTCCTTAGACTTGGACACATGGCACATCAGGATTGGCATGTGGAGGTTACAGCCTTGGGTGCATGTGTGGAAGCAAAGGGGAAAAATCAATTATGTAAAATTCCATCGGTGAGTACGAGAGGATGTGCGGGATACTGAGAGGAAGGATACATATTTTCAAAGGCATGACAAATCTACAAAAGGTGTCCGTCAAAGCACACGTGTAAGAGTTTGAAATAAGGCGTCGTGTGCAAGGCATGGTAAGAGAAAAATAGTCAGGTGTGCAACGTAAGAGTTGCATGAAAGGAAATGTGAGCATGCGAGGAAGGGAGAGAAATGGTACAATGCATGAAGAATACACAATGATGCTTGGGATTTGGGAAGGGAAGTGAATGTGCAGGGATCATGCCAAGGGTTTGAATGGAATGGAAGAGGAAGACTGTGCATGATAAATTTGTGCAAGTTAGGGGAAATGAAAGTATGCAAACGAGTGCAAGCAAATGGTGATGAAGGGAGATAACATAATATAAGGGAGGAAAGCAATAGGGAAGATGTGTAAGAAAGAAATGGAAAGGGAAGTGCAAGGGAAGCACACAAGGTTTGAAATGAAGAATAAATGCAACTAAGGAGAAGAATAACCAATCACGTGTGCACAACCTGAAAACATGATGTCAGAGCCAGAATGAAACTGTAAGTTGCCCAAACTAGCCAAGGGGTTATTTTGGACAATAATTTGGCAACTTTTGGGGATATTTGTCTACTAGATGAAGATGATCAGTGGCCTTGAAGCATCCATTGGGCATGGATTCAACCTGAAAACATGAAACTCTGATTTGAAAATCACCACTTAAAGTCACATGAAGTACTAAACTCTAGACTACTATTACTATTGAAGATATTCAGACTGAAAATGAGTTGCAGAGAAGTGATGGATATTGCCCTGCAATTTAAAACAACTCTCCACCATTGAAACCTTCGTGATGCATCTTCAAAGACTTGAGAGCACAAGAAGCAACAATAGAAGCAACAAAAGAGTGCGTGAAAGGAAAGAAACCTACATAACCAAGTAGAACACAACATGCGTAGGTGCACTTGGAGGAATTAAAAATACTCTAATATGTACATGATGCAAAAAGAAACTTAATGGAAGTGTTTGAGATAAATCCCATTGACTAGGATTGATAATGCATTTCCATCAAGATGAGACAACTCAAAAGAGTTGGCATCCTTACAAGAACTGATGATGGATGGCCCACTATGAAGTGCATCAAAATTTGAATGACGACCACGTTTGGCTCTATCAACATCCCATTTTAAGACTAGATCACCCACTTTGAAGACCTAAGCTCTAGCCTTTCTGTCAAACCACTGTTTGGTTGATTTTTGATGTTGTTCTAATTTGATCATGAAAGAGTTCCTTAATTCTTCAAGTTCAATAGCTCTACCATTCTGATTTCTCTTTGGTATGCGCCCTCAAATTCCAACAACTGAGCCATTAGCTCTAATGAAGGAAATTCTAGTGATAAGGGAAGCATATCTTCCTTTCCATAAACAAGTTTATAAGGAGAAGTACCAATTACCTTCTTCATCGTGACTCTATCTACCCAGAGCACATGCGAGATCTTTGTATGCCACTTCCTCTGGTTGATATCCATTGTTATTTTCATGATTATGATCAAGTTCTTGTTAGTAGACTCTGTCAGGCCATTACCTTGAGGGTAGTAGTTGGAAGAAGTCTTCAAATATATTCAAGGCTAAGAGCCCAATCCAAAATTCTAGTACCAAAGAAGGATTTTTCATTATCAGAGATAATGGTTTGATGAGGAATTCCAAACCTTGTCATAATACCTTTAAGGAAAGTCAAGGATAGACTGCCTCAGTTGCTTCCTTGAGCGCAACAACATCTTTCCATCTGGTGAAATAATCCGTTGCTGTCAACACCCACTTGTGACCAATGCTTAAAGGAGGATTGATCATGCCAATGAAGTCAATACCCCATTGCGTAAAAGGATGATTCACTTGGATTGGTTAGAGGGGAAGCACTGACTAACTTATTTTTACCTACAAAGAAAGTCACATTCTTTGCATGTTTATGACCCACTTGTGCACATTTGCAAACAATGTAGGCTAAAAGTATCCTACCTTAATTATTTTCATTCTTATTTCTTTGGTAAAGAAGTGTCCTCTAAAGAATCCATCATGAAATTCTTCTAACACTTTGTTAACTTGTGCGCCATCAATACATCTCAGCAACACACCATCAATGTTCCTTTTGAAGAGAATGGCATCAATCAATGCATATGGAATAAATTGCAGCCTCATATGTCTTCTCTTTTCTTTTTTCATGTTAGGAGGATATGCACAGAAGATAGGAATGTTGTCATGGTATCAATCCAAATGCTGCGTGCGCTTGGATTTCATTTTGCTCAACTTCAAGCACACGGAGGCTCCTCATCTAAGAACAAAGAAGTATCTTGGTCATTTGTGTATCTACAACTTTTTTGTTTACAGAATGCGTTGCCTCTAACCAGTTTTGTGGCTTTGATAGTCACATCATACTCCATGATTTTGGTCACCCATCTAGCTCTTTTCTCACTGATTTTTTCTCCCATGATGAAGTCTCTCACACCGAGAGTGTGAAACTAGAACTTTAACATGATTAGTGGTGAACATACTTTTGAAATTTTTCAACGCACATGATGGCAAAGACATGTTTTTCTATGTGACTATATTTCAATTCATAATCCTTTAGTGTTTGGCTAAAGAAAGCCATTGGACTGCTCTCAGTCCTTGTTCATTTTCTTGTGTGAAGACAACAACAACACTATTATCATCTCTGTATGCATAAATGATAAAATCCTTAGAGTAATCAGAATTGATAAGTGTCGGGGTGCGAGAAATCTCCTACTTGATCTCGTTGAAGCTTTCTTTTCCTTCTGCTATCCATTTGAAGGCTGTATCCTTTTTTAACATGAGGGTGATAAGCCTAACCAAACCCGCAAATTTAGGAATGAATCTCCTTACAAAATTTGATTTTTCCTAGGAATGATTGCAAGCCCTTCTTATGCTAACTGGAAGAGAGATAGAGGATAGGATTGAAATTCTTTCTGGATCAATGGCAATACCATCCTTTGAGACAACATAACCCAAAAGCTTGACCTTACACAACAACAAAGTTTCACTTCTTGCAGTTAAGAGACACTCCAAATTATCTACATCTCTCAAAGACTTTCTCCAGATGACTGATGTGATCTACACTTTGCTTTGAGAAGATAATTATGTCATCCAAGTAAACTAGGATGAACTCATTGATGTATCCTTTGAAGGCAATGTCCATTTCTCTTTGGAAAGTTGCGCCTGCATTTGATAAACCAAAAGGCATTTTTTGATAAGCATATACACCCCATTTGGTTATAAATGTAGTCTTGAATTGATCCTCTTCCTTGACCATGATCTGATTGAAACTTGAGTAGCCATCCAGCATAGAAAACCTTTGTACGTCTGCTAGCCAATCTTGCAAAATCTTCTCCATAGAAGGAAAAGGATAATGATCCTTTAATGATGCCTTGTTCAAATATCTGAAATCAACACAAAGTCTGATTTCACCATTCTTATTTCTCACTGGAACAATATTTTCCACCCAAGTAGAGTATTTGATAGTAAATATTATTTTCACCTCAAGCAATTTGTATAACTCCTTTCTCATGAGGGGCTCTATCTTAGGATTGACATGCCTTTGCTTTTTTCGGATGGGCTTGATGCTAAGATCAAGATCAATGGAGTGTTGAGCAACACTTGGATTGAATCCTATGAGGTCCTCATAATCCATGAGAAGATGTCATTGTATTTCTACATAGAATGAGATGAAGGTATTGTTTTTCTTCTTGTGCGTACACTATTTCCAAGCAACAACTCTTTCGCATGCACAATAATGACTGGTTAAGAAGTATTCTTCCATGCTATGCGCATGTTATTTTCTTCCACCCTTGAACTCATCATCAGGACTGAAATATATGCTCTAAGGTGACCAAACCTTAAGGAAATTTGTTTGTCTTGAGCTTGGATCACTTGGTCACCATAGTTGACATGTAAATTAGATTGCATTTTTGAGGAAAACTTAGATTCATTCTAGAATGAACTACACAATCTACGCATCACTGTCAAACACTTTCCAACTTGTTTTATTGTCTAGGAATTGACATGGTCTGATCACCATCTTGATGTGTTACACATTGCTCTTGGATAAAAGTCCTCAACGGGTGATAATTGTGACCCAAGGGCTGTCATATGATCTGTTTCTTTGTTCAATTTTATTGGCACCACCCTATAGATTGAGAGAATCAAAAATCTCTAAGAGGTAATAAACTCTATGCTTATAAGTATTTCAACCAAGTTATTATTTATTACACACTTATTTATGACCTGGTGGATGACCAGTTCCAGTTTCACCAAAGATCTGCAATGCTTTAATCTGTCTCTTTTCAACAATTAGAAGACCATGCATCAACGCTTCATATTTTGCTACATTGTTGGGGCATGTAAATTACAACCCATGCACGAAAAAGAACTTCTCATCCTTATGGGAGATGAGAACAACAACTGTTCATGTGCCATTTCTACTTCTAGAACCATCAAAGAACATCTTCCATAGTCCGTAAGTATCATCTTCTTGTTTGAGCGGGGTAGGCAAAGTGGCTCCTTCAAGAATGCAATAAGTACCAAGTCCAGTTTCAATAGCTGTATCATATGGATCAAATTCATAGTGCTCCTTGGCCCATTCATCTAATAGTAGATTAGATATAAAGGAGGAATAGACTGATCTTCTGAAATTGATTCTTGTTCTTGGCCTTCTTAAATTAGGTAATTTTATTGGAGAGAAAAAGGGTCATGTGACTCAACATGATAATAAAAATAGGCTCAACTTGTATGGTAAATCGAGCACCATACCTAATTCTTAGAAGCATATGAGACCAATATGAAGATAAGTAGCCACCTACCTTGGCTGTAAAATTTCTTGATAGATGTTGTCATGTGTTGTTGCAATGTCAAAATTCAAGTTTGAAAACACGACGACTATATCCGTGTCAAAATTTTTCTCAAAGTCCCTCTCGAGTCATCCTTTGGATCATCTTGCCTTCTGTGTCATGATTCCCCAGTCCTTGAAAATATTCATAATCAGATGTACATCCTTCCAAATTATCTAAAATGTGTCCATAAAGTCTCTTAGTCCATTTAATGCAATGTTGGCAAAGGAAGAAATTTTTGTTAAGCCTAGAAAGGCTATTCCCTAGCCCATCCGAGGTAGGTGTGTATCCCCCGGGGTTCATAAAGAAGTTTGAAGTCATTTGGAGATGTCATGGAAGAGTTTGTGAATGTAATAGAACAAGTTTAGGGAAGTTTTGGAAAGTTTCAGAGGTTTTGGGATCAGAATAGTGAAAGTTGGTTTTGGAGGCTTGAGGAGCTTGTAGTGCGAAGAAATACCTAATTTTCAAAAGATGATTCCGGGAGCTCTAGGATGAGTCAAGAGGAAAACAATATACCATTAGAAAGATATTTCAATTCCCTACATTATGGAAAAATTGGATTCTTCTCAAGGCATAGGTGCTTCTCAGGGAAGAGCAATTTGTGCAGAATCACCGTGCGGCCCCGAATGAAAAATATGTAGTTTTTGGATAATGAGGTAGAATCAAGTCTTGTAAAGCCTTCCATTTTTCTCAAAATGGTCTTTGGAGTCAAATATATATAAAATTTCACCTAAAAAGACCTTCTACATCTCTGGGAAAGTTTGTTTCAAGATTTTGAGAGTTAGTCAAATTTGCAGTTAGAAGCCAGATGCATTTTGGTGTTCGAACTGTCTCAACTGTCCGGGAAAGTTGAGAAAAAAAATACACCCTACCCCCTTTTTAAAGCCCTTGGACCCCAATGTGACCTTGAACCTTCCTGAAAAGTGCTAAACGATCAAACATGCAAATTTGGCTAAGTTTTTGACCTTCCTAGGCCTTGGGCACATTTTTATGCCCCTACTGTCCTAATTTTCTAGGACACTCGGGATAGTTGGGACAATAAAATATGCCCCACCCTTAGCCTTTTCTCTAGTTCATCATGTGACCTCCAATCTTGCTCATCAGGTGCTGTAACCTTTCTCTCTCCTCCATCCTCACCCACTCATTTCTCGCCACTTGTCAGGCTCTAGTAAGGGGGCACATTTTACCGTCCCAACTGTCTTGAGACAGTAGGGATAGTAGGGAAAAAAAATGTGTTGCATGCCTTGAAGGTTACAAATTCAAAAAATTGGCTAACTGTTTTACCTTGTTCTCTCTTCTCTCTCTCCTGTTAACCATAAATGTTGTCAGGAAGTTGTAGAACTTGTTTCCACTTCATATTTTATCCATGTCTCGATGAATGTTCGTGCTAAACCTCCATTAAACCTAAAAAACATCAGATGCTCCATCAAGTTTCCCTCAGAGCATCCATGGTTGTGAGAATGATGATTTTTCACTGTCGGCAAACAAAGAAATCCATCGTGCAAAGGGTTCAAGCTAAGTTCTCTTCTCTGGATCATCTCTTTGTTTTTTCTCACTGTCAATGCTTCATGACTCCATTAATAGATTCCATGATGCAACAACGAAAGGGCAACAACCATCATCTTCACTTCCCAAGGTTCTAGTGGGCAAATCACGCGACATTTGGAGGAAATGATCATAAAAAAATCTAGTTTTGCGTGAACTAGCTTTTTTGCCATGAAGCCCTTATTTTTTAGGGATATGGGGGGCTTTGTTTTTCATCAACATTCTTCCCTCTTCAAAGAAAATCTCAATTTCTTGAAGATCTGGAAGATGAAATCACCTAAGATTTGGAGCAGAGAATCTTGGAATAAAACCCAAAATTTAAATTTTTTTTTGTGTGGCAATCTAACACCCGTAGTGCACTTACGAAAAACAACATATAACATGCCTTTTACATGATAAAAATAGCAAGTCCCTAAATTTGCAAGCTTTTATCACCCAGAACACTCAGAAACAGTGCAGAATGGTAAAGAGGGTAAAATTGCCAAATTTCCCAAAATAGTAGTTTTGGAAAAAACACTTGTTAAAAATAGAAAGTGGCTAAAAATAACAATGCATCATCAACAGAGGGAAATTGGAATGTGCTAGAAGACTCACAAGGTCAGATTTGAGCAAGACAAGTGATATGTCCCAAAATAGCAGGTCCTGATCATACCTGCTAAAAATAGAAAGTCTCCATTTTGGGTGCAGAAAATTCTAGATGGCCCCATTTTCACTCATGTTTCCACTTTTTGAACTCTTCACAGGGTTATGGTATGATCTCATAGCTCAATCAGAGAAATGAAACCTCCATATAGTGACGAGACCAAAATATGTCTCATTATAGCACCAAATAACACTCTTATTCTCTCTCTTTAAATCAAGCTTTCAAGTGAATTTAGATGTAGTTTTAATAACATATTGCATATTTAAGGTAGAATATAGAATTTATCTTATCATCTCTTTAGAAATCTATTTGCAATATAATTGTTGTTATTTCCTGATATTTCTTCTAAAGTTGGAAAGCAATAGTGTGTAGAAAACATGTCATAAGCAACTCTACTCGAGGTTCACGGATTGCAACTACCAAAAGTCTTCACACATCTATTGAAACTCCCAACTAGTGAAAGTCTGTTGGTTTGTTCCAAAGTAATGTAAAGGAACACCGAACTATTCAACCCACTCTTTACTTCCACGTCGTCAACCAAGAATACAAATTCAAACATGTGATAATCCAAAGTTATGTATGCATATGACGTTTCAAGAAGAATTCAAAGTCATGGACTTAACACTCATCTATTTTCTCTTCATGTTTCAAGGATGAGAAAATAATGGAATAATATTAGGAATGTTGAATAAGTACTCTCCCACTTTGTGTTCCTAGATTAAAGGGATGAGTTGTATAAATATTCTCCATGATAAGTGGATTGTTGTAGTCAAGTTTGTTTAGAATTTATTGCTTTGAATAAATCCACCCAAGAATAGGTAGTTAGATCTTGGTGTGTGGACTAAGTAAACTAGGAGTGATGCCTATAAATACCTCTTCCATATACTTGGAAAGGGGGGCATATTTTGTAAATTAATTTTGAATCAATACAAGTGCAGTTCTAAAAAGTTAATTGTAGTTGCTCCAAATCCCAAGGGAAGAGAATGGCCAAAAGCCACTCTTCCTCAAGGAGGAGGTTTTTTCTATCATTTCTTAGCATAGTTTATTTACTGCAGATTTATTTCAGTCATTTATTTGCTGCGTGTTTCCTTTTTATGCATGTTTAATTTCAGTTTGTTTTCTTAGGAAGAAGTACTATTGAACAAAATTTTCTTTCTCCTTTTGCATACAAATTTAGACACCACCTTGGTTATAATGACACCAACTTGTCTATGAGTTGTTTAAATGATTGATAATACAACGACCCATCATATGGGTCTTGGAAACATCATCTTGAGATCAATTGTTTCCAGAAGAAAAGAAGAGCGTCACAGGATGCATCAGGCAAAATTCAGGTACAATGTGCGGCCTGAAGAGATTCAAAATATGTCAAGAAATCAATTGATTCATAAGATAAAAGGTCATCATAACTCATTAATCAAGTTAGATCCATCATCATCTCTCAGTGAGCTGGTTGAATTGAGCTCAATAAGTGAGTGATTTAATTTAATTTGAATTAAATCTAATTGCAGAGTAACTAATATAGTAAAATACAGTAAATATACCGATGGTAAGCACTCTATAAATGCAAAACTATAAGTAAACAGAGGAAATAATTGACTTAGTTGAGTCTTGCTCAATTTGGAACATGTCTGGTTAGTGTAAAGTGTTGAACCAGATTGAAACACTGTCGCAACTGCTCCCTGTAAATTTTGGGACCTAAGAATGATGCTAGACACGGGAACCTGATGCTGATGACTATTCTTGGGCGTAGGTGACTGCATAAAAGCTCAAAATTTTCTTTCTTTTGTGTCGCTAGGGTTTCACTATCACTTTTTGTTAGTTTCATGATATTCGCTCTTTGATCGTCGAGGGTGCCTATAACCTGCAAGAAAAAACCTAGCTACTTACACAAACTCACAAACACATCAAATTGGAATGGCCAATGCAATATGTGAAGTCGGGCTGATCTTGATGGTCACCTGATGAGTGAAATTATGACCGAGCTTTACACTACATTCCAAAATCCATGTAGTTATTTGTGCTTGTGTGTGTAATAGTGTCTTTAGGTTTCCCTCATGCCAATGATGCCAAGATAGGCTATGATTAGATAGGATGAAATTGTGTGATATGGAATTGAGCACTTCCCCTTCCTATGTAGTGTATGCAGCCCAAAAATACAGTCCTTTGTAATGGTAGTGATAGTATGTAGATGAGATTTTCCCTTAGAATTTCTAGCTCCAATAATAGAGTGTGTGTTGTGTATATATATGGATCTCTTGTTTGAATTTTGAAACTAGTGACACAAAAGGCTGACTATGAGCTCGAGATAAGGATTAGAAAATTGGAAAGGCCAACCACAAATGTCAAAGTAAGTGCAAAGAACAAAGAGGGTAGGAGCGCCTGGAATGGATAGGAGCACCTGAACGCTAATGTTTATAATGGGTATTTGTATTTTGGGATAAATGATGAAATATGTGAAAAACAGACAGACAGGAATCCCTATGACCTGACTAGAATTGGGTACATAAATGACAAATGTGTGAGAGAGAAAGACAATAGAAACAATCAAAACAAGTGGATGGACAAAGGATTGTGTCACTAGCGAATACTTTTCTTACTTAAGATCCATGCATATAATAACACTACTTGGTTTAGACACAAAATCATGCACTTGGGTACATTTCTAGGTCCTAAACACATACTAGCATTCATATGATTCCTAAGCAAGAAAACTAGTAATTGATGATTGTCTTTGGCCTTTTATTTTTGCTTCTTGCTTTCTATTTGGCCTTACATACCCCACATGGTAGTCGATATTTTACTCATTTATATTTTATGGATCCAGACACTAATGCCCAGTCAGGATAGGAGCGCCCAGGTGCCCTTGTCCCCTCTGTGTGCTCTTGACCCTTTTCCACTGTACTCGCTTCTTTTGGGTCTCTTTTATCTTTTGGGCATATTTTCTACTTAGGTGTTAGCCTTCCAATTGTCAATTACGAAATTCAAACAAGGGAATCATATAAATACATAGTCATGTGTTCAAAATAAGGGACCAAACTCTAAACATTATTACTATCACCTAAGCTTGCACTCAAAATGCACCTAAAGCACTTCAAAACATCCAATCGACATTCAACCAAGGGAAAAGGGACCACATTTTTTGCATACACTGCATAGTTAGGGGAAGTTCTTTATTCCATCCACACATTCTATCTACATTATTACATCTAACTACAACCCACTATTAAGTGCACTTGTACAAGGGCATCTTAGGGCATGATTCTTACATACACTCACCATAACTACATCGAGTCTGAGATGTAGTGCAATAGTCGGTCATAAGTTCACTCTCAGGGTGAGTGTCGTGGTCAGTTCAACTCCCCATATTACATCTTTATTTTTCAGATTTTATGTGGTATTGTGGGTTTTGCAGGTGATATCTATTTTACAGTTTGCATGTACTTTTAATGATCAAAGAGCGATGCATGTGATCAACCAAGAATATTTGCGACACTTGTGCAAAACTGTAAAAACCAGATTCTGATAATTTTCATAGTCACTGGCGCTCTGTAATAGTTTCTAATGGCTAGGCACCCCTGTCCAGCTATGGGCATCATCTGTGAGCTCCCGAATTTATCTTGAGCATTGACGACACAATTCACCTCTTGTTTAACAATTTTCCCTGATCATAACACTTTAGGATCAAACATAAATCAACTAAGTCATCTGTCTTATATCTCTTGCTTAGGGTTTTGTACTTTTCTTTCTTATTGCTTATATCATATTGTATTTAGTAGCTGCATCTCATATTGTACATTTAGTTACTTTACAATTAGGGTTTAAACACAAATTCTATTTTTGTTAAATCATTAGTGAACCTGACGTGAAAAATACAATAGCCAAATCCCATCTAGAATGAAAATTGAAACCTAATTGGATCGGACCCTATGTCATCACAAACAAGCTAGGGGTGGCGTTTATTGTCTTACCACTCTCCTTGGCAAGCCACTTAAAAACCCACTCAATGAAATTCATCTAAAACACTACTATGCATAAACATATCCCTTACCTTATGATGCAATCTAGTTGCATGGTTCATACTCGACTGCCAAGAGCCTATATCTGAAATGAACCTCACCAAATTCACTCTTCATGCTCTTTGCTTCATGATCAATCTTTCTAGCACACATTTTCAAGCCATTTACCAACGACACACTTTTGTTCTATGGCCAATTCTTGATTGTTGAGGGGTATTTTATAAATGTACCTCATTTCATACACATATTCTGGGGGACACGCTACCCCTTCCATCTTCACATTCACATTATATCCCATTACATTCACACACACTACATATTGCATATCTTGGTTGTACTTATTCTTTCTTGCTTATACTTACATGTACACTTGGTTTCCCATGCTGGACATATACTTAGTACGTCAATATGTTTTCTCTATAAACATGTGCATTCACTTCGTCTTATGGAGTGAATGCATATATTTTACAAGTTCTTACATGCTGCAATGATGCTTGATATTGTACCTCTTAGCGGTCCCACTGAGACTCATGGGGGCATCTACATTTACTACTCTCACACATTACAGGTGTTATTGTTTCATTTATGCACTACTTCCTATTCTTAATAGCACACTAATTTACATTGATACACACATGCTTTGGCATACTTTTTATCTTTATAACATGCTAACGGGTTCTTCATGTGCATCATTTTCCTTGTAGTACTATTTTCCACCATGGTTGTCTATTACAATTTGTTTTCCATTTCTTGCTATTGTATGTCATTGTTTGTGGGTTGTGCCCTATGTCTTATTTTAGCACAGTTTGTATGCTTTTGGCCAATTCGACCCTGATAGATTTTTATATTGTGAGCGATATCCCATGTTTGAAACCCAATTTTCACGGTCTATCTTGTATGCACATTTACTTGTTACATTGTTTCTATATGACATGCTACTTTTTTGACTAACACATGATACTAGCCACTTTGTTTGCATGTGCCTTAGTTTCTACTATGCATATCCCCTCCCCCCTGTAGGGACATAGTTCAAATTAGCATCAAGGCCTCTCTTTTGGTCCACACACTCTTATCAACGTCATATGAACCCAAAATAAGGGGGCATACATTGGGTGAAAAAATCACCCCATACAACAACTTAGAGATAAAGAACAATACAATATAACACATAATCAACACACGTTACAGTTACAACACTGGCTCAAAATCAGACTTGGGTCAAAATCACAACATAGACACTAGTGCCCAGGCTCAGATAGGAGTGCCCAGGCGTCTGTGTCCTCCCCTAGGTGCTAATGTCCTTAGGGTACACATAGTAAACTTCTCATATCAACACAGTCTACATAAGCCTTCAGAGAATTTTGGCAGTATTAGGCACAATCCTTTAACAACATAATACAATTTATCTCATATATTCAGTTCAATAAGTACATTCGGAAAAAACTAGGGACAACAAGAAAAAAAAGGAACACACCATTTGCAGTGCTGTTTATTAGACATAGTTATGGAAGGAGAGTAACACTAGACCTTATTATCACCAAATTACAACACCCTCTAATTTACTAGCATTTGAGTTTACTGGGTAATCAGTGTAACTAGGTAACATGGAATTATCTCAAGGTGTGAGACATTGCAGTTGAGATAATTCTCCAGAGTAGACTGGTTCCCCTTCCTAATCTAATATTAAAATTACCCAGAACGTTGGAAATAAACTTATCTAATCCTATTCTATGATTCCAAGGGACCAAAGAGAGAGGAAAATGCATGAAAAATGGGAAATCCTACACTAAGGAGGAGATGACACCAAAAAAAGGGAGTGAAATAACCTACTAAGGGAGAAGAAGGAGAATGAAGTTGGGAAACGCCAGAACAACTTTGACACAATCCTTAGTCTTCATTCACCACCAAACCTCTATGAAACACAACAATAAGAACTTATAGATGAAAGAAACATGCACATAATAGACATATAATAATAGAGAGGTAAGGGAAAACAAGAAAACAAGTGCAAGGGTTGAGAAAACACCACAAACACAAATTTTATTTCTCCATAATAGTTTCACAGTCCATTACATCTAAGAAGTAGAGGAAAAATACATCTACAGGCCCATGTGAAGGCTTACAACTCAATGGAATTGAGAAACCAAAATGCAAGAGTTTCCCTAAGTCCCATAAGCTCTCCTAAAAAATGAGAAGTGTTTACAATATATAGAAGTGAATGAGAGAAGGGAGAAAAAGTAAAACTTAGATTTCTACTCCCATCCACCAACAAATGTCATTGAATGCTCTAAAAAGGGCATGGGCATCCTTACAAATCATTTCCCCCATGTACTCTAGCTTCTGGAAGAAGAAATGGGCACCATACTTTCATTAATTGCGGTGGTTGGGCCTAGAAATATGTAATTTTGTGCTAGAGACATTTTCTATTTTTCGCACATCTAACCTTAATAATATTGAGAAATGAAATTCCCATTGCATAGAGGACATTGAGACCTTTCCAACGATATAAAGTTTTCAAAAAATGGACCAAGTGGTCAAAAGTTATGGCCATTTTAATTTTGGCACGAAAAACTGTCGTTTTCCTTTATTTTGCGGATTTTCCATTTTTTTGCAGCATTCCACGGATTTGGTTATGCGGCACTTTTTTTATGAGACACTTGTTTTCTACGGTGCGGTTTTCTAGGACACTTGTTTTCTTCAGTGCGGCTTTCTGCGGCACTTGTTTTCTTCAGTGCGGATTTCTATGACACTTGTTTTCTGAGGCATGGATTTCTACGACGCGACTTTCTTCAACACTTGGTTTTTGTGGCGCGGCTTTATGTGGCACTTATTTTCTATGGCGCAGATTTCTACGGCACTTGTTTTATGTGGCGTGACTTTCTGCGGCACTTGTTTTCTACGATGTAACTTTCTGTGGCATTCCATGGACCCTTTTCTGTGGGACTTTCCATGGATTTCTTTGGTTTTCTCAAAAATTTTACTAACTCATAATTTTCTGGGTTAGAGAGTTATGAAAAATGGATTGAAGCTCCAAAAAAAAACTAAATTTCACCATTTTCTCCAGTTGTCCATTTTACCAAGGAGGTAAAAATGGATAACAATTTGGTGACTCACGGGGACATCTGCCTGCTAGATGAGTTGATCAGTGGTCTTGTAGCATCCATTGGGCATGGAGTTAGCCTAGTAAACACAAATCTGATCTAAAACTTTGAAATCCGGTCCCTGAGCCACTTGAAACACTGCTGAAACTAGAGCTTGTCTAAAGCCTGAATTTTCCATCTCATTATAATAATTTTTTGAATTTGGTTTTATGAGACTGGAAAATTGTTTTGAACTTGAATTTCACTTCTCCATTTCCTCTACAAATATGATCTGTTGGGACTGAAAATGAAGACCTAAACCTACCCCAAGATCTGATTCCTTCCAAGTATGAAGCACAACTGAACTGATGATTTCTTGGCAAGGATGAAACAATGCAGAGTCTGGAAACACTTGATGATTTTGCTGCACTTTGAAATGCCTTAAAAGAGATGATTTCCCCAAACGATGCCTCCAATGGACTTGTGCAAGAGCAACAAAACACCACAACACACAATGTACAAAAAAGGAAGATCATACATGCCCTAAGTGGAACATGCAAAGTGTGCATAAGCACTTCTTCTACTGAAAGCAACCTCTACCAACCAAATACTGTTCCGAAATCACTTAGAGGAATGAGAATCCTAAACTAATATGTACAAGAGTGAAAATTTACTTTAATAACAACGCTTGAGATAGATTCCATTGACTGGAATCTGTAATTCTTCAGCACCCAACTTGGCCAGTCGGAAAGCGTTGCTACTTTTGCATTCTATGATCATGTATGGACCACTCCATATTGCATCAAACTTGGAATGCTTGCCTAGTTTTTCCTTGATCTGCATCCCATTTTAGCACCAAATCTCCTTATTAGAAGGTTCTTGCTTTGACCTTCTTGTTAAAGCTCCTCTTGATCAATGCTTGATCCTTCTCTATGGTTTGCATTACATGCTCTCTTGTTTCTTCCAACTCTATGAGTTCTATATATCTAACTTCCACGGGTTCAAATTCTGCTAACTCCATTTGCTTAAGAAGCTCCAACACTAGTAATTCAAGAGATATGGGTAACCTTGCTTCTCTTTCGTAGACTAACTTGTATGTAGAGTTGCATGTAGACCTTTTGAGTGTAATTCTATCATCCCACAAGGCTGATTTGAGCCTGGTATGCCATGTCCTCTAATTTTCATCTAGAGTCCTTATACTTCTCAAGAAATTCTTGTTTGTGGACTCAACTTGACCATTACCCTGCGGGTAATATTTTTATGAGGTGTTGAGATATATTCCATTCTTAACAGCCCACTCAGTGATCTTTGTGCCAATAAATGCTAAGATCATTATCTGATATGATGGTAATGAGGTACCACCAAATCTAGTCACTATCCCCTCATAGAAGTCCAAAATACTAGATTCATTTACCTCTTTGAGTGTCACTGCCTTGGTCCACTTGGTGAAATAATTATTTTCCATAAGTATCCACTTGTGGCCTTGGCTTGAATTTCAGATTACGATGACCCCAATGAAGTCCAATCCCCATTGCATGAAAGGCTGATCCACTGAGATTGGATGAAGGGGCAACACTGCTAGCTTTTCTTTCTCAGTAAAGAATGCACATTTTTTACACTTTTTGATCCATGCATAGTAGTCACTAAAAAGTGTAGGCCAATAATAACAAGCTCTCATGATCTTGAGAGCTGTTACTCATGGAGAAAAATGACCTCCCGCTTCTCCATCATGGAATTCATGCAACACTTTCTCAATTTGATTTGTTCCAACACACCTTAGGAGAACCCCATTCACATCCTTCTTGAACAAAATGCCATCAATGAGAGCATACAAAATGGATTGGAGTCTGAAATACCTTCTTTTTGCTTTGCTCAGCTCTGGAGGGAATAGACATGTTTGAAGATAGTGAATCATATCTTGAGTCCAACATTGGGTAGGCACATCATCGGCTAGTTGTTCTTGATTATCTTGCAGCACTAAGAAAGATTCTCTTTTGTCATTTATTCCAGCATGTTGATTGGAAGCAAGCTGTTCACACAAGCCTTTGCCATGAACCAACTTGGTCACTTTGATTTCTATGTCATATTCCATCACATGAGTGATCGAACCTTCCCTTTTTTTGTTTAAAAGAAAGTCCTTGACTCCAACATGAGGCATTAACAATTGAATTTTGTTGTTTGAAACCAAGTGTCTAAACTTCTTCAAACTCCTTATAACAGGGAGGACATGTTTCTCAATAAAAGACTACCTCACCTTGTAGTCATCCAAAATTTGGATGAAGAAGGAAATGGGTTGCTCAGATCCTTCCTTGTTCAGCTGCACCAAAATTATAGAGATTGTGTCTGAACCACCAAAGGCATAGAGAATGAAGTCCTTGGAGAAATCTAGATTAATGAGAGTTGGATCTTGGGATATTACTTTTTTGATAGCCTCAAAAATCTCCTTTCCCTCCATGCTATCCATTTGAATGCCATGTTCTTATTCAACATCATTGTTAGTGGTTTAACAAGAGTGGAAAAATTAGCACAAACTTCAAACAAAGTTGATTCTTCCCAAGAACTTTGGAGATATTTCTTATGACTTGACAATGGTAGTGCATGAATAGCTTCAACTCTCTCTAGGATCAATTGTCAACCCTTCCTTAGACACAATGTGGCCTAGAAACTTTCCTTCATGAGACCAAGAATATACACTTCTTTGGATTTAAAGACACTTGAATCTCTACATCTTTGGAAAACTTTCCTGAGGTGAAAGAGGTGGTCTGCTGCATTTTTTGAGAACAGTGATATCATCAAGATAGAACAAGCACTATCTTGTTAATTAGTCCCCTGAATGCCATATCCATTGCTCTCTGGAATGTAGCTCTAGTGTTTGACAATCCAAAAGGCATATTTTTATAAGCATATGTACCCCATCTTGTAGTGAAGATTGTTTTGAACTGATCATCTTCTTTCACCATGATCTGATTATAGCCTAAGTAGTCATCCAACAATGAATATCTCTAAACCAGCTACTACTTACAATATTTTTCCATAGAAGGGAGTGGATAGTGGTCTTTGAGTGAAGCTCTATTCAATCATGGAAAGTCCACACACAACCTGATTTCTCTGTTTCTCTTTCTCACTGGTACCAATTTTGCAACCCAACTTGAGTGCTTGATTGGAAAAATGATATTTGCCTCTATGAGTTTATTCAATTATTTTCTCATGAGGGGTTCAATATGAGGATTCACCGGTCTTTGTTTCTACCTGATGGGCTTGGATTATGGATCCAATTCAATAGTATGTTGTGCCAATTTTGGATTAAAGCCTCTCAAATATTTATAATTCCAGGAAAAGAAAATTCTTGACAATGTTGGATAAAATTAGACTTCTCTTGCTGAGTACTCACCTTGCCAATTTGTATTACATTACCTTCACCTATTGGAATATACTCAAAGTCTTCTCCCTTGATTTGGATGTTTCTTTCTCCTTCCAGAATTGGTCATTGGGGTTGAAGATTGAATCCAAATTCACCAAGCCTTTTGGGAATTTTTTTTCCTTAGTTGAACCACTTGATCACCATACTGTTGCTCTAGTTTGTCTTGGTTTCTAGTGGAGAATTCAACTTCTTCTTGTAGAAAATTGATGATTTACTGATCATTTTCAAACACTTTCCAGCTTGTGTTGTTGTCTGGGACAACTAGTCTTACAACTACTTTGATATGAGGCTAGGTTTTCTCATTTTTTATGCTTTCCACATAATCAAATGCTGCCCCAATTGTTGCAAGTCTGTTTACAGCCTCGTTCTTCTTTCTTGGGATGAAATTGATGTTAAAAGCTTCAAAATATTCAACGAGATCCCATACCTGGTTCTTATAGCTCTTTAAAATATCATTCTTGGTAGCATTGAGTCCTCTAACTTGGTTTAAAACCAGCTCGCTATCTCCAAAAACTTGCAAGTTCTTAATACTTTTCTTCCTTGACCAATGCAATCCATGAATTAATGCTTCATACTCAGATGTGTTGTTTGAACAACTAAATTAAAAGTGGAAAGATGAGTAGTATTTTATACCTTGAGGTGACACAAGCATTGCTCCTCCTCCAACACCTTGTCTACTCCTTGATCCATCAAAGAATAGTTGCCAAACTTCATTATCATCTTTTCCATCTGGTTTGGTGATGCTAGGGAGAGGTGATTTTTCTTTGTGCAAGCAATAAATTCCCAACTCAGCCTCTTCCATATGCTTGTATGGATCAAAAGCATGCCTTTTGTTCACCCATTCATCAAGAGTCAAGTCTGGAATGCCTCCAACCTTGGTATTTTTTCTGGAGTGATTGGTCAGTCTTCTTGATCAAAATATGAAAATTTTCATTGATTGGTCTTGGTACATATGGCTCAATGTGAAATTTTACAATAAGTTCAGTTCTGATTGTAGCTTTAGCTCCATACTCTTGTTCTGAAGAGCATATGTGACCAATCAGTAGATAAGTAGCCTCCAATTTTAGCGGTGAAATCTTGAGACAAGCATAGAGCAAAGAGTGGTGGCAAGTCAATAAATGACATATCTTACAAGACTGTGACATTGGGGCATGCATGCAGTGTAAGGCTCAATCCTTTGATCACCCAAATAGTTGTCACTATTGTCCCATCTAGGTGCACCACTCCCTTAGAAATAACTTCATACTTAATACCTAACTAATTAGCTATTTGTTTGGGCATCACATAACTACTTGCTCCCAAATCAATCATACAATTGTGTACAAGATTGTGCCCAATAATTATAGATATATAGAATGGAAGAGGCTTCATATTTTTACCTTGTTGATTTCCTTCTTGTTGGGTTGTATTAGTGAGCACCTTCACTTGATACTTGGATAACTCATTTGATGCAGACCAATTTTCCATGGACTGCTTGCAATAGATCTCTTTGGCCCAGGATTGCTAATGACTCCCACATTGAGATGTTGACATTTGTTTTCTTCATTTTCTCTATGATATTGAAAGGAGATGAGCTATCCTTCTAGTACCCTTTGCTTGGCACAACCTTCTCTTGAACATGAGATGCTACAACTGGTACATGGGCTGGTTTAGAAGGTGGTTTGGGCTGATTCTGCACATTTGGAGTTACACTTGGGTCATTAATTCCTTATAGAGTAATAGAAGGATGTGAAGCACTTAGATTAGATGACTTCCCTTCCTCCAAATTCCTCTTTTTAGACCTTGTATTCACTTCCACACCTTGAGAAAGAGCTTGATTTATACCACAAAAATCCTCAACTTTCCAGTTCACAAGCATAGTTTCACTTGGAGGTGCTTCTTGAGTAGCTGTTTGCTACTGATTTTCTTCTTGATTTGTTTCTTGAGAGACACCAACCATTTTCACCATCAATGCTTGATTTAAAGCACCATTAAAACATGTTTCCTGATTGTGAGGTTGATTACATGGAAACACCATTCATACTCTTGTGCCATGTTATTTTGAGTTGGAACCAAGGCCATGGATGTAGAGACAGCATTAGGATTATAAGGTTGAAATTGTCTATTAGCAGGAGGTTGTCCTTGGTTTTGATTAAAAACTTGGGAAAGTGGCCTGTTTGGATGATATGGAGGTCTATTGGGTTGGGCTTGAGGCTGATATGATCTAAAATTTTGAGCTTGTTGCCTCTTAATTGTTACCAACTCATTGCCTAAGTTTTGCAATTGTTTCATAACCTCTTGGAGCTCATTTGAGGTGCTAGAAGAAGAAGTAGAAGATTCATTAGAATTATAATTTTTTGGGGTAGGAATGGGAGCTAATGTAGGTGCTTGACTAGAGCTTGGATTCCCCATTTCTAGATAAAGAGGCATAGGTGGCCTAAGTGCAAGTTTACCAGCTTGAATCAAACAATTTTCAGCTCTAATAGCAATGTTATAAGTTGCGGGAAAAGTTGTACCTCCCATAGATTGTATCATCATGGCTATATCAAAATTTAAAGCTTTTAGGAAGTAGAGAAAAACACCTTCAGCTTCTGGTCTCATGGTAATTGGAATCCTATCCCATGTCCTTTGAAATCTGAAGTTGAAATCTTTTGGTGCTCTTTTGATTGTGGTTAATTGCTCCAACAGAGATAAATTATCTGTTCTTTTTCTCCAAATTGGCCACAAAGAGTTGTGCAAAATTGATCTCAATTATTAATTGATCTTGCTCCTAGGCTCCTGAACCATTGTAAATCTTTTCCTTTGAAAGAAGAGGCAAATAATTTGACTACCACATCCATCTCATTGACCTCATGAATGACACAAACATTTGTGATGTCTTGAATGTGATCAATCAGAGTTGTGTGATTTTCCCCAGTGAAGTATGGGATATTTTTCAATGTTGCAACTAGGATTGGGTTTTGTGCATTGAGAGAAAGTGGGCTGCTGCTTGTAAAATTAACAAAAGGATTTTGTGGTGCTAGTGGTTGTTGATGAGCCATTCCGATTGATCTAAGAACTTTAGTTGACTAAATAAATGGCCTACCGGGTGGAGGTGTTGACAACGTTCTACTTAGTGGAGATGGATACCTTTGAGCTCTTCTTCCCCTTCTTTCTTTTCCTGGAGATATCCGCAAGTATTCAAAAATACCTTCTTCTCTTGCTCTAGATCGGGTTTGAATTCTTCTCATAAATTTGAACAAACTTGACTGCTAAAACCACTGAATTCTTCCCTTTGGAGTTGCTAGATGTGTTGCTACAAAGCCTCTTAAAGGATAAATTTCACAACAAGAGCACACCAATCTTGTTGTATAAAATGGAAATATTGACTTCCCTGGTCCCACCATCCATTCCAGAATTGTTATCACCAAATTACAACACCCTCTAATTTGTTAGCATGTGAGTTTACTGGGAAATCAGTGTAACTTAGTAACATGAAATTATCTCAAGGTGTGGGACCTTGCAGTTGAGATGATTCTCTAGGGAAGGTTGGTTCCTCTTCCTAATGTAATTCTAAAACTACTCCTAATGTTGGAAATATATTATCTAATCCTATTCTATGATTCCAAGGGACCAGGGGGAGAGAAAAATGCATGAAAGATGGGAAATCCTACACTAAGGAGGTGATGACACCAAGAAAAGTGAGTGAAATATCTTGCTGAGTGAGAAGAAGAAGGAGAATGAAGTTGGGAGAGGCCAAAACAATTGTGACATAGTCCCTAGTCTTCATTCACCACCAAACCTCTATGAAACACAACAATAAGAACTTGTAGATGAAGGAAACATGCACCTAATAGAAAAATAATAATAGAGAGGCAAGGGAGAACAAGAAAACAAGTGCAAGGGTTGATAAAACACCACAAACAAAAATTTAATTGCTCCATGAAAGTTGCACAATCCATTACATATGTATAGTAGAGGCACAAATACATCTATAGGCCCATGTGAAGGCTTACAACTCAATGGAATTGAGAAACCAAAATGCAAGAGTTTCTTTAAGTCCCAAAATATCTCTCCTAAAAAATGAGATGTGTGCAATATATAGAAGTGAATGAGAGAAGGGAGAAAAAGTGAGACCTTTCCAATGATATAAAGTTTGCGAAAAATGAAGCAACGGGTCAAAATTTTTGGCCATTTTAAGTTTCATGCGAAAAACTGTTGGTTTCCTTTGTTCCACGGATTTTCCATTTTTCTGTAGCACTTCACGGATTTGGTTTTGCGACACTTGTTTTTTACGGCACGAATTTCTACAGGAACTTGTTTTTTGTGGCATGGATTTTTGCAGAACTTGTTTTCTGTGGCGCGACTTTTTGTGGTACTTGTTTTCTGTGGTGCAAATTTTTGTGGTACTTGTTTTTTGCGGCACAACTTTTTGCGGCACTTGTATTTTGTGGCACAACTTTCTACGGCACTTGTTTTCTGTGGTGCATATTTATGTGGCACTTGTTTTCTGCGGCATTCTGCGGACCCTTTTCTGTAACACTTTATGTGGATTTCTTTGGTTTTCTCAAGTTTTTCACTAACTACTTAGAATTTTCTGGGTTAGGGAGTTAGGGAAAATTAATTGAATCCCCCCAAAAAAACTAAATTTCACCATTTTCTCCAGTTCCAATTTTCTCTAGTAATCCATTTTACCAAGGGGTAAAAATGGATAACATACATATCTCCCCAACTCTTGTTCTTGGTGTGAGATCATCCAAAAATTTGCACTTGGCGCGAGATTGCCCAAAAAACTAATCTTGGCACGAGATCGCCCAAAAATTTTTCTCTTAGCATGAGGTTGTCCAAAAAAATTCCTCTTCACAACATTATCAGGACACTTTTTCTATCATTTTACACTCTTGTACATCAGGTGCACACTTTCCTTTTACACATTTTTACATACTTATGCACATTTTTATCTGATTTATTATATACATGACTTTTACTACATTCTTTCTCTTATTTTTAAAAGTACGTCCTTACAAGAAGCAACAACCACAAGCACAAAAAAGATACAACACGATACAACACATACGCTTCACCCGTATGGTCACTTTCTCTTCCTAGTTTCCAAGCTTCATTTTTGCATCATTCCACACTTCACTTGTCCACTTGACATGTTATTCATTGCACACTCTACATGGTTATCAAGTACACATCTCTTATTTACTTTATGTTATCGATTATTCACTCAACAACATAAATTGGGGGAAAATGTAGACACAAAGTTATGCACTTGGGTACATTTCTAGGTCCTAAACACATACTAGCATTCATATGATTCCTAAGCAAGAAAACTAGTAATTGACAATTGTATTTCACCTTTTGAATTTGTTTCTTGCTTTCTATCTGGTCTTACACACCCCATAGTCTAGTCGGTATTTTACTCATTTATCTTTTATGGCTCCAGATACTAGCACCCATCCAAGACAGGAGCGCCCAGGCGCCCCTTTCCCCTCTGGGTTCCCTTGACCCCTTTCCACCGTAATCACTTCTTTTAGGTCTTTTTTATCTTTTGGAAATCTGTTCTACTTATGGGTTGGCCTTCCAGTTGTCAATTATGAAATTAAAACAAGGGAATCTTATACATACATAGTCACGTGTTCAAAATAAGGGACCAAGCTCTAAGCATTATTACTATTGCCTAAGCTTGCACTCAAAGTCAAAAGAAACATAAAGCACTTCAAAGCATCCATTTGGCATTCAATATAGGGACAAGGGACAACATTTTTGGTATACACTACATAAGAAGGGGAAGTTCTTTATTCCATCCACACATTATGTCTACATTGTTACATCTAGCTACAACCCGCTATATGTTACACACTCACAAGGGAATCTTATGGCATGATTCTTGCACACACTCACCAGAACTACATCGAGTCTGAGATGTAGTGCAAAACTCAGTCATAAGTTCACTCTCATCATGAGTGCTGGGTTCAGTCCGAATCCCCATACTGCATCTTTATTTTTTGGATTTGATGTGGTTTTGTGGGTTTTACATGTGATATCTATTTTGCAGGTTATAGGTACTTTCATCGATCAAAGAGTGACACACATGTGATCAACATTGAATATTTATGACACTTGTGCGATACAGTAAAAATCATATTCCAACCATTTGCACTATCACTGATGCCTAGTAGTAGTCTCCAATGCCTAGGATCCCCTTTTTAGCAATGGGTGCCTATCTCCGATATCATCTGCGAGCTCCAGAATTTATCCTAAGAATTAATGACACAATTCACCTTCTGTTTAGTAATTTTCTTGGATCATAACACTTTAGGATCAAACACAAATTAACTAAGTCATTTTTCTTATATCTCCTTCTTAGGGTTTTGTACTTTGATTGCTTATTTCTTGTGTTATATTGTATTTAGCAGCTGCATATTATATTGTACATTCAGTTACTTTGCAATTAGGGTTTAAACAAAAATTCTATTTTTGTTAAATCATTTGGTGAACCTGACGTGAAAAACACAACAACCGAAGCCTATCTCAAAGGAAAATTAAAACCTAATTGGCTCGTACCATATGTCATCACAAACAAGCTGGTGGTGGCGTTTATCATCTTGTCACTCTCCGTGTCAAGCCACTTAAAAACCTACACATTGTAATGCACCTAAAACACTATTATGCATAAACATATTCCTTACCCTATGACACAATTTAATTCCACGGTTCATACTTGAGTGCTGAGAATCTAAATCTGAAATGAACCTCACCGCATTCACTCTTAATGCTCTATGCTTCAAGATCTATCTTTCTAATGCACATTTTCTAACCATTTCTCAATGATGTACTCTTGTTCTATGATTCATTCATGTTTGCTGACGGGTCTTTTATAAATGAACCTCATTTCATAGACATCCGCTAGTGGGCACGTTGCCCCTTCCATTTTCACATTCTCATTACATACCATCACATTCACACTCACTACATATTGCATATATTTGTTGCACTTATTCTTTCTTGCTTATACTTAGATGTACACTTTGTTTCCCATGCTAGACATATACTTAGTATGTCAATATATTTTCTCTATAAACATGCATGTTCACTTGGTATTTTGGAGTGAATGCAAATCTCTTATAGGTTCTTACATGCTGCAATGATGCTTGGCACTGTACCTCTTAGCAGTCCCACTGAGGATCTTGGGGGCATCTACATTTACTACTCTCACAAGTTACATGTTTTATTGTTTCATTTACGCACTACTTCCTATTCTTACTAGTACACTACTTTACTTTGATACATTTATGCTTTGACATACTTTTTTTCTTTCTAGCATGCTAATGGGTGCTTCATGTGCAACATTTTCCTTGTAGGACTATTTACCACTATGGTTGTTTGTTACACCTTGTTTTCCATTGCTTGCTATTATATGCCATTGTTTGCGGGCTATGCTCTATGTATTTTTTCATCATTAATTATATGCTTTTGCCTACTTTGGCCATAGTTATCTTGTGACATTGTGAGCGACGTCCCATATTTGATACCTGCTTTTCGCGGTCTATCTTGTATGCAAATTTACTTGTTACATTATTTCTCTATGACATGCTTTCTACTTTTGCTACTAACACATTATACTAGCCACTTTTATTACATGTGCCTTAGTTATTACTATGCACATCCCATCCCCTTGTAGGGATATAGTTCAGATTAGCATCAAGGCCTCTCTTTTGGGATGCACACCCTTACCGACGTCGTATGCACCCCAAATGAAGGGGGGCATACAATAAGTGAACAAATCACCCCATACAACATCTCAGAGCTAAAAAACAGTACAGTACAACACAAAATCAACACAGGTTACAGTTATAACATTGGATCATAATTAGACTTGGGTTATAATTACAACACTAGTGGCCATGCACAGACAATAGTGCCCAAGTGGTTTTGTAATCCCCTGGGCATTAATGTCTTGGGGGTGCACAAAGTAATCTTCTTACATCAAAATAGTCTACATAAGCCTCTAGAGCAGTTTGATAGGATTAGGCACAGTCCTCCAGAAACAAAATATAATTTATTTCCTATATTAGGAATGCAACATCTGCAATGGTGTTTATCAAGTAAAGTCATGGAAGGAGAGTAACACTATACCTCTCTCCCCAACACTTGCTCTTTGGTATGAGATTTCCCAAAAAACTCGCACTTGGTGTGAGATCGCCCAAAAAAATCACTCTTGGTGTGAGATCGCCAAAAAAATCGTTCTTGATGTGAGATCGCCCATAAAACTTACTCTTCACAACAATATTAGGACACTTTTTCTATCTTTTTACACTTTTTTATATTAGGTGCACACTTTCCTTTTACACACTTTTACATACTTAGGCACATTTTCTTTAATTTATCATTTACAAGATTTTGACTAAATTCTTTCTCTTCTTTTTACAGGTCCGTCCTTACAAGAATCAACAAGAAGAAGCATAACAACAGGTAGAACATGATACAACACATACACTTCACCCCTAGGGTCACTTTCTCTTCCTAGCTTCTATGCTTCATTTTTGCATCATTCCACACATCAGTTGTCCAATCGACATGTTCTTCGCTACACGCTCTACATGGTTATCAGGTACATATATCTTATATAGTTTATGTTATCGAGTATTCAATCAACAACATAAAGTGGGGGAAAATGTAGACATAAAATCATGCACTTGGGTACATTTCTAGGTCCTAAACACATACTAACATTCATATGATTCATAAGAAAGAAAACTACTAATTGATGTCTGTCTTTGGCCATTTGTCTTTGTTTCTTGTTTTCTATTTGGCCTTACATACCCCATAACCCAGTCAATATTTTAATCATTTATATTTTATGGCTCTAGACACCAACTCCTAGCCTAGGCAGTAGTGCCCCTGTCCCCTCTGGGAGTCCCTTACCCTTTTCCATCGTACTCGCTTCTTTTGGGTCTCTTTTATCTTTTGGGCATATTTTTTACTTAAGAGTCTACCTTCTAGTTGTCAATTAAGAAATTCAAACAAGGGAATCATATAAATACATAGTCATGTGTTAAAAAAAGGGACCAAGCTCTAAGCATTATTACTATCACCTAAGCTTGCGCTCAAAAGACAACTAAAACACTTCAAAGCATCCATTTAACATTCAATCAAGGGATAAGGGAAAAAATTTCAGGCATACACTATAGAGGAAGGGGAAGTTATTTATTCCATCCACACATTCTATCTAATTTGTTACATCTAGCTACAACCTGCTATCAAGTGCACTTGTACAAGGGCATCCTAGGACACGATTCTTACACACACTCACCATAACTACATGGAGTCTGAGGTGTAGTGAAATGCTTGGTTGTAAGTTCACTCTCAGTGTCACTATCAAGGTTAGTATGACTCCCCATATTACATCTTTCTTTTTTGGATTTGATGTGATATTTTGGGTTTTGCAGGTGATATCTATTTTGCAGGTTACATGTACTTTCATCGATTAAAGAGTGACACATAGATGATAAACATGGAATATTTGCAACACTTGTGTGAAATTTTTAAAATCATATTTTGACCATTTGTAATGTCACAGGCGCCCAATAGCAGTCTCTAGGGCCCAAGTGCCCATGTCCGACATCATTTGTGAGCTCTAGAATTTATCTTGAGAATTGATGACACAGTTCACCTCCTGTTTAGCAGTTTTCCAAGATCATAACACTTGAGGATCAAACAAAAATAAGCTAAGTCATATTTTTTTGTATCTCTTGCTTAGGGTTTTATAGTTTGCTTTCTTATTGCTTGTGTCATATTGTATTTAGCAGTTGCATATCCTATTGTACATTCAATAACTTTGCATTTAGGGTTTAAACAAAAATTCTATTTTTGTTAAATCATTTGGTGAACCTGACGTGAAAAACACAACAGTTGAAGCCCATCTTTAAGGAAAATTCAAACCTAATTGCCTTGGACCCTATGTCATCAAAACACCGTTCACCTCATGTTTATCCGTTTTCTCAGATCATAACACTTGATGATCAAACAAAAATAAGCTAAGTCATATTTTTTGTATCTCTTGCTTAGGGTTTTATAGTTTTCTTTCTTATTTGTTGTGTCATATTGTATTTAGCAGTTGCATATCATATTGTACATTCAATAACTTTGCATTTAGGGTTTAAACAAAAATTCTATTTTTGTTAAATCATTTGGTGAACCTGACGTGAAAAATACAACAGTTGAAGCCCATCTTTAAGGAAAATTCAAACCTAATTGCCTTGGACCCTATGTCATCAAAAACAAGCTAGGGGTGGTATCTATCATCTTGTCACTCTCCTTGGAAAGCCACTTAAAAACCCACTCAACATAATGCATCTAAAACATTACTATGCATAAACATATTCCTTACCCTATGATGCACTCTAGTTCCACGGTTCATACTCGACTACTAAGAGTCTAAATCTGAAATGAACCTCACCACATTCACTCTTCATGCTCTATGCTTAATGATCTATATTTATAACACACATTTTCAAAGCATTTTTTGATGACACACCTCTTGTTCTATGATTCATTCTTGATTGTTGAGGGGTATTTTATAAATGAACCTCATTTCATACACATCCGTTGGGGCATGTTGTCCCTTCCATCTTCACATTCACATTGCTTCTCATCACATTCACACTCACTGCATATTGAATATCATTTTTGCACTTATTATTACTTTCTTATACTTACATGTACACTTTGTTTCACATGCTAAACGAATACTGAGTATGCCAATATATTTTCTCTATAAACATGCACATTCACTTGGTATTTTAGAGTGAGTGTAAATCTCTTATAGGTTCTTACATGATGCAATGATGCTTGACAATGTACCTCTTAGCAGTCCCATCGAGGCTCCTGGGGGCATCTAAATTTACTACTCTCACACATTACATGTGCTATTATTTTATTTACGCACTACTTCCTATTCTTACTAACACACTACTTTACATTGATACATATATGATTTGACATACTTTTTATCTTTCTAACATGCTAACGAGTGCTTCATGTGCAACATTTTCCTTGAAGGACTATTTACCACCATAGTTTTTTGTTACAATTTGTTTGCTATTGCTTGCTATTATATGCCATTATTTGCAGGCTATGCCCTATGTCTTGTTTCATCACTTCTTGCATTCTTTTGGCTACTTTGGCCATGATTTTCTTGTGACATTGTGATAAATGTCCCATGTTTGAAACCCAATTTTTGTGGTATATCTTGTATACACATTTACTTGTTACATTATTTCTCTACGACATGCTTGCTATTTTTTCTACTAACACATGATACTAGCCACTTTGTTTGCATATGCCTTGGTTTGTACTATGCATATCATGTACTCCCATGTAGGGACATAATTCAGATTAGCACCAAGGCCTCTATTTTGTGCCGCACATTCCTACCGATGTCGCATGCATCCTAAACGAAGGGTGAAATATATTGGGTGAAAAAATCACCCCATACAATAACTTAGAGATAAAGAACAATACAACACAACACAAAATCAACACAAGTTATAGTTACAACATTGATTCATAATCAGACTTGGGTCAACATCACAACACATACACGAATGCCGAGGCTCAAACAATCTATATAAGCCTTCAGAGTAGTTTGACAGTATCAGGAAAAACGCTCCAGCAACATAATATAATTTATCTCCTATATTCAGTTCAATCAGTACATTTGGAACAAATCAGGAACAATAGGAACACACCATCTGCAATGGTGTTTATCGTGTAGATTCATGGAAGGAGAGTAACACAGAATTCTCCCCCCAACACTTTCTCTTTGGTGTGATATCACCCAAAAAAATCACACTTGGTGTAAGATCACCCAAAAAAATCACTCTTGGTGCAAAATCGCCCAAAAAACTCTCTTCAGAACATTATCAGGACACTTTTTCTATCCTTTTACATTCTTCTACATTAGGTGCACACTTTCCTTTTACACACTTCTACACACTTTTACACACTTTTACATACTTTTACATAACGATGTACATTTTTCTTTGATTTATCATATATAAGACTTTGATTACATTCTTGATCTTCTTTATGTAATTCCTTCCTTATAAGAAGCAACAACAACAAAGACAACAAAAATTACAACAAGGTAAAACACATACACTTCACCCCTAGGGTAACTTTCTCTTCCTTATTTCCACGCTTCATTTTTGCATCATTCCACACTTCACTTGTCCACTTGACACTTTATTCTCCACACGATCTATATAATTATTAGTTACACATCTCTTATCTACTTTATATTATCAAGTATTCAATTAACAACACAAGGCAATAAAGTGAAGGAAATAATTTCTTGGAGGTTGAAGAAGGAATTGAACAAGAAAGCGAAGGTAATAATTTCATGGAGGTCGAAGAATTAGGGAATAATGTACAAATTAGATTCTATGAGTATTCTAGAGGTGATGAAGATGATGAAAAATATGCACCCAATTTCTCATGTGTGGTATTTACCCATTCTCAATCTAAAAAAAAGATTCTTCCATCGCTGCTGTGAAAAAGAAGAAGATTGAAGATCCTCCCGTGACGACTCCAAAAAATTAAATAATAAGTCAAGGATCTCCACTTCCACCCTTTATGGAGTATGCATTTGAGAAACTGGATCCTATGGCAAGCAAGAGGTCACATGCTATTCTAAGTAATTCTTCCAATGCCCCTTCCAATTCTAAGTTTGCATCTACAAAATCTAGTCATTCAAGAGTCTCTAATGTACGTTCAAAGTTAAAATCTTTTTCGCAAACATCTACTCCCACCTCCAAACCCATCCTAACTCCAAAATTATTTCCTTCATCCTCCTTATCCGCATCTTCTCCTTTTGATATCACAGAACATGCCAATAAATCCAAAGTGCATATTTCCGAATTCGAGTATTTATGGACTCATGTTGAGTAATTTGAGAAGCTTTTCTGCTATATTAAGAGTATTAGTCCAAATCCCAATACTGTGACTCCTAGTTCTAATGGACTACTACCAACCCTACCTACACCTCCATCACAAAACATGCTTGCTATGATTGCATCAAAGATTGATAAGATTGACCCTTTCTATGTTTCCCTTCTTATTGGAAGATACCCTTTGAATAATTGCATAATAGATTCAAGTGCTTCTAATAATATAATGCCTATAAAGGTGGCCAATGCTCTTAGACTCACCTTGACACGAGCCAGTGGATCGTGTTATTCCATGGAGTCAAAGGAGGTCCCACTCATGGAAAAGATCAATGATGCATAGGTTGCTCTCGCCGAATTCCTAGATAAGAAGGTGCCAATGACTATCGTGGTAGCAGACATTTCAGATTCATTTGGGATGTTGTTAAGTAGAAGCTTCTACCGAGACTTGGTAGGAAAAATCCAGATGAATTGGTCTTTTGCAACCATTCCAGTTAAAGGAGATATGGATAAGTTGCTTCACTTGAAAAATATGAGATATACGGTGCAAAAGTCAGGAAATACAAAAGCTAACATATTGTACCAAGATAATGAGAGGCTGAATCATTTCGTAAAATCCAAAGAGGAGGATGAGATTCCATTTTCAATAGGACCAAACATCCCTTTCCAAGGGGGTATTTATCTTGAAGAAGAGTTGTGAAATTTTGAGTTGCAAGAGGCTAGCCACAAGTTTCTGGATGGAAGTGGAAATGGTTCTTGATGAATGTTGAATGGAGAAATCAGCTGACATATTCCCCGATGATGAGGAGGTGTTCTCATTTTTGTTTGAAGATGAATATTCTCTTGATCATGTCACCCACAAAGAAGAAAATCCAACTTGCAACAAGCCTTTGAAAGGTTTGAAGGAAGAGTCTTTGGAAGAAATGCTAAGAATTGTAGAAGAAACAAAATATCTCAATCTTAGTCTCGAACTCCTAATGCAAGCCATGGATTTACAAGACAAGTGTGAAGCCAATTCTGATTTTTCAATTGATTTGAATTTTGGTCATGATAAAGTGAATTTTGGTCCGCATAAAATAATGGGTAAAAAATATGATGTCCCTTCTGAGCAAATGATTGATGGATGGATTGATGAAAACAAGGTGTTTTCTTTCCCATTCAAATAATAAGATTCTTTTTATGCAGAAAAGAGTGAAACAAAAATATTTGAGTCTTTTGATGTTGAATCCTACCATAAAAAATAAGTAGTGGAACACAACAAGCTTTGAGACGATGAAGTAATTCCCCTAAATGGTTGCCTTGAATTTCAAAATGAAGATTCTTCAAATGAATGTAAAGGTGAGATTTTGGAAATTTCAAAGGAGTTCATGTGAGAAATCTTGAAAGATGCAGAGTGTATGGAAGATCCTGAGAAAAAGTATTTACTTCTTGAATCAAGATATGACCATGCAAGATACGTATGGGGTTATGTCTTAGTCTTCACTCAATTTACAAACACCTCATAACAAAATAGAATGCAAAGTTGAATTCAAGGACTTTGATGAAAGAGTCTTCAGTAAATATGAATGTGGGAAAGAAGAAAACTCAATATATTCAAAAAAAAATCATCCTTGGGGAAATGATGGGATACTAAATGAAAAATCAACAATGTGGGTGAACACGGAGGGTATTTTGCACTTTGAAACTGATTTCAAAGATAATAAGAGCAATAAAATTTCTGAGCGAAGATTCGAGCATCAAAAATCTGATGTAGGCTCATTCCTCCCAAGTATACAAGCAGTCATGAAAGCACCTGGCTTTCATAAGTAGTCAAGGAAAGGAGGCTACTTTCTTGAACCGGTTAATGACTTTGCAGAACATCATCACTCAGCGTTACCCATTAGGAGGTAACTTATAAAAAGAAAAAGTGATATAATGAAAGTGGATTGTCCCCTGCATTGTACCATAGGTGATTTAGGTTGTGTATTTCTCTTTCCTATTGTGTGTGTCTTTCCCTTCCATCTGTTGTGTGTTTTCCTTTTGTCGTGCGCGTGTGTGTGCTCCTTTCAATCTATCTGTTGCTTATTATGACTTTATAAAGCCCAATGGATAAGGCGCTGGTCTGAATTATAAAATGAGATTCTAGAGTTCAATCTCATCCTGTCCTCACTATGTTTGATCCAAAATAAGTCCCCATGTAAGAGCCAATTGTTGTCATAATTTTTTTCAAGGGAAAAATTGATACTTGAAAACATTAAAACTATACCCTAGTGTCCAAATTTTTGATTGTAAACCTTCTCGGGAACTCTCCTTGATCAGCTCATCCCTTATGTCATGCCTATCCCCATCATTGTAGTATCCATGTGTTTTTCCAACCTTTCCCATTTTTTAGAAAGAGGAAAAAAAGTTCACAAGGTCCTTCCGAGACAATGTCTTTCAAGGAAAATCTTTCTGTAGGATTAGGAATGACTATTTTTAGCCTTTCTAAGGAAGGTTCATATTATTTAGAGTGGATTTAAAGACCCAAATTCATCAGGGAGTGGTATCAATGAGCCAATATCATTGTGCAAGTGATTTAATAATATTTAGGAAATATTTGGAGATTCAAGAGGAATTTCATCAAAAGTGGGGTTTTGAGGGCAAAGGAGCTTGCACTGCAAAAACACACTTGAGCTTCAAAAGATGATTTTGGGAGCTCCATAATGAGTTATTGGTAAAACAAGATATTAATGGAAATCTAATTCAATTCCCTATATGATGGTATTTTCATATTTTTTTCAAGAACAATGCGTTTCTTTCCACAATCCATTTTTGACAGGCACACCTTTTGGTACCGAGAAAAATAGACCATTTTTGAGGATGTTTCAGTCATAACAATACCTTAAGACCCATATTATTCTTCTCCAAATTCTATTTCCATTCAAATTAATATAAATAAGCTCCCAAAAATACCTCTAGGAGCTCCGACAACTTCATTTTCAAGGTCCTTCCTAAGGTACGCCCTCACAGTTGGAAATGTTTTCCAGTGTCACATGTTCGCATGACAGTCAAAGTGAAATTTTGTGTCCATATTTTCCCTTTTCTAAGGGAAAAAAGAGGACAAAAAATTGTGCCCCTCCCACCTTGGAGCTCTTGGACCCACTACATGACCCTAGGAAGTCTCCGGAAGCACTTTTTGCATATTTTCCAGCCCCTGCCTCCGCTAGTGCATGCCTGCCACTTGTTTTCATAGGGAAAGGGAACAATTTTGTGTCCCCTTAGTCCCTTTTCCAAGAGTACAAGGAGTACAATAAAATTCCCCCCCTCCTCAAGGCATAACATACAAAATAAGGAGTTAGTGTATTTTCATTCTTTTCCCTATTTTGCTTCGAATCCTCCCAGAACTACGAAGAATTTTTTCTAGAATTTATCACATCCATTATTCCTCCTCCATTCCATTCTCCACATTTCCATAATTTTAGAGAATAAATATCTCACAAAAATTAAATTTTTTCAAATATTCATGCTCTTTTTTTGCCTGAATGACTTTGTGCCCCAGATCGAAGAAATGTTTGTATCTCACAATCTAGTGAAGAGATACACATGATATTTTTTTCAATCTTCCTCATTTCAAAATGCCATCAAGAAGATTTTTTTGGCATTTTGAATGATCCCCCATATTTTTTATGATGAAGAAACCCCTATTTCATGCCCTGGTTTCATAAACTTTTATTTTCCATCATTCTGGCAACAGATCAAGTTAAAAATGTGAATACAAAGTCTAGAAGAAAAAACTATTATGGTGAAACCAATTTAATTGAAATCCAAAGTGGGAAGTGCACTTTTAAAGCTCAGGGACTCCATTAATGGTTTTCATGGCACAACCGTGAAAATGCATCAAGGTACTTCTTCACTCCCTAGATTTCCAATGGGTGAAATCTCTTGAAAATTTTGAGTAGAGCTTGGTGATAAATTATGTAAACTTCTCTATGTGGTTTCATTCGAATATGGCACCAGAAATAATAGTTTCTATTTTAGTAAGTATCTACAAGAGAACCTAATAAAAATAGTAAGCCCGAGAAAAGTGTACATTCACACTCCTCATTCCATTCCCCCATGATTGAGACACTCAAAAATTTTCAAAGTTGATAAAAATGGCAATAATGACGAGAATGGGTACTCATGATGAATATCCTAAAAATAGTAAATGGGTGAAATGAGCCAAGAAAGGTCACATTTCAGAACTTCACCCATATTATAATGGTCTTAATACTTACAGAAGCCTTCCCCTTGAGTTTCAAGTTAGTCCCTGTATTCCTCGATGCGGTGAGCGAAGAGTGTCAAGATGAGGAAATTACCAATTTGGTATCACAGGCCATTCTAGTCTATTTCATATGAAGTGCATGATCAAAAGGTGGATGATACTTGTTCTGATTCCATTCTTCTTTCCTTACTCCATGATCAGAAAGATTTTTCTTGTGTTTCATTCATCGTCAATACTCCCACTATGGCCAGGGTTCATTTTAAGAGGCCTTTGGGAAATTGGAAGTGGAATATCCCTGGTGAATATACTTGGAACTACTTTCACGGGACATGTGAATTTTCTGGGATTTTAGAGCGAAATTTGCGCCTAGTAGATTCTAAAGGTTTTTTTTATACTTTTTTTGTTGCACAATAACTAAGCTCTAAAGAAGCATGACAACAAATCTCTCTTACGCATGACAATAAAACTTGTTGTCGTGTGACAACAAGCTTAACTGTCACATGACAAAAAATCTTGTTGTCGCACAAATTTTTTTTATTGTCGCATGGTAGTAAACTTTGTTTTCGCAGACAACAAAACTTACTGCCACACGACATCAAAAATTTGTTATCGTGCGACAACAGAGCTTAGCTGTTGTGTGACAAAAAAGTAAAAAAACTTTAGAATCTACTAGGTGATTTTAAGTTATTTATAGAATATCCAAGAGCCTTAATAAATTCTAATGAGGCCACACACATGCCTAATCCTTTGTCAATTAGAGCACGTTTGACCATAGTGTGACCGATCTAAATTGAAATGGAGAGATGCAGATCATCTGGACAAAGTAAGAGCTCATCCAAGATCATAGAATCTATAGGAAAGTGAATGAAATAATGAACATTTGTAGTATGATTAGTATGAATGGAGAGTTCCTCACACTTCCACCAGATTCTTTCCTTCAAGACATACAATGTGAGACTCTGCCCCAAAGAGGGAGGAAAGGGAATATTCATATTAAGCAATGATGTCATGAAATGCTCACGATGGTGAGGCAACGTACACATGAGTTCTAAGAAGAGGACTTGGCCAAAAAGTTAAGAAAGTTCTTCAAAAGGATCCCACTCATCATGACTAGACTATGCAGTAGGTTAAGATTGTTGAGAGTCCTTGAAAACAAAGCTAAAAGGAGCAGAAGTGATTATGGACACTTCTAAATTTTTTTTCTCATTTCTTATGACATTGTCTCTACAAGATTCATTTGTATAGGGTCCGATGGTGTATGTGGCCATAGAAATAAATTATTCTATAATGCTGATGGTGTCTAGAGAAGATAATTTTTTGCTTTGAGAATCTTGGTTTTGAGGTAAAGAGGGATATATAACCATGTGAGTCTGAGGCTGTAATGCTATAGGATATTCATGTTCTATGTAAGATATCACACACTTTACATCATTAATGGTAACCATATTTTCAGGAGGAGATTCCATGTCAAATACGTTTGCCATAGAATTTTCTTGCTTTTTAGAACTTTCAACAACATTTTGATAGACATGGGATTAGAAAATATATGTAGCTTCTCATTGGCTTAGTTGATAAATTCATGATGATCCTTTTGCTGATCCACGTCATGAGCTTTAACCACCTTTGTCAAACACTCTTGAGTGACAACATCATAATGAAATTGGGAAACTAGGAAGAAGTCGATGTCAACCATTCATAGTGCATGATAGTTTTCATGGGAGTGACCCCAATTAGCATGCCACCAACAAAACTAACTTTCATCATACCAATGGGGAATAGGTCGAGAAGGATCCAAAATTGCGGTAAATGACTTAGGTAAGTGACATTTCAAATCTTCCTTAGTCAAGGGTTGATGATAGCTAGGCTGATTTTTTGTTATTAGGTTGTTGATAAATGTTAAAAATAGTCCTATTTAAAGAAGCAACACGAGGAAGAGTATCATGGACCCCACCTTCTGTCACGTTCTTATTCTTATAATATTAAAGGATTTGAACTTGTTTGTTATTTTGTATCTTAGGAGGATCTTTCTTGAATTTTTTCATGAGATAATCTTTCCTATTAGGTTGTTGAAAGGCATCTTCTAGGGAAGTGGTAGAAAAATACCTCACCTTGTATTGAAGGTGAGGTTCAAGAGATCATAAGAAAAGTTGGAAGAGGCTATAATTAGGCATCTTATGTTCTTCTTGTGTACATAGGGTCTTATAACGCTTGAGTAAAGCTTGTGTTGATTCATTTTCAGATTGTTGGAAATTGATGAAAGCATTGATATTGTTCTCATGTAGATCATGATATTGGAATTCATTCACTAGGGTCGTCACTAAGGACTCTATCTCAACTATGAAATTAAGAGGTAAGGTATGATACCAATTCAAAGCATTTCCAATGAGAGTTTTATCTAGGAGTTTGGTGGCAGCATATGAATTGGTTTTTATCCATTCCTTGTAGAGATTACTAAAGGCCTTGATATGAAGGGTGTGATTAGTAGACATGTCATAAGAGATAAAAGGAGTGATGCCACTAATATCCATGTTAGCCATATGAGGTGCTAGAGGATCTTGTTGAACTACTCTTAAGAGTTTTTTTTGGATAGGGGTTGGGTAATGGGCACTACATTATGTCCATTTGGAAAAGGAGGGGGTGTGGTGCCCTAAGAGCCCATTGTAGGGAGATTGACTAATTGAGACCATGTTAGATTGCATTGGAAGGAATTGAGATATATTAGTAGATTATTGCTGGCTCATCTTATCAATAAGCTAGAGAATGAGATTAGTAGGGTCAAAATTAGAGGCATTATCATATGAACATACTTCGGGACCTTTCCCTTTTTCTGCCCTATTATCAAGTTGTTTGGAAATGAAATCAAGAAGACGCTTACTAAGTATTTCTTCTAATTCATTTTTGTATTGAGGAAACTGAGAGAGAAACTTCTGAATCTCAAAATGATGATCAAATGTATCATCATTATGGTTTTATTAGTCTTTATACTTAAGTGGGCCATTTTGGCAGAAGGATTCTTTCTAGGTGATCCCACGACACAACAATCTATACAAAAGGGAAACTCAACTTCAAGATGACGGGTCTTAGGAAATGTCTCCACAATAGGATTAGAAGACCCTAGGCCCACATACTCCATGATGGAGTGATGATATGGATACAAATAGGTCTTGAGATGGACGCCACAAACATAAATGGTTGCGCCAACTTTTTTACATAGGGGTTGATGGTGTATGGAAATAAATTTCAAAAAATAAACATGATCAGTCATGCAAGAAAGTTTACACAGGGGTCCATGACATTTGAAAATGGGTATACTAGAAAGAAAATATCACCCCTAGGCGATGATATCTATGTAGGTAATTTTTTGAGGTTTTGTGGGTTTTTGGATGTTCGGATGAGGTCAAATTCGAATATGGATGCTTTTAATGAGTTTTTCTCAATCAGGTTATATCTAGGATTTCAGTTTGAGTTCACCGAAAATATATGGCGGTTTAAAAATGTGTCTCAATAACTTGCAATCCTAAGTCTTCTATTTTACCAAATTCCATTGTTCCTGTTTTAGATTAGTGAACTATTACTAAAGAAAATAAGCCACATGAAATATGCGAGGGTTTAAGGTACCTTGAGATAGTATGCCAATGAGTACATGCACAAATGAGTGATCCTTCTCTGCAGTGAGGTAGATGACCTGAAAATAAAGAGTAACTCAAGAGAAAATGGATTAGTAGATTCATGGGTTGATTTTTTGACAAAATCAGTCTTGAGAATTGAAAAATTCCTACGATGGATGTTAACCCATGGTTTGATAAATATAAATAAAATCAGATATTGATAAATTAGATGTAGCAAAATATGAACCAAAACAAAAACTAAAATGCAATAAAATATGATAAAGTGTAGATCTAATCCAAAAACTTAAACCAAACCTATACAAGTTGATGGTGACCCAAGGCTATGGAGGGGAAGTCAAAAGTGACTAGAGAGGATTAATGATGGAAAATTTAGATATGAAGACTCTAGAGGTAGATTTGGAACTGACGATGAAGCCGAGGTGAGGAAACATGAACCTGTAAGAGATTTGGAACTAGATCTGATACAAAGGATGTAAAATTTTTATGAAAACTGATGATGAGTGCAATAAAGACAGATCCGGTGGACGATGAACAGGATGAGTCGATGGTAACTGGGGATTGACAAAATATATTTGGGATGAAAAAAAGGGGAAAATGACATAATCTAAAAGTTGAGTGGCTATGGAAATGGAAAGTGGATGACTAGGGATCTAAATGATAGAAATAGAAATAGAATGGAAACTAGTTCGATGGACACTAGGGTTGATATGGGGTTGGTTAAAATGGATGGGCTAAAACAAAGGCCTACAGATAAGAAATGAAGGCCTAGAAATGATTGATATAGAGATCTCCTGATGATAGCCAAACTTACACAAGATCTGATAATGATAGTTGCTAATGAATATCCAAACATGAAATGATTAAAGAATACCTCCAATATCCAATAGTGGGCTCAATATCTTCAAAACTGACTCCAAGAGAGTGATGGTAGCTACAAGGACACACAAAAATTGAAAAAAAGATCACAAAATTTGTGAGTCTTCAAATTGAATCCTGAGAGAGGGAGGGGTAACGCCAGATTTATAGGGTTGGCGACGATGTGGATGGATTGCCACTGATTATGGGGATCCATCTATTTATATAGTAGAATGGTGATGAGCTTGAGAAAATGAGCCCATAAGAGGTGAGATTAGGGTTTTTAAGGGTTAGGGTGAATTAGGGTTTCTTAGGGAGAATAAATGGGTATGTGGAGGGTGAAAAATATTAAATAAAGGCCACAGAGAGATGAAATCATCAAATGATGGCCTATAGAGGATAAAATAGAAGATTTAAGAAGAATAAATAACTTAAATGGGGGTTTGGAATTAACTAAACATGATTAGGGATGATTAAGGAGGAATAATAATGATAAATGGAATAAATTGAATTTAGGAGGGAAGAAGGGAATTCAAAAGGGAAGAGAGGTATGCATGTAGAAAAATACGATAGAGAGTGAATGCGGGGTGAGGGGTAGTGATACCAAAAAATGGTGTCTATATTTTCCCCTTTTTTTTAAGTGGTTTGCATTGGGAAAAGCATGAGACAAAAATGAGAAGGGATTGTTGAGGTGCTCCCCCTAAAAGTAGGGGTGGATGACATGAAGGAATTCAATCATGAGTTTGATAGAGATAGATGAAGAAGGATGGAAAGGATGATAAAATAAGATGATGAGATAAGATATCCTAGATGAGGAGTAATCAAAAATTAAAATACTAAATAAACATATGGTAGTGATTTTAGAACTACACTTTGGTAGGAAACAAAGTTTAGCATCAATGGAGACAATGACAATGTCCTACATGGACTTGTGAGTAAAAAAAACACTGTAAAATGGAGGGAATCCAAAGGGAATCCAGCTCAAAAGGATGTGCAAATCTGTGGTTCCAATGGATCAAAAGAAGTCATCAAGTATGCACAAAAAATGTGAAAATGGTCAAGCAAAGGGTCACAACAAAAGGATAGAGGGTGGGTGAATGCGATGTACTATTGATAGGATGACTCGAAAAGATGTGTCTAAGGTGGGATGAAAAGGAGGTAAAATAATGGTGCCCCAAGAGGGAACACAAAGATGGCCATAAAGGCAAGATGACGCAAAATAAATATGAGATAGAAAATGAAGCCTGTGGGGACAACTAAAGAGGTGGTATGAGGACCACACAAGGAAAAAGTGGAAGAAAAGATAATTTAAAAGGAAGGATTGATCAAAAAGAGCTAAAAGGAATACTAATAAAAAAGGCATGGCTAGGTCCATGATGACCATATAGGGTTGGCGGCGACCAAAGATGAAGTGACGGTGACCCATAGGGGTCGGCAGTGACCAGGGTCAGTGGGCTATATACGCCCCTAGGTTAGCTTATTATGCTCATTTTCACAGTGTGAAGTGATGATCAAGAGCTATGATTATAAAAGAGAGTTGAGATTAGTGAGATGGAGGCCAGTGGAGTAGTGAGGAAGCGCTCAACAACCCGTAGGATGGTAAGTGCCTAAACCGTAGCCCTTTTTAAAGCATTTTTGTTGTTTTTTAATATTTTTTTACAATTTTCAAAATTTTGAGGTTGGTGTAAGGGACAGGACAGATGGCACCTCCAGGTACTGTGCCCTTGGATCTATAAAGAGCATTAGTAGCCGAGGCACAATACTATGAGAAAATTTTGACCTATAGGCTGCCACAGACACTACGATATGCAACATATCTAGATGAGCGGTGGGGAGCCGAGGTTGTATTGCCATCTAAGAGTAAAATGATCATGGCATAACCACAATGATATGTGAACCATGATGGAGGAGAAAAGGCCTAGAGACAGATACAAGAACGTACCCCAGGGGGCATGATTTGAGACTTTTGGATGTACAGTTCACTAATTTTGATGATGTATCAACTTTGAGACAAGACACTTAATGGTTTGTGATAGATGTATAGATATATTTGGACTTATGATATATATATATATATATATATATATATATATGATTTTTGTTGGGATTTATCATGTATTATGCATATGATTCATGGATTTCATGATACTATGTTAGATTTAGATGTGGATGTTTGATTATGATGTTATGGATTACATGTAGATGTTATGGATTATGGATAAGATGTAGATGGATATTTTTATGGTCATAAATTTGATATAACTATTGGATTCAAATGTTATAGATTTGATTATGTTTAGGAAATTAGTATATGATATGTATGTGATGTGATATGTTATGATGAATATATAAATGCATGAAATGTGGTTTGACATGGGTAGATAGTCATTATACATGATGAAATAATGGAAACAAATGATGTGATGGGTTTATAAATATGTTTAAATATGAATGATACTATACTTAAATGTACATACAAAAGAATGGAGGAAAAATAAGTTTAAATTAGGAACAACATGTGAAATAAAGGATGTGACTTCAATAGAAGGTCACACAAAGGAGGCAAATGAAACTCAATCATAGTAAGGAGCGTACAAAGAAACAATTTTTCAAATTGGATTAGAGGTAAACAAGAAAGGGAGCCAATCAAGGAAATGCACTTGTAGCCAATAGCAAGTGTTAATACACAACCATTGGTAGTTAGTAATCCAAAGGGTTATGAGGGAACACATGGAAAATGGACTTATAAACATAATGTTGACACAACATAAGGGGTTTGGATGAAACTTTTACGCGGGAATATAGGTTCTCCATAGGTGGGCATCCCTAGGTATATGCCACATTTATGAGAAATATGATGTAAATTGATCAATGCGAGAAGTTTGCTAAGGATGTGAAAGCTAATCAATGTGGGAAGATTTTTGAGGATGTTTTCTTTTGAAATAGATAGAAGGATGATCAATTTGGGAAGCCTTTGCTGCCATGATATGAGATGGTATCCATCATTTAAGGGATTTTTCTACATTTTTCTTGTATGCTTTTGGATTTTGGATTTTTACTTTTATAAATGGCACGATATATGATATACATGATAGTTGTCCTTTGAGGGATCAATATACACTTTTGGAATTTTTATGATTTTATGAACATCTTTCCTTTGAGGGAGCCGTCTGTTTGATTTTGGATAAAATATATTTTAAGATGAGCATCCATGGAATTTTGACTTTTGTATGGAAGAGTTGCGGATAGTTAGGTAGACCACTTAGGAGGGGATAAAGAATGTATAAGTGATATATATAGACCCGTAGCATGGTTCTAGTAGGTAGATAAGAAGGTGATGAATGTAATGATCACAGAGTTCTCACCAAGAAGGAAGAATCTATCCATAAGGAATATGCTATGAGTAGAGCCGTGGTGCCCATATTCAAGGTCATAGATAGGAAAGTGAAATGGTAGAGACACATAATTTCAAATCTTTACGATGAGAGATGGAAGAGGCTAACAAATTGATGGATGACCACCACGATAGCTAAGTTCACATAGATAGGTATGTTAACAATAGAAAGGAAACAAGTGCAATGCGTTAAGAGGTTTTATTTCTAGTTTACCATTAAGGGAATCCATATGATAGGCCCTAAATCTGTAATTATGCGTAGTAATATATGGTCCAATCCAGCTGGGAGGAAACTTTCCATGCTAATCCCTTTTAATAGTAGCGACATTCTGATTTTATTTAAGGATAAGGTCACTAATGTTAAAGTCACATTCCTTAAGATGTTGTTTGTAAGCATGCTTAATGCACTCTTGATATACATGATGATGTTCAAGAGTGAGAAAGAGACGTTCATATAATAACTCAAGCTGTGCTAGATGCTCTTGGTGATAATATTCATTAGAGACGAAGTCATGAAGAGAAACATGCAAGGATGGGATTTGGACTTCAAGAGGAAGAATGGCCTCAGAGCCATAAACAAGAGAGAAAAGAGTAACACCTATAGAGGTGCAGACACTAGTCCAATAATCCCAAAGGGAGAAGGGGATATAAAGATGCGAATTACAATCAGATTTATCAATAGTCTTGGCAAGGATGTTACAAAGAGTTTTGTTAGTGGATTTGAATTGACCATTAGCTTGAGGATAATATGGAGAAGAGAAGATAAGATTAATATTGAATGAGTCACAAAGCTTCTTGAAATATTTGTTTTTGAAGGACTTTCATTTTCTATGATGATTTTGTGAGGAATGCCAAAATGGAAAATAATATGTTGATAGATGAAATTCATGATTTGATTATCTTTGGTTGATGAGATTGGAATTTTTTCCACCATTTGGTGAGACACTCACTACTAGTGATGATAAAATTATGGCATTAAGAGGAACACATATTAATGAATCCAGTAAGGTCTAGTCCCCATTTTAAGAAAGGCCAAAGGTCCTGAATTGGTTGCAAGGCCTGACTAGGAATGTGAATTAGATTGGAATACTACTGGAATTTGACACATTTATTAACATATTCATAGCAGTATTGATTAAGAGAGGGCCAATAATAACCCATGGGAGGAAATGCTTGGCGACAACCAAACCACTAAAATGTCCACCATAGATGTTATTGTGGACTTCTTGGATAGTTCAAGTGGATTCGTGATACTTAAAGAAATGAAGCAAGATGCCATCAAAGCCATGCTTGTAAAGAATGTCACCAAGTATGACATAATGATTGGTTAGCACGTTGAAGAAAATACCTCCTACCATTTTTAGATAGGTTAGAGGGGATGATTGATTGAGAAATATAGTCAAAGATTTGAGAATACCAAAGATCACGAGGATTAGATTCGATAAGGTTGACTCCATGGAGCTCACTAAGATGATCAGGTTTGTCAATGTGATGAAAAATAACACAAAGTTGATACTCTTATGTAGACCAAGGGATAAGAGATGCAAGAGAAGCCATAGTGTCTGCGAAGCGTTTGAATGACCGAGGGATGGTTTGACGGGTGTAAAAATCGAATGCTCTAAGAAGGAATTCAACAATATCATTATACTTTTGAAGGACCTCATTTTTACATTGATAAATGCCTTTGAATTGATTAATAATGAGCTAAGAATCCCCATAGATGTCAAGGATTTGGACACAAATTAAGATGGAGGTTTAAAGGCCTAAGATGAGAGCTTTATATTCAGGCATATTTTTGGTGCATTCGAAATTAAGTTTATAGGATAGGAATATGATTGTCTGAAGGATGAATGATAATGATGCCAACACCTCCCCCTTTTTAGAACTTAGAGCCATCAAAGAAGAGTGTCATCTTAAGAGGATAAAATTCATATTCAAATTTGTTGATGGATTCATCTAGAAATTGTTTGTGAGGAAGATGATTATCAAGAAGAGGGGCATTAGATAATTGATCTGCGATAGCTTGGCCCTTGATTGATTTATGAGAGATGAACTCTAGGTCAAAATCTATCATGAGCATGAGCCATCAAGTGATACAATCACTATGGTAAGGATTGGAATGCATGGTTTTGAGAAGATTAAACCTAGTGATGACATAGTTTTTATGATTGAGAAGATAATGATGAAGCTTAGAGGTAGCAAAGAAAATAGTGCAACATAGCTTTTCAACTTTAGTGTAGTGAGTCTCATAGTCTCGAAGGGTGCAACTGATATAGTATACGACATGTTCCTTGCCTTGTTCATCATGATGTGCCAACATGGAACCCCCTCATAGAGATAGAATGGATCCCCCTCATATGGAGGGGTAAACAAAAACATGGATATGATATACCACTCAAGGTCATCAAAGGATTTTTTGAAGTTATCATCCCATTTGAAGTCGATGTATTTATGAAGAAGGTAATGAAAGGGTTGGTAATGATCATAAAGTTTTGAGATGAAGCGAAAAATTGATTGAAGTTAGCCTTGAATATTGTAAAGTGGCTTTAATTGGAAGGAGGGTTCATCTCAAGGATTAAATTGATCTTGGCGGGGTCAACTTCAATACCCCAGATGGAAATGATAAATCCAATGAGTTTACTAGTAAGCGCTATGAACACACACTTGGATGTATTGAGATGAAGGAAGTAGTGAATAAGGCAATCAAAAAGGACTTCAAGTATGGAAATGTGGTCGTGGAGATGATTGGATTTACCTAAAAGGTCATCAACGTAGTCCTCTACAATTTTATGGATGAGATCATGAAAGATGTAAGTCATAGGTCGCTGATAGGTGGATTCTATGTTTTTCAAACTAAGGGAATAATGTGATAGAAGGTCCCCTAAGCAGTGAAGAATGAGGTATTATGTTGGTCTTTTTGTGTGATGATAATTTTATTTTACTCAGAAAAACCATCCATAAGAGAAATAATCTTATGGCCTCCGGTAAGATCCACGAGTTGATCGATGCTAGGAAGAGGAAAATTTTCTTTGGGGAAAGTGAGGTTTAGATCTTGAAATTCAGTGCATATGTGAAGCTTGTTAGAAACCTTAGCAATGGGTACGATATTGGAAACCCATTGGGGATAGTCGATAAGGATGATGAAATTAGCGGAAAGGAGTCATTGCAGATCCTCTTTAACAAGGAGGGAAACTAAAGGGTGCATGTGGCAAAGCTTCTACTTAACTAACTTAGTGTTAGGAAAGGTAACAATTTTATGAATAACAATGGAAGGATCGAGGCCTGGCATGTTGGCGTATGACCAAGAGAACACCTGACTATATCTAGAAATGAAGGAAATGAAATATTCAAGTTCCTGTGGATCAAGGGATTGATCCACTTTGAGAATGCGGGGATCTTTTGGAGTCCCAATGATGATGTCTATGGTGGATTCGTTACAAATATTGTATGTGTCTGGTAGTAAGGTCTTATGAAGATAGGAATATTCTTCCCCCATGTAAGAAAGGATGGATTCATCGTCGGTACATTGAAGGATGTCAATGGTAGGGGCATATTCCTTTATCGTTTCTAGAAATTGAAGAGGGAGGGACCTAAATTAACCATCACACTGATAAGTGATGGATACCAAGGTAATGGTGGAGATTAAAAAAAACCCAGATGCGATAGATATGGTGTCATCCATATCTAAAACCGCATGGGATGGAGATAATGGAGGATCGATGTCCATGAGAGATAAAGATGGTGGAAAAGGATCAACGGATTATTCCTTATAATACAACTTGAATTTATCATACGGTTCACAAGATTGATTAGTGACAAGGTCATGCATGCCTTGTTCATAATGCCCCATTCCAAATCCTTTCTAGGTGCAGTGATGAAGATAGGTGTAGGAAAAGGATTTCTTATAAAGAAAGTCAAAGCCATTGGTATATGGTTTGGCGTTGGTTGAGTGTCAATGTGGGAGGAAGGGTGATTAATGCCACCATAAATGAGATTGGTGAGAAGATGAGATGGAATGAAAGGAACAATATCCCCGACATTAGGTTGATACATTTAAGCTTTATCGGGTCTACTAAGTTGGTGAGGTGTGGAAAGAGTGTTAATCGTAAGGATGAGATACTCCCCCAGTGAAAGACAATCCATTACTTTGTCTAAGGAGTCATCATTGGGAAGTTTGGATGCGGAGACATATGAGCTATTGGATGCTTTAGAAGAACCTAAGGTGGGAATGAGCACATCATTAAGATAGTAAGTCATGTGACATGATTTGAATTGAGGTGTGTATGTAGGGAGAGTTAAGATTTTCCCCTTGCGTTCATACTTAATGCATCGATGAAGGGTGGAAGGAACACAATGCATGACATGAATCCATGGTCCTCCAAGGAGGATATTGTATTGAAACTCCCCTTCTATGATATAGAAGATATCATGGAGGATTTTTTCACCAAAATGGATGGGAAGAATAATTGTGCATAAAGTGGGGAAAAAACATCATTGAATGCATGAAGGACCATGCGTGATTGGGCAACAATGGAATTAGGGAGCTTAAGTTGATCAAATGTGTGAGATGAGATAATGTTTATGCTAGCTCCATTTTCAATCATAGAATGACAAATGAAAGTGTCATTAATACACACAATGATGAAGAGGGGAAGGTCATGCTTTTTAGGTGATATGTTGGGGATTTTAGTGTCATCAAAGGATATGGAGGTTGAAGTGACAAAGTGATCCAACAAGAGATGAAAATGGATGAGCCTCATCACTAGGAGTAGGGATACATTTGAGAGCTTCCATGAGAGCTTGCCTATGATATGGGGAACTTTGGATGAGCTCATAAAGTGACATCTTAACTAGGGGCTTGATGAAGTTATTTCATAATACTTTATTCAATAGTAGCAGGCTGAGGGGAAACTAAGATAAACACTTTAGGTTTTAATGAAGAAGGGGGTTGAGTAGACTCTTTGGAAGGAGTGGTGACAACCACTTTAGATTTGGATTGAGTAGGTGGTTGGAAGTTATGGGGATGAGAACATGTTGTGATCCAAACAAAATTAATGAAGATAGGAGGACCTTCTTTAGGAGAGGTCAAGGTTGAGGAGGGATGAAAACATAAGTCTTGGATAAATGAGGAGATTTAGATATCTTAGTGGATGAGGGTTGTGATGAATAAGCAAGATTATTTGATGGAGGGGTGCGATCCCATTCAAGAAGGTCATTCCTCATTGATAAGATTATGAATGATAGTTTAGAGGGCTCTACAATGTTTGGTGTCATGTCTTGGTGCATGATGGTATGCACAAATGAGATTAGAGTTGAACCATGAAGGTCTTGGGGTACTTGGATTGAAGGGTTTGATAGATGGAATGGTGATTGTAAATGCTTGAAGTAAAATTTGAAATATTTCTGTGTAAGAACCAATGGGGGTGGTTGGAGAAGAGGTTGTAGATGAAGTGGTCTTAAGAATGACAGATGAAGGTAAGAGGGATGGTTTTATTTGAGGTGGTTTCATGGGAGCCTTTGATTCTATCTTGGGCTTGAAAGAAGAGGAAGATGGTTGTGTTTTGGTTTTGGTTTTGATTGGTGATGACTTAGATGGTTTGGATACTGATTTGATGATGGAGGATGTAGATGATTTGGAAGAGAGGTTTGATTTGGAAGAAGGTTTAGATTGTGTTTACTTACTGATAATGGGGATTTTGGATGAAGGGGCTGGCCATAAGATGGAAGGAGATGATCCTAAGAGTGATGATGTGACATTAAGTTTCTTAGGAGGGTTAGCCTTGGAAGAAATAAGATCTAAATTTTTGTACGGTTGTGTGAGGGAGTTTTGGATGGGAAATCTAAGGTTCTTAGACTTTGGTCACGAGGATTTACCCTTTGGTGAGAATCATTACAAATTCAATTGGGATATCCTTGGTAACAAAACTTTGTAATGTGGGTGGCATTGTAGGGGTGGATATTAAAGGTGGAAGTGGTTTTCGTATGATGTGCTTGAAAATATCTAAAGGGGTTGTAGATTGTGTAGGTTTAGGATTTATTGGTGTAGGTGTGATTGGAGTTGCAGATGTGGTGAGAGTGTCATTTGTAGATGTATTAAGTATGGGTGTTTTCCTTGCGGATGATTCAAGTGGTGGTATGGATGTGGATGTAAATTCAGATGTTGATGTGGGTATAGTCATGGTAGTAGATGTGTTTAAGGTGAAAGTGAGTGTAGAGGTGTGAGATGAAGATGTTAAAATAAGCGTTGAGGTAGTTATTGGTGAAGGAAAAGATGCGATAGATAAGGATGTAGATGATATGGATGGAGAAGTGGATACGATTAAGTTTGACGGGGATGTTGTGATTGTGGTCATAGTTTATGTCGATGAAGTTGTGATTGTGGGGAGAGAATCTGAAATAGGGGTGGATGCAATGGATGATGAGGTGATGGTGTTGGATTTTGATCTATAGTGTTAATGGTATGAGCATTAGGTGCATGTGATGTGAAGGGTGGAGTTTTATCATTGGGAGGATGATTAGGAAAGGGTTATTTGAAGACGTCAAGGGGTTGATTAGGTGGTGCATTGGAATTGTCCACTTGGAGGTCATTAGAGTCTATAAGTTTTTGGATAAGGTATTTGAAAGTTTAGCACTTCTCAATGTCATGGGCACAAACTTGGTGATATTTACAATAATGTTCCTCATGGTACCATGCTGGTTTGGGTTGTGATTTATCATAAGGGTGAATGGGAGGAATTTAAATGAGATTGACCATCATGAAATTTTCAAATATTGAACTATAAGATACCCCAATAGGGGTATAGTTAGGATGTGGTCTAGGAGCTCTTTGTGGAGGCTCTGCATGAGAAGTGAATTTGAAGGAATGCTTAACCATGATGGCATTAATGGTTTTTTTGGATTTTTCACCATGCATGGAGGATTTTGTGAACTCAATCTTGGCTTTGTTTGATCAAAGGTTAGGATGGCCTTGCTCAAGGGCACAAATTTAAAGTTTACAATCCATAGTAAATGCCTCTTCAAAGGTTTGGAATTATTGAATTTGATGAGTGGAGGAGATGTGCTTCACATAAGAAATTGATAAAATTTCAATTAATTCAGTCAGTGGAAGGGTGAATGATAGTTGGTTGATGATGCCATGTAATTGTGTGACAAAATCTATGATGGATTCTTTGTCATGCTGTCTAATGGTGTAGATGTCTGTGATAGTGATCTTACATGAAATATTGATTGAGAAGTGTTCTAGGAATAATTGCACAAGTTGGGTGAAGGAAAATAACAGTTGTTGTAGGATGTCATTATACTAGTCCAACGTAGGTCCGACTAATGACATGGGGAATGTGTGAAGTTTAAGGTCTTGATCATGGGGGATAAGGTAACAAAAATGTCTAAAAGTGTGAAGGTGTTGTTGTGGGTCCTCCTTGCTATTGAACTTAGAGAATTTTGGTAATTCCCAATGAGGAGGATAGGGCTATGGGGATGGATGAATTGATAGGTTCGTTGTATATTTTTTCATATGAGAGTGTGGTTTTGGACCCCAAGTTAACATCTTCAAAGTTAGCCATTCTACTCAATAACACTTGTAAGGGATCATTTGATGGATGGGTTTATGATGTTGAAGGATGAGATTGCGATTCATAAGAGGTGGATGGGTTATGTTGTTGGTAAGTTTAATATGTTTAAGGATGAGTGGGTGTTGGTGGAACCAGTTGATAAGGGGGATGTAATTAAATGGTTATGATTGAATGGGTTGAGATAAAGGTTGTTGTTGTTGAGAAATGGGGATGTAGTAAGATTGATGAGATTGAGTTGGATGTTCAGAGATGTGGACATTTGATTGGTTTTCTATTGAATGAGTTGGAATATAAGTAATGTGTGGTTGGGATACTCGATTTGGTTGAGTGGGAAGTATGTAGTGATAACACCAAGGAGGAGGTTGATGGGTTTGAGTTGATTCAGATGGATGGGTTGCGAAGTGATCACATTAGTATGAACATGAGAAGTGGAAATGAGGGGTAGAGTTGTGTTACTCTATTTGGATATAGGAGGAAGCAAGTGAGATTCTTGAGATGATTAAATAGGGGCACAAGTGACCATAGTGGATGATGAGGTGATGGGAATAGAAGTGGTGATAGCAGTGTTGACGTGAGGCAAATTAGGGGGAATGGGAACCACTAATTAAGTAGTTTGGTGATTGTGAGGGATTAAGGAAGAAATTTTATTAGGATCAAGCTCATGTTGGGCCCTTGTAAGTTCACTCATAGTTGTTGGAAATAAAATGAAAAGTTGTGATGTGTGGAATTGCGTAGATTCAGGATTGGAATGGTAGGTGTAACATTTTTGCAAAGGAGGCCCATCAATGGGGAGGTTGGTGGTCTTGTGGAGGAGATAGTCATGAAGGGTAACTAGATTACGTTGGGAATCTCTTGGAATTCCACAAACCCACGAGGGATGAGAGGAGGCCCAAAAGTGTCGATAGAGGTGGTAGAAGTGAGTATTGCTGGTCTAGATAGGATAAATTGATGATAAAGAAAGGGGTTGGTTTCTAGATGAGTGTTAATTTGGATTAATTGAAATTCTTGAAGAGGGGGAATGGAAATCATGGGTTGAATAGCTATGGAAGGGATGACCAAAGGGGTGGAGGTAAGGATGGAAAGTGCAGAAGTTTGTTGGAAGGAAGTGGTAGTGGAAGTAGGAATGTTGTTTGATGACATGTTTTGTTCCATTTGTTTTTCTTGGGATTTTGTAATAACTGACATGAAACAAACAATAAACAAAAATATGCTGATTTTTAATTAACGCAAACAAGTCACACAACAAAATTTTGATTATCTTGATTATTAAAGATGTGAAAAGAAATGAAAAAAATGGGCTTGAAGGGAACCTAGGAAATGAAAATCTATGGATGGTTTCAGGTAGGTTTGGTTGGAGTCCTCGATATACCCAAAGGTATTCGAGGCACAAATATGTAATGAATACTGGTTCGGGGCTTGGTATTGGGGCCTACCCCCTCACTTCACAGTCCTACAATGATAAGGGATTTGGGTGCTTAGCCAATATACCAACAGATTTTTTTTAATGCGGTTAGAACACCATGGTGGCTTTCCTATTGGGTGATGAAATCCCAATAGTTCCACCTAATAGGAGATGTTTAGATGTGTAAATTGGTTTGTGTGTTCGGATGTGTGTGATGAAGTGTATGCAATGAGTTAAACTAGATTTCCAAGCAATTATGAAGGGTTATTTTTAGATCCAAAATGAAAGGTGTATATTCAATGAGGAAAATCAAGCAAGAAAGGATGTAATGTAATAAAAAGGAGAGATGGGGAAAAACAAGGAATACTTGGACAACACTTTTCCTTTTTATATGAATTTTTTATTTTTTAAGTAAGCAAGCAAAATCCAATCCAAGCAACATGATCCAATGGAAGTAAGAAAAGAGACACTACTACCTACGAGGTTAGTAGAAAATGTACCCAAAAAATGAAAGACAAATAACAAGACTCAACATGAAAGGGTGGGTCCCACCGGGTGTACCAATTTTTTTATCAAATTCCCTCATTCCTCTTTGATATTAGTGAACTAGTACTAAAGAAAATAAGAAAATTTAAAAATGTGAGGGTTTAAGGTACCTCTAGATGGGATGGCGATGAATACAGGTGCAAATGAGAGATCCTTCTCGCAATGAGCTAGATGACCTGCAAATCAAGAGTAACTTAACAAAAAATGGATTATTAGATTGATGGGTGGGTTTCCTAAATAAGTCAGTACTGAGAATTGAAAACTTTCTAGGATGGATGTCAACCCACGTTTTGATAAAGTTAGATAAAATCAGACATTAATAAATTAGATGTAGAAGAATCTGAAACAAAAAATAAATAAAAATGCAACAAAAGATGATAAAGTGCAGATTTGATCAAAAAATTAAACCAAACCTGTACAGGTCAACAAAGACCTGAGGCTATAGAGGGGTAGTTTTCAGTGACTGGAGAGGATCAATTGGAACAGTGATGGAAAATGTAGATCTGACTACTGGAGAGGCAGATCTAAAACTTGTGATGAAGCTGAGGTGAAGAAACAGGAACTTGCAAGAGATATAGAACTGGATTTGATATAAAGGATGCAAGAAAATAATGAAAATTGATGATTAGTGCAATAAAGATAGCTCTGGTCGACGGAAACCGGGATGAGTCGGTGGTGATTGGGGACTGGCAGAATGGATCTAAGATGACAGAAAGGGGAATATAATAGAATCTGAAAGTTGAGTGGCTATGGAAATAGAAATCGGATGATTTGGGATCTAAATGATAGAAATAACGAAAAAATAGAAATTGGATCGATGGCGACTGGGGATGATCTAAGGTTGGTTGAAAATGGATGGGTTGAAATGAAGGTCTGCAGATAAGAAATGAAGGCTTGGGAATGACTGAGATAGAGAGCTCCTGATGAAAGTTGAACGTGCAAAATATCTAATGATGATAGTTGCAAACAAAGATCCAAACATGCAATGATGAAATAAGACATCCAATCTCCAAGAGTGGGCTCAATATCTTCAAAGGTGACTCTAAGAGAGTGAAGGTAGCTGTAAGGACACATAAAAAAGAAGATAAGATCAAAAAATTAATGAGAGTATTCAAAATTACATCCAAAGAGAGGGAGTGGTAAGGGTGGCTTTATAGGGTGGACGAGGATCTGGATGGGTTATCACCGATTGCTTGGATTCATCCATTTGGGCAGTGGAATGGTGTTGATATCAAGACAATGAGCCCATAAGAGGAAAAATTATGGTTTTAAAGGGTTAAGATGAATTATGGTTGCTTAGGGAGAATAAGTGGGTGGGTGGAGGGTGAAAAATATTAAATAAAGGCCATGGAGAGGTGAAATCATTAAATGATGGCCTAGAAAGGATAAAATATAATATTTAAGAAGAAGAAATAAATTTAATAGGGGTTTAGAATTAACTAAACATGATTAGGGATGATTAAGGAGGAGTAATAATGATAAGTGGGATAAATTGAATTTGGGAGTGAAGAAGGTAATTCGAAAGGGAAGAGAGGTGTGCACATAGAAAAATATGACAGAGATCAAATGAAGGGTGAGGGATAACGATACCAAAAATTGGTGTCTAAACTTCTATTCTATAAGGGTATTGAGACAATGAGTAAGAGACACACATGAAATGACATACAATGGATATACTTAAAGGGGATACATAGGGAACTATGGTCATATATCTAAAGGGTGGTAATCCCTACACTAGGCCAACCCTGGGTTTCCAAGGCCCATAGTAAGGATAGATGAGATTACCCTACTAAGATATCAGTAAATGGTTGAGAAGAGGTATGGATTGATAATAGACAAGAAAACCATGCAAAATATAACTGAAATTAAAGTAAAGAAAATCTAAGGAGATGATTAAATAAGAGCACTATTATTACTAGCATTAATGTACATGTAACACTAAGCTAGCATATACTAATGAGGAAGGGAAACAAAGTAATATATGAAAAATTACAAAGATAGTTAGAGAAATCACATGTAACTCTAAGGTGGTCACTAATTTGTATATCTCTCTAAAGAAGTACCACATCGATAAAATCATTATTAGGTGGAGAAGGGGAACACTGTTTCTATCCTAAACTCACTATAGTTGACCAATTAGTATAAGAAATCCAACCAAGAAGAAGAATGTCCAATCTAATGCTAGTCAGTGCAAGATGAACCAAGACAAATAGATAAAATGTGAAGTTGGTGCACAAGAGTAGAGTAAATGATAGCTCCTAAGATTTGGGATTTCTTCCTTTATGAATTTTAAGCTTTAGTGAGCATATATAGGATGCCATCACTTATGGGTGATGGTGTCGGCTAGGAAAAATCCTTACACTGACACCATCGCCCATGGGTGGTGGTGTCAGACAAGGATGTTAAATGACGTAACGTGTTATGATAAGTGAAAATGAGAGCCATAGATTATGGACATAGATGAAAAAAATGCCAAATTGTGAAACAAAAGCCATGTGTTAGACGTGCAATGTGTATGAGACATTAAGGTACAAGTATAACTAGTGCAAGTATAAATAAGATTGGGACCACATAATGATACTCTATCTGTGTATTTTATCTAACCCATTATGATTACGTGAATAATCGTTCCCCATTCCTAGTAGGAACCTTAAGGCATCCGATCAATAAATAGATGCATAAGTGACCCTTATTTTCACAAATAAAATTGTTAGTAACATGTATGAAAGATGAAAAGTGAAAAATTAGGTATATACACGAAGATCAAATTTGGATCAAATACTTTTACGCCATAGATCTCATCAAGAAGTTCATCGATGAATGTAATTTGGAATCTATCTTTGATAGCGAGGTGGTTAAGGGAATATAAGTCAATGTAGAGGTTCCACGACCCATCCTTATTATGGAAAAGAAGCACTAGGGAGGAGTATGGGTTGGTGCTGGAGTGAATAACTTCAAACTTGAAGAGTTCCCATACTAGATTCTCAATCGTAGTATTTTGTAGATGGGGATAATGTTATGGTTGGATGCTGGGTGGGGTAATTTCTAGAAGGAGCAGAATGTGATGATCTTTATGGAGTGAAGGGGGAAAACCCATTATTGCTATAAAAATGGTTGTATGTTTGTCGAGGAGGGATTATAAATCAATAAGGTAGTTAGTGGAAATGAGGACTAAAGTTGGATGTAGTACGGTTGGGAAATGATCCCATGTGAGCCTTTCTTCAAAATATTTTCCATGCAATGGGAACTGATGATGCTACCAAATCCTACAAATAACCCTTTTAAGGTGTGCTTCTGGCCACCATCCTTGAACTACATCCAAAGCTCATAGAAGTTCCATATAATAGGTCCTAATGTACAGAGCTACTACACACCTAAAATGACATCACATGCTTATAATGGTAGGGAAAACATATCTGAGTGAAGAGTGTAATCACCTATCACGATACACACATTATTTTATTCCCTTTACAATAAGTTTTCTCCCATAAAAAATCATGATTTTAAAGCTAGAACAGGGGGTATGAAGCAATCTTCTTGCTTATTAAGGGGGGATTGATGAAATTGTGAGTTTTTCTAGAGTCAATGAGGATTGTGAGAGGAATATTTGTAAATAACCCCTTGAACTTCATGGTTTGAGGTGTGGTAACACCTTCTAGTGTATGTAGAGAGATATCGGGTTAAATATCCTAAGGCATTGAGTCCTCTGAGGGGATTTCTTCCTCTTGAGCATCTTGGAATTCCTAGAGATTACGCTTGTTTTGGGTGGTTTTGGTTGTCCATTGGCTCGTTGTGTTCTTTACAGTTAGGAAAGTGGGAGGCCGATGTTGCATTGATATTTAATATTTTGATAATTTAGTTAAGCCCAAGGCATCTATAATGTTTTTGGGCCGAAATTTTTTCACTTCCAATTAGAGTGGACCTTTAAGGCCATGAACACAATAAATCTTGAATAAGTCATTTGATAACCCTTCAATGTGATTAACCAGTTTCTAAAATTCAACCTAATAATCATGAACAATACATGTCTGGAAGAGTTTGGTGAGAGCTCCTGTAAATTACTCGAATGAAGGGGGATGAAACATACCCAAAAGTAAAGGTTAGGGAAATGTCTGAGGGTTGTGAGGGTTCAGTGAGTGATGTGTTAGTGGTTCTAGCTGCAGAATGTCTAATTTCTTAGCCAAAACTGGCTGCAAAAGGTCTGTTAACTGCATCAAATCATATGGTTGAAAATCCACTCACACAGTCTGTGATAGGAAAGACATCCCCATTTGCTGCATGGAATCAGATTATTAAAGAACCTCCAGAAAAAAATGTGGGTCCTCAATCACCTACAAAGGTATAATTCAAAAGCATAAAGGACAAAGAAGGAATGACACACCTCCATGTGCCAGATGGATGTTTATATCGGGCAATGGGCAAAATGAATATTACACTTGTTGGTAAGTTTCTTGGCTCTAGACCCAATATTGATGCTATTAGGAAATGAGCCTTGAGAAGGTGGAAACCAAAGGGAGATCTGATTATTACAACCATGCCATGAGATTTTTTCCTGGCTAAATTTAATCAATAGATAGATCTGGAATCAGTGCTTTTGGGAGGGCCCTGGTGCATGGGAAATATGGGTATTTTATTAAAAAGATCGTATCCAGGGTTTAATCCAAATACTGAAAATATACACACCATACCTGTATGGTGTAGACTACATGGTCTTCCCATTCAATTATGGGATGATGAGATTTTGTTGAATGTAGCCAAATCTATTAGATCTCCGATTGGCATAGATGGACCAACGAGAAATAGATCCAAACTTACATATGCAAGATTCTATATTTCATCAGAAATGGAACAGGAAATCCCAGAGCATATCATTTTGCAATCTAAATTTGGCACATGGCAACAAAATATTGAATATGAAAATTTTCATTTGAGGTGCAAAAAATGCCATAAAATAGGGCATCACCAGAAAATGTTCCACCATGGCCAAACACAAGGAAGAAGGGTTACTTAAAGCTAATATGATGGACAAAAATAACATTATTAATGTTGGATCTGCAAAGGCACCTGAAATAAGGAAAGAGAATGAGACTTAGGTTCCAAAAGATGGTATTAATAGAGGGGAAAAAAGAAAAAAGCAATTGCTCTGAATCATCCAGATCTAAAATACAAGACAATAAAAAAGGGTTCTGAAATCTAATCAAGAAACCATTGATATGTAGGAAAATTTGGTGCCCTAAAACTCTTGCGATAAAACCAATAGGAGAAATTTCAAGCGCAAAAGGAGATCTAGAAGTTGAAGCACTTGTGCAGCTAACTATGGATGTAGATGAAAAGAATGCTACAATGAGAATCAATCTCATTTCCAAGGATGCAAGACACATGCTGAATCTGAAAGATCATACTAGATCAATGGATTAAGTAAATGAGAACAAATCTAAATCTTAAAAACAAGAGATAACGGTGGAAGATAAGGTTCAAAATAATTCTTTATCTACCATAGAGGAAGAGTTGCCTGATGAAAAAGAAAACATGGAACCGGATTTCTTCACGGAGTAAAATTTTTCTATGAAAAAGCATCTCTTGCATGTAGGTGATCAAATTCACTTCAGAAAGAAAACAACAATTTCACAGTAAAAAAAGGACCAAGAATATAGTGAAAAGGAGGAGGGTGAATTTATACCATACTCAAAAAACATACTTTCTGACTGTGTTAATGAATTGAACAATGGGTTTATAGAGGTCAAATAAAAATAATAATGAAAGGATTTGAGGAGATTCCGGATGCTCTATATAATGATAAAAAAAAGAAAATAGGAAAATGGGGAGCCTCAAATTCCAAAATAAATAGATCGTCTGCCAGAAGGATAGTAGATTATGGAAGCAACTCAAAAAAGGTAGACCATCAAAGAAGAAACTCAGAAAGAAGGAAACAGACAAAGATATTTCATATGGAATTCAAATTAAATTGAGCCATCCAACAAATGCCTCCCCCAACCTATTTAGATGAAGATAATCTTCTGTAATATCAGAGGGATGAATGGAAGCTATAAAAAAATAATACTCAAAGAGTTAAGAATTTAAAGTAGACCTAATATTCTGATACTGTAGGAAACTAAAATGAAAAAAGTGTCCTAGAGAATTGTAGAAATATTTTTTGGGATAATTTGGAATTTTTTCCTGTTGACTCTCAGGGAGCTTCAGGTGGTTTGGCTATTTTCTGGGATAAAAAACTTCTTACTAGTATGGTGATTTCTGACACTAATACCCATCTTATTGTTAAGTTTCATTCTATTGATAATAAGTTTTTATGGATCCTCTCAAACATTTATGCACCTAATACTGTATATGGAAGAAGGAAGATTTGGGAAGATTTAAAGCTCTTTAGAAATCAATGTAAACATGATAATTGGCTTGTTATGGGAGATTTCAAATCCCCTCTCAATCCTAGAGAAAAGCAAGGTGGTACTTCTGGATACTCCAATGACATGGATGAATTTTATGAATTTGTCTCTGATTCTAATCTCATGGATGTGGAACTCCATGGTAATAAATTCACCTGGACAAATAGAATATTTGGTAGTGACATGATCCAGGTTAGATTAGATAGAGCACTTATCTTCTTTTCCAAGAATTGGATCTGATCATAAGCCGATAGTGTTGAATATTTTCAACTGGGTCAAACCCATGCATAATTCATTTAAATTTGAAAAGATGTGGATGGATCATGGAGACATTTCAAATTAGATTAAAGAATGGTGGAAATGGGATGGAGGAGGAACCACTCAATATAGATTAATTCAGAAATTAAAAAATGTTAAAAAGCAGGTGATAATTTGGAATAAAGATTTTTTTGGAAATATATTTGAAAGGGAAAATGATTTAAATAAAAAATTCAGGAGCTTGAATCTCAAATATCTACAAATGGCATGACATTGGAGGATTAGTTCTCAGAAAAGAAACTTTTATTTGAACTGCATACGGTTTGTAGTAGGGAATTTTTTTTTTGGAGGCTCAAATATAGGGCCATTTGGATGAAAGAGGGAGATAGAAACACTAAATGTTTTCATATGACCACTATGAAACATAGAGCATGCAATAGGATAATAGAAGTTTCAAAATGAAATGGTATTTTTATCAAAGATCATAAAGACATAAAGGATGAAGCTCTTAGATTATATGAAAACTTGCTCAAAGAGAATAGTGTGGATAATGAAGAGGATTCCTCTTTTCTTTTAGAGGCCATTTCGAAAGATAGTATAGATGAACAAAGATTAAAAAACCTCACCAAATCAGTCACTTTGGAGGAGCTTCAAAAATCTGTTGTTACTCATGAAGGTGATAAGGCACTAGGTCCTGATGGATTTTCCGTTAATTTCTTTCAAATTTTTTGGAAAATATGTTCAGAAGATCTACTCAAGACAGTAAATGAGTTTCATAGAGCAAGAGACCTACTTAAGGAGTTGAATAACACTCATATTTTACTTGCTCTAAAAAATGGATGCTAAAGACTTTAAGGAATTTCACCCTATTAGTTTAGTAAATGTAATTTACAGAATCTTACAAAGATTATTACAACAAGAATGTAGTCTATTCTTGCTGATATAATCTCTAAACAAAAAAGCAGCTTTATAAAAGGGAGGATAATTCAAGATGGGGTGATCATGGTGCATGAAATTATTCATTTTATGGATAAAAATAAAAAAATTGGTATGGTAATGAAACTTGATATGAACAAGGCTTTTGATAGAGTTTCTTGGCACTTTCTTGATAAGGTTCTAGATAAATTTGGTTTTCAAAATAAATTCGGAAAGATTATTAAAGCTTTCATTTCTATAGCTAGATTCTTAGTAGTGGTCAATGGTGAACTAATGGGATTCTTTGCTAGTAGTAGGGGATTAAGACAGGGATATCCTATATCCCCTCTCCTTTTTATTCTGATGGCTGATAGCCTTAGTAGATCCATTACCAAAGATGTCAATGACGGGATTTTAAAAGGAATCAAACCTATTTCTGTAAATCAAACTACTTCACATCAACAATTTGTTGATGATACACTTTTACTTTTGATGGCCTCCATCCTTGAAGCTAAGGCTATTAAGTCTATTATGAAATTATATGAGGATGCCTCAGGACAAGAGGTTAATTTTGATAAGAGTTCCATCTTCTTTTTTAATACTCCACTGGAAAGGCAAAAAAAATCGCTCATATTTTAGGTTGTAAAATTAGTTCTCTACCCACAACATATTTGGGTCTTCCTCTTGGAACTAATTAAGTTTCCACTACGATATGGAATGTTTTACTTGACGGGTTTCAAAAGAAAATGGATGGATGGAAGGGGCCATTCTCTCCAGTGCTGGAAAATGTCTCCTAATTAAAAGCACATTGCAAAATTTACCTATTTACATTATGTCTCTCTATAACAGTTTTGTTGTTTTTATGGACAAAATTGAAAGGATTCAATTTTTTTTTGTGGCAGGGCATGGAAGAAAGATTCAGGTATCACTTGGTGGCATGTGATCAAGTTTGTACACCTAAAATAATGGGTGGGCTAGACATTAAGGATATCAAAAAAATTAATATGACTTTAATTGCAAAAATGGGATGGAGAATGCTAATAGAGGAGCAACCTTGGATTGAATTAATTAAAGCAAAGTACCTTACTCAACAAAAAGTGAATTATTTCCTTTATGATGATCAGCTACCCTAGGGTTCTATTTTCTGGAATAATTTGATCCAAACAAGGAATTTTATCAAACAAGGGTGTAAATGGAAAGTGGGAAATGGCAGTGATATTCAGTTTTGGAGTGATAATTGGACTAGTTTCAGTTTAAATGATAAATTTGGCTCTATAAAAGATATTTTAGTTCAAACGTATGTAACTAAAGTCAAAGACTACATTGAAATGGAGGGAAATAGAAAAAGATGGAAGCAACTTAAGGTGGAGATGAATGAGCCAAATTCCATAATTTCCTCACTCTAAGAGTAGCTAGATATCATCCCACTGAATCAAAGTAATGTAAAGGATGAGATTGTTTGGAATAATTCATTTGATGGAGAATACACTGTCAAATCAGGATACAATTCCTTTTTTGAAAATCTCCATTTTGATTTTAAATGGAGCAGAATTTGGTTTCCTGAACTAACTCCCAAAGTCAATTTCTTCTTTTGGCTTGTCCTTAGAGGAAGAATTCTCATGAATGAAAATTTAATCAAGAGAGGTTTTATCATGCCAAACATGTGTTGCATATGTAAAAAGGAGGCTGAGGACATCAAACACCTTCTGTTACATTGTGAGTTTGCTTCAAAGATCTGGAGTTATACTTTTTCAAAGTTCAATATCTGTTGGACATTGCCAAAGGAATTTTCTCAAACTTGGGAACAATGGGACCCCCCATACAGTCGTTACATAGTTATGAGAATATGGAAACTTAATTTTCCTCATATAATATGGAGGATTTGGAAAGTTAGGAATGATATAATATTCAAAAATAACATATAGATCTATAAAAAAAGCTTCAATAAGATTGGTAACGAAGTCAAAGATAATATTGAAAGATTTAAACCTCCCAAGAACAAGAAATATCCTAAAAATTAAGAGGTTATACTTTCAAATTGGAAGATTGATATTGAAAATGTTCAGAATCAAAGAACTCCAACCATTGACAGGTCTTCAATACACTGGATCCCCCCTCCTAATTCTTGGTGTAAACTAAATTTCGATGGAGCCTCTAAGGGCTACCTAGGTGCAGATGCTAGTGGAGGAATTCTATGGGATCACAAAGGTTGTTTAATTATTACTTATGCTAGCAGAATGGGGCATCAGACCAATCACTATGTTGAAGCTTTATCAACTTTATGGGGTTTAAGACTTGCTAAAGAATGCAACATTCAGAACATTATTGTTGAAGGAGATTCCTTGAATGTAATAAATCATCTAAACTATATCCATCCTCCAAGTTGGACAATTAAGGATTTCATCAAGGAGTCTATAAATATTTTTCATACCTTCAATAACCTTAAAATTGGCCACACCTATAGAGAGGGTAATAGGGTGGCGAACACTCTATCTAATTATGGAATTAGTAATAACTTCATCACTTGGAATTATGAAAATAATACCCCTATTGAAGTACAAAACTCTATTACCAAAGATAAATATGATAGATTACATGTTACGTAGAATCACTAATGGGATTTCATGTGCTTTATTGGAAATGAAAGTTAGCACATGTGAGAGGAGTACATGTATTTATAATCATCAAAATTCGCATGCTCGACGGATCTGCAGATGGATGGTTAAAAAGCGGTTTAGGAAAGACACAAACAACTTCTTCATGGGTTTCAAGTAGGTTACATGCAGAGGCAGAAAAATGGGGGGAGCTCCATGTCAAACAGAACCCAACTGTGATCCAACATGGAAAGAAAACATTGTGATGTTGAATTATCTATAGATTGGAGGGATCACTAACTTCATTGAGAGAATCCAAGGCCATGACCAAAACATCTTTGTGCATTTTGCTGCACACTGGAAAGAGTAGAAGGTAAATTATGGTGGGAAAAACATGTTGATAATAGAGGAGCTTATTATAGAGGTCACGGGTGGCCTTACATTGGATGGAATCAAATTTTTCAGCAAGAGGGTGGATAAAAATGTAGAATCCAAAATGTTTGTTTAAATAGGGGAGGCGATCCTCTTTGTAACAACGAGGTATAAAGGTTAGTTCCATCCCAGAACCCTTAGATGAAATCGACAAGATGATGGTTCGCTTTATTTCTCTTGAAGGTAGGTACATCACTATCCCCACAAAACACCTGATTTTTCTTAACCATTTTAGGAGAAATTTTTTTTTCTTCCCACACTATCTTAAATTCAATGGAGCATTCCATTCTTGATTTCCAAAACCACACCCAGGCCATTCCCCTCCATCAGGGTCTTATTTTCCTCCTTCACAGACATTGTCTCACCCAATACCCTGCCATACCTGTTACCCCCATCGCCCCACCCATTCCCATTTGCCCTATTCCTACTGTCACCCCAATCACCAGCGCCAGTCAAAGGAAAGTCAAGAAAAAAACCTTTCCTTCTCCAAATTGAACCCCTCTTCCTCGAACAGAGTCCTTAGGAGCAACAAGGATATTGAAATTGCCCATAATTTGTTGCATATCAGCACTGCAGGACAAGACAACATTACTCAGCACAAGAAGGAGGATCTTATTCATAGGATGGAAATCTTGGAAAAAGAGGTGGAAAATCTAAAAAAATAAATGCATTAGCTAATTAAGGAAAAGGGTAAAATAAAATTGAATGAGGATGTTGATATTGGGGTAGATCAGATAAATGAAATTGAATTCCCTAGACAATAGACTTGGGAAATCTAAGGATCAACATGATCACAACATTGCAATTTGCAGGGCTATATGTGATTTTCTTGAACAACAGGTCAGAAGCATCACTATGCTTAGTGGAATCTCAGATGACATTTGGGGCACTGGAGATGAAAGGAACCAGATCATCTCACATCTGGATGCAAATGACCCCACACATGTCACCACTCTGGCATTATTTACCTCACTTCAGACTGTTAAATCATGAATCGATAGGGCTTCGAAGAAATAACTTCTTTAGAGCAGTCTGGTTGCGAGAATGATGTTGTTTTGTTGTTGATAGTTTGTTGTTTAACTGCTGTTTTTTTAGCAGTTTTATTCCTAGTATGCTCCTCCTTAGTAGTTCCTTTTTTGGCTACTGTTTGGCTTATTGTAATATCTGGATTCTGATCCTTTTTTGCTACTTACTCTTGTATATCTGGTTGTTGAGCCTTTTTTGTATTAGGGTATAGTCCCTTCAAAACTATTTTCCATTAATTAAAAAAAACATACCCAGAAGTAAGGATGTAAAGGTTTTCTAATTTGGTTCATCATTAGATTTGAGATAGTACCATTAAAGTTCTTCTTGTTCCAATTTGAAGGAAGTAATTGGGATTTTTTTTACAGAATAAGTATTGTGAAGGTCAAATAATTTCTCATGTCGATATATCCAGCCTGTAGGATTGATATCATTGAACCTTGGAAAGTTTAGCTTTGGCCCACGAGATGTGTTGGGAGAAAATATATTCTCTAAAGAAGATTGTTTCTACAATTTGTTGAGAAAAAGAATATTATATTGGTTTAGTCCACACATCATATCAGTTAACTCAGTGACCTAAGACTTCAATGTTGTGATTTATTCCTTCATGATCTTTTTTTTTGCATGGGTGTCTACCATAACCATCATTTGTTTGCAAGGGATAGAAAAACATGTTCTAAGACACGGTCAATAAAGGAAATTTTTTTATGTGAGCTCCATTGGGAGGGGTACATGTACTTTTACTAGTTTTTTAGCACCTCCTAGTTAGGATTGACGAAGGTAAGGGAAATTTCATAACTGTAATAGAAAATTTGGGAAAACTATCCAAGAAGGATAGAGGATTAGAAAATGGAGAAGAACATTGTGGGAAAATTTAGAAGAAATTGTGGAAAAACTAAAGAAGTTATGGAAAAATCCTAAAAAATTTAAAAAATGAAATTTCTCGCTAATATAAGTGGAATTTGGATATGAACCCTCAAGGAAAGAAATGTGCAAAATATAATTTTAGGTGTTCCAAATTTTTTTGAGAGTTAACAAAACTATAAAAGAAAATATATAGAAAAAATGAAATATTTTTCTTTTTTTTAAAAACTAACCATCGTGATATTCTTGCCAACAATATGTTTGTAAGTGCGCAATTAACAATTATTCTCAACTACGATTGCTTTGTTTTTTTCCCACGAGACTGTTATGTTGGATATGGGACCCAATTAGTTAGGTTTCCTAAAGGTTTTAAGGATTATCTTTGGCCACAAATGTTTTCTAAATGAGTACCACTCACGACAAAATTTCTAGTCACAGACCTATACCCGAATCAATCAGGATGGGGTTGTTACCATGGAAAGTTCTTGGTTTACCTAATAGGTGGAAATAGTCAATCAAGACGGGTCATTAACCTTTTCATTGATAGGTCCTCTGAATGGGACAACTACTTTGGGGTTCTTCTGGTACTCCTCACAATGATTTTTAGAGATTATGCCCAAGTAATTTCCACAGTTATGCTGATGGGTATTTACCCTTATTTAAACCTACAATGGATACATAGAAAATAGAGCATGGAAAATAATTTCATAAATGACATAGATCATGAAATCCACATCTAAAAAAAATTCTCCAAAAACTACCTGTAAGGCCAAAAAAGTTCTTTGATACCAGATGGGAGGATTCTTCTCCATAAATTTACGAAATATTGAAAATAAATGAACAATGAAATGAATTTTGAGAAATAACTCAAATAAATTTTAGATCGTAAACCACTTTGAGAGGGAAACTTCCTTTGATAAATCTCAATACAATAATATTCATAGATGCCTTAATTGGGTCTCAACACTTACTTATATACTAAGTCTATTCTAACAATGACTACTTCCCATGTTTGTGGGATAATTCAAATATGCTTAAGGGATGACTTATAAAGCATATGTTTCCATAGTGACTAATGCAATATTAATGAAAATATAAGGTTAGGACATGGTGTTGGAAGCATATTGGACTGGGGGGGTGAATCAGTCCTTACAAAATTAATTCAATTTCAGATTACTTAAATCACAAACCACATATCTAACCATTAATGTGTGCACAACATCAAATAACATACATAAAATAAACCATGAACAAAATAATCAAAACCATAACACAAGATATAAGTGGGAAACCCTCATGGGGAAGAAAACCCACTGAAACACAAACTTTATATTTCTATGTTTCAAATTTAGTGAGGCACTAAACCGACAAGGAGCACCAACCCCTAATTTAGTAGAACACCAGCCTTATAAGGAGCACCAACCCTTATTTTTGTAAAGAATAAAATCCAAAAGGAGACTAACAATAAAAAATATGATCAAGAACCCACTTAACCACCTGATGATGAATATAACTGATTTTTTTCTTCCACAACTAATGGAGATCACAATTTCAGCTCACAAACCCTAGGTCTTCAAACTTGCACAAAATTACACTTTATTCAATTTTCAATGATTTAAACCATTGAAAAACTCTTAAAATAATTATTTAACATATCATACACTCTATCATATCTCAACACATGCCTTTGTACTTGAAAATCAATCACATATAGGTCTCACTTTTCATACTCACTCAACTAGTTACAAATTGCACCCAAAAAAACACTTTTATAAGATCTCCATGACTCAAATTAAAAATAGGTCGGTTTCACTCCCTTGGTTTGACAAATTAAAATTCATAACATACCATTTGAATCATAAAAATGTTCACATATGAGTCATAGAGGTAGGCCATGCCTAAAACCATCCATCTTGCACCAAATAGGTTCAAAACCCACCACAATGATGAGCTAAAACCACAAATCATAAAACCATGATTATTAAAGCTCCCAAATTCACCATACATATGTAGTATATCATATAATCATCAACCATGGTCACACATTTTCTTGTACCAATCAATAAATAATAACATGCGCCAAAAGAATCATATCCTTCACTAAACATCTGTTTCAAACACCATGATTTAACATTTGGGCCTAAAGACAACCCAAGAACACCTAAAATATGGTATGTAACCAATATATGGAATATTCATGATGTTTAGAACACATATAAGAAATTTATACATCATGAAACATCCATATACTCAATCCACAACAACTTTACTCTTCACCAAAAAAGCTGCCTAGAAACACGTTTTGAAAATATAGGTAGTTTGAACCCTTTATATCACTTAAAAGAGATCCAAATTACTTCAATAGGAAAAAAAATTAGTCCCTCTTAACTTTACATTTTGTATCAATAATCAACTCAACCATCTCATGCTTCAAAATCTCAATCTTTCAGCAAAAGCACTCCAGTCCTAAAAATCAAGAAAATTTCATCTCCACAAAGTTGCCTGGATTACCAATAAAGTATAATCATCATGAGACAAAACCTATACCATTGGAAATATATATATGAATCCAATTTCCATAACATATTTTAAGTCCTTCTAACTCCAATTGGAAGGCCTTTAACCAAACTCATCTCTGCAAACTACCTGAAGCTGCCCCTTAACTAGTCTTCAAAAACAGAGAATACTTTGTTATTTTTATGCATCATCATGACATGAAACAACCATGGACATCAATAAAAAATACCAGAATAAAAAATGTCTCTGTATTTTGCAACTCCTTTGGACAACCTTGTACCAAACTAAACTTCTTCATAAATAGGACTATTTGAGTGGGGTCCACTCATCACTACAAGCGCTACCATACATTTTTGGAAACCTGGAGGAGTCCTCTACATAATTTTTTCATCATCCATACACTATAAATAAATTATGCAAACTTATGATCATTTTATCTCCTACCACTTTTAAATTAGGGTTTCAAGCACATAAAATGTTGTTTACCTTCTTAATATTCGCTCATAAATATGTGATGATGAAATGACCTAATTATTTTAGTGAAACCTTTTAGAATTAATGTAGAAACATCCATGAAAGACATAAGGTACCATGAAAAGCACACAATTCAAGGTGAGCATCAGAAAGTGCAATTTGAGCTAGAAAACACCCTTCTTCTTGACCTTGTTTCATAGAAAACATCATAACTTTGAATTTACATTACAAAATGACTCATAATTTTTCTCACACCCTAAGGAAGCCCTTGTAAATCATCTCTAATGATCACATTAGCTCAAAAATTTCTCCATATCTCCAACCATAAGGACTTGCATGACTATCCCTTAGGGTTTTACATTTTCAAGGCTAGGGTCAACTAAGATAACATCATAAATCACCATAGAAACTCTCCAAAAGGTCCTAACATACCTGGTACATGAGGAAAAAATTTCTTACATGTATCCATGAGATCACATGGCTCCAAAACTCATCCTCATTCCTCCTAACACCCATACCTGGTCCAGATGAGCACCTAAAACTTGGTCACCAACTTGTATCTACATCCTGTAACTCATGTGAGTTCCCAAGCACTCTCCATACATACTATCCATATTTCCAACATTCTCCTTGAGCCATCAAGAATCTCCAACCACCATGCACCATCACCTAGGATAACTAGGTCACTTGATAAGACTTGTAAAAACAAGCAATTCTCACCGAATCAACTCATGCAACCAAGAACATACCTGAAACACCATGCCATCCTCATGTAGTCACATCATAAATATTTAACACACCCAAAAAGTTATTATACTCTCAATTTAGTCCTTCACCCTTACCTAGCAATGTATTCACTATTCTCAACTCATGGCACATGACAACTTATCTCTTTCCTATCTTCTAGATGAGTAATCTATCAAAGGAAACCTTTACCACACTTCCAATAGCCTCTTACTGTGCCAAAAAAAATACTTAATAGGATTAATTAGTTTTTTTGATCATATTTGATAAAATTTGTCTAAGCAAGACCTTTTAAGGTAAATGATGATAGTAATCTTTGAGTTAGAGCAATCCCCAATTCACTTATGAACCTTGAAGATTATTTTGGACACCTTTTTGTGGGGGTTTGAAGTGTGAGAAAACAAATTTGATTCACCCTAAAGCTATTTGTATCTTCCTTACAAATATCTTCGCTAATCCAACTACACCTATGTTTCACAAGGAAACATGCAACTACTCAAGGCTTCTCATCATCTTCAAAACACCTTTCTACTCTCTTACTGGTGTTTGATAATCAAACTAAGGCATAAATTAACCACTTACCTTGAAAGAAAATCATCCAACCTGCAACTCTATCTCATGATAGTTTTAACTCCCTGCCCAAACTCTGTCAAAGCTCTCTCAATTTTTAGGCACCTTCAAACTCATAGCAGAGGTTCTCTGAACCCCTCTTGACTTGAACTATGCCAATGATTATAGGGATTTTCATTTTCTGGTTAGGCTTTAAGTTTGTAAAAAGAACATCTTCTCTATCCTGACACAACTATGTCTTCCAACTGTCACAAATAACTCCCTCGATTGGCCATGAATCAACTTAGTTTCTTTTGCATCTTCGTGGCGATCCCTTTACAGACAGTTCTTCCAATTTTAAATAATTTTGGGTGGTGAGAATGTGAGTTTGGTAATTTTATTAAAAAAACCTAGTTTGCAGAGCATGCCTGATTGTAACCACTCGAGAGGGAGTTTTTGACAAATTCTTAGTCATTTTTACTTTCTCTTCAAATTTTATCACTCATAGAGGATTCCCAAACATGTGAGAGACTTACTAATTCCTTAAATTGTTATGAACAATCTCTCAATCGTCTGGAGGTAAAGTTCATCTATGATTTATACTATACCCCATTTATAAAACTACTGTACAGTAATAAATATTACCTCCACTCAATCGGATGCATGAAGGAAATAATAGTAACCAAAAAACACATATCTTTACTTGTATTCATTCAAATATTACATCCATACAGTTGTAGTTTTTGTAAATTCACACATACCCACCTTTACATTCTCACTGTCAACACACAAATTCAAAAATTCTTTCAAGGTTGTACTTGCAAAAATTTCAAAATAACCATTATTTGGAGTTCCAAAATACTTCCTTGATTGATCAATGTATATGAATTAGTTACAAATTGGAGTCTTATACTCCCACAATTCAAATAGTTTTCCCATAACTGTTTTCTAGGTTTCACTATGACCAAGAGTCACATGGAGATTTGTTACAAACAAAAGGGGCCTTAAGTTACATTTTCAAATCTACTATGAACAATCATACAACATATAGGAGCCCTCAAAGACACTCACAAAGACCAAAATATGACTTAACATACAAGTTAGAGACTACAAACTAGACCCCTACACCTAAATAAACAGGCTCAAGAGATTGGCTTCAAAATTTTGAATAGACCAAAATGGAGGGAAACTCCATTATATTTCAAAATTATTAAATTGATAAAGCCTACAAGGACACCAAAATTGACTCAAGGATTCACTGTATAAAGACCCTAGACAAACCAAAATTTGACTAACACATGCCTAAACTATTTCTATGCTAGCCCTAGAGTAATGATGCCCCTGCATCATACTACCAAGGGGAAAATAAAAGCTTCTAAGGAATTATATTTTCTTTGCAACTGCACTCAGACTCTTATTCCTTTATTTCTAGTTTGTCATGACTTCCTTTTAATGATCTCAAACTTCATGCATGGATTCAGGTATGACTTGAAGTAGGATCATGTTCTTGGCAAAGTTATTTACATGGAATTAGTCTTCAAATATGCCTTAACTACTGCAAAAATTTACACTCTTCTTCCTACTAGGTGGCTGAGCATAATAACTTATTCATGCCTTCATAAGTAGTCTCTTGATGTTACTTAACTATGTTACAAACCTTAACTTTTTAATTTTCCCATTGTTGATTGAATTCACTCTCAAGCCTAAGAAAGTTTGCTATTTGCTTGGCTTTTCCACCTCTAAATGATTGCTTTATATTTTCTTCCTTCATTATACCTATACTCAAACTGAGTTTCTTCAGGTTCTTGTTCATGTTTATGCCCCATCTTTCCCTTTCTGGTCATCTTATAGATGTGTTTGCAAATTCTCATTTTCATGGACTATTTGTATCTTTTAGAACTAAGTGTCCATTTCCTGATTTGTCCTTACTTTATCACTACATTGTTCTACCTGCCTCTCTTAGTGCACCATTATCTCTCTGAGCAATCATGACTTAGTTTTCCATTCTCATCTTCCACATTCTTTTTCTTTTGTAGAAATTCTTCGTATTCATGCTCTCCACGGAGCCACTGCCAAATTGTCTTCAATGTGCTAATTTTGTTCTCATTTACTTCACCTTCTTGATTTTTATAGAAGAATAATTTCATCCTCATAAACATTACCCTTGACTTATGATTTGGCCATTCATTTCTATCCTTCAGTGGATTCAAGGTATACTTCATTCCATCCTTCACAAATGTGTATGTATTTATCCACCCATCATGGATGGATCTCTTGTCAAATTTTGATGGTCTTCCTAACAAAAGATGACATGCATCCATGGGTAAAATGTCACATAAGACCTAATCATAATATCTACTTACCTTGAAATCAACCAAACACTGTTGAGTTACTAGTACTTGATGTTATTTTTGTACCCAAGAAACCTTGTATGGATTAGGATGCTTAAATTTATTCAAATATAGTTTTTCTACCATTTCACTAGACACTAGCTTGTTAGTACTACCATTGTAAATAATAAGTTTGCAGTACTTACCTCTTGATTTGCATATTGTCCTAAACAAGGTTTTTATTTACACTGTTCTTCTTGTTTGCTTGCATTCACCATAGCTCTCCTCATCATCAAAGACTCTCTAGTTTCAGGTTCTTATCCTCCATGTGGTGATGTTGCACTATCCTTTTCTTCTGCATGTGCCACTTGATTCCTTGCTTCACTAAATCTATTGCTTCTTGCTTAAGGGTATTTAGGACACTCAAAAGATCTATGTCCTGAAAACTTATTACATTTGTAGCACCTTCCTTTAAATTCACTTCTACCTCTTCCATAACCACTTCTTCCTCTGTATCCATATCCACCTCTAGAATAACCACCTCTAAATGAGCTCTGTGGTTGCAAACTAGCCACTTATTCTTCATTTGTTTGTTGTTGTTATTGTCCTCTTCCAAACTGTTGGTTTCTTCCTCTTACTCCTCTTCCTGTATACTTCTCAAAAAATGAGTATGTTTTCTTCTCAACTTTTCCTCTACTCTTAAGGCTGCTTGATATGCTTCCTCTACTGATCTCAAGTGAAATAGGCTGATTTCATCTTGAATGTTCAACCTCAATCCATTCACATACCTTGAAACTTCTTCAACATCATCTTGTACATGTACAAACCTCATAACTAACTTGTAAAAGTCATCAATATAATCAGTTACACTTGAATCTCTCTCCCTCAAATTTTGAAATTTATTAAATAAAACAGTTTGATAATAAAAATGAATGAACTTACCTTTTATCTTTTCTATCATCTTATCGCACTTCTTGATATTCTCTTTATTTCTCCTCAATCTTTCCTGCTGCACAAAATCCCACCAAACTATTGCATGTAATGTGAGTTTAGTCGACTGACAAATTTCACCTTTTATTGTTCTCTTGCAATGTTCCTCTAAATCAAAATATTTATCCATATTTGGCTATCCAATCTATAAGCTCCTTTCGATGTAGACTACCTCCATACTCTGAAACTTTCATCTTTGGATTTTGTTCTTGCTCCTATGACTGCCTTTAATATCTTTACATCTAGATTATCCTCTTCTTCTGGTGCTTCTGCTACTGCCAAATGGTCTTTCTCCTTCTTCTTCATCACTATCTTCTTCTAGTGCCCTCCCTATTATTTGAGACATTTCTAGTGCTCCTAATATTTCTTGGATATTTGTCAATACTGCAAGCCAATCAACATCTCTTGGCTGTTCTCTATGTCCTCCTCTAGCTGCTCTTCTTGGTGGCATTTTTATCAACCTCTTCTCTTTCCTCTCAGCTTCTTCTCTTTCTCTTCATTGCTTCTTTCTTTCTCTCTTTCTCTCTATCTCTTTATTTTCAACTTATTATTGTTCCTTGATCTGATACCAATATGATGTAGTCACATCATAAATCTTCAACACACCCAACAAGTTAGTAGACTAACAATTTAGTCCTTCACCCTTACCTAGTAATGTATTAACTATTCTCAACTCACGAAACCATTCAAAACTAAAGCTCCTTAGGCATTATCTTCTAAATGAGTAATGGTTTCAAAAATGTTTATTACACTTCTACTATCCTCTATCTGTGCCACTCAAACTATTGGAATAGGCTTAATTATTTGAAGAATTTTGATCATCTTTGGAAAAAAATTGCCAAACAAGACTTCTTAAGAACATAATGATGGAATAAGACTATTGAGCTAGAAAAATCCCAAAGTTCACTTAAGAAAATTGAAGGATGTATTTTGGAAACTCTTTATGGGAGTTTTAAGTGTGAGAAACAAGCTTTGATTCAATCTATTAGATGCAAATTTGTATCTTCCTTTACAAAGTCTCTTCCCCTAACCAACTACACCTATGTTTCTCAAGGTTTCCAAAAATTCAAGTTAGGTAACTTTTGTTTTCAATCTCATCATCTATCAAAACACATTGATAATTCCTAAATGGTCATTTGATAATCAAGATAAGGTATAAATTAGTATAGGTCACCTTGAAAGATAAATTCCATCAAAAATCTGCAACTCTGTCATCAGACTTTTTAGGTCCCTTCTGAAATCTGTCAAAGCTCTTCTCAATAGGACTGTCATTAGTAATACCTTAAAACTTTTTGCAAAGGCTTCTCTTTAATCTTCATTTCAAACTATGTCAATGATTTGTATGGAAATTTTCAGCTTTTCTAGTGAGTGCTTTAAGTTTGCAAAATCAAACATCTTTTTCTATAAACCCTGCACATGACTGTGTCAAGACAAAACTATCACAAATAACTCCCTTGAACCATGAATCAACTTAAAGCTATAAATTCTTTTGGATCACCTTTTGGTGACCTCACTAGAACATTTATTCCAATTTTAAAGAATTTTTACTGATTAAAACCTGAGTTTCAATTTTATTCTAAAAAACCCTAGCTTTCAGAGTATGCCTGACTGTAACCACCGGAGAGGGAGTTTTTACATGGAAATTCTTGAGTCGTTTTTCGATTTTCCATCTTCAAAATCTTATCACTTATAGGATTCCAAAACCTGTGAAGAGACTTTACAATTCCTTAAATTTTTATTAACAATCTCTCAATTGTTTGCAGGTTGAGTTCATCTATGATTTATACTATGCCCCATTTATACAATCACTCTACAGTAAGAAATCTTACCTCCACTCAATTAGATGCATGAATGAAATAATAGTAACCACAAAACACATATATTTTATTGCATTAATTCAAAGATTGCATCCACACAGTTGCATTTTTGTAAATACACACACACCCACCTTTACACTCTCATTGACTTAACCACCTAGAAGTCATGCACATAATTACCATCTTCAAGTCACTGTAGTATACACAAATTTCAAACATAACCCTATATTTGGAGCTCCAAACCCAACTTTGTTGATTGATTAATGAATATGAATTATTTACAAAATATTGATTCTTATACTTTCCCACAGTTTGAATGGTTTTTCCATAATTGATTTTCTAGGTCTCACATGCACCAAGGTCACATGTGGAGTTTAGGCTTGTAAGTAGGAGCTTATATGAAGGGCTTTAAGAGCCATTATTCACACCACCTAGACCTAATCATACACCTCTCTTAAGAGCCCTCAAGATGAGGCTCCAAAAACATAAAAGATAAGCTAACAAACCTATATAAGTATCTTCTGAATGCACCTAATGGACCTCTAAACTAGCCTAATAAGCAAGCCAAAATTGGCTTTAGAATTCAAATTTTCAAAAATGGAGGGAAATCTTCTATTTCAAAATCTTGAACTTATAAAGCCTAAAGGACATTAAAATTGACTAAAATACATATCTATAGACCCTAGAAAACCAAAATTTGACTAACACATGCCTATATTATCACTATATTAGCCCTGGTGTAATGATGTCCCTGCATCACATCCTTACTCTGAGAATCCTATAACTCTACTACATCATCCTTTTTGTCATTAACGGGCTATTACATCAATGAAAACACCTAAATCACAACATTCCAACACATGGGTTGCTAACAAAAAATTAATGATGAGTTTCGTGATGAATTCACCGCTTATAACATCAACAAAAAAGTGTGAACTATGTATTTCGATGGATCCCTACCTACTAAGGGGGAAGGAGATGACATTGTTTTTATCACACCCCATGGGAAACTATGCCCTTTTCTTACTGATTTAGCTTCTCGTGCATTAAAACCATTGTGGAATATGAAGCACTCATCCTAGGACTTTACACAAGTGGAAATTTACAAATCCAACATATCCAAATTTTTGGTGTTTTACAACTCATCATTCCTTAGGTATAAGATGTATATAACACAAAGCAGGAACATATAATCTCATACAACGCTGGCTAATTTCTTATTATCAAAATTTTCTTTGTAAACTCTCATTACTATCCCTCGTAAGGAAAATTGGTGTATTGATTCTATGACAAGTGCTACCTTGCTAATACCCTTAGATATATCACTGACGATTACACCATTTTTACTATTCAGAAACTACGTAAGGAATTTTTTAATATTGATACAATTGATTCTATTAACATATTAGCTATTATACAGAGCGTGGATCATCCTGAATAATTAACTCACATCTATAACTACCTGTATAAGCAATAATTACATAAAAATGAAGTTAGAACATTTAATATTAAGTGTTATAGATATATAAAATTTAGTTTATAATTAAATAAATTAGAATATTATGTATTTTAATTTATTTAATATAAACTTTAGGTTTATGGTTAATTGGTTTTATTTAAATCGATTTTATTAAACGGGATGCTTCGCGAGAAGACACGCCTGGTCACTTAATATTTATATGATCCGCAGGGTCAAAAGATTCATATAGTGTGATATGAGATCACGGTAAATATAATTCACGTTTTAAATTTGGTGGAGAGAAGTGAGGGGAGGTGATTTATCGGGCTGCAATTGTTTCTCACATAAATGGAAACCTTATTGAGAAGTTTCACAGTGGTTTTTCCCATTAGGGTTATCCACATAAAAATATTGTGTTCTACGTTCATTTTATTTTATTGTATTTATTTTTAATGTTTTGTATAATGTTTAATACAATTTATATAATTAATATTTAACACGTATAATTTAAGGTTAAACCCCTTGAACCTCACATGGTACCAAAGTATGGTTCTAGGTTAGATTAAATTAAATTAATTTAATTGGTTCCTAAGGGTTGCAACCGTTGGTGGTTGGTTACAACCCATAACCTATTAAACCTCCCCTTTCATTTGACACATATATACAACCCCTTTCAAATAATTTTAACTTGCATGTGAAAAAAAGTCTTTGGTGGTGAAAAAGATGTGCCCATGACCCTCTGCAAATAAAGGTAAGGGTTAAAATATTTGTGAAATAATTTATTAATTTGTATAGTTTGTAATGTGTGTGCAGGTGAAAGGATTTATTTGGGGTTAAAAGAATGTAAAAAAACCAAAGTACAAGGTTTCTCACAAGGAGACAATCTTCCTCGAGAATAGGAATTTAATTTTTCCTATTGGCTTGTTGAAGATCCATGGAATAGGGCCATAAACAACAATTCTTCAATAATATTTAAAATTTCCTATGTTATAGTGTGGCCTCCTTTGTTCCCTTGTGTTTAGTTCACAACTATAGTGTTAAAAAATAAATCACCTAAATTTATTTCCTAACCTATAGTGTGTAAACTATACTATGTTATAACTTATATTAGTTGTATCATATAGTATTTAAATTATACAAAACATACTATAATAAATAAATAAATATAATTTGCTAAACCCCATATTTTAATTATAAACTATATTAAAAGTTATAAGTTGTTAACTTTATTCCAAGTCCTATCTTATAGTACTTAAACTATACATAAAACACTATAGTATAAATTATATAAACCTTATGCAGTCACATCTAAAAATTATATGCTACAAGTAAAACCTACCTAAAAACTATAGTTTAAATATTATACTATAGACTAAACATATGTATAGGAGTCACATTTCCTACCCCCCTCATTGTGACTTCCATGTGGAGGCCTCTGCAGACCTTCCTTCCCGCTCCCTTCGCAGGACACTACGTGGCTACCCTGTCCCCTCCTAGCTGATAAATTTGAACTTGCGTGTCACTAACCAACCATACACCCTCCACTCTTGCTATAAATATATTGTTTATTTATTTTCTAGGATGTTTAGTATAATATCCTTTGTGTAGGGCGCGACATAGGGGTTTATAAGATGTGGCATGGGTAGTGTTCTACGTGGCTTAGGCCCCGCTTGGCATGTTTTTTTAACGAGTTCAATAAACATGGCTACGGGCTTGGTCACAGAGTTATGTTTTTCCCGCTCGGTTGGCAAAAAGTAATAAGGGTGGGCGAGCCCTCTTGGCTCAACCCTGACCCGTCAACTTAGTTAAAGAATTAGTTGTAGAATTGGTTAATGAGTTGGCATAACAAGTTAATATAAAACCTTGAGACCATATCTCAGGACCTAACTCGACATGTAGCTCACACATCTAAAACCCAACTCGCCCCCCAACTCAACCAAACAAAATCCATCATGGAGCTAAGCTCCCCAATTTTAAAAAGATATATACCTATTTTTTAAGGTTAGTTTTTGTATGTAATATTAGAAATGGACAATGAATTTTTGGTACGAAAAAATAAAAATTTAATGTATCTTTTATGAAATAAGAGGTTATATTATTTTATTTATGACAATTCAAGTAAGTCGTTTTCTTGCAAAACTAAAAAAAAGCACTTACATTTCAACAAATTTTTCCTTATAATCAAAACCAATATTTTGTTTGTCTAGAATATTTGTTTGGCAGGTCTAATTTCAACGTGAATAAGGAAACTCCATCGAAATATGAATGGCATAATTCAAACAACAACATGGGGATTTAATAAACTATTTTTCAAAAAACCACATTATTCTCAGTTGTTGAATTTTTTTACATGAAAATGGTATCTAATCATTTTACAATTGAAAAATCACAGATGTTGAATGAAACTAATTACAACATACAAAAGATAAGGTTGAAGGTAGAATTCATGGCTTGTAAGCTCTGGGCAATCGTGAATGGTACAGAGAAAGCTCCGACAGACAAACACGTGACAACAGACAATGTAGCTACATATAACCAAAAGGTGCATGAAGAAATGTCCATAATATTGCGAAACATGAAAGATGATTTCCTTCTTCACATTAGGATTCAAGAAAGTCCGAGTGAGGCTTAGACACAATTAGAATCAATGCATGAAGGTATGCGTTTATCAAAAATTATAAAGTTGATTATTAAGCTGATGATGACTCCCATGAAGGGATATGAACATTATTTAACTTTCTAGAAAAAATCAAAGACATTAAGTCTCAATTATATGGATGTATTAGTTAATGAATTCATGATAAACTATTGTATTTCATTATTCAAATGAACATCCATGAAAGGTTTATGAATTTTATTTCAATTATGAATTCTAAACAAAACCGAGCAAGACATTCCTGATCTATCTACTCTTAGTGCTCTCATAATCTAGGAAGAGTAAGTTATGACTAATTTTGATTCGAAAGAGAATGCCACTTAGGCACTTCTCGCTCAGAAATCTAAAAACAATTTTTCTAGACTTAACAAGAATCAAAAACAAAATTTTAAACCACCTAGTAAAGAAAAAAAACCTAGAAATTTGAGAGTTAGTTTTGATGGAAAATGTTATAACTGTGGTAAATTTGGTCACAAGAAAGAATGCTGTAGAGTAAAAAACAAAACAAATAAAAAAAGGAATAAACTAGATCAAAATCAAAATGAGAACAAAGAGATTAATCATATATCTAATGTAGTAACTCTATAAACTACATTTGTCACAGCTAATGAAAAGAAAATGTTTTTTTGTGTTTGGTATTAAATTGAAAAATATTTATCTTTTGTTCAGAATTAACTTATAATAACTATAGTGTAATATTGTCGAAAGATAAATGGTTTATTAGAAACAAACTTAATATCACTATAGCTACAGGCATACAAAAAATGGTTTATATGCGTTTAAAAGGTTTTTCTTTTACTTCTTGGTCATATTATCAAAAATAAAAGTGTTTCTCAAATGTGGCTTGAAAGACTAGATTATTTTTTAAGAGCATGTATGACATCTCTTGGCTAAACCTAGTTTCTAGTCTGCCACCTATCTTTCATGAAATGTGTGAAGGGTGCTTATGTGGTAAGCTATCACCAAAAACACTTCCTCAGTCATTATGTGAAGAAAAATCCACATAATCCATGAAACTCCACAATATGGTTAGAGGATATTTAAAATTCCTAGAAGGTTTAGTGTATGTTGTGATTATTCTTGCATGATTTGGTCATTTTTCAGATATGCTATCTATCAGTCTTATCACATTTGAAAAAAAGGCTTAAAATAGATAATTGACACACACACACACACACACATTGTTGATAAAACATTTATAAATTCTAAATTATTATGTGATTACTAAAAATATTATGATATGCATATCGAATGAAACTTGGGGATGTCTTTACGTTTTTATTGGAGACGTCCAATATTGATTGCATCTAATATATATTATACAAGATTAATACGTTGAAATTTTTTAACATATTGGTAATATAACATGATTAGTTATTAAGCATATTTTTTATTTAAGTTTTTATACAACTTGTGTTTATCCTATCAAAGTAAGTTTTATATATGGTTAAAAGTAAAATCAATAATGATGTATATTATGCTTGTTATGATGTTTATATGGATATTGTGACTCTAACCATGTTGATGTTGTGTTATATATAAAATATACAACTGGATATGTGTTCAAGTTTTTGGTACAAGGTGCCATTACATGAAGCAGTAAAAAGTAGCTGACAATATTCCATCTATTCTATTAAGGCAGAGTATAAAAGTGTGATGGAAGCAGTGAAAGAAATCATGTGGCTAAAAAGTTTATTAGAAGATATGCACATGGAAGATAAATGAAGTACTCCTCTTCTATGTGATATCCATAGTTTTATTTATCTTTCTAAGAAACTAGTTCAACATCAGAGAACGAAGCATATAGATATTCATATGCATTTTATCTAAGAGAAGGTTCTCTGTGGTAATATGGATCTCTAGTACTGTCCCGATTGAAGATCAATGTTGCCAGATATGTTTATAAATCCATTGCGTGTGCCGTAAAATTCTGTCAAGTTTCATGTAATGATCAGCATTTCAGATTTTTCATTGAGGGGGAGTGTTCTTGGCAATGTCACCTCCTAATGGATCGTATCATGTTATTATCTCCTTCTCCTCTATACTTCTGCTCCATTGTAAAGAATTGTAAAAATATATTTTCTTATGATCTTTGTAAATTTATCACTCTAATTTTATGGTGTATAGTCCATTGTATTGCTTCTATTGTAAAGGAGGTCCTTATGTTATAAAAGGATCCTAGAGATGCTGGTAGATATTTTCCATGTGAAATTGTGAGATGTAGTCTCACAAATCATGCTTATCCTAAATCATTCACTACTTAATTTATGGATTCAAAGTCCCTTTTGTATCAAAAGGTAAGTTGAGCATGATGGCGGTGTATAAATCCTTCAAATGTGATATGTTATCATAAACCTTCACTATGATTTATGGATTTGTAAATCCTATTGTATAAATAGGTAATGTTGGCAAATGTTCCCCACTTAAGATTAAGGGTGAGTGTTAAGACATTTAATATTAAGTGTTCTAGGTATATAAACTATAGTTTATAATTAAATAAATTATAATTTTATATATTTTAATTTATTTAATATAAACTTTAGGTTTATGGTTAATTGGTTTTATTAAAATCAATTTTATTAAATGGGGTGCTTCGCGAGAAGACACACCTAGTCACTTAATATTTATATGACAAGCGGTGTTAAATGATTCAAATGGTGTGTTATGAGATCATGGTAAATATAATTCACGTTGTGAATTTGGTAGAGAGAAGTGAGGGGAGAAGATTTATTGGAGTGTAATTATTTCTCACATAAATGGAAATCTTACTGAGAAGTTTCACCATAGTTTTTCCCATTATGTTTTTCCATGTAAAAATATTGTGTTCTATGTTCATTTTGTTTTTAATGTTTTGTATAATGATTAATACAATTCATATAATTAATATTTAACATGGTTAATTTATGGTTAAACCCCTCAAACCTCACAAATGTGTCTCTGTAAGAGGGCCACCGTATACGATGTGAGGCCACTCGTTACACCCTTATACAAGGTTCCTTGTTTAAAAAGTCATTTTATGGTAGTCTTCTGCATTTTTTGTGAACTGACGATGCCCAAATAGATTTTTTCATGATTTCATGATAACGAATGTGGAGGTCACTTTAGTGGTAAATAAATGTCCCAAAAGTTGCTTAGAAAAGGTTATTATTGGCCCACTATGGACAAAATTGTCACCATATACCAAACAATGTGATTGATGCTAATGAAATAGTAATATTAATCATGCACCATCTCATGCATTGCAACCTATTTTTCCCATAGATATTTTCTATATGGAGATTCGATTTGATTGGTAAGGTAAATCTTGAATCCGTGCAAGAAGATAAATTTATCATTACCACTACTGAATATTTCACTAAATGGGTTGAGGTAGTACCTTTAGAAACTACTATAGACATGTAAAATGCCGACATGAGTAATAAATAAATAAAATCCCCATTAAAAATTATTAATTCCTAACATATATTTCCCTCTCCTATTACTAATTCATCATTCCACTATTCCCATCTTGACCCTATAATAATTAATCACAAGATTAATTATTACTAAACTCTTTCCTAACTTCCCACTAATCTCATTTAACATTTCTAGAAGTTTAAAATTCCTATCTACCTACCCACTTACTCTACACCTACTCTACAACTAGCCTCTCCATGTAATCACATAATTAAATCCTAATTAAAACTAAGATAATTTAATCCCACCTCCTCTATTTCTAAAGGGTTCTAATTCTAGAAGTCTCTCTAATTTTCTAACTCTTCTCCATTGAATTTTAAATTCAATGGATATTTCTCCATAATTCTAGAATTTTCTAATTCTAAACTCTTATATATTCTCATTGAAGTATAAACATTTATCTCCCATCTACTTGGAAATATCATAGCCCTCCATTTCCTCTCCCAAAAACTATAAATTGACATGCCACCCTCTATGGAAGTGTATAAAGAAAATAATAACAAAGTGTTGCTAAAATTCCTACAAAGCTCTCTAATATCCATTTGTATATAGTCATCAAACATCCATAAGAATTCTTCAATCCACAAAGGCGAGGTGTTGTCCATATACTTCCACAAATCTGAAGAAAGCACCTCTATCCAATCATTTTGAGCACAACCACAACATCAAGGGAGGTTGTTTGTTGGTAAGTTAAAGGTATTGTTGGCGTAGCAACTGGTTAACACGATGAGATCCCTCTCCACCATCAGTTCGAGCTTGTGGTGTGACGGAAAATCATTTGGTATCAGAGCCAGGAAGTTAAACGCGCCAGCCCCAAAGTAGTGTGGCGATGGGTGACCTCATGGGAAATTCCCGGTGTCACTGCCTCCTAATGCTGTTGGGCCGATTGGGTGTATATCCGACTCCTAGCGCACGATGGAGCCGGATATACACCCAATCGGCCCAACAACATTAGGAGGAAGTGACATCGGGAATTTCCCAGGAGGTCACCCATCGCCAAACTACTCTGGGGTTGGCGCGTTTAACTTCCTGGCTCTGATACCAAATGATTTTCTGTCACACCACAAGCTCGAACTGATGGTGGAGAGGGATCTCATCGTGTTAATCAGCTGCTATGCCAACACCCTCCCGCACAATGGAGCCAGGTATACACCCAATCGACCCAACAACATTAGGAGGTAATGACACTGGGAATTTCCTAGGAGGTCACCCATCACCACACTCCTCCAAACGATTTGCCGTCACACCACAAGCTCGAACTGATGGTGGAGAGGGATCTCATCGTGTTAATCAGCTGCTATGCCAACACCCTCCCACATGATGGAGCTGGGTATACACCCAATCAGGCCCAAAAAAATTATGAAGAAGTGACACCGGGAATTTCCTGGGAGGTCACCCATCCCAGAACTACTCTGGGGGCAGCGCGCTTAACTTCCTGGTATCAGAGCTACACAACTTGCCGTCACACCAAAAGCTCAAACTGATGGTGGAGAGGGATCTCATTGTGTTAATCAGTTGCTACGCCAATACCCTCCCACATGATGGAGTCAGGGATACACCTAATCAGGGCCAACAACATTAGGAGGAAGTGACACTGGGAATTTCCCAGGAGGTCACCCATCCCAACACTAATCTGGGGCTGATGCACTTAACTGGCTGGTATCAGAGATGCACAACTTGCCATCACACAAAAATCTCGAACTAATGGTGGAGAGGGATCTCATCATGTTAATCAGCTGCTACGCCAACATCCTCCCACACGATGGAGCTGGGTATACACCCAATCAGGCCCAATAGCATTGAGAGGAAGTGACACTGAGAATTTCCTGGGAGGTCACCCATCCCAGAACTACTCCTATCTCCCTTTCATCTTTGCTCAATATGAGGTAGTGTTTGAGAGGATTATATTTAAGAAATAAATTTGGTTTTGGTTTCTATTTCGCATATATATCTAATCACTTTTTGGCATCTACAACTACTAATGGTGATGACATTTATAGATTTTTACTTACACATATTGTCACTTGTTTTGGGATCCCCTCGGTCATTGTCACTAACACATCATCTTTTAAGAACCACATTATTAAGATTTTTTTTGCTAAATATAAAATCAAACATAATTTTTCTACACCTTACTGTCCTCAGGGAAATGGCCTTGCTGAGTCTACTAACAAAATAATTATCAATTTTTTAAGGAAAACCATCGATAAACATGGTACTGATTAGCATAGTCAAATTGTATAAGCTCTTTGGGCTTATAACACTAGCACTTGCACACCTACTAATGCTACACCATTCTCCTTGGTTTATGGGACCAAAGTTGTTTTGCCTTTAGAGTTAGAAATCCCTTCACTCTATGTATCACTCAAATATATCATTAAAAATAATGATTACTGTGAAAAAATGGTTACACGAGTAAGAATTGTTGGACTCCAAACAAGTAAAAGATTTGGATCATCTTCATATGTATCAAGATTGTATCAAACACACCTACAATAATAGAGTCCATGCACATGAATTTCAGGTTGGTCACTTATTTCTCAAAGAAAATTAGAAAACACTAACATTGAGGTGAAATTAAAATGAAAATTTAATCCTAATTGGTTAGGCCCCTACACTATTATAGAGTGATAAGGATCAAGTTTCTATCATCTTGCCACTATCAATGGTAGACCTATTAAAATTCCTATGGAAATTATACACTAATGACAATATTACACTTGAGTCTAATAAATCCTTCTGGCATATCATTAAATCATAGTTCCACTTGCACTTGTGTCACATTCCATGACACATTTAAGGCTTAAACCTCCATTATTTTTAGAATTTGATTTACCTCCTCACAAGGTTCTTTTGGGATAGCTCTCATGCTACCTACCCTCGTTTCCTAATGATTCACTCTATTTATAGTTTCAAATTAACTATTGAGGGATTAGTTCTACACAAAAACCTCACTTTACACACACAAACAAGGGGAATTCTTTCTTCCCCTCTTTATTTGCATAATATATATCTATTCCCCTCCATGGGTGCATTCTTGGATCACCCTTATTTATCTTTGGTGAATAGGTTTTCATATATGTCCTTAGGGAGGGCCTCAAATATATTGTTTGCACTTTACATTATACATGTTTTTCCTTCCTTTGGCTTGATAGATAACAATTCTTCCTTACACACATGTGTTCACATGGTATATTGAGCATGATGCAAGACATTCACAGAGTGGTACACAATGATAGGTGATGGTATTTGTATGCCTGATGTAGACACTAAATCATGCACTTGGATACATTTGTCAGTCCTAATGACATACTTGCATCCATATGATTCTTAAGTGAGAAAAATACTAATTGACCACTATCTTTGGCCTCTTTTCTTTCTTTCTAGTTTCCTTGTCCTTACACACCTTATTTCCTAGTCCAACTTTCGATACTTCAGATTTCCTGAGTCTGGATGCTAGGACCTAGCTAGGACTATATCACCCAAGTGCCTTCATCCCCTCTTGGCACCCCCGACCTCTTTGTATCTTTCTCACCTCTTTTAGGCCTCTTCTATCCATTGGGCATCTTGTTTTCTTATGGCTCAGAATTTTAATGGTTAATTACGAAGTTCAAACAAGTGAATCATATAAATAAAATGCTATGTGATCAAATTAAATGACCAAGCTCTAAGAATCTATTGATATCACCTGAGGTTGCATCCAAAGACATTTTAAGAGCATTAAAGCATCCATCTAACTATCATTCAAGGGACAAGGTACTTTATCCTTTTGCATACACTACATAAGAGGGGAAGTTCATTTTGACATCCACACATCTACTTACATTTCTACATCTAGTTGTTGCTCACTATTCAGTACATCTTGCACAAGAGCCACCTAGGGCACGATTCTACACACACACACACATGAAAAACTACATGGATTTTGAAATGTAGTACAACACCCAGATCATAAGTTCAATCAGTTGGGTGGTCCGACTCCCCATTTGCATATATTTTCTTATTAATATTTGATGTGTTTTGGGATTTCGCAACAGGTATTTTATTTTGCAGGTTACAGGTGAAATATATGGGCATCCAGTGATATGCAGGTGATAAAAAACAAAGACTAGCAACACTCGTGTGACACAAAAGAAATCAATTTCTAGGCACTTTCGCAATCATGGGCACCAAAAATAAGTCTACAACACCCAAATGCCCCTGACCTAATCCAAACACCCCAGTCTAGGAAGATCTGACCTATCACACAATTTTCTAGGTTCGTTTGTGACATTTTTCTCCTTTGATTTATTAGTTCTCTAGCCTAGCACAAATTAGGATCAATTATAAAATCAGCTACGCATTCTTTCCCTTATCTGCACTTAGGGTTTCAATTTCCACTTGATTATTACTTAGGGAAAATTTTTACCTTATTGTTTATCATTGTGTCGTGACTCTACAATATCTAGGGTTTATAAATTCATATTTTTGTTAAATATTTTGGTGAACCCATCACTCAAACCCGCCTTGCGTCTAGGTATTTTATTTTCTTCTTATTATGTATCAATCTTATGGACCATTTATTGAAACCCATCTCCAAGAGCTTAATGACCATCTTGTTGAAAATCCCCAGGATATAGATTTGATTTTATTCAATTCTCATGAGGAGGCCACCAATATTACAGAGCTTAATGTTCCTACATCCATCCCCACTTCCGTACCTATTACCTATCAACCCCCTTCTTTCACTCTTCCACCTACTTCTACTATTCCCGATTCTATTCCTACTCCCACCAACCACTTCACCCAACCTATTTTTCCTCACACATGGAAAGTCTCTTCTACCAGAACTCAAGATACAGCCTCTCTTTAACATGATATTTAAGTTTAAATCCATCAATTGCAATAGGCTACTTCTCGTGCATTTCCATCTCTGGATTCCAATTTACTCCTTCACACTCCTTTTGCACCCACCATTTCCGCTTATGCACTTCCTCTTAATTTCGTCACTCCCAAGCTGCCCATTTTCAATGGCCATGGTGACCCTCAAGAGCATCTCTTAGAATTTCATGTAGCATGTCTAGATTATGTGGATGATCACACTTTACTCACAAAGCTCTTTCCTATAAGTCTTCAAGATTATGCAATGCATTGGTTCTACGATCTACCTGTCCACTCGGTAACATCTTTTACGCATTTAGCCGATGCTTTTCTCACTCATTTCTCTATTAATATCATCTTTAAGACATCCTATGCTCAACTAGTGCAAATTAAACAAGGATCTAATGAGCATCTAGTGGATTATGTCTTGCGATATAAGAATAACTTAGCTAAGATGTCTAATGTACTTGTGGACTCTGAACTTCAAGATCTATTCATCCAAATTCTATTACCGCATCTATAGGAGAGTTTCATCTTCAAGACATCTCCATCATTTGATCATTTATGTCATACTCTTAAGATACGTGAAAGTAAGCTATTATCTATGGGAAGACTTAAGTATCATGAGAAGGATTCATCTTCTACGTGATTTCAAAGTAAATCAACATTCAAGCCATCTACTAAACGTATTGAACCTAAAGCTACTATCAATGCTATATCTAATCCTGAAAAGATTCAACGGAAATTGCCTGAGCGTATGTTTACTAAATATCCTTGTTCTTCGCATATTATATTGCCACAACTCATTGAGAGAAATATTATTATGATTCCTCCTCCACTCAATTTGGACCCATCTCATCCTAAAGGTCACAATTACAATGAAAATTTTAGATGCGACTATCATCAATGCATTGGAAACTCTACAGATCGATGTTTTAAACTTCAACATCTTATTCAAGATCTTATCGATAATAATGCAATTGAGCTTCCTAAGCCTACGTAATTGGCGTTGGTCAATGAAAATCACAAGCTCAATATATTAAAAAATTCTCTTCCTAAGCATGACAAGCAAGTTGTTGACTCTTCATCCAATCATACATATCATGTAGTGCCTCCTCCTTCATTGAGGGATCTTGATTTTCTAGTTTCTCACGCTGATGCATCTCCACCGTTCATTGCATTCTCTGACTATGACTATCACACTACATTCTCCTCAGACACATTACATATCAATGCTTTATTTGGGCCTCATGCTATCAATAATACAATGATTGATCCATTGATTCATATGTGTGTGTGCTCTATTGCACTTCTGGTTGTTATTGACTATCCGCTATCACATATTTCTTATCCAATTCCTAAATCTTACGAGTTATGAAAATCTTCCAGTCACAGTTGGTCCTCTTGCCATGCTTATGCCATTTCTTGTGGCACCTTCAATAAAAGGGTGTGATATGTTCTTAGGTCTTCCCTGGCTCTGTGCTACTCAAGCTATCATTTCCATGAATCATCTATGTCTAAAGTTCATTCACAACAAGTAGGTCATTACTATGAATGGTGTTCCGCCATGCACACCATGGCCAAAACCTCCTCTTGAGGTTTCTATTACACTCACTAGAGCATCTAGGTCCCCACAACCTCTCAAATCTAAAGCACAATATGCTCCTAGCTTTCCTATTTTCACACAACCTACTCGGTCTCATCGGTCTATTAGTCCATCACATCAGTATAGGTCCACCACTTGGGTGGATCCTTCACATAGGTATACATCACCTCCTTAATTTCATTTAAATAGGTTTTCATCACCTCTGCGCTCTACTTCACATAGGTGTTCATCACCTTCACGATCTCCTTCACATTGGTGTTCATCACCTCCGTGTTCTCTTTCACATAAGTGTCGATCTCCTCCTAGGTCTCATGCATATAGGTATCATTCACCGATACATCATCTATCTCATACATTATCGATCTCATAGCATGGTGACAATCCTTCATCTTCACAAGTATCGGGTGGAGTACCCTTACACTTCACTTTTTTCGGATAACATATTCATACACTTGGGGGGAATCATGCTTACTATACCCCCTTTCTAGCATGGTCATGTGTCTCATATTTATACTTATTCACTCTACACTTCACATATAGTCTTTTACACACATCTTACACATATTGATACACTGGTATCATCATTACCCTATGATGCACTCTTGTGCTACAATTCACAATTAATTGTTGAGGGCATACTACGTCCATGAACCTCACATCATAGATGCTATGCATTTCACACTAGGCACATTTACGACACATCTTTTCTAGGATCACATTCTCACACATCGTCACTACCCAATGATGCACTCTAGTTCTATAGTTTACACTCACTCACTCTCTATGCTCTACAATTTATCAGTCTTATCTTTCTAGTACACAATTCAAACCATTTCTCAATGATGTAATCTTGTTCTATGGTTAATTCTTGACTACTGAGGTTTACATTTATAAATTTCTCAATCATGCATACTCATACACATTCTCTTGGGGGGAATGCCGCTCCTATCACTCTCACATTGCATTCCAAACATACCGCATATCTTGGTTGCACAATTTTCTTACTTACTTATACTCACATGTACACTTTGTTTACTATGTTAGACAGATACTTTGTATGTCAATATATTTCTATATACACATGCACGTTCACTTTCCTTCTAGTTATGAATGCAGACTTTACATAGATCGTTACACGTAGCAACAGATGGATGTTTGGCATTGTACCTCTTACGAGTCCCACAACAGCTCCTGGGGCATCTACATTTTTACACATATCACAAGTGTTATTATTTCGTTATATACTACTTACTATTATTACTACCACACCAAAATATCAGATCATACATGCTTTGACATACTTTTTATCTTTCTAACAGGCTAACAGGTGCTTCATGTGCAACATTTTTATTACAAGAACTATTTAACATTATGGTTGTCTGATACTTTGCTTCTTATTGTTTTCCATTGTCTTTTATTGTATGCCATTATTTGTGGGATATGCCATTTTTCTTGTGTGCACATTGTATACTTTTGGCCACTTCGGCCCTAATTTTCTTGTGACATTGTGAGTGATGTCCCATGTTTGAAACCCACTTTTCGTGGTCTACATTGTCTTCTTGCTTGCTAGCTTACACATTTTCTTCTATATGCATATCTTATTCTTGTATTTTATATGAAATTTGTATTGTTTCTAGCCATGTTTTTGTTTTTGTGTGCTTGGATTCTACCAAGTACATTCCCCTCCTAAAGGGAATCAGTTTCATATTAGCATCGTTCGGTCCTCCTTTGGGCCACATCCTTGTAATGGCGTTGCATGCACCCCAAATGAGGGGGGTCATACATTGGGTGAATCAGTCACCCCATTCAACAGTATGCAGTCATAGTTCAAACCTGCACAGTACAGGAACAACATAGTCTTCAGTTACAAAAATGATCCAAAATCTGACTTGGGTCCTCAGCACGACAAAGACGTTAGTGCCCAGATATAGACATGAGCATTTGGGCACCCCTAACCCTTCCTGGGAACCTATGACCAAGGGGAAGTTACATAATTTTTCTCAGATTAACATAATTTACACAACTGTTTTGAAAAAATAGGAAAAATCCTCCAACAATTAGAATGCATTCTATCTCCTTTTTCCTATTTACATTGGATTGAATTGGATCAAAAGGATCAAACTTGAATAAGACAAATTCACACCATCTGCAATGGTGTATGATTTTTGGGAAATAGTCAAAGGATGGATAATAACACTAGAGCTTTCTCCCTAACACTTCTTCTACTGTGGCATGAGATCACCCGAAAAACTGCATTTGGCATGAGATTGTCTGAAAAATTGTTCTTAAATGAGAACCCAAAAAAATCATTCTTCTACAACATTTTCAGGATCTTTTCTATCCTTTCACTCATCACGGATCAGGTGAATATGTTCCTTTTCACATTTTAGATACTTCTACACACTATTTACATTTTTGGATCAATTTTTTTGATACACGACTTTGACTACTCTTTTTCTCTTCTCTTTTGCAAGTCCATCCTTAAGGGAAGCAATAGTCACAAGCACAACACATTAAACACGATAAAATGACATCAGGTAACAATGTACAACATGATGCATCACATACGCTTCACCCCTATGGTCACTTCCACTTCCTCTTCCCTAGATTCCATGCTTCATATTATTCACTTCACGATTTTCCTTGTCTCCTCAAGCATGCTTTCGCCATCGATCTACATGGTTATCAGGTACACATCTCTTATCCACTTTATGTTATCGAGTATTCACTCAACAACATAAAGTGGGGGCAAATGTAGACACTAAAATCATGCACTTGGGTACAATTCTAGGTCCTAATCACATTCTTGCATTCATAGGATTCCTAAGCGAGAAAAATACTAATTGACAATTGCCTTTGGCCTCTTTGATTTATTTCTGGTTTCCTTCTTATCCTTACACACCCTATTTCCTAGTCTGACTTTCGATACTTCATATTTTCTGAGTTTGGACACTAGCACCCAGCCAGGGCATCAATGCCCATGTGCCTTTATCCCCTCTGGGTGCCCCGACCTCTTTGTATATTGCTCATCTCTTTTGGGCCTCTTCTAGTCATTGGGTATCTTATTTTCTTATGGGTCAGCCTTTTAGTGGTTATACAAAATTCAAACAAGGGAATCATGTAAATACAATACTATGTGAACAATTTAAAGGACCAAACTCTAAGTATCTATTACCATTACATAAGGTTACATCTAAAGGAATTTCAAGATAATCACGCATCCATCTAGCTATCGATCAAGGGACAAGGGATTGTATTCTTCGGCATACACTTCATAGGAGGGGAATTTCATTCTGACATCCACACATCTACTTAAATTTATACATCTAGCTATTTCTCGCTATTAATTGTATCTTTCACAAGAGCTACCTAGGGCATGATTACACACACACACACACACACATACATAGAGTTTGAAATGTAGTGCAACACCCAGATCTTAAGTTCACTCAGTCGGGTGACCGTTGGGGTCATTTTGAATCCCCATTTGTATCTTTTTATTTTTAAGATTTGATGTATTTTGGGGATTTGCTAGAAGAATTTTGTTTTGCAAGTTATAGGAGAATTCTGTGGGCATCCAATGACATATAGGCGATCAACAATGAAGGCTAGCAATACTTGTGCGACACAGAATAAATCACATTCTAGCCATTTTCGTAGTCATGGGAACCCAAAAGAAGTCTACCACACCCAGACACCATTGACTTGATCAAGGTGCCCCAATCAAGGAAAATCTGACTATCACACACTTTTTTGGGTTCGTTTGTGACACTTTCCTCCTTCTATTTATGAGTTCTCCAAACTGACACAACTCGAGATCAATTACAAAATAAGCTAAGCATTTTTTCACTTATTTTTCACTTAGGGTTTCAATTTCCACTTGCTTATTACTTAGGTCAGATATACACTTTATTTCTTATCATTGTGTTGTGACTCTGCAATATCTAGGGTTTAATAAATTCACATTTTTTTAAAACCACTTGAGAATCAACATATGATTCCTAGACAAATGAAATGAAATGAATGAGATGGTAGTAGGATGGGCAAATAGGATGTAGGTGGATTAAATGGAAATGACAAAAAAATTCAAGGCAACCTAATGTTCTCAAAGGGAAAATGGTTATTTGTTCATTGAGGGAAATAAATTCCTATCTCACTTGTTTTGGGGTGATGTTTTAATCAAGGATGATCATCGTACGCAAGTCATAGTCAATATCAATAAAACCAAACAACAATATAATTGGTTATGGAACATGGGGAAATCACCCTTCTTCGTCTACGAATTCCTCTCCAAAGAGGGTCATGAAGATCTGATGAGAAATGGGGTAAGAACAAGTCAGAGATCTTGAAATATAATATCTACCTAGATAGTTTTCCCAAAACTACTTGGCGCTATCTACCTCATTTTTGAAAGTAATTAGTTGTTGAATAATGCTAGGTGGGACCGGGGTAGTCCTCAAGATAAGTTGACGTAATCCTTTGTCAAACAATGTCAAGTATGTATCTATGTTTGGTTGTGTCACAGTTGGGTCACAAACTCTATGTCTTGGTTTTTGTAGACCTTGAATGGTCAAGTGAGCACACATTAAGCAACTACGGAAATGAACAAGCACACAAGAAACCAAGGGGAACTAAAGCTAAGATCTAGAAGCTTAGGCCACTATGGAAATGAGGGGGGTTTTGTTCATTCCAAATATAATTAATTTAAGTTCACACCTTTAAATAAACAAAGTAAGAAAATCTGAATTAAATAAAGTTGATTGATTTCCCCTTTAATTTAATTAAACCTGATTGCTAGTATTTAATTAAAGAAATACAAAACAAGCTATCCAATTTTTTTTTTTTGTATTTTCAAATGATATTTTAAATGTAAATAAACAAAATAAATCTAAGTAACTTCTACTCTATGTTTTTGGGTTTTCTATTTATTGGAAATGAAATATAGAAATCTACAGACGAGGGAAATTGCTTATGAATTAAATAAAATCTACTTTTATACTAAAATAAAATAAACAAGGAATAACTGGGTGTGGCTATTCCTATGTTGCAGAATGTGAAACTTAATCTAACTTAAAAAATATGTTTTCCAATTTGTAATTGCGGATTTTCTACTTCTTCTAATTGTGCAACCTTTGAATCATGGAAAGAAATAAGGCTTCACAGTAGCAATTTCTTCTTTCCTTGAGACTTATCTAGTAGAGCAATGGATTGCACATGAAAATACTAATAATGAAGAAGCATGATAAGGAGCATAGACACAAAATATTCCTCAAGCTTCTTTCCTTAGCAAATCCATAGGGATAAGTAAAGAAGATTTTTTTCACTGGAAGATTTTTTGTATGCACATAAATCAAATTGATAAAGAAAATGAAATCTACATATATTATAAATGAAGAAATAAGGAAAATGATACACACAAACTTCCTCCAAATCCTTTCCCAGTAAAATCCATAGGGATAAGACAAGAAGGAAGTATCAATGGAAGCTACTTACAAGAAAATGAACAATTATGAATTCTACTTCCTTAAAACAAGCTATTGATTTAACAAAAAATACTAATTCTAGATTAAAATCTTTGAAGAAAATTAAATAACATCCCCAACATGGTTATCATGTAACTGAGATGATTCCCAAGCATGGTGATGATTCTCTTTATCCCCTTAGATTCCTTTCTAGCAATGAGTACAATTGGTCTAGGGAGCAGTGTTGGTTGGTTGTAGAAGAAATTTATGAGGATTTTGGAGAAGATTGGTTGCAGGTTAGCTAATCTCAAATGTAGGCAATGAAAACATAAGACAACGATCTGAGTTGCTTGTAGTTCTAGGAAATATTTTAGCAAAGTAATGGTGCAATAAAAATCAAGAATCTCCAACCAATACCCTTGGTTTTTATAGAAAAACAACATGGAAGAAGTCCAACACACTTGGAAATCGAGAAATTCCACATCATCCAAGGAAGGGACAGTCAAAATTATAAGAATAGTAAGGAAGAAAGAGGAGTTCCATCTGTATCCAACAAGGTTAAAAGAAGGGGAAATGGTCAAGAAATGTGTAAGAAAGACATTGATAAGCTTGCAAGACACATACAAAATTCATAGTACGGAGTCTCAGATTAAAGCGTATGGAACCGCCAGTTTGTGCAAATCGTCAGTTACGCAACCACCTTAGTAGTTACATAAATAAAGATAAAAACACTAATAAAAAGGGGTGAAAAGCATTTGTGAAAGAAAGAAAAACTAAAGAACTAAGAAATAATGAAGAATAAATCATATAGACATGTTGTAGACAAGGAAATGGGACTTGGACCTCATCATTTGTTTTGAAAACAAAATTTATCATCATAGGGGATTTTTACCATTCTGCCAATTTAGCACCATGTAATTTTGGGTGCATACATATTTCCCCCTCGGAGAATCGTTTTAGCTATGAATGGGCGTAAAATGAAATTTTTGAATATGGCGCTCCTAAATGGGAAAGTTAGAAATTATACCTCATTCGTTCGTGTATTAAAACCATGCCAATCCAAGCTTCCCGCTACCTGTGAGAGAATATGGAAATCAATTGCATATATAAAACATAATTCATTTTTTTTTTTGAATTAAAATTAAAAGAGTACTCACCATATCCATGGGGATAAGAAATATACCTGCACAAAAACTCCATCCCTGCATACACATACTCAAAATAATATTAGAAAACACTATATATACCACTTTTATCTATTTATAGAAATCATTTTCACTCACCCACTTAGCAATTTTTAGAGCTTTGGATTACCTATGACTGTTTCGCATGAGAGTAAAAACAAATTGATGGGAACTTTGAGATGATGACAACGTAACCAACAACAGGAGTATAGGGTCACAATAAGGTTAGTTATGAGCATTTGTTCATTTTTTCCCTAAAATGTAGGAATAAACCAAAACTACTTGTAGGGGATAATTCTTAGTGATTTTATAACTAAAATGATCACGAGGGGGGTGCCTTATAGAATATGCATTTTTTTTTATTGAATTTGATGTGTTTTTGTCTTTTTTTGAGTTTTTAGATTTTAGGGTACGACCTGATTTTTTTGGGTGGAACCATTGCGACGGTTACATAATGAATGCTCTCCACATAGTGGTAATTATGTAACCATTGTGTCAGCTAAGTAACCAATTCTTAGGCAGAATGAAAAATGCACAACCGTTGTGGCAGTTGTGTAACCACCACTCTGCTACGAGTGGTGGTTTCATAACCATCAAGGAAATTTACATTTTATTGGCTAAGTATGGATTTTTTTGTTTTTACTTACATTTGTACTATTTTTTTGAGATTTTTATTTGTCTATGAGGTTTTAACTTGATATTTTATTTCTATTTATGGATTTAGGGAAGTTATGTTAGATGGATAAGAGCTCGCAAGCAGGATTGGTTGCCCCAGATCCTATAGGGATTGACCCAGGTAGAGAGGGACTTACTGGGGAGGACCGACCTTTGGAGGATTTCGAAGACATGACTCATTGCTCTAATGAGTCATTTACTTTGTGACTTATTGAGTTAGTGAGATGTAGACTAGATGTAGTCACAAAATCATGCACTCTAGATATTATTTAATCATGGTTTCATACTACTATTTATAATGTTCTTGAGTGAATAAAGTATTAATTAACCCTCGTCTTTTGGAAATATATATTTTATTTATTTTGTCATTTTCAACATTTTACACCCATATGCCCAGTATATTTTGGTCATTTTTCACTATTTTAGCCTTTATTGGGGCACCCAAGCCAGTATTGGGGCACCGATGGGCGCCCTGGTCCCACCATGAGCACCCCGATCCTTTTTGATATTTCCCGCCACTGTTTGGGCTCTTTCTAGCCATTTCTTCTTCTTATCTTTTTGGTGGTCAGCCATTTCGAGATTAATTATGAAATTATATCAAGAAAAACCTATAAATATAAAGTTATGAGACCATAATGAGGGACCAAGTACTAGTCACTACTATCATCCACCTAGATTTGCATCCATCTATTTCATTGGATATCACTTTCATCCAGATAGCTCCATCACAAGGCACAAGGCTAGGACATCTGCACCACACACAACATAGGGGGAGGATTCTATTCTATTCCATTCACACATTCTATTAAATTTTATACATTTATTTATTGCTCGTTAATTCAAAAAGTGTGACTGGCATAAGAGTACCTAAGGCACATTATGCACACACACACCAAATCTACATTTAGGTCCGAAATGTAGTGTAACACTTAATTAGTAAGCCCACTATTGTGGTAGATGAGGTCATTCCAACCCATTCATTTACATTCTTATTTTTCAGGGTTTTGATACTTCTTTTGGTCTTTTGCATGTCTTTTCATCATCTTGGATCATTGGTGACATTCGCAAAGCTACAACAAATCTGATGCGACACATAATGAGGGTCTCAAACCACCTCCCAGACTTGTGAGATTTAGTTCCAAATATTTTACACATACCCGGGTGCCCATACTACAGACCAGAGTACCCGTAGGTGCTCCAATCCCTCTCCAGGTGCTCCAGTCCAACTAATCATTCCAGATCCATCCTTTTCAGGGTTTCTACATAGTCATTTATGCTTTCAAATTTTCCAATCACCTATGCGACACATTCCCGCTAGTATATTCTATTTAGCTGAGTTCTCTCCTTTTTCTCTTACACACTAGGGTTAGTATCTCCTTTTGCACAGTTTCTTAGGTCATTTACATACTGCTTTACTGCATTTACAGTTGTTCATAGCTTAGATTAACTATATGATATCCCCACTAAATCCCATTTTTAGTTAATCATTTTGGTGAACCCAACTTGATCATTCACGCTTCTAGGTTCTTCATTCATTGCTTATCACCCTAGTGTTTGGTCATCATGAGTATCTCAATCAATGATTATTTTCTTGCAAATCTTGATTTACTACATAGAGTCCAAAACTTTCTTGCTACTACTCTCATCAGTGCTGACATGCATCCAGATTTGGTTTATCAAGCATTTATCAATGCATTCTCTTCACACCTAGTTTTCAAATCTAACCTTCCCGCTGATGTTCACACTTTTGATAATGACCCAGTTAAGAACACTTTGATTGATAATGGATATGAACTTAACTTATGTCCTATGTCATTCCTTGAAGCTTTGGGTCTTTTCACTCATGATGTTAGTCCCTCTAGTTTTTCACTACGTGATTATGATGGTTTTGTCCATCCATGTTTCGGTCACATTATACTTCCTATCATTGTTGGTCCTAAGACTATCCACACTATCTTTTTCGTTGTTGTAGTCACAAAATCATGCACTTTAGGCAGTATTTAGCCTGGTCTCACATTACTATTTAGAAGGTTATTAAGTGAAGAAAGTACTAATTAATCCCACCTTTTGCCCATCTTGTTTCACTTTTTATTTCATCTTTCCTGCACATTTTTACATACATGCCCAGTTTTTTGGCACTTTCCCATCATTTTAGCCTAAACCGGGGTGCCCAGGCCTGTATTGGGGCACCCCGGGGTGCCCCGATCCTTGTTTTACTTTCCCACCTATTTTTGGGCTCTTTCTATCCATTTTTCATCCTTATATTTTTCCTATTTTCCCATGTCGAGATTAATTACGAAATTGGAGTAAGAGAACCCTATAAATATAAAGTTATGAGACCATAATGAGGGTCCTAGCTTCACTTACTACTATCACTCCATCTAGAGTTGCATCCATTACATCACTTGCATCCACATACTTCCATGCATCAAGGCTAGGATATTTGCATCAACACACACTTCATAGGGGGGATTCTATTCTATTCCATGCAAGCATTCTATTACATTTTATACATTTATTTATTACTCGTTACTTCACAAAGTGTGACTGGCACAAGAGAACCTAGGGCACAACATGCACACACACCAAAACTACATTTGGGTCCAAAATGTAGTGGAACTCTTAGTTTAGTAAGCCCACTATTGTGGTAGCTAAGGTCAGTATGACCCATTCATTCTGCATCTTTCTTTTTTAGATTTTTGATACTTCATTTTGGTCTTTTGCAGGTCATTCATCATCTTGCTATAATCAGAGCATTTGACACAGTTTAGCGAATCTAGTGAGATAAACAATGAGGGTTACGACATATCTTTTGACCAAAAAAGAATCAGATTCCAAAATTTTTTAGAGACCAGGGTGCCTATCTTGTTATACCAGGGCACCCTGAGGTGCCCTAGTACCCTCCTAGGAGCTCCAATATGCCCAGATCTCTCAGATCCACTCTTTTCGGGACCTCTATGTAGTTGTTCCAGATCTTGTATTTTCATTTCAGACCTATAACACTCTGTGAAAACCATCTACAATCAGCTGAGTCATTTTCTAACCTTCTTCTTACATATTAGGGTTTCATTTGCATTTAGTCTAATATTTAATCATTTCATATTATTTTAATGCATTTATTTACAACGTTTTAGTCATCCTAGATTATATTAACTATTATTACATTCCCCCATTTTAGCTAATTTTAGTTAATCATTTTTGTGAACCTGACTCTCTCTTCGTGCTTAGGATCCTTATTCTTCTTCTATCATGGGTCAAGTTTCTTTATTTGATTTACTTAAGAGATATCCTGCTTGTCAAGATATTGTCCAAAAATCCTAGACACCAAGTATTTTGGTGACAATACTCCACCACACGAATTAAGTGCTATGCTTCATTGTTTCTTTATAAATCATGATCTTGATGACCCTCCATCTAAACAACCCATCCTAGACTCGATTCAGGCCTTACATGCAAAATTTTTTTTCATGGATTCCACAATCACATCTATTAATTGTGAAATTCAACCACTCAAGGATGCTTCTCCATCACATACATCCTCTATGCAATCTATGGAATCAACCATTACATCCCTTAGATCTGAAATTCAATAGCTTAAGGATGCTTCTCATTCATATACATCCGCTATGAAATATATGGAATCAACCATTACATCCCTTAGATATGAAATTCAACGAATTAAGGATGCTTCTCAATCACATCTCTATGCTACTTCTACATCTTATTTGCAATTTATGTCCACTACATGTCATGTAGTTGAACCTCAAGTCATGCCATCACCAAAACCTCTCATACTTGATCACAATGTTAAGCCACATGATATTATTAATGATCTTCTTAGTCATCAATTGATCACTATACCGTCTATTCATTACTATCATCATTGTTTCCTAACAAAGTATAATGATCATCCATGTTGCAATTTTCATCGAATCAATGGACATACTAATCACGGTTGCTATGCTTTATAACGTAGAGTCAAACATATCAAGTGTTAGGGATTTATTTCATTCATTGGAAAACATCCTATTACATGCCCACCTACAAATACTATACCCACATGGGCTCCCAAGTTTATTCTTCCTTTGCTTGGTCAAGATCAATCTAAGAAAGCTCCTATGGCCACTAGTGAACCTCCCTCTAATATTTCTACAGAAGTTATAGACGATTCTCTTATTCATTACATATGTGATAATGACAACCCCTTACATGTGCATAGTGATCCCTCTCCTAGTTAGGAAAACACTTTTTCCTATTCCTAATGTTTCTTCTTCTCCATTTAATGAGCATCACGTTAGCATCACTCAAGCAACTTATAAACAACCACCTATCGACGTTAGTTCACTAACTCCTCCTACTAAGTCATCTATAGAATTACAAAGTCAACCTAAGTGACATCCTTTAAAACTTAGTGTAACATGGCCTCCTCTCAAATAAAAAATCCAACCAATTAAGTTTGTCAAAGAAACTAATCCTATTTCCAATGTTCAAGATATATGGTCACTTTCACCACCACCACCTAATTCTAATATAAACCTTGACCAAAAAGGTCCCACCACATGCAAACTTAGTCTTTGGTAGGTGCCTCTTATCACTATACCCTCCTGATGACACACTCATATTCTTATGGTTCTTATATGACTGTTGAGGGGTATTTTACCATTAAGAACCTCATTTCATCTTACATTCCTCCATTACATCACCGCCTATACATACACACATCTATAATACTTTAACACTCCTTACACACCATCAATTAAATGAAATCTATCATGTTTCATTACCCTTATACATTATTCATTACATAGTACATGCGTTATCATACACTTCGGGGGCATAACATCTAACACCCCCCTTTCTCATCCATCATAGCAATAACAACTCTCTTATTTTCACATTTTCCTATCAACCCCTTTCATCAAGTGTTTAGCATTGTCGTTACCCGATGACACACTCTTGTGATTCGGTTTACACTTGAATGTCGAGGGATTACCACTACACTGAACCCCACACACTGTACTATGGGGATTACACGTTGCATTTCATCACACATCACACACTATACACCACTATATACTACACTTAGTCTACATTCTACCTTTCTTCTACATGCATATTACATCATGCCTATGTCATTCTGTACACCATATATCCTAGTCATTATATACATTACATACATTATTAGGCTATCCATGCATAACCTATACATATTCATACTATATACTATGCATCTCCACATAAATTCTGCACACTACACTAGGTTACATTACATATGGGTCTATCTTTAAATTTTGTCATTACTTATTCCATTTCTATCTACACCTATTATTGCACTTCACACATTATACATTTTACACATCCTACGTTGTATTGCCCATACCACACACTTACAAATCCTATTCATCATATGGTCACCTAGTTTCACCATGCATGATACATTGTTTTCTATGTGCTACACTTACCACCCTATGATGCACTTTAGTTCATCGGTCCATACTCAACTGTTGAGGGTTTACTAATAAAATGGACCTTTCAGTCACCATGTGACATTTCATCATGTGATATTTCTAACTTACTGACATATGCTTTAGGCTAAATCGAAACCAATTCTATTATTTAGTAGTGGTATACAACTTAGGTTACATCACCAATCCCCTATTTTATCATATAGTGACATATGACTTAGGCTAAATCTTCACCCATTTCTATCATCATTTAGTAATACATGCTTAGTTCTAAATCATCAGTTATCCTTTTATATTATAGTGATATACGGTTAGGGATAAATCATTACTCATCATTTCATCATATAGTGATATATGCTTAGTTATAAATCATCACTCTTCCTAATTTGTTCATCTTATAGTGATATACACTTACGACTAAATCATGACTTATCTTATCATCATATAATGATATACACTTAGGGCTAAATCATCACTCATCCTATCATAATATAGTGATATATGCTTAGGGTAAATCATCACTCACCTATTCAACAAGTTGTGCTATACGCTTCGGCTATAGGGTTCACACACATCTCTCCACATGTTGCATCTCATCACGACTACACATATACATTCATAACAACGCACTAGACACAATAAAACACTACTCAACCATTTCCTGATGACACACTCTTATTTACGATTAATTTTTGATTGCTAAGGGGGAAAAAAATGAACCTCATTGCATACATTTCCATTCACTCGGGGGGCATGTGGCTCCTATCATTTCATCTTGCATTCCATTCCATCCATCCACAACATACTACATTGTCTTGGGGACATTTAATTTTGCTTGCTAGTGTTTTACATGATCACTTTACTACACATGTTATATTGATATATTATATGTCATTATCTATATCATACACACATGTAAGTTCACGCATTTGTTTAGTGTGATCACAGATACATGAATCTTACATGCGGCATGGATGTCCACCTTCTACCCTTCCTATAATGGTGGTTGGGGGCATCCAAATTCATCTTATCTAGGTGATATTATTTCATTTTGTACTTAATATTTTATATTACTGGATCATACATGATTTGACATATTGGTTATTTCTATAAAATGCTAATGGGTGTTCCATGTGTAATACTTTTTTTGCAGAATTACATGTTTCCATGACTACTTGTCTTCCATTGTTTGTCATTGTATGTGGGATTTTCCCTATGTTTGTGTGCACACTTGTTTGTTTTTTGTGGTTATGAAAACCTTGCATGTATTGAGACATCGTGAGTGATGTCCCATGTTTGCAACCCACTTTGTGTGGCTTACTTGGTTCTTTCGTGTTTACACTACTATGTTTGGTAGTTTCTACATTGTCTGCATATTATACACTTGTCTTATTGCATGCATGTGTTTTTGTACTAACACTTGTATTTGGATAGCCATCCTTGTTTTTGTGTTCTCTGGTTTCTACCAAGCGCACCCCGTTTCCCCTATAAGGAAAAGTTACTTAGTTCAGAGTGTGGTAGGTCCTATTTTGGGGCTGTATTCTCCTATCAGCGATGTCACATGCGCCCCCAAAGAGGGGGGGAATCATTGAGGGTTTACACACTAACACAATGTATTTACAACAGTTTAGTACAATGCACTTTATGCCCTCGACATTGTCGGTTTATATACAATAAGTGGGTTCAGACCAGTCTATGAAACCCATACACAATGGATTTTATAGGATATGGTTTCCTTAACATTTATGGGAAGTAGTTACAGGCTTGGAGGTTGCAGTGGGTGTGACTCTCTACACTACTTTGGCCAATGACGTTGGATCCCCAAAAAAACTAGGATATTACAAAGATCTCTTCACACACATTTCTACAGAAGCAATTAAAGGTTAGAGAACACAAAGTATTTACTCCCTACACTTCTTTAGCCAAGGTGGCATGAGATCACTTGAAAATCTCGCAATAGTATAGGATATCCTTGTACACCCTTTCTCTCGACATGGATTAGGTGCACATGTTCCATTTACACTTTCTTTTTCATGTATTTTACACATTTCTATACACATGCGTATTTTACACAACATTTTTACATACATACATATTTGATTACTTGATCATTTTCTCCTTGCAGGTTCGACCATACGAGAAATAAGAATTCAAATTGGGGGAAACAACAACGATGATGATGAAAACAATAAAATTTTGCGATGGTGCATGCCTTACTAACCATGAAGGTACACTACACACCGCAACAACTACACACACGTTCCATCCTAGGTTCACTCTCATCACTTTTTCTATGTGCATTTTTCATCTATAGTTTCCACACTCCATCTTTTTATCATTCCATATTTTTGTCTAGTCCTTCGACACGTTTTCTACTACACTCTACATGGATATTAGGTACACATCTCTATCTACTTTATGTTACTGAGATTTTTTCTCACCAACATAAGGTGGGGACAAAATGTAGTCACAAAATCATTCACTTTAAGCATTATTTAGCCCAGTATTATACTACTATTTAGAAGGTTCTTCAGTGAAGAAAGTACTACTTAATCCCACCTTTTGACCATCTTGTTTCAATTTTTATTTCATCTTTCCTGCACATTTTTACATACATGCCCAGTTGTTTCAAAAAATTCCTGTCATTTTAGCCTAAATCAGAGCACCCAGGCCTATACTGGGGTGCCCTAGTCCTACCCGGGGTACCTCGATCCTTGTTTTACTTTCCCACCTCTTTTTGGGCTCTTTCTAGTCATTTTTCATCCTGATCTTTTTCCTAGTTGGCCATGTTGGGATTAATTACAAAATTGGAGCAAGAGAACCCTATAAATATAAAGTTATGAGACCTTAATGAGGGTCTTAGCATCACTTACTACTATCACTCCATCTATAGTTGCATCCATTGCATCACTTACATCCACATACTTCCATGCATCAAGGCTAGGATATCTGCATCAATATACACTTCATAGGGGGAGGGATTATATTCTATTTCATGCACACATTCTATTACATTTTCTACATTTAGTTATTACTCGCTACTTCAAAAAGTGTAGCTAGAACAAGAGAATATAGAGCATGACATGCACACACACACACACACACACACACCATAACTACATTTGGGTCCAAAATGTAGTGCAACACTCAGTTTAGTAAGCCCACTGTTGTGGTAGTCAAGGTCAGGATGAACCATTCATTCTGCATCTTTATTTGTTTAGGGTTTTGATACTTCCTTTTGGTCTTTTACAGGTCATACATCGTCCTGCTATACTCAGAGCATTCAGTGTAGTTTAGTGAATCTAGCATGATAGGTAGTGAAGGTTACATCATATCTTCTAACGTAGAAAGAATCAAATTCCAATATTATTCTGAGAACAGGGCACCTATTTTGCTATACCAGGGTGCTTCGGGGTGCCGTAGAACCCTCCTGGGCACTCCAGTCTACTCATATGCACTCTTTTCAGGACCTTTGTGCAGCTGTTCTAGATCTTGTATTTTCCTGTCAGACCTGCAACACTCTACAAAAATCATCTACAATCAGCTGAGTCCTTTTCTAACCTTCTTCTTACATATTAGGGTTTCATTTTCATTTAGTCTAATATTTAATCATTTCATATTATTTTAGTGCATTTAATTAGAACGTTTTAGTCCTCCTAGATTAGATTAACTATTATTATATTCCCCCATTTTAGCTAATTTTAGTTAATCAATTGTTGATTTCCCAGTTTCTTACAACTATCTACTTAGTAGGCCATGGCTTCATGCCATGCAAGCTTTTGCCTCTATTGTCCATGATTGTGTAAAATTATTACATGAGAGTATTGAGTACATTATTTATCATGACCGTGATCCATTCCAATATTGTAACCAAGATCCTAATGCTAATATTCCTATTCCATGCACCGATATAATAGATGAGGCCCAACCTATTGAAGAACCACCATACTTACCACTGCTTGATGGTACCATTTGTGTGATGGATGTTGTTTCTTCTGTGCCATTTGCTACTACTCCTGTTATGATTCCATATCAACGGCCTGACAAGCCTATGGATGTTGCTTTATCACCTACACCTTTACATGTACCACCTACATTAGCATGCCCACCGTTCACTTGCACACTCTTCATGAATGACTCATATTGGGAACATATTCCATTCAAAACTACTTCACCAAAAAATATATGTACACACATGGGACTAACTCAAATAGGATTTTCTATTAATGATATCCATCCTCCACCATACGAACCTCATCTATATCATGGGCTGGTTCATGTTACGATCACCTATGTTGTTCACGTGGTTCATCTTGATGTCTTTCTTGCACATACTCCTACTACTTCTCCACTCAAATTAGGACAATCATGGTTTGATTATATTAGGGGTAATCTAGATCTTGATCATACAGATATATCTTTCCATATGCCTTTCAGACACATTTTCATCTGCAATAGCTCTTTCCTTGGTCATACACAAAATATTACTTGTTTTTATGCCCAATGTTTTCCTCTTCCTCCATTTACTGATGAGGAATATGCCATGGGTATGTATAACTTGCACCTAAATGGATCATTACGTGATCAAACAGACACTATTTATTATAAAGTTACTAATGTTTATCCATTCGATTATGACCTAAAGGATGACGATCTTCTCGATAACTTTACATGATCTTCTCAAACACACTTGGGGGGCATAACATCTAATACAACTCCCCCCACTCATCGCCACATCTACGCATCTATCATATTTTCATTCATACATGAATCTTCTCACATAGGAATTCTCATTACACATTTTAGCATCATCATTACCTGATGAAACATTCTCGTGCTTTGGTTCACACTTGACTATTGAGGGATTACTACACATGAACCACACACACTACACAATAGGTCTCACACACCGCATCTATCCATATATCACACGTCAAAAATCATACAACATATTAGTCGCCATTATGCATATATCATACTTCTATTGGCTAACATTACATATTATTCATCATATTGTCCATCATACATCTCACACTTTATACTATTAGGTTATTTAAACATATTTCATTGCATTCTACGTATTGTGTCTCTATGCTACATATCACATCATTTTTCTTACATTATATATTCCACACTTCATCTACACTATGCATCTCCATATCACACATATCCTACATACTACATTACTTGTATATTTAATTACATTACATTCTATTCTATGCATTACACTTTACACATGCCACACATCTTACATCATACATACTACACTTAGTCCACATCGTGCATCTTATACTTGTTAGTCTACATCATACATTGCATCTTGCATTATATCTTATACATCCTACATTGCATCTCGCATTACATATCATACACCGTACATTACATGTTCTACTCATCACATAGTCATCTATTGTCTACACATATACTACATCATATTCTATGCACTGTACTCACTACCCTATGATGCACTTTAGTTCCTTGGTCGATACTTGACTACCGTGGGTTTACAAATCAAATGGACCTTACACTCATCATGCGTTCATTGTTCCACCTTTCATCATGCGATTTTTCTAGGATAGTTACACATGCTATAAGCTAAATCTTCACTTTCTCTATCATCTTATAATGGTATATGCTTTAGGATACATCACCACTCCCTACTATTCATCTTGTAGTGGTATATGATTTAGGCTACATCCCCACTCCTTACTGTTCACCATGTAGTGATATAATCTTTAGGCTAAATAATAACTCGTAAATTCATTTTGTCATGATATATGCTTCAGTTATAAGGTTCACATGTGTCTCTTCTACATGTCACATATCATCATCACTACAGTTACATACTCATCAAAACACACTAGAAACTAAACACACTATTCGACCATTTCTCGATGACGCACTCTCGTTTACGTTTCATTCTTGAATTTTGAGTGGGAAAACTAAATGAACCTCATTACATTCATTTCCATTCACTCGGGTGGCACATGGCCCGTATCACTCCATTTTACATTTCATTCCATCCATCCACATCATATTGCATATTATGGTTTCTTTTACTCTTACTTACTTTGGCTTGTTCATGATCGCCTTAGTACACATGCTAGTTAGCTTACTTGTATTTCATTTATCTCTATCATCCACACATGTGCATTCAATTTTTTTTTCTAGTTATGATCACAAATAAAAATTTCTTACCCACAACATGGATGCTTTCCTTCTACGCTTCCTACATTGGTCACTAGGGGCATCCACATTCGTTCTTGCAGGTGCTATTGTTTCATTTTGTACTTAGCACATTACATTACTTGGTTATACATGGTTTTGACATAATAGTTATCTTTCTAACATGCTAACAGGTGCTTCATGTGTAACATTTGTTATGTAGGGATATTTATTTCCATACTTGATTGTTCTAGTAGTCATTTACTTACCCTTAATACCTTTACTAACCCCAAGCATGTTGACCTATCACTCAGTGGGTGCAAGGCACTCACCTGAGGCACGCATGGGCACAAAGACCCTCCTTTATGTGAGCTTTGTGAGAAGGTTCTACCATTAATGGAGGATGATTGCAGAAGCAGAAATACATTCACTTATATAAAGAGGTAGAAGATGTAACTTAACAGATCTAACATTAATGCATCAAAACATCTAAATACCATTATAAGAAGCATAATAAATTGGATCTGAGCCATGATAAGTCATATCGCATAAGGGTTTACACCCATAAACAATATATATAAAACAAACCCATATATATGTATATTGATTTAAAATAGTTATGGTAGCCACATTATAGTTAAAAGGGTCATCTCAAACCATACATATTAAAATGATAGAGACTCAACTCCTATCAACATCTCTAATATGAGACCCTAACTACACTTTTCCCATTTTAACCCTTATTACAGATCTTAGTGCCATACAGAGGCTTATGGCATCCATTACAACCTTTAGCACTAAGCGCTCTAAAACCTAGCATTACTGTAACACTTCATACTCTCCTTCTATTTCTCTGCATTCTCTCTGTCTCCCATCATCTCTTGTATTCTCTCTTCATGTATATCTTGCATCCCTGTCTCTAACCTGAGCATTTATTTTTATAAGATCAACACCCACCACCATGCCTTCTCTCTTAAATAGATCACGTGCCAAGTATCGATGTGGTCCTGTATTGGCGAATGCTTATTCCTTCACAAACCCTCCACTCTCTGTAATGATGTATTCTAGGAATATTCCCTATGTGAAATATCCTTTTCTTGACCTCTAAGGTTCCAGGATAGCACCATATCCACTCATCACGCCCAATCGGGTCCTCACACTTTTCCTCAAGTGTTTCTAGAATTCCAAATGGATAAGTCCCTTAAACCCGTGTTCTACCTCCCGCGCGTGCCCTAGTTTCACTTAAACCCTTCTTAAACCCCTTTTTATTGTGTGCTTTCCCTTGAGAGCCCTTCTTCTCACTGGTCATGCGTACGTGCACCCTTTGGTACTTAGCCAATATTTCAGGGCCCAACATAGTGTCTGCTCTTGTTTGTGGGCCTTTCCTTATGTTTGGCGTGCAAACTTGTTTGTTTTTTGCAATCATGATGGCCTTGTGTGTCTTGCAACATCATGAGTGATGTATCATGTTTGCATCCTACTTTATGCGACTTACTTGTCTTCTTGCATGTTTACACTACTACTTTACTTGGTAGATTTTACACTATCTGTGTAGCTTATACACTATTTTATATATGCATGATGTTTCATACTAACACTTTCTTCTAGCTAGCCATACTTGTTTGTGTGTGCCTTAGTTTCTCCTAATCGCATTCCTTTCCCCCTATAGGGTCGAGTTTCAATGTAAATGCAGTTGGTCCTCTTTTAGCACTGCATTTATCCTATCAGCGACGTCGCATGTGCCCCCAAAGAGGGAGGCTCAATTTAGGGTTTTTCTACACACTACACAGAGATTATACACCAGTTTGGTTCAGTTATATACAACAAGGGGGTTCAGACTAGTCTACGAACCCCATACACAATAGATATTATAGGACATGGTGTCCTTAGCATTATGGGAAGAAGTTATAGGCTTAGAGGTTAGAGTGGGTGTGGCTCCCTACACTAATTTGGCCAATGGCGTCAGATCAACAAAAAATTAGAACATATAGAGATCTCTTCACACACATTCAGAGAAGCAGTTATAGGAAGGGGAATAATGCAGCTTCTCCCTACATTTCTTCTGCCCGGGTGGCGTGAGATCGCCCAAAAAACTCGTAGTACAGGATATCCTTCTACATTCTCTTTCTCGACATGGATCAAGTACACATGTTCCATTTACACTTTTTCATTAACATATTTTACATTTACACACTTTCACATGTGTCTTTTAAATTATGTTTTTACACATACATACACACATATTTGACTACTTGATCATTTTCTCCTTGTAGGTCTAACTGTATTAGAAACAAGCAGTCAAATGGGGGCAACAAAAAACAAACAACAAAAATGGTGACAAAAAAAACACTTCGTGATAACACGCACCATACTAAGCATGTAGGTACATTACACACATCAATAACTACACACGCGTTTCCACCCTAGGTTCACTTTCATCAATTTTTTACACATTTTCATCTTTAGTTTCCACACTTTTTCTAGTCCTTCAACACATTATCTACATCAATCTACATCGACATCAGGTACGCATCTATATCTATTTTATGTTACCGATCTTTCCACTCACCAACATAAAGGGGGAAAAATATAGTCACAAAATCATGCACTTTAGATATTATTTAATCCCAGTTTCATACTACTATTTAGAATGTTCTTGAGTGAAGAAAGTACTAATTAATTATTTATTTTGTCATTCTCGACATTTTTACACCCATATGCCCTATATGTTTCAGTCATTTGCTGCTATTTTATCCTCGACTGGGACACCCAAGTCAGTACTTGGGCACCCATGGTCACCCTGGTCCCACCATGGGTGCCTCGATCCTTCTTGATCTTTCCCACCACTTTTTGGGCTCTTTCTATCCATTTTTACTTCTTATTTTTTTGGTGGTCAGCCATTTTGGGGTTAATTATGAAATTATATCAAGAGAACCGTATAAATATAAAGTTATGAGACCATAATGAGGGACCAAGTACTAGTCACTACTATCATCCACCTAGACTTGCATCCATATATTACATTGGAGATCAATTGCATCCACATAGCTTCATCACAAAGCATAAAGCTAGGACATCTACATCACACACGACATATGAGAGGATTCTATTATATTCCATACACACATTGTATTACGTTTTCTACATTTAGTTATTACTCGCTACTTCTCAAAGTGTGACTGGAACAAGAGAACCTAGGTCACATTATGCGCGCACACAAAATAACTACATTTGGGTCCAAAATGTAGTGTAATGCTTAGTTAGTAAGCCCACTGTTGTAGCAGTTGAGGTCAATCTGACCCATTTATTTTCATTCTTTTTTTTAGGGTTTTGCTACTTATTTTGGTATTTTACAGGTCTTTTCATCATCTTGGATCATAGGTAACATTAAAAAAGATACAATGAATCTCATGCGACACACATCAAGGGTTTCAGACTACCTCCTTGACTTGTGAGATTCAGTTCCAGATCTTTTGTATAGACTAGGGCACCCATTCTGCATACTAGAGTGCTCGTAGACACCCCCGTCCCTCTCCAGGTGCTCCATTCCAGATAATCATTCCAGATACACCCTTTTCGGGGTTTCTACATTTTTTTTTCTACTTCTAAATTTTCCAATCATGTCTACGACAAAGTTTCACGAGCATCCTCCATTCAACTAAGTTCTTTCCTTTTTTCTCTTGCACACTAGGGTTAACATCTCCTTTTGTAGAGTTTCTTGGGTCATTTACATACCTCTTTAGTGCATTTACAGATGTTCATAACTTATATTAACTATAGGATATCCCCACTATATCCCATTTTTATTTAATCACTAGAAAATTTTCTAGCTTCCTGAAGTCGGAGGTGAGTGGACTATCACCTTAAAGGATGTCTACTAGATTCTTGGAGTTCCTGTCACTGGAAGGAAGTTAGTGCTGAAAAGTGCTAGCTTGACAGTTGAGGCTCGTAGTTGGGCCACTTATCTGGGGGACCCACAAGCACCTTATATTGGTGCTAAGAAGGGTGTTAGTTTTATTTTAGTCAATACCACACATATGCCTACTCTATGTAAATTCATCATTGGTAATTTGGAATCACTTTTTATTAAGGACAAGGGCGAGGATAGGTTCCTATTTTGTTGGGGTCCATCATTCATATCATAGAGCTATATGGAAGAGTCTATGCATGGGGAGTAGACACTTTCATTACTACTTATCATGATTTATACATGTCTTTCATATTAAGGGCTAAGTCCCACAACCATCCTACACTTGTTATGTCTTGGGTGTATGAGAGGATGATCCCCTACCAGAGGGGAGTTGGGATAATAGATCCCAAAGCAGTTAGAGAAACAAGGTTGGTGTATATGGCTCCACTCAGGGGTCCATATCAGTTAGTTTCTACATTGACCAAAATGGATATGATTGTGCAACCATATCAGGATATGGCCTATAGATGGGGTCAGGACGACATCACTTTGACTACGTACAACACTGGAGTGTAGCTAGTTGACCGAACTAATAGAGTAGAGAATATTCTGGCACTCAGGTTAGCCTAGTAGTTTGGGTTACCTTATGCATATGCTCTGCCAACGGTGGCTACAGTGTACATGGGCATATAGGAGGTGAGAGCCACCTAGAGAGGCTAGTTAGAGTGGAGGGTGGTTACTCCTGGGATTCCTATTGGTATACGATAGGTCACACAAAATCTAGCTATTGGGACAACAGTTAGGCCTACAAAGGTGCTCCAGATTGTCGCAAGCCCGACACAGAGTGAGGAGGAGGAGGCAGAGATAGAGTCAAGCTCGAAGGAGGAGAAAAAATCAAAGTGGCAAGGGACATGAGAGACCTCAGTAGTGGCTCGATATGAGGCAGACATGAAGGGGGAGACATTGTATCTTGAGGATACATATGAGGTATTTGTACACCCACAAAGGGTGGAGGAGGAGGCCAAGGCCGAAGATGAGGATGCACCATCTCCTGCTCCAGCACTAGTTGTTGATCTCTAAGCTAGATGCCTAGAGATTCGAGTGAATGAAATACTCTTTTTTTTCTATACTCACTTCCTAGATTAGATGTTAGTAAGTTATCCTAATTTATTTTCATTTTTAAAATTTTTCTAACTCACAATTATTTATTTGCACCTTGCAGCCACTATGGATGGATGGAGAGATCTTATGTAGTGTACACTCCTTGACATGTTTGCGATCCCTATGAAGATGACATGAGATCATTTTACTGTTTGCTCGACACAGGACACCCGAGCGATGAGCAGGCCACCATACTGACGTGTTTGCATAATCTTGGCATCCAGCCTGACAGCATAGGTGATGACCTCAGATGAGGATTAGACATCACTTTGCACAAGGATGAGAGAGAGACGGTGACAAGCACCATTCACGCAGTGGAGCCACCACTACTGGTCACTCACCTGGGCAGTCACATGATCATTCTCATAGGTCTACACATGGAGGCTATATGGCTGCACCAAGCCGAACTCATTATAGGAGTCGCAGCAGGAGTCCCTATGCCACTCATGCCCATTAACATGGGTCTAGGAGAGAGGGATTTATAGGCCTAGGACATTTTTTATATTATGTTTGAGGCATATTTTTGATATGTATATATGATTTTTTTATACATATATTTTGAGCTATATGATATGATCATTTTTTACATATACATGTATTACTCATATATATGTATGTACATACATATATATGTATACATACATATATATGTATATATATACATATACATGTATACATACATATATATACACATATATACTATAGATGTATACATATGTATATATATGTATACATATATATGTACATATATACATATACACATATACACAGATATATACATATATATATATATATATATACATATATATATATATATATCAATTTTTTTGTATTTTGGGCTCATGATTGAGAATTTTTTACAACACTTACTCTACAGTGTGATGACATTGTAAGAGTTGACATTACATATATATATTATGGTTTATTGACTCATCTATGTACTCTTAGATGGTTTAGAGTTTCTGATGTTTTTATGTTTTAAAGTGTATGCTATGGATGATGATGCAATGTGGTAAACAAAATGATTTTGTATGACTATGCATATAACAAAAAATTATAATTTATACACTTTGTTTCTCAAGTAATATTTAGCATTTCTATTTCATTGGAAAATTTATGTTGAATGTGGTATGATGAAAATATGAACTCACTCCATTCTTAACTCCACACAACTAGTAGGATGTGAGGGCTCATCACTGAGAACTCAAGAAGGATGTGAGTTATATGACTTGAAGAATGTGAATATGAATGATGACCAAGAGGCAAGACTTTGACAAAGATCCAATTAGAAACTTGTAACTCAACCCTAACCAAGATAAACTAACCTAGTTTGAACATGAATTTTGCTTGCAAGTTTGACTAGACTTAGATTCATGGATGGCCTATTGATTGACAAAATATGGTTTTTAGGAATGATTCTCTCTTAACATACACATCTAATTCATTTTCATGGGAATTTTTAGAAGCACTTTTATTCATTTATTTATTTGTAACTTGTGATTTATTATTGTGACCCCTACATCTTGCCCCATGCTACTAGTAAGAAGCATGGGCTCATCACCAAGGACAAAACATAGGTGAGTAAGGGAACTTCCCTCCTTTCCCAATCTCATGCTACCAGTAAGAAGCATGGGCTCATCACCAAAGGTTGGTGGGGATGAGAAGTGTAGTTTTATTTGTAAATGAAAGAACTTTGTGTTTATTGTTTGTTTATCCCTTTTTTTAATTTTTGACTTGACTTTGAGTTGTGCTTTTAGGAGAGAAAATTTTCCCCTAATCTCAACCCCACACAACCAGTAGGATGTGAGGGCTCACCACCGAGGATTGAGATAGGTGAAAAAAATTATGGGTGAAATGTTTAGAATGTTTCTGTCATAAAGAGATTTTTTAGGGAAGATTTATCATCAAGAAGCTTCTAGAGAAAACTATGGGAAAGAAACACCTGAATTGGGAGAAACCATGAAGAAGACTAAGCATATAATTCCTTGTAGTATCAATGTCAATTTTTTTTTCTCATGAATGAAGATGATAAAAGAGATTGGATAATTTGAAGATGTGTAATGAAATTTGAATAAGTATGATTAATATATTGTTCCAATGTTTGAAATTTTTAAAATTGACTTGAAAAGTAAGTTTCCATTTTATAATTTCACAATATGATAATGCAAATTACAAAGTGGTATGAATGCAATAATGTACAATGTGGGAATGCAAGTGACTATATGTATAAATCATTTAAGGATGAAGTGAGTTTACAGAACTCTCCAAAATCCTCACCCTCTAAGGTACACATATGATACACACCGTTTTTAAAGTCTTCCATTACTTGATAAGGCCCTAACCATTTTGGTCTAAATTTTCTTCCTTCGCTGACCTTTTTATCTATTCGATTGTCAAGTCTTAACACAAGGTCTCCTGCCTGAATTTCTCATTCATAGACCTTCTTATTGTATTGACGAAACATTCTGTCAACATAAACCTAATGATGTTGTTTGACTTTGAGTCATTTTTCATCCAGGATTTCTAATTTGGTCAATCTCGCTTCTCGGTATGTATATTCATCGATAATTCCTTGTAGAGACACATGAATACTTGGTTATTCTACCTCCAACGCAAAGACCACTTCAGCACCAAAAACTAGAGAAAAAGGGGTTATCCCCATAGGCATTCACATTGATGTTATGTAAGCCCACAAGGCTGAAAATAGCTTTAAGTGCCAATATTTCTTATTTCCTTATCTTAAGGAGGATGGGATTAAAATTCTTATTCGTAGCCTCAGCCTATCCATTAGCTTGAGGGTAGTATAAAGATGCTGTGTGATGAGAAAGTTTAAATTGAGTACATAACTCACACACCTCTTCATTATTAAAAGGGGTGTCATTATCCGAGATAATGACCTATGAGACACCATACCTACAAATGATTTGGTTTAGGAAGAACTTAGAATTTACTGATCCAGGTACATTTGGTAAGAGGCGTGGCCTCAACCCACTTTGTGAAGTATTCCATGGCCATGATGATGAATTTTTGGCCATTTGATGAGGAGGGAGATAAATTCCCTATTAGATAAAGACCCTAAGTAGAGAAGGGCTAGGGTGTAACAATTGGTTGTAAAGCCTGAGCTAGAGATGTGTATATTGTGTGAAAAATCTTGAAATTTTTGGCACTTACACACGTACTCTACAACATCATGTTCTAATGTGGGCCAAAAGTAGCCCATTCAGTGAATCTTACGAGCGGTCAAATTCCTTCCAAAGTGGCCACCATAAACTCCAGTGTGGGATTCAAAGAGAATATTTTTCACTTCTTCTTCATCGACACATCTCAACAACATGTTGTCAAATGATCTACGATATAACACTTCTTCTACGATTACATACTTTAGGGCTATGACATGTACCTATATTATTTTTTCCAAACTTTCTCTCATAGGATATGATAAATCTATGATGTTATTTACTATGTCAGTATACCATGAACATGAAGCAATGGGAAATTTTTCTTCTATATAGAAAACAAATTCATCGGGAAAATATAGATCAAATAACTCTCTGCAGTCTATAGGATTATCTACCAACCAATCAGGGATGATTTTTCCCTTGAGGAACTCTTGATTGATGAAAGTGAGTTTGAACTCACCCATCAATGTGATAAATCTACCAGCCTTTTTAGATAAGGTTTCTTGGAGTAAAAAATGTTTGTAACTTTTCTAATTTAACAATTACCCATATTTCTTGGTTCAACATATAATGCATTAACCTCTTGGTTGCAAGTACAAATGCCAAACACTCTTTCTCCACTTGATTATACCACGTCTCATAATCAAGGAGAGTATGAATAATAAATTATATGGTATATTCATATCCATCATCATCCTCCTGTGCCAACATGTATGCTATCAAGACATTTATGGCTTGAGAATACAGAATTAGAGGACGATCACCTTTGGGTGGCATGAGCATAGGTGGTGACATGAGAAAATGCTTTACCAACTCAAAAGCCTCATGACATCCAGTTGTCAAAATTTTACAACAGGTTTAATTTAGTAATCATTAATAGGTTGAATGACATATGTCAAATTAGGGACAAATCTATGAATTACCCCAAGCAAGAAATATTTAATGTTTGACTCATCCGTCGGTGGGGTCATTTCCAATTTCCTCGAATCTTCACAGGATCTACATTGATGCCTTGAGATGAAATGATATAACACAACAATTTACCTCTCGTGACTTTGAACACACATTTTACAGATTTAAGGTTACGTCGTATTCAATTAATTATGAGAGAATAATATGAGGAACTTCAGGATGATCACCCCATTTCTTATCTTTTTCCAGGAGATCATCAACATATGTCTCCACAATCATATGAATGAGATCATGGAAAATATATGTCATGGCCTTTGATATGTGGCTCCAACATTCTTCAGGTGAAGTGGCATGATGGCATAACAAAACATCCCCCATGGAATAGTAAATGTATTTTAGTTTGATCCTCCTAAAAAATCCTTATTTGGTTGTATCCATAAAATCTTCCATGAGAGAAAATAACTCATAACTAGCTATTGCATCAACAATAATGTTGATAGAAGGAAATGGAAAATCATCTTTAGGGAAGCATTTTTTAATGTCCCTAAAGTCAATACAAATATGCATCTTCCCATTATTTTTAAGTACCGAGACGATGTTGGAAAACCACATAGAGTATTTTAATGGCTTAATAAACCCTACCTGAAGAAGTTTCATCACTTCCTCTTTGACCATCAAAGTGACTTTAGGCTTCATAGGTCTTAACTTCTGTTTTATGGGCTTTGCATCAGGCTTAGTGACTAAGTTATGCACTACTACATCAGGAGTGACACCTATCGTATCTTTATAACTAAAATTAAAGGCTTTAAAGTGTTCTTTGAGTAACTTGGTGTGTGCACTTATATTTCCTTAGGCAACAATGAAGAACCAAGTTTCAAAATTCTAGGATCCTCTTCTGTTCCAATGTTAATGTCAATGGTTCCTTCAGATTAAGCAAGAACTACCCTCTTTGAATTTAGGAGGATTTGGAGGTAGCTATAGTTATTCTTCCTCAACTTCATAAATCTCAAGGCCTTCTAATCATGAAGGATTCATCGTTCTATCTCCAAAGTAATAAAAAGGGAGAGGGGTAAGGGAAAATTCTTTCTTATGATGTGTGGGATGAAGGTCAGTATATGTGTGGATGTATCATAATATTTCCTTTTCATTCTCCACAGAATCTAATGTAACATGCTCATTTTTAGACTCTACATTTGCCAAAATTACATTGTTAGGCATCTTACAAAACAAGGGTTTAGCTCGGACTGAGATGATGAACTCTATTTTGTTTAAATCCTCGTTAGGAAAAAAACGAGAGGAATAAGTAGCCATAGAATCAAAGATTTGATTATATTCTTTGGGAATATGTTCTATGGAAATAAAATTAAAAAATTTACATAGTTTTTGCACAATGGACTTGTAAAGTTGAAGGTGCTCTGCTCCAGTCTCATAAAATTTGGATACCTGGTTTGTAATAAGTTACAAGTCACCTAAGACTATAACATTGTGTGCACACCCATCCTCTTGGACACAATGAGAATAAGAATTAGAGCTTTGTATTCTACTCCATTATTTGTACAATCAAAATTCAATTTAAAAAAAAACAGTATAACTCTCCCCTTCTGGAGAAGTGATAATCAACCCTGCCCCTTATGCCATAGTGGTATTTTCTCCATCATAGCTGAAGTTCTAACAGTTGTTAGGAAAGATAGATGTTTCATCATTCTTTGAATCCTCTTCTTGAACCTCAGAAACCTCAAGCATACAAACCTCTTCAAGGTCATCTTCTAGAAGAGAGGCTATCCCAAGAGCATGGCCTATGCCCAAAGAATCAAATGGGAGAGTAATCGGCAAAACATTATCTAGGATTTTCACTATTTAAATTTTGGTTTTTATTGAAATAGTCTCTACTACAACAACCTTTTTTTTGTTAATATCCACCCCTTTTATTACCTTGGGTGGCTCTAACTCAGTGGTTTGAACATTTTTTTATGCAAGAATTGGTCCTCTAGAAGCAATAGGCTTGTTCAATTAATTTTTTGGGAGCTCAAATTCATAATGGACCCCAGGTTTCTTCTTAAGGTTAGCTAGGTGAATTTCAAATGGCTTTGGATCACCTTGAGCCACAAAGACCTTCCCTAGATGAAGGAATCTAACTTCCAGAAACAAAGTAGAGGGAATTTCCTTCATCCTATGAATCCATGGCCTACCAAAGATCATATTATAGTTGGTTTCCATGTCTATAATATAGAACTCAGTTAAAATGGTCTTAGGCCTAAGAGTGACTAAGAGAACTATATTCCCAATGGTGTAGCCTTAAGGCTGTCATATCCTTTTAGCATGTTTTGAGTTAGAGAGTAGTTTTTTCTCCATAACCTAGATTTTTTAAGAAAGAAAATTGGACGATGTTAATCGTAACTCCATCATCGATCATATCTCTCTTGACATAATTGTTATAGATCTATAATTTTGAATACAACGTAAGATCACCTCTCCATGATAATTTGGTGTCTATAGGAATCTTAATGATATCGAACACAAACCTAGTATCTCTCTCTTATTGGACTGAAGGATAGACATCAAAATCTATATGATTAATTTAGGCATTTGCACGAGGTGTAACGTGAACTAAGTGACCAAGACCTAATGTTTCTAACAAAGCAAATCATTGCATTGGGGAGTTCTTCAAAAAATTCAAGAAGGAAATGTGAGAAAAGTTCTTGGTTAGGTCTATAATCAAATCGTAAGCCCCTAGTAGATAAGGGATGACTGGTGCATCATATTAAACTGAAGGGTAAACAGGGAGAGGTTGTGACGTGTAGTCATAAGTATGGGTAGTGGCATGGATTTCCAGTTTAGTCTCCAACTCAACGAGGCCTACAATCTTAGTCTTATTTCATTGGTCCAAGTTAGGAGCAACTCATGGATTAATATAAATAGAGGATTTGTGATCATTAGTCCCCACAGGAATACCCTTGTTTACACCTTGAGGATTAGCTTTATTTTTTTTGGGGCACTTCAGGAAAGGATATCTATAAATCCCAAGGGTAGTGTTTTATGGAGAAATAGGTCTCATATGGGTACCTTGCGGAGTTCCTATAGGGTTGGCTAAAAATATCTCAATAAAGAGTTTCCTTTGATCTTATGGGAGCCACTGTATAAACTTGTTACAATCTCAACAAGATCAGGCGTTATGAACGATCACTCTATGGAAACCACAATACAATTTAGGGACAGATTCCCTCATTTTCTGGTTCTAGTTTTTTTATGGTTCATAATTCTTATTTTTAATTTTGATTCTAGTTATTTTAGTTATAGTTCAGAGGCCTTTGGCCTTAGTTTTAGTATTGATTCAAGTATTGACTCTAGTATTGACTCCGGCTCTGGGTCTGAACTTGATGAATGGGAGGACTGCTAAAGTCAACCATATTAATAGAGGGAGTAAGGATATTGTTCCTTAGATTGTTCACATTGGCATTATTGTTATTTACATTGGTGGTGTTCACAACATTTGGATTCTTGGTTTGGTAAGTTACGCCATCTGTTATGACACCACAGTTCTGATTGAGGACCTTGGGTCCTTTATTGTTGTTTGAACAATTTTGATAGTTAGAACTATTTTGAGTGGGGGTGACCAACCTCCCCTTTGGGCCATAAGTCTTGTGTCCATTTTTGATCACCGGTTGGTCAATACAAAGTGTTCCCTCTAAGACTTATTTGTATCTCTGAAGAGGAAACTTTTGGACTTCCTCCTTGGTCTTTCGGCTAAGAAAATGCAGGAACAAGTCACAAAGATCCATCTTATCAATATTAGGAGAACTAGTAGAAGAATAGAGGACTTGTTGCCACCTTTAAATGAAATGGGAAGTAGACTCATTGTGCACTTATTTGATATTCAGTAATTTTGTAACCCTCATTCTCAATAGCTTGTTCATGTTAAAAGCCTTAATGAACTGGGATACGAGTTGCTTGAAGGAATGGATAGAGGCTTCTAGGATTTTGTAGTACCAATCAATGGAAATCCCTTCAAGATTTTTAGGAAATATTTTTACGACAACTGCATCCCAAGGGAGTAGCTCTCTAATGGTAGTAACATAGGCCTTTATATGGGTATTTAGATCTCCTTCCCCCCTCAAACTTTGGGAGGTCTTGTAATGGATGTAGGAGTATGACACCTCGTATAGTGAATTCTAGAGGCTATTTTAGGTACTTAGAGTATGTTCCCACTGCATATGACTTGAACATTGACAATCCTTGAAGAGGAGGTGGAGGTGGAACTGGAGCTCAATACGACGCAACGTAGGCATTATTTGGGGCATAAGGAACCCCTTGTTGCTGAGTGTAAGGACTAGGGAAAGAGTACATATCCATATGAGGAGATTTGGAATACATATGTACGTAGGGGGAACAACACTAGGATATGGGCTTACAGGTGTGAAACTAGGGAATGTTGCATTTCTTAGAGGAGCAGGAATTCGAGAATGCACTTCTAGCCAGCCCTTGTGTTGGATACATATATGAAGGATGAGGGTCCATTCCTAGTGTGCTTGATCCTGTAAGGAGGTCACCTGGAGTTAGGAGCACCCAAGTAGGCATGAGACGGTGGTTATTGATAGGTACTCATGTAAGGAACATACTTTTTATTTTTCATGTGATGGGAAGTATTGTTTTAACTCAAAAATTATGTAGGTTGTGAGGTTTGAGATATTTATAATTCCTTAGTTCTACCCACCAATGTCGAGATCACATCATCAGGTGAAGGTTATGAGTTTGATTTAGGCATATCTTGGGCCTTGTTAGGTTTCAAAGGTACATGATACCCTGCTATAAATTAGTCTTTTGTAGACCACCCCTCTTTAGGTGTGTTTTTTGTTTTGGGAGGAGGGTGGAAACATTGTTCTGAAGAACATATGTATATCCTTGCATCCTATCTAAGGATTCATCTATAGCATTAAAATAATATCACCACTTTGGGTGAGTTGTACTAGAATCTCATCATTTGGTGGTAAATAAGAAGAGAAGGAATCATATTGCATGTTAATATGAGGTTTGGATAAGACCCATGGATAAAAACCTTGTTCTCTTGTGAACATCATGTTATTGGAGTTGGAGAACTCTAGTTGTGCACTATGGTTAGGTTGGTCTATCTCCTCAATCCTAACTATTGAGTTGGTGTTAAACCCTTGAGGAGGTGACGTGTGAGGAGATAGAAAATTCTATGAGTGATTATCAATCCACCTTGACAAAGAGGGTGACTATTGCATACCCACTTGATTGTAATAGACTTTGAGACCCAAGATGGGCCTGTAGTATTCCTGATCTAACATATTCAGGGGTGTATAAACACTTGTAGAATAATGGGAGAGGGGAAGGATGGATGAAAGAAAAGAAAGGAAGGGGATATGAAAATGAACTAGTTCTTCTCATTGGGTTCACCAATTTTGTACGCCTGGGAATCAACACATGATTCCTAGATGCACACAAGCTCCTGAGGTCATGTCAGGACAGCCAGCAATGAAATGAATGGGATAGTAATGGGATGGGTAAATAGGATGTAGGTGGAATGGATAGAAGTGACAAAAATAAATCAATGCAATCTAATGTTCTCAACTCGAAAAATGGTTTTTGTATTGAGGGAAATAAATGCATGTCTTACTTTTTTAGGGGTGATACTACGATCAAGGATGATCTTTCATACGTAAATCACTGTCACTATCGGTATAACCGAATAATACTCTACTTGGTTGTGGAACATGGTTAAATTGCCCTTCTTCATTTGTGAACTCCTCTCTAAAGAGGGTCATGAAGATATGAAAATGAGGGAATAAGGAAAATCAAAGATCATGGAATATATTCTCTACCTGATTGGTTTGCCCAAAACTCTTTGGCAATGTCTACCTTGTCATTGAAATCAATGAGCTATGGTGAATAATATTAGGTGGGACCGAGGTATTCCTAAATGATAAGCTGACGTAATCCTTGGTTAATGTTTTTCAAGCGTGTATTAATGTTTGGTTGTGAACAATATGATTGTCACAAACTCTAAGCCTTGGTTGTCATGGACCATGAATGGTCATGTGGGCACAAACTAATAAACTATGTGGAAATACACAAACATGCAAGAAACCAAAGGAATTAAAGCTAAGATATGGTAGCCTAGGCCACTATGGAAATGATGGGTTTTTTGTTCATTCCAAATCTAATTAATCTAAGTTCCTACCTTTAAATAAACAAAGCAAGCAAATCTGAATTAAATAAATTTGATTGATTTCCCCTTTAATTTAATTAAATATGATTGGGGTTATTTAATTAAATAAATATAAAACAAACTATCTAATTACTTTTTTTTTGTATTTTTAATGAGATTTTAAATGTTGAAAAAAATAAATCTAACTTCTACTCTATGTTTTTGGGTTTTCCTGTTTACTAGAAATGAAATAAAATAAATCTACAAACAAGGGAAAATTAAATTAAATAAAATCTACTTCTACACTAAAATAAAATCCCAGATGTGGTATTCCTCTGTTGTAAATGTGAAAGCTTAATCTAATTAAAAAAAGTATTTTCCAATTTGTAATCATGGATTTACTACTTCTAATTATCACACCTCGAAATCATGGGAAGAAATAAAGGCTTCTCAGAAGCAATTTCTTCTTCCCCTGAGACTTCCCTGGTAAAACAATAGTTTGCACAGAAAATACTAATAATGAAGAAACATAACAAGAAGAATAGAAACAAGAATATTCCTCAAGCTTATTTCCATTATCAGATCCACATGGATAAGCAAGGAAGAATTTTGTCACTGGAAGATTGTTCATATGCACATAAATATAATTGATAAAGAAAATGAAATCTATATGTATTCTAAAATGAATAAGTAAAGAAATTAATGCACAAGAACTTCCTCCAAATCCTTTCCCAGTAAAATCCACAGGGATAAGTCAAGAAGGAAGTATCAATGGAAGCTTCTTACGAGAAAATGAACAACTATAAATTTTTCCCCTTTAAAACAAGCTATATTAATTTTATTAATTTAATGAAAAATATTGATTATAGATTAAAAATATTTGAAGAAAATTAAAATAACATCCCCAACCTGGTTATCGTAGAACTGAGATGATTCCCAAGCATGGCTATGCTTCTCTTTATCCCCTCAGCTTCCTTTCCAGAGATGAGTCCAATTGGTCCAAGGAGCAGTGCTGGTTGGTTTTAGAAAAAATTGTGAGGATACATTGGAGCAGAATGTTTGCAGGCTAGCTGGTCTCAAATGCAGGCAATGAAATATAAATGTAATGATATGAGTTGTTTGTGTACTTCTTGGAAATATTTTAACAAAGTAACGGTGTAATCAAAATCAAGAATCTCCAACCAATGCTTCGGGAAAAAGCTTGGTTTTTATAGAAAAATGACAGGGAAGAAGTCCAACACACTTGGCAATCAAGAAATGTCCAGATCATCCTAGGAAGGGGTAATTAACATTCTAAGAATAGTAATGAAGGAAGAGGAGTTCCATACATATCTCAAAAACTTGAAATTAGGGGAAATGGTTGAGAAATGTGTGAGAAGGTTACGTAACTAAAGAGGAAAACACTAATAAAAAGGGGAAAAATCATTTGTGAAAGCAAGAAAAGATAAGGAAAGGAGAAATAATGAAGAATAAGTCATGTAGGCATGTTGTGGACAAGGAAATGGGACCTGGACCTCATCATTTTTTCCACAAATGAAATTTATCATCATAGGTGATTTTTACCATTCCTCAAGTGTAACACCGTGCAATTTTGGATGTGTACATTCTCCCCTTTTCCCATACTACTAACCTCTAGGGCATCTTCTTTTACATAATATCTCCAGGTGATATATTTCCATTATGGTTCCTTTCTTTCCTCATTACACTTGGTTACACATATCTATTGTGTATTTTTATCTTCTGGACCAATAGGAATAACACGTGTCTTGTGTAACTCTTACTATTATTGTTATCTCTTTTTTTAGATCATATGCTATGTGATTTTCATCCCATTTGGATACACTTAGTTTTCATACATATTTGTTAGTTATGTGTGTGTATGATTTATTTTCTACTCTGCTTGTGGCCTAAAGGCTTTGATTGTCTTACCACATTGTGGGTGTCCCATGTTTTTGACATTATGCCTTATGTGTGGTTGCGTATCTCTTGTTTGTAAGCTAAAGGAACTTGATTATCTTACAACACCGCGGGTATCCCATGTTTGTAGGAATTTTTTTCCTTTTGTGTGACATTGTTTGCCATGTTTTCACTTACTTATACATTGTATGCACTTGTTCTCAACTAATACATGCTTGTCTATTATTGTTACTCTTGTTTTTTTGCTTTACCACTATTCTTGTTATCATGGTTTTTTTTATTGCACTTGTTTTACATCATGGTTTCTACCATGTGCATCCTCCTTGCAGGTTCATTTTATTATTGGTGGCCACTATAGACAACAATTTTTGGTATCATTGCCCCTCACCCCGTGTTTGGTCTATGTCGTCTTTTCACATATATACCTCTCTTCCCATTCAAATCCTCTTTCCCTCATAAATTTAATTTATCCCACTTATCATTATTTCCCACCTTAATTCTCCTTAATCACCCCTTTAATTAATCATCTATTAATTGTTACTAATCAACATTAATTATTATAAACCCCAATTTAATTCATTTATCCTTCCAAAATTCTCCATTTTATCCTCCCTAGGCCCACATTTAATAATTTCACCTCTCCATGGCCTTTATTTAATATTTTTCACCCTCCACCTACCCATTTATTCATCCTAAGCAACCATAACTCGTCCTTATCATCTTAAAACCCTAAACCCACCTCATAAGGGCTCACTTCCTCCATCTCGTCACCTTTCCACCACCCAAATGGATGGGTATTCATGATCAACAACAACCCATCCGGGTCACTATTGACCCTATAAAGTCGCCCTTACCCCTCCTTTTCTCAGGTTGTAATTTTGAAGATTTCAGGTTTTCTTGTGATCTTTCCTTCATTTGTTTCTCTCTCTTACAACTTTATAGTCATCTTGGAGGTCTTGTGTCCATATTTGAAGATTTTAAGTCTCTTTTCCTCTCTTGTATGTTTAGATCTATTGTTGCAATCTGTCCTCCAGGAGCCATGTATCTTCCTTCTCAAGTCTTTATTTTACATCTATAGATCTTCGTTCTTTTCCATCCTTTTCCATTAAAACCTAAATCACTTCAAGTCACTATTGACCTTGCTTAGTCGTCATTGACCCATCTCCCATTTTGTTAGCTTCCCAACCATTTAGATCCCTAGTCATGCATTCTCTAATATTACAGTCACTCAAACCCTTAGATCTTTCCATCTTCCCTCTTTTCACTTTCAGATATGTTCTGCCAAGCTCTAGTCTCCATCAACTCAGCCAGATCATTGTCGACTAGAAATCTTCATTATACTCACCTTCAGATTTCATAATTTTCTTGCATCTTTTCTGTCAGATCATGTTTCATATCTCTTGAAGATTCATGTTATTTATTCTTAGCTTCAGATCTGCGTCTAAATCCTCCATATATGCATTTTCTATTGTTGTTTCACCTAATCTGATCCAGTCGCCATCGACTGAGCCTTACACTCCCGGGTTTTCGTCAACCTGCAAAGTTTTGATTTAATCTGTTACATCAGATCTACATTTTATCATATTTTATTGAATTCTAGTTTGTGTTAAGTTTAGACTTTGTTATATCCAATTTATCAATATTTTATCTTATCTTTATCAAAATGTGGGTTGACATCCATCCTAGGAAGTTTTCACTTCTAGGGACTGACATTGTCAGGAAACCCACCCATCTATCTACTAATTCATTTTTTGTTGAGTTTATCTTGTTTTGTAGGTCACCTAACTCAATGTGTGGAGGATCTCTCATTTTTCACCTGTACATATTATCATCCCATCTATAGGTACCTTAAACCCTCTCATACTTGGAATTGTTTGTTCTCTTGCTGCAATTTCACTAATTAAAAATAGGTAGCGAGGAAACTTGTTCAACATTCTGGCAGCCCGCTGGGAATCACCCTTTCTTGGTGAGTCTTTTCATTTTTTTTTATTTCTATTTTTTTCTTTTATCCATATTCTACTAACCTCACAGGAAGGAGTGTTTCTTGCTTACATGTGTGTGGGGGTTGTATTGCTTGGATTTTATTTCTTGCTCAAAAATAAAAATAATAAAAAGGAAAGCATTATCTAGGTATTCCTCTTTTTCTTAATTGCTCATTTTGCATAGTAATTTATTTTCTTGCTTGATTTCCCTCAGTGAACATAGCATTTCATTTTGGGATCTAAAAATAACCTTCATATCTACTTGGAAATCTAGTTTAGATAGGGGTCAAATCTTTACATACACTCTTATTCCACACATCTAAACACACACATCAAAACCACACATTTAAACATCTCCTTCTAGGTGGAACTATTGGTATTTCATCACCTAATAGGAAAGCCACCACGGTGTTTTGACCGTGTTACAATTTTTTTATTATATTGGTTAATCACCTAACTCCCTTATCACTGTGGGACTGTGAAGTGAGGGGGTAGGCCTCAATACCAAGCCTCACACTGGTAGTCATCACAAATTATTCCCTCACATACCTTTGGGTATATCAAGGACTCCAACCAAAACTACCTGAAACAATCGATATAACGACCATTTCCTAGGTTCCCTTTGTTACTGTAGGATTTCTTTTCCTTGCTCTATTTGTACTATACTAATAAGGATATTCCACAACACTTGAATTTTCCTCAAACTTCTGGGATATGTTTTCTTAGGTGCACACTTGACTACACTATTCTAGGATTTTGTTACCACTTGTCTACACTATTCTAGGTGTTGGCTACCCCTTGACTACACTATTCTAGGTGTTAGTCACCACTTGACTACACAATTCTAGTTGTTCGTTACCACTATTCTAGGTGTATATTGCCATGATTATTGGAGGAGGTTACACATTCACCTCCTATATGTACATCTCTTGCATTATTCTATTTATTTGTATTGAGTTAGAGTTATTTATGTGTTATTGCAATTTTTTGTCTTATTTTCATAATTTGTAGTCGTGTATGCCTGCATTGTTTTGTCTTGGAAAAATTCACATCTCACATCATTCACCAATATAATCTTCAAAACAGTAGATTTGTGGTGCTTCTCTGATACCCTTCAATCCCATTTTTCATTTCTTTTCACATCTTTAATAATCAAGATAATCAAAATTCTGTTGCGCAACTTGTTTGAGTTAATTAAAAATTAACATAGTTTTGTTTGTTTCATTCTAGTTATTACATGTTCCCAAGAAAGAAAAATGGAACAAAACATGTCATCCAACAACATTCCTATTTTTGCTACTTCCTCCCAACAAACATTCCACTACTTTCCATTGTTACCCTCCATCCCATTGATCATCATCTTCTCAAAGTTACCCAGCCAATGGTCTCCAGTCTCCCTCTATTTAAGGGAATAAATTGGTCCAACCTAACACCCATGTCGAAACCATTACCTCAGTTTCATCATCGTCACTTCAATCCCATCTAGATTAACTACACCCCATTCCACCACCTCCATCAAAACTTTTGGTACCATCCCCTCATCCATCATGGGGTGTGCAGATTTTTAAGAGCTTCTTGATGTTAATCTAGTTTCCCTTCATGACTATATCCTTTGCATAATACTACCAACCTCCCCATTGATGGAACCTCCTTTGTAACAAATTTATGCTTACCATTCCAATCATGAATCTACTGCAAGTCCTTACATCACAACTTGTCATCTTCTTCCCTAGAGTCTATGAATAAAATCTTGATCATGGCCCAACATGAGCTTAATCCTCGCTAATCTTCTTTCTCACCATCCCTCATAATCATCAAACCACTCAATTATTGGTCCCCATATCCCCCTAATTTTCCTCATGTTAACACTATTATCACCTCTTATAATCCTATTACCTCATCATCCACTACCGACCACTTGTGCCCCTATCCAATCATCCTAAGAGTATCACTTGCTTCCTCCTCTATTCAAGCAACACAATCCAACTTTACCTTGTATTCTCCTCTTCCCATGTCCATGCCAATGTGATCACCTCACAACCCCATCCTTTTGAATAAACTCAAACTCATCAACCTCTTCCTCAAGGTGCTTTATTATTACATACTTCCCAATCAATCAACTCAAGTATCCTAAACCTTCCTATTACTTACATCCCAACTCATCCCATACCAAACCAATCAAATGTTCCCCATCTCTCGACATCTGACTCAATCTTGTCAATATTATCATGTCCCCATTTCTCAACAACAACCTTTATCTCAACACATTCAATCGCAACCCTTCAATTACATTCCCCCTTATCAACCACCTCCACCAACACCTACTCATCCTCAAATATGTCGACCTTATCAACAACCTAACCCATCTACCTCATATGCATCACAATATCATCCTTTAACATCTCAACCCCATCCATATGACATGATTGCATGCATGACATTTTTTAGTAGAATGGATAATCTTGAAGCCGCTACCTTGGGATCCAAGACCACCTTCTCATATGGAAAAAAATGTAACGAAACCTATCAATCCATCTCTCCCCGTAAATCCTTATGCCTTCTCACTTGGTAAACTAAAAAAAAAATCCAATTTCAATAGCAAGGAGGACCCATAATAACACCTTCATGCCTTTATAGACATGTCATACTACCCTCATTACTCATGATCAATACCTTATGCTTTGCACAAATTCCCTAGGTATAATTAGGTGGCCCCATGTTGGATTGGTATAACAACATCCAACAACATTAAATATTCGCCTTCACAAAACTCATGTGCAATTATTCCTAGAATATTTATTGATCAATATTGTGCACGTAAAATCACTACCACAGACCTCTATACCACTAGACAGTATGGGGACGAATCTATTGCAGATAATTCTGTCACACGATGGTGTGGCATAATCAACCAACTGTCATTTTCCCTTCCACAGAATGAATTAATTAAACTATTCCTCATGGTCTTGTGTGAAGCATATCTCCTCTACTCTTCAAATTAAATCATTCCAAACCTTTAAAGAGGCATTTACCATGGCTCGTACAAACTTGAACTCCGCGCCCTTGAAGGAAGGTCATATTAAAGCTTTGATCAAGATAAACCCAAAGTCTAAATTAACTAAGTCCTTCACATATGGTGATAAATCTAAGAATGTCGCATTAATACCATCATGTTTAAATCACTCATCTATATCCACTTGTCACACAAAGCCTCCACAAAGATCTCCTGGACCACCATTCCTAACTATAACCCTCTTGGATAATCTTATAGTTCAATATTTGACAAGTTAATGGCATTCCATCTTATTCAATTTCCATCCCATTCTGACCCTTTAATGAATCACGACCCAAACTAGCATGGTACCATGATGAAGTATTACTGTAAGTATCCTCAAGTCTGTGGTCATGAAATTGAGAAATATCATACCTTTAAAGACCTTGTCCAAATATGCTATATACATTGGTGACATCCAAGTGGACAACTCCTAATGTACCACCTAGTCAGCCCCTTAGATGATTTCAAGCAACCATTTCATAATCATCTACCCAATAATTAAACTCATGCCCCCCACATCACAGGAACCTAATGCACCATATAATCATTTATTACTATAAACCAAGATCCGAACACTATCACCTGACACCCATCATCTCATCATCCATTGCATCTACACCTATTTTATACCCTTCCCCATACTACTCATCTACTTCATCAAAATCTACCCCTTTGTCACATCTATGTAAACTATGTCCACAACATCTACATCAACACCAATCCTAATTACACCCACTTCTACATCTAATCATCTACCACATCTTCACCCATCACGTCTAATCCTTAACCTATATATAATCCAACATCCACCTTAACATCTCCACCATATACCCCTACATCAATCACATCTACTACTATGACCATACCAACATCCACACCATCCCTAGAATCATCTATCATGCATACATCCACACTTAATGTACCTCCAAGTGAGACTCTCACCCCATCTACAAATCCAATAATTCTTACACTAATGAATTCTAAACCTAAAAAATTTACCACCCCTTTAGATCTCGTCAATCGTATCAAACAAAAACCACTCCCAAATTTGATACCCACCTCTACAACGCAATCCACATTACCCAATCCTACCTCCACATATCCCCTAAGTAGAATTCCTCATTATTCCTACTAAAGGTAAATCCTCACAACCAAAGTATAAGGACCTTGGCATGCACATTCAAAATTCCCTCACACATCCGCACAAAAATTTGTATCTTCCTCCTCCCAACCCTATCCCTCCTAAGCAATTTAATGTCACATCATCACTTTTAGGAGCATCACCATCCATTTTAGGGCTAGTCCCATTCATCTAAGACCTCCCATTATCAAAAAATCAAAGAAATCCAATCCTTCCTCCAACTATGATTTCCTCTTCCAAATCTTTTACATCTCCCATTATCAAATCAGAATTCAAACCATTCAAGTCACCCCCAATCAAAACCAAGAAACCAATACACAACCTCTATCTTCTTATCCTAAGATAGAATCAAAGGATCCCATTTTAAAATCACTTTAAAGAAAATTCATTACCTCTTACCTTCATCCACTGTTCATAAGACTGATTCCATCCATAATCCATCTTCTTCAACCACCCCCATCAGTCCTTACACAGAAATTATTTCAATGCCTACGATTCAAACATCTGTAATTTCCCTTCCGCCTATCAAACCTTTCTATACACATAGCCCAAGACCTTCATGGTTCAATTCTAATCTCATTTGTGCATACCATCGTATGCACCAGGACATGACACCAAACATTGCAAATCCCTTCCAAACTATTATCCATAACCTTATCAGATGAATATGACCTTCTTGTTGAAGAGGACCACATTCTTCCATTTATTGAATCATTGATTCCTCATTTAAACCTTCATCCACTAATATCTCTAAATATCCTCGTTCAAATCCAATACTTTCATTGCCATTCCTCCTCAAACCTCAACCTCTCCCAAATAAGGTCCTCCTCTCATTATCAATGTTTTTTTTAGATCACAACCTGTTATCACCCCCATGATTTCTGATCACCTTCTCAATCTAAATCAAAATTCATTGTCATCGCTCCATATAGTGAACCTACTATGTCCCCTTCTTCATCAAAACCCAAAGTGTGTATCTTAGCTTCCCCTAAGGTTGTTGTTATTGAGTAGAGTGCTATGAAGCAACTCCATCAGGCCCCAGTTAAGATGTCACATTATGAGCTCATTCAAAGCTCCCCATATCATAGGAAAGCCCTCATTGAAGCACTCAAACATATCCATACTCCTAATGATGAGGCTCACCCCTTTGCATCTCTTGTTGAAGAAATTTCTGATTTAGCCTTCATATCCTTTGACACTACTAAAATTATAGACATTTCACTTGAAGAACACGACCTTCCCATTTTCATCACTATGTGTATCAATGAAACATTCATCTATCATTCTATAATAGACAATCGATATAACATAAATATCATCTCATCTCATACCTTTGATCAACTTAAGCTCCCTAATTCCATTGCCACCCAATCACTCGCAACTCTCCACACTTTCAATGATGTTGTTTCTCCTGCTTTGGGAAAATTTATTCCTAAAGCCATGTTAGTGAAAAAAATCCTCCATGAAATATTTTATATCATAGAAAGGGAGTTTCAATATAGTATCCTACTTGGAAGACCATGGATTCACATCATGCGTTGTGTTCCTTCCACCCTTCATTGATGTTTCAAATATCAACACAAGGGGAAGATTCTAACTCTCCCTAGAGACACTCCTCCCTTCCAAGCATGGCATATGACTCATCGACCTAATGACGTGGTCATCCCACAACAAGATACTTCTTAAGAATCCACTAGTTCATCTGTCTCCACATCTAAACTTCCCAGTGATGACTCCTTAGACAAAGTGATGGATCAACTTACACTATAGGAGTATCATCTTCTCATGATTAACACTCACCCCACTCCTCATAGACTTGGAAGACCTGATAAATCTCCTATGTATCAACCTGACATTGGGAATTTTGTTTCTTTTGGTCTACCTAATCTTCGTACCAATCTAGAGGTCTATGTGTGGAATTGCATCTCCCTTCCTCCCACATTGACACTCAACCACACACAAAACCATACATCAATGGGATTATGTAATTTATTTATAAGGGGGAAATCATTGGATCACTACATCATATTCATCATTGTGCCTGAAGGGTAGGATGTTGGATTGGTAGGATGATGTATAAACAATGCATGCATGAACCTTCTTCATGTGATCATGTTATCACAACCCCAATGTTAATATATATTCAACCTAGGGTATTTCAAAGAACATATCTGTCTAACCCTGGGTCCCTCCATCTCTAGCTCTCATGAAAATTGACCCTCCATAGTTCATCCATCCCACGAGGTTATGGATATAAATGACACCATGTTCTAGTCTCCTCCACATTTTTTAATCTCCACCATAACCTTGGGACCAGTAACCTATGCAATTTGATGGCAAATCTATGTCCCTCCCTCTCCATTATTTTCTAAATATGAGAGAGGAAGACATTATCTATTTCATGTGACCATTCCTCCATTAATGGACTAACGAAGATTCTATACAAAGCTCACTTCATAGGAGGAAGAATATTCCTATCTTCATACGTACTTTACCACCTGAAACATCCAACTAATCCTGGGTGATAGGCTGAATCACACTATCAACTTCAACATTGGGACTCCAGAGGAGCCTCGAGATTCTTATAAGTGGTTCAATCCTTATTGATCCACATAAGCTTGAGTCTTTCACCACCTTCTATTTCATCGACATGGCTAAGCCTTCTCATAAAATAGCGTACACTAAGATGACCATGGGCTTTGATCCTTCCATGTGTTGTATTCTTTCCACAACATCATTACCTTTCATCAAGTACTGAACATCGAGTTAAGCAGAAGCTTCGCCGCATGCATCCCCATAGTTTATTTCTCCTTGTTAAAGAGGATGCTCCATATGCCTTATTGTCTTAGATAAATTCATCATCCCTTATCAAGATTCTATCCATAATGAGTTTCCAATATTGCTCATTCATCACCAAAGCTTTATACGAGCTTCCACAATGTACAACTGACTTATCAAGACTGATAAACCTCGACTTGCACACTAAAGGAGTATCATCTTCCAATTACGCTCAATGCATCGATCCAACTCGTAGACCTATACTGTAGAACTACATGATGATTTCTCTTATGGATGGTTTTTATAGGTGATAATCGGGGATCCTCATTCACATCAGGAGAACAACATAATACTTCACTTCAATTTCACTCTATGGGGGAATTTATGCTATTATGTTATGCCCTCCCAGTATTAAAAACTACTTGAGCCACACTATCAACGAGCCATGACACTACCATATTTGAATGATCTCATCCATAAGAAATCCTGTAAAGGACTATGTTGGGGTCTTCTTGGGAAAATCCTGAAGAATCAATGTGGACCACCGAGTCATCCTATGAAGTTATTTTTGAATGCTTTATCTACTTCATTCCTCCATCTCGTAATCCAGCCAAGTAATGAATTCAGAATAGGCTATACAGGAATAATTTACTGACCATGGCTTCATTGCCATTTATCAAAGGCTATCATGAATATTAACCCCACCAAAATCAAGGCCATCCTCACGAGGTTATGCATATGGATGACATTCTAGTCTAAAGCATCTTCTGCATTTCTCCAAGGCTAACTTCAATCAGTCTATGGGACTTGTCATCTTATCAAATCTTTGATTATTTCCAACCATTTAGGTCATCTCCTTTATAAGGACATTGACTTCAAATGGGATGATAGACTGACATAAAGCCTTTGACTGATCTCAAGTAGTATCTTCATATCCACACAATGGTTCTTACATCCTCTCTTACGTGAGGTGTAGAAGATTCCTATTTTACCTATATGTACCTTTCCTCTTATCACATCCAATCTAGGTGTAACGAGTTTGCACCATTGTGATTAAGCATAGTGACTCCATAAGAGCCAAGCATGTTTATTACATCTGGTCATATCCTTTCATCGATTATGAGATTGAATCTTAAACGCCAAAATCCTCTATAGAGATATATTCTAGCCTTCACATGGTCATACGATGACTATGTAAAGCCTAGATAAATCCAACATTTTAAATAACATTGAATGAAATGACCCTAAGTAATCTAAGTAATGAAATACGAAACCCTAATTTGTAAATAGGGTTAAGAAGTCCTTGAGTTGATTCACATCCTATGTCAGAATTATGAATTACAGTGGATACTTTCAGATGAATAGGAGGATGAAATGATCTCATAGAAACTATCCAGAATGGGTGTCAGATCTGAGTTGTATGACCAGAATGGGGTTCCTAAAAAGGGCTTCAAGTGTGCTTGGGGTGCATCTGCATCTGAGATCTGGGTGACATGGTCTAAATATCAATTTGACTAAATATGAACCTCCTCGGTAATGTCGTCGATTGATCGCAACTCGTGGACTCGTTTCCGCAGGCACATGAGATGTTGTTGAACTCTTGTTGAATGTCATTGTAAATCTAGAGTATGAAGGAAATCACTTGTAAAACCCTAAGACCAAGCATCAAAACCATAAAAATAAAGACTGCATTTGAAGGGGTCAGATTTTCCTCAGTTGCTAAATGGATGGATTAATGCACTTGAGCACTGACACTACATACTCAGGTCCAATGTAGTTCTAAGTTTGATGTGTGTGTAAATCGTACATCTATCCATGCTCTTATGCACAAGGTTGTACTTTATGAGTAGCGAGTAATAACTAGATTTAGAATGTAAATTAAATGGTGCATGGAATATAATGAACTTCCCCTCCTATGAAGTCCTGATGCTGATGAACTAGCCTTTTTCCTTTATGATGGAGCTAGATGGATCCGAAAATGGAGCTATAAATGCCAATGGAGTGTGATGCAACCTTAGGATGAGATAACTAGTGCATAGTCCTTGGTCTCTCATTATGGTCTCATATCATTTATATTTATATTTTTCTCCTTATATAATTTCATAATTAACCATCCAAAAAGCGATCGATCCACCAAAAATATAAAAAGTATCTTCACAGTATAGAAGGTGCCCAATTCAATTGGTTTGATCAGTAAAGTGCAAAGAGGATCTTACTTTGGCTAACCCAAAGGGGTCACCAGGGTGCCTTTGCAGGGATCCCTGAGTCTTAGACTGGGCACCCCAATTTTCAGAGATAGGCCTTTGATTATGAAAAATGACAATATATGACAGGGCTATGTGTGGGTGCTAAGATCAAAAGCAACATGTTAAAAGGAAAATTAAAATGGCCAAAGATATGGGTAAATTACGTACTATTTTTCATGCTCGGAGAACCATGTTGGCAAATAGTAGTATGAGCAAGGCAGGGAGCTAAATCGTGTACCTAAAGTAGCGTGACCCCTTTAGTGACTACAAATACTCTGCTACACTGGAAGCTGAAAAGTTGTGTTACACCCTTTTCTTTGCACTACCTCCAAGATTCGTCCACTATATCTCCTCAACCACAAGACTTATGTCGTCACCAGATTTCATCTTCTCAAGATGATGCATTCCAAACCTTATCATAGTGATCACATCACTCGATGGACTCATGTTTCATGACTAGATTTTGGCATCAGAGTTCATCTCTGCAGAAATACATTAAGGGACCAAGCTTTCGTAGATCACATTAGCTGAGGCCCCTCTTCCTGATAATTGCCTTCCTCACAAGATAATTACAAGACGAATCTATCAACAAATTTGACCATGAGTTTTCTCCTCTCAAGATGATCGCTCTTATTTGACGGATCCAAGTGTTGAACAAGGGGGAGGCGATGGCGTCATTATAATTCCTCCTTGGGATAACCCCTATTCCCCTTGTTTATAATATTGCTTTCGAATGCACTAATAATATGGATAAGTATGAAGCTCTCATCTTAGGCCTCTAAAACCGTTGTCCTAATTGGTTTCCAAATCCTTGATATCTACTGGGATTCTCATCTCATCATCAATCAATTCAAAGGCATATATCAATGTAAAAATGAAATCATTCAAAAGTATAAGGATATTGTCAACTTCCTTCTTGGAGGAATTTGATTTCCATAACTGTCTTTAAACCATCCCTCGGTAATCTAACCACTTTGTACAGACACCGTGGCATATCTCTCTTCCTTTCTCATTCCTTAGTCTACAGAATACTCTAAGCTCTTTGTCATCATTCAATGTATTGAAAAACTCAACCCACCTTAGGGATCTCCCTGGGTGTTAACCTCATCGAATCCATAGTCCTCTCTAATATCTGGTATTCCTCAAATCTTTGACTATCTTTGTAAATCTAGCATCCCCTTCAGACCTATCTAAGAAATGGTAGGAGGTTGTTTCTTCAACATGTTCTAACTACTATGTCATCCTTGGAAAAATACTCTACAAGCGTGGCTTCAATTGTGCATTTTGCTTTGTTTCCTTAAATCTCAAGAATCCACTTGAGCTATCCAAGAAGTCCACAACAATACCTCTGAAGTATTCATTTTAGCATGGTTTGGTCTTTTACTAAGTGCATTTCCTTTGCATGGGTTATTATTGGCCCTCTCTCAATCAATATTGTTGTAAATACGTTAAGAAATGTGTAAAATGCCAACACCATTCTAATCTAATCGACATACGTAGTCAAGCCTTGCATAGCTAGACTCAAGGAACTTTGGCCTTTCTCATAATGGGGGCTTGACCTCATCGTCCTCATCAATCCATGTTCTTCCTCAATGCCATCATTCTATTATCATTGCCACTGAATGCTTCAAAAAAAAATGGGTGGAATCCATTCCGATTGCATCAACCAAAGCTAATTAGAATTGTTAACTTTCATCTACCAACATATCATTTGTCAATTTAGCGGTCCTCACAAGATCATCATAGACAATGGAAATTCCTTCAAAAATAAAGATATTAAGAATATTTGCGACTCGTTTAATATTAATATTATTTTATCTTCTACATACTACCCTCAAGCAAACGACCAAGATGAAGCCACTAACAAAACTCTTCATAACATTCTTGCCAAGACTATTGATGAATCAGGTCATAATTCAAATCTTCATATCCCCTTCTCTCTTTGGGACTATTGGAATACCATTCGAACCTCTATAGGTGTCACTCCTTTCTCTTTCATCTACGGCTCTAAGGCCATTCTTCCTCTAGAATTCCAAATACTATCTTTACACATCTCTCTTTGCGACTTCGTCTCTGATGAAGATTATCACCAACAACATCTAACACAACTTGAGTTGTTAGACAAGAATTTCCTTCTTTCTTTGGAGCATCATCATTTCTACCAAGAGTACATAAAAAACACTTATAACACACATCTAAAAGAGTGTGACTTTAACATTGGTGAACTTATCCTTAAAATAAAATTAGAACATTACTACTCTAGAAAGAATTCAACATGGAATTTTTTCTCCCAACTAGATTGAACCTTATATTATCATGCATAAGTACGGATCTAGAGCCTATCATTTAGATTCTCTTGATGCTAAACTAGAAATGGAACCTCTTAACGTATTATACTTATGGCCTTTCTATTTTTAACCTACTTACCAACATGAAATTAATCATCTCAATGGTCATACATCCGTCATTATCCTCTTCCATATTTCATCTTAATGATTTAGAATTATGTGGTTTGTTTTCATTTTCCTATATATGACCATGAATATGGGCACCATGAATCTGTTCATAACATATTCCCTAAAGGACAAGTTCCTCCTTTTAGGTAGGAATCCCACAATAATTACATCAACTTCCTTCTTATCTAGACCTATTGGAACCAAGATAAGGGTCAACAGGTGTCACTTGTACATTCTTCATCCATCCTAAGTGGTCTACCTAGCTATCCCCAGCTCTTCCATAAAAATTCAAAATTCTTGGATGCTCATTTTAAAGGCTATCTTACTCAAAAGAAAATAGACTGCACCCTTGAAGGCTAGTTGTTTGTAAAATAAAAGTATCAAAAGAAATAGACCGATCCCTTGAAGGATAGTTATCATGTACATCTCACCCTTCCATTTATAAAATAAACATCCAAAGGCATAAAATCAAAGTGTAGATCACTCCCTCAAAGGATGGCTACCATCTCATATCATGGCAGTGAAGGCTTCCCTCGTTGCTCAGTATTCTATCTACTAAAAAAAAGGAAAATCATAAATTTTAAAATAAAGAATCTTAAGAAAGCTTCCCGCATCGATCAACTTTCTCATCCAAAGAAAACTTCCCGCATTGATCAACTTTCTCATCCAGAGAAAACTTCCTGCATTGATCAATTTGCAACATATTGCTTAGAGATAGGGCATATTCCTAAGAACACCCACCTATGGAGAACCTATATTCCTAGGTATGAGTTACATCTAAACCCTTTATTTCCTGTCGATATTAGGTATATAAGTACACCTTCCATACCTTCCCTCATGGCCCCTCGAATTACTAAGTACCGATGGTTATGTGTTAACAATTACTATTGGCTACAAGTGTAATTTCTTGATTGGCTCCTTTTATTGTTTACCTCCAATCCGGCTTGAAGCATCGTTTATTTGTGCACACCCTACTACGATGAAGTGACGTTCCTCTCCTTCTATTATAGGCAAATCCTTCTTCTAATTTATGTATTTCTCTAAGACCATCTCATCCATCACTATGTATATACTTCTAAATCCATTATAAATTTACAATTAACATCTAACATCTATATATAACATTTTTCTAAATCCATCACATCATTCATATCCATTTATCTATTCCATAATCATATCTAACAACTATCTATCCATTTCCAATCACATATATTTATCATCTATATATCCATCATAAAAGATCACAAAATCATCCACATTATATTCTAATTTCCAAACCATAATCAAATCCCTAATCATCAATATCTCGCTAGTCCTAAACCAAAATTTTCTAGTGCACACATCCCATCTATCCACCAATGCAATCAGCAATCCTACATCTCATGGAATCCTCTAGTAATTTTAGGATCCACCAACCCTACTATGACTAGGTGGTCCCACTCTACATCAGTCACGTTTCCTCTAATTCGGTCATATAAAGCGGGAACTCTGTTTATGAGATATAAGGTGTCTTGGGCCTACAAAATCCAATCAAAAAAGAAATCATTATCCTCTGCACATGTAAAAATCATCAAAAATCCAAAATGCATAGCATAGCCCTAGGTCAATGTTGACCCATAGTAGGTCGATGCCTTTTAACTAGTGATGTAGGAGCATGAACAAGAATGGATTAAATGGACTTCAAGAAGTGGCAATAAGGATGGACAAGTAATTACAAGTCATCAAGGAGGTCAAAACAAAAATTGAAGTTTCTCAGACATGGTTTATCCATTTGCTTCATGAATGGATCATTTGAATTTATATTGTAAATAAGCCTTGTGAAGGCCATAGTCATCATATAAGGAAAGTGTAAAAATTTGAGATGGTCTTATGGAGTTATGTAAATCTTGCCATGATGTAAAAATAACTTTGAGTAAAGTGAAGGGTAAAAAATCAAGTTTGATTCAGTCTAAGTTGGAGGAAAATAAGGCTATGAGAGCCATGCACCCATCATGAAGCTAATGGTATGGATTTAGTAATTGTAATAGTGTCAATTATCATTAAAATATGTGTAGAAGAGGTTGAGTTTTCCTAGGAAAGTTGGAGAGCATTTAGGAGCTCATCTGGGAGTACTCTAAATTAAGCAATTTTATTCTTAATAGTATAATTTTAGTTCAAGAATAAAATAGGTGGGTATTCAAATGTAATATGAGGAGAAAAAAGTTGTAATAGTAAAAAATATCCTAATTTTGCATATTCTTTTGTATATACTTATAGACTGCAGAGGACCGTGTTAAGGTTAATTGACATGCATTGTAGACACCAAAATTGTGTTACACTCCCCTTGGTCCCCTTTCAAATAACCAACTTAAACACATTCACCTAACCATGACCCTTATACCCCACATTAATATTAATTTAATTATTTACAATTAAATTAATACTCATCCTCACTTCATTCATTATTTAATTACCTCGATTAAAACCAATTTCCACCTCACCTAGACACCTCACCATAGACCTATTCATAGCATGCTTCCATAACTATCTAAGACTTTGTTAAACCCTAAAAATCAATGCTTATTATTCCTCTAACCACATTCCCTCTCATTAAAAAATAACATCCATTTTTATCCGCGATAAATGGACAGAATTGGCCCAAATGATTAGGAAGATTTTTCATTTTTAGTAAACCTAGGGAATCCTACCTTAACCGATGCCAATCATCATGAAACCGACATCAGTCAACTCGAAACCATTGTCGGTTACCATTTATTCACTTTGGTAACTTTGTTTGAGAGGTTGGCCACATTCTCAAATTTTTGGGAGCAAATGGGAGATCTGCATGCAAGAAAGAACCATAGCTCTTTGCACATCCAAGCACCCATAGCCAACATCAAGACAGATCCAGAGGTATCACTCTCACAGTAGCATTCCAGGAAGCACCACCATGGCACCAAGCTCCATCCAACCGATCAATCATCACCACCACCCAGCCATTGGACCTGAAACATTAGTACATACGTTTATCACCTGTGTCATTCCATCCTTGTTATGTTTTAAAGGTTTTTTTCATCTCTGTTATCATTTTCTATTAGCATCTCCATTCCCCCACCATTCACTTTCCTATAGACTCAACCACCACACCATTAGATCATTTGTACACAAAATTTGTACATCTCTGAGTGTTCCTAAGATCCCCATAGACCTCACCATTCCCATTTTCAACTCTGTCTAACCTTAGACCAATTTCCATAATCAGATCTTATTGAATTCCTATCATCCCGACCGTATCGATGTCGGTTTCTCACGACTGTCATTGGTTCTCCTTGAACCGTCATTGGTTATACCTGACCAATACCAGTCTCTATACTTGACCATCTTATCAATAACAGAACCTAATAATCTTCACCCAAACAACCTAAGTGACCCAAAATCTAACGCTAACCAGTCTCATAACCCTGTCCAACTACCCCACCTCCAGATCTGATTATAACCTAGCCTGTTATATTTGATTTTATTATCGTATTGGAATGAAATACCTAAATCATATCAACTATAGTAGGAATTTGTTTACTTACATTATTTCTCGCATTGATTGGTATTAAAAAATGGATTGACAACCATCTAGGAAGTATCGTACTTCCCGGATGTAGCACACAGTAGGCAGTCCACTGCATGTATTGTTTGACTCTTTCTTTTGTGGTCTTGTTTTATATTTCAGGTAGTTCCTCCTAGCCAAAAGGAATCTCTCGTAGTCAGCATTGGATCAAGAAGTAAGAACATGCACACAACCTTTGAACCAACCATTGTAACAGGTATTCCTCCTTGGCCTACACCCTTATTTGTTTCATCACATTCAAAACATAAAGAAAAGGTGAAACATGTAGTGAGTGAAAATCGTGATATTTTAAAAAATGTGTCAATCTCTTGACTACAAGCCTACATAGGAAGAGAATGCGATCAAAATTGAATTTTTGAAATTGTGTTATTTGCAATTTATATGGTTTTGCTAACCCGCAACCTGGAAATAGGGCACGTAATATCTTTAAAATTATCTAATGAAATATTCTCAAATTAAAAACACATCTCTTTCCTGATGCCACCTACAAGATTCCAAAGTATTAGTTTGAATGGATCCTTGTGTAAAGAAAATTTAATGATAGAAAATTTGAGGAACATAGTAGAGGAACAATGCCAGTTATAAATGTATTTTAAAGCAATTTTTAGTAATTTTTGATGTTCCAAAAGATCAAAATTTGTTTGAATGATGTTAATGAGTGTTCTTAATGCCAATGGAGTTTTAGAAGCTTATGTAATGCAACCAACCATCTTGAGGAAATTGCAGTTTAGACTTTGGAATAAAGACTTGTTTTTGCTTAACTCCTTGTAGTTGTGATTGAATGAAATTTAATACAGTTGTGTGTGTTGAAAAGTCCCTTAACAAGAATTTTAAAAGTGTCCAAGAATAGGTTGAACCTTGTTTTAGTGCAAGTAAGTTGGAAAAATTTTCCTATAGACTACTAGACCAACAAAGCAAGTAAATAAGACTGTCTCTTTTTGCTTAAGATATTGGCTAATGAGCCTAGACAAGAGTTATAAGGGTTTGAGACTAAAGCCAGTGTGTTGGTCTTATTCTAAGATATTTGTTATATAATAAATTAGATCTTAGAGTTAATTAAAGACATATCCCATCAAGAAAACAATGAAATCCCAAAGGAGACAAACAATAAACTATGAAGTACACTACACTCTATGATACTATTGAGTCAAAAAGGATTGATATCAACATGACATACATATGATGGATTGCCCCAATATAGTAAGAGATTGATAACTATCAAGGTCAAGTTCAATAACTAGAACTTGATGTAAATGAATAACATGGATATAAACAATAGTTGTGAACTAATGAACAATGAAGCTAATAGAAAGTATTAATGCATTCAAGTTGGATAACTTCTAGTTATATTACAAAAGAGAATGAAATTTGTGTATAACGAAGCCATATATGTGTCAATGTATGAGGTAAGATGTCAGAAGGTAGATCAAGTTCAGTAATATATTAAGTTGAGATAGAATGTATCAAGCTAAGATTGGCATCAGCTAGGGTCGACACACTACCAGGCCTGGTCGAAGGTGATTGTACCTTGTCACTAGCAACCTCCCCTTGCATCGACCCAAAAAATTAGAAAAAGGAAAATAAATAAATAAAAACATTAAAAAATATTTAAAACTAGGCTAAGGTTTAGGCACTTACCATTCCTCGAGTCCTATGGCGCTTCCTCGTTACTTCATCGGCCTCCATTTTAGTCCAATTATCAACTCTCTTCTTTGTTCAAATCTCTCAATCGTCACTTCACATAGTGCAAATGATCATAGTCTTTTGATTTTGGGCTTATATAGCCCACCAACCATGGTCATCGCCGACCCCCTTGGGTCACTACCGCTTTACCCTAGTCATCATCAACCCGGGTTTACCTTTTTTCTCAATGTTTCTTCTTGTCTCTTTTTGATCAGTCCTTCCTTTCAGATTATCTTTTCTTCCACTTTTCCCTTGTGTGTTGTTCATCACACATTTTATCTGTCCCGTTAGTCTCGTATTAGTCTTAATTTTAAAATCATTCACTCACTTTGTGGTTATCTTCATGTCCTTCTTGGGGCACCATTTTTCATTTTCAAATCTTATCTTTGTGGCCATCCTCTTATTTTTGTCCCACTTGGACGCATGTTAGCCCATCCATTATTTTTGTCCCATCCGAATGCCTCTTAAATGCTTCCCATATATGCTCCACTAGGCTTTGCTATCTATCTCATCCTCCATTGTGCATCTGATACCTTGCCTTTACAGAAATATTCATGTTCCTTGTTGGAGCACCCTTATTTTACTCCTTTTATGATCATCCCACCCGGACACCTCTTTTCGATTCCTCTTATATGAAGGATATCACATTTTATTTTTTTCCCTCCCCTCTCATTTTTTTTGTCTCAAACATTTTTTCTTTTTTGTGCATAATTGATGTCTTCCTTTGACCCATTGGTCCTTCAGCTTGTACATCCATTCAATTGGATTCCCATTGGATTCACTCCATTTTACAACAGTTTTTGCTAACTCATAGGTCCCTAGGACATTGTTGTCGTCTCCGTTAAGGTCGTATATTGTTCCCTACCAAAGTGATTATGAAATCACTTCCATATTTTTATTTACTTTTTAGTTTTTGACTATCCTCATCTGGGATCTCTTATCTCATCATCTTCTTTTTCTCGTCCTTTCCACTCTTTCTTCCTTCATCTATCTCTTTCAAAATCGTGAAAAATTCCACTTCATGTTGTCGATCCCTAGTTTGAGGGGGAGAACCTCATCGATCATCTTCTCATTTTTCTCATTTTTGTCTCATGGCTTGCCCAACGCAAACCAATAAAAAAGGGGGAAAATGTAGACACCAATTTTTGGTATCGTTACCCCTCACCCCACATTCACTCTTTGTTGTCTTTTCACATACATACCTCTCTTTCCATTCAAATCCTCTTTCCCTCCTAAATTAAATTTATCCCACTTATCATTATTTCCCACCTTAATTCTCGTGAATCACACCTTTAATTAGTCATCTATAATAGTCCCTAATCACCATTAATTATTCTAAACCACCATTCTATTGATTTATCCTTCCTAATCCTCCATTTTATCCTCCCTAAGCCCACATTTAATAAATTCACCTGTCCATGGCTTTTATTTAATATTTTCCACCCTCTACCTACCCATTTATTCATCCTAAACAACCCTAACTTGACCTTATCATCTAAAAACCTAATCCCGCCTCATAAGGTCTCACTTCCTCGAGCTCCACCTTTCCACTACCCAATTGGATGAGTCTCCATAATCAGTAGAGACCCATCCAGGTTCATATCGACCTTGTAAAGCTGCCCTTATCCCTCCTTTTCTCAGGTGTAATTTTTGAGATTTTGGGCTTTCTTGTGATCTTGCCTTCGTTTTTTGATCTCTTGCAACTCTTATAGTCATCTTGGAGCTCTCTTGGAGATCTTGTGTCCATATTTGAAGATTTTAAGTTTCTTTTCCTCTCTTTCATGTTTGGATCTATTGGTGCAATCTATCGTTATATTCTTCATCAGATCTTGTGTAGGTTCAGCTATCATCCAAGAGACATATTTATGCCTTCTCAAGTCTTCATTTTCTATATGTAGATCTTTGGTCTTTTCCATCCTTTTCCATCAAACCCTAAATCATTCCCAGTCGCCGTCGACCCTACCTGATCGCCGTCGATCCATCTCCCATTTTGTTAGCTTCCCATCCATTCACATCCCTAGTCATCCCTTCTCCGATCTTATAGACACTTAGACCCTCAAATATTGTCATTCTTCCCTCCTATCACTTTCATATTTGTTCTGTCAAGCTCCAGTCACTGTCAAATCATCTAGGTCACCGTCAACTAGATCAGTATTCATTGCACTCACCTTTAGATTTCATAATTTTCTTCCATCCTTTCTGTTAGATCCTATTCCAAATCTCTTACAGATTCATGTTCTTCATTCTCAACTTCATCATCAGCTCTAGATCTACCTCCAAATCCTCCAGATCTACATGTTCTATCATTGTTTCGTTTGATCTGCTTCAGTTTCCATTGACTGAGACCTCCAGTCCTAGGTCGTCGTTGAAATGGGCAGTTTTGATTTATTTTTTTAGATTAGATCTACATTTTATCATCTTTTATTGCATTCTAGTTTCTGTTATAGTTCATTCTATGCTACATCCAATTTATCAATATTTTATCTTATCTTTATCAAAACTTGAGTTGAAATCCATCCTAGGAAGTTTTCACTTCTAGGGACTGTAATTGTTTGGCAACCCACCCATCTATCTACTAATCAATTTTTTGTTGAGTTTCTCTTATTTTGCATGTCACCTAGCTCATTGCAAGGAGGATCTCTCATTTTGCACCCGTATATATCATCATCCCATCTAGAGGTACCTTAAACCCTCTCATACTTGGAGTTTTTTGTTCTCTTGTTGTGATTTCACTAATCTGAAACATTCAGTGAGAAAACTTGTTCAACAACCACCACATTAGCTTCTCAGAGGTTATATATAATTTTTCATAAACTTAGCTATGAGTATACATATTTTGTTTTGAGCCACACACTCAAATTATTCATCACACATGCCTCAAAATAGGGGCCAAACATCTAGGGTTTTATTATACATTTAAAGTAGACATAAGCATCTTTCTGGGCACAAACTAATATAGGAAAAAATGCCTTACAATAAGACTCAAACATAGAAAATTACGAAAATCTACAGAAGGGAAAAACATACATCCTGGTTAGGACCACACAGATGGTTCTGACCCTATCATATGGTTTTTCCTAGGGATATTTTCTCTAGATATTTCAACATTATTTTATGGTTTTATAATCAGATTAACTCATTTTGGCATAGATTCAGGGGGATTGAAGTATTTCATTCTCTCTTCCTCAATGGTAATCAATTTCATGTATAGTTTTGGGAATATTGGGGGCATGGGTTTCGTTTCTCCACTCAACTTTCGGCATGCAATCAGTTGTATTTAGTTTTTATTTAGTTGTGTGGCACATGGGAAGAGTACGAGGGCACTTATTTCTCTTTTCTACTGTGTTTCCTAATTTACAAAATTGAACTTATATTTTTTTGCAGTGGTATGTTCCATGGGGTTATGAAAGGTAACAAAGTATTTAAGTTCTTTGTGGGTAGAATTTCCTATCCTCTTTACATTTAAGCGGAAAATATCATAGTTTTTCAATGACTTTGATACATGAACTTCCTCCTTGGCGGGGTTCTTTAGCTCCTATTTTTGGTTCTTCTCTTTGGCATTCATGTGTTGGGTTGGTACACCTAACACATCAACATCTCCTTGAAAAAAATTGGGGACTGATCACCCCCAATCTTTCATCAAAGTTCATAAAATCCAAAATCTCCAAGGCATAAGAAACATAAATACATTCCCTTTGCAAAAAATAGGTGTATTCTTTCCATGTTTTGCATCTTTTTTGGTATTTCTGGTTGCACATTTATTTACAATATTTCCATTACATGTTGAGTTAATGTTCAGATTCCTATCATAGGAATTGACCACACTTTGTGTTGCAGGTTTCATTTTGGAGCATGTTAACACCAACACAATGGGACACTTCAAAAAAATTATTACGAGAAAAGACAATGTGTTTTTAAGCATGTAATTTCATTTCATCCTTAAAGGGGGGAAATGTAGACACTCAAATTTGGAAATCTATCCTTTGACATTGTTGATCTTGACATTGCACACTTACATGTACAAATACACTCTCCTCACTCTTTCTTAGCGCACCCTGATAGCTCTTTGATTACTTTCATATCTTTGTACACCCCCTTTTTTGTTAGTTTCTAAAGTGTAAAAACATAAAACACCTATAGAAACATCCATCCTCTGACCCATGAAGTCAAAACCTGTTTTTTCTCTCTCGGTCAAAACTACCATTTTTGGTTAGTTTGTACAATTCCACAAACTGACCCTACTGTACGGTTTTGTACCAACACCTTGTGCCCTAAAATTTTAATTTTTTCATCTTCAAATGGACTAATATTCCCCCTTGTTTTTCCTTTCATGAGTTAATAAAATTTGGAAACATATATAAATAAGTAAATCATACATCATTGGTAACCTAGCACTTTAAGAACTCCTCATGTAAAAGAAAGCACAAAGGGCACTCCAAGCGCCCTAATATGTGAAATAACTCATGCATATCCATTAGTACAACACCCTCTATAGGTATGAAGTTTCTTTCCAGGTCAAGGAGTCTCCATCTTCTCTCTACAAGAAAGGAAAGTGACCCTTCCCAAGTATTTGAGAAAGTGTGAAACTGAAGTTGAATCATTATCAAAGAATGATTATCAAGTTCTGATTGCACTATGGTAGATATCACATGTTAGGAGAATAATGTGCGGTTTGAGCCCTCTTGGGAGTAGTGGTGACATCGGCGGGGCACATGGGTACCCACAACCCACCTACCTTTTCTTTGTAAGAACTCTCTCTTGCACTACAAGGGTTATAGGGTTTGAGTAGAGCTTACAGAGCCATTATGAAGTTGAGTGAAGAAGACTGGCACACATCGACATCTGTTTCTAGGAAGACAAAACACTCGAGAAGTTGCAAACCCAGATTCAAAGAAGGTTCAAGATTGTACAAAAGGGTTAGGACCGTACGAACACTCTTGATCTAGTTGTACGGTTTTGAACAAGTTCAATCTCAGGTGCTAGTTTCTATAACGAAGCATTTTCAGTTTTAGATCAGCTTGTTCCTGCTTTCAGATCACTTAGAATCTCACATATCCACACAGAATCAACTAAGTACAATTCTCCCTGGTGTTTTTTTTATAGTTATTAGATCAATAATCACTTTAAAAAGTTTTATTTTGATTTGTGCAATTAATGCTGGAAGTTAATTAAAAATTAGAATATCCACTTGTTGCATTTTTCATCCTTTTTATGTATGTTAATTAAAAACACACTTAAAAACTTAAAAGTGAATGAAATAGGAACTCACAAAAAGTGAAATCAACCCCAAGTCTAATCTGCAACATAAAAATATTGTAGACGTACATTCATCACCCTAAGATGGTCATTCATGATTCTTATAAACATATGATTGGATCTGTAGATATTTCTTCTGGCAAGGAATGAATGAGGATATCAATTTTTTTTTGTAGAATGTGATATTTTCCAACATAACAAAAGTGAAAAGGTGGAAACCCAGAGCTTACTATAACCACTTCCCATCCTACTAGGATTTGGATAGATATTTCCATATATCTCATTGAGGGACTCCCAAAATTTGGGGGTAAATGAATAATCTTGGTGGTGGTGGATCACCTCTCCAAATACACATATTTATGTGCCTTAGCCCATCCCTACACATTTTCAACCATTTACCAAACCTCTCTTGATCAAATATTCTTCCTCCATTGCATCCTTGGTTCGATTTTATTAAATCGCGACTCAGATTTTATAAATCATTTTTGGACTGAGTTACTCCATAGAAGGGAACACAACATGAGCTTTTAGCATCATCTTTAGATAGATAGTCAAAATTTTTTTATCAACAAATGTTTGGAAACATTCATTTGATGTTTCACCTATGAGAAACAATAGCATTGGATCAAGTGGTTACCTCTTAAAGAAAGGTGGTATAACATAATATATCACACATCCAAAAAATGATTCCACATGAAATAGTTTATGGCCAGCCGCCACCATCTCTTCTTTCTTACACTTCACAAAGTTATCATGCTCAAGAGATTAACACCACCATGATTGCACGTGAGAATATTCTTTGAGTCAATCAAGAAAATATCCATATGGCCCAGAACTACATGAAATAACTAGATGATTAACACCTCTCTAAACAAGCCTTCCAAGCAAGGGATATAATTTTATTTCTATTACAACCCTACAAACAATCTTCCTTGAAGATGAAAGGGCATCAGAAGCTTGCCCTTAAGTTTTATTGTTCTTACAAGGTTCTTCAAAAGATCAACCCTATTGTATACAAGTTGCAACATCCACCTTCCTCTCGTGTTCATCTTGTGTTTCATGTCTCATGTTTATAGAAAGTTCTTGGGCAATATCCAAATTCTTGGATAGTACTTTTTGAGCTCAATGTTGAAGGATCCATTGTTCTAGAGCATGAAGCAATCCTAAATAAAATTTGACACCAACTTCACAACCGATCCGTCATAGAGATCCTTATTCAATGACATATAATCCAACTTGAATATGTAACTTGAGAGCCCCTCCTTCATATTGAACAACAATTTCCTAATATTTAGCTTTGACAAAGCTTTTCAAGGGGTAGGGGATGTTAGGACATTTTGTCTTACCTTTCTCTACATAATCTTGTTGTAATAAATGCAATGGACACATATGCTTTATAAGTCATCGCTTGAGCCATTCAGAATAATCCCACATGAATGAGATGTAATTGTTTGTTTGAGTAGAACTAGTATAAATGTGATGTATAAGTTAATGGAAAGCATCCATGAATTTTATTTTATTAAACTTGCTCAAACGAGGTTGCCCCCTCTAAGTGGCCAACGATCTTGTAATGTGGTTCTAATATTTCAATGCGATAAAGTTACATTTATTTCCATTTTGCAACATATTACTATCTATATTTCATTGTTGGTCAATTTTTTTGCAAAAAAGATAGTCACAATACCTCACTCTCCCAAACATATGGTTATATCTCGAACTTTAAGCAAATGTGATGAATATTTGAGTTGTGGAAACCAAAGAGAATGAGAAAAATAAAACCTAGTGAATATTGAAAATGCCATCATCACAACATTTGAAAGTAGTAAAATTTTGAGTAGGTAAAATGGAGTGTGCGAGAAAGGATAGAAAAAGAAATTGGGAGAAAGAGGGTGGAATTGAAACAAAGAAGAATTGACGAAAAGATAAAAGAATGGGAATGGTACCATGTCAGGTCAAATTGCCACATCAACTTTGTTGATCCATTATTGATTAATCCCTAGATTGTTTTAAATTTCTGATTTAATAAAAGAAGACATTAACACAAATGTATAACAATTATATAGTCATAATTTATTTGCATACATATTTAGTTGCAAAAGGAGCTTCCTTATTCCTCTATATGCAAACCATTACAAGTAGAATATATAACACTCAAAATCTCTATCTGCTATTGTCTCATATTACAGCAAATGAGGACACCTCTTCCCAAGTATTTTTCTCACTTCCTATTTACTCACATGAAAATATAATAAGTACGAATACGATGTATTTATCGGTAGTAGATTAACCTATAGGACGAGAAGCCCATTTCGTATCATATATTATTATTATTGCTCCCATGATCAGGTCTGCTGTAACGTCTTCAACTGATTATATTAATTTGTTCTCATGGCCTCAATCCGAGGTTCTTTGGCAAGGAACTTTTGCTCTCCGTATAATCTCATATAATCTCCTGATATGAACTCTGGATAATTTTCAGCAGTGGGATCATCTGACACAACGAGGGTAGGGGCAGGATACACTTTTGCAGTACTGGAAGGGTTATAAAAAGATGCCACTGACATCCTGTTACCATCTTTTTTAGCCAGCACTCGATGCCACATGCTTTTGTATTTTCCATTGGTAATCACCTGCAATGCATTGGATATAATACGATACAATTGTATGTTAGAAATATTTGGTAAGAACTAGGAAGGTTTCATCTAATCCCAACCTCATTTGGTCTCAGAGACTTCACAAAAAAAATAAAAATAAAACTAGATGCCAGTCTGTATGTTTTTAGCACTTGCAATAACGTAGAATAATTCTGTAGACACTAATGCATATTCCTCCATCTAAGGTTACAACTTTTATATTTTAAAACAACCCACAACTCCATTCAAACATTACATGAAATCAGTAATTTTGACTAATAAAGATTCATCTTAAACCCCACCAAATTTACACACATTCAACAATCAGAGTGCCAATATCTAGGTTAGAATAATCAATGAAAAAATAACCTAATGTTAGGAACAAAAAAAAACATTGTTTAAATTTGTGTTACCTCCAACTGATCTCCAATGTCTATAACAATTGCATGGTTCAATGGTTGGACATCGAACCAGGTACCATCCTTGAGCACTTGAAGGCCATCTACTTTATCATCTTGTAATAATAGAATGATTCCACCTGCATCTGTGTGGGATCTGAGGCCATCTATAAGGTCCGGCCTTGGGCATGGAGGATAATGGCACATTTTAGTACCAAAGAAAGGACCGTCATTCCCTGTTAAGGCATCTTTCAGATACCCTTTCTCCAGTCCTAGATTTTCACACATTATGTTTAAGATTCTATCAGCCAACCCACCCATTTCCTCTGCAAACTCATCCATGGTCTCCCTGTAATACATCGTTCATGACACAGTCAATTTAGCATGATATGTATTAGAGAGAGAGATATCTAATCCTTCCTACAAAACCATTTGCACCTCTCAGCCAAAAATTCCCATGATAATTTTCTTGCAATGTTTGAATATAAGTAAGCATCATTTTGTCATCAATATGTGAAGGTATGAACATGCCAAGCCTGTGTTATAATCAGATACAAAGTCTATCACCATAAATTAGAGAATTTAACAATTCATGTATTCAAATAAACAAAAGAAAATATAGAGGAAGTACGCAAAATGTTTTAAGGCATACTTCAAATTGGCAGGCATAGCTGGAGCAACCATAGCAGGCTTATGTGAAGAATGCTGAAGAAAGAAGCCTGATTCCCAGTCAGAGTCTATTTTTTTACAATTTTCTTGAGAGAGAGCATTGTTCAGCATCTCGGCTGGAGCAGATTTTTGAAACTCTGCATCCATGCTGTTTTTGTAATGTTCTTTGAACAACTCCTGTACCCTGTCCAAAAGATTATGTGGAATTCCATGGTTCAGAAGCTGCAACTCCACAAACGCCATCAATTAATTGTCAGAAAGATTCCTCACCAACCAAATCAAAATCAAGGACTTCATTAAAACTATGTGGAGTACACTTTTCCCTACCTCAACAACTATAGCCTCAATTACACCATGTTTTATAAACATTCATTTTATTTTATTTTTTATTAAAATTTTAGACTTAATTGGGTTGGAAGGTTTAAGAAAAAAAAATTGTAGTGTAAAGAGTTTTAAGAACTAGAAATAGTAGGGTAGAAGTCATGGGAAATATAAAACGTTGTTGACAAACTAATGCACACTTATATATATATATAAATATTGATCAGAAGGGCATCAAGCCTATCCCCAAAAATCCCAAAAAAAAATATAATGATGCAGATCCTGCATAAGAATCAAGTCCATCAAAAACAAACTTTAAGCTTAGATCATAACACCCGCAGCTTACTGAAGAACCCGTTTAAGTCAAAACTATGTTGAGCTCACTAGACTTGAAGTACATTGACGGGGAATGGAGATACAACATATATATTAAAGGACAATATTAGAATGACCTGAAAAAATCCCCACTGTTCGCAGGCACTGTCAATCTGAGTCATGACAATCTCTCGATCTTCTCCATTCAACTTCTTCATGTCGATCACTGGAACAGCAGTAACACCAGCCATAATTTTTAACGTAAAACAATGAGGTGAAAAAAAGCTTCAAAGATCTGAAATGACAGTGTTTTGCGAATTGGGTGTGGAAAACTCGTAAAGGGGCAGCAGTATTTATAGCCATAAATCAGACAACAAACAGGCTTTTCAGGGGGCTGTTCGATTGGTTTCTATTGACTGGTTTTTCTTTTTTTGTCGTGATTGGTTTTTTTGACTGGCATTTTCTTTTACGTTCAGTAGAGTCCGAGTCAGAGTCAGAGTCAGAGTAAGTACAATAGCTAATCGTTAGTAGTAAGTAACTTAGGTAGGTAATTTTTGTTTTGGCAAATGATTTTCCACTAAGCTGACAAATCTGCATGCTTACACTTTCGGCTCCCATTCATGATTCAACTGCTTTTTGTCAGATTTTATGGTCTAATCGGATGTTTATGCCGCATTGTTTTGGGCCTAACGCTTATTATTGTTTATCCCTATCTGCTTTGGAAATTGGATGTTAATGTAAGTATTTTCTGTTGGTTGTGTTCTCTTTCACATTATTCTTACGAGTTTTTTTTTTTTTTTTTTTTTTTCTCCATTAAATTATTTGGATGCCAACCAAGAAGTACTTTCTGTTAAACGTCACTGCTTGTGATTACGTTTAAGAAAACATTAGTATTGTACTGTCCAGATATTTTAGTACTGTATTAGGCCGTCAGGGTTGGCTTATTATGTCTTGGTTACGTCTGTTTATTGTATTCTACAAAGGCTCATTTTCATAATTTGACTTAATATGAAGAATGTTCCTCTTAAGTACAACTCTCATTAAGATAATTGAATAGAAAATTATAGTCTGGTCAAATTTTGGGCCGGGCAGAGTGTTGAAAGAGAGAAGCTACAATTACAAAGAATCATAATAGTTAAGATTAATAATGCCTTGGTCATTAGTGGTTTAGATTGCTTAGCAAGCAAGTACTCAGTACAGGAATAATGCAATGCCCGCAGTTTTAGAAGAAGAGGTTGGTTACTTACCGTAGGTATTCTCTTCCCAATCTATGGGCTGCGGAATGCATTTCAACAAAACGTGGCAGCAGCACCATACCCATAATTGTACTGCTGCAGAATTTATTAGGGTTTCCAAGATATTTTCTTGGAAATGTTTGTTGTGTGTCTATTTTCCTCGGGATATGGTTTCAAAAGGATTCATCTTAAACAATGGGCTGCTGAATTGTTAGACCAGTTTTAGTTTTAGATGGGTTAAATAATTTAAAGGGTGACATTGACTTCCTTTAGGAATAGTGAGGAGGAGTTATTTCACATGGAATGTGGGTCACACCTACATATGTTAGGGAGTGCTTCCCATGTTCGATTGTACCCCAAGCGATAGGTAGGTCACTCACTGCATTCAACATACTTTTAAATGGAGACCCAAATACTTAATTGCTAATTAATTCTAAAAAGTTGAGGAGAAAGAGATGACATTGAGCCTAGTTGAGGCTTATATCATTCGTGGTAGTTGTCTAGATGTTTGGGTCATGCAACTTGTAAATGGTCGAAATATTAAATTTGATTGTTTAATAAGGTGTAATTTCTAATTTTTTGATTTATTGTAGCTCCTTTTAAATTAAGGTTTAAGCTTGTTTGGCATAAATATGTCATTTTTTAGGATTTGATATCGGGTTAATTAACTTATAAATGTAAGCCGGATATGATAGTGGAAATGTAAACTTGACAATGACAAATCTAAACAAGAAATTCAGCAATAAATAAAGAAGTTTTTCACATTCTCTTTGTACCCTCCTAATAATATACTAGTGTTTTGGATGCTCCAAACAAGTTTAGGCAACAACAAAATAATTTGACGATGACATTCACCTAGTTTCGATTGTTAATAATTTTGCTCTATTTTTCAAAATATGACTCCTAGGTATCTTAAATATCTAATTGCATATATCTAGTGATGTTTGAATCCTTTATATCGTAAAGTTGATGTGAAATGCACCACCATGGACATGTAAAATTTGGAAGTGATTAGAGAAGTCTTCCTATATCATTTTGTACTCTTAGTGTGATGTCCAACCCATTTTAACTAGTTCAAATAAGTTGACATGCTAACCAAAACTTATTTGATGATTGTATTTCCTTGCTCACGATCTTCAAAATCCTCACCCAATTTCCTACGCTTTTACTCCTTACGGAAGAAAATTATTCTCCTTTCTCTAATTGGGCAACAATATCTAAAATTGAATATTGAAACAACAAACCTCAATATAAATTAAAGTAGCTTCAGTAACATACAAACCAATGTCATGTGTTATATGTCTAACATAATCGTGTGTGCTTCAATGAAAGCTAATATAAAAACAATTAAACTACCATGTTTATGGTAGATTTTGGTTTATTTATTATGTAACAAATCACCAAAAACTCAAAGGATAACATGGTTTAATGATGCATGCGTCGACAATACAATGTCGATATGTATGGATGCAATACAGATGTTCGACTCCTTCCAACAAGTGAGAGAAACTTGCACACAAAGAGATGACTAGACAATATAGATATTAGCTAAAAGATGACGAGTTGCTCGGCAAAGGACGATACCAGGAACCGATGGGCTTCCTTTGATGGGTGTCAACTCATTTTGACAATCAAGTGATAAATGATAAAAGATACAATATGATAGTTGGAAAATGGAAAGACAAATTAAACGTCCAGAGGGATAGAGAGGTCCTACTTCACGTGATAAGTGGCCTAGACAAGGGCTAAGGAAAGCTCGAAATCCGTGAAGTATTCAAACCAAACTTGTTCAGAAATGTCTTGTTCTTATTGTATGACTTCAAGCTGATCTTTGATGTCGTCGATGTTTGGTGTCAAAGAGATGACACAAAGACTTAACTCATGTGTGATATCAAATTGCTCCCAAACAAATGGTTGTGAGATAATAGGAATATCGTAGAGTGATCCTAGATGTTTGTGATTGGACGTTCCTGATCTGGTACATTCATCTACAAGCAAAGACAACTAGGAAATAACCAAATTAGAAGAAAATAAAATCTGATAATGATTGAAATATGCAAAAAATGTGATAAAAGGGATTTGAGACAGGGATCGATGATGATTTAAGGGAATCGTGGGCGATTCAGGTAAATCATTGGAAATTCAAAGGAATCACCGGCGATTACTGTGTAAAGGCACACTTGATTAAAAACTCAAAGTTTTATACTTTGAAAAGAGGATTAAATGATTGAATTGTTTTGATAATAGATGTGTAAATAGAAAGACAATATAAAATGAAAGGATGTACCTTGTTAATGATATGAAACAAATATGATTACAGTGTAGAAGGACCTTATGGTGAAATCAGCTCTCCAAGGGTTTGACAGGAGTTGATGAAGTACTGAGATGTCGTATGTGATGTCGTCTTGATGTCCAAAGAGCTAAAGCTTCGTTATAATTGTCTAGAAACTAGATTCATGAAAGTTGATGAGATTTTACAGAATCGCCGACAATTAGTTATAATCATTGGTGATCTGAAAAAAGTGGGGAACCCACTTGGAAGTGGTTTCAATCACTTCCAAATGGGTTATTTGGGGTTTAGAAGCGAGTAAGGATGTGTAGGAAGGTGTTAATGGTGCTGGGATGCTAGGAGGATAGACCAAAACGGGTTAGGGTGGTTTGGGAGGTTTAGGTTACTTAGGTTGAGTAAATAAGTATTTATTGAGTGTAAAGTATGGTTTTACTGGATGAAGACATGGTTTATAGGATAATAGAATGGGTTTAGTGTTTTGAATGAAAATGTGAGGGGTGTGGATAGGTCACATAAGGTGCCAAAAAATGGGTATCTACATTTGCCCCTTTTTGTCAAGTGGTTCATAATGGACAAACCGTTGGACAAAGATGAGTGAAATGGTCGGGTTTGTGTTGGATGGGTGGTTCCCCCTCAAATAGGGGATCATTGTGATTAAGTGAAATGGTCACCAGTTTGATTATGTTGATGGATGAAAAGGCTTGTATAAGAGTGTTTTTCAATTTGAGGTACCCTAAGACCAAACATGAAATGGATTACCACAGAGGTGGGCTTGCACGACCAAGAATTCAATTGATAGAGGAACTAATGGGTTCTCGACCTATAGACATATGACTTTTAAGGAGGTGTCTACGAGAAAAGTTTCTTGGAAATCTTATAGTATCCACAGTGTATCGGGATATGCAGGCTCAATATAAATTATGTTATCACAAAGGTGAGCTTACACAATCGGAATTCAAATGATAGGGGAGCCAATGGGTTCTCAACCTATAGACGTATGAGTTAACGGAGGTAGCACGAGAAGTTTCCCAAAAAGGTTGTGAAATCCAAGATGGACTTGATAAAGGAAAACTCTATATAGATTGATTGACTTTAGGATTTTAAGAGGGTCTTGGGGCCCCAAAAGTAAGCACATACTTTGAAACATGCAATTTTTGACAAGGGATGATTAAAATGACATGTTTATAAGGTTTGGAGACCAAACAATGATGTTTTGGATGAAGGGGCCTGGTGATTACCACGAGTAGTTGGCATTTTGTCAAATCGTCGATGATTAACATGATCGCCAATGATCGGGTGGGTGGGAAAATAATATGATATAAAAGGCGCGTGGGCGTTCATTGTTGTTATTTCAATTTGTGAGAGAAAAAAAACTAAGAAACCCTAATTTTTGATTTTTCGATATTTTTATAGACTTGGAGGAAGATGGGGGTAGCTAGAGACGATGGAGGCCCACTCGTGTCGAGGTAAGTGATGTTTTTTTAATTTTTGTATTTATTTTTGTTTATTTTTTTGTTTTTCTGAAAATTGACAGATCACTATGAAATCATTAGCAATTTGGGAAATCGTGGGCGATTATACGGAACTGACAATGGTTCAATGGAATCGCCAGCGATTCATATGTTTTGATTATACAAAGAGTTGTTTTAAGATTGGTTTGGTTGATTATGGTGGATTATATTTGATAGTGTGTTGTTGGTTTTTATGGATTTATGCTAGGGACCGACTAACTACACGGGATAGGATCCCGAAGACATTGGATAATGTTCGCGATTAGTTATCAAAGGATGACTAGAGTCATTTAGAGGAGGTTGGGTTCGGATGGAGGCATCATTACAAACATATCCACATGGTTATGGGTTTATTATTGGCTTTATTTGAGAGATGAAATCATACTACATGAACTTTCTGGTTGCCTACATGTGAGATGGCCATCACCTTAGAGGACATTCATATGATCTTGTGACTGCAAGTGCATGGTGAGTAGGTATATGTCATTGATGAGGAGAGTAGGGGTGCTGCTATGCGGCGATTATAAGGAGATGATGTTATGGATGTTGGTTATTCTTCTAGAGGTTTTGCTTATGGTTCTTTCTATGGTGATGATGAGGAGGTTTGGGTGTCAGTCACGATGATGATGATGATGATGAGGATTAGTTGTTATGTCCTACTTGATTCAGGAGGTGGTAGATTTTCTTGGATGTTGATTGCTGGTGGTGGACATAATGGATTATAGGAAAATTTTTACTTGGTCCCTAGCCTAACTAGCGTAGGTATACAAAGAGTTATGGTCTTAAAGGAAGGGGTGAAGGTTTGGTGCTGATGTGCCATTTTTTGTTGGAGTGCTGGGAGTATGAACACATTGCAGTGTCTCAACCGATAGGTGTACCATGGCCTAGATGGGTTGATCTATAGTATCCTCGAGGGTTTATGAGATGGATATTTAAATTTGTAGCTACATGGCCTGTGAGAGGTGGGGATTACTACAAACAACTCCTAGCCCATTTACACAGTGGAGATGTGATTTGGAGGCCCTATAAAGGTTTCCCGATGTGTTTGGGGGTGGAGGGAGAGTTGAGAGTGATGCTACAAGATAGGTGGGTGCGGGGTCGACAAGATTTGGCAGCGTCATGTGAAATTTTGAATTGATATAAGATGTACCTGAGGCAATTGTGGTCTATAGACGAGATCATGGGGATTTGGATGTGGTGTTTTCAGATATAGAGGAGAAAGTTTGGATGGCTAATGAGGAGGGGTAAGAGTGAGGGTGGATGCACAAGGGGATATAGTGGGATCTAATGATGTAGGGGTGACTAAGGCATAAATGGCCTAGTGGCAGGGACAATTAGATGGGTTCAAGAGGTGAGTGTGGGCTCGTGGAGAGGATGTGCATGAGGGTAGTGCTGAGGGAGGGGAGGGGAATGAGGGTCTTGTCGGATGTAGAGGAGAAATTTTATATGGCTAATGAGGAGGGGTAAGAGTGAGGGTGGATGCACAAGAGAATATAGTGTGCTCTGATGATGTAAGGGTGACTGAGGCATATATGGCCTAGTGGCAGAGACAATTGGATGGGTTCTAGAAGTGGGTGTGAGCTCGTGGAGAGGATGCGCACGAGGGTAGTGTTGAGGGAGGCGAGGGGAATGAGGGGAGGATTACCTAATAACGAAAGAAAAAGCAAAAAAATGCAATATACCTTTCCTTTTACATACTTTCACAGTTTTACTTACCTATACACATGTTACTTTGATTTCTCATATATGGAACTTTGACTACTTTTTCTCTCTTCTTTTGCAGGTCTGTCCTTAATACACAACAAGGAGAAACTCACATTAGCAAACACATCACGCTACTACACACATGCTTCACCCCTAGGGTCCACTTCCATTTCTTAGTCTTTATGCTTCACATTGCGACCACTCCACGCTTCACTTATGCACTCAGCATGTGTAGACACAAAATCACGCACTTGGGTACATTATTAGGTCTTAACCACATACTAACATTCATATGATTCCTAAGAAAGAAAACTACTAATTGACTACTATGTTTGGCCTCTTTTCTATGTTTCTAGTTTTCTATTTGGACATACACACCCTACAACCGAGTCGGTATTTTACTTGTTTACCTTTGATGGCTTCAGACACTAGCGTGCAACCAGGAAAACAATGCCCAAACATTCATGTCCCCTTTGGGCGCCCTTGACCCTTTTTTGTCTTACTCACTTATTTTAGGTATATTTTATATTTTGGGCATCTTTTTCACTTATGGGTCAGTCTTCTAGTTTTCAAATACAAAATTAAAATAAGGGAATCATATAAATACATAGCTATGTGTTTAAAATAAAGGACCAAGCTCTAAGCATTATTAATACCACCTAAGCTTGCACTCAAAAGGAACCTCAATCACTTCAAAGCATCCATTTCACATTCAATCAAGGGAAAATGGACTTAATTTTTTACATAAATTACATAAGAAGGGGGATTTCATTCTATTCCATCCACACATGTTATGCATTGTTACATTCTAGATCTATCTCGCTATCAAGTGTAACTTGTACTAGAGTATCTTAGGGCACCATTCTTACACACACTCACAAGAATTACACGGAACCTGAGATGTAGAGCAACACTTGGTCATAAGTTCACTTTGTTAGATGACTTTTGAGGTCATTCCAACTCCCCATATTGCATATTTCTTTTTTGGATTTGATGGGGTTTTGTGGGTTTTGCATTCCATTTTCCAGGTTATAGGAATCTTTGGCGATTAAAGAGTGACATACAAATGATCAAAAAGTACTATCTGGACACTTGTGTGACACTGTAAAAATTAGTTTTTGACCATTTTCACAGTCACGGGTGCCCATTCGCAGTCTCTAACACCTAGGCACCCTTGCACTGGTCCAAGCGCCCATGCCCAACATTGTCCGTGAACCCCATAATTTATTTTGAGCATTTGTGATGCTTTTCACGTCTTGTTCAACAATTTTCCTAGTTCATAACACATCATGATCAAGTGAAAATCAGCTAAGTCATCTTTTTCTATATTTCTTTCTTAGGGTTTTCAATCTGTATGCTTTATTGTTTACGTCATATTATACTTATTAGTTGTATATCATAGTTTACATTCAATTACTCTACAATTAGGGTTTAATAATAATGTACCAGAGATTTTTTTCTTTCCAACTTTAACTTAATAATATGAAATAACAAAAACAAACTGACCTCAGAAGACGACGGGGTTTACCGATACGCGTGATGATTGATGTTGATACTGATGAGTGATTGGTGTAGGAAGATCCACATGTGCGCACAACTTATTATTTCCAAAGGGATAAGCTACTTGAAATTCACAAACACTAAGAAAAATATAGGATTAGATAGATATATGTCGGATTGCCTGGAAAAGTCTAGTCCTTAAAGGTAAATGGACTTTCTTTCAAGGATGTCAATCCACATTCAAGAAATCAATCTTATAGTGATAAGATAAAATGATAAAATAGACGATATAAATAATAATGAAAAGGCAAAGGGATTGAAAAGGTCCACGTTTATATGATGGTTTGATGGTGATTCCTGATCCAAAGGGAGTTTAGGGATCACAAAATGGCTCGGAGGAGAAAAGATGTAGATAGTTGTGTACTCATAAAGGTGAGCAAGATGATAGATTTGATTTAGATAATTTATAGAGTGCTAAAGATGGCTCAAAGGATCTTGATATGAATGGAAAGACACTTGAAGGGCATCGCAGTAATAAATTATGGGATCCAGATGTTTAAAAATCAAGCTTAGAGATCAAAATACCTTTTAGATAGGGATCGTTAACAATCCTGGTGGATCATCAGTGATCCTAGTGGATCATTAGCGATCCTGGTGGATCATCAACGATCACTATGAAAATGTACATGCCGATAATGTACGAAGACTGAGCTCTAAAGGGATGTCAAGAAGGTTGATTTAGGCCTAGATATGATGCATAAACACAATGATTAACTGAATGAAGATATGTATCTTGTATATGTTGATAAATGATGACAAGAGGATGATTTTACCCAAGAAAGGAGGATTGTAGATGAAAGAATATCGTTGAGTTGATTCCTAGATGTTTGAAAGGCTGGAGAAGAGATTATTGATGTCTTGAATGTTTCTATGATGATCTTTGAATCTGTGATAGGGCTATGATACAAAGAAAGTGAAAATGTGAGGTATCAAAGAGCGAGAAACTTGTACTAGACTTAAGAAACCTCAAGTTAACCTTGAATGGAGGCCTGAAACTCATTTGTATAGAATCACTAACAACCAGGGAGAATAGATAATTATTTTTTAGGATCGGAAATGATCTAGGTTTTACGAGGAAAAGGTTGAAACTACTTCCCAAATCAAGGTTTTTTTTGTTTTGATGGAGGATATGTGTTGGGAAGAGGTTATGCGGGTTGGGAGGTTGTTAAATGGTTGAAAATTTATTGATTTTGTTTTATTTTATTTGATTTTGGTTTCTAAGTTGTTTTAGGTGGTTTTTAGAGGAAGTATAATAGGATTTTACAGTTGTAGAATGATATTTATGGGGAGTAAATATGATGCGGGAGAAATAAGACTTAGGATAAGGGTTTAATAGATATTATGATAATGATGTGATAATGTGGATACTTAAGCAAACATGGATATGTGAATCAGTGGTGCTAATTTTAGGTGTCTACATTCACCCTATTTTGTTGAGTGGTTTTAGACAAGCCACGAGACAAAAACGATATGTGATAGATAAGGATGTGAGATGCATAATTATATGATGATGTGATCCCCCTTAAACTAGGGATTGATGACCAAAAAGGGAATCGATCACAAGTTTGAAAGAGATAGATGGAAAGATGCAAGGATGGGAATATTAGAGATGATGCCCCAGGACGAGGTATAGAAACAAGATGTATGTCATCCAAAAATCAAGTGATAGGGGAACTAAATGGTTCATTTCCTATAGACATATGACTTAAAGATGGTAAAGGGAAATAAAAGGGATGTTTTGAAGATGTCAAAGGACTGAAAATTTATGTTGCCAAAAAGGTGGGATTACAAGGACATGAAGTCAAGTGATAGGGGAACCAAAGGGTTCGTGTCCTATAGACATATGACTTAATGACTATAATATGATGGTTTGACGAGAACAAAGGACTGAAATTGATGTTGCCACAAAGGTGGGCTTACAATGACAGGAAGTCAAGTGATAAGGGAACCAAAGGGTTCATGTCCTATAGATATATGACTTAATGACGACAAGATTATGGTTTGATGAGAACAAAGGACCAAAATTTATGTTTCCACAAAGGTGGGCTTATGAGGACTAGATGGGGGGCCTGATGGTTGTCAGGGAAGTAACACTTGAGGAGGTAGCTAGTCGACAGATGTCATTTTTACTAAGTAGATGTGATGTTTTTGATGTAAATGACTCTTTGTGAATCCCTTTATTTTATGTATAGTTTTGATATACATAGCTTATGAGACACCAGATGATGTATAACGACACATTGATATGATACGATGGTGATTTGATTTATGATTCATGTGTTGGTTTTTATTTGGATGTGATGTTTTTTTACATAATGGTGTAATGCTGAGATGTGCTCAAGATTATGTGGATATTGAAAGATGTTGATATGATGATATATATTGATAGATGTCGATGTGGCAGGGATGATAGATGTTAAATTTATATTTTTGATATGATGTGTTATTTGTGTATGTCTTAACCATGGTTAATAATAAAACATGGAGTGATTGCTTTTGTACTGGATTTGATACATATGTGATGGAAATAGATATGGTGAAGGCTTTTACATTCTTGGAATTTATGAAAAATGTTAACAGATGACTAAGAATGAGTAGTCATATATGCATGATCTTGGATAAGGATGAATGTGAAATTTATACCTTCCTAGGACATGGGAAGGGTTGACATATGTAGGTTGTGTGGGAGATTAGGTTATCCTTACAATGGCTTCACAGGGAGATGCCATAACTATAAATTTTATTTTTGAGGCAAACTGATGAATGCGGGAAGTTTGATTTGATGGGAAAGTTGATCAATGCGAGAATCTTTCCTAGGATGCTTTTGATATTTTTACTTTTGAATGTTGATCGATGTGGGAAGCCCTTTTACATAGGTAGCCATCCTTCGAGGGAGTGGTCTAAAATTTTGAATTTTTGATTTTTGGATAGTCGTTCTTCGAGGGATCACTCTATGATTTTGACAAGTAGTTGTCATTCGAGGGATCATATTGTTTTTTAAATTTGATAATATGATTTTGATTTTTGATAGCTGTCCTTTGAGGGATCAGTCTATGTATTTTTTATAAGATGCATCCATAGATATTTTTGACTTTATTTTAAGCTGAAGGCAAACCCTACTAGACCATTTCAAGAAGGGGAATAGATGTGGACACAAACTACACATGTGTGCCTGATGACATGTCTTCGGTTGGTCAACAAGGTGGATGAGTGTAATGATTGTGGGGTTCCTGTTAAGGAGGAACTTTTCTAGTTACAAGATGTGATGAACAGAGCTGTGGTGCTCGTATTTAAGGATTGCAAGGCTAGTGACAGAATACTACATGCTTTCAAATCATTACAATGATAAAATGATTGGATGATGGTGGAATGAGATCTTTGATGTGACTACTATCATGATAGTCAAAATGTTAACAGTAAAAAGGCCACAAGTGCAAGGCATTCAAAGGTTCCTTTTCATGTTATACCATCAAGGGAGGCTAGATGATAATCTCCCGAAATATAGTATATGGACCGATCTAGTTAGGGAAAACTTTTCACATTTACTCTTTATATGCTAAGGATATATGGAATAAATTGAGAGAATCGGTTTGGTAAAGATTGACTAGGGGGAGGTATACAAGATAATACCTTCAAAGTCTTATTAAAGAAGAGGCCCCCTAGTGTGACGATGTAGATAGAGATAACATGTGCTGAAGGGAACGACGTTCTCTAACTTAAGATGATGAAAGCTTTGATGTTGATTGATTGAGTATATGTTAAATAATGGAGAATGGTGCGCCTTTGAAAAAGGATCCGTTAAAATTTTAGATGGTATATGAGGGGATAAATGATGAGGAGGGGTAGGTGATGAAATTTCATGTTTTCCTTTTCTTCATGTTTGACACCATTATTCATCCAATACACTCCAGGTATATTAACTGTACTGATAAATACATGAAGCTCCTTACAATGGAAGGTGATGAGTAGACATACGAGAAAGTACGCTAACATTAGATCTGGTAGAATGAACAACATAATAGCTTTCAGATCTCTGGTTAGGACACTATCATATGACTTGGGGGTATATATTTATAGAGGGTAAGGGACCTTTCCCTGGAAGGTGCTTGCATAGATGTCCCAAAATAGGTTTGCTAATACTAAGAATGAGCCATGTCCCCTTTATCCTATAGCATGTTGTTGAGGACATTGACCAGGGTGTTATAACAATAGATCTCGATTATAGATTAGGACTGGTAGTAGTAATTCTATTATTAAGATCGAACTCATGCATAAGCACTTAGTAGACACTCTTCCAAAAATAACATTAAGTGCGTTATGCGCAAGTCTTCCATGCTATGACTTGTGTGCCCCATACGCTATGGTCGACACAAATATCTCATATTTCATGTAAAATGGCTAAGTTCTGGATCATTCCTTGTAGATTCGCGTGTGTTTACTGGGTCCCTAATCCTGATAAGAGATTCCTTCAAATGTTCCTTGCTCCCATGATGTTAATATAAGTCCCTTTCTGGGTGATTCCTTCCTTAGTATCATACTTTTATTCTGATCAACATTACCCCACATGCTTAGTAACTACACGTCGTCATCCTGAAAATGAGGGTGGATTCTATAGATTACGGATGGAAAAGAATCATCATAGGAATAAGAATGTGAGGTAAATGAGAAAGAGGATGTGATCTATAGGAAAGAATGAAATATTACTGCAACACCCTCTGTCTCAACTAGAAGAATTGGATTGATGGATGAGGTCTTCAAAATTGATCTTAGCCTCCAAGGTTTATCCAAGCAGCTAGTGTGGATTTTGTATATTTCCAATATGATATCTAGATACAATAGATAGGGTCACTCATGAAAGGAAATCTCTTACTTCTCGTTCTGTAATACCATAAAAATGTTGGACATAGATTTACATTATTCCTTTAAGGATGGGATCCATCATTTTACGCTGGATAAGCTGAATACCCTAGATTTCATCATAGTCATTACTTATGGGTGAGTCTTGTGGCTACTGCAAGGGCCTCACACTTTTTATTGTACTAGAGCTAATCTCTCTGATGCACCCCATGAAGTCTCATGACTGTCATGAACCTTCAGGAGCTTCATTGATAAGATTGGGTACTGATTCAAATGATTCTAGATGTACTGCTTCTAGAGCTCCAAAAATGATTCAAACCCTGGGTCTGCATTTCTGTCAGCTTCCTACAAAGTCTTGGAGTAATGCCTCGTAAGATGACAATCTTTTGAACCACCGAGGCCCTTGCTCTCTAAGTGCCTCCTATTTGTAAGGGTCCTTTGGCACTGGCATGCAATATAAAGGTCCATCCTCAGGAGGCACCAAATCAACTGATTGGTAAGAAACAGGTGATATGCATATGTCAGGACTAGGGAACCTAAGATTCAGGTACCTTCTGAGTCTCCAAGTGTGGCATAACTTGCGATTCAGGGACATGATCATAGGGGATATCCTATCTACCAGTGTTGATGATAGGCCTCAAATTATGTGCTTCTACTCGTAAGTCCTGACTCTCTTGAGGGTATTTAGATAAAAAAAATTTCAGAAATGGTGACATTTCCGTGTAATATCTTCTTGTAGCGCTCGTAATAACGACAGACCTTAGGATACATTCCTCTGTGCCACCTCTGTAGATTGAGGATTCACTAAGGCATTACTCACTTTTTCATCAGACATAATAGCGGGTTTCTATAGTTATGTGCCGTGTTTTGCGGTGCCTTTATCATTATTCTTGACACATGTGGACTCTTCACAGGGTACATAAAAATGTGATGGCTCGTCACATGTGAGTTTGCAGAAGACTAGGACTTAATTGTTTCCTGATTGCATGCGAAGTGAGCCATGTCAATTGCATCTGATCATGATTTTCCTATCCAGTGATGAAATCAACAATCGAGTCCCATCTTATGATTTCTGGAATGGTAGTGAGGTCAGACAATAGTTACTTTATGTGTCCTCGTTCATAGCCCAGTCGTTAGTGCTATTTTTACTCCCCACTAAAAATAGTCCAACTTGGGAAATTAGCTTGCCCCCTGGGTAGGAATTCATGAGCACCAAGGTTTAGAAGTTAGAGTTTAGATGTATTAAGTAGCATCATAGTTCTGGTTCATTCTAGCCCCTATAGACATCCTTCATATCTATCAGTCATATCCTCATCCTTGGGTTCTTCCACTTGGCTTTTGAGATATACATTAGTTCTAGGTGTGCTCTCTACAGACTGAAAGTCTGCCTCCTCAGTTACAACTTTAGCTTCCTCCATTTTCCTCTTAGCCTTGTTTCTTTCTAAGGACCTAGATAGTCGTGTTTGAAATCCTAATAGACTGTGAAAATTTAGACCCAATGCCTTGTAGTCACTTGTTATTTTGCATACACCCTTTTGAAATGACGCTCTTCTTAGAACTGCTTCCAAGTCCTATTCTTCTTCTTGCAGGATAAGGTGGTCAAGTATCACTGCATGCCCAGTCTAGCTCATTCTGATCTAATGGGCAAGCCTCTAACCTCTATGTTCCAAGCCACCACTGATCTTCAGGGATTTTTCCTAGGTCCTCAGTCCCACTAGCTATAATATTTGTAAGATGTTCGGTGGAGTGACACAGGGTTGACTCTACCGTGTGCTAACCTTTACGTGGTTCTGGAAGTACGAAGGGGCTCATTTTCTACGAACTTGTTAGTTATGCGAGGAACTTAGTGCTTACCGATTGAAGATATAAAAGTGCCTGGTTCCACTTGGGTCCACAAATAGCCTAAGCTTACAGGATTCATGCTTATAACAATCTGAAATAAGCCTCTCAATGGCTAAGCAGTCTAGCTTGGATGCACTAGTGAGGTGGGTTATTATGAGTGTGGCAAGGTCATAGTCTGTCCTTATCTAGCATGCAATGGAATAAGGCAAGGCTATGCGGTGTCAGTAAATCGAGTGGAGTGATGTTTGGAAGTAGCACGGGACTGTTTTGCACAGAATGTTTCCAGTTCTTAGAATAGAGTTGCTTCTATCCTTTCATTCTCTTGAGAAACAGATAAGGGTTAGGGCTAGGAGGAATACCTATTGAATGTTGGGAGGGTGCACGCGTACCGTAGAAAGAGATCAGATCGATTGTGAAGAACTCCTTTTTGTCTAGGAAGGACTACCTGCAAGTAAGAATACAAGACCACCAGATTTTAGTTAGACAATAAATGAGGGAACTGCCTTGGGCCCAGGAAATATTAGACTTCCTTTCGAAGGTGGTCAATTCCCCTCTTAATACGAATTAACACAAATTCTAACAAAAAAAGTTATTGCAAAATTACAATTGAATTACCTCGTTAAAAGCAATAGAGGAAAGCCTGGTTTTGGTTTGAGTCACAGTGACCGATGCCGATCACTGTACAACCGACTTTGGTTATACACTGGTACTGGTTGCTGATAACCGATATCAGTAGGGGCAGTGATTTAGGGGCTTTTAATGAAGGTTGGCTATAAGGTGGCTATGGTGTTTATAAGGCTGGTAAATGATTAGGGATAAGCAATGGGGTGATGGAGAAGACTCAGAGAGTATGGAGGCTGTTCTTGGGGCAATGTAAGGGTAGAGGAATTACAGTTAGATGTAGGGGTGTTTCCAGGTAGTAGATCTAGGAGTAGAAATTATAATTACTGTTATTCAGAAGTTCAAGAAATGTTATTAAAAGAACATACAAGACACTACTTACTAGTTCCTGATGAAGATACAGGTCCAAGGACTATGATGATGAAGGAAGGGCTTAGGTGGGATGATTTGACAATCAAAGATGATCTATCTTCTCTCCCAATGCTTGGATGAGTGTCGCTGTGCTCTAGTTACTCCGTTTGCAGTCTTGGGCTCGATGTCCTTGTTTGCAAACTGCTTCTCTTTTCTTCACTTGTCTCTGCTCTGCCAAGTGAATCCTAGATCTTTCCAATGAATTCCAATCCTTTGTTTTTGGCTGGGAAAGGTCATTTACAGAGAACTAATGGCGGTTACGTAACCGACGGTGGTCGAGTAGGAACTGATGTTGGTTAAGTCAAAGTGGGCTATTTTTAGTAAAATAGCCAACTTTCCCTCCTTTTCTCCCGAGGGATTAGTTATGGGCTTGGTCAAGTCATTATTAGGTTGGTTTTGGTGCGGGTGAGGGGTAATTAGTCATGGGTGTCGATGTAGACCAAGTTATAGGTCTTAATTAGGTTAGTTTAGGGTTAGGGCTAGGTCATGGTGAGGTGGTGAAATGAGGTGGCAGGTTTGGAGATGTGGATTTATTAATTATAAGGTAATTAATAAATAATTGTGCAAGGTTTAGGTGGTGAGGTTAGGTTGCGAAATGAGATGTGGGGCACAGGGTGTCCTAAGACACAAATTTGGTGTCTACATTAGCCTCTTATTGTCGTGTAGCTTGTCTTGTAAAGCTGCACTGACAATTAATAAGAAGTGGTTACTCCCAGTTAAGGGTATAGGTAATCCCCCTTAAATCTATCACAGATGGAGGCGACGTGAAATCAAGGATAGGGTTGACAAAGGGTGAATGGTGTTAAGATGATGGTAAGATGGTGGGGTAAGTTCAAGGAAGCAGACACACGTTGAAATGCAGTAGTGCGACCAGGGTACATGATTTGAAGAGCAAACAAGAAATTCATAGGCAAAGGTCGATAGTTTATCCAAACAAGGGTGATATAATCCTGGTATCCAAGGCATAGGAAGTAGCTCCAGGGGATATAACGGGTAAGGTACAGGAATGTTTAGGCATGTTCAGCAGTACCAAATGGTTGGTTTGGTTGAGATAAACATCACAGTCTCGGTCTAGGAAAAGTTGGTCGACTGATCAAGTCAAGTACCCTAATCATGCTAAAAACACGAACAGGTGAGCGCGATTGAACAAAAAGCTACATGTTGGGTGGATAAAATCGTAATTTGCGGGTCTTGGTCGAGCTACTTAATTGGTGTGGCCTTGGGTCGGGCCAATTGAGTGGTGAGGGCCTTGGGTTGGGCCTGATTGGTTGGGTGCAGCCTTGAGTCGGGCTGATTGATTAGTTGTGGCGGGCTTGGGTCGGGCCTGGTTGGTTGGTTACGTCCTTGGGTCGAGCTTGATTGGTTGGTTGCGGTCGTCGGTCGGGCCTGATTGGTTGGTTGCGGCCTTGGGTCGGGCCTGGTTAGTTGGTTGCAGCCGTTGGTCGGGCCTGATTGGTTGGTTGCGAGCTTGGGTCAGGCCTGGTTGGTTGGTTGCGGCTGTTGGTCGGGCCTGATTGGTTGGTTGCGGCCGTTGGTCGGGCCTGATTGGTTGGTTGCGGCCGTTGGTCGGGCCTGACTGGTTGGTTGCGGCCGTGGGTCAGGCCAAATGGTTGGTGGCAACCTTGGGTCGGGCCTAATTGGTTGGTGGCGGCCTTGGGTCGGGCCGATTGAAGTTAAAATAAGGCTAGTCAACAAAGCCGGGGGTAGGTGATGCGGGAAAAAGTGGAGATTGGTGGACAAGGGCGGGAGTTAGGTGAAGGAAGTAGGTAACCGATATCGGTTATGTGTAACCGATATCGGTTAGAAGACCGATACCGGTATTCTAGGGCGCGAAATAACCGGTATCGGTTATAGGCCAAAACCTATAAAAAGAAAAATACGACATGTCATTGTCACTTTGTGAATTTGAGCGCCCAATTTTATCTTTTCTGAGGTGTGAAGTGATTATGTTAAGTTCGTGGGCTGGGTTGGCACTAGTGGAGTGGAGAAGTGAGTTATTGGTAGGCCCCAGCGATCAAGAGGCAGAGGTTGGGATTTAGGCGATGGGTCTAGACAGAGAAAGAGGTGAGATTTGAGGCTGTGACATATGATGTCAAGTATTATAGGCAGATGTGGGAGATGGTAACGATTGCGGGTATCCATTGGAGGCCTTACGGGAACTATATGGTGATGGAGAACATAGCTGAGGATTTGAGGGGTGTAGAGTGATTAAGGTGGATCGCGGGACATAGGCCAGGTGAGTATGAGAGGATTCCTCTAGATTGCGTGTGGCAACAATTTGTATTTGTTTAGGATATACCCATGGCTTATAGACCATACATGAGGATCGACACTGAGGAATCATTCTCACCTCCCCGGCCAACACCTCCAGAAGGACCAGAAGAGATAGCAGTCGATCGTAGGGTAATGGATGTAGGAGCGACAAAGGCTTATAGATTATGGTGTGTAGCAGAGCTGCGAGGTTCACGTGAGAGGGCCGATCAGCCTAACATAGCTGTGATTACAGTGGAGAGAGATCACCTGCAGGGTTTAGTGCACCAGCTTCAAACGCGGGTGAATGAGACAACGGGATTGTTAGCGGTTGCAGAGTCACGAGTGGAGAGACTAGATGTGAGATTTCTCCATGCGAGAGGGTGTATTCATATGTTACAGGAGAGATTGGCAGATCAGTGGGAGGAACCAATAGCAGTGGCACCTTTGAGGATGGAGAGGCCAAGAGAGCGGCATCGATGATCACGATCATCACCTGGTTCGGGATAAGGCGCAAGGGTCTAAGTGAATTTCATAGAGGTATAAGAATAAATAAGGATGCCGACCTGTGCGTCGATGATAGAGAAGATGTATTTGTTTAACATTTAAAAAAAATTGAATATGTATGTTGATTTGAGTTATGATAATAATAAGAATGGTTGTGTTTTGAATGTTTGTTTTGAAAAAGGATAGAGATGAATGCTATCAAATAGAAATACACAAAAATATTTATATTTACAACACATGATAGGTTATGGTAGGGGATGGTCGAGCTAACCTTGGGAGACCCCATGTCTCCTAAGTGCTACCTACATAGCCCATTGCACAAAGCAAGGAGGGGCCTCAGACTAATGTAGTTCTCCCTTAGGACCAGGGAGAGGTGAATTTAGGCAATTTGGTTGTGGTTAGGCAATTTTTTTGTTGGTAAAAATATTGATATTGGTAGCGTAATGTTGTTGGTGTTGGTAAGGTATTGGCGATGTTGGTGTAGGTATAGGTGAAGTGAAAGTTAGCTTACCCAAGTAGTAGGGAACCGTGTCCTGATTAAGGTCAACACATAATCCTAGATTCGAGTAAAAGAGACAAAAGTGTCCCGTAGTTGAAAAGAGCTAAACAAACCACATATTAACGTAGGATGAGCTTGAATCCCTAGGTACCTTACATAGGTGAGAAGTCGATAGGTGAAAAGAGTTGTATAATCACAATATATCGGATATACGTCACGTCCCTTGAGTTTTGTTGCTTTGACGAATGGTGAGGTGAGCTGGCTGGTAGAGTTGGGGCGCAGAGAATTTGTTATAAGGTGATTATACTGACGAAAGAGAAGCAAACCTAAATAGACAAGTCCATGACTCAAAAGTGCTTTTGAATACTTCTTTTATTTTTTTGGATATAGACTAATCGATGCAGGAAGTCTACATGGGATATGTATTTTGTTGTTCTTGAGGTCTTCACGAAGCTGAGCAATGCGAGAAGCTTCTGATAGAGGTTGAATTTGTATAGTTGTCCTTCAAGGGAGCATTCTATTTATAGTAGCAGATGCAGCTTTTGTGTATAGCTGTCCTTCGGGGGAGCAGTCTATTTATAATAGTAGATGTGTCTTTGCACATAGCTGTCCTTCGAGGGATCAGTCTATGTATAACTTAGAGGTCTAGATGTCCGTTTGGCATGAAGCATCTAGTTTTGTAGGAAGTTTGACTGAATAATATCCCATAAGTGTATAATTGAGAACATGTTATTTTGATACTTTTAAGTCATGGACCAGAATAAAAAGGGGAAGGCATCTTTAAGAGGAGGTGATGACCAAACCACGTGAGCTTGATTCTATTTTGAGATGCATGAAACAAAGTGTATGAGGTGGTAAATGAGCTCAAGGGACGAGCGCAAGGTAGATAAGAAGTGATATAACACTAAATTAAATAGTAGAATGGCCGAAGATGCAAGGCATTAAGGGGTTCAGGCTCAGGTTTACCATTAAGCGAAGCTAAACGGTAAGTTCCTGATCTGTAAGTGTGAGTGATAATGTAAGGCCCAATCCAATTAGGAGCAAATTTTCCACGTTTGCTCTTTACTAGTTTGGTTACATGTTGATTCTCTTTGAGGACAAGATCACCAACCTTAAAGGTACGCTCATGAAGTCACTTATCATAAGCACGCTTGATGCGATTTTGACAGATTTGAAGGTGGTCAAGAGCTGTAAGACGACGCTCGTCAAGAAGCTCCAATTGGGCTAACCGCTCTTGGCAAAAATCATCATTGGTGAGAATATCCTGAAGAGATATTCTTAGAGAGGGTATTTGTATTTCGAGAGGCAAGACAACCTTGGTACCATATACCAAATAAAATGGGGTGGCATTAGTGGAGGTACGAATGCTAGTCCGATAAGCCCAAAGGGCAAAGGGGATGTGATCAGGCCAATTTTTTCCAGAATCGTTAACAACTTTCATGAGAATTTTGGTCAAGGTTTTGTTAGAAGATTCAGCTTGACCATTTTCTTGTGGATAGTAAGGTGATGAGAAACTAAGTTTTATACTAAATTTGTCACAAAGGTCTTGTAACAACTTATTTTTGAAAGATTTCCCATTATCTGTTATCAGGCGATGAGGAACACCAAAACGACAGATAATGTGATGGTTGATGAACTCTACAATTTTTTCTTTTTTGGTTGAAATGAGTGGAATGGCCTCCACCCATTTAGTGTAATATTTGGTCACTGTGATTATCCAATGGTGATGTTGTGAAGAGGGCGGGTGAATCTCACCAATAAGGTCTAAACCCCATTGTGAGAAAGGCCAAAGATCTCGTGCGACCTGTAGCGGATGAATAGGAGTATGTTGAAGGTTGACATGTTGTTGACACATAATACAATGCTTAACATATTCATAGCAGTCATTATTAAGAGTAGGCCAATAATAGCCTAGGCGAAGGATCCGTTTGGCCACGGAAAGGCCACTAAAATGTCCACCAAAAATGCCGTCATGGACTTGTTGGATGATATAGGTGACCTCCGCGCCGGTTAGACATCGAAGGAGGATGCCATCAAAGCCACGTTTATAGAGGAGTCCCCCCATGACAACGTAATGAGAAACACTTTTAAGAAAAGCACATTTTCCGTTACTCGTAAGGTCAGATGGGAGAACAGAGGTTGTAAGGTAATCGTGAAATTTGTGATACCAAGTATCCTACGAATCAGCAGATACATTATTTATCATACCAACATCCGGGGCTGAGTAAGATGGGGCAAAGAGTTGTTGGACCAAGAAAAATATGTCAGAGTCAGTTGGTGAGGTAGGAATTTGCGAGGCTAAGCAAGCCATAGTATCTGCAAATTTATTAGTTGAGCGGGGAATGGTTTGGATAGAATAATGAGTAAATAAGGTCAAAAGTGAATCCACGTAATGTTTGTACTTTTGAAGTTCCTCATTTTTACATTGGTAGATGCCCGTAACTTGATTGATGACCAATTGAGAGTCGCTGAAAATGTTAATAGATTTTACACCTAAGTGTAACGTAACCTGGAGACCCAAAACAAGGGCCTCGTATTCCGCTGTATTATTAGTGCAGGGGAAATTGAGCTGGAATGAAAGAGGCATAGGTTCAGCGTCTAGAGGAATGAGAACAACGTCGGCCCCTCCGTCGTGCTGTCATTTGGATCCATCGAAGAAGAGGGTCATTGGATACGACTCCTTACTGAGTGAAAGAGTGGCAATGAGTTCATCAGGGAAAGTAAAATTGGTAAATTGTTCCCCAAGTAAAGGGGCTTCCGCGAGTTGGTCTGCGATAGTTTGTCCTTCGATTGATTTCTGGTGTACAAACTCAAGGTCGAGGACGGCGAGGAGCATAAGCCATCAGGTGATGCGTTGGTTTAGATGAGGTTTGGTGTATATATAATGGATGGGTTCCGTGTTGGTGATGACAAAAGTTTTGTGATTCAGGAGGTAGTGTCGGAGTTTGGTGGCCACGAATGATAGGGCTAGGCACAACTTTTCTACATGTGTATACCTAGTCTCGTAATCCACCAGAGTACAACTTATGTAATAAATGGCTTATTCTCGATGCTCAGAGTCATGATGTGCGAGCATGGCTCCTACAACATGGTCGGTGGCGGAAAGGTAAAGGTAGAAAGGGCAATCGTCCTGAGGTGGGATAAGCATAGGTGCTGCAAGAGATAAGCTTTAAGAGCCTCAAAGGCTTGGTGGCACTCTTCACTCCATTGAAAGACAATGTAATTTTTAAGGAGATGATGGAAAGGTTGACATCGATCCGAGAGTTGTGAGATGAAATGCTGGATAGATTGGTGTTTGCCCTGCAAACTACGTAATTGTTTGAGGTTAATGGGTGGGGGCATTTCTAGGATAGCTTTGACTTTAGCTGGATTGACCTCGATGCCACGTAAAGAGACAATAAAACCAAGGAGTTTTCCCGAAAGGACACCAAAGACAAATTTCTTTGGTTGAAGAGGAACGAATTTCGCGTTTGTTACCTGTCCAAGTTAATGTACCAAACTAAACACAAAAACCCTGAAAAACTCCAATGAAATCGATACCTGATGAAGATGTAGACGAATGAGGAAGCTGATGTAGACAAGACGGGCGCACACGAGCAATTTGCACAATAGCTCCGAGTAACCTGCAAAACACCGATGCTTGACAGAAAAAGATGGCGTTAGAAGATATTTGGGTGGACTGCCCGAGAAGCGGGTCCGGGAAGCGATGAGCTTCCTTGGTGGATGTCAGTCCACGTTTTCAATAAAGAAAAGAAGCATACATGATAAAAGATGTAAATAAAGACTAGATTTTCTGATTGCAGTAATAAAACAGAAACTGAACAGCAGACAGAAAGTACAGAAAACAGGGAACTGCGAAATAATGCTGGATTTGTGTTACCTGTGACCTTTTACCTGTCTGCAGTGAAATCGGCGTCGACTGGGTATAATCGGCGGCGACTGATGTGATCGGCGTCGACTGGGACTGATCGGCGTCGACTGGATAAGATCAGTGTCCACTGAAGGCAGACTGACCAATCAGGGACTGTGCGATGAGATTCGGGGATTGGAAGGTGAATGTAGTCTGCAAGATGTGCCGAAGATGGAGAGACGCTGAAACAGAGTCACTAGATGATAGATGGTGGTGTATGATGTTGATATGATACGGGCAGAGTAACGGTGCTCCTCTCAGGGATTGATTAGGACAGGATCTGCCCTAACTGAGACAATTGATGCTAAAAAGATCTCTCTTTCTTGCAACCTGAATCTTTCTCGCTCTCTGTTCGTGCGTAAGTGCTTTCTTTCGCTCGTTCGTCTCTTTTTCGGTCCTTCGAACTGAGCTATGGACCTGCTTTTATAATCGGCGCCGCTCCTATAAAATCGGCGCCGACCAAATGGGTCGGCGCCGATCGCGGAGAAGACTCCCGAGATGGCCAAAATTGATCGATTCGAAAAAGACAAGACTTATCCCGACCACGGGAAATATCCCGCTTAGGGAAGATTAAAAATGGATGTGATACATGGGTAGAATAAATTTGGGGTAGATAAGTGATTAAGATGCATGGGAAGAAGCGTAATTAAATATTTAATTATTTAATTACTCATGGGTAAGATGTGATGTGATGAATTAAATTTAGAGTAAGTGATTAAATCACAAATTGGATAATATCCCAAGGGGATAGTTGGTGACGTGAACGTGCCCCAGGTTACCTAAAACGAATGTGAGGGACACTAAATTGAGAAACCAATTTTAGGTGTCTACATTTTGCCCCTTTTTGTCAAGTAACTTGCGATAAGCAAGGTTATGAGACAAAAACAAGGAGATGGAAGAAGAGAAGAACTTGTGGTGATGTGATCCCCCTCAAACTAGGGATGGGATGGATGATAGAACAGACGATCCCGAGTTTGAAAGAGGTAGATGGAAAATGCAGGATGCCCCAGTCGGATAGCTGGAGTAGAACTGACCATTGAGGACGCATAAAAATAAACACAAGGGCAGCAACCTAAGGAACTCACATTGGTAGGGAAAACTAGCCGGTCTCCTCATGAGACGACGTTAGTTCCTACAGACCCATGAGTGTAAGGAGAACTGCAAAATAGTCAGCAACTAAAGAGAGACACATTGGTAGGGAGAACTAGACGGTCGATAAATCAGACGACGTTAGTGCCTACAGACCCGTTTAACTCTAAGCTGCCGAAAGATACGAGTGTCCCATGCAAAGGGAACAAACCCGAAATAGACAATGACATCTAAAAGATGTGCCAAAAGGCAAGATTCAGCACACAACAATGATCAGATAGATGAGAAAGCCAAGTATCAACACTATGGCAAACAGACATGAAAAATCGGCGGCGACTAAACTAATCGGCGCCGACCAAATCAAGCGGCGTCGACCCAAAAAATCGGCGCCGACCAATCCAGACGCATATAAATATGCGGACGGAAAACGTAAACGATTAATTTGCAACGTGACGATTGATTCAGACAGAGATAGATTTTTGATTTGAACACAATGGAAGCCTCTGGGAGCGGACAGAAGCGCAGGAGGACACGACCTGGGGTAAGTAGTCACTGTTGAACCCACTTTTCTTAGTTTTTTTTTTTTTTTTGTTTGATTTTCCATGCGTATGGGAGGCCAGGGTCTGGTTTACGCCTGGCCTCGCAGTCGGCGCCGATTGGTATAATCGGCGTCGATTGGTTTGGATCGGCGTCGATTGATATTAATCGGCGCCGACTGGAATGAACGACGCCGATTTGACCAAATCGACGCCGATTGAAAGATTTTTAGTATTTCCTTCTTGTCTTGGATGTTATTGTTTTGGAAGATGAGATTTATGAAAATAAGAGACTAATTATGCTTTTGATGTCGTGGATGCAGGCACGAGAGGCTCTTCATATGAGGGATGCCATCCCTGAGCTATTAGAGACGATCCTTCCTGATGTGACCGATGCAGACTGGCAGCATCTAGAGCGAGCCGGGCTCGGGGGTTTCAGATATTACAGACGAGTGCCACGGGATGTGGAGCTCATGCGGGCATTAGTGCGACGGTGGGACAGCCACACGTGCACATTTTGGTTTAGGACGGGTGAGATGACTATCACCCATGAGGATGTATACAGGATCCTCCGATTACCGATTACGGGGGACCCGATTGAGATCACACCCCGAGAGCAGCAGCAGAGGGCCCTGGTGCGATTGTACAGAGACAGATCAGATGACTCGGAGATAGTATCTGGGGCAGTGAGGATATCCTCACAGTACAGACAGGATAGCCCTCGGAGCAGGCGGATAGCCCTGATTCAGATGGCTATATCTTATTTTGCCTTGCCAGACTCAGGAGGTGGGAGATTCCCATTGCTACTGCTAGACTGCGTGTGCGACATCTTGCAGTACAGACAGATTTTTGCCTTCGCTGATGCCCTGATAGCTCAGATTTACTATGAGCTATGGATGTACACTACTGGTCGGAGGACAGGGATTGACGTTAGCTTTGTGCTCCATTGCTGGGCGTATGAGCACATAGCAGTGATTAGGCCATCCGGGCTTCCGTGGATGCCAGCAGCAGTGGGGGGTGTGGACTATGGATTTCGGAGATGGCGGGCTGACATGGCCGCTGGAGACACAGGTAGATCAGCTGAGTGGTACTCGGAGCGTTTCAGGACGCTTACACCAGATCAGGTTATCTGGAGACCATATCGGGCATTTCCGATATGGGTTGGTCAGGATGCCCACTTGGTAGGATTGAGACGGAGCCGAGTGGTCAGAGGTCGCAGACCAGATATGTGGGAGCGAGTCCCATTCATGCGGATACTGAGGCAGTTCGGCTTAGTTCAGACAGTGCCGGCCACATATACGCCATATAGGCGGGATAGCAGAGAGACAGATTTGCCGATTTTGATCCCGGCAGACCCATTGCGAGAGGCTCCACCTTCCACGGACAGTGATGATGACGCGGGGGTGGATGAGGGCTATGCAGCGTGGTATGACACAGAGCTTCCACGACATCTCCCGCCCTCTATAGATACTGGTGAGGAGGACATAGCTGCGACACTAGACAGGTTGGAGGGAGAGCATGCCACACTGGTACAGACACATCAGGTAGCTCTGGAGGAGATCAGGGCCTTGACAGAGGAGAGGGATTCCCTGATAGCAGAGAGAGACACCGCTCGCCAGGAGCGAGATACAGCGATTCAGCAGAGGGATCGCTATCTTCGGCACAGGGAGGCCCTTAGGGCCAAGTACGGAGAGACTGGTGCCACATCAGAGTCTGGGACACAGGGCACGGCTCTAGGAGGGGCACCACCAGCAGCGCCAGCAGCCCCAGCAGCACCTTTACGAGCACCGGGTATGGTGAGCCTGAGCACATACCAGTCTCTCCTGGCTGAGGTGAGATATTATGAGGATGCTCTAGCGCAGCATGCCCCAGATGTGCCTCGGTACGGGGCGAGGAGGAGAGGAGCGACAGCTACAGCGAGCGGAGCCTCAGGCGGAGGGAGCACTGGGAGGGACCGAGGTGGGCCGAGACCTCCAGCAGCAGGTGCTTCGAGCTCGATAGGCGGCGGTCAGGAGGGACAGCCGGGTGCAGAGGAGGGTGGAGGAGATAGTGTCCTCCACGCTTCTGATTTCACCATATAGAGACGTGGTAGATTGTGTATTTGTATAGTGATGTAGCCTCGATTGGAAGGCATTGTATAGATGGCTCGATTGGAAGCCACCCATTTTTTTGTAAAAACACACATGTATATATATAGATTCATCATATTATTGGTCATATGATTGTACTCATGTTTGTAATTTTGATATACATGGATATATGGATATAGAAAAATAGATATGATTAGAGAGATATAGACTGATGGATGATAGAAATAGATGTGATTAGATAGATTGAAATGTGGATAAAATAGATGTGATTGGATAGATATAGACTGATATATGATAGATGTAATGTGATTAGATAGATTGATTTAATTTTGATAGATAGATGTGATGTATCTTGGATGGACATAGCTTTTAAATATTTTGATGGATAGATATACAGATGTACTTGATGTATGGATTAGATATAAATAGATGTAATGTACCTTAGATGTACGTATTTTTCGATATTTTGATGGATAGATAGATAAATGTGTTTGATATATGGATGTAATTGTAATGAGAAATGAATACAGATAGATGTTTTGATAGATAAGATGAACCTAGATAGAAGAGAAATTTTGATTGAATTAACATGTGAAATGCCAATTTGACAGGGTTGCGAGACAAAGAAATGGAGAATACTCCTTACAAGAGCCAAAGATGAAAGCGGAAACAACTGTGACTTAGAAGAGAAGATACTCGGAGAAGAAGAAAAATGATAAGTTGGACTTCCAACCGACCATAGATAAAATCCAGAAAGGGAACCAAAAGACCAAGCATACAAGGCCCTATATAAGATTAAAATAAATCTGACACTAACTAGTCGCAAACCAGATCTAGGATAGAAATGGAAAGAAAAGTAAGTAAGTATCTTGTCGGAACTTACAAGGGACAGAATACATGTCCATAGTGGGGAAATAGGATTCTCCATATGATCGACAAAAGGTCCTAAATCTCAGCTTCATGACTTTGACAGATAGGCAAACTGATCAATGCGGGAAGTTTGCTTGATATGGAAAGACTGATCGATGCGGGAAGTCTTTCAGTGATGCTAAAAAGTGTATAAACTGACTGGAAGGCTGATTGATTACAAGAAGCCTTGAATATTTCTTTGAGAAACAGCCGTCCTTCAAGGGAGCGGTCTGTATTTTGAATTTTAATGATAGCCATCCTTCGAGGGTATGGTCTATTTTCTTTTTGATTCACTTGATAATGTATGGATAGCTGTCCTTCGAGGGATCAGTCTATCTTTTTGGATAGCATCTTTTTTTTTTTTTTTTTTTTTTTTTTTTGAAACTTTTTGAAAGAAGCTGAGTTTAGACCTAGATAGATCAGATGGAGGGGAAGAGAACATAGAAGAACATGCATTCATGACCCGAGTAGATCCGATGAAGATAAGTACTTGGGACAGATGAAGTGGTGATTAAGGTATTCCTACCATGAGGAGGAACATATCCAAAAGAAACGTGCAATGAGTAGAGCCGCGATACTCATATTTAAGGTAAGCGAGGCAATAGGCGGAGAACCACACAATTTCAAATCACCACGAAAGTAGATGACTGGTTATTAGGACGGATGGAAGATCTGAGTTGCGACTAGATTTGTATAAGATAGATTTTAACAGTAGAAGGGCCGTAAATGCAAAGCATTAAGAGGTTCCGCTTCAGGGATACCATCCATGGAAGATAAACGATAAGCCCCAGACCCATATTTATGAGTGATAATGTAGGGGCCCATCCAGTTGGGAGCAAACTTACCACGTTGACTCCTTTCGAGTGTAGTGACATTTTGATTTTCCTTAAGAACAAGATCACCAATTTTGAAGTCACGATGTTGCAAGTGCTTGTTATAAGCACGTTTGACACGCTCGAGATAGACCTGATGATGCTCAAGAGCGTTAAGACGTCGCTCATCTAATAGTTCAAGTTGTGCTAGACGATTTTGACGATAATCCTCATCGGAGACAAATTCTCTGAGAGAAACACGGAGAGATGGGATTTGGACTTCCAAAGGAAGGACAGCCTCAGACCCATAGACGAGAGAGAAGGGAGTAGCACCAGTAGGAGTACGAATGCTAGTCCGATAAGCCCAGAGAGCAAAAGGGATATGTAGATGCCAATCCCTACCAGCTCGACTAGTTACCTTTGCGAGGATATTACGCAAAGTTTTATTGGAAGCTTCGGCCTGACCATTAGCTTGAGGGTAGTATGGAGAAGAAAAACTGAGCTTGATATTGAAAGCATTGCAGAGATTCTGCAAATCAGCGTTTTTGAAAGATTTACCATTATCTGTGATTAGCTTGTGTGGAACGCCAAAGCGACAAATGATGTGTTGATAGACGAAATCAACTATGGGTTTAGCCTTTGTTGAAGAAAGAGGGATAGCTTCTACCCACTTAGTAAAGTACTCAGTGGCGGTAATGATAGAATGATGACGTTGTGAAGAACGAGGATTGATGAGACCAATAAGATCAAGACCCCACTGCGAAAAAGGCCACAAATCCGCCGCAGGTTGCAAAGCCTGACTAGGGATGTGCGTGAGATTGGAATGTTGCTGACACTTGATGCATTTCTTAGTGTATTCACAACAATCTTGATTAAGAGAAGGCCAATAATATCCCAAACGTAAAATACGCTTGGCTACAGCTAAGCCACTAAAATGTCCACCACAGATACCGTCATGGACCTCCTGAATAGCTTTAGATGATTCATGGGTTTTGAGGCATCGAAGCAAAATACCATCAAAGCCGCGTTTGTAAAGAAGGTCACCTAGAATAGTATAGCGGTTGGCGCGTTGGACAAAAGACCTTCTACCATTGGGAGTCAGATCTGGAGGAAGGACCGAATAAGATAGATAATCAACTATCTGTTGATACCACTCATCCTGAGTATGGGTTGTGACAGCATTGATTGACGTTAGTTGCCCAAGATGAGATGGTTGATCCAATCGTTGCACAGCCACATAAAGACGCGAGTCTTCGGTAAAAGGCGGGATAAGAGAGGCTAAAGAAGCCATGGTATCCGCGAATCGATTTGCAGTACGAGGAATGGCTTGGATAGTGAAGTTATCGAAAGATTGGAGTTGGGCAAGAACGATGTCGCGATATTTCTGAAGGATATCATTCTTGCATTGATAGACACCCGTGACTTGGTTAACGATGAGTTCAGAATCACCAAAGATGTCAATATGGCGAGCGCCGAGATTAATGGCATTTTGAAGACCTAAGACAAGAGCTTCGTACTCAGCCATATTATTGGTGCACTCAAAGTTTAATTTATGTGCGACTGGGATAGGCGTACCCCAAGGAGGAATCATCACGAAACCCGCACCTCCCCCTTGCTGGCATTTGGATCCATCAAAGAAGAGTTTTACTTTAAATGGAGATAGACCAAAGTCAATTTGTTGGATGTATTCATCGGGGAATTGAGCAAGGGGGTCACGAGTGTCCGGAAGAGGAGCATCAGCTAGTTGATCTGCAATAACTTGACCCTTGATAGCCTTTTGCGGGATAAACTCGAGGTCAAACTCAGTCATGAGCATGAGCCAACGAGTGATACGATCATTGTGATAAGGCTTCGCATGGATTGTCTTAAGTGGATTGACACTTGTGACAATGTAAGTTTTATGATTAAGGAGATAGTGACGAAGCTTAGAAGTTGCAAAGAAGAGAGCACAACATAGTTTTTCAGCTTCGGAGTAACGTGTCTCATACTCATGGAGGGTGCGACTGATGTAATAGACAGCTTGTTCTTTACCACAAGTGTCCCGATGCGAGATCATGGCTCCCAGAGCATGGTCAGTCACAGAGATATAAAGATAGAAAGGCTCCCCCTCGCGTGGAGGTGTAAGCACAGGTGGAGAAAGAAGATAAGCTTTGAGATCATCAAAGGCCTTTTGGCAATGCTCATCCCATTCAAAATGAACATTCTTACGGAGAAGATGGTGAAAAGGTTGACAACGGTCCGACAATTGGGAGATAAAGCGACGCACTGACTGAAGACGTCCTTGGAGACTGCGGAGTTGCTTTAAGTTAGAAGGGGGAGGCATCTCAAGGATGGCTTTTATTTTTGCGGGGTCGACTTCAATGCCCCTGATGGAAATGATAAAACCTAAAAGTTTACCAGTGAGAACGCCAAATACGCATTTAGATGGATTTAGACGAAGACAGAAGCGGATAAGCCTCTCAAAGAGAGGTGCAAGGATGAAAAGATGATCCTGACGGCGTTTGGATTTGCCGAGGAGATCGTCAACATAATCCTCTACAGTTTTGTGTAAGAGGTCATGGAAGATGTATGTCATTGCTCGTTGATAGGTTGCTCCTGCGTTCTTAAGGCCAAAAGGCATGACACGATAGCAAAAGGTCCCCCAAGGAGTTATGAAGGAGGTCTTATGTTGGTCTTCTGGTGCGATGAGGATTTGATTATATCCAGAGAAACCATCCATAAGAGAAAGCATCTCATGACCCGCAGTTAAATCTACGAGTTGGTCGATATTAGGAAGAGGAAAATCATCCTTTGGACAGGCAAGATTAAGATCTCGGAAGTCGGTACAAATTCGAATCTTCCCAGTAGCCTTAGTTACTGGTACTACATTGGACACCCATTGCGGATAATCGATGGGTTGGATGAAGTTAGCCGAGAGCAAGCGCTGTAACTCTTCTTTGACAAGAAGGGCTACTCTAGGGTGCATTTTACGCAATTTTTGCTTGACTGGTTTGATGTTGGGAAGGGTAACGATATTGTGGACCACAATATCGGGATCGAGCCCTGGCATATCCTCATATGACCAAGCAAAGGCTTGACGATGTTTGGAGAGAAAAGCGGTAAAGTCCCCTAATTCCTGTGGATTAAGGGATTGGCCGACCTTAATGATGCGAGGGTCTTCAGAAGTCCCTATATTAAGGTCGACAGTGGCTTCGTTGAGAAGGGTAGACGTGTCAGAAGGAATAGTCTTGGGGAGATATGAATCCTCTGCCCCTAGATAGGTGAGGACAGAATCATCATCCGCACAGTGGATAGTGTTGATAGTAGGAGAGTCGTCTCCAACTATTTCAGGAAAGATTAATGGTATAGAAGCGGACTGATTGTTAGTCTCATAGACTAACGGCCCTAAGGAAATGGTATTGATCAAAAAAAAAAGTTAGGTGGGATGGAAATGTCGTCATCCACATCAAGTGATGCTTCTGATTTAGTGGGAGAAGATGGTTCCTTAGTAAGAAGAGGTTCATCAAGAATAGTGACGGTGGCCTTTGAAAGGGGTTTAAACCCTAACCCAAATTTTTGATGTGGCATGAGAGTAGGAATGGATTGGAGATCATGTATACCTTGTTCATATTTTCCAAGGCCAAAACCTTTCCACGCGCATCGATATAGATAAGTTTTTGCAAACGTGGGATTCTGTAGATAATCAAACCCTGTTAGGTAAGGTTTGGCTCTAGGAGGAGAATCCGGGCGATAATGAGGTGTATCAAGACCACCGTAGATGAAATTGGTCTGTTGATTGGGCAAACCAATGGTGACGATGCGACCAAGACCTGGTTGATATTCAGGTTGTTTGTCTGGTCTACCATACTCATTAGGTGTGAGATGGGCATCGAAAGAAAGGAGAGGAAGCTCTCCTAGTGAGAAACGCTGCAATGTCTCTTCCAGATTTTGTAAATCCGGTAATTTGGTTGCAGGCATGGAAGAAGATGAGGCCCCATTTGGAGAAGATGCATTTTCTTTTAAAGGGGCGGACCTAATGGTCATGTCGCATTGTGCAGAAGGAAAAGGATCTCCTGGATGGGTGTATATTTTGCCCTCATATTGATATTTTAGGCATCGATGGAGGGTGGATGGGACACAATGCATTGCGCGAATCCAGGAGCGTCCGAGGATCATGTTATAGTGGAATTTTCCTTCGACAATATAGAAGAGTTCATGGAGCAGCTTCTTACCTACTCGGATGGGTAAGACCACAGTTCCTAGAGTGACTGCTAGCTGATCGTTAAATGATCGAAGGGCGAAGGGTGGAGGTGACACCACATTCTTTGGTAACTTAAGTTGTTCGAATGTGTGGGAGGAGATGACGTTGAGTGCAGCTCCACTATCGATCATAACACGTTTTAAGGTAGTGTTATTGATTTGGACTGTGATGAAGAGGGGAGCCTCCAAATCTTCTGAAGAAAGATGAGGAATTTCTGAGTCCTCAAAAGAAATGGCGGTCGATGGACCATTCAATCCAACAACCAACTCGAAGGGTTGGGGCTCATCGGAATTTACTGCGATGCGACGCAGATTATCGATTAGAGCCTGGCGATGTTGTGGGGAGGATTGGATGAGGTCAAAAAGAGACATTTTGACCGGAGCTTGGGTGAGTTGCTTCATGACACTCTCCTCAACGGATACGGGAATTTGAGTCCGAGGTGCAGCACGAATGGAGATCTTGGGTCGTGGGGCTGATGAGGAAGGAGACACGCCTTCAGGGGCTGCGGAAATGACAACCCGTGGTTTAGATGTTGGAGATGAAGATGGGTTATGATAACGTTGGGTTCTAGTGGCGATATGGATCATGTCAATTTGAGAGGGTGGAAGATCAGGCGGCGTGGAACCACTAGAGGTCTGAGTGGATGGTTGAGGTTTGGATGGAGCTAAGGTGGCAGGAGGTACTTGTTCCTCCTCCTCTAGCAAAAGGTCACTTTCTTCCAGAAGGTTCTTGATAACGGCTTGGAGAGCTTTACATCCCTCAGTATCATGACCCGGAGTACGGTGGTAGGCACAAATCAAATCAGAGTTAAACCAAGCAGGTTTCACTCCTTTCGGGTTATATGGTTTAATCGGAGGAAGGGTTATAGATGAAGATTGGATAAGTTGATGAAGGATTTCGGTGTAAAATCCGGTAGATGGAGATGAGGATAGAGATGATGCGGATGGTTCTTGTACATTAACCGACTGCCGAGGTAAAAGAACTTGCATGTTAGGTTTAACAGTTTTATTAGGGATCCTCTTATTTGTTTGGACATTTGGAGGAACAGTCTTGGGTGCTTGGGATGGGAGTAGATGAGACATGATTGACTTTGGTGGAGGGGGAGCCCCTAAGATAGATTTTGAGGAGGATGGAGATGTGACAGATTTTGCGGTCTTTGGAGACAAAGGGGGTTGCTTAGTCGGATTTACGGATGATTTGGATAATATTGATTCGGATGAGGAAGAAGTCCTCAAGGTAGGTGTAATAGGAGGAATATAGGGTGCTTTGGTTGTTGGTACCGAAGATGAGGATCTTGATGGAAGAGGTGGCATCTTTTTGGTAGGTAAGTCTACTTTTAGGGGTGTTGATGAAGAAGAAGATGATGACTTTGATGGATGTGTAGAAGAAGACGCCTTCTCAACGGGCAAATCCAATCGTTTATGAGGCGTGGAGAGAGATTTTTGTGGAAGAGCACCAAGGGTCTTGATGGTTCGAAATATGGGTTTTCCCTTTTCAGGGATGGTGACAACTTCCACGGCATAAGGTGACTGTAACCTTTTCGGAGGAAGCGAGTGGGGAGGTACTGATGGTGTAGTGTTAGATTTTGGTTGTCGCGGTTTAGGTTGAGGAATCGAGTGTGCAGGTGTTGGTGTTACTTCTTTTGATTTTTCCTTAATAGGTGAAGTAACACTATTGATGGGAGAAGGGAGTGATGAAGAAGGAGTGCCTTGCGGAGGGAGAACTTCTGATGTAGTTGGAAAAGAGATAGGAAGGGTCAAGATCGAAGACACTTCCGTCGAAGTCGGCACAATTATGGGTACATTCACCAAAGGCATAGTTGCGGCGGGAATGGGAGCAACGGAAGTAGATGTGTCCGTAGTGGAAACTCGAAGGGATGTGATTGCCTCGAGCATTGAAAGAATGTCTGATGATGAGACAGATGCGGATGACACTGTCTCAGGGATAGATGGAAGGTCAGACAAAGGAGCGGAGAGAGATGACTCCGTGCTTAGTAATGTGGGGATATTCAAAGACGGGTTGTCTGAAGATATTGGAACTCCCGTGATTGATGAAGAGGAAGGAGGATCTGATTCGATTGATGTGTTTGCAGATGATGTGGTTTTAGAGACGGATTCTTCAGTGGAGATGAAATTGATAGTGTGGGTGTTTGGTTTTTGAGATTCTGAAGAATTATGATTTGGGGCATGATTGGGGAAAGGTTGTTTAAAAACGTCCAGTGCTTGATTTGGGGGAGCATTCGGATTATCCAGGATGAGCTCGCCTTTGTCAATGAATTTTTGGACAAGATTTTTGAAAGTCTGACATCGTTCGATGTCATGACCTTTGGTTCTGTGATAATGACAGAAATCGTTTTCCCTATACCAGAAAGGACGTTCTCGACTTTCATCAATATCCCTAATGGGTGGAAGTTCGATCATGCGAACTTCCAACATTTTTTCTAAGATAGAGGCATATGATTCCCCCAAGGGAGCAAAGGATCGTGAAGATGAAGGCCCTTTTCGAGTAGATGAAGGGTCTCTTCGTGATGGTTGATTAGGAGTACTATCGGTTCTTGGTGTTTTTAATACGATAGCATTTGTGGACCCTTGATTCTTATCTTTAGGAGGGAAAGAATTTGGTTTGGTAAAGCGAGAGAAATCTGGTTTAGATTTGGAGCGAAGTTTTAGCTTCCCTTGTTCAATGGCGCGAGATTCAAGTTTGCGTGCCATTGTAAAGGCCTCTTCAAAGGTATGAAAAGTTTGGATCCTTAGAGTGGAAGAAATGTGATTAGCACAAGATCGGGTGAACAACTCGATTTGTTGGGATTGAGGAAGGGAGAAAGACAATTGGTTGATTATCCCTCTCCAACGAGCGACAAAGTCTGCTATAGACTCATCGTCGAATTGGCGAATGTTATAAAGATCTGTGATCGAGATCTTATGCGCGATATTTATTGAGAAGTTTTCAACAAACATCTGGGCCAATTGAGAGAAAGAAAACAAAGAATGTTGAGGGATGTTATTGTACCAGTCCAAAGCGGGACCCGCTAGAGACATAGGAAAGGTACGGAGCATGAGTTCCTGGTCCTGGACGATAAGGTAGCAAGCATGTTTGAATGCTCGCAGATGTTGTTGAGGGTCTTCCCGACTATGAAATTTTGAGAATTTGGGAAGTTCCCATTGGGGAGGATAAGGCTTAAAAGCCACCGAAGGATGAATGGGTTCATTGCACACTTCTTCAAAGGAGTATGAAGGACGGGCTCCTTTTGTGGAGGCTTCCAAGTCTGCAATTTTCTTGAAGAGAATTTGAACTACGTCGGATTGGGGAGGAGGTACATTGGTATGTCCTACATAAGAAGCAAGTGGTGGATGTTGTTGAGGTGTCAATGGGGGATTGATTTGTTGATTGGTGGGATGGTAAGAGGAATAACCAGGTGTTTTGGGTGACGCCTGGTGAGGTATTTGTTGTGAGGTAGCTTGCGTATAGGCAGGCTGTGAGATAATAAGTGGTTGAGAAAATATAGGTTGGGTGACGGATGGAGCCTGTGATTGGTGGACTCCTATGTTTGTTGATTGAATAGGGACAGATTGAGGAATATGGGTGTTGGTTAGATTGGACATGTTGGGGAACAAGACCTGAAAGGGGCCTTCTACCGCCGAATTTGGTACCAAGGGTGCTGATACTAGGGGATGGGCGAAGGTCACAGTTGCTGGAATATTGGAAGAAAGATTGACCGGAGGACGAGAAGTAGGAACCAATTGACTAGCCGAAGGGGGTTGGCTCATGAAGAGGTACTGACCTTGAGACACAATAGAGGGCATAGATGAATTAACAGCGATATGCGGGTGCACAGACGCACTCGTTATCGCCAAGGCAGAAGACCTCTCAAAGGTAGGTTGAGGAATAGTTGAGGTAACTGCAGTATTAGGAATAGGTAAGGCAATTTGAGAACTAGTCAACATGGTTGGTGGAAGAGAAAAAGGAGGCACAAGAACCTCCCCCTTTTCCGTGGCTCGAGACGGGAGAGAGGATGAAAACTGTTCTACATAGGCCTGGGATGAACCACGAGGATAATCGTACACTTGTTGGATTGGTGGTCCTTGATCAGATATTCGAATGGACTTGTGTACTAGGTAGTCCATGAGGGCTACCGGATTGCGATCAAGGAGAGCCTGAAATTCAGGATCCCCGCGAGGAATAGACTCCAAGTCAGAAGATATTTCTGATGGACTAGGAGAAGCTGGACGTGATGGGATTGTTTTGGCTTGATGGAAAGGATTATACGACCATGAGGGGGAACCCACTAACAGTGGTCCCGAGGAAGATTGGAGGGGTGCCGAAACATCCACGCTGGTGGTGATTTCGGAGGAAGAAGGAACCTGTTGGGCCATTTTCCTAGATTGTGACCGGGTGATAACCGTCATAAGCAAGCAAGAAAGAAGATTGTCCTAGCTAATGCACAAACAATTCAAGCAGCGCAAGTGATTATCTCCTTTAAATTTTGATGCTTTTAAGAAAAGAAAATGTTAGGGAAGGCTTTTTAGAACAGGAGCTACTCAGATAGCCAAACTAAGGATGGTTTGGGTAATGTGTGGTGAGGAGTCCCGAAGGCACTTCAGTAAAAGACCGGTACGTGGCTTGATATAGGGGCCTACCCCCGCACTTCACACACCGCTGCGATAAGGGAGTCGGGTGCTTTGCCAATATATACCAAAATCTTCCGTGAATTTATAGCGCGGCCCGAGTACCGCGTAGGCTCTTCCTCTTGGATATCACTTCCAAGTAGGCGAGGCCAGGGAAGGAGTTTTGTTTAGATGCTTTATACCTAGTGATTTTGGCTTTGTGTGCAAGGGTGAAAAATAAAAATCAAATAGTGTCACTACCGATTTTGATCAATTCTCCAACCTAATTAAGACTAGATGAAAAAGCATGCAGCAATGACAAAGAAAAGGTTCTTTTTAAGCACTTAAAACGAAATGTTTGATTTCGATGAAGACAAGTCAAACAAGTTCTTTCCCAAATGCGATTAAGTTCCTTTTAAGCACCAAAGATTGAAGTGTTTGGATGTGATAGACAACCAACAAAGAAATCCTAAAAAGGAGAAAACACTGAAAAAGAGGAATACCTGTAGGTTTAGCTCTCCAAGGTGTGTGGACTTCAAAAAGCGCGTTGTTGAGCTCTTCCCCTCGAACAATCCCACGAGCAAGCAAAGTGCTCCGCAAGAAAAGATCAAGCAAACAACAAACAAGATCCGGAAAGATACATCCAGATAATGGTGAAACAAAAAAATTTCTAAAAATAGAAAAATTTCCAGATAATGATTTCGCCTAAAAAGCAAGATTGAAATGATGAACAGAAATGCTCAAATAGGACCGATAGAAATCAGTGAAGAAAAGGAACAAAGTTCAAAACTAGAAAAGAAATGAACTTACCAATAAGGGACTTTGGTTCAAGTCCCACCGGGCGTGCCAGAATGTAGATCAAGAATTTCGCGTTTGTTACCTGTCCAAGTTAATGTACCAAACTAAACACAAAAACCCTGAAAAACTCCAATGAAATCGATACCTGATGAAGATGTAGACGGATGAGGAAGCTGATGTAGACAAGACGGGCGCACACGAGCAATTTGCACAATAGCTCCGAATAACCTGCAAAACACCGATGCTTGACAGAAAAAGACCACGTTAAAAGATATTTAAGTGGACTGCCCAAGAAGCGGGTCCGAGAAGCGATGAGCTTCCTCGACGGATGTCAGTCCACGTTTTCAATAAAGAAAAGAAGCATACATGATAAAAGATATAAATAAAGACTAGATTTTCTGATTGCAGTAATAAAACAGAAACTGAACAGCAGACAGAAAGTACAGAAAACAGGGAACTGCGAAATAATGCTGGATTTGTGTTACCTGTGACCTTTTACCTGTCTGCAGTGAAATCGGCGTCGACTGGGTATAATCGGCGGCGACTGATGTGATCGGCGTCGACTGGGACTGATCGGCGTCGACTGGATAAGATCAGTGTCCACTGAAGGCAGACTGACCAATCAGGGACTGTGCGATGAGATTCGGGGATTGGAAGGTGAATGTAGTCTGCAAGATGTGCCGAAGATGGAGAGACGCTGAAACAGAGTCACTAGATGATAGATGATGGTGTATGATGTTGATATGATACGGGCAGAGTAACGGTGCTCCTCTCAGGGATTGATTAGGACAGGATCTGCCCTAACTGAGACAATTGATGCTAAAAAGATCTCTCTTTCTTGCAACCTGAATCTTTCTCGCTCTCTGTTCGTGCGTAAGTGCTTTCTTTCGCTCGTTCGTCTCTTTTTTTTTCGGTCCTTCGAACTGAGCCATGGACCTGCTTTTATAATCAGCGCCGCTCCTATAAAATCGGCGCCGACCAAATGGGTCGGCGCCGATCGCGGAGAAGACTCCCGAGATGGCCAAAATTGATCGATTCGAAAAAGACAAGACTTATCCCGACCACGGGAAATATCCCGCTTAGGGAAGATTTAAAAATGGATGTGATACATGGGTAGAATAAATTTGGGGTAGATAAGTGATTAAGATGCATGGGAAGAAGCGTAATTAAATATTTAATTATTTAATTACTCATGGGTAAGATGTGATGTGATGAATTAAATTTAGAGTAAGTGATTAAATCACAAATTGGATAATATCCCAAGGGGATAGTTGGTGACGTGAACGTGCCCCAGGTTACCTAAAACGAATGTGAGGGACACTAAATTGAGAAACCAATTTTGTTTGAGTGTCAGATGGTAAGGCACGTTGAATATAAGAGTCGTCCGCACCAAGGTAAGTGAGGATGGAGTCGTCATCCTGGCACTCAACAACATTAATTGAAGGTGAGTCCTCTTTGATCATTTATGGATACAGAAGGGGAAGAGAAGATGGGTCTTCATTATCACGTTGATAAGTGAGAGGACCCAGGAAGATAGCGTTATCAAAAAAAAAAAGTTAGGGGGGATAGATTCAGGGTCTATCGACTCTATGGGTGACGATGACAAAATGGGTGATGATGGTTCGGAAGGGGTGACTTCGTCATCTTCCTGGATAAAATGGATAGGCAGTGTCTTCGGTGTAGGTGGTTCAGAGAATCCAAGACCACGACGATCTTTGTGTTTGCGTGTAGTTACAGGAATGATCGTATGTCAGCCTTGTTCATAAAAACCAAAACCGAAGCCCTTCCAAGCACAGCACGTCAGGAAGGTGAGGGTGAAACCACGATTAGTTAGATATTTAAAATCATATTGGAAGGGAACCACACCAAGGGTAGGTTCAGGGGTGACAGAGGATGTATTAACACCCCCATATGTTAGGTTGGTGTGGCAATTAGGTGGTCCGTAGGAGATTACTTCCCCCACACGACAGTCATAGGTAGGATGCGCATGTAACTGTCCGTACTCCTGTGGGGTATGGAAAGTGCTAACGTTATATAGGTGATACTCCCCCAGTGTAAGGCGTTGAAAAACATCTACCAAGGGATCTGAGGTCGGGATGTTGTCCGCGGGGAAGGAAGCGGTATTTGCGATGGTGGTTTCATTGGTTGAAGGTGTAGGTGCGGTTGAGATGGATAGTTGAGGTGTGGTCGAAGTAGATGGTTGCATTAGATGAATGGGTGTCTTGACTGGTACAAGCACATCATTAGGGTGATATAACATATTGCAGGTTTTGAAGGGGGGAGCGTCAGCTTTTACGGTGTAGGACTTCCCCTCATACTCGAATTTTATGCATCTATGTAAGGTGGAGGGAATGCATCCCATAGCCCGGATCCAAGGGCGGCCTAACAACATGTTGTATTGGAATTCTCCCTTAAGGACATAGAAGAGTTCAGGTAAAGTACGTGGCCCTACACGAATGTTAAGGATCACAGTGCCTAAGGTAGAAGTAATAGCATCATTGAATGAACGCAACATGGTGGGGTTGGCACACATGCAGCTAGAAGGGATATTTATTTGTTGGAAGGATTTGGAAGAGATGATGTTTAGGCTAGTGCCCCCGTAAATCATAACACGACATACTCGGATGTCTCAGACGTAAGCCGAGATGAAAAGAGTGGGGTCAGGATCTTCTACACCAAAGTCGACAATTTCATCTTCAGAGAAATTGACAGCAGTGGTTTGCTGTACAGAGACAGAAGTGGTTGGGGAGATAGGTTGTTTGGTGAGAGAAGCAATGTGATTGGGTGTTAAAATGGAGGCAACGGGAAAGGTTTCGTTAGGTAGGACCTCTATCCCTTGGAGGATTTCAATGAGAGCTTGTCGATAGATTCAGAGGTTTGAATGAGATCATACAGTGTCATTTTTACAGGTGATTGGTGAAGCTGTTTGATCATGGTACGGTGGGCAACTCCATCAGAGATGGGGTAGATAGGTCCACGAATAACCACTTTAGGTGGCGGTGCGATCGGGATGGCAGACGGAGAAAGAGAGGCCACAAGTGTGCTTTCTTTAGCTTTCCCATTGGTTTTCTTCCCTCGAGTAGCAATGCTAATCATGTTGATCTTGTGAACACGAGAGGAGGAAGATGGTAGGGATAAGTCATTGTCTTCGAGAGGTGGGGTTGCAATAATGATATTTCTTGGTGAGGTGGGGACATGCGATATAGGAGAGGGGATTGAAGCTAAAGGTTTCTCCCTTCGTAAGTTGTCTTTCTTAACCTTTCTATCCGAGAGAGGTGACTGACGAAGGATGGCTTTCAAAGTTTTTCATCCCTCTACATCATGTCCTGGTGTGCGGTGGTAAGCGCAGATTTTAGACTCATCATAACCTATAGGTCAAGGTTTAGATGGATCATAGGGTCTAAGTGGGGGTAGGGAAATGGTCGCATTCTCCACCAACATATCAAGGATCTTGGCGTAAGATCCTTTGAGCGGGTCAAATTCAGAGGAAGATGAGGCTATTGATTGGGTGGGTTTTGGTAATGTTTGGCTATGGTTGGTTCGTACGGGTGGTGGTTTAGACAAGGGGTTTTGATAAATGGATTTAACTAAACGTTTGCTTCTTCGGCGCAGAAGTTATGTTTAGCTGGTTAGATGATGAGGCCATAGATGACGTGGTGGCAGGAAACAACCACGGAGAAAGAGGAGAGTGACAACAAACAAATCCTTTGATGATGGATTTTGTTTAAGGTTGATAGGTGGACAGGATACTTGGGGTGACGGTTGTTGGATACACCCATGGATCTTTGTATGGGTGTAGAAGGTGTAGGTTGTTTTAAAGAAAACACAAGAGGTATGATGTATTGAGGAAAGGTGGAGGGGGGTGAGGTCCCAATATAGAAGCTAGGTGTGATAGTGAGGGTTTTAGTTGTGACAGAGGAATAGATTGGACTTGAGGGGATTGGGTTTGTCTCCTAGGTGGATGGACAACTTTATTTTTGGATAAATCTAACAGTTTAGGTGGGTGTGTTAGGTTGGGTATTGGTGAATTCCCAAGCGTAGGGGAAGGTGTGGTTAAGTTAATAGAGGTGGATGAGGTATTCGGTAGAGAGGAGGGGGGTGAAGATGAGGACATAGGCATTTTGAGCTTTTGTAAATACCTCGGGTATATGGTAAAGGTGTCTAGATTGGTTATCTGCATTTGAGAAGAACATGGTGTACTCAAACGCTCCCATAGGACTCGTTTATGTTCTGAGGGATGAAAATCTTCACGTGTGAATAGGAATTTTTGTATGGAAGAGAGGTGGGTTGTGATTCCAGTCCACTGTGGGTGTGATACAGCGGGTAAATGAGGCACTATATCAATGGGCGTTAAGAGGTCAACCAGTCGCTGAAAAGATTTAGGCGATGAAGAAATAATAGGTAGGAGGGCATGTTTGAGGGGATCCATCACGATTAAATAATTTGGTGATGTCAGTTCGAGGGGCTTCTCTTCTAAGGATGACAGTAAAAGTGGCGAGCCTTTTTCTTTTATAACAAAAGTGACGGAAGAAGATGTTTGGGAAATAGATAAGTTAGATAACATACCGCTCACAATCTTACAAGGATGTGGTGTAAGAAGACTCATTCGTGAGAAGAGAACTCTAGGTGGTTAATTCCTTTATGGGTAAAGGAATGACAAGATTATCATTTTTTCTTGATGGGGGTGAAGGGGGTTTCGGATCCCCTGCGTTAGTAGAAGAGGCTTGATTCAAAATTTCCTCAATAGAAGCTTTTGGTTGTGAGTTGAAAACTACATGGATTTCATGAACACTCTCCTCAACTAAGATATCTTGGTTTATGTTACTGTTAGAAGAGTGGTTTGGGAATGGTTTGTTGAAGATTTTCAAATTTCAGTTAGCAGGGGCATTAGGATTATCAAGGGTTATATCCCATGCATCAACCATTTCCTGCACTATTTTTTTCAACATCTTACAATTTTCGTGATTGTGTCCCTTCACGTGGTTGGAAGTTATAGAAGTCATTTTCTTTGTACCAAAAAGGTATAGCGCGGATGGAATCAAACCCGGAGTGAGGTTTAACAAGAGGTAAGGTGATAGCTCCCGCTTTAAGAAATTTTTCCAAGATGACACCATAAGTTTCTCACAAGGGACTGTAATTGATGGGCTCAGCTTTATACTTATATGTGGTTTTTTGGCGGAGTATTAGACAGTGCTTGGGATTTGACCATCACCGTGTGTACAGCTCCTTTTGATTTCAAAGCAGTCGATGCTTGAGAATTGGTGGTGTTGGGTTTGTTGGTGGAGTCTTGGGTTCAGAAATTAGGGTATTTTGTTGTGCAACCGTAATTTCTCTTCCTCTAAGGCTTGATTCTCTAGTTTTCGAGCCATAGTAAAGGCCTCATCAAAGGTGTGGAAAGTTTGAATTTGGAGGGTAGGAGAAATGTGCTTAGCGCAGGCCCGCGTAAAGAGTTCGATAAGTTTGGCTTGAGGCAAGGCATAAGTAAGTTCGTTGATAAGGCCCAGCCATCGTCCAACGAAATCTGCGATAGATTCATCTTCGAATTGTCATATGGCATAGAGGTTAGTGATAGATACTTTCTTGGCAATATTAATGCAGAAATGATCCAAGAAAGATTGGGCTGATTGGTTTAAAAGAGAAGATTGAGTGCTGGGTTAAAGCACTATACCACTCCAAGGCGGGGTCCTGATAATGACATAGGAAAGGTGCGGAGTAGTAAGGCATCATCATGAGCAATCAGATAGTAGGCATGTCTAAATGATCACAAGTGTTGTTTGAGGATCCTTCTTACTATTAAAACGAGTAATTTTTGGTAATTCCCATTGAGGAGGATATGAACGAAGGGGGACAGAATGATGAATAGGCTCCCGACAAGCTTGCTTGTATGTCAGGGTGCCACGGCTTCTTGAAACAGAAGCCTCTAGATTTTGCATCGTGTCCATCATTTGTTTGATTAAATCAGTGGTTGGATGAGATGATGGTGCGGTTGTTGTAAATGGAGGAGGATTGGGCCAAGATCCACCACTAGACAATGGTGGGGTTAAATGTTGATAAGGTATTGAGGATGAATTTGTTAAGGCAACCGAATATAGATGTCCTATATAAGATGTTGAAGCCACAGGATAAGTGTGCGGAAATGAAAAGGTGGGCAGAACTTGAGAAGGAAAGCTCGTGTGGATAGGTGGAAGAGAGAAAGTTATGAAAGGGGGTAGTCTGCGCGAGAGACGAAGGTAGGAGGAGTTGGGCAGGGGTAATGATATGTGAGGCCCCAGATTAACCAAAGGAAAGCTAATTTATGCCGTATGAACTTCCGAAGACACTGAGTTGGGAGACGGGGCTAAGGATGAAGAAGGTAAGGCAGAGTTATTAGGTGGGGAAGGAGCTAAGTGAGTAGCTACACTAATAGACATACCAACAAGGAGTTGATCATCGGGTGTACGATCAAGAGTATGTAGTCAAATCGTTTTGGATGCAGCGGAAAGTTGTAGATCATTCAAATATGTGATCCAATTCCTTATCTCCTACATGTAGATGCAGGTTCAACAGAGAACCTTCCACTGGTGTTGATTGGATCTCCTTGTTTAAATACTCAAATACAGATAAGAGGAAGAAGAATAAAAAATATCAGAGAAGAGGCACGGAACAAGTAATGTGGGGAGCTTAAAAAGTTTTAGGTACCCCACAGATGGCAAAAATATTGTATATATGAGTATATATATAAATGCTTCCAATTCAAAAAAAATACACGTAGTAGTTAAAAAAAAAAATTCAAAAATACCAGAGAACAAAACAATGTCAGCCTTTTACAACAAATTAGCATCCAAGTCTACAAATGCCTATGATTTTGCTCCAGGTGAACTAAGAACTGCAAAGTCAACCATGATTCAGGGTGTGGAGCCAGGTAGGGGCTGTGAAATCAATGTTGGCATCTATGGCTCCTCCTAGCTCTACAATTTCTCCAGATCTCCTTAAACTTCCCTAAAACTTCCTAGACTCCTCTTTGGATCAGAATACTACTCTGATACCAAATCTTGATGATAAATACTTGAAAACAATATTGATACAGAAGCTTTGCATAGTTAACAAGATGGTGCTTGTGTATTTTATTAATATCAAAATCAAGCATTACAGACAAATGAGAGAGCTGCAACAGTTTATAGATATTGAGACAACTTCTATCTCATCCACAATATATGGAAACAAATCATCTAATATGAGAAAATATGTAGAAATAGCATATTGCCCCTAACTACCCCTATTGCCCCTCATGGAAATCATCCAGGAACAAAATATGTAAAAGATAGAACATGATCCCACAAAAATTGGGATGATAACACTATCACTTAGTTAACTAACAACTAAGGACAACTAAGATCTAATTGACATGTCAAGTTTAAATTATTTAATTAAATACTTTAACTTATTACGGGTTTATTGAAATATCATGGACTAAGGGGGGATGAATTAAGCTGTAGTGTTTATTCATAATAGTGAACTCCTTCCTGATATGATCCTATTTTAAATTTGTACCTATGATATTGTATGATGCTCATTGTGAATACTAATTCAATATTCAAAACCCTATATTTTGAAGGAGTCATATAAAATAAACATTAAATCTACGTTCACTAGACACCCCTGTGCACCGCAAACATCGCCACTACTCTAAAGAGGGTTCAATCTGTACGTTGTTCTTGCATAACATGTGATTATCTAGAATGTATACAACCACATTGATAACCATTGCTATGAAGCATAAGGGACTGAGGGGGGTGTGAATTTCAATCTATTACAAAGATTTATTCCATCCCCATTCATCATTAATTATCATTTATACAACCATTAAATCAAACATTAACCATATGTGTGATTACTTAAACATTTAATCAACTATACACAATAATAAGAACAAGAGAGTACACAAGAACACCAAATTTAAGTGGGAAACCTTTAAAGGGCAGAAAACCCATTGAACCTTTGCTTATATTACTCAAAATAAAGTCCCATTTAGAGAGAGCACCAACTGTTTTACATAGAATGTTTCCGTTCTTAGAATAGAGGTGATTTTATCCTTTCATTCTCTTGAGAAACAGATAAGGGCTAGGGCTAGGAGGAATACATATTGAATGTTGGGAGGGTGCGTGCGTACCGTAGAGAGAGATCAGATCGATTGCAAAGAACTCCTTTTTGTCTAGGAAGGACTACCTGCAAGTAAGAATACAAGACCGCCAGATTTTAGTTAGACAATAAATGAGGGAACTGCCTTGGGCCCAATAAATATTGGACTTCCTTTCGAATGTGGTCAGTTCCCCTTTTAATACGAATAAACAAAAATGTCTAGGAAAGAGGCTATTGCAAAATTACACTTTAATTACCTTGGTAAAAAGCAATAGAAGAAAGGCTGGTTTTGGTTTTGAGTCACACTGACCGATGTCGGTCACTTTACAACCGACTGCGGTTTTACACCAGTACTGGTTGCTGATAACTGATACTGGTAGGGGTAGTGATTTAGGGGCTTTCAATGAAGGAAAGCTATAAGGTGGTTATGGTGTTTATAAGGATGGTAAATGATTTGGGATAGGCAATAGGGTGACGGAGAAGACTCGGAGAGTGTGGGGGCTGTTCTTAGGGCAATGTAAGGGTAGAGGAATGACAGTTAGACGTAGGGTGCTGCCGGGTAGTATATCTAGGAGTGAACTTATAATTACTATGGTTTAGAAGTTCAAGAGATTTTATTTAAAAATGTACAAGACACTACTTACTAGTTCCTGATGAAGATACAGGTCCAAGGATTGTGATGACGAAGGCAGGGTCTCAGGTGGGATGATCTGAAAATAAAAAATGAGCTATCTTCTCTCCCAATGCTTGGATGAGTGTCGTTATGCTCGAGTTCCTCAGTTGCAGTCTTGGTCTCGATGTCCTTCTCTGCTAACTCTTCTCTTTTCTTCACTTGTCTCTGCTCTGCCAAGTGAATTCCAGATCTTTCCAATGAATTCCCATCCTTTGTTTTTGGTTGGGGGAGGTCATTTACAGGGAACCGATGGCGGATTACATAACCAATGGCGGTCTAGTAGGAACCGATGTCGGTTCAAGTCAAAGTGGGCTATTTTTAGTAAAATAACTAATTTTCCCTCCTTTTCTCCCGAGGGATTAGTTGTGGACTTGGTCAAGTCATGATTAGGTTGGTTTTGGCGCAGGTGATAAGTAATTAGTCATGGGTATGGATGTAGACCAAGTTATAGGTCTTAATTATGTTAGTTTAGGGGTTAGGGCTAGGTCATGATGAGGTGGCGAAATCAGGGTGGTGGCAGGTTTGGAGATGTGGATTTATTAATTATAAGGTAATTAATAAATAATTGTGTAAGGTTTAAGTGGTGAGGTTAGGTTGTGAAATGAGATGCGGGGCACAGGGTGTCGTAAGACACAAATTTGGTGTCTACAGGGACATAGTGAGAGCTTGGGACATGTATTGACCAATCGATTGATGTAAGGAGGTGTGGCACGGTGCGAATAGGTGATGGTAGGTAGATTTCTCCACAAAGCAAGGAATCTCACAATACAGGTGGTCGCCGACGTAAGCACTGGGTTGGCTCTAAGCGGGATGGTGAGTTGGAGTCGTGGAAGAGCAATGTGAAGGTTGCTAAAGCAAGGAGACCGTTAGGTTGGCGAATGAGTCACTAGGATAATACATAGAGGATATCCTAATGCAAATGAAGGGTTAAAGAAATGTGAAGGGGGTGTAAACTCAGTGAGCGAGCTGACTGAGCTGTCCCCTAACTCAAAGTTTCAAACACTCAACCCCCCTCCCCTTATTAAAATTTGCAAAAGTGGTGGGCCTAATTGGAAATTTTAAATGCTTCAGGCCATTAAAATATGAGAAAACATTATGAAGATCTGAAATTTAAAATCATTACTTCTAGCAAGCCACTTATTGTACAATCCCATAAAATAACAACTAAGCTTGGAGATTATAAAGAGACGTTTGCACTTAAATGGTCATAACTTCTTCATTTCTTAGCCAAATTACACAAAATTGGACTCGTTGGAATGATGGCTCTATCCTCTACACTAAAAAATCAAGAAATTAAATATTTGATGGAGTTTTGTTGGTGAAAATAAATAAAACTAGCCCAGTTCTAAAACATCACTTCTAGGTAGATGAAATGGCATTAAATGACAGCATGGAGCCTCATTTCTTTTGTAGGTGCCAAAGGACAATGAGGGATGGATTTTTCATGGTCTCCCATCACATTTTCAGGATATTCAATGCATTTGGTTGGTGGTTGAAGTTAGAACTCGCCCCCTTCTCTCTCTCTCATCAATTCTTCCAATATATTGGAAAAGAGAGCTCATTTGTAAGGAGTTGGACAATTTTCTCCATGCTGCTCTCTTCTTTCTTCTTGTAGGATAGTTGTATAGTTTTCAAGCCTTCTTCTCTATGCATTGTAATGGATTTTATGCCTTATTCAAAACCCAAATGATGTACATTGCGTACTTTGAGAAATGAAATTCATGTTTGTGATAATTTCTCCTATCCTTGTATGATTCTAATTGTTTTTCTTGCCTCTCATCATACTATTGGAATGTTGTGAATTTCTTTTATTCCATTACAATATTTAGGGAATGTTGTGTTTACTGGAATATGGGATTGAATGCAACTATGATTTGTGATGCTTGTCCATTCTCTTCACACTCATTTTCTTCCACTTTCTTACATTATGAGTTGTTCAACCCCCCCTTTTTTGGTGTTATCACCTTTGGAGTGTAGGATTTCTAATTTTCACCCTTTCTCCTTCTCCATGTCTCCTTTGAAGCCATATATTAGAACTACATAGGTGTTTTTTATTTCATTAGGAGTAGTTATAACATAGGATTAGGAAGAGGAACCAGCCTTCTCTGGAGGGCCATCTCAAGTTTGCAAGTCCCACAACTTGAGAGAAGGTCCAATGTTAGCATAAATTAGGGATCTGTCATTTCCATATCCCAGGGTGCTACTTTTTCATGATAACAGTTATGCCATATCCGGTGGTACAAGCAGGTGAAAGCTCTACATTTCATAGGTGTGTTTTCGGTATTCATCTCTATTTCATAAAGTTGTTGTGCCCTTGGTGTAATATTAGATTTTAAAAGAACTTTTAAGCATAAGTGACGACTCTATTAATCCAAAAAAAACATTTTCTAAGTTGTAGACACTTCTTTTCATCCATTTCCATCCATTTTTCTTTCCATATCTTCCATATTTCTTTCATCCATGAAGTTGCGTAATCATGAATTCATTCCCATCATGGAATTCAACTTGCAGTAGTAGTGTTATTCAGACTCATCTCCAGGTTACTACAACATACCTCCAGAATGGTTTCATAATGAGAATCAACAATATACATATCCATGTGAGTTAGATTTTAATCAGTTTGGTCATTTTCTAAACTATGCAGCTATTTCAGAGCGTGAATACATAGGTTTTGGAGGTAATTCCACACTGGAGGAGGCTGGTTTACACAAGAAATTTTAAATAATGGAAGCAAATATGGTGTAAACTAGGGCTACATCTCAGTTAAAATCATTCAGGATTGGTTTCAGGAAACCTTCTCCATGGGTTGGTCCTATGCTAAGACACTACAACCCTTAACATAAGCTTGATTTCATGGTTGAAATGTTGCCACAACTTGCAAAGTAGATTAAAGAAATAGAGGCTTATGAACTTGATGCTAAGAAACATTATCAATGGTAAGTCCTACACCACTACCTCATAGTCCTTTTCTTTCTTTTTCCCAATCTACATCATTTCAATCTGAATATCATGAGTCTAGCTTACTACATGCTGCCCTCATTATGGAATCCATTTCTCCACTTCTACCCTTCCATCTCATATTGCATTTTCTACCATTTTCCCTTCTAAAGCTATATCCCCTCCACAAGAGAAAGATAATGAACCTGTTATCCAAAATAAGCCCCTGCTTATTTTGGCTAACTTGTCTTCATTTTTTCCTTCATTGTGCCTCAGTCAAATTTTTACACATTTCAGGCACTCAAAATTTTCTAAGTATTGCTTCATCAGATAGCTAATTTTCTCCCCTTTCCAAAAAGGTAAAGAAGTCCTCCTAACTCCTTGTATTTTGCAAGTTATGGCTCGACGAAGTTTGGAGGGGAAATTTTCCCAAGGCGGGCCTGCGGGAAAAAAATTGGCATTTAGCCTTTTGGGTCAAATGGGTAAAGGGAAAATTTTGGCCTGAAATCCCGCAAGAGATGAGAGGATGCCACGTGGTAGGTCGGAGCGGTGGGGCAGAAGAACTTTAGTTTTTCGGTGTAGGGGTCAAAGGGGAAAATCCAAGCGAAAGCCCACCGAGTAATGAGAAGATGCCACATGTCCTGTCAACGGCGAAGGTCGGAGTGGCAGAAGAACTTTGGAATTTTTTCCAAAGTAGCTAGTGGCTCAAAGGTAAAAAGTGGAGCACATCCCTGCCAAGCAACCAGATGGTGACACGTGTCCCGAAGTGGCAGAGGCGCGGAGTAATTTTGGAAAATTTTCCAAATCTTCAAAGGGGTAGAACAATCGTTTGATCTCGTGGATCAATGAGATGGCGCCACATGGCAGCACAGGCTAGGACAACAGATAATTTTTGGGAATTTTTCCCAATTCGAAAAGGAGGGAAAAATTTTGAATCTCAGCCCGCGAACCCTAATTTTTCCCTAAATATTCAGAGGGCCATATCTTTTAATCCAGAGCTCAGATTTTTGCATTTTTATATCATTGGAAAGATGTTGAATTTCTCCACACGATGGACTATTCAATTTTGTTTTTTGATGGAGTTTGGTGGGAGAAAAATGAGAAAAAATATCTGGCATGCAAAAAATACAGAACTGACTTTCAACCACCAAAATTAATGAAGTATGGGTAATTTTTTAGATCTATAGAGAAATGTACTTTGGCATATGGGTTTTTACATGAAGCCCATCACTTTACAGGTGAGATTGAAGGGATTTGATTGGTGATTGAGCTCATAAATCAGTTTGCCCACATTTTTTTTTCTTCATTCTGCTTTGCCATTAAAAGCCAGTTTTGGCTCATTTGAAAATGGTTGGACGTTTTTGTTCTTGCAGACTCCTCTCTTCCCCTTGGCACATGAATTTGAGGATTTTTAGACCTTCCATGGAGATTGTGACATGTTTTTTTCCTTTCTGCCATTGTAATGCATCGTATTAAACTTGGAAATGGTAATGCATGTTTTGTGAATGATCCTTCAATCCTCCCATGTGTTTATCATTGTCTTATGGTCTTTCATTATATTATGGAAATCTATGCATCCTTTGGTGTTACATCTCTATGATTCGTGTTTATTTGCAAGACAAATTTCATCACTCCTTTGGTGTATCACTGTTTAAGCTTAGTTTTGTTTTCCTTTTCCATGCTTTTTTCAACCCCGTCTCCTTGGAAATTTTAGAATAAGAGTTTTTAATCAGAACCTCTACAAAAATTCATGCATACACCTAAACAAATGGGTAAGAACCAGCTTTCTCTGGAGAGTTTTCTCACCTTGCAAGTTCCCACACCTTGGAGAAAACTCAATGTTGTGTAATCACACTAAATGAAACTCCTAGGCCTCCTATGCCCTTATATCCAGAGTTGGAAATCCCAAGTAATAGTCAAGCACCGACTTTAGCTCCTATTCCCACTCCTAGAAATCTAGAATTCAAAAGAAGCTTCTACTTTATCCTCTAGTGCCTCAAATGAGCTTCAATAAATTATGAATACAATTGTAAAATTTGGGAAATGAGCTGGTTACACTCAAGAGGCAATAAGCTCAAAGTTTTAGGCCTTCTTATCAGCCTCAAACTCAGCCCACTAGACAACCATATCAGCCTAATAGGTCACCCAACTCTATCTGTAAATTAAAATCAAGTAAGGCCTCCTGTCAATAAACCATTTCAGCCCTATAACCCTAATGTTGCATCCACCTCTAAAGCCTTAGTGCTAGTGCAAAATAATATAGCTCAAGAGTATGATTGGTATTTCCCATGCAATGAACCTCACCACCAGTCTATGTGCTTCAATGGTGCTTTGAACCAAGATTTGATGGTGAAAAAAACTGGTGTAGAGAGTGAGGCGAGTCAAGAAACAAACCAACAACAAGGAACATCTCAGCAAAATATAACTCCAAATGAGACTACACTTGTGAATTAGACAGGCTGAATATTTTTGGTGGGGTATTGAATCAAACACCTTCTCAGAGTGTAGCAGCTAAGACATGGTCAAAGAGGAGGAATATTAGTGAAGGGAAGTCACTAGATCCAAGTTATTCACAACCTCCCATCACTCCATAAGGTTTTGGCAAGCAAAATGTAGTTCCAAATGTACAAGGATAGCCTAAGACACCTTCTAGACTAGCTCAAGTACCAGCTATGTTGTATCCCATGTATGAGAAAAGAGTGTGTAGACTAAAGGGTAGCAAAGAGATGGTTCATCCCCATTTAACATCATTGAAACAAATGAATAAGACCAATGTGAACATATCTATGTGGGAGTCACTATCCATCCCAGGCCAAAGGGATCTACTACAAGCTGCCATGAAGAATTGGTCAACCTCAAATCAGTAAGATCATATGCAAGAGAAGGTAATAACAAATGCTACTCAGCCTAAGGAAAATCTTGGAGGATAGCAAGGTAAAAATTTGAAGCCCCCTCCATTCTATGTTTCATTGATCATTGGGGATAAACTAGTACATAATTATATGATTGATTCTGGGGAAATTAGTTTTTTGATGCCTAAGAAAATAGCTGATCATCTGAGCCTTCAATATGAAATCATATCGAAGGGGAGTGGTGCAATTAGATAGGAACAATAGTATCCATAGTTGGGGGTAATTAAAGGTTTGATCCTTACTTTGCATGCATGCCCCAATGTCACAGTTTTGTAAGATGTGTTGATGATAGATTTTTTGCCACCATTTTTTTCAATATGTTTGTCAAGGGATTTCACAAATAGAATTAGAGGCTACCTATCCACTTATTGGTCACACATGATGTTTAGGACAAGGTATGGAGCCAAGGCCATAATCAGGTCTAAACCTATTGCAAACTTTCACATTTATTCTCATACTCCAAGCCCAATCAATGCCAATTGTTCAGTGTTTGATCAAGAGGATTATCCAAGCATACAGGAAGTTGACACCAAATTTGGAAGCATTCTAGATTTGATTCTGGATGAATTGGCAAGAAAGATACATGATTTTTATCCCTACAAGGAAATAGAGGAATCTTAAACTAGGATTCTATTACATGCATGAAGAAAATCAGCCTCTTCCTGGCATCACCAAGCCAGACCATAAAGATGACAATGAGGTATGGAAGTTTTTATTTGATGAATCAAGAAGTAGAAAAGGTACAGGAGGGGGAGTTATTCTTGTTTCACCTCAAAGCATTAAGTATTATTCAGATTTTATATTTCAGTTTGCATGTTCTAATAACACTGTTGAATATGAAACTTTGATACATGGATTACATTGGTCAAGGAAGAGATGACATCAAAAACTTACAAGTCTTTGGTGATAGTGAGCTGATTGTTAATCAAGTTAAAGGACAAAATGCTGCCAAGAATGACCTGCTCAAGAGTTATAAGAATAGAGTATGGGACCTCATTGAGGATTTTGAGGGCTTTGGCATCAACTCCATTCCTAGGAAAGAAAACCAAGGTAGTTGATAGGCTTGCAACAATTGTAGACAAATTTTGATGTTGTGGAGAGTATCAAGAGAGATAAAATGCAGCCAAACATCCATGTGATTGTGAGGCCATCAGTTCTAGAAAATAATACAAGTTGGTACAGGTGCTTGAAAGTGACCAACAAATCATCAATTATTTTTACAGGAGGAAGGTTGAGTTCTCAGCCAAATATCAAGGAAAATTTAGAACAACAGTATGGTGATCAAGAGGTACAGCTGAGAACAAACAAACTACCAAAGGGACTTGTTACTTTAGAGTCTATTTTCAATCCTAATGATCAATTTAGGAAAGAGAAAGAAAACATCCAAGTCAAGGGAGAGGATTTAGAGCCCATCTCGGTTAGAGAAGGCAATGTCACTCCAAATTGGTAAAGTGGCAACCGAGAAAGAAAGGTATGAGTTTATGAAGCTTTTCCAAGAGTTTCCATATGTATTTTCTTAGAGCTATGAAGACTTGAAAGGTTTCAATCCCAAGCTAGCTCAAAACACAATTGAACTAGATCTAAGTGCTAAGCCCATCAGGAAGAAACAAAGACCATTCAATACTCATATTGAGCCTCTCATGAAGAAGGAATCTGAATAAGTTAATAGAGGAAAGTATCATATTCCCCATCAATCATTCAAGCTAGGTTACAAATTTGGTTCCAGTTAGAAAGAAGATTGGAGAAATCAAGTTGTGTGTAGACTTTAGAGATTTGAATAGAGCATCCCTTAAGGATCACTACCCACTTCCTTCTATGGAGTAGATTTTGCAAGTTGTTGCTAGCTTTTAGAGGTTTTTATTGCTAGATGGTTATTCAGGGTATAATTAGATCATGTTAAAGGAAGAGGATTAATTCAAAATAACCATCCCCACCAAATGGGGAACCTATGCATATAGAAAAATTTGCCATTTGGGTTATCTAACGCTGGAGCTACTTTCCAAAGGGCAATGGATATGGTGTTCAAGGGATTGATCAAAGAAATAGTTTTGATATACCTAGATGATATTATGGTATTTTCTAAAAGTGCAGTAGATCATCTCTTTCATTTGAGACAAGTGTTCGAAAGATGTAGAATATTTGGGGTATCCTTGAATCCCAAAAAATGTATTTTCCTAGGTCATGAAGGCAAGCTTCTAGGAAACATTGTTTCTAAAGAAAGGTTAGCAATTGATCAAGAGAGGGTTGAAGCAATAAGAGAACTGCCATTTCCAAGACATAAGAAGGCTCTTCAAAGTTTCTTGGGAAGAATCAATTTTGTTCGAAGGTTTATTCCAAACTTTGTAGCCCTTGTCAAGCCAATAACTATGATGTTGAAGAAAAGTGTGGCATTTAAATGGATGGCTGAAGGTAAGGACATGTTTCAAGGAAATAAAAGAAGATATATCACAAGATCCAACTCTTATTAACCCAGATTTCTCCAAAGGCTTCATCCTTTATGTATTTGGTGGCGATGCTACAATTTCTGCAATTTTGGTACAGCAAAACGAAGAAAATGCAGAGCAGCCAATTTCCTTCTTTAGCCAAAGCTTGGAGGAATATGAAGTGAGGTATTCCTTCATCGAGAAGCATGTTATTGTAGTGATTAGGATCTTTAAGAAATTTAAGCATCTAGTTTCAAACAACAAGGTTCAACTGCTGGTTTCTCACGTGGGAGTTAAAGAATTCCTCCTCAACAAAGATCTAAATGAAAAACATGTAGGGTGGATTACTCATGTCATGGAGTATGACATTGAGATCAAAGTCACAAAGTTAGTCCATGAGGAAAGAGTATTGTGTGAGAAATTTTCCTTGAACCAATCAATTGAAACAAGTCAAAGAGAAGAATGTTGTTTTGGTGCTGCAAGACGGCCAAGAACAAAGAGATATTCAAGAAGAAAATGGTGGCATGTTCACTCCTTTCTAGACCCAAAACATAATGACACTTCTTACAAATAGGCCTATTCCCTCCAAATATGAACACAGCCAAAAGAAGACACTTAAAATTACAAGCTATTATGTATGCACTTGTTGATGGTGTCTTGTTCAAAAAGGATATCAATGGAGTGTTGCTGAGATGCATTGGGACAAATCAGACTGAGAAAATGTTAGAAGAGTTCCATGGTGGATCAAATGGGGGTCATTTTTCTCCAAGAGTGATAGCTCTCAAGATCATGAAGGATGGTTATTATTGGCCCAAAATGTTTAGTGATTTCTATGCATTGATTAAGAGGTGCAAGAATTGTGCATTCTTCATAGGAAAAGAGAGGTTAGTAGCAATTCCATTACACCCAATCTCAGTGAACCAGCCATTCATGCAATGGGGTTTAGACTTCATTGGAGTCATTAATCCAAACTCAAGCCAAGGGCACAAATGGATTCTAACAGCAATAGACTACTTTACCAAATGGAATGAGGCGGGTGGCACTCAAAGAGGAAAATTAATCTAGCATTCTAGACTTCTATGAGGGGATAGCAACCAGATTCGGTACACCTACCACTATAATATCAGATAATATGTTGGCATTCATAAGATCAAAGGTAGCTAAATGGGATGTTAGAAATGGAATCAATTTAAGCACTTCATCAAATTATTACCATTAAGGTAATGGCCAAGTTGAGTCCACAAACAAGAATATATTAAGGATCATCAAGAGGACTCTTGATGAAAATAAGAGGATTTGGCACACTAAGCTCAAATCAGCTCTCTGGGCTAGATAGAATAACTCCCAAGAGATCCACAGGTAACTCTCCATTTAGACTTTTTTATGGAAGAGAGGTAATCTTGCCTATGTCACTTGAGTTTCCAACATTGGAACTCATGAAGCAATTAGAATTATTAGAGTTTGAGCCCATGGATTTTAGATATGCATAATTGATGGAACTCCAATAAATCAGAGAGCATGTAGCCCAAGGAATGGAGAAGTACCAAGCTTTGATCAAGAGAAGCTTTGATAGGAAAGCTAAGGCTAGAACTTTCTAAGTTGGATATTTAGTAGTTGAAATGGGATGCATACCAAGAAAATCTAGGAAGGCATTCAAACTTTGATGCCATTTGGAGTGGTCCCTACATAGTCACAAAATGCAAAAACAGCAATGCCTTCTAATTGTCTACATTGGATGGTGAGGAACTGTAGATTCCAGTTAATGGAATCCATCTAAAACATTGCTACTAGAAGGGAAACTTCTCACCTTGTACATATTATCTTAGATTTTTCATTCCTCCAAGTGCTTATGCACATTATTTTTTTGTAGATTAGATTTGCATTTCCGTAAGTTCTTTAGCACAAGGTTTTGCTGCCCCAAGGATGCATCCTTTTGTAGGCCATGTTCTAGATCAAATTTATTTTCTACTCTCACAATCTTCATCTTAGAAATTTTCTAATGGATTGAGAGTAGCAAGCAGTTAAGTTCATGACTCCATTACCCAATGGATTTCTTGGGGCATCTGGTCACTTCATTCTAGTAGGTAGACGACCCCTCTGATTTTCCAAAATTGTTATCCAAAAGAAGCCCCCTGCTTATTTTGGCTAACTTGTCTTCATTCTTTCCTTCATTATTCCTCAGTTAGATTTTTTACACATTTCAGGCACTCAAATTTTTCTGAGTATTACTTCATCAGATAGAAAATTTTCTCCCCTTTCTAGAATGGTAAAGAAGTCCTCCTAATTCCTTGTATTTTGCAAGTTATGGCTCGACGGAGTTTGGAGAGGTAAATTTTCCCAAGGTGGGCCCGTGGGAAAAAAATTGGCACTTTGCCTTTTGGGGTCAAAGAGGTCAAAGGGAAAATTTTGGCCTGAAATCGCGCAAGGAGATAACAGGGCGCCATGTGGTAGGTCAGAGCAGTGAAAGGCAGAAGGACTTTGAGTTTTTTCGGCATGTAGGGGTCAAAGGGGGTCAAAGGGGAAAATCCAAGTGAAAGCCCATCGAGCAATAAGAAGACACCACATGTCCTCTCAGCGGTGGAGGTTGGAGTGCAGCGGAAGGACTTTAGAAAATTTTCCAAAGTGGCTAGTGGCTCAAAGGTAAGAAAGTGGAGTGCATCCCCACCAAGTAAACCCAGATGACGCCACATGTCCCGGAGTGGCGGAGGGGCGGAGTAATTTTGGAAAAATTTACAAATCTTCAAAGGAGCAGAATGATCATTTGAACCCACAGATCAATGAGATGGTGCCACATGGTAATGCGAAGGTCAGGCCAGACAGAGAATTTTTTGGGGATTTTTCCCAATTCGAAAAGGGAGGGAAAATATTTGAATCTTGGCCCGCGAACCCTAATTTTGTCCTAAATCTTTAGAGGGCCATATCTTTTGATCCAGAGCTCAGTTTTTTGCATTGTCTTATATCATTTGAAATCTGTTGAAATATCTACACATGATGGACTATTCAATTTTGTTTTTTTGGTGGAGTTTGGTGGGATAAAAATGAGAAAACACCTCTGGCATGCAAAAAATACAGAATTGACATTCAACCACAAAAATTAATGAAGTATGGGTCATTTTTTGGATCTACAGAGCAATGTACTTTGGCATATGGGTTTTTCCATGAAGCCCATCTCTTTATAGGTGAAATATTGAAGGGATTTGATTGGTGGTCTGAGGTCATAAATCAATTTTCCTTCATGTTTTTTCTTTTCTCTTGGTTCTTCTTTTCCATTAAAAGATAATTTTGGCTCATTTGTAAAGGGTTGGATGTTTTTGTTCCTACAAACTCACCTCTTCCTCTTGGCATGTGAATTTGAGGAGTTTCAGACCTTCCATGGAGATTGTGACATGTTCTTTTGCCTTTCTTACCATTGTAATGCATCGTATTAAAATTAGAAATGGTGATGCATGTTTTGTGAATGATCCTTCAAACCTCTCATGTGTTTATCATTGTCTTATGATATTTCATTATATCCTTGCAATATGTACATGCTTTGGTGTTACATCTCTATGATCTGTGTTTTATTTTTAAGAAAAAAGTTCATCACTCCTTTGGTGTATCATTGTTTTAGCTTAGTTTTGTTTTCCTTTTCCATGCTTCTTTCAACCATGTCTCCTTGGAAATTTTAGAGTAAGAGTTTTGAATCAGAACCTCTGCAAAAATTCATGCATACACCTAAATATAAGGGTAAGAATTACCTTGATCTTTAGATATTTTTCTCACCTTGCAAGGTCCCACACCTTGGAGAAAACTCAATGTTGTGCAATCACACTAATTGACCCAATTTTGAACTCCAGATCTGAGGTCATTTAGGGGGTGTTGTAGATTTGCACTAACAAAACCCTTTATTTCACCACAAACAATGAAAAAGCTAGTTGAATCCCAACCCACCCCTCCACTTGCATTTCTTAACCCATTTTGGGAGGAACAAACTCATAAAATCAGTCGAGGGGAGAAAATAAAAGAGCATATCTGAGAAGAATCAATACAAAATTTGAGAAATTTGGCTGTAACTTCAACATTACTCAAATGCCACTAATGACTAGGCCCTCTCAAGAATTTGAAGTTCAAGAATAGGTGGTGAAGGATGATTTTACAAATGAACAAGTTCAAGAACAAGAAGATGATGATCAACATTCCTTATGCTCTGAATGCAGTATTCACATTGGCACCATTCTTTCATAGGTTGTTGATCCATCATAGGCTATAAAGTCAGCTACAAATCCACAAGAAGAGGAGAATGTATAGACAATGGAGGAAAAAATCCCAAGTATGCAAGGTATCCCAATGGAATGCAGTGACCCTTCTTGTTATGCATGTCTTGAGCTTGCTTCTTTGTTGGGAGGTTACATTGATATACCAAAACCATCATCATCAGTTGCAACCAACCATGGGATGCTTCCTTCTATGGAGGGAGACATTTCAATTCCAAAGGTCTTGAGTAGTGAACAAGTTGCACATAAAATTGTAGTCCCTTCTCCCACTTCATCTCTCCAAATATTTGATTTTGGAGATTAATTTGAATCATCACATTTCATGTTAGAAGATGGAGAGACACACATTTAACAAATTGAAAATTCATAGGTCATCATGGGAGAAGGAGGAACATTGGAAAAGTAGGACAATGAAGAGCTTGAATATTTATCATATTTGGAAGAGTGTATTAATGAAGCAGAGCCCATGGAAATCATATCTCTTTCTACTCCATCATTCATTCTCCAACAACCAGATGGTGCTTCTATAGAAGAGAATGTTCAAACAAAAATTGTTGCTATACACAGTCCCACTGAATCAGACTCAGAAGATCTTGATGAAGATGCAATCATTGAAGGATTCTTTCTTTCAGTTGAAGAGTCTAATATTGTTGATAAATATGTCATGAATGAAGAGGGAAAAGAGGAAAAGGATGGCACCACTTTCATACCAATCATCAAAGAAGAAGATCAGTTTTATGTAGATGAGAAATGAAGACAAAATCAGCTCATAAACAATCACCTTTTCTAGGAATGTCTGCAAGAAAGCTTCTTTATCGAAGTTGGAACTCAATGAAATGGGAAATTCAAGTAGATCAGACCTTGTCCAATCAATTATCTAGCTTCATTGGGGAGGGATTCATATTTTCCACCAATCATGTTCACTCCTGGGCATGAGGATGATATACAAGACACCAAAGCTTCCAAGATTCAGACATAGAGAAACATGTGAGGAGGTCATTTCTTTTTGTTGTTGTTGATACTTTGGCAAAGTGGGTGGAAAATCAGCTTATACTAAGTTTTTCACTCATGCACAAGACCATGTTTAGTTCCAAATCAGTTGTATGGTCTAATTTTGTGAGAAAGTGAAGTTGTTTCTCCTTACTAGTGTCGGGATTTGTTTGAACTTTCCGTTTCTTGGGTTAGAGTAGAGTAGGTAGGTTTTCTTTTAGAAGAATAAGTTCTTGCATACACTTTGCATGCTTCACTTGGGCATATATGATCTTCATTTTTGTACATATTTTTTGCGTGGTTGTTTCTCTTGCATGGCTCATCTTATTTTCAAGACAAGAATCTTGCAAGAAACAATTGTTATCTTCAAATAAATCCAAATACAAAGCAACTAAATCAGATTCAGGGACAATTTTCAATGATTTCATCTCTTTTATCTATCTAGATCAGTCACATTTGAGCTCATATGCCTCTTCTTGCATCAAAAAATCAGTCATAGGAGAATTTCTATCTTTGACATTTCGGTCAAGGCATGCTCATTGAAAAAATCAAGTTCTAACAACAATTCCTAACACTCCAAATCAACTATGTTTCCAAACTTATGCATACTCCATTCTTATTGAGAGATCATTAGTTGGTTGTGTTTCAAACTTGATAAGAAATCAAATTTGAGATATTTTCATAGGGCTTTATTCTTCATCCCATGGATCAGATTACAAAATAAAGATTCTAGATTCAAGACAATTTTCCACTCTCACAAAACCTTAATCTAGAGAATTTTGTAAAGGAGAGGGAAAATTCAAGTAGTGGCAGGTAGTTCCAGGTTCAAGCATCAGTTTTTCAATGGCTTAGGGGTAGAATTCAGAGTCCAGGATCAATTTACAGGTGTATCAAGATGACTCCATGCCCAACAGACACTTTAGGAAAATGGTCACACATCTAATAGGTAGATTTCCCTGAGAGGTCACAAAATTGTTATCTATTTTTACCCCCTGTAAAAATAGACAACTTGGGAAATGAGCTTGAGCACTGGGTAGGGTTTCATGAGACAATCTAGAATGATACATATGGGGAGAATAACAGTGCATTAAGGGCCTATGGACATTTCAGTCACCTTCATTTGGCTCCTTGGCTCAAGAAAATTAAAAAGGGTCAAAGAGATTGAAAGTTGGAGCAGTTATAACCCTCACTTTTCCTTTGGCCTCAGTTGTAAAGGGACCCAAAAAATTGGTTTAAAATGGGGAAGCATGAAAATTTGTACCCAAGTCATTCTAGTGCATCCGCTTACCCGTTTGATCCAGAAAATCCTAAAAAAATCAAGAAATATAAAAATTCAAGGATGAGGGGGTCAAAAATCACTAAGTGCCTAACCAACTCAGCTGAGCTGGTGGGTGAGCCAAAAAACATCTCGGTCGGGTGAGCTAGGGATCATGCTAGGTGGCGAGTCACGTGGGTTGGGGTAACTTAGACGTTCGGTAGAGTGTAAAAAGGGTTAGCTTGCCGAGTCAATTCGTCGAGCTCGGGAGTTGGTTGGTTGGCAGGATAAAGGGACTAACTCAGTGGGTTTGGCAAGTTTTGCAACGAGTATAGTGTGGCCAATTCGAGGTTTTGGGGCCCGAGCGGCCCGGGGGAACTTGAATCGCGAGTTCCCTAAACTTCTATTTTTACTGCAATATAAAGTGGCCTAACATGTTATGGCACAGGAGATATTTGTGGGCCCAGAGAGGTGGTAGAGAAAATCTCAGTGCGGCCGTGGGACATGTTGGTAGCATACAGTGGTGTGTGGAAGGCTAGGCAGTGCAAAGAACTCAAGTTCAGTGAGCACAAAATGCATGAGATATGGCAGGAGCTCGGGATGTGCATTAGCCTATCAGATGATACGGGGACATGTGGCACGAAACAAATGGTTCATGATGGGGAGAGATCTCTGCAAAGTGAGGAAGCCTGCAATACAGGTGGTGGCCGACGTAAGCACTGAGTTGGCTCTGAGCGAGATGGTGAGTTGGAGTTGTGGCAAAGTAATGCAGAGGTCGAAAAAGTAATGAGATTTCCAATTTAAAGGTCGAGTCACCAAAGTAATATGCGGAGGATAACCTGATGTAAAAAAAGGGGTTAGGAAATGTGAAGGGAGTTCCAGTTCAGTGAGTTAGTTAGCAAGCTAGCCGAGCTAGCCCCTAACTCAAAGTTTCAAACACTCAGCCCCCCATTATTAAAATTTTCAAAATCAGTGGGCCCCATTGGAAATTTTAAATGCTACGGGCCATTAAAATATGTAGAAACATTATGAAGAGGGGAAAATTAAAATCATCACTTCCAGTAAGCCATTTATTGCACAGTCCCGTAAAATAAAAACCAAGCCTAGAGATGATAAAGAGATACCTGCACTCAAACGGTCATAACTTCTTCATTTCTCAGTCAAATTGCACAAAATTGGACTCTTTGGAATCTAAGATCCATACTCTACACTAAAAACCAAGAAATTAAAGATTTTATGGATTTTTTGTGGTGTAAAATGAATTAAAAAATCCTAGTTATAGAACATCACTTCCAGGTAGATGAAATGGCATAAAATGACAACTTGGAGCTACATTTCTTCTTGCAGGTTCCAAAGGACAAAGAGGGATTGGTTTTGCATGGTATCCCATCACTTTTATAGGATATTCAATGCATGTATTTGGTGGTTGAATTCATAACTTACCCCCTTCTCTCTCTCACTAATTATTTTAATATATTGTAAAAGGGAGCTCATTTGTAAGGAGTTGGATAGTTTTCTCCATGTTGCTCTCTTCTTTCTTCTTACAGGATAGTTGTAGAGTTTTCAAGCTTTCTTCTCTATGCATTATAATGGCTTCCATTCCTTCTTCCAAACCCAAATGATGTATTGTGCATAATTTGAGCAATGGAAATCATGTTTGTGGTAGTTTCTCCTATCCTTTCATGATTCTAATTATTTTTCTTGCCTCTCATCATACTATTGGAATGTTGTGCATTCCTTTTGTTCTATTGCAAGAGTTAGGGAATGTTGTTTTTACTGGTATATGGGATTGAATGCAGTTGTGATTTGTGATGCTTTTCTATCCTCTTCACACTTATTTTCTTCCACTTTCTTGCATTATGAGTTGTTCAACCCCCCTCTTTTCTGGTGTTATCATCTCTGCAGTGTAGGATTTCTCCTTTTCACCCTATCTCCTTCTCCTTGTCTCCTTGGAAGCCATAGATTAGGACTAGATAGGTTTTTTATTGCATTAGGAGTAGTTGTAGCGTAAAATTGGGAAGAGGAACCAACCTTCTTTAGAGGGACATCTCAAGTTTGCAAGTCCCACAGCTTGAGATATGGTCCAATATTAGAAAAAAGTATAGATCTGTCATTTCTGTATCCGAAGGTGCTACGTTTTTATGATAACAAGAAGTGTTGGAGAAATACTAGGGATAGTTGCATGAAAGAGAACAAAAAGTGATGAGGGAGTGATTTGTACCAATCTAAGGTAGGTCCTTCTAGTGACATAGGAAAGGTTCTAAGCTTGAGATCTTGATCGTGGATGATGAGCTAACACGAGTGTCTAAATGCTAGTATGTGCTACTGAGGATCATCCTGGCTATGGAACATGGTAAATTTATGTAATTCCTAATGTGGAGGATAAGGATTATATGATACTGATGGATGTATGGGTTCATTACAGACCTGATCATAAGTGAGGACGTGTTTGGGTCCCATGGTAGTGACTTCCAAATTGTCTAATTTTTTTAACAGAGCTTTCATGAGATTGTTTGTGAGATTAGGCTTGAGGGATCTAACATGTGAGTGTAGATGATAATTTGATTGATTTGATTGATGGTAGTGGAGAGTAGGAGGGTTTTGTTGTGGATGGGCTTGATGTGGGGGTTGATGAGGGGTAGCATAAGAAGGTATCTTTTGTAAAGTAGGTTGTGATAAAGGCACGTAGGGAAACATGTAGGGATGTTGGATGAGAGGGGTTGATTGGGCCTAAGTAGGTATGTGAGTATAGGTTTGGGATGTTTGAGGTATTGAGAGAGGTATTGAAGTCAAGATAGGTTGATGAGATATAAGATGGGGAGTATTAAGATTTTGACGAGATTTTGATGAAGGAGGGGATGTGGTAAGGATTGATTGATGGGACACACTTTCTATAGGCTGCGAGGTGATAGTTTGGTAGTAATATGGACATAAAGGATGTTCGTAGGGTTGTTGGATGGGATTATTGTAGGGTTGTAAGATTTGTTGAAAGGTAGATGTTTTATAGGGAACAAAAGGAGATCTAGATGGCTCTGGGAACATGCCTGAGCTAAATTAAGTTTAGTGGGATGCGATAGGTTGATAAGATTGATAAGGACTAGATACTGTATAGGGGATGTTTTGAGATTGATTGGGATGAAAAGTTTTAGATGAAACAATTGAAAATGATTGTGAAAATGAAGCATAAGGGTTGAAAGAATATACTAATGCAAAGGATTTCTCCATATTAAATGATAGTTAACTCATGATGATACAATAAATCCCTAAGAGTACTATAAATGTCATAAACAACTCAAGCAGAAGAATTTTTAATTATCTTGATTAAAAATTAGATGTGAGGGAAGAGACTCAGAGGGAACCTTATGATATGGCCATTCTAAGGCTATTTTTAGGTTTTCTAAAGGCATGATTCCTCAATATACCTAAAGTTACGCGAGGCCTAAGTTTATAAGCAGTCAGAACACTGTGGCTTCTTTCCTATTGGGTGATGAAATCCTAAGTAGGTCCACCTAGGTAGTAATTTTTTAATGCAAGTTTATGTTTGATGTGATTTGGTAGTGTGTGGGGGAGATTAAGTGAATGCAATTCATTAACCTCCTAATTAAACTATGTGACCAAGAAAAGTGAGAGGTTTATTTTAAGCCCAAAAGAGTGATTGATTTTGATGAGGAATACAAACAAGAATGCAATGATTTTGAAAGAAAAATAAGGGAAAGAAACACACTTGTAAAATGCTTCCTTTTTAATTTTTTATATTTTATATTTTTAATAGCACAACTACAACACAACAAGAAAAAAGCTCCCAAAGCAATAACCTGCAAGGGTCATGAAAAAAGAGACCAGAAAATATAAATTGACCATTAGAGGCTAATTGACTAAGAAATTAGAAACAATCTATAAATATCATCGGTGATTTATAGGAATCACTGGTGATTCACCTAAATTATTGGTGATTTGACTAGATCGTTAGCGATTACAGAGAAGATAACCTAAAGATGAATTAAAAAATTAAATTAAATGAAAGAAAATGGGATTGGGTTCCCACTGGGTATGCCATAATGTAACACAATTTTTTTTCTTTCCAACTTTAACTTAATAAAATGAAATAACAAAAAAACTGACCTCAGAAGACGACGGGGTTTACCAATACCCACAATGATTGATGTTGATACTGATGAGTGATCGGTGTCAACGGATCCAAGTGTGCACACATATTTTTCTTTCCAAAGGGATAAACTACCTACAATGCACAAACATTCATAAAAAGGTAGGATTAGATAGATATATGGTGGATTTCCTAGCAAAGGCTAGTCCTCAGAAGTCAATGGAATTCCTTATAAGGGTGTCAATCTGCATTTAAGAAATCAATCTGATAGTGATAAGATAAAATGATAAAAAAAATGATATAACTGAAAATGCAAAGGCAAAGGGAATGACATGTTCCATGGATATATAATGGTCTGATGGTGATTCCTGATCTAAAGGGAGTATAGGGATCAAAAATAAGCTCAAAAGAGATTGATATGATTAGACATACACTTGATATGACTTAAAACGATGGCTAAATATTTCTATGATTACTGACGATCCACCAGGATATAGAGTGCTAAAGATGGCTCAAAAGAGCTTGATATTACTGGAAAAACACTTGAAGGGCCTTGTGATAATAAATGGTGGGATCTAGATGTCTAAAAAGAAATATTAGGGGTCAAAAGATCTTTTGGATAGGGATCATCAACGATTATTGTGGATCATCAACAATCCTGGTGGATCTTCAGCCATCCTAGTGGATCATCAACGATCCTAGTGGATCTTTAGTGATCCTGTCAGCAAGCCTAGGGAATTGTCAATGATCATGGTGGATTGTCAGTAATCATTGTGAAAATTTACATGTCGACAATGGACAAAGATTGAGCTCGAAAAGGATGCTAAGAAGGTTGATTTAGGCCTAGATATGATGCATAAATAAAATTATTAACTGAATGAAGATACTTACCTTATATATATATTGATAAATGATGAGAAGACGATGATTTTACCTTAGAAAGGAGGATTTTAGATGAAATAATATTGTTGATTCGATTCTTGGATGTATAAAAGGATGAAGAAGAGATTATTGATGTCTTGGATGTTGCTATGATGATCTCTGACTCTATGACAAGGCTATGATACAAAGAAAGTGTAAATGTGAGGTCTCAAAGAGCGAGTAACCTAGAAAAGACTTAAGAGACCTCAAGCTAACCTTAAATGGAGGCTTGAAACTCGTTTATATAGGATCACTAACAACTAGGGAGAATCGCTAAAGATTTAGGTTTTACGGGGAAAAGGTAGAAACTACTTCTTAAATCAAGGTTTTTGTTTGTTTTGAAGAAGGATATGTGTTGGAAAGAGGTTATGCGGGTTATGGAGGTTTTAAATGGTTAAGAAGATGTTGATTTTTTTTATTTGATTTTGGTTTCTAAGCGGTTTTAGGTGGTTTTAAGAGGAAGTAGAATAGAATTTTACAGTTGTAGAATGATATTTTCGGGGAGTAAATATGATATGTGAGAAATAAGACTTAGGATAAGGGTTTAATAAATACTATGATAATGATGCAATAATGTGGAGACTTAAGTGAATGCAGATATGGGAATTAACAGTGTTTATTTTAGGTATCTACAAATAAATCTATTTTTTTAAAATCATTTGGTCAACCCCACTCATGATCATACACTTGGATCTAAAAGGAACGATAACCAGATCGTACCAAGCCAAGAACACATATGCTAATCAAACACCACAATCAATAAGATGAAAGTAATTCGCCAGAATAGCTTTACATAAAACCTTTGTAAACAAATGAGAAGCAATATCATATATTATTATGGAACTCAATGCAATACATTGAGAATGGGCCTTGCTTAAATAGGCAAGGAATAACAATCTAAGAACCAGTCAAGGTCATAGATCAAGCCATAAATCAAGGAAATAACTAGTCATCAAAGAACTAGTCAAGACCATAGATTTAGGAGAGAGAATCTAGACATCAAGGATCTAGTCAATACCATAGATCAAGGAAAGAACTATACCTAACAACTAGATAATATCTCCTAATATCTAAATAAGATAAAATAAATATCCACACACATAAGTGGGTGAGGATAAATACAATAAAAGTAAATAAAGTACCTAGGTGAACATGAACTAAGGTATTTAAATACCTACTCTAACACCCCCCTCAAGTGAAGCTAGGGCCAAAATAGAAGTGGCATGTCCACAGTATGAGTCCCGGCAACTAGGCTTGATGAGGTACTCATGTACAATAACTGGGAAAAAGGGACACCGCAAGGTACCCAAAACCAGTAACAACAAAGTAAAGAGAGTAAAGACCTCGCTCTAAGGCATCCCAAGAAGCTCGGCTCAAAAAACTCGTACAATGATGAAGAATTTTGGTGTGCACTTGTGGTCTGAATCCACTGCTCGATCACAAAACTCAAAAACAACTGACACTGGGCTTCACTAGAATAGCTCCATACAAGGAGACTATCAACAGAGTGATGTCGAAAGTGTAAAAAAAACACCAAACATAATTCGACCAACTGCTGCAAATAGGTGTGCCACGATCCAAGAACAATAACCAAAGCAACAAGGCAAGGACACAAACTCCAGAGTGTCACGATCCAAGAAAAGCCAAGGTAACAAGGCAAGGACACGAAACCCGAAGAAGCAGGATCAACACCACACCCTCTCATACTGTTGAATGGGTGGAGTGATGCTACAAATCTGTATGAGTTGCCCAAAATCAACTACTCGAACACTGACAAAATAACACTGGAATTCACCAGAATAGATCCCCCACAAGAGATACTGTCAACATGCCAAAAGTGTCAAAAATACAGATACAAAATCTCTCAACAAATAAGAGAGATACACTACACCTGCTAAAGAAAAATGCTCAAAACAAGAAGCATCACAATGCAGAAGGTATAGAAAGTGGAGCAAGAGGCCGAATGGTGGAGGAGCCACACCTGTAGAGTCCTCTCAACGAATGCCTACCTCCATGAGTGATCAGATATTCACCCCAAATCAACATGGATGGATGAAGAAGATGCCTGCATATGACTTAGTGAAAAATGCACAATGGGTGCATGCAAAATAATATCAGAATGTGTGTCAGGTTGATCATGTTTGACAGCTAAAATCTTAGGTTTCTCAAGCCTGAGTGAAGGTGCATAACTCATGTGTTGCTCATGATCCTCAGAAAGAGTCGAGTGAACAAAAAAATGAGCTCTGTCAATGTGTGATCCCAATGAAGTATCTACTCAAAAAACCAATGTCATGACAAGAATTCCACTTAACATGTGGAATAGAGGAAACAATACCCTGCGTGTCTGCCAATGACTCCATTAGTGAGACCCATAGAACGGAGCATGCAAGAATTGAATGCAGGGTATGCTTCTTAAAAAATCCATGCAGCTGAGCAGAAGTAGGATACACAACATGTGGTACTGTAATAGGCACAGATGTGGAAGAGCATGCAGTAACAAGCCTCACAGGTTTAGAAGCATCAAAAGCAGGTTCAGGCTCAAAGACTGGTAGATCAATGTCAGTGGGTACAAGAGCAACAACTGCAAGTGGACTAGGAGCATGGATATGGTTGTCCACAATATTATGGTGATGTTGTAGGCTAGCAATTTTGTTTTGCAGGGAGTGTATTATTGTATCCTTATTGTGAATGAGTGATTGTAGAAGAGAATTTCACTTCTTGAGCAATCTATTTTCTTCCACAAATTTTACAATATCCTCTTGAAGTCCACATACTTCAGAGATAAAAGCATATCATTCTTAGAATCCATGATAGGTACAAACTGCAACTCCCAAAAATTTAGGACATCGAGCTCAGCCGAAATTGCATCTACAATTGATTACAACACTCCTCCATATTTGGTACTTTATAATTATAGTGCAAGTCTCAAAATAAATAACTCTAATGGAAAGAGCACAAAAAAAACAAGCACTTTTGTAAAAAATGGCACTCAAAACCAAGTTACCGATCAAAAGTTACAAACTTTTTAATATTTTGCTCTGTTATTTATTTTAGTTGCCACTAAAACTAAAATAAAATGTTGTTTGCCTTCACCACACAAATAAAATTAAAGGGGGCTGGAGGTTAAGCACCTACTAAGTAGGAATCACAAGCTTTAAGCCCTCATATGACCATACCATATGACCAAGGGCTAAGGATTTTAATGGGTGTTTGCACAACTTACTATTATGGGGTGTGTGTGAGACCTGGTTTTCGAGAAAGTGCAAATCCAACTGCTTGCTTCTGGTAAAAAATGTTATTTCTGGACAGAAGTAGTTGAAAGTGATGTTCACCGCCCAAAGATAGTAGCATCTGTAACAACTTTCCTGCAAATTGTCAAGTCAAATAGCAGATCAATGTCAGTGGGTACAAGAGTAACATCCAAGTGGACTAGGAAAAAAGGAAATATGGTTTTCAAAATAAGATCCTTGTTGTAGGCTAGCAAGTTTGTGCTGCAAGAAGCATAAACAAATTCTTGTATCCTTTTGTGAATGACAAGAGAATTTCACCTTAAGCAAATCTATTTTCTTACAACAACATAAATATCCTCTTGAAAAAAATGACTTCTGCATATAATTCCCATAATCCTATGATAGGAGTTTACAGCTGATCTTAGGGGTTTTGCTGTCTTTCAATTGATTCAACACTCCTCCATATTTGGCAAGCCTCTGTTTTCAAAATAAAAATGCACACAGCAAAAAAATACAACTCAAAAAATACTGATCTAAATATATGTTATTTATTTTACTAAAACAAAATAAATTTATTTGCCTTCACAAACAAATAAAAATTACAGTTACGAATGTCTAGTAGGAATCACAATCTCCAGCTCTGATACCATAAAAGGAATGATAACCAGATCATGCCAAGACAAGAACACAGATGCTAATCAAACATCACGATCAATAAGATGAAAGTAATTTACCAGAATAACTTTACATAAACCTTTGCAAACAAATGAGTAGCAATATCATATATTATTATGGAACTCAATGCAATACAATGAGAATGGACCTTGCTTAAATAGGCAAGGAATAACAATCTAAGAACTAGTCAAGGTCGTAGATCAAGCCATAAATCATGGAAATAACTAGTCAAGTCCATAGATTTATGAGAGAACCATAGGATTTGGCAGAGAACTAGACATCAAGGATCTAGTCAATACCATATATCAAGGAAAGACCTATACCTAGCAACTAGATAATATCTCCTAATATCTAAATAAGGTAAAAGAAATATCCACACACATAAGTGGGTGAGGATAAATACAATAAAGGTAAATAAAGTACCTAGGTGAACATGAGCTAAGGTAAATATCTACTCTAACAGGATCCTCATCATTTGGCCTATTCTATACAATATTATTTTATGTCTCCTAAAATACCTCAAATTTATTTTCATTATCTACTTCAAATGGATCCCAATTTTAAAAGGAGGGAATTGTTCTTCGAAAACCCCTAGTCTATGTGGATAGGATTCCATACACTTAGGGTTGAGCATGATTTTTACAGCAAGCTGGGGAGTGAGATAAGTTCTCAGGGATTTAGGGTGAAATCTATCTGATGACCCCATTGCAGGGTGAAACAATCCATCTAGTGGTGTAATGGTATTACATTCACCATTCAGGTCTTTACGATGTATGCAATTTATCTTCAAGCATGAATAGGGTGAGGGACCAATGGAAACAATGGCATGATTCTGATCTCTTAAATGGCACGAGAAGGCAAGCAAAGGCACCGAGCAAGGAGTGGTTTGTTTCAATGTAGAGCAACTAATTCTTCTGGCAAGGCATAGCCAATTATTGAACTTCTATGACTTAAACATGAACTCCTATTACATGAATTGCAAGTAGTCTTAACATAGCCAATCTAGTTTGACAGGAGAGCTAATTCTAAGTAAACAATAATATTATTAGTATAAATAACTTCACTCATAAACAACGGACCAAATCAACTAATCATCTATGTAAAATTCCTATCCTCTTTATTGGCTTACAACCCATAGTCAAGGGAGTCACCCATATTGTTAATTAAAATATATTAATGGACATAATGACACCATGACTTCCACTCCAAAGAACCGCCAATTTTTGGCAACTCTCCAAGCCATTATGGGTTTCATTTCATTTGCTAGGGTTGAAGAGTAGCTACATAGGTTCATCTACAAACTACAACCCACAAGGTTTCTAAGAGAGATCATCTATGTCTAATGATATCATGTCATCGTTACTAAAAATCCTTCTAAAATAAGTCAATGAAGAATTCTAAGAATAATTGCACTCTCAAAATAATTCTAAACCCTTCCTCCTCTAAAGTCTAGTCTGTACATCACTAAATCTAGTAGAGAAACATGAAACTTCACATCTCAAAATCAAGTCAAAATAGTACATCCTCTCAATTCTTGACAACATTATCAATATAGACATAAGTTCCAAAATACCATTCAAAATCCCTCCCAACCATACTCCACTTGAATTTCAAAACCATTTTGTTAATTAGCAACCGAAATTAAACGAGTTTATTTTGCGAATGGCCACAACAGTTTCAATATGCCACCATGAGCATATCCTTCTGCGAGATCACCAGATAGAAACATCATTATCACACCAAAGAAATTGAACTTCCCACTCAAGCACTGACAATTGAAAGTCCAAGTAATAGCAATCTACTATCACACAAAAAGCTTTATCATGCATGAATGAGGTCTCTCTTTCTCACTAGATCAAAATAAGAAGTTTTGATACAGTGATTGTAACTTCACTACCCTATAATGATCTCTACCTCCATGGTTCATACTTGATTGAGGAGTTATGAATTTCAAAAATGGAATGTTACTCCTATTTATCACTTTCACATCTACGACAATGATCTATCTTTCTATGGTGGAATCTGTCACTGTTCATATAACTCATTGACCTGATGACACACTCTAAGTGAGATGACTCACCATTATGGTTCAATACCTTGAGTTATGACAAGGAAAGTCACACACACCAAAAAAAACCTGGTGATAATACACATACTCCTTTGGGGAAACATACGATGCACTATAAAACAAATTCAAATCCTTTTCAAAAATTCTAGGCCACGGTCATAAACAATGTTCCATGGGTTTTAGCATTCTTGTTGAAAACTAAGCCAAAAGTCTAAAAGGATTTTTTTGAGACTCTGGAAGTATATGTTGACTCTTCAAACTATGCTCAGTGTGTTATTTTAACATTAGTGGCGAAGCATGAAAAACACATGCAAAGTTCTACAAGGCACCACACAGGTTGAAAATGAAACCATTTTCGCGAAATGAAGAGAATTTCATGCACTGCTATGATGACAAATACTGTAGGTCCATGGCACCAAGGCTCCATGAGAAAACATAAGTGGTTGCTCACACATTAAAGAGTGATCATTGAGATAATAAATTATAAGATGTGGAAGACTATTATAGCACATTTTGTTGATACAAATGCTTTGCACATAATTTCTATCTTTCTAACATGGAACTAATGGGAAACACTAAAAAAATTGTAGGATTAGAATCATCCGTGCAGGACTATATGCGGAGGGCCATGAAGTTGTCTGATATTTTGCTTCCACAAAGATTGCTAATGTATGTGCACAATTAAAGTTTGCAAAGGTATGGAGAAATTGCAAAGGACTTAGAATCAATTCTGCGACATGACTTAAATGTTGCTTCAACATTCAAAAAAGGTGCCAACTATTGAAATTGTCTACGTGATCCCATGTTTGAAATGCCATTTTTCAAGGTCCGAAAAATTTACAAAGGATTGTTACATTGTTTTCCTTTAATGCCTAAAAATCATAGTCTATTGCAGATGATGAAAAATGTTAGATAGACACACAAATGGTTGTTTGCTATGAAAAACATACACAAGCTCTTATCTCTTTACCACACATTAACTATTCATATGTATCAACTTCAAATTATTTTAGCGGTAATTGGATTTTTGAAACTAATAAACTTTGAAGAAATCTGCAAACAAGCTAGGGTTTAGTCAGTTTTGCACCCCAAATTTTCAAGGTCTTCACAATTGGCAAATAAAAACAACCAAATCTATCCCACACACATAAACGCACAGCTCTAATACCATAATATAGATAATTTATAGGGATCAACATAAGGTTATGAGTTACAACATCTTGGATATAAAATCCAATTATTATATTTTAGAAGTACAATACATTAGACACATAGATTAAGATGTTTTCAAATGAACATTATGGGTGCCTATTTCCTACTATGAGTAAAGTAAATTCTACTGGGTGACACACATATAAGTCATCTTATCAGATCATAACACAGGTTCACATACCACTTTAGAGAAGTTTCACTTATCTTTATTGAGAATAATCCTTTTTTCACCCAACACTGCACTCTATCTCCATCAATTGCATATCAGTTTGAACAAATTTGGAGGAATTGATAAACTGTCATAAACACTTTGTTGTCATGTAAATGTCCAACAGGTTAATTGACAATTTCCAAGCATGACAACTATACCCATGTGTTAATTTTTTCAAGTCATATCATTCCAAGGCATCCCAGGTCTGTCCAGTCATTCCAAGTGACCTCTCGATTAACATTATCTCATCCCCTAGGTGATTTAGGAAATTCTATTCATTCCTCTAGGTGATTTTAGGAGTTCACTAAAAGTTACAAGCTATAGGCAGATGTGGGAAGGGCTACCACTGGCCTTCCTAGGGCTGGAGTAACCACATGGAGTGGAGTAGAAAATCCAAAATAGATGTGGATGTGATTTAAAGGTCTTAGGACATCATGGAAATGATTCAGGAAGATTATGGAAGGGCTCGGAGAAGTTGGGGCAGTTTCACCAAAATTAGGGTTCACAGGCCTAGTGAGTGCACAAGCCAAAACACCACTGAGCTTCCGAAGGTGATTCCAAGAGCTCTGAATGGATTTAGGAGAAAAAAAAACATATCCAAAAATATAATTCCAATCCCTACAATATTGTAAAATCAATTTTTTCACAACACTTTGGCACATTAGGTCTATAGGCATTTTTTTCTCATGCACATGTAGAGTACTAAATAAAACATACCCTTTTTCAGGGATCAAATGGAAGAATCAAGACATGAGACCCCCACCATTGGATTAAAAATTCCATTTCTAGTCAGGATCATATAAACTTTCACAAAAAAAGTCCATCGGGAGCTCAAGTTATCATCATCTCAAGTTGTCCTCTTGGAACAAATTTGGGAGTTAGCCAAATTTTGGGAGGACACGTGTCAGCTCCAAGATCCTGACGGGATTTTGTGTCCCTGAAGTCCCTAAGGGCCAGGGAAATCAACCATGAAAAAATGTTCCCAACCCCCATATGACCCCTAAAACCTCATGCGACCTTCAAGATTGTCAGTTCAGCCCCCGAGTGTAATTGGGAGCTCAAATTCCCTACCGTCGGATCTCCACCACGTGTCAGCTCTAGGAGTGCATCATGGAATTTTATGTCCCTCAAATGTTTCACATTTCAAGGACATAAAACCTTGAAAAATGTTCCCATCCCTCTTAGGGAAAATTCTGGTCACCCATGTGACCTGCTTCCAACCCCTAGGTGGTTTAAAGATGATTTTCTAGCTTTCACTCCCTGTCGTTGGATCCTCGCCACGTGTTGTTACATTGATCACCATGGAATTTGATGTCCCTCACATCCCTCACATGCCAGGGAAATAAAAATTTGATAAATGCGCTCAGCCTCTCTGTGCATGATTTTTGAATATTTTTAAAATCCCCAACTGGCACTTTCTTCCCTCTTCTTACATCTTCTCTTTCATGTGCACTTCTTCCTCCATGGCTCCTGTTAAAACTTTCATACCACCACTCCACCATTGTTGACTCCAAAATATCATCCGCCATGACTCAAAATTTTCCTCCACTCCATGAAAACATGTAGGTCTCAGAAAGAAGTTGGAGCAAACAAGGAAGAAGAAGAGAGAATGAAGAGAAGAAAATAACTGAAAATCTCCACCCGTGAAAAAAGATTCATATAAATATTAAAAACAAGTGCATGAAGATAATGAACCTTTTGTAGATTTTTTTTCCAAGACCATCAAAAACATACCTTCAAATGTGAGGTCCTCTGGTGCCCAGAATCATTCATAGTTCTAAAGAAATCTCCTTTCCGGCTCAATGAAGAAAAAGTTGAATTTCCCATCAAACCGGAAATGGATTGAAGCTAAAAACTTGCACACAAGATCAGAAAAAAAACCCATATCATAAATATTGTTTTTTTCACAAACAGAGAGAAAACAAGACCTACAATTTTTGAGGTCCATTAATGGCCATGTGTCCATGCCTGAAGCCACTACCAGGTTAAAATTGAAAAATTAAAATCTCCTATCACTATTGAGGGTAGGTCTAAAATTTCGGAGGGGTGATATTGGGAAAAAACCCATATCAAAAAAATTACTCCATTGAACCAACACCAGAAACCCACTTTCTAAAAATAGTAGGTCTTCTACACAGGGGACTGCTATTTTGGGAAAGCCATCAATAAAAGAACTTGTGAAGGAGACTGAGACATCCGAAGATGCACTGCAATTGAGAATTCAACAAAGAATGGAAATTTTGACCACTTACTAAAAATATTAAGTCCCATGAGCACCTGCTAAAAATAGAAAGTTTATCCAAGAAGTGGAGAGGAATGCAGGGAGAAGGATTGAAATCAGATTTTCATAACATTCAGATTTGAGAAGCGAGGGATTTTACTAAAAATTTTTCATGGGAACTTACTAGAAATAGTAAGTTTTTATTTCTAAGGAAAACATGAAGTAGAAGTGGAAATGATAGAAGTTGGCATAGTCCTTCACCTACGAGTATGAGATAGAAGACATTGATGTCTTGTACGTGGAACCTAAATAACCTTATAACTCACTTAGAAAGCCAAAGATTTAAATAAGATTGAATATTAGATATTCAAAAGTGGTTTGTTCGCTATTGCATAGGACATCCAGTGTCTGTGCAAATTCTTGAGTTGGTGTTAGCCTTCTCTCACCACTATTAGCCCAAAACACTGAACCATATCGAGAAGACAAATGGTACAGTGATGGTGGTCATTAGCCCTAGAACCATTTCACTTTCTCTACAGATACCGACATCACCCAGCATGGTCATCATTTAAAAAGATAGGGCCTTACGTGATTGAGAAATGATGGATGCAATACGTGCAAGGGGTTTTGCTTAGGTCTTTGTTAAAAATAGGGAGAAATCCCTCAAGGATGCCTAAGAACCTTCCAATTTGTGAGTTCCAATAAGGATATTTAAATTCCATCACTCTCCTTAGTAGAGTTATGCATGAAGCAAGCATGAGATACTTCCAAGACTAGATGGGTATTTTCATCTTGACATTGACAGAAGGAAAGAAGATAATTGACTAGGAGAAAGATCATCAGTGAAAATCTCCATCTGTAACTACTTTGGGTACCCATGACGAATAACATCCACATGACTTCTTACTTGGTCCATTTCCTCACTAGTCCAAGATCATTCAAAGGATTGGCTTTCAGACAAAACATTGTTGCTAAGGTTTCTGTATTTGATAATCTTCCACAGTAGGCGATGGAGGAAAGCAACATACATTTCACTTGCGTGAATGATACATTCACAATGTACAAAGCCCAAAGCTTAGAAGGAGATCTAGAAGCTAGGATGTCATCACAAGCGACGTCATTGATCAAGAAGTATGGCTCCTATTTCTTACAATTATTGACATTCTCCTACATGCGAGTTGTTGGCTTCGATCAAGTGCCACTAAGGCTTCCCAAGTACCTTAATGACCAAATTGTATTGTTCAAGCTCTGAAGTCAGATCATTCAAGTGAATAACAAGCTTAAAAGTAGGAGGAATAAGTTGATTCCATTTCCTATCTCTTTATGGGTATTCACGTGCAAGAGTTCAAATGACACATCTCATCTGGAGGCTATTTTCACTCATTTGACTCTGTATTCCTACATCTCCAAGCCTAATTTTGACATCCGAGAATATCCTGACTCTTTCCATGTCTCGAAATTGCAACATGAGCCAGAAGTTGAGGATTATTGGGTTAATTGCACGAATAAATTTGAAGTGCATGAAAAGGACCATATGAGGATGACAATCAACAAAATGAAGAAATTCAAGTTCTCCTGGTTTTAAGATATTTTGCAAAATTATGGGACAGAGATGTATGATTATGAGTATGTGGAAGTTAAGAAATCCCCTTTACCTCCAATCAATTGATATGTTCATGAATCAAGGGATATATTAGAGTGGACTGAGAAGGTGGTGAGTAGAACGAGAAATTGGTTTTAGAAGAAGAGAACCATGACCATCCAGTCACGAGGAATTCCTTTGATTTAGAATAAATTCTCACATCAGTCATCTTCAAAAGTCATAGAGGTGACTTTCAGTTCTAAACACTCTGGAGAAAGTTCTAAAAGGAAGGCCGTAAAATTGGAAGCTTCTCCCCACAAGAAGATGCCAAAGAAACTCAAAGTATAAGAAGGCTCATTTACATCACTACGAGAGGAAGATTTGATCACAGAAATGTAGAAAGAATACCCCATGACAAAGGCACAAGTGGATGAAGAACACATGGTTCAAGATTCAGTGTTTGAGCCACCATAATAGGTTTCACCTCTTGTTAACACCCATGCCTCTCTCATTCAGGATTTGCCTCCTCCTCAAGAATAGGGAATTGTTGGTGCACCTATCATTGAGCCCAAGTCTAATGAGATGTTTCCTTTGATGTAGGAAACCATTGTCCCTGACACCCACAATATGCTGCAAGTGGCAGGCCCTGATCTATCAACGATTGTCTCATTGGCCAAAGAAAAAAGATCAAGGAAGCTCGCACATACAACCTCACGGTTCTACAGTGGGGAAACAGGTAATCAATACATCGAAGTGGCTCAACCCAAAGTAATCAAGCTAGTGGATGAGATGACACCATATGACTAGGAAATGAGCACAATTCAACTGGGAATGACAACTCATGAAGGATATTTGCACATTTATCAACAATCTTCTACTCACATGGTGGCAAGGAATAAGGAATATAAGAAGAAGATTGATAAACTAAAAGAGTGGGTGCAAACTCTTTCATTCTATGTGAAACATCTAGTTGATGATAATGCCATGAAAATTCCCACCGAGGAAGTTGTACCCATTAGTAGCTTCAATCCAGAATCCATTAGGAAGACACACAAATTCACAATACAGGGGCGAGCGAATAATGAATGGATCAACTCAATTTCTAAAAAAGGAAATTAATTTCTCTAATAAGCGGTCAAAATCCTCGCTTACATGTGTGCGACAGTAAATATGACACAGGAACTCAATGAGGACTTGGAGAAAGAAAAGGGACTACTGGGAACCTTTGGGCCTAGTAGTAAATGAAATGAGCAACACTCATTACCAGGAGTTGATCAATAGGAAGATTTTGAAAATACCTCATAAGACTTGTCACGTGTATTGGCAAGGGCCTTGGAAATCATATTTGAGGCAATTAATTGGGTGATCATAGAGTTAGAGGAGAAAGAGGAACAAGCATACAAATTGCAGGATAGTATAAATCATAAAACTTATACTATTAAGCTTGGAGTACCTGCAATGGGTGAAGATACAATTGTCGATGAGTTGATTGGTCCATTTTAAGAATATGTCAAGAAAGAGGTAGGCGAACCATCATCCTTCACTAAGGATACCCTTGACTTTGTCTCAGAGATTCAGGCCTCCATTTTACTTATCATAGGGAAAAATTTGTCATGGTTTGGGAAGTGCACAGACATCAACAATGTGGCCAATGGATAGACATATACCTTAAACTGCATTCACATTCCTCATGTCGACAAGGTGGAACTTTCAACTATTCATTTCAACAAAGAGCTTGGAGGAACAGAGGCCTTCTTAAGAACACAAAGTGGAAACCAGTCAGGGAGCGAGATCAAATCCACTGCAGTAGCTCATTCTTCCACATAATTCTTCTTATTTCTTCTTCCTCTTCTTTCTCTCTCTTCTCTTCTCACCCAACACTCTCTCATCGATGTTATATTTTTGCTTTGAGGTTTGCACTTTTTAATATAAATTTAAGTGACTTTAGAAACATAATGTAAAATTTAAGATTCCTTAATTTTATAAAAGGGACTTAAATATTTAAGTGGAATATAATAGTCTAAATTGAAATTAAAGTATTTGAAAAGTCACTGAGAAGACGAACAATTGCATTCTCTTTTATAAATTGTAGCAAGCTCTTCATTTGAGTTTCTTCTTAGACAACTTTTGAGACTTCTTAGATGTTGGAGTTGTTTTTTGTGAATTCATGAGAGAGATATCCTTGTGAAGAGAGCAAAGAGATAGCAAATTTATTCCATTTTCCCTACTCAAAAATGTCTTCTATTTCTATGTTATGTACAATTTATGTTTGAGGTTCAATAAAGGAAGAAGGAATTTTAGTCTTTTTTGACTGAGGAGTTTAGTGGTAATTTGTGCTCATTAAATACTATTTGATCTTGTTGTTGTTAGACAGATTTGTTTTCTTCTAAATTCAAGTGCATGCAACGAAATTTTTGGTTGGTGTATGCAAGTCTCTAATTTTCTACTTGCAGCATTAGTTTCTCTTTTCTAACTTTCTCACTCCCTTTCCTACTTTCTTAGAAAATTCCTCTCTTACAGATATATGTAAGATTTTTCCGCAAGGTCAGTGGAGTGCCCCTGTTGGATCCCTGACTGAAAGGCCACCAGGATAAAACTCATTTTTACTCATGCATGCATGTACGGAAACTTCATCGGTTAAGTAGACGGACTTATAATCCCAGAGCATTGGCAAGATAACCACCAATTTGTCCCTAACAAATTTTATTGCCAACAATTTTTGGCACCCAATGTGGGGAAGATTTAGTAGCATCTACACCTGAATATGACCAGAAGGTCATAAAAATTCTGAAAATTAAAAAAAAACAAATTATGGAATTTAAATAGCTATATGAGCCTCTTTTCTACAAACCATGGCTGTTCCAGGAAATCCTCTTGTTGAAAGACCTGAATTGCTCTTCCACATTCAAGAAGATATTGCTTTAGATTTGAAAGAAGCTATCTGGCATAACATGTGAAGTGTTAACCACTACTTCATTGCCATAATAATTCTTCACCTTGAAGAGGAATGCGGTGCTGAATAGGAAAGGCAAAGAAAAATTCCAGCACCGCAATGAAGAGCATAGATTTCCAAGCTAATGGATAGAAGATACACCCGACAACAAAGACAAGGAGGGCAAAGCAATCCTAATTTTGAAGAACTCCAAAGAAGACCAGAGCTGCCCCAAATCCCAAGGTCTCCTTTTCATCACACAACTGGTCACATTGGGAGTCCAAGCATTATCAATCCATTGGATGTTGAGTTCCCATATATCAACAAGAATCTGGAATATTTCACTAATAAAGAGGCCATAGAAGTAGCTAGAGAAAGAGAAGAAGGAGTTGAAGCTAAAATAAGAGATCAAATTCAAGAAATTGAAAGAGCTCAAGCCAAAGCAGATGTAAGTGTAGCAGCATAAGCCACAACCTTAGAGAGGTTTGAAGTTAGAATCCAAAATGGAATGGTGGATCATGATCATGAGGACCATAGGCCTAATGTAACATGGGGGGAAACCACTGGCCAACTTGCCCTTTCTCAACCACTTCACGAGTTATCAAAAGGCTCAAGGAAAAAATTTCCAAAATTTAGAGGGGATGGTTCTCAACTCCCTGAAGAACATGTAGCAGCGTTTATCATTTTTTGCGGTGTATTGGTTGTTGAGCACGAAGATGTGTCGGTCCATATATTTTTGGAGTAACTTCAAGAAAAAGATGTTAAATGGTTATACATGCTACCCCAAGGTTTGTCACTTACTGGGAAGATATAAGAAGTGCATACAAATAAAATTTCAAGACCATGGAATATTGTCAGGATCTCTTGGTCCAATTTGTACAGATGAAGAAAGAAACCTCTGAATTAATGAGAGACTTCATAGTAAGATATAACATAGTGATAAGAAGAATCCCTAAAGATGTGGTGCCTCTTGAAAATAATTTGAAGAGATTCTTAATCAGTGCCTTGCCATCAAAAGTAGGTTTCTTCCTTAGAAGAACCCAACCAAGAACATTGAGAAAAACTCACGACTATGCGATGGAAACCAATGATGATCTAATCCTGTCTAGTAAAGTGAAAGGCCCAAATGGAAAGTAAAAAGGCTAGAATTTAGGCTCAGTCACCATGGATCCAATGTTCCAAAAAATGGAAAATGAGTTGGTTGCCTTGAAGAAATAGCTCTCCTAGATCACAATGCAGAACACTCCAAGGAAGCTGAATCCTCCCAATAGACCAAGGATTTCTCCACCTCCTTGCTGGCTTGCTCTCAAAGAACCACTAGTCAATGTCACTTGTAACACCTGTGTGTATGTATTTATGCTTAAGCTAAGTTAGATGAATAATAATTACCACCTAAATAGTTCTATAACAAAGCTAAGACAAAATCTAAGAACCATCAAAGATGAGAGCTAAACAAGATTAATACTAAGCATATTCATTAACTTTAAATTAACATGCTAAAGTATTCAAACCTCTACTTCTCTAGATTACCAACAAAAAGTAAATGGACCTATGTAGACTCCATGTCAATCAAATTGATTGTTTTGATCTTCAAGAACCTAGGAATGGGAGCTCATCAAAGTTTGGCTAAAAGACCCTTTGACTCTTCCCATATGACCCAAGCACTTGGCAAAATGCAAGGAAGGAGGCTTAGCTCTTCAAATGGTGGATTTCTCAAGAGTAAAAAAGGAAAATCTTATAGTCTATTTGTTATGTGCTTTGCTCTTGTCTTCTCAAGAAATTTAGGTGTAAGTGTAAAGGTAGAAGGAGGGCTCTTTATATAGCCCAATGGATAAAGGAATCACTACATCCCTTTACATGCGGTATAATAGGGGTGTTGAGTTAGTTATAGATAAGGGGGGTTTAGATAGGGTTGAGTTAACTTTAGGAGGGTTTAACTTGTCCTTTAGTGACTCATTTGGATAAAGGGGGACTCATTAATTAATCAAGATGATTTAATTAATAGATGTGCAAGCTTATAGAAGATTTTAGAGGAATATTAGCATGATTTAGACTATAGAAGGGGATTAAATCAATTAAATATTGATTTATTGCTTTAATGAAAGGGGAAGCTAATTAATTAATAATAATTAATTAGTCTAGATAGAAGGGGGAATTTATTAACGGAAGTTCATTAATTAGGGTATTTGTTGGATAGGTGACTTAATTAATTAGCGTAGTGTAATTAATTAATGAAAATAGGAGAGAAGATAAGCACCTTTGACGACATGTCACCAATTTGTAGGAAAAAAGATAATTAGCGCAATTTAAATATTTAAATTGCTCGAGCATAATTATGGGTGTCTACATTTACCCCTCTTTGGGGTGGCGTATATGACGCCACTTCAAAGATAGTAGACGGATAAAATTTTGAAGGGGTAGAAGAAAAATTAGTAGAAGTGAGAGATGCCCCCTCGAGTGTCGATGGGGTGCTGAGGGAAGACGATCAACGATAAAAAAAGGTGAGAAATAGATAGAAGAATGGGCGGGGAAAGAATGCCCCAGTGAAATAGAAGATTAGGGGTGAGAGGAAAGTGATGCAGAAGAAATATGGAGAAGTGGAGAGAAGAACTTAGCCTCCAGCGTTTGTATTGGAACAATTTCAATGTCAACATATTGCCAAAAGATCTACGTCATTGGTCCTTATGAAAAATATAAGCATACGACAACAGTAGAATGACATGAAAAGCCATACTACGAACAATTGTCCCTTACTGAAAAACACCAACTCCACACAAAATAAAAGATGTAATGCGATACGTGAAGGAAACAAGCTCATTTAATAGGGAAAATAAGTACGAACGCACATATCTAACCCAACAATGGTCAAGATAGTTGTACAAATGTTTTGATATCAAGCTGAAGAGGTCCACATGTTCGTGATTGACGACAAGGGTAAAAAAATGATGCCTCGAGTAAGGATACATGCAAGGGAAAGTGATGATGGACAGTGGGTCCAAGTAGAAAGCTTTGTGTGCAACGAAACAACACTAGGCAACAAGACGTGCCCCAGAGTAAAAACGAAGCAAGCAACTAGCTTTGTGAATGGTTGTGAATCTGATGATCCGCGAGTCGTGTTTGATCAGGGAAGATGTGAAACAAACCAGTAGGATATGGAAAGAATACCATGCGCAAGACACAAGTTTCAGCTGTAACAATTAGGTAACCTATTTTTGTAGGATTTTTTTACTTTTTTTTTAGGATTTTGTGAAGAATTTTGCCATGTTTTTGGATTTTTTGAAGTGATATATATATATATATATATGTTTTTTTTGCCTTCTAAAATGGGGTGGACAGTAGAAGAAAATAGCAGAAATAGAATGAGGTGCCTAGATGCAAAAGAAAATGCCCCGGGTGGAAGAAGAGAGAGATAAACGATAAATAATGTCCCTGTACATTAGAAAAATTAGTAAAAAATAATTAATAAAAAATCATTCAAGAGAGTATGGATAAGAAGAAAAATCACCTAGGAGCAGTAAAAATTGTCCTAGTGAGAAGAAAGGGGTAATAGACGACAAAAAATTCCCAACACAGTGAAAAATAAGAGAAAAATAATTATTTAATTAAAAAAATTATTCAATAGTGAACAGAGGAGAAAACAGAGGTCAAAACAAGCCTCCAGGTATCACAGGCGGTGAAAATATTTTGATATACCCCACCTGGGGGGGTAAATCACTGTGACCAATTCATTTATTACTGACCACTACTGAGTTTTTTTTACCATGAGGCTCTGACAGTGATGATAATGATGGTGAGAGCATAGGGCTGATTGAGATGGGTAGACATAGTCTGAGGGTACAAGCGGCATGCAGACGATGGCGTCTTTGTGAGTACCCTAACCCTACTTGTCAATTTTGTAATTAATTCCCTTATGAGTAGGAAACTAGGTTAGGGATCATGTCAGGTGCATGTGCGTGGGCGCAGGTGCACTAAAGGTGGTGCAGGTGTCTAAATGGGGGCGTAGGCACCCTGTAGCGTGTGCGTGCATGCACAAGTACACAAAATCACACTTGTGCGCACGCGTATACACCACACATGTGTGCACATGCGCACACACATCATAGGGAGCACATACACTCAGGGTCCACACACGCACGTACGCTCAAGCACCCGAACGATGGCACATGTGCCCATAGGCAGTTGCATGCATGTGCATGCACCAAAAGGATGGCGCACATGCTAAAAGGTGCGCATGCACCTCAAAAGGTCACACACACGGCCCAAAGGGCACGTAGGCATGCTTGGAAAATGGAGGAAAACAATAGAAAAATGCCAAAAAGGCTGACACTTAGAAGAATATTTAGGATTTGTGGGTTAACCCTAAAATGATAGCCAAAATTTAGAAGAAATGTTAGTAATTGACATGTGGTCTTATTTTGTAGAGACGCTTGATAGTACTTCAGAAGCATGATCATCATTCATGTATTGTAGAGTTGGAGGGAAGTATGCACCGACGAGACTAGCGTGTGGTGGCTATACTCCTAGAGGTAGTGGGCCTAGGCCTCGTATCCCAGATGTCATCTATTATGTTAGATCATGGATTGCTTATGACATTGGTGAAGTGGTGGCACAGTGAGAGCCAGTGCTTCAAGCTCCCCACTGGAGAGATGACTGTGACCTTAGAGGACGTGTGGTGGAGTCTCTACATGCCTATCTTGGGTTCATTAATCAAGTATACTTCCGACCTAGGGAAAATCAGGGCAGCTGTTAGTGATTTGTTTGACCGAGATGATATACTGCATGACGGTATGACTATTGCACTACATGATTTTATTGCAGACCCGACACTGCACTGGTGGCAAATATATGTTATGTCACTTATCAATGGGTTTTTGCTCACTGATAAGACTGGGACATCCTTTCCAAGAGGGCTGATGACACTAGTACACGGGATCTTCAATGGTGAGTGCTATTGCTGGGGTCAGTGCATATTGGCACATCTTATACTAGGACCTTCATCTTATTACCTACTACCGTCAAAAGATGGTGGGGCCCACCTCACTGCTGCAGATTTGGGTCATGGGACCACATAGCTATCGAGTGCACCCTGTAGGAACTCTACATGTTTGAGCTCTATAAGAGCCATCTTATATGGCGTGGGTTTCAGTAGGTGATGACATACGAGGTCACTTAAGTAATTTATACAGATATCACGCTAAGAGTTTGATGAGGTGCTAGAAATGGATATCATATGGAGACCCTACATGCAGATACAATGGCTAGAGGATGCATTAGAGCTCAACGTTTATATAGTAGAGCATTTCCTTCTTGGTAGTCATAGTCATATCATTGAGTTATACATGGTAGACAGATGCCAGCGACAGTTAGGCATGGTGTAGGGGGTCCCATAGCCTGACATGTGGTATGCCCGTTGAGACTCTGAGAGGTCGAACATGGGGCCTCACATATAGGTGACCTGAGATAGGGAAAGTTTTTTGCAGGTGGTTCAAAGGTATGGGATCCAACGCTATAGGTTAGAGATTCAGGCACCACTGCGGATTACTGGACTTGGTATGCTACTATTTTATCCAGGCGCTTGACAATCCCAGAAGAGGCCCAGGAAACAGGTCCTCGTCCACCGAGAGAGATTTGTCATGGCGGTGATATGAGGGAGGGTGCAACATCCCGTGACCCAAAGGATCCATTTGATGGGCTACCACATGATGAGTAGGGTGCATCATAGGTGTAGGGACTAAGGCCGTAGGGACCAGGATAGGCACCTGCATAGTTTCCCCAGCTGAGATTACGAGAGTAGGGGTAGTCTTCCAGAGCGGCACAGGGACAAGCCTCAGAGGCACCGGTAGCCAGTCTACAATAGTAGCTACAACAGGCTCTAGCAGAGCGAGACTAGGTCACAACAGAGAGAGACTAGGCTCGAGTCTATATTTTAGAAGTGACAACCGAGTGAGATCAGGCTCAGGATTAGGCTAGCCAGGGAGGTGACAGTGTTTTTCACTTTCAACAGATACGACAGATGGCCTCACAGATGGCTCAAGTAACAATCCTATATCAGCAGACATAGGCCCAGCTGCAACCTGTGCTATTGGAGTGAGATAGGCTGAGAGCAGAGCATGTAGTGGGCCAGGCTGAGCTTGCCTGAGCCTCAACAGAGATAACATCTTTTCAACGCACAAATGGCATAGTGGTGACTGCCCGGACGCACAAATATTTAGCTACATAAGAGGGTAGAGCATCATACTACAGATCGTTGTACTTTGAGGTAGTGTCAGCTGAGTTGCAGGCACCTTCTTATAGCTAGCAGTCGAGTAGAGGGACTGTTATCCAAAATAAGCCCCCTATTTATTTTGGCTAAATTTCCTTCATTCTTTCCTTCTTTTTGCCTTAGTTGAATTTTTTCACTTTTCAAGGACTCAAAGTTTCTGGGTATGGCTTCATCAGATAGATAATTTTCTCACCTTTCTAGAAAGGTAAATTTTCCTCCTAATTCCTTGTATTTTGCAAGTTATAGCTAGGTAGATTTTTTGGGGGAAATTTTCCCTAGGAAGGCCCACAACCAATAGGACGATGACACGTGTCATGGCAAAGCAGTGGGAGTCGAGGGAAGTTAGAGTTTTGATGCTTTGGTCAATTGGCGCAAAGGGAATATTTTGGCCTGAAATCCCGTAAGGAGATGAGAAGATGCCACGTGGTAGGTGGGAGGTTGGAGCGGTAGGCTAACTTCGGGTTTTTGGTGAAGGGATCAAAGGCATCAAAGGGGAAAATCCAAGTGAAAGCCCGCTGAGCAATAAAATGCCGCCACGTGTCTTGTCAGAGGTGGGGGTCAGAGCGGTGGAGGGATCTTGGAATTTTATCCAAATTGGTCAACCGTGAAAAGGTAAAAAATGAAATGAAAGCCCGCCGAGCAGCCATGTGGTGACACGTGTCCTAGAGTGGTGGGGGTGCGGAGTAATTTTAGAAAAAAATCCAAATTCAAAAAAGGGGTAAAATGACTGTTTGAGCCCGCAGAGAAACCAAAGCATGCCATGTGTCAGCAGAGGCTGGGCTGGCAAAGCTTTTTGGGATTTTTTCCCAAAATTGAAAAAGGGGGAAAATTTTCAAATTTCAGCCTGCGAACCCATTTTTGCCCTAATTTTGCCAGTTTTTCCCTAAATCTTCAAAGGGCCATATCTTTCGAACCAGAGCTCAGTTTTTCTCAATTTTGGTGTCATTGGAAAGCTATTGAAATTATATGCACAATAATCTATTCAATTTCAAGTTTTGGTGGAGTTTCATGGGAGAAAGATGAAGAAATTCCTCTTGCACATAAAAAAATAGGAACACTCCCAACCACCAAAATTAATCGAGTTTGACTTCTCTTCTTGCTCTGCGAAGCAAAATACATGGGGATTTGAGTTTTTTTTTTGAGCCCATCAATTTGTAATCAAATTTAATACTCCTATCAGTGGTTGAATATGGATTTTGGAAATCTTACAATCTCCCTCTCGATTTTCTTGGTTTTATATTCTATATGGGTCGTTTTTCAAAGGGTTGAACGTTTTGTTTCTTGTAGACTCCCCTCTTCCCCTTGACACGTGAATTTTAGGAGTTTCAAACCTTCCATGGAACCTGTGACACATTTTTTTCCTTTCTGCTAGTGTAATGCATTATATCATATTTGGGAAATGGTAATGCATGTTTTGTGAATGATCCCTCAATCCTCTCATGCGTTTATTATTGTTTTATGGTCTTTCATTGTATTCTGGCAATATTTGCATGCTTGGTGTTACATTTATATGATTTGAGTTTATTTACGAGCTAGAAGTTCATCACTCCTTTGGTTTATCACCATTTTTACTTAGTTTTATTTCCTTTTTTGCATCCTTTATCTCTATCTCCTTAGAATTTAGAGTAGGATTTAGTATTAAACCTCTGCAAATTTATGCATACACCTAAACAGGGGAATAAGAACCAACTTCAATCTGGATATTTTTCTCACCTTGCAAGGTCCCACACCTTGGAGAAAACTCAATGTTGTGTAATCATACTAAATGACCCAATTATGAACTACAGATCTAAAGGTCATTTAGGGGGTGCTGTAGATTTGCACTAACAGGGACTAGGTCCGAGAGGCCTCAGGCCTCAGTGGAGCAGCCACGACCAGTGAGACCTAGTGATGCTGGTGTTATGCCACCACCACGAGATAGAACAACCACCCCATTAGAGGGTTGGAGTCAACCTTGATGATTGTATTTTCATATACGCTTCTTGATGAAGGTTATGGGTAGAGTGTGCTCGATGTACACCATTATTTATTTGTATAGAAGTTTTGACAAATGCCTCTGATGAAGGCTTTTGTATTTGGTGATTTTATGTATATCATCTCTTTTGTACGCCTTTGATGAAGGAATTTTTTTATGTATAGTAGAGATGTATACCCAATTTTGATTTAGACATACCACATACATGTATATATATATATGGACATTATTTTGACATGACATATGTTCTTATGAGATGTTGGACATTATTTATTATTTCTTGATGGAGTTCATGGATAGATAGATGTACTTGTGATATATCCTGATTTGATTTGACATGTATATGTACCCTGATTTGTTAATGTATTTCATGTGTTTTTATTTCCATATGATATATCTTGTAGTTATATCAAATGTATTTGCTCATGTGATGTGCCAGACTTAGTGGACAAGATGATATGATTATATGGGTGTGGGGGGGATAGATTTTGATATTTGCAATCCCTCTTTCCCCCATTTGATGATACAATATGTGATGATTAGCTTAGCATTCATGTATGATGTATACTTAGTTTTTTCTTGATATATGATGTATAGATGATGTTATATGTGATGATATTGATGGAAATATGATGATGTGATAACAACATGATGCACATGTAACAAGAAAACACAATCAAATACCAACAAAGAACACAATGAACTAATACAACTAATGTATCATGACCCATTATCATGCAAAAACATACCTCAATATGTAAAAGTAAGAATAAATCTAATCTAATCAAGAAAAGATGAATCTTAACAAAGCATGCCTAAGCAACATACAAAAGCAATGTACAAACAAGAAGCAACTATACAAGCAATCAAGCAATCAAGTAAAGCAAGAAACAAGACAATGCAAGTAAACTTAAGTAAATGTTTTTGTAAGATTTGTTGTGTAAGATAATTTTCTATTGTTTAGGGTTTTCTAACATTTTTGAATGTTTTTGTGTTTTATGAAACAATTTTCTATTGTTTTTGTGTTTTGTGAAACAATTTTCTATTGTTTTTGTGTTTTCCCATAGTTTTCCAGAGCTTATGCACAGGTAACCAAGGAAAGTGTGGATGCCCCCAGTGTGAGATGGGGAATATACAAGGGTGAATACCACACGCTTATAAACAAGAAGGTGAAGTCACATAAGTGCCCCCAGCATAAGATGGGGAATAGAAAAAGACCATGCCCTTCACAAATGAAAAAAAGGAGACAAAGCTAGATCAAGGCTGAACCAGATTGGGCTCACAGGGAATCTCAAAGGTAGAACTAGCCCTAGGCTAAGTAAAAGTACCCTCTAGATATAAGATGCTCGTGAACAACGAATCTTCCCAAGGTGGTGGAAACCGGTTTTCACCCAAGGACTTATCCAACGTGCCAAAATTGCGTGGTTTTCACTTATGGACAACTTGTTTTCTCTTTTCTTTTTCTCTTTTTTGATTATTTTGTATTTTGACTATTTTACCATATTTTTGATTTTTTTTCTTTTTTAGACCTCATGTCATGCTTAAGAATAGAACCGCTTAAGGTGCATGGCATTCATGGGCTTGCAGAGCTCATCATCATTGGGGTGAGCAAGTATGTATGCTCATGTGATGTACTTAGCCATAATAACATAAGGTCCTAACCAATGTGTTTCGAAATTTCCTTTCTTTTCTCGTTCTGCCCTTGTGTTGAATTGATTCTCCTTCATGACCAAATCACCAACCTCAAACTGACGAGGTATGATTCTCTTGTTGTAATTTCTAGAGACTCTTTTCTGATACACTTTGAGGTGATTAAGGGTGTGGATGCGCTTCTTGCCTAGGAGCTCTAACTCAGCCAGTCTAGCCACCTGGTAATCTTCATCTTTATCTAGATAATCCCTAAGAGAGATTCTTAGGGAAGGAAGTTCAATTTCTAGTGGGATAATAGATTCCATCCCAAATACTAGAGAATATGGTGTCGCACCTGTAGGAGTGCAAATAGAGGTCCTGTAAGCCCAAAGAGCTGGGTGGATTTGGAAATGCCAATTACGACCTGTCTTACTTACCATTTTCTTCATTATTCACACCAAAGTCTTATTCGTGGCTTCGGCCCATCCATTACCTTGGGGATAATATGGCGTAGACCATTTTAACCTAATTTGGAACTGATGATAGAGATCCTTTACCATTCTATTCTTGAATGAATTTTCATTATCCATAACAATGGCTGCAGGAATGCCATACTGGAAAATGATATGATTCATGATGAATTTGGAAATATGAGCTCCTGTTACATAGGTTAAGGGGACAACTTCTACCCACTTGGTAAAGTATTTAGTAGCCGTGATGATGTGGGTATGGCCATCAGATGAAGTAGGGGTAAGCTTCCCTATCAATTCAAGCCCCCATTTATAAAATGGCCATGGGGTGGTGATGGGTTACAACGGATGTGATGGAGCATGGATGAAATTTCCATACTTCTGACAAAGTACACACTTCCTTACATAGTTGCAACAGTCAGTTTCCATGGTAGGCCAATAGTAGCCTACTCTTAACAATTTCTTGGCCAAAACCATTCCATTAGTATGTGCTCCACACACCCCTTCATGTACTTCTTTGATTGCTTGGACCGACTCTGTCATATTGAGACAACGTAACAGATTCCCATTGTAGCCACGATGATAAAGCGTACCTCCTAAAAGGGTATAATGGGCTATTTGGTGAATTAGGATTTGTTTCTCAGAACGAGAGATGTCGGGAGGGAACTTGTTGTCTTTGAGATAGGTAAAGATGGGCTCATACCATGGGGAATTGGGACCAACAACATCACAAGCCAGACATGATTTTGGCATGTCATACACAGGCTACGTAGATTTTCCACAAAGAATGGCATGTCATTACTTTTCAGTGGAATGCTGAGCATAGAACCCACTGTGGCCATAGCATCTGCAGATCTGTTTTGGGCTCTTGGAATTTGTTTAAATGTGATGTGCACAAAATACTCTTTTAGAGTTTCTACCAGCTTCTTGTAAGGTATGATTTTTTCATCCTTAACCTTGTATTCATCATTAACTTGCTTGATAATTAACTGAGAATCACCCACAATCTTAACATGGTGAATGTCCCATTTGATGGTGAGCTTCATGCCTACGATAAGTGCCTCATACTCTACAATGTTGTTCATGCAAGGAAAACCCAGACGAAAATCCTACGGTATGGGGTTGCTAGAAGGAGTAATGAGGACCACACCTATGCCTGAACCATGAAAAGTAAAGGACCCATCAAAATGTATCTGCCACACGACAAATTCTTTAATGTACAACAATGAGGCATCTGGAAGATCTAGATTCAAAGGTTCAGTGCCTTGCAAAGGTGCTTATGCTAATTGATGAGCGAGTACTTGTCCCTTAACTGACTTCTGATGCACAAACTCTATGTCAAATTCACTTAGCAGAATAATCCAATTAGCCATTCTTCATGTGAGGGTGGGTTTAGACAGCAAGTACTTGAGCGGGTCAACTTTGGATATAAGCTTGGTTTTGGTATTCAATAGATAATGGAAAAGTTTTTGAAAAGTAAAAAATGACAGACAAACAAGATTTTTCAATTTGGGGATAGTTGAGCTCATAAGCGATGAGAGTGTGACTGAGGTAGTACACCACTTTTTCTTTGTGACCAAGGTCGTATTGGGTGAGCAACGCACCAATAGAAAATTGAGTAGTAGAGATATAAAGCAGGAGCGGCTCACCAGGATTTGGAGGCATGAGGACAGGCGGATTGACCCGGTATTGTTTGAGCAAGGTGAAGGCTTGTTGTTGCTCTGGTCCCCAGATGAAAGAGACGTCCTTTTTAAGCAGGTGGGTGAACGAATGACACTTATCAGCAAGATGGGAGATGAAATGGTGAATAGCCTGTATTTTTCCTTGCAAGCTGCATAATTGCTTAATGTTCTTAGGAGGAGGCATCTCAGTAATAGCAGACACTTTAGCAGGGTCTACCTCAATTCCCCTTCTTGATACAATGAAGCCCAAAAATTTTCCTGATAGCACGCCGAACACACATTTCTTCAGATTCAGCTGAACCTTATACTCTCGTAGGCGCTCAAAGATACGCCATAAAATAGCAGGGTGATCTTCCCTTGTCTTAGATTTTCCAAGGATGTCATCCACATAGTCTTCCATGATATCATGGATCATATCATGGAAAATTACTGTCATTGCCCTCTGATAAGTAGCTCCTGCATTTTTAAGACCAAACAACATTACTTGATAATAGAAGGTACCCCAAGGAGTTGTAAAATCCATCTTGTGTTGATCTTCATCAGCTATCTTGATTTGGTTGTAACCTGAAAAGCCATCCATAAGAGATAACATCTCATATCCTACTGTTGAATCCACAATCATATCAATATTTGGCAGTGGAAAATCATCCTTAGGGAAAAATTTATTAATGTCTCTAAAATCCATGCAGATTTTGATACCGACAGGATTTTTCTGGATAGGGACGATGTTGGATATCCATTCAGAATAATCAATGGGCCGAATGAATCCTGCCACAAGCAATCTTTCTAATTCCTCTTTAACTAATAAGGCCACCCTTGGGTGCATCTTTCTGAGCTTTTGCTTAATAGGCTTAGCGTCTGCATGTACAACTAAGTTGTGCACGACCAAAGTTGGATCTAAGCCTGGCATATCCTTATAGGACCATGTGAATACATCTATAAACTCCCGTAGCAGCATGGTGAACATTTTATGTTCCCGTGCTGAGAGTGATGCTCCCAATTTGACTATTTTTGGGTCCTCTTCTATACTAATGTTTACATGGATAGTTTCCTCTACTAGTAACTTTGACAAGTCTTCCATACACATAGGATCAGGAGGAAGGTTGAGATCTTCGTCCAAGGATGTCTCCATGATATTTTCATCCTTGGCGTGGTCACTTTTATTGTCCTTTGATTTTTGCACCTGTTTGTCGGCCAGTGCCTCAAAGAGGTTTTCACTGTGTGACTTGGACTTTGGTTTTTTCCGAGGCTTTGTTTTGGAACTTTTTCCCTCACTTTTTCTTAAGTTTTGCTGACCACAAAGCTCAACCTCCTCACCTAAGTAGGCACAGGTATCCAAGTCAATATAGAAGCCCTTTTTGTGGTCTCCAATGGGAATTGTATCCCGAATACCCATGAACTCTGCAATAGCTTCATCATTCTCAAATAGATCTAGTGACATATGATGTTGTTGGTCCCATTCAACAAGGGAAGGGTAAATGAGGTCAAGTGTAGGTTCCGTAGGGGTTATGGTTAGGACAACAGTATTCATGAATAGGTTTGTGGAGGCAAGATCCTCATATTGGCTACAATGGGAATCCGTATCGCTGTCTAGATAGTCAGAGCTATCCTCACATTCAGAGCAAGTAGCATCTTGATCATTGGGATGTGCCCCATAAGGATGAATTATAATTCCATTTATTTCTATTTTAAAATATGGGAGAGGAACTTATTCTCTTTTTCCTTGCTCATTTCTTATGCATCCTAGGCCCTTGAAGCCCATGGAGTACATCATTCTACTAGATTTCTCGTATTCAGGGGTTTGATAACAGGTTGGATGAGTATCCTCTAGGACCCAAGTCATAGGTGGATCCAATAATTTTTCTTCAGCCAGCAAGCCTCCAAGTAAAAATGACCCAATAGTTTTCTCATTTCTAGGTCATCTAAAATGATAGTTGGGTCGACCTCTAATCTTTGGTGAAAATGAGAGGTTTGAAACCAAGAGGGATTTTTGTACATTATATTATCCACAGCCGTATTCTAGGATCTTCATTTCCCATGAATCAAAAGGAGAAGTGGATGTAGAGGCACCATGGGTGCAAGAACTGAGAGAATCTGAATCTACCCGGGACTCCATGGCTTCAGATTAGAGAGGAACTACTATATCGGTGGAGGGACACACATATGTACCCTTACATGCAAAACTAGTAAGAGCTCTACAATGAGCGAAGGGCTCTAAATATCCTTGTATTGTAATAGTTTGTCCCTCATGCTTCAGTTTAATGCATTGATGAAATGTTTATGGCATGGCCTACATGGCATGAATCCATGGTCAACCTAGAAGCATATTATACAGAAGTTCCAAGTCCAGGACATAGAACTTTGTTTGATGACAAATGGGACCCACTTCTATGGGCAACGTGATTGTGCCCATTGACTCCCTTTCCACGTTGTCGTAAGTGGTTATAGTAATGATTTTTTACTTGAGATTTGTTTCAATATGTCCTAGTTGCTTAAGCAACTTTAGTGTGCATATGTTCAACCCTGATCCGTTGTCCACAAGAACTCATTCGATCTTCTTACGAGTAAAAAATACCTCAATGTAAAAAGGAAGATTATGCTTTGGATTTTCAGCTGGGATTTCCCTATGATCAAAGGTGATGTGTTTAGTCGGTACAATGTGTGTTACTGCAGCCTAAAGATGTGTAGGATCTATCTCTAATGGCACTCCTAACCCCTGAAGATTTTGGTACAGAATGTCTTTGTGTACATTTGATATCTTAAGAAGATCCAAGATCAAAATCTTGGAAAATGTTTTCTCAAGTTTCTCTAAGAGGTCATACCTACCACTTGGCTGGGTTGATGGAGAGGGTTCATGAATCACAAGGCGGGCACACCTTGTTACCGTGACACAATCCTTTCCCTTGATTTATATGGTGTTGACATGGTCAGTAGGAGAGCGAATACATCCAATAAGTGAATCATAATTATTTTTGTCTCTTTTGGTGTATAAATAATTTGCTACTTCATAACTCTGGGATGAATCTCCTCGATACGGCTTTGACTCTTCTGATTTACCATGCATGGGGAATGGTTCTTTATATATCCCCATCTTTTCATTGGGTTTCTGAGTTTTCTCTGGGTTGTCCACCTCTATCTCCCCATTGTTGATGAGGTATTGAATATAGTGACTAAGTCACATACATTTGTTTATTTTATGTCCTTTGACATGATGTAATTTGCAATAGTCATACTCCCTATACCATGATGGTTTTGGAGCACTGTCATCAAAGGGTTGTGTTGTAGGGTACGTCACCATGTGAGCCGCATCTAATTGTTTTAATATAACCGACAAAGGCTCATTGAGAGGAGTGAACATTCTTCACTTTGGTGGTGGTTGAATAGGTCCTTTGGTCAGTTTAAAAGGTTGACCAGTTTGAACCGTTTGTACACATTTGGAATCTGTGATCCTATCACCCACCATATTTTTTTTTTTTGGTTAAATATCTTTGGCTTATTCGTTGGTTTAACACTATGATTATCCTTAGATTATGACTTAAGAGTTCCTTTGGAAATAAGGGCTTTCTCTATTTGAACCCCTTTTTCAACGACCTCCTCAAAAGTGTGAACAAAATTCATTTGAGGGTGGAAAGTAATTTCTGGATTTACGTTGGGCACAAAGATACTTACTAGCTATTTTTAGGGAAAGCGCAAGGGAAGTGGCTAGCTATCCCTCTCCACCATTGTAGGAAGCTGGAAAAAGTATCATTAGGGTGTTGTTTAGTGCTACATAAATATTCCATGGTGATATCACTTTCTATATTGTATGAGAAGTGACACACAAACCTCTCTGCCAATTCTGGCCAGGTAAAAATAGACCCCCGAGGTAAACGAGTAAACCACTCCAAGGCTTGACCTCCTAGACTCTTGGGAAAGAGTCATATGAGATAATTATCACTATAGGACACCTCTTGACACACCATATAGAAATCCTTGACATGATCATGTGGATCTCCCTTCCCTCTATATTTGTCAAATTTTGGCATGTCAAATTTTTTAGGGAAAGGTTGAAGTTTCATAGCTTTGTCAAAAGGATGGGGACATAGTTCTTCATATTGATACTTTCTAATGCTCCCCACATTGCTCTCTTGAAGAATTGTGAGTGTTTCTTTCATAGATTGTACTTCTTGTGTGAGTAATTGTTCTTTAGTGGGAGAAGCGGGCATATATACTCGATGATACTCTGCATTGTCTTCTCCTTGATTTTCTCTATGGAGTCACTAATTTTGACCTTAGGCCTTGGTGTTTGGACATTCTTGCTTGCTTCCTTTTGTACATGAGAGGTTAGCAAGGCTAATTGTCGGCTAAGGTTACTAATTTTTTGTTGAAGGGTGACCTCTTCTTCCAAAGGTTCCTCCTCTTCCTGATATTGTGGAGGTTCTTCAACATTCTTGTGTCCTGACCTGATTTTACGTGGCACTTTGATAAAGGGTATTCTATGTCCCACTACATTATCATTTCTTGCGTTAGAGGTAGAAGCATGTCCGTGCGTTAAAATATCCTCCATGTTGATAAGGGGTCACTCCTCCTCATTGCATTATTCGTAGGTGGGATTGTTTCATTTTCCGTGGGCAGTTTGGCCCCTAGTTCTACAACCCGTGCTAACACCCTATCGTTGTTTCTAAAAATGAATTCATCTAATAAGGTGGGGTCAAAGACAAATTCCGCATGTAAGGATTCCAATTCATCACCACTATGATCAACCATGTCTTCTATCTCTTTTTCTATGGAAAATAGAGGCCCTCAATCATGTCCAATAAAAGGGTTTGACTCTTATCTGTTTGAGGCTTCCCAAGCTTGCGCTTGTTGTGCCTTGTATGTTTTCTTCTTGAGCCCTAATCATGTTTTGGGAGCCATGATTTGCAATAGTTTTACTAAGGTAAGTTGTAAATGTGTTCAAAACTTCATGACCACACCTAAGTGAAATGCAAGATGACCGTCAAGAATATGAATGAGTGTAAATGTTAGAATACCAATGTGATAGAATGATAAATCAATAGTGACACAATGTTTTGGCACCTAAGCCTATCAAATGAATGAATTACTTCCTAGATTGTGCTTCAAAAAGTAGTTGGTGTCACAAGATAATTAACGAGATGTCCTCACTTATGCCAAGTTCAAGGGAATGAACAAGACGTAAGTAAATACAAGAAGTTAATGTGACCTCCTAACAAGGTATACTAGAAGCAAGCTCAAATTCGATTAATACCTATATCCCAAAAAGTGCCAGTTACAATTTGTGAGTGACACAACAATGTCACCAAGATATGTTAACCAAACTTTGTGAGAAAGTAAGGTATTGATATCAAGATGATATTGATATAACACACACAAGTGGTAACACGTAGCACTCTTCAAAATCGAGGTAATAATAGAGTCAAACTAAAAGCTTAAAGTATAACTATGAATTGTTAGAATGTGTATAGCGTAACCTTACAATATGGGTATTTAGGTCAAGTTTACAAGAAACAAGACGTAAATACCAGAATTGTAATGATACGATATAAACAAGGTAACCTTTCTAAGGAAGCTCAAGATGATGAACCACACCTAACTATGATGACGATCCTGACATGGGTATCAAGATCACAAAGGCTACCAATGATATGAATATTCCTCTGCACACTTTATACATTTAACTTACCCAGCCGCAAACATGGATGGGCGTAAACGGACAAAAAAGTGGCAAAAACAATGGATTGGTAACACAAAGGTAGTCACCCTTCTTTTGATCAACAAAGTGTCAAAATAATGTGAAGGAAGTAGATCAAAATGGGGATGAAAAATGTTGGCTTTACTTCGGTTGAGTTTCACCTCACCCTAAGGAAAGTAAAAAAATAAGTGAAAGTACTGCATCACACGTTTTGTGATGATGGATGGCTCACAACTCAATACTGTTTTGAAATGGTCAAAGTGGGATCCTAGCCAAAGAATATCTTCCTAGGTGGTTCTCTCATCCTAGGTGTTACAAATATGTCTTAAGCACACATGATTTACCCAAATAGTCTTGAATATCTTGGGATTATCTCGGATTTACTTTACCCCCTTTGAGCACAAAGGGTAACTAGTGCGTCCACGTGTGCTCTCACTAGGGTCGCCATACAGAAAACTGGTAATGCTATCTCACAAGGTTATACTAGTCAAGTAGGTAGTGCGAAGCACTTCCCATTTCATCCACAAGGTTCCCTCTTACGTGGAATACTTTGGGGTTCCTGGTACCACCCCCATTGTTGTAGCTTAAGGAGTAATGCCAAAGGGGTTATGTTCCAGTTGAGCGGATAGGGACGTACCCTTTTCTGAAACTTGTAATATAGTGTTTTAAATATGTTGTTCTTTTTATCTTGTTTAATTTAGATGTGATTTTCTTGAACACCTTTTGGTGACCTGTAAAACAACTGGATTAGTATTTTTTGACTTCGTTTGGATTCCAACTTTCTTTGACAAGCGTGTGTTTTGGTCCTACACAACGAGTTTAGTAGTTTTCCATAAAAAGAGTAAACATCATTTCTGATTCTCAAGATCATCCAAGGATGCAAAAGAAGAGCATACGTGATGTTTCCAAAAATCTAAGAAGATATCAAATGGAAAAACACTTTAATTCAAACACACCAAGTTAAACCATTCCAATTCAGATATTCCTAACAATTTCAAAGCATCAAAAAGACCTAAGAATCATTTCTGATTCCCAAGATCACCCCAAGGGACGTGAGGGAAGAGCATACATGACCTTATTCTTATAATCAAACATAAAAAGGTTTATCTAATCTAGCAAAAACATGCAAACATACCCTGAAAAAATAAGCATTAATTAGATGAAAACTTGTAAAGAAGTTAGCACCCTAGCACCCTAATTTTAAGAACATAGAAAGATACTTGCCCTGATTTGGGCATGTATGCGTGGGTTAGGGAAAATGTGCCACTCTATATTTCCCAACTTACATTACACCTGTGCCACCAGAAAGGCGTGTGTGCTAAGATAAGGGCGTGTGCACCAATGAGGTAAAAAGTAACATTAGGATCCAACAGAGTGCCTACACCACCAGAGAGGTTCCTGTGCTATGATTAGGGCATGTGTGCCACAACCGATAAAATTAGTGCTAAATTCTGACAGAGCACCTGCGCTATTAGAAAATTGCCTACATCACCAGAGAGATGCATGTGCTTGGGTTAGTGTGTATGCATTGGTCTGACAGGTTTTAGCATTGTAGTGAAGGTACCGTACGAAATGGCATCCGCACCCTGGTTATGGTATGTACTTTGGGGTTAGTGCTTGTGTGCCAGGGTTAACAAAAAAAGATTCAAGGTTCAACAGTGCGTCTGCACCACTGCACCACTCCTACAACCAAAGTATGAAAAAAAAAACACAACAAAGCTCACAATACCTCAAATTTTAACAAGTTAGCTTGAATTTGGCAACAACCCATTAAAATGATAACTATGAATGAGAACATACACATATAATATTAGCAAAAATCCCAAGAAATTGAACATTAATTACTACATGTGCATATCAAAGGTTAGCCAAAAAAATAGAATTCAAGCTAAAAAAATGCTAAGGGACTAGGGATCCAGTCCCACCGAGCGTGCCATATGTGTGCGTGTATTTGTGCTTAAGCTAAGTTAGATGAATAACAACTACCACCTAAATAGTTCTATAACAAAGCTAAGATAAAATCTAAGCACCATCAAAGATGAGAGCTAAACAAGATTAATACTAAGCACAATGCATTAACTTTGAATTAACATGCTAAAGTATTCAAACCTCTACTTCTCTAGATTACCAACAAAAAGTAAATGGACCTATGTAGACTCCATGGCAATCAAATTGATTGTTTTGATCTTCAAGAACCTAGGAATGGGAGCTCATCAAAGCTTGGCTACAAGACCCTTTGACTATTCCCATATGACCCAAGCACTTGGCAAAATGCAAGGAAGGAGGCTTAGCTCTTCAAATGGTGGATTTCTCAAGAGTAACAAAGGAAAAGCTTATAGTCTATTTGCTATATGCTTTGATCGTGTCTTCTCAAGAAATTTAGGTGTAAGTGTAAAGGTAGGAGGAGGGCTCTTTATATAGCCCAATGGATAAAGGAATCACTACATCCCTTTACATGCGGGATAATAGAGATGTTGAGTTAGTTATGGATAAGGGGGGTTTAGATAGGGTTGAGTTAACTTTAGGAGGGTTTAGCTTGTCCTTTAGTAACTCATGTGGATAAAGGGGGCTCATTAATTAATCAAGATGATTTAATTAATAGATGTGCAAGCTTATAGAATCTTTTAGAGGAATATTAGCATGATTTAGACTATAGAAGGGGATTAAATCAATTAAATATTGATTTATTGCTTTAATGAAAGGGGAAGCTAATTAATTAATAATAATTAAGTAGTCTAGATAGAAGGGGGATTTATTAACAGAAGGTCGTTAATTAAGGTATTTGTTGGATAGGCAAATTAATTAATTAACATAGTGTAATTAATTAATGATGATAGGAGAGAAGATGAGTGCCTTTGACGATATGTCGCTAATTTTAAGAAAGGAGATAATTAGCACAATTTAAATATTTAAATTTCTCAGGTGTAATTATGGGTATCTACAACACCAAAGAACCAGAGGAGGAAGTGGAAATTGAAGAACCTGAAGAAAAAAATTCGAGGGACGAAGATAACTATCTTGAGATCGAGGAAGTTTATGGTGATACACATAATAGCCTAATTGAGTACGTTGATGATGAAGAATCCCTAATCTTCTCGTGCGTAGTTTTCACTCACGCACAGTATAAGAAAGGTTATCCATCCTCAACGGCTGCGATAAGGGAAAATAAGAAGAAATAATACTCTTTTACGGAGGTTCCACAAAATAAAATCATCAGCAAAGGATCACCACTACCACCTTTGATGGATTCGGCTAAAGAAAAAGTAGACCCATTGGTTAGCAAGGATCATGCTTCCATACCAAGTAAGGCATCAAGTCCTTCTCCCAACTCAAAAATTTCTAAAAATAGTTCTCCTTCAAATGTTGTTTCTACAAAAAAATCTACGGTTCCATCCAAACCTACACCCCCACCTCCTTCCAAGCCAGTTATTGCACCCGTGAAGGAAAATTCAACCCCCAAAGTAGCAAAACCTTCACCATGTAAATTTTATGTCATTCCTGGAACCTCTTCCTTGCCCACCATACCCCCATTTGAATTTGTGGAACATGTAAGAAAAACTAAAGTTCAGCTCATAGAAATAGAATACCTACAAATGCACCCTACCCAATTTGATAGGTTCATTGATGTAGTCTAAGGTGGTAATCCTATAACCTCAGGTCCAAATTCCAAAGGCTTACTCCCCACACTATCCACACCACCTTCTCAAAAAATATTTTCCCTCAGTGCCTCCAAAACCAAAAAGGTTGAACCTTTCTACTTGTCACTCCTCATTAAAGGCTTCGAGCTAAATAATTGCATCGTAGATTCCAAAGCCTCAAATAATGTAATGCCCGTCAAAGTTACAAATTATCTAGGCCTCACCTTGACCCGAGAAAATGGCACCTGTTATTCAATGGAATCCAAACAAGTGCCATTGGTAGGAATAATCAAAGATGCATAGGTAACATTAGTTGATTTTCCAGATAAGAAGGTGCTTTTAACCATCCTAGTGGCAGACATCCCAACATCCTTTAGCATGCTATTGAGCCAAAGTTTCTAGAAAGAATTGGGTGAGAAATAAAATTGATTGGTCATCTATAACTATTCCAGTAAAAGAAGAGATGAAGAAGTTGCTACTAGTAAGGAAAATGAAGTTCACAGTACGAAAGTTTGATGATCCAAAGGAAAACATTCTTTTTCAAGATAGTGGGCTAGGCAACTACTTCCTCACATAAAAAAAAAGATGAGAACTTTCCACTTCTTATGGAAGAGGAAGAAGATCAAGTTTGGATGATGGAACTTGATGGTAGTCATTCTAGTGCAGGTTCAGGAGTAGGCGTGATGTTGTACTCTCCTTCTGATGAATTGTACCCATTTTCCTACAAGCTGCAATTTGATGATAAAAATAACACGACAAAATATGAAGCTCTCCTCTTAGTCATGGGTTTCACAAAAGACATGGGAATAAAGAAGCTGAGATGCCGGGGTGATGTGGAGGTGATAGTAAAACAATTTTGACAACAATATCAGGTGAAAAATCCAAGATTCCAACATTATAGAAACAAAGTATGGGACTACATTGGATATTTTGATGCATTTTCCATCAAAGCTATCCCAAGAGAAAAGAATGACAAGGCTGATTCTCTTGTAGTGTTAGCATCCCTAGTGACACCTCATCCTTCTTTTGGTAAAGACAAGGTGACCATTGAATTGGTATTCAAGCCTAGTGTACCAGATAATGCAAGTCATTGGAAGGTCTTTAATGATGATAACACGATTCTATCATTTTTGGAACAAAGGGGTAATTTCAATAATCTCTTCTTTGAAGGAAGAAAAAATCCATGCCAAGAAGCGATAGCCGAAGAAGAGAAAGAAGGAATTGAAGGGATTGATGAAGGAGTGATCAAATTGAAAGGAAACAAGATTCCCAAAGGCCTAGTTTCTCTGGAATACCTCTTTGACAAACGCGATAGATTCATTCAAGTGAAATAAAAACAACCTTCTCGATGCCCAATTGATTTTGATAAGGAAAACATCGGCACCCCGGAGGAGCCAAGGATGGTAAATATTGGAAAATGTTTCTCACTCAAGGAGAAGAGAAGGTTTTTTTGCGTTACTCAAGAAATATTCAGATTTTTTTACCTACTCTTATGATGAACTCAAATCCTTCCAACGAAAGGAAATTCATCACTCAATTCCCTTGAAGTAGGATGCCAAGCCATTCAGGCAAAAAAAATGGCCATATAACCCAAAGATTGTTGATACTATCAAAGAGGAGGTTATGAAGATGCTTAATACAAGGATTATATTTCCCATCCAACATTCAACATGGGTGGCCAACATTATGCCGATGCGGAAGAAGAATGGTGAAATAAGAATATGTGTAGATTTCCACAACTCGAACCAGGCATCATTGAAAGACAATTATCCTCTCCCTATCATGGACTACATTTTGAAAGAATTCACTGGACTAAAATTCTTTCATTACTTGATGGATTCTCAAGGTACAATCAAATAAAAGTGGACGAGGAGGATCACACCAAGACAACCTTCTCAACACCTTGGGGTACTTTTTCCTACAACAGAATGCCTTTTGGACCAATCAATGCGGGAGATACATTTCAAAGGGTGATGGATTTGGCATTCAAATATTTAAAACATTACATCATCATATATCTTGATGATCTCGCGGTGTTTTCAAAGAAGAGGGGAGATCATATCCATCACTTAGAACAGGTACTTGCAAGGTGTAGAAAATATGGCATATCACTAAACCTGAAAAAGTGCATTTTTGGAGTTACAGAAGGCAAGTTATTGGGGAACATTATGAATAAATATGGAACACACATTGATCTTGAGAGATTACGAGACATTCAAGCACTATCTCTACCCAAAAGAAAGAAATGATTTCATTCCTTCTTCTGAAAGGTGAATTTTTTTCGTCGCTTAGTTCCAGAGTTTGTTGAATTGACAAAGCACATCACCACCATTATGAAACCACAAGCAAACTTCAAATGGAACAATGAAGGGAAGGAAATGTTTGAAGAGATCAAAAAATCAATTGCCAAGGCTTTGACCCTTGTGTCTACATTTTTTTTTAATAAAAATCATCATGTATTGTTATGCATCAGAACATACCCCCTATGCCATTCTTGTTCAGCAAAATGATGAAGGCCTGGAAGCACCCATTGCTTTCATGAGTTATCCATTGAAAAATAAGGAACTAAACTACAACCAATTGGAGAATCATGCCTATGAAGTGGTCAAGGCCATAAAAAATTTTAGGTTTTACATCCTCAACTCTCAGACAGTGGTGATGGTCCCCGGAAGTGCAATCAAGTCCATCCTGAAATAATAGGATCCTATAGATAAAAGAGGAAATTGGATTGTAAAGACTCAAGAATATGACTTAGATATTTGAACCTCCAATATGGTAAGGGGAAATGGTTTGTGTAGGTTGATTACTAAAGATGAAACACTCAAAGATCAACACGGTGAAGACAATTGTGCTTGCTCAACTTGTGCCGAAAACAATCCACGGGCTCTTTTTGTAGCCACTATTGATGAGTGGTATGCTGATATTGCCTATTACTTAACTTATGGAGAATTCCATTCTCATCTTAATTATAAGCAAAGGAGAACACTCAAGCTAAAGGCAACAAAGTTTGTAATATGGAATCACACACTTTACAAGAGAGGTATAGATGGATGCTTCCTCAGGTGTGTAGATAAAGAGTAATATGAAAAATTGCTTAAAGCATACCATGACCAAGCGTGTGGTGGAAATTTCTCAACGATGATCACTGCACACAAGATCCTTTGAGGAAGGTGTTATTGGCCCACCCTCTCTGCAGACACTCCGGAATGGGTTTCCAAATGTGAAGCATGTCAAAAATTCGTTGGGAGACCACTACTTTATGCACTACCGCTCAGGCTAGTTGTTATTGAATAACCATTTAAGTAGTGGGGACTAGATTTCATCGGCATTTTGAATCCTCACTCAATTGCGGGGCACACCTATGTGCTCATAGCGATAGAATACTTCAAAAAATGGGTGGAAGCCATTCCATCCAAGCAATCCAACACTGAAACAGTATGCAACTTCATCAAGGAGAATATCATAGTACGTTTTGAAGTGCCACAGAAGTTTTTAGCAAACAATGTTACCTATTTCTCTTCAAGGGAGTTGACTGAGTTTTTCTATGGCTATGAAATCTCTTTATCTCATTCATCGGACTACTATCCATAAGGAAATGAATTGGCTGAATCAAGCAACAAGAACATTGTAACCATCATCCACAAATTTTTTGATGAAAACCAAAGGAATTGGCACAAAAAATTTATATGATGAATTGTGGGTGGACAAGATTACTCCCAAGAACGTAATAGGTATGTCACCATTCCAACTGTTGTATGGGGTCGAAGCAGAAATTCCCATTACGATTGAGATGTCAGATCTCAAGTTGCTATAGGGAATAGAAGATGGATAGTAAAAGGATTCCATTGACAAGAGGATCCTATTTCTTAAGAAGATAGAAGAAAATAGACTCCAAGTGGTGGGTTGTATTAAAGAGCACTAGTTGAAAGTAAAGAAGATGTTTGACAAGAAAGCCAAAGTGAGAGAATTCAAAGTTGGAGACTTCATCCTGTTATGGGACAAGAGAAGGGAACTGAAAGGAAGCCATGGAAATTTCAATTCATTATGGCTCAGCCCATTCCAGATTCACAAAGCTTGTAGCGAGAATATTTTTCTACTCTCAAATTTGGATAAAACACCGTTGTAATTGCCTCGCAATGGGAAATACCTAAAATTGTATCATCAGTGAAATAGGTTATCCCCTGCCTTGTACCATAGGTGATCTTTAGGTGTGTTTCCCTTTATGTTGTGTGTCATGTGTTTCCTTCTCGTCATTTTGTGTGTGTGCGTGTGTGTTTCCTTCTTCATTATCATTCTCTCTCGTAAATTGTACATGACTCTGCAGAGCCCAATGGATAAGGCACTAGTCAATGGATCATATGGTCTAAAATAGAGATTTTGGATTCCTCATGTCATGTCTTTGCTACACTCAGTCCATTTCATGTCCCCAAGCTAGAGCCAACTATTATCATGCAAATGTGCAACAAGGAAATTAACAATTCTCAAGCATGACAACTATACCCCTGTGTTAATTTTTCAAGTCCTATCATTCCAAGGCACCTTGGGTCTATCCAATCAGTCCAAGTGACCTCCCAATTAACTTTATCTCATCCCCCTAGGTGATTTAGGAAATTCTATTCATTCCCCCTAGGTGATTTTAGGTGTTCATTAAAAGTTGCAAGTTACATGCATATGTGGGAAGGGCTATCATTGGCTTTCCTAGGGTTGGAGTAACCCCATGGAGTGGAGTAGAAAATCCAAAATGGACATGGATGTGATTTAAAGGTATTGGGAAATCATGGAAATGATTCAAGAAGATCCTAGAAGGGCTTGAAAAATTTGGGGCAGTTTCACCAAAATTAGGGTTCACAGGCCTAGTGAGTGTACATGCCAAAACAACTGTTGAGATTCCAAAGGTGATTCTGAGATCTCCAGATGGAGTTAGGAGAAAAAAAAACATATCTAGAAACATAATTCCAAGCCCTAAAATATTGTGAAATCAGTTTTTTCACAACACTTTGGCGCATTAGGTCTATAGGTAGGTTTTTCTCATGCACATGTGGAGTACCAAATACAAAATTCGATTTTCTAGGATCAAATAGAAGAATAGAGACATGAGACCATACCATTGGATCAAAAATTCCATTTCCAGCCATAATCATATAAAATTTCACCAAAAAGGGCCATCCGGAGCTCAAGTTATCATTGTCTCAAGTTGTCCTCTTGGAGCGAGTTCAAGAGTTAGCCAAATTTTGGGAGGACACATGTTAGATCTAGGAGCCTGACGGGATTTTGTGTCCCTGAAGTCCCTTAAGGTTAGGGACATAAACCATGAAAAAATGTGCTAAGCCCCCATATGACCTCTAAAACCTCATGGCACCTTTAAGATTGTCAGTTTAGCCCCCGGGTGCAATTAGGAGCTCAAATTCCCTGTCGTTGGATCTCTGCCATGTGTCAACTCCAAGAGCACTGTGGAATTTGATGTCCCTAATTTACATCACATTTCAAGCACATAAAACCTTGAAAAATGTTCCCAAACCTATAAGGAAAACTTTTTATCACCCATGTGACCCGCTTCCAGCCTGTCAGTGCTTTAAAGTTGATTTTTTAGCTTTCACTCCCTGCCGTCAGATCCTCGCCACGTGTCGTCGCCTTGCTCACCATGGAATTTGATGTCCCTTACATAACTCACATGTCAGGGACATAAAACCTTGAAAAAGGCTCCCATCCCTCTCTGTGCATGATTTTGAATATTTTTAAAATCCTCAACTGTTGATTTCATCCCGCTTCTTATATCTAACTCTCATGTGTATAGTTCGTCCTCCAAACTCCTCTGCAACTTCCTACCACTAATCCACCATTGTTGAACCTTAAACTTGATATTTCATGGCATTATTTTCCTCCACTCCATGAAAACATACAGGTCTCAGAAATAAGTTTGAGCAAACAAGGAAGAAGAAGCGAAGAATGAAGAGAAGAAAACTTTGAAAATCTCCATTGTCGTGAAACGAAGATTCGTAGAAATCTTGCAAACTAGTGCACGAAGCAAATTTTTTTATTTATTTTTATATTTGTTCCTCTGTCTAAGACCATAAAAATCATACCTTCAAACTCTCCTCTCATGCAATAGATCATTCACAACGAAGAAATCTCCTTTCCGGCTCAACGAAGAAAAAGTAGAATTTCCCATTAAACCAGTTGTCGGATTCAAGAAAAATTTAACATGAACCACCAAAAGAAAAAACCCATATCACATTTTTTTTTGGAAAACAAAGGAGAAAACTAGAACTACAATTTTTGAGGTCCATTAATGGCTACCGTGTCTAGAAGCACTGATAGGTCTGAAAATTGAAAGTTTAAAATTTCCTAGACTATTAAGCGGGTAGGTATAAAATTTTAGAGGGGCGATATTCAAAAAATACCCATATTAGAAAACTTCATTCCACATTGATCCAACCTTCATAAACCCACTTTATAAAAATTGTATGTCTTCTGCATAGGGAACTGTTATTTTGGGCAAGCCATCAATAAAAGAACTTGCAAAGGAGACAGAGAAATTGAAGATGCAATGCAGTTGAGAATTCATCAGAATGGGAATTTTGGCACTTACTAAAAATAGTAAGTGGTCCCATGAGCACCTACTAAAAATAGAAATTTGATCCTGAAGGAGAGGAATGCAAGGAGAAGGGGAAATCTGAGTTGCAACATTCAGTTGAGGTTCAAGGGATTTGTTTATTCATACTTACTAAAAATAGTAAGTTATTATTTCTAAGGAAAACATGAAGCAGAATTGGACAGGACAAAATTTTACACAACCCTTTGCCTACGAGAACGAGATAAAAGAAAATGATGTCTTATATAAGGACCTTTAATGACCTTAGAACTCGCATGACAGCCAAATATCGAAAGAAGATTGAAGATCAAATATTCACAAGTGGTTTGTTCATTATCCCAAGACATCTAGTGTCTGTGCAAAGTCTTAAGTTGGTCTTAGCCATCTCTCACCACTATGAACCAGAAACATGAACCATCTGGGAAAACAATGGTATAGTGATGGCGGTCATTAGCCCTGTAACCATTTTAATTTCTCTACAGATACTGACATCACCCAGCATGATTGTCATCTCAAAAGACATGGCCTTGCACGATTGGGAATTAAGGGATGCATATGTGCAAGGGGTTGCACTTTGGTCGTGGTTGAAAATAGGGAGAAATCCCTCAAGGATGCCCAAGAACCTTCCAAGGTGTGAGTTTTTAGAAGGACATTCAGATGCCATCACTATCCTCAGTAGAGTTATGGGTGAAGCAAGCACGAGAGACTTCCAAGATTGGATGGGTATTTTCATCTTGACATTGACAGAAGGAAAACATAGAATTTATTGGGGGTAGATCAACAATGACAATCTCCATTTGCAACTACTTCAGATACCCATGATGAAGAAGTTCTATATGACTCATTGCTTGGTCGATCTCCTTGCTAGTTTAAGATCATTCAAAGGATTGGCTCTCACACAAAACATTGTTGCTAAGGTTATTGCGTTCGAGAAACTTCCATAGTTGGAAATGGATGAAATCCACAAGCATTTCACTTGCGTGAATGATGCATTCACAATGTATGTAGTCCAAAGCTTGGAAGGAGATTTGGAAGCTAGGATGTCGTCACAAACAGTGTCCTTGATCAAGAAGTATGGCTCCTATTTCATACAATTCTCGACATTCTCCTTTGTCCGAGTTGTTGGCATCAATCATGCACCACTAAGGATGCCGAAGTACCTTAGTGACAAAATTGTATTTTTTGAGCTCTGCAGATAGATTATTCAAGTGAATAACAAACTTAGAAGCAGGAGGAAGAATTTTATTTCATTTCATATCTCTCTCTGGGTATTCACGTGCAAGAGCTCAAATGAAACATCTCATCTGGAGGTTGCTTTTTCTCATTTGACTCTGCATTCCTACATCGCCAGGCCTAATTTTGACATCCGAGAAGATCTCGACTCTTTCCATGTCTCGAAATTGCAACACGAGCCACAAGTTGAGGATTATTGGGCCAATTGCACAAATGAATTTGAAGTGCATGAAAAGGACCATATGAGGATGACAATTAATGAAATGAAGAAATTTAAGTTCTCCTGGTATTAATATATTTTAAAAGATGATGGGACAAAGATGTATGATTATGAGTATGTGGAATTCAAGACATCCCCTTTACCTCCAATAAACCGGTATGTTCGTGAATCAGGGGATATATTAGAGTGGATTGAGAAGGCAGTGAGGAGAACAAGAAATTGGTTTCAGAAGAAGAGAACCATGACCATCTAGTCATAAGGAATTCCTCCGAGTCAGAAGCAAGTCTCACATCAGTCATCTTCAAAATTCATAGAGGTGACTTTCAGTTCTAAACACTCTGGAGCAAGTTCTAAAAGGAAGGCCACAAAATTGGAAGCTTCTCCCCACGAGAAGATGTCAAAGAAACTCATAGTAGAAGAAGGATCATTTATATCACTGTGAGAGGAAGATTTGATCACAGAAATCTAGGAAGAATAACCCATGACAAAGGCACAATTGGATGAAGAACACATGGTTCAAGATTCAGTCTTCGAGCCACCACAATAGGTTTCACCACTTGTTGACACCCATACCTCTCTCATCTAGGATTTGCCTCCTCCTCTAGAATAGGGAATTGTTGGTGCACCTATAATTGAGCCCGATTCCAATGAGATGTTTCCTTGGATGCAAGAAACAATTGTCCCTGACACCCGCACTATGTAGCAAGTGGTAGGCCCTGATCTATTAACGATTATCTCATTGGCCAAAGAAAAAATATTAAGGAAGCTTACAAATAAATCCTCACGGTTCTACAGTGGGGAAATGGGTAATTGTACGTACCCAAAATTGTAAGGTCCTGCACTGCGGAACGGTGTAATAAATGCCCCAATGATGATACAGGTCTCCTCGTAAGGTGTTCGGGATCCAAAAAAGTCCTCGGAGTATGTGTTAACATGCCGCATGCCCCGCTTAGCCCCCGCGCCCTTTGTTTTCCCCTTTTTTCCCTCTTTCCTTGGCCTCTTGACCTTCAGTGACAAAACCGCCGCCCTGAACAGGGCGGCGGTCCTGTAACCGCCGCCCTGCTCAGAGCGGCGGTCCTGTGCACATTTTCCAGAATGCTCTTTTGACGTGACCCGCGTGAAATATCATGATTTACCAGCTTTTCTTTGCCGACTTGAGCATGCATTTATGTTTTTGGTCCCCTGGAATAGTGTTTTTCCTTTGTTTATTGTTTAGGAGTTCAATTTGGTTTTGGTTTTTGAGTGTTGGAATTCCTATAAATGCATGGCTTGTGCTCAAGCAAATGGCCACCATTTTTACTCCAATCTTCTCATTTTCAGTGCTGTGGTCTGTTAGTTTGCTTTAATTCCTTAGTTTAGTTCATTACATGCTTTGTTTGCATTGACTAGCTGTTGGTAAGCCACATATCCAACTTGTGCAAATTGCTCAGTGTTGCTAGACCCATCTTTTATCTACTCCATTAGAGTAGAATAGCTTAGGAAGCCATTAAAGTTGCAGGTTTTGCTCTTCATACAGAATAGTTTTAGGTTCTGGACGCATTTTGTTGCATGGTTCACAGTAGGTCCCGCTAGGAATTGCATAAGCCAAGCTCTGTACTCTTGCGCTATCCCTCTCCTATCCGCGCTCTATTCTATCTGCATTCTGAAGGTTATCCCTTGTTCCAAACACCTATTCCTATTGATGCAAGCATTACATGCTTTTTTGGATCTACGTGAACACAAAGAACGAAGAGATCATACTGAGGGGACAAGATCACACACACCATCGGATTCACCACTGTTCTGCGGAATCCAGGTTTAAATTTCAAAGTTCTAGTTAGAATCATATCAAACAGAGTAGTTAATCGCTTTATTTCAGTTAATTTCATTCTCGATATTGCCAGGGAAGCTATGGGGATTGATAGTTTCTGAGAAACTATAATTCACTCCTCACTTCTGAGGTAGGATCGAGAATCTCGCAAATAGATTAGTTATTTCATTATTTAGAATAGATATACAAATTGCACAAACAAATAGCTATACTCGGTTATTTTGTTTGTTTTAAATTATTAGTTTAGTTGTCAATTCTAAATATTTTAAATAGTTGCTTTCTTAAATTCATTTAAATCATCAAAAAATACAAAAAGAAGTCATATATGCTAGAAATATACTTAGATTTCACTTTATTATAGTCTGTTTTATTACTGCTTTTGAATGACAATTACGGGACCTAGGGAGCCCAGGGAATACATTTTCGAGCCAATCGTGCCTCAGCCCAACCTCATAGCGGCAATAAATGATATTGACCAGAACCTTAGGATACAAGTCTTCCAAACAACAACAGATTTCCAGCAAGTCAGATCTCAATTAAGGGGATTAAATATAGAAGATGACTAAGCATGTACGTTTTGGTCAAGTCAGCCAAACTACAGGTTGCACTAAGAAAAATATCCACATGACTGTAGAAGGATTCGAAAGAGAACAAACATTCGGGTGTGATCCTTTAATTCCACAACTAGACGCAGGAGACACCCTCACAGACATAGATACCGGTTTATGAATCCAGGTTGCGAGAACGCCCGTAGGATATTCTGAAAAAAATCACACAACTATTGATTCTAAATATAGAAGCTGAGAAAGCGTATGATTATTGGATACTAGGGATCAGGACTTGATCTCGCATATGACCATAATAGGACCACAACAACCAAGAATCTATGGTTGTGACCCACAAATCCCGCAGCCTAACGAATCCATCAGAGAGTTAGACATAGACACTGGCCTACGCATACTGGTATTCCAGTCTACCCCACTTCCACCTATCATTATCCAACAATTATCCTTACTGGACACAACAGCTAACAAAGCTAGAGAATTCTGGACTAGGCTAGAGAACCGTCCATAGAGTGACTACTTTACCATTCACTATATGACCTTATCAGGAGACATACACGAAACAATCCCAGGTCATTTTCCACGTATTCCACAACCCATAGATCGAATCACGCCAGAGCTCGATATTGATTAGAGCCTTCGAGCAGTCATCCTTGCTGATCGATCTATCACACCAGTCCAAGTTAGAAGGGCCTTCTTTGCCTTAGATTCACAAATTTCACTAGTGCGTGTCGAGGACATTAGATTGCCTAACTAGTTTGTCTGCATATTCTACCCCCATCGGTTGTCTCGGCACGACCTCGGGAGGTCGGGTACGCGGAAGAGTCACTTGTAGATTCCCACGCTCGCTTGTCACTTTTCTGGCGTACAAAATTGGTGAACCCAACGTGAAGCAAACAAGATTAGTAAAACTAACATAAACTACCTACTTTCTTGACTAGAGTCATAGTATTACACTTTCAATTTAGTACGCCTTCTTAGAACCGCTTCATTAAGTTTTCATAAATCACCTTCGCTTCTTCCCATTATTCTGCAGGTATTCATATACCCCCCGAATATGTCGGGATTCGACGCATATGGCAAACCCCTCCTGGGTCTTGAAGCATACTACGCCCAACAGAATAGGTGATCATCACCCTTGCTCTCAATATGGGGTGACAACTATTCAACTAATCAGTTGTGAACACAAACCCCAAGAATCAGATATAGTTCGTCTTTTCAAACTGAGGAGTTAGATCAACCCCCTCGAACCCAACAAACAGAGCCTTCAGGTTCAAACAATATGACGTTTACCGGAGAATCTGGTTCGTCTCCTCAAATACTACTCAGACCACAAATTAGTAGGCAATCAGATCCATACCTAGTCTCAGATAATGGACAACCAACACGTTATCCTAGGAGTGAACAACGCTCCCGGGGAATGTACCCATCTATAAGAGGTTTACAAATACAACCCGAAATCTCTTTTCAAGAAAATACCTCTATGCCACTGCATACAGGAAATATTCTGGGAGAAACTTGGCAAGATAGCGATCAGTTTATGACAGGATATCACGTACCTTTACAACACCAGGATATACAACAAATGCCGTTCAGGCAAAGTACCGTGACTTCACCAAATGAAGTCATTTCAACGTTAGTAGAAAGAGTGAGAGGGTTAGAACTGGCTCAAGCAAGTCAAAATTCTCCGTTCATACAAACAGGGAGTTCCAATCCTCCATACCACTCTGGCCAAGTAGATCTCCTCACAGGAGTAGGCACGTTAGGCATGCCTCCTCATTATCCACAACAAACGCCAACAAGGCCCACCATCTCTAACACTGTTCCTCCCGGTCTAGTGTCAAACAATCCATTCCTTGACAATACCCCATCCTACTTAAACATATATTCTAAATCACCACAAGGAGATATGTTCTCCTCTCCTGTCATGTTTTCTCAAACGCAGGGACCTCCCTATGCCCCTGCCAATGCATACGCTGCACCATATCAACAACCTATCCCACCACCACTCCCTCAGCAAACACCATCAATGGTTGAAAGCTATGCGATAGGGACTTATTCAGAATACCTAAAGGAACCCTTAGATTTCACCATACGAAGCATCATGCTTCCAAGACCTCTCCCTGATTTTCCCAAGTTCAAGGGCGAGGGAGATCCAAACGCACATATCAAAGCTTACGCTACAGCCATACGAGAATTACTCCCTTGGGATGGGGTGGTTGCTAAAATATTTCCTAAAACCTTGGAAGGCATCGCTCTTGATTGGTGTTATAGAATACCTGAAGCTTCCATACATTCATTCAAACAACTCGTGTCAGAGTTTATCAAAGCCTTCGACATGAACAAACTATTGAGAAAAGGAATAAGGGAATTCTTGCATATCAAACAAGAACACAACGAATCTGTCGCCCATTTCATCCAGAGGTGGCGTACAGTTCTTTATTCATCAACAAGCGCTCCAAACATGGATCAGATGGAACTATGTGATTTATTCCTTCATTCTCTCAGTAGAGAAGTGAAGGAAGAAGTCCAAAATTTCCCACTAAGGACTTATGATGAAGTACTTGAGAGCGCTCTGCGAATAGATCAAGCAGCGATAGATAGTGGTCGTAAGACATATGGAACAAACGGGAGGTTAATCACCTCCACTCAAAACACTACAACTACCACAAATGTCAATCAAGGACCCAAAATCCTTAACAAAAATTGTGGGGTAACAACGGATGGGGTAACCGACCAGCCCAAGAGGGTAAATGTTGTTAATGCTCTGTTACAAACAAACAACCAACGAAACAACAACTTTACCCCGACGGTCAATACAGTGGATTTTAACCATCAACAACAACAACAACAACAACGGCGAAATCCCATACAAGGGCCAAGCCAAAACTCATTTGGTTACCAAAAACCAAAATCAAAACCAGAAACAACAATTCCAAAACTTTGGTCCTAATAGGCAACAGTTTGATCGGAATTTTAGGCCACAATATACACCAAACCAACAAAACGGGAATTACAACCCCAATTCTTATTGTGGTTTCCATAAAATTCAGGGTCACGATACTAGAACGTGCTGTGACTACAATAAATTTATGCAACGCTTGCCAGAAGAACAAAGACAGTTCTTCACAGACCTGTTTTTGGCGGATCCCGTCTCATCATCACCAAATACTCTCGCAGGGGTAGTTTCTCCTCAGAATGCTCCCCTCAAGATCTTTAATGATCCGCTCCCAAATCATGACAGCAGTAGGTTGAATCCAACTGGAACAAACAAAGGTGCAATGACGGGAAACAATGATCATGAAGCTTCGACTTCATTAAATCCGTCAGTTGCGCCACAGTTGGGAGCTCAACCAAGAGCCAATATAGTTAGTTTGGTAGAATTAGACGCTGAACTACCTATCAAAGCTATAACAAGAACACGAGAGTATTTCTCTCAAACGAGCCCAAGTCATCTACCAGAGACAGATAAGAGTCATCAAATAGTTGAAAAACCCATCGGTGCCTATGATTTAATTAGTGACCTAATAAAGACCTTCTCACACATTTCATTTTTGGACTTACTAAAGAACTCTCCCCCTCACAGAGCTGCTCTTTTAGAAGCATTAGGTCTAGGCCATCTAATTAACATCACTCCACCTCCTGAAACACAAGTAAATCACGTAGATTTTGATATCCACCCTCCGGGGCAGCTGGACAAGGATGTCGAATTCATCTTCGAAATAAGTAAAATGCCCACAGATGCTGAGATCGCACACCGAGGTGACCCAACCTTACACTTGCAAGTGTGGGTTTATAATAACTATGTAAAACGGGCAATGGTTGACGATGGGGCCGCAGTTAACATAGTCCCTTTCTCTTTCCTCCAAAAACTTGGATATGGAGAAACAAACTATTCCACTACACGAAATACCTTGAGAGGCTATGATAGCCTTAAAGCCACTTCGATAGGAACTATAATACTGCCGGTCACCTTAGGGCCCAAAACCATATTGACTGAGTTTTATATTATAGATCAGGAAACTAACTATAATATGATCCTCGGCCGACCTTGGATACATCGAATGAAGGCAATCCCTTCTACTTTATTTCAAGAAGTAAGATTCTTGCATCTGGGAAAGGTATTTGTAGCCAAAGGCAATCCAAAACCTTTTGATTTGCACCTAGCTGATTTAAAGAAAAGACCAGGGGTGCACTCAGAATTTGAACTTCCAACCAACCAACTTAATAAACCCTCTGACCCAAAGCCAGAGGAAAAGTTGGTACCTGCGACGGATCTTGAAACTACCAGCATATCCAAAACAATTCCAACCCCTAAAGGTAAAACTAAAGAAACAGTATCATTAGGGACTATTGCGAAAATCGTTGAGTTAATAGAACAAGATTCACCCATGTTCTTACCATTCGATTCAGTAGGCATGGGATTTTCCTTAGGTGTTGGTTCCTTGCCAGCAGAGGATCTCTGTATGGTAGAAGTAGAGTGCGCAAACGCAACAGATGCCCCAACATCTATACTCCCGGCTAAGTATTGGACTCTCCATTTCGATGGAGCTAAATGTCGTTATGGAGCGGGGGCAGGTATAATTCTTACTTCGCCTGAGGAGAAAGTCCTCCCATTCACTTTTAAATTAAACTTTGAATGTACAAACAATGACGCTGAGTACGAAGCCCTCCTCCTTGGCCTTACCTTAGCCAAAAGAATTGGTATTGATAACATCAGAGTCCTGGGAGACTCGCAATTAGTAACAAACCAAGTTTCTAAAGTATATGAAACTAAATCCGAACATTTGCAACTCTACAAAAATGCTGTATTAGATTTAAGCAAGGCGTTTAACTTTATATCCATTGAAGCAATTCCCCGAGAGAAAAATCTTCTCGCCGATTCAATAGCAACCTCAGCATCACGTTTTACTCCAAGCAATGAGTTAAAAGATACTCACTTCACAGTATCCATTCGTGACAAACCCTTGGTAAAAACAATGACAAACCCTCTTTTAAGCAAAAGTGAGTCTACCATCCTAGACCATGTTGGAAATGATGCGGCTACTTTGGATTACTTAAATGCCTATGCAGCACTACATCTCTCCTATCACATGCTAGATTTATCCTTGATTCCGCATTCATCTTCCTACTTCGGAAATCCCGTAATGGATCTTCCCTCACAAACGGAGCCTAGCATATATGCAATAAGAAACGGGGATGATCTAGATTTACCTCCAGCACCACCTAAGTTCGAAGAGGGTAACGCCTCTTTGATCGAAGAAACAATCGATGTCAACATCGGGACAGAAGATGAGCTGAGAATTTTAAAATTAGGATCTTTGTTAACACCAGAAGAAGTGGAAATACATACAAAGATCCTCAAAGAGCATCAGAAGGTGTTTGCATTTAATTACAAGGAAATGATGGGAGTTGCGCCCCACATTGCAGTGCACAACCTCGTCACTAGATCAGATGCAAAGCCAATTAAACAAAAATCAAGACCCATGAAGCCCAAAGTAGCTCTCATGGTAAAAGAGGAAGTAATAAAACTCCTTCAGGTAGGATTCATCAAGCCAGTTGACTACTCCCAATGGGTATCTGACATCGTTCCCGTTCTCAAGAAGAACGGAAAGGTACTCATTTGCATAGATTTCCGAGACATCAACAAAGCGTGTCCTAAAGACGATTTCCCATTACCATCCATAGATGTTATTGTTGATGCGACAGCTGGTTTTGAACTCTTGTCTCTCATGGATGGATTCTCGGGATACAATCAAATCAGAATATCCAAGCAAGATCAAGCTAAAACCACGTTTATAACTCCTTGGGGAACCTATTGCTACGTTGTTATGCCATTCGGTCTCAAGAATGCCGGTGCTACGTACCAGCGGGCCATGACATACATATTTCACGATCTAATTCATAAAATCGTGGAATCCTACGTAGATGACTTATTGGCTAAGGCCAAGAAGTGCTGTGACCATCCTGAAGTACTCCGCATCATTCTTTCACGCCTAATAGAATACGGAGTCACGCTAAATCCAGAGAAATGCGTCTTTGGTGTAACAGGAGGAAAGCTCCTAGGTTACATCATATCATCATGAGGGATTGATGTTGATCCAACCAAAATTTGGACTTTCCTCGAAATGGTCCCACCTTCGAGTGAATCTGGAATCAGATCATTTCTCGGAAAGCTGGGTGCAATCCGGAGATTTATCCCGGACCTAAGCTTCGCCATTCATCTAATCAACAATTTACTCAAGAAGGACTATAGCATTGATTGGACTGAAGATTGCAATGAAGCTTTTGATGCAGTTAAGCATTTTTGGTTATCACCACCTATGTTAATGCCACCTAAGCTGGATCGCCCGTTAATCCTATATTCGCGAGCTACCAATGTCTCGTTGGCTTGTATGTTGGCCCAAGAAGACGATAACAAGAGAGAACGTGTGATTTATTTCATTAACCTAACACTGCTTGACTATGAAACATGCTATACACAGGCAGAACGAGAATGCCTTGCCATAGTCTTTGCCACTAAACATCTAAGACATTACATGCTGAATCAAGAAACGAAGGTCATGGTAAAAACGGACCATTTACGGAATTTTCTCACACAAGGGTCCTTGTCTAAAAAGGCTGGACGTTTTATAACCTTAATGGGAGAGTTCGAATTAACATTTGTAAACCAGAACTCGGTTAAAGGACAAATCATCGTGGATTGGTTAGCTGACAACCCATTAGACGGAGGCGATTTAGTAGATTTAGACTTTCCAGATGAATGCGTCTACTACATTGAAACATGACCCGTTATCTCTGAGTGTCCTTGGTACACTGACATTGTTAATTATATCATGGACCATACGTACCTAGAGGTAGTTACACCGTAGCAAAGAAGGCGGTTACGCATAATCGTAGCTAAATATGTCATTATAGAGCAGGTGCTCTATCGAAAAGAATTCGATGGAATGCTCTTAAGTTGTGTTGACACAGAAGAGTCCAAGAGGATTCTCCATGAATCCCATAGTGGTATATGTGGAGGCCACTTCGGTGGCCATGCCACCACTCAAAAAATACATCGAATAGGCTATTTCTGGCCCACTCTAGAACGTGACGCGATAGAGTTTGCACGCAGGTGTCATAAGTGCCAAGAATTCTCTCATGAGATCCACATGCCAGCACAAGCTCTGTAACCAATCGATACTCCATGGCCCTTTTCTACATGGGGCCTAGACTTAATAGGGAAATTCTCTCCCTCATCCACAGACGGCCATAATTTTATAATCACGGCCACTGAATATTTTACCAAATGGGTGGAGGCCATGCCTCTTACTACTGTACCTGGTTCTGTGATCGCCAAGTTCATTTTGAACCAAATCATTTCCAGGTACGGTATCCCGCAGATCATTATCTCCAATAATGGAACTTCTTTTAAGAATGAAGAGGTTCGTGAGTTATGCAATAAATTTAAAATAAGCCATCATACGGATTCTTTGTATTATCCCCAAGCCAACGGACAGGCTGAAGCGACAAATAAAACACTGAAAGCCATTCTCCTTAAAACGGTGAAAGAAAACAAGAAAGATTGGCATTTGAAGTTATATCCGGCCTTGTGGGCCCACCAAACCTCAATAAGAAAACCAACGGGAGCAACTCCTTTCTCGCTGGTATTTGGGGGAGAAGTAGTTCTCCTGCTTGAGGTCGAAATACCTAGTCTCCGCATTTCACTACAAGGTATTCTGGATGAAGATGCTTACAGAGAAGCACGTCTTTCCCAATTAGAAAGCCTAGATGAAACTAGGTTAGACACTGAACAACGGCATAGAGTCTACGCTGACCGGATGTGTCGGCAGTATAACAAGAAGGTCTATGAAAGTGACATATACGAAGGTGATCTAGTTCTAAGACTAGACAACCGGATCGATAAGAAGACCGGTGAAGGAAGGAAATTCCGGCCCAAATGGTTGGGCCCATACCGAGTCATGAAGGACTATGGAAATGGTGCATACCTCTTATGTACGTTAGAAGGTGAGGAGTTTGGCGAAACAGTCAATTCCCGCACCTCAAACGTTTCTACGCATAAGCAGTTAGCACTACCTGTATAACTGTCTACATTGCATTTTCATATAAATTAGGATCATTTTGTCCACTTGTTCTTACACAAATTGTGATCAAGGAATCTATTCTCAAAGCAATTCATTACAAACTCGTGATGTTTCTGGCATAAAGTTCTTTAATCATACCTCTCCATCTTCGTGTATCATCAAATCATCTTGGAATCTTTTATCAAACAAAATCAAACATGACGAAGTCTTAACGGTAACCATACCAAGATCTGCAAGTTTGTTCTCGCTTTGATTTCTTCTTAGAATAGGTGTCATTGCCAATGGTCTGTTCTAGAAGCTTCATGGTGTCACATCTATCCCATATGTATATCTCTTTGGAAATAAGGACATACTGACATTTTACTCAAATAAACAAGTCAAATGTTGATCAAACAGAAAATTTTATTTTACACATTTCCTTGCCCCACCAACCTTCGGTGATAAGCTTGCGTCTCTTACTAGTGGCGTAGGGTTGGGAAAGGATGGAAATGCCCTTACTCGCCTATGCCTTGCCCACGGTGATAAACCCACGCTTCTTACTAGTAGCATGGGGCAAAGTGTAGGGGGTCCTCTTGACAAAGTAAACGTTAAAAGGTCATAAACAAACTATTCAAACTTTGAGTCAAAAACGAATGAATCAGATGTCTAAAATTCCAAAAAGAGTTAAAAATCCTAAAACCCAGATTTTGTCTACTATGTGGCCATCTACGGGTCTAAGTCTGGATAAACCGCAAAGCAAGTTGCATCCGAAACTATGACGTCATTTGGGTGGAGTAAGCTTGTAGTTTTCAATTTGGTTCCACCAAAGCTTCGTCTATCTTTCATCACTATCATTTCACCATATTTCATAACTTGCGCCCTTCTTGACTCTTGGTGATGAGCCCTCGCATCTTACTAGTTGCGTGGAGTTAGGAGTGGGGCAAGTTAATTTGTTCATCATACTGGTTATTTTTATCACCTTTCCAAAACAAACATGAGGTATCCAAATTGCTCACAGAAGCTAAGATTTAAGATCACAATATATCTACAATATCATGTATCAGCATCATGAAACACAAAAAGAAAGCAAACATTTGCATCATCTGTTTTCCATTGCATACATTCTAGAAAGCATATAAAACATACATCGTAGTATACACAAAGCAGTTTGAAACAGAAAGGGAAAACACCAGTGACAAGTTTTGATCCAAAAAAGAATGCATATATATAAATAACCAATGTTTATATACAATGCCATCATGCTCTAGGCATGGTCAAAACACTCAAAGAGCCCGTAATATACAAAAGAATCTATAGCACAAAGCGCATAAGAGCCAAGTGGTCTCTCAACCCCTACGCGACCCCTCCGAAGGTGCGCGCCCTCGCCTAGGGCTCCGGCTACGCCGGCGCTCTGAATGCACGGAGGGCTAAGGGTCTCGAGGAGCAGCCGCGGTCTCACCATGAGAATGGCTCCTCATAAGACGCTCGGCTGTCCTATAGCCTGCCAACTATGTACGGAGAGTCGATACCATCCTGGCCATGTGCGAAACAGGAGCGAAGACGTCGGTATGCCTACCGGCTGCTGAGGGCTCCTCGGCATCTACGGACAGCTCCGCACGGGTCCTATCCATAGGGATCATCAGGGAATCAGTGCATACCCGACGGATTAGATCCCGCCACTCGTCAATAGTCTCTGCAAACAAAGAAGAAAAACAAATTAGAAACTAGACAAGAGGCTAAAAGATACAAGATCAAAACACAAGGAGAAATAGCAATTAAAACAAATCCTAAACTAAACAAGCATTGAAAGGAAGAAAGGATAACTTACTCGGATCATCGGGCCTCCAAGATGGGTCGCTAGGGCCAGCACCCGCCGCAGATGCCGCTACCGACTGAGGGGCTGCTCCTATAGTAGGAGCAACATGACACCCCACAACGGACTCATCCTCTCCACCATGGCCCTGGGAGAGTGGCTCCTCTGAAACTAGTGTCTCTCTCTCTGCACTCTGCTCAGCCCTCTCTACCTGCATGATGTCCTGGGTGTCATGCCACTCAGGATCGCTATCATCCGTCTGCTCCTCCGATTCTCCCTCTGTAAGCTCCTCAGAATCGGAGTCAATATCTATGGGGTCATTGCTGCTGTGAGCAGGACCACAGCAATCTGAAGCAAAGGTGCCCGAGGCGCACCAGCTCTCCCTCTAGCCCGAACTATCCTCCTGGCTGCAATGGGAGTGCCGAGAGTAATCACTGTCCAACCATGGCCTCTATGCCCCCCACTAGCCTCGTGGACGGATCTATAGACTGGCGCCACTGGGGGAAGCATGCCCATATATGGTAGGCCAAACTGCTGAGGAACCCTGCCGAAAGGATGTACCTCCACCCATCCCACACGGTCGATGAGCTGCCCTGTGGTGGAGCAAGAAATCAATGTAAGAGTCTCCTCTCCCCATATACCGGCCATAAGCTGGTACGGTGTCGCCTCCATGTCTGCTGTAGTAAGAGAGGCAACTGGCTGGTGAGGTGCTCTAAGCACCGACATATCTGTCCAGCTGGCTGCCCTCACAGCCCCGAGATCTGCCACCTCTACGCCTCTGCCATAGGGGATAAAACGCTCATACACCCAACTCATGACTAGAGTAGGGTGGCTCAAAGACTGTCCCTGTAGACAGACCACCCTGTATAAATCATGGTAGGTGGTCCCCAGAGTATCTGCGCCCCAGGCGTATATCCGGCCATGCCCCTCTATCTGTGCAATGATGGGGGCCCAGCAGTATAGTAAAGTATCCCCTCCCTTGTCCCCGATCAGCCTCGAGGCAAGGATCCCCATGATAGCCTGTCGAAATACGGGGATGGGCAAAGAAGGAATGGATCGAACTCTCACTCCCTTCTTCGACCCCGTCGAGATAGTTGCATCTCCCATGTAGCCTGTCCAGTGTGCAATCTGTGCTCGGGACCCTGCCGTCTCCAGTGTGAGTCTCCTCCTGATGATCGAGACCCCCAGGATACGGTAGGTGTCCTCCAAGGTGATGGTCCACTCACCATGGACCCCTGGCAGTCAAAAAGTGTTCCGATCTACGTCCCAATATGAAAATAAGTCACAAAGTATGTGACTGGATGGTGTGACATGGGGCATGCGTGTTATACGCAATATGCCGGCCCTCTATAATGTATCCTCCTCATCCTGAGAAAGGGCATCCAATACCCCCGAAAGCCAATCAAACTCTCTCTCTCGGCTCCATCTGATATACTCCTCCCTCGCCTGCATACATCCAAAAACACACAAAACAGGGCAGGTTAGTATCTGAATAATACCAAGAGAGTCATAAAAACACATAGAAGTGCAAGAAAATAGAAGTGCAGCCTCCAAAATAAGTTCTTTTGCACTCTGTGCAAAACCGCTGCCCTGAGCAGGGAGGCAGTTTTGTAATCGCCGCCTTGAAGGCGGCGGTCGCGGTCTGAAAACCCGTGCGGGTTGTTAACCCCAAAAAGCCCAAAATGAGCAAAAATAGACCATTTAAACTAAAAATGAAGCCTACCCAGTAGGCACCCCCCTAGGTGGACCTTTTGAACCTAACATTTTCAAAAATACCCCCCCCATCATGACGAATTTAACATTTCAAATTTAAAGGGGGAAAAATAAAAAATTGAAGAAAACTAACCTGTGATCACTGAGGTCGGCATTCCGCACGAGGAGGCATGATCACGATCTCGCTGCGAATGTTTCGACTCTACTCGCGTGAGAAACCATCACCATGGGTCTCAGAGCTCAAAATCAATCAAATCGACTCGCGCAAATGAATAAGAAAATGGGCCCACTTTCATATATATATCGTTCTATTTCATTTTAAAATAACTTTTCACAGGTTTGGAGCGCTGATGGAGGTAAGTTTCTATCCCCGCACGAATGGTACGTTCTCCTTCCCTATTATTTTAGCGTTTATCTTCCAAGTTATTGTATCTATCTGCACTTGAGCTCACTTTTCATTTTACAGGTAGCGAGAATTTCAATGGCGTCGTTTCAACACACGGACGAGTAAGGTATAACTTCTAACTCCCCATTTCGGGACTGCCATACTCGAACCCACCGTTTTATGCCTCTTCATGGCTAAAACGCTTCTCCGAGGGGGCAATATGTACGTACCCAAAATTGTAAGGTCCTGCACTGCGGAACGGTGTAATAAATGCCCCAATGATGATACAGGTCTCCTCGCAAGGTGTTCGGGATCCAGAAAAGTCCTCGGAGTATGCGTTAACATCCCGCATGCCCCGCTTAGCCCCCGCGCCCTTTGTTTTCCCATTTTTCCCTCTTTCCTTGGCCTCTTGACCTTCAGTGACGAAACCACCGCCCTGCTCAGAGTGGCGGTCCTGTGCGCATTTTCCAGAACGCTCTTTTGACGTGACCCGCATGAAATATCACGATTTACCAGCTTTTCTTTGCCGGCTTGAGCATGCATTTATGTTTTTGGTCCCCTGGAATAGTGTTTTTCCTTTGTTTATTGTTTAGGAGTTCAATTTGGTTTTGGTTTTTGAGTGTTGGAATTCCTATAAATGCATGGCTTGTGCTCAAGAAAATGGCCACCATTTTTACTCCAATCTTCTCATTTTCAGTGCTATGGTCTGTTAGTTTGCTTTAATTCCTTAGTTTAGTTCATTACATGCTTAGTTTGCATTGACTAGCTGTTGGTAAGCCACATATCCAACTTGTGCAAACAGTGTTGTTGTTTTATCTACTCCATTAGAGTAGAATAGCTTAGGAAGCCATTAAAGTTGCAGGTTTTGCTCTTCATACAGAATAGTTTCAGGTTCTGGATGCATTTTGTTGCATGGTTCGCAGTAGGTCCTGCTAGGAATTGCATAAGCCAAGCTTTGTACTCTTGCGCTATCCCTCTCCTATCCGCGCTCTATTCTATCTGCATTCTGAAGGTTGTCCCTTGTTCCAAACACCTATTCCTGTTGATGCAAGCATTACACGCTTTTCTGGATCTACGTGAACACAAAGAACGAAGAGATCATACTGAGGGGACAAGATCACACACACCATCAGATTCGCCACTGTTCTGCGGAATCCAGGTTTAACTTTCAAAGTTCTAGTTAGAATCATATCAAACAGAGTAGTTAATCACTTTATTTCAGTTAATTTCATTCTCGATATTGCCAGGGAAGCTGTGGGGATTGATAGTTTCTGAGAAACTATAATTCACTCCTCACTTCTGAGGTAGGATCGAGAATCTCGCAAATAGATTAGTTATTTCATTATTTAGAATAGATATACAAATTGCACAAACAAATAGCTATACTCGGTTATTTTGTTTGTTTTAAATTATTAGTTTAGTTGTCAATTCTAAATATTTTAAATAGCTACTTTCTTAAATTCATTTTAATCATCAGAAAATACAAAAAGAAGTCATATATGCTATAAATATACTTAGATTTCACTTTATTATAGTCTGTTTTATTACTGCTTTTGCATGACAATTACGAGACCTAGGGAGCCCAGGGAATACATTTTCGAGCCAATCGTGCTTCAGCCCAACCTCATAGCGGCAATAACTGATATTGACCAGAACCTTAGGATACAATTCTTCCAAACAACAACAGATTTCCAGCAAGTCAAATCTCAGTTAAGAGGATTAAATATAGAAGACGACCAAGCATATACGTTTTGGTCAAGTCAGCCAAACTACAGGTTGCACTAAGAAAAATATCCACATGACTGTAGAAGGATTCAAAAGAGAACAAACATTCGGGTGTGATCCTTTAATTCCACAACCAGACGCAGGAGACACCCTCAAAGACATAGATACCAGTTTAAGAATCCAGGTTGCGAGAATGCCCGTAGGATATTCTGAAAAAAATCGCACAACTATTGATTCTAAATATAGAAGCTGAGAAAGCGTATGATTATTGGATACTAGGGATCAGGACTTGATCTCGCATATGACCATAACAGGACCACAACAACCAAGAATCTATGGTTGTGACCCACAAATCCCGCAGCCTAACGAATCCATCAGAGAGTTAGACATAGACACTGGCCTACGTATACTGGTATTCCAGTCTACCCCACTTCCACCTATCATTATCCAAAAATTATCCTTACTGGACACAACAGCTAACAAAGCTAGAGAATTCTGGACCAGGCCAGAGAACCGTCCATAGAGTGACTACTTTACCATTCACTATATGACCTTATCAGGAGACATACACGAAACAATCCCAGGTCATTTTCCACGTATTCCGCAACCCATAGATCGAATCATGCCAGAGCTCGATATTGATTGGAGCCTTCGAGCAGTCATCCTTGCTGATCGATCTATCACACCGGTCCAAGTTAGAAGGGCCTTCTTTTCCTTAGATTCACAAATTCCACTAGTGCATGTCGAGGACATTAGATTTTCTAACTAGTTTGTCTGCATATTCTACCCCCACCGGCTGTCTCGGCACGACCTTGGGAGGTCGGGTACACGGAAGAGTCACTTGTAGATTCCCACGCTCACTTGTCACTTTTCCGGCGTACAGTAATCAATACATCGAACTGGCTCAGCCCAAAGTAATCAAGCTAGTGGATGAGATGACACCATCTGACTATGAAATGAGCACAATTCAACTAGGACTAACAACTCATGAAGGGGATTTACACATGTATCAGCAATCTTTCACTCGCATGGTGGCAAGGAATAAGGAATATAAGAAGAAGATTGATGAACTGAAAGAGTAGGTGTGAACTCTTTCATTCTATGTGCAACATCTAGTTGATCCTAATGTCATGATAATTCCTACTGAGGAAGTTGCACCCATCAGTAACTTCAATCCAGAATCCATCAGGAAGAAACACGAGTTCACAATACAAGAGTGAGTGAATAATTAATGGATCAAATCAATTTCTAAAAAAGAGAAGTCAATGCTCTAAGAACTGGTCAAACTCTTCACTTACATGTGTGTGAAAACAAATATGACACAAGAACTCAAGGAGAACTTGGAGAAAGAAAGGACTATTGGGAACCTTTGGGCCTAGTATTAGATAAAATGAGAAACACTCATCACCAGGAGTTGATCGACAGGAAGATTTTAGAAAATCCCTTAGAAGACTTGTCACATGTATGGGCAAGGGCCTTGGTAATCAGATTTGAGGCAATCAATATGGCCATCACAGAGTTGTATGAGAAAGAGGAACAAGCATAAAAATTACAAGATACTATAAATCAGAAAACTCATAAGCTTGTAGTACCCTCAATAGGTGAAGATACAACTGCCGATGATTTTATTGGTCCATTTGAAGAATATGTCAAGAAAGAGGTAGGCGATCCATCATCCTTCAGTATGGATACCCTCGACTTCCTCTTAGAGATTTGGGCCTCCATTAAACTTATCGTAGATATAAATTCATCATGGTTTGGGAAGTGCAGAGACATCAACAATGTGGCTGATGGATGGACAGATACCTTGAGATGCATTCACATTCCTCAAGCCGACAAGGTGGAACCTGTATCTATTTCATTTTAGCATAGAGCTTGGAGGAATAGAGGCCTTCTCAGGAATGCGAAGTGGAAACCAGTCAGGGAGCAAGATCAAATCAACCTCACTAGCTCATTCTTCCACATAATTCTTCTTCTTTCTTATTGTTCCTCTTCTTTCTCTCTCTTCGTTTCTCACCCAATGCTCTCTCTCATCAATGTTATCTTTTTGCATTGAGGTTTTCACTTTTTAATATAACTTTGAGTGACTTTAGAAACATAATGTCAACTTTAAGTTGCCTTGATTTTATAAAAGGGACTTAAATATTTAAGTGGAATATGAATAGTCTAAAGTCAAATTAAATTATTTGAAAAGTCGTCAGGAAGACGAAAAGTTGCATTCTCTTCTATAAATTGTAACAAGTTCCTCATTTTAGTTTCTTCATAGAAAATTTCTGAGACTTCTTAGATGTTGGAGCTGATTTTTGTGAATTCATGAGAGAGATATCCTTGTGAAGAGAGAAAAGAGATAGAAAAATTCTTCCATTTTCCCTACTCAAAAATGTCTTCTATTTCTATGTTATGTACAATTTCTGCTTGAGCTTCAATAAAGGAAGAAGGAATTTTAGTCCTTTTTGAATGAGGAGTTTAGTGGTACTTTGTACTCATTAAACGCTATTTGGTCTTGTTGTTGTTATGCAGATTTATTTTATTTTAAATTCAAGTGCATGTAGCAAAAATTTCTGGCTGGTGTATACAAGTCTCTGATTTTCTACTTGCAACATTAGTTTCTCTTTTCTAACTTTCTCACTCCCTTTCCCACTTTCCTAGAAAATTCCTCTCTTATAGATATATGCAAGATTTTTCTACAAGGTTGGTGGAGCGCCCCTTTTAGATTCCTAGCCAAAAGGCCACCCGAATAAAAATTATTTTTACTCATGCATGCACACATGAAAGATACATTGGTTAAGTAGAGGAACTTAGAATCCTAGAGCGTTGGCAAGATAACCACCAATTTATCCCTGACAAATTTTCTCGCCAATAGAAAAAAATAGGGACATACCATTTGCATTGGTTCTTATTGGGAAGAGTTGTGGATAAAGAGTAACACAATACCTATCTCCCCAACACTTTCTCTTGCCTTGATATCACCCAAAAAACTCACACTTGGCGTGAGATTGCCCAAAAAACTCACACTTAGCATGAGATCACCCAAAAAACTCACCATTGGTGTGATATCTCTCAAAAAACTCACACTTGGCATGAGGTCGCCCAAAAAACATGTTCTTCACAACACTTCAGGAAATTTTCCTATCCTTTACACTATTTCACATCAAGTGCATACTTTCCTGTTATTAATTTTTACACACTTTTACATACTTTCAAATACTTTACTCAGATTTTCATATACACTACTTTGACTAATCTTTCGCTCTTCTTTTGCAGGTTTGTCCTTAATACACAATAATAAACAATCTACAACAAAAAATTCAAGCACAACATCAGGTAAAAAGTATCTAGTATGCTTTGCCCTTAGGGCCAATTTCCTTTCCTAGTATCCACACTTCACTTTCTGCATCATTCCACGCTTCACTTATCTCTTCGGAACGCTATCGCCATCATACTCTATAGGAACAAAATGTACACATATCTTATCTAGTCTATGTTATCTAGTATTCACTCAACAACATAAAGTGGGGGGAAATGTAGACATAAAATCATGCACTTGTGTACATTTCTAGGTCCGAAACACATACTAGCATTCATATGATTCCTAAGAAAGAAAACTAGTAATTGAAGACTTTCTTTGGCCTTTTTTATGTGCTTTTGGTTTTCTATTTATACTTACACACCCTTCAGACCAGTTGATATTTTACTTGTTTACCTTTTATGGTTTCAAACACCAGTTCCCAGCCAGGATAGTAGCGCCTAGATGCTCCTGTCTCCTCTAGTTACCCCTTATATTTTTTATCTTACTCATTTTTTTTGGGTCTCTTTTATCTTTTGGGAATATTTTTCACTTATGGGTCGGCCTTCCAGTTGTCAATTATGAAATTAAAACAAGGGAATCATATAAATACATAACTATTTTTTCAAAATAAAGGACCAAGCTCTAAGCATTATTACTATCACCTAAGCTTGCACTCAAAAGGAACTTAAGGGCACTCTAAGGGAATCCATCTAGCATCTCACTCAAGGGGCAAGGGAATGCATATTATACATACACAACATAGGAAAGGGAAGTTCATTTTATTCCATTCACACATTCTATGACATATTCTAGCTACAACCCGCTATCAAGTGCAACTTACATAAGGGCATCCTAGGGCACAATTCCTACACACACACAAGAACTACATGGATTCTGAGATGTAGTGCAATGCTTGGTTGTAAGTTCACTCTCGTCAGGTGACTGCAGGGGTAATTCCGAATCCCCATATCTGCATCTTTATTTTTTGGATTTGATGTGGTTTGTGGGCTTGTGCAGGTAAAATATTCTTTTGTAGGTTACAAGTACCTTCGACAATCAAGGAGCGACCATCATGTGATCAACATGAAGTAATTGTGACACCCTTGCGACACATTAGAGATTAGACCATTTGAGCTCCTGTGCATCACCGGTGCCCATATAGCGGTCTCCAGTACCCAACCGCCCTTTCCCTATCCTAGGCACCCATGTCTAGCTTCATCCCTACCTATCAGAATTTACAGTGTGTAGTAACAACACTCTTCACCATTCTGTGCATAACTTCTATATATCTAGATCAATCCCAAATTGTGCATAAATCAACTAAGTCATCTTTCTCCATCTCTTGCTTAGGGTTTCATATTTTAAATCTTATTTTACTTGTGTCATTTCTATATTTTACCATTTATACAATATTTACTTTGCAATATATATATATTTAATTAATTCAAATTAAATTACATAATTGAGACATACATATACTAATGACATCTATACAATTAATTTTATCACGATCAAATGTCTCTACACTAGTCCATTGTGCGCATCATACTACTTTACTACTTATGACATGTGTTATACCATGTTATTTCAATGATCACAGTGCTTACTTCTAGACATTAATTAACTATGATCCATGTGTACTTATTTTACTACTCTTACTGTTCAATACTATTAGCTCTGGGCTCCTATTTTGGCTATCATTTCTTGTTTACATCTTGTTTTTTGCTCACACTCTTGATTGCTTCATTCAATTTCTCAATTTGAATATGCCATAGACTTAAGTGTTATATTCACTTATTGCTTTCTCTAATAGTGATATATACTTATGTGTTACATGCATTGACTGCTATGTGAAATTGATTGAATTGAATGCTCCTTGTTGTTGCATGTTATATTCTATGATTATTGTACGAATTGATTTCTTTGTGCACTTGTGTGATTATAATGCTCTATACTATTTGCCTTTATTGTGTTAGACACTTGTTTGAGTTGTGATACTATTTATTTAACTGCTCTATGTAATTGTATGCTATCTTTGTGCTTTCTCTATGTTTGTATGATGTATACAATGTTTAGTTTGTATACTTGTGTGCTTAGTGTTGTGTTTGATTGGTACACTTATATATATATATATTTATGCATGTGGTCTTTTTCTTGTTGACTTTATGATCATTCACATTTGGGGCACACTACCCTTCTTGCTTCCTATGATACACCACTTGCTATAACCTTATAATAGAATAAACATCCTACGACATGTTGCATTCTATATATTTTACAAGATTGAACATCATATGGCATATTTCTTACTTGCTTGAGTTATTTTTGTTAGATACACATTGTTACGACATACTTGTCTTACAACATACATTACATCAATACACACTATGCCACATATTATAAAAATTGATTGACATATATGGATTATGGGCACACTTTCTTAGCACACATTTCTTGATTACATTTTTGGCTATAGGCCCTACAATTCATGTATATTATGATTATTGCTTGTTGACAACACTTTAGATTGGAAGTGTCATTATATCACACTCTGGAGATATGGGTGCTTAGAGATTTGTATATATGCATATCTTTATCCCCTAAGTGACCTTTAGGGTTTTTTCTTATATAGACATCCCTAGGATAATTTCATGCATAAGTTGACCCAAAAAATAGGTAGAGGCCAACCAACAAAGTATGACCAAATGGGAACAAGAATAAAAAAATAATGTTGATAAAAAAGGGATGTTGTTAGTGGTCATGACCACTACCATACACATTGGGTATCAAGAGTCTATATTAGTGGTTAGGAGGGACAAGGAGCTTACAAACACGACAGAATAATTCTATAGAGGTGTAATAGATGTATAAGGACAACTACAATTTCATATGTGAGTACTAGTAATTAATGGTGATGGAAGCGATGCAAGAATGATTGAAATGGAGGAAAGTATGCCAAAATGATACTAATGTCTAGTAGTGGCCCAAGAATGCAAAAAGGTTTAAAAAGTGTTGATGCCACATGTCCAATACCAAAATTAGGTGTCTACAAAAGGAACAAAGAAAGATGAGCTGAACAAGAAAATAAAGAAATGAGAGAATGGAAAACATGACAATAAGGTTCATCTTGAACTGATAATAATTAAACATAGATGCACATTAGCACCATAACAATGACTATCCCACACCAACATTAGGTGTTTACAAAAAATATCTCGCTTTGTATAAATAGAGTTCAAGTTAAGAGTTCATATAATTTCTTGACTTCCAAAGTTGAAAAAGAATGGTAGCTTTGTATAAATTCCTGATAAATTCAATATGAGTTGGGCACTGAGCATAGTGTTTAAAAAGAATAGTCCTATAGAAAATGGGATGTGATGGAAAGAAAAAAAATCTTTGAATCCATTTCCAAGCACTGTGGGCATGAGGAGAGTCTAAAAAATGTGTTGGAAGCTCTCCATATTGTTGCAGGTGGGATACTTTGGGTGAATAATCTTAATATGGGAACTTGGATTTTTCACTTCAACCATATATATATGGTATACTAAGCTTGAGCCAAAGCTTGCTCATTTTTTGTGGTTTTTATGAAAGGCTTCTACACAATTTGTTCAATTTTCTCAAAGCCAAATAGAACAGGTTAATAATTCTATAAAGGGTCCCTAGAGAGTAATTCTTGAATAGGATGTCACGATTCCGAGGAAAATATTTCCACCATGCTACAAATGGTTAAAGACCCAAATTATGCATCATAACATCATTTATGAGCTATTGAAAATGTAAGATGGATGATATATTAGAGGCAAGAAGCTTGTACTTCCTCTACAAAGTGTGCCATAGACTCCAATCTCAAGAACATATAAAATCCCAAAAAATATATATGCCATTCTTAAAAAGCCAAAGAGCTTTGATACTTGCATTTTCAACAAGTGGAAACTGTTGGTGGTGGCAATGGGAGATGAAAAAATATTATGGTCGTTGAGAGCCTAACCCATCTCCACCTCAATTAAGAAATGACTTGACCAACTCGAAGGATCTCATAATAGTGCAAGCTATAAATGAAACTTCGATAAGATTAAGGAAGTTGTAATGAACATAGTGTGGGAACCGATATTCTTCCAAACTTTTTGCCATAAAGAGAACATATAGAAATGCATTGTTGAATGATATATGTCCATGTCTTTAAACGCTCAATAGCTTGTGCAATCCACTTTGCACAAGGGGTGGTACGTTGTTGGTGGACATCAATAATGCCCATACCTCTTTTATCTTGAGGATGGCAATAGATGTCCCAAGCAACCCACTAGAATTCGTGAATCTACTTGGCACTAGGCCAAAGAAACTCTTGAAACAACTTGGAAAGCTTGTCATACTCGACTTTAAATAGATCCCAAGAGAGAAACAATAGACAAAAGTCACACCTAGAAAATTTGTGTAAATTTGAAACTTGCCAAACAATTATAAAGGCTTGGTAATCCAATAAGCAATTTTCTTCCTGACTCATTATAAAACATATTAATGCCAAGATATTTAAACATATAATTTTGGAGCAAGAGGGAACTTGATAAAATTCTCATTTAAAAAAAAAACAACTAAGAAAAAGCTTGATATGAGAATTAGCAGCTTAAATCTCTAACATTGTCTTGAAAATATCTTCACTTGGAAGAGGCAAAACAGTTTGTCTTACATGTTAGATACATTATACAAACATACTCCACAGAATTAAGATTCAACCTCGTTCAATACCCATCTTAAAAATTGCAATACAAAATCCACCTTATCCAATGCATTATTGTTCCAGGAGGGTACCACTCCCTATGCATGACAGGCACGGCAAAAATCTTTGGCAGCACCCGGGCACATCTCTTCAAAGGGACCACCATGTAGCTAAGTCCGGATAAGATTCACTATGTCTGGAATTTCATCTGCATGGAATGCAACCAAATTCTCAATCATTTTTATTTCATGTAATATCAGTGTAACCAAGTTTATATATGTATCAAAATGCAGGAGGTATTAAATTGAATTGAATTGCATAAGAACAAATCAATGTCTTTGGTGACCAGTCTGAATTCAAACTGTGTAGCATTTGCTGCACTGCCATTACTGCCATTACTGCCAACACAGCTATCTCAATCTAAATTTCAAAGGAAGACAAGCAGGAAAATTCAAGTACGAGGAAGGGCAGATATTCAGGTGATCTGTGCTTTAAGCTCAAATAAAAGTGTGCAAGTGAAGAAGGAGGAGAAAATTGAGTTTGTGGAAGGGATCTTGTCTGGAGAATGGCCTGAAAGTTTTTCTATACTAAATTTTGAGGATTTGTCAGCTTACTATGAACCCCTCGTCTTCAAAGCTGAGGTAGATTCCGTTGTATACGAGTTTTATATTTCTGCTTTACCACTTGGACTGTATATATAAATGTGTTTTTTTGTTAATCAGAACTAGAATGATCAAGGTGACTTATAAGGTAGATTGTCAGTATCTCTGTTCATGCTTAGGAAGAAGTAGATAGTAGATTTACAATTACGAGTAAGGTACAACTAAACTAGTGACACCTTCAGTTTAAGCAGTTACGGTGGACTCATTGAAAACCGAACAGCATGATCAATAGACCAAGAACCTTTCGATATAAAATTGAAATTTTCATTTTTCATTTTAAAAGTAACTGCAGATATTTTGATATATTGTTTGGGTATATTTTTTTACCTCAAGAAATACTGTTGATATTTGCTTTTTTATTGACGATAGATCGTTATTATAAAGAATTTAACGTATCAAACTTGAGATCAAGTTTTAGTTCGAGCAAATGATAACTCAAAGGGGGGGCTGTGATTTAAGATTCTCGTTGTTAGTAATCGATCATAGAAAGTTCTGTTAATATTATTTATTCATAATGTAATGAAATTCTTAAAAGGGGCATAAGAATTTTTGTCATCGTGCTATTTTATCCAATTACTTAAAAATGAACTATGTTATTTGCATATCCATTGGATTAGTTTTGTAACTCCTAGAAATTTAATAACTTTGGTAATGGTTATTCTATATTTTTAGTTTGAGTAACCACCATTATTCGTGTCTGACAATAATTTAATTGAAATTTTTGTTTAATAAATGTCATTTATTTATGTGTTTAGATTTTACTATCGTTTTTTACCGGTTTCTTGGAAGAATGAATCTTTATTATCATGCTTTGGTAAATGATGTGTATATTTTCTATTGTTTGTTGATCTACAGTATTAAATGATTCCCTGTTGGTTTTGTAAATTACTTAATAGTTTATATCATCACTTTTAAGTTTTATTAATCATTAAATAAGGAATTGAAAAGATATGGTTCTGAGCAGGGTTATATCCCCTTCCCTACTTTATATTTGAAGCTAAAAGAATTGAATAAATTTTTACATTGTCATTTTTTTTTTTATCTTGTTAAACACATTTACTTGGTTGTAAAAGATTAGTTGCACAATTGAAGTGTATGTGTTATAAATTATTGTTTAGATGATAGAAGAATAAAATGTCCATTTAATTCTTGATTTTGGTATTTCTATGTTCTTTTAATGTTCTATGGTTTGTTAGAGGTTTAAGATTGCATGAATTTAACTCATTTTAGGATTCTCAAATATTTATTCAGGGGATACAATGTCCAGGGAATTCTTGGTTTTGCTATTTTATTATGTTAAATAGCATTTTTGGTTAATCTAATCCATTGTTCATTCAATTCTTGGTTTTGGTATTTTATTATGTTAAATGGATTGTTTCGCCTATGTACTTTTTAATGTTGTAGAGAGTAAATATTATGTGCTTATTTTATTGACACCTATTTGTTCAATTAGAATTTTTACTTTTGTTGAGGATTTGTTTAGGCTAATGAGATCTTAGGTTTGGTAATTTTGTAACATATTGAATTTTTTCATGGTGTAACGGGGTCTTGGGACGGTACCCTCAAATTGACTGTTGGAGTAGAGTCTAACATAACTATATTGAGGATTTTTCATTGTGTTTCATTTATCTATATATTGAGTAATTCCTATCTGCTTTTCAATGAAACAGCGACGAATAAATTGAGTTGGGTTTTGTGCTTTGTTTTTGTGGGGTTATTTGAATACTTTTAATTTAGTATGAAATTTGTTCCCCTCTATCGGTGACCTTATAATGAATAATAGAATGGTGGGTGGTATGTAAAGCCTATTTTTTGTATTGGTGACCTTATAAAGAACTTTAGGCCTAAAATTGTGTGGTAAAATTAAGATCCATCATCTTCCTGTTCCAAGCTATTTAGTGTTTTCATTATTAGGGCAATGTGTCATATAGAGTGGTTGTTATTTGGTTGGATTGCGAAGATTTTTTTGTTTTTCTGGTACTAATGAGAACTATAGTTGGCAAAACTCGCCTAGTTCTATGCCAAGTGAACCTAGAAAACACACTGAAAAATTAGAAGATGCAGAATTGCTCTCCCTTCCTCATGTAGCAGCTAAAATTTGAGAACCTAGGATTTGGATCTAGATTTGGCCAAATTTTGTGTAGATCTTGCTGGATTTGGTAACAATGATGTATATAGAGTGTAAGGGTAAATATAGCAAAATGGCACTAAGTGCACTACATATCTGAAACCAAATATATAAATAGTGAGGCTCTAAATGGCCTCAAGAGTCCAAAAAACAATGGGCACAAGAATCTGATCAAGAAATCCTCCAAGATTGTAGATGGGCAATAACCTCCTAATGTAAATGCCAAATCCACCATAAGTAGCCGACAAGGAATGTCAATCAAGCTTCAAGCTCAATTCAAATCAAAACTCTTCAATGCAACTCCACAAAATTCAAATGCTCACAAATGCTCAATGAGAGAGATGTGAGACAAATAGGTGAGGAGGTCTATATAACATCATCACGCCGAAGGCGTTTATCCATATTAGAATTACCCTATGTTCATTCATAAAAAAATCTCCACCGTTGACCTTGAACATCACAACCATACACATGTTTCCAAAGGTCCCACATATTTCATCCTCTAGATTCTTTTGGTTTTTCCCCTTTAAATGTAATTCACACTCATGTGACTTATGCATTAAAGATATAGAGGATATAGTGAACCACAATGCCCTTTCCCTCCCTCAAACCCCTTTTTATTCTCCCCTCATCCTCTCCCTCTTTTTTGCTTCCTCAAATTTCAAATCTTCGCCCCATCCCCTTTGGAGTTTCCATTGTACACTCAACGTACAATTGCTAGTTTAGAGAAGGTTTAAACTTGTGTCATTAAATGATCTTTTCTATTATGTATAATCTACCATTTATTTAATCTAAATGCTTACAACTCTATGACCCCATGTGTGAGATTATCTATTCGAATCATAATTAGTGACTATAAATTGCTAACGTAATGCAGTAAATAATACAACTACAACACTAAATCAATATTAAATGTTGCAGTATTTGAACCTGATTTAGATACAAATTAATATCTAGATCAATCATTAATCAATTCATCATGGATTTATTGCAGTGCTTGAGTGATATACGACTAAATGTGTTAATTTAGGGTTACAGATTTATCTCTGTGTGCAAACCTGATTTAACCCATAAAGGTACTGGATTTAGGATGGCTGTCAGTTATTACATAGAGCTTCATTTACCACGGTTCATGTGATGTTATTTTGTTTAATTATGAGAGTATACTTCTCGTGACATTTTTGGCACAATTCTGTTAACCCCAGTTTTGCTTTCCACGTGGTTGTCTTTAACTTGCCTTGACTCACTCCACATGGCTCCTCTGATTCGTTGTGGATTTGGGATTTTATTGCTTGTTCTTCGACACATGTTACCCATTTTAGCTACCTGTTTGGCCCACATGTATTTCCTTCCACTACTCTGTGCTTCCCTTTGGACTTGAAAATTTATTTATCCCAACTTATTCCTAGACTTGGATTTTGCTATAGGCACATCTCATTGAGCCACGTCAAAATGATGTTATGTTGCATCCCTTCAATGTTTGATCCTCACCATGTGGAAGCTTCAAAATCCATCGCTTGTCCCTACATTGACCTACAGTGACTACATCCTAACACCGTGGGCCCAATTTTTTTAAAATCTGCCTCAAGTTGATTTCATTGGAATTACCATAACCATTTCTACAACACTACCAAAAAATGCATTGATCACATATTGTTAGATTTGGACAGGGTGAAAAAAGTCTTAGGGAATGAAAAAAATCTTATGGAATTACCCACTAAAAATTTTGCATTGAAGGCCTTGACCCACAACTTTAGCACCTCTGATGTTAAGTCGGAAACCAACGCACTTTTCTCTTGAACCTTGAAACGTGACATTTTCCTAGATCATTAATCCATCTCTGAAAAAATGAAATGAAACTTTTTAACTCGAAAAAAATCAATAATCCTTGACAACAAATCTTATTGCGGAAGACTAATATGTTTTTACGTCTTATTACTATTAAAATTGAGAAAACTAAGTCAATTTATAGCTATATTTGATTAATAAAACTAAGATAAATTTAGAAATTTGTGGCTACAACTAAACATGTTTAATTAAAGCTTTAAACTGACATGGAAAGGAATGGAGAAAAACATCACAATTCCATGAATTTTCTTAACAATTCCACCACATAGACACCAACTTGCGGAATTAACCAAAAACCAAACAATTTCGGGTCTAGACGGTTAATGAGATCAAAAGATAAAGACATGTGTCAATATTACAATGACGAAGATATATTGAGTCTAACACTGAAAAACCAATGTATAGGTGGTGCTCTATTATTAGTTCACACTTCGCAGTGCAACGTAGTATACAAAAAATCATTTAATAGAAAGAAAGATTGTTAAAATCCATATATACATGAAATCATCTTAATGGCTCACTTTTTGCATACTGACATGGTTAAGACAAAAATACAAACAATATGTGAAAGAATCGTGGACAAGTTCTATTGGTTTGCATCTAACAAAGTCTAACAAAATATTCATATAAAGTAAAGTAGTGAGATTGGTGGCTTAGTATTATTGGTTAACAGCTGTTAAGGGTAGCAAAGACTGACATCATGAAATGCGAAAAGAATTGGAGATTTTCTATTGGATCATATTTCGCATTGGACAAAAATAGGTTAGGAAAATGATCAATTTTTGAAGAGCGTGGAATGATCCCATTTGCTCGTGCTTCATAATGCTTCGAAGGATCTAATAAAGTATGACATTGTGAAGTTACATGGGGCTATCTTATTGGTTAGAACTTCACAATAGTCAACAAAGTCTAACAAAATTCTGACAAGGTGAAACTACATGGAGCATTATGATTGGCTTAAAGCTTTGCAATAGTCATAAAGATCTAGCAAAACTCTAACACAACAAAGCTACGTGGAGAATTTTTATTGACTCAAACTTTGCACTATAAAGGTTCGTAATATTATATATTTATTTGGTTTTGGGAGGACTTAGAAGCATGAGATTAACCATATATAAGGGAAAGCTTTCGGGTCCATAGCATAAAAATGGACAATATGACCGTGAAAGAAAGAAAACACATACAAGTAGCTTGTAAATGCCACTAAATTGCACATTATACATTATAATACTATCAAATACATATATTTTTTCTTATTCTGCATTAAATTATACAATATATTTTAAAATAACAACCGTCCATAGCTTAAAATGGTATTGTGCATGCCCTATTGTAGGGTGCTGGAAGCTGCAACAAGGTGAAACAAGGGACAAATGGGCAGGGGTTTGGAGGATTTGTCAAATCATTTGTTATTGTTGTCTCTAAAAAGACAAAAGAGAGTGCAAGGATTGTAGATTCTCTAAAACCCTCACAGAATACCCCAGTGCTGGATTGTAGGAGGATATGCTACAAAAGGTGCTCAAGGAGGAGGAAAATCTCTTCCATCTTGACCTCATCTACATATTTGATAAGTTTTGGCCTAAGCTATCTTAACTCCATGACTGGATTTCTCTAAGGTGGAGAGAAAATATTAAAGGTAAGATTGAGCTTTACCCCTGTACTAAATCTTATTTCATTCTTGTCTTTGAAACCCCTAAAGAAAGGGATTTAATTTTCAACCAGTATTGGGTTTGGGGTGAACATGGACTCATGTTTAAGCCATGATATCTAAATTTTGATCCTCTAAAAGACTCCTTTGATACCTTCCCTGTTTGGGTTCACTTTCCAGGACTCCCACTACAGCTCTGGCACAAATCATGTCTTATTTCTATAGGTGATACTTTAATATCCTCTATGAAATTAGATGATAAAACCTACGTTCGGACCCATACTACTTTTGCTAGAATCTTTTTAGATCTAGATACCTCTCAAGGCCTTACAGTAGAAATTAATTTGCAAATTGGTGATAGAATTTGGGTGTAGAGGATAGACTATGAGGATTTATCTTTTATATGCCGGAAATGCTTTCAAACGGGACATCTTTTGGATGACTACGAGCATTCCAAACACAAGGTAAAACTAACATGGTGGAAGGACTCTCTTCCAGAACATCTAACGATCAGTCCACATTCAGACCCGATTTAAGAATCATTAAACCCCTCAAGGGTAGACACTCCCCCTACCAAGGAAATATTTCCAAACCCTCCGAAGAAGGAACCACATAACTTTAATCCTCTCTTCTCTACTGGGGATGCACATGATTCCTCTACCCAAGAGCACATTGTTGAATCTACGATGGATTGTGCCCCGTTGCCTCTCATTGAGGGACACATACCTATTAAGACGCTTGAATTTGTTCTTCCGATCTTCATGGAATATGGTAATGAGGATTGGATGGTGCTAGAAAGGAGAAAGAAAGGACACACCAAACCTAAACCCACCATCGTTTCATACAAGGTATGAGTCTTGTGCTATTTTTATTTTTATTGCTTTATCTAGGTTGGAGCCCTATTATGTATGGTTTGTTTTTCTGCTGAGCTCTGGTCATGGGTTGCTTTCAAGTTAGCTGTGGGCTTATTATGTTCTTGTTTGTTTTTGTTGGGCAGTTTAGTTACTTCTCTTTGAGGTGCTTCATTACTAATCTTGGTTCTTAAACCCTTTTCCTTATGCACTTTATTGTTGTATCCTAGTTATGACACTTTTGATCTAATGGGGTATGGTCGCCATCAAAAAACCATTTACCAATAACAACAACAACAACAACAACAACAATAATAATAATGATGTATTTCATTAGTTTACTCCTGTAATTCACTGTTTTGATAGAAAAAATATGTATTTTCAAATTATACATAACAAAATAATCAGAATGAATTCATTTACACGTTATCTGAATAAAAAATGATTTTCATAAGCACATTTAGTAGAATCAACTCCTTTCCATTATCTTTTAAATAGAGATTTACCTTTGCTTCAAGGAAGTCAACGTACAAGGATCAGACCGTCCAAAACAAACACGTGGCAGGATTCTAAGGCACATTTGGCCGATGGGCTCCAGCGGACTTGAAGTCACGGAATCCATTGCAATCATTAATGGTTTTTGGTATGGGTCGTCTTCTATGGACCACATGTGGAGGAAAGAGTATATATTTATAAAGCAGTTGTTTTCCTATGATTCGACATAATCTCTATCCAAAATCTCCCTTCAGCAGGATATGTCATTCCATGTCCTTGTCTTTTATACTCATTACCCTATCAAAGTGTGGTCGTGTTTATTTATGCTCACATTGATTCAATATATTTATATGTTGTTTTTTATGTTCATCTAACCAGTGGACAATTCATATTTTGTACATTTTTATTAAAGGTTCTGACAAGTTATGTAGTAACAACTACTTGAAGTCTCATGATCATTTATTATGGGTCGTGAATAAGTCAAATTGGATATTATAAATTGGTTTGAACTTCTATTATAATTCAAACTTGGAAATTGAAAGGTTGTGGGTCACTTTTTTGTATTTTTAGTCATATATTATGGGTTAAAAAATAGTAATTATAGAGAATGAAAGACTGCAAATTTACAAAACCATACATTTTTTTAAATAGTCCCTATTATCTAATTTTGCACCCCCTGCAAATTGGAAAACCTAACAGGTCTGGGCGTTCACAGTTAATGGAAAATGGTGTGTTCGGAACAACAGGTAGCTCATGGATAGATTGACCGAGTTGTGGACGAGTCGAAATCGAGTTGTTTTTGCATGGGCGAGATGCTTTTGGAGAGCTCGGTGAGTTGGGCTGATGGCGAGCTGGGGGAGTTATGCAAACCGAGATGTGCAAGTCACGGGTTTTCCCTGGTGGTAGCATCAATAGATACTACTAGCTAGTAGCATTTGATATGCTAACGGCCAGTAGTAGGTATGGGTAGCACGATGAGGACCAGTTGGATAAAAATGGGGATTTCGGTAGCATATACAAATGCTAGTGGGTGGTAGCATGTTCAGTGCTACCATCCGAAAACACGAAGGCAGAGGTGAAAACCGATTGGGTGATGATGTGTGGGATTTTGGTAGTAGCATACAGATGTTATCGGCTGGCAGCAAACTCATGCTACTAACCGATAGAAAAAGTATGCTACCGACCGGTTTTAAAATGGAGTAGATTAGGGTAATAAAGAAGGTGACGGTCCGGTTGCTACCGGTCGGTTGCATGGATTATGCAACTGTCCAACATGATAAATATTTTCCCGGTCAACACCAAGAGGACTATGCAACCGATTAGCGAAGAAGAAGAGTGATATCATCTAGGAGAAAAAAATGCATACAACCAGATGAATACACGAGCACCAACAATGGGTTGAATAATAATGAATGCAGTACATAATAGCTCAACAACCAATTTAATTAAGTATGGCATCCATGGCTACCCATGCAAGCTAAGTACCCTTGGGAAGAAAATTTGCATGGTTTCCCATACTTCCTTTTAGAGAGTAAATTTAGGTTGTTGGTTGGTGAACCAAATTCAAGGTTTTCTATCTATATAATGTAAATTCACCTCATTTGTGAGGGGAGACATTATAGGTCATAAAGAAACTCTGTAAAAACAAATCTAGAGCTTTTGTGAGTTGCAGGCCTCGAATTTGGGAATTTTGTAAAAGACTCTTTCCTTGTGTCTACTTTGTAATGGATTGTGTATCTTTTTTAGCAATAAAATTTGTGTTTTGTGGTTTTTTCTATCCTAGCTTGAGTTATATTGCACTCCTTTCCTTCTATTGCATTTGTAGGTATATTGTGCATATTTTATTCTTCTTGCAGGATATGAATTCATTGTGCCCCATGAAAATGGAGGTTTGAAAGTGTTTTGGATTATGGCACTTCTATTTTCCCTTTCCTACTTCATTTTATCTATTTTCACTCACTTGAAATATCTCCAACCCTTGTTCTTGGTTATATCACATCCCTTATTGTAGGTTTTAATTGCATACATCTTTCTCTTTCCTTGGTCCCTTGGAATTTTAGGTTAGTGTCAGATAGTTACATTTATCCTTTTAGGATTAGTTTTAGTGCTATGAATAGGTATAAGAACCAACCTTCTCTGGAATTTTGTCTCATTTGCAGGGGTCCCACACCTTGAGACAATCCCATGTTACCTAAAAACATTGAATGTTCATCCATAATTCATGACATATCAGAGGGTGCTATTTTTTGGTGATAACAGTCCTCTATAAATATATGAAAATATACAAATCTATAATAAGAAATTGCTGTCCAAAATTACACCCCATGTAATTTTGAACAACTCATCAAAAGGACTTAACCATTTTTTTCTTTATAAAATCCACGGGAGACTAGATTAGTTTGCTACGGAATATAGGAACTCAGTGTTCCACGAGTTTTCCTAACCCGTGGAATAAAGGAATGAACACGGGGACTTGGGAAAGATTTAGTAAAATTAATGTTGTGCGACATATTTTCAACACTTGTGGCACTAAGAAATTAAGTCCCTTATAATTTGAGATCAGAATGAGCACCGTGGGATACTATATACATGGGGAAATTGAATTAATTAGCTAAGTTCCAAATCCATGGGACATGAACCTAGTGTTATGTGGGTTCACTAATTTTTAATATTCCGTGGGTTCTCCCAATCCACAGAAAAAAGGAAATTTCTACTGAATAAAAGGCCATGGGTCAAAGAGTTAGGCCCTTGTGGGTGATTTGAAATGTTTTCATTCATCAAGGTAAGCAGGGAGAAATTTGAGAGGATCCGTGGAAGAGGTAAATTTGAAATGTTACGGCAAAAGCTATGCAACACTGCAAAAGACATGAGAGGTTCCAAAGTTGCAGTAGACTCCGAAACAGAGAACCAACCACCCTAACCACTAGAATATAATGAAGTATGGTGTTACTATGTGAAATATGATGGCATGTGATAGACACAAATGGTCATGATGTGGTTTATGGTTACATTTGGGGGCATCCAAACTTGTAATACAAGAAAAATATGCAACAAATCATGGTGCCAATTCTCATTCAACACATTTTCCAGGGGACGGATTCCAACTTAGCGTTCTTTTCTACTCTCTCCTCCTCTTTCTTCATACAACAAAATTGTATAAATGCAAGTGCTTACATACTTTTTAGGGGCTATTCTCATTTTTCCTTGGCATATTTTGAGCTCTTCTCTCTAAAACTCAAACCTTCATGTTATCGACCTCTATAACTCGTGAATGATGATTCCTTTTCCTAAGCTTTGTATGTAAGCTATTAAATATTAATTAATGCAAGTGTGGTTTATCTCTTTCCTTTAAATACATTGTGTTTGATGTGAAAATTCTTTGTTCTCACATATTTCATTTTATTCCTTCTATTTGCATTTGAACTGCGTGCATCTTCATGATCCCAGCCTCACAACCTTACATCTATGTCATCTGGATTTGGGAAAGTTCCACCTCCTTTTTTGGTGCTACCACCACCCCTACTTTTGTTGATTTGTGGAGCTCAATTAATTCATTTTAGCATGTAGTTGAAACTTGCTAGAAAATACAGTAACCGTCATCGGTCAAGGGGGAACTGGCATCGGTCAGGAAAGGAAGGAACTAACGTCAGTTACCTATGCGAGGATGTTTTAATTAACTCTCGGGAATTAGATATATTTTTAGTATTAAAGTATATCTATTGATTGTAATTTCATGACTAGGCTCCCTAATCCTATAAATGACTATATAAGCATAAAAGCTAGGGCTTAGAAGTAAGAAGATTAACAAAAATTAGAAAGAACTTGCAAAAGTTGGTGAGAGAGAGAATTCTTGGTGATGAAGCAAAATCTTGAAGAAATAAAGTACTGTACATCTGAGAGGTGTGGAAGATTGTAAATATTCATTTTATATCTTGTCAAAGCTTTAGATAATATATTGGTTTGTTTCTTGGTGGACGTAGCCCACACTGGATGAACCACGTTAAATATGGTGTTGATTTATGTCTCTTGGTTTATATATTTTGTCTGGTATAATATCCACTTTTATTTGCATGTATGCTTAGATCTGATATACTGTCTGTACAACTAGAGTTCTAACCCCAACAACTGGTATCAGAGCTTTGTTTGGAGGTTTTGTGTGTTGACAAGATTTACTCACAGAGGGTTTTCTGATTGATTGTGAGCTGCAATAATGGAAAAAGAAAACAAATATAAGGTACAAAATTTTGACAGCTGAAATTATCAATTATGGAAGATGCAGATTGAGGATTATCTGTATCAAAGAGATTTGTATTTACCGTTGGATGAGAAGTCTAGACCTATGAAGATGACTAATGAAGAATGGAATATTCTTGGCAGAAAGGATTTGCGATCTATAAGATTGAGCCTGGTAGCATCTATGGCTTCCAATATTACATAACCAGCTTCTACGGTAGAGTTAATGAAATCTCTTGGTAATTTATATGAAAAACGTAGTGCTTCAAATAAATTTTATTTGATGAAGAAACTATTTAGTTCTAATATGCATGAAGGTGGATCTGCATCTAGTCATTTGAATGATTTTGGATCTATTGTAAATCAATTAAAATCAGTTGCAATACCATTTGATGATGAAATAAAAGCACTTTTACTCTTATGTTTTTTGCCTGATAGTTGGGATAACTTGCTGATGGCTGTTAGTAATACAACATCTACTAATAATGTTTTGAAGGTTGATGATGTGGTTAGTATAATCTTGAATGAAGAAATTCACAGGAAGAGTACATAGGAATCATCATCTGGAAATGCTTTGAATGTAGAAAGCAGGGGCAGGCAGAAGGAGAGATCAAAGAGTAAGAGTAATGGGAAATCAAAGTCAAGGGAATTACTTATTAGAAATGTGGAAAGAAATGACATGCAAAGAAAGGTTGTTGGTCAAAGGATAAAGAGAACCAACAACCAGAAAAAGGTAAAGAAGCAAATCTTTCTACATCAGAGGTAATGCAAGATGCTCTTATTATTTCTTTAGATAATAGAATTGAATCATGGGTTTTAGATTCAGGAGCTTCTTTCCATGCAACCCCTAATAAGGGTTATTTCAGGAATTATGTCCAGGGAAATTTCGGGCATGTTTATTTGGGTGATGATGAACCTTGCAATATTACTAGTAAAGGGGAAGTTCATCTAAAATTATAGAATGGAAATACATGGGTGTTAAAAGATGTGAGGCCTATGCCAAGCCTCAGGAGGAATATTATTTTTGCAGGGCAACTAGGTGAATTTGGTTACATGGTTAATTTTACAGGAGACTGTTAGAAAGTCATCAAGGGTGGTTTTTTTGTGGTAAGAGGTGAGAAGGTAGGAATGTTATATTTATCTACCTGTATTACTAATTCCTTTTCTGCATTATCTACTTCAGATTCAGATGCATGCATGTGGCATAATCGGTTGGGTCATATGAGTCAAAAAAGAATGCAGATCTTAAAGGCTAAGGGTAAGTTATCAAATTCGAAAGATTTAGATCTTGATTTCTGTGAGAATTGTATCTTTGGAAAGTGAAAGAGAGTGAGATTTCTCAAAGTGGGGGCAACTAAGGAGCAAAAATTGGATCTTGTACACTCAGATGTGTGGGGACCAACTCAGGTAGCTTCTCATGGAGGATCCTAGTATTATGTTACTTTCATTGATGATGCTACAAGAAAGGTATGGGTTTATTGTATTAAACGTAAATCTGATATTTTTGAGACTTTTAAAAGATGGAAAGCCCTTTTTGAGACTGAATCAAATTCTAAGTTAAAGTGCCTTAGATCTAACAATGGTGGTGAATATTGTAGCAAGGATTTTAATGATAATTTTTCAGTGAATGGAATACACAGAGAAAGAATGGTTCCAAGAATACCATAGGAGAATGGTGTTGCAAAAAGAATGAACAGGACAATCATGGAACATGATAGAAGTACGAGGATACATTCTAGATTGCCCTTACAGTTTTGGGCATAAGTAGTTGATACAACGGTTTATTTGATTAACTGTGGGCCTTCAAGTTCACTAGATGGAGGAATACCAGAGGAATATTTGACCGGAAAAGAGGTAGATCGTTCTTTTCTTAAAGTTTTTAGTTCAGAAGATTTTGTGCATGTTGATAAGGAAAATAGGAAAAAGTTGGATACAAAATCCAAGAGATGCACTTTCATTGGTTATGGATCTAGTGATTTCGGTTTCCGTTTTTAGGATTTAGAGAATTCTAAAATTATTAGGAGTCATGATGTTGAATGGAATGAAAAGAGAATGTACAGGGATCAAATTTTGGTACCAAAGGATGAACCGGTTGAGAAGTTTATGAATGAAAATGAACTCTCGAATTTAAAAGAATTATTGACATGATTACACAGTAACCAGTGTCGGTTGACCCCTAACTGAAACTGGTTAGACAAACCGGTATCCGTTACAGAAGATGCAACCCGACATCAGTTAGCAGAACCAATGTCAGTTAGAGGTGACCGGCGTCAGTCACTATCAGATTTGGATAGGAATGTCCAGGAGGTCCAGATTGAGCCTCCAGTACCCCAAACTCCTAGGAGAAGGTCAAAAAGGGTAAGTAAACCTCTAGAAATATTTACGCCTTATCTATTTTATTTATTATTGATTGATAATGGTGATCAGATAGATTTAAAGAAGCAATGCAGGATAAGACTCACATCTAGTGGGAGCATGACATGGATGAGGAGATATACTCCTTGGAATAAAACCAAACATGGGATTTGGTTAAGTTGCTAGTAGGTAAGAGAACATTGCAGAACAAGTGGATTTACATAATCAAGGAAGAAGAGGGCGGACATAAAAGATACAAGGCAAGGTTTGTAGTAAAGGGATTTACACAGAAAGTAGGTATTGACTTTGGTGAAATATTTTCTCCTATTGTTAAGATGACTTTTATTTGTACTATATTGAGCTTAGTTGCAGTAGAAGACTTTCATTTATAACAACTAGATGTGAAGACGAATTTTCTTCATGGTGATTTGGATGAAGAAATTTATATGCAGCAGCCTCTTGGGTATGAAGTCAAGGGTAAGGAAAAATTAGTGTGCAAGTTGAAAAAGAGACTTTATGGGCTCAAACAAGCTCCAAGACAATGGTACATGAGGTTTGATAGTTTTATGCATGAGCATGGTTACTTGAGATGTGAATTTGACCATTGTGTTTATTTCAAGAGGCTTGAAAATGGGAGCTATGTTATTTTGTTACTGTATGTGGATGATATGCTTATTGTAGGATCTAGTATGAAGGACATTGGTGAGCTTAAGAGAAAGCTAGCTCACACATTTTCTATGAAGCATTTAGGAGCTGCAAAAAGAATCCTTGGCATGTAAATACATAGAGACAGGAAAAACAAGAAATTGTATTTGTCTCATAAGGATTATATCTACAAGGTGTTAGAAAGGTTCAACATGCAAAATGCTAAACATGTTAGTGCACCTATGGATGGACACTTCAAATTGAGAAAATATCAGTGTCCTTCATCACATGAGGAGGTCAAATACATGACATGAGTACCATATGCTTCAGCAGTTGGGAGTCTCATGTATGTTATGGTTTGTACTAGACCAGAAATTACACAAGTAGTGGGATTTGTGAGTAGATATATGGCATATCCAGGTAAAGAGCATTGGAAAGTAGTCCAATGGATACTCAGGTATTTGAAAGGGACATATAGCATGTAGTTATGCTATGGAGGTTCAGATATTTCATTACCTGGCTGTGTTGATTCAGATATGGCTGGAGATTTGGATGGTAGAAGGAGCACTACTTGATATATTTTCACATTAGGTGGGATGGCAGTTAGCTAGATTTCGATATTGTAGAAGTTTGTGTCTTTGTTTACTACAGAGGCAGAGTATGTTACAGCTGCAGAGGCTAGCAAGGAGATGATATGGATGAATAGGTTCATGGAAGAGTTAGGAAAGGAGCAAGGTGATTGTAAACTGTTCATTGACAGTTAGAGTGCAATTCATTTGGAAAAGAACTCAGTGTTTCATTTGAGAACAAAACACATTTAGTTGAGGTATCACTTCATACAGCAGGTATTGGAGGATGGACAGTTGAATTTGGAAAAGATTTATACGAGAAAGAACCATGCGGATATGCTAACAAATCCATTAGCAAAGGAGAATTTGGAACTACACTCCACTTCTATTAGTCTTCAATTTTGAGACTTGAAGAGGAAGAAACAAAGCTAAGGAAGAATCCAAGAATGATGTTGTATAGGTATGGTGCAGTAATTAATCTCCAAGCAGGAGATTGTTGAGTTGTGGAGCTCAATTACTTCAGTTTAGCATGCAATGGAAACTTGTTGGAAAATACAGTAACCGTCATCGGTCAAGGGGGAACCGGCATTGGTCACCTAGAACTAACATCAGTCAGGAAAGGAAGGAACCAACATTGGTTAGGGATAAGCGGCATTGGTTATCTGTGCGAAGATGTTTTAATTAAATCTCAAGAATTAGATCCATTTTTATCATTAAAGTATATCTATTGATTTTAATTGCATGGATAAGTGCCCTAAGTCTATAAACGACTATATAAGCATAAAATCTAGGGTTGAGAAGCAAAAATATTAACAAGAATTACAAAGAACATGAAAAATTTGGTGAGAGAGAGAATTCTTGGTGATGAAGCAAAAGCTTGAAGAAAGAAAGTATTGTACATTTGAGAGGTGTGGAATATTGTAAATCTTCATTATATATCTTGTCAAAGATTTGGATAATTGATTGGCTTGTTTCTTGGTGGACGTATCCCACATTGGGTGAACCACGTTAAATCTGGTGTTGATTTATGTCTCTTGGTTTGTATATTTCTTCTGGTATAATATCCACTTTTATTTGCATATATGCTTAGATCTGATATACTATCTGTAAAACCGATGTGCTAACCCCAACAACTTTAGTTTTCTTTCTTTACACACACACACACACATATGGTCCTTTAGGATTATTAGTATAGGATTAGTTGTAGGTGCATTAGAAATAGGTTGGGTTCTATGGGTTCTCTCAATCCGTGGAACAAGGAAGTCGGCCTTCTCCAAAGGCCTGTCTCAAGCCACAAGTCCCACACTTGGAGACAGTCACATGTTTCCTCAAAATCCTGGATCTTCATGATGCATGGAAGGGTGCAATTTTGAGCTCCAATAGTTTTTACATGGGTAGTGGGACAACTTTGAAGTCTTCAAATTTATCAATTCATTAAGTTTTATGTGTTCTTAGTGATATTCAACCTTTACAAGTAGTTCTTCAACACATATGGTGACTCTTAGGTTCAAATCTCCTAGCTTTAAGCAAACCAATTCCCCTCTTCATGAGAAGGATCTAGACGAGGCAATGTGTAACAAGTAGTTATAATGTTGAATATTTGTAGGTTTCACCTACAAGAAGTGGTAGATCTATTCAGAGATCAACATCTCATCAAAATAGAATTGTTTCTACTCCTCCTGGTAGGCCTTTCTTACTATCCTCTAGATTCTTAAGACCCATTTCTTTCAAGGCACATCAAATAAATCTACTTTTTGTCAGCTTCAATGCTAATAGTCCCTTATCACTAAATTCCCAACATGATATACAAATTTCTACTCTTAAAATTATTCCTTTCTTCACTGGTGAAAACCACACTACCCCAACTGATCATATTCAAGATATTGCTAATGTGTGTTCAGTTCATCTAGTTATAGAAGATGATGTTACAGTTAGGTTTTTTCTTCTTCACTTACAAGGAAAATATCTTCAATGGTATAAAATCTTGAGACCTACATCCATTAACAATTGGGATGAATTTGGCATAGTTTTTTTTCAACAATTCAAGGAGAAATAAGATAACGTATCCTTACTTGAGAAACTTTCAATAATTAAAGGAGCTCCAAATGAGCTCGTGGTGGACTTCAACTTCAAATTCCATCGAATATGGGACAAAATTATAGCGTTGTTAAGACCAACTCAACAAAGTGCATTATTATATTTTCTTAGAGCTCTAAATTCTAACATAGTGTAGTGATGATCAAATATATAGGTGTTATTCAATTACCAAATGTCTATGCAATAGCCATTAGGATTGATTTTTTTTTAATTTTAGTAGGAAAGTTAGCCCCTAGATTTCCTATGCCCATTTTCCATGAGCTGTCACATGATACTCAACCTACTGTTGTTCCCATTACTCAACCATATGTTTCATCTTCTACTTCCACATTTGGTTCCTCTATAAAATAAGAATAAATTGAAAGTCTTAGTGTTAAGATTGAAAGTTTTACAAATGAGATTGTATCTCTTAAGATACATCAAGCTAAATATCTAAAGAATTATCCTAACCCTCCTCAAGGTTATCCACAACAAGGCTTTCAATACCCAAATGAATAATTTCCTCGGAGTTACCTGCCAAGAATACCAAAAAAATATAAATCCACAACTCATATCAGCTCCTTACTTAATCAAAGGTATTTTTCTAGTTCAAAATAATTTGGCCGAAAATTTTAAATGGTGTTATCCTTGTGATCAACCCCATAATCAATATACATGTGAGGTTAGAATGAACTTTTTGCATGAAAAAGGTATCATGGTTGAAGCTACTTCCTACTTATAAGAACAAACTGTGGATCCTTCAACAAGTAATGCAGATGAGGTTCAATTGTTTACTCCTTAACCCAAATTCATGCTCTTTTGACCCAAATAATTCTGTGTACTAAATCATGCCATGACTAACTCAAATAGGCCATAACTTCGTATGGCAGATCACACAAGGTCTGAAAAGAAGAAAATGGATGTAATATCTCCTCTTCCCATCACTCCAGTTCCATGTAATGCTTCCAATCAGTCTGTAAATTAATTATAAATACAACTTCATCCATTTTACTATAGATTACTTAGCAGCTGAAAAGCTTAAAATTTCTGTATGACACACAAAACCCACAAAAAACTGTAGAACCATAGAACATGCAAGTTCTTCCAACCAAATATCTTCCTTGGGTAGAGCATAAGAACAAAGAAAATTTTGCTCTGTCATTGCAGAAATATGTGGATATTTCACTCATCATTGTGTAACAAATGAATATAACAAATATAAATGTCACAATGTGGTATGCCTTTTGTATCCCATCTCAAAGGGATTTATTGTAAGAATCCCTGAAACAACTTCTACCTCTAGAACCCATCATGTACAAATCAAATGATGTGGTCAACATATGTCACCCAAAGGATGCTCAAGTAAGTTCAATCATCAATCCTCCTCGTTTCTACATGTATCTCATAATTGGAAAGCACCTTGTTCATATTCGCATAATAGAATATGGTGTTACTACTATAGTCATGCCAAAGAAAATTGTAGATATCTTGGAAATGTTGGAATTTTGTTTTCATTGATGTTAAAAGAGTGTGTATGTGATGATTTCATAAGTTTCATTGATGTCAAAAGAGGTAAGGGACATGAAGGTTAATTGTTAGTGTTAAGTCAAGTTGAGTGTCGTGTTGAGATTGCATCATGTCTCATGGTATCTTGAGCAGTGTAATGGCTTGTAGGAGTTTCGTAGTGACTTTCTGAGGTAGATGGATGATGTCATGAAGTATATTGAAGGATCTTGTAGGTTGGAAAGAGTGGAAAAGTTATGAGGAGGTCAGTTTGAATGGTGCATGCATGTTCAAGGTGCTTGGTTTTGTGGCTTAGTCAGTAAGATGAGGTATGAAATGATGGAGTATAGGTATACAATGACTGTTTCAGCTTGGTGAGAGCATGGGTAGCATGTGGATGATGTGTTGAGACACTCACACATGTCTTAGAGTGTTGTTTTAGGGTTTAGTCATGTTTTCTAGGTCTGTACTAGACATATCTTCAAGCCATGTATATGACCTAATGAGGTGAACAAGTTTGATTTCCGCATGGGTATGAAAATTTGAGAATTGGATAAGGTGTAGAATGTTGTTATAGTGGTTTGAGTGAATTTTCAGGTGTTTTTTTGTAGGTATGTGCAAGATATTACATTTTGACCTCTACCGATTTTTTGAAAGTGAGAAACCAAGGTCGAATTGGACTTTCTTGTGCTCGTTAGCTTGTGTAAACTCTGAATGGTAATATAATATCTTCATGGAAGTTGGGTAAGTTTCCTAAGATGACATTCCATGAATTAGTTTTGGTTTAAGGGGAAGATATTTATGAACAATTGTTAAGAAGGTAAATAACTTTTAAACCCTTCTAAAACCCTAGGTCAAAAGCGATGGAGAATAAATTGATCATATAGCCTAGAATTTATTGTTTGACCAAGTTTGATGATTAGAGGTTTTATAGGACTCCTCCAAATTTCTCTAGATGACATTTAGGTGTCTTGAATGTATGTGGATCCCATTTAAAAATGTAAGTTTATGAATAAGTTATGTTTTCTCCCAATATGTGAAAAATACCTATTGACTAAATTGGTGTTTGAGGAATTTAGGAGACTATTATACATTTAAATGGTGTTTTCATATTATTTTTTTAATCCCTGAGGAGGTATGTTGTGGTCTATTTTGCAAGACTAGTTTTCGGGCAGTTTTGGGTAGTTTCAGGTGACTTAGTTGTAGAGTTGTTTTTGGGATTCTACAGTCCAAGTGATGGTGTCCTATGAATTTGGTGATGACCTTCATTTCATGATATTTATAGTTATATATCACACTTGCATGGTTTAGGTGATTTTATCATGGTTTGAGCCTCATCTTTGAAGACTAGTTTTGTAGGTCATAGACCTAGTGTGGTTGGTTGCTCTTGTTAGTGGTGTCATTGTATGAGATGGTGGTGTAGATGTGTAGAAGATTGCTAGAGGTTTCTATTGGTATTAGAAATTTTTTCTAAGTGGTCCTTGATGCTTGGTGAAGGTGTTGGTTTCTCAAGAACATTTATCTTTGGAGACTGGGAAAATTTAGTGTTTTAGGCCTTTTTGTGTCCCAATGAGGGATTTGAGTGTGAAGATGATATTTCCGACCTATGTGGTCATTTATATGATGTTTCTATGATACTCTTAAGTTTTTCAAGGCTATTTTTACTATTATGGCCAACCTATGTGATTTATGATCATGAGTCATGTATATAAGCATGTGTTAGTGTTTTATTTAGTTAGGTGTGAGGGTGTGAGAAAGTGCAAGCTACAGAGTTATTTGAAGGAGTGAAGGAGGTATTTTTGACCATCAAGAGAGGGAAGAGAATATTTTATGATGTTCTAGAGAGTGATAAGCTATTGGAGAGATAGGTCATTCGACCTAATTAGCTTAGTGGAGAAGTGCATGAGTTAGTTAGCATAAAGAACAAATTTTAGGAAAATCGAAGGGAAGAGAGATTCATAGGTGTCATAATAAATTTGTGTAAAACACTTCGGAGGTGAAAAAAAAATCAGGTGGCTTTAGTTGGTGTTGATTCATCTATTGGGTTGGTGCCTCCTTTTTGGGTTGGTGTTCTACTAAATCCAGGGGTTGGTGCTCCTTGTGGGGTCGGTGCCTCACTAAATCTAGGGGTTAGTACTCCTTGTTGGGTTTGTGCCCAACTAATTTTAATCATTGCTATAACAACGATTTATTTTCGTGGGTTGTCTTCCCCTTGAGGTTTTCCCACTTATATCTGGTGTTTATGTGTCTTGTGTTTTTATTTTCTCATCTATGGTTATGTCTTGAATGCATAGTTAATGGTTAAATGCTTAAGTTGAATGGAACGGTTAATGGATATAAATGCTGAAGTGAATGAAAGTTTTATTTCACACTAATTCACCCCCCTCTCAATGTTTGTGCTTCCAATAATTAGTATCAGAGAAATGTTCTCCGAAGCACGTTTAACAATCTTAAGGTGATCCTTTGATGCACAAGGATGAGCAAGCTATGGAGTTTTGTGGACAAAGTTTTCAAGGAGCAGATAGGTGTCTCAAGCAGTTTCATGACTAAATAAGTAAATGAAATTTCATGTCGTACAAGGTATGTGACTACATTCAATTGATATTGTTTTTCATGTAATGTTTTTTGTTATAGAGATGTGGACTGCAATCATCATTCCTCATGGAGAAATAGTAGGCATCATGTTCAAAGAAGCCAAGAAGGATATAAAATCTCAATTTGAAGGTTTGATAGTTGATCTCAGGTCTAAGAATGAAGAATGTGTTGAGATCAAGTTAGAGGTAGAAGCCCTAAATGCTAAAGAAGAAGATTGTATTAGGTTTGAAGGAGAAATGAAGTCCTTAAAATCTAGGTTTGATCAAGCATCTAGCAGGTTGAAGACTTATGAGAAGTTAGATAAGAGTTTTGAGGCTCTAAATGAAATTTTGAACAATCAAAATTTATCTAGTGAAAAATCAGGTCTTGAATTCATTGGGGACATCAAGAAGAGCTATGGAGGTGTCTATGTCGGTCCTAAGGTTCAAAAGAAGGATGCTAGTGTAAGTAAGGTCAATGTCATGAAGACTAATTCAGTAAGGTAGCCAAATGTTATGAGGTATGTTGGTTATTTTTATGATTATCATTATGCATGTAATCAATTTGGTCATAGAGCAAGGTATTGTAGGAGGTCCTTCAAAAGTGATTATTTGTAGACATAAAATCACACACATATTATTATTTTACTATGCCGCCAAGTATGTTGTTTTCTGTATGAATCTTGAGTAAGAAAAGTATTCATTGGTGACACACTTCCTAGTCCACCCACTTTCTTTAATTGTTTCTATTATTTTTTATCTCTCACATATGTCACTTCTAAACCCATTTATGGTCAGGTCACAGGGATCCCCGTCTGTCAATCTTCTCACATTTTTCTGTAGTTGTCTTAGGACACTAGCACCCAGGTGCTCTTGTCTAACCTGGGTGCTCCTGTCCTATTTGTTTTTTGTTCACATTTTTGAGATCCTTTTGGGTTTTATTACTCCTATCCTAAGGTCCTAGTCGGCATGTCATGTCACTAATGTCAAAATTCAAACAAGAGATCCCTATATAAACACAACATACATACCATTATAAGGGCAAGAAATCTTATCAAGGGATATCTATCTACATACTATCAAAGGGACTGTATTTTGGGTTGCTTACTTTGCATACAGTGCATAGGAAAGGGGAATTTTCTGAATTCCATCCATACATTTTGAATTCTATCTAGCTATAACTCATTATCTTGGCATCATTGGTGTAAGGACAACCTAAGGAAATGATTCTACACACACGCACATAGAACTACATCAAGTCTGAGATGTAGTGCATCACTTGGTCGTAATTTCACTATGTCAAGTGACCATCAAGGCCAGCCCAACTCCCCATTTTGCATCTTTTATTTTTTAAGAGTTGATTTGTTTTGGGGTTTTGTAGGATATTATCTTTTTTACAAGTTACCAACAAGATCGATGATCTTTCATTCACCTATAAGAAATCACCAGCAAAGGATAACAAAGCCCTAGAGACACTAGAAAAATTAGGTTCTGACCCTCTGCGCAGTCACAGAAACCTACAGAATGTCTCTGGCACCTGGGTGCCCTTGTACCTATCTAGGAGTCCCTATCCAAACCATTTTGCATGTTACAAAATTTATATCAGGCATTTTCAGTATTCTACCTAGCATTTTCATCAATTGTTCTAGTTTGGGTATACTTCGGGATAAGCAAAAATAAAATAAGTAGCCTATATCTCTCATTCATTTACACGGTTGCATCTTTAGAGTGCTTAACATTTGCATTATGTTGTATATCATTGTAGTGACTCTAAAAGTAGATTTAATATTCAATATTTTATTAAATTAGTATACATGGAGCAATGATATAACTCACAGTCTTCATCAATAAAAATGTAAGAGTGTTGCTATAACTCTCATGAAAGAGGTCATATTGTAAGGTTTTGTCTTCATGAGTCATCGAGGTAGGCCAAACATTTTGGTGCTCCCAAATTCATGAAGGTATGGATGTCTAATTCAATCATGCATTGTAAAGAATACGATCATATTAACATGGTCAAGAAGAATGAACTTGTGACAGTCAAGGCCATCTTGAAGTTAGATCATGTGGATAAGTTGAAGGAGATAATTAAAGATAAAAAATCATGTAATTGGGTACATTTCTTGGTCATAATCACATACCAATATTCATATGATTCCTAAGCGAGAAAACTAGTACTTGACATCTATCTTTAGCCTCTTTTCTATCATTCTAGTTTCCTCTTTGGTCTTTCACACCCCACAGCCCAACTTGATCTACATTACTTTATCTTTCTTGACTTTGAACACCAACACCCAGCCAAGACATCAATGCCCAGGATTCCTCATTCCCTCTGGGCACCCCCAACCTCTTTATATCTTACTCACCTCTTTTGGGCCTCTTTTATCTTTTGGGCATCTTGTTTTCTTATTGGCTGGCCTTTTAGTTGTCAATTATTAAATTCAAATAAGGGAATCATATAAATAAAAAGCTATGTTATCATGATAAAAGATCAAGCTCTAAGCATCTACTATCACCACCTAAAGTTGCATCCAAAGGCATTCTAAGAGCATCAAAATCATCCATCTAGCACTCACTCAAGGGACAAGGGACTCCATTTTCTTCAAACACGCATAGGAAGGGAATTTCATTTTTCCATCCACACATCTACTTACATTGTTATATCTAGCTATTGCTCGGTATATAGTACATATTGCATAAGAGCTTCCTAGGGCACAATTCTAGACACACACAAACATAGAACTGTATGGAGTATGAAATGTAGTGCAACGCTCGATCATAACTTCACTATGTTGGGTGACTGTCAGGGTCAGTTTGACTCCCCATTTGCATATTTTTATTTTTACGATTTGATGTGTTTTGGGTTTTTGCAGGAGATCATTTTTTTGCAGGTTACTGAAAAACTCTACAATCATCCAGCGATAAACAAATAAGGTTGGAGACATTGGTGTGACATTAGAAAAATCAGCTTTTAAGGTATTTCACAGTCACGGGTGCCCAGAAGCAGTCTCTAGTGCCCAGGCACCCCTGACCTAATCCAGACGCCCTAGTCCAGACATACTCAATAGTTCCAAGTTTTTATGTGCTCAGTTGGGATAGTTTTCATCTTTTTTTCATTAGTTTTCAAGTCTAGCACACTTCAGGATTTATTGCGAAATCATCTAAGTTTTTCTATTCCCTCTCTTGCACCTGGGTTTCATTTTTATCTAGCTTATTGCTTAGGTCATATTTGTACTTTAGTGTTTTATTTATCACATATGACTATGTAATTAGGATTTCAAAAATTCCATATTTGTTAAATCATTTGGTGAACCCATCTCATTCGAACACTCTTAGATCCTCATTTTTTATTCTCGCATGGCTTATAAGGTATCTCGGGTCTCCTTTCTTCAATTTATTCAAATTCACCCATCTTGCAAAGATGCTTTCCAAAAAATCCTAGACACTATGTATCTTCCTATCAACATACCACCTTCACAAGTCAGTGTTAAATTCGATCATCTCTCTGATGAATCTATTAGTTCTAATGTCAATCAATCTATTTGCAAATCCATTCAAGATTTACATTCTTTATTTCAAGACAAATTTCAGGCTATGGAATCAACAATTACATCTCTTAAATCTAAAATCCAATATCTTAAGGACAATTCTTAGGCTCACGCTAGTTCTTCTTCTCATCCTCATTTTATGTCTTATACATGTGCTCATATCATTGAACCCCAAGTCTTACTACTCCTTGCGCCTCTAAAGTTTGATCACAATACTAAGCAACATGATATTCTTCCTCAAGTCCTTACTCATCAATTGATCATATTTCCATCTACTCATTGTTATCCACGTCATCGGCTTTAAAAATATCAAGGTCGTCTATATTACAATTATCATCGAATTAATGGACATAATGATATTAATTGCTATGTTTTACAATGAATGATCAAACACCTTGAGTGTCAGGGTTTTATCTCATTCACTATAAAAAATTCTAATACATGCCCATCTTCAATTGTTAAATCTCGTTGGGTTCCTAAATCTGATTCATCTATGTCTAATGAGCATCATCTCATCGTTACTAATGCTACTTCTACAGAAAGTCAATAGATGCCTAAGAAACTTCCTCTCAACATTAGTTCATCCTCTTCTCCTCACGATTATTCTACAATGTTATCAATCCCACATACACTACCACCATTCAATATTTCTCCCCATCCTATTCCACTTTCATTCTCGATTCATTTTGTCAAAGAAAATACTCCTTCTACTGATGGCTGGGACACATTTCAAACTCTGCCACCATCGCATGGTCCTACTATTGCTTTTTCCTACCATTGTGTTGGCTCTTTCTCTCTCTCTCTCTCATCATGATGCATATAACACTCTCGCACAATGGCATGGTGTTTCTCACATCATCACATAGATCTCCATCATTTGGATACTTGGGGGCATCAACTTAGTTCCCCCCTCTTAGCATTATCATGTGTCTCGAATTTCTACTATTACACTTTGTGTTTCATGTTTCATCTCTTTGAGCATCATTACACATCTTAATACTATAGTGCCCACACTAGCAACAAAAAAAAAAGTACAATTTTTTTTTATTACTTTTAAAATTGAAAGCTTAAAAAACTTATCAATAATGCTTGCATTGTCACTTGGGCCCACATGATAATAACACAATGCCTGAACCAAAACACAACATGCATCTCTTCACATGTATCTCCAAACCAAGGAGATGATTATACTAAAAAAATGATTATAATGAGAAGCATAATACCACCAAGCCATAAAATGGATATTGTCAAGGGGAAATGGTGCCAATACTTTCACTTATCCCTCCACTAAGGAAGGGAGACTATCATTTTCTTCCTCCAAATAAGTCCTACAACCATGCATGAAAACACACTTATCCCTTCACATTTATCACTCCACTAAGACTAGTTTCACCAACCTTTGTTTCCTCCTAGAATAAATAAGAGACCCCATACACCATAATAACACTTATCCCTCCACCTTTGGCAATACAAGTCCCCAAAATACACACATATAATGCATACTCATGCATACAAGAAAGATACAACACATCAATCAATGCACATGCATTCGAAATAGAAACCAATTAATTTAACTAGGGGTAAGCATTAAGAGATGGAGAAAATACATTCAATCAAATATGTAACATTGTCATGTTAATCCTTCCTAATGAGGCTTGAAAGGGAAAGGATTAGGAACACTTAAAAAATATTAGCACTACACTACCAAGCCTCTAATGGATTGAAAAGGGAACTAGGGTCAATCCATACCACTTATCGATCCACTAATGTATGGGGCATAAGTTATTGGTTCCTCTAGTAAAAATAAAAAATGCATGCCACTTATCGCTCCACTTGGTTTATTCCAAAATCCACTTATCGCTCCACTAGAAAAAATCTCACATACCTTTTGATTCCTCATTAATGTCACACAAGGTTTACTTCAATTTTATCTTTACTTATCCCTCCATAATGACCCTACTTGCCCCCATACACACAAAACGTTTGTTAGCCTCACAATGAGCACTAACAAGCACGCGACATATATAGGAAAACCACATTACTACTCAAATGAACAAATAAACACGAACATCCTATCATACGATGGTGAAATAAAATAAAAACTTACAAATATGAGGAGAGACATGAGTGAGGTCTTTGACCATCACTGAAGCATATTACATGGTTTTCTTTGAATTCATTTAAATCCTTGAATTAAACATGGGTTTAAGGATAATAATATTCAGTCAAACGTACAACCAAGGAGATAAGATTACGCTAACCAACACCATATTTTCTCAACAAGCTTAATACCACACAAAAGGAGACCATAAGAGGTAAGTTGATAAAAGGATGGCCTTTCCAGTGTGGTACAATGAATTAATTCACATTTCTCTTTTGATAATTTTAATCATTTAGACATTATTGTTTAAACCACGAATTAGGAGTATGAAGAATATGCTTGTTTCTTAAGTATTACAAGATTCTCGTTTAACAAGATGAAATGATCACTAGATGAGGCACTTCTTATTCTATTTTATTTGTTTTTTTGTCTTTTTATAGAAGCCATCTTTATCATTTTAGTCCTTTTGGTAGCGTACAAGGTGTTTACGGTATTCAAGAACCGCTCCAAAAATCTCATCTCATTTACCAATGTTATTATAACTTTTACATCATTAGCTTGAATTCATATTGACTTCATTTTGAATAACTAAGGTCCATATAACACTTGTTCTCACTGAGTCAAGATTCCAAAGAATGTGAATTCAAAAGAAACATGGTTTTACTTTCCTTAAGCAATTCGAGTATTGAATATATGTTATAAGAGAGACATTCGAAATAAATTTATACATTCTATTCTTTCTAAGGAACTATTCCTCTCATTAGAAAAACATGCATCAAGTGTATTTTATTAATTACCCCCATAGAAGATACAAAAATTATTAATACACTCCAAAGGGGCATCTAAACTCTACCACGAGGCAAACTTAAGGTAAACAAATATCTTTACCTCATAAAACTTTGAACAACTCAATGCATTCGATACTACTTTCCATGTAATAATTTATTTGTGAAGAGAATAAGGCTTCACATTCAATAGTTCCCATACATGGGTAAACTACGACAAATGTCCCAATTGAGTCATTTAAATTTATGTAATACGATCATTTGAAAGTGAAAACATCCCAATTATACTCACAAGGATTTGGCTACCCAGTAGATTACAAAGGGAAATACACACATGAGGGGTAGTTTGTTCACGTGGAGACTATGACTATGACATCTTCGGAACAACTGGTAATAGTTTTAAGCTTTTTCTTAGCACAATAAGGATTTTCAGACTGGAAAAGATTCGACTAATATTGAATGGTAGCACAAAGGGGTTATATACTCATTTCATTAAATAACTATTGTAAGATAATCTCCATTCAAACATTATAAGAATTAAGAAAGAATTACATGTCAATCAACATCGAAAATGATTATTTTAATAATTCCATGTAACTGAATACAACTTTCAATGCACACATGGAATAACTAACTTTTATTTTACTTTCATTTTCTCCTTTTTTGCTATTGACACCTAGGGAGAAGGCCCTAGCTTGGAAAAAAATACATGAGGTACCAAACCATGATAATATCGTTCATTGATGGACTCTCAAAAAGTGTGAAAGAACATTATCATGCTTCTTTCATTTTCTCCTTTCAAAATATTAAATAATTAAAATTATTCAAAAAATACAATGCATCGCATCATTTTATACATTTTACAATTTAAATACAACTATAAAGTCAAATTTCTTCATTTATCTTACTTGTTGTGCTACTTGCAACCTGCAACAACCATCAGAGCATGGGTCAACGAAAATTGCTGGCATGGAATTCTATTACTATTAATCACAATTCCTGATTGCAATTTTTCCTTATTTGAAATTTAATGCAACACTTTACTCACTCAAAAGAGGTATAAAATACTGTTAATTTCATTTCATTCTCCAAGCAAGAGTGAGATAGAGGGAAGAGAGAGAAAAAACATCATTTTCCCTACAATCAATTTTATTGAAACAAACAATCAAATTGAGATTCATGACATCATATGTTAGTGCCTACATGTTTTCCGCTAGTGATTTAACTTAATATGGGTCCACGACACTGCAATATGATTTTTCTGTTAGTTTGTAAAAACGTCCAATTTATCCCAAGTGGCTATAAAACCACGTTTGAAAACCAATTTATGATGGTCAAAACACCATGATACAAATCTTATACATTCACATATATATATATAAGGAATTCACTAGAATTAATGTAACTCGGAATTGGCGAACAAGGTATGAATGGTGACTACTTTTCCGGAGCTACCAGTCGTAGTTAGACCAAATTTGAATTGGTTACCCAGCGACCGGAGACATGCAAAACCTTCTTCGAAAAATAGCTGGTGAGGCATTTTTCTTCAAATTGAGGATTGTAAGGAATTTTCATGTAAACATACTAGAGGTATATGAAGGCCGGTATCCATTTCTTCACTCGAGGCGCAAACGGTGAGCCAAAACTAAAATCAAATTTTAAGTTTCAACAGCTTCCCAAGACTGCAAAAATGGTTAACAAGGATCCTAGAGGGGTTACGAAAAGTGTACAAGCAAACCTGTAAGGTCATCTCAAGGTTTAATACAGTACTCTACATGCTAGGGTACCTATTCAAAGCTTAACCTTCTTGTTTCGGGGTTCGGAAGGGTGTTTTAGACATTGTTGAATATTACATTTATTAACTTTTGCAAGATTAATAAGAAGATAGTTATAAAGTAGGAACAAGTTTGTCTCGTCATTTCTAGTGGTTTCCACGATCTAATATGGATATCCAAGCCGGTTAGACTTTTAAGGAGGTTATTCGAAGACTGGGTTTGTACAAAAACCACATTCCTTTGTTTGCGTGGAAAGGAGGATAAATTGTTTGCTTGAGCTATGATCCATTATAATCACCTAGAAGTGAAATTCTCATGTACTTTGATTTTGAAATCATTACAAAAGAGAAAACTAAGAATACAAAAGTTGTGCAAGATAGGAAGAGAAGACCATGCCTGTTAACCGAATTAGCGAAATGTTGTGCAAAGTTCTCCAGGTGGTTTCCATTTCTGACCAGTGAAAACTCCATTTTGAGGGTGACTTGCAACTATTAGAGAGGAGTTTTTTTTTAATCATGCCATAAACCTCTTCAAAAAACTCATTCTTTATACTTCCTAAAATCCCCACCCTCCCCCCAGTTCATTGATCACATATCTTTCAAGCATTTTGTCAAACAACCCACACGCCTTATTTTTTTCTCATTTTTTCCTATGATTCCACACCAATGTTAATCACAGTCTCAAACTCACTGCATGATTTAGATAGGGTAATCTAAAGGAGGCTTTACACATATTATCACCACACACCCCTCCTTGTCATTGTTGTGTGGAGAGGCCATCCATAGCTAGCTCAACACTCCTATAGCCATGGTTGGGAGGAGTTGGCTAACGTTGTGGAGTTGGATTTAATACTTGACAATTTCATTCGCTGGAGAGTTTCTAAGGCCTTTTCAATGAAACCATTTTTGTATATCCTGTAACCAGAGACACCATCAGACACACAAAGATTGAAACAAAATAGAAGGGGAGATTTTGGGAGTTGAAGGTGCTAGCTATTTTCCCGAGTTCAACCAGTAAATAGAGTTTAGATTTAAATTCTCGAATGGTCCTTTTTTTTAAACAATTCCATTTTAGGCATATCTATAGCCAAAATCCAGATGAACCAAATAGCTTACATGCTTAGCACTAAATAAGAAAAAAATCAAACCATGTCCATTTCATCCACTACCAAGATCAAATACACAACACTAGGCGTGGCCAGGAAAGGAAGAAAAGAAACAAAAATAGGTTCCTCATTTTTATTGGGTAGGAACGTGCTGGAAAAGGTTGGAGAAGTTTGGATTTTAGTTGTCAGTGAATTCTTTGCAAGATCCAAATGCCCCATCTCAACCTCCCTTCCCATGGTGGTGGCTCCAAAACACAACGAAGGCCAAAAAACCCAAAACAAAATAAAAATATGAAACTCACCCTTCACTAAATCGACTTCACATGCTCTATTGTACTTGCAGTTATTTTATTTATGTTTCTCATGATATTGCTATTTTGTAATATTTTAAACTCGGAGATAGGACCCTATAACTGTGCACCCTAACTTTAGGGGCACATAGATATATGTAGGGGTCTCATCTACGTAAAAAAATTATATCATCGTGTAGCATACCATCATGCCACATCAGCATTTTTGTTTCGCGTGTTTATTTCGAGGGAAATTTAGTTTTTTAATTGATTTAAAATGAAGAAAATTAATATAAAGTATTTAAAAGAGGGACCAATGACCGAGTGCCCTATGTGTCACATTGTCATTGGCTCTTAAAAAGTGTCATTAATCAAAAAGTGAATAACTATTGATCCTTTTTTCAACAACCTATGGTGAAAACAAATGTACATATTTTGGTGCATGTACAACTATAGGGTCCTTTCCCTTATTGCTGTTAGAGTAGGTGTTTACCTTAGCTCATGTTCACCTAGGTACTTTATTTACCTTTATTGTTTTTATCCTCCCCCACTTAGGTGTGTGGATATTTCCTTTTATTTATTTAGATATTAGGGGGATGCTATCTAGTTGTTAGGTATAGTTCTTTCCTTGATCTGTGGTATTGACTAGTTCTTTTCTTGATCTATGGTATTGACTAGATCTTTGATGTCTAGTTCTCTCATAAATATATGGACTTAACTAGTTCTTTGATGACTAGTTCTTTCCATGATTTATGGCTTGATCTACGACCTTGACCAGTTCTTAGATTGTTATTCCTTGCCTATATAAGCAAGGCCCATTCTCATTATATTTCATTGAGTTCCATAATAATATATGATATTGCTGCTCATTTGTTTGCAAAGGTTTTATGTAAAGTTATTTTGGTGAATTGTTTTCATCTTATAGATCATGGTGTTTGATTAACATTTGTGTTCTTAGCTTGGTACGATCTGGTTATCGTTCCTTTTAATTGCAAATAGATATATGTTTATATATATACATTTATGGAGATAGTTTGTCTATAATTGATAAGGAATTCACAAAAAACATTATTATAGAAATTAGGAGTTATATTTTATCTCTGATTTTTTGTGCAATTATTATTCCATAGAAGGAAGTATATATAGAAAATAAAAATTTAGTTATAAGATGAGTTTTATTATATATAGCCCCTTTATTTTTTCTTATACTTTAAGTTATATTTTATGTGTATACTTCCACGATGTTTGAGAGTGGTTTTAGAAATCAAGGAGATCAAATGCAAAATCTAGATTTTAGATGGCTCTCTCAAATTTCAGGCTCAACCAATTTCAGGCTCTCGAATTTCAGACTTAACCAATTAGCTTGCAAGAATAACCCTCTAAATTTCATATTTTCATTATTATTTATTATTATTATTATTATTATTATTAATTTATACATAAAATTTTAATTTTATTTTTATTATAATATTTTCCGCAATTTCGATATGAGCGACACCTAGATTGAAATCAAAATTATAAAAAACGACAATAAAGAAGTAATTAGTGCTCAGTGTTGAAGATTGACATAGGATTTGACGACAACTCACATGGGATCTTACACTTTAATCATTCGACTAATTGGCGAGATGAGCTCTCATACCAACTAGTTATGTGCAAAGGAGTGGGAATTACATATAGACTTGTATCGTCGCTACCCTATGACACACTTTTGTGCTATTGTTCATACTTGAATGTTGAGGGCATACTACATCCATCATACACACGACACATTTCACACTCTGCACATTCACGACACATCTATCTAACATCACACTCTTACACATCATACTACCCTATGACGCACTCTAGTTCTATGGTTCATAATCAATAGCTAAGGGTCTAAATCTGAAATGAACCTCACTACACTCTCTCACTCTCTACGCTCTATGCTTCATTGATCTATCTATCTAGCACACATAATCAAACCATTTCTTGATGACGCACTCTTGTTATATGGTTCATTCTTGATTTTCAAGGGGTCTATTATAAATGAACCTCATCTCACACATACACCCGTATTTGGTCGCGGGGTATGATGACCCTATCACACTCACTTTGAATTCCATTTCATTCACACTCACAACATATTGCATATCCTGGTTGTACATTACTCTTGCTTTCTTATACTTGTTACATGTACACTTTGTTCACATGCTAGATAGATACTTTCTATGTCATTATATTTTCTATATACACATGCACGTTCACTTGTTCTCTAGTTGTGAATGCAGAGTTTAAATAGATCTTTACACACAACATGGATGCTTGAAATAACAACTCTTACCAGTTCCATTAAGTCTCTTGGGGGCATATAATTTTGTTTGCTTATACTTGGTTGCACATTAATGTTACTTGTTTATACTTGTTACATGTACAATTTGTTCACATGCTAGATATATACTTTGTATGTCGTTATATTTTCTATATACACATGTGCATTCATTTGTTCTCTAGTTGTGAATGCAAAATTTACACGTAGCATGGATGCTTGACACTTCACCTCTTACTAGTCTCATTGAAGCTCCTGGGGGGATCTACTTTTGTACACACTACAGGTGTTATTGTTTCATTTTATACTACTTTATATTCTTACTAGGACGCTACTCTATATCAGATCATACATGCTGTGACATAATTTTTATCTTTCTAACATGCTAATGGGTGCTTCGTGTGTAACATTTGTTTTGCAAGATCTGTTTTCCGCCATAGTTGTCTGATAATTTATTTGTTACTGTTTGTCATTTTTTCCATTGTTTACGGGATTTTCCCTATGTCTTGCTCGCCCATTGCTTGTATGATTTTGGTTGCTTCGGCCCTAATTGCCTTGTGACATTGTGAGTAATGTCCCATGTTTAAAACTTGCTTTCTACGGTATATATTGTTTTCTTGCTTGCTAGATTACACATTGTCTTCCATATGTGTATTTGTCTTGGTTGCACTAACACATGTTTCCATCCACTTTTTTTGTGTGTGCCTTGATTTTTACCAAGCACATTCCCTCCCCTTGCAGGGAATCAGTTTCATATCAATGTCTGGTCCTCTCCTTTGGGTCGTATCCTCCTAGTGACGTCACATGCACCTCAAATAAGGGGTGCATACATTGGGTGAATCAGCCACCCCATACACCAGTACACAGTTACAGTCCAAACATGCATATTACATGAACAACACAGTCTACCGTTACATAAATGATCTAGATTCTGATTTGGGTCCTTAGCACAACACAAAATCTAGCGCCCAGATACATACACTAGCACTTGGGCGCTCCTAACCTTTCCTAGATGCCTATGACCAATGGGCAGTTACAGTGAATTTTTCATATCAACGCAGTTTTCCACATTACACAAAGCATTTTGCACAGTATAAGCATAATCCTCCAGTAATCAGAATGCATTATATCTCCATTTTCTTCTTTTCTCTACTTGGATCAAACTTAATCAAAATGGATCGCACTAAATCGAAATGGATCGCACTAGAACAAATTAGGATCACACCATCTACAGTGCTATATAAATTTTGGGAAGCATTCAAGGATGGAGAATAACACTAGACATTTCTCCCCAATGCTTCTTTTGTCATGGCATGAGATCGCCACAAAAAATTGCACTTGGCATGAGATTTCCCAAAAAACTCATTCTTGGCGTGAGTTCGCCGAAAAAAATCATTCTTTTACAAAATTTTTAGGATATTTTATATCCTTTTCACTCGTCACGGATTAGGTGCACATGCTCCTTTCACTACTTTTTCACATTTTTGCATTTTTTTACATGTTTTTACACATTTTTACATACTTGGATCAGATTTTTCACATATACATGACTTTGACTACTCTTCCTCTCTTATTTTATAGTTCTATCCTTAATATGCAACAAGAAGCATCCCTTCATCAAGTGAAAACAAAAACAAGTACAAACACAACACAACAGGTATGCTTCACCCCTAGGGTCACTTCCTCTTCTTTAGCTTCCACGCTTTCACTTGTCTCTTCGACACGCTATTGCCATCACACTCTACATGGTTATCAGGTACACATCTCTTATCTACTTTATGTTATCGAGTATTCACTCAACAACATAAAGTGGGGGAAAAAGTGGACACAAAATCACGCACTTTGGTACATTTCTAGGTCCTAATCACATACCACTATTCATATGATTCATAAGCAAGAAAACTAGTAATTAACATCTATCTTTGGCCTCTTTTCTATATTTCTAGTTTCCTCCTTGATCTTGCGCACCCCAGTGCCTACGCGCCCTCATCCCCTTTGGGCGCCCCCAACCTCTTTGTATCATACTCGGCTCTTTTGGGCTTCTTTTATCTTTTGGGCATCTTGTTTTCTTATGGGTCGACCTTTTAGTTGTCAATTTTGAAATTCAAACAAGAGAATCATATAAATACAAATATATATGATCATAATAAAGGACCAAGATCTAAACATCTACTATCACCACCTAAGGTTCCATCTAAAGGCATTCTAAGAGCATTAAAGCATCCATCTAGAACTCGCTCAAGGGACAAGGGACTGCATTTTCTACATACGCGCATAGGAGGGGAAGTTCATTTTTCCATCCACACATCTACTTACATTACTACATCTAGCTAGTGTTCGTTATCTGGTGCATCTTTCACAAGAGCTTCCTAGGGCATAATTCTATACACACACATAGAACTACATGGAGTTCAAGATGTAGTGCATTGATTGGTCGTAAGTTATTTTTTCGGGTGACCATCAGGGTCAGTCCAACTCCCCATTTACATCTTTTTCTTATAACGATTTGATGTGTTTTAAGGTTTTGCAAGAGATCATTTGTTTGGTAGGTTACAAGTGAACTCTGCGATCATCCAACAACATACAGGTGACAAATAGTGAAGGTTAGTGACATTGGTGTGACACAAGAAAAATTAGTTTCTGAGGTATTTCACAGTCATAGGCACCCAGAAGAAGTCTCAGGAACCCAGGAACTCTTGACCTAATCCAGGCACTCCAGTCCATATATACCCGGTAGTTTCAAATTTTTCTGTGCTCAGTTGCAAAATTTTGCATCCCTTGTTCATCATTTTTCCAGTCCAACACACTTCGAGATTTATTGCGAAATCAGCTAAATATTTCTATTCCCTCTCTTGCTCATATAGTTTCATTTTTATCTAGCTTATTTCTTAGGCTAGATTTGTAATTTAGTGTTTTATTTATCACGTGTGACTTTACAATTAGGATTTCACAAATTTCATATTTTTTAAATCAACAATTAAGAAGTATGATTATGCAAATGAGATTAAGAAGGTTCCTAAGACAGTCATGCCTAAACATAACCAGTCAGCAAAATCAAGAACGTATGTTTGTCATAATTGAGAATAAGCTAGTGTTACAAGAGAATCATGTGTATTTGACAGCTATACAAATAGAGGATGAGGAGAAGGGTAAGATGGACATCAATCCTGGAGTGTCTAAGAAGACCAGGAGGTTACTAAAGTTAGTCAATTAGTCTCATGGTTATAAGTTGGATGAGAAGAAGATGGAGATTTGGGAATCTCCTGAGTTCATGGTGTTTTAGAGCCCTAAGTGATATTTAGTGTCTCCATTATGCTTCTTGAAGGCATTCATCAGTTAACAAAAGTAACAGTAAGGTGTGTTGTAGGTATGTTGGTCATGTTGAGGACTTGGTCAAGATGTTTGAGGTATGTGTTTTCATGATCTGATTAGTTGTTATAGAAGAGATGTTTGCTAGTATGATTATCTTGGTCTATTTAGTCATGTTGAAAGTAAAGAAGTGTCTCAAGAAGGTGTATGATGACCTATCATGTCCATAGAGTTATGTTTGGTTAATTTATATGTTGTTGTGCTTCAAGAAAAGAGTATCATATACTCCTACAAGATATTTGAAGATCTGCAGGTAGGTTTGGAGTCATTCATGAAGGTATGTGTTTGTCAGTTTAACTAGATAGTATGAAAGAGTGTATTGTGCATGTTTGAGCCTAAAATTTGTGTCTTAAGGTCTTGTTTAAGTTTGGGAAGAATTATTTTTAAGAAGTGAGTATTCCATGTGGTCCAAGAAGGTATGTAGTTTATGGACATGGTTGGATTCATGTTGATGACTTATAGTAACCTGAGAAGGAAAATTTGATACTTTCATGAAGATGCATCATAAGGTATGAGTCATGTTAGACTCAATATAGCTGCATGAGGACTATTAAGGTGTAACAAGGATAACGAGTTTAAAGGTCTTAAAGTATGATTCACCTGAGTAGAGTATGGTCAAACACAAGTTTGTAATTTGGTGATAGTTTTGCTAGTACAATCATGTTGAAAACTCAATATTGTTGTGAGATGACTGTTAAGATGTTACAAGGATATTAGATAGCTTGAAAAAGACAGAGCACCCTATGTTTGTGATATGGGTTTGTTGTTCAGATATGAAGACTCTGTAGACAGTTTTATTTGTCACTGTATGTTGCAATGAGAATATATGCTCTGGAAGGTGTTAGACAATTTGGAAATGACTAAAAGGCTTACAAGGTTGGATGACATGAGGAAAATGAAGATAAATGGGTCTTAGTCATATGTGTGGTACTCCAAGAACATTGAATAAGTGTGATTAACAGGTCATAATAAAGTCCCAACAATTAATAGGTATCAAGAAGGTCTAGGTATGTGGATTGAAGTTGTAGTGTTTCTCATTAAGATATCATCATGAAAAGGTAAGTGATTTTTTAGCATAGATGGGTCATGGAGTTGCATATTTATACTTATTTAGTGTCTTAAAATCTAATATTGGTCCGTGTGTGGAGATTTGTTCTTTAATGCACTATCATGTAAAGTATGTGGTCCATGAGTTGTGAAGTCTTGGTACAACTATTAGAAGGACTGTGTATGCAGTCAAGAAGGTTTATGAGACTTGCAAGTTGAGATAGTCAGTTTGGAGAATATGGTGACTTGACTAGTCTTGACATAGTTATGAAGTTATGCTAGATGGTTTGATTTGTCTTAGCAAATAGGTAAGAATGTCCTAAGTTTGAAGGTTTAAGTCTGTGTCTTGAGGACTGGTTTATGTTTGTTTGTTCAAGCATTATCATCAAGTATTCTATATGTGGTACAAGAAGGTAATTGGTGTTTTTGAGGTCATAATCAAGCATGATAAGGCAAGAATGCATGAAAATCAGAGTTTTATGGTTTTGAAGATCAAAATATGGGTTTGCACATAAGAAATAAACAAGGATGATTGTTCATTAGGGCATTGACATGAAAAGGGTTGTGTTTTGGACCTGATATTGATATGTGTCTCTTGAGATGGAGATTGGTCTATTAAGAACAATATGAATTTATGTTATAAACCTATATGAGTGAGATGAAGACCTAGTTGGCAGTGTATTGCATGGTAAAATTTGAGTTTTTGATGGATCATAAAGGACTATCCCAGTTGTTTTGAAGAGTATGTTCTCCTTGTGTGGCTTAAAGAAGAAGCATTTGGTCTCAGGGGGAGTGTGGTGATTGTGTATACAATGCTCATTTCCTTGTGGTCTAAGTTCATCTAGTCAAAGAAGAAGTTCTGGTCTGAGAAGGTCTATATCAATTGAGGGCATGTTGGTTTGATATCCAACAGTTAGTAAAAGGTGTCAAGAAGTCAAGGGAAATTGTGAGCTTGGTTCAAGATATGAAATTTGCTTATGATGTTTGATTTATTCTTAAAAGATCTGAGTTTGTACATTGGGTGAGCACATTTGATGTAGTCAAAGATAAAGGTTTCTTGTTTTTCCTCGAGAAGGTAGGTCAAGGGCATGTGAGTATGGTTTTTCTTGAGATCACATTTGAAATCTGTCACAAGGTGCCTAGGTCTGAGGTGGAGCTGAGAAGAGCTCCATGAAAAGGTATATTATGCCAAAAAGCTATGAACAAGTTGAAGCAAGTTGTCAAAATAAGAAGGGTTGTTGAATGTTATTAGTGGAGTCAGAGGGAGATGACAAGGTGTTTTTGAGTTTCATGAGTAGAAGGATCTTCAAAGAATATGTGTGTTGATTCTAGTTGGTTTGATTTATCATGAAGGATTAAGTCATTAAAGTCGTTATAGATAACTGAGATGTATTGTTGGCATTAGAAAATATGGTACATGTATGATCATGTCTTGTATCCTTTTGAGTAAATGTTTTAGAAAAGGGAACATGTTTATGAGATGCTAAAAGGACAATATTCTAGTTGAAGAAAGGTTTGTGTTAGCTAGTTCAAGGGTAAACAAAGTGTTTTTGGTATCTAAAAATCAAGGCAAGTTTATTCAAGAAGGTGTGAAGTATCAAGAAGCTGAGTAGATGTGTTAGAAGTCTTGAAATTCATGTAGATTTACTATATCATGAACTTAGGGGGAGAATGTGTTTTGTTCTTAGCTCAAGAAGGTAGGTTGTAGTGTCATGAAGGCACATTGAGTCATGAAGACAAGCTGAGAATGTTGACAATATTGTTTAGACCTTGAAAGGTAAAGAAAAAGTTGTTCATTCTTTATTCATGTTGGTAATTGTTCAGTGGCCTTCGGTTGAGAGGTGTTTGATCAAGGGTTTGAGTCAAATTTGAAGACATGCTAAGGGGGAGTTGTGTTTCTCTAAAGGATCAAAACAAAGAAGAATAAGGTCAAAAGGAATTTTCCAGTTGGAAAATCAATAAGAGTACATGCACCACTTGAAATTGTTCATTCAGATTTATGTGGAAAAATGCAAACACCTTCGATAGGAGGTTGTTCATATTTTATGAAATTCACGGACGACTATACTAGGAAGACATGGGTGTAATTATTGAGATACAAATATGATGCTTGTGATATTTTTCAATAGTTCAAGGCTTTAGTGGAGAAGCACAATAGATACTACATCAAAGTTTTGAGGACAGACAAAGGAGGTGAGTATATATCCAATGCATTTCTAATATTTTGTAAACATGGTATTCACAAGAAATTCATTTTCAGGTATACACCTCAACAAAATGGTGTGACAGAGGAAGAATAAATCCAAAATGGAGATGGCCAAAAGTATGATAAAGGCCAAGCATCTACCAAATGAGTATTATGCAGAAGCAGTAACAACTCTTATTTATATTTTAAATAGGTGTTTAATGATTTTTTAAGAAACATGGTTCTTCAACAAGCTTGGACTGACAGAAAACATAGTGCTGCTCATTTTAAAATCTTCAGTTATGTGGCATATGCACATGTGCCTGATGAGTTAAGAAAGAAATTAGACAACAAAGAAGAAAAGTGTATTTTTGTTGGCTATTCAGAGAATACGAAAGCCTACAAGTTGTTTAATCCATTCACAAGAAAATTCATAATCAGTAGAGATGTGCAATTTGTTAAAAATGAGGCATGGGATGGAAGTATAGAATAATAGTCATTCTAGCAGCAACTATTCCTCAAGATGATATGGAGGATGAAGAGCTAGCACCACAAGGTATTATTCATACAATACCTTCTTCCACTCCTGGTCGTGCACATCAAGTTGTAGCAAAAGATACACCTCCATCAATAATTAGAAGGTTTACAAGATTACAATCAACTTCAACTATGCAAGAGACTCCATAACGAACACTAGTAGCAACTCCTTCAACAAGTGATTTTGGATCTAGTCCATTTGGTTCAACTCAAATCAACCCATCATCAAATAATATATTGCAGTGAAAGACAAGGAGTCTTAGTGAGTTTTATAATGTTGATACAACTAACTCTTTTTCAGTTTTTTCTCAAGTTGTAGATCCAATGTCTTTTGAAGAAATAATGAATGATAAAATTCAGGCTCAAGCCATAGATGATAAGATAGATGCCATAGAGAAGAATAAGACATGGGAGTTGGTAGATCTTTCAAAAGGAAAGGATGTGATAAGAGTGAAATGGGTCCATAAGACCAAGTATAGTGCATAAGCATAAAGTAAGATTGGTTGCAAGAGAATTTACTCAGCAATACAAAGTAGATTATAATGAAATGTTTGCTCCATTAGCACGTTTGGACATAGTAAGAACAATATTAGAAATTGCAACTCAAAACATATGGCCTATAAATGAGATAGATGTGAAATCAACATTCTTGAATGGATTCCTTGAAGAGGAAGTGTATGTGAAACAACAAAAAGTTGTAAGATTGAAGGTCATGAATGAAAAGTGTATAGGTTTAGAAAAGAACTCTATGGACTCAAGTAAGCTCCTAGAGTGTGGTACAACATGATTGATTATTATTTGCTTCATAATGGTTTCAATATGTGCAACAATGAGCCTACCTTATACATTAAGATAAATGAACAATGTAAGATTCTAATTGTAAGTTTATATATGGATGATTTAATCATTACTAGAGACCTATCCACATATTCATTTAAATCAGTCATGAAGAAATAATGAGATGGCAGATCTAGGTCTCACGCACTATTTTTTGGGCATTGAAGTTCAACAATCAGAAGATGGAATTTTTATTTTACAAGAAAAATATGCTAATGACATCTTGAAAATATTTAACATGTTGAATTGCAAACCCACGCCAACACCAATTGTAGTAGGGTTGAATTTAAGTAAATAAGACAAAGGATCATTTGTGGATCCAACGTTGTTCAAAAGATTAGTTGGAAGTCTCATGTATTTGACGGCCACAAGGTCTAATACTATGTATGGTGTGAGCCTCATCTCAAGGTTCATGGAGTCACCTAAAGACTCGCATAGGAAGATTGGAAAAAGAATTTTGAAGCATATATGTGGAACTAAAAAATCATGAAATCTTGTATTCTACATCTGATGAGTTCAAACTCATAGGCTATATAGATAGTGACAGTGTCGTATAGATGACAAGAAAGATACATCTGGCTATGTTTTTCACTTTGGAACAAGGTTGGTTTCATGGGCATTGAAGAAGCAGCCCATAGTCGATCTTTCTTCAGCAGAAGTAGAGTATGTAGCAGTCACAAGAGTAGCATGTCAAATTGTTTGGATGAGGAGAATACTGAAAGATGTGAGCCATAATCAAGAAGAAGCTACACATATTTTTTTGTGACAACAACTCAGCAATAACATTGTCTAAAAATTATGTTTTTCACAAGAGTAAACATATAAACACGAGATATCATTTCATCAGGGAGTTGGTTAACAACAAGGAGATATGTTTAGAATTTTGCAGATCTCAAGACCAGTTTGCTAAGATCTTTACAAAGCCGTTGGGAAAAGAAGCTTTGGAGTATTTGAGAAGTTGTTTGGGTGTCTATGATCAAGGAGGTATCCAACCCAACATCGGAGAGTTAACAGTTCAGCTCCACAATGATAAAAGATTGAAGGTCGAAATTAAGGGGTAGTATTAGAAAATCAATAATTTCTCCCGCATGTTTTATTTTTAGGCAATCAACAGTTTGCTTTTGTGCATGGTGTCAGTAGTTTTAGTTTTTATTTTTAATCAGCAGAGTCTAGTTTTAGTTCCTAATTTTAAGAAAAGCCAAATAAATCAGCACGCTCTGTTTTTGCATGCAGCATGCCCTGTTTTAACATGATTTGTTTTTTTGATCGAAAGCCCTCTATAAAACAGAGGCACATGTAATTGCGTTGTAAAAGAGCTGAAGCTTATGCAAGCAGCAGTGCTGTAGTTTCTGGTTTTAATGTTTTGATTTATTCTGTATATTTGTTGTTAATCTATTTATTTTCTACAACATCATCTCCTTGATGCATTTTTACAAACAGTTCACATGTAACGTGTATGCTTCAACATTTTGCATGCATGTCTGGTAGGCACTTGCGGCTACAACATCTTTAAAAAAACTGTTTTCAGTTATGCTTTGATGGATGTTCATGCCCTGTTCCAAAGCTTCCATTTTGGAATAGGCAGGAAATGCATGAATAGTTTGTGGATTTTAGTGTTACACCTGCCAATTGCATTTGCTTAAAAGTTTGCAAGGCCTTTTTGGCAAAACCATTTTGTGCATATCCTGCAATCATTGCTGCCCATGAGATCAAATGATGCTATGATCTCTAATGTTAGCAGTTAATACGAGATTGGGTATTTCTTCATCTGATACAGTACCTCAAGATCTTCCTCTTTCTTTGAGTGACAAACTTACATAGTTTGCATTTGCTATCCACCAATACCAATTAGATGTTTAACCAAACTCTCTGGTTTTCATCCTCTTTGATTAATCATCAAAAACGGGTGCATTTGAAACATAGATAGCAGAACAGATTCTAATTTGGTATGTTCTTTATAAATTATACTTTTTGTTTCTTCACAGCTGTCCTATACCTGTGCTATATTCATGCTTGTTCCATGATTTATAATATACATGTCCACGTTAATGTGTACACATTTGTTCTATTTTTATTTGTATGAATTGCAGTAATGCAATGGGTGTGAATCCAGAGAGGATGGAGGATGTTCTCATTCAGCAAGTCTCACGTTCATTCTTCAGACGTAGGTTTTCTGACTGCCTAATTAGAATGTGGCAACTTTGAGAACAAACCAGATCAAGATGTTAAAAGCTTTCGACTACGAGAAAAGATTCATTGCCAATCAATATCTAATATAGCTTATGTATAGTGTAAAGAATCCACATACGAATCCTGTTATATTTCATTTTGAGATATTTCAACTGTTAATTGTTAATGTATAGTATGTTTTCAGTTTTGTATACGTGTGTTTTTACATACTTTTCTTGCGTAACTTACGATTTTCTATTATATGGCTTCAGCCTTCATTGGTAACATATATATGACTTTAGCTCTTTTCCACTAATATACATTTTGCATACATGCGAATGAACTGTGCTCTTGAAATTCCAACATATTCTTTATATTATCGATTATTATGAAAATCTAAAACAATTATTTCGCTTTTAAAAAAACAATTGTACACAGTTATACGCAGAAGTTCCAACATGTTCTTTATACATGCCACAGATAAATGTGATAAAGTTTACAGACTTGACGCACTTAGAAAAACTAAGAACACCATTATTTAACCAGCTAATACATACCAATAAAATAAAATCCCTTTCTCACCTAGTACTGGCCATTGGGCATATAAGTAACTTAGGGACAACTCTGCAAAAAAAAAAAATTGCGTAAGCAACTTGGCTTAAGTATCGTGCCTGTTTGAATGCAATCAAATATACAGGTCTTCAAGAACAAGATAAGGGGTTGACTTAGAAATCACATCATCCGGCAATTAATTATCCAAACCATCCACAATGGCTCCTCTACTTTATACAATAGCTTCCCATCAAACCATCTTTCCTTTTACACTATTTGACAATTTGTTTTTTAGTGTCTGCAAATAAGTCGTGAATTTATGAAGTCTTATTTCCATCCCTGAAGCTCCAGGTGATTATAAAAAATCCATTTTCAACAGACACCTTGCGAGAGAAGGTAAGATTTCACGCCTGCCATTGATCATGGTAAAACCGTATGACGATTAGAAAACAACATACCACACTTTAAAACACCAAAAACAATTGCCAAAACGATATCACAGGCTTGAGGCAGAGGTATAGACATAAGCATAGTGTTCTCAAGTTAAGTGTCCATAAAGAGGGCTCTTGGCCCCTCTTGTCAGTATTCAATTCTGTTAACAATTTCTGACAAACCTTCCCTGTTTCTTTTTTTAAGATGAAAAGCCTTTTAATACCCTTAAAAAGATATGAAATACTAATTTTTTTCTAAATTTCATGTAGGCCATGCCATGTTCTAAATTTGTATTATGTTGGATCTATGCACTAGTAGAGAACACCCAATTCAAAAGAACAACACTGTTAAAGAAAAATTACCTCCTGAATATCATTTTCTTTTATCTAAGTGGACTCCTACAAGTGTATGCCAGTGGAAATCGTCCAAGCCTTGTATATCTCTTCATATGCTTCTGAGACTCTCGGACGTCCTTGACATGAGGGAGCTGTGCAAAGAACAGCCAACTTCAATAGAATTTCAAATGCTTCCCTGCTATATTCTCCATTCAACCTTGGATCTGCAAATTTTGATGGATCAATGGGATTTGCTTGGCTAACCCTATGTGCCTGTAACATCACGAAATAATGATCATAACAATTATTTCAACACGTGCAATGAGATATAAATCAAAGACTAAAGAAATGAATAAAACTGCAAAGCCTTTAAACTTCTACAGTCCATAATGTTTTAGGGGAAAAACCCAAAAAAACAAAAGACTCTAGAGACAATTTTGTATGGAGAGAAAATTGACCTTCCTAAGAAGGGATTCTCGATGAGATTGATCAAAATCAATTGCTCTTCTGCCAGAAAGAAGTTGAAGCAAAACAATACCAAAACTGTAAATATCACTGGAGCATGTTAGTCTTCCTTGGCTAGCATATTCAGGATCCAGATATCCCATCGTTCCCTTCACATCAGTATAAACCTTTGTCTCCTGAATCTTAAACATTCTGAGCAGCCCAAAATCTGCAAGCTTTGCTTCCATGGATTCTGTGAGGAGAATATTAGTTGGCTGTACAGAAAAAGCATACAAAAAAATATTAAATATGAGTATAACAGGAATGGTTTATCCACTCCCTATGTTCAATCAAAAGCCAGTTTTGGTAGCTTCAGGTCGATGCAAATACCGAATGTTTGAATATTTTTATGGTCCAACTAAATATGCAATGTGTATTTTTCATACTTTTCAAGAACAACATTAATAAGTAGGAAGTTGATCCAAATTGTCGAGGCTAAAGAGGGGTCTAAAAGCTAAACGTGAAACATCAGTAATAAAAATGAGTAGAACAGAGTTGTTTCCAGATAGATGTATCAAAAGTAAAAACATATGGAAGGGATCTCAAAAATATGATGATCACCTTTTTTTTCTTTTGGGTGGAATTGTCTAAACTTGCCAATTGGAATGTTTTTCAAATTGGTAGCGAGTGATGTTTATGGCATTACTAATAAATCAACAAACAAATAGTTGGTATTTTGGAAATGATCTTTCATCTAGGTTAGTATGAACATTGGCTGTCCATTTTTCGGGTACATACTTTTTCTTTGTTTTTTTTTGGTAAAAATCTCTATTTCAATATATAAAATAAATTCAACAAACAAAAGAAATCTAATTTGCAAAAGAAACTGAAGTGTTGGTATAGTATTTTTGCCTTTATATCACGATGAACTATGCATCCGTCTAGATAGAGATGAAGGAAACGCAAACCAAGAACACTATCATATGCAATTTTCACTCTTTGCTCCCATGTTAACACCTTGTCCTTTAGGCCTGTTTAAATTGCAGATAATGAAACAATATCATATTAATGTTCACAAATGACCAAAGTAGATCATTAATAAGAAAGTACCTTGTGTTACAATAGACAGTAAGAGGATAAAAGTAACCCTAGCTGGAGATAATTGTTAGGATAATTTGTAAACAAACGAAATAAATCATACGTAGAATTTTACCTAGAAGCATTTGGGAGAGATTTCCATTGGCACAATACTCGTAGACAAAGTATTGCTCGTCATTCTCATCACAGAAGCCTAGCAGAGATACCAGATTGTTATGCCTGATTTTGGAGAGGGTCGTTATTTCCATTAGGAATGCTTCAGGCTTGGGGAAATCTTTGCAAATGTGTTTAATGGCAATATATTGGCCACTAGGTAGCTTTCCCTTGTACACTTTGCCTGCAACAATTGAACATGTTTTGAACTTTTTTTAACTATTTTCCATACATAACCTCAACAATGAAAATAACTGGGAAAGAGTAAAACATATGAAAATAAAATAATTTGCAGTGAATCCTAAGTAGAACCTACCAATATGTTCTCTCACACAGTGCCTCCATCTGTAATTAGACTAGCAGATAAGGAAATAACAATAAATGTCAAGGGAAAAAGAAAACTACTCACCCGTGCTTCCTTCTCCCAGGAAAGCCCAAGGAGAGGTGTAATTCATTGCATTTAAAATCTCTTCGGATGAAAATTTTACCAAACGAGATCCATGCTCACCATTTAGTTTTATATTACCTTTTCCTGTAAAGATATACCAGCACTAATGGTAAGATGGAAAGAAAGAATATTAACGTCCTCAAATGACCAAATAGTTTAATATTGGCACTGTACTTGTAATACATCAAACCTGTTATAAACCTTTAGGCCAAATTACCTTCTTTTGTTTTTGGAATTTTTTTCAAATGAGAAACTAAAACTATCACAAGAAGGAAAATGGCAATGAGTCCAATAACCGCTCCTACTGCTTCAAAAGCTGTTCACACAAAACAAATTAGATAATTGGAATTGGTACTCATAATCCTATTATATTATTTCTTTATCATTTGTTGGGCTTATAATGAGGATGGCTACCTGACACGATTTTGTTGTGTTGGGCTGGATGCAATGTTGTAACTGCTGCAAGCCAAAATCGACAGAAAAATGTTAGCGAATATTTTTGGAAAAGAATTGAAATAGATGTCAGGATCAGCTCGGAAGAGTGTGGGCAGCTAGTGTTTCCTTTTTATTAAAACTTTGAAGGGCCAGGGGATGCTTGTTTCAACTTACTGTGATTGTTCATCTGCGCATATACCAAGCAGGTGGACAAGGAGTCAACCCATTGAGAATCACGTATGCGAGAAGCATCCATTGCAATGAGAAGCGCCATTTCACAGTCTGGTATATCGGTTAGCGCATTTCTTCCACCACCCAAAAGAGAATTCAAAATCTGGGTTGCATTAATGAACATTGCGTAACAATCTCTACAAGCCTCGCTTTTGCCCATATTGCTCCTTTCTACAACTAGTGTACCATTACAGATTGTTTGTAGACTGTTCAGCTGCTTACCAAGTGTGTTTCGAATGTCATCAATGGTGGTATTATAGCAAAACCCAGTTTGAGTTCTATCAAGCTCATTAAAATAGCACCTTTGAAGCTCAGGATGAGCTTGGGTGAAAGGTTGACTACAAGCTACTATCTCCTCCTTCTCCAAGAAGATGGGACCCCCACTCTGGTTTACTTTGAGTGCCAATGCTTTGCCAAAAGCCACATAAGCATCAACACAACATGGATACCCAGATACGCCCCTCCAATCTACGTAAGTGAAATTATCAGCCACCAAACAACTACTTGAAGCGGAATATGGGTACGCGTTGAAATCGAGGCTACACTCTGGAGCTGTATATTCATTAGTTCAGACTCCATCAGATATTATATGCATAAACTAAAGAGAAATATACTGATGCTTACGAATGACTAAATATTTAGAATGTAAAAGTATAACTATCATTTCAAAGAGTACAAGCCATACTAATCCCTTACCCGCATATTATTCCCTTACCATAGAAGCATGAGCGGAACTATCAATTTGAAGAACATATCTCAACCCACAAATTAATTAATATGTTTAAATAGTAAAAGAGGACAGCTCACTATTAATACTTTAATAGTTGCACATGAGTTCAAGAGTTAATAGGAAAGACAACTACATATGTATATATATGAGATATATTAGTTGAATGATTGTATAAAACAAGCAGCAATAAAGTTTCAGAATAGTCGTGTGAAGAAAGAAAGCACATGTGGTCATCCAGGGTAAATTTCAGTGGCGTGTTTTCATTAATTTGTGAATATTTCATTTTTTGAAATTTATGTTTGGCAAATTTATAGACATATAGATTAGGATTTGGCGGCCTAAATTTTCTAGGTTCAAGTTATTTTTAGGGGTCGGTCCATTTAACATTTACACTAATAGCTGGCTATTTTAATTCAAATCACCTTTAATGTAAAATTGACATTTGCAAAATTTGCCTTCATATATATATATTAATTCCGAATCCAAATTTTAGATCAACTTTTTATTTCAACCCTCTAGCATCAAGATATTTTAATAGTTGATATGGTATTATGTTGAAATTGCATATGTTGCAAATGCTACAGCCTACCGACCGGTAGCACAATATATGCTACCAGTCACTGGCATCCTCAATGCTACCGTTGCTACTGACTGCCAGATCGTAGCATTTTCTTGGAATTCACCAACCCTACAAAACAAAATTTCCTATGATTCGCTATTTTTTTAAAGTGATGTTTGAATATTCACCAAATAATTTCTTTGGTTATTTTTTTTTTTTTTTTTGTGGGGGGAAGGGGCTTAAAATTTACCTGGAAATGACAATATTATTTTATAAAATTCAACATTATTTATGAGTATCATGAAAAAATATTTATAACAACTAAAATCAGATATAGAAATAATATACTTGTAGTTTAAACAAGGGCTAGTTCTTACAAGATCATAAGCACAAGAAAAGTAGGTGTGTAACCCCTAAAGAAGAATGAGAGGACATGATGTGTTCTCTACACTACAAGAGCAATAGAAACAAATAAACATTTCATCCTCGATTGCCTAACTTATAAGGATATTTAATCCAAGTACATGGAAACACTGTTTGTAGGTATTTGAAGAGAAAAAAATATTTTTTTGGGGGGAGATCTACTAATTCAAATCAATAGAAGCAATGACTATAATGGAAAGCGCTCTTCTACTAACATAATGGTTGATTGGTAGTGGGATGAATATATTTGCTTGTTCAGTCTTCTCCTCTTCTTGTTTGTAATTTCGTAATCCAAATTAAAAAATATCCTATTCAATTACCTCTAAACACATACACCTTAGCATACCAAGTTAGATATGCCTCCTCAATACATCTTGAAATTGCTTCTATGATTCTAAATAATCTCATTCAAGAAATAACACAAACTTCAAATTTTTTTTAGAGTCAAGTTTTAATAGCTATAATTAGAACCATTTCATTTCATAAGCATTGGAATAGATTTCTCAATTTAAACAAAGTCCAAGGTCAAACTTACTAACTATAAGAGAAACAAACACAATTAATTTGATAATATCATAAAATTAAGTAGGACTATCAAATTGGAAATTTTCATTTACTATTATCATAGTGCTTTAAGAAGCATGTGGGGTGCTATCAATTTGAAGAAAGTATTACATACAGTTGAAGTGCCAATATAATTGCGTACAATCTTATTTAACAAATATCAAGTGAAACATCATTAAAACTATCCATTTGAAGGTCGTCTCATAAGCAAAGTTCTATGATAGATAGAAGATTGCATTCAACTATTAATGAGATTTTATCAATTAGAAGGAAATTCTTAGATTAAGAATTTAAGAGGATTTTAAAAAGTGAAAAAATAATTCATGTTGTAAGAAATAAAATAAAATTATACAATATAATTTTTATTTATTTATTTTATATTTAAATATTAAATAATATTTTAATTTTAGATTTTGTAATATAAATTTTTTTTATTTAATAGAATATTTATTATATTACAATTTGAAAAATAAATAAAACATAAATACACGGTATGCTTATACTTCTTACAAGCATGAAGTTGATACAGTTTCTTAACAAGGCAGCCTAAAGGACCAGAACTTAAACTTAAAGGCTACCATAAATGGGATATGAATATTAAAAATTCTGATAATAAACCTTTAAAAATGTTTAAAATAGTTAAATGAGTATCATTGGAATATTATAAAAATAATAAATTTAATAAGTTCATATCAAAGGCGACATTGAAGTTTGCTTTCTATTTATTAAATTTTGTACTCATCATTCTGATTGCCAAATTTAGTAGTAAATTTAACTACTATTGAAACGAAAAAATTGAACATGCTTTTGAGATTTGGACAAAATTTGGCAAAATAGTTAAAAGAATGCAACCCGTTGCTAATTCTATATTCATAAGCTGTGAGTTGGGTTCTATCAGTCAATTTGAAGAAAGCCTTATGATAGTGGTTAAAAGAGTACAACCCCAAAAGCATAATTTAAATGGATACATATCGGGCAAACTAACTATGGATTAAAAAGAACATTAATTAACCAATTAAAAAAGGAGCACAGTGCAAACCAATCCATACGATGACAAGCATGATTAATGAACTAATTTAAATTCATGATCTACGAAAAGAGTTGGTGTGTGCATATACACACATATATATTTACATATGTGTATCAATCAGCACTGTTATGATTAAATACCTGCATCACATTTCATATAAGTCCATGAAATAATGGTGAAAACAAGATCATGGATCGCCAACTGGATGAATCTTCTGCCAAACAGTGGCTTTTTCATTTTAATATTTTGTATTGAAAACAGGGCTTCTTCTTGTTTCTTTACCACAATGGTTATAAAACCAGTAGCATTCGTAGAAATTAAGGGCTCTACAATTGTCTGAATTTTTCTGGCCATCAAGTTTGTGAGTTGTTTATAAGTCTAATACTTTGGCTTGTGATAATCGACGATGTGTGTCCCATTTGCATAGTCTGTTACGATGGCTTTTTTTTATTGCAATGCTTGTCATGATTCAATGAGACAACCTCATTGGAAATTTTGATGACAATAGCGATATAAACTATGGTACAAGGGAACAAAAAATGATGATATTCTGTTTTTAAGAAAATACGTCGCGTAGATGGATAAGAAAAACAAGTTGGCTGGATATGTTTTACGGTTTTGTATTATCTCATAGGTAGTTATTATTGCGTCCACTTAAAATCAAAATTAATTTTCAAAATAGCTTTAGAATATTATACAGTATTAAAGATTTAATTATAGAAAAAACTACAGAGAAAGATTACACCTTTACATTCATATTTTAAATGAGGAAATTAATGTTTACCATTACAGTCAATATATTATCTTTTACAATTACAATCAAGTGGTGTTTGTATTCACAATTAATATATATAGAAAGTGGGTAAACTTCTGTCAAGGATAATAAAAGAAAGAAGAAAGTATATATAATAGGTACACCCTTGTTTAAGACTAAAGATTAGTTATTCTATAAGCTACTAACTTATGAATGGAAGTGTCTCTTAACACCTTAAAAATGAGACACCAACACTATAAACTAATGGCCATGTTATTAAATATGAATTTTAAAATTAGTGTATATATTAATTAATTAAAATTATTTGTTTTTTGGTTTAAGGAAATAGAGGTATATTATTTTCAAATAATTTAATTGTTATTTATTGTATTACATTTACATTTTAATAATTTATTTTTTAAAAAATAGATAATATGTCTTTTATTTAATAAGTGTTTTATTCTTAGAATGTAAATATTAAATAGAAGCAATAACCTCCATTTTCTCAATTTGTGAAGGGGATGATCACATAAGTCCATTACTTTTATTTTCATTTGTAGACATTGAAAGTAGTAATATTGGTTCAAGTAAAAATTAAACAAAATATTTTATTGGTTCAAGTAGTAATATTTTTTTATTGAATATAGGAAACATATAGCAAATTACAATGTTGAGTAAGTATACAAACTAAATCACCTTGATGGGTTCTATGTGAGCGAAACATTTTCCCCAATAAACTAAACAAATTTTTATGATGTTTATTTCGATTTCAAGTACTTTTATTTATTTTTAACTTCTCTTATTGATATTTTTCAAGGAAAATGCCATTCCATACTTTTTATGTTGGTTCCTCATTTTTTTGAGATAATTATTTTAGAACATTTAAAATGATTCTTTATTTTCATTGGGATATCAATCTCATACAATTTGTGGTGTCTTCTCCTCTTTATAGGATTCAAGATTTATGTCTCATATTCATCTTCAACTGGCCAAGTGAGGAATCTTCTAATTTGATCAATGTTTCATTTAAGGATTGTAACAAATATTTTCAACTTCATGAGAGCTTTCTCTGACTTCTTTGAGTTGTATATGGAGTGGTTCTTTTTGAAAACTTACATATTGACAATGCTTGCATTTAAAGAACAAAATAAAAAATGCTTGTATTCAACATAAAAGGTTGTATATATAAGCATTTCTATTATTTATGTTGCATACAAGCCTATTAAATATTGTATGTAATAGAAAATATTAGGGAAAACCTTCTCATAAAGAAAAATAATAGAAAAATTTAGTGCAAATGGAAAAGTATGGAAAAGATGTACATATAAAAGAAAATTATAGAAATTCTTGAATAAAAACAAAAAATTAAGAAAATGTATGATTAATTCAAAAAGTAAAAAACTCTTGTACAAAAATAATTTTAAAAAAAAAAAACAATATAATTTAATTCAAAAAATTAATATAACACATTACTCTAATTTATTCTATTTTTTGTAGTCATTACATGAATCCATTAGTGCATATTTAAAGTAATTGCAATGCCATTACAAATACAATTCTACCTAATTTTATCTCTAAAACAATTTCAACAAATTACACTTACATTTTAATAAAAGAGGATAGTTGAAAATATGTGGAAGAAGAATTTGTAATGAAAAGTAAACCCTTATTTATAAGCAATAATTTGGTTTTATAAGTTTAACTTATGACTAGATACATTGAACCTATGATTATTTAATTACAATATAAAATTATATTTATATTATAAAATATGCATTTAAAACTAAATTCTTAAACACTACTAACTTATGACTACATACATTGAACATAAACCATTTTATAAAATACGGGCTCAAAACAAAAGAATGGAATGTAAATAATCATGTTTTCTACACGTGAACAAAATAACCCATAAAATATTGTGTCACGATACAACAATAATTTTATATAATTTAAATGATTTTGTGCTTAATTCAATATGCGTTCTTAAAAAACTAAATTGGGAAGAGGGAAACTCATTCAAAACAATGCTTTCCATAAAATCTGTAAATTAGAATTGACATAAAACCTTCAACAATGGCATTCATATGAGTGATTAATTTTTTATTTATTTCGGGTGAAGAATTTCAACTTTTAGGTTTAATGGGTTCTTCTAAAACAAAGTGTTGTAGTATTAAAAAAGTGAGACATTGTTAAAAATTAATTAACTAGCAACTGCATGTGAGTAGTACAATGTGAATGCTGAAAGGAATGTGGTGGAGAAATGATATATAAAAAAGGGAAAATAATGTAGCCAAATTATGAACAAACCAAATATATTGCAAATAATATGAACTCCAAAAGAAAATAGATCTCCGTCTTTGTTATTGAATAATGAATTATAATGTTTTCTAAATAGGAAAATAACTCCCCCCTTGAGTTTCCAAGTAAACTCTAGCTAACTCTAATTAAATCTACTCTAGGTGGTGGGAAATTACTTTTTTTAGCAGTTTACTAGAACCTGCTATTCTTAGTAAGTTCGCATGTTTATTCCTACGGGCACAAAAATTTCCACACATCTTCTACATCCCTAAATTAGAGGAATTGCCAAATTTCTAACTCATAGTGCAACTAATAGACTATAATTAACTAATGCTCAAAAATAGGAAAAAACCAAACTATAACTTAAATCCTAATTTTTGGCCTCAAGATGGTGAATTTAGGGCCCAAAACGTGTTAAAAACTTGCGCTAACGAGTAGGGATGTGTTCATCTCATCAAAACACATGGTTTAAAAAAAATGGACTCAAATGGGCACCCAGAGCTCAAGTTATGACCTTGTCAAGTTCCTTCTAATTTTGGCGCATCATTCTCCCCTACTTGAAAAAAATGTAGCTCTTGCAAGTTGTCTTCTTCAAAATGCTTCCATTTATCTACATCCAACTTCTTAATCTCCCACTTTGTGACCCAAGTATTGTCCTCTTGTTCTAGTCCTTTCCAATGTACCAAATATTTTTTGTATTTCCCATGTTGTGTGTCCATTGTTTTCTTATCTAGAATCTGGTCCACTTCTTCTTTCTTCTTCACTGGAACCTGCTACCTCCAGTCTACTAATTCATCAATAACATCCCCTTCTACACCATTCCCATGAAAATAATACAAATCTGAAACATTAAATACTGGAGAAATATCAAAATTCCCTGGCAATTCTACCTCATAAGCATTATCGTTTATTTTTTCACGATTTTGCAGGGACCAATCTTCTTGTACTTCAACTTGTTATAGGTTCCTCTTGGAAACCTTTCCTTCCGTAGATGTACCATAACCAACTCACCAACTATAAATAAATTTCTCTGTCTGTACACATCTGCTATTTCCTTATACTTATCATTACTATTCTGCAGCTTCTTCCGCACTTCTTCCTGTAATTGTTGTATATGTTCGGCAAATGCTTCTGCATCATCACTGACTCTACCATCAATTGGTAGTTATACCAAATCTAACACCCCATTTGGATTACTCCCATACACAATTGAAAATGGAGACTTTACCATGGATCTGTTTATGGAACTGTTATATGCAAACTCAACTTGTGGTAATGCTAAGTCCCATTGTTTTAGCTTTTGCCTAACGATGCACCTTAACAGGTTTCCCAAACTCTGATTTACCACCTCTATTTTCCCATTAGTCTGTGGATGAGAGGCACTATTGAACTATAGTTGAAGTTCCAAATTTCTTCCGTAAAGTCCGCCATAAGTAACTTAATAACCTTGTGTCCCTATCTGAAGTAATGGTGTTTGGAACACCATGCAAATGAACAAATTCTCTGAAAAAACAAATCTGCTATGCCTGTTGCAGCACTTTTTTTCTTGCAGGCAATAAAATGAACCATCTTAGAAAACCTATCAATAACCACAAAAATTGAGCCATTACCCTCATTGTGTCTCTGGTAATCCCAAAACAAAGTCCATACTCAGATCTGTCCATGATCCTTTAGGAACATGCAACGGCATATACAACGTTATATTTTGTGCATGGCCTTTCAAGACTTGGCAAATTTCGACATCTCTCCACAAATCTTACCACATCTCTTTTTAGCTTTGGCCAATAGTATTTTTCAGCTACCAAGGCTATCGTCTTATCTTTACCAAAATTCCTAGCCAACCCTCTGATATGCAACTCTCTCACTATATTCTCTCTCATAGACCCAACTGGAATACATAGTTGGCGTCCCTTGAATAGGTAGCCATCCATGTAAAATATACTCATCCAGGACATCTCCTGCATTGTCTGAACAATGGAATAATTAGTCTTTCAACAATATCATTGAAATCAAAATCATAAGAATACAAACCCTTTATTGCTTCAAAACCCACCACCTCATTTTCGATAGTGGTAAACAAAGTCACATGCCTACTCAATACATCTGCAACTTGATTCTATTTTCCAGATTTATGTTTTAGAGAAAAAGTATATCCCTGTAAAAATTATACCCACTTTGTATGCCCACTATTCAACTTCTTTTGGGTATTCATATACTTTAGGGCTATGTCGTTTGTAAATAACAAAAACTCCTTAGGCACTAAGTAATGCCTCCAATGCCTTAATGCTTGTATAATTGCATAAAATTCCACATCATAAGTAGATTATTTCTTTCTTACCTCATTCAGTTTCTCACTAAAGAAAGCTACTGGATTTCCTCCTTGACTTAGAACAGCTACAAATACCCACATGTGCGGTGTCACAATCAACCTCAAACACTTTATCAAAATTTGGTAGTGCCAAAATAGGTGCCTCTGTCACCTTCTTCTTCAAGAATTGAAAACTATCCTTAGCTGCTTTTTTCGACAAAAAATCCCTTCCTTCTGTGCAATCTATTATAGGTGCTACAATACTGCTGAAAGTTTTAATAATTTTTTTGTAAAATGTTGCTAAACCATGAAAGCTTATTACCTCTGTTATACTTCGTGGAGTAGGCCATTCAATAATTTCCTTTATCTTTTCTGATTCCATCTGTACCCCATCTGCTGAAATAATAAAGCCCAAGAATACCAAAATGTCTTGCATGAATGTGCACTTCTTCATATTTGCATACAGTTTCTCTTTCCTTAACACTTCAAATACCAACCTTAGATGCCTCAAATTTTCTTCTTTAGCTTTACTAAAGATCAAGATATCATCAACATAAACCACAAAAAAACTTACCATTATACTCCCATAGCACAATGTTCATCAATCTCATAAAAGTACTAGGTGCATTGGATAACTTGAATCGCATCAACAACCACTCATATAATCCATTTCCTATCTTGAATTTTGTTTTCCACTCATTTCCTTATATGATCTGAATCTGATGATAACCACTTCGAAGATTATTCTTGGTGAAATACTTAGATCCAATAAGCACATCCATCATATCATCAAGGTGAGGTATTGGGAAACGATACTTGATTGTAATTTTATTGATCACTCTGCTATCCATACACATTCTCCATGTTCCATCCTTATTTGGTGTTAATACAGCTGGTGTTGCACACATGGACTCATGCTCTCCCTTATGACCCCCTTTTGCACGAGCTCTGCCACTTTCCTATTCAACTCTGCATGCAATGCCGAGCTCATCCTATAAAGCCACTTGATTTGGGAGTGAATACCCTGGAATCAAATCAATATGGTGTTGGATATCTCTTTTAGGTGGTAATCCATCTTCTAGCTCATCAGGAATAACATCTGAATTTTCTTCTATAAATTATGTTGTTTCTATTGGTATTTGAGCACTTACAAGTTCATCCTTATTTGCAACTAGTGCATAATAAAAACCTAGTTACCTTTTCCTCCTTCACAAATTCCTTTGCAGAAAGCATATTTCCATCCTTCCTCTCTTATTTAAGAGGTAGAAAAACTATTTTTGTCCAATCCTTCCAAAAAGTATAAGTATTCTTTCCCCCATCATGAATAACTTTTCTATCAAATTGCCATGGTCTTCCTAGCAGCATATGACATGCATCCATAGGAATAACATCTCTTATCAACAGTAACTTCATTACCCTTCTTAAACCATGCAATACGATAAGGGTTAGGATTCTTCTCACAATGCAGACCCAATTTATCGACCATCTCATTTGAAACCATGTTCTCACAACTACCACCATCAATAATAACATTGCATACCTTTCCTCCTGAAGTGCATCTTATTCTGAAAATATTTGTATGTAGCCATGCATCCCCCTTGACCTCCTTTCTTGGAGCAATCATCGCCCTCTTGATCGTCAGAGTTTCTCCAACATCTGGTGGAATTTCTAGGTCCTGTTCATCTTCTACTTGTTCAGCTTCAACAAGATTTACTCTTGGAGCATCTCCTTTCCTTTTGTCATGTGTATAAGTATGTGGGCATTCCCTTCTTCACCACATTTGTAACAAACAAATGGTCTTCGTGGAGCCTCCCATCCTCTATCGCCAGCATATCCTCTGCCCCTAGAAAATCCTCTGCCTCTTTGTTGATTTTGGAAATCTTGTCTCGTATCCTCTTGCTTTTCCATTCCACGAGATGATTCTCCCCTACCTTGGCCAAAACCATCTCGTCCCTGAAAGGAAGATGAGGCCCCCCTATTCATTCAAGGTGATCTCCTAAAACTTTGATGATTTTGTTTTTCCTCATCCTTTAAGGCTAATTGATAGCCATCCTCCATGATTTTAATCCTATGCATACTTATCTCATCTTGAATAGAAAATTTTAATCCATTAACATACCTTATAGACATTTGTTCCTCAGTTTCTTCATGCTCTACATGAATGGACAACTTGTAGAACTCATCTGTGTATTCTTGCACTGTTTGTAAGTTCTGTCTGATATTTTGAAACCTCCTATAAAGGGTTTGTGCATAATCCACAGGGAGAAATTTATCTTTCAGCTTCTTCTCCATCTTACTCCACATCCTAATTATTTATTTCCCCTTTCTTGACCACTCTTTTTGTAGGTGATCCCACCATAACATAGCATGACCTTTCAATTTCGTGCATGCAAATTTTACCTTCTTTTCTTCTGACATAGCCTTCCACTCAAAAAAAATTCCCATGCTAGTCAACCAATCTATCATCTCCTCTGGTTTTAGACTACCACCATACTCTGAAACATCAACTCTTATCCCATCATTCTTTCCTTCTAATGCTCGAAGCACCCTTTCTTCAAAAGCTAATGGTGGTGCTTGTGTTTCTTCCTCTTCACAAACTTCTTCTTCATATGTGTCATCTCCACCTTGATTTCCTCTCTGGGTTATCATTGTAGCAAGCACAACAACTTGTATTTGCATATATTGCATATTTCTATTCATCTAGGCAATATTGCCTCCTCTTCCTGCCATTTTTTTTAAATACTTCGAACTAGTTCTGATACCAGATAATGTAGCCAAATTATGAACAAACTAGATATACTGTAAATAATATGAACTCCAAAGAGAAAATAGATCTCCTTCTTCATTCTTGAATAATGAAGTACAATGTTTCCTAAATAGGAAAACAATTCCCCCCTCGAGTTTGCCAAGTAAACTCTAACTAACTCTGACTAAATCTACTCTAGGTGGCGGAAATTACTATTTTTAGCAGTTTACTAGAACCTGTTATTCTTTGTAAGTTTGGATGCGTATTCATACCGGCACATAAATTGCCACGCATCTTCTACATCCCTAAATTAGAGTAATTTCCAACTTTCTAACTCATAGTGCATCTAATACACTAAAATTAACTAATGCCCAAAAGTAGGAAAAAAACTGAACTATAACTTAAATCCTAATTTTTGACCTCAATATGGCGGATTTAGGGGCCGAAAACTTGTCAAAAACTCTTCCCACCCAGTAGGGCAAGGTTGCTAATGCGTTTGTCTCATCGAAACATGTGGTTTCAAAAAAAAACAAACTCAAATGAACACCCCGAAGCTCAAGTTATGACCTTGTCAAGTTCCTGCTAATTTTGGCACGTCAACCCTTCACATTAACCTTTTTATATTGCAAATTAACAATACCATCTTACAAATACAATAAACAATCTTGTAGATTATTTTACAATCATATAGCATTCCATGCGCTACATTACTGGTAGTTGTTTAAAGGAAAGTACTTGAATTGTGAGTGAAGAGAAGTGGAAAAAAAGTGGAAAATGGAGTTGAAATGTAGAATTTTTTTTTGTAAAGGATTAATTTTGATGGGGAGTAGGAGCAGAAAATCCCCATGATTTGGTTCATTGACCAAAACATCTTTACAACGAGGATTTAAAGGAGGATGAAAAGTGGGAGACGAGGGAGAGTCTCTATAATCAATGCAACACTCTACTCTCCTAGAACCACATGACATTATGCCAATCATTTGAAGGATTAATCAAAGTGAAGTAGAGTTTGATTATTGGTTTACTTTATATTTTATTAGGCATATATTTATCAGGAAATACGTGCTTGTTAAACTTCTCTCCAAGTCTGAAAAAGGTGTAGGATGTAGGTATATGCCAAGTGGGAATGATCGATGAAGTCAAAGTGAAAGGGGGGTTCAAACTTGGTGAACATTGCTCAATTTTGAGCAAGACAAGTGTTTTGGGGTGACACGTGGCAGAAAACAACCTTTTAGTGTTTGGTGAGTTGTGTTGGAAGCACAATGGACTAGGGGGTGAACCAGTCCTTCAAAAACCTTAACCAATTTCAAATCAACTTTTATACACCATTAACATTCAACCATGCATTAATGAGATCTTAACAATAATTAATAGCCATCCACAAGAACACAAACATGAAGGAGTACATGAGAACACAAGATGTAAGTGGGAAACCCTCAAGGGAAAGAAAAATCACTATTTTGTTTTTGATATTACACACAACAAAGACTCAAGTGAATATTACACATCACAAGAGATTTATTTAGTGAGGCACTAACCCCACAAGGGGCACCAACCCCTAAACCCTTGTTGATATTACTCACAACAAGAGACTTACATGAATATGACTCATCACACAAGATTTTAATAAGAAGACACTGAAGATATGTATTATGCTGCAACAACTCCACTGATAGTGATCACAGGATTCAACTCCAAACTCCTTCAAACACACCTCCTTTTAGCTCACTCAAACCTGGATAAACATGACTTGTTTTGATCTCAAAACCTTTCACATAAGCCCTCTAACATTCCTTAGTCTTCCACATAATTCCTTATCTCTAAAATGATTCCTTCATACCTATTTCACACTCACACTGAGGCCACACTTTTCCCTCTCACTTAGCTAGCTCAAATTTAAACCAAAACATGCACTTTATACCCTTATCAACTCACAAACATGAAACAAGTAAGTTTATATCCTTTATATCGACCAATACATCTTTCAAAAATCCCAATACATTCATAGAAACATTCATAATGGACCCATCTAGGTCATCCATGCTCAAATGCACTAAACATGCTCAAAATAAGCTCAAAACCCAATCACTTGGGTGACAAAAAATCACAAACCTCGTCGCCATTATTATTCAAGATCCCAAACACCTCACACATGTCAAATATGTCATAGAAACATTGAATGTGTGGCTGTTAATTAGCTTACACCAGTTACTTTAAATAGGTCTCAAACCACACATAATTCACCACATAGAGATATGATACTTTATGGATGTAGTTGTATTTGTTAAAATGATCATTTGATAATGATTTGCAAGGACATGCCTTTTTTGTGCTTGACTTGACTTTGAGGGATCTTGGCTTGGGAAGCTTGACTCTGTTGCACCATGTTGTATTGTTGGTTGTTGTCATTAATGGAAAAGGAACTGATGGAAAAGGAAGAATGCAAGAGAAAGCTTCTCAGGTGCTTCTCAAGTGTTTCTCAAAGGTTCAAGGTGAATTCATGTAGTTTCAAGAAGACATGGTCTTGGAAGGTGAGTGGTAGTGCCATTTTAGGATGGTTTCAGGTGCCTAATTGTTATCCCCATTTTTGAGTTCACAACGAAACGATCGGATAACCCCTACAAAATTTTTGAAGTGATTTTGCATTATGACCTCTTTTAGAGAAAATCGGGTTTTCGGGTGTTACTAACAGCTTGACATAAGTTTTAACATGCTTTATGTCTTATGACCTCCGAAACCCGAAACCTCGCCTTGTATTGAGACAATCCTTTGTAATCGGGTTTTCGGAAATTCAACTCGTCGGAACATACTTGAGTTAAAACATGCTTTGTGTCGTCGTGACTTCCGAAACCCGAGACCCGCCTTTGTGTTAAGACAATCCTTTGTATTCGGGTTTTCGGAACTCCAAAGCATCGGGACATTCATGTTCCAAAACATGTTTTATGCGCCATGTTCTCCGATTCCCGAAGTCCGCTCAATCCTTTGTAATCGGGTTTTCGGAAGTTCAATGCATCGGAACATTCATGATTTCCAAAACATGTTTTCTGCTCCATGTTTTCCGAAGCCCGAAACCCGAAATGCACTAAATCTCCTCGTGTCGGGTTTTCGGACTCCTCCAACATGCTGACGTGGCATTCATGCCGAGTGGTCGGGTGAGTTGGCACGTGCCAAGCTGAAGTGTATTTATTACTGATTTTCTTATAAATACGTGGATTTCCACGTCATTCTTACCGTTCATATTTTTAATTCGTGGATTTTTCGCATGCTCTTCCGCTCCCAAAACCCGCAAACTCGCGTTACCAGACTGGATCGTTTGTTTTGATTTTACCTGTCTCGAATTGAAGGTATTTTTCGTTCCTTCTTTATTCTTGATTTTTCTGGATCGACTGCGTGTATTTTCTTTCCAATTTCTTGCCAGTTGTTGAGGGTTTTTCTTCTTTCTTCTTTCTGTGTTGTTTTGGAAAGGGTTTTGGGTTTTTAGGGTTTATTTTCTTTTTGAGACTATCAATTGGTGCTGTTCCTTCCAAATTCCAATTACTTGCATGATGTATGGAATATGAATAACAAAAAGAAAGGAAGTTGTGTATGTAGAAATTCAAAGGAAAGACTCTGTTTTTGTTTCCCGGATTTTGAAGGTTGTGTTGCAGATTCAAAAGTCCGAAGAACATTGGAAGCTCGAAGTGACGGGGTTTCTCAACATTCCGACCTCAACACTAAGTGCCGGGCATCTCCTAAGTTCCGTCATCCGAACAGTGGGTGCCGGGTTTTCTCCTGTTTCCGCCATTGAAAGCAAGTGTCGGGTTTCGCCAAGATTCTGACATATCAGACCTGTCGGGTTCTCAAAGTTTTCCGATATCTTCTTCTGCGTGTCGGGTTCTTCTCTTCTTCCGACGCATTCAGTCAATCAGGTTTTTCAGTGTGCACAGCATCTCCGGAGTTCCGAGCCTTTCTCCTTCCAATATTCTTCATGTCGGATCCTGGTTCATCACAGGAGAAGGCCGAAAAATCTAGCAGGATGAAATACAAATTTAAGAAACCAGAATCCCCGTCATATATCGACTGTAATTATGATATCAGGGATACTGAACTGGGCAACATAGACATGGACGACTTTTGGAATAGGGTGAAGAGTTCTTCTCAAACCCCATGGATGGTGGCTTTAGCTAACAGTGGCTTGCCCCTTGCAGCAGGCTTCCCCATGTCTGCCCAATGTCCAGAGTTTGTTTTGGCGTGTGCATCCAGCTACGACTCAGCTTCTCGTTCCGTAAGGAATCAGGCTGGTGAAGTAGTTATCAAACTAGATGGGGCTTATTTTGATGATCTCCTGAAACTACCAAATTTTGAAGAGTATGGGGCCCCTAGACATCAAGTCGGCTCAGAAGGCCTGGGACAGTAACCAGGAAAATTGCATTAGGGATGTCAATAAGAAGTTCTTGGTCAAAGCTAAACCAGTAATATCTAGATTTCCAAGAACTATCCCTAGATCAGATTTCATACAAGAAATCAACGACATTATCACCTTGCTGAGCCGGGTTTTTGGCTTGCCAGAATCAAATTTATTTCATGCATGGATGTACCAATTTATGGTCACCATTAAGAAGAACCAGCAAGGGATTGACTGGGGAACCCTTATCAGTAATGAGATTGACTCTCAGATGACGACGGTCTTATTGACCGGAAAGTTTTATATGTTCTCATATGTGGCCTATGCAGCAGTTGGAATGAGGAGCTATCCCGGGACTAGATACTAAAGGAAGCAGAACGTAACAAACCCAGTCTATAAGTATTATCCTCAAATAATAAAGAAGGGGTCCAAGGATCATTTTAGGAGGGTAAATGACGCCTTTTTCTATGAGAACATCTGCCAGACTGAATCTAGGGCTAAGAAAGACAAGGGTATCAGACGAGGCTTAGACTGAAGTATCTAAATGGGGATGTATCTTCTTACAGTTCAAGAAGTTTACCTATCTTCGAACGGTCATGTACTCAGGAGAGCCTTTCCGTCTGCCTCGCTATCCAGGGGATAGATTGATACTAATAGAATTGGTCAGACAGTTATTGGATTTTCACAAATTCCAATAGAGCAAGCATAAGGCAGCAAGTATCCTTCCTAATTTCTATTGGGAGATATACTTGCTCAACAGTGGCCAAGGCCAAAAATGTTGAATGTGAACTTCAGGATAAATTAAAGAAGCATATGAAGTTTTGGGATGGTTTTGACATCCGAGGAGTGACTGAGAACCTATGGAGCCCTACATCTGCATAGGCCCGACATTGAGGATATCTAGGTGGATCTGCGTAACAAATTTGCAGTTCGTAGAAAAGATAATAGTTGGTTAACTATTGATGAGATCCAAACGCTGGAGCTTTCTGATTTGCCAGATGGCACGACTGAAAATGAAAGTGTGTTGGATATGTCCTATGATGGGCTTAATGAAGATCGATACATTTTTCCACCTATTGATTGGTTGGCCAGCGAAAAAGCCTCTATCACAGATAGATCGGCTCTCATTCTTGCTCGCCACCAAAAAATGGCTCTCCTCTTGGGGCATGAATTTTAAAGATGACAAGTTTCCCAAGTTTGCTGCTTCAGAGGTGGGGCCCTCCCAAAAGAAAAAGGACATAGAATCTCCTGGAGGGGCCTATAAAGATCAGGATCCCTAAGAAGAGGAAAGAAAGACAAATCTCTTCAATTATTTCTCCAGCTGAAATGGTGGTTGTGCCAGAATCACCAACGCCACCAGAAATAGGAGAAATTAATTTGGAAGAAGGAGGAAGCCAGCCTCTTGACTTCATCATTTACTGATTGCTCAAACAGAAGAAACTTTGTCTCTTGTATCTCAAGGCTTTGGAGTCTGAATCTGTGCCTCCCCCTCAACAACCACTCCAACCTACTCATTCCCCCGTCCACTTCTTCAAGCATGGCCAATATTTTCTCTAGGCTTTCACCCCTCACTGCTGGAACCCAAGTGATCACCAGTACTCGCCCACAACCTGTAACTCTCTTCATTGCATCTACTACCACGTTGGTTGCTGTTCCCCCTCCAATAGTAGGATCTGCTCCTCTTGAGAGTAGAATACCAATTACTACAACAGTGGAAATTTCCTCTGATACGCCACAATGGCTACTCAAGAAAACTCCGAGGAAGAGGAAAGTAATTGTACCCTTACCAGCCTTTGATTTTAGTTCACTCAAGGCTTCTACTGTGAAATCAGCCAAGAAACCCAAAACAGTTTCAAGGGTTTTGGTAGATGCTTCAGGAGATAAGTTCACAGAGATTGCCACTCCCTCAGCTGACAAAACTAGAGATGATATAACAGCTGCTGATTACCAGGTAACCAGGGTGGCTCTAGGTAAAGTGACAGCAAAAGGGGCGCAGCAAGATGCAAAGGATTCCGTAGACGTCCTGTGCCAAAAGTTGAAAGAAACAAAGGACAACAGAAATGAGCTTAAGGAAAAAGTGGAGCAGTTGACAGAGGTTTTGATTAAACTCTCAACACCCCTGGAATCCATACCATCTGCTTCTGCTTCTGCCGGATTTGATTTCTCATCGGTGCCTACGATTGAGAAGATTACCAAAAAAGGAAGAGTGGTTGACGAATGGATCCAAAAGTTGCTCCAACAAGGGAAGGAAGTAATTCAAGACGTGGTGAAAGTTCATCAGTCCTTGGCAGAGATTCAGAAGGAAGGAGAGAAGATGGATGAGGAATTCACTGAAGAAATTGGACAGCTTGATTTGACTTGTGAAGCTCTCCAAGTGCTAAAGCAAATACCAGCACATCTCTTGGTAGAAGAAGGCGTTCTTCCACATACAGATAAACACTTTCAGCTGATCAAGGCCATCAAGTTCAGAGTAAAGATCCTCAACGAAGCCTGCAGCAAGTTGAGAGAATCAAGGGATAAATTGATCGATGGGAAAAGTGATCTGGAAGAAGAATTGCTGAAGATTTGTCCAAAGGTTTCAGTTGGGAACTCAAGTACCCTATCAGCAGATGATCTCTTCAAACAAGTTCAAGAGACTGTTCAGCATGAACCTGTAGATGGATTCGACCTTGAAGTCATTGGTCAGTTTGTGAGGATTGAACATACGTTGGAGGCCTTAAGAAAGCTCAGCAAAAGGTTGAAAAATCTTCCCGGCAGTGCCAGTTGATATCCATGAGACCTGCGAAATGTGGAATGATCATTCCACTGCACCTGAGGAAAATGAAATGCAAGGCATTATTCGGAAGTTCCAGGAGTTCCGGAACAAACAGTCTCAGCTGGAGGAAGAGAAAGAAGAAGAATCAAAAGATGATGACTCGGATTAAGTTCCAACGTCCCATGACATTTCTATTTTTAGAATGACATATCTTTTATTTCCGTTTTGTCATTATTTTTAATTCATACTTTGACTTGATCTCCTGCGTGAGAATCATGCAAAGCTGAACTCTAGTTAGCATGCTACTTTTTAGGATCTGTCCTGTTTTATCTCTAGCTTCTTTTGTTATAAATAAGGGATGCTTGTGCATTCTAAAGGGTCGAGAATTTTTGGAAGCATTAAGAGGCTATTGGAAAGGAGAAAAACTTTTTGTTTTCTTTCAATAATTTTGAAGAATAGAAGTTGATATTGTTTTACAGACTTTGTGTTGTGAAATATATCTTATTTAAGACAGTGTTCTTATGTTCATGATCTTAAAGCTATTCTTTGCATAGAATCTCAGTGTTTCTAATTATCTCGGACGCTATATCTGTGATCTAAAACTCGTATGATTATTTCGTGCTCTGTGTTTACTCGAAAGAAAATACGTTTCTCCCATTTCTTTTCTACCGTGCTTCTTTCACTGTAACAGTTTCTAACCTATTTCACTTACGAAAGCAATATCCTTGAATCGTGTGAATGTGGATTTCGGGATTTCATCCCAACCCCCAATGGTTAGATTAGTGTGAATATTGTATATATTATTTACTGTGTTTTAGATTAGCAATAAACAGGCAGCCTCACCTGTCTTTGAGGAGGGATTTAATCCCATGTACTGTGGTTGAACCTCATATTTTGGTTTGACAAAATATCCAACCAACAGTTTTTGGCGACTCCGCTGGGGAAATACGGATCAATAGTATAAAGCTTATCCTCTCGGTGTCTGGCGACTCCATATTTGCCTTATTTTTAATAAGATCTCCTTTCAGTTCAAGCTGGCCAGGAGGATCTTCACTCGGTCTCGCCGAGCTCAAGGTGAAATTGATCCACTCTTCGAGTTACTGCAACAGCATAATTTCAGCCTTTCTCCCAACAGCGTTGTCTCTAACCGAGCCAGAAGTTCTTCACCTGTTCGGAGAAATCGGATCCCTGAAGAACGGGAAGCATCTGCAACTTGCTCGTGCACTACTCTTGTCTGATACCCGGATCCCTGTACGCACTCTTTTCAGAAGGATGGCGGTTCAACCTGTGCCTTGGGGTGCAGTCATTGGTCCTCTTACTTTGACTCCTCCATTGCATGAGTTACCACGTGGATCACGTAAAAACATTCCCAAGTTCAATGGGGATGGGAAGCAGCATCCTAATGAGCATATTGCATCTTTCTTTGTTGCATGCGGTGTCCTCGGAGTAGCCCACGAAGATGTCTCCGTTCGGCTCTTCGTTGAAACATTGCAGGGTGTAGCAGCCGAATGGTTTTACCACCTCCCGAATGCATGCATTCCAGATTGGGCTACCATGCGGACTAAGTTCGAAGCACGTTTCAAACCAGCCAAAGATTCTCATGCATTGTTAGCTCAGCTTACTCATATGAAGAAGGAATCACATGAACCTATGCGGGAATTCGTGGCTAAGTTCAATAAGCTGATCCAGAAAATTCTAGTTATAGCTGTACCAACTCTGGAAAACCAAAAGTGCTTCTTCATCAATGCTCAACCTCCTGATATAAGCTTTTTATTACGAAGGTCGGTTATCCCAGATTTGGCTACTGCTCAGTCAACGGCTACTGAAATAGAGGATGATCTCATCTTAGCCGGAAGGATCAAGAAAGATATACCCAAACTCAAAAATCAAGGTTCTTCTCAAGGTAATACTGACCCTATGTTTCAAAAAATGGCTAATGATTTGATTGCTTTAAAGAAGCAAGTGTCTCAGCAGGGGAGCAATGTTCCGTACCGGGATATCCCTAGGCGGAATTTTAATAACAATGGTGCACCTGCCAGAGATAGGCCACGGTTAGCTCCTGCTCAACCGAGATTAGCAATTGAAGCTCCGCCAGTTAATGCAGCAGTAGAACTAATTGAAGAAGATGACGAACCAGAAGAGCAAGATTCCCGTGAGGATTTCGAAGCTTCAGGATATGCTGATGAGTCTTATGATGAGTCAGCTGGCGACTCCAGCATTGGTTATTTGGAATATGATGAAGATGAATGTGAGCCAGATGGTCAATCATTTGCTGTGTTCACTCGGGTCCCAATCTCAGGTTCCCAGAAAGCCTCTAGAAAATACTAAGGAGAAGAATAAGGAACCTCCTGTATCCATAGTCAAAAGGGGTACCCCTATTTCGGCGCAAACTGAAAGAGAGGTTACTAAAAAGACAGCTGCTCCTTATTCTCCTTCTCCTAAGGCCAGTGCCCCAGCACAAGCTCATGTAATTAGAACTGAGCCTACTATCATTCCTTCTTACACTACTTTCGATATTATTGATCATGCAAAGAGAACTAAAATTCAAATGTCAGAAGCAGAATACCTTCAGTCGAATCCCGAACAATTTGAAAAGCTGGCCAAGTTCATCAGGAGTAAAGCGGCCATTCCATCACCTTCAAAAGGTCTCCTTTCAAATCCTACTCAACCCACACCTCAGAATAATCTGACTTCTGCTTCTTCCTCAGGAAAGATTGAACCATTTTATTTGTCTCTACTTATAAATGGGTTTAAACTCAGCAATTGCATCATTGACTCAGGGGCCTCTGATAATGTTATGCCCGCAAAAGTGGCCCATGCCCTTGGGCTTACTTTGACTAAGTCATATGGACGGTGCTATTCCATGGAAACTAAACAAGTCCCTCTGATTGGTCAAATCAAGGACGCACAGTTTGCATTTGTTGCTTTTCCTGAGAAGAGAGTGAAAATGACTATTCTGGTTGCTGATATTCCTGCGGCTTATGGTATTCTCTTGGGTAGAGGATTTTGTAAAGATGTCAGAGGAGAAATTAGTATGGATTGGACCAAAGCTAAAATCCCAGTCAAAGGGGTTCAACAGGTTCTTCATCCTGAACCGTAGGCAAAGTATTTGGTGACCAAATCAGATGATCCTAAGGCTCAGATCCTTTTCGAAGATGCTAGCTTTGGGAATTATTTCATGGCTTCAGAGATACCCATTGTAGATGTGGAAGAGGAAGATCCCAATTCAATTTGGATGCTCAAATTTGATGGTATCTTCTCAACTTCTGGATCAGGCGCTGGTGTTGTTCTCATATCTCCTAGCTCCGAGATTTTCCCATCAGCTTATAAGTTACAATTTGATAATACTAACAACACGTCTGAATATGAAGCCCTGTTATTAGGATTAGAATTGGCCAGACAGAAGGGAATCAGGAATCTCAAGGTGCAGGGAGATGCAGAGCTGATTGTTAATCAGGTCAGGGGTGTATATCAGGTGAAAAACGATCGGTTGAGGCATTACAGAAATAAAGTTTGGGATAGTATAGAATGCTTTGATGCATTTTCTATTAAGGTAGTTTTACAGAGATTATAATGACAAGGCTGATTCTTTGGCCGTGTCTGCATCTCTTCTTCTTCCTCATCCTCAGTTCAAGCAAGACACATACTCTATCGAGATTGTGTACCACCCTAGCGTCCCAGATAATGCAACTCACTGGCAGGTGTTCAATGATGATCAACAAGTGTTGGCTTTCCTGGAAAAGGCTGACAATTTCAGTGAACTGTATTTTGAAGGTTCGGAATCAGCCTTTCGTGAAACTATTTTAGATCCATATCAAGAGGTTGATGGTGAATTTATCCAGCTGAAAGGCAACAAGATACCAAAAGGTCTGGTTTCTCTGGAGGGTCTGTTTGACAAGCATGATCGCTTCATCCAAAACAAAAGGCAGGTTGAAGGAGCTTCTTCCTCTGAAGTGGATCAAATCAATCTAGGTTCATCTGATCAACCTCGGATGGTGAATATCGGTAAATGTTGTTCTCCTGAAGAGAAGGAAAGATTCACTTTGCTTTTGAAGAAATACATCGATGTGTTGGCCTGGTCCTATGCAGATTTGAAATCTTTCAAGCCCAAGGATGTTCAGCACAGTATTCCTCTGAAGCCTGATGTGAAGCCGTATAGACAGAAGCAAAGGCATTACAATCCGAAGATTTCAGGGACAATCCTGGCAGAAATTCAGAAGATGTTAGATGCTAGGATTATTTTCCCAATCCATCACTCCACTTGGATTGCAAACATTGTTCCTGTCAGAAAGAAGAATGGCGAGATCCGGATTTGTGTTGACTTTCGGAACTTGAATCAGTCCTCGCCTGAAGGATAATTATCCCTTGCCGATCATGGATCAGGTATTACAAACTGTAACTGGATCGGAAATGTTATCCATGCTCGACGGGTTTTCAGGATATAATCAAGTCGAAGTAACCACAGAGGATCAACACAAGACAGCTTTCACGACCCCATGGGGTACCTTTGCTTACAGAAGGATGCCATTCGGCCTGATCAACGCCGGAGCTACTTTTCAGAGGGCTATGGACCTAGCATTCAGAGATCTGATGGGTAAGGTCATAGTCGTGTATTTGGATGACTTGACTGTCTTTTCTAAAAAACGAAGTGATCATTATGGTCATTTAGAACAGGTACTTCAGAGATGCAGACGTCACGGAATTTCATTGAATCCTAAGAAATCCATGTTCGGGGTAACAGAAGGAAAGCTGCTGGGTCATATTGTGACTAGAGAAGGAACTAAAATTGACCCAGAAAGGGTAAAGGCTATTCAGAGCCTTACCTTGCCCACAAGTAAAACAGGAGTTCATTCTTTCTTCGGAAAGGTTAATTTCTTGAGAAGATTTGTACCTGATTTTGCTGACAAGACCAAGGATATCCTTGGAATGATGAAAGGCAAAGTCCCATTCAGATGGAGTGCAGAAGGGAAACTTTCATTTGAAGAAATAAAAAAGGCAGTTGCTGGCGCTCCTGTTTTAGTATGTCCAGACTTCAAGAAAGATTTCATCATGTATAGCTATGCTTCTGCCCACACAGTGTCAGCGATCCTGATGCAGGAAAATGGAGAAGGCATTGAAGCTCCTATCGCATTCATGAGCTGTCCGTTGAAAGAGCATGAATTGAAGATGTCGCAGATTGAAAAACATGCTTATGCGGTGGTGCGAGCGGGTGAAGCATTTCAGGTACTATGTGCTGAATTCTCATACTCGTGTTCTCGTTCCTGATACTGCTGTTAAATCCATTCTAACTCAACAAGAGCTGGGAAGCCAATGAGGTACTTGGATTGCTAAGGTTCAGGAGTATGACTTGGACATCAAACCTACCAAGTTGGTATGAGGAAGAGGCCTGTGTCAATTGATTGCAGAGAATCATGCTGAAGCAGAGTGTGAGAAGAATCAAGATACTTCTTCCGAGCTGCCTATGGTGCTTTTTGTGAGTACGACCGATGAATGGTACACGGACATTGCTTTCTTCTTAACTTATGGTGAATGCCCTCCGCATTTAAATCAAAAAGAGAAGAGGACCGTCAAGTTGAGATCTGCGAAATACCTTTTGTGGAATAATGCAATATACAAGAAAGGTATCGATGGTGTCTTCTTGCGTTGTGTTGATAAATCGCAACAGGAAAAGTTATTAGAATCCTTTCATAGCCTAGCATGCGGAGGACATTTTTCATCTTCTGTAACAGCGTATAAGATCTTACGGGCTAGGTATTATTGGCCTACTCTTTTCCGGGACTCAGCAGAATGGGTGTCTAAATGTGAAGCTTGTCAACATTTTGTTGGTCGTCCCAAGTTAGCAGCTCTTCCTCTGAAGCCTGTGGTGATTGAAGAACCTTTTCGCCAATGGGGGATTGATTTTATCGGAACATTGAATCCTGCTTCCAGTGCTGGACACAACTATGTGCTAACTGCTACAGATTATTTTACCAAGTGGGTAGAGGCTGTACCAATCAAGCAAGCAACTTCTGAAGCTGTTTGCAAGTTCCTGAAAGAAAACATAATCGTCAGATTCGGTATTCCTCATAAGATTGTAGCGGATAATGCGTCTTAACTTCTCGTCACATGAGTTGACAGAATTCTGCTATGGATTCGGCATTACTTTGGCTCACTCATCTGACTATTATCCCCAGGGTAACGGGCAAGCTGAGTCCAGCAATAAGAATCTGGTTACTATAATAAGGAAATTAGTAGACGAAAATCAGAGGAATTGGCACAAAGCATTGTATGATGCATTGTGGGCTGATCGGATCACTCCAAAGCGAGCCATAGGGATGTCCCCTTTTCAATTGCTATATGGGATTGATGCTGAAATTCCTATCTCAGTAGAATTGCCGGCCTTACAGTTGGCGAAAGCGGTTGAAGATGTAGCTTTTCAGAATTCTATCGAAAAGAGGGTTATGTACCTAACCAGGCTAGAAGAAGAGTGAATTAAGGTGGTTGATCGTATAGCAAATCATCAGAGCAGGGTGAAGAAGATTTTTGATAAAAAATGAAAGCAACGTGACTTCCAGATTGGAGAGTTGGTGTTCCTTTGGGATAAAAGAAGAGAACAGAAAGGAATGCATGGAAAGTTTGATTCTTTATGGAAAGGACCTTTCAAGATCCACGAGTTGAATGGTGAAAATAGTTTCCTTCTATCATATCTTGATGGAGGGTTACTCCCTTTTCCTTTCAGTGGACAACATCTAAAGCTGTTCCACCATTAATGCAAGATGCTCTCTTGCATTGTACATATTTTGCTTTTGTTGTGTGTTTACTTTTGGTTTTCTTTCTTTCTTTCTTCATTTTGTTTTGTTTTTGGTTTTCTCCTTGACTCCGTAGCCCAATGGATAAGGCCCTGGTCCGCGAGACCAGAGATTCTGAGTTCTCTTCCTTTGGTATTACAAAGAAAGTCCCCAACTGGAGCCAGCTGTTATCCCCATTTTGAGTTCACAACGAAACGATCGGATAACCCCTACAAAATTTTTTGAAGTGATTTTGCATCATGACCTCTTTTAGAGAAAATCAGGTTTTCGGGTGTTATTAACAGCTTGACATAAGTTTTAACATGCTTTATGTCTTATGACCTCTGAAACCCGAAACCCGCCTTGCAATGAGACAATCCTTTGTAATCGGGTTTTCGGAAATTCAACTCATCGGAAAATTCTTGAGTTAAAACATGCTTTATGTCTTATGACCTCCGAAACCCGAGACCCGCCTTGTGTTAAGACAATCCTTTGTATTCGGGTTTTCGGAACTCTAAAGCATCGGGACATTCATGTTCCAAAACATGTTTTATGCGCCATGTTCTCCGATTCCCGAAGTCCGCTCAATCCTTTGTAATCGGGTTTTCGGAAGTTCAATGCATCGGAACATTCATGATTCAAAACATGTTGGGTGCTCCATGTTTTCCGAAGCCCGAAACCCGAAATGCACTAAATCTCCTCGTGTCGGGTTTTCGGACTCCTCCAACATATTGACGTGGCATTCATGCCGAGTGGTCGGTGAGTTGGCACGTGCCGAGCTGAAGTGTATTTATTACTGATTTTCTTATAAATACGCGGATTTCCACGTCATTCTTACCGTTCATATTTTTTAATTCGTGGATTTTTCGCATGCTCTTCCGCTCCCAAAACCTGAAAACTCGCGTTTCCAGACTGGATCGTTTGTTTTCGATTTTACCTGTCTCGAATCGAAGGTATTCTTCTGTTCCTTCTTTATTCTTGACTTTTCTGGATCGACTGTGTGTATTTTCTTTCCAATTTCTTGCCAGTTGTTGAGGGTTTTTCTTCCTTCTTCTTTCTGTGTTGTTTTGGAAAGGGTTTTGGGTTTATTCTCTTTTTGGGATTATCAATTGGTGTTGTTCCTTCCAAATCTTCAATTACTATGCATGATGTATGGAATATGAATAACAAAAAAAAGAAAGGAAGTTGTGTATGTAGAAATTCAAAGGAAAGACTCTGTTTTTGTTTTCCGGATTTTGAAGGTTGTGTTACAGATTCAAAAGTCTGAAGAACCTTGGAAGCTTGAAGTGACGGGGTTTCTCAACATTCCGACCTCAACACTAAGTGCCGGGAATCTCCTAAGTTCCATCATCGAAAGTGGCTGCCGGGTTTTCTCCTGTTTCCGCCATTGAAAGCAAGTGTCAGGTTTCGCCAAGATTCCGACATATCAGACCTGTCAGATTCTCAAAGTTTTTCCGATATCTTCTTCTGCGTTGTCAGGTTCTTTTCTCCTTCCGACGCATTCAGTCAATCAGGTTTTTCAGTGTGCACAGCATCTCCGGAGTTCTGAGCCTTTCTCCTTCCAATATTCTTCATGTCGGATCCTGGTTCATCACAGGAGAAGGCCGAAAAATCTAGCAGGATGAAATATAAATTTAAGAAACCAGAATCCCCGTCATATATCGACTGTAATTATGATATCAGGGATACTGAAATGGGCAACATAGATATGGACGACTTTTGGAATAGGGTGATGAGTTCTTCTCAAACCCCATGGATGGTGGCTTTAGCTAACAGTGGCTTGCCCCTTGCAGCAGGCTTCCCCATGTCTGCCCAATGTCCAGAGTTTGTTTTGGCATGTGCATCCAGCTACGACTCAGCTTCTCGTTCCGTAAGGAATCAGGCTGGTGAAGTAGTTATCAAACTAGATGGAGCTTATTTTGATGATCTCCTGAAACTACCAAATTTTGAAGAGTATGGGGCCCTAGATATCAAGTGCGGCTCAGAAGGCCTGGGACAGTAACCAGGAAAATTGCATTAGGGATGTCAATAAGAAGTTCTTGGTCAAGGAAAAACCAGTAATATCTAGATTTCCAAGAACTATCCCTAGATCGGATTTCATACAAGAAATCAACGACATTATCACCCTGTTGAGCTGGGTTTTTTGGCTTGCCGGAATCAAATTTATTTCATGGATGGATGTACCAATTTATGGTCACCATCAAGAAGAACAAGCAAGGGATTGACTGGGGAACCCTTATCAGTGATGAAATTGATTCCTAGATGACGACGGTCTTGTCAACCGGGAAGTTTTATATGTTCTCATATGTGGCCTATGCAGCAGCTGGGATGAGGAGCTATCCCGGGCTGGAGACTAAAGGAAGCAGAATGAGAAATCCAGTCTATAAGGATTATCCTCAAAGTAACGGAGCAGTTGTCCAGAGGATCATTTTAGGAGGGTTAATGACGCCTTTTTCTACGAGAACATCTGCCAGCTGGAATCCAGGGCTGAGAAAGACCAGGGTCTCAGACGAGGCATGGGCTGAAGTATCTAAATGCCGGATTTGATCTTCTTACAGTTCAAGAAGTTTGCCTACGATTCGAGACAGTCATGTACTAAAAAAGGAGAGCCTTTCCGTCTGCCTCGGTATCCAGGGGATAGAATGATATTGCCAAAAGTTGCTCCAGACAAGGGATTGGATTTTCAGTAATTCCAACAGAGCAAGCATAAGTGAAGCTGTATCCATCCCAATTTCTATTGGCAGATAGACTTGCTCGACGAAGGCAAAGGCTAGAGAATGTTGAATGTGAACTCCAGGAGGAATTAAAGAAGCATATGAAGTCTCGGGATGGTTTTGACATCCGAGGAGTACTTAGAACCTATGTGAAGCTCTCCAAGTGCTACAAGCCCGAAATACCAGCACATCTGGGTGGATCTGCGTAACGAAGTTGCAGTTCTTCCACATACAGATAATAGTAGGTTAACCATTAATGAGATCAAGGCGCATCAGAGCTTTCAGATTTGCCAGATGGCACAACTGACAACGAAAGCCTGCAGCATATGTCCTATGATGAGCTTAATCAAGATCGATACGTTTTCCCGCCTATCGATTGGTCGGCCCAGCGAAAGTGCCTCTATCACAGATAGAATCGGCTCTCAGATCTTGCTCGCACCAAAAAATGGCTGTCTAGTTGGGCATGAATTTTCAAGATGACAAGTTTCCAAAGTTGGCTGAAACGCAGATGGATCTCTCCCAAAAGAACAAGTTCAAGAGAATCTTCTTGGGGGTCTATAAAAAGCATGATTCCCAAGTAGATGAAAGAAATTCAAATCTCTTGAATTGTCATCTCCAGGTCAAACGGTGGTTGTGCCAGGATCACCAACACCACCAGAAATAGGGGAGATTAATTTAGAAGGAGGAAGCCAGCTCTTGTCTTCACCATTTGCTGATTGCTCAACTGGAGAGAGCTTATCTCCGGCAGTGCCAGGCTTTGGAAACTGAATCCATGAGACCTCCCCCTCAACAACCACTGTCAGAATGATCATTCCCCATCCACTTCTTCAAGTATGGCCAATATTTTCTCCGGGCTCTCACAGTCCAGGAGTTATTCGGAAGTTCCAGGAGTTCCGGAACAAACAGTCCCAGCTGGAGGAAGAGAAAGAAGAAGAATCAAAAGATGATGATTCGGATTAAGTTCCCAACGTCCCATGTCATTTCTATTTTTAGATTGACATGTCTTTGTTATTTCCGTTTTATCATTATTTTTAATTCATACTTTGACTTGATCTCCTGCGTGTGAATCATGCAAAGTTGAACTCTAGTTAGCATGCTACTTTTCAGGATCTGTCCTGTTTTATCTCTAGCTTCTTTTGTTATGAATAAGGGATGCTTGTGCATTCTAAATGGTCGAGAATTTTTGAGGCATTAAGAGGCTATTGGAAAGGAGAAAAACTTTGTGTTTTCTTTCAACTCATTTTGAAGAATAGAAGTTGATATTGTTTTGCAGACTTTGTGTTGTGGAATATATCTTATTTAAGACAGTGTTCTTATGTTCATGATCTTAAAGCTATTCTTTGCATAAAATCTCAGTGTTTCTAAATTATCTCGGACACTATATCTATGATCTAAAACTCGTATGATTATTTCGTGCTCTGTGTTTACTTGAAAGAAAATACTTTTCTCCCATTTCTTTTCTACCGTGCTTCTTTCACTGTAACAGTTTCTAACCTATTTCACTTACGAAAGCAATATCCTTGAATCGTGCGAAATGTGGATTTTGAGATTTCATCCCAACCCCCAATGGTTAGATTAGTGTGAATATTGTATATATTATTTACTGTGTTTTAGATTAGCAATAAACAGGCAGCCTCACCTGTCTTTGAGGAGGGATATTAATCCCATGTACTGTGGTTGAACCTCATATTTTGGTTTGACAAAATATCCAACCAACATCCTGAGAAACAAACAACCTTCTTCTTCACAAAATTAGCTGGATGACCCATCAAATATCATCATCAAAAGATAAACCACTTACCATTGGAAATCCCTCTAAATTATATTTCTATAAGATCTTACATTTCCTTCTAAATCCAAGTGGAAGGCCTTCAACTATGTCTATCTCTGAAACTACTCTAGAACTGCCCCAAAACTCCTTTAGGGCCAATCTTCATAAATAGGGCACACTTTTCCATTTAGAAGCATAACCATGATCTGAAACTATCATGGACATAAATTACAACTCCCAAGCTTAAAAAAATTAATTTATTGGTAGTCTCTTATTTCCACTTAATTGTTATGTGCGCTAGTACCTCATTTGAACAGATCTAAACACTCACCCGAAGCGTGTGAAGCTACCAAGTTCCCCATTTGTGATGTTTATCAAGATGTTAGCATATAGATACATGATGATAATTAACCAAGTGTCCATATAATCACACTATACCACTACTTGCATTCAATTGGAAACACATGTAATAAGGAAACATACAGATCATATAACAATTAATACCAAGTGCACCATGTAATCACCATATTCAAAAACATCAATAATCATAATCCATCCTCCATAATCCATTAATAAAAAAATATTACATAACAGAAGCTGGATACATAAAAATCAAATAGTAAACACAAATTCATGCGTGCAAGTACATCAGAGCAACATAACACTAGTACATCATGGGTCTCTCAAACATTGTATGGTCTCTAAAACAATGACATAAAACAATTATATATAGGGGTGGGGAATTTCCCTTCACCACCCATGCATTCTTAAAATAGACTACATGATCAAAATAGCCATGCGTACATCCAAAAACACCCATAAGGTGTGAACACTTTACTTTTAATCATAATAATAGATTAATCCTATTATTAGATTGATCAATGCATGCATGACCTTTCATCTTCTCTCTGTATTTGTTTTATCCCAAAAATAGACATTCCTTGGCCACCAAATCTTCTTTCTTTTCTCTGGATCCAAATCATTACGTGATCGGCACTCTAACTCGGCCTTTCTATTTTCATCCCATGGTTCACAAAATTGGCTAAGTTTCGGAGATTTCTTGCTTGGGTGTGAGCCTTTGCACATTATCCATTCTGCCTTGTGTGTGCCCCTTTGCATCTACCTCTCATGCACCCAAGATCCTCACACATGGCATGTACTTACTAAAATTGGTCATGCAACATTACCCCACACTAATTTGGATTTATATCCTTGGCAATGATTTTGTCCAACTTGTTACTCCAAAGGATATATGAACAATCAATGAAAGTATAAATAATTCAATGCCCAAAAAGAATCATCCCACCTTACAAAAATCAACTTAGGCCTCAAGTCAGTGAAATATTTCTAGAAACTCAACATCTATTTCACCCTCCACTTTCTTCCACTCTCCAAGTTCTGACAATGTTTCCCGGGCACCGCCTCTACAATTCCTAGTACTTGGTCAGGTGCCAACTCTTCAACTCTACTCTTGAGCTCCTAAATCACCACAGTCAATTCTATAAATAATCCTTCAATTACATCCATGTGCTCTAACACCATATTCTGAAACTGTTTGATTCTGAGCTCCAGCTTATCCTTCTTATCCTTAATTACCTCTTTCTATTATGATTCCTTGGCCACAATCTTAGTGCGCTCTATCTTATTAGTGGGTGCCTTTTCTTGGATAGCCTTAAGTGTTGCTTCTTCATCAATTACGTGCTGGTTAAGGATCATGTCACACTTCTGGCACCTATTAAAATTCAAGTCATTTTTATCACTTACCTCCTTGAGCTACGTGAATAAGTCCTCAAGCTCAATAATCCTTGCTTCAACAACTACCTTATTTGTTTCCTTATCCTTTGCTATCTCTTCAGCAGTTGGCCCGCACCACTTTTTATGTTTACTAGAATCATTTCAACCAGGTCTTCAAGGTAATCCATCTCATCATTATAATCATTCCTCACCTGAGTCACCAAGGCATGACACTGACCTAAAATATTCTTTGCCAATGTGTCAGCCCTGTCATATTCCTCATTGGTCCACTTCTTCTTTCCCTGGATATCTTTCTTCAAATTCTCAACCTCACACTATTTTTCCCTTTTATCGACCACCATAACCCTTATTGTAGCCCCAAAATCCAAATTTCTACACCCAACATCTGCGGCCATTTTTTTCAAGGCATTACATGCCTTCTCATTGTTTTTCTCAAGCCAGATTTACACAGACAACAATATAATAATAACCCACACTATATTTCATATGGAAAGGATTTCCCAATTTATAAGCAATATGAATCCTACAAAATAGGGGAGCTAGAAATGCTCTATCCAAAATACATGAGTTGTTTCAAGCAACTCAACAAATCTAACAAATACAATATACGTGAGATTATATCTCACAACTAACACTCCAAATATTAACAATACTATTTCACTCACACAGTTTATGTATATTATTATTATTGAGTTATAAACTTATATAATAATAATATATTACAAATAGTATTCAAACCATACAAATGCAAGCACTAACATAAGAATTCCTAACATTCCCCCTCTTAGTGCAAACATGGGGAAAACCTATCTTTGTACTTGCACCTGCTTTCATGATTAGGTGATTTTTACTGAGGGATGATCACAAACTCGTTATATGGTTTTCAAATGGTTAACCACGAACCGAAAATGGTGGTTTTCAATTGGAGTACCAGAAACCAAAAATGAAGGTTTTTAAGCGATTTACCTATAACCACATCATGATGTGCCAAGTACTATTTTCAGCTCTCATCACATTTCACCGCAAGGAAAAACATAGAAAAATTTGTTTCTCACACATTACAAACTGAAAACTAGAAATGGAAGATTAGAACATGTTCCCCACCTTGATGTGAAATTTTTAGTTATTAAAATCAGGAACACTGTGTAACACACCACACACAACTAGAAGAAAAAACACATGTCACCAAACTTTCATGTGACCTCGTCGTTGGCGACTGACGAGAGGTCGTTGATTGACCTCCAACCTCTGCTTTCTTCCATCCCTCGATATCATGAATGCTAACTCAGCTTGATTTGGCTTTGAGGCTCTTTGAACAATTCACCCCCATAAGGTGGATGTCGGTATGCAAGTGAAAATGCGTCCAATTATTGAAAAGTCTGTAGGCATTTTTTTTTATTATTTTATAATTCTTACAATGATACTAACAAATTTTTTTCGAGTAGCCTTGAGGATCTCATGAACTATGAATTTCTGATGATGACTCACTAAATTGGCACCTAACATGGACATGTGAAAACATTTAACGACCAACAATGACTTATATTATTTATATTTAATACGAACATAATACAATATGACAAAAAGATGTACTCTAACGCCACATACAATGGCGATGACAAGATGACAAGTTGTCCCTCTAATATGATACCTCCAAGACGATAAAGAACATCATCGATTGATCTCTGATTAAGCTCAAAAAATAACGATACTTAGGCAACCTATTCTTACCCTAAATGATAGTCTATACAAGAGATGACCCATATAAGTGAATCGAAAAAAACTTCTTTTGACGTCACTGCAATAATGAGGCTAATTATTCTTACCACTAAAACTTAATTTGATAACTTATGTGCCCACGGGCCACATGGTCATAGCAATGTTATCTGGTTCCACGGTGTATGTGCAATTTGACAGTGCTATGTCTATTCAGATAAATGATAGAAGCCAGACATGATATTTCTTGTATGCTCCTCTGACACACTATCTGGACATGACAATTTCAATACCAAAGAAAACATAACAACGTTGATGTGCTGACCAGGGGTTAAATTTGACGGCCGTATGCATGATGATTTTTGTGATTTTAGACAAAGTAAAATACTTGTAAATATTTTCAATAACTGTCACGTGTAACTTGCAAGCTATTTAAAATTTGACCGTTATTATATATATATAGTTATACATAATTTATATAAATATATACAAATATATATTTAAAATAATTAAATAAATATAAAATAGATACTATTGCTCCAACCTCTATTTTCTTCCATCCTTCGTAGAACTCTTGTTGGGATCTCTATAAATAGTTGACCACACACTTTTTATCCTCTTGAGGACTGCGATTAATAATGTTCAAAACTATATGGAAGCCAAAGATGGATTGCCTTCACTAAGGGAGAGGAGCCAATAGTTGTGCACCCAAGTTGAGGGGTGTACAACACACATTTAAATACATCAAATTTTTTTTTTAAAAAAAACCCTTTAAAAGATTTTTTTTTCTTAATCTAAATATTTTTTTTGAGCATTTTTATTTTATGGAAAGTGGTTTTTTAATGGATTTAAATCAAGTAATTTTTCATACAAAGGAAAAAAGGGTGGACCATTAGTAGGGCATTATGTCATGCATTTTTTTCCACTTATGTGGCATCATGTGATTGGGTGATTTTTTGATGTGATTTGATGTGACACATTTTATTAGCTACTTTTTTTTCAAATGTTGAATGAAAAATGTACATGTACTAGTCACTCACTTCACAAATACCCTCACCATTACTGGTCCATGCTCCACTATTGGCTCCTCTTCCTTAGTCCTTTGTAGCAAGTGCTACGCCAAATTGATATGCCGATCTCCAAGAGCTTAAAAAAATATTATATATTTTTTATTAGATGGACCAATATCTTGTTTACATTTGAAACAATAAATTTGGTTCAACGATTTCGTAACTGATAATAACTAGTCTATGATTTGGATATGACAATCTTGATATACTATCATGCAAAATAAAAATATGAATATGTAATGAAAAAACATGGATGGGTTGTTGTCAATAAAAAAAACTTAATATATGAAAAAACTTCTTTAAATGTATTTCATATTTGGGAAAACTCGAATTTGAGTGGCACTCCTCCCATTTTAAGGTCAAGACCAGAACATGCTCTGTTATCAAATGTTTTTCTCAAGCCATATTTACACATAATGAAATATAATAATAACCCACACTATATTTCATATGAAAAGAATTGCAGTTTTTTCTTAGTCTCTTTGCCTAGTAAAGACCATGTGGCGAAGATTCAGGATGGAGGTCCTTGGTTTACTGGAAAATCTCATGTGGTTGTTCAGAAATGGGAACCGGATTTTAACCCTTATGTGACATCTGTTACTAAGTTCCCTATCTAAGTCAACCTTACAAGATTACCCCTAGATTTTTGGGAGCCGAAAGTACTTATTGGCATTACAAAAAGCCTGGGTAAGCCGATTACACTAGATCTAGTCACTAAGGCTAAATCTAGACTTACTCATGCCATATTTTGTGTCAATATGGTCCAAGATGTTATTCTGGAGAGTAATATAAAAATCTTGACCTCTGAGGGAGTTTGGGTGCAGATATTTGATTATGATCCATCTCCCTTTGCTTGTAGAAAATGTAAGATGGTAGGTCATGATCATAGAAATTTTCCTCTTCATATGAAAAAAATTGATCCCATATTCAGTCCTCAAAGGACAAATAATAAGGAGGCTAAGGAATGGAGGCTGATTGGGAAAAATGGAAGATTTTTAGAAAAAAATGATCATCTTATCATCCAAGAGGTTGTAAAATAAGGGGATCCCTTGGTTCATCTTAATACCCCATGTAAGGAATTGATTGTTTCTAGTTTTCACGAAAATGTTAATGCATTTGAAGATGAAAATGAAAATGAAAATTTAGTTTTGGAAGAGATGGTTCTAGAAACAGAGGAAGGTTCTAGCCATGACTTATAAGGAAATGCTTTTTCTCTACAAGTGGCTTACGGACCTTCGTTAGATGAGGTTTCTTCTATTGGTCAGAGAATAGAAGAAGTCCTACCCATGTCTAATGTTTTAGGAATTATTACAAACTATGTTGTTGATACGTATGATTTGGTGGCCTCTCCTAAGACTCAAGTAAGTAAATCTAAACCTATCACTTGTAGTAACTCTAGAACTGATATTGGTAAGGACTCATCTCTTAAGGGTAGGAAAAGTAATAAGGAATTAAGGGAGACTAACTCTAGGAGGGAAGTAGATGCTGATATTCAGAGTACTTTGGGGAAGTTTTTTCCTCGAAATAAGAAATGTTAAATGATCCTCCTCTCTTTGAACATTAGGGGATTGAATAATCCCAATAAACACATAATTGCTAAGGATCTTAGAGTTAAAAAAAATGAGATATTTTCATGCTTCAAGAGACCAAAATGAATATGGACATATTTAAAGAGGTGGGTAGGATTATTTGGAAAGAAAGTTACTAGGAGGGGTATAGCTCCTCAGGAGCTTTGGGAGGTGTTGTCACTTTGTGGGATCCTAGAATTGTTGAAGGTGTTCTGATCCTTTCTTCCCCCGTAATTTGGTTATGAGTTTCACATAAATTGTCTCTAAAATATCTTGGTATGTTTCTAATATTTATGTTCCCAATAAACTTAGTGAAAGACAAAATTTATGGAAGGATATCTCGAGTTTTAGATAACCATTTAAAGATAAAGATTGGATTATTGGAGGTGATTTCAATACCCCCCTTTCCCTTGGTGAAAAGAAAGGGGGCTTGTTCTCTTATTCTGAAAGTATGGAGGATTTAGCTAGTTTCCTGGACAGTAATGGACTGTTTGATTTAGAATTGGAAGGCTCCAAGTTTACTTGGGAAAATAGGAGGATGGTAACTGAGCTCATTCAGATTATATTGGATATATTTGTGGTGAGTCATATTTTTATGATCAATAAACTATATTATCTAAAAACTCTCCCCAGAATTGGATAGGATCATAATCCCAATATTTTTGATTTAGGGATGAATCAATTGAAAAAAGATAGACCTTTTAGATTTGAAAAGATGTGGTTAGATCACCCTGATATTTTCAATAGAATTCAATAATTGTGGGATATTCAGGTTTTTGGGGTTGCTAGTTTCAAATTGTGTTTTAAATTGAAGCATATTAAAAGTAACCTTTAAAGATAGAATAAGGAGACTTTTGGAAATATTTTCTAGTTAAAAAGTGTAATTGCTAAGGATTTAAGAAATATTGAGGAACTTATGGAGAAACATGTTATTAATACAATTCTCAAGGATCAAGAACAAAAACTCATGTCTGAGTACCATGAGATCCTGGCTAAAGAAGAGGTTTATTAGAAACAAAAATATAGGGTAAATGGCTTAAGGAGGGTGATAGGAATACTAAATTATTCCATTTCATTTCCACTTCTAGAGATAATCTCCTTACGATTAATGAGATAAGAAGTGAGAATGGTGAGATCTACTCAAAAAGTAAGGATATCCTTGTTACTATAATAAATTACTTCAAGGAGATTTTTAAGTAGGGGCAGAGAATGGAGGAGCTAGTTTAGAATGAATTCCTAGATCTTTTCTAGAATGTTATCACCCCTCTTTAAAATAGAGATATATTAACGATTCCCTCGGAGGAGGAAATTCTTTTTGTCTTCTTTGATATGGAACTAGATAAATCTTCGGGCCCAGATGGTTTCCTTTCCTTTTTCTTTCAAAAATTATGGGAGGTGATAAATCATGAGGTCATTGAAATGGTCCAATATTTTTTCAACAATGGTCATCTTTTGAGGAAAATGAATAACACTTTCCTAGTCCTAGTGCCAAAAATTACTGGAGCTAAGGAAGTTAAGGATTTTAGACCTATAAGCTTGTGCAATACCAGCTATAAATTATTGACTAAAATCATAGCTGGGAGGATTAGAATGGTTCTTTCAAATTTCATTTGTAGAAATAAAAGGGATTTTTTTCCAGGAAGGAAAATTACAGACAACATTATTGTGATTTAAGAAGTCATACATTCCATTGAAAGTTCTAGAATATCGGCAATGTTTCTTAAGTTGGATATGCATAAATCCTTTGATAGGATAACATGGTCCTTCCTCCAGGATATCCTATTAAAGGTTGGTTTTTATGAATTTCTTGTAAATATGATAATGACCTTCATATCCACTGCTAGTTACTTGTTTTTTGTTAATGAAAACCTGGAAAGTTTCTTCCAAGCAGGTAGAGGGTTGAGACAAGGTGATCCTCTTTCACCTTTCCTTTATGTTATAATGGTTGAATCTTTGATTAGAATTTGTCAACAAGCTATGTTTTTAAACCATATCTAGGGTATAAAAATCTCTAATGGTCTTCCCTCTATCTGATTTAATTAGTTTGTGGAAGATAACTTTATGATGGGGAAGGCATTTTTCCATGAAGCCTCCAATTTTAAGGTGGGTCTTAATGATTATGAATTGGTTTCGAGACAGATGGTCAATTTCCATAATAGTGATGTTTTTTTCATTAATGTGGAGAATTAGGTTCAAGAAAGATTAGCTCACATCCTGGGGTGTAGGATTAAGCATTTTTTAGATTCTTATTTGGGTATGCCCCTGATCCAAAAGAATCCTGACATCTTGGTTTGATATGCTCTGCTGGAAAGAGTTAATAGTAAAATCTCATCTTGGAAGGGTCTCTTGCTTTCTCAGGCTAGTAAGATTGAATTGCTCCAAAGCTCCCTTTAAGGTATTCCCATTTATGTGATGTCACTTTTCAAGCTCCTTGCTAAAATTATTGGATCCTTAGAGAAAATATAGAAGAGATTCCTTTGGATGGGAGCAATGGAGAAGTTAAAATTCCCTCTTGTGGCATAGGAAAAAGTCACTAAACCAAAGATTTGTGGGGTTATAATATATTTCTCTTATGAATGAGGCCTTGATTACCAAAGCTGGTTGGAGGATTTCTAGAGAGGAAGGTATTTGGGTGGAAATTATAAAGATGAAATATTTACAAAATATAGGTAGAATGGAATCCTTTTTTAATCAAGACAATCTTCCTAGAGGGTCTTCTTTTTGGAATTTTTTGTGGCCTCCAAAGAAATCTTAACCAAAGGTACTATGTGGGAGATAGGAAAAGGCTCTAGAATCAGTTTCCTACATGATAATTGGATCGAGGATTCCCCCTTATCTAACCTAGAAATATAGAAAAGGGTTTCTCAGTACTATGAGGAAAAAGGAAAATTTTGGATATGTGACTTCTGGATCCAGGAGGATTCTATTAGGTGGGAAACCATTCATGATCCTTCAGATTTTGATGGAGAGATCTAACCCTTTGGGGATCTCAACAAGAAATTAATGGATTTCCACATCCCCATGTTCTAGACCAAGGAGGATTCCATTAAATATAAAGAGGAAGATTCGGGATTTTTCTTGGTAAAATCTACTTATATGTTAAATTTCAAGGCTGATATACAAAAGCACTATTGAGGTAAGCTTTGTATAAGGATCTTATCCCAAAGGTTAATATATTTTAATGGTTGGCTATCAAAAATAAAATTTTGACTATGGATAATCTCAATAAAATTGGAATGAAGCTTCCCAATAGATATTCTCTTTATAGGAAAGAGGAGGAAAATATCAACCATCTCCTCCTTCATTTCACCTTTTTCCTTGAGGTGTTTTCTTCCATTCTAGATTGGTTCAATATCCAATGGATCTTTCCCTTGATGATTGAAGACCGTTGTTTTCAATGGGAGAGTCCCTTCTATTTTCCCATCTTGGTCTAGGCCTGGAATATTGCCCTCCCTCATTTTTTGGGGATTTATGGAAGGCCATAAATGATTATATATTCCAGGACCAAAAATATCTTCTCTTGAAAGTTAGAAGAAATTTTTTGGTTGTCATTACAGAAAATATCAAAATCTTTAAAGGTAAGGGAAAAAAAACTTTCCCAAAAAGAGAGCAGAAAGTTCTTAATAAGTTCACCCTTGGATTGGTGGAATTACAGAAACCAAAAAATAAATCCAGTTGGATAAGGCCTATGGAAAATTTTGTTAAGTTAAATTTTGATGGGGTATCAAAAGGGAATCCGAGTCTAGCTGGAGGAGGGGGAATTTTAAGAAATAGTGAAGGTAATTGGTTTTTTATTTATGCTGGTTCATTAGGTTGGCAAACAAACAATATGGTGGAAGCTAGAGCTCTCCTTTGGGGGGTTTTTTTGGTAAAAGAAAAAGGTTTCAAGGACATCCAAATCAAGGGTGATTCACTCATCATTATTAATTCTCTTAATAATCAGGGTTCCATTAATTGGCCCTTAAGAAATATCCTCAATGATGTTAAGGAAAATTTAAAATATTTTGCAACGGTTTCTTATGATCATGATTTGTGTCAAGGGAACAATTATGCAGATAAGATGGCTAATTACAGAGCTCTTAGTAATTATTACAAGATCTGGTGTAAAGGAGATGATTTACCCATAGACATTAATGAAACCATTATTAGAGATAGAGGGCACTAAGTTTGATGATGTTGGTATGAGTGAGCTCTAGGTATGTGAAAAATTACTTAATAAGTTGTATTCCTCGGTTTCTGTTAGTGTGAAAGGGGGTATGATTTTGAGAAGTGTTAGAAAATAGGGGAAGTTTGGTTTCATAAAGATGGGTGGTGATAGAATCAGGGTTGAACCCGCTAGCCAGAACATTGAATCTTTTAATCAACATTTGTGGAAAAATCTTAAGATTGGGGGTTTCCATAATTTCATTGCTAAATTAAATGGTCAAAACCCCTCCCTGTCAAAGGATTTTGGAAAAGGTTGGAAAGAGAGAAAGTTCAAGGTCAAAGGTATGGAAATTGAGGTTTTAGATTCCACCATTTCCCTTGCGACAAAGATGAAAATGGACAGGCTCAAAAATTTTAAGGACAAAACCCACAAAGAGCATGAAATCGATTTTTTCTTCATGGGTAAGGAAAGGCACTCTTTCTCTACTAGTGGTATTTCCAGGTCATGTATCCCAGGAATATGGAGAGATTTTTGCCTTCAAATTATGAAGTATATAAATATGGAAGGAAAATACTAGAAAATCTATACTCATCATATGACCCTTCTGAATATGTTCTGCCATAAGGTCATGGTGAGCATTCATTTCTTTCTGTTTATGTCTTTTACAAATTATTTGATGGCATTCCAACAAGATAAGTAAAATATTAATTTGCATGAAGGGCTCATCCTTCTGTTGTTTGAAAATGGGGAACCTATTCTGAATTCTACTTTCAAAGATAAGGAGGAAGAGGATGATCTCATTCTTGTGGAATTCCTTACTAAGATAAAGGTTGGGAAATGTAAAAAATTGTGGGGAAGGATTTTGGTAAAGAGAAGAGTGAGGAAGGTTTTGGTGAAGCGAGCACCTCAAAAAAGAGGGGTTGGGATGGTAATTTTAAAGGTTTCAAGGGTTGGAGTAGAAAGGTTTAGTATTTAGAGGGAGTGCTTCAGGCGATGGAGGAAACCAATGTTGGTCAAAGATAAACCATGTTGGATGTCATTAATGGTTATAAGAAAAATTTATTTTCCTAGGTGAAGTCCAAACATAAGGTTTTGGAGCTGGAGTATCAGGTCAAAAAGCTGAGTGATAGGTTGGAAGGGATGGAGGAAGGCACTAAAAGGAGGAATTTTAATTTGTGCATCAGTAGTTCTGAGGATGAGCTGGAGGAAGACATAAATGTCAAGGGTGTTGTGCGTGCCGAGATCAAAGGAATTCATGCTAGTAGTAGTGAAGGTTCTCCTAAAAATTAGCTAGGTTTTCTAGACTGTTGGCGAACTTATGCAGTTTTGATGGTTTAGGGCTGGTTTTATTTTTCTTTGTTTTACTCTCTCTCGTTTAAATTCCTAATCTTCATTATAAGAGTTAATCATATTTAACTCCTTTTGTGGACTTTTTTGTTTTTTTCTAGATCTTTGGTTTTTGTTCCTCCTTTTGTAAGGCCTCTGGGAGTTGATCCCTATTTTTACCTTATCTAATACTTCAGGGTAGAGGCACCCATGTTAGCCCCACCTCCTATACCCTTTTCTTCCATGATAACATAGGTATCATCAGTTTCCTTATTTTTATGCACCTCTTCCTACTCAGGTGTCTTATCCTTATGTAGGCTATTTTTCTTTTCTCCCTTTGTGGAACCTGACTACTTATGTTCCTCAACATTCTTCTTAGCCAACTGTTTAACCCATTCGCACCCAATATCGTCCAATATAGTTTCATATTTTTCTTTCTCACAAGACTCCTCTTCACTAAAAACCACATGCGCCCCACCGCACTTGAACTTAGTATTTTCTATGTCATCCTTATGTGGCTGAGAATTCCCTGATCCATCATCACTCTTCCTTCTTCTACAATACATTTTATTCCTACGTGAGTGGTCAAGTCCACTTTCTTCTTCTTCCTATTTTTCGGGAGTAGCTTCACGCGTTGTCTTGAGAGGTGGTATGAAAGTTCTCCCCGGATTTGGAAGGAGAGAATCTGTGACTTCCATCTCTACTCCTCTTTGATATTTTGGCCTTAATACCACAAAGAATCTACATATCATCCCCTTTATTGTGATGTTTATTTGGGGGCTCAAATCCAACGTGTCTAGCTCTAGCATCTCCAATTATGTAGGTCGTGAGTCATACATGTAGGTCACACAAAAGATATGCAAATTAGAGTCAACCTTGTCAGCATCAAAGGTAAAATTATACACATCCTTTATCATATTCACGGTGCACTTGAAATACATGGCAGTGAATGCAAATGACATCTTTTACCGAAGACCCATCTCTCATCTTTCATTCTAAAGTGCACAAGAGTGTAGTGTGGCATCACTATAAAATTTTCTGGTTCCCCAACCTCTATTAGTAACTCACACGGTATGTTTCATTCATTCTCAAAGGCCATGCACAATTTGTTGTGCCATTTATCTACGCTTTACTTGTATACATTGGATATCACGCCATCACAAGTGTATCCATCGAACTAAATTACAGGGGACTTGTTCACTAGTGGGTAGACCCACATGTCCTCATCTAGACCATCTGGAACTCCAATTTCCCAAAAAATAATAAGAAAGAGGATTGAGCCCGAAGTTATCTTAGCTCCTTCTTCGTTATGCACCTTGGCCTCCTCAATGATTCCACTCCTAATGTACTGCATGATTTTATCATGGGTCCTATGTGCCATCATGTGCATAATATATAGAAATTTCTTATTTACATTTTTCCACCTCTTCGAGGCACCCAATTTATAACTTACCGACCTTATTACAACCCTAATTGCAGGATATGTGAGCTTATCAATGCTCATGGCCCTTCCTCCTTTTTCATATTGCAATTTGATGGTCAATTCATCAATTTTTGCATTGGAGCATAGATCTAACTCCATATCCTCCCCAATACTTCTCAAACCTGTGACTTGTTTGATGAGTTGGGATGTAATTCTCATTCTTCGACCCATAAAATAGAATAATTCCTCATGCACCCTAAACATGAGTCATTGGAACAAATGTGTGGTATTTGCGAAGAAAGGTAGCTCAAACAACTAAAGGACCCCTACCTTCTCCAAATTTCTCATGACTGAATCATTTACCAATACCTATCCTTCTTCATTCTTCTTTAGTAGCTCCTATAACATGTATTTGAAATGAGTTTGCGAGAAGTGAATTAGAAACAAGGCACCACGAAGTAGTTGCACTCTAACGGAATCGTGATAGCTCCAATGAATGTAAGAAAGAATTGATCAGTAATGGAAGAACTTGCTCAACAGAAACAAAGCTTGAACATATAGGAAAGAAAACAGAGTGTCTTGGCATGCTCATAAATGAATAGTAAAGTGGTACATATAGGGTGTTGAGTAACCCTAGTGCAAGACACACATGAAACCCTAAACCTAACCCATGTGAGATGACCCTCCAATATGAGAGGAGGACACATAGGATAACTCACACTAAGACCCCCCTTCATCGAAGTTGGGGTAGCGGCTGTGATGAGTCAGATGGAAGAGGAAGACACTCCTAAACAACTAAGAAAGATGTGTCAATGGGGCCCGGTAACTAAAGGCCTGATAAGGTGCCCATATACAAACACAATATTTCTAGAAGAAGAAGAAGAAGAAAATAAGGACTACGTAGCCCAAAGAAGATGAGAAGCTGTAGAAGCCCTCACCCCAAGAAGAGACCGTAAGTGAAGAAACTTCATCTCAGTGAAGGGCTTGGTGAATAAATCTACAATCTGATCAGCTGTCTAAATGTGTTGAATGTCGATGATAACATCATGAATAATCTCCCGTATGAAGTGCATATGGATCTCAATGTGCTTCATCCGCTGATGCTAAACTGGATTTCTACAAATAGAAATTGTGCGTGTGTTATCACAATAGATAATGGTAGGCCACCGAAAGTGGATGCCAAACTTTGTCAGAATACCCTGTAGCCAAATAGCTTTTGTGGCAGCGTTAACTTCTCCTCTGTATTCTACCTCTATAGATGATATCACAATCCCTTACAGAATCACAACAGTAGAAATTAATATGCAGAAAATATTACAGATCTCAAATAAAAGTGCAGAATAAATAACACAACACAGAGAGACAAGATTTAACGTGGTTCACCCAATTTGGGCTACGTCCACCAAGAATCACTTGCTCAAATTTTATTACAAGCCACCACTCTCTCAATACAATACCCAGATCCATTTGGAGCTATGCTCAACAAACTCTACAGAATTCACACCCGAATTCAAAACACATCTGCAATACATTTGCTTGTGCATCTATCATATGCATAAGACCATATAAATAGACAACTACTTAAGCAGTTTTACAAAACCGTGGGTATCAAAACAATGGGGAAAAACAAAACTGTCCCATAAACCTATGGGTAACCGAAGAGGCAGTTTTACAAAACAATGGGTACCGAAAAAACATGGGCCCAAAAACAGCCCATAACGGTTACCCATTACCCATGGGTTAATAAACCACCCATGAAAATTTGCTTCGGGGGCTTCGCCCCCGAACCCCCCTGACCCGCTCACCGGCGAGCGGGACCACCATAAAAATACCTGAGTGTAACACATAGAAGGTGTACCACACTCTAACATGAAAATAGGCTCCACAAACATAACAATCTCCCACTTGGAGACTGATTTCCACTAAGCAAGCTTCTCAACCCTTCACTGTCATCCGTGAAGGCCAACCAAAGCTGAACATAGCTTTAGTTTATCCCTTGTGACCACCTTGGTCATCATGTCTGCAGGATTCTGACTAGTATGAATCTTCTCCAACTTCAACTTATCTTCCTCCAAAGTTGTCCTGATGAAGTGATATCTCAACTGTATATGCTTCATCCTGGAGTGGAAAGCAGAGTTCTTAGCTAGGTGTATAGCACTCTGACTATCACTATGCAGCTTACATTCCTCCTGCTTATGCCCCAACTCCTCAAGCAATTTTTGTAACCAAATCATCTCTTTGCTTGCCTCTGTGGCAGCAACATACTCAGCCTCTGTGGTTGACAAAGCCACCAGCTTCTGTAGTCGTGAAATCCAGCTCACTGCTGTCCCACCTACAGTGTAAATATAACCTGTCGTGCTCCTCCTGCTGTCTACATCTCCAGCCATGTCTGAATCTACATAACCACGTAAAGTGGTGTCTGATCCACTGTAGCACAAAACTGTCCCCATGGTCCCTCTCAAATACCGAAGGATCCACTTTACTGCTTGCCAATGCTCTTTACTTGGATCACTCATAAATCTACTCACAGCTCCCACTGCATGGGAAATATCAGGCCTAGTGCACACCATAACATACATCAAACTTCCAACTGCTGATGAGTAAGGTACCTTGGACATCTGGTTTCTTTCCTGCTCTATCATGGGACACTGCTCCTTTGATAACTTGAAATGGCCTGCCAAAGGAGTCCCAACCGGTTTAGCATCCTGCATGTTAAACCTGTCCAATACCTTCTTAATGTACTCTTCCTGAGATAAAGTCAACTTCCATTCCTTCCTATCCCTAGTTATCCTCATACCAAGGATTTGTCTGGCTGCCCCCAAATCCTTCATATCAAAGGATTCACTTAGCTATTTCTTGAGTACTTTTATTTCTTGCATGTTTTTACCTGCAACCAACATGTCATCAACATACAAACACAGGATAATATAACTTCCATCCTCAAATTTCTTTGTATACACGCAATGGTCAGAATGACATCTAATATAACCTTGCTCCATCATGAAGCTATCAAACTTCTTATACCATTGACGTGGAGCTTGTTTCAAGCCATACAAGCTCTTCTTCAGTTTACACACCATCTCCTCTTTACCTTTGACCTCATAGCCCTCTAGTTGCTACATATATAGTTCCTCCTCCAAATCACCATGGAGAAATGCAGTCTTTACATCTAACTGTTCTAAGTGCAAGTCTTCTGCTGCCACTATTCCAAGAACAGTTCTAATAGAAGTCATTTTTACTACAGGAGAAAATATCTCATCAAAATCTATACCTTGTTTCTGTGCAAACCCCTTGACCACCAACTGGGCCTTATATCTTTTCTTTCCTCCTTCTTCGTCTTTAACTCTGTACACCCACTTGTTCTGCAATGCTCTTTTTCCTTCCGGTAGCTTCACCAAATCCCAAGTATGGTTCTCCATGAGAGACTTATGCTCCTCATCCATGGCTTGCTCCCACTTCTTACTAGCATCTACCTACATTGCTTCATCAAAGCTCTCTGGCTCTCCACTATCAGTGAGTAATAAATAATAAAGAGAAGGAGAAAAACGTTCAGGTTCTTTTCTTACCCTAGAAGACCTCCTCATTGTAGGAGTTTGGGGTTCCTGTTGAGTCGGTTCCTGAACTGATTCATGGGTCACTATCCCATCTGGAATATCATCTACCACTGCATTTTTTTCTTGGATTCTTCCCTGTTTTCCTGCAACTGTTGCTTATACATGACTTTCTCATTAAATACCACATCCCTAGACCGAATGATTTTCTTGTCCTTAATACTCCAAAATTTAAATCCAAAGTCATCACCACCATAACCAATGAAAGTACATTTTTCTGATTTAGCCTCTAGCTTGGTCCTATCATCCTTGTCTATATGAACAAACACCTCACATCCAAAGACTCTAAGAAATGAATAATCAAATTTCTTACCATACCATGCCTCCTCAGGTATGCCTCCATCCAAGGCACTTAAGGGTCCTCTGTTTATCAAGTACACAGTTGTGCTCAGCTTCTGCCCAAAAAGAAAGAGGCAGTCCTGTATGTAACCTCATGCTCCTAGCACATTCCATTATTGTTTTGTTCATCCTTTCTGATACCCCATTCTGCTGGAGTTCCTAGAACCATCTTTTGCCTATGGATTCAATTCTTAGAACAGTGTCATTAAATTCATTGCTGCAATACTCCCCTCCATTATCTAACCTGAGACATTTTAGCTTAAGACCTGTTTCATTCTCTACCAAGGCTTTCCATTTAACAAAAGTGTCAAATACATAAGATTTGTTTCTAATACAATAAACCCAAACTTTCCTTGTTGCATCATCAATAAAAGTAACATAATAACTTGAACCCCCAAGAGATGATACCTGAGCTGGCCCCCACACATCAGAATGTACCAGCTCTAACTTACTCTCTTTCTTCGTAGGTCCAACCTTGAGAAACCTTACTTGCTTTTATTTCCCATATATGCAGTTCTCATAGAAATCCAAACCTGTTTCTGTATATCCAGGCAAATTCTTCTTTATGATGTTCATGCCCTTATGGCTCATATGACCGAGCCTATAGTGCCATAATGTTGTATCTACATCTGAAGCCACAAGATTACAATCATTAGTACTATCAGTGGTTAAATACAAGGTTCCAACCTTCTTACCTCTTGCCACCACAAGAGCACCCTTGGTAACCTTCCAAGAGTCAGCTGTAAATATCACAGTACAACCATCACTTCCCAATTGCCCCGCTGATATCAAGTTTCTTCTTAATGTAGGCACATGTCTGACATCCTTCAATAGCCATGTATTCCCATTCTGCATCTTAACCTGAACAGAACCTTTTCCAACTATACTGCAAGGCTCATCATCACCAAGAAAAACATGCCCAAAATCCCCTTGAACATAATCAACAAAATAATGCCTATGTGGAGTAGCATGAAAAGAAGCCCCTGAATCTAGAACCCAAGCTTCAGTAATATTATGCAAAGAAAGAATCAAAACATCCTGACATACATTACCCGATGCCACATTTGCCTCCTTGTTTTCTTCCTGTTGTTTCTTCTTATCCCAAAGCTCCCAACAATCCTTCTTTGCATGCCCAGGCTTTCCACAATTCCAGCATACAATCTTGTTCTTAGATTTTGACCTTGCCCGATCTTTTGATTTTCCACGGTTTCCTCTATTCTTTTGTCTCCCTCTAGTTTCCACTGTCAAAGCATTCCCTGAAGTAGAAGATTCCCCAGAGCTTTTTCTTCGCATTTCCTCGCTTAGAATCACCCCTACAACATCCTCAAACTTCAACTTCAAGTTAGCTGGAACCGAGTTACTTACCACCATTACCAGGCTATTCCAACTCTCAGGTAAAGAGCACAGAATTAATAAAGCCCTAACTTCTTCATCAAATTCTATTGTAACCGAAGCTAGCATATTCACAACCGTATTGAAATCATTTAAATGATCTGCTACTGAACTATTCTCAGACATCTTCATATTAAACAACTTTTTCATTAAAAATATCTTGTTAGAGGCAGAGGGTTTTTCATACAACTTCCCTAATGCATCCATTAGATCTTTTGTAGTCTTTTCCTTTGAAACATTAAATAATACCGAAGATGCAAGACACAGCCAGATTGTCCCAAGTGCCTTCCTATCCAGCAAATCCCATTCCGCATCTGTCATACTCGAGGGTTTGTTCACCTTCTCAGACAACGGAGTATAAAGATCCTTTTGATAAAGGTAATATTCCATCTGCATCTTCCAAATACTAAAATTTTACCCGTTGAATTTATCAACCCTAGATCTTCCATCATCTGCCATAGCTCCCACTCAGGCTAAAAACTTTCCCTGCGATTCAACACTTCAGCAAACCAAACCAGGCTCTGATACCAATTGTTAGGAAATAAGAGATAAAATATGCGGAATAATCCCTTACAGAATCGCAACAGTAGAAATTAATATGTAGAAAATATTACAGATCTCAAATAAAAGTGCAAAATAAATAACACAACACAGAGAGACAAGATTTAACGTGGTTCACCCAATTTGGGCTACGTCCACCAAGAATCACTTGCTCATATTTTATTACAAGCCTCCACTCTCTCAATACAATACCCAAATCCATTTGGAGCTATGCTAAAAAAACTCTACAGAATTCACACCCGAATTCAAAACACATCTGCAATACATTTGCTTGTGCATCTATCATATGCATAAGACCATATAAATAGACAACTGCTTAAGCAGTTTTACAAAACCGTGGGTATCAAAACAATGGGGAAAAACAAAACTGTCCCATAAACCTATGGGTAACCGAAGAGGCGGTTTTACAAAACAATGGGTACCAAAAAAACATGGGCCCAAAAACAGCCCATAACGGTTACCCATTACCCATGGGTTAATAAACCACCCATGAAAATTTGCTTCAGGGGCTTCGCCCCCGAACCCCCCTAACTCGCTCAGCGGCGAGCGGGACCACCGTAAAAATACCCGAGTGTAACACATAGAAGGTGTACCACACTCTAACATGAAAATAGGCTCCACAAACATAACAATCTCCCACTTGGAGACTGGTTTCCACTGAGCAAGCTTCTCAACCCTTCACTCTCATCCCCAAAGGCCAACCAAAGCTGAACATAGCTTTAGTTTATCCCTTGTGACCACCTTGGTCATCATGTCTGTAGGATTCTGACTGGTATGAATCTTCTCCAACTTCAACTTATCTTCCTCCAAAGCTGTCCTGATGAAGTGATACCTCAACTGTATATGCTTCATCCTGGAGTGGAAAGCAGAGTTCTTAGCTAGGTGTTTAGCACTCTGACTATTACTATGCAGCTTACATTCCTCCTGCTTATGCCCCAAATCCTCAAGCAATTGTTGTAACCAAATCATCTCTTTTCTTACCTCTGTGGCAGCAACATACTCAGCCTCTGTGGTTGACAAAGCCACCAGCTTCTATAGTCATGAAATCCAGCTCACTACTGTCCCACCTATAGTGTAAATATAACCTGTTGTGCTCCTCTTGCTATCTACATCTCCAACCATATCTAAATCTACATAACCACACAAAGTGGTGTCTGATCCACTATAGCACAAAACTGTCCTCATGGTCCCTCTCAAATATTGAAGGATCCACTTTACTGCTTGCCAATGCTCTTCAATTGGATCACTCATAAATCTACTCACAGCTCCCACTGCATGGGCAATATTAGGCCTAGTGCACACCATAGCATACATCAAACTACCAACTGCTGATGAGTAAGGTACCTTGGACATCTGGTTTCTTTCCTGCTCTGTCATGGGACACTGCTCCTTTAATAACTTGAAATGGCCTGCCAAAGGAGTCCCAACCGGTTTAGCATCCTGCATGTTAAACCTATCCAATACCTTCTTAATGTACTCTTCCTGAGATAAAGTCAACTTCCATTCCTTCCTATCCCGAGTTATCCTCATACCAAGGATTTGTCTGGCTGCCCCCAAATCCTTCATATCAAAGGATTCACTTAGCTGTTTCTTGAGTACTTTTATTTCTTGCATGTTTTTACCTGCAACCAACATGTCATCAACATACAAACACAGGATAATATAATTTCCATCCTCAAATTTCTTTGTATACACCCAATGGTCAGAATGACATCTAATATAACCTTGCTCCATCATGAAGCTATCAAACTTCTTATACCATTGACGTGGAGCTTGTTTCAAGCCATACAAGCTCTTCTTCAGTTTACACACCATCTCCTCTTTACCTTTGACCTCATAGCCCTCTAGTTGCTACATATATAGTTCCTCCTCCAAATCACCATGGAGAAATGCAGTCTTTACATCTAACTATTCTAAGTGCAAGTCTTCTGCTGCCACTATTCCAAGAACAGTTCTAATAGAAGTCATTTTTACTAGAGGAGAAAATATCTCATCAAAATCTATACCTTGTTTCTGTGCAAACCCCTTGACCACCAACCGGGCCTTATATCTTTTCTTTCCTCCTTCTTCATCTTTAACTCTGTACACCCACTTGTTCTGCAATGCTCTTTTTCCTTCCGGTAGGTTCACCAAATCCCAAGTATGGTTCTCCATGAGAGACTTATGCTCCTCATCCATGGCTTGCTCCCACTTCTTACTGGCATCTACCTGCATTGCTTCATCAAAGCTCTCTGGCTCTCTACTATCAGTGAGTAATAAATAATAAAGAGAAGGAGAAAAATGTTCAGGTTCTTTTCTTACCCTAGAAGACCTCCTCACTGTAGGAGTTTGGGGTTTCTGTTGAGTAGGTTCCTGAACTGATTCATGGGTCACTTTCCCATCTGGAAGATCCTCTACCACTGCATATTAATTCTTGGATTCTTCCCTGTTTTCCTACAACTGTTGCTTATACATGACTTTCTCATTAAATACCACATCCCTAGACCGAATGATTTTGTTGTCCTTAATACTCCAACATTTAAATCCAAAGTCATCACCACCATAACCAATGAAAGTACATTTTTCTGATTTAGCCTCTAGTTTGGTCCTATCATCCTTGTCTATATGAACAAACACCTCACATCCAAAGACTCTAAGAAATGAATAATCAACTTTCTTACCATACCAAGCCTCCTTAGGTATGCCTCCATCCAAGGCACTTGAGGGTCCTCTGTTTATCAAGTACATAGCTATGCTCACCGCTTCTTCCCAAAAAGAAAGAGGTAGTCCTCCATGCAACCTCATGCTCCTAACACGTTCCATTATTGTTATGTTCATCCTTTCTGATACCCCATTCTGCTACGGAGTTCCTGGAACCGTCTTTTGCCCTGCGGATTCCATTCTTAGAACAATAGTAATTAAATTCATGGCTGCAATATTCCCCTCCATTATCTGACCTGAGACATTTTAGCTTAAGACCTGTTTCATTCTCTACCAAGGCTTTCCATTTAACAAAAGTTTCGAATACATCAGATTTGTTTCTAATACAATAAACCTAAACTTTCCTTGTTGCATCATCAATAAAAGTAACATAATAACTTGAACCCCCAAGAGATGATACCTGAGCTGGCCCCCACACATCAGAATGTACTAGCTCTAACTTACTCTCTTTCTTCGTAGGTCCAACCTTGAGAAACCTTACTCACTTTTGTTTCCCATATATGCAGTTCTCACAGAAATCCAAACATATTTCTGTATATCCAGGAAAAATTATTCTTTATGATGTCCATGCCCTTATGGCTCATATGACCAAGCCTATAGTGCCATAATATTGTATCTGCATCTGAATCCACAAGATTACAATCATTAGTACTATCAGTAGATAAATACAAGGTTCCAACCTTCTTACCTCTTGCCACCACAAGAGCACCCTTGGTAACCTTCCAAGAGTTAGCTGTAAATATCACAGTACAACCATCACTTCCCAATTTCCCTGCTGATATCAAGTTTCTTCTTAATGTAGGCACATGTCTGACATCCTTCAATAGCCATGTATTCCCATTCTGCATCTTAATCTGAACAGAACCTTTTCCAACTATACTGCAAGGCTCATCATCACCAAGAAAAACATGCCCAAAATCCCCTTGAACATAATCAACAAAATAATGCCTATGTGGAGTAGCATGAAAAGAGGCCCCTGAATCTAGAACCCAAGCTTCAGTAATATTATGCAAAGAAAGAATCAAAGCATCCTGACATACATTACCCAATGCCACATTTGCCTCCTTGTTTTCTTCCTGTTGTTTCTTCTTATCCCGAAGCTCCCAACAGTCCTTCTTTGCATGCCCAGGCTTTCCACAATTCCAGCATACAATCTTGTTCTTGGATTTTTACCTTGCCCGATCTTTTGATTTTCCACGGTTTCCTCTATTCTTCTGTCTTCCTCTAGTTTCCACTGTCAAAGCATTCCCTGAAGTAGAAGATTCCCCAGAGCTTTTTCTTCGCATTTCCTCGCTTAGATTTACCCCTACAACATCTTCAAATTTCAACTTCAAGTTAGCTGGAACCGAGTTACTTACCACCATTACCAGGCTATTCCAACTCTCAGGTAAAGAGCACAGAATTAATAAAGCCCTAACTTCTTCATCAAATTCTATTGTAACCGAAGCTAGCATATTCACAAATGTATTAAAACCATTTAAATGATCTGCTACTGAACTATTCTCAGACATCTTCATATTAAACAACTTTTTCATTAAAAATATCTTGTTAGAGGCAGAGGGTTTTTCATATAACTTCGCTAATGCATCCATTAGATCTTTTGTAGTCTTTTCCTTTGAAACATTAAATAATACTGAAGATGCAAGACACGGTCGGATTGTCCCAAGTGCCTTCCTATCCAGAAAATCCCATTCTGCATCTGTCATACTCGAGGTTTTGTTCACCTTCTCAGACAACGGAGTATAAATATCCTTTTGATAAAGGTAATCTTCCATCTGCATCTTCCAAAGACTGAAATTCTACCCATTGAATTTATCAACCCTAGATCTTCCATCATCTGCCATAGCTCCCACTCAGGCTAAAAACTTTCCCTTCAATTCAACACTTCAGCAAACCAAACCAGGCTCTGATACCAATTGTTAGGAAATAAGAGATAAAATATGTGGAATAATCCCTTACAGAATCGCAACAGTAGAAACTAATATGTAGAAAATATTACAGATCTCAAATAAAAGTGCAGAATAAATAACACAACATAGAGAGACAATATTTAACGTGGTTCACCCAATTTGGGCTACGTCCACCAAGAATTACTTGCTCAAATTTTATTACAAGACTCCACTCTCTCAATACAATACCCAAATCCATTTGGAGCTATGTTCAACAAACTCTACAGAATTCACACCCGAATTCAAAACACATCTAGCAATACATTTGCTTGTGCTATCTATCATATGCATAAGACCATATAAATAGACAACTACTTAAGCATTTTTACAAAACCGTGGGTATCAAACAATGGGGAACAAAAAGGAACTGTCGCATAAACCTATGGGTAGCCGAAGAGGCGGTTTTACAAAACAATCCCAATAGTATATGAAAAATCCAGTCGAGTGTGAGTCAAATAGATCAAGCTCCCCACTAACTGTCGGTAAAGAGTACCATTAACCAAGGGAGTAGAGCAATCTGAAACCAACTTAACCCCTTAAAGAAAAGGAGTAGGAGAAGACTTACAATCAGACATCTGGAAACCAAGTAAGAAAGTCAAGAGCATAATTAGGTTGCGAAATCAAAAATTCTCGAGTCAGATTGTGAAATTTGGATACCAAGAAAGTAATGAAGCAGACCTAATTCAATCATGGAGAACTTTTTCGCCAAGGTCGATCTTCACAAAATCAATAATAGAGGAAGAGCTATGCTTGTGATCAACAAGTCATCAACATATAGAACAAGAATGAGTATAGGAGTCATCTTATCATAGAATATAAACATCTGGATCAAAGTGACACCTAGTAAACCTTGATGTAAGTAAAAAGGAGTCCATCTTGGCATACGAAGTTCGAGGGGATTGTTTAAGGCCATAAAGATACTTATTTAACTTACAAATGAGGGAGAGAATCATGGACATAACCCAGAGGTTGTTTCATGTAGATCTCTTCCTCTCGGTCACCATGAAGGAAGGCACTCTTAACGTCCATTTGATGGACTTTCCATCTGTTTACTATGGCAATGGCTAGGTTCAGTCGAATAAAAGTCATCTTCGCAACCATAGCAAAGGTTTCAGTATAATCAACCCCAGCTATCTGGGATAAAACCTTAGCTACTAATCATGCTTTAAACTTTTCGATGTCTCTATCTACTCCATACTTTGTTCACAACACCCACTTACACCAAATGATTTTTCTTCCTTTCAGAAGAGGGGCGAGATCACAAGTATCATTCTTCATGAGAGAGGAATACTCCTCATCCATGGAAGAATCCCACTCAGGAATACCTAGAAGCCTCCTAAAAAGACTGTGAATCAAAGGAAGAGGCAAAGAAAGAGTGGGGTCCAATGAAATCTGAGCGAGTACGTCTCATGTCTGAAGTATCTTGAACTAAATCTCTAGCACTTTACAAAGTTTTCCTAGCCCAAAGAGGACCAGGAGGATCAGGATCTGAGTCGAAAGATTCTGTCACTCGAGTGAGAAGGGACATAGTCCTCATCATCAATATTATCAGAATTAAAAGAATCAAGGGCTCTGATGGTTCAGGAGGATCAGGAAGAGGAGCATTCTCAACAGTGTCATCATTTGATGAGTCAGAATCCGAATCAGCAATCTAAAGAAACTCAATAGGTGTAGAAGTAGAAGTCAAAGAAGACTCACTCGAACTTAACACTTCCCTTAATGTAAAGCTCATGAGAATTAGGATTTAACAATCAATATCCCTTCACGCCATCATGATACCATACAAAGGATACAAGGTTTGGATTGTGGTTCCAAAGCCTTGTGTTTCTTCTTAGGAATCCAAGCCATAGCCTTGGATCCAAAGACTCAAAAGTGCTTAACATCAAGCTTACGTCCAAACTAGGCTTCAAAGGGTGTCATACCTCTTACTGCCTTGCGTGGAACACAATTTTGAATTTAATTTGCACAATTCACTGCTTTAGCCCAATATTGTGGAGGGATAGACTTCGAAGTGAATCATACAAGTGGCCATCTCCTTCAGAGTACAGTTATTTATTGTCTGCTGACTCCATTCTGCAAAGGGCTGTAAGAAACTATATGTTGTAAGGAGATCATTTCAAAAGTATAGAAATCCATGAACCTATTGTTTACATATTCACCTCCATTGTCAGTTCGAAGAACCTTAATAGACCGTTCTTCCTATTTCCCATCAAGAGCCTTGAAGTCTTAAAAATGTTCAAAGACTTCATACTCAAGCTTAAGAAAATATACCTAAGTATATCGTGAATAGTCATCAATGAAGGTCAGCACATAAAAAGCTCTAGTAAACAAAGGAGAGGGAAATGGACCAGAAATATCGTTGTGAACAAGATCCAAAGGACGAGTAGCTCTCTAAGATTTTCCTTTGTCAAATTTCTTTTTAGGATGCTTATCCAAGGGTACAAAACCTCACAAAGACCCTTAGAAAACTTGACACAAGGTAACCCCGTTGACCATTTTTTTTTGACTCAATTATTCAAGGTAGCAATAATTTATATGTCCGAAACATGCTCATGTCATAGCTTACTAACATCATTTGTATGAGTGAGCAAGGTAGTGGGTGTAGAATCAGAAGTAAAGTGGGAGAAGGTGTACAGCCGTGAATGGTGATCTGCCTTTCCCTCAGCCACTATTGTGTCATCGTTAAGCTCACAAATAATCACCGAGTCAGGACAAAATTCCACTTGCATTCCTTCACCAAGGTGAGTAATTTAGTAAACCGATAGGAGATTGGTAGAGATATCAGCAACACTCAACACTTGGTTGAATGTTTCTTCATCCATCTCTACCGATCCACTACCAGAAACTGACACTATCGTGTCATTACCCATTGTGATTTGGGACATTCCACAAGGCTCAATGCTAGAGAACTCAACATGCGAAGAAGCCATGTGGTGTGAGGCACCGGAATCTATAATCCACGTCGATGAAGGAACAAATTTGGCTACAAGGGCCTTTCCTTTCTTCTTATCAGATTTAGAACCTTTTGTAGTAGAAGACTCAGCCTTCGGAGCATTTTGTTTGATAGACTTCAAGAACACCTATTTGATTTTTCTCAAGTAAATGAGATAAGGTGATTAATTTGTTTTCTTATACGCACAGTGTTGCTCATCATGACCAAGTCTTCTTGCAATAGGAACATGAATACTTGTCTTTTCTATGCTCTTAGGCTCAAAAGTCAAAGTGTTTGTGTTAAATTTAGTTTTGGTCTTGGTTTCCTTCTTAGGTTGATCCTTTTTTCTTTCTTCTTTTCAGTCCTCTTTTCCTTACTAGTACTTACTCCAAGGGCATGTGACTTGGACTTGAGAGACCCCATTTGAATGAGTTTGTCCTGTTCGCGAATGAGTTGGGATGAAAAATAGTCAAAGGAGTGTTAGGATTTAATTAGTGCTCTCATTATTATATTGTAATATTATTAATATGAGTTATATTTTAACTCATTATTAATAATACAGGTTTGTTATATTGTTTCCACAATATAATTTTGTTGTACCCGTAATGATATTAACGGGTATTTTGTTGTGTGACTTCCTGGTTTGTAGGAAGTCAGTTTTCTATTTCCATGGCTATTTATTAGCCTCAGTATTATTTGTAATGTATGATGAATAGAATATCTTTTCTTGGTGTATTGAATATCATTTGTAAAATGTTTACAGTCTGATCCAAATTAATATTTGGTATCAGAGCAGTGTCCGATCCTCTGCATGATGGAAACTATATTAACTTTGGTTGTCCTGATTTATGAGGAGATCAATAAGTATAGAAGCTATTTGATTTAATTGTTGTTAGTATAGAGTAAGTAAAACTAGTTTTAGCACGCAGTCTTGGTTGTACCAGCATTGCGTCCTATCGATTCTGTACGATCTGGTTATCGTTCCTTTTATGGTATCAGAGCTACACGATTTGTCGTCACACCAAAAGCTCAAACTGATGGTGGAGAGGGATCTCATCGTGTTAATCAGCTGCTACGCCAACACACCCCCACACGATGAAGCCGGATGTAACCACGTGAGCTCTGGGCCCACCACCTATACACCCAATTAGGCCCAACGACATTAGGAAGCAGTGACACCAGGAATTTCCTAGGAGGTCACCCATCCCAGCACTACTCTGGGGCTGGTGTGCTTAACTTGTTCAAGATTCTTCTCTTGTTTTTCGGCTCCGAAGGTCTCTCTACGGTCTCAAACAAACCCCTCGGGCTTGGTATGAGAAGATGGATTATTTTCTTCTATCTACTGGTTTTGTATCGTTGTCACTCCGATCATACAATGTATCTCCAACATGTCGGTGAGGATACCTGTGATACTTGTCCCTTGTATGTTGGATGCCCACACTAACTGATTACAAAGATTACGATGCACCAGATTCTTCTTCTCCACATTCAGACTATTCAAAGGGCTCTTTCTACATAGTTTGACAACTGAGCAAGATCTTGGGCTAGTTTGCATAGAATTTCCTTGGTTTGCAGATTTGATCAGATAGATTCAGGGATTCATGTTGAGTCAGCTGCAAGTACACCCATGATCTTCTTAGGTGCTTTGATATGGCTGATATGCAAGTCCAAGTCCATCTCCTTTTCAAGTCTGGAGTATATTTTCTTTCTTACAGTCCACAGTGTCTCTACCAGTATAACCACTTTGTGATCCTACGATTTTGTGGAGTTTTAAAATGGAAAAGATAAATGTAATTGGGAGATCTCATGGTAAAGACTTGACCACACGTAGCAAGTACGAACCCAATGATATTTCATTGATGCAGACTTATGGGACATTGTATCTCAGTTTGAAACATTAAAAAACCTCATGATGTAGATGAAGCTTGCGAAGCTGGCTAAGTAAGGATCGAAAAGCAATAGCTATTATCGGCCATGGACACTTCCCATGCAATATTGGCATCATATTGATCTACACTAGGGGCATCTACTAACAGTTAGTTGGGTATACAGATTCAGATTAGGCAGGTTCTTTGGATCTCAAGCAGGTAGTTCAGCACTGGCGCTGAAGCAAAATCTTTTTTGTCTTGGTTCTTCTCCAGTTTCTTAGAGCATGACAATAAAGTTCAACATATCAGTAAGTTTCGATCCACTTTAAATCAATTCAGCAGGCAATAGTAGCAGGGCAGTAGTTACAGAAGATTCTAACAGAATTCTTTAGCTTCGTCAGTTATTGACAGAGTTTGGATATTCCACAGGATTCACCGACTGTACTCTTGGTGTGATCAATCCAAAGTTTGGAAAATTCACATTTCCTCTTTGCTTGATGACCCAGAAAAAATCAAAAGGTGTGTAGCAGACCAAGAAACTATCGATGGATGCACACAATAAATCATCATTCTATAAAGGTAAAGCACAGTTCAGGATCGTCAAAGACACGTTCTTTGCTTGGAGTACCTTACTGTAATCAACCAGGACATGGTTTTGCAGACATCTTTACGAAAAGCCTTTTGCATCATTGCTACCTTGAGTTGCGTGGAATGCTTGGGGTTTCAGAAGTTGTTCTTGGGATGCTGTTCATGAAGAACATCTGGGATCCTTCTTCTAATCCTTCAAGTTTCAATGAACCTATTCCTTATTCAAGTGATGAAGATTCTTTGCTTCTTTTGAGCATCGATATTCTCATTCATGGAGGATGGATTGCAACGGATGCAGTACCTCAATCAGCGTCCTCGAGTTGCCGGGAGTCACTACCTCAGTGGACATGCAAACTTCTATTAGTGGCCCCTAGCTGTCACTTGAGGGGGGGTGAATTAGAGTAGGTGAGCATCCCCTGTATCTCATGTGTGCACCTGCAGTGCTATATGTATTTACCTTTATGATATATTGTATCCATTCACCCACTTATGTGTGTGGATAGTGTTCTTGATCAGATTTATTTAGATGGTTAGGATGATGATTATCTAGTTGTTACGGTCCCATAGTTCATTTCCTTGATCTAATAGGTATTGACTACGTTCTTTCATAGATCTATGGTAGTTCCCACTAGATCAGTGTTGATGATCTGAGTTCTCATCATGCAATCTATGGAGCTTGCATGCTAGTTCTTTGATGACTAGTGTCTTTCCCCATGATTCGCACTAATGGCTTGAATGTTACGACCTTGACTAGTTCTCTAGATTGTTATTCCTTGTAATATTATTAAGTATGAGGCCCATTTTAACTCATTATTAATAATTCAGGTTTGTTATATTGTTTCCATAATAATATATGATATTGCTGTACTCATAATGATATTGCAACGGGTATTTTGTTGTAAAGTTACTTCCTGGTTTGTAGGAAGTTACTTTAATATTATTGATCCGTGGCTGTTTGATTAGCATCTGTGTTATTTGGATTGGTATGATGAATAGAATATATCGTTCCTTGGTGTAAGTTGAATGTCCTGTTCGTAAAATGAGTTGCAGACTGATCCAAAATAATCAAAGGAGGGCATATTCCAAGTCCTTTCCTGAGGTATACTTTTGTAGCGTAAAAAGTTGACACAAAGACAGAATATTCAGGACCTAACTTAGAGAGAATCGACAAGATCAGTTGAGAATCTTTCTTCTCTACTTGACATTTTTTTATACAACAATCGAGTGTGGACAAACTTATGAGAAGAATGCTTGTAGGTTTTCAAAGTCACTAGGATTTAACCCTAGTAGTGCGTTCTCCAACTCATGCACTCTCATGTCATCTTGCTTCCCAAACATCTCATCGAGTGTTATCCATGCTCCATCGGGTGTCGAGAAATTTTCGATGTGGAAGAGCAAGTTGGAAGAGACATACATACAAAGAAGACCTAAGGCTTCATCACAACAGTTGAACCATTTAGATATTTTGTGTTCATCATCAAGTTCAGTCTCTAACCTCATGGTGACACGGTATAATCCTTTACTTTGCAAAATCAATATAATGTTAGATCTTCATTCAAAGAAATTAAAAGGCGTGAGCACTGGTACTTTAGAGATATCCATAATGAAGAGTTAGAACCAAAAAAGGAAAATGTAAGAAGAGAGAAAGGAAATAAGCAACCCAGAACAATATCACACCCCTGAGTTTGGCACTTTATAGTTTAGTGTGTTGATTACAATCAGATGCAACTCTGTGCCGAGAACCAGTTTGTCACTCACCTTGCAATCAGTGTAATAACCTACAAGAGTGGAGACAACAATCAAGGTTCATTTGGCGGAATGGTTCGACATTGTAAGCAAGCACAAGAATGAGTGAAAATAAGAAGGGGAAGAGAACACCTTGTGAAAAATAGTGTCTCATGTCGTATGAAATAATGCCTTTGTTGTAAGACTGTGGTGGACGTGCTCACAAATCCATTAGCAATAAATGGAATAGAACAATGCTTAAGATGATTCAAAATGAGCCGATATAAGCAATGTAATGACACCCCCTAGAATGTGGCACTTTATCAAATAGTGTATTTACAAAACTGATAATCCCATCATCTAGTGTGCAAAAAAACATGTAACTTTGACTAAAGAAGTTCTCAAAACTGAGCAACAAGTCAAAAATTATAGCAAAAAAATGATTTCTGCAACTGATGGAAAACGCCAAAAATCCCTGCAAATGGATTTAAAAAGTTCCCTAAACACATGAAAAGGGTTTCTTATGTATGCTCATTGGAAAAGGCATCAAATTTTAGATAGGGTTTGTTTTTATTACAAGGACCTTACCCTCTGGGGATTAGCCTCTTGCCAACCTCGGACCTTACCCTCTGTCTTCGACACTTTAAGGAAGGACAATAAATTAGCAAAATACCCAAAAAAAATATACAATGCTAATGAATTAAATTTTTTTAACTTTAAAAAGTTTTAAAAGGTGATTGATTTTACTAATAATCAATCCTTATAAAAAGGAAGGATAGGGGCCCACGTTGACCGAGTTGTTGAGTGCCAAGCGAAACCCACATTGTCAAGCTTTTGTAACAGTTGGAACTATAGAGTGAGCTAGCTTTTACCGCATCCCAAATGAACAGTCTTGCAAGACGTGTTGACCAGTCCACATGCCAAAGGATTATCCCTTCACAGAGTAGAGTAACAGAGACTGAGCATTCAAATGGTGAATCCAAACCAGAAAATGTTGAGCAAGGCCAAAGCACCAGCAGGGAGGAATCCAAGTCAACAATGAGTTTCAGGAGGAAAAGCATGGTGAGCACGTAGCAGAACAAGGAAAAATTGACCACAATGTTAACAATGTAGTGGAGAATCATCCACGACCTTGGGTTTAAAAAAGCTAGTTTAAAAATGGCAACACGCATAACCATCCACACAGGAGTAAAAAATGAGATATGCAGATTAAGACTCGAGATGATGCAATGCATGGTTCAGTGAGCTAGGAAGGGATGGTTTAACAAGAAAGAAACCGAATCATGAGTCGAGCTATCAATGAGCCTTCAAGGTGAGACATCAAACTATAGACCAATGTAAACAAGCCCGCAACGAGAAAATAAGTGATTGAACACGTGTAACAATAAGGCTTTAATCGATGAGAAAGATTACCACATAATGTACAGAGGATCCTCCAATGCCAAAGATCAAGGAAGAAATTTCAACAAAAGAAGAACCCGAGCTTCCAAAAACATTGCAGGTTCGACCCACGAAACAATGCATGAGTTTTCCGTAGTTGATGTGGATGCAGCATGCATGAATTACCAAATATTTGTTTGTGAAGCCAATGCAAAGAGTGCTAAACCAAGAACAGAGATATGAGGCAAGAGGTATCAATACTTAATGCATGTAAAAAGCAATGCACGAGTAAACAAAAAACAAGCCTCCAAATCAAAAACGTTCCCAAGCAGCGGGTTTATCAATGCAAAGGTAACCTCAAGACAAAAATGAACCATAGGTCCACGTCAAAGAAAAACTGAGCTCACAAGATTAGAAGCAAACACGAATTCAACAACATGATAAAGAAAACCAACCAAAATACATTCAAACTTGTAACTGCTAAAACCTCAATACGAGGTGAGTAATACGATTCCAAAGTAATAATAAAAAACAATCACACAAGGAAATAAGAAGAAACCACAATTAATAAGCAACTGATAAATGAAGAGTGTACATTTTACCGAAACTAGATCTAATACCATGAAAGAGGGATACATGAAAACTGATGTCGAAACAATGTGACATAACAAAGTTTCACTTCGATGGTAACGTCGTAACTCTAACACAATAAGCAAGATTCGAACAATGGAAAGAATATGCAAATAAGAAAATAGGTCTGCTCATGCTCATAGATCAAAAAAAGGAAGTACAAATAGGGGTGTTATGTAACCCCCATGCCTAAACAAAGAAAGTAACTCCTATGACACCACTGACACATATGACATGACTGACGCATATGATGCACTGACGTAAATGAAAATGAAAAATTCTATGACAAAATCTGACACTTGTCATTTGACTCCCTAAGACCTATGACTCTCGCAAGGCGAGATGACTCACCAAGTGATGTGGATGATGACAAGGCAGGTCACACAAACCAACAAAACTATCACATATCATTTGGGATCTCGAATTTTCTTTGTCACTTCCAAGCTTTCCTTCCTGAGGTCATTCACTAAATTGTTCTCGGTAACCCATGAACCCGATTTCTTGTAACATATTTCTTTAATGTTTTTGTGATATGAGTTTTCAAGGTAGCCATATTTTTTACATGTTGACCAATGAACCACAATGTTCATGGTATATCCTATCCTTTTGGCTTTGGCTTCTACAAATGTTATAAATTAACCAACTTGAACCAACCGTCATGACATAAAATGTGCTTTGAGGACTTCTTGGGATTTATATGATCCTTGATCTCTCCTTGGCGTTTTTTATCTTCCATGGAAATAAATTTCCGTAGAACATGTCATATGTCTACGTGCGACCCTATTCTCAATGTCTTACCCAATTTAGGACTTGGGAAAAAGTTTTAAGTGTGGTGTTTTCACTTCATTTAACTAATTGATACTTTTCCCTTATAAATGTAACCAAATCCTTCTAATTTCTTAATATCGGATTAATCTCTAAGTGACACACGTTACCAATGACCCCCATGTGTCCTTCCTTATGAACCAATTAAATTTGAAATTTTTATTGATAAAAAAGGGTTAACCTTTGAGCCATCACTGAACATTTGGAAAAGAAAAATCAAAATTAGCCAAAATTTCTTAAGAATCTAGTAGAGACATAGAAAAGAGGCATGCAATATTTTATTGTGAATTTTATAATATTGAAATACCAAAAAGTAATTATCATGTCATTTTTGAAGCCCCAAATTTCAACTCTAAGGCCCTTAAATGAGGTGAACAATTTTGGTCTAGATCTCAACTCAATCTTCAACTTGATAAGATTTGTTGTTATTGGATAACTTTAGGTGGGTGATAAGGTAGCCCCAACATATTTAGAATACGTTTTTTCTAGGAAATAACCTAGGAATCGATTAACGACTATTATAACTTCCCTAATGTAGATTTTACAAAGAGAACACAAGAAAAAATGTTTAAAACGTAGGTAGTATTCTTGTCCCATAGGATCATTTTCCTATTAAAAAACAATTGGATGAGCCTCCTTGATCTCAATGTGTGGATTACAGAACAAATATGTATCTTTATAACCTAGAAAATGGAGTCATTCCGCTTCTCATCTTATGTTTTTTTTTGTGATTTTTTATGATAACAAGGACATAAATGGGATATATAAAATTCACTGTTGTATTCTTGGAACATCATCTTTTTATAACGAAACCATGGTATACAGATTTGAATCTCGTCATTGAATCTTTAAATATTGGAATAGTTTTGATGAGGATGCCATATTTTCCCTTTCAAGTTGTAGACTGATGCCATTAGTTCATGGTTACATAAATTGGGAACACTTTGGGGGATCACATTCTTATAGATCTCTTCATAATGACATCCTATGATACCACGTTTTCTCACATTCTAGTTAGTATTGACATTTTTACATGTCTCCATGAAAAATTGACCTAAAAGTGATAGAACGATTAAGGAGTCAAGATATTGACTATAAGGGCTAACCCTTCCATCGTCACAAAGTATTTGAAGTTGGGCATATACCCATGGATTTCCCCATCACCAAACACAAATGTGATATGCCATGGTGGAAGGATTCACTTCACAAAATTATTATGGTAGATGAAGAATCTATAGATGCCTCTAAGAGGGCATCCATGGCATTGAATCAAAAGGAACTAAATACAAATGAATTTTTTCGAAATTTAGGGGGTTAGAGACTGTGGTTTATGTGGTTATAATGATTAATGAAGTATCCACTACCCATAAAGGAATTGAAAATAACTCTCCTAATTTTTCCTCAAATTGGGGATCATCATGATAAGACATATTTCTAATGGTGTTTAAAATTAACAAAACACAACATTGAAACAACATTATAAAAGTTAAAGTAGAAACCTTTTTCCCAATTGGGGTGCTAGATATATGTATCCTTAGGCAGTGTCATGTAAGAGTGAAGAGGAAAGGTTAGCAAACTATATTCTAAGTGTGCAATGTAACTAAATTCTCATGATGGTATATTGTTTTGAGAGCTATTTGGTTTTATGGCATTTTACCAGCCTATTGTAGATAAGGTGTTTGATGATATATTAGGTAAACTTAGTTTTTTAAATTTTTGTACAATAATTTTTTGAATTCTTTCAAAATCCTAGTCATTTACTTAAACAAATAATATATGAGTGTGCACAATTAGTTGTCATGCACAACTCATAGAGATAGGAATGTGTGAGAATATCTTGGGATTGAGAGTAAGACTAGGGAATAAAGGAGAGATATGGGGATAAAATGATAAGACTTGACTCCATGATTTTAGGAGCAAGCAATTGTATAAAATACCCTCTCATATTCAATAGAAATTTCTCCATTCTATTTACATTTGGTTTCTATCTTATGTAGTTTTCATTTCATGTGTTGATTTTAATTAATTGTTGCTTCATTTATTTATGCAAATCTAGAGATTTATCATCATGTGGTATCATAGTAGGTTAGGAATATTTATGAGAGTGATTGCAGGACAAAACCGCAGCCTCAAGGATGCAAATCTGAGAATTTTAAAGCTTCCATCGCAATTTTTTGGATTCTGATCTTTAAAAAAATGACTGGTAATTCATGTTTTTCTCAAAAACCCAGATTCATAATTTTTTGCAATTTTTTGGGTTTGTTTATTTGTATTATGGAAAACTTTTTTCAAAATATTACAGAAACCCATTTCACATTTTAAGATTAATTGTGGAAACAATTATGACGTTTCTAATTATTTTGTAAAAATATAGTGAGTGATTTTTAGCAATAAAACTCTAATATGCTTTATTATTTTGGTTAAATATAAATCTGGTTACTATTGTAAGGGTGCATTATCAGTTGAACTGACACCCAATATAATTGTAAAATGATCCTCAAAGATAAATTCGGCTGAGTTAGCAACATCACGATGGAGGATGGAGGTATAGGAGGATGGAGGTAATTTGGCATCTCTTGTTAGTCACCAACAAAGAGATTGGTTCATGGTATTGGTGACCTTTAATTTTTGTTGTGTGGTTTGTTTACTTTATGTTGTAATAATGAATAGAAGAAACATTCCTGTTTAAAGCTCCTACATGAGCATAATTTTTTTTTTGTAATCCCTCTAAGTTAGAAACAATGATGTGAGCAAAATAATGTATGTTGCTATGTAGTGGTTGGTTCCACTAGAAAACCATTTTCTGAGTTGGAGGTTCTCTTTGAAAACCTCATATTGTTTGAGTTGTTGGTACTCATTGAAAACCTTCATTTCTTTGTAGATCATGAGCAGGTACATGAGATAGCTTTCCCCATGTTCACACTAAGGGGGTGACTATTACTGAAATATTGTTCATAGTGTGAACACTTAGGAGTGGTTTGGGTTATTTGGTAGTAATAGTTTTTAATATTTATAAAATAATATATGAGTGTGCACAATTATTTTTCATGCACAACTCATAGAGATAGGAATGTGTGGGAATATCTTGGGATTGAGAGTAAGATTGGGGAATAAAGGAGAGAAATGGGGATAAAATGATAAGACTTGACTCCATGATTTTAGGAGCAAGCAGTTGTATAAAATACCCTCTCATATTCAATAGAAATTGATCCATTCTATTTACATTTGGTTTCTATCTTCTGTGGTTTTCATTTAATGTGTTGATTTTAATTAATTATTGATTAATTTATTTATGCAAATCTAGATAGTTATCATCAGATTTGTTTAAAAGGATTCAATGAACATTGCATGCTTAATCATGAGAGTGAAGTTGTGTATTCTCTTCCCTCGCACCTTCTAGGTGATCTTAGGAATCAAAAATGATTTTAATATCTCTTTTGCCTTGAAAAATGTTGAAAAGAATATCAATTTTGGTTAAAATGAACAAATTTTGCGTATGAATCAAGTATTTTCCATTGTTGATTTCATAGTTGGATTTTACATCATGTATGCTCTTCTATCGCATCTTAGGATGATCTTGAGAATGAGAAACAATGTTCATCCTCTTTATGTGTATGGAAAATTGCTAAATCCATCATGCAGGACCTAAACACTTGCTGAAGAATGAAGGACTGAGACAAAATAAAACTAATAATATAGTTTTTGTGCGGGTTGCTAAATGGTGTTCAAGAGAACCACATTAAGTATACATGATAAAAAAATACACCACAATCAAAAGACTGTATTTGCAGGTTCGGATAAGGGTATGCCCTGTCTGCTTAACTAGGACATAACCCCTTTGGAATAAGACTCAATCTACAATGATGAGGGTGGTCCTATGAACCCCAAAGTAGTCCACGTAAGAGGGAACCCTGTGGAAAAAATGGGAAGTGCTTCGCACACCTACTTGACTAGTATACACATGAGATTTAACGTCAAAGTTATCTGTATCGCGACCCCAGTGATTGTACATGATGGATGTATTTATTTCCCACTATTCTTGAAGGGTGTAAAGTAAAGTGGGGATACTCCTTGGGAAACCTTAGCAAACTGAGATCGGTTCTATATAAGTTGTGACACCTAGTTTAGTGAACCACCAAGGAAGTTATCTTCTCTAGGAGCCAACATTAACCATATCAAAACCAATTTGATTTGGGATCCACCGCAAAGGGATAACTTTCTTGGAATTGAAATCTTGTTTTTCAAACAAGAGGAGATTCTATTAAGTTCAGCGATGCTTCATTCATCATGGAGATTGTGAAGCATTACATTTTTTTAGTTTTTCACTCACCCTAAGGCGAGGTGAAACTCTGCTGAAGTGACACCAAAATCTCTTCAACACAAATTGATCTACTTCCTTCACTTTCTTTTGAAACTTTATTGATTAATAGAAGAGTGACTACCCTTGTGTTGTTAATTGATTGTATTCACCACTTTTGTGTTTGTTTACGCTCATCCATGTTTGCGGATGAGTTGTTAAATGTCTAAAGTGCATGGAGATGTTTTCATATCATTGGTAGCCTTTTTTTATCTTGATACCCAAGTCAAGATCGTCAATCATAGTTAGGAGTGATTCATCATCTCGATTCTCCTTTAAACTGTTATCTTGTTTGTATCGTATCACAACAAATTTTATACTTACATCTTGTTTCTTCCAAACTTTTTCGAAGTGTCTAGATTGTACCATTACACTATGCACATTCTAACAATTCCTTGGTATACTCTAAGATTAGTTTTTTTTCAAACATTACCTTGATTTTGAAAGGTGTTGAGTGTTACCATTTGTGCACGTTATATCAATATCATTTTGATATTAATACCTTACTTTTCTGAAAAATTTGGTTAACATATCTTAGTGGTATTGTTGTGTCACTCACAATCATCACTACCACTTTTTGAGATATAGGTCTTGATCGGATTCAAGCTCAATTTTAGTATACTTTGTTTGCAGATCGTATTGAATTTTTGTTATTACTTACGCCTTGTTCATTTATTTGAACTTGACATAAGTGGTGTCATTTTTTTAACCATCTTAAACACTAACTACCATTTGAGAACAAACTTAGAAAGTATTACATTTTGATTGATTGGTCTAAAAATGAGCATTAAGTGATTGCATCTTGTTTGTCTCTTTTGACTTTTTCTTTTAAGACAATCACTTTGGCACATTGATCCTTTAAAATTCATCATTCTTTGAACCATTGACATTCTTTGACATTTGTAAACTTCTATTTAGGTTTGATCAATACCTTTTAAACAAATTCAAAACACCTTAGTGAAGTTCTCACACGTCATGGCCCCCAAAACAAGATTGGGAGCTAGAAGACAAGTCATTGAAAAACAAGCATGGGAAATGTCGAACAAAAAAGGGTTAAATCCCTTTATTTGTCATGATTTAGGACCTCTATTTTCTCGTAGAAAAGGAATCAAAAGAGATGATAGATCATAGTGGTGATGAAGAAATATCACCATGCATAGAGTTTGACTCGACCCTGCCCTATTAGATGAATTCATTTTCATAAACAAGGACATGGTACTTGAGAGAGTGGTGGAATTAGGTGCTATAATGCCAATAGAACATGAAAATATTCCACCCATAAATGAGGCTAATGAGGAAGAACCACTTCTTATTAACATGGACAACATTTTAGCACATGGACATGCTTCCACATCAAATGTAGATAACAACAACATGGTGGGTTATAAATTACCATTCATCAAGATACCACGTAAAGTAGGAATATAACATGAAAACGTGGAACAACCCCCATGCGATGAAGATGATGAATAAATTCATGAGTAAGAATTCACTATACCACAACAAATTCAGAACCTTAGTCGACAATTATCTTTACTAAAATCTCATGTGCAAAAAGAAACAAACAAAAATGTACATTGAGATAAACCTAAGGACAAAAATATTGAACTTCACATAGAAAACCAAGAGGGAGGAATGTCAAAATATAGTCATCTTTAGGTGCCAGCTTCCCCCACTAAATAACAACTTCTTTCACAAAAAATACAATCGATGAAAGAAACAATCACAAGCCTTCAAGAAAATAATGGGGGAAATAGCAAAAGATATCATTATGAAGATATATGTCTCCATCCATTTGATAAGGCTATGTTACTTCAACCCTTTCCTAAGAAATTTGACATGCCTGAATTTGACAAGTATATAGGGAAAGGTTATCCATGCGATCATGTGAAATATTTTTACATGGCATGCCAAGAAGTGGCCTACAGTGACAACAACCTCATACGGCTCTTTCCAAAATGTCTAGGAGGACAAGCCTTGGAATGGTTTACTTGCTTACCTCATGGGTCTATCTTCCCATTTCATGAACTAGCAGAGAGGTTTGTACGACATTTCTCATACAACATAGAAAGTGACATAACCATGACAGACTTGTGTAACACTAAACAACGTCAAAATGAAACCTTTGCAAGTTTTCTACAACGATGGTGGGGGCTAGCTAGTCACTTCCCTTGCTCAATACCTGAAAAGTAACTTGTTAGCATATTTGTACCAAATTTAAACTTGGAAATCAATTTTCATTTACAAATGCATTATGTTTGGATCCTTGAAGAGGTCATTGAGAAGGGCATACAGATAGAAAAATCCCTCATTGCAAAAGGAACTATTAAATCATCTTCCAAGGATAATCAATCTACCCAATTGATAGATAAGCCAAATATCTTTAATGAAAAAAGAATTTGGTAGGAGATGGAATCACATATTCCAAACGTATACAAGTGGTCCAAGTGGGTCAAAAATTTAAACTGATGAAAGGGCTGATCCAACCACTATCCAAGCATAGAATGTTCACTCTTCTTAACAGGTCATTTTCTGTAATATTGAAACACTTAGATACAACCCACATGGTGACTTATCCTAAAACACAACCCTTTAATGAAAATGCTCCTAAACCTTCATGGTATAAAGAGCATGAATATTGTGATTTTCATCATTTTAAGGGACACAAAATAGACAAGTTCCTAAGACTTCGCCACTTCATCCAAGATCTTATTAATAATGGAGAGATAGAATTTGATGCACATGTTGTCACCAAATCACTGCACCCCTCGAATGGATTGAAAATGAATCATGTTATTCGGTGTGATTGGGACACATGGGATCACCTCTTAATCTGTGGGACTTGGGCTCAAGAAGAACCTCCGGAGAAGGCCGGCTTCCTCTTCCTAAACTGAATGCTTTACTACTCCTAGTGTAATAAAATGACCATATAATCCTAAGCTAACATCTTCATGAGTTTTAAGGAAAGAGATTTTGCAGAACTAAAACTATACTAAGGGTGGTGATGCACCAAATTAAGGGTTGTCTAATATCTAGAAGGGTTAATGTGGGAGGGATACTTGTATCATTGACCACCTTCACCTATCGCAACTTGAAAGAGTACAAAATACCACAAACCAGGGGGTACGTTCCTTCATTAAACTTGAGTATATATAAGGATAGATCAAATTGGATTCAACACACAATTAATTTATCATGAGGAAACCACACATGCATATGTCAAACATCTATTTATGCAACTAGGGATAATGATGACATAACTTAATACAGAAGGAAAATAAGGTTTTCACAACTGACATAAAAGATAGTCACATTATTCCTTCACAACATGAAATAGATAACCTGAAATAAAGGTAAGATAATCATTCACACTAAGGAATTGTAAATTCACAAAGTAAACATTGATTAACCATTCAACACAATAAATGAGATTTCTTATAGCAAGGTGTAACTCTGAATATAATTAAAATTTGTTTTTAGAAATCTCTTAAGCACTCTTCCAAGCTTGAAGAGCGACTCCTACAAAAAATAATCTCTCTCTACTAACTTGAAGCATCAAATATTTATAATTTCTTAGGCTGAGCCACTACAATTGGACCCTTAACTAATATTTTTCTAAAAATATAAATGTCATTAACCTAAGGGAACATTCTCCCGTGAAAATAGCTAATTTGTTACAAGGGTTTGACTCAGTCAACCCTATAACTTCAACCGATCCAGAGCTTGGATCTGACCCTCCATAGCTGCTCAGCTTTGGCTATGTTTTTTTGGCTAAGTCCCCCCTCTCCCTTGACTAGTGGAGTAACTGTGTCTAACCCTAGACACATGGAGGGCTTGTGCTCTTTTGGGACCTACCTCTGGAGTTGATCTTTGAAGCTGTGTCGAGATGACGTGTGGCACCTTCTATTGGCTCTGCCATGTTTATAATTTTCAACGGCCGGTTCTTCCTTTGGGGCTCAGACCATGTGGAGGCTTCACACTCATTTGGGACCTTCCCTTTTGATTCTATCTTTGAAGTTGCACAGATAAGGCACGTGGAGGCCTCCGCCATTTTGGACTTTTTCAATGGTCAGTTCCCCTTCTCAGAAACCTGGGACACATGGAGAACTGGCGCTAGTTAGGGTCTCTCTTTAGGCCATACCTTTGATGTTGTGCCATTAAGGCACGTGGAGGCTTCCGATGACATTTTTGTACTTAGCTGATTTAGGCCTACTCCCTTTCTTGGTCCCTAACTACGTGGCGGGTTGGCGCTTGTTTGGGGACCACCTTTGAATTCAACCCTTGAGGGTTCATCGATGATACACGTGGAGGCCTCTGTAGGATTTTGGAATTTTCAACGGCTGGTGTCACCTTTTCAGACTCTGGCCACATGGAGAGCCTGCGCTCATTTGGGGACTCCTTAATCGTACCTTTGATTTTGTGCCGTTGAGACACGTGGAGGCTTCCACTAGCCCTTTTGTACTTAGCCGATTCAAGCCTCGAGTGAACAAATTATATGTGCTTCCTTTGCGAGTCCCTCATTATTGAATCCACGTGGAAGTCATGCGGGGTTTTGAGTTTCACTATTCCCTCTCACTCTTGGAAACGCACCAAGATGACACGTAGTGCCTTCCATGAGTCTGTTCCTTTACCTTGACTTTTTAACATTCGGTTCCACCTTTTTGGGCTCTAACCACATAGAGGTATACCCGTTTTTGAGTCTCTGCTTTGGGTTGTGCTTTTGAAATTACATCGATGAGGAATGTGGAGGCTTCTGCTCACTCCTTTATACTTAGTCAATTCAGGCTTCGAGTGAACATTGTCTTTCTCCATTTTTTTTAATGAGCTTCTGATCCCCTTTAACATTGTTTGGACTCATTCGCCAACCTTTTGCCTCCATTAGAAGTCTTCTGCCCCTTTGATTTGGGATTGAATATGAGCTTGCAGGACTAAACCGATCCTTCAATTTTCTCCTATGCAGGGTTGTCTGCACAAAGCCTTAAACCTTTTGGCTAGACCCACAAGCTCAGCTTGCAAGCTTGCCACTGAAAGACTCGGCTCTCAACCTGGCTCATCCTTGAAGACCTCAAAATTGTCAGAGTTTTGGATCGTTCCAATGATATTCCACTATGTGCTTTGACGTTTCTAACGACTCCCTACCAACTATGAAATCTCAGAAACCACTATCCCCGATCTCCAAACACCACAATCTCTAAAACAAAACCTGAAAGACATAATCTCTGAATTGAAAACTGAATCCCTGAAATGTCAGAGTTTCAGTCCTTCGGAAATATTTGCACTCATTCAACATTTTTGACCATATAATCTCCAATGATTCTGAAATGGAACTGTCCAAAACGATTTTATTGAAAGCTCAACATCAACTTGGCCTATCTCGTTCCCGATGATCTGATCTCCCACTGTAGAAGCATACTCTAGATCCCCAAGTCGATACTTTTGCAAGTTTTTACATCCACTAAAACAATGATTTCAGTTGGCTCCCATCCATTGTTCTCACTGAACTCCATTGACTTACAATTTGCTTTCATGATGACAAATCGAGCTTGAACATGACTCTATGAGCTTATCCTGAAAATAGGCTCACTTTCATCCTTTCCCATGCAATGCTCTGAGTCTTTTGATTTCAACTCGTGCGATAATTGCACATAGCTCTGAACATGAGATCCTACCTACTTATGTGGTTGCTACTTCACATGTAATTCAAACTTTTTGTGCCTCACCTTAAAATTTCCATTACCTAAAGTACCAACACAGTTCATCCCCCATACGTTAAAGGCATTCTTGATCATGTTCGATCATTACTGAGTTTGACTCATGCAACATTATTCCTGACTCATGAGTAAACACCATGATAAACCGTATGATCTCTTTTATCGAGCCATTTGGTGTGCGTAATGAACATGCTCGAACTCACCCACATTATCCTATAATTTTTTGAACCTATCATCTTCATGCTTGATTTGAGTTCCTGGTCCTACATTTAATTAATCATCCGACTTCTCCAATGCTGAGACCCTTGTGGAAATGATACTCCACATTGTTGTACAATGGGCTCATCTTCATGGATATTTACACATGTTTATGTCCTGAGCTCGCTAATTATTTGTTTCAATGCCTACCTCGGTATCATGTTATAAACCGTGAGCTCAAACCAAGCTACCAACGTATCTTGAAAACGTACAACTCATCCATTAGTTTGGCAAGCCATTTGAGCTTGAAGCTCCCCTCATAGGAAATTTCACACTTACTCTCAAAAAATTTTGAATTTCCACCATTCCCTTGAACCGTGAAGATTATGAAATGAAAATAGGGAATTTTTAGGTGTGATTTGACTCTGATTATCTATGCCCGAGTCAGTTGGAGATGGGCCTGCAAGTGCCAATATCCTTTCCATGAGAAAACCTTGGGCCTCCAGAACCAGGGAAATGAGAGAATAGTTCAAAATGATCTTGAACCATCCTAGAACACCACAAACCTTCTAGAAGCACAATTTTTTTTCTGTAGGGCCCAAGTTCTTTTCTAAAGACCTAAAATTCAATAGGACCCCGTTGTCCAATTTTTCCATGGGTGCAAAAGTTGATAACATTTTTTGGTGACCTCTCTAGGATGATTTCCTACCAAGCATGAGTCCAATAGCCTTAAGTCATTCATTAGGCATGGAGTCAATTTTGGAATCCTGGAAACAATTTGATCCTTTGTGATACATCCCGGAATGCTAAGCATGAAGTACACTAAATTTATTAAGACTTGGAATCTATGGAACACTAAAAAATTTGAATAAATAAAATCATGAAATCTTATGGAATCTTCGAACCCTCTTTCCTTAACACCCTTGAATGACGCACAATACGTAAAACAACGCAAGAGTGACAACAGAAAACAAAACACACTGAAACAATTGAAAACCATACATATCCCAAGTGGAACATGCAGGGTGTGCATTGCACTTATTCTGCTAAAATCAAACCTATACTACCCTACACTAACTGGGAGCACATGTGAGCTAAACAAACCCTGCAACTGGTTGTGTAAAATAGCTCCCTTTTCTCACAATGGATTTCCATGAAGATGATGTGATAACGGACATGGATGGAATTAATAGTGAAATACTGACATAAATCCAACTTTCCATCTAAATTTCCAAGGCATCAATTGTAAAGAGAAAGTATCCTTCTTTTAGTTTCTCTGCATTTGTTTCATAGAGACATTGCAACTGATCCTCATAATTTTGAAACTCATCCTCACATTCTGAAATGAATGTGACTGGTTCTGGATTCTCTTCTGGCTTCAATGAAGCTAGGTACCTGATAGGACATGGTCTAACCCATTGAATATTCCTGCTTGTCTGTACTTCAATTTTAACAAGAAATTCTTGCTGAAGACATTCTCAAAAAAGATGGTTATCCACGACCTGATTTCCCTCTTGTTTCTCATTTACAAATAGCTTATCTTTCACTTGTGTGAATGGTATGAAGGTGATGTGCTCTCCATTTATTTTTCCTTCTTTGACAACAAGGAATTCCTCCATGACATGCAACTACTTTGGACCACTTACAACCTTAAATGAAGTTATTGGAAAGTCATTACAAGTGTTTGAAGCATATTGATCATATAGGAGTTCCAATTTCATTTGTAGGCAAATTTGTTCAGCAACTCTAACCTCTTCATCCCACATGAAACCTATAAGATCAAATCCTTTCACCTATTGTTTTTTGGGACAATTAAGGGAAGCAAAAATTCCTTGGTTTTCTTCCACCATCACTTGTTCATCAAACAAATCTAGCCCCACAATTGAGAGTAAGAAACTCTCAATAATATCATCTTCACCCAAAACCTTCAAAGTTGACTTAGTTTCTCCCGCATGCTCCTCTCCATCTTCATTCAATGAATATTATAGATGATCCAAGTCTTCCCATTCAAGGAGATAACTTGAAACTACAGGTGTTCTAGAAGTGGGTGTTTTTATAGGCTCTTCTGCATCTAAATACTCATGTGAATCTGACAGAAAATATGTTTCTTTGTTCTCCGAATGTGCAAAGGGTTCAACCTACCTTATGATTTTTCCTGAATTAGCAACTGATTCCCCATGACCCTCCTCATCTTCAAACATAAAATTTTCAAGATCAAATTCATCTAAGAAAACAAATTTTTGAAAAGATGAAGAAGGGGAAGAATCTGAAACTTCCTACATGATATAATGTATACTTGAAACTTATGAGTCCATCATGGAAAGAATCCCACTATGATCATTTTTTGTATTCGATGATGATGTTGAAAAATCACTACAATTCTTCAAAAGTGATGCAATTTCTTGACATGCTTGACTGGTAGGACCATCACACTCATAAGAATCAGCTTGTACACTTAAGAGTCTTTCTTCTTCAGCTTGCACATTCTCTTCTCCAACAGACTCTGTCACCTTTGGTGATTCAAACAACTCTAATGGAATTGAGCCAATATGAATATTACATTCTGAAATAAGTAGACTATTGGTCCTCGTTCAACTCTAGATTTATTTTTGGTACAAAACTAGTTTTTTCCACTTGTTCTTGAGTCTCAACTTCTGCAGAAGGTTGAGTCAGGAAAGAATTTTTCTTGATGTTAAGTTTTGAAACCCATTTCTTTGGATTATCTGCATGATCTCTTTTTCTATTCTCTTCGACCATATACTCCTCCCATTTTCTCATTTCTTGACAATGCTCTTCCCAAAATGGATTTGGGACTATAAGAGGAGGGGTGGGTTGGTATTCAACCGATTCCCTCACTTTTTGAGGAAGAGATTTATTCTCTTGTCTTGATGGTTCATGTAGAAAAGAGGGAAATTTAGAAGGATGAGGCATGGAAGATTCATGATGAAATGGAGGAATATGAAGTGAAGGAAAGGAATTCTCAGCAAGGGTAGAAACTAGAAGATTAGGACTATGGAGTTCAAGTTAAAACTGGCATAGATGGAAACACGGGAAGAGGGTTGTAAGGTGGTAATGTAGGGGCCTCCCATTGATAGGATTGAATAACACTACATTCATAAATGTCCCTTTTCTTGATCCATTCTCCAAATTGAGTCATCAATCTTGATTATGAATTGAAGCTTTTTTTGAGGGCTAAGATCACATGGTATATGACCAGTCCATGGGTATGGAATTCTAAAGCCAATCTGGGCTGCCTTCTTCATTTCATTGATCCTTATTTGTACCATGTTATGCTCCAACTCTCGAACCTTCTTCTACAAGTGATCCTCTTCAGGTATGGAATAGATTCCAAAATCTACATGCCATTATTCTTCAGTAACCCCCATGTTTGGTGGATAACCGAATTTACCTGACATCTTTCTTATGTGAACATGCATGCTCAAACGGATATTCATCTTGAAATTGGTTTGCAGGTGAATTGTAATAGCCTGAAGATTGAAAGAACTGCCACTACTGCAAGTGGGAGTCCCACTGTGGAAATGAAGCCATGATTGCACAACTTGATGAATGAGAGAAAATGGAAAGATATGGAAGAAAAATAAATAGAAAAATGGGTAAAATGAAAGTCTGTAACATAGAGAGTAGGGTACTTAGACCAATGGAGTCACCAGTTGTGCTTGGGTATACCTCCTAAGGCTGAAATTCCACTAAGAGCACAACAAATTAATGAAATGAAATGAACATAACACACATACCTCTTGAGAAATGTGGCTAAGATACTACAATAAGATAATTGTGAAATGTAGAACTTTCACCTATTGTCCCACCGGGTGTGCCAAAAACTATTGTCACCAAATCACTGCACCCCTCGAATGGCCTGAAAATTAATCATTATATTTGGTGTGATTGGGACACATGGGATCACCTCTCAAGTTATGGGGCTTGGGCTCGAGGTGAACCTCTGGAGAAAGTTGGATTCCTCTTCCTAAACTGAATGCTTTACTACTCCTAGTGTAATAAAATGACCATCTAATCCTAAGCTAACATCTTCATGAGTTTTAAGGAAAGAGATTTTATAGAACTGAAACTATACTAAGGGTGGTGATGCACCAAATTAAGGGTTTTCTAATATCTGGAAGGGTTAATGTGGGAGGGATGCTTACATCATTGACCACCTTCACCTATCGCAACTTGAAAGGGTATAAAATACCACAAACTAGGGGCGTATGTTCCTTCATTAAACTTGAGCATACATAAGGATAGATCAAATTGGATTCAACACACAATTAATTTATCATGAGGAAACTACACATGCATATTTCAAACATCTATTTCTGCAACTAGGGATAATGATGACATAACTTAACACAGAAGGAAAATAAGGTTTTCACAACTGACATAAAAGATAGTCGCATTATTCCTTCACAACATGAAATAGATAACCTGAAATAAAGGTAAGATAATCATTCACACTAAGGAATTGTAAATTCACAAAGTAAACATTGATTAACCATTCAACACAATAAACGAGATTTCTAATAGCAAGGTGTAACTCTGAATATAATTAAAAGGTTTTTTTAGAAATATCTGAAGCACTCTTCCAAGCTTGAAAAGTGAATCCTACCAAAAATAATCTCTCTCTACTAACTTGAAGCATCAACTATTTATAAGTTCAACAAAATTTAAGAAAAAAAAGGGTAAAGGTTCTAAATAAAATCCTAAAAAAAACGTATGTCCAAAATATGCAGTGAAACCCTCTTTGAGGCGCTAGCTGACCAACAAGTAAAAAAATCAATGGACAAAAGAAGTGACCATGCTGATGGTGAAAATCTCGTAGAGACACCCTTGGAAGAAGATCTTAACCTTCCTCTCTATCCTAAGCGTATGGAGGATATGTTAAAAGTGCTCATAAAGGAAACTGTTGATGTGAATATTAGAACAGAAGAAAACCCAAAGATAGTAAAACTAGGAGCTTCACTTTCAGCACAAGAATAGAAGACATTCATTTTACTTCTCAGAGAAGTTATGGATATATTCACATGGTCTTATAAAGATATATCAATCTTAGATCCAACTTTCGTGGTGCACAACTTAGTAGTGCATCCAGACAAAAATCTTATTAAATAGAAGCTAAAGAAAATGTATCCACAAGTGGCCCTTTTGGTTAAAGAATATTTAGAGAGACTATTAACAGCAGGGTTCATCAGACCCATTGACTACTCCGAGTGGATATCAAATGTAGTTCCAGTACAAAAGAAACATGTTGGAATCAGAATTTGCACAGACTTTTGAGACATCAATAAGGCATGTCCAAAAGATGATTTTCCTTTGCCTAATATTGACATGATTGCCAATTCAACTGCGGGCTATGAAATGTTATCTCTTATAGATGGATTTTTAGGATACAACCGTATCAAGATAGCAGAAGAACATTAGCATAAGACAACCTTTACAACCCCTTGGGGAACATTTTGTTATCAGGTAATTCCCTTCATCCTAAAAAAATTCTGGTGCAACCTATCAATAAGCCATGACAGTAATATCCCATTATATACTGCATGACATCGTGGAGGACTATGTAGATGATATCCTAGGAAAATCCAAGAGAAGAGAAGACCACCTTGAAGTTTTACAACGTATCTTTGAGCGTTTTCGGGAGTATAAGGTCAGATTGAATCCAAAGAAATGTGTATTTGGGGTACTATCAGGAAATTTTCTAGGATTCATTGTATCAAGGAGAGGAATTGAGGTGGACCTAGCCAAAGTCACTGTAATTATTGAAATACCTCCTCCCAAGAATATCAAATAGTTGTGTAGCCTACAAGGGAAGATACAAGCCATTTGTTGCTTCATTTCGCAGCTTGCTGAAAAATTTCATTCATTCACACATCTGCTTAAGAAATATGTTGACTTCATTTTGGGACCAGAGCAGCAGCAGGACTTTTCCTTGCTCAAACAATACTTGGCCAATCCACTAGTTCTCATGCTTCCAACTTTAGGTGATCCAATTTTTCTATATATATATGACACCCAATTTTCTATTGGCACTTTTCTCACACAATATGACCTAAGGCAAAAAGAAAAAGTAGTGTACTATCTCAGTCATACTTTAATCTCCTATGAGCTCAACTATCCCCAAATTGAAAAAGCTTGTTTGGTTGTATTTATTGCCTTCTAAAAACTTCACCATTACCTATTGAATACTAAAACCAATCTTATATCCAAGGTTAACCCACTCAAATACCTATTGTCAAAAATCACCCTTATGGGTAGAATGGCTAATTGGATCATTTTGGTCAGTAAATTTAACATTGAGTACATACACCAGAAGTCCGTTAAAGGACAAGTGTTTGTTAAACAATTAACATAAGCAACTTTACTTGGGATAGAGCTTGTGATTCTATATCTACCTGACGCATCGCTAATGTATATTAAAGAGCATGTTATGTGGCAAGTAAATTTTGATGGATCGTTTACTTTCCATGGTTCAGGCACAAGTGTAGTGCTAATCACTCCTTTAGGAAACCCCATACCTAAATATTTCTATCTTGGATTTCCTTGCACAAATAACATTACAAAGTATGAGGCGCTCATCAGTGGAATGAAGCTGGATATAAAATGGAATATCCACCACCTTAAGGTTGTTGGCAAATCACAATTGATTATCATGTAATTCAATGATGAGTATAAGGTCGAGGATGAAAAACTCATCCCATATAGAAATTTGGTGGAAACTCTAAAAGAATATTTTGTACGCATCACCTTTGAACAAATTCCAAGGGCACAAAACCGATTTGCATATACAATGGTAATAGTGGGTTCTATGTTGTGGATTCCACCAGAAACCAATGATAGGCCATTTTTGTTGAAAATATACGTCAACCTACATACATTATACCAAATTATTACCTAACATGTGAATTTTTTGGTCCCCACTCCTTATGGTATGCCCATATTTTTAACTACCTCCAAAGTGAGACCTTTCCTCATAACATTACCTGTTCTAAAAAACAAAGCCTTATCCTCCAAATAGCTTGGTACACCCTCCTAGAAGGAATGATTTATCATCATGGCTACGATGGGAATCTGTAGCGTTTTCTAAATGTAGTAGAGTCACTCCAAGCCGTCAAGGAGGTACATGGAGTATGTGTTGCTCATACAAACAGAAGGGTATTAGCAAAAAAATTGTTAAGGGAAGGCTATTACTAGCTTACTATGGAGAAAAAATGTTGCAAGCATATTAGAAAATGTGTTATATGCCAAAATTATGGAAATTTCATTCATGCACCATCATAACCTTTACAGCCGATAACAACACCATGGCCTTTTTCTAAATGGAGATTATACTTGATAGGGAAGCTCAGCCCTAACTCATCTGATGGTCATACCCACATCATCACGTCCATAGAATACTTTACTAAGTGGGTGGTGGTTGTTCCATTGACATATGTTACAGGTGATCAGATATCAAAGTTTATCCTAAATCACCTAATTTTCTGGTATGACATTCCTGCTGCCATTATTACTAATAACGGAAATTCATTCAAGAAAAGTACAGCAAAATATATTTTTCATTACTTTCAGATAAGATTAAAGTGGTCCATGCCATATTACCCACAAGGTAATGGGAAAGCAAAAGCCACTAATACAACACTAGTACAAATCATGGAGAAGATGGTGAGTAAGATAGGTCACAACTGGAATTTGTAAATCCACCCATCCCTCTGGGATTATAGGACCTCAATTCACACTCCTTTTGGTGCAACACCCTACTCCATAGTATTTGGAACTGAATCTATCATCCCATTAGAGATTGAGATCCCTTCTCTAAGAATATCTCTTGGGGATTACCTAGATAAGGATAAGGACTACAGAGTGGCCAGAATCACATAATTAGAGCTCCTAGATGAAAGACACATTCATGCCCTAAACCATCTCAAGGTGTATCAAAACAGAGTCTCATGGAATTACAACAAAAGGATCATACCTCGTCAGTTTGAGGTTAGAGATTTGGTGATGAAAGAGAACCAATTCAACACAAGTGCAGAAAGACAGAATAAAGGAAATTTTGAACCTCATTGGTTAGGACATTATGTCATTGTGGCCAAATATGGGTCAAGATCATACAAGATTGCCCATCCTGATGGTGATGAGCTCCGCGAACCCATGAATGGCATGCATCTCAAATGGTTCTATGCTTGAGGATGGCACGGAAATCATGAAAACACAAAAAAATAGAAAAATATTCAAAAATACAAAAAAAAAATAAAAAGGAGAAAAAGATAAAGAGAAAACAAGTCATCCAAATGTGAAAACCATACAATTGTAGCACTTTGGATAAGTCCCTTGGTGAAAACTAGTTTCTGGCACCTTGCAAGGATTTGTTGTTCACAAGCATCCTACATCTAGAGGTTACTTTTACTTGGCCTGGGGTCAGCTCCGCACCTGCATCCGAGATTCTTTGTGAACCTATCCTGTTAAGCCTTGATCCGACTAATTCTACTCTTACTTGTTTGTGAAAGGATTTCCTTTGTATATTCCTCATCTAACACTTGGGGCACCTTCACACTTTTACTTTCTTGTATATAGCATGTGACACCTGCCCTTGTACACTCCCATCTAACACTGGGGGCATCCACATTTCTCATTTTCCTATACATAGCTTCGGAAAACCTTAGAAATCCAAAAAAACATTCAAAAATGTTGAAAACACAAAAACATTCAAATATGTTCAGAAAATCCTAAAACATTTTAAAATGTTCAAAATATCAAAAAACATTCTCATAATACTTGAAAATCCCAAAACAATAGAAAATTGTTTCATAAAATCCCAAAAATAACGCAAAATGCATTGAAAATTGTACCACAAGAATAATGGTTTTAGTTTACTTGTTTTGTTTCATTGTTTGGTTTCTTACTTTGCTTGTTTGGTTGCATGTACATTGTTTGTATAGTTTTTACTTGCTTGTACATTCGTATGGTCTTGCTTACAACATACTTACCACTTGAAATTAATCTTTTCTTGCTTAGAATAGATTTATTTGTATGTGTTCCTGTGGAGTGTGTTTTTTTTGCATAGTTGTACATAGTTACTTTAGGTTGATTTAATGTGTATATTTGGTAGATTTGTTAACTTTTTCTTTTGCTTGTTTGTTTATTGTACATAGTTTTGTTATCACATCATCAGATCTCCATCTATATCATCACATCTAACATCATATATACATCAAATATAAATAAAATAATAGGTTTAAATCATACATGTACACTAAGCTAATCATCACAAATTATATCATCAAATGCGGGAAAGAGGGATTGTAAATATCAAAATATATCCCCCCTTGCACCAATATCATTATGTACAATGAATCAAAAAAACATCATATGAAATAACAAATGATAACATCTATGGATATATCATGAAATCAATAAACATGTGATACATCATCAATAACACAAGGTCCATAATAATCATAATCATCATCATCATCACAAATATCAATGTCAAATGTCCAAATATACATGTATGTCTCAAAATGTACATAATCTATATACAAAACCGGCCATCATGGGCGTAGATCAAAATAAGCGTTCATCACGAGGGATGAAAAAAATATTACATGTACATCAATAAAAAATAAGCCTTCATAAGAGGCATACATCATATGCATAAAAAAAAATACATGATCAGTGAGGAAGAGTCATCCATGACTCTCTCCCTCACCTGGGATGCCTAATCTAGGGAGTGGAGGTGGCATCTGTTACTGGTGAGAAGGCCCTGCCACTGTACTTTATTGCATAAATGGCTTTTGTACTAAGCGAATAGATCTAGATGTCCTGTGGGATCTAGTCCCCAACCTACTAACAGAAAGCTACTCAAACGGCGCAATCCTTTGACCCTCTAAAACTACCTTGAGGTAAGTTTTCTTGTAATAGGTAGCTTCCCCAATGGCTCTCATGATATTGGATAACATATTTTTATATCCAACTATTGTGGCTGGCTCGATAACACCATCCCAATCTCCTGTAACCCGACCTACATCATCTTGTTCTTGTATCAACAAGGAAACTTGTTTATCTCTGTCTACAATAAAAATGAGGACTTGAGCCTAGGTTTGTTGTAGGGTGCTCATAATCTATGATGTCACAGCCTCCATTTTTCATATCTGCTAAAACCATGTGGCACCATCACCTCTCTAGATAGCCTGTGTCATGGCCTCATCCTGCTCATCGGTCAGTGTGTGAGCCTATGCCCTGGCCTGATCTCACTTGGTCGTGAGTGTTTGTACCTGGACCATGCCCTAGTCCCTTTCCATTGTATCTTACACCAGGATAAATATGACCTACTAAAGCTGCAACTGAAGTGCAGTTATCTATCCCCCATCTCTTTCCACCTCTCTAATCTCTTCCATCGTCTGCTCTCCACCATCCCTCGGCGGGCTAGGAGGTGGCCCCTACTGTGGAACTCCTCCTGCAAGAGGACCCTTTGGCACTCTCTATACTGACATGTATTGTAGTGGGACATCTATTCCTATAACCATGCCCACTCAAGGCATATCAATCTATCATACCTAGACATGATGTCTCTGTACCCGTTGTTGTATAGGTGCAAGACCCTGTCACCCTCCCTCATCCTCCTCCTCCTCCTCCTCCTCCCCACCATCAACATCTTCCCATTCACCCTTTGCAAGTTCTCTAACCCTTGTGGCCCATGCTTCATGCGGAATAGTAAGACGGTGCGGTAACACTGTCACATACCAAGGATTATACTAAATAGTGGTCCCGACATCTTTGACATGCCTCAATGGAAGCCACTACTGCAGAACCGTCTGATCAAAACTGGCTTGAGCCCTGGTTGGTTGAATTTGGGGCCCCATGTCAAATCTCTTGAAATCCCTATAGGTATACCACATGTCTACACCAGGAACATCCTGAACACCCCCAAACTATGGGGCACATCGATCCACATGATAATACTTAATAATGTAGCCCCTTCTACATATCATAAAGTGCTCGACCATCGATACGCTAATCTCATCAGCATCCTCATCCCACTGATAATAGTGGTAGGGCCTCCACACTATCATATGATTTGTAAGCTCATTTAACTCTCACCTATAGCAGTAGGTGCTACCTATGTGCCCTCAAATATCACCACCTGTTGAGACCCATCCCATAACAAATGGATCCTCTAGATATTGAGCTTATAACTCACCTATAGGGTGAGCAATAGCTATGTGATCCCATGACCAAATCTATAACAAAAGTGTTGGACCCACAGCGTTCTGATTGGGGTATGTAATAAGATGAAGATCCCAATATAGGTGTGATAACATACACTTTCCCCAACAATAGCTCTCGCCTCGTGGTAAACTTGTTATGACTCTAATGAGGCCAAGTGGAAAGGTAGCACCTATCTTGTCAAGGACAAGAATGCCACTGACAAGCACAATCAAATATAATGTAATGCGATGAAAACATGGCTCTACAATGTAATGGTTTAGATAAAATATCATCCCTCTACGAGGTATATCCAAACGACCAAACACCTCAATGAGAAACCCTGTAATATCCTCATCATCAGTAGTATACTCAACTAACTAGCCAACTATGGGAACACAGAATATACGCCAGACATCCTCAAGTGTAAACTTCATCTCCCATGTTAGGATTCAGAAGCAATGACTCTTTGAGTGTCATCTCGAGCTACCAAGGCTGTAAGGAGACCGTGGTCTAAGGTTATTATAGGAATTTGCACCACATAAGACAATCTAATCACATCTAACAAGATCACAAGCATACCTCATTCACCTAAATGGAAGCCAGTCTCTATAGTGGTTATTCAGTTTTGTTGCACCCTTGTTTGAAGTGATGGTAGGAAAATATAAAAAAGGAAATACACATGTTATGACTTTCTTCAATTCTACTTCTTGTTATTTTCTTCTATCTAACTAATTTTTCATCTAAATCTCCTCTTTTCATTTACTAACAATTCCTATGCAAATTTGGCAAAGTTGGGATTTTCCCTCCCATGGCACATACACGCCCCTTTGGGTGTTTACATGCCTCCTTTGGTGTATACATGTGTGGTTGTATATGTACCTTTCGTGACATATACGCATATTTGTGCATGTCTGTGCATGTACCCTATTCTTCCCACTAACCCTATTACATACGCGGCCCTTTTGTTGCATGCACACCTTTTCCTATATGTATGCCTAGGCACACACAGATTATACCTTCCATTACATACGCCCCCCATTGAACGCATACGTGCACGCGTATATGTCCTTTGGTATATACACCTATGTGTACATGGTTTTGTTTTTGTACACTAACCTTTGGATGCATATGTGCCCTAGGCCGCGCGTACACATTTTTAAGCTAGCTACTAACGGTAATAAATATAAAATTAAATGCTAAAATAGATGAAACAAGGTCAGGGAACTCACAAATGGTCTATCATCATCATATTGGGCATACTCGTGGATGGTGTTGTCTTGTCTTTGGTGGATCTGATCTCTGGCCATCTCGCTAATCACTCATGGTATCTCACAGTAAAAATTCGGCAGAGCTTGGTAACAAATAAAATTGATCGTGATGATTTACCCCCTAGGGAGAGGTATATATCTCGTCATTTTACACCACCACGTTTCCCTAGAGGTATCTTTTGATGGTTGTGATTCTTTTAACACTTCTTCTATCCGCCATGATGATTATTTTTATTAAATAGTCATTTTTAACTAATTTTCGCTATGTCGGGGCATTTTTTTTGCTACCTGGCATTCGTTTCGTTTCCCTGGAACAATTTTCTCACTTTCTGGAGATCTCATACCTTCTTATTTCTTCCATAAAAATAAAAAATCCATAAAAAAATTACAAAAATCAAAATTAAAAAAAAAATCAAGAAAACGGAAAATCCTAAAAAATTTATACATTTCTCAAAAATAAAAAAAATTGCAAAAATTAGTGATAGGCCCATAGCGGCTAAAACTTCTATCTTGTACATGGTATTCATTTCATATCTCACTATTTTTTTTAAGTGTTCAGGAATTTAACAACTCACCGATCATCAGATCTACAACCATCTACAAAGCTAACATGTTTGCTTCGTCAGTATTTTGGGGCACATATTGTTGCATGATTCTATTTTGTTGTGTACAACGCTTTATCATTGGACCCTGCATCCTTCATCATTTCCCCTAGCATGTATCCTTGTTTGGGGCATCATCTTTAACCCTTTTCGTCAATCATGAACATTTGGGGATCTTCAGCTTGATGACAAAACATTTGTGCAACTGTATTGACCATTGTTGGTTTGAGTATGTGTGTTTGTACTTGTTTCCCTATTAAATGAGCTTGTTTCCTTCTCGTGCATTACTATATGTATGTTTCATTGAGTTGGTGTTTTCAGCAATGGACAATTGTTCATAGTATGTATTTTGAGGTCATTCTTCTTTTCTCATATGCTTACATTTTTAGTAAGGACCGATGATATAGATCCTTGGCAAAATGATGATAAGAAAATTGTTCTACATTGGATCCAAGACTAGTTCTTCCCTGGCCTTCTTCCTCTCTTTCTTCTCGATCATTCTCCTGTTAATATTATTTTTCTAATTCACTTGAGTCATCCTACCCCTACCCTTTCTTCTATCCATTTCTCTCATCTTTTCGATCATTGACCTTTTTCTTTCATCACCCCATCGACACTCAAGGGGGTGTATCTCACTTCTACTAATTTTTCTTCTACCTCTTTAATATTTTACCTATCTACTATCTTTGAAGTGGCATCACTTATGCCACCCTAAAGAGGGGAAAATATAGACACCTATAATTTAGCTCCAGCAATTTAAATACTTAAATTGCGCTAATTATCCTACTTCCCACAAATTGATGACATATCATCAATGCAGAACACTTTCTCTTCTATCATCAGTAATTAATTACATTATGCTAATTAATTAACCCTTTTATCTAGCAAAGATAAAAATTAACAACCTTCCGTTAATTAAACCCCATTCTATTTGAATTTAATTAATTATTCGTAATTAATTAAGTTTCCTCTTCTATTAGATAAATAAATCATCATTTATTTAGCCTAAACCCTTCCTATTCCCTAAATCATACTAATTATTATTCTAAAAGGCTTCTATAAGCTTACTCACCTATTAATTAATTAACTGGGTTAATTAATAAATCCTTTCAAACCCCATGACTCACTACAGGACAAATTAAACTCTCCTAAGATTAACTCAACCCCCTTTTCAACCATGGTCACCCCCAATTAACTCAACCTAGCTATTATCCCACATGTAAAGGGATTTAGAGATTCTTTTATCCATCAGGATATATAAGGAACCCTCCTCTTACTATTCTACTTACACCTAAATGAGCATAGAGCCTAAGCTATAGTTATTTTATCATCTTAGAGCATTCTTCCATTAGAGGAACTAGTTATCTTCATTTCTTGCATTCATCCATCCAAGTTTTAAGTCATATATAAATATGTCAAATGGTCTTGTAGCCATGGATTGACAAGACTCCATTCTTGAAACCTTAGGATTCAAACATACAATCAGCCCTTTTAATTGCTAAGGATCTAAATAGGTTCATTACATTGATTAGTATTCAATAGAGATAGAGATTAATTTCTTAGCATATTAGTTTGATGTTTATTCATGTTCTAATGCAAAGATGTTAGTAGATTAGTCTTATTTAAGCTCTAAGCATGATGGTGCATAGATTTTAGTTTAGCATTGTATTAAGGCTATTAGGTGTTAGTCGATTTTACTTTCTTAGCTAACTAATTCTTGCACATAATTTCATAATAAAGCACCTTTTCCACTTTTTGTTTTATCATTTAACCTCTTTGTGCATGCTACAGTAATGACCTTCTAGCCCGCCTTACTACTTTCCAAGGCACAAACCTCCTTATGTGTTCCTCACTACGTTGAAGTACATAATCCTCTATGCCATATACTAAGTATTTCAGCATTTTTTTTGTCTACCTTGCGTTACATTATGTGATCATTCTTCTCAAGTGATCTCCAGTCTGAGTAGTTTCCTTATGAGTACCATCATTCCTAGCACTTGTAACACCTTCTTATTTTGCACCGATCTTTAAGAGCACACCTTCAATCATGCCAACCTGTATATAAATCACATCACCAATGGATTCCTTGTTATTGTAAATGTTCCACCCCACACTAAAATTATTTTTTCTCCTCTATGCATGAACTCAATAGATAGTAATCGAATTCTTGTGCACAAGCATTCTTATTACAAAAAAACAAGGAAATTCAAATATATCTGAACCAAAATTTAGTCTCTTATTTCCACTTAACTGTTATACTCATTAGCACCTGATTTAGACAGATCTGAATGCTCACCTGAAGCGTGCGAAGCTACCAGGTTCCTCCTTTGTGATGTTTATCAAGATGTTAACATTCAGATACATGATGATAAATTAACCAAGTGTTCATCAAATCACACTAGACCATTACATGCATTCAATTGGAAACACATGTAATATGTAAACATACACATCAGATAAAAATTAATATCAAGTACACCATGTAATCACCATATTCATACATGTCTATAATCATAAACCATTAATAAAAAATTCTTACATAATAGAATTTGAATACATAACAATCAGATAGTAAACAAAGAGTCATGCGTGTAAGTTCATCAGAGAAGCATTACACTAAATACAGCATGGGTCTCTCAAACATTGTATGGTCTCTAAAACAATGACATACAACATTTATATATAGGGGTGGGGACTTTCCCTTCACCACCCATGCATTCTCAAAATAGATTGCATGCTCAAAATAACCTTACGTACATCCAAAAATATCCATAAGACGTGCATGCTTTACCATCAATCCTAATAATAGAGTAATCCTATAAATAAACTCTACTTTAATCCAATTATCAGATTGATCCATGCAAGACTTTTCATCTTTTCTCTGCATGTGCTTTATCCCAAAAATAAACATTCCTTGGCCACCAAGTCTCCTTCCTTTTCTCTAGATCCGAAACACTTCGTGATCGGCACTCTAACTCATCCTTTCTAATTTTATCCCGTGGTCCACAAAATTGGCTAAGACTTAGAGGTTTCTTTCTTATGCATGATCCTTTGCACACTATCCATTCTACCCTATGTGCACCCCTTCATGCCTTCCTTATGCAAGGCATGTACTTAGTCAAATCAGTCATGCAACATTATTTAATACCTCCTTTGGAAAACTTTGTCCCAAACTGAACTACTTCATAAACTACCATGTTTGAGTGGGGTCCACTAATCACCACATGCTATAATATACCTTTCTGTAAATCTGGAAAGTATTCTAAAACTTTCAATCATGATACTAATAAAATAAATTCATTATGGATACTTACGAAGAAAATCTCTCCTACCACTTTTGAGCTAGGGTTTCGAACTCATAAAAAGTTATTTACCTTTTTAACATTCATTCATAAAAAATGTGATGATGAAACCACTTCATTATTTTTTTGAAATATTCTTAACTCAATTTAAAATCATCCCTAAAAGCTACAAGTTCCTTATACGAAAGAAAATCAACACGTGACCTTCTTCGCACCTGACTTCCCGAGGTCGTGCCGAGATAACTGGTGTAGAATAGAAATAGATGTGTGTGTGTGTGGTGATGGATAATCTAATGAGGTAGCCTTATATCTTTGACATGCAATAATGGAATTTTTTAATCTAAGGAAAAGAATGCTCTCCTAACCTGAAGTGGCGTGATTAATCGATCTAATATGATAGCTTCTCGGAGACTCCAGTCAATATCGAGCTCTGTCGAGATTCTATTCACTGGTTGTTGAACATGTGGAAATTGACCTGTGGGTGCCTCGTATAGATTTCTAGAAAAGGTCATGGAAGTAAGAATGAGAGGCGTAATGAAGCTGCAGGGACTATGGATGATTCTCTAGTCTGGTCCAGAAGGTCTTAGCCTGATCGGATGCTATGTTCAATAATGAAAGTTATGAAATGATATCAGGTGGAAGTGGTGATGATCTAAATATTGATGCACACAAACCAGTGTCAATATCTAATTGGTTAGCAGGCCCGTTGGGTTGCGGGACCTAAGGATCACAACTAAAAACTCATGGAGGTTGTGTCCTATTATGGTCATGCGCATAATCAAACCCTGTTTCCAGGAGTAGTCCAATAATCATAGGCTTGATTAACAGTGATGTTTAGTGTGTTTAGTTGTTCTATTTTCTTAGAGAATGTAGCAGGTGTGCATAAGACTGTCAAATGTAAACTTGTATCAATATATGTTATCAACTCTAGCCCATTGGGTTGTGGGACCAAAGGATCACAACCGTACGTATTTTCTTATTGTGGGTCGTTAATGGTCATACAGAATGAAATTGAAATGATCCTGATAAAAAAACTAACTAAATGGAAATCAAATCTATGTTTTTGGCATTTTCACAATATATCAAAGCAAAACAATGAAAGCAAACTAATCTAATAAAAGTAAATGTTTTTGATCTTTTCTAGTTTTTAAGCAATGTGTTCTAATCTAATAAACAAACTAAAGACAAGTAATCATCCGGATGTAGCTGGTTACTTGTGCAAATATGTGAATCTAAATCTAAAATAAATAACCTAATCTAATCAAAACCCTTCAAACCCTACCTCAAAGGTGAAGAACAAATCATGACCCTGAAAGAGCTATTGTTCCCCACAACTTCCCCAGTAATGTCAAAGAGAAAACTTTCTAATGATTTGATCTACTTGTAATTGCCTAATCAATTGAAATGAACAATTTTACTATTCTATTTGATATGCAATTGAAACTAATGATTCAAAATTGACAATTTGGAAAATGAAGCAAACAAACAAGTAATTCCAACCTGGATAAACAAGAGCTTTGGAAAATCTAGTTGTATCTATGTTTGTCCCCTCAGTTTGATCCTTTCTTTCTTTGTGTGTTCATATGAGTCCAAGGAATTGGGAATGCAAGAACAACAACAGAAGAAGATGCTTGAGCAATGGCAGCTTGAAGGCAGTTTGGTTGTAATGCAAGTAGAAGAGAGATAGCACAAGAGATCTGAGCTTGGCTATGCAATTCCTAGCAGGATTATGGCAGCAATACTATGCAAGATACACAAAAATTCTCAGGCCTTTTTCTTGAACACAAGCATGGAATATATAAGAATTGGGGCTAGGATGTGCCTTCATGCACAAGGAAAGAAGAGGCAGTTCCAACTAACTAAAGCACATGTAAAAATAGAAGAGGGAAGGAGAACCAAGCAATCAAAACTATTTTTAGACAAATCGGTTCACAAACGCATCCTAAAAGTGAAGTTAAGTGAATCGTCACATGTTAAAAACATACATGACAGAATCTAGAAAAATAGCTTAGGATGACCGCCATGCCTGGGCGGTGGTTTCAAAACTTCGGCCTAGGCAACGCAGCAATCCTAGCACTAAAGGCCAAAATATGCACAAAATGAAGTGAGAAGCTGGAAAAAGTGTGGAAAAGATATGGAAGGATGTCTAGGCTACAAATATACATTACATATGGGGTTTTGGAGCTCGAACATCTTTTGAAAGTATGTAAATCATCATTGGGGACTTTTGTAACCGTTTTCCAACAATGTAGCACATGTAATTTTGGGTGCATACATATTATCCCCTTAGAGAAGCATCTTAGCCTTAAAAAGCACGTAAAACATAGAATTTGAGTATGGCGTGCCCGAAATGGGGAGTTAGAAGCTATACCTGAGATGCCCGTGTGTTGAAATGTTTTCATCCAAGCTCTCAATACCTGCAAGAGGGAAAGAAGACTCAAGTGCAGATAGACAAAATATCAAAAAAATAAACACTAAATCAAAACAACAAGAGGACTTACCATTTGTGCGGGGATATAGAGATATACCTACGCTAATGCCCCAGCCCTGTGAACACATACACTCAAAATGAGGTTAAAACAATGTATATATTTATAAAACAATTCCATTTTTCAATTCATTTGTGCATTCTCGATTTGGTGAATTTGGAGCTCTGGACCCACGACGACCATTTTTGACGAGAGTACAACTGAAACGACCATTATGAGATCATGATCATGCCTCCACGAGTGGGAGATCGACTGGCACGGTCTAAGGTTGGTTTTTTCAATTTTGTCTTTTCATACCTACAATGCAAAAATGTTGAAAAGTTTACCTAGGGGGACTATTATCAAAATTTGTTGTCTTAAATGAGTCTTTAGGGCGGGTGCCCATAAGGTAGTCCTTTGTTTTTCCCAAAATGGTCATTTTTTTTGTATTTTTGAGCATTTTAGGGTTAAAGACATATTTGGAAAATCAATCTAGGACAACCACCCTAAGAAGGGTGGCGGTCACGGAACTGTCACCTTGCACTTGGCGGCAGTTCTAGACAGAATGACCAAAATGCGTGTTAACTTGATTTTTTTTGGATTTTTGATGTTTTTTCATGTTTTTGATGAGCTTATCTTTTGATATACGTTACTAACTTGCTCTTTTTCTATGTTTTGGTGAATGCAGAAGGAGGAGTACATACGTTGGAGTCATGAGAGGGAGTGTTATTGGCTCCTAGGGATTTTGGATCAGTTGACCCAGGGTGAGATGGACATACTTTAGAGGGTGGGAATTTAGAGGATTACACGAGTGCCCCATGTTACCCATGTTAGTCACCTCCTGTGTGACTTATTATCTTACTAGGATGCAGACCATAACATTTTCTGGTTTTCAGGTGTCATGGGTGAGTGGACCATTACCCTAGAGGATGTATACCGCATTCTTGAGCTCTCGATACTTGGAAGGAGGCTTACTCTAAAGACAACATGATCCAAATATGAGATCACCTAGTGGGCTACATATATGGGAGACACCTTTGTCTCATTTGGTTTGAAGAAGGGGGTGAAGGTTTGGTCCATTTACACTGATCTTATTCCTATCTTCCACAGAGCCATCATGGGCATCATGTCCTCAAGATTGATTGGGGATAAAGGAGATGACACTCTCATTTACTGATGGGCTCTCATTATTACGTAGATTGAGGGGCATGGCCATATATATGCTTAGGGAGAAAATATCCTAGGGACTACCTTTCACGATTTGTATAGGGTAGTCAGATTACAGGGCCAGTCACTGAGCCAACCCACTCTTGTTATGAGTTGGGTCTATGAGTTCATCACCCCTTATGGAAGGGGAATATCAATGTTAGATCTAGGGGTTGTTTGGGCAACGAGGTGGAAATGGATGTCAGTACTTCAGACCTCACACCAACCAATGGATTTTTTGACTATGGTAGACATGGTTGCCACACCCTACCAGGACATGGCAGGGTTGTGGGGGCAGGAGGCGACCATAGTGGTGGCTTACTATACCACAAGGTAGTTAATTGACAGGGTAGGGAGATTTGAGATCCATCCATTTAACTGGGTTCCCTAGCAGTTCAACCTCCCCTACGTTGACATACTTCCTCCAATGGTGTTGATTTACAAGACTATTCAGGAGGTCTAAAAGGGCCCAAGAGGGGACCCTGGCTAGACTATGGTTACTCCCAGTGTGCCCATCACAGTTAAGTGTGTTGTCTGCACCTGAAGATCAGTTGGTGCTCCTTGAGCACCTTTACTCTAGATTGCATCTGCTCCCACTCACAGCGGAGAGGAGGATGAGCCTATAGAAGTAGACTCTGATTTAGAGGAGTACACAGGAGAATAGACCAAGGAAGATACATCCGGAGAGGAGATGAGGGATGAGGGGTCCAACAATGAGGCTAGCAGGGCATCCCACATAGGGGAGGAGGAGAGTGATCCCAAGTGGCATGACACTTAGGACATTTTTAGAGTGGCACATGAGGAGGCAAGTGCAGAGAGAGAGACCTTGGTCTCAAAGACATCACTTCCTCAAGATGGAGAGAGAGATGATGAGTCTGTGATAGGGAAGTGTCACACCTATAGCTTTAGGGAAGTGCAGCAACCACCAAAAATAGTATTTGCAGCCATCGATCTGACCTAGATGCCCAGAGATCCAAGTACGTTAACACTCTTCACTCAACTTTGTTACTTGGAAATGTCAATTGGTACTTCTTTTTTCCTTGTTTTTTTTGTAATTTTCTTAACTCATCGTTTCTTCTTCTTTTCTTGCTTGTAGCGACTACAAAGGAGTGGAAAGAGCTTATTACATGGGTGTGCTTGGACACCTTACTGATCCCCTTGAGGAAGAGCCGAGCTGAGTTAACCGAGGATTCAAGCCAGCCGCTAGCAGCCGACAGACATACTGATGTGTTTGCACCTATCTAGAGAGTAGTGGAGGTGATGACCTCCCTTCATACTTAGGTGGCTAGGTATGAGGTAGCCAAGTGATTGATGAGGTGAAGCCACTCTTGTAGTAAGACCACAACTAGTGGTCATCACCAAAATCACTCACACCACTTGGTTCATTCCCATTGTCGTCATAGTTGCAGCAGGAATCCCAAATGTGGTCGTGCACCATCTGAGGGATCTCAAAGAGATTGATAGGATGTTTAGCCTTTTATTTATTTGTCTCAATTTTGTTGATCATTATACGATTTCTGTTTTGTATATTTCGGGCTCATTGAGAGTGTTTTGACCATGCCTAGTGCATGATGGAATTGTATACAAACTTGACTCACCATGATATATACAAACTCTTCTTTTTGGTTTGGTAATCCATTGTATCTGAGTTGACTTCCTTTTGGCTTATATTACTTGTGTACTCTAGACATTTAGAATTTTTTATTTTCTATGCTTTTCAGAATGTATGCAATAGATGTGAATGATAACAAAATGATTTATTTTGTTTGTATTTTATAATTTTGATATATGGTAATGTAAACACACTGTAATGTTGAACTTTAGTTTCTTTAAAAAAAAATTGGTACTTCGTATTGTTTTGGAAAAACTTGGTTATACCGTGATATGATAAGTGATTGAACTTTCCCCACTCCTAACCCCAATAAACCAATAAGATGTGAGGGCTCAACACCAAGATCTAGAAAGGGAACAAGTTATAAAAAATTTTGAATGGTAATAAGATGAGAGAAAGACAAGGTTTTGACAAAACCAAATTGGGACACTACAACCTCGCTCTACTCAACTTTGCTTCATATTTTAGAATGTGAATTACTTTTCATTTTATCTAGAATTAGATCCGAAGATGGCCACTTGGTTGAAAAAATATGGTTTTGAGGTTTTAAGCTCTTTTGGAATTTTAGACATCTAACTCACTTTGTTTTGATTTATGACTTCACAATATTTGAATGAACTGTTTCTAACTTTTAATTTTGTCAAAGAGACCCCCTACACCTTGCCCCATGCTACCCGTAGGAAGTATGGGCTTATCACCATGGACAAGGCATAGGAAAGTAAGGGCATTTCTCTCCTTTCCCAACCCTATATCACTAGTAAGAGACACAGGCTCAACACCGAAGGTTAGTAGGGCAAAGAAATGTGTAAAGTAAAAAATTTTGTGGATTTGAATTTGAATTATTTATCTCGACAAAGTGGCTAGAATGTTCTTATTTCCAAAGAGGTGTTTATGGGATAGATGCAACACTATGAAGCTTCTAGAACAGAATATAGGAAAAGACACCTAATATAGAAAGAGACCATAAGCAGAACCAAGTATGCATGCCGTAGTATGGTTATTGTCAAACCTTTGTCTTATCTTGTTTGAATTGATGAAATTATTTGGAGACAATTGATGACACTGTGGAGATTTGTAGAGGTATGATTTGAATGTTTTTCCAATATTTTTAGAAGTTTTTCAGAATTGCTATAAGAATAAGTCCCTTGATCACAAATTTTACAAAATGAATTGGCAGATGAAAATGCAATGCAGATGCAGTAATGTACATATGAAAATGGTAATGGATCATGCGTAATACCTTTTCAGGTGAAGAGAGTTTACAAATTCGTTAAACTCCTCACCCTCTAGTGTACACAGGTGAAATGTCCCATTTTTTTAGTCTTCTATTACTTGATATGGACTCAACCACCTAGGTCTGAATTTCCTTCCTTCACCGGTATTTTTATCTATTCAGTTGTCAAGTCTTAGAACCAAATATCCCTCATATATTTCATGCTCATAGAATTTCTTTTTGTATTTCTGAGCCATCCAGTCAGCATAAACACTATGTCATTGTTCAACGTTGAGTCTAGCCTCATCAAGACTTTCTAGCTGATAGAGTTGCGCTTCTCGATAGCCTTCTTCTCCCAGAATTCCTTGCAATGATATACATAGACTAGGTATCTCGACTTTGAGTGGAAAAACAACTTCTGCACCAAATACCAAAGAAAAGGTGGTTTCCCCTGTCGGCATTCTTACCAATGTCATATAGGCCCACAAGGCTAGAAAAATATTTAAATGCCAATCTCGCTTGTTTTCCTTGACGATCTTAAGGAGAATAGACTTCAATGTCTTCTTTGTAGCCTCAGTCTATCCATTGGCCTGAGGATAATAAAGAGAGGTCATGTGGTGACTTATTTTTAATTTCTCACACATCTCACGTACCTTGTCATTTTTAAAGGATGTGTCATTATCCGAGATAATGACTTGTGGGACCCCGTACCTACAAATAATTTGGTTTAGAATGAATTTTTCGATTACTGATCTAGGCATGGTGGTAAGAGGCATGACTTCTACCCACTTGGTAAAGTACTCTTTGGCTATTATTATGAATTTATGACCATCTATTGATGAGGGAGAGAATTTCCCTATCAAATCCAGTCCCCATGTGGAAAAGGGCCATGGTGTTGCAATTGGTTGTAGAGCTTGTGTCGGTATGTGGATCTCATGGGAGAACTCTTGACATTTATGGCATTTACGCACAAACTCTACTATGTTATTCTCTAGCATGGGCTAGAAATATCCCATCTGATGTATTTTTCGAGTAGTGGTGTGGCCGTCGAAGTGACCTCCACATACTCCACTATGTGATTCGTAAATAAAATTTTCAAATTCTTCTTTGTCAACACATCTTAGCAACATTCCATCAAAGGCTCTACGATAGAGAACTTTCTCTAAGATGACATAGTTGGTTGTTATTATACACAACTATCTTCTTTGTTGTGAGGTTTCCCTTTTGGATATGTATGGTCCACTATGAAATTAATGATATCAGTATACCATGGACACATAGAAATGGGTGGCTTAGTTTCAAAAAAATACACACACTCGTCAGGAAAGTCTAAATTTACTAGATCACCTCCATCCAATGGGTTATCGTCCAACTAGTCCACAATGATTTGTCCTTTGACGGATTTCTGATTAAAAAATGTTAACTCAAACTCTCCCATCAGAGTTATGAAGCATCCAACCTTCTTAGATAAGGATCCTTGCGTGAGAAACATCCGTAGGTGATCTGATTTAACAATAACCCTTGTTTCTTGGTTTAGCATGTAATGTCTTAAGCACTTTGTCATGAAGACTATAGCAAGGCATTCCTTCTCTACTTGTGTATAACATGTTTCATAATCAAGCAGTGTCTGACTAATGAAATAGACTACACGCTCTCTTTTATCATTATCTTCTTGAGCCAACATACAATCTAATGAGACATCTATAGTTCGTGAATACAGGATCAAAGGGAAATTTGACCTAGGTGGCATGAGTGTGGGAGGAGACAACAAGAACCATTTAACTGACTCAAATGCCTCATTGCATTATTTGATCAAATCAATGCTACAATCCTTTTTAACAACAAAGGTCAAATCAGGGACAAACCTTTGGATTGCACCTTTTTTTCCAAGAAAAAATCTAATGCCAGACTTGTCTGATGGTGAAGTCATTTCCAGTACAACTCATATTTTGGTTAGGTCCACATAAATCCCTCATGAAGATATGATGTATCCTAAAATCTTTCCTCTCGTTACACCGAACACGCATTTTTCTAGATTCAATGTGACATCGTATTTGATTAAGCAAGAAAGGATGATACGAAGCACCTCTAGGTGATCGCACTGTTTTGTAACCTTAGCTAAAAGTTCATCCATGTAGGATTCCACAATCTTTTGTATAAGCTCAAGAAATATATAAGTCATCTCCCGTTGGTACGTGGCACTAACGTTCTTAATCCCGAACGGAATAACATCATAACAGTAAGTTCCCCAAGGAGTTATGAACGTAGTTTTGGCCTAATATACCTCAATGATTCTGATTTGATTGTACCTAGAGAACCCATCCATGAGAGACAACAACTCAAAACCAGTAATTTCATTGACAATAACATCGATGGATGGTAATAGGAAATCATCCTTGGGACAAGTCTTGTTGATATATTGAAAGTATATACAAATACGAATCTTTCCAAAAAATTTTAGGACAAGGATGATATTAGACACCCACTATAAGTAGGAAACTAATTTGATGAACCCTACCTGGAGGAGTTTCATCACTTCTTCCTTTACCATGAGGGCCACCTTTGGCTTCGTGGGCCTTGAATTTTTCTTAATTAACTTAGCATCTGGCTTGGTGATAAGATTGTCCACTACAATGTGTGATGTAATTCCCATCATTTCCTTGTAGCTAAATGTGAAATATATTTGGTAATCTTTAAGGATACTTGTGTGTATTTAAACTTCCTCAAGAGTTAAAGAGGATCCTAATTTCAAGATTTTTGGTTCTTCCTTGGTCTCGATGTTTATATTGATCATTCCCTCAATTAACAAGGAATTACCTTCCTCAAACTCAGGTGGGGCAGGAGGCAACTCTAAATCTCCCTCTTCTCCTACCTCATAAATTTAGAGTTCCTTCCGAGGGGAAGATTCTATCATGAGATTTCCAAAATAGGAAGAAGAGTGTGGAATTATGGAAAGATCAACCTTGTGATGAGTAAGATACAATTCTACAAGAGTGTTTAGATATCCCATAGTTTCTTTTTCAATGTCAATGTGATATGCAATGACACACTCGCTCTCAGTTTCTATGTATGTCAATATTGGAGTTATCGGTGTCATATGAACCAAAGGTTCAACACAAATTGAGACCATGAAGTTTGTATATTCCAACTCATTGTTTGGAGTAAAGTGAGAAGTGGAAGTTTCTATTGAGTATGTGAGGAGGTTATGCTCTTGTTGAATTGCTTCAATCGATATGAATTCAAACCTCTTTATTAGATTTAAAATTGTTGTTTTGTAGAGTTGTAAATGCTCAGCTCTAGTCTCATATACCTTAGATATATTATTTGCAACAAGTTGGGAATCACCCAGTACCCTAATATTAGGATCACCCATTCTTTTGGCTATAGTGAGACCAAGTAGAAGGGCTTCGTATTCAGCCCCATTATTCATACATTCAAATTTTAACTTAAAGGAAAAAAGCAAAATCCTTCCCTTGAGAGAGGTAATAATTACACCTAAACCAGCACCAAAACGACACTTGGCTCCCTCAAAATGGAGATTCTAATAGTTACTTGGAAAAATGGATGTTGGATCATCATTTTTTTCCTCTTCTTTTACCTCAGTTACTTCAACCATAAAAAATTCATCTGCTGGAAGAGAACCAATTCCTAAGGTATGTCCCATACCCATAGAATCAAAAGGAAGGAGGATAGGTAAATCCTTTTCCAATAGCTCAACAATATTTGTTGTGGTTCCCAATGACACTATCTCTATGATGATATTTTCATCTTTGACTATCGGAATGCCTTCAATCAAACCCATGAATTCTAATTCCATTGTAGGAACCAAATTTTCCTCTGGTACTAGTCTTATAGGTTTATTTAACTGATTCGTAGGAAGATAAAACTCATAGTGTACCCCTAGCCTCTTTTTCAAGTTAGCTAGGTGTATGTCAAATGGTTTTTGATCACCCTGTGCCACAAACACGTTCCCTAGATATAAGAACCTTACTTCCTAAAACAAAGTGGAGGGAATCACCTTCATGCGATGAATCCAAGGATGGTCAAGGGTCATATTATATTTGGTTTCCCGATCTATAATATAACATTCAGTTAAAACCATCTTAGGCCCAAGAGTGACTAACAACAATATAGTTTTGATCAACGTTGCTTTGAGGCTATCATAAGCCTTTCAGCATATTTCGTGTTGAAGAGAAATTGGTCTCTCTGTAACCTAGATTTTGAAGGAAAGAGAAGGGGGCTATGTTAACCGTTTCCTCATCATCAATCATCACATGCTTTACATAGTTGTTGTAAATTCATACTTGTAAAACATAATGTCAGATCACCTCTACTAGCTATTTCAACGTCTATGGGCATCTTACTGATGTCAAAAATGAATCTGACATCTCTTTCAGGCTACCCTAGTGGATAGACATCAAATTCCACGTGGTTTATATGCACCTCTAGAGGAGGGTGACATTAATCAAATGGCCAAGACCCAACACTTCCAATAGAGAAAATCTGTGAGCAGGGGAATTATTCAACAGATCCAAGAAAGAAATGTGAGAGAAGGTCTTGGTTAGATCACTAATGAAGTCATAAGCTCCTACTGGCTTGTCTAACGTATCACTAATATCATCTTATATAGTTGGGTAGATTGGGATTGGCTATGAAGAACAATATTTGGTTCTAGTGGCAACATTAATATGAGGTTTAGTGCCCAACTCCACCAACCCCACAATTTTCGTTTGCTGATGACCATCCAAAGGATGTGCCACTTTTGGGTTTGACGAAGTTGAGGATTCACGATCATGGGTTCCTATTACAATACCTTTGTTCAAACCATTGGGATCTATTCTACCGTCCTTTGGATGTGTGGGGATAAGATCATTAAATATTCTGAGTGATGTGTTCTGTGGAGATACCTGTCCCATGTAGGTATTCTGAGTTGGCATTGTTAGGTTTGCCAAAAACATGTCAACAAATAACTTTATTTGATCCTCTGGAAAATTTTGTAGAAACTTGTTACAATCATGACATGTTCTTGCATCATGCTCGTGAACCATATGGAAACCAAAATATAAATCAAGATCATAATCTCGAGGCTTTTGGTTTGCACCTTTTTGTGGTCCAAAATTACGATTATTGTTCAGCTGTTGATTGTTATAGTTAAAATTTGGGAACCCTTGCCCTTGGTTTTTGAATTGGTTCAGATACCCGCCTGGGTATTCGTTACGGCCTTGGGTTTTCTTTTGTCTTGTTTGTTGAGGTTGTTGTTTTTTTTTTTGATGATGATTAAAATATACAGCATTGACTGAGGGCGAGAAGTTATTGTTTCTCTTATTGTTGTCATTGTTGTTATTGGTATTACTCATATTGGGAGGGCTAACAACATTAGGCTTCTTGGGCTAGATAATGACACCATCTATTGTGACCCCACGGTTCTTATTAAGGACCTTAAGCCCTTGATTATTGTTTTTTCTATTAGAGTAAGTGAGGTTGTTTCAGTTAGGAGTGACTAACCTTCCATTTTCTCCATAATTATTACGACCACTTTCAATGGATGGTTGGTCGATTCAAAGATAAACCTCTAGTACTTCTTCATAGCTCCTTAGTGGGAAATTTTGAACTTCTTATTTTATATCCCAACTAAGGGAGTGAAGGAAAAAATCACAAAGCTTCATCTGATCCACATTTGAAGTGTTTACAGACGAGTAGAAAACCTGTTGCCACCTCTGAATGAAGTGGGAAGTGGACTCGTTGTGCTCTTGCTTGATATAAAGGAATTCCCTGATTCATGTTCTCAAAAGTTTTTTCATATCAAAAGCCTTAATAAATTCTGATACCAGTTGTTTGAAGGAGTGTATTAAATCCTCTGGTATCCTATAGTACCAATTGAGAGTAATACCTTCTAGCGTCTTAGGGAAAATCTTCACAACAACTGCGTCCCATGGGAGCAGCTCTCGAATAGTTGTTGCATAATATTTGATGTGGGCAGTAGGATCGCCCTTCCCTTTGAATTTCAGAAGGTTGAGTAAGGGTCTTGGGAGCATGATTGTTTGGATGGAAAATTCTAGAGGCTCCTTAAGGTATTCATAATAGGTCCCCATTGTGTACGTTTCCACCATTGAATATCCTTTTGGGGGAGGTGGAGGTTACATCGGTTGCTGGAATGGGACAATGTAAACATTTTTTGGGATGTATGGCATCCCCTACGGATGTCCATACAGACCTAGGTAAGTGTACATATCCCCCTGTGGAGATTTAAAATACATTTTTACGTAGGGGGGTTAATTACTTTGATATGGAATCGAAGGTATGAATCCGGGGAACATTGTATTTCCAACTAGTATGGCATTTGAGAACACACTTCTGGCTAGGTTCTGTTGTAGATATCCATATGTGGCATGAGGGGGCATACCCAAGGTGCCTGTCCCAGTCAAAAAATCTCCAGGGTTTGGAGTACCTGTATAAACTAGAGGATTTTGCGTAGTAGGTGTTTTTATATAATTCTATGGATAGGGAGAAGTTCTTGCTTGCCTTGTGTATGAACTTTGAGCATTTTGTGTAAGCTCTAGCTCCTTGACTTTGTCTACCAACACCAAGATGACATCACCCATTGATGGGGCGATGATTTTATTCGGTGCTTGCTGTTGAACTTTTAGAGGTTGTTGAGGAGTGTGGTATCCTGCTATGAATTGTTCACTATGTTGTCACCCCTCGTTAGAAATATTTTCAGTTGGTGGAGGGGTAACATTATTTTTTTGGAGCAAAACATCACCTTTTCCTTGTAACCTATCAAAATATTAGTTCATATTCTAGAAGTGTTGTTCACTCCTAGCATATTGTGTTAAGTATTCCTCATCTAGATGTGGGATTTGGTCTGATTGCATGCTAATGGGTTTTCAAAACAATACCCCAGGAGATGAACTTTCTTCCCCAGTGAAATTCATGTTATTTGAACTTGATTGTTTATGAGGATATGTTTGCATGATCTATTCAAGTTCCTCAATACATATAGAAGAACCAACATTGGTTCCCTAAAGAATAGGGTTTTGAGTAGTTGAGTGAAGGTAATTGTTTTGGTATACCTATTTAGTAGTTGTACATGTCAAAACCCAAGATGGGTTGACCATACTCATCCTATTCCAACATATTAGAGGGGTATAATAATACCTGCAGAATAAAGGATGGATCAAGAAAGTGGAAATTTTTAGATACTAGCTCTTCACATCGAGTTCACCAATTTGTATAAAAAAAATCAGCACGTGACCTTCTTCGCACCGGAATTCCCAAGGTCGTGCTGAGACAACCAGTGTAGAATAGAAATGGATGTGTGTGTGTGTGGTGATGGATAATCTAATGAGGTATCCTTATATCTTTGACACACAATAATGAGATTTTTGAATCTAAGGTAAAGAATGCTCTCCTAACCTGAAGTGGCATGATTGATCACTCTTATATGATAATTTCTCAAAGACTCCAATCAATATCGAGCTATGTCGATATTTTATTCACTAGTTTTTGAACACATGGAAATTGACCTGCGGGCGCCTCATATAGATTTCCATTAAAGGTCATAGAAGTAGGAACGAGAGGCATAATGAAACTGAAGGGACTATGGACGATTCTTCGGTCTGGTCCAAAAGGTCTTAGCCTGATCATTTGTTATGTTCAATAATGAAAGTTGTGTAATGATATCGGGTGGAATTTGTGATGACCTAAATACCGATGCATTCAAACCAATGTCGATATATAATTGGTTAGCAGGCCCATTGGGTTGCGGGACTTGAGGATCACAACTGAAAAACTTTTTGAGATTTTGGTCCTGTTATGGTCATGCGTGTAATCAAACCCTGTTTACAAGAGTAATTTAATAATCATAGGCTTGATTAACATAGATGTTTAGCATGTTTAGTTGTTCTATTTTCTTAGAGAATGTAGCAGGTGTGCGTAATACTGTCAAACATAAACTTGTATCAATATATGTTATCAACTCTGGCCCGTTGGGTTGTGGGACCAAAGGATCACAACCATACGTCTTTTCCTATTGTGGGCCATTAATGGTCATACAAAATGAAATTGAAATGATCCTGATAAAACAAACTTACTAAAAAAGGAAATCTAATCTATGTTTTTGACGTTTTCACAATATATTAGAGCAAAATAATGAAAGAAAACTAATCTAATAAAAGTAAATGTTTTTTATCTTTTCTAGTTTTTAAGCAATACGTTCTAATCTAATAAAAAAATTAAAGACAAGTAATTAGCTGGATGTAGCTGGTTAATTTTGCAAATATGTGAATCTAAATCTAAAACAAATAACCTAATCTAATCAAAACCATTCAAACGCTACCTCAAAGGTGAAGAAAAAATCATGATCTTGAAAGAGCTATTGTTCCCCACAACTTCCCCACTAATGTCAAAGAGAAAACTTTCTAATGATTTGATCTACTTGTAATTGCCTAATCAATTGAAATGAACAATTTTATTATTCTATTTGATATGCAATTGAAAGTAAGGATTCAAAATTTACAATTTGGAAAATGAAGCAAACAAACAAGTAATTCCAACATGGATAAACAAGATCTTTGGCAAATCCAGTTGTATCTATGTCTGTCCCATCAGCTTGATCCTTTCTTTCTTTGTGTGTTCATATGAGTCCAAGGAATTGGGAATGCAGGAACAACAGTAGAAGAAGACACTTGAGCAATGGCATCTTGAAGGAATTCTGGTTGTAATGCAAGTAGAAGAGAGATAACACAAGAGATCTGAGCTTGGCTATGAAATTCCTAGTAGGATTGTGGCAGCAATACTATGCAAGATACACAAAAATTCTCAGGAATTTTTCTTGAAAACAAGCATGGAATATATAAGAATTGGGTTTGGGATGTGCCTTCATGCACAAGGCAAGAAGAGGCAGTTCCAACTAACGAAAGCACATGCAAAAATAGAAGAGGGAAGGAGAACCAAATGATCAAAACTATTTTTTGACAAATCGGTTCACAAATGCATCCTAAAAGTGAAGTTAAGTGAGTCGTCGCATGTTGAAAACATGCATGACGGAATCTGAAAAAATTTCTCAGGACCGGTTTTAGAATCGCCACCTAGGCAGGGTGGCGGTCCTGGCACTAAAGGCCAAAACATGCACAGAATGAAGTGGGAAGCTAGAAAAAGCATGGAAAAGCTATGCAAGGATGTCTAAGCTAAAAATATACTTTGCAGATGGGTTTTGGAGCTTGAACATCTTTTGAAAGGACATGAATCATCATTGGGTAATTTTGTAACCGTTTTCTGATATTATAGCACATGTAATTTTGGGTGCATACAGTCCCATGCAAATCACACAATTCATGGTGAGCATCAGAAGTTCACAATTCAAGCTGGATTTACACTCTCAAGCACCCTGTTTTACTAAAAATATCATAACCTGAAACATATTCATCATGGAAACCTAAAATTTTCCCCACAACATCATGACACACCCTAACAAAATCTCCAAACATCATCATATCACAAATAGCTTTGAATCTTCTCAACCAATCTCATTTGCATGAATGGCCCTTATGGTTTTTCATGGATTAGGCTAGAACCAACTAAACCAACAATATAACTCATCATGAAACCTCTAAAAACTATCTCTACCTGATTAAAACAATATAACATAGCTCCATAAGTGATCTCAGGAGCTCACACATACCTACAAGTGACTATTATTCCTAATTAAGCCTCCAAACACTAGGATTATGCATATTGTGCACCATGACCAAGTAGGTAAACCTTATGGATCTTCTTCCAAGATCTCAAAAAGGACATAACACACACAAGAAAACATGGCTCACACCTTTTCATGCTTTCTAAGTAACCATGTAGCTCCATCACCTAAGCTAGTTAGGTCACCTGATTGGGCTTGCAAGACCAAACCAATCTCACTGAATCCACTCTCGCCATCATGAAACCATCTGAATATCCATGTATTCATCCTGCTAAGCATGTTATGACACATTTATATCATCCTCTTTTTCATTAATGAGCTTTTACATCAATGACAACACCTAGAACTCAACATGCCAACAATTTCCCCCTTTGTCATTGATGGAAAACCACATAATCTTCTCCCCCTTTTTACATAAATGACAAAGTACATACCTGAGCATCATATTCTTCATTTTTCTCGGCTTCTTGGAATCTTTTTTCTTGAAAACATGACCTCACTATCATACAAGCATGAAAAAATTGGCATTTTTCACTAAAACTTTTGTTTGCCTTCTTTCTCACCATGGAAACACTTTAATAGACCTTATACTGATGCATACTACTTATTTACATGCCAGAAATTCATTATCTTGATATTAGAACACAATTCTTACCTCTTTCTTGGCCTATCTTTACTTGAGAAACCTCAAACTTGGCTTGTTTCTTGCATACCTTGTCTTCACACAACTTTGGGAATGAATTCCCTTAAGCAACCCTTTAGTGCAACTTTTACCTACTTTAGCAGGATCTAGACACCCATACACATAATGATACAACACTTTATATCTCCCCCATATCTCCCCCTAGACTTATACCATCATACTCTAGTAGAAGGTATATAAATTAGGCTTCTTACCTTGATTTCAAGCCATAAGAAAGACTTGGCCACTTTATCACTGCCCTGAAGCTCTTTCTTAGTGTTTTCACCCTCCTTTCATGTTGACATAAATTTTTGAGTCAACAATTTTCTCTACAAGCTATTATACCTCCAAACACCATTTCCTCTACTATACAAGCCTTCCAATATCCTTTCACACTTAATCAAAGATAAATTCAATCCCCCCTACCCTAAGAACCTTTTACAGAGTTGTAGTTTGTTGTTAAAGCACAAGAATACTCTATATTGCTCTGATATGATGCAATAATCACTCTAAATGCAAAGTTTCTATCATGCATACCCTGTAACATTTTTACTCTCTTCTTCTTAACTTTATGAGCCTTTAATATCACCCTCAACATACAATATCTAGGTGAGATATCATTAAACCTTCATATACAGTTGTATACTTGATCTTAAAACTTTGTAGCCACTCATGAGCATACCTAAGTCTTGCATATGATTTGAGACATATGCTTTTTCATGCCATTCTAGACTCATCTCATCTATCACTCTCGATTGGCACCTTCTATATTTTATCAAGAAACAAATAAGCTACCCCTATCTTAAATGACTAACTTATACTTGAAGCATCATTTTATGCCTCTATAATTTTGTAGTGGCTTCATGAATGTTCATACATTACTTTTGCTCAAGTTTTGTCACTTTCTTGCACATATTTTTGTTATCCATGCTTACACATACTACATTACACACCATACTCTTAATTTAGGATTCAAAGATGAACCTCACCTTCTTTAATGATCTTCTATAAACCTGTAAATAGCTATCATAGTACTCCATATTTCTCATTCTTCACCTTTAGCACTTTGAATGAACTTGTCTTTTGATTTTACAATCTTGACATACACCATTTTTTCCTGCAGATTTTCTTGTCAAATTTTTCTCTTAATTAAGACTAACACTACCTTCCCCAGCCTTGGAGAGCCTCCTAAAACCTGTAGCATGTCATTTCAATACTTTTACATAGACATTACTTTATCAAATATCATTCATGCCCTTGCAATAGGTATTAAGAATTCATTTTAGGTCAAGAGGACCCTGAAAAATATTTTATCATTACACCCTCGGCTAGTGTAGCTCTATAGGATTCTAAGTAACTATACACAACTGATCATACTTGATATATCCCATCACAATCCTCAAATCATACTCAATCCTTGTGGTTTTTGCGTAGACTTGATGATACCTTGTCCTTCTGAGACATGTCATCCTTTATTTTGATCTTCAAATGTAAGTTTTAGATGCATGTTCATACCCTTATTCTTCTCTTACTCACTTTTTCCATGTATACAAATCTACATTTAGCCTTATATATTATCTCAACTCAAGAAAGCCATACACAGACTTGAGCACGTTCATTGTTCAGTGAGAGACTTCATTTTGCAAATCACAGGATTGATAGAGCTCTGACATTCTTCATACAAGCATAATAACTCCTTAATACTTCTTAACCATCATTCAAGAGTCAAAAATGCACCTCCCACACAACTCATGATCATACCTAGATCACTCTTCTTCAAATGATGAAAAATTGATTCATACCTTAGTAAGTGCATACTTGATTAGTCTTCTTGGATCATCAACAAGGTGTACCTTTCTTTCTAAGCCTTAATAGTTTTGTAAACCATTATACTTGACACTTGGATCATCAATTATCACTTCTTTGCATAACTTTGAATGTGAAGACCCTATATTTAACCATTTAGGCCCCTTCATCAAGATGGAAAACCTCATTTAGACAAGAAAACCCTTGTACATCTTGTAGCTACTTTATAAACCCACATAAGAAACTCTTAACACTAAATGAATTATGATTATAAGCCTCAAGATGCACATGATCATGAAAACCACATTGTCTTCTATATTCTTCTCTCATAGGCTACTAGCCTTGTTTCAATAATAATTCACTCCCATATTTTGATTCACTCACTTTCACAAAGAAATATTACATGTTTTGAGTACCCATTTGGCCATTTTATCTTCTCTATCAAACTAATAGCATGTTCTTGAAGTATTTTTCCCCAATTTACAATATATTCCTTTTAATTGGGTCTCTTAGTGCACTCCACAGCTAGATCTGATAACTCTCACAATTTCCCATTATTTGAAGTCTTCTCATGACTTAATTCTTCTTGAATCTTAATATAGATCAAATTTAGATGATATGTTCCAAATTTTGGCCTTTAACTCCTTCATTTAGTCCCTCAAACATATGACTTCCACCAAACTACTTATCATGTTTTCAAGACCTTCTTTGTAACTTTCTTGAATTAGCACACAAACATAGACTCAAGACAATATTTTCTTTACAACATGACCATTTCACAAAATAGAGTAAGATAGACTTCTTTGAATGTTTATACAAGACTTCATACTTAGATAATGACATGACAGACTTCTCTTGAGAATTTGACGCACAATATGACATACCATTTGATTTGACATACTAGACCTAAGATTATGTTCTTAATGACATCTTATAATCAACAATGCCATGAAGGAATTCAATCATCAAAACTCCATGATAGACTTAAGACCTGACTATGCACCTTTCTAATGACTAACACCTCTTCATACTTAGACCAAAACTTCTTGACCTACATAACCAACTCAAGAGTAGATCATAAATATACTTTGAGGGATCAAGAATTCAAGATATTTCAACCATAAACTTGAAAAACACAAGCTCACAACATGACTGTAAAGATTCAAGGAAATTTTGACATGCACATTTCATTTTTTGAACAAATAGATAAGGTTTCAACACATACCTTGACACTATGAAGACACTTCCTACAAAGCATACCTCAAATAAATCAGCTCCCCCTCTTCTCAATGCTTCATATGGATAACCATGTCTCTAAAAATCCTAGTATATATATGGCACTTTATGATCAATCTAGAAGAATGACCTAAAAAGGTCCCATACACTCTTATAGTCTTGCACCTCACCTTTTACATCTTGTTTCTGACTTGTACCTTGGTTAATTCCTTGATTAGAATTCATATATATTCTAGGTAGAACTATATTACTCCTTCTTGGCTACCATATTCTTCCTTGTCTGCTATCATGCATTCTAGAACCCTGAAAACTCCTTTATTGTATCCTAGGAGCATGTGATCTCTTGACCTTTTTTGAGTAATCATAATGGCATTCCCTAGAAACATGACCAACTTCATTGAAATTGAAGCACACAACTGAATTATTTTCTTTTTATCCTTCAACTTAACTAGGTGGATCATACAAACAGTGTCTAGCAACATGACCTCTCTCATGAAAATTGAAGAAAACTACATTCTTTTCTTTCTCACTTATACTATCCCTCCCAGGATGATCAACACTAGTAAACCTCCTACACTCCTTTTCCCATGACCAAATCCATTACAAGTAAACTAATAACCATTAAATGACCTCTCATACCTTGAAGCATTAGGATGCCTTATGGATTTTATCTTCACATTGTCTTTGAGGAATTTTTCCTTCTTTCCTTCCTTGGTGCTTGGTCCTTCATCATCCTTACATGGAGTACTATCTTCTTGATTTAACTCTTTTCCCTTGTAGTCATCATTGAATCCCAATCCTTCTCTATCACCTAAAGATATCTATTTGCAAAGAAGATCATCATGATCCTTGGTGCTTTTCTCAAATTTCTGAAAGGACATAGTCTTCTTACCAACTTCTAACAATTATGCCATTAAAAACTCTATATCTTCTTCAAATTTTATGCACTTTCTCTTTTTGTATTGAAAACTTATGACTAGAAACTTTACCTTTTCTTCTAGCATCCTAATTGTCTCATTAATATTGTTTGTTTCAAACCAATGCTTCTCTTCTAGATCATGGATCTTGTCTTCATATCCTTTGACTTGAGATCTCAGCTTCTTTTTCTTCCTTTCAGCATGTCTTAACTCATTTTGGATACACTATATTTCATCTTCAACATCATCTTATTCTTCATCTTCATAATGTACAGAGTCACCAAAAATGATAGGACCATTGCTCATAGAGTTAGCAGTTTTTCATGAATAACACCTCATCTCTAATATCTTCATGATAATATTCAGACTTAGAATCTAAAACACCACTCTCAGATAAGTAAACCTCTTCTTTTGTATAAAATCTCTTCCTTCCCTTCTTCTTGTTATCAAACTTCTTAAATTTCTTCTTGCCTTTACTATAATTGTTATACTTCTTTTCATGATCTTCATCATGCTCATGTTCATCATGATCTTCCTCCTTGTGTTTATGAGGAAAATTGATAGCAAAATGACCTACTTTACCACAACTGAAACATTTGTAAAGAATCTTACCTTTGTATATTCCAGAGCCAACCTTCAATCTTCTAGCAAGAATTACAAATATTTCTTCATCATCAAACTCAGCATCATCCATCTTATGAGCAACATTATCATCCTTAGTCTTCTTTTTCTTTGTCTTATTTTTAGCCTTGGAATTTATCTCCTTCTTGATAGGTTTATCATTTTGAATTATCATCTCATGTGCAATTAGGATTCCATGCAACTCATTCATTTTTAAGAGATACAAATGTTTGGCTTCTTCAATGGCAGACACTTTCGAATTAAACCTAGGAGTTAGAGATCTCAAAACTTTTTGAACCACAACCTCTTACTTCACTTCTTCACCTAGACCTTTCATGGTTTTAACAACATTTTCAACCCTAAGAAAGTATGCATCAATAGGCTCATCATCACTCATTTCCAACCCTTCAAATTGATTTCTAAAATTTTGAAGCTTATCTACCCTTACCTTAGAATATCCTTCATACAAGACCTAAATTTTCTACCACATTAATTTTCCTAACTTGCAAACTTCACAAGATCATATTCACCTATACCACATATGATAGCATTCATAGCCTTTAAATTATCACTACATAGATTATTTTCTGTAGTACTTGTTGGTGGAGTACCAGGAGCAGTAAAACCATCCTCCACATATTTTCAAATATCAAACCCTAGGGACATGATGTTATTCCTCATCCTCAAACTCCAAAAATCATATTTCAATCCATCAAACAATGGTTCCTTATTGGTAGAAGGGCCACTCTACTGACTCATCATTTTTCTCCAAAAGGACCTTATTTGATACCAATTGTTGGAAGCACAATGGACTGAGAAGGGGGGTGAATCATTCCTTCAAAAACCATAACCAATTTCAAATTAAATTTTATACACCATTAAAATTCAACCATGCATTAATCAGATCTAAAAAACAAGAAATAACCATCCATAAGAACATAAACATGGAGTACACAAGAACACAAGATGTAAGTGGAAAAGCCTCAATGGGAAGAAAACCCACTGAAAATGTTTTTGATATTACACACAACAAATGCTCAAGTGAATATTACACATCACAAGATATTTCTTTAGTGAGGTACCAACCCCACAAGGATCACCAAGCCCTAAACCCTTGTTGATATCACTCACAACAAGAGACTTGCATGAATATGGCCCATCACACAAGATTTTGATAAGAATATCACTTAAGATATGCTGCAACAACTCATCTGATGGTGATCACAAGATTCAGCTCCAAGCTCCTTCAAACACACTGTAGAAACAAAATCACGCACTTGGGTACATTTATAGGTCCTAAATACATACTAGCATTCATATGATTCCTAAGAAAGACAACTAGTAATTAATGATTGTCTTTGTTATATGTATGCTAAATAAGATAAGCTAATTTAATGGAAACTAACACCAAGTAGGTTCAAATGGAATAAGCTAATCTACCATTAACATCATGATAAGGCTATGTGAGATTAAAATCTTAAACTAATGCATCCAAATGGAGCTTTGAAGACATCAAGCTAATTCTTACTAAATTGGATATACCTTCTAAATTATAAGTCACTCCTTAAGATCACAAAGAGATCAAAGGATGGCTATCTCTCACAAGAGGAAAATATCTCTCCAAAATGGCTACAAGGTCATGTATGGATCTTTATTTACTACTATAATGCAAAGAGTGGATGAATGGAGGCAAGATTAACAAGATTCTTCAATGGTGGAGAATGATTTTATCAATATGCCTATAATAATCACTATTCAAAGCATGGTGTAAGTTTTGAAGGAAGGAGGTGGGTCCTTTATATAGCTTTCCAATTTGGGAGATATTAGAAACCTAGTGAATGTGGGATAAAAGATAAAGTATAATTAGAAGAGATAAGCATGATTAGATGGAATTGATTAGAATTAACAACTCATGGGAGTTGGAGATGATTTAATTAATCAAATAGGATTAATTAATAGGCTAGGATAAGCTTAGAAATATATTTGGAGGTGATTTAGTGGAAAATAGGTAGAATTTGGATTATTTAAAAGGGGTATTTGATTAATAAGAGGGTTTATTAATTAAATACAAGGTTATAAATGCTTAATTAACTAATGATAGTTAATTAATTGATTATAGGAGGATTATACCTAAGTATCGTTAATCGGCATCTGGAATGGGGGAAAGGCTAGTTAATTAATGAAGTGTCGTTAATTGACCGAAATGGAGGGGGATGTTAGTTAATTATTGGGAAATCACTAATTATAACGAAAATGACAGGAAAGAGGGTGATTAGTGTAATTTTAGTATTAAAAATATGTAGGCAGATTTTAGGTGTCTACATGTTTCCCTCTTTGGGGTGGCATAATGTAAGCGACACCACTTCAAAGATAGTAGATGATTATAGACAAGTAAATTTTGAAGGAGTGGAAGAAAAACTAGTAGAATGAAGTATTTCCCCTCAAGTGTCAATGGGATGATGAAAGAGGTCAATCGACGATCGAAAAAAAGAAGGAAATAATAAGAATCGACACAAGCTGAAATATATTGCAGCAATGGGGATTTGAACGTGGCTTGGTTGGCCTTTGTTCAAATTGATTGATTGGAATAAAAATTATTTATTTCAACATATAGAAGAAACAAATATAGGGAGAGGGGATAAACACAATCCCTATTACCCCAGGTGGTATTGAAGAAAAATTGTGATGGAAGAAAATGGTAAAGAAGAAACATGGAGATGAAGAAAAGAGAGATAGCTTTCAACCAAAAAGCCTCAAGAGCCACATGTTTTCATCATTTATCAATATAATCAATGAACCAACTAGTTGGGGAGTAACTTTATTTAATGTGAAGACTAACCCAATACAACATATAGAACATAATGCAATATGATAAAGTAAACAAGAAGATCAACAAAGAAAATAAGCACAAACAATGTTTAAGACAGTTGTACCAATGTTTTTGTTATCAATCTTCGGTTCCCAAATGTTTGAGTTAACGAAAAGGGTTAAAAATGACACCCCAAGCAAGGATACATATAAGGTGAATAAAAGGAGGAAACATGGGTCATATGAAAAAGAATTCATGCTCTATGAAACTCCCCCAAGCAATTGGATGTGCAAGGAATGGTAGACATAATAGGAAAACCAACTTTGTTAATGGTGTTAGATCCAAATGATTTGCAAGTCGTGCATTGGAACAAGTGAGGAACAAAGAAATATGTTTTCTAGGTTAAATTTAAATGTTTGAGGACGTTTTTTCCTATAAATGATTTAGATGTGTGAATGCTTTTTACCATTTTTTTGTTTTTTATGAAAATTTTAAGATTTTTTTGGATTTTTTGAATTTTTACCAATTTTTTGGAGTTTTATGTTTTGTGAATTTTTAGGGTATTCTAAAAGTTTTTCGAAGCTATTTATAGGAAAATGAAGATGCAAATATTCCCCCAGTGAGAGGTGAAAATTTACAACGGAAAAATTTATGCATATATATAGGAGAAAGAAAATATGGATTAAGGCCAAGATGGATAGGTTTGACATGATGATGAACTCAAACCAATGAAGTGCCAAGAAGGAGCAAGTGTGCCCCTAGTGAAATATTGAAAATAAATAGATGATATAAAGAAGGATAAGATTGTTTATTGAAAGAAGGGTCAAAGTTTCCCTCAAACATGGTAAAAAGGAAATATTATACATATGGATGTTCTAAATGAAGCAGAAGAAAAATGAATGCTATGGAAGGATAAGGAAAATATAGCTAGAAAATTAATGATGAAAAAGTGATTAGCCTAAGGAACAAATTGTGAAACAAGATACATACTAAATCAAGAGTTCGAACAAGATCCAAATGAAACCTGATAACATACTTGTCATGTTTTCTCATCGAGATCTAATGTGTGCACGTGGAAATTAATTACCTCTTGCAATGAAGATTTAATAGGTAATAAGTGAAGACAAACTAGCCAATGTGTAGGATTGATAGATTTGGAAATTTGATTGGTGAATGGAGGGTGGAATGAGTGTCATACATTGCTCCAATTCCATCCAAGCATCCATAGCTCTGACAGAGATGTATTTGATTCTAGTTACAAAATTTCTCTATTGCCAACTAGACGTCCATAGCCCCAATAGAGATACTGGAAATACCCCAAGAGAGAGTTATATTTGTTTTACTTTTGATTTTTTGATCAATTTTTTCTCTCTGAAAAATATTTTAGCTCTCTCAATTTGTTTTGATAGGGGGTTAACAACCATAGATGGTTTGATAAAAGGATGTGGAAGTGATTGTGATGATGATATTGCCTAGTGTCAACAAATACACGTAAAAGTTCTTCAGAATACATTTTTTAAATGTAGATAGTGAGAGGATCTCTAAGAGGTCAATCATTATTTAATTTACTAAGGTGATAAAAGACCAAGGTCAAACAGATGCCATAGAGATAAATGGCACATAATGAGAGAGAAAACCAAAAGATCATCGAAGGGATAAAAATGGTGGATGACTTGTAGAGAAATGGAAAGAAAGGGAAGAAAGAACATCCATGTGTATGAAATACCTAATTGCAATGTTTGACCTTTGTACCTTTGATTTGATTTTTTGTAATGTTTAAATTTTTTTCTCATTTTTTTATTTTAGAATTATTTTTTGATTTTTTGTAGATTTTGATGGTTTTGTGAAGGGAAACCTGTGAAGGGAGAAGATGATGAAGATGAATGATTGAGAATTTGGAACCAAAAATGTCACTCCGTATGATAAGATCCAACAATGGTGTTTGTGATTTATTTTATAAGGGATACTAGGAGTGTTTTCTTATCAAGAGTAATATTATGTCCAATCTCGATGATTGTAGTAAGATCGTGTTCAATAAGTTATTATAACTTATCTTTTAACATTGATTTTGTATGTGGAAACTTGAGTTCCCTATCCATAGATTTCTGCACTTTGTGCCATACTTGATGGTTTCTTTGGTATGTATTCTTGAATCACGTTTGATTTTTAACTTTATGGTTTTTTGACTTATTGGGAGCTTTGGAGATCTTCATAGTTTTGATCTTAGCTTGATGAAGAAACTGTTTGGGTTTCATATAAGCTAATGTATGATTTTTCTGATCTCAAGAAGTGGGAGAAGAAAGTAGATGTTTAGGATTGATGATAGTAAAATTAGGGATGATGGTGGGCTTACCATAGTTTTTAATAGAAGGATGATATGATGAAAAAAGAGGATATGGTCTAATAATTGAAGAGGATGGGCTACCAGGAGGTGAGCCATAGATAGAAGATGAAGGGCTACTAGGATGTGGACCCAAGATTGAAGAAAATGGGCTACTAAGAGGTGAGCCATAGATAGAAGATGAAGGGATACTAAAATGTGGCCCAAGTATAGAAGAAAATGGGCTACCAAGAGGTGTCCCATGGATGGAGGATGATGGGCCACCTAGATGTGTCCCATAAAGAGAATATGGAGGGATACTAAGATGTGGCCAAAGTATAGAGGATAATGGGCTACCCATAGGTGACCCAAAAATAGAAAATAAAGGGATACTAGGACGTGTCCCAGGCATAGAAGATAAAATGATACTAGGATGTGGCCCACAAATAGAGGATAAAGAGCTACCCATAGGTGAACCACAAATAGAAGATGGAGGGCTACTAGGATGTGCACCAATAATAGAATATAATGGGGTAACTGGAGGTGACCCACAAATATAAGATGAAGGGATACTAGGATGTGTCCCAAGTATAGAATATAATGGGCTACCAAGAGATGAGCCACATATAGAATATAATGGGCTATTAGGACATGACCCAAGGGAAGATGGAGATGGGCTATAAGGAGGTGCCCCACATATAGAAGAAGATGATGGGCTACCAGGAGGTGACCCAAGGAGAAATTTTGATTGAGGAATTTTAATATATAAGGAATGATTGGGTGATGAGAAGATAAGCCAAGGATTAATGATAGACCCGAGAGTTTCTTCGTGTAATGGGAAATGTGAAAATGGAAGAACGAGAAGAGGATAAAATTTGATGATCTGAGGATCTTCCTCTATTTTCTGACAAAAGGAATCAACCTCTTCCCCACAATACGAAAATGCATCGAGTTCAAAAGAGAATCCTTGCTCATAATCCTTTATAGGAATGTCATCATCTGGCCCCATGAATTATTTGATTACTTCTTCATTCTGAAATACATCAATTGTTATGGGTCATTGTTGGTCAATTATAAAAGGTTTATTAGAAGAAAGGGGTCCAACAAGTGTTGAATATTTAGAAGATATTTGATGATGGATATAAGGGGAAGCTTTGACCTTATTGCTCAAGGTCCAAAGAGGGATTGGATTTTGATTGATAGAAGAAGATGAATTGAGAGACAAAGTATATTCATATTTGGATGTCTCACAAGTGGAATAAGATATGGATTTGGAATAGGTTGGTATCAGTTTTCCTAGAATACGACATAATGCAGGTAAAAAAATAGGATAGTGTAGAAATTTAGTAGATTGTGACACAGGGGTCGACTTGGATGATTGATTAGAGGAATTTTGAGTCACATAGATCTTCAAATGAGGAAGACATCATTGAGGCAATTGATAAATTGGATCCTGCGAAGAAAGGGAGGACCGCGACTCAGGAGTCGAATTAGAGGAATGATGGGGAGAATTCATGGCAACACATGTCACAAATCCTTAGAGGAAGAAAACATCATTTAGGCGGTTGATTATTCCTTAGAATAAATTTTATCGGATGAGGCTCAGGAGACTAAGGGGAATCTAAATAATAGTTTGGATTAGAATAATCAAGAGACTGAGGGGAATCCAAAGAATAGCATGGATTGGAATCATCTGAATCATACCACTGATTATGAGGTTAAGGTGGGGAAAGGGTTAATCAAATGGGTTCTCTAGCATAAAGAACCAATCAAGGTTTAGTTTTGATAGGCGTATTTTGAGGATTTTAGTTATGATTCCCTATTTTCGTAAGTGTGAGGAACCATGCGATAATCAGTAATGGTTGGTAGTTTTGGAACTAAATTCCTAGTCATGGATTATATGATTGAACTTCTTCAAATGAAAGGAAGTTCCATGTAAATTTGAGCATCATAATGGAAACCAAATAGACATTTTACAACTATGGGGATGCTTGTGTGATTTTCTGAAGGAAATCTAAGGAAAACAGACAACGTGATGACACAATTTTGAAAAATCAAAAAGGTTTGCAAAATAATTTACAAGTGTAAATGTCAAAATGGTTTATAAAAATTTAGCAACTCAACTGCTGTAAAGGAAACTTTTCAAATGTTCAAGTTATCTCAAGATTTTCTTAATAGGAAATATTTTTCTCAGGTCTGAAAAATGTGCAAAAGGACTGTGATGACCTTAGGAAAAATCAAGAAGTGTGACAACTACAAATGTCACAAAGAATGTCAAAGAATCAAGGAAAATTGAATCAAGGAATCAAATAATTTTCCAAGGAGATGAATCTTTACAATGAAAGGTACCAAGGAAAATTAATCAAGTTTAAAATAAGGAACCAATCACAAAAGTACCTAAACCCCTATGTCTTAAACACTGATTTGGTTCAAGATGACAATACAAATTTCAACAATTAAATCAAGTTTGGAATAAACAAGATTTAAGTATCAAAATGAGGTTGAACTGATTTCTACTCAAGGTATACTCAAACGAGTTTAAGACAAACAAAGTCCAAGTTTTGAAAATGGAGGCTAAAAATGCAAGCAGTGCAACAATACAACTTGGATACTTTAAGCAAGCTTTTAGGAAAAGTGAGATGTTAGCATCAAAATGGTATTGATATGATGCTAGCAGCATAACGACAACACCTTCCAAAACTTAAGGCAATGTTTGGAAAAAAAACAAGGTCTAAGTATAACAAGGATTTGATATTATGCGAACAGTGTAACAATACAATTTAGAAACTTGTATCAAGTTTTTACAAAAAAAAGATGCAAGTATCAAAAATGTATTGATATGATGTGAGCAGTGTAACAATGTAAAGGGGAAATAAATGATGAGACAACCTATCTAAAATAAGATATTCTTGACGTGGGTATTAATACAAAGGCTTACCAAAACATGAGGACATACCACCACACTTTCAACACTTAACATTCCTACCACAACATGGTCATGTAATTGAATACAAAAGTGGTGGACATGATTCTTTTTGGTAGCTCCATGTATGTTGTTATCTTTTGACAAAAATTGGCAATAAGAGAACAAGAGGATAGATCAAATGGGAATGAAAAATACGCGGTGTAACTTTGGCAGAGTTTCACCTTGTCTTATGAAAAGGTGTAAACTAAGATAAAGTGATCCCTATTAATTTTCATGATTAATGTCACGTGGTGCCAAATTTAATAGAATCTTCCCTTGTTCAAATAATAAGGTTTTGAATTTGAGAAAGTCGTTGCTTTTTGAAATCTCTTTAGAAGAATATGGATAAAGTCAAGTTGGCCCCAATGACAAATGGTTTCCTAGGTTTTTGTCATCAATACTCACCAATTATTTCCTAATATAGGTGTGCTTTTCTGGTAAACTAGATAAAGGACCATTACCGCATAGTCAAATTAATGAACGGGGCCTCATATGAGAAACTTGAATCTTATTGTCATGGGTTTTTGTTCTAGTTAAGTGGGTAGTGGGGCACTTCCCGTTTCGTCTAGCAGTTACCTCAAGGTGTGGAATACTTTGGGGTTCCTGTGATAATCCTCATAATGATTTTTATGGCTTATGCCAAGATACTTTCCACAGTTCAAAGCAGATGGGTTTTAGCCATTATCCAAACCTATAAATACAATGTTTTAAATAGATGGGGTTTTTATCTTGAATTAAAAAATTAGTTTAGTACACCATTGGAAACCCACACCACACTTGTAGTTAGTATTTTTTATCAAGTCTTTGAAAATTGCTAGGTAATGTGAAAAATATTTAGTAGTTTCCTCATAAAAAGTGAACCAATATTGATTTTGATTCTCAAGATCGTCCAAGGACGCAAGAGAAGAGCATGCTCAAAAATTGATTCAAGTAGATAGAAAGATAAAATATATATATTAATTCAAATGAACATTAAAATACTTTATGAAAGGATTAATTCCCTTAACAAAATAAATGATGAAATTTCCAAGTTTAATCCAAATGTTAAAGAAAGAAGACTAAAGTTGCTTTTGATTCTCAAGATCACAAAAAGTGCAAGATAAGAGCATATAAAAACTCTATCCTAACTCAAGTAAAGATCGAAAAATAACATTCATCAAATATTGTAGACATGTTAGAAAATTGATTAAATCAAAACATGCAACACAAAAATCAGAAAAACCTACAAAATGACAGCAAACATTAAAATCAGATTCTAGAATTTCATGAAATCCAAGCCAAATTTTTAACACAGAATAATAGCGCAAGCCTTGTAATGGTAGCACAAGCCTAGAAATAGTAGCAAAATCCTGGAAACTGTAGCGCAATCATACCAATGTTGATGCGGGGGAAATAACAGTAATGCAAGGTAACTCTCCATGTAGATAGATAAGGAAAATAGTTTAACGCTAGCATAGGCAGAAAGATGTTAATGCAGGGCTAGCTCAACAGTAATGCTTGAGCTACACAAAGGCCGTAAATCTAAAGAATTCTAACGCAAGCCTAGAAATGATTGCACAAGCATATTAATAGTAGTGTAAGATATTTAACGTTGATGCAACGTTTTAATGCTAGCGCAAAGCACTTGTGCAACTTCAAAAACATGACAGTTTTATAAAAAAGAATGTTTAAAGGCTCAAATATTTGCTGATTAACTTCAAATTTGGTAGCACCTAACCTCCTTTATTCCTGCAAAGAGAACTCAACACATACAAACTTAACAAAACAAGTTAAGAATCACAAGATTTATCAATAAATGATTAAAAGAGAGTTAGTAAAGAAAAAAATGAAACAAAACTACAAAAACTTGAAATAAATGCATGAGACAATGGAGTAGTCTCCCACTGGGCACACCAAATGTATGTATGCTAAATAAGCTAAGATAATTCAATGGAAACTAACACCAAGTAGTTCCAAATGAACTAATTTAATCTAACATTAACGTCATGATAAGGCTATGCAAGATAAAAATATTAAAATAATGCATCCATATGGAAATTTGAAATTATTAAGCTAATTCTTATTAAATTGGATATGCCTTCTAAATCGTAAGTTGCTCCTTAAGATCACAAAGAGATCAAAGTATGGTGATCTCTCATAAGAGGAAAGGATCTCTCCAAAATTGCTACAAGGCCATGTAAGGATCTTCCTTTACTACTCTAATGCAAAGAGTGGATGAATGGAGGAAAGATTAACAAGCTTCTTCAATGATGGAGAATGCTCTTATAAATATGCCTATAATAATCACTATTAAAAGCATGGTGTAAGTTTGGAAGGAAGGAGGTAGTTTCTTTATATAGCTTTCAAATTTGGGAGAAGCTAAAAACCTAGTGAATGTGAGATAAAAGATAAAGTAAAATTAAAAGAGATAAGCATGATTAGAGGGAATTGATTAGAATTAGCAACTCATGTGAGTTGGAGATGATTTAATTAATCAACTAGGATTAATTAATAGGATAGGGTAAGCTTAGAAAGCTATTTGGAGGTGATTTAGAGGAAAATAGGTAGAATTTGGATGATTTTGATGGGGGATTTAATCAATAAGAGGATTTATTAATTAAATACTAGGTTATAAAGGCTTAATTAACTAATGATAGTTAATTAATTGATTATAGGATGATTATAACTAACCAAATGTCTTTAATTAGCATCCGGAATGGGGGAAATTCTAGTTAATTACTGAAGTGTCGTTAATTGAATGAAAGTGAGGGGAATGTTCATTAATTAGTGGGAAATCACTAATTATAACAAAAATGATGGGAAAGAGGGTAATTAGTGCAATTTTAGTATTAAAACTTTGTAGGTGGATTTTAGGTGTCTACATTGGGCTTTTTCCTTTGTTTCCTTTTTCTATTTGGATTTTTACACCACACAACCCATTCGGTATTTTACTTATTTATCTTTTATGGCTCCAAACATCAGCACTCAACCAAGACGCTAGCATCAAGGCGTCCTCATATCCTCTAGCGCCCCTAACCTCTTTCCACCTTACTCACTCTTTTGGGCCTCTTTTATGTTTTGGGAATCTTATTTTCTTATGGTTCAGCCTTCCAATTTTCAATTACGAAATTCAAACAAGAGAATCATATAAATACATAGATATCTAATCAAAATGAGGGACCAAGCTCTAAGCATTATTACTATCACCTAAACTTGCACTCAAAAGGAACCTAAAGCGCTTCAAAGCATCTATTTGGAATTCAATCAAGGGACAAAGGACTACATTTTCTGCATACACTGCATAGAAAGGGGAAATTCATTATTCCATCCACACATTCTATTTACATTTTTACATCTAGTAATTAACTAAAAATGGACTAACTATGTACTATGGGGATAATTAATCTAAGATATGAAAAATTGTAAATAAAGTAAATAAATGCACTAAATAAGTATGTAAGAAAGTTAAGCAACTATGCACAAGGAAATGATAACCCTAATATGCAAGAAATAAGAGGAAAGAACTCAGCTTAATAACAAATTCTTGTAGGATGGTGTCACAGTGAAGACTAGAAAATACAAAAGAAGGAATGACTGTGCAAAAGTCCTAAAAAGGGTGGATCTAGAGGATCTAGCTGGACTGAAGTGTCTAGAGGAGGACTAAGGTGCCTGTGGGTGCTTTGGTATGAAACCTAGGCACCCTGGTCTATGAAAAATCTCTTAAAAATATCTCTACAGGGCTAGAAGATGATCTAGAAAATTCACTATGTGTCGTATCAGATTCTCTGTGCTCCTTCAGATGTCATCAATAATATGACATGAAAGAAAGACCTATAAGACCCGAAAACAAGCATCAAACCCTAAAAAAATAATGCATATGAAGGGTTTGAATTGACCTCATCTGCCACAATGGTGGACTTACTAACTAAGAATTTCACTACATATCAAACCTGATATAGTTCTATGTGCAAGTGTGTGTGAACATGCCCTAGGTTTTTCTTGTGCTAGTCACGCTTTGTGAAGTAGCAAGTAATAAATATGTGTAGAAAATATATTAGAATGTGTGCATGGAATAGAATAGAATACCTCCCCCTATGAAGTGTGATGCAAATGTCATATTAGTTTGCCTTGATGATGGAGCTATGTGGATGCAAGTGATCTCCAATGCAATAGATGGATGCAACTCTAGATGGAGGATATTGGTAAGTGATAATAGGTCCCTCATTATAGTCTCATAACTTTATATTTATAGGGTTCTCTTGATCTAATTTTGTATATAACCCTGAAATGGTTGATCACCAAAAAGATAAAGATGTAAAACAACTAGAAAATTTCTAAAAAGTGGCAGGAAATTGTAAAAGGAATTGGGGTTCCCCTGGTGGGACTAGGGCGCCCACAGGTGCCCTAGTTGAGGCTAAAATAATGTGTAATTATATAAGATGACTCGTTATATGGGTACAAGAGGTTAGTAATGATAAAATAAAATGAAACAAGATGGCCAAGAGATGGGGGTTAATTAGTAATTTCTTCACTCAAGAACCTTCTAAATAGTAGTATGAGATTAGGATAAATAATGTCTAAAGTGCATCATTTTGTGACTACATTTTTCCCCCACTTTATGTTGGTGAGCGGAAAGCTCAGTAACATAAAGTAGATAGAGATGCGTACCTAATGTCTATGAAGAGTGTAGTAGAAACGAGTTGAAGGACTAGAAAAAGTGTGGAATGAAAAAAATATGGAGGAGCGTGGAAACTAAAGATGAAAAGAAAAGAAAAATTCATGAGAATGAACCTAGGGTGCAATGCATGTGTATCTGATGTGGTGTGTGACGTACCTGGATGGTTAGTAAAGTTTTTTTTATCACGAAGTGTATTTTTTGACGTTGTTGTTGTTGTTGCCCCCATTTGACTGTTTGTTTCCCATATAGCCAAACTTTCAAGGAGAAAGTGATCAAGTAGTCAAATATGTTTGTATGTATGTATGTGTAAAAACATAATGTAAAAGACGCATGTAAAATTATTTTAAATATGTAAATGAAAGAGTATAAATGGAACATGTGCACCTAATCCATGTCAAGAAAGAGAGTGTAGAAGGATATCCTGTACTACGAGTTTTTGGGTGACTTCATGACACCCTGGCCAAAGAAGTGTAGGGAGAAAGTTGCATTATTATCCTTCCTATAACTACTTCCCTAAATGTGTGTGAATAGATCTCTGTACGTCCTATTTTTTGGGTGATCTGATGCCACTAGCTAAAGTAGTGTAGGGAGACACACCAAGTGTAACCTCCAAGCCAATAATTACTTCCCAAAATGCTAAGGACACCATGTCTTATAAAATTTTCTATAGGGTTTGTATACTAATCTGAACCCACTCACGATATATAACTGAACCAAACCAGTGTATAATCTTTGTGTTAATATGTAAAAACCGCAAATGATGCCCCCTTCTTTATGGGCACATGGGATGTCGCTAATATGAGAATGTGGCCCCAAAAGAGGACCAACCGCATGAACTTTGTAATTCTTCCCTACAAGGGGTAAGGGAATGCACTTGATAGAAACAAAGACGTGCACAAACAAGGATGGATATCCAAAAAAAAGTGTTAGTATAAAAAAGCATGCATATAGAAGACAATGTTTAAGCTATGCAAATAATGTAAAAGCTTCCAAACAAAGTAGTAAACATGCAAGAAGACAAAGATAAGCCACACAAAGCGACTTGCAAACATGGGACATCACTCATGGTTTACAAGACATGCAAGGCCATCATGGCCACAAACAAAAAATAAATGTGCACACAAACATAGGGCAAGGCATGCATACAAAAAACAAACAATGATAGACAAAACAAGAAAACAAATAAGTCATGGTAACATGTAATCCTGTAAAACAAGAGTTATAGATGGAATACCCATTAACATGTTAGATAAATAACCAATATGTCAAAGTGTGAATAACTAAGGAATGTAAAGTGTTAAGTACAAAGTGAAACAATAGCACTGGAAAGAAGCAAATGTGGATGCCCTCACCGACCAATGTAGGAATGGTATAAGGAGAGCATCCATGTTGCGTGTGAAAGATCTGTATCTCCAATCACAACTAGACAAATAAATGAACACACATGTGTGGATGATATAGATAATGACATATAAGAAATCAATCTAACATGTGTAGTAAAGTGATCATGTAAAACAAGAGTAAATGCCCCCAAGATAATCCAATATGATGTGGATGGATAGATTGGAATGCAAGATGGAATGATAGGAGCCACATGCCCCACAAGTGAATGGAAATGTATGTAGTGAGGTTCATATTTTTTTCCCCCTCATCATTCATTAATGAAACATAAATGAGAGTGTGTCATCAGTAAATGGTCAAGTATTGTGTGTTGTGTCTAACACACTATAAGGAATGTGTAAGTATAGTGATGCAATACGACCTAGCGACGATGTGTTCTTAAACCCTATATCTGAAGCATGTATCAAGACCGGATGAACATATAAGTTATGATTTATCCTAAGCATATATAACTATAAGATGAAGGTATGAGTGATGATTTATCCCTAAGCGTATATCGCTACAAAATGAAAGGAATGAGTGGTGATGTAACCTAAGGTGTATACCACTACAAAATGATAGAATAGGTGATGATTTATCCTATAGTGTATGTCATTAGCCTAGGATTGTCACATGTGTGATGAGTGTAAGGTCCATTTGATTTGTAAACCCTCAAAAATTGAGTATGGACTAAGGAACTAAAGTGCGTCATAGGGTAGTGAGTGCAACGCGTAGAAGACAATGTAGCATATGTAATGAGAAAATATGACCATGGGATGAAGAGAATATGAAAAATGTGATGGTATATGTGTAGAAGGTATAAAATATGATGTATAGTGTGCGATGAAACATGTGTAGGAATACTAATGAGGTAATAAGTAGGATAGAATGATGTTAGACTCACATGTAATGATGATGAGTATAGTATGTAGAAAATGTATGGCATGAAGACGCGCAGTGTATGATGTATGATGTATAAATATGAAAATATTTAAATTATATGGAATAAATGTGTAACGTGATGTGTGGTGTCTATAGTGCATTATGTGTGATTCATGAGTAGTAATCCCTCAACAGTCAAGTGTGAACTGAAGCACAAGAGTGTGTCATCAGGTAGCATCGATGCTAAAACTTATGATGAAATATGCCTATATGAAAATGCAAAGATGATAGATGCTATGATGAAATGGGGAGTAATGTATTAGATGTAATGCCCCCAAGAATATAGGAATGAGATGAAATAACCAATGTTAATGAAAAACATGGGTCTGTCATGTGATGTATGCAGTGATGAAAATGTGGTATTTTGTATGTGCCAATGCAAGGAGTATGGTGTAACACTATGTAAGGATATGAATGAATTATAACAAAAAGATAAGAAATTTTTCTATTATTATGAGAGAGGGGGATGTAAATACTATTTCCCCAAAGTACATGTGGTGAAATAGGCTATCATGTAATGTCATCCAGAAGATTATCACTTTCAGGTTCATAGTTGAATGGGTAAGCATTAGTGACTTGATAAGAAATAGTTTCAGGTGGATTGCTTAATGAACCATTGAGGTGCAAGTTGTACATACCCATGGAATATTCATCATCAGTAAATGGAGGAAGAGGAAAATCATGTGCATACTAACGAGTAAGATTATGTGTATAACATAGGAAATAACTATTGCAGATGAAACCACGTCCAAAATGTATAGGAAAGGAAATGCTTATATGATCCGGATCTAAATACCTCCAAAATAATCAAGCCATGATTGTCCTAATATAAGCGATGAATATTGAGGAGTACATGATAGGTAAACTGTAAGATGAAAAACACGCAAACCATAAGCAATAGTGATACGAACAAATCTAATGTAAAGATGAGGAGAACATGATGTAGGATAGAGATCCTCAAAAGCAAACCCTAAATGAGCTAGACCCTCATGTGTGCATATAGTGTCAATGTATTTAGGATTAAATGGAATGTGTCCCCAATATGATTCATTTATGAAGAGTGTGTAAGTGAATGGTGGGCATGTTATTATAGGTGATACATGTGAGGGTGTACATGATAGAGCGATGTACATAGGATGGACAATCCCCTAATAAGGAATCATAGCAGTAGTAGTAGAAGGTGGCATAGAATAAATGACATCTATCACACAAATGTTACCATCAAGTGGTAGTAAGTGTGGTGGCTCTTCCCTAGGTTATGGGTTGTCTATAATGTTTATGCGTGGGAAAGAAAGATCAGTATTAGGAGCTCGGTCACAATACTGAAATGGATCACGGTCATGAAAAATGGTATACTCCATACTCTCATGTAAGAATTTAACATAGATATGTATAGTAGAGGTGATATCTTGCATTTCATGAAGCCATGGCCTTCCTAAAATACAGTTGTAGGAGACTAGGAAATCAAAAACGAAAAAGACGGTGTGGATAGTCTTTGGACCAACAGTAATAGGCAATGCAATGTAACCAAGATATGGATGGACAAAACCATCATAAGCACACAGTGAAATACTAGATGGACTAACATCATGAGTGGAAAGACCTAAAGTCTCAAGGAATGACATAGGACACAAGTTAAGTTTAGATCCATTATCAATCAAATTAGACTTAACACTGACATTATAAATGTGAGAGATGATATGAAAAGGTGGATCATTATTAAAAGTGTGAACATCATATGGAAGGTTGGACTTAAATACTAAGTGTGGAGAAAATGCACCAGCAAAGGCTTGATAAACCAATTCTGGATGTATGTCAACACGAATACGAGTAGTAGAAAGAAAATTTTGGACTTTATGTAATAAATCAAGATTTGCAAGTGAATAATCATTTATTGAGATACTCATGATGAATTAACCATAAGATTACAAGTAGCGGATGAAGAATATAAAAGTGCAAATGATTGAGTCGAATTCACCAAAATCATTAAATAAAAATGGACTAACTATGTAGTATGGGGAAAGTTAATCTAAGCTATGAATAATTATAAATAAGGTAAATAAATGCAGTGAAGAAGTATGAAAATAAGGTAAAAAACTATGCATAAGGAAATGATAACCATAATATGCAAGAAGGAAGAGGAAATAACTCAACTTAATAACAGATGTTTTACAAGATGGTCTCGCGGTGAAGACTGGAAAATACAGAAGCAAGAACGACTGTGCAGAAGTCCCAAAAAGGGTGGATCTAGAGGATCTAGATGGACTAGAGTGTCTGGAGAAGGACTGGGGAACCTGTGGGCACTATGGTCTGAAATCTAAGCACCCTGGTATGTGCAAAATATTTAAAACTAATCTCCGTAGGGTTGGAAGATGATCTAGAAACTTTCTTGTGTGTCATATTAGATTCACCCTACTCCTTTAGATGTCACCAATAATCTAAGATGAAAGAAAGACCTGCAAGACCCCAAAATAATCATTAAACCCTAAAAAAGAATAACACATATGAATGGGTCGGAATGACCTCGACTGCCACAATGGTGAAATTACTAATTTTTGCACTACATCTCAAATACAATGTAGTTCTAGGTGCAAGTGTGTGTGAACATGACCTAGGTTTCTCTTGTGTCAGTCACACTTTGTGAAGTAACGAGCAATAACTATGTGCAGAAAATGAAATAGAATGTGTGTATGGATTAGAATAAAATCCCTCCCCCTATGAAGTGTGATGCAAATTTCCTAGCCTTGTGCCTTGATGATGGAGCTATGTGGATTAAAGTGATCTCCAATGCAATAGATTGATGCAACTCTAGATGGAGGATAGTAGTAAGTGATGTTAGGTCCCTCATTATGGTCTCATAACTTTATATTTATAGGGTTATCTTCATTTAATTTCGCAATTAACCCCGAAATGGCTGATCACCAAAAAGATAAATATGTAAAACAGCTAGAAAGAGCCAAAAAAATGGCAAGAAAGTGTAAAAGGGATCGGGGCACCCTTGGTGGGACCAAGTCGCCCACAAGCACGCCAATACTTCTTGATGCCCCAGTCGAGGCTAAAATAATGCGGGATGATAGAAGTTGACTTGGAAAATGGGTGTAAGAATTCGGTAATGACGAAATAAACTAAAACAAGATGGCCAAGAGACAGGGGTTGATTAGTACTTTCTTCACGCAAGAACCTTCTAAATAGTAGTATGAGGTCGGGATAAATAATGTCTAAAGTGCATCATTTTGTGACTACATCTAGCTACAACCCACTATCAAGTGCACTTACACAAGGGCATACTAGGGCATGATTATTACACACACACACACACAAGAACTATATGGATTTTGATATTTAGTGTAGTGCATGATTGTAAGTTCACTCTGTCAAGTGACCATTGGGGTCATTCCAACACCCCATATTGTATCTTTATTTTTTGGGATTTGATGTGGTATTGTGGGTTTTGTAGGTTATAAGTACCCTCGATGACTAAGTTGGGACATAAAGGTGATCAACAGGATCTATTTACGAAACTTGTACAAAACAATAAAAAACCAGGTTCCAATCACTTTTGTAGTCACGGGCACCTAGTAGCAAAATCTAACACCTAAGCTCCCATGTCCATCCTTGTCTGTGATCTATAGGATTTATTATGAGCATTGAAAACATAGATCACCTCTTGTTCAGTATTTTTACTATTCCATAACACTTTGGGATCAAGTACAAATTTGGTAAGACTTGTCTCCTTCCTCTTTGCTTAGGGTTTTAAATATTACATCTTAGATTTCTTGTGTCAAATATGTGCTTTAGCATTTATTATCATATGTGACTCTGCAATATTTACATTTAATTAATTCAAATTAAATTAAATCGTTTGGTTGACCCAACGTGAATGGAATGATATGAATGCACTGTAACTCTACACCATCCTCTACCCAACCACGATAGTCTCTATATGGCCTCCATATGATGGCCCCTGGACCCATCTGATCTAGCATCGACCTGTAAGTGGTTGTTTCCATCCTCTTACTACGAGTCCCTACCCACCTCACTGAAAATATCTTAGGTTTAGATTGCTCAGCTCATGGCCCACCAAGTGGCCTCTATATCGTAATGTGCTCATATGCCCATACATGTAACAAATTGGTTTCTCCTAGCCCACCCCCATGATCCTCTTGTGTGAATCTATATAAGTCTTTGTACAAGTGAGCTAATACACACCATTCCTATACATATCTCATCTCATACTCCTCTATCTGGAAACAAATAACACGCATCTAATACAATATACCAACTCCACCACCCTCTACTTCCACTAATGACACTAGAATCACTACAATAAATATATGCAACCACGGTACACTAGATCTCAATACAACATCCAAACTGATATGGGTATCTACATATACTCATATACTATTAAAATATTACCTTTATTCCCTCATCTACCTCTGATCATCTACTATAGTCATGACCTATACCCTCACTCCCACAATCGGTAATTGTAATATCTGATACACATCCTCTAAAGTCATTGTCATCTCACTAGTAGGAAACTAAAATGTACATGTATCACCAAACCATCTCTCACACAGTGCAGTCAACATAGGCATATTATGGGGTACCTCCCCCAATCTAGAAATGTGTCATAGGCTAGAACGGTCCAATATATCCTACTCTGCATCTGCTAACCCCAATGTCAACAACGTGCTCAAATGACAACTCGCACGGAACTCTCTCGAGTGTATATCTCTCTACACAACATAAAACACAACACAATTCTTCCATTAGTACACTATATATACTGAAAAAATCATTAATCATACCATCAAAATTCTCATCATATCAACATTTCACAACACAATGCCTAGACCCTGCTCTGGGACGTCAATGCCCAGGAGCATGTCACGGCGCCTAGAATCAAGTCACTAGCATCTATAATTGGGTGCTAGTGTTCCCTGAGATAGAAACACCCTACCCATTTTTTCCTGGGTCAAGAACACTAAAAAACACATAAACACAAATTTTACAAAAGATAATTAAAACATGCATATTCGACAATATTTTCCAAAAATAATCATACTTACCGACTCACCGGTCATCTGCGATGGCCGTTGTTATTCTCTCGAATCTATTCGAATTCGTTTTACTAAAACATGGCATCCTCACGGCTCATAGCTCTAGTTTTCACTCAAACACAATATAAATGAAAATAATATTCCCTTTTCACTATTAATATATATATTAATTCGTGTTTACCATATACTATAGTCATTATTCACACCTAATTTTCTAACTAATACTCGTTAGATATTTTCTCTCATATCTTGAGCCTCGTAGCTCTTTTTATCTCATTGTTTATGACATACAAATCATAATGTATTCTATCATTATATTATACATGTTTCAACATCTCATATTCACATCTACCACATTTACTACTCAATATATATTCATGTTGTGATTATATTATCCAATACTATGCCTCATTTACTATTACAAACACCTTATACATCTTACTTTCGGCACAGTGCTTATTTTTCCATCCCTGACCCTTTTTTTGAAAGGGGGGCATATAATCGGTATTATCTTATAATCCCTCTCAAGTTAGAATACAATCAATCGATACTCCTAGCACATTATTATCATATATTTCTCAATTTCTATTTGAACAAAGGTATAAATCATTCTATACAATAATCAAATACTTTCTACTATTCCAATTCTATTCCCCCAAATGATATAATCTAGGGGCAAAGCAAAAATATCTTCGTGTGTAATCTACTAAGAACATACTATTTTAAGAAAAATCTTCTATCAATAAAATCAAAATAAATTAATTGATACAATAAGCACATTCATTATCTCTCTCAGATGACCTAACTTGGGAACCGCATTACATTATTATCACTTCCAAATGACCTAACTTGGAAGCCATCCAACACTATTCAAATCAAAACACATGTTACTATAGGAGTGGGGGCAATGAGACGTCATTTCTTTTCCTATAATAGTCCTATGTGGGTTCTTTAATTGGAACTAATTTTGGTCTCTATCTATTTGGAGCAGTTGGACCTTTTGGGGATGCATTCATAAATGGAGAGAAAAACTAGACCTCTCTCCTTATCACTCTTCCTCTGGAGGTAAGATGTCTAAATCCTCCTATTTACAAAAAAAATCAGGTTGGGAATTGATCACTCCCTACCTCTCCAATATCCTTTAGCAACAATTCAAAATCTTCAAAATCTCTAAATCATTTCAACTATTTTTCCAAATGCTCCTTACAATAGTTCGCTATCTCCACTTACGCCACATAGATCAAAACGTTGATCCATGGTTCGTCATGCTAAAAGTTCTTACATTCTACGAGCACTTTGCAACATGGCTTCTCTATAAAAAATTTAGTTATGTTCCTCACTTCCTTTACACTAATTGAATTTCATTCAAATAGCATAAGGAGGGGGGAAATGTAGACACAAAACCATGTACTTGGATATATTTCTAGTTCCTAAATACATACTAGCATTTATATGATTCCTAAGAAATAAAACTAGTAATTAAGGATTGCCTTTGACCTTTTTCATTTGCTTCTTGTTTTCTATTTGTCCTTTTAAACCACACATCCCAGTTGGTATTTTACTTATTAATATATTATGGCTCCAAACACCAACACCCAACCAGGATGCCAACGCCTAGGCACCCCTAACCTCTTTCCACCTTACTCATTCTTTTTGGGCCTCTTTTTTATTTTGGGCATCTTATTTTCTTATGAGTCGGCCTTCCAGTTATCAATTACAAAATTCAAACAAGTGAATCATATAAATATATAGCTATGTGTTCAAAATGAGGGACTGAGATCTAAGAATTATTACTTTCACCTAAGCTTGCACTCAAAAGGAACCTTAAAACTTCAAAGCATCCATTTGGAATTCAATCAAGGGACAAGGGATTACAGTTTTTGCATACACTTCATAGGAAGGAGAATCTTGTTATTCCATCCACACATTATATTTGCATTACTACATCTAGCTACAACCCACTATCAAGTGCACTTACACAAGGGCATCTTAGGGCATGATTCTTACACACACACACACAAGAACTACATGGATTCTGAGATGTAATATAGTGCTTGGTCGTAAGTACACTCTGTCGAGTGACCGTTGAGTTAGTTTGACTACCCATATTACATTTTTTTTATTTGATGTGGTATTGTGGGTTTTATAGGTGATATATGTTTTTCATGTTACAGGTAATCTTGGAGACAAAGGTGTGACATACAAGTGGTCAACAAGAGCTATTTGTGACACTTGCAAGACATAGCAAAAATGATATGCTGACCACTTTCACAGTCACAAGTTCCCAGTTACAGTTTTTGGTGTCAGAAGCCCCTGGTCCAATCTAGGTTCCCATACCTAGCCTTGTCTTTTATCTACAAGATTTATTTTGAGCATTGACGACAATGATCACCTTGTGTTCAATAGTTTTACCTACCCATGACATTTCTAGATCAAGCAAAAATCATATAAGTGCTCTCTCCTTCCTCTTTTCTTAGGGTTTCAAATATTGCATCATATATTTCTTGTGTAAAATCTATAATTTATCATTTATTATCATATGTGACTCTGGAATATTTAGATTTAATTAATTCAAATTAAGTTAACTCACACACCTCCTACTAGCTTGCTAAAACTTGAATAAATGTGGCTTGTTATGATCTCAAACCCTTTCACATAATCTATATAACATTCCTTATAATTCTACACACTTCCACATATCTGAAATGATGCCTTCATACCTATTTCACACTTACACTTAGGTCGCACTTTTCCCTCTCACTTAGCTAGTTCAAATTTGAACCAAAACATGTACTTTATACTCTTCTCAACTCACAAACATGAAAAAATTAGGTCCATATCCTTTATATTTACTAATTCATCTTAAAAACATCCCAATACATTCATAAAAACATTCATAACAGACCCATGTAATTCGGCCATGCTCAAAACCCCATCACATGGATGACCAAGAATCACAAACCTCATCACCATGATTATTCAAGATCCTAAACATATCACCCGTGTAAAATATGTCATAAAAACATCATCCATGATCATCAATTATCTTGTACCAGTTAAATTCTTCATAACTTACTCAAGAATGCTCATATCTGTCACAAAACACCTCATTAGAGGAACCAATCTTCACCTTTAGGCCTCTAGATCACCCAAGAACACCCCAACTATGGAATTTGACCACTCATTGGAATCCCCTTGACCTTTATATCACATCCATGCTTTTTAGAGCTCATGAAACATCCATACATGCAAACCACATAAACTTTCCTCTTCACCAAATTGAGCTGCCCAGAAAGAATTTTTAGGAACTCCACTGGTTTTCACCCTTGCTACCATTTTCAAGACCTAAAAATTACTTAAATAGGAACAAAATTCATCTTGATTCACTCTCCAACTAATATCAAGCATCAAATAATTCATCTCATGCATCATCTACCTAAATGTTTCACCAAAAGAAATCATGTCTTGAGAAACAACCTTCTTCGTCACAAACTGAGTTGGATGACCCATCAAATATCATGATAATAAGAGAAACCATATACCATTGGAAATAAATCTTAATCTTATTTCCATAACATCTTACATTTCCTTCCAAATCTAAGTGGAAGGCCTTCAACCAAGTTTATCTCTAAAACTGCTCAAGAACTACCCCAAAACTGCCTTAGGACCAATCTTCATAAATAGGGTACACTTTTCCATTTATAAGATCAAACATGATCTTAAAATATCATGTACATCAAGTATAACTCCATGGATTAAAAAAATGTCAATTTATTTCATACCTCCTGTGGACAACATTTTCCCAAACTAAACTTCTTCATAAACCAAGCTTTTTGAGTGGGGTCCACAAATCACCCACATGGTCTAATATACCTTTATGGAAATATGGAGGATTATTTTACATCCAATCATTAAAATAGCAAAACAACTTCATTCTATATACTTACCAAGTAAATCTATCCTATCGCTTTTGAGATAGGGTTTTGAACTCATAAAAATTTGTTTACCTTCTTAACATTGGCTCATAAAAATATGATGATGAAACCAATCCATTATTATTGTGAAATATTCTTAACTCAATGAAAATAATCCTTCAAATCCAAAATTTCACATGAAAATCACACAATTAACGGTGAGCATTAGAAGTTCACAATTTGAGTTGGATTTACACTCTCAAGCACCATGTTTCACTAAAAACATCATAACCTACAAACTCTTCATCATAAAAACCTAAAACATTTCCCATAACATCATGGCTCGCCATACTAACATCTCCAATCATCATCATGTCACAAATAGATTTGAATCTTCTCGACCAATCTCATTTTCATGACTAGCCCTTAGGATTTTGCATGGATTAGGGTAGGACCAACTTGTTATCCCGTAAAATTGACAAGGGCAATTTTACCGATAACCATACCGAAAATTTTGTTTCGATCTCTCGATTAGGGATCCATCGCATTCGAAACGTTGTAAAATCCCTTCCTGGGAAATCTAGTTTTTGAACTTAGTCTTTTTGAGCCTTTTTTGGCTGGGCGCATGAAATTGCTTTGCAACACTAACTTTTGGTGCGCCCCCTTAAAAGCCTTTGGCGCATGGTTTTTTATGTTAACACATCTTTTAGTGCGCCAAAGGATGTTGAGACTCTTTTGCGTGCGCCAAGGCGCATGCGCCTGTGTTGACACAACTCTTGTTGCGCCACCTTTTTTGGTGCGCCAAAGGGCGCACATAATATTATTGCAACACTGTGTTTTGGTGCGCCTAAGGGTGCACATAACTTTATGTCGACAATGCTTTTGGTGCGCCAAAGGCGCGCTCAATCTTCTGCTATCAAATACTTTCGTGCGCCAAAGGGCGCACGCTTCCCCCTGTCAATAGAAACTTTCATGCACCATTTCAAAAGTGGTTGGCGCATTGATGACAAGTTTTTCTATATATATCAGTGTGCGCCCAATGTCATTTTCATTCTTTTTATCGAGCACGTGATCATTCTGAACTTGTCATCCTCTGCTCCGTCGTTTTCATCGCCCTGTGGACCCATTGAAACTTTTTGCTATATATCCAGGTAAGAGGATCTTCTTGTTCCCTCATGCGTTGTGTGCTTTCGGTTTTTAGTGCTTTCATGGTCTAGTTTTAGCTTGCTGGTTGGTGTTTTGATTAAATAGAAATATGTTGAGCTAGCCCCCCCTGTGCTGCCTTGTCTTTTTCTTCTTTTCCTCCTCCTTTCCCTCCCTCTTTCCAGATCTGCTGGTAGAGGGTGTTGTTTTGAAAGAACTTGGTCTGAAAATCTCTTTTCTGAAACCTTATATCTCCAAGCAATCTTTGAAATGGAGGAAAGAAGGAAAAAGGGTTGAGCAATGAGAGGCTCTGTTTTTCACATTGGCGCACTGGCGCGTCTTGTTACACTAAAAACAGTTGCGCCCCTCGGCGCATCTACCTGCCTTGTTACATGAGCAAAACCCGCGCCAATGGCGCGCCCTTTCTGCCTGCTGCATCATGAACTCATGTGCCCTCAAGGCGCTCCTCTGTCGCGTGCTACAAGTGCCAATCCCGCACCCCTTTGGCGCGCTGTTCATCCATGTTGCATCCCTTTTTCATGCGCCAATCGGCGCACCCAGCTCCCATGTTACACGAGTTATATTTGCGCAAGTATGAAACTATAGAGGCACAGGCGCATCCCCGACTACAACAACATCATGTTGTGTTAACCCTTCGTGTGCCGCGCCATATCCCTTTGGCGCACAAAAAGTCCTTGCTACACGATACACCCATGCGCCAAAGGGCGCACCAAATCTCAATGTAACACGCATTTCCTGTGCACCCTATATAAAATGCAATCTGCAACATCCATGCGCCATGCGCCTTTGGTGCCAGTTTAGCCTCTGCAACACTCCTTTTCTGTGCGCCTTATCTATTTGGCCTGCAAATTACATTTTTCATGCGCCCTGCGCCCTGAGCCTTAAAATCTCTAACTCTTTCTTCTGCTAGCATTCCAATGGAAGATCAAATGACTAATTCAACCTTTTTGGATTGGGTCTCACTTCTTCTTCATGCAGATCAGCAACTGAGTTCGAAAGAACACATGTCTACGTCAAGCAAGAAACCCACCAAACCAAGAGGAAAGGCTAAGCTGACAGAAGAAGAGATGAAATACAAATATCAGAGGGTCAGGATGCCCGAATCACAGGCTGAGTGCAGTATGGATGTCAGAGACTCAGAATTGGGTCACATTGACATGGATGAATTCTGGGTTAGAACTCAGAAGGTTACAAGAAGTCCATGGATGGACAAATTGATAGGTAGTGCCCTGCACTTCGCCGGAGGAATCCCCGTCAGTGCCGTCAACAACGAATTCATGATGGTGATTGCCCAATGTTACAACAAAGACACAAGATGTGTCGAAAACAGCAAGGGCGAGGTAGTCATAAACCTCACTGCCCGTCATTTTGAAATAATGCTCGGCATCCCTCATCACCGGTAATTTGTGGCCGTCAGCCAAAAAGAATGCATCAAGGCCTGGGAAGACAACGAAGACCAATGCATGCAGCTGATGAATGAGGTATACTTGAAGAACAAGAAGGTGGTAACCCGGTGGCCCCAGGTCATCCACCGTAGTGATTTCTCAGAAGAACTCAGCGACACTATCACTTTCCTGAGCAGAGTCTTCGGGCTTTCCGACGCCCACTACTTCCATAAATGGATGCTGAGGTACTTGGAGACAATGAATAAAAATTTACCCGATCAGCGCTTTTGCTGGGGTGAAATAATAAGCAGCACCATCTCTGAGCAGCTACAACAGTTCGCCACAACAGGAGTGTTCCATATGAACTCCTATGTAGTCTACGCTGCAAGCGTCGGCAAGGGATTATCCGGGGCTGAACCGAAGTGGAGTATGGCCTCAGGCCAAGATATTTGATTACTACCCAGAGCTGAGGCTGGAGAATAGCATCCAACATTTCACAAAAGTTAACGATGCATTCTTTTATCATGTCATCTACCTACTGAGGCCAAACATGACTCATAGCCGGACGACCAAAAACATAGTGGCAGTCACAGAGAAATGGGGGGCCCTGTTCACCCAATTCCCCACGTTCACCTATCTGAGGGCTGCCAACTTTTTGGGAGAGCCAACCAGGCTACCAAGGTATGCTGGGCCTAAGCTGATTCTACTAGAACTGTCAAGGCAGCTGGTCACATACCATGAGAAGTGCCTCAAAAGAAAGAAGGGTGGAACTCCTTTCCCCCTCACAGTGGGCCGATACACATGCTCCACCCACCATAAGGCAAAGGAAATGTTCGCAGAGCTGGAGCTACTCAACTTGAAGCATGACTTCCCAGCTAGGCCTACCTTCGACCCAAGAAGCTGCCTGCCAAAAGCAAAGCTCGATCCGATCCATGTCCCTCAAATTGAGGATATTTACATTGACGTTCTCCATGAGGCGGAACTCAGAAGAAAGGATCACTCTCGCTTGGCATTGGCGGAAATCATCCAATACGGAGTGGCCATTGTCCCCGAAGGCTTCCAGACTACGGAAGATGAAGTAGATAAGGTGTATAATGACATAGATGGGGACAATTGGCCCTTCCCGGCCATTGACAGGAACAAGGCTCCTCAAACAATTGAGGAGAGGGTCAAGGAGACTATGCGGCGAACAGATCATTGGTGTCGCATGAACGGGCTGATCTACCTCGGGGTAGATTTCACAACTTCCCCGTTGGGCAATGCACCTCCAAGGTCCAAGAAGCAGCTAAAGGACAAAAGTGCAGAAGGTGAAACTAGCACCATTCAGGAAGAAGCCCCTGAAAGTCCTCTTCCCTCAGAGCCAGAACAGGTTATAACTCTGGAGGAAGAATTGACAGAGGATAGTCCTATACGCCCATCCACCCAGGATGTCGGCGTCGCTACAACTTCAGAGGTCCCTTCTATCCCTTCTTCTTCTCTTCCTTCCCCTCCTTGAGTGACTCAAACGACCACCCCTTTGGTCGTGTCCTCTGCCCCTTCTTCTACCCTTTCCCCTGCTTCTTCATCTATCTTCTCCTCCCTCGCTGATTTGTCTTCCTCTATTTCTTCCCTCATCTCCGAGCTCCCTTCCCTTCCTATGTCTTCTGCAGTTACGGTTTCCCTTCCTCCCGTGGACACTTCTTCGGCTATTCTCTCAATGCCGCCGCCGCGTGTCTCCGCGTTTTTCCCTTCCTCTACCGTTGCTGCCTCCCCCTCTGTCTCTGGTCCTTCTTCTATAGGACCAGCTTGGATCTCTCAGCAGCTGAGCCAACAAAAGAGGAAAGTTCCCATCGCTCTGATGGACTTTTCGGTAATTCCAGCCAAAGGGGCAAAGAAGCACAAGCCTGTAACACGCTTCTCTCAAAGTGCTGCAGGTGAGAGAGTTATGGAAATAGCTTACCCCGACCCCCTCAAAGAGAAAGAAGATCTGTCTCCGACAGATTTTACCGTGACCCAAGTCACAATGGGGACGTCTTCTAAAAGTCTCCAGGGGGAAGCTCTTTCCGCAGTTGATGCACTCTGCAAAAAGCTTCAGGAAATAAAAGAGGAGAAAAGGCTACTGAAGGAGCAGAACAAATACCTGCTTTAAGCCTTACAGAAGATGGGAAGTGCACCTCCCACAACTGCCGCCGAGACTCCTGAGCTGCTCAGTCAGGAGAAGATCAATGAGTATTCAAAGATCGGCGAGCAGGGTATGGCTGTTTCTGCTTGGAGGAGCCAGATCCTCAAGGACAGTGAAAGAGTGATCGCCGAATATGTCAATCTATATCTGAACATCGGGAAGGTGAATAAGGAACTCCAAGCATTAGCAGGTCCAATATCAGAAGAGCTAGAACATGCTAGACTCCAGCACGAGACCTTCCAACAAATGTTCGACTGTTCAGTCGAAGATCTGGTCAAGTTCGGAGTCTTCGGCCATCCAAGGGCCCTCAACAAAACCATGTCCACTCTGGACTATCGGATAGATCAGCTGGAATTTGTTCTGGAAAAGATAGACAAGGTAAAGGAAGAGGCCCTGGATGCAATGCATCAAATGGAGAAAGTTGTTCTCGCCATGACTCCAGGGTTGCTCACTCCTTCCCTTACCTTGAGATCAGCTGATGACACTATCCGGATCTTCAAGGAGATAGCTTCTCAAGGGACAGGGCCAGAGGTCACATTCGACACTGAATCTATCAACAACCTACTGGCCTGTAGGGACTTCATCGGGTTCCTTATCGAGGCGGAGAAAGATTATTCCAAACTCCCAGAAAAGCTCATAGACGAGCGGGAGACTTGCGAAGCAATCAGTGAATGGCACAAGGATCCATCACAGGATCAATTTGGGCCGATGATTAGCAAGTTTTTGGAATACCGCACTCAGTTCCACATATCATCACCTGAGCAGCATCAGAAACAGGCAACCCCTTTTTGGCCGCAGGATGATGATGATGAGTAGCCTCTTCTTCTTCTTCTTCTTCTTCTTCTTCTTCTCTCTATTCTCCGACTTTCTTTTCGTAATGTCTAAAATGTGTTGGCACAAATGATGACATCATCCATGTTGCATCATGGGATAATGTCATCCATCAAAGTTGTCAAAGTCAACATGACTTTTAGATATTTTGTAAATATCTTTGTAAATAAGTGGTTGGCTCCATTTTGCCTTCTCTCTCCCTCATCTTCTATAAATACTGGGAATACTTGTTGTATTCAGAGGTGAACATTTTTTAGATAGAAATAGAAGTGAGGAGAGAAAGACTTTGAGCTTTCTTGTAACAGAAGAAGAACAGTAATACAATTATTCAGACTTTGTGCTCAATAGCTGTGTTATACATTAGATCTTTCTTACGTTAGATCTGTATGTGTTTAATCTGTTGGATTCATATCTACTTTTCCTGTCATTTTTTTATCAGTATTGCTTTGTTTATTTATGCAAGTAGAATTGGCTCTTTTTACTACCAAACTAAAAACATAAATCTTCTGACCTTTCTGCTTTGGAATTCATTTCTTTTCTCCCTTCGGATCTATTCTTTCTCTTCTCCCTCTTTCATTCCTTTCTTTTCGCAGCCTGGAACACTCTACTGGGATGAGATCCCAACCCCCGAAGGCAAAATCTGTGAGACTTGCATAGGTTCCTGCTAGTAGAAATAGCAATAAACCAGTTTCGCTTTGCTGTCTCAAAGAGGGGCTAAGCCCTGCACACTGTTGGCTCGTCTATCCATAGATCTGTCCACAGCGATAGATTTTCGGACCAACACAACAGGAACCACAAGCTGGCACTGTATTGACATTCAGTGGACTAAAATTAGAAAACCCCTCGCCTCTGTAATTCCACTATGCCTCTACATTAGATGAGCAATGGGAGAAGGGTTTTGACCATTAATACATGCCCTGAAATCATCCAAATTAAGGTGTTGAGCCTCACTATCACCTATATCAGGTATGGTCATCTACTAAGTGAAGATAAGTGCTCATATTCTTTGAAACTGATCTTCATTTTGTGTCACGATCATAGGATCTTTATGAGAGAAATTTCCTTAGTGTGCACTCGATGAAATTCCTTGATGAGGTCACAACCTCATCCCTCTACTATCAGCAAGATTTTTAAAATAATGGACCTAGGACACGACCATGAGCTATAAATAGTGGAGAGGGAAAAACTAAAAGGACACCAGAAAATACAAACAAGATGGTAAAAATGACCAATGTATCTCCGATCTATTTATGCACATTTAAATCAAGTAGGTTGGAAAGGTGAAATAAATGAGGCTAATGCAAGATAATTTATGCCGACCTACAACAATGAAAATAAAAAAAGGTGGAACAAAAGTACACAACTAGCCCATGAACCCTGGGACATTTAGGACGCGCAGAGCTAAAATAGTCAATTTGCGAAGAAGGCGGAGAAAACACGCACAAATATCCCAAGGGACAATGGGACATCTAAGGACGCGTGGAGCCAAAATAGCCGTAGTGAGTGAAAATTAGAAAAGGTAGTCTTGCGTGGAAATTACAGTTAGGGAGCACTTAGGACACGCGGGACATGAAAAGATGAAACATCCACAACACACTAAAATTGAATAAGTTGGAAAAAAATTACATGAGACAGTAACCTTGAGGCACATCGGGACACCATTTCTGGCTGAAAATATGACAACACCGAAAATAAAGGAAAAGTAAGGTAATGCTAGGGAATGTCAAAAAATCTGAGAATAGATGAACTGGAGGAACTATGGGACAGCTTAGGGATAGGAAAAGCAGAAACACCCGCATAACAAAGAAAAATCCTCAAAATTCAAAATTTTAAAAAATTGGCTACATTGTTTCTGAAACTAGTTGTTTCACCTAATTCTTAGACTTTTCTTTGAATGTGACAAAACAGATAGGGTAATGGGCGTAGGAGGAATACCTATTGAAATACTGGTTGATAGGTTATTGCATGCGTATGACTCTTGAATCCACAACTGATCGTGAGAGCTTCCTTTTGGCTAGGATGAACTACTTGAAATGGAACAAAAGACCACCAAATAAAATTTAAACAATATATGCAAGTGGACTGCCTAGCGTGTGCTAGATCCGGGAAGTGTGATACTTCCTAGATGGCTATCAATCCACTGTTTAAAACAATTTAATGTTGGTAATAAAGTAAATCCTATTGTAATTAAAATGATTTAGGTATCTCATTCAAAACACAATAAGAAAGATCTAATCTAACAGGCTAGGTTAAAATAAGATCTGAAGGTCAGGTAACTGGTTCTGGGTCTCTACAGGTTTAACAGAGGTCTTAGGCAGGTCACAGGTGAGTAAAGGTGATGTGGGGATAGGTGGGTAGGTTACTGTTATTAGTTGTATTGGTAAATACAGAGACCGATGTCTGGTTAAGGGTGACGACATGCCGGTTGGGGAGAACCGGTGCCAGTTACTGTGGAAAACTGGGAATGCCACAAAATGAGCTTTGGATCTCCCTTATGATTACACAAAGGACTTGGTTGGCCGGAATGAGGTATTAGGCTATTTGGATGGGATTTGGTGAGGTTTTAATGGGTATATGGAGGGGTGAGTATTAAAGGAGGTCAATGGGTGGCTAGGAGAACAAAGGATGAAGATACAATGATTAAATGAATGAACCAGAGGAGTAAAATGTTCTACTTACTTGAAATCTGGTTTTGGGTGCCTGTGAGTGATGAATGAAGGTGTTGGTAAGAGGTTGAATGTTGTTGAGGATCACCAAATGTTGGAAATATCCTGCATGGGAAATATCCTACATGTGCATGTGTATTCCTTTTTTCCTGGTTGGATCAAATCAAATGCTGGAGTGAGTGCTGGATGATTGTTGGGTGAATGTTGGATGTCTGTGCAAGAGAAAATGCTTGATCTCCTTCTTTACATGTGTGTTCTCACTGAAACTTGTTCTCAAAAGATGTGATATCTCTCAAGGATCTGCCAATGTTTTCCAACCTCCAAAATAAGGTTTTTTTGGGAGTTAAAAGGTGACCGATGACATTTTCGGCTTAACCGATGAGTGGTTAAGGGTAACCGGTGTCGGTTAGGGTGGGATTTCCTAGGCTTACTAAACTAGGTAGATCCCCTTGATTTTCTGGGATCTCGTGTCGTTAACCCATGGATTAGGATGGAAGCTTCCTTTAAGCATGTGGGAATGTGGTTAGAGGGAATGTAGGCATTGATTTTTAGGGTTTGGGTAAGACTTAGTTAGTTATGACAACTTACTAAGAATAGGTCTTAGGGTGAGGTGGCTTGATGAGGTGTCTAGGTGAGGTGTATGTGTGGACATTATCTAAATTAAGATATTTAAATAATAAATATTGTGAGGATAATGAATTAATTTAATTAAATTAATATTAGTGGGGTGAAGGGGGCCATGGCTAGGTGAATGTGATGAAGGTATTTATTTGTCGAGGGACCAAAGGGGAGTGTGACCTAATTTTAGTGTCTACATTTTGCCCCTTTTTGTTGCGTAGCTTGTATTAGTAAGTGACACTAACAAAAATAAGATGTGGTTGCCCCATGTGTGGGTGAAGGTGATCCCCCTCAAACCAGGAACTGAAGAGGAAGAACATAGAAGTGGTGAGTAGTTTGATAAAACATGAATGAGATGAAGAGGAAGGTGAATGGGGAAAGGGAAAAAAGGAAAAAGGTCTACTTGGGTAATCTAGATAATGGGTCAGGGTCAAAGGTAGGAACAATCAAATGCATGCACATGTATAAACTGTAGCACACTACCAGGTTGAAGAGCAGGAAAACTCTACATTGTCTAAGGTTGATAGGTTTATCCAAACAAGGTTGGAGTGATTCCGGTATCCAAGGTGTAGGATATGGTCAGGAAACACAACGCAGGTCAGGTGCAGGAACGTTTAGGTATGTTTTGGTACACCAAAGGTAGGGTTAGGATAAATGGTCATGGCAATAGGCTAGGTAAGGTCATTAGGTCAACAACACAGGTAACAATACCACAAGGTATAGCGAATACATGAGGTCAAAGGTCACTAGCGATGGTCCAGGTCCAAAAATCTAGGTCACGGCATGGGTAAGGCTGAGGTATGGGTAAAATAATGAGTCCCCAAAGGAGGACGAGGGTAGGTGGTAAATGATTGAGGTATAGAGGGTGAGGTAAATGGTCAGGGTAAAGGTTAGGTGAGGTAAATGGTCAAGGTAAAGGTTGGGTGCGGTAAAAAAAAAAAGGTGATGGGCAGGGTAAAAGGGTTAAATTTAGGGAAATGTGTAAGAGAGGGTGACCGATGCTAGTCGATGGTAACCAACCTGGTAGAGTAATAACTAACCTTGGTAAGGTAGGGCACACGAACCGATGTCTGGTGAAGGTAAAAATGGTCGGATTAGGTCAAGTTTATTATAAAAACAAAAAATCCATGTTTTTTTTTATTCATTTGTCATTTAGTGAAGTGAGAAAATGACAAAAGAGAGAGAAAAGAGAGAAAAGTTCCTAGACAGAATGGAGTGTTGAGTTGGCACTCCAAGCAGTAGGTGATTGGTTGTTGAGAGGTGGGTCCACAGGATCGGTGGGCATGATTTGATTGGGTGGAGCATTAGGGTCACGATTTGGTGATGGCAAAGGCTGGAGAGGGATCAGACAGGCCACCGGTGCAATGGTCAGACATGCCACCGCGACGATGACTGCATGATGAGGTAAGTGTCCAACTCTTGTTGTATTTTGTTAGATAGATTAGGTGATTTGCAAATTGGGGTTTTATTTTTTTTTTTTATTGTGGGTGGGGGAAAACAAAATTGGGAAGATGGGAGGGTAAATTAGGTCAAATAGGAGGGGGGAGAGAGATAAGTGGGAGAGGAGGGGAATAATGAGGTGTAAGGGGAGGTGTAGGTGATTTTAGGTGGGTAAAAGTGTCATGGTAGGAAGTTGTGGAGAAGGGAGGGTTTGGGGTCGTGGGTTTTCACCATGACAATGACCGGCGTCGGTCAAGGTTGGCCAGCGTTGGTAGGGTTTAACTGGTATCAGTCATGAAATAGGTGACCGATGTCGGTTTAGGGGTGACCATGGTTGGTTAGAGATAACTGGCACCAGTTAGGCTTTGGAGAGCAAAGGGTCAAAAGTGCCACAGGTTGGGTGGTTGAGATGGGTAGGGTTAAAATAGGGTGTGGGAAAATGATAGTGGGTGAGTATGGGTGTGATAAATGTAGATTAATGTGTTGTTTGTATTGGATGTAGGGGAGAGATCAGCTACATATGTGGGACAGGGTTCCACCCCTTCTCGTGACAGTGCGTGGTGCAATGACCCCTGAGGAGCTGTGACATGTGGAGGTGGTAGGCCTGAGTGGGGTTTGACGTTACCGGCATGTAGTCTGATAGCCTAGTTTGATGGTTGCACTCATCGATAGATGGGATTCCACAACCAACACGTTCCACCTACCGACGGGTGAGATCACAGTCACCCTAGAGGACGTGTTTAGGATTCTGCGGTTACCCATATTGGGTACATAGGTCTACTCTATCTCCTCTGAGGCCTCAGAGGAGCTGATGTTGACAGTGTTTGGAGAGGGGATGGCTGAGCTGACATTCCATAGTGCCAGCATTTGCTATGGAGAGATGTACCTAGCCCATCTGGAGGAGACGAGGCTAGTAGTTTTATTGATGGAGGCAGTGTGTTGCTTTGCACTGCCAGATGTAGAGGGTGGGTGATTTCCCTGATCATTGATGGGGGTATTACATGACATGATGATGGACCAGACCCACTTTACCTGGGTGCTAGCATTCCTGGTGTAGTTATACAAGGAGTTATGGGCCTATGGATGGCTGTGCAGGTTCAACCTATCCTATACATTTTTACTTCACTGCTGGGCATATGAGCACATTGTCTATGTGCATCTAGTGGGTATGCCCCGGGCTGATGCCTTTCCACCAGGCTATGTATGAGTGGGGTATAGGTGATGGGTGCCCACTATTGGAGAGTGGAGATCAGACAGGCCCACACATGATGTGGCCTATTTCTGGTGACTATTGGAGGGGTTATCTAGGGTGGATATCATTTGGAGGCCATATGTGGGCTTCCCCTCATATAGGTAGATGTGTGATGAGCTAGCTGAGCTACAGCTACTGAGATGGATACAGGGTCACCGTGTTGGGGAGCACGAGATGATCCTAGTTGATAGGGTTAGGTGGCAGTTTTGGCTACTATAGGACATACCTCCACCCTTCCCATTGTATAAGAGAGATGACGTGGAGAGGCCCTTACCTCTACCATAGCTGATGGTGCCCACAGGGTAGGAGGAGCAGGTAGTGGACTGGTGGATTGATGATGTTGGGGTCACAGACAGGTATAGATAGTGGTGGGTGGCTCATTTATGAGCCATACCACCTAGACTGGGGCAGCCGGATCTAGCCACCATCACGGTGTAGAGAGATGCCCTATAGGGGTAGGTGGCTACTCTGATTACCTAGTTGGGTATGGTGCAGACACAGCTGGTGAGCTCAGAGGTGGAGGTAGCGGAGCTACATGTACAGGTGGCTAGTCTTCAGGCCTAGATGGCTGGTGGTGGGGATGGAGATAGAGATGAGGATGATGGTCAGGTGGTGGCCTTACAGGCATAGGTGACAGGGTTACAGGGCCAGTTGGCCATAGCTCAGGCATAGATTGGGGCCTTACAGGCACAGATATAGGCACAGGGGCAGAGGGCACCACCACAGGCACCGGGACAAGGTCCCAGTTCACAAGAAGGAGTGGGACAGGGTCCTACAGGACAGGTACAGGGGCCGAGGCCTATGGGGCTACCATAGAATGTGCCTATATCTAGGTTACAGGATGCCCTAGGTGAGGCCAGATACTACCAGGACCAGTTGATGGTGGTTGGGATAGAATTTCTATCCTATGGAGAGTACCAGGCATAGTCAGGCCTCGAGTGAGAGGATGAGATCTCACACTCATAGTGTAGAGAACATAGGGGGCCATCGAGCTCCTAGACATAGGATCAGGGAGAGGCCACCAGCTCATGGAGACCAGCTCCAGGTGAGGCACCAACAGGGACCCAACCACCACCTATGATGGGTGGGGAGATGTTAGCAGGTTGTCAGACTAGGGCTGAGGAGGTAGAGGGTACAGGCGACATAGATATGGAGGATGTCTGCCAAGATGCCTGATATATGGCTCCTGATTTTTTATGTATTGTAGTCATTTTTTGATATATACCAGCCTACGTGCCGAAGATAGTGAGGATGTATGAGAGTTTTTGTATATTTTGAGCATATACCGGCCTGCGTGCCGAAGAGATTTTGTATTGTTTTATTGTTTCAGTGTATATGATACCGGCTTGCATGCCGATGACATTTTGTATTGAGTATCGGCCTACGTGCCAATGATTTTGAGATGATGGACATGATTGGATATCTGTATACATTGTATTGAGATACATATTTATTTATATGATGAGATACATGAGATGCTTGATTTGTTGGTGTTTTGATGAGACTTTTGATTTTTTGTTGTGATATGGACAGAAATTAGGTAAGTTAGGCATGATGAGAGGTTCGGTTTAGGCATGGATCGTTGGTTTAGGCATGGATCAGGTTGGTTTAGTCAGAGTCATAGGCATGGATCGATTCAGGTTGATTTAGGCATGGTGGAGTCAGGTTTGGTTTAGGCATGGATTGAGTCAGGTTGATTTAGGCATGGTGGAGTCAGGTTTGGTTTTATGGATCGAGTAAGGTTAATGGTTGAGTTGAAATGTTGGTTGAAGTTGTGATTCATTAATTTGTGCAATGAATGATGATATGGGTCATGTGTAAGATGCTTTATAATACATGTATGATGATGGTAGAGAAATGGTAGTCATAAGAAATGTATGTTGTGATGATGATAAAAATGTTAAGCAACTTGTTGTCTGTTTGGTTTGATTTCCAATTGTTGATATAAAAAGGAAACTAAGTGGGGTAGAATGTATTTTAGGAAGATGAAAGATGGATTGGTTAGGGTAGAGAGTGGCTGAGCTAACCTCCAAGGGCCCCATGCCCTTGGAGTGCTTCCTACATAGTCCCAGCAAAAAGGGACCTCAGGCCGATGTAGTTCTCCCATAAGCGAGGGAAGAATATGAGGAGGTATGAAAATGAGTTGGTAGGTTTTTAGGCATGATGGGTTTAGGTAATTGAGGTGTGAGTGGGTTATAGGTAAAGTGATATGGGTGATGTCGATTATGATAAAAGAAGAAGGTGACCCCAAAGGTAAGTGTCGAGGGCCAAGTCCTGTATAAGGTAATCAAAATGTAAATAAAGACGGTCAAAAGATATGAGGGAGCAATGAAGCCACCTAATTGGTTAGGATCAAACTAAGTAGGTCATACCTTGGAGAAGGTGATGAACGTAAGACCCTAAAGACATTGCATGATTGATTGTTCTAAAGGTGAAAAGTAGTCACATGATCACCAAATGTCATGGTTCCAAGAGGTCCCTTGAGGCAGTAGGAAAATGGGGGTGCAAATGGTGAGAGGGGTGAAAGGTGGGTAATTTTATATGATATGAGGTGGCATGCTCTTTGGGCAAGAGATCCGAGGTCACAATGGGCAAGTCCATGAACTAAATTTTATTTTTTTTAACTTGTATTTAAGATAGACTAATCAATGCGAGAAGTCTATATGAGATGAGGAATTTAACTCCTTGAGGTCTTCGTGAAGTTGATCGATGCAGGAAGCTTCCACTTTTTTTTAAGAGCTTTACATAGTTGTCCTTCGAGGGAGCAGTCTATTTACAGTAGAGATTGCTGAGAGGAAGATGTCCTTTTGAGGGAGTCATCTTTTTACTAGAATTTTGACTCAAGGAGTTGGGTCCCATGTGGGGCTTTGAAGTCATGGACAAGACCAAGGTGAAGAATAGGATTCTTGTTTAGAAAGTAGGGTGAAACGACCATGGGATCTCATCTAAAGGTAGATGAAAAGTATCCATGAGAATCATGTTATGTGCAGTGCCATGGTACACACATTTAAGAGAAGATAACAAGTGACGGGTACTCACATGATTCTTGTTTAATCATTGGTGAGGTGTAAGAAGTGGGTAGCACTCAAGGGACGAGCATGGAAAGAGGAAAAAGGTGAGGTAGGACTATAGGTCAATAGTAGAATGGTTGAAGATGTAAGGCATTAAGGGGCTCAGGTTTGGGTTTACCATCGAGTGAAGATAAACGATAAGCACCTGATCCATAAGTATGGGTTACGATGTATGGTCCAAGCCAATTAGGAGAAAATTTTCCCCGTTTACTTTTTTCTGCTTTGGTTACATGTTGATTTTCTTTCAGGACAAGGTCACCGACTTGGAAGGTTCATTCATGGACATGTTTTTCATAGGCACGTTTGATACATTTTTGGTAAACTTGAAGGTGGTCAAGAGCGTTAAGATGACATTCATCTAATAACTCCAGTTGTGCTAAACGGTCCTGATGAAAGTCATCATCATTAAGCATGTCATGGAGAGAAATGTGGAGTGAGGGAATTTGAACTTCGAGAGGCAGAACAGCCTCTGTACCGTAGACCTGAGAAAAGGGTGTGGTGGTAGTGGAAGTGTGAATACTAGTGCGGTATGCCCATAGAGAAAAAGGAATGTGCGTATGCCAGTCCTTCCCAGTATCGTTAACCACTTTCATGAGAATTTTGTTTAAGGTTTTGTTAGTGGATTCGGCTTGGCCATTGGTTTGTGGGTAATAAGGTGATGAGAAACTTAGCTGAATGCCGAAGGCGTCGCAAAGTTTTTGTAATGTTTTGTTTTTGAATTGTTTTCCATTATCAGTGATGAGGTGATGAGGAACACCAAAGTGACAAATGATGTGATGATTGATGAACTCACATATTTTCTCAGCTTTCGTGGAGATGAGTGGTATGGCCTTTACCCATTTTGTGTAGTATTCGGTAGTGGTGATAATCCATTGATGTCGTTGGGAAGAATGGGGGTTGATCTCTCTGACAAGATCCAAACCCCATTGAGAGAAGGGCCAAAGGTCACGGGTGACCTGTAAGGCGTGACTGGGTGTATGATGAAGGTTGGCATGTTGTTGGCATTTTACACAATGTTTAACGTAGTCACAACAATCATGGTTAAGGGTCGGCCAGTAATAGCCTAGGTGAAGAATATGCTTAGCAACAGCAAGGCCACTGAAGTGACCTCCACATATGCCATCATGAACTTCCTTAATGGTATAAGGAATTTAAGAACTCGTGAGGCATCGTAAGAGAATACCATCAAAGCCACACTTATAGAGGAGGCCCCCCATGATGACATAATGAGAGACCTTTTTAAGGAAGGCGCATTGTCCATTACGGGTGAGATCAAGAGGTAAAATGGAGAGAGAAAGATAGTCAGAGTATTGTTTGTACCAAAGGTCACTCGGGTCGGGGGGGGTAGCGGTTCTGATAGAGTAAAATTCACGAGGTAAATAAGAAGGTGATTGGAGTCATTGTATGGTGACAAATATTTTAGAATCGGTGGGCAAAGCGGGTATTTGAGAAGCCAAGCAGGCCATGGTATCTACAAATTTGTTGGTTGAACATGGGATGGTTTGAAGGGCGTAATGGTCAAAGGTGGTCAAAAGTATGTCTACATGATGTTTATACTTTTGAAGTATCTCATTACGACATTGGTATATACCATTGACTTGGTTTATGACCAATTGGAGAATCACCAAAGATGTTGATTGATTTGACATCTAAGGCATAGATGGCTTGGAGACCTAATACGAGCGCTTCGTATTCGGAAATATTGTTTGTACAATCAAAATCTAGTTTGAAAGACAAAGGCATGGGTTCACCATCAAGTGGAATGAGGATAACACCAGCCCCACCCCCGCGCTGACACTTGGAACCATCAAAGAAGAGTGTCATTTGGTAAGGGGGTTCGTCTAGGGAAAGGGTAGCAATGGACTCATCTGGAAAGTCAAAATTAGAGGGTTGATCCCCGGAAATAGGTGCGTCAGCCAATTGGTCAGCGATAGCTTGGCCCTTGATGGAATTTTGATGAATGAATTCAAGGTCGAGGTCAGCTAAAAGCATAAGCCAACGTGTGGCACGCTAATTTTGATAAGGTTTGGTATACATGAAGTGTAGGGGGTCAGTGTTGGTCACAACATAGGTTTTGTGGTTGAGTAGGTAATGGCGGAGTTTTGTGGCAATGAAAACTAAGGCTAAGAAAAGTTTTTTCAGGATGGGTGTATTAGGTTTCGTAGTCCAAAAGAGTATGGCTTATGTAATAAACCTCCTACTCCCTATGTTGTTCATCACGATGAGCAAGGATGGCCCCCAAAGAGTGATCGGTAGCTGAGATATATAGGTAGAAAGGTTGATCATCTTTAGGCAGAATGAGTATGGGTGGTTGGAGAAGGTATTGTTTTAAGGCCTCAAAAGCTTTGTGGTAGTCATCATCCCATTTAAAGGAGACATCCTTCTTGAGAAGATGATGAAATGGTTGACACCGATCAGATAATTGTGAAATGAAATGGTGAATAGACTGTAACTTACCTTGTAGGCTACGGAGTTGCCTAAGGTTAGTGGGCGGAGGCATTTCCAGAATGGCCTTGAATTTAGCAGGGTCAACTTCTATACCATGTAAGGAAATGATAAATCCCAGGAGCTTTCCTAAGAGGACCGTGAAGACACACTTCTTAGGCTAAAGGTGAACACAATATTTAATGAGATGGTCAAAAATGGTTTTGAGGATGGCAAGGTGCTCAGAGTGGCGTTTAGATTTGGTGAGGAGGTCATCCACGTAATCTTCCAATATACGATGCATGATATCATGGAAGATATAAGTCATAGCCCGCTGATATGTGGCACCAGCATTTTTAAGGCCAAAAGGCATGACTCGATAGCAGAAGGTCCCCCAAGGGGTGATGAATGTGGTTTTATGTTGATCCTCTAGGGCAAGCAGGATTTGGTTATAACCCGAGAAGCCATCCATGAGTGATAGCATCTCGTGACCAGCGGTAAGGTCAACCAGTTGGTCAATACCAGGTAAGGGAAAGTCATCTTTTGGGAAGGCTAGGTTGAGGTCATAGAAGTCCATGCAAATGCGAGAGTTCCCCCTATCGCCTTAGTGACAGGGACAATGTTAGAGATCCAACGAGGATAATCAATGGGTAATATGAAGGAAATGGAAAGAAGGTGTTGAAGTTCTTCTTTGACGAGAAGGGCAATGCGAGGGTGCATTTTCCTCAACTTTTGTTTGATGGGTTTGGCATCAGGAATGGTTACGATATTATGGACCACTATGGTGGGGTCAATACCAGGCATGTCTGTGTAAGACCAAGCGAAAGCGTGGTTATGATCTTTGAGAAAAGAAGTGATGGCTTCCTGTTCAGCAACATCTAAAGATTGACCGATCTTTAGGATGTGTGGGTTGTCCTGAGTATGAATGTTGATCTCGATAGTTGATTCATTCAACATGGTTTGCATCTCAGAGGGTAATGACTGATGAATATATGAATCTTCTACACCAAGGTAGGTGAGTATAGATTCATCATCCTGACATTGAATGACGTTAATTGAAGGTGTATCATCATCGATCATTTCAGGATACAAGAAGGGAAGAGAGGAAGGAGCTTCACCCTCATGTTGATAAGTCAAAGGCCCCAAGAAAATGGTGTTTATGAAAAAAAGAAGGTAGGAGGGATAGATTCAGGATTTATCGACTCCGTCGGTGAAAGGTGGTGATGAAGGCAGAGCGGGGGAAGAAGGTGGAGAAGGGCTGATGTCCTTGATGAGTTCAATGTGGGCCTGTTTGGTAGGTGGTTCAGGAAAGCCGATACCACTACGGTCATTATGTTTGTGGGTGGTACATGGAATAACAGTATGGTGGCCTTGCTCATAAAATCCAAAACCAAAACCCTTCCACACACATTGGTGCAGGAAGGTGTGGGAAAAATGGTGATTGGTGAGAGACTGGAAGTTCAACGGAAAATGGGTGGGTTTGTGATGGTGGTTCGGGTGTGTAAGTGGTAGTATCAAGTCCCCCATAGGTAAGACTAGTACGAAGGTGAGGAGGACCATAAAGGAGGTGTTCTCCTATGTGGTGATCATAGCGAGGGTGTTGGTGAAGGCTTCCATACTCTTGTGGAGTAAGGAACGTGTTAACACTATATAGGTGATACTCCCCTAGAGTGAGGTGTTGAAAAATTCCTTCCAAGGGATCAGTGGTTGGTATGTGGGTAGCTGGAATAGATGATGTGTCGGAGGTCGATGTGGGGGTGGAGTTAACAAATTGGGAGGCTAATGGACTATCCGTGGAGGTTGTGGCGGTGGTAGGAATGGAGGAGGCATGTGCGGTTGAGGTAGCAACTGTACTAGTAAGCGAAGGTGTAGGTGAAGCGGTAGTGGTTGTGGAGGTAGATGCCTTAATGGGTATGAGCACATCATTAGGTTGGTAAAGCATGTTGCATGTTTTAAAAGGTGATGGGTCAGCTGGAATAGTATAGGTGTGTCCCTTGTGTTCAAACTTTACACAGCGATGCAAAGTGGAAGGAACATAACCCATGACACAAATCTAGGGTCTGCCAAGCAACAAGTTATATTGGAATTCCCTCTCTAAAATGTAAAACAATTCTGGAATAGTGCAAGGGCCATGCGAATGTGGAGGATGATGGTGCCTAGTGTAGAGGTGATAACATCATTGAATGAACACAACATGACATGATGTTTATGCATGCAATTGTCAGGTATGCACATTTGAGCAGATACATGGGATGAAATGATGTTAATGTTAGTGCCCCCATCAATCATCACACGTCTTACCCGTATGTCATTGATGTGGATAGAGATGAAGAGAGCTAGGTCTGGGTCATCAGTTTGGTGCGGTGTGATCTCTTCTTCAGAGAAGCTAAGGGAGGCTACTTGGTGAGTAGGGTGGGGTGAAGATGAAGGTGGTAATTTGGTGAGAGAGGCTACATGATGGGGTGTGATAATGGAGGCTACGGGTGTAGGGTCATTGGGTAAAACCTCAATATTATTGCAAGAACCTCCATGAGATCTTGACCATGGGATTCTGAGGTTTGGATGAGGTCATATAAGGAAATTTTGAGGGGAGATTGGTGTAATTTTTTGAGCATGGTGTGATGTGTGACCCCATTAGAAATAGGGTATGTGGGGCCACAGATAGTAATTTTAGGTGTGGGTGCAGATGGTATGTTGGGTATAGGATTGGTTGGTGAGTCAGTTGCCTTTTCCTTGCCTTTATCCTTCTGAGCATGGGTAGCAATGTGGATCATGTTGATTTGAGGGGAGTTGGAAAATGGAGAAGGTGTAGGGTGAGTGGTATAATGACATGACGGGTAAAAACCTACCGGGGAGAAAATCCTTGTGAAGTGATCTGGGTGCAACGAAATTTAGGTGATGGTGTGGCAAGTTCTCTGATGTGAACCATGTTAATTTCAAATCTTGGAGGTGGCTCTAGGAGCTGTGGGGGTGGAGGTCATGGTTGTTGAGTGGGCAGTGAGGGAAGGACTGTGGGAATGGGTGTCAGTGAAGCAGGGTCCTCATCGAGAAGGTCGTCATCGTCAAAGTTGGCTTCCGGAGGACACATATAGATAAGGATGGTTTTCAAAGCCTTGCAGTTCTCCACATCATGCCCTAGCACACGATGGTAGGCACAAATTTTAGTGTCATCAAACCCTTTTGGCTTGGGTTTGAGGGGGTCATAAGGTCTGAGTAGTGGTAATGTGATGACAGAAGTCTCAAGGAGGTTGGTTAAGATTTTGGCATAGGACCCTACTAGTGGGTCGCAATGGGAAGTGAAAGTGGGTTTGGGTGTAGGTGTAGTTGATTATTGAGGAATGGTCCTTGCAGGAGGGGGAGTAGGTCGAGCTATGGTTTTGGGTGCTGGCATGGTCTTGGGTGTCAGTCGTGTTTGTTTAGGTAGGGGTATGGTAGATGAATGGGTAGGAGGGTGTGTGGTTGTTTTGACTACCTTATTGGAGGGTAGCGGATTTTTGTCTTTGGGTTACACCTTCTTGGGTAAAGGTGATATGGGTGTACGAGATCTAGAGGGAAAAGTAGATGGGGGAAGAGGGTGAGTTACCCACGGGGATAATGGAGGTGCTGTGAAGGTAGATGATGCGGGTCGTGTAGGGGGTGTGAGGGACAAAGACTGAAGTGTAGTGGGTAGTGAAGAAGTTGCTGAGGGTATTGGAGGTATGGGTGGTAGAGATGCTACATGTACGGGTGTAAGCCATGTCAGATGCCTGGGTATGTTAGAGGTTTACAATGAAGGAGTGGGCTATTGTGTTTTTGGTTTACTGACGGTTGGAGGTTTCTTGACCGTGTTGGGAGGTTGAGGTCCTAAAATAGATGGAAAGGGTGAAGGTGATGCAGGTGTGATTGGCGTAGCTGGGGTATGAGTTATATGGGTTTGGTTCTTCTGTTTGGGTGCCGGAGTAGGTTTGGTGTTGAATTTGGAGGATGTGGCTAAATCAAGTTTGACAGGTGGATGAGTAAGGCTGGTGGTTGGGGTGACCCTTAAGGTAGTAATAGGTTAAGGTGAGGAAGATGTTGTAGGTGTGGGTTTGGGTTTAGATGTAGGTTGGGTTATGGGTAAGGGTGTGTGTTTAGTTATGATGGGTGTCATGTGGTAAAATTTGTGAAAGGTGATTGTGTTTGGTTCGATTGGTCGAAATATTTTTGGGTAGATAGTGGAAGTATCAGCAAGTGACATTTGCATCTATGTTGAGACCGGAAGTAAAAGACGCCCCCACAATAAGGCTTTATCCACATAATCTAAGTGATCGGCCAAGAGTGAGAATGGCACGTCCGTTGGTTGCATCGATGAGGACCTAATAGTAATTCCTGTAAAATGTGTCTTAGAGATGGGGAATTGGCTAGCTTCAGCTTCCATGGGTAAGAGAGCCGAAAGTAGGTCTGCAGGATCTTGGGTAGCTGATGGAGAATGCTCGCCTAGAGGAAAAGGTATCTCTACTGGATCCTTGATATAGGTGGAGGAGAAATGGGTGCTCCTCTTGTAGGTGGAGGAGATAATATGGTGCTCCTCTATGGGTGGAGGAGATAAACAAGTATCCTCCATGGACTGAAGAAGTACTGTGGGTGTCAGTTCTCTAGGTGGAGAAGCCAAAGGTGAAATGGTCTTGATGTTAGTGGAAGGCTCCTCCATAGGTGAGGTAGGAGGTGAAAGGTGTTCCTCTATGGGTGGAGGAATAAGTGAGGTGGGTTCCGATGTAGAAGTAGGACTTCGGGCTAGAATTTCCTCTATGGAAGGAATATGAGGTAACTCGGAAGTAATGAGTGCATCGCTGAAAATAGCGTGGACCTCGCAGGTATGGCTATCATGAGTTGAGGTCTCACCGGTTTGATCAGACGAAGGGGCATGATTGGGAAATGGTTTCTTGAAGATGTGTAGGTTTTGATTGGTAGGTGCATTAGGATTATCCATGGTTAACTCACCTTTCTTGAGCATTTCTTGGACAATTTTTTTGTAAGTGATGCAATTTCCATCACTATGACCCTTTACTCAATGATAGTTACAGAATTCGTGTTCTTTATACCATGCGGGTATGGGGCGAGCAGGGTCAAAACTGAGTGTGTGGTTTTATAGGTAGAAGGGTGATGGCCCCAGCTTTGATGAGATTTTCTAAGACAGAAGAGTAAGGCTCCCCAATTGGGGTGTATTTCCAGTTATTCTCATCTGAATTGAAAAGTCTGAATGGGTGAGAGATTAGATGAGGGGCTAGCCTGATTTGATGGATGAGCTGGGCCGGCCTTGAGTACCACTGCGTTAGCGGTGCCCTTGGCCTTTGAATAATTGTTCTGTGGTTTGGAAGAAGAAGAGGTATCATTCGACTTGAATGCTGAATTCTTATTGTGTAATTGGATTTTCTTCTCTTCGATGGCCCGAATCTCTAACTTTTGTGCCATGGTGAATGCTTCGTCAAATGTTCAGAAAGTTTGGACCTACAGGGTTGGTGAGATATGTCTAGCACAAGCCCATGTGAAGAGCTCGATGAGTTTTGTTTGTGGTAGTTAGAAGGTGAGTTGATTGATCAGGCTACGCCAGCGAGCAACAAAATCTGTGATAGATTCATCATCATACTGACGTGTGGAGTATAGGTCAGTCATGGTAACCTTCTTAATGATATTGATGGAGAAGTGATCCAAGAAGGCTTGGGCTACCTGATTAAATGAAAATATAGAGTGTCTAGGTAACCCACTATACCAATCTAACGCAGGTCTAGTCAGAGACATGGGAAAGGTCCTTAAGAGCAAAGCATCATCGTGAGTGATTAGGTAGCACCCGTGTTTGAACGACCGCAAATGTTGTTGCGGGTCTTCCTTGCTATTGAAACGGTTGAATTTAGGCATTTCCCAATGCATGGGGTATGGACAAATAGGAATGGATGGGTGGATAGGACTAATTACAAATCTTCATCGTAGATGAGAGTATTACAGGAGCCACAAACCGATGCCTCCAATGTCTACATCTTTTCCATCATCAATTTGATTAGGTCGTTGGTAGGTTGTGATGATTGGGTGCCTCTTGTAGCATGAGAGGGTTGGTGTTGGGCATATAACGGGGGTGGCATTCCAGTATATGGTGCTACCATGTAGGTTGATTGAGAAGAAGGTAGTGAAATAGGGGTATGTACCCAGAGTGAATAATAGATGAAACAGGAGGCTGCTGATAGTATGTATATGGAGGTGGAAGGGTCGTGGTAACCCTAGTGGAAATGGGGGCCAACGATTGTGGAATAGAAAGGACCACGTTTTGAAAAGGGGTAGGGGTCACCGACACGGGAGGTGGTTGTGTAGCTATGGTATATGTGAGACAATAGGGGTGGATGAGGTTGTGTTTTGAGTGGTTGTCAAAGGTATGGTGGATGTGGTGGGTGCAACGGATGTAGCAGACGTTGCAGTCATAGCAGGTATAGGACCTAGCTATGAAATGACTGGGGGTAAGGTAGATGCGGGCAACACGGAGCCAGATGGGGCTGATGCAGGAGTGGGAGCGAGAGTCAGGGGGATAGATATGGGCATGTTGTATATCAACTGACCCGAGGCATCTCAAGTGGATGAGTGAGAAAGATAAAACTGCAAGGCGGCAGGGTTTTGGTCAAGGAGTCGTGTGAACTCCTCATCTCCGGTAGCGATAGTGATAGGTTGGATAGGATCCATGGCTAGGTGATAAAATGGAAGGTGGTGAAGGGCTAGGTGGGAGTGGTTGACAACTGGCGTGGAATATAAGGGTGCTATCTTGTCAATCGCGTCAATACCATGTGAACAAGTACTGATCAGGTTGGGCTACCTTCTCTGTAAATGACATAGAAAAATAGTAGGAATAGGAAGAACAGGTGGTAAAAAGTGGATTAGGTACCAAATGTTAGTTGGAAAGTGACACAGGCTAACTGATGTCGAGTTAGGGTAAACCAACGCCGGTCACAGGTAACCGTGGCCGGTCACTGTGGGAAATGGACAGTTGGTCAAAAACAAGGTATAAGGCCAAATTTGACAGGTATGCCGAATACTGATGAGATTTACAAGGTCAATGGGAATGATAGTAGTGACAGGGACTCTGAATAGTTGAAGAAGGTGAATAAATGTCCTTTTGGGTAGGTTAACCAAAAGGACAATGGAACCAGACCTGGTTGGGTATAACCGATGATGGTCAGAGGGTAACCGATGACGGTCACTGGACTGACACCAGTCACTGTGAAATTGAAACAGTGATGAAAGAAAAGTGGTTGTGAATTAAAATCTGATGTGGAATCAAACCCAGAATTCTGAGAATGATGAGAATATGGTCCAGGCACACTCAGAAGAAGCCAGAATACACCAACTATGATGAGGAGTGTGCAAGGAGAAACAAGAAGAATGAAGAACGTGACCTCTCACCTCAAAACACAAGCCAAGTAGAAACACTAAGAAAAATGTGATCCTAAGAGTGATTTTTCTATTATGTTTGTTTAGCTTATGCTATTTAAGGACTGACACATGAACTGTAAAATAGATTTTTTTGGTGAGGATGGCTTCCTACAAAAAAGGAGATCTAAAAGGTGAGGTTTCAGGAATGTTATGGTGGGGGCAAGCCTCACTTTGAAGTATGACTCGATAGAGAAGCGAGCTCGCTACCCACTGTACCGTGATTGTGTGATCACCTACAGGCTTCTTCCAGGTAAGATGTTGTTTAAGAATATGTATGTATTTTTGAATTTTTGTGAGGTTTGGTAAGACTCAAAGAAAGAGAAAAGGAAAGAAGTGCTTTCTACGATTCGTTTGTCAACCATCAGCTGGGAATGACTTCCAGCGTATAGGTTGCCCTCAATTAATGTGAGCTAATGCGATAAATCAGAATGAAATGCAATTATTTTTAAGCCCAAATCGAAATATGAAGTTCAATGACACAAATAGATGAAGAGGAAGAGGGATGCTCTTTCACTAAAATGCAGAAAACAAGAAGAAATGGTTCTTTTTAAGTACACCAAAAGAAAGGTTTCTTTTAGAGAAAATAGAAAGAAAAAGAAGGTTACCAAGGAAGAAAATTAATGTGTATGTTTTTCAGAAGGGAAAAAAACACACAACTTTTCCTAGGAATGAATAAAATGCAAGGAACCCCGGATGGGTCCCACTAGGTGTGCCAAAATGTTTCACCTGATTCTTAGACATTTCTTTGAATATTGACAAAATAGATAGGGTAATGGGCGTAGGAGGAATACCTGTTGAAATGATGGTTGATGGGTTGTTGCGTGCATGTTGTCTACTTGATCTAAAACTGATCATGAGAAATTCCTTTTGGGTAGGAGGAACTACTTGAAATGGAACAGCAAGACCACCAAAAAAATGAAACAATATATGCAGTGGATTGCCTAGCATGTGCTAGATTCGAGAAGTGTGATACTTCCTAGACATTTCAATCCACTGTTTAAAAAAATTTAATGTTGGTAATAAAGTAAATCCTATTGTAATTAAAATGATTTAGGTATCTCATTCAAAACACAATAAGAAAGATCTAATCTAACAGGCTAGGTTAAAATAAGATCCGAAGGTCAAGTAATTAGTTCTGGGTCTCTACAGGTCTGACAGAGGTCTTAGGTAGGTCACAGGTGAGTAAGGGTGATGTGGGAATAGGTAGGTAGGTCACTATTTTGGGTTGTATTGGTAGATACAGAGACCGATGCTAGTTAAGGGTGACCAATGCCGGTTGGGGAGAACCGATGTCAGTTACTGTGGAATACTAGGAACATCACAGAATGAGCTCTGGATCTCCCTTATGATTGCACAAAGGACTTGGTTTGCTGGAATGAGGTATTAGGCTGTTTGGATGGGATTTGGTGAGGTTTTAATGGGTATATGGAGGGGTGAGTATTAAAGGAGGTCAATGGGTGGCTAGGATAACAAAGGATGAAAATAAAATGATGAAATGAATGAACCTAGAGGAGTAAAATGTTCTACTTACTTTGAATCTGGTTTTGGAAGTCTGTGAGTGAGGAAGGAAGGTGCTGGTAGGAGGTTAAATGTTGTTGGGGATCACTAAGCGTTGGAAAGCTCTTGCATGGGCTGCATGTGCATTCCTTTCTTGCGTGATTGGATCAAATCTATGTTGGGAGTGAGTGCTGGATGGTTGCTGGGTGAATGTTGGATGTCTATGCAAGAGAAAATACTTGATATCCTTCTTTACATGTGTGTTCTTGCTGAAATTTTTTCTCAAAAGATGTGATATCTCTTAGGAATGTGCCAACATTTTCCAACCTAAAAAATAAGGTTGTTTTGGGGAGTTAAAAGGTGACTGACGGTGGTTTCGGCTTAACCGGCGATGGTTAAGGGTAACCGGCATCGGTCAAGGTGGGATTTCCTAGGTTTACTAAACTAGGTAGATCCCCTTGATTTTCTGGGATCTCGTGTCATTAACCCACGGATTAGGACTGGAAGCTTCTTGTAAGCATGCGGGAATGTGGTTAGAGGGAATGTAGGCATTGATTTTTAGGGTTTGGGTAAGACTTAGTTAGTTATGGCAACTTACTAAGAATAGGTCTTAGGGTGAGGTGGCTTGATAAGGTGTCTAGGTGAGGTGTATGTGTGGACATTATCTAAATTAAGATATTTAAATAATAAATATGGTGAGGATAATGAATTAAGTTAATTAAGTTCATTAAATTAATATTAGTGTGGTGAAGGGGGCCATGGCTAGGTGAATGTGATGAAGGTATTTATTTGTCGAGGGACCAAAGGGGAGTGTGACCTAATTTTAGTTTCTACAGTTGTCATTGATGTCAAGTAAATTAATGGAAAAGGGTGTCATGGTGTCATATGAGTCTCCATGAGGTGTCAGTCAAAGGTAAAGCATGAGGGTTGATTGCTAGTGTCATGTTGGTAAAGTCCTATGGTGTTCTGGAGATTGATTCAATATATATGGTTATATTTTGAGTCCTCCTAAGTTGATTGTAAGGCTAAATATAGACATGGAGTGTAGAGCATGCAAAGGCTATTTCAGAAAAGAAGAAGACCAAGCAATATGCATAGCTTTGGGGCTATTAATAAGATTAGAACTGTAGTTATTATTATTATATAGTCTATTATTAGCGAGCTTGCATGCTTTTGTAATTATCTTGTAAGCGGCGCATGACTATTCTTAGCATGTAGCCTATTTTGGAAAGTACATGAGTAGTGAAGGGCAAGTTCCCACTACCTATAAATATGTATTGATTTACACGGTTTAGAGAGTCAATTCTGTAATATAGTTATGCTACTGGTTCATGAGTGCGCATGACTCATGGTGACACTCTTATGTACGTATCCAACTTATGTGTTTTACATTACTTAATATAATGGATATTTGTGGCTGGATATTGGTTATTGACATATTTGTTAATGGTTCTTACATGGTGAACTTAATATTGATTCTTGTCTAAGTTATTCTTGCATATGGTTATGATCTAGATCTAGTTTATGTTATGCAATATACTTGATTACTTGATATGGATCTGGAATGTTTGTTAATGCTAACTCCTTGAAAATTATGCCATAAAAGATGGACCTGGTACCCTTGTGTGCTTCAAGTGAATGCTCAGGTCTGCTTGGGTGATGTGTCAGTGTGCCTTGGGCTATTGTGGGTAAAATAAGATTACATTTCGGTTCCATTTCCAGGACATCTTTTCAATTTGTTTCAAGAATGTTGCATGATGAAGATGTACCGGTTGACTTTGGACAACATTGAAGATTGGGTAGAGAATTTAGAGGAAGAGTTTTCTTATAGATTTAACACTGGAAATGAATGTGATGCACACACATGGGTTGAAAAAAAATTGTATCATGAGCTTTATGAGACATTTTTTCCCCATTTCCATATAGAGCTATACGAGTGGCTAGTAGCATATGCATTGAAGAGAAATTGGAGGTTTCGAACAATTATATGGACATAGGAAGATTACCAACCTCTACATGATGCTGATTTGAATTGGAAAAACATTGTAGATCACTGGTGGAGTGGTGTTTTGCATAGTTACACTTTGGACTAAGTTTTTTCTACACATTCTTATCCAGAAGTTGCTGAGTTTCAATTCTTGCACGAACCTAGAGGATACATTATCCCTTTAATGATTAAGATCTTGATTGCAACTTTGGATTCGGAAAAACATCCTATGGCTAGCTAAACCCCACTGCACGTGGGGGCAGGAGTAGGCGTGGTGAAAGATGGTGGGCCTAGTGGCAGAAAGACAGAGAGAAGAAAAGATGCTTAATTTTAATGAAGCTCATGAGAGAGACTTGGCAAAACAACATGAAATTGTGGAACGAATGTTCTTGGGGAGAGATATGGATCGTGAAAGATTTAGACGTCACATGGAAGATGTGGAGCTAGAGCATATGAAAATTCCCCATTTGCGTAAGAATGGTAGAGAAACCTCTTCAGTTTTAGATGAGAGCACATATGAGGAAAGACTAAGAACTGTGGGTGCGCATCTTATCTTACCTGGCGACCTAGCCCTTGCGCTTGGTGTTCTAACTCCTGAGATAGTTATTGAGAATCTGACTAGTGTAGGTGTTTCAATAGCGATAGGTAGATCTCACTCTCATTCAAATTAAGGAATTAATTAGATAACACATTCATCTATGGTGGCGCAGACATTGTCTTTATTATTTGGAGGTCCAATTGGAGGTATATTTTCTAGCACGTCATCAACACAAAATTTAGGCCCGCAGAATGTTGGTATAACATCTGGGAGTAGCACAACTTTGCATACCATGGGAGGTCATTTTAGTAAAAATGTTGGCACACAAGGCAACACATCCTCTAGTCTATTTCCTGATAATGGAGGAAGATCATGAGGATTAGGTGGCTCGTGATCTAGTGGTTCTGGAGGAGGAGGGAACACATGAGGTAATACATGTTTTGGATCAGGTGGGCATGGTCCCCACCATCCTCAACAAGTTTATTTCGAGATGTCCCTTCACCTACCAGAGTAAAAAGGAATTGAAGATGAAACTGAACACGTGCATATGTGTGAAATACTATGGTGCGCTAAGGGAATTACAAATCTTGAGCGTAAGGTAAGTTAGTTTGCTACCACTTTATAAGATCACACACATAGTTGGTATAGGAAGTATGATCCAAACTAGACTTGTGTGGATTATACTGCACTACATGATGCCTTCTTAGCAGAGCTTCATATACATGAGTTTTAGAAAAAAAGCATCAATGTGCTGAAGGACATCAAGCATGGCATGGCTGAGATCATTAGGGAGTATGATACCTACTTTAAAACTTTGTTATCGAAGTTATCTTACAAAGTCCACCCTATTCAACATGCTCAATGGTTCTTTGGAGATTTGATCACACCTTTCAGGAGGGTGCTCTACATAAGAATTTTACATATCTGCACGAGGCAGTTGAGGAAGCTTTGTGTGTTGAGGTAGTTGGGACTATGGACACTTGTGATAGTCCATTTTTAGAATCCCAGATTGCATCTTTGGCAAACCAATTAGATAAATTATCAGATAATTCAACCCATGAGATGCGCAGTGGTATTTGGTGTACAGGTTGCGAGGTGGAAGGACATACCAAAGACAACTCCCCTTGGAAATCAGTGATTTCCATGTTACTAGATTATGAAATCTTCCATTTGGATCATGATTCAAATAGGTGCCCCTTATTGCAGCGCATGACAAGGAAGAATGTGTCATGTTATTATAAGTTTTTTAAGTCTACCACTCATGATACAAAGAATTACAGACTGATTGATTAGATTCATGATGTCATTGACTATGGTGTATGTCAGAATAGGGTCATAACCAATTCTAAGGAATAAGGTGAGCATCATAATCATGATTAAAATAAAGGGTGCTCTGATGGAGGTGGTAGAGGTCAAGGTTACCGTGGAGGATTTAGAGGCTGCGGTCGTGGTGGTGGAAGGAGTGAATTACCTCATGGAACCTGTTATACATGTGGATCTGTTGACCATTATAGGCATGAATTACCTTAGAACATTATTTTCTCATGGTGTGGAAAGGGTCACAAGTTTGAGGAATGCCTAGATTTGTATGAGCATATGAGAAAACAACATAAGCAGGATGAGGGTGCAAGAATAGTTAGATTATAGCACGTTGTGGAAGATCAGTGGATGCCAAAGGTAACACCTGATCCCAAGATATTTCTTTTTCTAGTCACTGCACACGTAGAGGTAGCATGCACTAGGGAAGTTCTGAAGTAGAAGCCTATTATTACAAAACAGAAGGTATTGCATGCAAAATATCCAGACCCTACCCATCAAAAGGAAGTTTATCAAGAGACTATGGAGGTTATTAGAAATTTATAGGGTGAGATACAATTCTTGAAGGAGCAGTCACAATAGTTGGAGCAGGAAAAAGTGGTTGAGCTTCCCCAGAAAGATATTGATGACTTAAAGGAGGTTTGTAGGCTACTGCGTAAAGAGAACACCATTCCTTTGTTAGGCAAATGGTTAAGGGAGAAGATACGTGCACGCTAGAGTTGAGCACGTGAGACATATATTACACACGAACTTACCTCCTCACAATCTTGATTATGAAAAAGAGATCACTTTGAATGCAGTTGTTGATGGATGACTCTTGAGTAATATTTTAATTGATACAAGTGCATAAATAAATGTACTCACCTTGGATGTGTGGAATCAGGTTGGGAGACCACCATTACAGCCATCCTCAAATATGTTGTTTATGAAAAACAAGACTAAATCCATGCCCATTGGGGTGATGAAAGATGCAAATATTACTATTCAAGGGGCCAAGTTTATCGGGGATTTTGAGGTCTTAGCGCTTGCATAGGTAGAAAAAATTTCAGCATTGCTTGGGCACCCATGATATTATGCAAATAATGTTGATGTGCCCTTTAAAAAAGGATATATCAGTTTTGAGAACAAGGAGGAGCAAGTGATTATTCCTTTGACAAATGGAAAAGTTGCCCCCTATGTAGAACCTTTGAGTGAAGAGGAACTGAACATAATTTATGTGTGCATCGTTAGAGATCCTGAAGTGCTTGAGCCATCAAAGGAAGGAGTTATTCAATGGGATGATGTATAGTACATGAGTGATACTACAAGTGTTGCATGTGATAACTGGGTGCATGTGACGTATGAACTGGTGGGGCGTGAGATTAAGAACACAGTTACTCACGTAATCAGGCCGTGCATGGTTAGGTGCTTGGGCATTAACCAAATACCTCAGTATACTAGTGAAGGAAATACATATGTATTTCTGCATGTCATGTAAGCTTGGATAGATCAATTAGAAAGGAGAAATATACTCATTTATACCCTGTGTGGGATAACTGCGCGCTGGTGGACTACACATAGAGATAACCTTTTGGAGTGGCGAGAAGTGAGAATCACCTTCTCTACTCAGTTTCTTAGGAGCAATGTACCCTCATAGATTTGTGAATTTCATGGGAAGGTACTCAACATCATGTTTAGAAGTGTGAGAGACTTTGGACGAAGGCGCTGGAGGCCTTTCCACCATCACTTTAGGTACATAAGTTATATGCCACTCTCAGCGGTTGTGCGTATGCATGGTATGTTCATGCAAAATTAACAAGGGAAATAACTAACTGACAGGATATGACTTTATGTATGATTCATTCCTTTGACTATTTTTCTACTAAACCTCTTGGAAATGAAGCATTACAGATTATGAAGCACCTTACAATGGGGGATAGTGAAAAGGCTTAAGAACTCTTGTTAGACATGTTTGGAGAGTTGAAATTGGAGGTGTGATTTGCTAAAGAAGAGATAGATGAAGAACAACTTGCGCGAACCTGAGTAGAAAAAGGAAAAGGTAAACTGGTTTACATGATTGATGATGAAGAAGTTGAGAATCTGGATGTTGAACACACTGTGGGTACACGGGAGGTCTTGGATAGTGCAAATGAGAAGGTGTGCGCATATCATGAGCCTATGAAAATGAATAAGGTCAACATTGGGACATATGCAGAACCGAAGGAGGCCATCATTAGTGATTATTGGTCTAACTTAGAGGTTGTAGATATAATTGAGCTACTACGTGACTTTCAAGACTTATTTCCTAGAGGCTATCATGAGTTGAAAGGGGTACATAACTCTTTAGGTCAAATGAGGATCAAGTTAAAGGAAGGTACGTGCTCGATTTGGAAAAGGTTTTACAAGATGAATGCTAATCTGCGTGTCAAAGTTAAGGAAGAAATTGATAAAATGTTGGAGTCTAGAATCATTGAGCCGATTGAGGAGTCAAAGTGGGTTAGCCCTATAGTGATAAGCATCAAGAAGGTGGTCGAATAAGGATATGTGTGGACTATAGAGAGTTGAATGTTACATGTGTAATAGATCCCTTTCCCACACCCTTTATAGAATAAATATTGGAAGGCATTGCAGGGTGTGAGATCTACTCTTTCACTGATGGATTCTCTGGATATAATCAGGTGGGGATTGTAAAAGAATACCAAGAGAAGACACTTTCACCACTGAGTGGGGAATTTTTTCATACATAGTTATGCCTTTTGGGTTAAAGAATACACTTGTTGTATTTTCACGCATTGTTGTCCATGATTTTGAAGATTTCATACACAAATTTTTAGAGGTGTATTTAGATGATTGGACTATATATGGGCTGGTAAAAGATCATTGTGATAGCTTGAGACTTATGTTTTAGAGGTGCAAGAAGTTAAGAATCTCCTTGAACATTAATAAATGTATCTTCACCATTTCCTTTGGTATATTTTTTGGGCATATCATATGTAAAGAAGGCTTGTTGGTAGATCCTGCCAAGGTTGCAATTATTTTGGGTTTGGAGGAACCTACCAACCAGAGTGAGGTGCATAGATTCTTAGGCCATATAGGCTATTACAGAAATTTTTTCAAGGGGTATGCTTGGATCACCATGCCCTTAGGTGAATTGTTAAAAAATAAGGGGAAATTTCATTGGAATGAGACACAACAAACACAATAGACAATAAACAACGTTTGATACATTGAAGGAAAGACTTACTTCTACGCCCATTTTGAGCTTTTCATCTTGGGATAAACCATTTCATGTGCATGTTGATTGCTTTGGCATGGCCATTGATGTAGTATTAGCACAACTTGGAGATGGGATTGTTGATCATCCCATTTTTTTGTAAGTAGGAAGTTGACACCAGCTGAACAAAATTATACAACTACAGAGCGCGAAGCCTTGTCTATGATTTACGTGTTGCATAAGTTTTTACAATACTTGCTATGGAAACTCCCTTCATATTTTACACGGATCACATGGCATTGAAGTACTTGGTGAATAAGCCCATTTTATAAGGGTGCATATGTCGTTTGATTTTTTTTGTTTCAGGAGTTTGATTTTACAGTGGTGGTAAAACCAAGCAAGAGCAATTATGGACCAGACCATTCATCAAGGATTAATTTAGGTGAGGACATGTAAAGAATTGAGAATATAATGTCATATGCATAGCTATTCAGATTCAACCATGAGCCCTCTGAATTAGAATATATTGTTGTATTTTATGCGTACTGGTGTGGTTCCTGAAGGGATGAAGAGTTTAGAGAAGAAATAACTTGCCATACACGTGTCGCACCTTACATGTTGATCAGTGGAGACTTATACAAACTAGGCCAGGATGAAATTTTGCACTGGTGTGTATTTAAGCATGAGCACAAGGCTATTATGGAGGAAGCTCATGGTGGGATTGTAGGTGGACACTATGTCGGAGATGCTACCACACGTAAAGATTTTGATTAGCTAGTTTATGGTGGGAGACAATATACAAGGACAGTAAGGAATAAGCAAGGGCTTGTGATCATTGTTAGTGCCTTAGAAAGTTTTGGCTTAGGGATGAAATGTATTTGAGGCCTATTGCTAGTGACAAACCTTTTAAAAAATGGGCAATTGACTTTGTGGTCCTATTTCCCCACCCAAGTGTAGGAATGGATCGTGTTACATTATAACTTATACAAATTATCTTACAAGGTGGTCAGAAGCAATGCCTACAAATGATTTCACAACAACTATAACAACAAGGTTCTTATGGGAGAATATAATAAGCAAGTATGGATGCCCATTGAGTTTGACAACTGATAAGGGCACTCATTTTCTTAATAAGACTATCATGATACTATTGGCTGAGTTTATGGTGGCACACCATAAAACAACACCTTATCACCCACATGAAAATGAAACTGTTGAGGATTTCAACAAGATATTGGGACATAAATTGACTAAGATTTGTGATGTTGGAAGGAAATACTGGGATGATAAAGTTTATGTTGTACTTTGGGCATACATGAACAACTTACAAAAGGTTGAACAAATGCCACACCCTTTCAATTGGTGTTTTGTGTGCGGAAGACAATTTTACCCAGTTGAATTCATGTTACCATCTTTGCGTATTAGCACATATAGGGGGGTTGGATGATGAACAAGCGCTGTGAAGAGAGGATTTCTAAGTTAACGTTTAGTTAGACATGAAAGGCATGTCACTTGATAGATGGAATTAGAAGATAGAAAAGGAAAGACAAGAAGGCCTGACATGATCAGACATATCAAGGATAACAAACAATCTGAAGGTTAGATTAAATGGTTATTGTTTTATGATTCCAAGTTTCTGCACCATCCTTGGGAAGTTCCAAGTCCATTGGCTAAGGACCGTACATCATCTGACGTACATCCTTTATTTAGGCACATGTCCAGTTACAAGTGCTGGATGGAACGATGGTTAGCTGGCTACTTCAATGGGAGTAAAGTCTAAAGCTCTATTATAAATAAGTCATTCTTGGTGTTTGTAAATAAGGAAGTATTACCAATTAGCTTAGGATTTCCCATTAATGCATTTTTCTTTTCTTGTGTTTCCCTTTCTCATTGCATTGTTATGATTTCTCAGTTTAGTTTAGTATCATATGTAATAAGTGTGCACTGCGTAACCATAATTATTGATTATTATCTAGGTTACATGTCATGTGTAGAGGACTGTGCATGCTATTTTAGTGTGAGGTGAAGTATAGTACAAGAGTAAATGTATACGCTAGTAGTAAAATGTTGAACTAACACATATGGGTAAGCAAAGCACGTAAGGTTGAGAAAGTGCATGGGGAATGTAAAGGTGTGGAAACATGAAAGATTGGTCATCAATGAAGGCCATAACAAATACCATGTACAAAGGACACACCAGTGCAATAACAACAAGAGCTAGGCTACAACAAGAGCAAACTACTCAGGTGAAAGGATAAATTAGATAGGTGCCTTCGGTGTTGCATGATGGTGTGCGTAAGGAGATCTATCAGTTAGATTATATTTTTGTGTGCAGAAGGTTGTAGAAGGTTTTTTGAGAAGGATAGGGCACGTGGGTAAGGGCACTTAAAATCAGTGCTTAGAAAAAGGAAAGAAATGACAATTTAATGCTAAGTACGGTTGGTAGATGGCATAGTAATTTATTCTAGATATTTTTTTAAAAGCTATAAGTAGGAGGTCAGTTGTGAAATTATTATTTACCTTGCAATTACAAAGTGAAAGAGATCTTGCAAACTAGGGCATCTGGAGAAATTTGTGCGAAGGAAGAAGAATCATAAAGATCTAAGTGAGTGTCTAGGATTGATTTGCAAACTGAAGTGGAAGGAGTACATGGGCATGGGGAGAGTTCTTTTCAGAATACGTTGTCTTATGGAAGAAGTTGTTAGTTAGGGTTTGAATTTGAGCTAAGGCATGCAAATTTTGAGCTAGGGCACACGGGTTTTGAGTTGCAGAGCTCAAATCAACTGTAAAAATATACTTTTACATACATTATGGAATTTAAGTGAGCACCTGGAGTGGCTACAAAGGGGCAGAAAACATAAGGAAGTCAAAGTAGAAGTTGAAGAGACCCCTGAAAGCTGATTTTCAGAAATGCAGTATCCAGAAGGGGTTTTTACGGGCCGCGATTAGGAGTCACACATTCGATGCTACAAAGTAATTGACTATAACCATAGAAATAAGGAGAAAAAAGATTAATTGGATAAGTTGTTGGTAGTAAAGAAAACAATGAGAACATAAAACAATATAGTTGTATATGACGACGCAAGGGAAAAATTATTGTCAAATGTGGGAGTTTTGCAACTTTATGAACTCCCTAACTTTGGAAAACCAAAGAAGTTGTATCAATGATTGATGAGTAGAGTCCATGAGAACTTATTTTACTTTATTGGGTACCAAATGAGGCTTGTCGTGCCCCTGATTGGGAAATTAGTAGGATTAAGGAGTTCAGATACTGAAATAGGTAACAATCCCTCTGACAAGGAGGGCATAAATGCAAAAAATAAAGTGTTAAGCTACATGAAGGGAGGACTTGGGATGGATATCCCCAAGTTACAAAATTACCCAGTTATTCACGTGGCAGCACACCTACTTATTAAGTTAAAAAATCAAGAGAGTTGGTTGCATGTGAATAAGGCATGGTTGCATATAGCAAAGAAGATGACAGGAGTAGTCTACAATTTGGCTAGATTTATTGCGGAGACTATTGTTGAAGAGGTGCACCAAGGTGAGAAGATAATTTTTGGTGTGATCCTTATGTCTCTTGTTTTGTAGAGATTGGAGTGCCCGATGGGCCAAAGGATAAAATTTGGCAATACCCCGAGAAGAAGAAATCTCTTGCAGAGAGATTTTCAAAGTATACATGTGATGGATCTATGAGAAGACCCGATTAAGTGGTCTGGCCAACCCTTAATGTATATGGGTCCATCACTAATATATAGGTTAATATTTAATAATATGAAATATTTATATTTCTATTATTAAATATGCTAACCTAGGTATATACTTTAGGTTAAATATTTAATATCATGAAATGATTATATTTCTAATATTAAATATTATAAACCTAGGTGTATGTGTCAACCATTTTAGGTTGAAAAGGTGGGATCGGGAGACATACCTGATCACGTTAAATAAAAAGGACTTTAGGTCCTCATTTGATATATTGGGGAAATATATCAAAGGTGCGCAAATCGAGTGATTTGGTTTTACCCTTAGTAAATAGGGTTTCAAAGGAGGAGGTGATCTTACTGGATGTAAAATAAGTTCTCTAAAGTAAAAGGTTATTTTCAAAGTGGTTTTTACCCTATTGGGGTTTTCCACTATAAATATTGTGTCACATGTGTTATTTATTTCCTGTAAGTATTTCTTTATTTACTTATGTTATGATGTAATCTTTATTTAAATATTTATTGTAACATTATATAATATGTAAGTTGATTAAATCCGTATTTATTAGAATCCTCAAATTCTAACATGGTAACAGAGTGAGGTAAATTAAATAAATTAAGATCAAATGTTTTGTATTTTATTTATTTAATTTATACGGGTTTTTTCAACCAACCTGAAAGGGTATTTAAAAGTATCTGGTCCCCTTCTTTTTTTTCCCAATTTATTTTGGCACTACATTTGTATAATTAAAAGTAAAGGATTTAGGGTTTTTCAATTTTAAATCCCAATTTTTTGGGGGAGATGTAATATGATATGATTTCTTACTTTCATTTACATTTTGTAAATTATATGGAATTAATGTTTGTTTGGAGATTATGTTGCACAGGTGAAAGGGGCTTCAAATATTTACCTGTGTGAAAAATCACATATAGAAAAGGAAGGAAATAAATTCATACCCACCCGTGTTCTTTGGTCCCCTCTAAAAGGATTTGATTTGAAAAACTATAGTTTATAGTTAATCTATAACTATATCCTATATAATTTGAAAACTATATTATTATTTTTAAATAAAAATATATATAATATAGAATAAGGTTTATATAATAATTTATATAAACATCATATTAAAATTTATATAGTTTTGAAAAAAATTTTATATATTAAAAGCCTTAAACCATATTAAAATTACATGGAATTGAGGGAAGAGTCAACAGACCATATTCTAAGCCTAAGTTTAAATCATATTTAAACTTAACTTATAAATCTAGGCATATATATATATTTTTTAAAAAGAAACAAACCTAAGTTTGAATCATATTTTATATATATGGTTATTTTAAACCGCTTAAAATATAAATTTTATTAGATTTGGTTTATATATGTTTAAAAAAAAACCAAAGTGCTTACTTTTTTTAGTAAGGGGCCCATGTTTATTTCTTGGCCATGAAGAGATTACTTTTTAAATCTTAATACTTATTAAATAAAACCTAACATGTGTCCCTAACCATTTATATTATCCATGTAAGGGGGCAACCCCATTCATTTAGATCTTATAGTTTATAAAAACTATATAAATAAACCTATTTAAAGGTTTTCTTTTATATAAGAGTGGGAGTGGAGAATAAAATGAGATAATATCTCAGGTATAAATGTGGAATTCTCAAGTATAAATGGAGAATTAAAAAAAAAGGGGCTAGTTTATTGGTGGCCCACGTGAAGTGTGGTAAATATTTATTAAAATATTGGTAGTTATAGCCACATAAAAGTTTTAAAGTTTTTAGCTTGCAGGAATTATATAAAATATTTTACAATATTTCCATACTTTTAAATGTGTGCGGGGTAAAATTAAGAGTAAATGAAGGGAGGAGACAAGGTTCATGAAAATAGGGATTTCAATTTATTTCATTGGTCGGGTGAAATTACTTGTCCCCTCTGTAAAATATGTAGGTTAATCTATACTCTTATAAATCTACTTGCACTTGGTAAAATTATTTTAACCTGGTCTATGTCCTTTAAACCCCTTTAATAAGGGTTATGTGTTTTTTAATATAAAAACAATATACTATAGTTTATAATTTTTATGAACTATATGTTGTTTTTTATTTACATTCTATAAACTATATACATTTTTTTAATAAAAAAGTGTATATATTTTTACATTATAAATTATAATAGGTTATTATAATGTGTTAAAATATAACCTCCCTAATATTATACAGAAGAAGAAATTATGGAATTTCACATTCTGGAAATACACAAGTTTTGGCTTCATTAAATTTGACGGTCAAATGACCGTCATGGTAGACCAAACATAAGACAATATGACGGTCATTTAGACGTCAAATTTAAGCTCATAGGTTCTAGGAAACTTTAACTGTGTTAAAATTGACGGTCAAATGACCGTCACGATAGACAAAAAATAAGCCATTATGACGGTCATTTAGACGTCAAATTTAAGTTGGCCGGATTTTTGTCTACATTAATTTTTTTCAAAAATTTGAAGTTGTTATGCATTCTTAGGGGTCTCTTCTTCACTTCTATATGGTCAGAAATATTTTTTATATAAATCTGGGGTATAATGCAGAGCCCTTTATATTGTGGGTTATTATTTTGATCATGGGAGGTTAATTAGTATGCATTGTAATGACATAATTAGTTATGATCAAATAGTTTCTTTAGATTTATAAAATTTAGATCTGATTCTATTAAAAGTGTTTTTTTTTTATCGATAAATATGTATCTAACTTTGTGGTACATTGTATATTATAATGGGGTGTGTTTTACAGGTTTAGGAAAACAATGACGTCTAACCTATTTCTGTCTTGAAAAAACCAGATCCTGAATGAAACAAACTACAACATTTGGGTCAAAATATAATTTATGGCGAGGAAACTCTAGATGATTATTTATGGATCTGAGGTTGCTCCCACCAGTCTTTAAGAAACTATAGATAACATGAATTCATTCTTAGAACAAATGTAAGATGCTCTTTCTATGATGCAATGTGAATGATGAGTACCTTCTACACATTGGTAATATTGAACATCCGAAAGAGGTATGGACACAACTAGAATCCATGCATGAAGGATACTTGGTATATCAAGGATAGTAATGAGAGTATAATAGCTGAAAGAATTCAAAGAAATGATATATATATTTTTAGATGATTTCTCTTCTGCATCTTGTTTTATATCTCAGAGTTTGAATAATTCAAAACTATGGCATGAAAGGTTAGGACATGTTAATTATCGAAGCTTATATGAAATGTATAAATATAATCTAGTGAAAGAGTTTACATGAGAGGGAAGACAAAAAGATTCTTCTCTTGAAGTTACTTCATTAAACAGTGATACTTCTATGAATGATGGTTTTGATTCTGATTTAGTAAATGGTCATGATAGTTTTTTGATGAACTAAGATGTTTCTAGAAACTCTTATCTACCTAGATGCAAGAAATTAAATTGGACTCAATTTATGTTAGAAAACTCCATGAACAAGTCCATATTAACATTAGGAAAATGACCAAAAGCCATACATATGACCATACATTAATTACCTTGTAAAACCTAAGCACTTTGAAATATATAGGGTCTAACAGGTGGATCACAAAATTAAAAATATTTTAATGTTACATAGGGATAACAGATTAAGTATTAAACGAACATGCATTTCAATCTAGACTTCATTGCTAAAAATGCCATTTATTTAGCTCGAGCAAAATCTGAGTCAAACTCCATTGATTCATAACCTAAGATCCAAGGCAAAATTAGGAGTAGCTTGAGCTAAAATCAGGGTTGAGGCCCCTAGAACCATAGACAACTTTGGGAAGAAGCCCCTCTTACCAATTTATCGGAAGAATGAGAGAAAGACCTGAGGAATATCCAAATCTACCCCAACCTGATTTCGCGGGAATGCACTTAACTTTTCATGGGGGTTGTATGGTTGAGAAAAATTTCACCTGATTGAAAGTGGTGCGACAGAAGGTTGCAGAGCACCCTAAGAACATTTTTCTCACCCAACCGCAAGATATCTAGTCGTAGTTGGATAAGAGGGTTGTTACGTGCATCACTGAAGGTCTGTTGACGCACTTCACTGAATTTTCTTGACGCGTGAAAGCAAAATCTCCTGAATATCTGCGCCTACAGCCTTCCGACCTCAAAATTTGCGCCATCCTGAAATCCTCCGTGTCGCGCATCAACACTGCCCTTGTCATTTCAACACTTCCTCTTGTCATGCGTCAACACCTCCTTATTTTGCGCGTCACCACTACCCAAGTCACGCGCAACACTTCCTCTGTGTGCCAAGGTGCACCACTTCCTCTGTCGCGCGTCATCCACTGCCTAAGTCGCAACATCTAACACCTTCCTTATTTTGTCACACGTCAACATTTCTCTGTCACGCGTCACCAGGCTGCCTCAAGTCACGCGTCAACACTTCCTTCTGACATCGCTATATTCTCATCACCATCTGCCTGGGGGGAAAGTCGCGCGTTACAACATTTCCTCAAACTGTCACGGTATGGACACCTAGACCTGCTGTCACTTGCGTCATTCGAACTGCCCAAGTGACGCGTCAATAGCTTCCTCTATGTAGGCAATTAAATCACCACTAATCCTCTTTCAACTAGAATCCGTCACCACTACAATCAAGTCACCCGTTAACATTCTTCACTCTGTCGCGCTCTTCAACATTATCTATCGCGCATCAAAATTGGCCTGAAAGTCACGCGTAGGACATGTTAATTATCGAAGCTTATATGAAATGTTAGATATAGTCTAGTGAAAGGTTTACATGTGTTGCCTTCTTCTCTTGAAGTTACTTCATTAAATGCTTCTAAATGATGGTTTTGATTCTGATTTAGTAAATGGTCATGATGATGTTTTGATGCTATAGATGTTTCTGAAACTCTTATCTTCCTAGATAAGAAATTAAATTGGGCTCAATCTATGTTAGAAATTTCAAATCCTATTAACCTTAGGAAAATGACCAGAAGCCATCATATGTACCATGCACTAATTACCTTTTATGAACTGAGCCGTGAAGTATTATAGGGTCTAGGTGGATATACAAAGTAAAATATAATGTTGATGGTAGTATTAACAAACATAAAGCTAGACTTATTGCTAGAGGTTTCACTCAGAAACTTGGTATTGATTATGTTGAGACATTTCCTGTAGCTAAAATGAGTACTGTTAGGGCCTTATTTGTAATTTCTGCTCAATTTGGGTGGGAAATCCACCAAATGGATAAGAAAAATACTTTTTTGAATTGTGATTTAAAAGAAGAACTTTACATGTTTCAACCTAAAGGATTTGAAGAAACTGGTAAAGAAAACTATGTTTGTAAGTTGAGAAATCCTTGTATGGTTTAAAACAAGCTCTTAGAGCTTGGTATGTGAAAATTGTTTCCTTCTTTAAACTGTTAGGTTTTGTTAATTGTTCTTCTAACAATGATATATTCATTAAGCAATAAGGCTCGCATATTATCATTATATGTATATATGTTGATGATTTTCTTATGTCTGGTGACAATTCTAATTTAATTCATAGGATTAAAGAGAAATTGAAGCAGTACTTTGAAATGAATGAGTTAGGTCTCTCACATCATGTTATTTGTATGATTGTATTTCATTCTATTGTTATTTTTCAAAACACAATATGCAACCATTGTATTGAAAAAGTTTCTTATGATTGATTGTAAACCATTTTCTACTTCAATGGAAGTTGGAATAAATATTGATCATAAATCTGCATATGAAAAAGGTTGATCCTATTTTATATACGTTGTTAGTTGATAGTTTGATTTATCTAACTATAACTAGATCAGATATTTCCTATACAAAAGGAATTACTTCAAGGTTTATGCAGGAACCTTTTTTAGAGATCATTGGAATCTTGCAAAAAGAATTTTTAGATATTTGAAAGGAACAATCAATTATGGGTTGCATTATAATAAGAATGAAAATGCTATCTTATATGGATTTTGTGATTCTAACCATACTGATGTTGTGTTATAAAATATATTGGATATGTGTTCAAGTTTTTTGGTGTAGGAACCATTACTTGGAACAACAAATACAATCAACAGTCTCCATTTTTTCTACTGAGGCAGAGAAGTACAATGGAAGAAGTAAAGAATCCATGTGGTTGCAACGGCTGTTGGTAGAGATACACATGGAAGCTAAAGGAAGTATTTATCTTCTATGTGGTGGTCAGAGTTGTATTACTCTTGATTAAGAATCTAGTTCAACATCAGAGGACAAAGAACATTGAGATACATATACGCTTCACCCGTGAGAAGGTGCAAAGTGATGAGATAAATCTCAAGTTCATGTTGACTGAAGAGCATGTTGCTGACATCTTCACAAAGTCCCTGAGTGCTGCAAAGTTTTGTCACTTTTGTGAAAATATTGGATTGTCAGAGTTTCCATTGAGGGGGAGTGTGCATGACAATGTCACCTCCTAATGGAACTTGGTTTTTGTAAAAATACCTTCGGGCACCTTTGGGCAAGTGTAAAAAAGACCTTTGGGAAAGTGTAAAAATACTTCGGGCATGTATACCTCCTCGAACTTCTTTTTTAGAAAGAAGTGTAGAAAGATCTTAAAGGTGGTCTTCAGTAAACTCTTTAGTGTTATTGAGTTTACTGGTAAACATCCAGTACAAGCATATTGTTAAGGAGGTCCTTGGTTGTAAAAGGCTCCTATATGCTTGGGTTCAATAACCTTTTATGAGAACCTGTGAGAACATGTAAAACTCACAAATCATACTTAGCCACTGATCATGGGATGATCTTTGGGATTCCAAATCCTTTTGTACCAAAAGGTAAATTGAGTATGATGAAGGTGTTATAATTCCTTCAACCGATATGCTAGCCTAAAACCTTTATGGTTTAAGGATTGTAAATCCTGTAGTGTACCACATGTAGGTAATCTATTGGCATATGTTATGTTATCCCACTTAACATTAAGGGGGAGTGTTGGAACATAATGATTAAGTGGTTTGGCCAACCCTTAATGTATATGGGTCCATCACTAATATATAGGTTAATATTTAATAATATGAAATATTTATATTTCTATTATTAAATATGCTAACCTAGGTATATACTTTAGGTTAAATATTTAATATCATGAAATGATTATATTTCTAATATTAAATATTATAAACCTAGGTGTATGTGTCAACCATTTTAGGTTGAAAAGGTGGGTCGGGAGACATACCCGATCACCTTATATAAAAAGGACTTTAGGTCCTCATTTGATATATTTGAGAAATATATCAAAGGTGTGCAAATCAAGTGATTTGGTTTTACCCTTGGTAAATAGGGTTTCAAAGGAGGAGGTGATCTTACTGGATGTAAAATAAGTTCTCTGAAGTAAAATGTTATTTTCAAAGTGGTTTTTACCCTATTGGGGTTTTCCACTATAAATACTATGTCACCTGTGTTATTTATTTCCTGTAAGTATTTCTTTATTTACTTATGTTATGATGTAATCTTTATTTAAATATTTATTGTAACATTATGTAATATGTAAGTTGATTAAAATACTCTACAAATCCAAATTCACTCGAATGGGGCTTGTAGAGTTAATGAATATCAATGATTCCCATTACTATTCCATAAGGCTAAATTATACTAGTGTTTACATTTTAGGAAATTACAACTCTACCCTTGCACATGACTCTTACTTTGAGGATAGTTCACCTCAAGTATATAAGAGGTCATTTTGATATACTTTAATCATTATTTGACCAACACACTATAGGGGACAAAATAATGTCGTTTATTTTCTCTCATTGTGCATAATAGATGCCATTACAGTTTTGTATCATTTAGTGCAACAGGTCTTGATATTATTCTTTAAACCAGTAGATTTTCTTTGAAACCCTATGGAATTTGAGATTGTTGGGCTAGCATCCATACTTGTCTTTGTTGCAGAAGGTGTATTGTTTCATAGCCAACCAATATCTAGACACTTCTCAGTATAAGGTGACATGTGTTAAAAGTACATGTTACATCCCCACTAAACATGCTAACGGGTCCAAGCTTCATGTTTGGAAGAAAACTTTTATGCAAAAGTCTGTGACTCCATACTTGTCCTCTTAGTTCAGCCTCATCAAAATAATTGTTATTATAAACATGATATGGGTCGGTTTGAAACATGCTCCGGTCCCTCCTTGTTTGAGTCTTTATTGACACATGACATTAAGTGTCTTAAGATCATGAGGGTATCCCCATTTTGAAAGCCAACTAATGCGAGGGCCAAAAATGAGTGATTATTGGCGTCACCACATGTCCTATGTTCTAGCTATAAGGTATTACTTTGGGAAGATCCTAAATCCCCATGCTTGGAACATAAGACTCCTTACAGTCCCAACTTGTATGTAAATGAGTGCCTGAAACAATATCTACCAATGAGCACCCCTCACCCCTATATCAGCTAATGGAATTTTTATATAAGTCTGGGAGCTTGATTCTGGAATCCTTCACCATGTTGCCCCTCATAAACTGTGGCAATCTAATTGTGAGCTTACAACGGTACACAATAGCCTAGATTCTTCATGTGTGAATAACATTTCACTGTGTCTCATGAAGTAATGACAGAAAGTGCCATAGTCATCGCTCCGCCAATTACTATGAGAGACCAAAAAGGGCCTTATTTGCAGCAGTTGTAAGATTGGAGCAATGACACAAAATTACCCTAATGGTATACTCTCAAGGTCGGACGTCGCAAAACCATAGCTAGATAAGAAACTATTCTCTTGAGCTATTAGTGAAGATAGATTTTCTCCAAGGATATGAGAATTTGAGAAAGTGCCTACACTACTTCATAGGCATAGACTCACATTCTGATGCTATACACTCCATTACAATTCTTGAATCGTCTAGGAAACAATTATCGAGGTATGAAATCCTAACAGGTGACTCAGATCTGGAAAATTTGAAGAATTCCTGAGTTCTATTTTCCAATTTACAAACACCTTCAGATGGTGTTACATGCAGGATACATCATATCTTACCTGAAACTTCTCTGATGTAGGTGACCGTTTGCACAAAGTAAGAAGCACAATCGACCACAATGGAGGTAATTGTTCATAGAATTACCATAGTTCCTTGACTACATTTTATCCTACAGACATTGCAAAAGCTTTATTTATAATTTAAAACTTAGTTTCATAAATTGGAGTCATTACATTCCATGCTTAGGGATTTCACATGCATGTGGAACTTTGTATAAGGACTATGGAAGAAGAACATAAGAATCCATTAAATTAGAAATAATTCATCCACTTGGGTTAGGAGTTAGCTCAATTTCCACTAGAAAACAAAACCTTTGGACTTTAAACAGCCTAATTTCACCACTTTAGTCAATAGTAATTAGGTCCCAAGGACCAGATTGAGAAAACTCATCATTGGGAATTGATGTCTAAAATTAATTAACCTTTAACAAATTTTTCAAATTGTTATCAGGGATTTCAAAGGGGAAATGTTTCATGACCTTCCATTATAGGATAGCCCAAAATTAAGCATCAAATCCTTTCAAGAAATAAACTATGCTTCACCATTTGAGTTCACATTCAATGGACTTCAAGGGCCCAAGCATAGCATCCATCTAGTTACCATATCTTGAGTTGCATTCTGCATCTTTCACAAAGGTATAGTATAGATCTTACAATGCACATTTTTCAGTGAATTTTTGTGCAACCATTATTGGTTTCAATTCGCCCTTCACAAAGCTGTGCAAATTCAAGACCATTGAATAGAGGTTACAATTTCGCACACACAGGAATTTTCAAGCAAGGTGATGTAGGAAGCTAATGTTGGGTTGATGGAATAGGGTTCGTATGTACTAAGTCAACATAAAAAAGGATTAGGGCATGCAAGGATAGGATACATAGGTGCACTCTAGAAATAGCCAGAACAAGGCGTGCAATGTGGACTAAATCAAGGAAATAGGACTTAGTTGTTTTCATTTTAAGGCTAAATATAAACAGTGTAGATATTATGTCAGCAAAGGCTATTTCGGGATAGACAAGTTTGGGAGACCAATTTTCACCATGCATCAGCTCCAAGGGGCTATTAATAGGATTAGAATCAGTATTCCATTATTATTAGACTCTAATTTATTATTAGCATTAAGTTGCATGTTTTTGTAATTTATCTTATAAAGGCACATGGCCTATTCTTAGCATGTAGCCTATTTTGGAGGATGCAAGTGGATGAAGGGAAAGTCCCCACCCCCTATATAAATATATGTATTGATTTGCACAGTTTAGGTAGTCATCAATTTGTTTCGTAGAGTTATGTTGTTGGTTTATGTACGCACGCATGACTTATGTAGACATTATTATGTATGTATGAAGCTTATGTGTTTTACATGAAATTAATATAATGGATATTATGTGGTTGGATATTGATTGTTCAAGGCATCATTTGTTATGGTTCTTGCATGGTGAACTTAATCTTTGGGTATTCTTGTATGAGTTAATCTTGCATATGGTTAGATCTAGATCTAGTTTATGTTATGCAATATACTTGATTACTACTTATGGATCTAGAATGCATGTGACTGTTAAGCAAAATACCTATGAACATGGTGATGTCCATATATCAACAGGGATCTATCCCTTGAGGTGTCATCTTCAGTCATGCACTCAGGTATTTCCTTAGGTGATGTTTCAGCACGTCCTTGGGCTAAACAATAAAATAAGACATACCAAGTAAGCACAAGTAAGTCACTATGGTTAAGAGATCTTTCAGAATTATTTGTTACTCAAATGTTGAGTATGGAAAGCATTATAGATGTTGAGATCATATATGCTTCATGACAAGTTTCAGGTATAACTCACCAATATTTTGTAAGGATACATCCACCCTTCCTTCTTCTACCTCAAGTTCACCTCAAGTGAGTTTTGCAGTGTTAAAAGTGGACCTTAGCCATGAAGCTCGTTAGCTGAATTGCCCTATGATTTTCATGGGACCTAGATTTTTTGGTGTGGATATCTATTTTATGGATTCCTGCAACTTGTTCTACCCATCTATGATCTGTTTTCCTATAGTCATATCTCCATGAACGATTGATAAGACAGAAGTTACTTCAAAACCATGGTGTGGGGAACCATAAGCTCAAATAGACTTTGGAGCTCAAAATGTAAGTGTACTGAAAATATTTGTTGCTTTAACCTATAGGAAAAGTGCTTGCTTGGAGGTTCCATAATGGTGTACTTCAACTCTAGATCTCCTATAGAAAGGTTCCTTAGTGAAAAAGTGACTATATGTGGCCTCTCAGCTCCTTCATCATCCTGTTTGTAACACGAAGTTCAGTTTGTGCAATAGTGTTCTCAAAGAAGGTATGAACTAAATTGAAATTATTTGAACTTGGGATAGGCTTCTAGATGTATCGTGATAGCTTCTAAGATCATGGTTTAATGTCTTAATTGGCTTCAAGTATGCCCTATTAAAATCTTGAATGGTAGCTTCTTAGGGTAGTTTGGAGTAGTTTGTGGTAAAAGTGGATTTGCAAGAGCTATAGACACTAAATCACGCACTTGGGTACATTTCTAGGTCCAAAGTTTGATATGAATCTATGTGATAAAATTTATTTTCTGAGAAAGACTAGGAATGAATCCCCTATATTTGGCCTATTTCTTGGAGTTGGAAGCTCTGTCGATAGTCTTGCTACACCTCTCAACCTATTCAATTCTTTATTGACTTTATCCACTGATAAAATTTAGACACAAGCACCTTGGCCTTTTACGCCAGCGCCTGAAATGGAACTCGTCCTCTTGGATTGAGTGAAATCCCCAAACTCTTTGTATCTTACTCACCTCTTTTGGGTCTCTTTTATCTTTTTGGGCATCTTGTTTTTTTATGGTTCAACCTTTTATTTTTCAATTATGAAATTCAACCAAGGGAATCATATAAATACAAAGCTATGTGATCATAATAAATGACCAAGATCTAAGCATCTATTAGCATCACCTAAGGTTTCATTTAAAGGCATTCTAAGAGCATAAAAGCATCCATCTAGCACTCACTCAAGGGACAAGGGACTACATTTTTTGCATACACTTCATAGGAGTGTAAGTTCATTTTTTTCATTCACACATTTATCTACATTGCTACATCTAGTTATTGCTCGTTATCAAGTGTATCTTGCACAATAGCCTCCTAGTGCATAATTCTTGTACATACAGAAAATCTACATGGAGTCTAAAATGTAGTGCAATGCTCAGTTGTAAGTTCACTCTGTTGGGTGACTACCAGGGTCAGTCCGACTCCCCATTTGTACATTTTTCTTTTTCAGATTTGATGTGTTTTGGGGTTTTAAAGGATATCATTCTCTTTGCAGGTTACAGGAAAATTTTGTGAACATAGTGTGACATACAAATGACCAATAGCAAAGGTTAGTGATCACCTTGCAACATAGTAAAAACCATGTTTTGATATTTTGTGCATTCACAAGCGCCCAGTAAGGGTCTCTGGCACTTAGGCATCCGAGCACCAATCCAGGTGCCCTATTCCAACATATTCTGACAGTTCTACATTTTTCTAAGTGTGGTTGTGACAACCTCCTCTTCCTGTTCACCTATTTCCCAGTCCAAATCACCTTTGGAAAAATCGATAATCAACTAAGTCTCCTTTCCTCTGTATTTCACCTACGGTTTTAAATTTACTTTTCTTATTGCTTGTTTCATATATGTGCCTTATTGTTTATTTATCATATGTGAGTGTCTAATATCCTAAGGCTTTAGCATATTTCAATATTTGTTAAATCATTTGGCGAACCCATCCATTCAGATCCAACCTTGCTTCTAGGCATCTTTACAACAATGTTATCATCGCTAAATTTTATGGCCCCTTTATTGAAGCCCATCTTTAAGAGCGCAATGAGTGTATTGTTGAGCATCCGCAGGATCTAGATTTGATCTTATTCATTGTTCATTAGGATTCATCCTATCAAGTTGAGCTTAATGGTCCTACTAATAATAACATCAAACATGTAACTACTAATAACATCAAAAAGCATCAATTTTCACAATCATCACGTTCTAGGGTCAAAATAGCCTCCTGGGGTACTAGTGCCCAAGAGTAGGAGGCCGATGCCTAGGATCAAGTCATCAGCACCTAGATCTGGGTGCTAGCATCCCAAGGGATGTTAGTGCCTTGGTTTCTCTTACCCATGTCAAAATTTCCTAAACTAAAATTTCACAAAAATTCACAAAAACGAGCTCATTTCTACAAATTTTTCAAACATAATCCTACTTACCAACTTTTTTATCATGTGTGATGCCTCGACTGCTACCACCATCTCAAATCGACTCAATCTCATTGCTCTAATTTATAAAATCATCACAATCTTAGAGCTCAAAATCACACTCAATCAAGGTTCAAATGAAGTTATTATTCACCTTTTACTATTACTATCTATAGCAAGTTGCAATTTCTCACTTGTCTAGAGTTACTATTTGCACATATTCTTCCAACTAATACACACCACGCATTTCCACTCATATCTTGAGTGGTACTACTCTACTTTCTTCCCCGTTTTTTCCATTCAGTTCAAAATTTCTCTTGCTATCATATTATACACCTTCCACAACATTGTATTCCAATCTGGCACATTTACAATTCGATATACACACTATTTTGTGACATCTACTACATTACACTTTATTCTTGCATCATTTCACATCTACTTTTTGCTCAGCATTCATTCTTACTATCACTCCCATTTTCACTGAAATGGGGCATACAATCAGGATCACCCTATGATCCCCCTTACACTTCTACATAACCATTTCACATTTCTAATTCATCATTATCAAAAAAAATCTCATACATTATGCGACATTTCATACCACTTTCTAGTGATTCCCCCTAATGACCTAATCTGGGGGAAACAAGTGAAAAATATCTCCATGAGTAATCTATCATACATGCTCAATCTCAATACAACTTTCTACTACTCAAATCAAATCAGTTAATAGACACAACATAGCATATTTTACTACTCCTCCTAGATGACCTAACTTGGGAGTTACATCACTACTTTCTTAGATTACCTAACATGGCAAGCTACTATATACTCTATCTCTTCCAGATGACCTAACATGGAAGCCATCTAGCATCATATACATCACAACACCTATGGAGTGGGGGCAATGAGACGTCATTTCCTTTCCTATACTATTCATATACATGGGTTATTCTCGTTGGATTGAAATGGAAGGAAATGAACAAAAAAATTTATTTGTCTATCTGCAATGGCTATACCTTTTGAGAATATATTCATAGTTGGAGTTTAAAACTAGACCTCTCTCCCTAACACTCTTCCTCTTGTAGTAGGATGCCTAAATATTTCAGTTTTTCACACATAAAAAATCAAGTTGGGAACTGATCAGTCCCTACCTTGTCAAATCTCCATCAGCGACAATTTGAAATCTCCAAATCACTCAAAACCAAATCATCAATTTATCTAGTTTATCTTTACAATAGTTGTCCATCTCTATTTACACCACATAGATCAACACGTTGATCCATGGTTCACCACACTATGTGTTCTTATATTCTACGCATACTTCCACAATAGGGATTCTCCATACTTCTCATAGGTATGTTCCTTACTTTCTTTACATTACTTGAATTTCATTCAAATAGCATAAAGGGGAGGGGATTTAGACACAAAATCACGTACATACTACTATTATACTATTCCACCAAAGTATGTTCTTTATATGTATATGGATCTTGAGTAAGAAAAGTATTCACTCGTGACACACTATCTTAATCCATCTTAGTTGCTTTGATTATTTCTATCATTTTATCTCTCACCTCTTTCACTTCTACACCTAGTTCTTGGATCAGGTGACATGAATCCCTGTATGTTGGTCTCTCTCACATTTTTCACTCAGTTAGTCTTAGGACACTAGCACCTAGGACTAGACACTAGCGCCCAGGCACTCCTGTCCAACATGGGCACTCCTATCCTCTTTGTTTTTGTTCACATTTTTGAAATTTTTGGTCAACCTTTTCGATTTTCTTACTCCTACCCTGATGTCCTAGTCGGAATTTCATGTCACTAATGTCAAAATTCAAGCAATAAATCCCTATATAAACACAACATACATACCATTATAGGGGTGGGCAATTTCTATCAAGGGCTATCTTATCTACATACTATTAAAGGGAAGACATTTTTGGGCTTGTTTAGTACCGCATATACACTGCATAGGAAGGGGAAGTTCATGAATTCCATCCAAACATTTTCATTCTATATAACTTTAGCCAAATATCTTGGCATCATTGGCGCGAGGACAACCTAAGGAGCATTATTCCACACACAAGCACATAGAACTATATGTGAGTCTAAGATGTAGTGTAGTGCTCTTGGTCGTAAGTTCACTCTATCGGGTGACTAGTTGAGGTTAGTTCTAACTCCCCATTTTGCATATTTCTATTTTTAAGATTTGATGTAGTTTTGGGTGTTTTACATAATATCTACTTTGTGTTTGTAGGTTTATAGGTGCATTCGATGATCATCTAAGTGTGACATATAGGTTATCATCGGTAAACATATGCAAAACCCTAGTAACATTGAAGAAAACAAGTTTTCAAACCTTTGCTACTTAGTCACAGATGCCTGGTGAGAGGTATCTGGCACCCCATGCACCCTCGCCTCTACCTAGGTGCCTGTGTCCTGACCATTCTGTGAGTTACATAATTTTGTATCAAGCATATTCTGATTATTCTGCACAAACCTTTTCATCAATCCTTTCTAGTTCATATATGCTTTGGGATAAGAGAAAATTAGATAAGTATCTCTCACATTTTCTTACATACGGTTGCATTTGTAGAAAGCATGGAAGCATTTGTATTTTGTTGTATATCATCATAATAGTTTCTGAAATTATATTTTAATAAACTATAGTGGATTTTAATAAATCACTGTCCTGAATCTGGGCTCTAGTTATAACTGAGGTCATTAGGACCCAGTAAATCACTCAATTGCTAACAGTAACTATAAGATGTGTATATCCTAATAAAGTTATGCATCATGAGAGTGTTAACAACCTATTTAAGGCCAAAAGGAGTTACTCAAGCTGAACTTCACACTTTCTATGCTTAGGAATCATCGTGTTGATGATAATGACTCAAAGAATAATTGTACCCAAGTGCATAGGCATTTTGTTTGTACGAGTTTCACCCCATTCTTCTTACATTAATGTTTCTAAGGATACTTCATATTTCTAGTTATTTAATCATTAATTATTCTTTAGGCACTCTTCAATGGCCATACTCCACCTATATTTTTGCTATTTATCATTTCACACTCTTGATTATACTATCATTAAATTAAATATTTGAGATATAAACCGGGACCTTGTTAGAGACTACCTCAGAAACCAATGCTTATGGTAAGAAATGTATCATAGCATGTATGATGTTTGTAGACACCTAAATTATGCTTTTGCAGGATCTTATTGCCAAAGTTGCATGCAAATCACTTCTTTCATTCTCTGAAAATTCTTATAATTAGTGGTAAATTTCACTACTCTAACTGAAAGTTCATCTCCTACTTCAAATATATGTCAATGATATGCACCATGATGTTGACTTTCATGTGAACCCCTTATCTGCATTTACTGATGCCACTTTACGAAACATGATCATGTAAGCCAACGAATCTACTTCTCTCAAAACAAAAAAAAATGTGAATTTTCCAGTTAATTAAGCCTATTCATCTACCTCTGAGGTTGGTTAATGATGCCCTATGTATGATGACTCATTCCCCATTGCATTCAATACTCAAAATCACCACATTCACCTCCACAACGTCTCAACAAGCTTATCCTAGCCTCCTAGCTTGAAGTTTCCTAAGAGTTGATTTCAAGGCTCTGCTACCTCTTAATTTCAAGCTTTCTCGAGTACTTTCACTAATTGTGATTAGATTAGTTTCTCAATCATGATTAGATTAATTCTCAAAGTTTTAGAGTAATGTTCAAATTTTTTTAGATCAATTTTCTAGCTAGGTAGTTGTTTCAACTAGATTAGTAGTGGAATTTATATTTTACACACCATGCTTTGATTTGCATCTCATATAATACATATGACTTCTAAGCCAAGTCAAAATCCTTGCTTAAAATTCAACAAGGTTAGTAGATGAATCAATCTAAAGTCCTCTTCAACAACATGGATTTGGAGCAGGTCATTTCACCATTGTTTGAGTACGCAACCATGCAACCATTTGATTGCCCCTTAGGTACTACTGGGTGCGCCTGTGCACTACTAGGTGCACTTGTGCTACAATTAGTGCATAACCTATCTTCCATAGCTAATTAGGCAAATTTTAAGCTTATATCTTAATGTTACATTCCGTAGACTTAGTTGCCCTAGCTAATTGAGGTGGAACTATGCAATGTTAACATTAAATTTAGCTTTGTTATTTGTTGTGTAAAGTTTGGGGTGCATTCATTTTTGGGACAATACCCCATTGCATTTAATTTTTACAAGCTTTTTAACTTACGGTTTCATGAGTGACTTTTTCATTTCAAGTTTTAGATCTGAGTTTGGAATAGGGTTTCATATGATCTAATCTTGTAAGTTGTGTCTAGTATTGAGAATTTGAAGCACCTCTAGAGTACTTTTTAGCTTATTTGAGATTAGTTTCTCAACTTTTTATCATTAATTTCAAAGCTTAAAAGAGTAAATTTTCAAAGTTTTATAGATCAATTGCCATTTGCTGAAGTAGTTGTTTCAACTAGATTAGTGGTAGAAGTTGTGTTTTCATGCTTCTTTGTAGGATATAAGGAGATGAATCCCTGTCAAAAATTTCCTCAAAATACCAAAGATTGGACCTTTTTCAAGAATTTATTCTCAAAACAACATTCATCAAAGAACTGAGCATATGTTAGAAAGGAATAGTTTTCTAAAAATGCAATACCATAAATGTCTTGTGTAATTTTTTTCTCCAAATTTATGTTGGCATTGCGTAGTTCACTTCAATGCCTTTCCAACGCAAATTGAGTCATTTCGAGGTCAAAAAAAAAAGTTATGGCCTCAGAAGCACTATTTTTGAGTATCTATATGCAATAAAACTTGCGCCTGTGCATTACTGGGTGAGCCTGAACAACACTGCATTCTTTGATCTGTGTGTAACTTGCAGGGGCACCTATGCATGACTGGGTGCGAACCTGTGCACTCAGTAGGGGTGCCTGTGCATCAAGGTGATTTTCTCAAAATTCCAAAACTTCAATTTTATGATTCACTATCAGTTTTTAAGGGTTTTTAGATGTTGTTTTTGTCAAATTATTGATTTTAGAGCAATATTCTTAACAAAATTGTCTTAGGGTTTGATAAAGGGTTTTATGAGCAAATTGGGTTAAAAGTTTAAAAGTGATTGTGTTTTCATACTTTGATTGAGTTTGGAATAGAGTTGTGTATGCTCTTCTCTTACACCTAGTGTGATCTTGAGAACCAAAAGTACATCTAAACCATTCTTTTTGCTTCTTGGGAGTAAGTAGGAACAATTATCATTCATTTTGTGCTTAAGAGAATAAACCTTCATTTTTTGCATGTGTTTGATCTTTTAGTTTAAGAGCTTTTTCACTTAACAAAGAAATCAAAGCTAAAATTTGTGTATGCTCTTCCCTTGCACCTAGTGTGATCTTGGGAATCAAAAGAAATTTTAGTCTTTTCATTAAAAATCACTTGGATGAATTGAAAATAAATCTTGTTTTTACAAACTTTGATGGTAGTTAGTTGATTCACGAGAATCTTTCATTGTTACTTTCCTATGATGTTGTGAATCTATTTGGAACTACTAACCATTTTTGTGAAGGACATAACACTAGTCAAAGAAAGGAGGACTTAAACATTTTTTCTAACTACACATGTGTTTGTAGGTTGCCAAAGGTGGACAAAACCACATTACTTAATCCAAAAGATTAAAAAATACACCACTATACAAAACACTTGATTTGCAGGTTGGTTAAGAGCTAAAGCTCGTCCATTCAACTAGAACATAACCTCTTTAGCACAAGCCTTAAGCTCATAAGAGGGGTGGTTTTAGGAACCCTAAAGTAGTTCAAAAAAGAGGGAACCTTGTGAACGAAACATAAAATTTCTCATAATACCCAATTGACTAGTATACCTTGGTGAGATTAGAGTCAAAGATATCCGTATTGTGACCCCATTGAAAGTATAACTGAACGTACTTCAGTGCTCATTATATTAAAGGGGGTAAAATAAAGCTGAGATACTCCAAATTAGTTAGTGTGAACTTTTGGGTAAATTGAGCTCGCCATAGACATCTTATGACACATAGAGAGAGAACCACCTAGGAAGCTTGTTGGCTTGGAGTCATTGTTTTTGTCTTAGATAGTATACTTGAGTGCTCTCACAAAGTGACAACTTTGTTAGATTCAAACTCTTGTTTTTCGAACAAGGGAAGGAATCTCTTAAAGTTGAAACCATGTGACATTTCATCACGAAATCTACTTAGTGTCATTTTCTCCTAGTTTTTCACTTGTCCTAAGATAAGGTGAAACTCTGCTAAACTAACACCAAGTTTATTTCAACACCATTTGGTCTACACCTTTGTTTGCTTGTTGCCCATTTTTTGACAAAAGGAAACAACATATACCGGATACTGCTAGATATCACGTGTCCACCACTTTTGTATTCTACTTGCACAACTAGGTTGCAATGTCAGAGCGTGAGTGTTGAAAGTATGCATGATACGTACTCATGATCTAGTAGGCCCCCCTTGTCTCAAAAACCCATCTTTGAGACTTATTATCATCATAGTTAGGTGATTTCATTCTTGTCTTCTTTTTAGTTGTTATGCTACCAACATTATAGCCATACAATTGAGATATTTACATCTTATTTCCATTGTGAAATTAGTCCTAAATCTCTATATTGTAGAGTTACATTGTTCGCACGCATAGCAATTTCTTGTTATACTTAGACGTAGTTTTTAAAATCCTAGCTTTGCCTTGAGTTTTGTAAGTGTTAAGGTTACTTTTTTGGCATTGCTATGACACCATTTTTATACTAAAATCTTGCTTTCTTGTAAAGCTTGATTACGTGTCCAAATAGCGTTATTATGTTGCTCACATTTGTATCGTCCATTTTACAAGACTTAGACTTTGCTAGTGTTTAGAAACTGTTTTTTAGTATATCTTGTTAGAAGGTCACGTTAACATTCTCTTATCATTTAGGCCTCGTTTGTTTCAAACTTGACCTAACTGGTGATATTGTGTTGTCACTATTTGGTTTCAAACCTATCTTGAAAAATCATAGGGAGTAAATTTTCGTGTTACTAAATTTGAGTATTAGATGTCATTGTATTGTCTTAGAAATATCGTGTCATATATTATCTTGCTAGGGTATATCATTCTTTATTGTTTATCTTCCTTAGGTTTATATTGACCTATTGGATTCGTGGCTATTTTATAGTCACCATTTTTTGTGACGACTTAGCATCATTACGCTACTTAGTTTGTCCTAGGTCTCATGTTTGCCAAATGTCTAGCTAGTTTTCGTTGTGCTGCCCAAATCGACACAAAACTTCCTTCCAATTGAAGGATTTTAATCACACTATATCAATCTAGACATTTATATTCCACAAACACCAGTAATGAGTAACTATCATGAGGTTTTTTATACATGTGACACTAAGGAATCAAAGTTTTAGCATTCCCATCAAAGGATGCCCATCATGGCTAAGCCTCATTTAGTTTTTCACATTAGAGAACCCACTCGAGCACCCTGTTCCCCACCTTCATCTCATAGTCAGTGGTATGGTTTGGACACTTCTTATCAAAATTATTATTCAGGTTCCCCCCACTCTTCTTCTGATTCCTATCCAAACTATTATTCTGATTCTTCAGATTCACCTCGATCTTCTGAAAATTCTCATTAGAGTTATTCAATCCATTCGAATCTTAATTCACAGTCCTTCCTTTCTTCACAGGACTCCTCATATCAGTCACTCAAATGGCATCTTCCTCCTTTGAAGATCCTTACAGCCCCAAGTCTCACTAATCAAACATCTAATTTGGTTCTTGAGTCGCAGTCCTCCCTTTCTTCGCAGGACTCCCTTTATCAGTTGCCTAAACAAAATCTTCCTCCTTTGAAGATCTATATGCCTCTAAGATCCATCAATCAAACTTCTATTTTGGTTCTTGATTCATGGTCCTCCCTTGCTTTACAGGACCTCCCTTATTCACCGCCTCAACCACCTCTTCCTCCATTGAATATCTAGGTTAATTCAAATCCTTCTAAGTCAAGTCTCATGTCACAATCATATTGCAAGTTGACTCCCATGTCACAATCACCAAATTTGACTCCCATATCACAATCATCTAAGTTGACACATACGTTGCAAAAACCTTAGACAACTCCTTTGTCACAATCATATGTTGATTTTCTACGTGATCCTCATTGTTTCCCATAAATATTCCATCTTCTAGGAAAACCTATGCTAATCAGTTGAAAATATACATCTTATTCTACTCGCAAGACTTCTTGATCCAAATATACTTCATCTCTTGAGTCATCATATTCTCAATCTTCCACACTAGTTGGACCCATTTCTTCTATTTAACCTCCTATGTGAAAAGAACAAATACCCCAACTGATCGATTCATCTTGAGATGAAAATACTATCACACAATTCATGGGGTTACACAATGGCATTCCCCTAGAGGATTACAATCAAGGATTTAATCTTGACTTTGATACGCTTACGTATTGGGAAGAATAAATTGATTCCTTTTTTCAGAATACTAAGGAAGATCCTAAGACCATTAAGGAAGATCTTATCTTTTCTTCACATCCTTCTTTTCATAGCATGATTCCTTAATTGCAATATCACCTTGGTTCACCACTTGGTAGCCCATTGTTTGCTTCTATATGTGGGGCACCTCCAAGTTGCCCTTCATCATCTATTTGTGGCTCACCTTCTGGTAGCCCATTTTCTTCTCACCTTGGGTCACCACCTGGTAGCCCATCATCTGTTTTGTTAGGAATTATTTTTTGCATTAGGTATATTGTTATTTTGTTTTATTGTATTCTTGAATGTTTTTTGTTATCTATGCCTATTACCGAGTTTATTGTTCCTATTTATTAGGATATGGTTGAGATTTCTATATGGCTATATAATAGCCTAATGTATTGCATGAGATATCTGAGAGTAAATATAATATATTGTTTTCTATGTATAATCTCTCTAAATACCTATCATTGGTATCATAGTGAAGTTTTTCTTATAATGGAAGCATGATGTTGTTTAAGGGGAAAATAGTATATTTCTTTGCCCCTATGAATAAGAGATATTAGGAATTATCTTTGTGGCATCGTCTTATTATGGATCTACTCTGTACGTGAGCCTCTCTCAATCCAAATTCAATTTTCCTCTTGACATCAAATCATCTTGGATAAAATTCATGATTTCAACATGTTTACAATTTCACACTCAAGAACGTGAGCCCTACCTAGCATGGAAATCTGAGTGGACAGGTCATTTTTTTGCTTTAGGAAGTTTGCTTCTTACGTCCACACGTGAGAAATATAATGTAGGTACTGCCATTGTTCACTATGTTTTTTAGAAGCGTCCAAATTCATTTGACGCTCATGGATTACTCAACACCTCATTTCAAATCATTGCATATTCCTTTGTGGAAGTCATGTATTGCTTGCATGTCTACTGGGTAGCAGGAAGGAATGTACATGTAACTACCATGACTATGAGTTTTGATCCTCATACATTTTCCATGATTGAAGAGGCCTCTGCATGTGTTTATCAGTTTTCTGGTGGTTTCAAGGAATGGTGATCATTCATTAAAGGCTTTAATGCTTTCAGGGCAATCACTATTGTGGGACGCAAGCATCCATTGTAATATTGTCTGCAATCAAGGTTGGTGTGTTCTATCTTGCACCTTCAACAACATGTTACCTCATGTGAGGATCTAGAAATGAATACATGTTGATGTTATCTCATTTTCATTAGTTAAGAGTTTATATTTCTAAATCAAATTTCTACACACATCTATATTTTCAGAATTTGTAGTTTGGTAAGAAAAATCTACTTCAGGAATATGAAATCTAGCGCGATCTTTTCTTTTTGTGACTACAAATATTGACATCTTTTGATCTCAAATCCCTACATGACTATAATGAGATCCTTCAATCATTATTGGAGCTTCAGTCATTGTGCAAGTAATAAGAATGTAAAAAAATTATTCTGTAGACTTATATACTATGTTGAGTTGGTTTTGTTTGGATATACTCAAATTGATCAAATTAGTTTTCAAACTGCCATCCATCGTTAGCTATTAATTCCTCCATCCACCTTATACATGTTGGTATTTATTTTTGCTTCATCGATCCATCAATGTCCTTGTCAATACTTTGTGAATTACGCAATGCGAAGTTGAATAAAATCAAGTAAAGTCACCTCTCTTTAGGTTTAGGGTGTTAAGTTTTAGTTGTCAATTATATTAGTGTTATTTAGTGTAATTGTCTTCTCAATGTCCCCTTAGCATAGCTTCATTATCCTTTGTGTCAAAAAAATCTCGTATTAAGAGTTGTCGATTTTTTTCAAAGTCGTCAATTACCTTCCATCATATTGTAAAAAGAGTCTTTGTGTCTCTTAGGAGTCATAATATAAAAAGTAATTAAATATTACTTTTTTGTTCATTTTAAACTATTGTAGTCATAAGAAAAGTATTTGTGTCATTAAAATTGTATCATCTACGTCAAGAGTCTCGTTAAAATTTCATCGTGAGTCAGAGTCAAAATTCTAAAAAAAAATTGCCTCACGGACGCATTTTCAATCTAACCAGACGTCCAAAAAATAAAGTGTTTCACATTGCAAGAGGGGAGAAAATAATCACAATGTGGAAACATTTCAGCAACGTGATCATATTTATTGAGTAAGAAACATCACTCAATGGAGGATGGAGGCAACGAAGGAAGGAGGTCATACATCGACCTCTCATTAGTCACCAACAAATGGGCCACACTTCTAGTATGGTGGCATTTTTTGGTGTGAATATTCAGTTGTTTAGTGTTCCAATTTAAGTTTTCTGGTGTGGATTTCAGTTTTCCAGTGTGGCATGAAAAATAAGAACAGATGATGCAAATTCATGTTCACTTGTGTGTATTCCTCATGTAACCCCTTTTGTAGAAATATTATAGAATATTGATCAAAATGTATAGTAGCAATCATGATGTGAAGGTTATTCGTAAACCAGGAAAACCAATTGTGTAAGGTTTTTGGTGAACCTGTAAAACTAAATTTTTAAGGTTTTTAGTGAACCTGTAAAACCAATTGTGAAAGGTTATTAGTACACCTACAAAACTAATTGGGTAAGGTTGTTGGTAGAATCTGGAGAAAACCATCAGTGGAAGAAATGTGTGTTGGCACATGTATGAGTTTTGTACAAGCCCAATGTTGCACAGTTGAGGTGTTGATCATGAGCACATAGGGGTGGCACGCTACAATGAAATAATGAGATGTGTTTTACCAGGTAAAAACTAAAGGGGGAATGTTAGGAATTAGTTTTTACATTGGGTATAATGTTATTTTTTTGTTATTTTATTCTTGTAGGTTTGTTGTTACACGTGCCTATTACCGAGTGTATTGTTCCTATTTATTAGGAGATGGTTGAGATTTCTATATGGCTATATAATAGCCTAATGTATTGCACGAGATATCTGAGAGTAAATATAATATAGTTTTATATGTATAAGCTCTTTAAATACCTATCATTTTCTTCTCACCTTGGATCACCACCTGGTAGCCCATCGTCTGGTTCTATATGTGGGGCACCTCCAAGTATCCCTTCATCATTTAGGTGTGTCTCACCTCTTGGTATCCCATTTTCATCTATATGTGGCTAACCTCTAGGTATCCCCTCTTTTTCTATACTGGGGGAACATCCTAGAAGTGCCTCATCTTTTATTTTTAGGCCACGTCCTAGTAGCTGATCATCTTCTTCATATGGGACACCTCTAGGTAGTCCCTCAGCTTCAATCCTAGGGCCACATCCTGGTAGTCTTTTATCTTCAATCTATGGGACACCTCTTGGTGGCCCATCCTCTTTAATTCTTGGACTGTATCCTTTGTGTCCATCATATTATCCTTCTATCAATGATTTTTTCCAGCCCACCATCATTTCTCACATCAATTTTATTCATCCAATTTCTTCTCCCACTTCTCGGGATCAAATAAGTCACATATTAGCTTATAGGAAACCAAAACGATTCCTTCATCAGATTAATCTCAAAATTTCAAAGAGCACCAAAGCTCAACACAATTTAAATGTTCTTAAAGTTTAAAATCAACCAGGATTCAAAAATGCACATCAACTCACCCATCAAGTATGGCGCAAAGTGCAAAAACCTTTGTATAGGGACCTCAAGCTCCCACATGGAATATCCACATTTCACGATAAAACGTAGTCATCTATTGAGTATGATCTCACCACAAACATTGAGATTGGAGATAATATGACTCTCGATAAGAAAACACACCTACTCTTCTGTTGGCGAGAAAAAATTTTGGGTAGACAAACTTGTGGATTTCTTGCCAACGCTCTAGGAATCTAAGTCCCTCTACTTAACCAGTGGAGCTTCTGTTTATGCATGCGTGAGTAAAAGTGGATTTTCCTGGTGGCCTTGTGGCTGGGGATCCAACAAGGGCACTCCACTGACCCTATGGCAAAGCTATAAATTTCTTGCTAAAGAGGAATTTTTCTGGAAGTGGGAAAGGGAGTGAGAATATGAGGTAGGAAAACTAATGTTGCAGGTTGAAAATTAGATTCCTGCACACACTAGTCAAAAATTTCAACACATGCATTCATGAGAAGAAACAACTCTATAAATAAAAACAAGACCAAATAGAATTTATTGATCACAAAGTATCAAGAAACCCCTTAGTCAAAGAAAGCTAGAAACTCCTTGTATTGGTTGCTTAAACAAAATTTGTACATAGTGTGGGAATGGAAAAAATTTGAGAGTGGAGGAAAGTAGAAGAAAATTACTATCTCCTTTGCTTTCTCTAAGTACAATGCACTCTTGAGTTTATAAGATCAATTGTCAACCCTTTGAAATGGGAATGGATTTATAACTTATAGAATGAGATATGACGCTTCATCCACCCCCCAATGCCTTTTCATATGTCCTTACACAACTTAAAACTTTTCAACTTCCTAGGAAACTTTTAAGTCCCTTTTTATAACATGGTACATTAGGATCATTAATACATATGAAAAAGTGAAACCCCAACTCAAAATTAGAACATTAAGAAGAGAGAGAAAGTTAGGGGAAGTGGAGAGAGAAAAAGTGAGAGAAGAAGAGGAGATGTCATTCCCGATGAAGTCCATTGATCCTCATTGATGGAAAGCTCAATACAATGAAAATTTGAATCTTCAAACTCGTGTGAAACTCCTTCCAATTGGCTCACAGATGCTTTGGAATGAGTGTTTAAAAGCATTATTGAATGGTTATGCTAATGACCGCAACTCTTAGCCTACGTATGATATACATGTGACCCAAACTATGTAGTGAGTGTCGATAAACATTTCTCAGTTCCCTAAGATGGACCCCAAATTCCCTATTGTCAATGCCCATGGATGATCCAAAATGATGGTATTGACCTAAATGATCATCCTTCTATGTCCCATTGTGCCAAACTTGCCCTTTCAGAATAACCTATTATTTTTAGAATATGATCCCATGCTTTGCTATTCTGGGACATATCACTTGTCTTGCTCTAGTTATTCCTTCTGAACCTTCTACCATATTCCAACCTCCTCTATTCCTAAGATATTGCTATTTTTAGAACATTTCTATTTTTAGCAGGTTATTATTTGGGGACCTGTTATTTTGGGAAGAAGTCATTTTTTGTTTTACTTTTGATTTTACCCCTTTTCTGACTGCCTGAGTGATTGAACTTGCAATTCAGTGGGGATTTCCATTTATAGCATGCAAGGAAGTATAACATATGCTATTTTTAGTAAATGGTGAAAACAACCTTTTTTTGCAATGTGAATAACTATTTTGGATTCGGCTCTTCGTCATGAACTCGTGCTCCAATTTTCATCATGATTCACTTTCTAAAAAGCTCAACAATGACAAATGAAAATTTATGTCTGGTAAGAGCTTCGGGTATGGAGCTACCAGGGTAGGATACTGATAAAAATTCAGTTCTTCATATCTCAAGAAACTAGAAACTTCATCGTGTAAAAACTAGTTTGAGAGAAACTAGAATTTTTAAAGGCCCTTCCCTTTGAATTTTGAATGATTTCACCCACCGAATCTTCAGGAATTTGAAAATTTCTTTGAAGATGGCAGAATTCTAATAAAAAACACATCCCTCCATATCCCTAAAAAATAGGTACTTCATGGCGCGAAAACTAGTTCACACGAAACTAGATTTTTCAACGATCATTCCCTCCAATTTTCGTGCGATTTCTCCCACTGGAACCTTGAGAAGTGGAGAGGTAGCTCGCTGGTTTTTTCCACTATTGTGTCATGGTGGCCATTAATGGAGCTTGAAATTTACAGGTCTTGTTTTTTTCTCCATTTGTGACAAAATCAACTCCATTGCAATAGGTTTTTACTTCTTGTGTCACTAGTGAAATTTCTCTTCAATTTGGTTGATGATTTGATGGGAAATTGAACTTTGTTCTTTGGGGAGCCAGAAGTGAAATTTATTCATTGTGAGAATTCCTTGCTGCAAATGGGAGGTTTGCATATGAGTTTTTAATGGCCTTTAAGAGAGAATAACTTAGCAACAGATGGTGTATCAATCCATTTACTGGTTTGGAATATTTCTTCAAATTTAGATTTCATGGCAATGGGGATTTCCATTGTTCTTCTTCCATGTTCTTTGTTTCTTCTTCTAATTTTGATGAAATATTATTCTAAGACCTATGTATCACCATGGGGTAGAGGATTTCATTGCTTTGGTGAATCTAGTTTGAGCTTTGGCAATGATGGAGTGGTGGACTGAGGTGTTCTCTGTAACTTTCTTCTGGTAATGGAGAAGTAGTTAGAAGCAGTAAGAAGCAGTTAGGAGTTAGAAAATTTTCAAATTTTGGAGTTAGAGTTGGGTGCATTTTTTTCCCTAACACACCTCACCTCAAAGGGATGTGAGGGACATCAATTTCCATCGTGAGCAAGACGGCGACACGTGGTGGTGATCCGGCGACAGGAAGTTTGAGCTCCAAATTGTACCCGAGGTCTTAATTGACAATCTGTGTGCTTTCATGATCATATGTGTATTTTGTAGGAGTGAGTCTATGCGAGCTTCTTGATGCTCAGGTATTCGCTTAGAAATTTCATTTCCTTCATCCTCTTTGAAATCAGTTTTATAGTGCCAGTTACATTCCGCATTTATCCACATATTTGATTCCTCATTGAGCATCCTATCACTGCCCCAGGGTTATTTTTCATTCAAATTACTTGAACATTTTGGATTATTTTATTTCTTAGGTTTATGCTCGTTGACCTCTTTTCCATGAGAAACCTTAGACTTATCCTTTTTCTCTACTCTATTGTATGGTCATGGCTTGAGTACTGACGGAAGGATTGGAAGTGACATCATATTGGTCTTGTATGGTCATGGTACAAGTTAAGAGATCAAGAATCAGCTCAAGGTCTACTGTAAATTCCACTGCATCCAATATTTCTTACAAAAAGATCTCCTTTGTTACTTCTTACAGCTCATATTTATACACCTTCGAAGAATCTTTATTTTTCAGCTCAAGGTAACTATCCGGAGGGGTTACTTCATTATTTCGGGAATCATTACATTCTAGCAATCCTTCATCAAGAGGAGCTTCAACTTCAAAGGCCTCATAACACCTTGCGTCAATTTCTTCATCGTGGAAAGATTCTTCTTCTTCAAATGGCAAAGAAAATATCTCCATTTCATCATTGCATCCATTAATCATTGGCTCAGGGGAGGCATCATATTTCTCATATTGCTTTTTTTCAACATGGCCAACCTTCACATTGATTGAATCTTTCAAATCAGATTCACGCTTGTCTTTTAGGTTCATGGATTGCATTAGGAGTTTGAGACTAAGCTCAGGATCTTTAGTTTCTTTTGCGGATCTAAGTTCTTGTACAAGTATCTCTTTCAAACCTTTCGCGAGTTCATCACAAAAAGGTCTTGTCTCTCCATAAATGGCCTGACTAAGGTCATCCTCATCCCTAAATGGGAATGATAATAACTCCTCATCACAGATAAGCACATAAGCTGATTTTTCTACTTGAAAATCATTAAGAACCATTTCCTCTTCTTCATGGTTTGCATCATCCGGCAATCTGGGGCTTCCCTCTTGTAACTCAAATCTCCTCAATGCTTATTCAAGGTCCTTGCCTCTCTAGGAAGGCATGTATGACCCTATCAAGATGGGAATATCCTCTTCCTCCTCAGTTGTCACAAATTGATTCATCCACCTGCTATCTTGGTATAAAATGTTAGCTTCTGGGCTTCAGGAATTTCATACCATGTACCTCATCTTCTTCTTGGGAATTGATTTCTCCATGTCTCCCTTCACTGGTATGGTTGTGGATGACCAATTCATCTGAATTTTCCCTCCCAAGTCTCGGTAGAAACTTCTACTCAACAACATTCCAAATGAGGTTGGAATATGTGCTACAAAATCATCGATGAAACTTTCTTGTCTAGAAATCTGGCAAGAGCCACCTATGCATCTTTGATCTTCCCTACAAGTGGAACTTCTTTTGACTCTAGAGAGTAACAAAAGCCACCAGGTGGAGTCATGGTAAGTTTGAGAGCCTTGGTGACCTTCAAAGGTATCACATCATCTGAGGCACCAGAATCTATTATGAAATTGTTCAGTACATATTCTCCAATAAGAAGGGAGACATTGAAAGGATTGACCTTGTCAGTCTTGGATGCACTTAAGGAAAGCATGTTCTGTGAAGGAGGCGTAGGTGGATTTGGCAACATGCCTTTAGAACTAGAAGTTATAGCATTGGGTGTTAGACTACCACTCCTGATATATCATACAAACCTCTCAAATTGTTCATGATGAGTCTGTAAATATTCAGTTTTAGTAATTGGTACTTTGGCTTCGTTTGTATATTCTATGAAATAAAAAGGAGAAAATGCGGGTGAAGGTGATGAAGGGACTACTTTTGAATTTTGGATAGGTTTAGAAGTAGGAGTATATTTTTGGGGAATGGAGGGTATTTTGAAAGGTAGACTAGGAGCTTTCAAAATACTAGATTTTACAGGGGTAGATTTAGATTTAGACTTGGAAGAGGCATCGGAAGACTTACTTGGGATTACGGGAGCCTTCTTACTTGCTACAAGATTAGGCTTCAACAATGTAGACTCCATGGAGGGTGGGAGTGGAGATCCTTGACTGATTATTTTGTTTTGTGGAGTCACCATAGGAGGATCTTCAGTCTTATTTTTCTTTATAGTAATGGAGGGAGATGTTCCTTTCTCAGACTGAGAACAAGTGAATACCACACATGAGAAACTGGTTGCATCTTCTTCATCTTCTTCATCACCTCCAGAATACACATAGAATCTGATTTGTGTATCATTATCAAACTCATCACTTTCTAAGAAATCACCACCTTCACTTTCTGGTTCAAGATCCTCTTCATTTTCCTTACTCCTACAATTTTCATTGATAGGTGGGGCCTCTAAGGAAAGCCTTTAGGGTGCTCCTGCAATCTGATTTTCATTGCTTATTTACGAAGAAACTCGTTCAAATGTTTCCCTCCTCAATGGTGCCATTTCATTTTCCATTTTCTACATTAAAGGATTGGTTATCCATCTCTAGGACATTGAGCTTTACCCTTTGAGGGATTCTTGATCTTTCCAGATAGGATGAGATCGTCATCAAGTTCAATGGCCAATCTTTGTGCTTCTATAATATCCCTCGGTTGAACTCTTCGTAGGAGAAATCCTACCTCCGGTGATTGAGCATTGATGAAGAATCTCTTGACATTGTTTTGAGATGGCGAATCCTCTTCAGGTATCCTGTGAAGCAATCATTCGAAACGAGCCATGAAGTCTCTCATATTTTCATTTTCTCCTTTCTTTATTTGTGCCAATTGAACAAGGAGGTCTTGATAGTCCTCAGTAAATCTAAATCTTTCCTCGAACTTCCTTTTGATGTCATTCCAGCAAGTGATGGATTGGGTAGGTAGGAGGTAGAACCATTATGTTGCTTTTTCTTGGAGAGACTCCACGAACAATCTTACAACAACATCTTCATGTTGGACACCAAGAATCCCACATGATGTGGTGAAGGTAACGATGTGTTCTTCATGATGTTTTGTGCCATCACCTTTGATCTTTGGAAAGTTCTTTTGGGAACTTGTTGGTAGATCATGAAGAGGGGTTCAAGAGCAAACGGGCGTGTATTTCTTCCCCATGGAACAATGGGTTGAGGTCTTTCTACTTCATCTTCCATTGTTTCTACTGTTTCTGCTCTTGCTTCTACAAATTCTTCTTCTTCTGAGAACTCAATGCCTAATGGTGATTGAAAAATGAGAGAATTTGAAGGGGGAGTATCAACAAGAGTTTGGATAGGATTGTCAGGTGAATTGCTTGAAGAGCTAGATGGAGAGGATGCTTGAGAGAAGAAGTATGGATTATCTCTAATTTGTTCTTACTGATTTTGTAAAGCCTCAAAATTGGTATCAATAACAACCCTCAACCTACTTAACCTGTTGTATCTTCCTTCAACCATATTTTAGAAACTTTTGTAGTGGGACCATGAAAGGACACTGTGGAATATGAAGGGTCACGTGCAGGAATTTGATAGTGTATCTTTTAACAATAGATTTTCATGAACTCTTTTTTTTCAGTATTTGATTTTTTATTTTTTTTTGGACCTTACGATCGTATTTTGGTTGCAAATGCTACCAATTTTGCTCCACGGTGGGTGCTAAAAAATTTTGGCAAGAAAATTTGTTGGGTTAAAAAACTTGTGGATTTCTTGCCAATGCTCTGGGAATCTAAGTCCCTCTACTTAACCGGTGTAACTATCGTATATGCATGCACAAGTAAAGGTGGATTTTCCTGGTGGCCTTGGGGTCAGGGATCCAACAGGAACACTCCACTGACCCTGTGAAAAAGCTAGCAATTTCTTGCTAAAGAATAATTTGTCTGGAAGTGGGAAAGGGAATGAGAATATGAGGTAGGAGAACTAATGTTGCAGGTATAAAATTAGATTCCTGCACACACTAGTCAAAAATTTCAACACATGCATTCATGAGAAGAAACAACTCTAGAAATAACTCAAGACCAAATAGAATTTATTGATCACAAAGTATCAAGAAACCCCTTACTCAAAGAAATCTAGAAAATCTTTCTTCTTGTATTGATTCTTAAACAAAATTAGTACATAGTGTGGGAATGGAAGAAATTTGAGAGTGGAGGAAAGTAGAATAAAATGGCTATCTCCTTTGCTTTCTCTAAGTACAATGCACTCTTGAGTTTATAAGATCAATTTCCAACCCTTTGAAATGGGAATGGATTTACAATTTATAGAATGAGATATGACTCTTCATCCACCCCCCAATGTCTTTTTATATGTCCTCACACAACTTTTCAACTTCCTAGGAAACTTTTAAGTCCCTTTTTATAACATAAAGGTGACATGATACATTAGCAACATTAATACATATGAAAAAGTGCAACCCCAACACAAAATTAGAACATTTAGAAGAGAGAGAAAGTTGGGGGAATAGGAGAGAGAAAGAGTGAGAGAAGAAGAGGAGATGTCATTCCCGATGAAGTCCATTGATCCTCGTTGATGGAAATCTCAATGCAATGAAACTCTGAATCTAAAAAATCATGTGAAAATCTTTCCAATTGGCTCATAGATGCTTTGGAATGAGTGTTTAAAAGCATTGTTGAATGGTTCTACCAATGACCGCAACTCCCAGCCTGCATATGATATACCTGTGACCTAAACTATGCAGTGAGTGTCAAAAAACATTGTCTAGTTCCCTAAGATGGACCTCAAATTCCCTATGATCAATGCCCATGGATGATCTAAAATGATGGTATTGAGTAAATGATCATCCCTCTATGTCTCATTGTGTCAAACTTGCCCTTTGAGAATAACCTGTTATTTTTAGAATATGAGCCCATGCTCTGCTATTCTGGGACATATCACCTATCTTGCTCCAGTTTTACCTTCTAAACCTTCTACCATATTCCAACATCCTCTATTCCTGAGATATTTCTAATTTTAGCACATTTCTATTTTTAGCAGGTTGTTATTTGGGGACCTACTATTTTGGGAAGAAGTCATTTTTTTTGTCTTACTTTTCATTTTACCCCTTTTCAGATTGTCCCAAGTGATTGAACTTGCAATTCAGTGGGGCTCATCCATTTATAGCATATGAGGAAGTATAACATATGATATTTTTAGTAAATGGTGAAAATGACCTCTGTTTGTAACGGGAACAACCATTTTGGATTTGGCTCTTAGTCACGAACTCGTGCTCCAATTTTCATCATGATTCACGTTTCAAAAAGTTCAGAAATGACAAATGAAAATTTATGTCTAGTAAGAGCTTCAGGTATGGAGCTACCAGGGTAGAATACTAATAAAAATTCAGTCCTTCATATCTCAATAAAGTGTAAACTTCATCATGCAAAAACTAGTTTGAGAGAAACTAGAATTTTTGGAGGCCCTTCCCTATGGATTTCAGATGATTTCACCCACCGAATCTTTGGGAATTTGAAAATTTATTTAAAGAGGGAAGAATTCTGATTAAAAAACACATCCCTCCATATCCCTAAAAAATAGGTACTTCATGGTGCGAAAACTAGTTCATGCGAAACTAGATTTTTCAACGATCATTCCCTCCAATTTTCGTGTGATTTCGCCCACTGGAACCCTGAGAAGTGGAGAGGTAGCTCGCTGATTTTTTCCACTACTATGTCATAGTGCAGCCATTAATGGAGCTTGAAATTTTTAGGTCTTTTTTTTTTCTCTATTCACGATGAAATAAACTCCATTGCGATAGGTTTTTGATTCTGGTGCTTCACTTGTGAAATTTCTACTTCAATCCGACAACCGGTTTGATGGGAAATTCAACTTTTTCTTCGTTGATCTGGGAATTGAGATTTATTCGACTGTGAATGCATCTCCTTGCTGTATGAGAGGAGAGTTTTAAATTATATTTTTTTAATGGTTCCTTCTATATAGTAATAAATCAGAAAAATATAGTTCATTCAATTCGTGCATTGGTTTGCATTATTTGTATCAAATTTCCGATTTTACGGAAATGAAAATTTTCACTTTTTTCTTCTTCATCTTTTCTTTGTTTCTTATCCTTCATAACTTGATGAAAAATCCTTTTGAGACCTGCGTATTTCCATGAGAAATCTATTTTAGTGACCTTGGTTGATCTTTTCTGATCATTTGCAATTCAGAGTGATGGTAGAAGGTTGCATAGGAAGTATGGAGATATGGCTGTGAACAGGAGTGTAAGAAGTTAGAAGTAGGGAAGCAGGTAAATATCTGTAAAATTTCTAAAATCATGCTGAGAGAGGGATGGGAGTATTTTAGAAGTCCCTAACATCCCTCACCTCAAAGGGATGTGAGGGACATAATTTTCCACAGTTATCAATAAGGTGACACATGGCAACGATCTAGACGGCAGGGAGCGAGTGCTCTAAAATCAACTTTCCCTAAAGTCCCTCACCTTAAATGTATGTGAGGGGCTAGAAATTTCCATGTTAAAAAATAAGGTGACATGTGGCAGCGATCTAACGACATGGAGTGAGAGATTGAAAATCAACTTTAAAGCATTGAGGGGCTAGAAGGGTCACATGGGTGACCAAAATTCTCTCCTAGAGTTATAAGGAAAAATTTTCAAGGTTTTATTTCCCTAACCTATGAGGGACATCAAATTTCATGACAGTCCTAGAGATGACACATGTCAGAGATCCAACGGTAGGGGATTTGAGCTCCAAATTCCACTCAGGGGTTAAATTGGCAATCCTGATGGTCGCATGGGATTCCAAAGGTCACATGGGGGCTGGGTGAATTTTTCCAAGTTTTATGTACCTAACCCTTTAGGAACATCAGGGACATAAAATCTCACCAGGCTCATGGAGCTAATACGTGTCCTCCCAAAATTTGGCTAACTCTTGAATTCGCTCCTAGAGAACAACTTATAACGATGATAACTTGAGGTCCCAATGGAACGTTTTTGGAAAAACAATATATGTTATTTTGAATTAGAAATGGACATTTTAAATCCAATGGTGGGGGTCTAATGTATTTGATTATTCCATTTTTTATCCTTGAAAACATGGATTTTTTATTTTGTACTCCACGTGCATGCCTGAGAAAAAAACTACCTGCATACCTAATGCACCAAAGTATTGTGAAAAATATGATTTTCACGATCATGTATGTATTTATAATTATAATTTTTAGTGATGTTTATTTTTTACTCATAACTCCATCCATATCTCCCTATAATGACCTTCCGAAGCTTGGCGGTTGTTTTGGCATGTGCACTAACTAGGCTTATGAACCCTAATTTTGGTGAAATTGCCTCAACTTCTCTGAGTCCTTCTAGAATATTCTTGAATCATCTCCATGATTTCCTAAGACCTTTGAATCACATCCACATCCAATTAATATCTTTCTTCTCTACATCTGTAAGTTTTTTCCGATCCCTAGGAAGGCCAATGATATCCCTTTTCAAAACTGTCTGTGCAACTTGCAATCTTTAATGAACTCCTAAAATCACCTAGGGGGAATGAATGGAATTTCCTAAATCACCAAAGGGGATGAGATAACATTAATTGGGAGGTCACTTGGACTAACTGGATAGACCTAGGGTGTCTTGGAATTATAGGACTTGAAAAAATTAACATAGGGGTATAATTTTCATGCTTGGAAATTGTTAATTTCCCTGTTGCACACTTGCATGACAACATCTTCCTTATCAAAGAAATCACTAGCATTGTTGTTGGATCTTATCATGCCAAGTGACCTTGTTGATCTCACCTTTTCAAAAAATGCAAAAAATAAAAAATGAGAAAACATTTTTAAAAAATCAAAGGTAAATGAACACACATTATAATCAGGTATTGCATACACATGTATGTTCTTTCTTCCCTTTCTTTCTCTTCTTTTGTAATTCTTCCTACCATTTTCATCCCTTTGGTGATATTTTGGTTAGCCTATTCACACACATTTTGTGAAATTTATCTCTATGGTATCCATTTTTCCTTGGTATTTTATCACCTTGGTAAATGAAAGAACGACTGACCTCATAGAGATCCTATCACAATCAACATCTAAAAAAATTGTTGTGAAGAACTTTTGGACATATTTGTTGAATCTATCCAATGTCTTCATCACATGCACTTCAGCCTCCTTCCATCAAGCCATTATTGGTTCTTAACCCCTTGTAAAACAAGAGAGCTGAAATATTTTTTCAGAAAACAAAACAAATTCAATCAAATCAAAAACCCAAAGCTAAAAGAAAAAGCAAATTGATAAATAACTCTCTCTTGGGGTATTTCCAATAATCTCTATCGAGGTTATGGACATCTTACTAGAAGTAGAAAAGTGTTGCAATTAGAATCAAATGCTTCTCCGTCAAGGCTATGGACGCCTGAATGGCAGTGGAGCAATGTACAACTCTCCTTCCACAATCAATTAAAAAAATCAAATCTAAAATATAAATCATTCCTACACATTGGCTAGGGTGTCTTCACATATTTTATATCAAATCCTCCCTCCAAGAGGTAATAAATTTCCATGTGCACACACTAGATATCGATGAGAAAATAGGATTAGTATGTTACCAAGTGTCTTTTTTTACCTTGTTCAAACTCTTACTCTATTTCGTATCTTGTCTCATGATTTGTGCCTTAGGCTAATCTCTTCTTCATTGCAAGACTTCTAAGCTACATACATTGACATCATTCTTCTACTTCATTCAGAACATCCATGTGTATAAGATTTTATTTTTTCCTTGTTTGCGGGAACCTTTATCCCCTTCACAAAAACAATCTTCCATTTCATTCTATCATGTGCTTCTTCGCCATCTTACATTGGGGGCATCCTTGCTCCTTCCTAGCACTTCATTGTTTTAAGTTCATCATTAGGTTGAACCTATCTATATTGGCCTTGATCCAACTTTTGCACGTGAAGATTTTTCCTTTGGACATTCCCATCTAACGCTAGGGGAAACTTTACATCTTTACTTTCTTATACATACACGTGGCATTCTACCCTTGTACATCCCATTTTTCATGGGGGCATCCACATTTCTTCATTTTTTGTACATAGCTTCATAAAACTTCTAAAAAATTAAAAACATTAACATATATTTCAAAAATCAAAACATTCAAATATGTTTCAAAAATTCAAAACAGGATATCTTCAGGGTCAATCATGTCATTTATTATGATCTTATTCTTCTATTCTACCTTTTTTTTTTCTATTCTATTATCACTTTCTTCTAATTTTCTTATAATTCATATATTTTTACCATACGGGGTTTCTAGAAATATTCATTTTCTTCTAAAAACATTTTAAAATTTTCTTTTGTGCATGGGAAAATCCCCTAGTACATGGGCACACCCATTACACCAACACACTCTTTATTACACTAGCATACTCCTCAGTGTGTAGTCACATTCTCCTCTCTCCTCAAAAATCCTCAGTGCGTAGGCACATACACTTGTGCACCAGCACATGCATTCTCATGCACCACTAGAAAAACCAAAAAAGGCAAAAAAAAAAGAGAATATTTGCATAGGCACATGCCTTTGTGCACCAGCACATGCGTTCTCACGCTACACTAAAAAAAATTACATATGCACATGCCTTTGTGCACAAGCACATGCGTTCTCACGCTGCACTAAAAAAACAAAAAAAATGCATAGGCACATGCCTTTTTGCACCAACACATGTGTGCTCACGCTGCACTAAAAAACAAAAATTTATATAGGCACATGTCTTTGTGCACCAGCACATGCATGCTCAGGCTGCACTAAAAAACAAAAGTTTGTATAGAAACATGCTTGCTCACGCTCCACTAAAAATTTTCAAAAAAATTCCAAAAAACTAGTAAAATCATTAAAAATCCAAAAAATTGCAAAAAATTAAAAAATTTCAAAAATTAGTAAATGGCATGCACATAGCTAAAGCCTTTATTTAATGCATTGTCCTCGAACATTGAAATTTGTCCTACAAAAACATATTTCTTAAGTTCTTGTTCATTCTTGTCTCAAACGACTTGTGGATCATCGTGATCTAACTCCATTAACAAAGTTGGCTTGCTTACTATGTCGGTACTCCCATACAACAGTGAGTTGATAGAGACTATATCATAGTGCATGAATGCTTTCCATGGGACTACTTGTGTCATCCATTAATCCCCTCACATGTATCCTTTCTTCGAGCACCATTTTTAACCCTTGTCATTACAACACAAACATTCAGGAACTAAATCTTGATAACAAAAACATTGGTGCAACTATCTTGAACGTTGTTTGTTTGAGAATGTGTGATTATACTTGTTCCTCTGTTAGGTTAGTTGGTTTTATTTCTCGTATTGCATTGCATTTTATATTTTGCATGGAGTTAAGCATCATTTTACTTTCTCGTATTGCATTGCATAATGTATGTTACATGGAGTTACATATTTTTAACAATAAACAATTGTTTGTAATATAGATTTTCATGTTATTTACACTTTTTTTATTTTAATAAAGGTCGATGATGTAGATCTAGGGGCAAAATGATACAACAATTTTGTTTATTGAAAGGTTAGATGAAAATATTGGGTTTGTCCTATATTCTCCATTATCATTTCTTCTCCATTATCATTTATTATCACTACTAATTTTTCTCCCAAATCACCTGGGGCAATAAACAACCATATTTATCCCTATCCTTATTTCTTCTAAACAACCAAGTATTTCGTGCCCATTTTATCTTATTTCCTCTCTTCATTTTGATCATATTTTCGATCGTCAATTGACTTCTTCTATCACCCCATCAACACTCGAGGGGGTATTCTTCATCTTGCTCATTTTTCTTCAAAAAATTACATGTTTATGCTTTTCTACTATATTTGAATTGAAGTCACTAACTTCACCTCAAACAGGGGCAAATGTAGACACCTAAATTCCACTTTTACAATCTTATTACCAAACACACACAAATCACTTTCATTCTCACCAATTCCATTAGAATTAGTGATTTCCACTAATTAACTAACGTTTCTTACAACTTTGGTCAATTAACATCACTTTGTTGGTTACCAAACTTCTTTTGCATTTAGGATGCCACTTTACGACAAAATGTAAGTCAAAATCCTCTTCAAACAAACAATTAGAGATTATTAGCTAATTAAGCCTATTTTGCCCTTGTTTTGGTCAATATACCCTACTATTGGCTCAAACCCCTCTTCCAACCACTCAAAATCACCCCACTTCTCTCCACATCATCTCAGTGAGCTTTAAAATCTTATCCTAGCCTCCTAGTTGACCCTAAGTGGTTGATTAAGGCTCCACACATCTTAATCACTTGTTAATTTACTAATTATGATTAGTAAAGCTTAATCATGATTAGAAATTCTAATCTAATTTAGGATTTTAGTCCCATGTGCACCAAAATACAATTTTTCCCCAAATCAAAAACTATAAAAAGGATTAACCTCATACCTTAATACTTTACACCATGTTTTGATTTGCATCTCATATAATAAATATGATTTATAGCCAAGCTCAATCCTTTCCTAAAGTATTCAATGGGGTTAGTAGATGGATATCTAAAGTGACTTTGTAAGTCATTTGGAGAGGCCATTTCACCTTGTTTGGAGTAGCAACCATCCTAATTTGATTTCCCTCTTAGATCTATTTAGGCCCATGTTAGGTAATTGAAGCATATTAGTTGGCATGTTTAATTAGATCTTGCATTGTTTTCATACTAGTTAAGCATTTCCATTTAAATTCTATCTTAATGTTACTTTCCCATACTTAGAACCATGGCTAGATGGATGAAAATGGTGTTACCTTTCCTTGTTTAGTCATGCAATTTTCTTTATAGATTTTGGGGTGCTTTCAACTTTCCCTCATGCACTCTCATGTGACTCAACTCACAGAAATCCCTAGAACATGTTCACATGTGTGCTTATTTTAATCACCTAATCATGGGCCCTTGCCCAATAATTTCATTGTATTTATAAACTTAACTACGATTACCATTTGGGGGACTTCCTGATTCGGCCCACATCGCACCCGATGATGCACTCTTGTGAAATCCTAGTTCATACTTGACTGTAGAATAGAATTTATATCTTTGAGACATCTCACTTTGCATTTGCATCACACATGTCACACACTTACCACACACATGGGGGGTATCCTTATTACTATGGACAAACTTAAGTAGTCATGTTCTAGCTTCATCATGTTCTACTCACTTAAAAATCTAAAAACATGTTTTCAAGTCTGTATATTTATTCAAATGTATAAATTTATTCCTTATACTACTATTTGTTTCTACCTTCTTCTGAAAATCATGATACTTGAAAGCCCCCATATGTATGCATTTACTCAATTTACTAATTCACACATGTATAGGTTCCACTACCACATATTCATGAGGTGAATGCAGGTCACTTACGCTGCCTCCTCCACTTACATGATATGGATCCATGCTTGACCCTATTAAGGTACACAGTCCCACTGAGGCTCCTCGATGTGACATATACCCTTTCCTACCTTCTATTAGCACTCTATCATCGTTAATATTTCACATTTTTATTGATATCATTCATATATCTACATTGTGCAATAATTGCAGTTTATATTTCCTAACATGCTAACGGGTGCTTCTATGTGTAGATTTTTTGAAAATAGGAATCCTCCAATTTTTTCAATAATCGTATTTCTTTATCACTTGATTGCAATATTTTATGAGTAATATTTGGCACAATCGTGTATCACCATGCAATAAGGATCCCTGATATAAGTTAGGGCTTTCCTTACTTTTCATTAGGTGTAGCTAGGTTACAAGTACAAATCATTTTGAATATATATTTATTACATATAGTGTTATTCCCTCCTTCTCATCATGTTACTAACCTTTCCTATTGATCACTGTAAAGATGACTATTTTGACTGGGAGAGAATCTATATGGCATCTGCAATGTTTTGATGGAACATCAAGATCAATAACATGTGATAGTTCTACTTAATTGCATAAAATGATAACAAATGATTATTGATGATAATACTAGAAAAAATCTCATATTTCATCAACAACTAATCTTCGATAATCTTGTGGTGATTTCAAGCTTATCGTTACCCTAAATCCTTTAACCATGTTTGAATGCATATTCCTTGTAGGCACTAAACATCAAAGGTTGTTGTTATCACCGAATCACAGCACCCCTGTGCATATACTTGAACTCACGGTGTGATTGGATAACATGGGTACTATCTCCAAGTTATGGGACTTGCTACTTGAGATAGACCTCCAGAGAAGCTGGTTCTTACTCCTAAACTATCTGCCACAATCTACTCTAATGCAAGGGAAACTAACTATTCTAATCTAAATTTCCAAGGGACCAAGGAGAGAGAATGCATAAAATGAAAGCCTACACTAAAGCGGTGATACACCAGAAAAGGAGGGTGTGAGAGTAATCTCTAAATATGTAAAATACAGAGGCAAAATGCACACTAGAAGAGGTGATGACAGTTCTCCATAATCTAGCAAAATGCATTCGCAACAATATTCCAAGCATACACAATGATAATGAGATCCCTGTAAGAACATAATAATAGACACAATATTCTTGTAGAAAGATTAAAGGGGAAATAAGAATGAAAGAAAACACAGCAGAGGAAGATACATCCACAAACTAATATTTTATTGCTTCATGATATGCACAGTTCAATCTATTACAAGATAAGGGCCTAGATCACCATGCAAGGAGTCCACTACAAGGGCCTGCAGCACATTGGCTTCACAAATCAATTTTGACAGAGCTTTGCTACAAGGAACTCTTCCTTGTTCACACAAAACATGAGTCTCATCTACATTGGGAGCATTAGTCCATCTCATTAGGTCTAGGTATCTTACTCAAGACACCCCCTTCTACCTGAACCCCCCTTTATGAGAACTACCAATGACTTATCCCTCGACAGGGGGTTTAGGTGCACATCACCTCTTCGATCTCCTGTCACGATAGGGGGTTATCCTGAACCACCTTCAGCTTGAATCCCCTTTATATTATCATCCTAATGGTCACCGGCACCTTTAGATCATGGTTACACAACTTTATCCCTCTGATACATGCAGGTGGAAGACCCTTTTCCTGAACATTCGTTTGTAGCTTGGTCATTTTCAAACCACCTAGGGTTCATCATGTTTAATCAGGCATTCATTTTAATCGTTAATTTTTTGTCTCTCCTTTCTAAAAATAAAAAATAGGGGGAGGTTTTCACATTTCTTATTTCTAAACATCAATATTACACAACTTGATACACCACTTATCATAGAAATGGGTGTAAGGTAGCTAAAGATGTGTTTTAAAGTTGACACTTGACATTTTAGGGCATTTTACAGTCCATGACATCTTCATATCTACTTACATTTGCATGATAGAACTGAATTCATGAGATAGCTATCTTTCTCACTTCCATTTGCACAACACACTTATTACCATATGGCGTACTCTAGTTCCATGGTTCATACTCGATTGTTGAGGGTCTAAATATGAAATGAAGTTCACCACCTTCACACTATTTATACAATCTATACTTGAAAACATTCAACCCCTTCTAGCGCACGATGTTTAAACCAATTTCTAGAAGGATCACTGGTGGCTTGAATGATTTCCAATTCTGTAAAAGTGAGGGGGAATTAGTTATAAATTTGAACGTGACTTTCACCCATGCTTGAGTCAAATCTACTCAGGGGGCACGTCATCTCAATCATTCAGATCATGACCTTGCATATTTTGTTTGACATATTACTCTTGTTTACTATATTCATCAAAAATGTAGTACTTAGATAAGGATGAAATGTTGATTCAGAGTACTGTCTCATACGCTCAGTTTGTATGATTGATCCTATCATGGAGACTATGTGCATTCACTCCCTATCATGGTTGTCAGTGCAGTACTTCCTATGATCAGTATTTAGTCATGCAAAATGGATGTATGACATTGTACCTCTCAGTAGGTCCCAACAATGATCACTAGAGGAATCTAGATGATTGCACACTATAGGTCAAAATTTTTTGTTTCCTACTAAGGTGTGTAAATGCTACTATATCGATGATATGAGGGAGCTTGACATACTTTTTAGATTTCTAGACATGGTTAGACGGGTGGTATCAAGTGTAGAATTTTCATTGCAATAACTATATGCCACCATGGTTGTCTGATACTTTGTCAGCTATTATTTTTCATTGTATGCCATTGTTTGTGGGCTTTATCCTATGTCTTGTATGCTCATTTCTTGTATGTTTTTTGCCACTTCATCCTTGATTGTCTTGTGACATTATGAGTGATATCCCATGTTTGCAACCCACTTTTTGGCGGTCTACATAATCTTCTTTCTTGCTAGATTATACATAGTCTTCTATATGCATACTTGTCTTGTTTGCACTAACACATGTCCTAGCCACTTTGTTTACATGTGTCTTTGTTTCTACCAAGCACATCCCCTCCCCCATGCAAGGTTTCATTTCAAAGCAGCATTGAGTCCTCTCCTATGGGTCGCATCCTCCTAGTGATTTCACATGCACCCCAAATGAGGGGGTATACATTGGGTGAATCAGTCACCCCATTCAACAATACACATTCACTGTTCAGACCTGCACAACACAGTAACAGATTCTGAATTAAACACCAGTGCCTAGATATAAACATGAGCACCTGGGTGATCCTGACCTTTCCTAGGAATCTATGACAAGGGGGAAGTTACACAGTATTTCTCAAATCAATACAGTTTTAAGAAGTTCACACAGTAGTTTTTCACAGTACAAGCATAGTCCTCCAATAATCATAATGTATTCTATCTTATTTTTTTGTACTTGGATCAAACTAGATTAAACTGGATCAAACTGGACTGAACACGAAACAAAACAGGGTCATACCATCTGCAGTGGTGTATAATTTTCGGGAAGTAGTCAAGGATGGAGAATAAAACTAGACCTTTCTCCCCAACACTCTTATGTTGTGGCATGATATTTCCCAAAAAACTCACACTTGGCATGAGATCGCCTGAAAAACTCATTCTTGGCATGAGATCACTTGAAAAACTTTCTCTTCTACAACATATCGGGACAATTTTTATCCTTTTTCACTTGTCACAGATCAGGTGCACACATTCCTTTTATTACTTTCTCACATTTTTACCTTTTACATGTCTTTTACAGAGTTTTTATACATGCATATTTGACTACTCTTTTTCTCTTCTTTTACAGGTCCATCCTTAACACACGACAAGAAGCAACCCTACATAAAGCTATAACAACAATAGTTACAACATATTACACTTCACCCCTAGGGTCACTTCCTTTTTCTTAGTTTCCATGATTCATTTTTATCACTTCATGCTTTCACTTTCCTCTCGGCATGCTTTCGCCATCGATCTACATGGTTATCAGGTACGCATCTCTTATCTACTTTATGTTATCAAGTATTCACTCAACAACATAAAGTGGGGGAAAATGTAGACACTAAATCTCGCACTTGGGTACATTTGTAGGTCCTAATCACATACTATCCATATGATTCATAAGTGAGAAAATTAGTAATTGAATAATATATTTGGCCTCTTTCTTGTCTTTATAGCTCTGTCTCTGATCTTACGCACCCCATAGCCCAGTTGATGCTTTATTTCTTTATCTTTCATGACTCTAGAAACTAGCACCTAGCCAAGATGCCCACGCCCAGGTGCCCTCATTCTCATGGGAGCCCTCGACCTCTTTGAATCTTACTCACCTCTTTTGGTCCTCTTTTATATTTTTGGTCATCTTATTTTCTTATGGGCCATCACTTTAGTTTTCAATTACAAAATTAAACTAAGGGAATCATATAAATACAAAGTTATGTGATCGTAATAAAGGACCAAGCTCTAAGCATCTATTATCATCACCTAAGATTGCATCTAAAGGCATTCTAAGAGCATTAAAGCATCCATCTAACACTCACTCAAGGGAAAAGTGACTACATTTTCTACATACACTTCATTAGAGGGGAAGTTCATTTTTTTCATCCACACATTTATCTACATTACTACATCTAGCTTTTGCTCGCTATCAAGTGCATCTTGCTCAACAGCCTCCTAGGGCACGATTCTTGAACACACACATAAGAACTACATTGAGTCTGAAATGTAGTGCAATGCTCAGTTGTAAGTTTACTCTATTGGGTGTCTGGTGGGGTCATTTTTACTCCCCATTTGCATCTTTTTATTTTTAGGATTTGATGTGTTTTTTGGGTTTTGTAGGATATCATTCTCTTTGCAGGTTATAGAAAAATTCTATGGAGATAGTGTGACATACATGCAACCAACATCAAAGGTTAGTGACCACCTAAGGTTTGATATTTTGCATAGTCACATGAGCCCAGCAAGGGTCTATAGCACCTAAATAACCCAGCAAAATTCTAGGCGCCCCAGTCCAGCATATTTTGATAGTTCTACATTTTTCTGAGTGCGGTTGAAATAGTCTCCTCCTCATGTTCACTTTTTTTCCAATCCAGATCACCTTTGGGAAAAGTGTTTATCAGCTAAGTATCCTTTCCTCTATCTTACACCTAGGGTTTTAAATTTACTTTGTTTATTTCTTATGTCAGATATGTTCTTTATTATTTATTTATCATATGTGACTCTGCAATATTTTAAGGGTTTAGCATATTTCAATATTTGTTAAATAAAGAGCTACATGTGGAGTTAAGACTTCATTGAAGTTTTTTTTATCTTGGCTTAGAGATATTTCGAATTATATATCAAACTTATGTTTTTGATAAGGAATCGACAAGTTTTGACCTTACCTTTGAAGGTCAAATCTGGAAGATTCCTAGCTAAGCATGGTCTTGAGTGGCTTCATGAGGTTGGTGATTGTTTTGAGCTTCTTCATGTTTGTGTGAGGCCTTTGGATGATCTACTAATCATGATGATGATTTTGGAGGTCTTTGGTGACCTAAGTGGTGGGGTTATGAGAAATTTTTGGCTTGTTTAGATGTCTTGGTGCATGGCCGAACTACATGGTTTCATCATGAATATTTTTTATGAATGTAATATTATATTTATGAGTTGTTTTGGTCAATATATTGATGAAGTACTAACTTATTTCATGTTTTTGAGTTTATAAGGGTATAAAAGAAAGTGTTTAGTTCAAATTTGAGCTAGCTAAGAGAGAGGAAAAAAGTGCGGCCCAAGAGTGAGTGTGAAACAGGTATGAAAGCATCATTTTAGATCTAAGGAAGTGTGAAAGTATTAGGAGATTTATAAATCATGTGTGTAATGGTTTTAAGCCAAAACAAGTCATGAAAGTGTAAAGAAGGGGCAAGGTTAAGAAGAGAGGGTTTGAAGAGGTTTCCAAGGTGTGTGATCTAAATTTTTGATCTCCATCAGTTGTAGTAGCAACAATAATTCAAATATCTTCATTAAAAGGTGGTTGATTTATTGATTTATCATCCTGGGGGTTTGTATCCTCCTTGTGGATTTTTTTTTTAACTAAATTAGGGGTTGGTGCTCCATGTGGGGTTGGTGAATCACTAAACCAAGGGTTGGTGCTCCTTTTGAATTTGGTAATTCACTACATTTCTTTTCTTTGAGTAATATAAGAAGAATTTCAGTGGGTTTTCTTCCTCTTGAGAGTTTTGCACTTATATATGTTGTTCTTGTGTTGTGTATCTTGTTTCATGATCTTATGATTGAATGTTACACATCTTAATAATCTCACATGGTTATGTATGATGAATGGAAAACTTAAATGATGAATGCATGGTTTGGTAAATGAATTAAAATTATTGTATGACTGATTCACCCTCCCTCTTAGTCATTGTGCTTCCAATAATTGATATCAGGGTAAGGTCCTTATGAAGCAAGTATAACAACTTGGAAGATATCCTAGAAGCACAAGATGGCTAAGAAAATAAGGAAATAGAATCAGAAGTTGAGATACATGGCCAAGAAGGATGAAGAAACCATCAAATTTCTCAAATTTCAGTTAGAGAAGGTTATTTCATATTTGAGTTAAAAGGAAGAGGAATGTGATAAGTTGAAAAAAAAAGACTTGTAATGTTTGTATGCATAGTCAAGATGATCTTAAAGATGTGGTGATGGATCTAAAATAAATATTGAATTTCCATACAAAGGATAACATCAATTTAAAGTATAAAATAAAAGGTATGACAATAGTACTTAAAGAAAAAGAAGAAGAGTATGTTAAGCTCAAGCAATAAATACAAATTCTAAAGGTCAAAGGAGATGAGAAGCCTAATTTAGCATATCAAGAAGCTAGTCCTAGTTCCAAAGGAGGTGAAAATGAAGGTATTCATACCAAGAAGGTATACTCAAGGCCTAATCTCATATAGCAACCAAATGCTGTGATGTATGTTAAATTTCATGGTTATTGTTATGCTTGCAATGGTTTTGGTCATAAAGCAAGGGATTCTAAAAAAAAATTCAGTTGTGTGTACACTTGGAACAATGGAAGAGATCAAAATATTCATCACTAAAGAGATAGGAAATAGGTTATTTTACTTAAGTTTCATCACAAAGTTCATATTGTAAGGTTCTTCTCTCATGATTCATAAAGACAAGTGAAGAAGGTAAAGACTCTCAAAATGATGGAAGTGTGGATGCCAAAATCAATCAAAGAAGAATCACATCAAGTCAAGGTAAATGAACAAAAAGCAAGACCAATCTCAATTAAGGATTACAATAGGCATAATCATGCAAATGACGTCAAGAATTTTGAGTTAAGGGATGAAGTAAAGTAGTCTCCTTTGCTTAATAAGTTAAGAGGTTTAGATATGCTTTAGAATACATCCAGAGTTGTAATGTATGTGATTTGATCTATCCATGAGGTATGTTTCCCTTTTTATTGATAGGTGTCTGATTTTGTAGATGTTATTGATCTTTTTGTCATCCAATGAAAGGTCCTTTTAGGTGTGTGTTTCATGGTCATGTTCATCAAGTTGAAGCAAAGAATTTTTAACATGAGTGAGTCCAAATGATTGTACTCTTAGTTATGGTCATTACTCATGCAAATAAGTGAAAATATTTATATGTGACAATATGAAAAATATTTCAAGAAGATTCAAGTTTGTTATGTCTATCAAAGTTCATCAAATTCTATAGTCAGGCAGCATATGATCCGTAAAATTCTACTTTGGAACTCTAAGAATCACACAATTATGTTGTTCTACTTCCAACTTTGGAAAATGACATATTTGCTTGAAAATTAGAGATTTGGTGATTGATTATCTAGTGCTATAGAAAGGAAATTGTAGAGAAGAGGAACAAGTTCAATTCCAAACACCAACAATTTTATCTTGGAAACCTCCAATGGAGGAAAACTAGTCGAGAAGGGAAATACACTCTTTCTTCCCACTTTTATTGGTCAATTATAAATAATTACAGATTACAAGAAGTAGAAAATGGAGACAAAAATGTAAACATCTCCCTTCATATGCTTGTTTTCTCTATTTCTACACCTTACTGCTATAATTCCACTCTAGCATTGAAGATCTTACTCACTTGCTCTTAAACCTTTGCTCTTTTGATCTCTTTAGATCTCTAAATTTCTATTCTCTTGTTCCTACCATGAATTTATAGCCTCTCCCAAGTGTTCCCATGCACTGGAGAATGGGAAAGGTCAGGGAGGGAAGAGACACAATCAGGCACTTCAAATTTATGTCCATTCATGCTCCATTTCTCTTTTTTGTTCAATAGTGTCAGGACCGTTACCCTGGCTGGGCGGTGGTTACAGGACCATCACCCTGCAGGGTAGCGGTTCTGCAACTGCAGCTCTACACAGAGTGGCATTTCTACCCACAACCTCTGTTTACCTCATTTTTATTCATTTTCTTCAATTCTCTTTCTTAGTGGTGATGGAAATGATGAAGTGGTGTGTTTTTCTGGATCCCTATGGATCATACCTCCCCTACTTAGAAGGCATTTGGTCCTAAAAAATATTAGTGGGGGAGTGGTAGAGGAATCAACTCCCTCTCTTGCTCATTAGAGTACCAATGGGTCTACCTTGGTGTCTTCTCTCGTCCAACCTGCCAAGGCTCCTGTGGATCTGTGGTTTACTGCTCCAATGCTACATCCTCCTTCAAGTTGCCTCGAGTACAATCCTCTTTAAAAGGAAGCTTTTGTATGTTTATTTCTTCGTCATGCATAGATGGATTTAATAGGTGTGAGCTCTTGCAACTTGATATTGTGTGCATCTACATGAATTATGGCCTGAAGGTTTCTTTTCCAACCTACTCAAGTATGGTGAAGGTCCCATACTGTAGTGGTTTAGTCCTTTTTGCTTGACTTCATCTCTTGAAATGGATTGGCTGAATCCTCTCCATGCACGTTACTAGTATACTCACCATTGTTCCTTGTATCTCCTCTTCTCCTTGCTTCCCCACAGTCAGGTCCACTGAATCCATAGGTCGATATGGTGATTGCATAGTGCATAGCAGATTTTTGTTTTTCTCCTTGAATGATAAGTTTCTGTGGTGGCTTCTTCTACAAAAACTAACAAGTGATATCCAAATTCTCCATCCTTTGGTCAATAATATTCATGCTCTCACGTCCATTTTTCTTTTCTTCCAATGAAAGTAAACAAAACTGATGACTTGCCTAAATAAACCTTGGTGCTTGGTTGGTACTTACCATAGCCTTTTTTTATTTTCTCTAGTGTGCCCAGATGTTGAAATTGACTTCATCCTTGACCCATCTGTATTGTTTATCCCTCCTTGAGAACACAACATCCATGGCATACAAGTAAGGAATTCCAAAGACAACATCAAATGTATCAATTGGAATGATATCAGCCTCTAATACATCAATATATTGGGTATTTATCCCAAACATAAACTTACACTTTCTTATAAATTATATTTCTACACCCCTCATCACCCATCCCAATGGGTGTGGATGTGGATGCGCATAAGTATCTAGGCCAAGCTATTCTACAATTGCTTCAGAAATCAGATTTGACTAAGAACCAGAATCTACTAAAGTTTTTACCTTAGTATTCTTGATTTAGATTTGGATTTGAAAAAGCTTACTTGTCTCTTCTTCTTGTACTCCCCCATACATGTTAGTGGTCATGCATCCCAGCCTTTCGTATACATCTGAATCATCCTCAATCTCCACCTCTCCTTCTATCTTCACAACGGCCATGGATTTCTTGGAATCCTTGGTTTGGTGCTTTGGTTGTAAATCTGGATGAAACTTCCAACATGTGGCATTAGTATGTCCATTTATATCACAATTCTTACATAAATTCTTAGGATCTTTACAAGTATGCAAAGTAATAGCGGCATGTTTACCTTTCCATTTACCTTTTCTACTTGTCTTCCTTTATTCTTTTTCTTGTTGACATGTTGATTGGTCTTCCTTTGGCTTTGCTTCTTCTTGCTTCTTCTCATCATCAATGTAGTATGCTTGTATACAATATTCATTGAGATCCTTGGGATTTTTGGAGATTACCTTCCTCTGAAGGTGAGTATGAATTCCTATCAAATACTTGGTCAGAATGTCCTCGTCCTCTAAGTCCATATTAAGCAACATGGCTTGTCTCTAAAATTCCATAGTGTAGTCTTGCACACTTTGACCGTTGCCTTGTCTAAATTATGGCCACGTGATCGTCATTTTGGTCTTATGGCCAATAGGATAGAATTTAACTCTAAGCAATTCTTTAAAACCTTTCCAAGTACTAACAATAGGACATTTCTTCTTCTCACAAGTGGCTAGATGGGTTTCCCTTCAAACCAGAGCATGACCTTCCATTTTGAGATGTGAAAAGGTGATCCTTTGTGCCTTAGTAACATTATGCACACTAAAATAGACTTCCAACTGTTTAAGCCACTTATCAAGCAATTATGCATCTACTTTTCCTTCAAATTTCTTTATTTCCACTTTTTTTTTAACTTTAAAAGGTGTATGAGTAGATTTTACCTGCTCACTTACAATTGGTGTCTCTTCTTCATGTTCTTCCCATTCATCCTCTTTGTAGCTCTTTCTGATACTAAATTTTTCACCTAATGATTAAACCACTGAGTCCATGGAATCTTGCTTAACCGAGACATCTTTTGTAGATCTGAAAGCTCTTCTTGTTTTCTATGCAACTTATCCATCATGGTCTCTAGCATCTCAACCCTATAGACCAAGTTCTCTTCCTCCATTTGAGCTCGAATTCTCTATTTCCACTTCTTTATAGAAATATCTGGCTCACAAGGTAAAATTTCATCACCTTTGGACCTTGTCATTGTCATACAAATCACAAGAAAGAATCGAATTCCACAGTCCTTGATATATAATCAGCTCTAATACCAAAATGATACGTAAACTTCTACTTTGGAACTCTACAAATCTCACAATTATGTTTTTCTACTTTCAACTTTGGAAAATGATATATTTTCTTGAAAAATAGAGCTTTGGTGACTGATTGTCTAGTGCTTTAGAAAGGAAATTGCAGAGAAGAGGAACAAATTCAACTCCAGACACCAACAATTTTATCCTAGAAACCTCTAATGGAGGAAAACCAGTCGAGAAGGTCAAAATGCTCTTTCTTCTCACTTTTATTGGTCAATTATAGACAATTACAGATTACAAGAAGTATAAAATGGAGACATTAATGTAAACCTCTCCCTTCATATGCTTGTTTTCTTTATTTCTACACCTTGCTCCTACAATTCCACTCTAGCACTGAAGATCTTGCTCACTTACTCTTAAACATTCACTCTTTTGATCTCTTTGGATCTCTGAATGCCCATTCTCTTGCTCCTACCATGAATTTATAGCATCTCCCAATTTCTCCTATGCACTAGAGAATAGGAAAGTTTAGGTAGGGAAGAGACACATTCGGGTGCTTCAAATCCGTGTCCATTCATGCTCCATTTCTCTTTTTTGTTCAAAAGTGTCAGGACCGCCGCCCTGAGTAGACCAGTGGTTTCAGGAATGCCGCCCTGAGCAGACCAGTGGTTTCAGGACCACCGCCCTAGTTGGGTGGTATTTATAGGACCGTTGCCTTGTAGGGTGGTGGTTCTACAACTTCCTCTCTACACAAAGTGGCAGTTCTACCCAAAACCTCCATTTACCTCATTTTTCTTCATGTTCTTCAATTCTTCTTCTTGGGGTTGATGGAAATGATGAAGTGGTGTGTTTTTCCGGATCCCTCTAGATCATCATAAGTCTACTAAAAGTGAATTATCTAGTTACTAGTATAAAACCATGGAGTCTTGTTTGTATTATTCCTTGAAGTATGCCTCAGACATCTACAAGTCACTCTAGTTTGGCATACAGTCATGATGGTTGAGTCTTGATGTTCAAGTGTAAAGTATAAAGTAAAAATAGTCTCAAGTTGGTATTCCTAATGTACAGTATTAAGGAATGGTTCTAAGGCTCTCTAAGTTCACCTTTTGAAGTAAAAATAAGTGGTATAAGATTGTGAATGGGTTTTTGAATTCAGAAGTTTGTGTCTTGCAAATTGAAGCCCATGATTGAATCTCTTATTTGGGTATAAGTTTCTTAACTTGTGCCAAGAAGTGTTACTATGTTTACATTGCTCTGAATTGGCTCCAAGAAGATGGATGTGTGAACATTATTTCATTATGAAAATCCTCATTCTTATTCAAGAGCATGAGTGGTATGTGTGCACGTCATCTAATCTACATCATCAAGATGGTTTGTGGTCCCCATAAAAGTTGAAGAAAGGTCTATAGGGTATTGGTATGTATTTTAAGGATTGAATACTCTTGAAGAATTGAAGGATTAAACCATATATATGTTATCCCTACAAGTTTGAAGGCACAAAAGGCATGCTCAGTAATGAATAATCTTGAAGGTTGAAATAATGTTTAACACAAATGTCAAAGAAGTTTGAGTGCTCCTTGATGAAGGTACAAGCTAAAAAAGGAAAAAAAATCATCAAAAGAGGTTTGTTTAATCTTATATATATCTAATTTCATTATGTCTTGATTGAGTGTAGTCTAAAGTGTGTCATGGGTCCATATTGAGTCACAAGGTTAAGAAGAAGGCTCAAATTTCTTAAATTTATGTTTTCATGGTGTGTAAAGTCTCAAAAATTTGTATATATGTAGATACCAAATTTTGGTATCACTTGTCCCTCATCCCGTGTTCGCTTCCATTCACCATCTTGCACATGCATACCTCCTTTTCCATTTTAATTTTCTCTTAAATATCATCTAATTCCAATTTTTCCAATCTTTATCTTATATTAATCCCACTATTAATTCACCTACCCTAATCCATCCCAAATCACACTTAATTATCCCTAAACCCATCCACTAATCCTTTTATCCTTCCTAAACATACTTTTTATCATCCCTAGGTATAATATTATCCTCATTCAATGCATTCCTATCTACCAACCACCTTTTATCCTCCCAAATCAACCCTAACTCACATTAACCACTCAAAACCCTAATATCACCCCTTTTAGGCCTCTTGCATCAAGCAGATCACATCTCCACCACCTTGATCGATGGTCTACTGCAGTCATCAGTGACCCATATGGGTCATCGTTAGCCCTATAAATACACCCATACTCCCTCTGCTCAGGATGCAAGTTTGATATCTTGAGCCTTCTTGCGAGCTTTGTTGCCTTTCGTTATCTTATTTGGAGTTATTACTATCAACTTGGAGTTATTTTAAATATCTTGCATATCACCCTCAGATATTTTTGAGAGTTAGATCTTGTTTTAAGTCCTTATTATCATCTCATCACTTTTTTTCATTAGCCTTATAGGTTTACCATTCATCTTGGAGCTCTTTCCTTCCATCAGCTATCGTTGATCCTTCCTCTTAGCTCATTTTTCCATCTATTTGTCCTTATCAAACCCTAGATCCATGCCTGGTTGTCATCGAATATACATAGATGTCATCGACCAAATCTACATCAGCCTTATTATATGTGTTCCAACTCCAAAATACCTCATATATTCTAATATTTTTGTTCTACACTCCTATTGTTTCAGATCTCATCATCATCATACCCAGCCATCGTCAATCTAGCCATGTCACCATTGACACTTTCCTCATCCATCCTATTTTCTATTCCCTACTTCATCTGCAACTTGTTTTACTACTTCTTCGGTGTTAAAACCCTTATGTTGCTTTGATCCACCTATTTAGAAGCCTAGATCTGACCCTTAAGCTCTGATCACCACCGATTCAACCCACTCATCGTCAAATAAGTCTGTAGTTATCATTTTTATCATTTGTGATTCGTAAACTGACCAAAAAAATCTCTTGACCATGGATTCTCATAGGAAATTATTCCTTTTACCAAATGTACCCCAATATAATCAACTTTAATCAAATGCAATGCAATAATAACAACCACAGTACACAAGGGTTGATCACAGAGTTCGGAAGAATGTCTACGTCTCTGAATTTGCAAACTAACTAAAACAATCCATTATAAAGTTTTGAATATAATTACATAATAAACTTACATTATTACAATGTAAATTAAATCAAACTGGGTGTGTCAGTTGACTCTCTATATCCGAACTGGTCTTGGAAATCTCGGTGCTCCAACACAACCCCTGACATGAGTTGATTCATATAATATGAACCATTCTTGGAAAACTCAGTGCTCTAACACAGCTCCTGATTCAACATCTTCAGAAGACTTCCACGCTTCTGTTATATGTAAATCTAACCTTTATACAGTGATAAATCTCCATATTTTTAATGTTGACTTCTCTTTATTGCATTCTCTCCACCCTCTACGCAGAGCTAAGTTTGGTGCTAGTTGATTCGACAGAATCCAAACTGGTCTTGGAAAGTTCTCAGCTCTTCAGTTTGATGACGACAATCAGGTACTTGTCTATTACATGGCCTCGATCAACCACTACGCAGAGTGAAGATCTAACCCGATGTCTTGCGTCAATGAAGATCAACTACCACTTTTTTGCACGGCCTCAATTAGCCTCTACATAGAGTGAAGATCCGAGATGATGTCAGGTGATGATGAAAATCTGATTCCACTCTATTGCACTTCCTCAATCATCCTCTATGCAGAGTGATGATTTAATTTGATGTCCTATCAATGAGCTCAATAATGATTTGACTCTCCTCTGTGGCATCAAAGTAAATAACTTGTTGATACACTCAGCGTATTAAGAATATGAGCTTCTATGCTTCTCTGGTGCTTTTTCATGTCCATCGGCTTCCAATGGCACCTCTAAGCTCCCATACGAGAATAAGGAGTCAATTTTTCCTTTACAATTTTTGGTGAGAAATAATAACTCATGAATGTACATTTTCCTTAAAAATGAATTTTTACATCATGCCTGTAATAGAACTTATCATGCCTATTAAATAGGTATTATATCCCTTGGTTTCCTATTGAATAATAATAGGTCTTACTATTTAAATTTCTATAAAAATATTATAGGTCTTAATATTTCTCTCAAATGGCCTTCTTTAATTTCCCTAAGGCCTCGCATTTTTTCACCTCTCACCATTCTCCTTTTCCTCATATTGAGATGGTTTGTATGTTTTGAATGGAGGTGTGGAAGGTCTTTTATAGCTTTGGGCGGACCCAAGCTCTATACTAAATAACATATCCAAAAACTCATATCCAACAGACTCAGTTGGCCGAATTGGTTGGGTCGGTGCATTGCATATGGGGTGGTTGTGGGTCAAATCTCACTCCCACCTCCTACACCGATTGTTTTAACTCCATGACCGAACCAAACTCCACGTCATTCGTCAACCCATTGTCGACTCCCCATTATCATAACGTCTTAGGGACCTTCCCACCATTGAGTGCACATGTCATCCGATCGTTGTTTCCGTTGTTTCTATCAAGCCAAATCTTATATTGTGTTTTCAAGGCCAGATTTTATTGCATTGTTAGGTATATCCCACATGTGGTAGGAGTGGAGTTAGGAAAGGCTTTATTAATCCTTTTTCCAACCTTATACAGTGTTGTTTGGACCACGTATCCCTAATTTTACTGCCGAAGTATTTAGCTTGGTCGGTTGGTTATAAGGCTCACTGAGTTAGTGGCATGGTTGGCTCATCCAAGTATTAGCTCGCCTAGTTGGTAGTAGCTCAACCTGTCGAGTTGGGATTATGACTCGATCTTAGCTCGTCAATGTTGATGAATGGTGACAGGCCACGTGGTGGCCTGAGGACCCACCACGTTGGAAAAAATTTTATCGTGTTGGCTAAGATGATTATCAAGTGTTGAAGACCCAAGTCCCTAATTTTTCCACCTTTTTCCTGATTCACTTTTTCCATGTGTCGCTGCCAAATTGGCCAATTGACCTTGTCGAGTCATGTTTTGACCGAATTTTGATCAGTCACAACTTTGTTGTATGGGATCCATTTTCTATGTTCTTTTAGTGGACAAAAACCTCTCAAAGCCTACTTCCACACTATGGGGATCTCGAGAGGTTTTGGGGACTTCCTTCCTCTGAATCTTCATCCAAATCAATAATATCTACTAACTTTCTTGCATCTTTTCTATCCCAATTAGATCCAAATATTTTGTAACATCCCAACACCGAATCAGTCCCAGATCATCCTTGAATCAACCCTTCATATCTACCTTTTCTTCTTATATTTTGAGTCACTCTACTGTATTCACCATCAACTATACTTTTCAATCTCAAGTCGTCATCTACCTAATTAGGTTTGGTTTAATATCATTTATTTTTATCATATCTACACCTTATCTTATCTAGCGCATTTCACATCTTTATTTTAGTTCAGTTATCCATTCCATCATATCATTTATCCATTATCATTTTATCCTTGTTTTTAATCACAGTGGGTTGACATCCATCCCTTGGAATTTATCACTTCTCAGGACCGACATTGTCATACAACCCACCATCATACCTACTAATCCATTTTTGTGTTTATTTTCTCTTTCTTGTGCAATTCATCTAGCTCGTAGCAAGGAGCATCATTTGTGCATGTATCATCATCATATTCATATCTCAAGAGGTAGCTTTAAACCCTCTCATCATCAAATTCCTTATTTTATTTTTTATTATTTCACTAATCTGAAATAGGAGCGAGAAAATTTTATCAACATTCTGGCATGCCCGATGGGACCCACGCTTCTTCTTTGGTGAGTCTTTTCTTTGTTTATATTTTTATTTTCTATTCTCTTCTTACTACTAACCTCGCATGTAAGGGATTTTCTTTCTTATGTGGTGGTGGATTGCTTGATTAGATCAACAATGTGTGTGCCAAAAATAAAATAAATGGAAAAATAGTATTATTCAAGTATTCCTCGTATTTTTCCCTATTTTCTCTTTTTTCATATTCCTCCTTTTCTTTTTCGGCTTGATTTCATCGAATATAACACTTTATTTTGGGATTTAAAAAGAACATCTTCATATTTTCTTGACAATATAGTCTAATTAGGATGTCAATTCATTGCATTCACTTCTTCCACACACAACCAAAATGCACACATCAATTTACACATCTTAAACATCTTCTTCCAGGTGAAACTATTGGGATTTCATCACCCAATAGGAAAGTTGCCACGGTGTTCAGGCCATGTAATAAAAAAAATTATTATCGGTATAAAGGCTTAGCACCTGACACCCTTTTCATTACAATGTGTGAAGTGAGGGGGTAGGCCCCAATACCGGGCCACGTACCAGTAATCATCACTTATATGAGCCTTGTGTACCTTCACGTATATCAAGGAAATTAGCCAAAACAACGTAAAACCATCCTTATATTGTCCATTTCCTAGGCCCTTCAATCCCATTTCTTTTTTCTTCACATTCTTATAATAAAAAAAGAAGATAATTAACACTTTGTTCCGTGACTTGTTTGAAATATTAAAAACTGACAAAATTTCTTGTATGTTGTTTCATGCCCATTATAACTCACTCTCAAGCCAAAAGAATGGATAGATAACTTCTTCCAATAACATTCTTGTTTCCAACGATCTTTCCCAAAAAACTTCTACACTTACCATTATTTCCTCCACACCCATGATCACCACACCTTTGGTTTCCCAACCTCTTATTTCTATAGTCCTTCCTCATGAAACCCATGTCACCAACCCTTTTCTCTATCATATTTCTATTCCTTATAAACTAGTTATTCCCCCATCTTCCACATCCTTCAGAGCCTTTAGACCTCCTACTATCCCTCATGGATGTGTAGATTTCTAAGAGATTCTTGACGCCAATCTCGTTGCCCTTCACAACTATCTCATCCATAAATCTACCAATCTCCCCATTGATGGGCCACCCCTTCAACAATTTTACGCCTATCACTCACAACCCGAATCTACCCAAGTCCTTCTCAACTCATTTTTTTATTCCTAAAGGCCATAAACAAATTGGCAATGGCCCAAATTCAACATGTTCCCCACGACCCTTTCGTTGTGCTCACTCAATCTCATCAATATACGCAATTGGTGGTCCCTATTCCACCCAACATACCTCGTATCAACTCTACTCCCACATCCTCTATCCCCATAACTTCCTCGTCTACTGTGGTAATTAGTTTCCCTATTTAGGTCCATCAAGAATCTCACATACTTCTTCCACCACCCAAGCAGCATGTCCAAATCTCAGTGCCCATTTCTACATCCCAAGTCCATGTCAGTGTCGTCATCTTACAATACCACCCTTAAAAATGTATTCAAACTCATCAACCTTCGATCCGAGGTGTCTCTCAACACATACCCCTCAATAAAACCATCTAAACATCTCAACCATATTACACACATGTCCCAACTAATCTTATAAAATATCAATCTAATATCCCCATATCTCAACAACAATCGCATACATACCCATCCAATTACGTCCCCATTTCTCAACAACATCCTATCTCCCAACCTATCCAATTACAAGCGTTCAATTATCTTCCACCTTACCAACCACCTCCATAAGCTCCTTCCTATCCTCAACGATACTAATCTCATCCACAACCTAACCCATCTAATTCTTAGAATCTACAGTCTCATCAATCAATCCCTCATCCTCACACATCTAACGACCTCATGCAAGCTTTACTAAGTAGGTTAGCCAATCTTGAAGCTGTTACTTTGGGGTCTAAAACCACCTTCACTTATGAATAAATTTTTAATGAGCCCATCAATCCATCACTTCCCGTCAAACCTTATCCTCCACACTGGGAACTCCCTAAATTTTCTAAATTCAACAATAAGGATGACCCTCAACATCACCTTCATACCTTTAAGAATGCATGCTATCTTATAGTCCATGACCAAGATCTCATGCTCCACACTTTTCCCATGTTTTTGGTCAAACCTACACTGGAATGGTATAACAACTTCCCCCAACACTCTCTCTTCTCATTCACCCAACTTGTGCAATTGTTCTTAGAGCATTTCTCAATTAATATTGCACGTAAAATCACTATTACTAAACTCTATGTCATTAAGTGATTTGATGATGAATCCATCATATATTTTTCTGCTAGATGGTGTGGCATAATCAATCAATTATCCTTTTCACTTCCCCAAAATAAGATTATCAAATTATTCCCTCAATCATGTGCAAAGCATATCTCTTCCACTCTTCAAATCCAATATTTTCAAACCTTTGAAAATGCATTCACAATGGATTGTAAATTGGAACTTTGTGCCCTTGAGCAAGGCCACATTAAGCTTCATTCTAACAAACCAAAAAACAAATCCACCAATCCCTCCACTCATAATGACAAGTCTAAAAATGCATCCAATGTCATTGTAGTAAAATCTTCTTCTACATCCACTTTCCATACCGAGTCTCCATAAAGGGATCCTCAACCCACTCCTAATTATACTCCCCTTGGAGAATCCTACAATTCTATCTTCAATAAGCTCATGGTTTTTCATCTCATCCATCTTTCCCTATCCACCCTATCGATGACACACTTCCTAATCCCACGTAGTACCGCAAAGACCACTACTGCAAACATCATCAAGCCCACGGTCGTGATATTAAAAAATTTCATACTTTTAAAGACCTTGTACAGCGGATCATTGACCATGGGGACCTTTAGTTGGACAATCCAAATGCTCCTCCCAACCAACCCTTAAACATCTTTAAACAACCCTTCCCCAATCATTTGTCGAATAATCAAACTAATTCCACCACATCTCAAGCACCCAATGCTCATACGATCAATACACTAAATCAATATTTAACATCACCACCCACACCCATCATCCCTTCATATATTATACATATATCTATTTCTATACTTACCTCTAAGTCTACAATATCATCCCCATCCACATCCATACTTACTTCTTTATCCACACCTACAGCACCTACACCTGCTTCTATTATAGCCACCACACCTATCTCTATTTCATCCACACTTATCTTACCCACACCTATTTTCTTATATATGTCTACATCTACCATCATATATTTGCCTTCCCTTATTTCCACATCTAATACATGTACTATGCCTTCATCCATTCCCATAGCTATCTCAACACCTATCTCTACATTTATACATGCTCCAACATCTCCTTCTTCGTCCACATATATAACCATATTTATACCCACATTAACATAAAACTCTGTGACTATACCCATATCGTCCCTCAAAAATCCTACCACACACACATCCCCCCTTAACATAAACACAACGGATCTCCTTACCCTGTACTCATCCTCAGTAACTACCCCCACTTTTGTACCAACACCTCCAAAACCCACAAAATATGTGATTCCTTCCACTCTCATCGAGTGTGTTATCCAAAAACCACTTCCATATTCAATTTCCACAAAATATACATCCAAATAATTTGATTCTACCTCTAATGATCCCCCATTCGAAATCATTGTAATCCCTGCCAAGGGAAAATCCTCACAGCAAAAACCTAAGAACCTTGGCATACCTCCTCAAAAATCTCTCACCCATCTACATAATAAATTAAGTGTTCCCTCCTCTGAAGCCCCGACAATCCAAAACATATAAGAAACCCAATACCTCATCATCTATCATAGGACCTTTCCCATCCATTTTGGGACCTAGCTCTTTGTCTAAGAATCTCATCACTACAAACAAATCTTAGCCAAAACCATCCATTCCTTATTCTAAGTCTAAACCGGAACCCAAGGATCCTACAAATCTCCATAAGAGCAAGGCACCACTTTATTCCTCATCCTCCTCTTCCAAATTAAATTAATCCACAATCCATGAAAACCCTTCTTCAAAAAGATCCATCAGGTCATATACTAAAATATTTCAACATCTTGTCCAGGAATTTTCCATAACTCTTCCCCCATCAAATCCTTTGATTCACATGGTAAAAAACCCACGTTGTTCAATTTTAATGTTATTTATGCCTACCATCGTACCCTTGGACGTGCTACTGAACATTGTAGGGCCCTCCAAACCCTCATCCATAATCTCATAGAGGAGGATGACCTTCTTATAGATGAATATTTCCCTCTCCCATTCACTAGTTCATCCAAAACCAAGCACAAACCTTTGATCAAATCCTCACATCATAAGACCTCTAAATCCCCTTCTTCATCCAAGTCTTCCGATGTAATCCCTCCACCTAACACTACCACTTACAAATAAGGTCCCCCTCACTTCATCGACGTCATTCGTATCGCTACTCACTCCCGACCTTATGATCCTCGATCATCTACTCCATCCAAACCCAAGGTCATAATCTCCACTCTATCTAATGAACCCACTCCACCTTCATTTTCATCTAAGGCCAAAGTATCCATATTAGCCGCTCCACCCACTATTAAGCATATCATTAAAGAACAAAGTATCATAAAGTATCTCTATCAGGCTTCGGTCAAGATGTCTATCTACGAGCTCATCCAAAGTTCTCCCAAACACCAATAAGCTCTCATCAAATCCCTGCAGTGTATCCCAATTATCAATGATGAGACTCAACCTTTGGCATCCCTGGTTAAGGCCATCGTAGCTTCCGCCATCATCTCTTTTGATGAAATTGAAATTCCCAACATCTTACCTAAGGATCACGACCTTCTTCTATTCATCATTATCTACATCAATGACACCTTCATCCACCGATCAATGATTGACAATGGTGTCAGTATCAATATCATCTTAGCCCATGCCTTTGATCATCTCAAAATTCCTAAGTCCATTTTCGTTCAATCACCCATGGTCCTTCACACTTTTAATGACATTGTTTCTCCCACTTTGGGCATGGTTATCCTTCCCATTTGCGTCGATGAAAAACTCCTCGATGAGATATTTTACATCATTGAAGGGGAGATCCAATACAATTTCTTGCTTGGACATCCATGGATCCATGCCAGACATTGTGTCCCTTCTACTCTCCATCGTTGCATCAAATATGAGCATGAAGGAAAAATTCATACAATGCCCATAGATCTATCTCCATTCAAATCATGTCATATGACCTATCGTACGAATGATGTGCTCATCCCTAAATCTGAATCATCTTCTAAACCATCCACAAGCTCATCTATACCTGCATCCAAACTACCCAACAATGAATCTCTTGATATTTTGATGCAACGTATTTCACTAGGGGAGTATCAACTCCTCGCCCTTAATTCTCTTCCCACTCCCAATCAACTTGGTGGACTTGACAAAGCACCTATGTATCAATCAAATGTTGAGGATATCATTCCCTTCGCTCTACCCCATCTCAAAACCAATCTTGTTTATGGTGGCATTGATATCCCTTCCTCTCATATACAATGAGGGCATACTTTGACATTAGATGTGATCCAGAAAATTTCTATCTCTCATAGCCATACCATGTACCGCAGATTGAAGATTTTTGGGTAAATTACATAGATGAGTTTGATGTCAGGGAAAAATACTATATGCAGATGACATTCATACAAATGAGAAGATTCAAGTTTGACTGGTATGAAGAGGGGATTCAAGAATATGGCACAGAGTTGTATGATCCCAAATATAAAGAAGTGGAGGCTTCATATTTTACATAGATAACATGGAATGTCTATGAGTTAGGAGACATAGGTGAGCAGACTAAGGTTATGATCAAAAGCTCAAAAGAATGGTTCAAGAAGAATAAGGTTACCTCTATCACATCAAGAATTTTCCACACCCTTTAGATATAAGCATCATATTACTCTTCATCAAAGGTCGTGGAGAAAAATTTGGGCCCACTCCATGCCAGAGAGAATTCAAAGTGTAAAGTAGTGGAGATAGAGGCCCCTTACTACAAGAGATTACATAAGAAGGTCATATCAACAGAGCCTAGAGTTTCCCACCTTCCACCACCACTCCTACTCCTCTTGTGCAAGATGTACCATCTCACCTCGAGCAAGAGATAGTAGGCATATCATTTATCGAGCCTAAAATAGATGATATTTTTTCCTGGATGAAGGAAATGATCACCAAAGAAGCTCATACATTCTAGTAGGTAATTGTCCCTAATTTTTTAGCTATATAAGCATTAGCCAAGGGAAAGAAGAAAAAGTTTGCATAAGTGGATTCATACTTCTTCAATGGTGCCACGGGAAATCAATATGTGGAAGTATTCAAACTGAAAGTAATCAAATCTATTGAAGATATGACACCATCTAACTACGAAATGAGCACCATTCCCCTAGGCTCAGCTACTCATGAAGGATATGCTCACATGTTCTATGAGTCTTCCACTCACATCCTTGCGAGGAATTAGAAATATAAGGTGAAAAATTATTGGTCAGAAGACCAAATATAAACAGTCACTTCGTATGTGCAACACTTCATGGACCCAAATTCTTCATCATCACTCCCAATTGAAGAAGTTACCCCAATCAATAGCTTCAACCTAGAGTCCATTAAGAAGACATAGGCCTTCATCATGTAGGGACAATAAAATGATAAATGGACAAGCATGATCATCGAGAAAGGAAAATTACTTCCATAGTTGATCTCATTATACAAGTACATGTGCACCATTATAGAAAAATTTTGGATGACAAGGGAAGGTTTGGAAAAAGAAAAATAACATTGGGACCAAGTTCATCTACTAATGATGGAGATGGGAGATGCTCACTCCTAGGTGTTGGTGCTCAGGAAATTATTTGATTTTCCATTAGAGGAATTGTCTCGTGTGTGGATGAGAACCCTTTCCTCTTGATATGAAATGTTGAATTGGGCCATTGTTGAGTTAGAATTAAATGAGGAGCACACCTTCAAGATGTAAGATAATGTCAGCATCAGATTAAAAAAACTTGGAGTGCCCGCTCTTGATGAGAACACTACCGCAAATGAATTGTTGAGGCCATTTGAGGAGTATGTCTAAAAAAATGCTGGGGACCCCTTTTCCTTCAATGAAAATACATTGGAGTCTCTATCTGAGATCAGAGCCATAATTTTGAACATTACAAAGAAACATATATCATGGTTCGTAAAGAGAAAAAGCATCAATGATATCTCATATGGTTAGCTTGAGTCCCTAAACTATGTACTACATTCCTTAAACAAATGAAGATGACACTTGTGGCAACCCGATATAATAAACATTTTCAACGAAGTGGAAATATTTTCCTATGGAGCTCAAAAAGGATTAATTAGGAAACAAAACAGAATTGACAAAAGCGGAATATTTATCGGCATAGTTGTCTCTCCTTATCTCTCTTTCTCTATGTTCCCTTCTCCCTCTCCCCATCCTCCTCCATGTTCTTTTCCTTCGTTGAGGGGGGTAGCAATTTTTCATTTTTTTCCTATTCCTATTTTGTCTTATTCACTTAAATGTGACTTTAGTTTGTAATGTAATAAGTCACCTTTAATTAATAAAAGGGGACTTAATTTTACATATATGAATATGAAAAGTCACATGTTTTAAAGGGAAAAATGAAAAGTCATGTGAGGGGGGTAGGTGAAGGGTAATTCTCTAGCCTATAAATTGTGATGGCACCATCATTTCTTAAGGGTTGTCAATTTTGTATGCTCATGAGAGATTATTATTTGTGAAGAACCAAAAGAGAAAGTTACTCTTTTTCTCCTCTCTATGTTCTTATATTTCTCACTATGTACAATTTTACAAAAACATAAATGAAGAAGAAAGGAGTTTATTGCCTTTTTTGATGAGAAGTTTATTAAAACTTTGTGTTCCTAATTCCACCTTATCTTGATGCAAGTAACAAACAAAAATTATTTCCATATCTATGTGTGTTAAAGTACTATGATTAATGTTTGTAGTTGTGCCTGAGAGATTAATCCCCCTTTCTTTTTTCCCACTCCCTTTCCTACCTTCTCAGCAAATTCCTACCTTGCAAGAAATTGTAATATTTTGCCGCAAGTTCAATTGAATGTTCCTATTGGATCCTTGACCTTTTGACCACCAAAGATTTCAATTCAAGCATGCTTAATAAATGGAGCTACACCATTCAAGTAGAGGGACCTAAATTCTTAGAGCATTGATTGATACCCATCAATTTTTCCACCTGACAAACTTTCTTGCCAAAAAATTTTGGCTCCCACCGTGGGGCAAAATTGGCAAAAATCTACACTCAAAATATGAATCACAAGAAAATACAAAAAATAAAGGGAACGAATGCGGAGGTTTTTTGTTGGGTCAGAGGGTGGATATCCTATAGAATAAAGAGGCTATGGACAAAGGTAAGAAATTGAACCTGATGTTGAGTAGTTCAGATGATGATGAGGCTCCTGAGTAGAAGCAAATGAAGCGTGATGGACTGAGCTTGAGCACTAGAAGGATCTCTACATAGGTACATCTTTTGCTAACTTAGTTCTGATTTTATTCTAGTTTTTGTTACCTTTTTGTATTATCACTAGTATCTGGTTTTGGTCTTTTCTATATGTTGGTTGGGCTTGTTGTGAGTCAAGTTCTTTTTTATTATGGCCTTTAGTCTCTGGGTTTTGTTATATGTGAACTTCAATGTCATATATTTTGTAAATGGTCCTTGGAGCCTTTTCCAATAATTATCAATAAAAAATGGAAGTTGAAGAGTCACAAAGCCTTATGTCTCATATCCATGTCTATTCCTAGTAGCCCTCCTACCCAAAGGCATGAATTAATATTCCACATATAAGAAGATATTGTATCCAACTTGAGGGAAGTTGTCTAGTATAACAAAGAAAATTTTACACATTACTTCATTTCTACCATAGTGTTAGATACTGAAGAGAAATGTGTAGAAGAATGATAAAGAGCAAGACAAGCCCAATTGCAACAAATAATATTTTGAGTTCACCTCAATTCTATAAGTTGGCTAATAGAAGGTATATCAAGTCACGGATGCAAGGAGGAAATACCAACCCAATATTTGAATAACATCAGTGAAGGAAAGAATTAATCAAAAATTCAAGACCCTCCCTTTGTCTTAAAACTACTCTCATTAGTGGTCTAAGCAGTTTTAACCCATTGGACATAGAGTTTCCAAATCTAAGTGAATGTTTTGAAAATTTTGATGATTTGGAAATTGAAGTGGAAGCTAAAGAAAGAATAGAAGTGGAAGCAAGAGAAGAAGCCAAATAAATAGTTGAAATTAAGGGAGAAGTAAGAGCTCAAGTAAGATTCACAGCCAAAGCGGAACCAAAAACAAGAATCAAAGTAGGAGCTGAAGATGTAATAGGCGATGAGGAGAGACCATGACCTATTTTACCATGGGGTAGGAATACAGGCCCACTTACACTCCCATAACCCCTTCATGAGCTACCACAAGGTTCAAGGAAAAATTTTCCAAAGTTCAAGGGAGATGGCTCGTAAATCCCAAAATAACATGTAATGGCCTTCATCACTACCTATGGTGTGTTGATTGTTAAACATGAAGATGTATCTATCAGATTTTTTATGGAGTCCTTGCAAGACAAGGTAGTAGAATGGTTTTACCTCCTACCAGTTAGATCAATCACTTGTTGGGATGATATAATAACTTTCTTCAAAGGCATATTCAAGTCTACAGAATACTGCCAAGACATCTTGGTGCAACTAGTGCATATGAAGAAAGAATCTAATGAATGCGTGAGGGATTTTATAGTAAGATACAACAAAGTACTTAAGAGGATACATCTCAAAGACATGCACTTAGACAATAATTTGAAAAGATTCTTTATAAGTGCCCAACTACCTGAAGTTGGGTTTATTCTCAGAAGAACTTAGCCTTAAACTTTGAAGGAAGCTCAAGACTATGCCATTGAAATAGAGGATGACCTAATTCTATCCAGCAAAGTGAAGAACCCAAATGGAAAACAAAAAGGTCATATTTCTAGCTCCACACCTATGGACCCCATGATTCTTAAAATGGCCAATGATATAATTTATCTCAAGAAGAAACTATATTAAACCACTATGAGGAATGTGCCAAAGAAGACCAAACTCCTTAATAGACTAAGGATAGATCCACTTCCCCACAAGCTTTCCCTTGAGGCACCGCCGATCAATGCAACCTAGAATGTAGGAAAAATAGAAGAATAAGAAGTGAAGGAGCTAGAAGAAGAAGAAAATGATGACGGAAATGTTCTTGAGATTGAAGAGGTTAACAGTGATAGTCAAAATGGTCTCATTGAGTACTACTTAGCAAATGAATATGATGATGATCAAGAAGCACTAAGCTTCTCATGTGTCATGTTTACTTGCTCCTAGTCTCAGAAGGAATATTCCTCCTCAGCGATAACTAAAAAGAAGAAAAAAAAGGAAGACCCTTCAGTGGTAGTCCCACATAACAAAATAATTAACAGAGGGTCTCCACTTCTGCCATCAATGGAGTCAAAAAAGAAGAAATTGGGCCCAATAGTGAACAAGAAGACATATATCATGGCAATTAATTCCTCTAGTATTTCTCTTAGCTCAAAACCTACCCCTAAAGTCAATCCTTCACCCAAAGCTAGTCCTATAAAATCCTTTAAGGTTCAACCGAAGTTGACCACTCCTCCTTCTAATCTCGCTACCTCATCCACCAAAGATACTCAAGCCCTTAAGGAATAACCATTTCCATAATGAAAAACCTCTATCATCCCTAGAACATCGACTTCACCCACCTTAGCTCCATCCAATTGTGTTGAAAATGTAAGCAAGGCCAAATTTCATATCACTGAAATTGAATACTTGCAAACACACCCGGAGAAATTCAAGAGGCTTTTCAATGTTGTACAGAGTAGTATCCCAAAATTTAACACTATGAATACCAATCCTAAGGGCCTACTACCTACACCACCTACGCCCCCTTCACAAAACCTATTGGCACTTAGTGCATCCAAAACCAACAATGTGGAACCCTTCTACCTATCCCTCTTAGTCAAAGACTATCTAGTGAACCAACTTTTTAGTACCTGTTTCAGATTGGTGAAATCGTAACAAATAAAATTAGTAACACCAAGTATTAGAGGGTTTAAGGTACCTTTGAATGGGATGATGATAGATATGAGCACAAAAGAAGAATCTTCCTTGTAGTGAGCTAGATGACCTGCACAACAAAGAGAACTCAACAAGGAAGATGATTAGTAGATAGATGGGTGGGTTTCCTGACAATGTCAGTCCCGAATAGTGAAAACTTCCTAGGATGGATGTCAACCCACATTTTGATAAAGATAAAGAAATTAGATGATGGATTTGATATAATGTAGCAACATATGAGTTAAAACAAAAAGTTGAAATGACATAGATAAAGTAGAAATGCATATCTGATCTAAGTAAATGTAAACCAAATCAAACTTGGGTGGGTCAACGGCGACCCAAGACTGCAGGTCCCAATCGATGGTGATTGTATCAAAACAAATCAAACAGTAAATTAAAATGAGGATATGAAGGTTTTGGAGCCAGATCTGTAACTAGTGATGAAATTGTAATGAAGCTAAGATAAAATAAAGAACACTGCAAGAGATTTGGATCTGAATCTGACAGAAATGATGCAAGAAAAATAATGAGATATAAGAAGTTCTTGACATGTTATATGGTAATTATCTCTTATCAGCAACGACTGGATATGATGAAGTTGGGATATGAAGTTGTAAGTGTGTAAAATGGCAAGATTGGAGGATTCCAAGGGACTATAAGATCAGAAATTAGATGAGGGACAGAGGGGATGACAGAAAGCTAGTAAAATAGAAATTGGGTCAACGATGACCATGCAAGGTCGACAGAGACTAGGAATGATCTAGGATTGGATGGAAAAGGATGGGTGAAAACTACTATTTACATATGATGGTTAGGATAAGGAAATACAAAGACCGAGCTCCTTTATGATAGATAAACCTGTAAAAATGATGATGAGGAAAAATTGATGGAATGACAAGGGTGGATCCAAACATGCAAGATAGGAATAAGACTTCAAAAATTAAAAGTAGGACCAAATATCTATAAAACAATAGCTCCAAAATAGTGATAATAGTTGCAAAGATGAGCAAGAAATGAAGGCAAGATTGCAAGCAAGCTTGAAGTCTTCAAAGTTACATCCCTGAAAAATAAGGGGTATGGTCGTATTTATAGGGTCGAAAGTCACCTGGATGGGTCACCATCGACTATGGAGGCACATCCATTTGGGTCAAGACAATGATCCCTTATGAGGCAGGATTAGGGTTTTGGATGATAAGGACAAGTTAGGGTTGTTTGGTATGGATAAAAGGGTAGGTGGGAGGTGGAAAATATTAAATAAAGGAAAAGGGGACATGAAATCATTAAATGAAGACTTACGGATGGTAAATGGAGACATTTAGTGAGGATAAATAGATTAGATGGGGATTTAGGATTAATTAGTGGTGATTAGGGATGATTAGGGTAGATTAATTAAGGTTGTAATTAAGATGGGATTAAGGTGGAAAATACCAATTAAATGGATAAATAGATTTTAGGAGAGAAAGGGGGATTTAAATGGGAAGAGAGGTATTGGTGTCACCTAGATTTCATCCTGAAATCTACGACTACCTTATCCAAAAAAAATTTGTACTTTTAAAATAATGGGTCGTTTTGTGTTTTTATTGCCTGAAAGTTCTTGTATTGCGTCAAGATATTCCCAAAGAGCCATATTATCCTTTTTCGCCAAATACCCAGATGCCCAAAGTTGTTATATTTTGTCGTCGGGATTTGTCTACGGGAAATTTGTATTTAATTATTTTGAGCCCCGTATGAGGCTATTTGCGCTCCGTTTTAACTCTATTATGAGCGAATATGTTATTATTCCTATGTGCAAAAGGGTTTTAACTTGGAATAAGTTTTGGGCTTTATTTGTAACTTTTGGCAATTTTTCGTGTTTTTGTGGTGTCCCGTTTTGTTTTCTGTGAAATTTCTCTAGAACAATTCCTTTGCCGGGTAAACCCATTTTTGGCCTGGAGCAGCTGGAAAACATATACGCACATTATGCCCGGAGGAAGTCGCCATCGGAGGTCCGGATCACTGGGAAAAAGCAAAGTCATGCACAGAAAAGCCCCTGTGGGGATGGGCGCATTTTTGGAAAACAAAGGATTTAAGCTGCAATGGGAAAAATAGAAGCCGCAGGCAGGGTGGGAATTTTATACCTGCCTAGCAGGGTACTTTTTCCCGTGTTATAAAATTCACTTAAGCTGCAGTGGGAAAATTAGAAGCAGCAGGCAGGTGGGATTTTATTGCCTGCCTTGCAGGGTACTTTTTCCCATGATAGAAAATTCACTTAAGCTACAGTGGCAAAATTAGAAGCAGCAGGCAAGTGGGATTTTATTGCCTGCCTTGTAGGGTACTTTTTCCCATGATATAAAATTCACTTAAGCTGCAGTGGGAAAAGTAGATGCTACAGGCAGGCGGGAATTTATTGTCTGCCTTGCAGGGTAAAAATTCCCATGGTGAAATAAAAGAAAAGTGACTTAAGTGAAATCACGGGATTTTATTGCCTGCCTTGCAGGGTAAATAATCCCATTGTCAAAGTCAAATCACTTAAATGGATCATGGGATTTCCGGGGCTGCCTTGCAGGGTAAATAATCCCATTGTCAAAAATTCTTAAAAATAGAATTCTATTATGCAAAAAGGTGCAACCCACATTGGGTGAATAATAATGCATTAAATAAATATTTGTTAATATTTATTCACCCAATTTTGGCACCCAGGCTTGTGGAAAAGTCTAACAAAAGCAAAGGGGAATAAATCAATTGGAAATAGAATTCCAAAATTTAATTTATTTAATGCAGCCCTTTTTGAGAAGGAATTAATACTTTTTAAAGTATTAAATGATTATATTAATTTCTATTTTTAGTGGCTATGGTCAAAGCACACTGTGAAGCTTGAGTGAAGTGATGTGTGAAGGATTAAATTGGATTATTTTAATTTATTGGATGGCTATCCTTAAACATGCTATTTTTAAAAGAGAAGAGCATGAGTTTTAATTAATTAATTGCCTTTAATTGTTAGGGCAATTATTAATTATAGAATTGTGAAGGTTATATAAGCATGGGAAGCCATATGGGTGAACTATTTGATTCACAGGTAAAGAATTGCAGCCAAGAGAAAAAGTGCGCCCCCATTTGAAGAAGGATTTTTCTCAGGCAAGGTGGAAACGAGGCTAAAAGCTTCCAAATTTGGCACATGCTTTGAAGGAGGTTGATCTTTGTCTGCATAATTGTTTGCACAGGTGTTACAGGAGCTCAGGTGTTGTTGAAAGGATTCATGCTCTCTTTATGTGCAAATTAAACACCATTTTTTGGGGCAGCAGGCTTGAAAAGTGCATATTTTTACAATTAAAATTCACTATTCATGCTCCGGTGGCCATTTTTGTCTGAATAAATTGCAGGAATTCATTACAGGTGCTTTACAAAGGAAAAGGAGTTTTTATCAATGTCAAATACATTGCATATATCCTCCGAATCTGAAGAATTGTCTAGATCTGCACCATTATTGAAGAAATCCGGACAAGTAAGAAGAAAAAGAATTGTTTAGACAAAGATAGACAAATCTATTGCGAAGAAAGATGAAAAATAAAGCACAAAGGATTCATGCATCACTTTTAAATTTACAGATATTGGAGACACGGATCTAGGCTCAGAACCTCTTGCTGAATTGATAGACAGATCCAGAGCAGGAAAGACTTCACTCATGCGTGCAGGAGAAACTTCACTCATGCGTGCAGATTAAAAGCAGTGGAATTATTCAAGTTGCAGCTTTTCCATCCATAGCCATGTTGCCAAAGTTTGTTATGCAGGTGTAGATCCATATCTAGATGTAGATGCAGATGCAGATCCAGATCCAGATCTCATAGTTGTAAAAGCTTCTAGCACAAAGGCTTCATCCTCTTGTTTCGAATGCAGCCCGTGAAGAAGATAGTGCGTGGAAAATTCCTTCCAAGATCTTGTGCATGTGCTGCTCATCTTCCAGTTGAAGCTTTCATTGAATTTTTGTTCACCCTGAGTGCTTTCCAGAATTTTTAATTGCTCATATGCAATTAAAAATAAGGATGATGAGTTATCTACGGCCAACCTTGCATTGATGCATGTACAAAAGAAGAACTACAAAACCTTCAAGGATAAAAGAGAAGGCAATGCGAAGGCAAAATTCCAGCTTGCTTCCAATTCCAACTACTTACAATTCCAGCTTGTTTCCAGATCCAGCTGCTTCTAGATCTAGTTTGAATCAGTTGCATGTAGACATGATAAAGGACAAAGTCAGCTTTCCTCTTCCTTCTTTCCTCCGACAAAGTCATCTTTCCTCTTCCTTCTTCTTTCCTCCGACAAATTAATTGAGCGATAATTCAATTATACAACTTAAGTGATTGGTTTAAAAGCCATTACTTGAAGAATTCAACTACTTGGAGATAGGTGGCGGACGTGCAAAATAGAAGCTTCTATTTTTTAGCTGCAAATCATACATGTCACGCAAAGAGGAATTCCAGGAGGAAGATTGCCAGTTGTTTCTTTCTGACTTCCACATGTGCCAGTTCAACTAAAGCTTCCAACTTGTAATTGCCCCTCTACATTCTATAAGTAGAGGAAGAACCTTCGGATTAATGATCGATAAGAATTTGTAAGCAACAATCTTGTGTTCTAGATTTTGTGCTGAAAACCTGAGAGCAACTTGGAGCAAAGGAATATAAAGGAGCAGGTTTCCGGAGAACTTTGTGTCACGGTGTACTTTTTTTCTTGCTTTGAATCTTAGATCTCTTAATAAACTTTGTGTTATTTTAGATCTAGATCTAGCACTTCCTTTGTTTTATAGTTCTGTGTGTTCATATCTATTAAGTTTCTTCTATGTGCATGCAATTAGCTCTGCTATCTACTAATTGGGATGCACATCTTCCCCATTTCTTCTCTGTATTTCCTTTACTTCCTTCTTCTATAAAATACTTCCTTTCTTGAACAGCTGCTTACTTACTGCAGAACTTCTTATTTATGGTTCATGAACTAAGTGGTTAAAGTAAAACCCCTGATAGATAATAACACATTTATATTGACAAATCTGACACGGGAGCCTCACCAGTTAAATGAGGGAGATTTATCTCATGACTTCCTAGGTTTGATGCTATGCAGAAAATCTAGCCAACATGTATGTATGTAAACAATGACGAAAAAGGAGAGTGAACATTGGGTGAAGGACTAGGGATACCAAAAATTGGTGTCTGCATTTTCCCCTTTTTATCAAGTGGTTTACATTGGGAAATCCATAAGACAAAAATGAGAAGATATGATTGATGATTGATGAGGTGCTCCCCCTTAAACTAGGGATCGATGTCATGAAGGGAAATTGGTCACAAGTTTGAAAGAGATAGATGAAGGGAGAAAGATTGGAAAGGATGAGAAAAAGAAGATGATGATAGAAAATGCCCCAAGCAAGGAAAAAATAAATAACTAAATTATAAACAACAATATGGTAGTTATTCTAGAATCACTTCAGTAGGGAAAAAATTATGGCCTCAATGGAGATTATGGAAATTTCCCACAGACCAGTGAGTCGATGAAAATCACTACAATATAAAGGGAATCCACTCAAATAGATGTTCAAGTTATGGGGCTAATGGGTCATAGGAAGACTTTGAAATATTTGAAAACAAATGTGAGGATGGTCAAGACAAAGGTCTGACAAGGTGTGGGGGAAAAAGCAGGTGTGATGTCCTTCATACATGAGGAATCGATTAGATATGCATCTAGGTAGGACAAAGGTCAAATAGAGAAAAATAATGGTGCATCCATAGGGAACACGAAGTCAAACACAAAGGTGAAATGTGTAGGCACCTATCCTAGGGGGGAAATATTTGAGATTATATGATGTTCAGTTCACAGATTTTGATGATGTACAATTTTGACATAGAGTCCCTAACGGCCTATCACGAATGTATCGGGATATTTTATATTTATATATATATATATATATACATAATTTTGTCGTGATTTATCACGTGTTTTGTGTTATTTTATGTGATGGATTTAAATATGTTTATGGTTGATTTAGATGGTGAATTATGATAATGGTTTTATGATATCATGTATGGATTAAATAACTGAATAGAATATAGATGTTTTTAAATGTGATGTGATGATAGATGGATATATGTGAGATTATAGATATATGGTATGTTGCTTATGTGATAGAATAGAGAAATGTTATATATAAATGATGTAATATACACACTTGAGATATAAAAATGTGAAAAATGTTATTTGGAAAATTAAAATACATGAAATCGATTTGGAAAAATGTGTAAATGAGAGGATTATAGTATGAAAAATATGGTTACATCGGATGTTAGAGAAATAGAGAATAGATTAGATGTGAGAGGGTGGACATGACTTGATAGGAAGTTACCAAAAGATAAGAATGATTTTGTTTCATAGCAAGGAGCACATCGAGGATCGATGCTCAAAACTGAATTAGAGGTAACCATGAAAGGGAATTGTTGGAGCTCTAAATTGCATATGTCCCAGATCAATATGAACTGGAGCTTTGAGGCAACATGGGACTGTCTCCAAGTTGTGGGACTTATGCTTTCCGAAGGTCAACTTCCTCTACCTATTTCTACTGCTAGAACTACTCCTTCGAAGGTAAAATCAACCCATCTATCACTACTCTATGATTCTGAGGGACCAAGGTGAGAAGGAGATACATGAAAGGGGAACCTAAGCTAAGGGGAGGTGATAGTACCAGAAATATGGGGATGAACACACTCAACTAAGTGAAAGCAAGGGAAAATGCATGCAGGGAGGGAAAATAATTATGCCACAGTCTGAAACATGTTCATGCACCCACTTTAATGGATCACAATAAACAAGATCCTTGCAAGAGATATAAAATATACACATCAGATCAATAATGCAAATGAAGGTAAGAATATGCAGTAAAATTTGAGCTAAGGAAAAGAATAGCCACAAAACACAACTTTTATTTCTTTCAAGTGATGCAAAATTGATTACACAATGAAAGAGGCAAGGATCTACATGCAAATGGCTCAGATTTGAGGCTTGCAACTTAAAATGCTAAAGATCATAGCTCTGAACAATGTCCTTCGCAAAATAAGGGGGTCTAACCTTTTACAATGAGAAATGCTCAACTATTTAGAGAAGAAGGAGAGAATATGAGAAGGAAGAGAGGCAAACTATGATTCAAACATCCAACCACCAATATCAAGTAATAAATGTTTATAAATGCTTTTGCAATGTTGTAAGATGTGCCTCCCCATGTCTATTTTTCTTATGGAAGAAGGAAGGGGATCAAATCAGATCAAATATGGATGGTTGGGTTGACTTGATGTTCGCATTAATGGTCTAACTTACATTTCCTATTTTATGCCAACCAAATCCCACCAAAATATAATTTTGAATAGCCTAGAGTGTAGCCCACATTAGCAGATTTCCAATGAAACCAAGAGCGCATGAATCTGATCTCTGCAGTAAAATTTATGGCAATCAGAAGATATATAGTACAAACTAAAATGTAATGACACATGGCACACTCTGATTGGCTGAAGGATTCGACTAACTGTTGATCTATTTTGTCTTTTATGACATGTTTCATGCATTCATTTTAGGTGAGGATTCAGTGCCCGACTAGCACAATTTGATAGGTTGTGTGTGACATACTCAATCTGACAAGTTGCCACGTGGCATAATGACTTGATGCAGGAGATTACACTTGGTGTGCATGTGATAAAAAGAGACATGAGAATGCAGAAGAAGGGCACATAGAAGTGGGAAGAAAAGATACATATGTGTTAAATTATACATGTATGTAATTGGGGCAATGGCATTTGTTTTAAACAAGTGTGCGAGAATCAAAAGGACAGGCACACTGAGAAAATGCGAGGGCTATGGTATAATGTGCAAAGAAAGAATGCAGAAGGGGAATGAGTGTGGTGATGAAATACACAGGATTTAGGAATAAGGGCATGGATGAAGGAAAACGTGTCAGGGAATTATCCAAAATGGAAGGCAAGTCTACAGATACACACGCAAGGAGTGCGCGACAATCTAGGAAGAAAAGTGGATGTGAAAAAAGGAAGGCACAAAGCAAGGATGAAAGGATATAACAGAATAAAGGATAGGGATGGAAGCATGTGGAAGGAAGTTAAGGGAAAATGAAACACAAGGAAGAAGTGGGAAGGGCACGTGAAGGTAACTATAGCCAAGAAAAAGTGCCAAGGTATATAACCAAGAGTGTGCGTAGACTTAAATTTTGAACTCAGAGCCAGAATGGAAATGTAAAGTGTCTAAATAACCAAGGTGGTTATTTTGGACAACAAAAAATATTATCCCAAATTTATCCCCCCCCTTGGGTTAATTTGGATAACTCGTTAAAAATGGACTTAGCCATTTTTACAAGTGTGGGACGTTTAAATGGCCATCAATTTCCACCTCTCAAAAGTATTGGACGTTGGCATTTAAAAAAACACTAGGAGACTAAGTTATAAAGCATTGGTAGGTTCCTTTTTAAAAGGCCAAAAGAAATTTACACACCCATCAAAAGAGCTACATTACTGAGTAGTCCAAGTGCTCGCAATGTGAAGGGCTACATGGCAACATTACAGTAGTGTACAAAGCAAATGTATTTCGTGAATCTCAATTCCGAGGAATACACCAAGTTCGATAAGGTGTTAAGTTTGGGAAATTTTTAAAAGTTCAAAGAGGGTAGGTGGCACATTTCTTTAGAGCCAAAAATTTTAAGTCCACACAAGATTGGAATTGTGACGTGAAGGCGCAGCCAATGAAAGGTGAACACATTCCATACATGGAGATTTTTTATTGGCTCATGTTTCGTGGCAGTCAGAGGTCTTATCAAACAGAATGATATGCGAAGTAACATGGATCTTTTCTATTGGCTCATGCTTCATAGTGGTCAATCGAGGTTTATAAATTTCTGACACAACCTGACATTGTGAAGGGTGTGGGGCTTCCTCATTGCTTAATGTTTCACAAGGGACAGAAGGGGTAATCAAAAGGACTGACATTGTGAAGAGCATGGAGCTTTCTCATTGGCTCACACTTCACAGTGGTCCATCAGAGGTTATTGAAAAATTGATTTTCAAAGTAGTGTGGAGCTATTTCATTGACTTATGTTTCGCAGTGACCGGTATAATAGACAATCTAACACTACGAAGGAACATGGCATTGTTTTATTAGCTCACATTTCATAAAGGAGCAGACCCACTCACAAAGGAAAAAGAAGATAAAGGAAGCAAAACTCGATCCCCTGACCTAACTATAAATTGAACACATGGAAAAAATAAAATCAATGCACACGTAGGTAGAGGCAATCCCTGAGCTAATCAAATGTTGCCACTTGTCACATTTATGTGCTTCCCAATATGCAAATATTCAAATGGCCATATCTTTAGATCCAGAGCTCCAAATTGGACAAAATTTATATTATTGGAAAGGTATCCTCAAGCTCTCAAATGTGGCATCATCAAAATCAGATTTTTGTGGCATTTAGTTAGAGAAAAGGTGGAAAACAATTCGTGATATTAATGTGCAGTTTCAAATAGCTCAACCACCCAAATTGATGAAGTATGGGGCTCTTACCTTCTCCAGAAAGAAAAAGGAGATTTGGGGATGGGTTTGATAGAGTGCCCATGATATTTTTTATAAATTAATGCATGATTAATGGTGGTTGTAGCCAAAAAAATATTTGCTACAAGGAAAGACAGATATTTTTAATCACGACAAGATTAAATTTGATCTCTTACCCTCTCTTTTCCTTCTTCTCTTTCTTCCCTGAGCTATATATTGTAAAATCTTTAATGTTGGAAAGGATGGGCATTCAAAACTACAAAGGAACCATGTTAAAATGGTCTCTTAAGAAGCTATGAATGGAGAAACTTCACTTTGTCCTATGTACATGTTTTCTTTCCTTCTATTTCAGTTGTAATGGATTGAGCATATTTTAAGCCATAAAATCTATTTTGTAGCATATTTTGTCTACCCTAGCGCATTTTATTTGCATTTTTCCCTTCCTTTTACCATGTGTGATGTGTTGTGCATATTTCTTTCATTTGCAAGCACCATTTTGATTGTGTTTCAGGTGAAAGTGGCAAGTTAGATGCCGTTTTGAGTTATGGCACTTCTATCTACCCTCTCTCTGCCCATTTTCCATCCTAGAGTGTTCATCACCCCTTTTTCTGGTGCTATCACGTCCTTTTAGCCTAGGATTTCCCTTTTATGCATATCCTTATAACTATGGCCCCTTGGGATGTTAGTTTAGGATTAGATAGTTTCATGTCTAGCTATAGGAGTAGTTTTAGCAGTAGAATAGGTAGAGTAACCGACCTTCTCTAGAGGTCTTTCTCACAGTGCAAGTCCCACAACTTGGAGATAGTCCCATGTTGCCTCAAAATCCTGGATTGTTTATGACTCGGGGTAGGGTGTAATTTTGAGCTCCAAACATTTTGGCATGCCTGGTGGGACAACTTTGAAGTCATATTTTTTCAAGTGTTCTATTACACCTCTTTGTTTACATCTTCATTTCACCAAGTTTGATGTGCTCTTAGTGAGATTTCAGCCTTAAGAGGAATTTTCAAGCATATCTAGTGACTCCATTGTTCCAAAAAACCCATTATCTCAGTTGCAAACCTTTCTTTTTTCTTCCATTCTTTTTCATTCATTATTTCCCTACCATTATTTCATTTTCCTTTCATTCATGAAGTTGTGTAATCATGACTTCATTTCCCTCTTGGAACTCTCATTTGCAAGAGCAGTATCATTCCACTCCACCTCCATGTTTCCAAAATCCTCCTCCAAATCATTTTTATGAGCCCTATCATGAAAAATCTACATATAACCCACCCTCCATTAACCCATATGGTTATTTTCCTAACCAAAATGTTTGCCAAGGAAAAGGTTATGTAGGTGATGGTGGAAACCTCAAGGAAGATGTTAATTTTTCAAGGAAGATTCAAGAAATGGAGATGAGAATGATCCATATTAGGGCTATTAGTGCATTAAAGGCAGGAAATATTGGTTTTAGGAGACCCTATATATAGATAGACCATATACCAACTAGTTCAATCTTGAACAAAAACTGAAGTTCGTGGCTGAAATTACACCTCAAATAGAAATGTGGTGTGAGTAATTAGAGTCTTACCAATCTAGTATTAGGTAACCTTGTCAATGGGGAGACCCTATGCTACAATATAACAACCCTTCCTTTTCCTCTCCCCAACCTGAACCATCTCAACCTGAATTTCATGTTCCTAGATTTTTGCCTGCTTCCATTGTGGATTCCACTTCTCCATCTTCTTCCCTCCCCTCCCACCTTCATTTCTCCACCCTCTTTCCTTTCGAATCCCCATCCCCTCCATAAGATATTATTCCACCTCATCCACCATTTGAACCTTTGAAAAATTAGCCAAGGGCTAAATCCTTTCCCCACTTTACAAAATTAGATCTACATGTGCCTGAAATTCATAAAGAATCAGTTGAAACCCATGAAGTAATGGAGATTAACCAGTAGACTAAGGGCCCAATTTATTTGTTTCTTAAGGATCCATTCCTCACTAAAAAATATCTTTAAGACTTCATGACAACAAGGTTTGAGCTTTATTCTTCTGGACAACAAAATGCACATGCATTCTTAGAGGATTAGAGTGGGAAGGATCCAAAAATAGCATATCAAATTTAGAGCTTCAAGAATTAGAGCCATGAGTTTGAAGCAAGAAAGGTTCATCACTAAGAACCTAACAGTCAACCTTCTCCAATTTATTCAAAATCAATTGAGGTTAGTCCCATTCTTGAAAATCATGGTATACTTGTTAAATAATGGACTAACTTTGAGATCATAATGGATGAAGAAGTGACCCAACCCATTGCAAAAAATCCTTCTTATTTTAATTGAAAAACCTGAATTCAAGGAGGATGAAATTAAAGGGCTAAAATCAAAGGAAGAGAAGCTTCCAAGTGAGCAAGATGTTTCATTTGATTGCAGTGATCCACCAAGAATATCTTCATATGCCGCAATATTCATGAGGAGATTTATGTCATGGAGGATGACAAATCAAATTCAAAGGTTTTGAGTGAAGAAGAGATCATAGAAAGCCCCTTGCTTTCTTCCAATGGTGAAACTTTATATCTTTCTTCACCTTCATCCTTGCACGAATCTAGTTTTATGGATGATTTTATCTCTCAAACTTTGTGTTTGAGGATGAGGAGATCCATGATTAATTAATTGCAATATCATAAATCATCATGGAGGAGGCAAATTTTTTGGTAGAAGCAAAACAAGGTTCAGATCAGCTTGCAAATAACCATCCTCACGAAATTTTGTAGGATGACTACATTTATGGAGTTGAGCTTCAAAGAAATGGGAAAAATTAAAAGGATCATCCCATTAGTTCCCAAAGTCCCTTGCCTAATTAGGTATTTGGCTAGATTGGAGCCAAAGACAGAGTTGCAACTGGTCATACTTATTTCAAAGCATGAGGTAGAGCTTCAAAGTACCAAAGGTCAGTAACAATGCCTCTTAAATCCAAATACAAAGAAACTAAAAGAGTTATTTGTTTTATTTTTTGATAATTTGAAGAAAATGGTGGAAAACTAGCTTCAAATCAGTTTTTCACTCTTACTTAAGGCCATTTTCATTTCCAAATTAATTACATGGCCACATTTCGTAAAAAAGGGAAGTTATTTCTCCCTTCTTGTTTCAAACTTTGTTTAGCTTCTCATTTCTTTGGTTAGAGTAGGTTAGTGTAGGTTTTATTTCAGTAAAAGAAGTGCTTGTGCACAAAATAATACATGTTCCACTTGGAACATGTATTATTTTCATGTTTATTCATAGTTTTTCCTTTGTTGTTATTACACAATCTAGTTTAGTTCAGAGCAGTGTCCATGGCCAAATCAGAAATGGGGTAGTTTTAAATGATCAATCATTCATACCCCAACATCAATTGCAGTTCAAGTCCCTCTTGCCTCTTCCTTAGGTAAAAATTTCAATTTTTTGGGAGATTTTGAAAAATATATCAAAAAACTCCTAAAAATGACTTTAAGAGCAAGACCAAGGTTGTTTTTAGTTCACCTCAAGTTTGAGTAGGTTTAATGGTGGAATCAGATAGTTGGATCATTTCTAAGTCTAATTCAAAGCTCCACATACCAACTTCAGGTTGTTCCAGATTGTTCCGAGTCCATTCATGCTTCATATGGCTCAGGGGTAAGAAATTTTCAAAAAGATCAGTTTTTTTAAAACTTTCAGGCTCAACACCATGCCCAATGGATTTCTCAAGGCTACTGGTCAAATTTAGCAAGAAAATTACCCCTAGAGGTCACCAAATAGTTATCCCAAATTTACTCCCCCCCACGTTAATTTGGATAACTTATTAAAAATTGACTTATCCATTTTTATAAGCCTATGACATTTAAACGGTCGTCAATTTCCACCTCTCAAAAACACTGGTCATTGGCATTTGAAAAACCTACGGGAGACTAAGTTATAAAGCATTTATGGGTTACTTTTTAAAAATATGATAGATTTTCACACACCCATCAAAAGAGCTACACCACCGAGCATTTCAAGTGCTCATGATGTGAAGGGCTACGTGGCGGCATTCTGGCAATCTACAAAGAAAATGTATTTCACAAACCTCAAGTCCACGGAATACACCAAGTTTGATAATGTATCGAGTATAGGAAAATTTTAAAAGGTCAAAGAGGATAGGTGGCGGATTTCTTTAGAGCCAAAAAGTTTAAGTCCGCTCAAGATTGAAATTGTGACGTGAAGGCGCAACCAATGAAAGGCGAACACATTCCATGCATGGAGATTTTTTATTGGCTCATGTTTCGCAATGGTCAGAGGGGGATAACAAATAGACTGACATGCAAAGTAGCATGGAGATTTTCTATTGGCTCGGGCTTTACAGTGGTCATTCAAGTTCTTTAAAAGGTCTAACATAACCTGACATTACGAGGGGCGTGGGGATTCCTCATTGGTTTATAGACACAAAATCATGCACTTTGTGCAATTATCTAGTCATGATTACATCCTACTATTCATATGATTCATAAGTAAGTATGGTACTAATTAACCCATGTCTTTGGCCACCTTTATTTACTTTATGTTGCTACTTTCAGTTTTACACCCTTACTCGCTCAGTCTACCTTTTTAATCTTCAACATTTATTATCCTCAACACTAGCACCCAACCAAGATGTTAGCACCAGGTGCCCTCCTCCCCTCTGGGGGCCCTTGTCCCCTTTTTACTTTACTCACACTTTTTGGGTCATTTCTAGTCATTTGAGCATCTTCTCTTTTTAGTAGTTGGCATTTTTGGGTTTATTTATGAAATTCAAGCAAGAGAATCATATAAATATAAAGATATGTGATCATAATAAGGGACCAAACACTAAGCATTAGTTATCACCACCTAAGGTTGCATCCATAAAGGCATCTAAGAGCTTCATTGCATCCATCTAGCACCATCACAAGGGACACAAGGGCTGGTTATTCTACATACACTTAATTGGAAGGAAGTTCATTATATTTCATGCACACATCTACTATATTTCTTTACATCTAGCTTAATTATTTGCTATCAAGTGCTACACACACACACACACAAAGAACTACATTGGGTCTGAAATGTAGTGTAATTATTAGTCATAAGTTTACCATTGTGATTATTGAGGACAGTCTAACCCCTCATTTTACATCTTTCTTTTTTGGGATCTGATGTCTATTTTAGGGTTTTACAGGTTCATATTTCATTACAGATTTACACCGACCTCAGTGATCTTGGTGCGACCTCAGAGTGACCAAATGTGACTAAAGGAAAATAACTGTTGAAGCCTTAGAGGATTTTTTCTAAGATTTTCTGCAAACCCAGGTACCCAAAAACATTTCTAGGGTGCCCACATGCGCTCCTGTCCCTCTCCAGGTGCCCTAGTCCAGTGTGCTCCTCCAGATTTGTGTCTTTCTAAGTTCCAGTGTGACGATCAATGCTTCACTTTTTCCTATTTTCCATCTCTGTGCATCTTCCAGATCTCTATGAATCAGCTAAGCACTTTCCTCTCCTCCTTGTAATTCAGGTTTCATAATTTATTACTTAGTTTACTTGTGTATCATTGTTGTACTCAATTGTTCATTTCCTTACTATTATAATAACAATTAGATTAGGCTTACATTTTACATTTTAGCTTAATCATCCATGAAACGAGATAAGTTTCAAAAGGATGTCAGCTCTGGGAAAGTCTGAAGTTGGAGACGACACATGGCAACATTTCTATAACGACGAATTTCACTCAGTTAGAAGTTACGATGCGAAGGAGCAGCCATGCAACCACTGAAAGACAAACATGAAAGCATTCAAGGTCTGACATAGTATGACATTGGGAGGAGCGTAGAGATTTCTCATTACCTCATGTTTTGCGGTTGTCATCCAGGGTTATCAAACAGTTTGACATTATAAGGGGTGTGGAACATTCTTATTGGCTTAAAATTCACACTTTGACAAGATGGTATATCAAAGAACTGACATGCAAAGTAGTCATGGAGCCTTCTTACTAGTTTGTGCTTCATGGGGGTTGATATGATACAAAGATGAAATAAAACTGCGAAGGTGTGTGGAGCTTTCCTATTGGCTCATGCTTCGTGATGGATCATAGGGGCTATCAAACAGTCTGACACTGCGAAGGTGTTTGGAGCTTTCTCATTGGCTCACACTTTGTATTGAGCATAGCGTAGATCAATAGTTTAAGGCGGACACATGACATCATTCCATTACACTTCATACCCATAGACTCTGGTGTATCTCAAGCCCCAAAATGAACAAAATTTAGTAAAAGGCGTTGGGTTCGAAAGGGAGAAAGGGAAATCAGAAGAAAAATCAAGCACACACGTAAGCAAAGCCCAACCCTGCAACCAACTAGAGACCAACACGTGGTAAAGGAAAAGCAATGCACACATAGGCAAAGGTAATCCTTGAGCCAATTAAAAGTTACCACATGTCACTCTCATATATCTCGACCTGCAAAACTTCAAATGGCCATATATATTTCCATGGACCTCCAAATCACATAAAATTGGTCTCGTTGAAAATCCCTCATCCTGCTCTTCATGTTAGCATGAAGAAAATAAAAAATTGATGATGGTTGGTGGGTCAAAATAGAAAACACAACTTTAGAGGGAGAGAGGATAGTCCTGAGCATGTAAATGGTCAAATCTCACTCTCAACCACCAAAATTGACGAAGTGTGGCTTCTATCTCCGTCTATAAGACAGAAAATACAAAGGAATGGCCTTGTAGGGTGCCCATGTGCTTTGCAAGAGAATTCAATATAGATTTTCTATTAAGTGTGGAGCTTAATTGCTTCACAAGAAACTTGCTTTTATATGTTGTTGGTTTTGACAGTGACCGACATCGGTCAGGAGGTAACTGACATCAATTAGGAAGTGACCGGTGTCGGTCAAGCAGGAACCAACATCGGTCACCTGTGTGATGGTGCTTTGTTAATTAAATGATAATTAGAATAAATATCTTTATTTAAAGATGATTTATTGATTGTAAAAGCATAGTTAGTTGCCTAGAATAGTTATATATGCATGCATGCATTGTATGAAGGAATGAGAGAAGAAAATAGCAAGTGTTTACATGTAAGTTTTCTTTGTGAGCAAGAAAGAATAGCCGAGTGAGGGAAAAGCATTGAACATCCTATGAGGTGTTGTGAAGATAACAGATCTTCATTTTATTTCCTCTGTAAAGCACTGAATAATATTATTGGCTATTTCTTGGTGGACGTAGCCCACACTGGGTGAACCACATTAAATATGGTGTTATTTTTCTCTTGTTTATTTTATCTTCTAGCTTATTTCCACATTCATTACTTGTATGTTTTATCTTATTATAGATATGTGCAACACTGTTATATGGTTTAACCCCAACAACTAGTATCAGAGCTCTTTTGTTTGGAGGTTTTGTGACTTGACAAGATTTACTCACAGAGGGTTTTCTAATTGAGTGGGAGCAAAGCAATGGAAAAAGATAGTAAATACCGAGTAGAGAAATTTGATGGTCATAATTATCAACTATGGAAGATGCAGGTGGAGGATTATTTATATAAGAAAGATCTATACTTACCATTGGATGAGCCTGGACAACCAGAAATGATGATTGATGAAGAATGGAAGGTTCTTGACAGAAAGGCTCTAGGATCTATAAGATTGAGCTTGGCAGCATCAGTAGCTTCAAATTTTATAGAAGCAAAAACCATGGTAGAGTTGATGAAATCTTTAGAAAGTTTGTATGAAACTCCTAGTGCTTTGAATAAGGTTTATTCGATGAAAAAATTATTTAATTCTAAGATGCAGGAAGGTGGATCTATATCTAATCATTTGAATGATCTCCGATCTATTGTAAATCAATTAAAATTGGTAGAAATTCCATTTGATGATGAAGTGAAAGAAATTTTATTCTTATGCTCTTTGCCAGATAGTTGGGATAACTTGATAATGGTTGTTAATACAAAAAATGCTTCTAAAGGTTTGAAATTTGATGATGTGGTTAGTGTAATCCTTAATGAGGAAATACGTAGGAAAATCTCAGGAGAAGCATAATCTAGAAATGATTTAACTATAGAAAGTAGGGGAAGATATAAGGAGAGAACATCAAAGAGCAAGAAGAATGGGAGATCAAATTCAAGACATGGTAGATCTAGATCCATGTACAGAGATTTACTTTGCTAGAATTGTGGAAAGAGAGGACACGTAAAGGAGTGTTGGTCTAAGGAAAATAAAGAGAATACATCAAACAAAGGTAAAGAAAAAGGTAAAGAGGAAAATGTTACAAGTTAGGTAAAGCAAGATTCCCTTATTATCTCCCTGGATAATAAATTAGAATCTTGGGTTTTAGATTTTGGAGCTTCTTTCCATGTTACCCCTAATAAGGGTTATTTCAGAAATTATGTTCAGGGTGATTTTGGACAATTTTATTCAGGAGATGATGAGCCATGCAATATTACTGGTAAAGGTGATGTTTATCTAAAGTTACAGAATGTAAATCCATGGATATTGAAATATGTGAGGCATGTGCCAAGCCTCAAGAGAAATCTAATATCTGTAGGGCAACTAGGTGAATCTGGATGCGTGGTTACATTCACAGCCAAATCTTGGAAGGTTACCAAGGTATCTCTTTTTGTGGCAAGAGGTAAGAAGGTAGGAACTTTATATTTGTCTACCTATGTTATTGATTCCTTTTCTGTGCTATCTACTACAAATTCAGATGCAACCATGTGGCATAATCAACTAGGCCATATGAGTGAAAAAGGAATGTAGATCTTAAAGGCTAAGGATAAGTTATCAGATTTGAAACAGTTAGATCTTGAATTTTGTGAGCATTGCATATTTCGAAAGAAGAAGAAAGTGATATTTCTCAAGGTTGGGTCAACAAAGAAGGAGCATAAATTGGAGCTTGTACACTTAGATGTGTGGGGACCAACTCAGGTAACTTCTATTGGAGAATCCCAGTATTATGTTACTTTCATTGATGATGCCACAATGAAGGTATGGATTTATTGTATTAAGCGTAAATATGATGTTTTTGATACTTTTAAAAGGTGGGAATACCTTGTAGAAAATGAAATAAACTTAAGATTGAAGTGCCTTAGATCTGATAATGGTGGTGAGTATTGCAGCAAAGCTTTCAATGATTATTGTTTAGAGAATGGAATACGAAGAGAAAGAACGGTTCCTATAACTCCACAGGAGAATGGAGTTATAGAAATAATGAACAGAACAATCATAGAACATGCTAAAAGCATGAGGATATATGTCGGCTTGCCTTTGAAGTTATGGGAAGAAGCAGTGGATACAAAAGTTTACTTGATCAGCCATGGGCCTTCAACTGCACTGGATGGTGGAATACCAGAAGAAGCTTGGCCTAGAAAGAGGTAGATTTTTCTTTTCTCAAATTTTTTGGCTCAAAATATTTTGTGCATGTTGATAGAGAAAATAGGAGGAAGTTGGATGCTAAATATAAGAGATGTACTTTAATTGGTTATGGCTTTGGTGATTTTAGATATCGATTCTAGGATTTAGAATATTCTAAGATTGATAGGAGTCGTAACGTTGATTGGAATGAAAAAAAAATGTACGTGGATCAGGTTTTGGTGCCTAAACATAAACAGGTTGAGCAGATTTTGAAGGAAAAACAACTTTCAGACCTAAAATAGACATCCACAGACACCGATGTCGGTTCTACATAAACCAATGTCGGTTAGGCTAACCAGCATCGACAAACAGGATCAAGTTCAGAGAAGACAAATACTGGAACCGACATCGGCACTCCTAGAACCGATGTCAGTAAGGCAACTGCAGTTGGTCAATAGACAGAGGAACCATGGTTAGTTACAGAACCGCGATCAGTTACAGGTGACCGGTGTCAGTCACTGACAGAGATTGACATGAATGTGCAACAAACACAAAATGAGCCCCATACACCCCAAATCTTAGTAAGAAGGTTGCAAAGAGTAAGTAGACCTCTAGAGATATTTTCACCTTCTTTTTCTTAATTATTATAAATTGATAGTGGTGAACCAAAAAGATTTGAAGAAGCAATGCAGGTAGATACCCATGAGCAGTGGGAGCATAACATGGATGAGGAGATGGACTCCTTGGAACAAAATCAAACATGGGATTTTGTCAAGTTGTTAGTAGGTAAGAAAGCACTATAGAACAAATGGTTTACAGAATCAAGGAAAAAGAGGGTGGACTAAAAAGATACAAGGCGAGGCTTGTGGTAAAGGGATTTACACAGAAAGTAGGTATTGACTTTGATGAGATTTTTTCTCTTATAATTAAGATGACTTCTATTCATACTGTTCTAATTTTGGTTGCAATTGAAGATTTACATTTAGAACAACTTGATGTTAAGATGGCGTTTCTTCATGGTGACTTGAAGGAAGATATTTATATGCAACAACCGCTTGGTTATGAAGTCAAGGTTAAGGAGAAACATGTGTGCAAATTGAAAAATATGGATACACCTTCCAAGGCAGGATCTTACCTATCCTCACTACTTGAGGTCATGCCTTTCGACCAGGGTGAGAGGACCCGTAGTGTAACATCTGTTTGATGAAGGAAATGGAGATATCCTTCTTTTTGCACAAATTTTATGAAGAAAACCTGAGGAAATTATTTTTTGGCCTTAAGATATCCTTGCATGTTGATATATAGGGAAAACATGATAGTCTCAGGATGGATTCATGGATTTTTGACCCATAGGTTTATGGTGACAGTTTTGGCCCATGGATTTTAATACCCATATTTTGTAGGAACTTCACAAGTAGTTGTTTACTCAACAATGGCTTCAGCATATGGTAGACGTTAATGTAACATTGTAGGTGTGTTTTCAATGGAGGCCTGATCAACACGTTCTGTCACAGAATATGTTGAGCAAGCTAACACGAATAGCTCTGAGTTAATTGACTCAATTGAGAGACCAAAATCTAGTAATAAATCATGCCTAAGGTACACCTAGTGACTTACATACAATGGATTTATCCCAAATTGACAGTGGAGTGATTTTAAATCATTTGTCTCATCACAAGATGAAGTGCTATTCTTGAAATGAAATTGTAAATATTATAGGGATGAGATCCTATGTGATTTCATAATATGTCAATGTAATATTGCAATAGGTGAAAGAAATTATTTCAGAAATTTCTGATCCCTTAGAAAACTAACTAATTGCTATTAAGAGACACTAAATTAATTTGCTAAATTGCTTAAATTCATCAGTAGGGGAAATCTTCCAAATCAATCTCAGTGCTCGTCAATGGCTATGACATCTATAAAGACTTGACATGATAGATAAATCTCAACATAGAAGAAATTAACAAGTCTTTAGAAGATTGGTAGATAGGAAGATTCCCTTTATCTCAAGGATCTTTATATTCCGTTGTTTAGAAGGATTGAACCCCCAACCATTTGTACGGAGTAGTCTCATTGCATGTATACATTTTACTCACTCAATCCCCCCAAAAGAGCAAGAATATTGAAGGGATATTTGATTGTTATTTAATGTTGCCTCAAAGGAAAAAGACATTCAAAAAAACCACATCCGAAAGATGCATTAGGTTGACCAATTGTGAACTGAACATTTCTGGGCCCTCGACTAATGACTAGGATATTTTTAATGAACAATTTGTTTTATGGAAATCCTTCTAATCATTCTGATTCTGTAGTGAGAAATCCCCCTTTTAATGATTTTTTAATAAGGCTCTATAAATCTGGATATGCTTTAGGTAACAAAAGAATTTGACCCTCAAGGAAAGGGATCTTTAATAATCTTTTGCCTACTTTACCTTCACCATTTCAGTCCTGGAATAGCCTGGTCTTTCCGGTAAGAAATTCTACCCCGCATCCATCTAACTCTGGTAAGTTCCCATTTTGCAAGATGCCTGTAGGGGCAATTGTAACTTCAGGAAATATCAACCTTAACAATCCTTGGGACTCAAAATTCTATGTTCCGAATTACATTCACATGGAAACTTTATAGGGATAGACGATAAGGAATATCAGGAAATGATGGAAAACAAAGTATTCGCATCTCCAAGAGTCTTGGAGAAAAAATGGTGGAAAAGCATAGATAGTAATGCACAAAAACCATTGATTATGCCCCTTCTCTACTGCATAATAGCCATCCATGTTTTCCTTAGAGACAAGAAGAACCACAACAAGAAGAAGTACAAGGAGGAAAATTTAGCAAACAAGGCACGTAGTCCAGGTGCCCTAGGACCAAGAAAAAAACCTTTTGGCCTCTTGAAAAAGTCTCAAAAAAGATCTAGGGGCATTCTTTCACATGTATTCCACTTGGTGAACCTTATGGTATGGTGCTCAAAAGCGGATACCCTGGGCAAGTTTTACATGACTCAGCCATACAGTATAGTCTAGAAGAGGTTTTGTTAAAAAGATGAAGGATCAGCGGAAGGCTTGGCTATGTGTCCAAGGTCTGCAGACATTTTTCCTTGGCCGTTAAGATGAAATTTGATAGCGACAAGGCAGAGTGAGAAAAAGCCACCAATTATCCTGTCTATATGCTTACAATGGAAAATTAGGAAGGCTGGTCCCAAAACACGCGCGGTGATCCACTTGTGGTGTCCTTAGGTAAGAATCTTGGAAAATATTAAGTTTAGAGCAGAGTTGGCTTATAGCACTCCACATGTCTCCCTGTCACAATTGTTAAGGTGGGACCTTCAGATGTAGATCCTCAACATGAGCGTGGCCCTCCACGCTTGGTCCATATGAGCCATAAGCTATACTGAGATCGCAATGAAGGATTTGTATTGAGATCTGGGCATAGGCAGTGGAAACCTCCACGTTTGGAGTCTCCCCGGTGAGGCCTGCATATATGGCCAAATAGAAGCGTGTAAGGTTTTTAATGAGTTCGGACCTTACAAAGACAAGAGAGTGAGTTGGAGTTGGTGCCTTCTGAGTTGTCAAAGTGTTGGCACCAAGTTTCATCCAACTTGAAAGGGACATGTTTCCATAGATGTTGACTTGTAAATTGATATGGAAAATGAAAGTCGTCACGCTTTATTATATGCAGGAAAATCACCATTTGATGTGTTTGACATCTTTTGTTCAAGGAAAGAGAATTTGGTAAATGATATAAGGCCCAAATATGATCCTATGAGCCGTATCCAAATGTTTCCAGGTCATATAATGGAGACAAGTATTGTAGGGACAATGAATTTGATGATGATTGTTGGAAGAATGGAATCTGAAAGGCAAAAACCCAAGTTTACGCCCAGAGTTACAGACTCTTTCACACAGAACAGAGGTGTTAGAAAACATGATTACAAAATTTTAATGAACCTCGACTAAGGGAGGGAATGATCATGACAACCACATGGAGGACAGAGTCTTTCATGCATCAATACAGGGAGATAGAAAACATGATAGAGCCCGCAAACTGGAGAAATTTAAGGACAAAGGAGACCTCAATTGAGCACCAAAAGTTGCAATAAAAGCATTTACCTTAGAACAACTTGGATGTTAAGATGACTTTTCTTCATGGTCATTTCTGAGGAAGAAATTTGGATATGCAACAACCGCTTGGTTTGTCAATATAGGAGAAAGGATGATTAAAAAGAGCCTATATGGGCTCAAGAAAGCTCCAAAGAAATGGTATTTTAGATTTGACAGTTTTATGCATGAGCATGGAATATATGAGATGTGAATCTGACCATTGTGTTTATTTTAAGAAGCTTGAAAATGGGAGCTATATTCTAGGGATTTTGTTACTGTATGTGGATGATATGTTGATTGCCGGATCTAGTATGTAGGACATTGGTAAACTTAAAGAAAGGCTAGCTCACACATTTGTAATGAAGGATTTGGGAGATGCAAATAAAATCCTTGGCATGCAAATTCATCGATTCAATAGGAAAACAAGAAGTTATATTTGTCTTAGGAGGCTTATATCAATAAGGCGTTGGAAAGGTTTAACATACAAGATTCAAAACCTGCTAGTATACCTATGGATGGACACTTCAAATTGAGAAAAGATCAGTGTCCTTCATCACACGAGGAGGTTGAGTACATGAAACGTGTTCCCTATGCTTCAACAATAGGAAGTCTTATGTATGCCATGGTTTGTACTAGACCAGACATTTCATAGGAAATGGAAGTTGTGAGCAGGTTTATGGCTAATCCAGGTAAAGAACATTAGAAAGCATCCCAATGGATTCTCAGGTATTTTAGAGGGACATCCGGCATGGAGTTATGCTATGGAGGGTCATATACTTATTTACATGGCTAAATTGATTCAGATATGGATGGATATTTGGATGACATGAGGATCACCACTGGATATGTTTTCAAAGTAGGTGGAACGGTAGTTATATGGATTTCGAGATTGCAAAAGGTTGTTGCTTTGTCTACTATAGAGGCAAAGTATGTTGTAGCTACATAAGCTAGCAAGGAGATGATATGGATGATTTAGTTCATGGAAGAGTTGGGTAAGGAGCAAGAGGATTGCATATTGTACAGTGATAGTCAGAGCGTGATCCATTTGTCAAAGAACTCAACATTTCATTTAAGAATGAAACACATTCAGTTGAGGTATCACTTCATACGACATGTGTTGGAGGATGGGAAGCTAAAGTTAGAGAAAATCCATACAGATGAAAACCCTATGGATATGCTAATGAAGCCATTGGTAAAGGAGAAGTTGGAGCTTCACTCCACTTTTGTTGGTCTTCGAGTTTGAGAATTGAAGAGGAAGAAATAGGCCCAGGAAAAAGATCCAAGGATGGTGATGTATAATACAATGCAACAATTGATCTCCAAGTGGGAGATTGTTGAGTGTGGAGCTTAATTACTTTATAGAAAGCTTGTTTTTACATATTTTTGGATTTGACAGTGACCTGCATCAGTCAGGAAGTGATCGACATCAGTCATGAAGTGATCGGCATTGGTTAGACAGTGATTGACATCGGTCAGATAATGATCGACATCGGTTAGGAAGTGCCTGACATCAGTCAATTATCAACCAACATGGGTTAAGAAGTGACCGACATTAGTCAACCTATGCGACGATGCTTTGTTTTTTGGCCGAGAATTAGAATAAATCTTTTGCGTTAAATATGATTTTTTTATTGTAAAATCATAGTTCGTTTCCCAGAATAGATATATATGCATGTATGCATTGTATGAGGGTATGAGAGAAGAAAATATCAATTTTTTTCATGTTAGTTTTCTTAGTGAGCAAGAAAGAGTAGCTGAGTGAGGGAAAAATATTTAAAATTATGTGAGGTGTTGGAAGATAGTAGATATTCATTGTATTTCCTTTGTAAAGAATTGAATAATAACTTTGGCAGTTTCTTGGTGGACGTAGCCCATGCTGGGCGAACCATGTTAAATCTGGTGTTATCTTTCTCTTGTTTATTTTGTCTTCTAGTTTATTTCCTCATTCATTGCTTGTATGCTTTATCTGATAATAGATTTGTGTAACATTGCTATATGGTTTAACCCCAACACAAATTGGAAAAAAATTATATCATTGGAAAGGTCTCCTCAAGATATTCAATTTGGCGTCATCAAAATCTAATTTTGGTGGCATTTAGTGGGAGAAAAAGGGGGAAATAGTTTCAGCTATTAATGTGTAGTTTCAAATAGCTCAACCACCCAAATTGATGAAGTATGGGACTCTTACCTTCTCCAGAAAGCAAAAGGAAAATGGGGGATGGGTTTGAAAGAGTTCCCATGATCTTTTTAAGAACTTAATACATGATTGATGGTGGTTGAAGCCAAAAAATCTGTGTTACAGGGAAAGAAAGAGATTTTTAATCACGACAACATCAAATATGATATATTTCCCTCTCTTTTCCTTCTTTTCCTTCTTCTCTTTCTTCCTTAAGCTATATATTGTAAAATATTTCATTTTAAAAAGGATTGACATTCAAAACTAAAAAAGAACCATGTCAAAATGGTCTCCTAAGCAACTGTTAGTGGTGAACCTTCATTTTGGCCTATGTAGATGTGTTCTTGCCTTCCATTTCAGTTGTAATGGATTGTGCATATTTTAAGCAATGAATTTTTTTTTGTGGCACGTTTCGTCTGCCCTAGCTTGTTTTATTTGCAACCTTGCCTTCCTTTTACCATTTTGATGTGTTGTACATATTTATTTCATTTATAGGCTCGATTTTGATTGTGTTTCAAGAAAAAGTGGCAAGTTATATGGCATTTTTAGTTGTGGCACTTTTGTCTATCCTCTTTCTACCCATTTTTCCCCTTTTTTCCTCATAGAGTGCTCATGACCCCTGTTTCTAGTGCTATCACCTCCTTTTAGCTTGGGATTTCCCTTTCATGCATCTCCTTCTAACTTTGGTCCCTTGGAATGTTAGTTTAGGATTAAATAGCTTCATTTCTAGCATTAAGAGTAGGTTTAGCAGTAAAATAGGTAGAGGAACCGACCTTCTCTGGAGGTTTGTCTCATAGTGCAAGTCGCACAACTTGGAGACAGTCCCATGTTGCCTCAAAATTATGGTTTGTATATGATTCAGGGTAGGGTACAAATTTGAGCTCTAAAAGGAACCAAACAAAGTAATGCACTTGTAGCCATAACATGTGTTAACACATAACCAACAATAGTTAGTTATTCTAGGGATCATGAGGAATATATGGAAGATGAGCTTATGAACCTAATGTTGACATGAAAAAGGGGTTTAGATGTACCTTGTACACAGGGAGATAGGTTATCTATAAGTGGTTGTCCCTAAGTCTATGCCCCATCTCTGAGCAATATGGTGCAAACTGATTGATGTGGGAAGTTTGTTATGGAAGAGAAAGTTGATCAATGTGGGAAGATTTCTTAGGATGGGTGCATTTAAACTTTATGCTTTTTCTTTTTACTGTTTTAAAAGCATGATCAATGCAGGAAACCTTTAGTTCCATTATATGAGATGGTATTCGTCCTTTTTACTTTTTTAGATGGCAAGATATATGATAGTTTTCCTTCGAGGGGGCATTCTATGTTTTTTTAACATTTTTCTTTATATGAATAGTTTTCCTTTAAGGGAGAAATCTATTTTGTATAAGATAACATTTGATATGAGCATCCGAAAATTATGAATTTTTATGGGAGAGATGGGGATAGCTAATTAGACCACTTAGGAGGGGATGATAAGATGTACAAGTGATGCCTATGGACCCTTAGTGTGGTTTCAATAGGTAAATAAGAAGGAGATGGATGTAATTATTGTCGGTTTCCCACCTATAAGGAGGAACTTTTCTTTGGAATTTTGAATTTTTATGGGAGAGATGGGATAGCTAATTAGACCACTTAGGAGGGGATGATAAGATGTACAAGTGATGCCTATGGACCCTTAGTGTGGTTTCAATAGGTAAATAAGAAGGAGATGGATGTAATTATTGTCGGTTTCCCACCTATAAGGAGGAACTTTTCTTTGGAATTTTTATTTTTACTTTTTAGATGGCTAAGGAAAGGATCCAAGAATGACGTTGTATATGTATAGTGCAGTAATTTATCTCCAAGTGGGAGATTGTTGAGTGTTGGAGCTCAATTACTTCATATTAGCATGTTATACTAAACTTGCAGGAAACAACAATAACTGACATCGGTTATGGAAGGACCGACATCGGTCACCTATGATGGCATCAGTCAGGAAAGGAGGAACCAGCATCGGTTAGGGCTAATCGGTGTCGGTTACGTGTGCGTGGGTGTTTTATTTAACTTATGGGAATTAGATCTAATTTTAGTATTAAAGTATATCTATTGATTTTAATTGCATGGCTAAGTGCCCTAAGTTTTTATATGCCTATATAAGCATGAAAGCTAGGGTTTAGAAGTAGAGGATTGTAATAATTAATGATTATTGTGAGAATAATTGTGAGAGAGAGAATTCTTGGAGAAGAAGGAGAAGCTTGAGATAAATAAAGTATTGTACATCATGAAAGGTGTGGAAGATTGTAAATCTTCATTGTATATCTTCTAAAAGCTTTGGATAATAGATTGGATTGTTTCTTGGTGGACGTAGCCCACACAAGGTGAACCACATTAAATTTGGTGTTGATTTATATCTCTTGTTTTGTATATTTATTCTGGTATAATATCCACTTTTATTGCATGCATACTTAGATCTAATATATTATTTGTATAACCTTGTGTTAACCCCAACAATGAGGTGGTTTTAGCCCATGGTTTTGGTAGCCACGATATTTTAAAACTACTTAAGCAGTGTCTTATTGATGTGTTTTTGGGATTTTGATAGTCTAGACATATCATTGCAGATGTGTGTGAGTTTGAGTGTGAATTCAGGAGAGTTTGTTGAGCATAGCTCCAAACATATCTAGGTATTGTATTGAGAGAAAGAGGTTTCTTATAATAAGATCTGAGTAAGTGATTCTTGGTGGACGTAGCCCAAATTGGGTGAACCACATCAAATCTTATCTCTATGTTTTATTCTTTCATTTTCTGCATTTTTATTTCATATCTGTAATATCTTTCTGCATATTAGTTTCAACTATTGTGATTCTGTGTGGGATTGTTTCATATATTTTATCCCTTATTTCCTAACAAGAACCTCATAAGGTAGAGAAGTGGAATTCGAAGAAGACTTGTCGAATTTCACACTTCTTTTGATATAAAGTTCATGAGTAGCAAGGTTCAACAATCAATATCCCTTCATGCCACGAGGATACCAGAAAAATATACAAGGTTTGGATTGTGGTTCCAAAGCCTTGTGTTTCTTTTTGGGAATCTGATCCCTAGCCTCAGATAAGAAAAGTTGAAAGTGCTCAACATTAGGCTTGCTTCTAAACTAGGATTCAAAGGGTGTCATCTCTCTTACTACCTTGTGTGGTACATGATTATGAATGTAACAAGCACAATTCACTACTTCGTCTCAATACTACGGAGGAAGGGACTTTGAGTGAACCATACAAGTGGTCATCTCTTTAAGTGTTCAGTTCTTTCTTTCTATAACTCCATTTTTCAAAGGTCTATAAGAAAATATACGCTTCAAAGCAATCCCCTCAAAAGTACAAAAATCCTCAAACTTATTACTCACATACTCACCTCCAATGTCAGTTCAAAGAACCATACTAAATTGTTCCACTTGTTTCTCAAAAAGAGCCTTAAAGTCCTAATAAATTTCAAAGACTTCAGAATTAAGCTTAAGAAAATATACCCAAGTATATCATGAATAGTCATCAATGAAGGTAAGTATATAAATATCTCTAGTAAACGAAGGAGATGGAAACGGTCTAGAGATGTCACTATGAACAAGATCTAAAAGACGAGTAGCTCACCAGAATTTTTCTTTGTCAAAAGTCTTTTCAGGGTGCTTCCCAAGTGTACAACCCTCCCAAAGACCCTTATAAAATATGACGCGGGGTAACCCATTGACCATTTCGTTTTGGCTCAATTATTCAAGGTAACAAAAAAATTAGATGCCCAAAACACTCATGTCATAGCTTACTAACTTCAATTGCATGAATGAGCAAGGCAGTGGGCATCAAATCAGAAGTAAAGTGGGAAAAGGTATATAACCTTGAATGGTGATCCGCCTTTCCCTCAACCATTGTAGTTTCATTGTTAAGCTCGTGAATAATCACCGAGTTAGGACCAAATTCCACACACATTCCTTCACCAAGGTGAGTGACTTGGTAAAGTGATAGGAGATTGGTAGAGATATCAGGAACACTCAACACTTGGTTAAATGTTCCCCCATTCATCTCTACTGATCCACTATTGGAAACTGACACTTTTTTGTCATCACCCAACGTGATTTGGGACATACCACAAGGTTTGATGTTGGAGAACTCAACATGCGAAGAAGTCATGTAGTGCGAGCCACCGGAATCTATAATCCACATCAATGAAGGAGAAACTCGAGCTACAAGGGCCTTTCATTTCTTCTTATCAGATTTAGACTCTCTTGTAGTGGAAGACTTGAATTTCGGAGCATTTTGTTTGATAGACTCAAAAACAGCTATATGATTTTTCTCAAGTAAATGAGTAAGGTGATCAATTTTTTTCTCATACATCGATGCTCTTCATGATTAGTCTTCTTGCTCTAGGAACACTTACACTTTTATTTCTTCACTTTAGGAAACCTTTAAAAAAAAAATTACCTTTTTGAATATATAAATTAGAACTTAAAAAAAAATCCTAACTTATATAAAAGGCCTACCTTTTTAAAAAAAATATCCTCCCTTAATTTAAAGGCTCGGGAAGGTTTTAGAAAACCTTACTTTTTAATAAAGCTCACCTTGATTTTATATGAAAAAAACCACATATTAACAAATCCCCACCTTATTTAAATGCCCACGTATGATTCAAAATCCTTTGTCTTTAAAAAACAAACTCGACGTAAATGAAAAGAGCTTCAAGTGACATGCCTAGTCAAAGGTCGAGATAATTGGCGAGTGAAAGAAAAGCTCAACGGCAGGGAGGAGACCACAATTAAGTTTCATGGAACACAGCAAATACACATCATAAACAAGCACAACTTTCTAATAACAAAGAAAGGGATGAAATCAAGTCCTATTGTGAGAAAAAGTGTCTCACGTTGCAGCAAAAACCCCCTCATTGCAAGACTGTGGCGGACGCGTTCACCAGTCCACAAGCAATAAAAAGGGTTGTTACAATGCACAAAACGGGCTCAAGATGAGACCTGGGGACCAAACACGAGCCCGCAGAGCACAAAAGAATACGCCAAACAAATAGAACCCATGCAAGTCACGCAAAACGCACATTTAAACAACCAAAAAAACACAGCACAGTCGAAAATTACACGTAGGTCAACACAAAATTGCAGGTTTTGTTTGGTTGCATGAAGCTTTAAAAATGTCCCAGACAGAGGGCTTGGCGCAAACAGATAGCGAAAAACAACGCAAAGAACCCACGTTGCCAAAGAGTAATGAAGACCTCGGCAAAAAGGCAAGGTACAACCAAATGTATTGAAGGAAAATGGATCAAAACCCAAGTCTTAAGCACAAAACGCAGTACAACTCGTCGATCTTCTCAGTTCGCCAAGGAGAGGTAGTTAGGGAAGTAGCTCGTCAAAATGATATGGGGGGAGGAAGGGGTTAACAAACTAGGTAGAGAGGAGACCCAAAAAGGTCCAAAAATAGTGTTTAAAAAAAAATCACTTTTATTTGAAAACAATCTAAAAAAAAAGTCTCTTGTTTTTCAATAAAAAACAGAAGACCCTACCTCATTATTTAGTGATGCCTCCAAATTTGGCTATAGATAGCTAAATATGACTACAAAACCCCTTAAACTGGCACAAGTAACATGAAAAAACCGTACAAACTTCCAAATAACCATATTTGTCAAACATGTTACAAGATTCCAAATAGAAATCAAAATAACTTGCACGAAAAGTGATAAATCCAAAAATGAAGCAATCAACAACCAGTTCAAGAGAGTGCACGTATACCAAACATCCGCTCTGTTACCATATCATATTGCTCTGTGAGGATCAATGCTAAAACCTCGTGCACATCGAAGACAGGTTGTACTTCCAATGGAGATGTGAACGCTTTGTAATCAGCAAGAGAATGAATCACAAGGAAAATCAAGTACAGAAAAGACAATGGAGTGTCTAACATGCTAATAAATCAAATTGAAGGGGTACATATAGGAGTGTTGTGTAACTCATGTGCATGACACGTGTATACAACCCTATGACCTATTCAGCTATGACCAAATCAACTATGACCTATCCTCACTAAGTGAGATGACTAACCAACTAGGTGGACAAGACGTCAAATGACAACAAGTCTAGTCATATACACCAACAAAAAATGTTATGAACAAAGCCGTGGTTCCCATATCCAAGGGCACATATAGGAAAGTGACGGTAGACCACATAATTCCAAATCATTACAATAGAAAACGGAAGAGACTAACGATAGATGTATGATCACTGAGATGACTAAGTTCATGTTGGTACGTATGTTAAAAATAGAAAGGCCTCAAGTGCAATGCGTTAAGAGGATTCCTTTTTGGTTTACCATCAAGGGAAGCCAAATGATAAGCTCAAAACCTGTACTTATGCGTGATAATATAAGGTCCAATCCAATTTGGAGCAAACTTTCCACGTTGGCTCCTTTATAGAGTAGTGACGTTCTAATTTTCTTTAAGGGTCAGGTCATCGATATTAAATTTGTGCTTCTTAAAATGTTTTTTATAAGAATGTTTGATGCGCTCTTGGTAAACATGATGGTGTTCAAGAGCAAGAAGGCAATGTTTGTCTAACAATTAAACTTGTGATAGCTGCTCCTGGTGATTGTCTTCGTCAGAAACGAAGTCGTGAAGGGAAACGTATAAAGATGGGATTTGGAATTCTAGAGGAAGAATGGCATCGGAGGGCCATAGACAAGATAGAAAGGAATAGTGTTCGTAGAGGTGCGGATGCTAGTCTGATAGGCCTAAAGGGTGAAAGGGATATGAAGATGCCAATTACGACATGATTTATCAATATTTTTGGCAAGGATGTTGCAAAGGGTTTTGTTAGTGGCTTTGGATTGGTCGTTAACTTGAACACAATATTGAAAAGAGAAGACAAGCTTGATATTGAAGGAATCACGAGGCTTCTTGAGATATTTTTTTGAAGGACTTTCCATTGTCCGTGATGATTTTATGAGGAACCATGAAGCAACAAATGATATGTTGATAGACAAAATTAACGATTCGGTCAGCTTTTGTAGATATGAGCGGAATGGCTTCCACCCATTTGGTCAAGTATTCAGTTACAATGATGATAGAATGATGGTGTTATAAGGAATGCAAACTGATGATGCCAACGAGGTCAAGTCCCCATTGTAATAAAGGCCTTAGATCTTGAGCTAGTTGTAAGGTATGAGTAGGGATACATATGAGATTAGAATATTGCTGGCACTTGATGTAATTATTGATGTATTCACAGTATTCTTGATTAAGGGAAGGTCAATAATATCCCATGTGAAGAACACGCTTGGCGACAACCAAACCATTAAAATTTCCACCATAGATACCGTCATGGACCTCTTGGATGACATATATAGATTCATGAGATTTAAGGCATTATAGAAAGATGACATCAAATCCACATTTGTAGATAATACCGCCAAGGATGACATAACGGTTGGCGTGTTGAAGAATTGACATCTTACCATTTTTAGATAGGTCAGAGGGGATGGTGGAATGAGATAGATAATCAAAAATTTATGCGAGGAAACTCATGGACATAAGATGGTTGATCAAGACAATGAAAAACAACAAAAAGATTAAGCTCCTCTATTTCCTACGGAATGAGAGACGCGAGAGATGTCATGGTGTCTGCAAAGATATTAGATGAACGCAAGATGGGTTGGATGGTATAAAAGTTGAAGGCTTTGAGAAGGAAGTTGACAATGTCCTTATATTTCTGAAGAACCTCATTTTTACATTGATAGATTCCCTTGACTAGATTGATGGTAAGCTAAGAATCACCATAAATGTCAAAGACTTGGATGCCAAACATGATAATAGTTTCAAGACCCAAGATGAGGGCTTCATACTCAGTCATGTTGATGCATTTGAAATTAAGTTAATAAGCAATATGGATAGGAGTATCCCAAGGAGGGGACAATGACACTTGCACCTTCTGACATATCCATCAAAGAAGAGTTTCATCTTGAGGGGAGAAAATTTAGAATCGATAGTGTTGATAGATTTTCCAGGGAATTTCTCATGAGGGAGGTGATTATCAGGAAGAGACATCAACTAATTTGATAGCTTGGTTAGTGCATTTGAAATTAAGTTTATAAGCAATATGCATAGGAGTATCCCAAGGAGGAGTGACAATGACACTTGCACCTCCCCCTGGCTGACACTTGGATCCATCAAAGAAGAGTTTCATCTTGAGGGAGAAAATTTGGAATCGATAGTGTTGATAGATTTTCCAGGGAATTTCTCATGAGGGAGGTGATTATCAGGAAGAGGGACATCAACTAATTTGATAGCTTGGCCCTTGATTGACTTTTGAGAGATGAAATCTTGGTCAAACTTGGTCATAAGCATGAGCCATCAAGTGATGTAGTCATTATGATAATGCTTAGAATGCATGGTTTTGAGAAGATGGAAGTTAGTAACGACATAGTTTTTTTTATTAAGAAGATAATGGTGAAGCTTAGAAGTAATGAAGAAAAGACCACAACACGACTTTTCAGCTTCAGTGTAGCGAGTCTCATAATCATGAAGGGTGCAGATGATGTAATAGATGACCTTCTCCCTGCCCTTCTCATCACGGTGTGTCAACATGGCACCAAAAGCATGATCTGTGGCAGAGACATAGAGATAGAAAGGCTCCCCCTCACGAGGAGGTGTAAGCACAGGTGGGGATAGAAGATGATGCTTGAGAGCTTCAAATAACTTTTGGTAATTATCATCCCATTTGAATTCAATTTCTTTGCGAAGAATATGGTGAAAATGTTGGCAACAGTCCAAAAGTTGCGAGATGAAATGGTGAACTGATTGAAGTTGGCCTTGAAGACTTCACAATTGCTTTAGATTAGAAGGTGGAGGCATCTCAAGGATAGCTTTTATTTTGGTGGGGTCAACTTCAATACCCCTTATGGAAATGATGAAACCAAGGAGCTTACTGGTTAAGACCCCAAAGTCACACTTGGCTGGATTGATATGGAAGAAGAATTGGATAAGATGGGTGAAAAGGAATTTAAGGACATAAAAGTGATCACGTCGATGCTTGGATTTACCCAGGAGGTCATCAACGTAGTCCTCTACTATCTTATGGATGAGATCATGAAATATGTAAGTCATGGATCGTTGGTAGGTAGCTCCAACATTTTTCAAACCAAAGGGCATGAAACGATAGCAAAAGGTCCCCAAGGACTGATGAAAGAATTATTATGTTATTCTTCTGGTGTTGTGGGGATTTGATTGTATCCAGAAAATCTATCCATAAGAGAAAACATCTCATGGCTAGTAGTAAATTCCATGAGCTGATCAATGTTAGGAAGATGAAAGTCATATTTAGGACAAACGAGGTTTAAATATCAAATTTTGGTACAAATGCGGAGCTTTCTAGAAAATTTGGCAACGGGTTTGATGTTGGAAACCCTTTGCGAATAACTGATAGGAATAATGAAATTAGCTGAAAGAAGGCATTGTAACTCCTCTTTAACAAGGAGGGAAACTCGAGGATGCATGAGGCAAAGCTTCTGCTTAACCGGATTAGCATCAGGAATGGTGACAATATTGTGGACAAAGATAGAAGGGTTGAGGCCCAACATGTCGGCCTATGAAAATGTGAAGGCTTGGTTATGTCTAGAAAGGAATGTGGTGAAATAATCAAGCTCCTATGGATAAAGGGATTGACCCACTTTGAGGATGCAAGGATCTTGAGGAGTCCCAATGTTGATATCGATGGTGGATTCATTGAGAAGAGTGGATGTTTCGGCTGGTAAGGTCTTATGAAGATATGAATATTTTACCCCCATGTAAGAAAGGATGGAATCGTCATCGGTGCATTTAAGAATGTCAATGGTAGGAGAATCTTACTCTACCATATCACGAAATTGAAGAGGGAGGGACCTAGTTTAATTTTCACACTGATAATTTAGTGGTCCCAAAGTGATTGTGGAGATTAAAAAAAAGATAAAGAAAATGTACACAATGTCATCTGTATCCATAGGTTGATGGGATGGATAATATGCGGGGGTCAATGTCCATAAGACTCAAAGATGGTGGGAGAGGGTTGTTAGTTTGTTCTTTAAAACCCAATATGAATTTTTCATGGGGCTTGTGAGATTGGTAAATGATGAGATCATGCATTTCTTGTTCATAATGCCCCATTCCAAATCCTTTCCATGTGCAGTGATGGAGATAGGTACAGGTGAGTTATTTTTTGTAAAGAAAATTAAATCCATTGGTATAAGGCTTGATGTGTGGTTGAGTATTGATGTGAGAGGAATGATGATCGATGTCATCATAAATGAGATTGGTTCAAAGATGAGGTGGTTCAAAAGGAATGATATCCCCGACATCAGGTTGATACATTGGAACTTTATCGGGTCTACCAAATCGATGAGGTGTGGGAGAAGCATTGAGGGTGAGGAGACAATACTCCCCCAGTGAGAGATGATCCATCACTTTGTCTATAGAGTCATCATTGGGGAGCTTAGACATGGAGACAAATGAGCTAGTGGATTCTTTATAAGAATCTTGTTTAGGGGTGAGCACATCGTTAGGTTGATAAGTCATGTGACATGATTTAAATGGAGTGTCTACGGAGAGAGTTAGGATTTTTCCCTCATCTTCATATTTGATGCATTCATGGAGGGTGGAAGGAACACAATGCATGGTGTGAATCCATGGTCATCCTAGTAAGATATTGTATCAGAACTCCCCTTCTACAATATAGAAGACCTCATGGAGGAGTTTTTCACCAACATGGATAGGAAGAATAACTATTCCCAAATCGGGAGTGATGACATCATTGAATATGTAAAGGACTGTGTGTGATTGGGTGATAATGCAGTTAGGGAGCTTGAGTTGATCAAAGTTGTGTGATGAGATGATGTTTATATTGATTCCATTATCAACCATAGAACGTCAGATGAATGTATCATTGATTCACAAAGTGATGAAAAGTGGAAGGTCATGGTGTTTAGGTGATATGTTGGGAATTTCAAAATTCTCAAAATATATGGCGGCAGAAGCAGCAAGTGCTCCAGTAAGAGCCGTAAAAGGTTTAGTCTCGTTTCTATGGGTATGAATACACTTTAGAGATTCAATGAGATCTTTTCTATGATTGGGAAACCTTTAGATGAGATCATAAAGTGACATCTTGAATGGGGCCTGATGAAGCTATTTCACAATACTTTGTTTAATGGCAGTAGGTTGTGGGGAAGCTAAGATGGATACTTTGGCTTATGATAAAGAAGAGGGTGAAGTAGGTACACTAGATGGAGTTTCGATTGGGTTGGAGTTTGGGAATCATGTAGATGAGATCGAGTGGCAATTCGAACAACGTTGATAAAGAGAGGGGGACCTTTTTTAGAAGAGGTCGTGTTTAGAGGAGGAATGATGATGAAGGTCTTGGATGAATTATGAGTTTTAGAGATTTTGGTGGATGAAGATTGGGGTGGAGAAGCGAGATAGGTAGATGGAAGAGGGTGATCCCCTTCGATAAGAAGATCATCTTCTTCAATGATATTATGGATAATGGTTTGGAGGACCTTACAATGTTTGGTATCATCTCATGGGGCATAATGATATGCACAAATGATATTATAATCAAACCATGAAGGTTTTGGGCTATGATAATCAAAGGACTTAATGGGGGAAGTGTGATTGCAAATGCTTGAAGCAAGTGTTGGAAGATGTTTGTGTAGGAACCAACGGTAGTTTTTGAAGAAGAGGTTATATATGAAGTGGATTTAAGAGTGGTGGATGAAGATAGGAGGGATTTCTTACTTCGATGCAAATTTATGGGAGTTTTTTATTATGTCTTAGACTTAGAAGAAGGAGGAGGTGATTGTGACTTGATTTCAATTTTGATAATTAAGGACATAGATGATTTGGATTCTGATTTGACAAGTAGAGAAGTGGATGATTTTGAAGTGGGTTTGGATTTGGAAGTAGGATTAGACTGTTTTGACTTGGATTTTTTTATAATGGGGGTCTTCGATGAAGGTCCTCACCCTAAGATAGATGGGGATGCTCCTAAGAGTGATGATGTGAAATAAGATTGCTTAGGAGAGCCATTCTTGGGAGGAGAGAGCTCTAAATTTTTGTGTGCGTGTGAGGGAATTTTGAATGTGTACACCAAGGTTTTAAGATTTTGGTTGTGAGGATTTTCCTTTGGTAAGAATGATGATGATTTCAACTGAGGGGTATCTCGAGATAGAATCAGGTGATGTGGATTTTGTTGTAGATGGAGATATTGTAGGTGGAAGTGGTTTTTGTATGATGCACTTGATAATATCGAGACGATTTGTATATTGTATAGGTTTCATATTTTTTGGTGTAGGAATGAATGAACTTGTAGATGGGGTGAGAGTATCATTTACAGTTATGCTAAGTGGGGATGTTTGCGTGGTAGATGTTTCAATGGATGGTATATATGTAGATATAGATTTTGATTTTGATATAGATATGATCATAGTAGTAGATGTGGTTGATGTGGAAATGGGTGTGGATGTAGGAATGTGTGATGAAGATGTTAAGGTGGGTGTTGGGGTAGATGTAGGTGAAGGACTAGATGAGATAGGTGAAGATGTGGTAGATATGGATGGGGAAATAGGTGTAACAATTATTTTTTGCTTTCCAACTTTAACTTAATAACATGAAATAACCAAAACCAGCTGACTTCAGAGGATGGCGGAGTTTACTAATACCCACAATGATTAATGCTAATGTAGGTGGATAAATGACTTCAATGAATCCAAGTGGGTTCACAACTTCTTCTTTTCAACAAGATAAGCTACATGTAATGTACATATACTCATAAAACCATAGGATTATATAGATATATGGTGGATTTCCTAGCAAATCCCATTCCCTGAAAGTCAATGGACTTCCTTGCAAGGATGTCTATCTACATTCAAGAAATCAATCTGATAATGATGAGATAAAATGATAAAATACTCGATATAACCAACAATGCAAAGGCAAAGGGACCGATGCGGTCCATGACTATATGATGGTCTAATGGTGATACCTTATCCAAAGGGGGATAAGGATCACAAATTGGCTCAAAGGAGTAAGGATGAAGATGGATGTGTCCTCACAAAGGAAAGATGAATGATAGATTTGATTTAGATAACTGATAGAGTGCTAAAAATGGTTCAATGGAGCTTGATATGACTCAAGAGGCACCTACAAAGGTAGAGTGGTAGAAAAAATATGGGATTTGGATGGTTGAGGATAAAACTAAGGGTCAAATGACATACCAGACAGGGATCGTCAGTGATTTGAATGGATCGCAAGTGATTGGATATGGATTGTTGGCGAATGGAAATGGATCACCAGCGATCGTGACAGATCGCTAGCGATCGCAGTTGATCACTAGAGATCGGGGATGAAGATCAAATTAGGGGTCAAATGACCTACCAAACAAGGATCATCGATGATTTGGATGGATCGCAAGCACTTAGAGATGGATCGCAGGTGATTAGAGATGGATCACTTATGATTGGAGATAGATCGCTAGTGATCGGGGCAGATCGTCAGCAATCCTGGGAAGAATCTTCAACAATTGTCGTGGAAATGTATAGGCTACTAATAAATGATATAAAGTTGATTGAAGCTTGTAATTGATGATTAAATAAGATAATAATGTAAATGAAAGGCACTTACCTTATATAAGTTGATAAATGAGGATGATAAGATGATATTACCAGAGATGGGAAGATTGTATTTGCAATAAGGTTGTTGAGATAGTTCTTGGACGTTTGAATGACATCTAAAGGGTGAAGTAGATATTATTGATGTGATGAATTTGAATCTGTGACAAAGTTATGATATAACGGAACTATAATTTAAGGCCTCAAAGAGTAACCAACATGAAGCAACCTTGGCCCAACCTCCTGAAAGGGGGCCTGAAAATCATTTATATAGGATCGATAGTGATAGGAGATAGATCGCTAGTGATCGGTACAGATTGTTGATGATCCGGGTTTTACAGGAAAAAGGTTGAAACTACTTCCCAAATCACAATTTTTGTTTGTTTTGACGAAGCATGTGTGTTGGAAATTGGTTATGTGGGTTAGGGAGGTTGTGAAATGGTTGAGAATTTGTTGCTTTTGTTTTGTCTTTATTTAATTTTGGTTTCTAAGTTATTTGGGTGGTTTTAAGAGGAGTAAAATAGTATTTTACAGTTATAGAATGATATTTACAAGGATTAAATAAATGGGGAGAAATAAGACTTGGGATAAATGTTTAAGAGATAACATGATAGTGATGTGATAATGTTGAGGGGCGTTAGCAGACAGAAACACAGGGATTAGTAGTGTTAATTTTAGGTTTCTACAATAGGTGTAATTGAGATTGATGTGAATGTGATGGTTATGGATATAGTCGATGTAGATATAATAGGTGTAGATGTTGATGGAGTTGTAGGCATGGGAAAAGAGTCTGAAATAGACATAGGTGCAATAGATGACGAGATGATGGGCCTAGGTGATGGCGTTGGTTCTTGATTTATAGTATTTATTGTGTGGGAATTAGGTGTTTGAGATGTGAGGGTGGAGTTTGATTAGTGGGTGGGTGATTGGGAAAAGATTGTTTGAAGACATCGAGAGGTTGATTAGGTGGTGCGTTAGGATTATCTACTTGAAGGTCACCATGGTCTATGAGTTTTTGGACAAGGTATTTAAAAGTGTGACACTTATCAATGTCGTGACTACGGACTTGATGACACTTAACAATAATTCTCCTCATGATACCATGTTGGTTTGGGTCACAATTCATTAAAAGGTAAGATGGGAAGAAGTTGAATAAGATGGACCGCCATTAACTTGTCAAATATTGAACTATAGGATTCCCCGAGAGGGGTATAGTTAGGAAGCATTCTAGGATCCCTTTGTGGGGGCTACATGTGAGAAGTGGATGTGGAGGAAAAATTGACCACAATGGCGTTGGTGACATTCTTAGATTTGTCACCATGCGTGCAGGAATTATTAAATTCAGGTTTGGGCTTGTTTGATCGAAGTTTGAGGTAGACTTGCTCAAGGATGTGAAGTTCAAGTTTACGAGCCATGGTGAATGTCTCTTCAAAATTTTGGAATGATTGTATTTAAGAGTAGAGGAAATATGCTTCACATAAGACCATGGGAAAATTTCGATTAGATCATTATGTGGAAGGGAAAATGATAATTGGTTGATTATGCCATGCCATTGAGCAACAAAGTCTACGATAGACTCATCATCAAATTGTCTTATGGCATATAGTTTTGTGATAGTGATCTTACGCACGATATTGATTGAGAAATGTTCTAGGAATAATTTTGCAAGTTGGGTGAAGTAGAATAATGAATGTTAGGGAATGTCGTTAAACCAATCCAATACAGGTCAAACTAACGACATGAGGAATGTATGAAGCATAAGGTCTTGATCCTGAGAAATGAGGTAGCATGCTTTCTTAAAGGCACAAAGGTGTTGTTGTGGATCCTCATTGATATTGAACTTAGATAATTTTGGGAGCTTTGAGTGTGGGGGATAAGGCTCGATAGGAACTGAAGGATTGATGGGTTCGTTGCATATCTACTCATATGAGAAGGTGGTTTTTGATTCCAATGTAGTGGATTCAATATTAGCCATTCTACTCAATAAAGTATGCATGGGATCATTAGACGCATGGGGATGAGAATTCGAAGGATGTGGTTGTGGGATATATGAGTTATATGGGTTAGGTTGTTGATAATGTTGATATGTTTGAGAATGGGTAGGTGTTTGTGGAAGTGTTTGATAAGGGGGGGTGTAATTGAATGGTTGTGATTGAATAGGTTAAAACATAGGTTGTTATTGAGAGGTGAGGATGTGGTAGGATTGATGATATTTTGTTGGTTGTTGAGTGATGGGGACATTAGATTGATTTGGTATATGACGAGTTGTGATGTAAGTAATGGGTGGTTGAGATGTTTGAATGGATTGATTATGAAGTATGTAACAAAAATCACCTCGAAGAGGGGGTTGATGGGATTGGGTTGGTTCAAAAGGATGGGGTTTTGAAGTGATCACATTTGCATGAACATGGGAATTAGATACAAGGGGTAAAGTTTGATTATGGTTTTCAAATGGAGGAGGAAGGAAGTGATATTCTTGTGATGATTAGATAGGGACATAATAACCATAGTGGATGAGGAGGTGATGGGAATAGAATAGGTGATAGTGGTGTTAATGTGAGACAAATTATGGGGAATGGGCACCACCAATTTAGTGGTTTGGTGAGCATGAGGTATTGTGGAGGAATATTGATGAGGGTGAAGCTCATGTTGTGCCATGACAATTGCATTCATATCCCTAGAAAAGAAAACGACGAGTTGTGATGTAATAACTTGGGTAGACTTAGGATGAGAGTGATAGGAAAAAATTTGTTGAATATGAGGGCCATCGATAGGGACATTAGTAGACTTAATGAATAAGGTAGCCATGAAGAGAAAATGGGTTTCCATCACGGAGTTCTTGGAATTCTACACATCCATGAGGGATGGTTGGAGGCCCAAAAGCTTCGACAAAGGTGGCAGATGGGGGTGTAGTTGGTCTAGATGGGATGGAGTGATGATGAAGAAAGGGGTTGGTCTCAACATGGGTGTTAGGTTGGATGGCATGAGACTCTTGAAGAGGGGGAATGGAAACAAAAGGTTGAGTAACCATGGAAGAGGTGACCAAAGAGGTGGAAGAAATAATAGAAAGGGCAGAAGTTTGTTGGGAGACAATAGTAGAAGTAGGAATGTTGTTGGATGTCATGGTTTGTTCCATTTTTCTTACTTAGGAACGTGTAATAACAGGAATGAAACAAACAATAATACAAGAAACTATGTTGATATTTAATTACTTCAAACAAGTCACATAGTAGAGTTTTGATTATCTTGATTATTAAAGATGTGTGAAAAGAAAGGAAAATAGGCTCAAAGGGAACCTATGAAATGGCCAAACTATGGATGGTTTCAGTTAGTTTTGGATGGATTCCTCAATATAATTGAAGGTATGTGAGGCCCAAATCTATGATGACTATTGATATGGGGCCTAATATTGGGGCCTACACACGCACTTCATGCACTGCAACGATAAGGGTGTTGGGTGCTTAGCCAATATACTAATAGCATAAAAAATTGTAACGCGATCAGAACACCGCGATGAATTTCCTATTGGCTGATGAAATCCCAAAAGTTCCACCTGGAAGGAGATGTTTAATATGTATAGTTTTGATGTGTGTGATAAATTGTATGAAAAGAATAAACCCGCAAATTAGACTAGATTGCCAAGAAAATATGAAGGTTCTTTTTAGATACAAAATGAAGTGTTATGCTCGTTGAATACAATCAAGCAAGGAAGGTAAAAATGATGAAAAAGGAGCAAATAAATAAAAATGAAGAATACATGGATAATGCTTTTCATTTTTATTTATTATTGTTAAGCAAGCAAGCAAATCCAAGCAAAGCAACCCATGCACGCAAGTAAAGAAGCAATCCTCATACCTGCGAGGTTAGTAGAAGATGGATAAAAGAAAATGAAAATGAAAGACATGTTGGACCACAATTGTCATCAGACCAAAACTTGAAGGCGTTAATCTCTACTACAATCACTAGAGTTATGATCCACGAGAGGGGGTTAACCCATGTCACGAAACTCACAAGGAGCACTAGACGCACATGGCAACAATCTCCTCCAGCATTACCCGAGTGAGTTTTGAACTTGAGACTTATCGCTTTGATACCATTTGTTAGACCACGATTTCTATTAGACCAAAATGCGTAGGCGTTAATCTACGCTACAATTTCCAGAGTTAGGATCCATGAGAGGGGGTTAACCCCCGTCATGAAACTCACGGGGAGCACTAGATGCACATGCCAACAATAATTTCATCTCCTTCCCTCATTGTGTTATGTTAATTTAATATTACATGTGTTTGGATTCTAGTTGGCATAGTACTCTTATTCATTATCATATTTTTAGCTATCTTTACTTTCATTTCATTCTTATCATGTATGTTTGCTTCATTTATTATTGATCTATACCTCTCCTCGCCCAAATACTAATATCTCAGTAGGGTTCCTTCCTCTTTCTTTACCACGGGCCTTGGAAACCCTAGGTTGACCTAGTGTAGGGATTACTGTCCTCTAGATATGTGACCCTAACATTCACTGTAGCCCATTTTAAGTCTACCCAATGTATGTTGGCTCATGTGTGTTTCTTACTCGTTACCTTGATACCCTTGTAGAGAGGATGATTTAGGAGTGCATGTTATTGAGACACATTTTTGGCCCATTATACATCATGTAACATGTAGGAGGTAGAATTAATAAAGGTTCAAGTTACCATTAAATAGATATTAGTTTATAAAAAATAATACTTTAAATATTTGATTAAAAAATAAAAAAAATCAAATAAATAATAAATTTAAAATCATTCCTTAAAACTTCTGAGTGCCCATATTTTGGAATGAAATTTTAAAAAATATATAACCAATATGGATATCTTAATATATTTATCTAAAAAATATTGTAACAATTAAGATATTATGATTTTTTTGATTGAATTCTCATAAAAAAAGGAAAGACTTTTTAATAATGATCAAATGGATTAGATTATATATGTTTAGGGATTTCCACAAATGTGATTTTAGGCCATCAACCAAATGACCTCCATGATTATTTATTACTCTAATGATATTATTCCTCATATATTATTGGTAACAATAATGATTTGATTTAATTTTAATTAATTAAATTTAAGTATTACAGAGTAACTCGTGTATAAATAATAAATTACAATAATGACATAAGTAAACTAATATTTAAAGTACAAAACCCTAAGAAAGAGATAGAGAGAAGATGACTTAGCTCATATCTGCACCATCTGGAATTGATCTAGGCAAGGAAAAGTGATGAACAAGATGTAAATAACGTCATAATTGATCTTTGTAAATTATGTAATTCACAAACAATGACGGACAAGGGTGCCCATAGTAAGACATGGCTGTTGGTGACTAAATCTAGGCACTTGTGTCTGCACAAAATATCTGGATCTGATTTTTGTTGTGTCGCAAGGTCTTCGTTGTTATCCTCTGTTGATCACCTGATGTTCGCACTATGATTTCCGAAGGTACATGTAACCTGTAAAAGAGAAGTTCACCTACACAAGGCCACATACCACATCAAACCTAAAAATGAAAATGCAAAATGGGCAGTCAAACTGACCCCGCTGGTCACCCCAAGAGTGAATTTACGACTGAGCATTGCACTACATCTCAGACTCCATGTATTTTGTGTGTGTGTGTGTAGAAATTATGCCCTAGGAAGCCCTTGTGCAAGTTGCACTTGATAGTGGGCTATATTTTCTCTAAGATGAAAATGTGTGGATGGAATAGAATAAATTTCCCCTTCCTTTGTTGTGTATGCAGTCCTTTGTCCCTTGAATGGATGCTAGATGGATGCCTTAAAGTTCTTTAAATGCCTTTTGGATGCAAACTTAGATGATAATTGTAATGCTTAGTGTTTGGTCTCTTATTTTGAACACATAACTATGTATTTATATGATTCTCTTATTTAAATTTCGTAATTGACAACTGGAAGGTTGACCCATAAGTGAAAAATATAACCAAAAGATTAAAACGACCTAAAAAGAGTGAGTAAGGTAAAAAAGGGTCAGAGGCACTCAGAGGGGATAGGAGCGCCTGGGTGTTGGTGTCTGAAGCCACTAAAGATAAATTAGTAAAGTTCCAACTGAGATGTAGGGTGTGTAAGACCAAATAGAAAATAAGAAATAAATAAAAGAGGCCAAATATAGTTGTCAATTACCAGTTTTCTTGCTTAGGAATCATGTAAATGCTAGCATACTTTTAGGACCTATAAATGTACCCAATTGCATGATTTTGTTTCTACAAATAACAAGGCAATGGGACCTAATTTAGCACACAAACACCATAAGTATTTATTATCGGGGGAGGAATGGTGAATATAATTCACCAATTTGGGCTTCACAACCCTAGCCTCTTTCCCCATTGACCAAATACAAAAACTTGTTAGGAATTAGTATTCACATGGTTTATTTATATGGTTAGTTTAATGTGTTATTAATATATTATTGTTATATAAACAATAATATATTATTGGTGTTGAGTTGTGTGTTGTTACGGGAGTAACAATCACAACTAAATAGGTTTATTTGTTGTAACACTTTCCTATTTTATAGGAAATCAGTTTTCCTATGTATATGGCTAATTTAATAGCCTGTGTATGTAATTCAAATTGGTCGAATACAATATCAATATTATTTTTTTCTGTGTGACAATATTGTTGTCCCAATATTTGGTATCAGAGCGATTATGGATTCCTGAGCATTATGTGGCGTGGATCCAAGTTATTCATGGTCACCCTTGTTATGGTAGTGATTTTATTGCATCATTACTTTACCTATAGGTGTGCTCTTTATTGGATTCATTGCATTTCAAACTGACCTACATCATCTGTTCTATTTTTTCAAAGATTATTGTTTAGACAGTGTAATCAGGAAAAATAAAAGGCGTTTGAAAGGTGTTATTGAAACTACAGAATATTGTTTCCACACGTATTACTTCTTGCAGCTGTCAAAAAGAAAAGAAAAAAGAGAGGAAGAAAGCATGTTTTTTTAGCCGGATTAGGCGTCAAACTCAGTCAAGAACAGATTTCATATCATGTAATGAAATAAAACAAAATGAGTACCATTGCAAAGCTCTGGAAATAAGCTTTCCCACGCATTAAACGGTTTGCAAATCGGAGCTCTGGTTCTCAAGTTATGAACAAATCATTGTTGGTCACTTTCAAAAAAAAGCAGCCGTGAGTTTCTTGCCTTACCACAGCCATTTCTGATTGGCTAATTATTTTATAGTTTTGCAAAACTATAGTTTGAAAATATTTATTTTTTCTATAGTTTTTGCTTAAATAGTTGCAAACTAAGGGAAAATAATACATTTTTGGCCAAATTAATACTTGTTTGGCGCGAGTTCTTGAGGTTATAAATATTTTTGGAATCTACATTTCCTCTCGGTTCCAACGAGTGGTGACACAATAAATTTGCTCTCCATCTTGAGTAAATTTTTAATCGTTGAGCCAATTTTAATTAAATTGGGTTTTTTTACGGGAAATTGTAACTTCAATAAATTTTGCATGGTAACTCGAAATCGAGCGCCGTTTTTTTCCAAAAGTGTATATTTTTTTATTCCCGTCCTAGTGGTTCTAATTTTGGGAGAAAATAAAAAAATTGAAAATCACCCTCTATTTTGGCCATCTTGTGGACACATTATCGGTTGTACCCGACATCCTGAAATAAAAGGTTTCACATTGAGGGGAGAAGCTTAAATAAATACAATGTGGAAACCATGTAGTCTCATGTTCAGATCCGGCTGAGTTAAGCACCCATATGATGGAGGAAGGAGGCATCGGAGGAAGGAGGTCGAACAGCGACCTCTCGTCAGTCACCAACGACGGGGCCGCACAGAATGATTTGGTGGCACAAGTGTGTAGTGTGAGTACTTGTTTTTGAGTTTTGCAGTGTTCCAGTTTCAGCTTGGTGTGATTCTTTTTCAGAGTTCCTATTTTGTTTGGTATTTGATGGATGTTGGAAAGAGATTTATGTTGGAGTGCAGATGACTGTCAGTGATCCTCTGACTGACTTGGTCCTCTGACTGCCGTACTTCGTTGGAAGATGGTTAGCTAGGATAATACGTTCACTAGCATTAGTGACCATGTGCAGCAAGACCTAATTAGCAAGATCCATTTAGGAGTATGTTATTTTATGCATTTTGCTTCTCAGTATCTAAATGAGTGGAATTTCACATTGTGGGGGGGAATACATACCAATGTTCCATTCCCATTCTGCACCCAAAACGGCTTTAGTCAAGGAAAGCTTCCAGTGGTAGTGGCAGTTTTCTATGTTGTTCAAGATCGAGTGGCGGTGATCAAAGACAGAGACTACAATTAAGAACATTACGATTCTTATAGGAAGTAATGTGAAATTTTTTTAGTATTTCTTCTATTCTGCAGTTTTGTCATATGCAAGTTGTGTTTCCTACATAATTTCCTGATGTATAAGCATAGTGGTGAACAGTAGCACCAGAGTAAGTTAGTTCATAGATCTTGAAAGGGTTTATGGGAGGATCCAGAAAACCACACGAGGTCGACAGTTGATGAGGTTCCTGTCGCATCAAGGTTTGTGGTAAGCCTGTTTAAAACCATGGAAGGAGCGAGCCTTTCTTTTGGATCAAGGTCATGAGTCACAGAGTTGGACATGCCACAGGGGTGAGCATACTGCAGAGGAGTGTGTGGATGTTTTTCTACCCATGTAAACACTAAGGGGGGGGAATGTTAGGAATTAGTATTCACATGGTTTATTTATATGGTTAGTTTAATGTGTTATTAATATATTATTGTTATATAAACAATAATATATTATTGGTGTTGAGTTGTGTATTGTTACGAGAGTAACAATCACAACTAAATAGGTTTATTTGTTGTAACACTTTCCTATTTTATAGGAAGTCAGTTTTCCTATGTATATTGCTATTTAATAGCCTATGTATGTAATTCAAATTGGTCGAATACAATATCAATATTATTTTTTTCTGTGTGACAATATTGTTGTCCCAATAAAACTAATGTCAAAATACATGAGGAATAATGTGTTGATGGGATCCTTAGTGGATGAACTGTCAGAGTCATAGGAAACCTTAGGTTAGTGGGACATGCACCTTAAGGTGACCTCTAGATTTTAAAGAAGTTGGATCTTCTCTTTAGTATTAGTCGAGGGTCAGAGAAAATGAACTTAACTTTAAACTTAACGGGGGCGGTGCGCCGAAAAGTGAAAGAGTTGACTCATAACGCAATTGGTTGGAATAGAAAAAAGGTGGGCAGTGAAAAGGGTGGACAAGACACACCACAGACCAGAGATGATCCACATAGAACACTACTCCAAACTATCCAAGCACAGCTTCTAAATATAGCAATAGCACCAAAATGTGCATAGATATCTACGTCAAAATAAAGGCTATCATAGATAATACAAATTACGCAAAGGGTGGAAAAATTACATCACAGGGCATATTATATTACTCCAAAAAATGTGCACAGTATTACAATAGATAAGAGGCAAAATGCCATTACAAAGCTCAGAAAGAAGGCTAAAGTTCCAGCGTCCTGCTTTTTACAGAAGAAGAACTAAGACAAAAGAAGAAACTAACTCCAGAAGTGTCTCTTTATTTTGAAGCCTTCGGTTTCAATATAAAGGAGGAGAAGGACATGAGAGACCCTTCTTGAACTCTTTTAATTATGATAAATAGTGCAAAGTGACAGAAATAGATTTTTTGAGATCTTTGTCACACTTTCCCATTATCTATTTTTTAAAGAGTGAGAGACATGCCTATTTAATGCATCTCTTAACTATTTCGCAACCGACTCTCTTGGAGTGGAATTATTCTTCCAAATCATTTTTACATATTTGGATCTTTAATTGCTTATGCATTGGGTCTTGAGCTCATGATTCAAGTGGTGCCTATCTATGTTTCTCTTATGAGAATGGCCCTTTGAATGCAGGTGAACAAATTAAGTATTCATAGGTTCACACTCTTCACACAGAACTATGCATTAACTTCATCCCTGAAAATATCAGTCGAATGACCCTTTTCCTTTGATCCTTTCAAAAGATATGAACATTTAAACTTTTTAGATAGGTGCCATAATTTCCCTTACGTGGATTTTGGCTTATCGCCAATCTTTTAGAAATCTGCCTCAAACTTGAAGCTGATTTATTATGAAATCCATGTGGAGGTTAAGCACTTCTCTAGGGTCTTTGCTTATATTGTAGCTTTTGGGAGTGCGTTGGGCTAACACCTAACATTATTTGTGATTGGGCCACTTTCATTTGGGTAAGTAATGAACTGGCTGCATATTATTGTGAAGATTTTTAATTTAGATGGGTCATATACAATTGAATCCACATGTAAGCCCCATAGGGCTTCAAGGCTTTCTCTTCCTTTGCTTTCTAGAACTCGCACCAAGTCAAAATTTGGCACTGTCTACAAGATTTTTGCTTCCTTTTCAATTTGGCTTGTCCCAACTTGGCTTTAATCATGGATTCAGTTGTATTATCAAAGGCTTGAATCCTGGTGGGATTCGAAAATGCGGGAACCTTGATTGAGCAGGAATTTACTTGTTATCTAATCTTAGTGGGCAACATAATTTAGATAACATAATGTTATTAGAATAATAACTACTCATAGAGCTCATTTCGTTAATGACTAAAAATCATAAGTAAAAACCCACACGAATATATAATGTAATTAAATTTCTTGTGGAAATCACCAACTTAACATTATATTAAATGGATGTCAAATTTAAATTAAAAATTAAGATTAAAGATAAATTCCATCTTAAGAATGAGGATGAAAAGTCCTTTTTTTGATATTCAAAACTCCATGTTTGATGATTGTATCCACAAGATTGTTGTCTTTTCTAGAGTTTCTTGGTGGAGAGATTTACATTGGCCTATTACTACTCCATTTTTATGGTACAAACCCCATATTGGTTAACAACTTCTTACCCCTAAACTTATTTAGGGTGAAACCCTTAATCATCATTGAAATTAAGTTATGTGGATGTTTTCCAATATATAAATCTTGCTAATATTTGGAAAGGCCATATTGAGCCTGAAAAAAATCATTAGTGCATTCTCTATTAGGGTCTCCTAGTTGGAGTGATATTTAAACTGGTAGTATTTTCACTCAACCAGTGGATCCTTATAGGCTATTCAATTTTAATGTCAATTTTATAACCCCAAAAATAAAATCAACTCAAATAAAATGCAATGCAAGAAAGAATAGCACTGCATAGAAGTTGATAACAAAGTTCAGAAATTGCCTACGTCTCTGGGTTTGTTAATTAGTGAACCGATTCATTATAAATTTACGATTGTAAGTACAAAGAAACTAACAATTCTATAATGAATATTCCATTTCACCATGAACTCAGTGACAATCAGTCCAACAAAACCCAAACTTGTCTTAGAAAGCTTGCTTAGTGTTCTGGCATAACTTCCCATATTTATACTTCCTATAGACTTCCCCTCTATTGCACGGCCTTCAGCCTCTACGTAGAGCTGATTCAGATAGTGTCAATTGTTGAAATCAACCTCTTGTAGACTTCCCCTCTACTGCATGACCTTTATTATCTACACAGAGCAAAGTCAGATTTGGTGTCGTCGTCAAGCTCGGCAACATAATTCTCCTTCATTGCCTCCAAATATTGCTAACTCCTCCAACAGAGCTTGCTACAATATCTAGTTCTAAACCATGCCCAACAAAAATAGTAGAATCTCGAGCTCATGTAATGTTTCTCCATTGCTTAAAAACTTCCTCTCTGCTCCACTCTTGAGCTCTGGGTCATGACATGAGAAACTAAGGCATAAATATCCTTTTACAAAAAATAATGTGTTAAAATAATAACTCATACAGTGCCTTTAATAAGGTCTTAAATGCCTTTAAAAATAGGCCTATACACCCTTACAATTCCACTCAATACTTGCAATTCGCACTGAGCTTTATAAATAAGATTTGATGTGCTATGTGATATGGGCCTTGACCCCTTTATATGCACTAAGGGTCAGACCTGAGTTTTCTTGTATTAAATGCGTTATGGGCGTAAGTCCCATGGCATGCCAACTCGGTAGGCTCGAGTTAGTTCAGATGCGTCGAGTTGTAAGCACAAGAGGTCAGCGGTTCGAACCGCTTACAAAATTGTCTACCCGTCATTGTCAATGTTGACCAATCGCACGCCCACGCTGACTGCTCCTCCTTCCACATCATCACATATGTCGATTGTCCTCTATCACCATTTATTTGTTTCACAACGTCTATGTCATTGACTACCCGCTTAGTCATCCACGTGGGCCACTATCATCACTTCTGTAGTCCACTTGTTTGCCCATCCAACTCGTCACATTCTGTTGGAAGCTTGGGTCAACTCGCCACGTCTATCTCAATGCATTGTCGCCACGTGTCCCGAAGATCCCACATGTCGGTGGGTTGTTAATGAAATACCCGACTAATATAGGCACTGCCATCTATTTTGGCGTGGATTTCGCTAGGATTTAATCCCATTTTGCGGCGGGAAGTTGATTGGCTCAAGGGTTAATAAAGCCCGAGTCCCACCATGTTATCTTCATGGATTCCAGCATAGTTGCTGTGCTTCCAAGTTTTAGCTCTTCTCATGTGGCTTGTGGGTTGTTGACTCAGCTCACAATCTCACTCCTTAGATCGACCATGAGATAGCTCTTCAACTTTCTTGCCATGAACTTAATCTCAGTATCTTGATCATGAGCTTAACTCGATCTTATCTTGAATGAGCTAGCTTGGAATTCTACGATGGTCAGGTCCCCCTCCGTAACAAGAGTGGACCCCAGTATTGAAAAACCTTTTGTCAACTGTCGAAGACCAGTGTTAAAAATACGACTATTTATTTTTCTATGTGCCACTTATCAACGTCACAATGACCCATTTTCCATTTTATACACGTGCCTAGTCACTGCGTTACATGTGCTCTGGAGTTCTGTCACATATGAACTCATGTTCCACCTATGTGGACTAATATCTCAGAGCATACAATGTCCACTTTTCAATGTTCAAATAGGTGACCACCGGAAAGCTCTCGGCTATGCTCTTCCCGTAAGGAACTACGTTATAGGGAGATAATAGGGAACTTTTGATGCATGCAATGTTTACCTTTAGATCACACCTCCCCACTAAGGAGGATTTTGTTCCACCAAAAGCTAAAACTTTAATTTTCCTGATACTTAGCATTATTACTTTGTATTTTCCCATGGAGATCTCTGGAGTGGACTCTACGGCCTCTAAAAATACTACTCCAAAATGGAAAATTTATACCATTCTTTTCCTGTCAAAAATTCTCAACTCGCTGCAATCACAACATCACACAAAATGATCAGTTTGAAAAATACATCTCCATAACAAGGAGACCCATTCGACTGATTCAGTGATCTACCAATGAATTTTTCTACAATGTTACATTCCCCAAATGGAAAACTTCCTGATCTGAAAACACAATGTTACCCATATACGGGTCTTAACTGCATATTATCATCAATCATCAACAATGTTATACAAATCTATCCAAAACAAATGATTTTTCATTGTCCATATAAAAATAAAATGGACTCATTTATGGCCAATCTATGGATAGATCCAAGTTTGTCTCATTTTTGGTTGGTGGATTTACTTGATCATCCAACTGCTTCTTACCCTTTCCCGGAAGACTTGTTGAATGGATTTTCTAGCATCTCTCAACCTTGTGTCCACTCATATGAAAATGAGTGCAATAGTTCCTCTTGTCCTCATTTTTGGACAAGGAATCACATTTGTCATTTCCTGCCTCTAAATGATGAGATTGGTCTTCAACACCTGCCTTGTTTCTGACAAAAGGCATCAACTTCTTCAATAATGTCCTTATCTTCTAACAACTGACAACATAATGGTTACTTGCCCCACAAAAAGTGCAAGAAAAAACATGCCACATTTTCTATATATCATAGCCATATTTTTCATATAGACATAGAGGATCATAAGTTTCAGAATGTACACAATTCCTTCTAGTGTTATGCTGAGTGTAAGAATGAGGAGGTGGAATTTCATTACCTCTTGTTGTTGTTCATATACAACTTTTTTCATCCGGTTGTGATGAATTGTTCCTCTACATGGAGGAATTTTGTTGTTTTAGTGGTGTAATCACTTTGTTGTTGGAATCTTGTCTTCCTTCAATGGATTTGGAACTCTCTCCAATTTCCATTCACTTATTAGTATAACCCAAACATGCATAACAAGGACGATCCTTAACCTATATTAGGTTATAAATACCTTGGCTATTCTTGCCAAGACCTCTTCCATCAAAACCCATTTTAAATAACAATTTCAAGCTAATATGTCTAGTGTGTTTCTCAAAATTACCAAAAACTACATCTAAAACTAAATGGGTGGAAGAAGTGTTGCAATGTGAACTTACAATGCATTCATCTATCATGGTCTCTACATCTGTGGAAGGTGGCTCATTCTATTCACTACTCTATAAGTATTGTTGCAACTATGTCAAGAGTTCATCATTGGTCTCCAAATCATCTTTCAAACGTTATATCTCCTCTTCTAAGGAGTGAAACCTAGATCTCAAGAGAGTGTTCTCATCATGGCTCTGGTTGTTGAATTCCTTGAGATCTTCATGTTTCTCTTATTTTTACATCTTTCCCATAGTGCACTTGTACTTATCCAATCACATCTGAACCAACTACAGAACCTAGAGCAATCAATTGTTAATCAACCAAGTCTGATACCAAACTTGATCCGTAAACTGGTAGTATTTTCACTCAATCAACAGATCCTTATAGGATATTTAATTTTAATGCTGATTTTAACCCCGAAAATAAAACCAACTCAAATAAAATGTAATTCAAGAAAGAATCACACTGCACAAAAGTTGATAACAGAGTTTGGAAATTGCCTAGGTCTTCGAGTTCGTTTTGATTATAAGTACAAATAAAATTATAGTACTATAATGAAGTTTACGGTTCACCACAAAATCACTACCAATTGGTCCAACAAAACCCATACTGGTCTTAGAGGCTTGCTCAATGTTTTGGCATGGCCTCCTAACTTTACACTTCTTATAGACTTCCCCTTTGTTGCACACCCTTCAACCTCTACGTAGAGCTAAGTCAGAATATTGTCAGTTATCAAAATCACCCTCTTGTACACTTACCCTCTAATGCATGACCTCCAGTTTTTACATAGAGTTAAGTCAGATCCGATGTCATCGACAAGCTCAGTAACAAGCTCCTCCTCTGTGGCGTCTAAACAAAACGAACTTGGCTATAATGCCTAACGTACATAATCAAAGCTCCCATAATTACTTCTTTAGTGCTTCTAACATCTCTTTGCTCCATAATCGAACTCTCGAATCTGCACGAGAAACTAAGGCACAAATATCCTTTACAAAAATAATGAGTCAAAATAATAACTCATACAATTCCTTTAATAAGGTCTTAAATGCCTTATACACCCTTACAATTTTTCTCAATGCTTTCAATTCGAGCTAAGCTTCAAAATGAGCTTGTGTGTATTGCATATGGGCCTCGACCCCTTTATATACTAAGGGTCGACCCAATTTTATTATATTTAATCCTTATTTTCTAAGTTAGAACTAACCAACTCGATTAGTTGAGTTGGTTGATAGGCCAAGTTGTAAGCGACAGGTGTGGGGTTCAAATCTTTCCCCGTCTTTGTCGTCGTCACCATTGTTGACTAGCTCACTGAGCTTTTTTTGTCCATCGTGTCCACCAACTAACCAACTTCATTTCCACTTCCCTTATTTTATCGACACGTCGCATCCAACAACCATTCCCTAGTTGCCACGTGTTTACCCATCCATGCCACATCCTTTGACCGCTTGGGCTATCCACCACATATGTCTCGAGTAGGTCGTGGGAAAAATCCCACATCTAGTGGATTGTTAATGAAATGGGGTTAATATAGCCCTAACTTCCCCTCTATACTCGTGGCTTTGGCCACACTGATCCCATTTTTCTCACATATTGTTGGCTCATTGGTTATGTTGAGGTGGCATGTTTGTTTGAATGTCATGGTGCTTATCAAGGTTGGCTCAACCCATGTAACTTGGTTCTCAACTCATCGCTAGCTTTCTCGCCATGAGCTCGATCAACTCACCAATCAGCTCGATCTCAACTTATCAAGCCAATGAGAAAAATTGAATTAATAGCTAATTTTGGCAGTCGGGTCCCCTTCCAAAACAAGAGTGGACCCCACTATTGCAAACATTTTTTCCCGTTTGTCAAAGACCATATGTTTGCAAACTTTTATTTGTACTCTACATTACACCACTTTTAAAATTTATTGACACACTTTTCATTCCATAGTGTGCTCTGGCGTTACGTCACATGTGCTTGCATTTCATCTTCTTTCTCTTGTTCCTACACGAATGATAGCTCATGCATACAATGGGTGTTTTTTATGTTCATATAGGTGACATAAAGCTCTCGATCTGATCTTCCATGAGGAATAGGTTAAAGGAAATTTAGGAAACATATAAAACATGAAAAATCCTCTAGATCATGGAGATATGCTCAAGCACACTGGGGTTTCAAATCCCTCTTGCCTAACTTGTCATCAAGTTGAAACCTTTAAGCACTTTTTGTGGTTTTCCTGCTCAAGCTACCTAGAAATGGATTTTTACCCTTTTTAAGATTTTTGTTCTAGGAATTTTTGCTTGAAAATTAGTTATTCTCGGGGATTCGCCAATGTTACCTAAAAAATGCAACATTTTTTGGAAAATATTTCTAGTTGATATTAATTTTCACATACAAATATATATATATATATATATCATACTATTTTAATAATGTAACCATGGAAAGATATTTTTGTGGCTGATAAAGTTACATGTTAGATGGTTGTTTTGACTAAGTCTATGCTGCGCACGAGGGTCTATGGTGTGCGCGACGCAGGCATAAAGGGGTGTGCACAAGGCAGAATGGATAATGCGCTAAAGCTCGTGCCTCAGCAGAAAACCTCTGGGACTTAGCCAATTTTGTGCACCATGGGCTAAAAATGGACAAAGACGAGTTAAAGTGTTGATCAACCAAATGCTTTAGATCTAGAGAAAAATGAGGAGACTTAGCGGCCAAGGAATGTCTATTTTAAGATAAAGCACATGCAGAGAAAATATGAAAGGTCATGCAAGGATTGATCTAATAATAGGATTAAAGCATAGGTTTTTATAGGGTTAATCTATTATTAGGATTGATAGAAAAGAATGCATGCTTTATGACTGTTTTTAGATGTATGCATGGTTATTTTGAGCATACAATATATTTTGAGGAATGCATAGGCAGTGAAGGGCAATTCCCCACCCATATATATTTGTTATATGCCATTATTTTAAAAACCACGTAGATGAGGAATCATTGATGTTATGTTGCTCTGATGTACTTGTGTGTATGACTCTGAATTCACTGGTATTGATCATTATGTAATCAACTTCTGTTATGTAATACTTGGTTATGATGGAATATGGAGGATGGATTCTGGTCATTGATGTGTTTGAATATGGTGATTACATGGTGAATATGATATTAGTTATTATCACAGAGGGTTCACTCAGTAAAAGTATTATATAGCACGTGTATTCAAAAGGTATTAAAGAATACCCTTAATACTGGTTTTAACCTCTGATAATTCAATTTATAATACCCCATCATGTTGTAATATTAGAATGAAAATACCTCTATTTAATCCATGTACCTTACTTACCTATTTTTCATTACAATTTTATTTACCCCTCTTTATTTCTACCGTAATTTATGAAACATAAAATATAGCATGTTTCCCCCTTAATGATTATTTTCTTAATACACATTTTCTATAAAAGAGAGTTTGAAGCCATTTGAGACCTATTACCAATTACCTTAATGTTAAATTTTAATCACTTATATATAGTTCTTCAAATAATTAAGACACTAAAATAATATCATTTGTGTTGAAAAGCATACTCAATCTCAATTTCCTACCATCTTATTATTTCTTAGTTAAGAATTTCATAATTGAGATTTCCTTACTCAAAAAGATATTATAATTTAACTTTATAACTAAGATCCTTTTGTAATTTTAAGGTAATTAGTTTTTAAAACTAGGGTTTAAATGTTTTAGTTTTATATTAAAATTAACCCTACCTCTTCTCTAGCCCACATGTAACCTACCTCCAATACCTAATTCAAAATATTAATTAATTAAACCCTTTCAACCCCTAATGCATATTGGTATATTGATTTGGATTTCATCAATTTTAATTGCCTCAATATGAATGCACGTGCTAGGATATTGCCTAGATAATGAATCCCCTGTGGTTATAATTTGATCTGTGTGTTTCTTTATTACATGTGTTTCCAATTGGATATATGTAATGAGTTCTTATGATTGAGTGAACACTTGGTTATCTATATCATGTATCTGCATGCTAACATATTAACAAGCATCACAAAGGTGGGACCTAGTAGCTTCACGCGCTTCGGGAAAGGGTTCAGATCTATCTGAATGAGGTTTCAGTGCGCATAACAGTTAGGTGAAATAAGAGACTACATTTTGGTTGCATTTCCAAGACCTCTTTTAAACTACCTGTCAGGATGTTGCTTGTAGATGGTGTATTGATTGACTATGGAGAGTTTTGAAATATGGGTATAAAACGTTTAATATGAGTTTATGCAGAGATATAACACTAGACTTGATTTTAATGCACATCGTTGGGTGGAAGATAATATTTATCATGAGCTCTATTAGACATTATTCAACTTATTTCTAGTAGAATTGTATGAGTGGACGACAACATATACATTAGAAAAGTGTTGGGGATATAGATCGAGACTTTGGATGCAAAAGGATTACCAGAACCTTGTTAATGCTGATGTGGAGTGGACAAGAGTTGTAGATCATTGATGGGTTGGAGTGTCATACAATTACACATTAGAGTATGTTATTTCTACTTATTTATGTCTAGACGAAGCTGAGTTCAGATTCTTGCGCGAGCCCAGAGGATCTTACTTACACATTATACCATTATCGATTAAGATTTTAATAGTAGAATTAGATTTAGAGGGCCTTATTGTGACTTGCTAAACTCCCACCATGCGTAGGGGCAGGAGAAAGTGTGGAGAAAGATAACGGAACTGATGAAAAAAAGGAAGAGAGATGAAAGGCGAATCAAGTTTCCTAAAGCGTGAGAGAGGGACATGAGGTGCAAACAAGATATTGAGGAGGCATTGGAGTTGAGGAGGATGATGAATCACAAAGGTTTTGAAGCTCTCATGGAAGACGAGGAGCCACATCATCAGGCTCTCCCAACTTTAGGCAAGCGCAGTAGAGAATACCCTTCGGCTTCAGATGAGAGCGCGTTTGAGGAGAGAATGAGGACCACAAGTGTGCATCTCAACCCATTGTTGAGTTGTGGAGCTCAATTACATCAGATTATCATGTAGTATGAAACTTGCTGGAAAACATAGTAACTGACATCAGTTATGGAGGGACCAGCATCAATCACCTATGACCGCCATTGATCAGAAAAGGAGGAACCAGCATCGTTTAGGGCTAACTAGTTTTGGTTACCTGTGTTGAGTGTTTTAATTAACTCACGGGAATTAGATCTATTTTTAGTATTAAAGCATATCTATTGATTGTAATCGCATGGCTAAGTGCCCTAAGTTTGTATATGCCTATATAAGTATGAAAGCTAGGGTTTAGAATTAAGAATTAAGAATTTGCAAAAGTTGATGATTATTGTGAGAATAATTGTGAGAGAGAGAATTCTTGGTGAAGAAGCAAAAGCTTGAGAGTAAGAAAGTACTATACATCTGAGAGGTGTGGAAAATTGTAAATATTCATTGTATATATTTTGAAAGCTTTGGATAATAGATTGGATTGTTTCTTGGTAGACGTAGACCACACTGGGTGAACCACGTTAAATTTGGTGTTGATTTATATCTCTTGTTATGTATATTTCTTCTGGTAGAATATCCATTTTTATTTGCATGTATGCTTGGGTCTGATGTATTATCTTTACAACCGATGTGCTAACCCCAAAAACTGGTATCAGATCTTTGTTTGAGGGTTTTGTGTGTTGAAATATTTATTCACTGAGGGTTTTCTGATTGAGTGGGAGCTACAGCAATGGCAGAAGAAAACAAATACAAGGTAGAGAAGTTTGACGGCTGAAATTATCAATTATGGAAGATGCAGATTGAGGATTATCTGTATCAAAGAGATTTGTATTTACCATTGGATGAGAAGTCTAGACCTAAAAAGATGACTGATGAAGAATAGAAGATTCTTGACAGAAAGGATTCGGGATCTATAAGATTGATTTTGGAAGCATCTGTGGCTTCCAATATTACAGAAGCAGCTTCTATGGTAGGTTAATGAAATCTCTTGCTAATTTATATGAAAAACCTAGTGCTTCAAATAAATTTTATTTGATGAAGAAACTATTTAGTTCTAAGATGCATGAAGGTGGATCTGCATCTAGTCATTTGAATGATTTCAAATCTATTATAAATCAGTTAAAATTGGTTGATATACCATTTGATGATGAAGTGAAAGCACTTTTATTCTTATGTTCTTTGCCTGATAGTTAGGATAACTTGGTAATGGATGTTAGTAATACAACATCTGCTAATAATATTTTGAAGTTTGATGATGTGGTTGGTATAATCTTGAATGAATAAATTTACAAGAAGCAGTACAGAGGAATCATCATCTAGGAATGCTTTGAATGTAGAAAGCAGGGGCAGGTAGAAGGAGAGATCCAAGAGTAAGAGTAATGGGAAATCAAAGTCAAGGGATAGTAGATCTAAATCCAGAGGTAAGGGAATTACTTGTTGGAAATGTGGAAAGAAAGGACATGCAAAGAAATATTGTTGGTCAAAGGATAAAGAGAACCAACAACCAGACAAAGGTAAAGAATCAAATCTTGTTGCAGCAGAGGTAATGCAATATGCTCTTATTCTTTCTTTAGATAATAGAATTGAATCATGGATTTTAGATTCAGGAGCTTCTTTCCATGCAACCCCTAATAAGGGTTATTTCAGAAATTATGTCCAGGGAAATTTTGGGCATGTTTATTTGGGTGATGATGAACCTTGTAGTATAACTGGTAAAGGGGAAGTTCATCTAAAATTGCAGAATGGAAAATACATGGGTATTGAAAGATGTGAGGCATGTGGCAAGCCTTCAGGAGGAATATTATTTTTGTAGGGTAACTAGGTGAATATGGTTGCATGGTTACATTCATAGCAGACTCTTAGAAAGTCACCAAGGGTGATTTTTTTGTGCCAAGAGGTAAGAAGGTAGGAACTTTATATTTATCTACCCGTGTTATTGATTCATTTTCTACATTATCTACTTCAGATTCAGATGCATTTATGTGACATAATCGGTTGGGTCATATGAGTTAAAAAGGAATGCAGATCTTAAAGGCTAAGGGTAAGTTATCAGATTTGGAAGATTTAGATCTTGATTTTTGTGAGCATTTTGTTTTTGGAAAGCAAAAGAGAGTGAGATTTATTAAAGTTGGGGAAACTAAGAAGGAGTAGAAATTGGAGCTTGTACACTCATATGTGTGGGGACCAGCTCAGGTAGCTTCTCATGGAGGATCCCAGTATTATGTTACTTTCATTGATGATGCTACAAGAAAGGTATGGGTTTATTGTATTAAGCATAAATCTGATGTTTCTGAGACCTTTAAAATATGGAAAGCCCTTGTTGAGAATGAATCAAATTCAAAGTTAAAGTGCTCCTTAGATCTGACAATGGTGGTGAATATTGTAGCAAGGCTTTCAATTATTATTGTTCAGTGAATGGGATACGTAGAGAAAAATGGTTCCAAGAACACCACAGGAGAATGGTGTTGTAGAAAGAATGAACAGGACAATCATGGAACATGCTAGAAGTATGAGGATACATTCTGGATTTCCTTTGCAATTTTTGGGCAGAAAGCAGTTTGATACAATGGTTTATTTGATTAACTATGGGCCTTCAAGTTCACTAGATGGAGGAATACCAGAGGAAGCTTGGACCAGAAAAGAGGTAGATCTTTCTTTTCTTAAATTTTTTGGTTCAGAAGCTTTTGTGCATATTGATAAGGAAAATAGGAAAAAGTTGGATGTAAAATCTAAGAGATGCACTTTCATTGGTTATGGATCTGGTGATTTCAGATTCCATTTTTGGGATTTAGAGAATTCTAAAATTATTAGGAGTCGTGACATTGAATGGAATGAAAAGAGAATATACAGGGATCAAATTTTGGTACCCAAGGATGAACCAATTGAGAATTTTGTGAATGAAAATGAACTCTTGGATTTAAAAGTAATACCGACAGGGTTACACAGTAATCGGTGTCAGTTGACCTCTGACCGACATCGGTCAATAGAACCAATATTGGTTACAGAAGAGCAGAACCGATGTCGGTTACAAGTGATCGATGTCGGTCACTAACAGATTTGGATACAAATGTCCAAGAGGTCCAGAATGAGCCTCCAGTACCACAAACTCCTATGAGAAGGTCACAAAGGGTAAGTAAACTTCCATAAATATTTACACCTCTATTTTATTTAGTATTGACTGATAATGGTGAACCAAAGAGTTTTAAAGAAGCAATGTAGGATAAGAACCACGTGCAGTGGGAGCATGGCATGAATGAGGAGATGGACTCCTTAGAATAGAACCAGACTTGGGATTTGGTTAAGTTGTCAGCATGTAAGAGGACATTGCAGAACAAGTGGGTTTACATGATCAAGGAAGAAGAGGGTGGACTGAAAATGTACAAGGCAAGGCTTGTAGTAAAGGGATTTACACAGAAAGTAGGTATTGACTTTGGTGAAATATTTTCTCCTGTTGTAAAGATGACTTCTATTCATACTATATTGAGTTTAGTTACAGTAGAGGATTTTCATTTAGAACAACTAGATGTGAAGACGACTTTCCTTCATGGTGATTTGGATGAAGAGATTTATATACAACAACCGCTTGGGTATGAAGTCAAGGGTAAGGAGAAATTAGTGTGCAAGTTGAAAAAGAGCATATATGGTCGCAATCAAGCTCCAAGGCAATGGTACATGATGTTTGATAGTTTTATGCATGAGCATGGTAATTTGAGATGTGAATTTGACCATTGTGTTTATTTCAAGAAGCTTGAAAATGGGAGCTATATTATTTTGTTACTGTATGTGGATGATATGCTTATTGCAGGATCTAGTATGTAGAACATTTGTGAGCTTAAGGGAAAGCTAGCTCAAACATTTGATATGAAGTATTTAGGATCTGTAAAAAGAATTCTTGGCATGCAAATACATAGAGACATGAAGAACAAGAAATTGTATTTGTCTTAGGAAAATTATATCTACAGGGTGTTAGAAATGTTCGAGTACAAAATGCAAAACTTGTTAGTACACCTATGGCTGGACACTTCAAATTGAGCAAAGATCAGTGTCATTCATCACATGAGGAGGTCAAATACATGACACGAGTGTCATATGCTTCAGCAGTTGGGAGTCTCATGTATGTTATGGTTTGTACCAGACTAGACATTGCACAGGCAGTGGGAGTTGTGAGTAGATATATGGTCAATCTAGGTAAAGAGCATTGAAAAGCAATCCAATAGATACTCGGGTATTTGAAAGGGACATCTAACATGTAGTTATGATATGGAGGTCAGATATTTCATTATGTGGCTATGTTGATTCAAATATGGCTAGAGATTTGGATGGTAGGAGGAATAATACTGAATATATTTTCACAGTAGGTGGGATGACAATTAGCTAGATTTTGAGATTATATAAGGTTGTGGCTTTGTCTACTATAGAGGCAGAGTATGTTGTAGCTACAAAGGCTAGCAAGGAGATGATATGGATGAGTAGGTTCATGAAAGAGTTGGGAAAGGAGCAAGATGATTGCAAATTGTTCAGTGATAGTCAGAGTGCAATTCATTTGGCAAAGAACTCAGTGTTTCATTCAAGAAAGAAACACATTCAGTTGAGATATCACTTCATAGGGAAGGTATTGGAGGATGAGTAGTTTAATCTGGAAAATATTCATATGAGTGAAAAACCTGTAGATATGCTAACGAAGCCATTAGCAAAGGAGAATTTGGAGCTACACTCCACTTCTATTGGTCTTCAAGTTTGAGACTTGAAGAGGAAGAAACAAAGCTAAGGAAGGATCCAAGAATGATGTTGTACAGGTATATTGTAGTAATTAATCTCCAAGTGGGAGATTGTTGAGTTGTGGAGCTCAATTACTTCGGATTAGGATCCAATATGAAACTTTCTAGAAAACACAGTAACTGACATTGGTTATGGAGGGACCGATATCGGTCACCTATGATCGGAATCGGTCAGGAAAGGAGGAAATGACATTGATTAGGGCTAACAAACGTCGGTTACCTATGTGTGGGTGTTTTAATTAACTCGCGGGAATTAGATCTATTTTTAGTATTAAAGCAGATCTATTGATTGTAATTACATGGCTAAGTTCCTTAAGTTTGTATATGCCTATATAAGCATGAAAGATAGGGTTTAGAAGTAAGAATTAAGAAGAACTTACAAAAGTTGATGATTATTGTGAGAATAATTGTGAGAGAGAAAATTCTTGTAGAAGAAGCAAAAGCTTGAGTGAAAGAAAGTATTGTACATCTGAGAGGTGTGGAAGATTGTAAATCTTCAATTGTATATCTTGTCAAAGCTTTGGATAATAGATTGGCTTGTTTCTTGGTGGACTTAGCCCACACTGGGTGAACCACGTTAAATCTAGTGTTGATTTATATCTCTTGTTATGTATATTTCTTCTGGTATAATATCCACTTTTATTTGCATGTATGCTTAGATTTGATGTCTTATCTCTACAACGAGTGTGCTAACCCCAACAAACCCACCTAACCACCTAGCCCTTGCACATGGAGTTCCAGGTCCAGAGGTAGTCATTGAGAAATAGGTTAGTACATGTAAAAAAATAGAGATGAGTGGATATCACTTTGTGTTAAATTAAGGAGATAAGGTTAATAGTGTGCCCATGGAAATGCAATCAACGCCATTGTTTAGGAGTTTTATTTTAGGGTTTTTTTCAAGCGCGTTATCAGGACATAATGTTGACGCGCACACAATTGGAAGTACTAAAGTAGCAACTACAACCACAAAAATTGTTGATGTCCAATCTAGTACCACCTCTGGGACACAAGGTATTACGTCAATTAGCCCACAACCCGCCATAAGAGGATAGAGCGGATCAGGTGGATCACGAGGACGAAATATTGGTGGAGGTTCTGGTTCTAAATCTGGAAGACAAGGCCCACATCCCCAACAACCCCCACATCAACATCAACAACCATTCCAACCAACACCTCAAGTTTACTATGAGATGTCTCTCTGTTTACTAGAGTATAGAGGTATTGAAGATGTAGTAGAACATGTGCATAAGTGTGAACTACTATGGCACACCAAGGGCATTACAACTTCATATAGGAAGGCTAGTGTTGATATTAAAGTATTGCCCATTCTTAGAGGTGGAGATTGTAGCTATGGAAAAACAATTGGATAATATCTCTTCTAACTCAACACATGAGACGTGTAGTGAAATATGGTGCATGGATTGTGAAGTGGAGGGATATACTAAGGCTAATTACCCACACAAATTAGAGCACACATTGTTTCTAGATTATGAATTCGGTCACTTGAACCATGATGTGCAGGATTTCCCTCTTTTGCAGTGCACGATCTAGAAGAAGGTGTCCCTGAAATTTAAGATTTGTAAGTCCCATACTCATGACACTGATGACTGCAGCTTGATTGATCACATCCACGAAGCCATCGAGACAAGAGTATGCCAGACTAGTATGGCGAGTGGATCTAAGAAGAAAAAAGGACAACATAATGAAGGGCAAAACCATGGAGACAATAGGAATGGAGGCTTTCAGGCTAGATATCATGGCCGAGATCGTGGTGGTAGAAGAGGCAAGTTTGCTAGTGGAACTTTTTATACTTGTGGATCACCTAATCATTACCAACGGGATTTCCTTCAGAATGCAACATGTTCATGGTGTGGGAAGCTACATAAGTTGGAGGATTTCTCAGATTTATATGAACATATGAGTAAGAACAAGAAAAAGGACAAGGGCGTTGGGATGATCAAGGTAAAACGTGCGAATGTTGATCAATGGATGCCTAAGAAGACTGATCCAGAGTTACAACCCATGCTAGTTACGACGTGTGCTGAGGCAACATGTGTGTATAAGCCTTTGAAGGCCAACCCACTTATAACGAGGGAGGAAGTGATACATGCTAAGTATTTAGATTTAATGCATCAGTAGGAGGTCTACCGAGAGATTATGGGAGTCATTAGAGATCTACATGGTGAAATAAAATGCTTAAAATAATAGACACACACAAAGAGCATGTAAAAAGTGTTTAGATTTTGTGAAAGGACATGGATGACCTGAAATAAGTTTGTAAGATGTTGCGCCAGGAGAATATTATTCCATTTCTAGGGGAATGGATTTGAGTGAAGGTACCACGCATCGGAGAAGAGAGCGAGAGATAGATACTTCATGCAAAGCTACCACCTCATGACCATGAATTTGAAAAAGAAATTACACTTGGTGTAGTGATTGATGGTTAGTTGGTGATCAATATTTTGATCGATATAGGCACTGAGGTAAATGTGTTGATTGTTGAAGCATGGAATCAAATGGGAATACCTAAATTGTAGCCATCTTTGAATGTGTTGTACATGGCACACAAAACCAAGGTAATTCCTATTGGGGTATTAAAGGATGCATCTATTATCATTCAGGGGGCCAAGTTTACTAGGGACTTTGAAGTGTTGGAGCTTGCTGAAGCAAAAAAATTTCCAACATTACTTGGATGACCTTAGTGCTATACAAATAATGTTGATGTGCGCTTTAACAAGAGGTGCATAAATTTGAAAACAAGGATGAGTGCGTGATTATACCTCTGTTTGAAAAGAAGGAAGAGCCTTATGTTGACCCCTTGAGTGAAGAAGAACTTAATAGAATCTATGCTCAGACGGTTTATGATCTAGAAAATCTAGAACCATCAAAGGAAGGAATTCTTCAGTGGGAGGATGTGCAGTTAGTAAGTGACACTACTAGCATTGCTTGTGTAACTGGGCTCATGCCACATATGATATAGTTGGGTGTAAAGTTAAAGGGTGATTCACTAGGATGATCAGGTCGCACGTGGTGAGGCAATTGGAATTAGCTCAGGTACCAAGGTCTATTGGTGAAGGGAACGACGATACATTCTTGCATGCAATAGAGACTTAGTGGCAAAATGAAGGGGATAGAAGAAACATGTTGGTCTATACCTTGCATGGGACATCAACGCGCTGGTAGGCAACACATAGAGATAGAATTTTAGGAATGGCGAGAAGTGAGAATCACCTTTTCCACTAGGTTTACTCGGAGCAACATACCTACACAAACATGTGAATTTCATGCTAAATCTCCTGCCTCTCATCATGTCCATGAGTGGGAGAGATCATGGGCGCAGGGTAAGGAGGCCTTACTGGCATCAGTTTGGGTACACAAGTTCTACTCCACACTATGACGTTACGCGCGTGCATGGTATGTTCACACCGAGTTAAAAATAGAAACAACAAATTGGCACGAGATGACTGTGTAGTGCCCACTTCCCTTTGACACCTTTTGATACTGTTGATTACATTATGGACATTATTATGGTTTTGATTTAGTATGATGTTAGATGTTGGACCATGGATTATTATTGATCTTGAATTAGTTATGATGCATGATGATTATTAGAGACACTTCATATGTGGATGATGATATACTATTTGACATGGATATATTATGAATGTTGTTTGGACATGTGATTTTTAGATATTGTGAGTAGACCTAGAAAATGGACATTATATGATGATGATATAGTTATTGATATAAATTGTAAGTGATATTGATGATTGTCTTGATGTTGTTGTGATTCATATGTATATATGATTTTGTGATTATATTTATATCATGTTGGATGTTCTGATATAGCCATGAGGCCAAAGGAGGTATTTGTATTTTGCAGGTTAAAATATCACAACAAACATCAAGGGATTGAAGACCAACCACATTGGAATTCTTGATGAATTCAACAAGGTCACCATGGCAACATGTTTTATGTGTTTGTGTTATTTTGTTAGGGATTCGCATGGGGGGGATTACCTTTGAATGTGACCAAGGGGCTTTACGTATTTATTAATGTGGTTTCTTTTATTATTGTTTGCATGTGTTTATTTTGTGATGCATTTACCCCTTTCATTGTTCTTTTAATTGTGGAGAATTAATGTGAGTAATCATATTGTTAAAATAAGTAAATCAATCAAATTTGGGATATAAGAAAGTAATTATAGAAGTTGTTGGCTCTTATATTAAATGTGGTTAAGTGATGTGTAAGTACATGTAAGAGTTGTGTAAGTCAGATTTTGGAGTATGAAACACTCCACCTCCTTGGAAATTGGAATTTGTCCTTGGAGGCTATTTTTGGAGGCTTGTGGGACAAATAAAACTTGTCCCATACCTCTTAATTTTATTTACTAACCATACCTATGGTTGGAAGGTTAAATTTAGACTTTTATAATGCATTTTGGGTAGAAAATTTGTAATTTTTAATTGCACTCTTCTTACTTTTTATTAAATTTAGTCATTTGAGGTGTGGGCTTTTTGGAGTGTATAAGTTTATTTGTCATATTATTCACCCACCTCTTTATTGTGCATTGGAGAATGAATTTGAATTTTGTGTTGGAGTTGAGGATCTGTGATGTGGCATCCTACATGGATCCACCTCATCCTCTTCTCTTCCCTCTTCTATAAAATTAGAACTCCTTGCTTTATTTTGCGTTGTTGAACATTTTGCATACTTCATTGGGGGCGAATTTTCCTTGGCTGTTTGGAGTTTTTGTTGATTTTGGAGGAGGTTGAGAGCATTTTGTACTCGAGCATTGCTAATTTTGGGACTGTATTTTTGACATTGAAAGCTTGCTGTATTGGAACAAAATCTACCATGGAGAGGTACAAGCTTAGCTCTTCATAAATGTTTTTATTTCTTTTTATGTTTGTGTGAATGGTGAATGTTGTGTGTGTTTTTTGGCTGGTTGGGTAGACTACCTAGGAATGGTGTAGGAGAAGGCTATGGAGAATCATTGAGGGGGGCATAAGGGAATGCTTGTGGCATTAGATTATTGTGGAGGGAGTTTGGGATTGGGATCCACCATGGAAAATAAATAGCTTGCATTTCTTACTTTGTGGGGGGCGTAAGGAGGGATTGTGGGGGGCATAAGGATATGTGAGATGATTTATATTTGCAGTTTGTTATAGGTGGATACCTATTTCCCATTGGGAGGCATAAGCAGCTTCCCCCATAGTTCCTTGCTCCTTTGGCTTGCATGATGAAGCCTGAGTTTTGTTTGATGTTTTTTCATGTGGTCGCAAAACTACTGTTTTGTTTTGGACTGTGTTTTTAATTTTGAAATGTGCATGTTGAAAGAATGCTTTGTGATGTGGAAGTCTGTTGTTACCACGAGTTGAAATACATTTCTTATTGCATTGTGGTTGGGGCTCGGGGGCCAATGAAGAAGGATGGCTTCTCCTCTTCATTGGATGTCTTGGTTGGGTGGAGAGCGTTGCCTTTCCCCTGCCTTATTGTGATCAAAATTAGAAATGGAGGATCTTCATGTTGTTGCTCTAAAGCAGAGGAGAAAGATAGTTTGACAGTACCTTGTGTAATAGAATCTCATTGTAATCCTTCCCACTTTGAAGTGGATGAATTTGTAAACATTTTGAAATGAAAAGATACCTTGTATTGAGATAGGAAAGTTGTAAATTCGAAATGTGAAAGATATATATACCATTTTCTGCTCATTTGAAAAGAAGGAAATTGAAATCTATTAATTGCATTCAAGAAATTGAAAGATATAAAGTTGTATTTGAATTCAATAAAGGATTGAAATACCTTTCTTCATTTGCATTATTGTATTGAAATCTGAACTTTAAATGTTATTGAAATCTTTGTTTGAAAGAAAGGAATACATATGAAGGAATTGTATTACTTTGTTCTTTTGAAAATAAGACAAAATTGGAAATCAGACTTTACATTTTAGCCATTAAATGGTTTGTTGAATCAACTAAATGTATTACACTAGAATAGAAAGGAATTTCCATACTTGGAAGGTGAAAAATGATAAATAAATCCCTTTAGAAATTGATCTTTGTTTTAAATTTTAAAACTGGAAAATAATTTATCTAAAATGAACAGTTCGAACCTGCAAGCAAGAAATAACAATGAAACATTAAAATCGAACATGCCAGGGTATAAATGAGTTCAATTCGACAAAAAAATAACTTAAGGAAATATTGTAAAACATTGTAAAATCGGGCCCAAACCTTTCACAGTCTTTTTGCTGTCAGAAGTTGTAAAAATTCAAATTGGAAATCAATCAAGCAAAATTACCTTCCAAATGCATCCTAAATCCTTCTTGTAATAATTCTCCATGTTTGTTTGGCATGTTGAGTGAAGGAGAAGATCAAATTGAACAAAATTTATAAGTTAAAATTTACCAGTTTGCTTTTGATAAGCCTGCAGGCCATTTTCTTAAAATTGACCCCTTAAACTTTATCAAAATAAAAAATTAATGATCCATGTGCAAAGAGGGCGTCGAGAGCTTTCCAGAAAGTCCTCGTTTTCCCAAAATTGAGCTCTCTATCAAAGTTATGGCCCTCTGAAGTTTTCTTTCCTTGGTGGAAAATTTTGGGAAAAATTTCCTTGGCGGGCCTACAGCCCGAATTTTCCCTTGGGACTTAGGAAAATTTTTGGGAAAATTTTCAACATTTTCTCCACTACCCCACAACTAATCAGAAGCTACCACGTGGCCTCCCAAGGCAACGACAAAGGCGCGGCACCATTTTATTCCTTGGTGCTTTTTTTTTTTTTTGGAAACTTTTCTTAGTTTCCTCTGCTAGCCCGCAATCCCGTAACTAATGAATGCTTGCCATGTGGCTTCACATGGCGACGGTGGAGGAGCAAAAGTTTAATTAACTTTGAAACTCTAACCTTCTTTGGAAAATTTTCTTAGATCTCTCCACTGACCCGCTATCCCGTAGCCAATGAAAGGCTAACACGTGGCAGCCTTAGGTGTCGACGGAGGCGCGCGTAAAGTTTTGCCTTGGCGCTTTCTAACCCGAAAGTCAAAAATTCGCATGTGTCCCCGTAGTTCCCTGCGCTAATCAGAGCTTGACACATGTCCTTGGTGGACTCATGGGGGCACAGGCGTAAAATTGGTTTTTTGCCCCGTACGGGAAAATTTCAAAAAATCTCCCTTCGGCCCGCCAACCAACTCTTGGGGGAAATTTTTTTACCCCAAGGTCTACCGGTCCATAATTTGAGTTTTATGAGGAGTTAGGAGGACTTATTTATATCATTGGAAAGGTGAGGAAATTTCCTATCCAATGGGAATGATTTAGAGAAATTTTGAATGTGTTAAGTGTGATAAAAATAAAGTTGAATATTTAATCCTGTTAGTTTTCTACTAAGCCTCCAGTCCATGAAGCGTTGTAGATCATGAAGTGTCTTATGTTGGGGGATAACGTGAAAATTTGGAGAACCTGATCTCGAGGTGTGCCTTGATCTTGAGGAGACAGAGGAGGTACAGATGGGTCGCATCTAGAAAGAAATGCGTGAATTGGTCTATATGATTGATGAAAAGGAAGTTGACAATTTGGATGTTAGCCACACTGAAGGTGCACACAAGGTAATGGATTCTACATATGAGAAGGCACATGCATACCATGCTCCTATGAATACCAATAATGTTAACATTGGTACTACAGACGAACCCAAGGAAGCCATTATTGGTGATTATTGGTCAGAGCAAGAAGTAACAAAGATTATTGAGCTCTTGCATGAATTCCAAGACTTATTCCCATGGGGATATCATGAGTTAAAAGGAGTACACCCCTCTTTAGGTGAGATGAAGATCAAGCTGAAAGAAGGTGTGCATTTGGTTAGGAAGAGGCCTTATAGGATGAATCCTAATCTATGTGTGAAGGTGAAGGATGAAATTGATAAGATGCTCAAGTCTGGAATTATTGAGCCTATTGAAGAATCTGAATGGGTCAGCCCCATGGTCATAAGCATTAAGAAGGATGGGAGGATAAGGATTTGTATGGATTATAGGGAACTCAATGCTTCATGTGTAATATATCCTTTTCCCACCCCATTCATAGAAGAAATCCTTGAAGGATTTGCTGGGCGTGAGATATATTCTTTTACAAATGGATTTTCAAGTTATCACCAGGTGCACATTATGAAGGAAGACCAGGAGAAGACAATTTTCACTACTGAGTGGGGAAGTTTTGCATATACATTTATGCCCTTTGGACTGAAAAATGTGCCAGTAGTGTTCTTGCGCATTGTTGTGCAGGCCTTTCAAGATTTTATTCATAAATTCTTGCAGGTATATTTGGATGATTGGACAATATATGGCTTAGTCAAGGATCATTGTGATAATATGAGGCTCATGTTTGAGAGGTGCAGGAAGTTGAGCATCTCTCTTCAACATTAAGAAGTGCATCTTTGCTACACCTTTTGGCACTTTACTTGGGCACATCATTTGTAAAGAAGGATTATTGGTAGACCCAACCAAGATAGCTGTGATCTTGGGTTTGGAAGAGCCTACCAATCAAAGTGAGGTGCATGGATTTATGGGACATACAGGGTACTATTGGAAGTTCATCAAAGGATATGTAAAGATTATCATGAACCTGGAAGAGTTACTCAAGGCTAAAGAGAAATTTTATTGAGGTGACGTGTAACAATAGGCATTTGAGACATTGAAGGAGAGGCTTACTACTGCACCTATTTTGTGCTTTCCTTCATGGGATAAACCCTTTCATGTTCATGTTGATGCCTCTGGCATGGTGATTGGCACAATATTGGCACAACCAGGAGAAGGAATTGTGGATCATCCCATTTGCTTTGTAAGTAGGAAGTTGACACCCACAAAGTAGAATTACACAACTACTGAGTGTGAGGCATTTTCTATGATCTACACTGCATAAGTTCAGACAGTACTTGTTGGTGACCCCATTTATTTCTATACAGATCATATGGTACTCAAGTACTTGGTCAACAAGCTTGTTTTGCAAGGGCACATATGTAGATGGATACTTCTGTTTCAAGAATTTGACTTTACAGTTTTTGTGAAACCAGGTAAGAGAAATTCAAGGCCTGACCATTTATCAAGGATTAATTCTGGTGAAGACCTGCAGAGCATTGAAGATACTATGCCCGATGCACAATTGTTTAGATTGAAACATGCACCCATAAATTGGAAGATATTACAATGATTATTTGCACTAGCACGACGCGAGAGGGAATGAAGATGTTGGAGAAGAAGAAACTTGTTATATGCGTGATGCCTTATCAGTTGATTGGTGGAGATTTGTATAAATTGGTTTGTGATGAGGTCTTGTGCCATTGTGTTTTAGAACATGAACATGAAACTATTATGGAGGAGGATCATGGTGGAATAGTAGGAGGGAATTACATTGGTGATGCCACCGCGCACAAGATCCTTATGGTTGGAATTTGGTGGGAGACTTTGTACAAGGATACTAAAGAGTATGTGAAAATATGTGATTGTTGCATGTGATCATTCGTCAGTGCCTTGGAAAACCTGGACATAGAGATGATATGTCATTGCAGCCTATTGCAAGCATAGAGCCTTTTGAAAAGTGGGATATTGAATTTTTAGGTCCTATTTCACCACCCACGCGTAGGACTGATGCGTGCACTACATTATTACTTGTACATACTATCTTACAAGGTGGGTAGAGGCAACACCTACAAAGGATTGTACAGTAGCCACAACAACAAGATTTTTATGGGAAAACATTATTAGCAGGTATGGCTACCCATTAAGCTTGACAAGTGATAGAGGAACTCATTTCTTGAATGAGACAATCAGGATTTTATTGGCCAAGTTTATGGTGGCACACCATAAGACTACTCCTTATCACCCATAAGCTAATGACACTATAGAAGCTTTCAACAAGATTTTGGGATAGACATTGACAAATATTTGTGATGTTGGAAGAAAATATTGGGATGATAAAGTGTCAGTTGTACTTTGGGCATACATGACCACTTATAAAAGGTTGAATAAGGCCACACCTTTTAGTTGGTGTTTTGCGTGGAAGCAGTACTACCAGTTGAATTCATGCTACCATCCCTTCGTATTACATGTGCATGTGGACTAGATGATGAAAAGATATGTTGAAGAGTGCATTGATAAACTAATACAATTAGATGAGTGGCATTCCATTGCATGTTGGAGCCAGAAGATTGAGAAGGCAAGACAGAAGGCATGACATGATAGGCACATTAAGAACAAGACATTTGAGGTTGGAAATATGGTCCTTCTCTATGACTCCAAGTTTACGTGCCACCCAAGAAAATTGAAAGTGCATTGGTTGGGATCTTTTGTAGTAACCAAGATACTTGAATCAGGTGTATGTCAGTTACAGACGTTGGATGACACCATGTTGTTCGGTAAATTCAATGGGAGTAGGCTGAAGCCCTACTATAAATAAATATTCTTGGTGTTTGTAATAAGTCATTATTGTCATTTAGTTTATATTTATGTTTTATGTGTTTCCTTTCAATCGTTGATATGCTTTGTTATTTCGTATTTCCTTGTTTTTTTGGAATAAGTGCACTTGTACGTAGGAAGTTGATTACTATCTATTAATTTCATGTGCAAAGGGTCACACATACTTGTAGTGTGGGGTGAACCAAGTGCAAGTATGTGGAAGATAAAACTAGTGTGGGGTTGGCACAGTTTAGGGTGTTCTTCAGAAGATTAGTGTGGAAGAAAAAGGTGCCACAGGTGCTAAGGATGAAGGTGCTCTTAAAAAAATTACTCAGACTGAAGATCACGCAAGGAGAAGGATCATGTAGTGTAATGTAAGGTAGGCAACAACATGATGAACTACTTGGAATATGACACATAGGATTATGTACTTTGGCACAGGAAGGTGTGTGTAAAGATGTCTATGGCTTGGTAAGTAGTAAGGTGCGCAAGAAGGTTACGACTGCAATGCGTGAAAGGAAGTTGTGAAATAAAGTAAAAAGTGAAAAGGTACTTTTTATTAAGAAATACCTTAAAAGGATTAAAGTGAGAAAAAATGTGTTGAAAGTGGAAAAATTAAGTCATTAGAGTATGGAAAAATTATATAAAAAGGGGTAAATCAAGTTATTTTGTACCTTGCATCTAAGAGAATTTGAGCAATTGGGCTACTGAGTGACTTGGTGCGACAGAGTAAGAGAAGGGAAAAGAAAACCAGAGCAACATGCGTGCAAAGTTGTGTGTGGCTCCTTGTGAAGAGAGAAGTTTGAGCCAGTAGTTGAATGCAACATTAGGGTACGCGCATGAGGGTTTGCTGGAAGAATTTAAAAAACTAGGGTTCATAGTGCTTGGATAGTGAAGGAAGACAATATTGTGAAGTAGATTACCTAGGGCACAAATTTGAAGAACTAATGGCACCAAAGACTGGAAGAAATCTTCACACAAAGAGGGTTGAAGTTTAAGTAGAGGAACCATTGGAAGATATATATTTAGAAATGCAGTACCCTCCTGGAGTTTTTAGGGTTTGAACTTGGAAATCACAACTCACCAAGTGTAAGATTAGTAGATACAACCATAGGCCTTTAGGGAACGAAGTAATGTTGAAGGTAGACATATTGTAGGAGCTTCCTGGGATAAAAAAAGAAGGGAAAGTGTTGGTCGATGATTCAGTATGGAGGAATTTGGAGAAGGTAGGGGTTCTCTAGTTGTTCGAGCTACCCTTCTTTGTGAATCCCACACATTTATTCTAGTGGCTCATGTCTAGGGTACATGAGGACTTCTTCTATTTTTTTGGCCATAGGATGAGGATTACAACACAACTCATCGAACAAGTCACATGTTTGAGAAGTATAGGGGAGGACATGGAGATGGACCTATGTGCTAATGTAAAAATCGATGAATTGGCCATTCAATTACAATATGAAAAAGGAGGTAGGGAAATGACCATTGATAAGCTCACAGATCCTACAACTAGGGTTATAGCCAGGTTGGTAAGTTTCAAGTTGGGTGCCTCAGAGAGGTGGACGAATGTCAACAATAATTTTTTGTATATTGCACACAAGATGGCTAATGACCCATTACAACATTGCACAATACATTGTGAATGGAATCATTGAGGAGGCCAAGGTACATAATGAAGAAGGAGCTAAGATAACTTGGGGCTCGATCCTCCTACTCATTGTTTTAAGCTAGATAGGAGTACCAGATGGTCCAGACGAGGATGTGTGGGTTTACCCACCAGTAAACAAGTCACCTGCAATGTAGTTCATGGGCTATACTTGTGATGGCACGATTACAAATGTATATAAGGTGAGAATTGAAAAATGGTACAATAAATTAAGCATGACCTTTGAGAATGAGTGGCACATTCTATGAGAGTTGCTAACAGAGGTTGGGGAACATGTGAAGTTTGGAGTGATACAACACTACAATCTTGCACACTTTAGAATGAAGGATGGGTAGATGAGCCCTTGGTGCAAGCTGTCATTTGCATTCACTTCACGCTATTTCAAGTGTGCAATTGAACAAAATAAGGACACATAAAAGTTAACCTTTGATGTTGATAAGGTTGAATCTAATGATGTGCATATTTGCATGTAACCTACAGGTTTGATGCAAGGCCTATGAATTTGGAGATGTTGGAGCTTGACACTTTATATTTGAGTTCCCAGCTAAATGTTACCATAAAGGGGATGATATGCAGAGTCTTCATGGTGTTAAGGCCAAAGACTCAGGGAGGATTTGAAATGGAGGTTACAGATTCTTGCTTCCCACAGCCTGGAAGACCTGTGGTACCACCCCTCAAGAGAGCACGTGAAGCCACTCCTGAGGAGGAAGAAGAGGAGGAAGGTGGACTTGACCATTCTCAAAGGAAGAAGATGTATTATAGGAGAAGAAGTAGTGGTGGCATTGGAACATCTTAGCCACCTAAGGACAACACAGAGAAAGAGAAGGTCAAGTGTGGAGGAACTAAAGTTACTTCCAGTGAAGAGTCCAAACGAAGAATCCAGCTAGGAGGAGAAAGGATAAACCTTATGAGAGGAGCTTGAGTGTGAGTGAGTTGAAATGCTAGAAAATAAGAAGGTAGAAGAGTAGAAACAATCAACCGCAAAAGGGGAGAAGAATACGAGTCCACCAAAAGATGAAACACCTGTGTTGGAGGAGGTGCATAAGGAAAAAGAGACAGTTGATACTTATGTCATCAGGGAAGATAATGGCACATGAGTTAGGACTGGCATAGGTGCCTCTACTCCAAAAAAACCAATAACAAAGGAAAAAGTAGTAAGAAAGCGATGGACACCAAGGTTGCCACATATGGATTTTTTGGATGACCCTAAGAAGATCCTAAGGGCATGATTCCATAGTATGGTTCCCACAGAGAAAATTTATGGCTAGGATATTATGGACAAGCATGGTGGGGTATCACACAAGAAAGATGTTATATTGGAACTTACATAACCATGCAGAGGAACCTGAGTTCGAAGTAAGTAACAACTCTCTCAGTATTATAGAATTGAAGAGTGAGCCAGGAAAGAAGTACAAAATAATGGACCCAATGTACTTAACAGATGAACAGGAATGCAATGCCTTGAATAAGATGGCTGTGGATGTGACACACAAAAATTTGGATGTAGGGGCTACAATGAGGGTCATTGTAGAAGATAAGAAGAAGAAAGAAAAAGAAATTGATGGCTTGAAGAAATATATTCAAGGGGAGAAAAAGAGGACCAAGGAGGCATATGATAGGGCATGCACACTGGTAAAGAAGATTTTAGGTCAATGCCCAGCCTTGGTGAGCCAAATCAAAAGTGACTATAATGATGAGATGGAGTACCTGGAAGACCTGGTTGGCATGCTCCTAGTGAACATTAAGAGTGGCGTAGGGCCAACTACTGAAGAAATAACTAAGGAGAAGGAAGCAAAAAAAGTAGTTGTTGAAGTAAGAATTATTGCGCTAGAGGATTTATTTGCGAATCTCAAGGAGGCAAGTAGTAAGGCCGACTTGGCTTTCAACAGGTTCCAGAAGTGTGACCTGATTCTTAGACGTGCACGCATCAGTGATGAAAAAGAAGTGATGAGGGCTATACAATAAAAGACACCTACAAATAAAATAGAGTGCACTAGGGTTATGACTGAGATAACAATGTAAAAGGAATTAATTAAGGCCAAAAGAGATAAGATGGATCTCAAATTAAAGTAATTTCAGAAATATGTACTTGAGCACATGGATACGATTGAAGGATTAGTTGCAGGATTGAGTGTGGTGATCTAAGAGATCAAGATTAGAGTTGAAGAGTTAGCACATGACCAAGTACCAGGAATTGTAGAGGTGGACACCTAGGAAAGCATTGATTGAACTTGATGAATGGAAGAAAGTGGAGATTGAAATAAATGTTGAGCTCCCAGAACTCTTTCAACACCTTGAGGCCTGAGTTGATTTTTGAATGTGTGATGATTCTTGTTGGGCATTGGATTTTTCTCTTCTTGGTGATTACTTATGTTTTTAGGTGACAAAGGTATTTCCAAGGATGACAATTCAATTTAGTGTGGGGTAATTTTAGATGACTATTTTGAATAAGTCAATGCTGCATGTGAGGGTCTATGGCGTGCATGAGGCAGGTGCAAATGGGCGTGCACATAGAAAGAATGGATAGTGTGTGAAGGCTCACACCTAAGAAGGAAACCTACAGGAATTAGCTAATTTTGTTGATCATGGGCTAAAAATAGAAAAAAACGAGTTAGAGTGTCGATCAAACAAATAGTTTAGATCAAGAGAAAAATGAGGAGACTTGATGGCCAAGGAATGTCTATTTTGGGATAAAGCACATGCAAAGAAAAGATGAAAGGTCATGCATGGATTGATCTAATAATAGGATTAAAGCAAAGTTTATTTATATGATTAATCTATTATTAGGATTGATAGAAAATCATGCATGCTTTATGACTATTCTTGCATATACGCATGGCTATTTTGAGCATGCAGTCTATTTTGAGAATGCATAGGTGGTGAAGGGAAAGTCCCCACCCCTATATATATTTGTTATATGTCATTGTTTTGGGTACCACGTAGATGAGGAATCATTGATGTTATGCTTCTCTGATGTACTTGCACGCATGACTATGTATTCATTGGTATTGATTGTTATGTATTCAGCTTCTGTTATGTAATACTTTGTTATGAATGGAATATGGAGGATGGATTCTGGTAATTGATGTGTTTGAATATGGTGATTACATGGTGTAAATGATATTAGTTTTTATCTTATCTATGTGTTTCCTTATTACATGTGTTTCCAATTGAATGTATGCAATGAGTTCTTATGATTGAATGAACACTTGGTTATCTATCATCATGTATCTGCATGCTAACATCTTGACAAACAATACAAAGGAGGGACCTGGTAGCTTTGTGTGCGGGTGAGCATTCAGATCTATCTGAATGACAAATTCTCCTTTCCGCCAATCTCCTTCTTAGGGCCATGGCCACGGTTTTCACTTTTGTCTCTCTAAGAGCAGACATAACTTCTCTCCTTGTTCCTATCAACCTTCACCTCTCTAAGGTGGTGGTGTGTTTGATCATCTTGCAGATAGTGATGGTAGTAGTTGGGATGCTCCTCCCCACTTGATAAGTTTTAGCGGCTGACTCTCGTAATTTCTCCTTCCTGATGGACTAAGAAAACTAAAGATTCCATACCTAACAATGCAAACTCCCATGTGCTATACCATCTTTGATCACCATGTCCATCAATGTTGCCTAATTGCCTATTTTTTGCGGTTGGTGGTCCTTGGTTTATGACTCATTAGTTTTATCACCTTTTTTGGTTGAAAAACATTTGTATTAAGTTTATATTATTATGATAAACTTGATGATGTAATTTTGATTCTCTTAATGTTTTTTATAGCTTGATGTGACTAGCATTTTTGGGTGTGATTCCTTCTACCATTTTTTGTCCAATTAATGTTATACTATTATATTTTATTAATTAAAGTGTGTTTTTTGATAAAAAATTAGAATTAAAAACCAACACACTCACGAACATTACAACCTACCAACCTATGCTAATCACCAAAAATAAAAGATGATTTTTAACAAACAAATTAAAAACATTATCTCTCTCTCTCTCTCTCTCTCTCTCACACACACACACACACACACACACACACACACACACACACACACACACACACACACACACACGCGCGCGCGCGCGCACACACACACACACACACACACATTGAATTGACGTTGGTTCGATTTCACAAAAAAAATCAAACTCGTAGTTGCTCCCCAAGGTTGCAAGTCCATGTTGTGAAAGTCTAAAGTTTTTCTGTTTAAAATGTGATGATTTATATATGGGGGAGGTGTGAAGTTTTTTTCCCGTGTTTCATAATAATTCAATAGATATTTGAATTTTTTCAACCACTTATGCGCTTTTAATTTTCCATAATACCTTCCACTCATGTAACATTTAACAACACATTGAAATATAACTTATCATTAGGATAATAGAGGGATAATTGACTATTTTTCTTCTCACACAAATTGTCCCAATCTTTCTAATAACTAGAATGCATATAATAAATAATGATGCTGATTTTACTGTAAAATGTGACACTTCTAACTTGTGTTTATGCAACAAAATTGATTCAATGACATTGATAGAGGATGAAAATAAACTAAAGCATGAGTGTTCAACATTATAATGACCAATTGTAAATAATAATTTCACAACGCCAACACCAACATGTTTTACATAGAGCTATCAAAGATACATATGCTACTATCTATTGCAAAGTAGCTTTCTCTTAAACAAATTTTCAAATAAACTTACAAAGATATCTTCTATTTCACCTTTAGCACTCACACAAATATGTCTAGATATCAAAAATAAATTCACAAAGTGAGTTGCATTACAAATAAAAATGTCCTATTTTGACAAAGATAATTGGTGCTTGTGTTTGCCTATGTTTGACTTCCATGCCAATTTGATTTTATAATGCAAAACTTCTTTAATTCATTTTTCCCAATTTGAATTGAAAGAGAGTTAGAAACCAAACAATGTCAGAAATACAAAACAAAAAAGAGATCCATAATCACAAGATTTATAGATTATTTCTTTTCCCTCTACTTTACAATTTCAATAAACTGTAAAATGATTCTAACAAATAATAACAATATGATTCTATAGTAAAATTTGATGCTAAAGTTCTAATTCCCCCTAGATTTGTTTCATTCTTTGGATGAACAAACAAGGAGATATTTGTAATTCAACATAGTGCCACAACAGGGAAACAACACTTTTTAAAGTTTTTTTTTTCAAGTTTAGGCAATATAGATTCTCCAATCATTCCGATTGAGCAACAATTGGACTTGAATGTTCCTATGCCTATTCATGTTGATGTCGATAATATTGAAACAAAGGTGGTCCCCTTTGCACTCCTTTGCACTTTGATGCCTCCTTAATATGAAAAACATAAGCACAAATACAAACCTTATATAGGTTTCAAAATATATATATTCTTTCTCGCTAGGTAGAAAACAATTTCATTTCTCATTTTGCTGAAAAAATCTTATTTTCTTAGTGGAAATCAAACATTTTTTTTATTATGTTAAAATTACTCTTCAATAAAACCAAGTAAATAACTATAAAAGAGCAATAGAGTACAAGTTGGTCCTTTACAGATAGTGAGGTAAAACACTATACAAATATTATTACGTAAGATTGCATGTAGCTAAACCTACGAAACAACAATGGCGAAGCATGAAGACTCACCAAGGAGATTTAGGTGAAACTACTAACTGGAAACACAAACAAACAAATAGTAATAAGAACAACCGGTATTTGAAAAAAGATATTTCAAGGACAACCATAATCACAAAAATTCTACACTATATACCGCCTATTGCGTAACTATATATTTATACTCTCATATAATTACTACTTACAATCTTTAAGTATAATCACATATATAAACCTAGAGATTATGCACCTTACAAATAAAACATTTGAAACCTAAGTATGCATTGTTGGTTATCTTCAGTTCTGAAGGCCCGTCTCATTGTTTACCTTACATTTACACTCCCAAATTGCATTTAACATGAAAATAAGATAAAATCCTCATAACCATAGATCAAGATGCACCATAACATTCCCAACATCAGATGGGATCTCTTCTGAATTAGATGATTGTACAGGTTCGATAAACGGAAAATTGGCTGCCCAATCAAACTTGTATGTCCTGCCAATGGTCCACATAATCTTGTTCGTTTTCAATGTTTTACTTTTTTGAGTAGAATTTTGAGCAATATCATAATTACCTAGTTTCCTCTTTCATGAACCGGAATTTGAATTTGATTTATGTGTTCCCTTTTGTTGAGTATTTATATGTGTGATATCTCGATGCACTCCTGGTTACATCCCAACATAAAGAATATCTTCAGGATATGACATCTCAATAGTTATATCTTCAAGATCTGGCATATTATCGTAGGTGTCATTTGTTTGATACTGTGTAAAATGCATGTCCACCTCAATATTACCTTCCACACAATCAGTATTCTGATTCTTTCTGGTGGCAGCTATATGGTTGTTGGTAGTTTCAATATCTGTATCAACAAAGTTTCCAAAATACTTAAACATGGACTTCTGAGATTTTTTAGTTACTTTTAGGGTCTTCGCATTCTGAGTACTAATGCCTTCCATTATTCTGAACAGAGTCATGCGTCAGCAAAAGAACCAAGTAGCGTGTCAGAGTTAAAATTCATGTCACACGTCAACTATCGCAATCCATGTCGCGCGTCAACAGTGCGTCAACTATCCATGTCGCGCATCAACAACGCGTCAATTGTCTCTGTCACGCGTCAACAAGGTGTCAACTATCTTTGTCGCGCGTCAACTCTATCCCTGTTGCGCTTCAACAACTAACCCCCTTGTCGTGCGTCTGCAATACCTCCTTATCACACGTCAACTCTATCCCTATTGCGTGTCAACAACTAACCCCCTTGTCACACGTCTGCAATACCTCCTTATCGCGCATCAACTATATCCCTGTCGCGCGTAAGCAAATATCATCTGTTGCCCGACTCTAAACTACTAACAGGCTAACAACAATCTCTGGTGCTTAAGAGTATGCGAGTTCACGGTATTGGTAATTTGGTAAGCTACTTGTGGTAGTACCGTAGTATACTACCCGACGAATCACCTAGGTTTTTATAGGAGATGTTTTTAAATGTAGGCGAAGCTGACCCCAAAAAAAATTTATACTGTAAATTTTAGGTGAACAGAGCACCAACCCGCTTCGAAAAATTTACCTTTTCAAATTTTCCTAAAATGAAATTTTCGCCATATTATGAATATTCGCCACTAAAATTATCCCTGCTTCTCACACAAATTGTCCCAATCTTTCTAATAACTAGAATGCATCTAATAAATAATGATGCTGATTTTATTGTAAAATGTGACACTTTCTAAATTGTGTTTATGCAACAAAATTGATTCTATGACATTGATAGAGGATGAAAATAAACTAAAGCACGAGAGTTCAACATTATAATGACCAATTGTAAATAGGAATTTCATAACGCCAATGCCAACGCCAACGCCAACATGTTTTACATAGAGCTATCAAAGATACATATACTACTATCTATTGTAAAGTAGCTTTGTCTTAAACAATTTTTCAAATAAACTTACAACGATATCTTCGATTTCACCTTTAGCACTCACACAAATATGTCTAGATATCAAAAATAAATTCACAAAGTGAGTTCTATTGCAAATAAAAATGTCCTATTATGACAAAGATAATTGGTGCTTGTGTTTGCCTATGTTTGACTTCCATGCCAATTTGATTTTATAATGCAAAACTTCTTTAATTCATTTTTCCCAATTTGATTTGAAAGAGAGTTAGAAACCAAACAATGTCAGAAATACAAAACAAAAAAGAGATCCATAATCACAAGATTTATAGATTATTTCTTTTCACTCTACTTTACAATTTCAATAAACTGTAAAATGATTCTAACAAATAATAATAATATGGTTCTATAGTAAAATCTGATGCTGAAGTTCTAATTCCCCCTAGATTTGTTTCATTCTTTGGATGAATAAACAAGGAGATATTTGTAATTCAACATAGTGCCACAACAAGGAAACATCACTTTTTAAAGTTTTTATTTTTCAAGTTTAGGCAATATAGATTCTCCAATCATTCCGATTGAGTAGGAGTTGCACTTGAATGTTCCTATGTTTATCCATGTTGATGTTGATAATATTGAAACAAAGGTGGTCCCCTTTGCACTCCCCTGCACTTTGATGCCTCCTTAATATGAAAAATCTAAGCACAAATACATACCTTAAATAGGTTTAAAAAAAAAAAAAAATTCTTTCTCGCCAAGTAGAAAACAATTTCATTTTTCATTTTGCTGAAAAAATCTTATTTTTTTTTAGTGGAAATCAAACAATTTTTTTATTATGTTAAAATTACTCTTCAATAAAACCAAGTAAACAACTATAAAAGAGCAATAGAGTACAACTTGATCCTTTATAGTAGTGAGGTAAAACATTATACAAATATTATTACGCAAGATTGCGTGTAGCTAAACCTACGGAAGGACAATGGCGTAGCATGAAGACTCACCAGGGAGATTTGGGTAAAACTACCAATTGGAAACACAAACAAACAAATAGTAATAAGAGCAACCGGTATTTGAAAAAAGATATTTCAAGAACAACCATAATCACAAAAATTCTACACTATATACCACCTATGGCGTAACTATATATTTATACTCTCATATAATTACTACTTAGAATCTTTAGTATAATCACATATATAAACCTAGAGATTATGCACCTTACAAATAAAAAATAAAACATTTGAAACCTAAGTATGCATTGTTGGTCATCTTCAGCTCTAAAGGCCCGTCTCATTGTTCACCTTACATTTACACTCCCAAATTGCATTTGACACGGAAATAAGATAAAATCCTCATAACCATAGATCAAGATGCACCATAACATTCCCAACACTGTCAAATAGGTATGCTACGTGTTGATCTCCACTTCATATCAGCCTATCTCGCTCCCAAATCCACTCATTCAAACCAAAATTTCCCACTCAAATGGGCAAATTAAAATTTTAATTATGGTGAAAAGAGTCCGATCGCATAATACTATATATAAAGTAATTAAGAGCACTGTTTTTGCTTGGTGTGTACACATGCCCAACGCGTTGTGTTTCTGTGCTCAAAATCTCCACGGACTGGATTAACTTCAGAATCAATTCAAGTACAGAGGATGCATTGGTTAGTAGAGCTTTTGATCCATTGATCTGGGTTACCTGAATTGCAGCTTTTTCAGTCCTCTGCAGAAAGGTAAGGGCTAAGGACTTTTACTCGTGAATTGTATATTGCATCAGGAGCTATTTGCATTGAGGCCATTTGAAAAAAATCTCTACCTTGGCATTTTGTATGTATTTGCATCGAACTTAATCGAACAAAATCCCAATTTTGCGTTTTTTAGTGTATTTATATTGATCTCAATCGAATAAAATTTCAATTTGGGTATTTTTGATTTATTTCGGCGGAAGCTAATCGGACAAAATCCCAGTTTGGGATGTTTGACTGAAAACAGCTATGCATAATTTTCCTATACGTAAACATTTACATAAATTCTGAACCCTATTCCATCAATACCCACATGAGATGAGACGAGATAAACTATCCATTGGGCCAAAATGGTTTGCAGGACCTGTGAGTTGAATAAAATACAATTCGGGATGGTTGCTTCAAAGACAGCAATGCATAATGTTGCTCAGACTTGAGCATATTGATAGATTTTGAACCATAGTTTGTTTGTATTAATCAAATTTGGATGATTACCCTCAAGGTAGCAATTCTATCTTATTCTTCATAATATAGCATTTTAAATAGTTTTCAAACCCTATTTGAATTGCATCAGAACCATATGAGGCGAGACGAGATAAAATGACTTAAAATCCTTTAGGTCAAAATGGGCTGTAGGACCTATCAAAGTGCATTTACTTGTTTAATTAAAAATGATGATCTTTTGCATCCTTTAGACGGAAATGGTCTGTAGCTCCTATGACAATGCGTTTACTTGTTTAATAAATACCCATGTAAAGATAAGATGCGAATACTCTTAACCTGTGTGGCCAAAATGGTCTGTAGGACTTATCACAGTACCTTTACTAGTTCAAAGGGTTGTTTTTATGTGCATGTATTTTTACAATAGATTCTTCAAGCTTTGTTTGATTATCCTGATTTAAGAGTTCATGTACTAGGTGTCTGTATGATTGCAATATCTGTGTAATCGTGCTTAATATCATTATACAGTGGACAGATTGAAAGGAGATGTATTTATCCTCTATTTCATTTCAATACAAATTCTTTGTCTGATCGAGCTCATTTAAGATTTCATTTACTAGGTTATGATTCCAAATATGCGTGTAATTGCAGCTAATACTATTAGATTGTGGGCAGGTTTGAAGTAAATGTGTTTCATCCTCTATCTCATTTGAATATTCATCAATGGGGAAGAAAACCAAGAAGAAAATCCACAAGAGCTCTGTACAAAAGCCCAAAAAGATATCATCTTCCAATGCCATTGCTAAGACTGAGAAAACCGAGAGCAATAAAACTACTGCAGAAAAGGCCTGCAAGCACTTGGGTAAGGGCATTGATTTGGAGAAACTAAACACTCAGTTAGGAAAATCATTGGTCCTGCAATGCCAGGGGTGCTTGAAAGGTGGTATGGGGGGGAAAACAGAGAAGAAAGGGAAGGGGAAACATGTGAAAAATAAAGGGGGGTCTAAGGATTTGAGGCATTTGCACTCAGGGAGCATTTGGGTTTGTTTGGCCTGTGGTCAGCTGGGGTGCGGGAGTGACGAAGAGGGGCTTAGTTCAAGTGGGCATGCTTGGCAGCATTGGCTCCATGCACGCCACCCTTATGCTGTACAACTCAATGACAAGGAGAGCCTTCTGTGCTGGTGTTTCATCTGCAAAACCACTGTGCAAGATGATTTTGTTGTGGAGGGTGAAAAGGAAGGCCAGAGCTTGCAGTTGCAAGCACTTAAGTTGGTTCAGGAGAAACTGCTCAATCAAACTGTGACTAATGATGCCAATGGTAATGCTATCCAGCATGAGGAGGATGTGATGAGTGATATAGAAAAAACTCAATCTCAGGATCTGGATGGAAGTAGTGATGGTGTTTGCATTAGTAGCAGCAGTCACATGGTTAGGGGTCTGAAGAATCTTGGTAATACTTGTTTCTTCAATTCAGTTGTGCAGAATTTGCTTGCATTGGATGTGTTTCGTAATCATTTCATGAAATACGGTCAATGTTTTGAAGGACCTATAACTTCAGCTCTAGGGAAGCTATATGTCGAAACTAGTTCAGAGGGACTGGGGCAAGGAGATGGAACTGGGTCTAAAAAGGGAATGAAAGTGAATGGAGTCATCAACCCTGGCACACTTTTCCGTGCCATCTGTGACAATGCTTCACAGTTTAGGGGATTTCAGCAGCAAGATAGCCATGAGTTGTGGAGGTATTTACTGGACAGCTTACACACAGAAGAATTAAGTATAAGTAAGTCAAAAGGCACGGTATCTTCAGATTTCAAGGCATCTAAGGCAAATGCAGATGAAAAATTGAACCACGTGACTCATACACCAGATATAGTAACATTTGTGGATCGTGCTTTTGATGGTCAGCTGTGTAGCATGGTTTGCTGCTGCAAGTGTGGTCATTCTGCGGTGGTGTATGAACCATTTTTCGATTTGCAACTGCAAATTCCAACTGTAAAAACAGCTAAGAAAGTCTCATTGGCCCAGTACAGAGCCTCATCATCTCCGAAAGCAAAGTTGAAGAATGATGTCACAATTCGTAAAAATGGACATTCCTTGGGGAAGCGAAGTTCAGGCGTTCGTGAAGCTCAACGACAGGTGGGAGTAGATGTGCCTTCTCAGGAAATCTCTCTGCCCGGTGGTAAAGAAAAAAGTTTATTTACAGAAGAAAGAGCTGAGAATGTGTCTGGCCCACAAGAAAATACTGAATGGATTGGGCCTGTTCCGCAAGAAGATATTGGACTTAATGGATCTGCTACACAAGAAAATACCAGATGGAATGGATTTGCTCCACAAGAAGAAAATGCATGTAATAGATCTGCTATGCAAGAAGATACTGTATGGTTGGACTATATTATGTCTGGAACTGAATCTGATGATATTTTACATCAAGTTCCTTTGAAGACATCGGAAATAGTGCAGGAAGTCGAGAATCATTGTGTGGGAAATTTAAGCCTTGAAAGTGATTTTATTCTGCCTGAAGGCTCTGAACCAGAGCCTCCTCTTCCCGTTGTTGGGGACTCTGAATTACTCTTACTTCCTTACAAAGAAGTGGATTCAATAGCCGATCAGGAGCTTCAAGCAAAACAGGGTTCTGTGGACTTGGCTCTTACAGATTCTAAGTGTGCTTTAGGCAATGATTTAGATATTGCTGTCTCATCCAAAGAGCCTGACCCTTTTGATGGTTTCGGACAACTGTTTGAGGAGGAAGAAACAATGTTTGTTCAGAAAAAAGGAGATGAACCTGAGGCCTTTTTGTACAATGAAAATGTCGATGATTTTTTGAATACAGAAAGTTTTATTGTCACTACTGAAACAAAGAAAGAAGAGATAGAAACCACAGTTACTCCATTGTCTCTTGATGATTGCTTGGTAGATTTTACAAGGCCAGAGTTACTTACTGGAGACAATGCATGGAAATGTGAGAAGTGCTATTCTAAGGTTGTAGAAAGTTCTGACAAGCTTGAAAAGAGAGCAGCAAAGGAAAAGCAAGGTGTGAAAATTATCAGCAGGTCGACTATAGGATCAATGTGCAGTGTTTCAGATGCATCTTCCATCGCTGGGGTACAAGTTGATGTGGAGATAGAAGGGAAATTTGACTCCCAATACAAAGTAAGGGATACAGAGCTTAAAGTTCCTACTATCATGAGAAGTTCTGGAGCCGCTGTCTTCAAAGAAGATGACTCTGAGTTTTGTGGCGGTACAGTAAGATGCAGTGGTATTGGTGAAAGGGTAAAGGGCAACTGCCAGGGTGTGAATGAAGCAGAACTTGACCAGCCTGGGGTTTTGTCCAGTTTAAGTCTTGCAGACAATGATCAACAACCTGCTCAGCAAGTGCATCAAATGGAAACGGCATTTCCAGGGAAAGAAAATATTCCTATGAATGTCTCTCACAATATTACTCTAAAAGATTATTCTGGTGGAGGGATTTCATGCAGTCAAGCAGACAGTAGTTCAAATGAGAATTTATTAAGAACTTTTAGGGCTGAAACTAGGGAAGAAATTGATGGAATCGCTCAATCTGAGAGGTCTGCTTCCACAAGCTCAATTCCAAAAGGTGAAGGAATCAATGAAAATTTAGGAGGACATTATGTACAGACCCCAAAACAAAGGTCAATTGGGAAGGGACATGTACTATATAAAAGAAGACCTAAGAAAACAGAAGTTAATCCCAATGCTGTAAAGCAGGAATCAACCAAAAGATATCTCATCAGCAAGGCACCATGTGTTCTAGTCATACAATTAAAGAGGTTTACACAAGATCTTTGGGGCCGTTTAAGCAAATTGAGTGGTCATGTTACCTTTCAAGAGAGGCTTGATCTCAGGCCATTTTTGGAACCTAGGTAATTTTGATCTCAGGCCATTTTATTTTTAATTTCTTCCACTTCCAATTGGTTTCTTCCATTTTTCGTTTTCTGCTAATTCCTTTTAAAAGCAAAATAATTGGATAATGTCTGTCAATCTATTCTATCTTAAGAAATGAGCTTTTGGTAAAAACTGTATAACAATTATTCAATCAACGTTTTGGATCACACTCTGTGATACATCATGAGGACAATAGAATGAAATTTGGTTCAGATCTTTACAGATTAAAACATAATAATAAACTTGCTACCATACCATTCATTCATGCGGGACTACACATTAATAGGATTTAGACATCCTATTTTCTAGATCAACAAGATCCCTACAATATATGTCATATCCCTATATTTGCTCACCTATTTCTATTATACGCGAGGTGTTATAAATAACCTCACACACACACCTAACAATATATTAACCACGTAACAATAAACCATGTGAGTGCTATTAATAATTCCTAACATTCCCCCCCATAGTGCGAACATGGGGAAAACATCAGTCTTGTACTGCAATGTGCTACCTTGATGCTTCCACATGATCTGGATGGTTTTCTTGAGACAACCAACAACTTCAAAGATGGTTTTACAAGTGTTTTACCAACAACCAAACATGATGGTTTTACAAGCTGTTTACCAACAACCAAAACACATAGAAGGTTTTACAGGACAACCAACAATTTTAAATATCATGATGCTGCAGTACTTTTATTAGCTCTCATCACTTTCTTAGATTAGGGGAAAATACAGGAATTGCTTACTCATTACAATTGAACATGTATTCACCTCTATTGTTATTTTCTACCACATTACAATGGAAAGCAAACACACAATTTAAAGAACACAAAAAACACATGCCACAACATCACTGTGCGGCCCGTCGCTTGTGGCTGGCGAGAGGAGGCTGATTGTCCTCCTACCTCCATTGTCTCCATCCTCCAATTGACTAGTACTTACTAAGTTGATAGAGATTTGAAGCTCATCTGCATGTTTTTAGGAGAAAATACACCCCCCACCACAAAATGGACATCGGGTTCACCTGATAATGCGTCCAGTTACATTTGAGACAATTTTTAATTATTTTATTTTTTGACACTTTTGACATTGACATACACGTCTTTGACTTAACACACAATGACTATAGACTCACAATCTTGACGTTTTTGACGACTTTTGATTCTGACGCACAATACAAATAATATATTTTGACACCAAAGAAAAGACTCAAATCACTAAAGATTGTTAACGTAGACAATTTTTTTTGTTGATTCTTGGTTTTGACAAAATGACACATCGACAATAAATACAAACTTTATTTGGACTAAACCAACACGAACAATAATTTAACTCCGTAAGGAATTAAGAATCCAATTAAATATTGGATGAATTGACTTAAACTATAACATGATTAAATAATAAAACTGATAGACTTTATACTCATCTTAATTAAAACAAAACTATGACATCTCATTAATTTTGTAAATACTGTGTGCTTTGTTGAAACCGTGGGCTCTTTGTGAGTTTTGAGGTGACGTCAATATCAAAATTGACCTCGGGAAAACAGTGGGCCAGCGGAAGACTGTTAGAGAGGAGAAGGCTGAGAACGGAAAGGTGCAAGATTTGACGTGAAGGCCGAACTGAGTGTAGGCAGTAGACAAATGTTGCATGCAGATTGATAGATCAATGTAAGGGACTGAACAGACGAACAGCTGCGCTTCGAAATACTCATGCATGAGATGGCACCACTCAAGATTGTCATCACGCCTTTATAGATGGAATAGCAGTTTGGATTTTGTTGTCTGTGCTCATGTGAAAATACCACGCTGCCTGCCAGTGGAATACGAGATTTCTGACTCCAAGATCCAAAAATTGATGAGTATGCACTTTAATTAGTGCAGATTTACAGAAGTACTGGAATGGATGAATGCTTGAACCAGTTGATGGATATAATGGACAATATTGTTGACAGATTTGAACTGATGGTAGGCGTTGAAGGCTCAACGTCGCAGCTCCACAAATAGCTGTAAATCTCCAAACTGCCAAGAGATGATGATTTGTACACAGATTTGACCCATGATGGAGGATACAAGAGCCAATCAATCTGATAAGAGAAGATCCACATAATCGAATATCAGTGGCGATGCACATGTGGATGTCAGATATGCACAGAATCGCAACTAACTCGAATGCACAAGAGTGGATTCTGTGAAGGCCAATAATCACCAACTGTAAGCACACGGGCTGTCTCAAAAGAGAATGCAAAGGGACAGCAGGCGAGTTCGGGCTCCAATGTGCTGTCACGTTTCAACAAATCTGGATTACTTCATTGATTCAGTTTGGTATAAACGTATAGCAGGCCAAATATATAGCTCAATAACCAGAGAGAAATCCACAAAAAGAAACGAATGAACTAGAAACTACAATCAGATCACGACTCTCACTGTCAATTACCCGCTCTGATACCAAATGATAAATTTGGTTCATATCTTCACAGATTAAAACATAATAATAAACTTGCTACCAGATTATTCATTCATATGGGATTACATGTTAGATATCCTATTTTCTAGATCAACAAGACCGCTACAATATCTGTCATATCCCTATATTTACTCACCTATTTCTATTACACGTGAGTTGTTATAAACAACCTCACACACACACCTAAGAATATATTCACCCACGTAATAATAAACCATGTGAGTGCTATTAATAATTCCTAACATAGAAAATGTAATTTGTTTTGTGAATTTGTTCCATTTAATTCTATTCTATCTTGATTTTGATGCCTAACGAATTCAAGTTTGGTCTCATGTTTGCTGCAAGAGTGTACAGTTCTTGAGGGTTTGCAGGATTAAAAAAATACCATCCTTTATCCTATTTTTACACTATCGGTTACTCGATCAAATAGAAATATCATTTGATTATTTAAAAGTAGGTAATGGTTTTTGAATCTTTCAATTCACATAAGAATGAAGAAACTCGTAAACATCCTAGCCTAACCTTCCATTTGGCAGTCTTTATGTGTGCCTTTTCATCGTGTCGGGATAAATAACAATTGTACACCTAAGGAAAATGCTAAATAGCTTTCTTGATACATTCTAAAGGGTTGTGGAGGTATTCCGATTTCCCATTGTGTTGTGCTCATGGATGTATTTTTTTTTAATTTATTGGTAAAAGGTTTTGGAGGGACCTTACCCAAGAGTACAACCAAAGGCTCAACAACCAAGATATTCAAATCAAAGCAAAGTGGCTAACAAAAATAAGGGGGCCACACCCCAGCCAAAAGCAGAAACTAACAAAGTACTAGGGTAGGGGCCATCTACCAACAAGAAGCCCTACTACGAGTAAAACTACAAAACTGCAACACTACAACAACAACATAACAACATTACAACAGCTGCACCAAACATATCAAAACACAGACACTAATTGATGGATTTTTTGTAGACCTTGATAGCAATTTTGAGTGCCTTGTACAGATTCAAAGCAACAGTGATGTTTGGATCCCAATTTGAGGCTTTGAACTTTTTGGTGAGCTTCCCATTCTTCCACGTAGAGGCTGGTATTCCACTGACATCACAGATTTATCAGATGTGCACTTGCAGGAGGTTGAGAACTACCCTGTGGATGGCCAGGAAGTTGTTATGTTTATCTTCTAGAGTTTTGAATTTAGTGGCAAGGGTGTTAAAATCCTCTTTGAAGCTTGAGATGGAGTCAGCAACTGAGTTTTTAATGTCGGATTTGAGAAGAAAATCCACATTATCTTCCAGTGTTTTCAGAGTCTCAGCTTGAAATTTCATTTTTTCTAGGACAATGTCCTGATCACTAACATCAATAATAGCAGGGGAGCTACCAACTGCCATGACTTCTTTGCCTTTGCTGCTCCTAAGAACCCTTTTAGGGGGTGGCTCAATAACAGGGTCTTGATACATGGGGTTCTTGGAATGGATATACAAGGTTGTTGTGGGGGGTGGTGGGGCAAGTGGGGGATGAGGATCATTGGCCATGACATCAATAATGTATTGGTGGATGAGATATATGACCCCCTGATGTAAAGGCATAATCCTTTTATGACCCTGAACCTCCTCAATCGACTTTTCCAAAGATTGCAAGATATAGTAAGACAAACTCACCTTGGCCTCACACCTGAAATGATTTAGCAGCACTAGGTGATGAAGCAAGATTGTAGAAAACTGCCCCTCAAGAGTGATATAATGAACCATCATACGAGCTACATCATCAAAGGGCTTCAGAATTGAGTCATAAACAATGCCTTCCTTCTTAATTTCCAGGTGTTCCCCATCATCAAGGAAGATTTTTTCCTCAACTTCTTTATCGAATTTGTTCCTAAAGAACTTGTTGCCATCCATGCTAAGCCTGGTTATAAAAGATATGAACTGCTCAGAGATATTGAAATCTCTGCCTCTGTACTGGATGTTCCTCCCTTTCCAATTTTCCACAAATTGGAGAGATATGTGTTGGTCGTGCCCCTTGATCCTCTGAATAAAATCTGGAAAACCCCCAATGTTAAGGGTTTCCCATAGCTCTACATTTTCCTTCCACTGAGGATCAAAAATAGGCTCAACTCAACATGGAGAGCCCCCATAGTGAATACATATGACGACCGTGAAGCGTAGAACTGGTAACAACTACAAATAGTCTTACCAACAACACGCCAACAACCTAAAAGCTTGGTTGTTGCAGAGATGAACCCCGACTCCTTCCCCCAATTCTGTTTGAAAAAAAAAAGCACTCATTTTTCGAGGTGAAGGGGTAATAAGAACTTTTAATATCAATCTGCTTCAAAAATCCATGCCAAGGATTCCACACGTGAGAGAGCCGCCAGCTAGGGATTTGCATTTACTTCTTTAATGATGATTTGGCGAGCTTCATGAGGGGTGTCATGTAAATCATACCATTCAGTGTACTTATTATTGCATACCCCTACATTAGCCAAGATGTCCACCAATTTATTCCCCTCCCTATATTCATGTTGAAACATGATGTTAATACCATTGCATATAGAAAGGGATTCATTGATAAAATCACTTATGCTTCTACTAGGAATTTGGGTCTTAGAAAGATTATTGATAATGTTCATTGAGTCTCCTTCCACAATGATGTTAGCCACTTTGAGGTTCCTAGCAATTCTGATTCCCCAGAGAGCTGCAAGGGCTTCTGAGTAGTGGTTGGTTTTCTTGCCCATGGAACCTACATAAGTGATAATGAGGTGACCCAAGTGATTTCTAATAATACCACCACCACCTGATGACCTAGGATTTCCTTTGGAAGCACCATCAAAGTTCAACTTATGCCAACCTTCCAGAGGGGGAATCCACTGCACAAGAGACCTGCCAATGCTGGAGGGAGGAACTACTAGTTGCTGAGTATTGATGTTCCAAGCCTTCAGATATTTTTCTTCATCTTGGGGATACATACCTTTTTTGGGTGGCTTAAATTTCTGGATGTTTTCTTTAGCAACCACAACAATTTCATTCAGGATACTTTTGATGGTTTTGTTGGTTCCCCTAAAAATTATAGAGTTGTGAGCCTTCCATATCCTCTAGATGGTGTGGGGAAAAATGATCCTCCAAAATCGCTTGAAAGGAGGCTTCCATTGGAGCCATGCTTGAATAATGTCCTCCGGGAAAGACCAATTGACACCAAACCTTTTAAAGATGAGCTTCCAAAGAGCCATGGCCACTGGGCAATGAAGCAGGAGGTGTTGAATGGTTTCATTATCCTTTTTACAGTGGTAACATCTATTAGGCATGGTAGATCCCCTCTTGATAAGGTTATCGATGGTAAGGATACCTTTATTAAGAACAAACCAGAGAAACTGGTTAATCTTAGGAGTAAGCTCTTTGAACCAGATCCTACTCCAAGGAAAGATGCTATCCAGTTCATTGGTATAGAATTGGTAACCTGATCTCACCGAGTATTTTCCATCAAAGGAATGGGCCTAGGTAAATTCATCCTTAGGATACATTTTATTGATGGGAATATGACTTAGAATGTTTTGCAGGTCTCCAAGGAGCTCCTCTTGGTTGGGGATAATATTCACAATATTTTTTCACTACAGTAATCCATCTGTATTTTGCATATAGCCACTAACATGATGTCCCAAGGCTGTGGTGAGGTTGTTTTGAAAGTTTTTCCCAATGTTGATTATTGATTAGAGTGCTAAAATCAGCCCACCTATCTTTCCATAAGTTGATACTTTCCCCCGTGCCTAGAATCCACTTGCAACCAGAGACAAGCTCTTTTATGATCTTTACCAAATTGTTCCAGAAATTGGAACCACTAGGGAGAGTGGCATTGTTAAGGAACTCTTGAACATTTCCAAGGTTTAAATATTTAGCTCTAATGAGATTGGCCCAAGGATGTTCCTCTTTAATAAGTCTCCAGCCCATTTTAGATACTAATGTTACATTCATGGTTCTAATTTTTTTAATGCCAATGCCCCCATCTTTCTTGTTGTTGCAGACCTTCTCCCAAGCTACCAAGTGAATTCTATTCTTCTCTTCCATGCCCATCCAAAGAAAGTTTTTTTAATCCTCTCAATCTTATCAACAATATATGTTGGAATAAAGAAGAGAGACATGATATATATCAACAAGTTTTGGAGTGTACTTTTGATAAGCAGACATTTCCCACACTAGATAGGGTGGAGCCCTTCCAACCAGAAAGATTTCTTTGAAACCTGTCAAGAAAAGCATTCCAAACACTCATGTGAACCTTGTTAGTACCCAGAGGGAGCCCAAGGTATGTGGTAGGCAAGGAGTTAATCTCGTAGCCAAGGATTTGGGAAATTTTTCTTTGTCTGGCAGGAGGAGTGTTAAAAAAGTACAAAGAGATTTTATCAAAATTAATTTGTTGTCAGAGGCCTCTTCGTAAAGATGGAAAATATACTTAATAGTTTTGGCTTCAAGAATAGAGGCAATAAGGAGCAGACATAGTGTCATCAGCAAAACTATTGATGAGAGACTGTAATCTCAAAGGATGTGGGATTAAACCCATTAAGATAACCAAAAGAATTAGCTCTATTGATAATACAGATAAGACTATCTGCCATGATAATAAAGAGAATGGGAGAGATGGGGTCACCTTGCCGGATGCCACAACTGCTCGAAAAGAATCCCACAGGGCTACCGTTGACAATAACTGAGAATCTTGGAGTAGATATACAGGTCCAAATGATCTTTCTAAAGTGAGCATCAAAGCCAAACTTTTCCAAGACTTTATCAAGGAAAACCCATGACACTCTGTCAAATGCTTTGTTCATATCCAACTTTAAGACCATACCTGCCTTCTTGCTTTTCTCCATCGAGTGTATGGTTTCATGCACCATGACAACTCTCTGTCTTGAATCAGCCTTCCTTTGACGAACCCCCCTTGCTGGCTTGAGATGATGTTAGGAAGTAATGGCTGGAGCCTGGAGGTGAGGATTTTAGTGAAGATCTTATATAACATGTTGGAAAGGCTTATAGGTCTGAAGTGCTTGAAGTCTTTAGCCCCCACTTTCTTAGGAACTAGGACTATAAAAGTATTGTTGATTTCTTTAAGTAGCCTGCCTGTCCTGAAAAATTCATTGACAATTTTGAGGAGGTCATCCGCACAAATCCCCCAACACTTTTGATAGAAAAAAACTAGAAAACCATTTGGGCCTGGGGATTTGTCTCCCTCCATAGAGAAAAATAGTTTTTGAAGTTCTTCAATAGTGACATGTTTAGAGAGAGAAAAAGTCTTCAGTTCTTGCAAGATTGTTCGGAATGGAGTCCAACAACATGTTAGCAGCCACTGAAGACAACTTGGGTAAATCATTTAGTAAGTTCTTGTAGAAATTGACCACTTCCTCTCTTGTATAATTAGGATTATTTGTTGTCTCACCATTCTGTCTAGTGATTTCAGAAATTCTGGTATGTGCTCTATGTTTTAGGGCTGTCATGTGGAAACATTTAGTGTTCTTGTCACCTTCCTTAAGCTAAACAACTCTGGATCCAGAAGGATTCCTCCTTTGCACAGATAGTATGAAATTCAACTGAAAGGGCTTTTTCACGGACATAGTCCTCTTGGTTCATCCCAAAAGTAGCAACTTTCTTTTCCAGGGATTTAATGTCTTCTTTAAGCTGTTTTTTCTGATTGAAAATGTTACCAAAAACGTCTTTGTTCCAGGCTCGGACTTTCTTTTTGACATTTTTGAGTTTCTGTACAAACCTGTACTGGGCATATCCGTGTACTTGAATCCCCCACCATTCTTTAATGTTGTCAATTAGGTTTGGATGATCAAACCACATCTTTTCAAATTTAAAAGAGGATTGAGCAGACTTCTCATTACTCAACATATTAAGGACAATAAGGTTATGATAAGAGGCAATTCTGGGAAGAGAGGAAAGGTGAAAGTCCTGATGTAGAAGCCAATAAGCTGAAATTAGTGCTCTGTCAATACGAACTTGTATGAGATTATTGCCGAGTCTCTTGTTGGACCACGTGAACGGGTTTCCATGGAGTTCAAGGATGTATTTGAAATATCCCTAGTTGGATATTACTTACAACTTGACAAATAATAAAATATTTGCAACAAATGATATTTTGATTTTTTTGGAATAAAACCCAAATAGGGCAGAGAACTGAAAAACAAAGATAACTTGCAAACCACTTGTCCAAATCACACGAAATTTTATAGAGAGATTGCTGAGATGATAACAAACACTAAAAAATATTTTTTTTGGATTTTTCTGAATAATAGATAACTGCCAGTAAATTTCAGAATGCCCTAAACTGCTGAAATATTTTAAAAATTCATAACTACCTGAATACAAATGATAAAAATCTGATTTTCTAGAAATAACATCTACAACATATATAGAAATGATCCCAACCTCTAGATCTGAAAATGGGCACCTGGAAACCCTAGAAATATTAGCTGAAATCTCTTAGGGCTGATGTCACCCTATGAAAGGGGCTGGAAATCCTCTGAAACTCCTCCAAAAGTTGCGCCAAACTTGCCCTAAGCGTTGGGAAAAATCTGAAATGCAAGTGGCTGAAATATATGGGCAAATGATCTTCCACAACCTCTAAAAATAACCCCTAAAAACCCTTCCTGAAAACCCTGTAGAATCTGCTTGAAAATCTTCTCTGAATGGGCTCCAAAATAGCAAACTAGGGTGGATCTTTCACCACCGAAAGTGCCCTACTAGCTAGGAGTGGATCTCTCACCACCGAAGCTAGGGTTCCTATGGGATTTTACTCCACAAGCAAAGGAAAAATGCAAACAACAGTTGTTCCAATATCAAGATATGTGTGAGTGTAAGAATGAATCCTTTTTCTCCTACAAGCGTTTCCTTTTATAACTTTTCATTACCTTTTTCCAAGTTGGGAGCTCCATGTGGGACTAAAAGTGACTTAAGTGACCCCATTGAAGAAATAGAATAATAAAGTACCATGAGCCCCCCTCAACGACAAAATATAACAATTATTCCCACCAAGTTTCTTAATACTAATGCCAACGGAAAAATATAACAAATAAGCAAGGGGGTAATCAGTCATCCATACCCAATAGCCTCCAACGTCGTTAGCCCCTTGGGTATGACCAAGGCTAAGACTAAAAAATGGCCCTTAGGCCCTCAGTGAAGGAATGGGGACATTACAGTCCTCCCTTCCTAAAATTTGCTTGTCCCCAAGCAAATGCAAACTAGGATGTTGTAAAATCTTCTCTCCCTCCCAAGTAGCATCCTCAAGTGGCAAGTCTCTCCACCACACCAAGTACTCCGTGATCACCCTGTCCTTGAGCTTCCTCTGTCTCACCTCAATGATAGATTTTGGTTCCAAGACCAACTTCCCCTCATCGTCCAATGGTGGCAACTCCGTAGAAGGCACAATATGTTGTCCTAGTGCCCTTTTGAGGCACGAAACATGAAAAACATTGTGTATCTTGCTGTGCTCAGGAAGCTCTAGCTCATATGCAACTGCCCCAACTCTTTGTGCTATCCTGTATGGACCATAGAACCGCGGTTTCAACTTCTCGGCACTGCTCTGCTTGAGTGAGGATTGCCTGTAGGGCTACAAACGTAGGAAGACTAGATCTCCCACCTCAAAAGACCTCTCTACTTTATGCCTATCTGCATAGACCTTCTGTTGATTATGTGCTTTCTGAAGGTTCTCCTTGAGGGCTCTCAGAATGACCTGGTTCTCCTGTAACCAATCACGAGCTTTGGGGGCTCGGCTATCTGATAATACTAAATCTGCAAATGACGTAGCATCATACCCATACAATGCCCGGAAAGGAGTCATGCCAATGCTCATCTGGTAGGTGGTATTGTAGCAATACTCACCCATGTGTAGCCATCTAATCCATGCACGTTGATGTCCTGTCACATAACTACGCAAATAGCCCTCTATCCACTTATTAACTATTTATGTCTGCCCATCAGTCTGTGGATGGTAGCTAGTGCCAGGAGTCAACTCCGTACCTGCAAGTCTGAAAATATCCTGCCAAAAGGTGCTCATGAAGATCTTGTCCCTGTCACTAACAATATTTTTAGGCAAACCATGAAGCCTAAAAACACCTGTATAGAATAACTGAGCCACCTGTGGTGCCTTATGCCCCTTAGGCATAGAAAAGAAATGGCATACTTGGTTAATCGATCAACTACCACATATATGCAATCATGCCCATGTACTGAGGGAAGCCCTGTGATAAAATCCATGGATATGCTCTCCCACTTCTGCTCAGGAATAGGAAGAGGTTGTAGTAGTCCTGCTGGGAAAGAATGCTCGGCTTTGGTTTTCTGGCAAACCACACACTCTCTAATATGATTAAGGACGTCATCCTTCAGTCCTTTCCATGCAAATCTCTCCCTGATATACCTGTAGGTCTTAAAATATCCAGGATGTCCCGCTAGAGGTGTATCATGCACTGCCTCGAAGGATTTTCTCCTTCATCTTGGATTCTGGTACAAGGAAGATCCTATCCTTGTAGTATATGAGGTCATCCAAGACCCTGTATCTATCATCCTGTATGATGCCATCCATAATCTCACATGCAAACTGATTTTTGGAATACTCAACAAGTATGTGAGCCTTCCAATCTGCTGAAATCTCAGACATAGAATTAAGCATAGAGGTAAGGTGAGGCCTCCTAGATAATGCATCAACAACATTATTCTTACCTTTGGTGTACTCTATGTCGAAGTCATATGTTTGCACCTTGTTCACCCATCTCTGCTGGCGGTCGTTGAGATCCTTCTGCCCTAGGAAGAACCTCAAACTGTTGTGATCCGTACGAACCACAAATTTGCTGCCCACCAGGTACTGTCTAAATTTGGCCAAAGCATGCATAATGGCCAACATCTCCTTGTCGTAAATTGAGTACCCCTTCTCTACATGGCTCAATTTATGACTCTCGTAGGCAATGGGATGCCTATCCTACATAAGAACTGATCCAATTCCCTCACCTGATGTGTCACACTCAAGTATGAATGGACGAGAGAAATATGGCAATGCAAGAATGGGACATGAACTCATCACCCCCTTAAGGTGATAAAAAACTTGCTGTGTTGATTCTGACCAAGCAAAAGCCCCCTTCTTGGTCAAATCTGTCAATGGTGCAGTCAAGCGAGAGAAGTTCTTCACAAACCTCCTGTAGTATGTGCATAGCCCTAAGAACCCTCTCAACTGTGTCAATGTCCTAGGAGGTGGCCAATCCAATATCGCCTTAATCTTTTCCCTGTCAACATTGACTACACCACCAATCACATATCCCAAATACAATAACTTTGTCATACCAAACTCACACTTAGAAGCTTTCATGTATAGCGAGTTAGCTTCCAACATACCCAACACCTCATCAAGATGTCTAATGTGATCCTCCCAAGTCCTGTTGTAGACCAATATGTCGTCGAAGAAGACCAATACAAACTTCTGCAAATGGTGGTTGAACACATGGTTCATACAAGACTGAAAAGTGCTGGTGCATTAGACAAACTGAATGACATCACTAGAAACTCAAAGTGACCATAATGACATCTGAAAGTTGTCTTATGCACATCCTCCTCTGTGACCTTGATCTGGTGATATCCAGATCGCAAATCTATTTTTAAAAAATAGATTGCCCCATGTAGCTCATCTAATAACTCATCAATGCGTGGCACTGGATACTTATTTTTGATTGTCTTCTTGTTCAATGCACGGTAATCTATGCACATCCGCATGGTTCCATCCTTCTTCACCAATACTACTGAAGAAGCAAAGGGACTGGAACTAGGTCTAATATGCCCCATCTCTATGAGCTCATGTATAGTCCTCTCGATCTCATCCTTAAACCGTTTGGGATGACGGTAAGGAGTAATAACCACAAGGCTTGCTGTCCTCAAGCTCAATCACATGCTCAAATCCCCTATCTGAAGGAACACCTAGAGGTATATCACCAAAAACTGCACTGTGTTTGTCTAATAGGCCCTGGACATCTACGTGGTACTCTGGTCGACCGTCCTCTGACTTCTTGGTCGTAACTAGGCACTGTACCGCCCAATCCACTCCGTTGTGCCTGTAAATCTTCTTGATCCGTTTGGTCGTGACCACCCTGGGTGCATCTGTAGATAATCCCCTCAATATCACGTTCCTCCCTTCGGACCTAAACTTCAGCTCCATAGTCTGAAAGTTAGTCTGGAACTCTCCAAGAGAGTGGAGCCACTGCACTCCCAATACAAGGTTGGTCTCTCTGATACCAACAATATAAAAGTCATCGGTAACTGTATAGTTACCCATCGTAATGCTCAGCTGTGGGACTCGCTGTGTGCACCTCATAGACTCTTCGTTGGCTACAACCACGTTGAAGCCCTCAAAATCCTCTATCTGCAACCCTCGTCTCTCCACTAACGATGCATCAATAAAGTTGTGGGTAGCCCCACTGTCGATGAGAACCACTACTCGCTGACCCTGCAGAACTCCTCTGACCCTGAATGCCTTGTACCTCGGGGTACTAGACAAAGTGGCAATAGTCTCCTGAGGGAAAGTCTCGTTCTCCTGTTCAACACCAGCACTGCCCAAAGCATCTCCATCCTCATCATCCAATCCCTGAATCTCATGCTCCTCATCTCCGTCACCATCACTCTCCTCAAAGACCTCAATAAATTGGGCCTTTCCTTTCCCGTGCAATCATGTCCTGGAGCCCAAGGTGTGCGACAATCGAAACATAGTTTCTTTCGCCTCAACTCATCTCTAACCTCCCGGGATATGAATGGTTTCTTAGTCGTATCCTGCTTGGGCGGAGGTACCTTCTGCTGAAAACCATCCGGTCTAGATGGAGGTACCCTCTGCTGAACTCGAGGTGGAAACCTAGACTTTGGAGTAGATAACTCCAAATCCCGTGCTCTCCTAATAGCATCATGCAATGACGAAGGCTCAAATGCCTTCACAAGTCCTGCTAGTGCATCTGTCAACCCTGCTATGAAGAGTGAAGTCAATCTCATCTTTGAAACATCAGGAACCATGACTGACAACCTTTGAAAGTCTGCAATGTATACGTCTAAAGAACCTGTCTGTCTCAAATGAGTCAACTCTCTGAAATGCCTGTCAGGATCCCTCCTGTCAAACCTGCTCATCAACCTCTGTGTGAACTCTGCATAGGTACCAATATGCATGTGCCCCTGTGTAATAAGACCATGATGCCACCAGTCATGTGCATCTCCCTCAAGGTGTAGGATTGCAAACTTAATTGCATCCTCTTCGCGCATGGGATTCAAGTCAAAGTATGTCTTCAACTTCTGAATCCAGGATTGCGTTGTACACTTCTTGGACCCATCGAAGTGTGGAATAGAAATCTGTCCCAATCTCCTCTGTAACTTTGGAACCTACATAGTGTGATCCCTCTTGGGCCTACTACCGATCTTCATCTTGCAGTACTCGGTAAAAGGCATGTTAGCTTTAAACCCCTCACTCAAGGATTCATATTTCAGCCAACAAGTCTCCTCATCAAAAATTTCTGATTGTTGTCCCATTTGTGTATTTTCCGGATCTTTCAAAAATGTGGGCTCATGCATGCTCGAATGTGTATTATGGGAATGGGGAGTGTGCTGCCCTGAATTGCTATTTTCACCTCTTCGACCCGGCTGCCCTGTGTTACTGTTTTCTCCTTTTTCCGCATGATTCTCAACTCTGCCCTGCGTTAATCTTTCGGTGAGCTGGCTCAAATAAAGATTAGTGGTCTTCTATTTAACCATATTGATAAATAATTTTTTCATCATCTCTTCGTTCAGCTCATCATTGTCACCCATTTTCTGCCCTTCTTTTTGCGGTGTATTTCTCCTGGAATAAACTTTCATTCACACCCAACAGGCTAGAGGAAAGTCGGCTCTGATACCACTGAAATATCCCTAGTGGGATATTACTTACAACTTGACAAATAATAAAATATTTGCAGCAAATGATATTTTGATTTTTCTGGAATAAAACCCAAATAGGGCAGCGAACTGAAAAACAAAGATAACTTGCAAACTACTTGTCCAAATCACACGAAATTTTATAGAGAGATTGCTAAGATGATAACAAACACTAAAATATTTTTTGTATTTTTCTGAATAATAGATAACTGCCAGTAAATTTCAGAATGCCCTAAACTGCTGAAATATTTCAAAAATTCATAACTATGTGAATACAATGATAAAAATCTGATTTTCTGGAAATAACATCTACAACATATATAGAAATGATCCCAACCTCCAGATCTGAAAATGGGCACATGGAAACCCTAGAAATATCAGCTGCAATCTCCTAGGGCTGACGTCACCCTATGAAGGGGCTAGAAATCTTCTGAAACTCCTCCAAAAGCTACGCCAAACTTGCCCTAAATACGTTGGGATAAATGAAATGATAGTGCTAAAACCCTTGGGCAAATGATCTTCCACAACCTCTGAAAATAACCCCTGAAAACCCTCCTGAAAACCCTTCCTGAAATATTCTGTAAATCTGCCTAAAAAATCTGCTCTGAATGGGCTCCAAAATAACAAACTAGGGTGGATCTTTCACCACCGAAGAGTGCCCTACTAGCTAGGAGTGGATCTCTCACCACCGAAGCTAGGGTTCCTGTGGGATTTTACTCCACAAGCAAAGGAAAATGCAAACAATAGTTGATCCAATATCAAGATATGTGTGAGTGTAAGAATGAATCTCTTATTCTCCCCCAAACTTCCTTTTATAACTTTTCATTACCTTTTTCCAAGTTGGGAGCTCCATGTGGGACTAAAAGTGACTTAAGTGACCCCAATGAAGAAATAGAATAATAAAGTACCATGAGCCCCCCTCAACGACAAAATATAACAATTATTCCCACCAAGTTGCTTAATACTAATGCCAACGGAAAAATATAACAAATAAGCAAGGGGGTAATCAGTCATCCATACCCAATAGCCTCCAACGTCGTTAGCCCCTCGGGTATGACCAAGGCTAAGACTAAAAAATGGCCCTTAGGCCCTCGGTGAAGGAATGGGGACATTACAGGGCATGAATAGGCACCTGATATGGTCTATTTCAGAAGACATGTAGTTTGTTTTATTATTTTGTTTCATTTAATTTATTGCCTTCTCTTTGTACGGTTGTTCCACATTTTGAATATTGCAAAATTAAGGGTGTTATGACCCAAAGCTCATATCTTTTAGTTGTGGAAAAGATGAGAATGTATCTGGCAAAAGATAACCTTCATATTTATATCACATGTTGTAGCAAACAAATATAGCATACAGAGAATTGTAACAATGAACTGAAAAATGTTCAGCACAATATAATAATAATTGGACACAAAGTGCATGTAGATTTGATTAGCGCATACAGACTGTGTGGTCAATTTTCCTGTTGGCTGGCATTTCTGTAAGGGATACTTGAAGGCCAAAAATGAAGGCAACTAGTGATTAAGAACTAAGTTACCGAAACGTTTTGGATACGGGAACGGGAGCGGGAGCGGGGTATCCGATACGCGGAAACGGCAAATTTTTTTTTGACCCCAGATACGGCGTAGGATACGGCAGTACAAAAACTATATAAAAATTAAAAAATATATAAATTTCAGCCTTCTAAATAGGAATTTAATTATTAACCACATATTATGCATATGAAAGACAAGATAAAAGACAAGTTATAAGCTAAATAAGTGAATAACCACAACAAACAAGCTAGGATACCGATAAAACTTAGAAACTTAAAAGCTTAAAAGTTAAATTAAAATTTAAAATACTTAAATCAAACACAATGTGAATGTCATGAATCTCATGATATATTAAATTCAATCATAGATCAATATTCAAAGCTCAAACTATCTTTCATTGTCAATATTCATCATATTCCTCTTCATCAAGAGGATCAAAACCAGCTACATCATCATCATTATGTGGTTCATTAGAACCACATGGGCTCGAACCACTCGCACTAGGGCCACTGCCAGTTGCACCCCCTTGTGCATGTAGGTCTCGTGGTGCCACAAAACTCGTCTCATCATCATATGCTCCATGGTGGGAAATGGAAGCATCCAAGTCAACTATCTCTGGATCAATGTCCCAATGTTTTGTTGACCCTTCCTTGTACTCTGGCTGCTTGTGGGATAAAAGGCGCAAGTTGGAATGTATGTATACCAAATCTTCAGCCCTTTTAGCCCCCAATCTGTTGCGCTTCTGTGAGTGGATGAAATTATACGTACTCCAGTTGCGCTTAGAGGAAGATGAACTTGCAACCTATTAAGGCAACCCAAACTTCAAAGTCAATGCAAAGTTCAACTTCAGATTTAAACACTCAAACTTAAATTTTAAAAAACTAAAAGAAAAGAGAATAAAAAAATTAAAAACTTACCTGTGCCAAGACCTTGATTGCAAGAGGTTGCAAGTAAGCCGATGAAGTACCATGGAGGTACCACCACATATGTGCATCCATCTTGTATTTGTTCCGAAGAGCGAGAAGGCTATGACCCGTTTCTGCTATGAAATTGCCAAACTCTACCATAACCTGGTCTTGGGCCTTAGGATCAGGGAAGAGCCTAGCTAATGCCGCCATATATCCCTCACTGACTTCCGCATCCCTGTATGGTGCTACCCTCCCTGGCAAGGAAAGGATCTCTGTGCTATAAAATCTAGGAGTCAATGCAAAAGCTAGTAGATGTAATGGGGTGGTCATTTTGTTCCACCGCTCAATGAGGATTGACTTCACTTGTTTGAAAAATATTTCCTCGGGATCTTGTTCTTTTGCATTTATGACGGCTTTTATCTTCTCAATCATTGAGTCGATGCCGTCATATATCTCTCCTAGACATGGTTGATCCGTGTCAGTAAACCGGATCATGCTCATAATGGGCTCCGTAAATCTCAACAGATAACCCACTCTATCCCACCAAGAGTCCTCTAAGATCAAGTTCTTCACTTTTTGAGCCCCTTCAGTGTTTGATTGCCTCCATACAGTCCAAAGATTGGATGTTACCATCCTCATGAGTGCCTCTCGCACCTTCACTAGTCGTCTCAAGACGATTGTGTGTGATGCAAACCGAGTCTCAGCAACCTAATAAGAACGAGGAACAAAAATTAAAAATAAAATTTAAATTATAAAATTGAAAGCTAAAAGAATACTAAAAAACTTATATTAAATATTAAATTAAAAAGAAAGAAAGAAATAAAGCTTGTCCTTACCTTCAGTAGCTCCAACTGCGAGAATGATCTAAAAATGCCCTGTGACATGTGGTGGTTGGTGACAAACATTTGGATTTCTTCAGCTTCTGCATACACTTGCCGGATCCACTCTATTTTGTTTGCCATTTTCTTTAGCATTAAATTCAATGAATGCACAGCACAAGGTGTCCAAAAAATATGCCCATACCGTGCCTCAACTAACATCCCTGCAGCTTTGCAATTTTTGGCATTGTCCGTTATCACTTGGACAACATTTTCAGGCCCCACTGCCTCAATGGACTCAAAGAGAATGTTGGCTATGAATTGGGCATCCTTCACTTGCCCCTCACAATCAACCGCTTTCAAAAACATTGCCCCCTTAGGGCATACTGCAATCACATTGATTAAAGGGCGGTTTCTTGCATCTTTCCATCCATCAGAAACAATGGACACACCAGTTTTGGTCCATGAGTCCCTAATTGGTTGCAAGGAGGTTTCCACATATTTTTTTTGTCTATCCAAAAGGGTGGTGCGGATCTTCTCATATCCTGGTGGTTTATACCCTTTTGGTGCCTCATTGATGGCTTTCACCATCTCATGCCAATAAGGTGATCTCACAACATTAAAAGAAAGACCATTAGCATATACACACCTTGCAATGCATTCATCTGCAATCTCCCTGTTCTCATTCTGAAAGGCCTTTTCCAATGGCCCTTTTGTCTTACTTTTCTTTCGTGCAAGGGAAACATCCTCATCTGTGGAGATAGGAGCCACAAATGGATGTGGCATGGCCACAATTGGGGATCCACTAGGTGATGGAGCAACTGGAGGCCTTGCTGAACGAGATGAACCTCCTCTTTTGGCCAATGGATGACCCACTCTCAGAGCCACTCTAGCCTCTGCATCCTCCTGCTCTTTGATATATGCCAAAACATTTTCTTTTGGCACCCCAGCATTATTCCTCCCCCTACATACTCTTACACCATTACCCGTTATGGCACACAAATGGCTTTTCACCCTACTGTAAGAGCCTTTGAATATTCCATCACACTCATTGCATTTCCATTCAAAACAACCACCACCTGCAAGTTGTTGAACTATTGTTACGTGCCTCCATAACGGTGAATTTGGGTCAAAGTCTTTGGCCAAAGATTGCCCAGAAGAAGCAGAACTTGTTGCCATTGTAGAAATACCTACAAGGTTTAAAAAACAAATTAAGCAAAGAAAACAATGGCATGCAATTGCATTGTGATTGAACAATGAAAATTAAAAAAATTAAATGGAAAGAGCAAAATAAAAATGAATATAAGCAAAAAAATGCAATGTGTGAAAGATTAAATAATAAAAAAAAAAATAGAGGAACAAGACTAGAAATTAAAAAAAACTTACCTTCACTTAGTAAACCACAAATCAAATCCTTCACAAATCCTCCTTTGCAGCTCCTCACACTCCTCCAAGCTTAGCAATAGCTCCTCACACTCCTCAAACCCTAGACAAGCACAATGCAATTTTGGAGAGCCACAATGTGAGTTTGTTTGCTTTATGTTTTGTTTGTGTGTTGTTCTTTTGTTTTATTGTTTAGAGGTAGCTTTTAGGTTTTAGATTAGAAGAATTTATTATTTTTTATTGTTGTGCGCCTTTAAAAACATGGAAAAAATTAATTTTTTTTTAAAAAACGCGTGTTTTTGCACGCGGGAGCGGCCAGGGAGCGGGCCGGCGCTGTGGAAACGCCCGGGTACGGCGCGCCGGCCCGCTCCCTGGCCGCTCCCGCGCACGCTCCCGCTCTCGCTCCCGGACGCTCCTGCTCCCGCTCCGGCCGCCTAAACCGGCGTTTCCGGTAACCTAGATTAAGGATGAGAATACTAGTGACAAATTATATTCATATGATCTGTATAGTTATTTGTCCAATTCTTACTTCAATTCTAAGATTCCTTGTGTTACTTGTGTAAATATGTGGCATGTCAGTTCCAGCAAGTAACCAGACAGTTAACCTAGAGTTCAGTTCTATGCTCCTCATTAAATCCCAAAAGAGCCTCATCTCACAGGTCCTAACTATGTAAGATCGATCTACCCCAATCATGGATAATGTGAACCGCAATGTATGCTTCTAAATCTAGGGACTGGCATCAGAATAGAGAAACTATCTATTTGAAAATAACTTTGGAATTACGCTAGCAGCATTAGCTGAATCATCTGACGTATAATTACGTTATGCCTGTAATTCATTGAGTGCAATTGTGACAGCTAGATAAAATATTTAAAATTTGTTGTTGCAGCTTTATATGTAGCAATTATTGTTGCAAATTTGGTACCACAGATTTACCAAAGGTAAAAGGAGAATCCTCACAAGTTAAAAAGGTGTACTCGGCTATTTTGAGGCGATTCCTCATAAATAAGGGGCAATTATAGATTGCATGTCCAGGAGTTGCTGCATTTATTAATATTTCCCTGAAATTTGCTAGAAAAAGAAACCAAAGCTTTGTAATTTTCTTCGAACAGAGCATTGAGAAAATTGATGAACTTGAAGTGGACATCAGATTTGTATAAAAGAAAGCATGGTGCTTTCTGACTATATACTGACTAAGTTCAGTTCTGGTGTGGATATGGAAAGCGGTACAGCGGCTGTGCTTAGACAACATAAAAGCAATGGGATCAGAATCAGAAAAGAGGAAATACAGGAGAAGTTGACTGTGATGCGATTCTCAGTCATTGGTTTTATTAATATGAGGAAAGATTGTCTAGTCCGGAACAATGGCACTATACTCCAATTACAGTCTTATGACAAGACTTTGCAAGAATTCTTCTAAGAATTCCAAATCCTAAGCTTGCAAACTTCTGGAAGCTTTTGCAGAACGTCATATTTTATACCCTTAGACCAATAGTCTAATCCCATGCGCGCCGACCTATCACCCAGCGGGCACTGAGCACTCATCCGAGGCACGCGCGGGTGCCGAGTCTCTCATTTATGTGAGTCCTATAAGAATGCATCATCTTATAACAGATTTAATTGGAAATGAGCAGAAGAAACCATGCCATATCCTAGAACGAGTTATCTTATTGCATCCAGAAAAGGGAAATAACAAGCAACATAAGGAAATAGCTCATACAGAAAGGAAATACATTAGTATACTTCCAAACACATAGATGATTTATAACAGAGCATTGTATTCATATTAAGAGATTCAATAACCACATTACAATCCCTTGGGTTCATAACAGACCCCCATATAATAATGCAGAGCCAAGTCATGCATCAGAACTATACCATGTTCATCATATTACAGAGAAAAAATTCAGACCCATGCCCCTAAATGCGCATCATCCCTATATTCTCCTATTCCCAACCCATAGAATCCTCCATTCATTTCTGCAGAGCTTTGCCTCTCTTCCACTCTCTATCCTTCTATATACTCTTCTTGCCTCTCTCCTCTTCTGCTTCCAACGGGCGCTTGTATTTATAACCTTAGCACCAACCGCCATGCCTTCCAGAAGTTACAGATCGGTCGCCAAGTGTCGAAGTGGTCCTCCATGGGAGCATGCCTTCTCAGATCCGAGCTCTCCACTTCTTGCAATGATGTCTTCTGGAACCTTCTATCGCATGCCTGGAATATTCCCTTTTTGATCCACAGTCACTAGGCTGGCACCTTATCCACAAGGGTCATGCTTTTCTCGTGTGCTTGCCTAGGATGCCGAATGCGGCTAAGTACAAAACCTATTTTTCCTTGTCGCGTGTGCGCCATGTGTTCTGCAAAACCCTGCCAGAACCCTTTCCCTGCATGCCTTCAACCCACACGCCCTTCTTCAACTAGGTCCCGCACGCCCACATGCCTTCTTGTACTTAGCTGATATTTTGGGGCCCAACATCACCCCACACTACGCCTGTTCTCCGTCCTCAAAAACACTCTTCAATAAAGAATTAAAGAATGGTGGATCCTTACAAATGGTTGGAATGGAAGAATGAAGGAATGAAGAAATGGGGAAAAGAATGAAAGAATGGGGAACTTTATTTACTTCTAGAGGAGGAGAGGGAAATCCTTCCTTAAATCAACTTCTAACTTCCCCCAAGTGTCGACCTCATTCTGCGCTTGCTGACAGAGGTCACCCACCAGGGTGCTCACTTCTTCAAAACTAAGCTCCTCTCCCTTAGTGCTCATTGTCTCCATAATCTCCTCCAGTTGCTTGCCCAAATCCTTGAGCGCATCCATCCTCTGAGTGATTTGAGGGTACAATTCCTTTAGCCGGTTCTTGATTGAGCCCCACAAGGTCTCAATGGCCTCTGATTTCTTTTCTACCTTGGCTAGGATCTTGTCTCGCTCTGCCCTGTTCCCCTTGTTATTTTCTTGGAACTCCTTGAGTTCCGCTTTATGGGTGGAAACTAGGATACTTGCCACTCTATCCCTGTCCGCGCAGTTATCATAGGCACCCTCAACAACTTGCGCAAAGGCTTTTACATCGGTGAGGATCTTGTTGTACTGAGCAACAATCTCCACAACCTTCATCTTATTTTCTTTCTCTTGGCATGCCAATGCCTCCTCTGTTGATTCTAGGGCAAGTGGTCACCTCTCCATAGTGAGTATGCGGGTCAAGTCCTCTAGGCATTGCAAGGATGATCCATACTTTTGCGTGGGTGGTGTTAAGTCTGGATGCTTTAAGACAATGACATCTGTGATCATCTCTATCTTCTTGTATGCCTCACGCACCCTTGCCTTCTCATCTTTTAACTCACGCCTTAACTGAGTGCTGATTAGTTCCTCCTGCTTCAGGTCCTTGCTTTTCTCAAGGAGCTCTTCTTCCCTTTTCTCCAACTCTACCTCTAGGAACTTTACCCTGTCATTTCTCCGAAGAGCCTGGCTTCAACCTCAACTGAGACTTTGTTGAGCGCGTTGCAGATTTTCTCATCTGATAGCCTCTGAGCATTCACCAAGGGGTTTATCCCTTTTGTTTTTGGCACTTTCATCAATGCTCCTTGGCTTACCTCAAATTTTGGCTCATCAATGTGGGACTCAAATGCCCATGACAACATTTTCCTTGTTCGAGGGTATGCACCTTCCTCATCAAATGAAGTCATGGCTAAAAGTTGTTCCGTTGGCATGGTGCTCTGGAAGCGCGTGCAACACCTTGTTTGGATCATCGATGTAGCCCATTCCTTGAACTTGTGATGCTTCTGTGCTCTTCCTCCCTGTGCATGTGGCCTTTGGAAAGCTTACAGCCAAACTGGGATCTCCTCCCATGCTGCCATATTCTTTTCCTATGCTCTCCTCCTCAGCTTCCTTCATCACCACATCCATGTTGCATTCCACTTCTTGTTCCACCAGGTCCTTGATGATTTTTTCCACTTCTTTTTCTGTGGCCTCATCTACCTGTTCCTTTGTGAGGCTTGGGGTCCTTTGATCTTTTGTAACTTCTTCCCCGCCTACCCCCTTGCCTTGGGTCTCAGCTTCTTCTTCATCCTCCTCCTCATCTCCTTCATTATACTCATCTCCTTCTTCTTCAGAATCATGTATCTCATAGATAGGATGGTCTTCACCTCCTTCTGGTTCATCATCATCATCATCTCTATTGCTGATGTAGGCATCTAGGTCTTCTGTCTCTTCTGAATCGGCCTCATCCGTCACCTTCTGCTTCTTCCTTACTGGGGATTCCAGTACAGGGGATTCTTCTCTTTCTTTTTCTTTGACAGGTGATGTCTTCCTTGGTGATTCCTCCTGGGTGAGGGGCTCTTCATGCTCCGGTGCCTCTTCTTCTGGGGTCTTTGCTTTGACTGGAGACTTCTTCCTCCATGCGTAAGTACTAGGCTTAGTGCTTGTCTCAGAGGCGCTTACCATCTGTGTATTTTGAACACTTGGTGCCTTCTACACCTCTTCTCTTTCTCTCTTTCTAGGTGTGGCCTTCTTCCTTCCTGTAGGGTCTTCAGGGATGGAGACATCATTCTCCAAGTAAGCCTTTTTCAAATTTTGGCCTTATGCGTAGATACACCCTTGCTGCGGTCCTTCCTGCAATTGGCAGCGTTAAAGGCTTCATCATTTGTATCTCGTGGGAGACATATCTCTCCACGTACGTGTGCTTCTTTGGGTAGACTAGCTTTCGGCGCAGCTCACGGTGGTCTATATCTACCTCACTAAGGTTGAACCTTAGTCTCTTGGCCTCCTTGAACCGATTAACTCCGGCTTTGAAGTATAGCACGGTGAAGGAGAAGGGTAGCTTGCACCATGGACTCATATTATCATCTGTCAACATAAATCTGCCAATGCAGAAGTGTTGGTACACTAAAAATTCTCCTCTCCACTCATGAGCATGGGAAACTACTCTCTGGGATCCTCCACTCAGCCCCTGAATGCGTCACACATTCACTTATACCATTTCTCCAGGGTGCCTTGTGAGTGGCCATCATGGTTTCACAAGTATATTTTGTAAACCTCTTTGCAGGCGAGGGATCCTCTTCTGGATACTCCCAAACAAATTTTTCTGGCCCATCGGGCACTCCAATCTCTGAGAACACAATAGTGAGGAGGACATTACCAAAGAGTATCTTCTCTCCCTCCTGCGCGCTGCTTATAATTTCATCCGCGATGAAAGCAGACAAGTTGTAGATGGTTCCTTCTGATATCTTTGGCATACATTCAGCCATGCCTTGTTCACTTGTGTCCATCGTTCCTGGTCATTGAGCTTGGTGACTAAGTGTGTGGCCATCCTCATCACTGGGTCTGGTATCTCGGTGATGTCAAAGTATCACGACCCCTTCTTGTAGTCATACATGGCTACAGTCTCCTTGATAGCCTCCTTGTCACTTAGATCATCATCAATGCTATCTCCTTCACAATTGAGGCCTGTGAACTTGGATATCAGTTGTGGTGTGATGCACATCTTGCGCCCCGTGAAATAAAAATGATCCTCATGTGTGTGTGACATCATCCATTGATAAAGGCACTCAGGCTTACCAAATTAGGGTAACTCGTATAATTGCAATAACCCAGCCTTCTCCAATTTGACCTTCACCTCATTGTTGTAAATGGGCATTCTTTTTGGCGTCTTATTGTTAGTTGGCCGGACCAACTCCAAGTGCCATTTCCTTCTCCGTTGTGCTCGTGTGATGATTATAATCACTTATGGCCATCTTCTGCAGGTGTGACTCCCATTCTTTTCCTAGCAATACCCCATCTAGGTACTGCATTTCCATGTACCATTCTTCATTGGTGCTCGTGACAATAGTGATTTGCTTTCCCTTGCCCTTTCCCTTTGTTTTCTTTGGTGAAATGGTTGGTTTCCTTGGTGCCATTCTTCTGGTCGGGCTGAACTTAAACAATCCTTCCTCTTGCTCTACTCTGCTACTCTCCTCAATCCCAAAGCTCACTTGTGAAGCTTCAACTCCTGAAATGAATCCTTTTTTCTCCATGCCCTAGCTGCCAAACCCTAACCAGGAAATCCTTCCACAAGACGATGCTTCTTCACACAACCTTTCTCATGCCCATGTACTCCTTCCTTCTGGTTTGCAGATCTACTCTAGATGCACACTCAAATTTCTTGGATTCTCCTTTCTTCACACAAATTTCTCTCTGGATGCCCTAGTTTGCAAGAGCTTCTTCTTCTTTGTAAATGCAAGGTAACAAATGACTTACCCTACCTTGTATTTATAGTTTTTGCTTCTTTCCAACATTAAATGCTATACCACCTACCAATGTAATTTAACATTAAATGTGGATTTTTCCACTAAGCCATCTTTAAGTGCCTTTACCCATGTGCCACATCCTACGTGAAAAACCCTATACAACCTTCTGGCGTGCAAAAATCCAACCCGACCGAAGACTCTTACGCGCGCGTCTACAGCGCCGAAGGCACTTCTTCTGTCCTTTACCTAATTTTTTCCCTCGCCTACCTCATGTTGTTCCTATGCGCTCTTCATCCTTTTTGTACGTGGTTTCTGCAAAGCCTTTTTGACACCAACCATTCTTGTCCACCTTCTCTTCTACGCCCTTCTTAACCTTACGCACTTTTTATCCTTCAACTGGGCCATTCACCACAACTTCTACTGCCAGTTCAAACTTGTATTATAGGCCTATACTTTGTATCACTCCACCCCACACTAAAACAGATGCGCGGTCCTCTACGCATACACAACTTTAGAGAAATAATGTGGTTACCGGTGCATAAGGTGCAAAAATGAAACAAAATGAAAGGAACAAGCAACGAGAAAGGGAAACACAAGAAAAGAAAAAGCATAAAGGGAAATTCTAAGCTAATTGGCAATACTGCCTTATTACAAACACCAAGAAGACTTATTTATAGTAGGGCTTCAGCCTACTCCCATTGAAGTGACCTGGTAACCTCATCCCATCCAGTGCTTGTAACTGGAAAGCACCTGAATCAAGAATGTATGAGATGATGTAAGGTCCCAACCAATGGACTTTCAACTTCCCAGGATGGCGCAGATACTTGGAATCATACAACAACACCAACTGCCCAACCTCAAACTTCTTGTTCTTGATATGATGATCATGCCATGCCTTTTGTCTTGCTTTTTCTGTCTTCTGACTCCATCTAGCAAGTGATCACCTTTCGTCTAACTGCATCAACTTATCAATTCTTTCTTCCAGTGCTTGTTCATCAGCTAACCCTCCTACGCACACTATACACAGTGATGGTAACATGAATTCCACTGGTAAAATAACCTCCATGCCAAACACCAATTGAAATGGTGTGGCCTTGTTCAACCTTTTGTAGGTTGTCATGTATGCCCATAGAATGGATGATACCTTATCATCCCAATCCTGTCTTCCAACGTCACAGATCTTAGTTAACGTGTGACTTAGTATTTTGTTAAATGCCTCAGTAGTTCCATTTGCTTGAGGGTGATATGGGGTAGTCTTATGATGGGCCACCATAAATTCTGCTAACAGAATCCTGACTGTTTCATTGAGAAAGTGTGTACCCCTATCACTTGTTAAACTTAAAGGGAAACCATACCTGCTGATTATGTTTTCCCATAAAAATCTAGCAGTTGTCGCTGTGGTGCAATCCTTCGTAGGTGCTGCCTCTGCCCACCATGTCAAGTAATCAGTGCAAGTGATGATATACTGCAAACCAGTCCTTCATGTGGCTGGTGCAATTGGCCCTACAAAGTTGATTGCCCATTTTTCAAATGGTTCAGCACTGGCTATTGGTCGCAAAGGCATTTCATCTCTCTTTCCAGGTTTTCCAAGGTGCTGGCAATGGTCACAGGCCTTGCAAAACTCAATACAATCTTTGTAGATGGTTTCCCACCAAAGCCCTGCTAATAAAATCTTCCGTGGTAGCATTTCCTGCATAGTGTCCTCCTGCAATCCCACCATGTGCTTCTTCCATAATGGCTATGCACTCATGTTCCAATATGCATCGACACAAGAACCTCATCATGACCTAACTTATACAGGTCTCCACTAATCAACATGTAGGGTGTGACGCGTATTGCTAACTGCTTTCTCTCCAGGGCCTTCATCCCTTCTGGTGCCACACCTGTTTTTAAGAACACTGCGATATCTTCCAAGTCTGAGGTGCATGCCACAACCTAAATAGTTGTGTGTCTGGCATGGTATCCTCAATGCTTTGTGTGTCCTCTCCTGAATTAATCCTTGATAAGTGGTCAGGTCCTGAATTTCTTTTTCCTAGTTTCACGACCACTGTGAACTCAAACTCTTGAAATAACAGGACCCAACGACATATGCGCCCTTGCAGAATGGGTTTGTTGACTAAGTATTTCAATGCCATGTGGTCCGTGTAGAATATAAATGGTGTTGCCAAATAGATACTGCCTAAACTTATGCAGTGCGTAGATCATAGACAATGCTTTACGTTAAGTAGTTGTGTAATTTTGCTCTGCTGGTGTCAACTTTCTACTTGCAAAGCACAAGGGATGATCAACAATTCCCTCACCAGGTTGTGCTAGTATTACTCTCATAATTGTTCCTGAGGCATCAACATGCACATGGAAAGGCTTATCCCAAGAAGGAAAATGTAATATGGGCACCGTGACAAGCCTATCCTTCAAAGTGTCAAATGCCTTCTGTTGCGCCTCTCCCCAATGAAAGGCAATCTTTTGTTTTAACAATTCCTCTAAGGGTGTGGTGATCTTGGCATATCCCTTGATGAACTTCCTGTAATACCCCATATGTCCAAGGAATCCATGCACTACGCTTTGACTAGTAGGCTCCCCTAATCCTACAATAACTGCAACTTTAGCGGGATCCACTAATAAACCTTCTTTGCATATAATGTGTCCTAACAGGGTTCCAAATGGAGTAGCAAAGACACATTTCTTAATGTTGAGGGATATCCTCAATTGCTGACATCTCTCAAACATCAGCCTTAAGTTGTCACAATGGTCTTTCACCAATCCATACACAGTCCAGTCATCTAGGTAAACTTGAAGAAACTTATGGATGAAGTCCTGAAATGCTTGTACCACAATGCGTGAGAACACAACAGGTGCATTCTTTAATCCAAAAGGCATAACCGTGTAGGAAAAACTTCCCCATTCAGTGGTGAAAGTTGTCTTTCTCTGGTCTTCCTTTGCAATCCTGACTTGGTGGTACCCTGAGAACCCATCCGTGAAAGAGTAGACTTCGCGCCCGGCTACTCCCTCCAAAATTTCTTCAGTAAAGGGGGTTGGGAAAGGATCGATGACACATACTGCATTCAGATCCCTGTAGTCAACACAAATTCTTATCCTACCATCCTTCTTAATACTGATAACCATTGGGCTTATCCATTTTGATTCTTCCACTACCTCAATGATACCAGATGCTATCATTTTGTCTATTTCTTCCTTAACCCGTACGCACAAATTTCGATTCATCTGATAAGGCCTCTTCTGAATCAGGTGTGCACCTTCCTTCAACTTGATCTTCATCTCCCCCAAGGAATGGTGAATGCCTTTGAGTTCATGGTACCCACGAGGGAACAAATCTTGGAACTCACACAACAGATCAATGATCTTTGAAACCTCCTTTTCTGACCAATAGTCACCGATGATAGCTTCCTTAGGTTCTTCCTCCATCCCAATGTTAACCTTCTTTGTTTTTAAGGGCTCATGGTAGGCATGTGCTCACTCATCAGTGTTGTCTATGACTTTGCATGTACCCTCTGAATGGTTAACATCCAAAGTCTCCATCTCTTCTCCATCTATTACATAGACCATTTTTCCTTTTTCTTTTTCCATGCACGCGCGCTCAAGTTGTACTTCCTCTGATTCTTCTTCATTGAGGCACGTCTCCAAATAAGGCTCACCTAGAAATTCTAGTAGCCTATCCTCTGCCATAGCACTATCCCCCATCGTAAGGCACTTGATCACTTGCAACGCCTTATCCACTGATGGTTTGGTACTCCTATACTCGAAAGCTTGAATGAGATCAGCCGCCAACTCTTGCCAATTACCTGTCTGATGATGCATCTCTGAATGAATGTACCAAGCATGTGCACAACCTTGTAAGGTGGAATACAACTTATGCACCCATAATGAAGGTGACAATGCTTCTGTGCTTCCCATCCAGGCCTTCTCACATGCTTGGATATGAAATGAAGTGGTCTCTTTACCATGGTAGTCTTGTATGACCGTGGGCACGTTGCTCCTGGAAAACCTTACAGAAAATGTGATCCTTACCTCATGCCACTCCAGGAGGTTCTCCTGATGTGTAGCCCACCAATGCGCTGCAGTTTGAGTAGGTTATAACTGAGCATTCCTCTTCTCTCATCCTCATTTTTCCACTGAGCTTCCATGTCCCGTAAGAAAATTTCAGGATATGCCCCTCCAGAGTAACTTGGCAACTTCTTTCCTCCTAGGTGCTTGACTGAGTGTGCCTTTGTCACCCTTGTTACAGATCCTCTTAACTGTCACCCAATTAACTCATAAGTCCCATGTGCCCAATTGTCGCATGCCACACTAGTGGTATCACTCAAGGACTGAGCATCTTCAAACTGGATAACTCCCTCCGTGGGGTGAATTATCTCAGGATCTCTGATGGAGTGCACATAGATTCTATCAAGGAATTCTTCTCCTAAGGGCTCAGTATAGGGCACTGACTTCCCATCTGTCAAAGGGATGATCACCCTTTCTTCCTTGTTCTCAAAACTGATATACCCTTTGTTAAACCGCAGGTCAACATTGTTCTTATAACACCATGGGTGCCCAAGAAATGCTGGAAAGTTGTCTGCCTCGGTGAGTGCCAAGACTTTGAAGTCTCCAGTGAACTTGGCCCCTTGAATGGTGATAACTGCATCCTTTAGGACTCCAATGGGCATTTCCTTAGTCTTGTTTTCCATATACAACACATTTGAAGATGGCTGCAATGTGGGCCTTCCCATTTGATGCCAGACATCTAAGGTAAGAACATTGACCTCTGCTCCTGTGTCGATGAGAATATTACTCAGAAGCCACCCATCAACAACCACATTCAAAGTAATCTCCTTGTCATATTCAAGGCTGTGAGGAGGAAGGTTTGCATGCAAAACCTACCTTTCGTGCTCTACTCTGGTGTGTGGTACCTTCTCTCTCAGCCATTCTCCTAGCAAGGGAATAATATTCTCTTGCCTTAACATTTTACACACTTCTTTGACTTCATCCAGGTCCTTCTTGGAGCCTCAACATTCCTTCTTTGCTCCTGCTGCCTGGATTTCTCCTTTAGACATTGGATCTCTCCTTGTAAACTCTGAATGACATCCATAGTCTCTTGATATACTTCTTTCTGATGAGAAGGGTCTAGATACTTTCCATGTACTACTTCCTCTCTTGAAACTAGTGTCCTTGGTCTTGGCATCTCCCTGGCATGTGTGGCCTCTACTCGTGTCGTCACCAGTACAGGTTCTAGTCCTGACTCATGCACCACTCTTGGCATCCACTGTGAATCGGCCTTCTTGATGCTTACCATCCCAGTGCCTTTGTCCTTCTGGTGCTGCTGGTTCATATGCTCATAAATTTCTGGACACTCTTTGTACTTATGTTTCTTTCCACACCATGAGCATTGTAACAGATCAGGACACTCGCATTTGTAATGCTCTGTAGATCCACAATTATAACAAGTTCCTCATGGGAACTCACTTTGTCCTCCACCGTAGTTAGTGCGACCATGAAATCCTCTGTGAAAACCTCTTCCACATGCATTCCTCCATCTGTGCGTGCCCTTCATAATGATGGTCATCATCCTTTGAACTACTTGCAAGGCTAGTCTGGCACACACCCAGATCAATAGCATCATGGATTTGATCAATCAGTCTGCAATCCTTGGTATCATGGGTTGTAGAGGTACAAATCTTGCAATAGCAAGAAACATTCTTGTGGATTACGCTGGAGTAGAGGGCATCTACTTGCATCATGATCCCCATGGAAAATCTCACAGTCTACCACCATAGTGCGCACTGACTTCAAGGGAAACTATCCTTTGCATGCCCCTCCACTTCACAGTCTGTACACCAAAGCCCACTATGAACCTCATGTGCTGAGTTTGCAGATAGCTTCTCTAACTGCTTGGCCATTGCAGCAATTTGAGCCTCCAGAAAAGGGCTAACACCAGTGTCAATGCTCCCAACAGCTTTGATGTGTAGGGTAGCTTCCAATGCCTCGCGCGGGTCTGTGAAAGTCTTGTGTGACAGAGCCCTTCTAAATGGTGTTATCAATCCTCTGAAAAACCATTGAGCATGTTGAGAAGGATGAATGTCATAGGATAGTTTTGACAAGAGAGTCTTGAAACATGCATCATACTCCTGCACACTCTCTGCCATTCCCTGTTGGATCTCCTTAAGAGTGTTGATGCTCTTCTGCTCAAACTCTGGGATATGGAACTCTGCTAGGAAGGCATTCTTCAATGCGGTGTAGTCTACCACCATCTGATGGGGGTCATACTTCCTATACCAACTATATGCATGCACCCTTGCAACGTTGTTGCAAACTGACTTGCCTTCCACTCTGGGGTAGTGATCCCCTTCACGCGCCATAGTAACTCACACTTGTGCACATGCTCTGCAACATCTTCAATACCCCTATAGTCTGGTAAGTGCAAAGACATCTCAAAAAACACTTGGGGAGGTGGCTGGGGTCCTTGTCCTCCTGATCCAGAGCCTTGGTTCCCTCTGGTGTTTCCTCCTCCACCAGATCCACTGGATCCACCAGGTCCTGTTCCTCCTGACCCACCAGATCCACCTCCTGTAGTCGGAAAAGGACTAGAAGTGGTTGTGCCTAGTGTTCCCAATGTCCCACTGAACTACGTGCCGATGGTTTGTGATATTTTCCCACTACCAGTTGTATGTCCCGTGCCACTCCCAGATGTGATACCCAAAGCTTGTGTACTTGCACCTTGTCCAAAGATTCCTCCAAATACAGGAATGGCTTGTGCAGCCATGGATGTTCCAAATGAAAAATTATATCTCCTGGGCACCGATCGGTCACTCCCACCGATACCAACTGGGTTAACAATACTTCTCCCTTGATCTGGAAAACCAAGTGCCAGGGGTTGGTCACCAGGTGGGTTCAGATGCGCGCCGAAAACTCTTCTTTCTCCATGTGATGAACTCTCATCAGAAGCTGAAGGGGCCTCTCTCCCATGCTTTCCAAGATGGGGTAGCACAGACTGCTCAGGCTCCACATCCTCTGCATGAACCTCAACTCCTTCCCGCAATGTCTGCCTCCATAGATCCATCACACTTGCAACCTCACGTTGTCTAGTCATCTCCCTTTCACGAGCTTCGCTATACTTGAGTCATCTCTCCTCCCTTTCCTTTTCAGCCGCAATGTCTACCATCTTCCTCCACCCTAGCTTCCTCTCCCAGTGCTCAGAGAAGCTTTAGCCGGCCATGGGGAATGCTTCTAAACTCAAAGTAATGACCAAGATCTTCATAGCCAAAGGAATAACATGCAAAAATGATCCTCTAGGCTCCCTCAGAAACTCAAACTCAACAACTTCTGGGAAATAATACGTAGAAATGGCATATTCTAAAGTATAACTGGTCAACACTCCTCTTATACCAGTGATAAATAACACGCGTCCAAGTCAGATCTGCATCCTGCAGCCTCTGATAGTCATCTTGGGTCCACACGTGATCTATAGTACCAGCTTGATCTGGATGCATAGGCTGAAAGCCATTCATATAGTTCTACTGGGAAGCAACAAAATAATATCTCATACAACTTATGGTATAGGTTCTCTTCTACCCATCTACGTGCATTGAACTCAGATCCAGTGCTGAATCTTTGAGAAAACTCATCCTCCATGCTCTTGAACCATGTTTCAACACTTTCTAAGGTCAGGCGCTCTGTCATCACACATCACAGGGACAAAGATGCATGCCATTTCTCACAACAACTTCGAAAAGAGGTCCCGGCAATGGAACCAAGATGTAGTCATATTTTATACCCTTAGACCAATAGTCTAATCCCATGCGCCAGCCTATCACCCAGTGGGCACTGGGTGCTCACCCGAGGCACGCGCGGGCACCGAGTCTCTCCTTTATGTGAGTCTTATGAGAATGCATCATCTTATAACAGATATTCAAATGGAAATGAAAAGAAAGAACCATGCCATATCTTAGAACTTAGGAGTTATCTCTCATTGCATCCAGAAAAGAGAAATAACAAGCAACATAAGGAAATGATTCATACAGAAAGGAAATGCATAAGTATTACTTCCAAACACATAGATGATTTATAACAGAGCATTATATTCATATTAAGAGATTCAATAACCACATTACAATCCCTTGAGGTTCATAACAGACCCCTCATATAATAATGCAGAGCCAAGTCATGCATCAGAACTATATTATGTTCATCATATTACAAAGAAAAATGCAGACCCATCCCCCTAAATGTGCCATCATCCTATAGCTCTCCTAATCCCAACCCATAACATCCTCCATTCTGTTTTCTGCAGGGCTTCACTCTCTTCTTATAACTATATCCTCTTTCTTTTTCTACCGGGTGCTTGTATTTATAACCTTAGAACCCACCGCCGTGCCTTCTAGAAGTTACAAATCGGTCACCAAGTGTCGAAGTGGTCCTCCATGGAAGCAAGCCTTCCAGATCCGAGCTCTCCATTCCTTGCAATGATGTCTTCTGGAACCTTCTATCGCATGCCTGGAATATTCCCTTTTTGATCCACAGTCGCCAGGCTGGCACCTTATCCACAAGGGTCATGCTTTTCTCGTGTGCTGCCTGGGATGCCGAATGTGGCTAAGTACAAAACCTATTTTTCCTTGCGTGTGTGCGCCGTGTGTTCTACAAAACCCTGCCAGAACCCTTTCCCTGCATGCCTTCAACCCGCGTGCCCTTCTTCAACTAGGTCCCGCGTGCCCACATGCCTTCTTGTACTTAGCTGATATTTTGGGGCCGTGGGCAAGGAAATGTTGCGTGGCTTTGGCATTCTGCTTGGGTGACACAATGTTGCGAAGCTGAGGCTAAGCTTGCACGACATGGGTAATGTTGCGCGGCTTTGATATTTTGTGTGGGTCACAAAGTTTTGCGTGGCTTAGACAAGCTTCCGCAAGAATGACTAAGGCAAAGGTTCTTTGCGCGCCTTCCTTAGGAGAGGCGTAGCATTGTGCAAGTCTTTATTTACAAAATCTTAAGTATTTTTGGATGATGCAAAATTGCTTGTGAACTCGGGTGCTCCTGCATCAAACACCTTGGGTAAGAAGAAACCTGAGCCCTTGCTCAAGCTGGTTTTCTAAGGTCTACAAAGGAATGACCAAGTCTAACAAGCTTTGTTTCAGTAAGCCAAGATGCATCTTTGACTCCTCTGCCTCTCCATTTCACTAGATATTCTTTATGCTCCTTTTTGCATGTCGCCTTGTGGTCATCCAAAATGCATTCAATTTCTGGTGTACCTTTGCGTTGGTAGTTGGTGCCTCCAATCTACTTCTGCAGTTCCTCTTCCCCACTTGTCTGGCCCTTCAAAATATGGTTATAGATTCACTACATTAAAGATAGGCGAGATGGCTATCCCTTCTGGCAGCTCCAACTCATATGCGTTCTCTGCAAATTTCCTTAGGACTATGCATGGTCCAATCTTCATCCACTTGAGTTTGTCATATGTTACTTGCGGGAACCTCTCTTTGTGCAAGTACACAAGAACTAAATCTCCAACCTTAAATTCCAAGTGTCTCCTCCTAAATATGCATGCTCCTTTATGTTGTGCATTGCTCTGCTCCAACAGTTTGAGCACTTGCTTGTGCACCACCTTCATTGATTGCTTGAAGTCTTTAGCTTCCACACTTCTTCCTTATTCTTGCAGCAACTCTTACAACTCCGCAACTCCTTGTGGACTTGTTCCATATACAATTTGGAAAGGTGACTTCCCAATGCTTCTATTGACATAGTCGTTATATGCGAACTCCGCTTGCGCAAGAATTGAATCCCATGTCTCCTGTCTTCTCTCCTACCAAACATCTCATCGAATTGCCAAGGTTTTTATTGACAACTTCTGTTTTGCCATCCATTTGTAGGTGGTATGTAGAACTAAACTGTAACCTTGTGTTTAGTTTCCTCCATAACGTGTGCCAAAAGTGGCCCGCAAACTTGGTATCCCTGTCAGATACAATCGTGCACGACAATCCATGTAGTCTCAAAACTTCCCTGAAAAACAAGTTAGTAATATGCATAACATCACTTATCTTCTTACAAGCAATAAAATGAACCATTTTTGAGAATCTATCCACAACGACAAAGATAGAATCATGACTCATCCGCGTTATTGGCAATCCCAAAACAAAGTCCATGCTTAGATGTGTCCATGGTTTCTCAGTTATTGGTAGTGGTTGATATAACCTTGCATTTTGACTCTTCCCTTCCGTCAATTGACATACCCTGCATCGTTGCACATATCTAGGCACATCTGTAGCCATCTGCAACCAAAAATATCCTTCTCCAAACCGTGCCAAGATTTTATCTTATCCCAAAGTGACTTGACATTCCTCCACAATGCTTCTCCCGGATCAAATTTTCCCTCATTGATTCTTGCAGTACGCATAGCTATGTGCCTTTGAATAGTAATCCCTCTAGGAAGTAGTCTAACCGTGGCGTGCAATTGACGCTCACCAGTTTTGCGCGTACCCTCCATGCTTCTGTAAAATCTTCATCTCGTGTGTAGAGCTCCTTCATTGCTTCAAACCCCACTACACTTACTTGCATCTCTTTTAATAATACGCATTTCCTACTCGGTGCATCTGCAAATCTATTTGATCTCTCACTTTTTTGCATCAAGGAAAATGGGTAACTCTCCAAGAATTTAACCCATTTTATGTGTCTCTGATTCAACTTGCCTTGGCAATTGATGAATTGCAATGCTTGATAGTCCATATAAAACACGAACTCCTTGGGCAACAAATAATGCCTCTACTTCTTTAAAGCTTGCACTATGGCTTAAAACCCCTGACTATAGACTGAATATCTCTTCTTGTATCATTCAACTTTTCACTAAAATATGCGATGAGTCTTCCTTCTTGACTCATCACAGCTCCAACGACTACTCCACTTGCATCACAATCAACCTAAAACACTATTGAAATCAGGCAAGGACGATATTGGTTGCTCTATGACCTTCTCCAACTTCTAGAATGCATACTCTACATCCGTGGTTCATAGAAACTTCGTGTCTTTCCGCATCACCTTTGTGATTGGTGCACAAATCTCACTGAATCCTCTGAAAAAATTCCTATAGGACGTCGCAAATCCATGGATCGGGCCTCCATGACATTCTTAAGTGACGACCAATTCACAATAGCTCGAACCTTCTTAGGATCCATCTTCAACCCTTTTTGAGATATTACAAATCCCAAGTATACCAACTCCTTTCGCATAAAACTGCATTTCTTTAGATTCACTTGTTGCTTCTCCTCTCACAAACGCTCTAACACTTTCCGCAAATGGATCAAGTGCTTTTCTTGCGTCTTGGTGAGAATCAAAATGTCATTCAAGTAAACAATGACAAACTTACCTAAAAAGGGCTTCAACGCTTTCTTCATCAACCGCATGAACTCGTTTGGTGTGTTGATTATAACCCAAATGGCATGACCATCCACTCATATATTACATCATGCATTTTGAAAGCAGTCTTCTGTTTATATCCTTCCCTGATTTTGATATGGTGGTATCCACTTTTCAGATAATTTTTTGTGAAGTACTTTGCTCCTTCCAAATAGTCCATCAAATCATCCATGCGCGGTAGTGCAAATCTATACTTAATAGCAATCTTATTGATGGTTCTGGAATGAGTGCACATTCTCCACCCTCCTTTCTTTGGTGCCAATATTGCAGGTACTACACACGGGCTCATAGATTATCTGATCAACTTCTTGTCAAGCAACTCTTGCACTTGCTTTCTCATCTCTTTGTTCTCCATAGGTCAACATATATGTAGCCTTGTTTGGTAAACTGGCCCTTGGTATCAAGTGCATCTGACAACTGATATCTCATCTGACCCTTGGTAGGTGGTAAACCATTTGGAATACTCTTTGGCATTATATCTGCATAGTCACCTAGGATCTCCTTTACCCTTTGCGGAATCTCCTCTGTTTGTGCGGCTTCACTTTCCCTTGTCTTTTGTGCAAGCCTTGGAATAAACGTAAAACATTCACTGTCCCCTTTCACAGTACTAGGGACTCTTTTCTTGAAATCATTAATATTTATGGGATCCTTTCCACTTGTACACTTGAGTCTTTCAAGGGATTTAGAGTGTACTTCTGTTCGTCTTTCACCAATGTGTAGGTATTCACCGGCTATCATGAACTGCTTGTGTGTAATACTACCACAACGTCCCCAACAACAGATGACATATGTCCATGGGAATTATGTTGCATAGGAATTATCTTCATATGCGCCAATCTTGATACACACAATGCTTTGCTCATTCACAGGCAATTGATGCCTCCCCAATAACCACGATACCTAGTGCGGTTTCGGTGCACAACTCATTTCATATTACTAGAAACGAGATTATCAATGCTACCACTCTCAATGATGACTTTATAACACTTACCTCTAGATTTGCAAATGGTTATGAACAAATTCTTTCTTTGCGTGAGCACGTTTTCTTCCTTTGCATGTTTTAACAACACCCTCTTCATCATGAACACTTCTCCATGTTCGGGCTCTTTTGCGCTTATAGTCGACACATGGCTTTCTGCATCTGTGTGCTGAGCAACATAATTGCTAGCATCGTACCTGTACCGCCACTATTCTGCACGCTCGTGGACATTCAAATGCACAATGTCTAATCTCCCCACAATGAAAACATGTTCCACTAAATCCTCTTCCTATTCCCCGCCCTCTTCCTCTAGAAATCTACCTCCACCTCTCTGCGCATGACTTTGTTCATGCAAGCTACTTATTTCTCCTTAATGTGCACGATTCTGCGCATCATTACACAAACTTCCACCTTTGCGCGGGTGCTTTCCTTTTCCCCTCTGGTTGCTCTGTTGCTTTTGTGACTTCTCCTCTGCCTTCAATGCCATCTGATAGGCTTCCTCCACAGATCTAAGCCTAGCCATGTTGATTTCATCTTGAGTGGAGATGCACAATCCATTAACATGCCTTGATATCTTTTTTTGCATTGTCCTCCACATGTCCAACTCAAATGTTGAGCCGATATAAATCTTCTGTGTATTTAACAGTCAATTAAATTTAACTGCTTGAACAAATGGGACTGGTAATCCCTAGGCATGAACTTAGCCTTCAACTTTGTAACCATTTGATCCCACTTCTTGATCTTATCTTTGCCTCTTTGAACTCTCTTGGTTTGCACATGATCCCACCACAAGGATGCATGCCCCTTCAACTTAATACTCACAAATTTCACTTTCTTCTTGTCTTCTACACCTTCATAAGTATTTCTCCATTTTTGCAATCCAATTGAAGGGAATTTGATCCGATAAGCATATACGAGAGAGGCAATACTTCACAGAATCTTTAAGATAAACAAAAATAATTAAATGACATGCACAAAATAACACAATACACAAGATATATCCTGGGAAACCCTTTTGGGAAAAAACCCAACGCAATAACTTATCTCCTTATTGTATTAACTCAATTGTTTTACCATACAATAATGTTTTTCTCAGTTCTACTTTATCTTAGTACATGTCTATCTATATGTAAGCACATCAGTAGGTAACCGTTGCAACAATGTTACAAAACAATGGGTATCAAAACCATGGGCCAAGAATACAACCCGCAATGGCTCCCCATAGACATGAGTTATCTAATCGCCTGTAGTAACATAGGTTAAAATTTACCTATATGGGCCCAAACTCCTATAAAGGGGACCCCAATTTTTTTCCTCCTGGGCTAGCCCCCCCAAATCCCCAAGTAAGGGTGATGCCCTGGACCCCCTCGGTCGTGGTGATTTGTACAGTCTACAAGAGCATGACTAATGGAAAATAGACAACACATTTCCAACACCAATTGATAAGATCTTATGGATCTAAGTTCCCATAATAGCACGAACCTTGTATTCACAATTTACTTTCAAACCTCATGATTGCACACAAGAATCGGTCCTCTTGCTCATCTACACGCTGTGCTTTGGTCTCTTGATTTGTAGGCTCTCTCACTTCTCGTTCATCATCACTTGCATCTTTATCAATGCCAACTCCTTTACGTTGCACGGTTTCCATCGCCTCTAAATAGGCTTGCATTCCTTTGATCACATCAACAAAGTCTGCAAGTCTTGGCACTATTTGCTCTAGCAGCAAACTCCACTTCGTGTGCCATCTCTTCTTTACACACATAACAAGATTATGTGGCCTACACCTTCTACCCAACAATCCAAAATGTTGAAATATGCCTGCAACTATTTTCTACCCACACCCCTAGTATGGAAAGTAGCAAATCTCAAGATCACTTACACAAACCATATTGATGTCTATACCAATCTCTTTAATAGGACATACTATAAATGGTGTAGTCACGGTCAGGGTTCCTAATAAAGGGATGCCTTACACCAGGCAGCCTATATCAGAGTCAAATCTCATTGAAGCAAGAGCTTGGGCATAGCTATGAACAAGAAAATAGTAAAACTCCTTTTATTAATATGAGGAAAGATTACAAACTAAGGCGCGATGAATACATCAATTACAATCTTATGACAAGACTCTACAAGAATTCTTCTAAGGATTCCAAATACTAGACCTATCTTAAGCTTGCAAACTCTACAAAGCTTTTGTAGAACCACATCAGACTCAAATTGGCAATCTCACACTAGATGCTTTCCCAAACTGGAGGATAAGATTGCTTCCTTGCTCTCGATTTTGTTTACAATCTCACAACTCCTACTTATAGAATTCATGGAAGCTCTTGGTGGGAGGACAAAGATGCCTTTTGCAAGTAAGGATACCTTGCAAAATATTTGTCAGGTTGCCTTGATTCGTCGATCTATTTTAGATGTTCCTCACAATAGATCGAGCTCATTCAGATCATTTAGTTGGTCCTTGGTTGTGATGGATGGATCAAGAACCATGTGTGCCCCCTGCTAATTGTATTGATGTTGATAGGTGATCTTGTCTGATATAGATCCCATCATTGGAGCGAATGGGCGTGATCCCGCATGAATGTAAGTTTTCGCGGCTTGATAGCGACTAATGGCTTAGGAAGTAAAGATACCTTGCGGAATATGCGTTAGGTCGCCTTGATATGACATTGACTTGTTCTAGATGTTCTTCACCATTATATCGAACTCAATCAAATCATTTGGTTGGTCCCTAGTCGTGATGGACGGATCAAGAACCACGTGTGCCTCTTACTAATTGTATCGATTTTGATAGTCAATCCCGTCGAACACAAATCTCATCATTGGAATGAATGGGCGTGATCCGACATGAACACAAGGTTTTATTGCTTGATATTTGTTGGCAGCTCTGGAAGTATCTTGTAGCTACAGGTAAGCATTTGCAGTCTATGCAAGGCGTGCATGACTGTTCTGCGCAAGGCGTGTGCAACTGTTCAATGCAAATCTAGTTTTCCGCGGCTTGGGATAATTTGCAACTAAGTCTAGCTTTGCGCAGGCAAGGTAATGTTGCACGGCTTTGGTGTTTTATGCGGGTGAGACAATGTTGTGCGACTGAGGCTAAGCTTGCGTGGTATGGGTAATGTTGCACGGCTTTGATGTTTGGCGCGGGTCGTGAATTTTTGTGCAGCTTGGGCAAGCTTTTGTGGCTTCAACAATAATGACTAAGGCGAAGGCTCTTTATGCAGCTTGCTTGGGAGTGGCGCGGCATTGTGCAAGTCTTTATTTACTAATTCTCAAGTATTTTTGGGTGACGCGGGATTGTTTGTGAACACATATGCTCCTGCATCACAACTGCACTTCCATATCTCTCAAAACCCTATGAAGCCGGATCGCTTCACAAGTTGCATTGATGGCTGCCTTGTTTTGTCAAAGATAGTGCAACTGTGGTTTGCTTCTCTCTGACCAAAGGTGCCACTCCCGAGCCAAGATTGAATCCAAAACTTAAAGTTGACTTCCTCTCATCGACTGATCCCAAACAATCTGAATCTGTAAAACCTGCTAAGCTAAACACATCACTTAGAATACTTGTTTCTTACATCTAGAATATCTTTGGCATATTTTAATGTGCTCTTTTCTGCCTTCTACCTTTGACATATTTTAGTACGCTTTTTTCAAGTTTTATACCTTCTAGTGAACAACCCTTACAGATGTTATGAATTGTGAAAGGTGGCTGACAACAAAGCTTGAGTTTTGGCATAGTGAATCTAAGCTAGAATAAACTTGAGTGAGGGCTAGGGCTTTATTGGAGGTATCAATGGCACAACGCACGAATACATGGTATATCACATAAATATCTCATCTAGCTCAACTAGATGATGGCGAGGTGAGTTGTGGGTTGAATGAACGATAGACAGCTCACAGCTGCACCAAAGTTCTCAACACACAATGGAAAACACAAGATAGGCACACGACTACACTTTATCATTCATTCTTCAAGACATGGAGACATTACATTCATTGTAACTCTTACACTTGGCTTTGCATAACTTGCAGGAAAACTTCTTACACTACTTGGTCAGTTCCATCTTCCCTTTTATGCAAACCTATGCACACTTACACCTGTTCTCCTACTCACCACAAGCTACAATGCCTTTTTTCTAGCTACTCTAAAACCCAAGAACACACTCTAACTGTACTGGAACCCTTTTATTGATTCGCCTTGTTGGAATTCTCTAGTGGGGACCTCCTTGTCTGGTGGGAACCACAGGGTTTACTCTTACACATGCCACATATTACACACTCTAACTGTACTGGAACCCTTTTATTGAATTGCCTCGTTGGAATTCTCTAGTGGGGACTTCCTTGTCTGGTGGGTACCACAGGGTTTACTCTTACACATGCCACATATTGGCAAAGATGGATTACAAGAACATGTTGAAGTCAGGGAGTCCAGATTGTCACTTGAGTGTGGTGCATGTACATGTTAGAGTGCCATCTCAGAAGCAATCGATCAACTGCTGCGAATCTCATTGCATCGTGCTCGATTCTTTACATTTTCTGAGATTCTTGACATGTTCTGCAGTTGCACGTCCTATGCATCTCTAGCAAGTCTTTGATCAAAATCTTCTTGTGAAGAAATGCTTCCAAGAAGTAGTTTGCGTTACTGCAATTATTGCCACATTCTTTGTTCTGATTCAACTTCTGCATATGATAATGATGCTAGCTGCAAGCTTACACAATGAAATTATCCAACAAGCCGCAGAACACTTCTGTTGTGTAAGGTTTCATATTGCAGTGAAGCTGGTAAATTTGCTCTGCATCAGAATCCCTGGGAAATTCAATTGTGAGCTTGGTACTTACTATTAAAAGTTTGGAATTGATGATCTTGGCCGGTCAATCCGGCCAAGTTCTGCCTCAGAAATCCATGAATTAACTTATACAATTTGCGCATGAACCATATTGATTGTCATAAAGGGTTATCTTTGCTTGAATTGCTCATTTGTATGAATTTTCATATTTAACAGTTAACTCTATTCTGTATATTGCTGATTAGGCTTTATATAGACATAAATTGCAGGCACCTGTAAATATTATTGTTGTTGAACTTAGGATCCCAAGCAGATCTAGGTTTGGTGGAGCAAGCAAATGATGCTATTAAAATAGAATGTAAAGAGGGAGCCAATCAAAGGATGAAGCTATCTATAGTCTTGGTAGAGTTGTTTTTTTTCACCTCCCCTAAAAATAACTAGGGTCAGGGACCCTAGACCCGCAAGAAGAAAAGTGAAAATAGAAGTAACGGACATATATTATACTAATCATGTTGGGGCTTCAGACTAAATGAAATATCAGTAAACGTAGTCAAAAGACCCATTCCACAGCTTCAAATATTCTTCAACCAGTATTAGGTCAAGGAGCCCATAGATGCCAATCTTGTTGAAGCCAGGATTATCTAAGTCCATTATATCATTCCATACAAATCTTTCCCATTCCTTCTACATAAAAGTTAAAACTCACATTTCGACATTGAAAGCTCACATCTTTCAATCCAACATTTGCAAAACACATCTATCTTGGAAGAAGATTGACTGAAAACCTTGGGCCAAAAGACAGTCAAGTCTCCTTTAGTCTGACCAAGAATCAGAAGACTGTCCACCACAAACACACTTTACGCCTTAACTAATCCTCTCTGTTATTCACAACATGCTTGAAATTCGCGATCAACAACACCCTATCATGCTTCCAAATACTTTCAATACATTCCTGAAGGCATGCATTATTTAATAAATGGCTGAGAGCAACCAGGCTTTGATTATCAGATTCATTTACAAGATGCAATCCGTTTCATTTGTAAATCCAGTCTAGCATAAACAAACTTACACTTTCTAAAGATCAAATTTCTACGTGAGATTTTAGCTTTCCTAAAATCTACGAAGGAAAGACACAGGTAAAGCAGAAGACTACAGCAATTAAATTTACCATTCTTTCACAGACCTCCCATGAATTCCACTGTTTCATCCCACGGTGAGATTATATTAAAAAGCAGCTACATCAAGAATTCACAACTTTGAAACTCTTTCTTGCAATCTCTCAATCATACTCATCAAACATTATCACTACCAATAACCAAGGAAAGTAAGTAGCGAAACTATCACTTGTGAAAGTACTCATGCCAGACCCAGCTCTCACTTCACATCTAAGATAGCTTTCTCACATCTTCCCCATTCATAAAATTTCTAGCTATCACAGAAATTCGGTGAGCATAAGGGGGAGAGACTGCTCTCCAATTGTCATGGAGAAAAGGCTGAGAAATGATCCATACCGCCATCTCACCTCTCCCCAAAACATTTCACTCATGTTAGCATATGCAAAGAGAAGAAAGAATACAGAAGGCAAACTGCACTGTTGGAATGACACAGGCAGAGGTTTATTTATATGTGAAGAGGTGGTTGAACAGTTACAAACCGAACAACTACATAACTGTTTTTACATGCTATATAAAGTGTTATATTTTAACACCCCCTCTTAATGACTAAACCGGAAACAAGACAAAGTTTGTCCCGAAATTTTACAAATTTCCTAAAGCCCATATGTTTAGTCATTACATCTACAGACTGTGCCATAGGTTGTACTTTAAAATCAGCAGTCCATGACTGTGTTGCGGTTGTCGAATGAAGAAGAACCGCAAAACAAAAATCTGGTCCCATGAACAAAAGATATGGCAAGTGGTCCACTGGTTCTCTATTACGTGATTCATTGACCAGTGATGAATCACCAATGGCTGAGAGTGTCAGCCCCATCTCCAGAGTGCTGAAATCAGAACCTCAGAGAAGTGGATTGAAAACTCTGTTCCAAGCTTGTGTAGCATGCTGGAGTCTGTACAAAGACTCAATTATCTTGTAATCGAAGTCACCTCGATCACGTCCTTGCAACACCATGTAGTGCTCATCCAACTTTCTCAATAAGAGAAATGTGACCATCTGTGCAGTAGGAGTTAGAACCAACTCCGCAATAGTAGGAGAAATAACCATCTCTGTCTCAGCAATGGTCTCTGTCTCAACAGTGGTAGGAGTGAGAATCAACTCATCTATTTGCTCATCTATCCCCCTCTGTTGGGAAAGATTGTTCACAACACAATGAGCAAACTGGTCATGCTCTACTGTCCTTCGAGCAAGGACCTCTGAGTGAGTGGCTGGGCATGCCATCTCACCATGCATCGTTAGTGCATTTGGAATAGTGGAGTCTCCGTCCACAACAAATTGTTCTTCAGAATGAGGAAATCCATCCTCCCAAGGCATGTCCGCCTCCCGTACACCTAGTATAGTGGATACTCCCTCCACAATAGGTGCATGTAGTTTGACTGTATTCAAGTCAACAGATTTGTGAGGAATGACTTCCTCCCAAGGCTTGCAGCGTCCTGCACTTCCTGAATGGTGGAGCTGTCCTCCACACGTGCATTCATGTTGATTGCAGCCGGATCAACAAGCCGATACTGACCACCTTCCCCAATACCAAGGGCAATTATCCGTCTCTGTTTCACATCAGAGACAACACACTTCTTTCCACAGAAATCCACATAAATATTGGGATTTTCAGTCAATTGACGAATAGATAGAAGATTCTTTTGTAAAGAAGGTACATATCTAACATTTCGTACCAACAATTTATGAGCATTATTCAATACAATGCATATATCTCCTATCCCTTCTACTGCAAGTGTTTCTCCATCAGCTAGTACTACTGATTCAAAACAAATATTTGCAGTAAATGAAACATACCAGTCCCTATGACATGAAAAGTGTGCAGACGCACCAGAGTCAATGATCCAGCAACTGGTACCACTGTCATTCGAGCATGATGTCGTAAGACAATAAAGAGCATGCCCGTCATCCGAATCCCGTTCTTCTGCAACTGCTGCCACATGTTCCTCATTACATGGCTTTTTGTTCTGCTGCGAAAGATCATACTTCCGCTTCCGACAATCCTTCTTTAGGTGCCCAACCTTGTGACAGTAATAGCATGTGACCTGATACCGAGTGGAAGACTCACCGGACATGACGTTTCCACTTTCCCTTTGACTGAGTGACAAGAGCACTCTCTGAATGGTCACAATTAGATTCTACCTGAAGTTGTCTCCGCTCCTTTTGCAACAGGTAGGAACTCACCTTGTCAAACGTGAGTGTTTGACTTTCAGCCATTAAATGGAGTGCCTCCACAAATGACTCATACGAAGAAGGTAAGTTGTTCAAAACCAGAGCCACCATATCATCGTCGTCCACCTTTTTGTTGATGGAAGATAACTGGTCTCGGAGATCTTTCATCCGAAGTAGGTGCTCAGACAATGATCCACCTTCTTGTAACTTTATGGAAAAGAGCATATTTTTCAGGTACAAAACCCGACTCTTTTCTGACGTCTGATATTTATCCTTCAGACTGGCCCACAACGTGCTTGCCACAGTGGCATTTCGCACTTCCGGTATCAAATCATCCGACACCGATAACTTGAGAAGCAATAACGCTTCCTTATGACGTTTGTCATAATCCTCAAAGTTCGTCGCTGGTCGACTTTCATCACCCTTGATTATTTTATCACAATCACGAAACTCCGCGACCGTTAAAATCTTATGGCTCCATACATTGAAATTAGTGCCCGTTAATTTTTGTGTCTCCGGCAAAGTTAAGTGTGATATGTTTGCCATTTTATTATTCCAAAGTAACGGAAATAATAAAATAAAAGTTTGCCACACCAATAAAATAATGTATTATCCCACCAAGTATTACTTATTCCAATAAGTAATATTAAATTATGCAAATCACCCAACTATATTTGTTTGTATTAAAAATATTATTACTTATTCCTCCAAGTAATATTAAAAATAATTGCTCCACCAAATCATATGAAATAAATTATGCAAAGGTGAATACCTTTGTTGAAAAAATAATATTATTTCAACGACTTCAGCAAACCGTGGTTTCTCTTTCTCCCCACGCAGGCTCAGAAACACTTCACGATTTCCGTCGTTTTTGCCTTCTGCGAATTGTGGATTTGCCGTGACTTCTGCTGTGATGACCCATGTATTTCTTTCTCCAGCGACTCTGCCTTTGAACTGCAGCGACTCTGCCTTCGAATTGGATTTGCGACTGTCTCCTCTGCCCTCACAACCTTCTTCTGCCGCGTATTCTGCCCTCGTGAACAGGAACCCACGTATTTGCCCTTGCGACCAGGAAAAGAAATGATAATGAAACGAATTGTGCCCTCGTCATCGTTTTTCCTTGTCACGACTGTTCCACGTCGACTTTGCCCTTGTCAAGATTTTCGTGGTCGTCGTTTTCCTTTGCTAAGGCTTCCGTGATTTTCAGTTCGTTCTTTGCACTGGATGTATTTTCTCTTCCCGTGAATCTTTTGCAATAAGCGGCGAAGTATCTTCAGTTTGTGCCCTACCAGGGCTTCCCCAAACTTCCAGTTCGTGCCTGTTGACAAGGCTTCCTCGAACTGCGAACCGACTGCTCTGATACCAATGTTAGCATATGCAAAGAGAAGAAAGAATACAGAAGGCAAACTGCACTGTTGGAATGACACAGGCAGAGGTTTATTTATATGTGAAGAGGTGGTTGAACAGTTACAAACCGAACAACTACATAACTGTTTTTACATGCTATATAAAGTGTTATATTTTAACAACTCAGACCCAACAAAAGTTATTTAAAGAGTCACATATATATTAACTGTAATCGACAGTCTTCATTGGAAAAGTCTGTAACTAAAAAGGTCTTCATGACACTCCCGCAGCCTCCTATTACAGAGGAGAACTAAAAAAAATGATTCTTTATACAACAGTTTGCATTTGTCTTTCTTTACATAAAACTAAAGTATTGCTGTCCCAACAACAAATAGAAGAGTTCAGGGCTTGGTTTTTATATGATCTTCACATCCCCATCTGAATCATCAGAGTCACTTAGGATGCATCAGATAGGATTGGGATTTGAAGCCTCTGGGGATAGTTTCACACCCAACCTAGCAACAATATCGAAATTTCCTTGTTGAATGGAGCCGAGTCCATCCTATGAATAATGAAAGTCGGGAGTGTTTTCATTCCCATTACATTGATCGACTATCTCCAGATTGTAATGGTCCTTGTGGAGGAGGAAGGTCACTGAGCCATTTGAAAGGATTTTTGCAGTGCTAAGGTTCTGAGCCACATCAAAATCATTCTTCCACCCCACAGATTGCTTTGGGTAGGGAATGCTAGTCCTTGGGACTTAGGAATTAAGAGATGCATTCCTAGAAGGGATGCGTTGAAATTCATTAGAAAAACTAGGTAGCCAAATTTTATTACGGGTACTGGCAGATGCCATAAGTCCACCTTTATTGTTGCAAGATCCGCAACTTTACTAGCCTCTCTCTTCATGTGATGAAAGATAACTGAAATAATTTTCCGGCCAACCATTAAGCCTCATCTACTTCTGCCTTAAGCATCCAGAGCTTTTAATTTGGCCCCCACTTTTTGTGTTGATGAGAATCCCCTTTCAACACTAAATTCTTCCAACCTCTGAGATATGCCATCTTCAGACCACGAAGAAGAGCCATTGCTTTAGCTTGATTATTTGAATCATTCCCAACATCAATAACATATATTAAAATGCTACATTACCGGGTATGCGGGTACAGGCCCTGGGTACAGGTCTGTACTGTTAGCATATGCAAAGAGAAGAAAGAATACAAAAGGCAAATTGCACTGTATGAATGACACAGGCAGAGGTTTATTTATATGTGAAGAGGTGGTTGAACAGTTACAAACCGAAACAACTACATAACTATTTTTACATTCTATATAAGTGTTATATTTTAACACCCCCTCTTAATGACTAAACCGGAAAATTTCCGAAAACCCATATGTTTAGTCATTACATCTACAGACTGTGCCATAGGTTGGACTTCAAAATCATCAGTCCATGACTGTGTTGCGGTTGTCGAATGAAAAAGAACTGCAAAACAAAAATCTGGTCCCATGAACAAAAGATATGACAAGTGGTCCTTTGGTTCTCTATTACGTGATTCATTGACTAGTGATGAATCACTAATGGCTGAGAGTGTCAGTTCCATCTCCAGAGTGCTGAAATTAGAACCTTGGAGAAGTGGATTGAAAACTCTGTTCCAAGTTTGTGTAGCCTGTTGGAGTCTGTACAAAGACTCAATCATCCTGCAATCGAAGTCACCTCGATCACGTCCTTGCACCACCATGTAGTGCTCATCCAACTTTTTTAAGAAGAGAAATGTGACCATCTGTGCAGTAGGAGTTAGACCCAACTCCGCAATAGTAGGAGAAATAACCATATCCATCTCAGCAATGGTCTCCATCTCAACAGTTGTAGGAGTGAGAATCAACTCATCTATTTGCCTTGGAATGAAACCACAGTCAGGGGACAAGCAAGTCCCTCCTCTTTAATGGGAGAGGTTCCCTTATTGAAAGCAGGGGCAAAACCTATGTACAAATACACAATCTTTCATTCAATGGTGGTTTCCTGATATCTTGAAATGTGTTTTATGCCTGGAAAGTTATCAATACATGAGGATAGAAGACTTGAAGAGAGGAGGGAGGCAGAAGAAGACAATACTTTCAGGGAAAAGAGATGGTAGAGAAAACCCTTATATGTATTGAGCAAATGAGATATAGAGTAGAACCATTCACGTTTATAACAGGCACAATCCGCAGACTCAAAGTTCTTGAGATTGTATAAACTAGAACACAAAGTTTCTAAGCATGCAAGGATTAAATGATTCACAGATTAGAGCAAGAAGGAAAGAGAAAACAAGGGAAAAAGGGGAAAACCCTTGTATTGATTTCTTCAGATTCGAAATTACAGTTCCAGAATATCAAAATTCCAACCCTGTACAATGGCTTTGAAAGCCCATGAAATAGCTCGCAAGAGACGGTTACAACTTCCTTGAACAAGCAAGAAACGGTTACAACTTCCTCGAGCAAGCAAGAAACAGTTACAAATCATTCCAATCATTCGCGCCCTTTCGAATTCTTGATTTGTAAAGAAACGTTAATGGCGGAAAAACCAGATTTTCAAATATACGGCTGTTACATTATTTTGCCAGTTTAAATATGGGCCATTTGATTTGCTTTTACAACTTTAAATTTGGGTCGCCCACGTGGAAGAAATTGATTGGAGTGGGCGCGGGGGGGGAACCTTTACGTTTATAACTTTTACAACAAAAAGGCATTTTGGAACATTTTGGCCCGCTCGCCCGCTTTGACTTTTCAATGGTCAGACACGTGGCATTATCTGCTTGGCGACGGGTTCGCGGATCGCTTTTTTACTTTTAACTCTTTTTGATAAAAAAAGCTTAAAACTTCAAAATTTTCCGCTGACCCGCATCCCTGCTTTGACTTTTCAATGCGGCTACATGGCACCATCTGATTGGTGGCGAGGCTTAGGCATTCTTTTTTCTATCTCTCTGCGCGGACTCGCGGGCTCACCATCACCAATTGCGCCCTTTGCCAAAAGGTGATAAGTGCTAAAAAACTCCCATAGCCCCGCCAGCCCGCCTTGGGCAAATAATACCATCTCAGGTCTGCCGGGCCATAACTTGAAAAATATGAAGAGTTAGGAGGACTTCTTTTTCGGAAATGGGAACAACTTTCCCATCTGATGAAGAAGTTTCCAGGAGACCACAAGCCCTTGGAAAAAACCATATTTCACAATACTTTGTTTTCAATATTTTTAGAGGCACCAACTCAAAATTTTAAGTCTAGACTTGGAAAATGAGGGGAATTTTGAGGGTGACAACAATTGGCTCTTTCTAGGGATGACTTGGCTTGGAACAAAGACACAAGGCAAGATCAAGAACTACAGATAACTCTGGGAAAGAGGACCAGTGCCTTATCCATTGGGCAAAGGAGTCAAAAGCAAAACCAATACAAGGCAACACACACAAGACGGGAAAAGAAACAAAACAAACCAAAAGGGAAGACCCAAAACAAAACACACCACACAACAAAGAACAAGAAAGGGAAACAAGCCAAAACCAAAAACCAAACGCAATGTACAAAAGGACTTCCTAGCCACCTAGGACTTGAACAACTTTAGGTACTGCCCACTATAAGGAAGTGGGAGAGGAGATCCATCCATGTAATCCAGATAAAAAGAGTTCTCTCCAACAAAATGTCTGATTCTAAAAGGACCAAGCCAAAGAGAATCAAACTTACCATGGCTTCCTTGTGGCTCATGTCTTTTGTCCCAAAGCAACACAATGTCTCCCACTTGGAAAACTCTGGGTTTGGATTTCTTATCAAACAAAGCCTTCACTTTCAACTGATGAGTTGCTATTTTGTCAACCACTTGCAATCTGTCCTCATCAAGCTTCTGAAGGTACAAAATTCTCTTGTCCAAAGAGCTACTGAAACTTGAATCTTCAATGGTTTTCATCAGATGCAAGGCTGGCAATTCCACCGTGACTGGCAGTTGAGCTTCCACACCATACACCACTTGGAAAGGAGACATTCCAATTGCTCTCTTGGGTGTAATTCTATCAGCCCAAAGTGCATCATATAGCTTCTTATGCCAATTCCTCTGAGAATCATTTACAAGCTTTCTAACTATGTTCACCATTTTCTTGTTTGTTGATTCTGGTTGTCCATTCCCTTGGGGGTATTAATCTGAAGAATGAGCAAGGGAGATCCCATACCCATAGCAGAAGTCCATCATCTCAGCAGAAGAAAAGTTGGAAGCATTATCAGTCACAATTTTGTTTGGGGTCCCAAACCTGATCAATATGTTCTCCTTAATGAAGTTGCAAACTACCTCGGAAGTAGTGCTCTTGACTGGGATGGCTTCCACCCACTTGGTGAAGTAATCTGTGGCAGTCAACACATGGGTATGCCCAGCACTAGAAGATGGATTGAGTGCTCCAATGAAGTCTAAACCCCATTGTTGAAATGGCTCTTCAATCACTACAGGCTTGAGAGGCAAAGCAACCAACTTAGGTCTTCCAACAAACGTTTGGCATGCTTCACATTTACCAACCCATTTTGATGCATCTCTGAACAGAGTGGGCCAATAATAACCAGCACGAAGTATTTTATGAGCTGTTACAGCAGAGGAGAAATGACCTCCACAAGCCTGGTCATGAAAAGCAGAGAACAACTTCTTTTGTTGCTCCTTGTCTACACACTTCAAAAACCTTCCATCTATGCCTCGTTTGAACAAAGCATTCTCCCATAACACATATTGTGCAGACCTCAGTTTGATGGCTCTCTTCTCTTTGGCACTCAAGTGAGATGGACACTCTCCATAGGTCAGAAAGTGAGCAATGTCAGCATACCATACATCTGTCGAGCTGAGGAACAGAACAATAGGGACATCAACTCCATCTTTGGACAACTCCTTGGCAGGTCCCTCAACAATGAGTTCACATAGGCCCTTACCCCCGAACCAGCTTTGTTGGCCTGATGTTAAGATCATACTCTTACACCTTTACTACCCAATTACCTCTCTTGGTTCCAAATTCTTGCCGAGTAAGAATGGATATGATTGTTGTATCAAGCACCAACACCACAGAATGAGAATTAAGGATGTAAAACCTAAACTGCTTGACAACTTTGACAACTGCAAAAGCATGTTTCTCCATCATGGTGTACTTCAGCTCATGAGTTTTCAAGACATAACTCATGAATGCAATTGGGAGCTCATGATCTTCAGCATTCTTCTGGGCTAACACAGCAGCTAGGGTATTTTCAGTGGCATAACAATAGATAATGAAATCTTTGCTAAAGTCAGGGCACGCCAAGATTGGAGTCTTTGCAATAGCCTATTTAATGTCCTCAAATGATTTCTTCCCTTCAGAGGACCAACCAAAAGTTTGCTTCCCTTGCATCATGTGAGCAATGCTCATAGTAAGTTCTGCAAAATTTGGGATGAATCTTCTTAGGAAATTGATCTTACCAAAGAAAGAATGGACACCTTTCTTACTTGATGGAAGAGGAATTTGCTGGATGGCCTGAACTCTCTCCAGATCAATCTTGATCCCTTCCTTTGAAACAATGTGTCCCAACAACTTTCCTTCTGTGACACAAAACACAGACTTCTTAGGGTTTAAAGAAATCCCATGCTCTCTACACTTCTGCAATACTGTTTCAAGGTGTTGGAAGTGATCTGTTCTTGCTTTAGAAAACACTGTCAAGTCATCCAAATACACAACAATGCATTTCCCTTTCAAACTGCCAAAAGCCAAGTCCATGGCCCTCTGGAAAGTAGCACCAACATTGATGAGACCAAATGGCATCCTCTTGTATGCAAAGGTGCCCCAAGGAGTAGTAAAGGCAGTCTTATGTTGATCTGTAGTATTCACCTCTACTTGATTGTACCCTGAGAATCCATCTAACATAGATAGCATCTCCGAGCCTGTGACAACTTGCAATACTTGGTCCATCATGGGGAGAGGGTAGTTGTCCTTCAAAGAACCCTGATTTAGATTTCTGAAGTCCACACAGATTTGGATCTCACCATTCTTCTTCCTGACAGGCACTATATTAGCAATCCACGTTGAATGGTGGATGGGGAAGATGATCTTAGCCTTCAAAAGCTTTTGTATTTCTTGGAAAATTGTATCAGCTATCTTTGGATTATATTGTCTTTGCTTCTGTTTGAAGGGTTTGATCCCAGGCTTAAGAGGAATGAAATGTTGCATTTCTTTAGGCTGAAAAGCCTTAAGATCATCATAAGAGTAAGCCAGAACATCAACATACCTCTTCAACAGATTCACCACCTTTTTTTTCTCTGCTTGAGTGCAGCATTTTCCAATGTTGACCATTTTGGGATCATCAAGACTCCCAATATTCACTTTCTCAGTCTCAACAGATTGCTGGGCTCCTTGGGAAACTTTAGACTTCATATACCTATCATGTTTATCAAAAAGATCCTCCAAACTCACCAGCCCTTTAGGGATTTTGTTTCCTTTCAGTTTGATGCATCCATCTTGATCCATCTCTTCTTTGACACCCTCTTCATTTGATGACACACACTCTCTAGGCAGATTGTCACTTCCTTCAAAGTACAGCTGATCAAAGTTGTCTCTGAGCTCCAAGAAAGAAAGAAAATGCTGGTCATCATTGAAAACTTGCCAATTATTTGCATTGTCAGGCACACTGGGTCTATGGATCATCTCAATGGTGAATTTCTCTTGAGGGAAATCAGGATGAGGAATCAACAAGGACCCCGAAACAGCTAGAGAGTCAGCCCTAGTGTTCCTTTCCCTTGGCACAACTTCAATGGAAAAAGCATCAAGGAATTCAATGGAATCCCAGACCAGATTCCTATAGTGCTTCAACCTTCTGTTCTTTACCTGATAAAGGTCTCTAACTTGTTTTACAATTAGCTCTGCATCTCCACGAGCAAGAAGGTTCTTCACTCCCATTTCCTTCGCCATGCTCAACCCAAGAATGAGGGCCTCATACTCAGCAGTATTGTTGGTATTTTCAAACTGAAACTTGAAGGAGAAAGGATGAACCTTACCCCCAGGAGAAATGAGCACTACACCAGCTCCAGAACCAGCTGAAGAGCAGCTTCCATCAAACTCCAAAGTCCACACACCATTAGGATCAAGCAACACTCCCTTTGACAGACTTGTCTCCTCTTGTGACATGATCATGTAGTTCCCATGCCCAATGTCTTCATACAATATTTGTGCTTTAGGATCATCTGTCTTTTGCACAATATACTCTGCTTGTTTCTCAGGCAGCAGCTTCTTCATCTTCCCATTGACAGGGATCAAGGCATGTGACCAATCCATTTGGATCTCACCTCCAACATCTTTGCAAAAGTTCCTACTTAGCAGCATGCCATAGGAAGGAGGGATATCAACAACCAAGATGGTAGCCAAGACCTTCTTCTCTGGTAAAGCAACAAAAGCTACTTGTGCATCCTTGATTCTCCCAACCAAAGGCACTTCTCTACTTTCCATGGAATAGCAAGAGCCATAAGTGCGGGTTAGGGTTAGACCCAAAGCATGAGCCACTTTTGCAGGCATTACATTATCAGATGCACCAGAATCAATGACACAATTGCTAAGCTTGTGGCCAGCTATGAGGAGAGTCACATAGAAGGGTTTGATCTTCTCATTGGGTGAAGTGACTGCAGCCACAAGGTTGGGTTGAGGTGGAGAAGAAGGAGTGGGAAAAAGGCCTTTAGAAGAATGGGCTGGGGTTTTAGATTTAGAATTTACAAAGTTAACCATTTTGGCAAAGGCTTTAGGATGGGTTTGATAGAACTCTGCCTCAGAAATCTGAATCTTGGTCTTTTTAAGATGGTCTATAATGTCAAAAGATCCAGATGTGGATGGGGAATCACTACTAGGAGTAGGAGGAGATTTTGATCTATCAGCTTTATCATTTGTTGGACAAGAATTCTCAGAAGCAGAAGTAGAGGGAGAAGGACTAGCAGAGCTTACCTTTTGGGTGGAAGTAGTAGGAATAGGAGCTCCTCTTCTTGCAATCACCGGGATGGTGATGGGGTACTCCTTGGATCTTTTTGCAGGTTGCACCACTTTTTCCTTTTTGTTGGTCTGCTCTCGGGTCATAACAACATATGACTCACTGTTCATCTCAGCCACTACATCATCATAGTCATCTTCATCATCCACACCTTCAGTGGTGAGGAAATGAACTTGAGAACCACCAGGCTCCTCCAGTTCTTCATCAGCTTCCTCTTCTTGTTCATCATAGAGCCCATTTTCTTCCTCATCATCAGGCTCAAGAACCTCACAAGTAGCATTGACAGGCACCTTGAGGGGTGGACCTTCAATGGCCAACCTGGTTTGAGAAGAGGGCAAGTGGTTCCTAGGCTGAAAGTTCTTCCTTGGAACATCTTGATATGGAGCATGCTGAGCCAATTGTTTCTTGATGGCAATGAGGTCATTAGCCAACTTTTGCACCAACTGATCTGCATTACCTCCAGGAGAAGAGGAAGAAGAAGATGCTTTGGATTTGAAAGACTCCCTTTTCAGCTTGCCAGACATGATCAAGTCATCTTCCACACTGACAGCCAATCTCTGATCAACATCCAAAGTTGCAAGATTTGCTCTCCTCAGGGCATAGCTTACTTCCGGCAATTGAGCATTCAAGAAGAAACACTTCTGAATCTGATCAACAGGCCTAGTATTTAGTGGAATCTTGTTAATCAACTTGTTGAACTTGGCCACAAATTCTCTCATAGGCTCATGTGGCTCCTTCTTGATTTGAGAAATCTGAGCTAACAAAGCATGCACATCTTCAGCAGGTTTGAAACACTGCTCAAATTCAGTCCTCATAGTAGTCCAATCGGTGATGGTCCCAACAGGAAGATGGTAAAACCAATCTGCAGCATTGTCTTGCAAGGTCTCCACAAACAGCCTAACAAAGACATCCTCATGTTCAACTCCAAGGACCCCACATGCAACAATGAAGGCTGCAATGTGTTCATCAGGGTGCACTTTTCCATCACCTCTAAATTTGGGAAAATTCTTCCTGTTACCCCTAGGTAACTCATGCAATGGTTGAGGAAGAGCCAGAGGCCCAACTCTTTGTCCCCAAGGCAGAGGTGCTGCCATCCTTGGAAAGATTGCTTGAAGTGGAACTGAGACACCAACAAGAATTAGGGCACGGAGATTAGGGCTAAGTTGTGCTTGAGGAATGCTACTACCAGAAGCTTTGTCTTCAACAGGAGGTGTGCTTGTGGAACGAGCTCTTCTATTTCTTCTTGTTGGAGGAAGTTGAAAACCTTGTTGATCCAGGAGTTGAAATTGGGGATCTTCAATTCCAAGAGCCCTTCTACCACGAGTGTATCTTAGAGTCGCCAGATCAAAGAAATGATCAAATTAGTTGTTCTTTTTAGAAAGGAAATTTGTTGAACAAATCCCCAGCAGAGTCGCCAAAAACTGTTGGGTTTCAGATTTGCACTTGGAATGAAACCACAGTCAGGGGACAAGCAAGTCCCTCCTCTTTAATGGGAGAGGTTCCCTTATTGAAAGCAGGGGCAAAACCTATGTACAAATACACAATCTTTCATTCAATGGTGGTTTCCCGATATCTTGAAATGTGTTTTATGCCTGGAAAGTTATCAATACATGAGGATAGAAGACTTGAAGAGAGGAGGGAGGCAGAAGAAGACAATACTTTCAGGGAAAAGAGATGGCAGAGAAAACCCTTATATGTATTGAGCAAATGAGATATAGAGTAGAACCATTCACGTTTATAACAGGCACAATCCGCAGACTCAAAGTTCTTGAGATTGTATAAACTAGAACACAAAGTTTCTAAGCATGCAAGGATTAAATGATTCACATATCAGAGCAAGAAGGAAAGAGAAAACAGAGGAAAAAGGGGAAAACCCTTGTATTGATTTCTTCAGATTCGAAATTACAGTTCCAGAATATCAAAATTCCAACCCTGTACAATGGCTTTGAAAGCCCATGAAATAGCTCGCAAGAGACGGTTACAACTTCCTTGAGCAAGCAAGAAACGGTTACAACTTCCTCGAGCAAGCAAGAAATGGTTACAAATCATTCCAATCATTCGCGCCCTTTCGAATTCTTGATTTGCAAAGAAACGTTAATGGCGGAAAAACCAGATTTTCAAATATACGACTGTTACATTATTTCGCTAGTTTAAATATGGGCCATTCGATTTGCTTTTACAACTTTAAATTTGGGTCGCCCACGTGGAAGAAATTGATTGGAGCGGGCGCGGGGGGGAAAACTTTACGCTTTATAACTTTTACAACGAAAAGGCATTTTGGAACATTTTGGCCCGCTCGCCCGCTTTGACTTTTCAATGGTCAGACACGTGGCATTATCTGCTTGGTGACGGGGTCACGGATCGCATTTTTACTTTTAACTCTTTTTGATCAAAAAAGCTTAAAACTTCAAAATTCTCCGCTGACCCGCATCCGCTTTGACTTTTCAATGCGGCTACATGGCACCATCTGATTGGTGGCGGGCCTTAGGCATTCTTTTTTCTATCTCTCTGTGCGGGCTCGCAGGCCTGCCATCGCCAACTGTGCCCTTTTCCAAAAGGTGTTAAGTGCTAAAAAACTCCCACAGCCCCGCCAGCCCGCCTTGGGCAAATAATACCATCTCAGGTCCACCGGGCCATAACTTGAAAAATATGAAGAGTTAGGAGGACTTCTTTACCTTTTCGGAAATGGGAAGAAATTTCCCATCTGATGAAGAAGTTTTCAGGAGACCACAAGCCCTTGGAAAGAACCATATTTCACAATTTTTGTTTTCAATATTTTTAGAGGCACCAACTCAAAATTTTAAGTCTAGACTTGGAAAATGAGGGGAATTTTGAGGGTGACAACACTGGGCATGCCATCTCACCATGCATCGTTAGTGCATTTGGAATAGTGGAGTCTCCGTCCACAACCAATTGTTCTTTAGAATGAGGAAATCCATCCTCCCAAGGCATGTCTGTCTCCCGTACACCTAGTATAGTGGATATTCCCTCCACAATAGGTGCATGTAGGTTGACTATATCCAAGTCAACAGATTTGTGAGGAATGACTTCCTCCCAAAGCACTGCAGCCTTCTGCACTTATTGAATGGTGGAGTTGTCCTCCACACGTGCATTCATGTTGATCGTAGTTGGATCAACAAGCTGATACTGACCACCTTCCCCAATACTAAGGGCAATTATTCGTCTCTGTTTCACATCAGAGATAACACACTTCTTTCCACTGAAATCCACATAAATATTGGGACTTTCAGTCAATTGATAAATAGATAGACGATTCTTTTGTAAAGAAGGTACATATCTAACATTTCGTACCAACAATTTATGAGCATTATTCAATACAATGCATATATCTCCTATCCCTTCTACTGCAAGTGTTTCTCCATCAGCTAGTACTACTGATTCAAAACATATATTTGCAGTAAATGAAACATACCAGTCCCTACGACATGAAAAGTGTGCAAACGCACTAGAGTCAATGATCCAACAACTGGTACCACTGTCATTTGAGTATGATGTCGTAAGACAATAAAGAGCATGCCCGTCATCCGAATCCCGTTCTTCTGCAACTGCTACAACATGTTCCTCATTACATGGCTTTTTGTTCTGCTTCAAAAGATCATACATCTGCTTCCGGCAATCCTTCTTGAGGTGCCCAACCTTGTGACAGTAATAGCATGTGACCTGATACTGAGTGGAAGACTCAACAGATTGACGTTTCCACTTTCCCTTTGACTGAGTGACAAGAGCACTCTCTGAATGGTCACAATTAGATTCTGCCTGAAGTTGTCTCCGTCCCTTTTGCAACAGGTAGAAACTCACCTTGTCAAACATGAGTGTTTGACTTTCAGCCATTAAATGGAGTGCCTCCACAAATGACTCATACGAAGAAGGTAAGCTGTTCAAAACCAGAGCCACCATATCATCGTCGTCCACCTTTTTGTTGATGGAAGATAACTGGTCTCGGAGATCTTTCATTCGAAGTAGGTGCTCAGACATCGATCCACCTTGTAACTTTACAGAAAAGAGCATATTTTTCAGGTATAAAACTTGACTCTTTTCTGATGTCTGATATTTATTCTTCAGACTGGCCCACAACGTGCTTGCCACAGTGGCATTCCGCACTTCTGGTATCAAATCATCCGACACCGATAACTTGAGTAGCAATAATGCTTCCTTATGACGTTTGTCATAATCCTAGAAGTTCGTCGTTGGTCGATTTTCATCACCCTTGATTATTTTATCACAATCATGACACTCTGCGACCGTTAAAATCTTATGGCTCCATACATTGAAATTAGTGCCCGTTAATTTTTGTGTCTTCGGCAAAGTTAAGTGTGATATGTTTGCCATTTTATTATTCCGAAGTAACGGAAAATAACAAAATAATAATTTGCCCACACTAAATAAAATAATACTTATTCGAATAAGTAATATTAAAAATATGCAAATCACCCAACTATAGTTGCTTGTAAAAATATTATTACTTATTCCTCCAAATAATATTATAATTAATTAATTACTCCCTGCAAATTGAATGAATACCTTTGTTGTCGAAGCCTGAAAATAATATTAATTCTTACGACTTTGCTTATGCCTTCACCTTCGAACCACGACTTTTGCAGGTACCTCTACCATGATTTTCCGAAAAGGGATGCTGTAATGTGCCACGATTTTTGCAGGTGTCCATGATTTTGCTGTTTGCCCACAATTTTGTCCTTTTCCGTCCACTGTTTTGCTGTTGCTAGCCTTGACGTTTTTCTCTTCCACGACTCTGCCGCCGTCTAGTGTGGATTCAAACCACGATTTTTGTGCAAAAACGACTCTGTAAAATGATTTGCACCACGATTTCTGTGCCCTCGTTCAACGATGATCCACGATTCTGCCCTCCTTCACGGCTTTACAAAAAACGACTATATTGTGTTCGAACTGAGTCACGTTTTTATGCAAAATCAACTTGTATTGCTCCACGTTTTTCGCAAAAACCAATTGTATTTCTCTTTCACGACTTTAGGCCCTCGTACCACGTTTTCTTGGCCTCGAATGGAGGAATTTCTTCCTTCTTTGCCCTGGCGTCTGGTATTTTTCTCCAAATACCCCACGTTTTATCAAATTCGTGCCTTGTTAGGGCTTCCTCGAATTTATAGTTTGTACCTCTTGGAGGCTTCCTCGAACTGCAACCTTGGATGCTCTGATACCAATGTTAGCATATGCAAAGAGAAAAAAGAATACAGAAGGCAAACTGCACTGTATGAATGACACAGGTAGAGGTTTATTTATATGTGAAGAGGTGGTTGAACGGTTAAAAACCGAACAACTACATAACTGTTTTTACATTCTATATAAAGTGTTATATTTTAACATGTACTGTACCTGGCACGTAATATGGGTATGGTATGCCAGGGGTATGCCCAGAGTACGTCTGGCAGTACCCGGGTATGTCCAGGTACATCCTGGGATATACCTGGGTACTGCCGGATGTACGCTGGCCATACCCATGGCGCACCCACCATAAAAGCAGCAGTTTTTTCAATATGTTTTTATTTTTTTGATCAATAAAGGTCAAAACCGTAATTTTTAACATTGTAAAAGTTTTCTAAACCCTAAGACATTGGACTATTAGTATGCTGATTTATCTTGATTTCTGTGTATACATTGTAACATTTGAACAATGTACTTGTTCTAAGTTTGGTCAATGAATATCATGACAAAATGCATTGACTTATCAATATGTTTTGTGGCTATTTAACTTATTTAATAATTTGTTTACTCTATGCATGTATAAGGCTGAAATCTTGCTTATTTGGCTATATCTTTTAATATTATATATATATTGTATGGCTGTACCCAAGTGCTGTACCCCCCCCCAAAAAAAAATTGCCGTACCAGCGTACTGGATCCCCCTACCCATACCTGAACTGTACTGGCCATCTAGTTAAAATGGACTGGCATACATTCCTTTAGCACAAGCACATATTTCTCAGGTATCAACAGTAAGGGAACAGCAGGGAGAAGGATCTGTGCCTGTACTACAGATAGCATGTTGATAATTCTCAATCTTTAAGGATTGCAGAATATGTCCTACTACAGTTTTAGTACTGTGTAAAAATTCATGGACCTGTTGGAAATCATTTGCAGCTGTAATCATGATTTGTTCTGATCAGTGATCACCACTTTATTAATTATTTTACAATATATACTATTGATTTTATTTTATTTTAAAGATAAAATGGAGTTAAACTGCAGGCCAGGCATTTATAATGTTATTAGCTAACCTTGCAAATATCAAACTGTTAAAAATTCTGTTAAGAAAGTTTTGGTCACATTTCCTGTTTTCTTATGGATCCAGTTTCTTTAAAACAGTGCAGGATTTTATTGTAAATATGGGGAGTCAGCAAAGCTTACACTTGGGTGTAACTCCACACAAAAAGGATATATGTATATTATATAACAATACATATATGGTACTTAAATAACAAAAAATGTTTGTCAAGAGCATGAACATGCATATTTATGATTAGTCGTAGATGGGAAGGATTTTGGTTCACTACGAAAAAACCCCATGACACATTCAGTTTCAAATTTCTGTCCTTAGTCTGAGTGTTTTTTCAGTTATTTTTTCAAGGTTTCATATGCGACGGTGATTAAATCTAAGGTTTGTATGTCTTACAGAAATTTGTTTTTCTTTGCAGGTGTCCTGACAAAGATAACTGTGTTTACCATCTAAGAGGAGTGGTGGAACACATGGGCAGTATGAGAAGTGGTCATTATGTTGCATATGTAAGACGCCATGAAGATGAGAGCTACCATGATGTGAGAAGGGATGGCCACCCTGAACAAAGTCTTTGGTACTATGCCAGTGATTCTCTTGTGAGAAGAATATCCTTTTCTGAAGTTCTCCAAAGTGAGGCCTACCTATTATTTTATGAGAAATGTACATTTTGTTGATCTTCTAGAATCCCGATTTAGCATTTTTCTATGCTTTTCACCGTCCGATATGGCATTATTTTTGCTGTGTTCTATGAAGTTGTTTTGGCAATTCGAGAATGCAACTGAAATTCACAAATAATGTGAGAAATAAGATTTTTTGGGTAATCTAGTAGGAAAATTTAATTATTATTTATGGGTGAAGACGGACTGTAGGATCTGGTATAAGAGGGAGTTTAGACAAAGTATGTTCACCTATCTTGTGCACGTTCCAGGTCTTGCCATGAATATCACCCTTTTGGTAAGAACAGATATTAGCATTGAACGAAAATGTTCACATATGTATATATATATTTGACCCCATGATACTACATGGAAATTTGGAATTTTTTTGTCGAGATGGACCAATTGTATCGTTTACAGTGTACACCTATATGTTACAAAGAGCCCAGTTTATGATATTTTTAATTGATAATCATGAAAAATGGTGAGGGTAGAGGGGTTTTTTTAGGTCACTGCTTGGTGACCAATTTGGTGTACAAGACCCCCTTATGTACTCCCACAAGGGACTTCTTTTTTCTTGCATATTAACAGAACATGATTTTCTGATGGAATTTTGTCATGCAGTTTATTGTGTATTTTCCATAGTTGATGGCAAGGCTAGATATTATCTGTAATCTTGCTAATAGGAGCTAGATCTATATCAACATTTACATTTTTCTTTTTGGTAAAAACAAAATGTTTAAAAGCTCTATTAAGATGCACCCATACAAGCAGTTTATTATTACATTCGCTTGCATGTACAAAATAGCCATTAAACCTTGTAACCGAAGGTAACTACAGACTAATTATACACAAGTCCAAAATATAGGACACCCAACACTTTGACCACAACGGCTGCATATAATAGACCAAACAATGATCACAAGTGTCAAATGGACAATCATAGCCTAAATCACACCCTTCATTTTTTTTTCTTTTGTGCTGGTAGGGACTGAAGTTTACAAATGTTTCATGATGCTTCCATGTGTTGAACAAGGAAGATTTGAACTTGGGTCTCACATATAAGTGCCACCATTTCAACCAACTACTCAAAAAGGATGTCCAATTCAAATGGACGCAAGAATGCCAAAATTCTTTCACTAAGCTAAAAGAGTACTTGTTAATTCCGTTGACATTAATGCCGCCTATTCGAGATAAGCCAATGTTGTTGTATATATCTACAATCTAACATGCCATCGGGGCATTGCTTACACAACACAACGATAAAGGACAAAAGCAAGTGGTCTACTACTTGAACATAACTCTTATATCCCAAGAGCTCAAGTACTTCCATTTCAAAAAGTGTGTTTGGCAGTAGCATTCACTTTTCAAAAGTTGCGACACTATCTGCTCAATCATACCATAAAACTTATTGCTAAAGTAAATCCACTAAAATATCTTCTATCAAGACCTGTCATAATAGGGTGGATGTCTAGTTGGGTCGTGCTCCTAAGTGAGTTCGACATTGAATTCGTTAGTCAAAAGGCCATAAAAGGGAAAGCTCTGGCAGATCAATTGGCCGTAACGCCACTATTGGGTTCTCAACCCCTTCATTTTGAGTTCTTTAATGAAGATTTGTTGTATATTGATGCAATTCTCTCATTGGCCTTATTTTTTGATGGCTCTTGTAACATGCATGGATCAAGAGCTGGCATAATATTGCACACATCAGATGGTGATGTGTTACCCAAACCTTATTGCATTGGTTTTCCATGCACCAATAACATTATAGAATATGAATGCTCTAATAGAAGGTCTAGGCTTTGCTATATCTTGGTGGCTCTAAGAGCTGATAGTTTTTGGAGACTCCCTCCTCATCATTAAGCAGGTAAATAGAGAATATCAAGTCAAAGATGATAAACTTGTTCTATACAAATGCATAGTCGACAACCTTAAAAGATATTTTCAGATTATAACATTTGAACAAGTTCCTTGCATGAAAAATAAAGTAGCGGATGCCATGACGACTATCACATCTCTTCTTGAGTTTCATACAAATCAAACATAGAACGAGTTTCTCATGAAACATCTTTTAGTGCACACATACGATTTTCCTAAGTCCACCATGGTTTGTGAAATTATTGGTCCTAAAAACCTTTGGTATCAGAAAATTTACACTTTTATCTAAGACAAAACCTATCCCACCAACATGAATTCATCCAATAAAAAATCCTTAACACAATGTGATTCACACTACACCATCCTTATCGATACCCTTTATAGAAGAGGCTATGATGGGACTCTCTTAAGATGTCTCAATCAGGAAGAAGTGAATCAAACACTAGTCAAAATACATTTGGGTATTTTTGGTGCACATACAAGTGGAATGGTCCTAGCTAAGAAGATCTTGTACATGGGTTACTATTGGCCCACTATGGAGTTCGACGCGTGTAACTTTGTTAAGAAGTGTCACAGACATGTCAACGACACGATAATCTTATTCATGCACCCTCACAAGCCCTTCAACCTATCACTTCACCCTGATCCTTTTTCCAGATGGGGGCTCAACTTAGTCAGCAAAATTAAACCCACATCCTTTGAAGACCACACCTTCATAGTCACTGCCAATGAATATTTTACCAAGTGGATAGAAGCCATGCCTCTCACCTACATCATTGGGTCAAATATTGCTAAGTTCATATTTAACCACATCATTTCCGCTTTAGGATCCCTACATCTCTTGTTACAAATAACAACACATCTTTCAAAAAGAATAATGTCAAGGAGTTTGCTAAAAAATTCCATATCATCCTATAATGGGCAACCCATATTACCCAAAGTGAAATGCCCAGTTTAAAGCATCCAATAAAATGATTAAATCAATATTGGAGAAGACCGTTGATAAACATGGTCACAATTGGCACATGCAATTGTATCCTACCCTCTGGGCCTATCGCATGTCATTCTACACTCCAACTGGAACCAATCCCTTCTCCATAGTATACGGCTCTGAAGCCGTATTACCCATTGAAGTTGAGCTCCCTTCCCTCTGTACAACACCTGGTGCATGAAGAGGATTACCACCAAGCATGCCTTACAAAATTAGAGCTCTTGGATGAGAAAATAATTTGTGCATTGGACCATCTAAAGGTATATCAGAATTGACTTTGTTGCAGTTACAACAAACAAATCAAACCTATCAAAATTTTGAGATTGGTGACCTTGTGCTTAAGGAAAGTAAGAAAAATACTACAAAAGAATGTGAAAAACAAGGCAAGTTCGAACCTAATTGGTTAGGACCATATATTGTGAATGCTAAATTAGGATATGGAGCATATAAGTTATCTGAACAAGATGACAAATAGCTTAAGGAGCCCATGAATGTTGTTCATCTAACAAGGTTCTATTCGTAATCCTCTAAGAGTATCCCTACTATTGGGGGCATATCAACACAATCACTTTCTTGCATTCTGTTTTGCCTAAGATTACACCTTGTTCCCTTGTTTGTGTCATTCCATCCTCACCTTGTGTTGAGCATGTTTTCCTAGTTAGGTTATATTTACCCCCATGCTTCTGCAATCTTGTTCACCCATACTTATTCCTTTGTGTCTCGTCCCTTGATTCCATTGGAATTGTTCACTTGTACCATATTGATACTATGGTTTGGAGATACCTTTTCCTTTTTCATTGGCTGACTGTGTGTTAAAACTAAAAAACCCAAAAAACATTCCAAATATGTTCAAAATAAAGAAATTCAAATAAAAAATAAAAAACATTCAAATATGTTCAAAAAACCCAAAACATTTCCAAATATGTTTGTAAAATATCAAAGTATAAAAAAAATAGAAAAACATTCAGAAAATGTTTGACAAAATCTCAACAACTGAATAACATAGTTCTACAATATCTCTCCATTTGATGGCAATCTTACTGATCATTCCAGATCATGCATTATGATAATCATTTTTCTTTCTTAAGTGCATGCATATATATGTGAGTGAGTCAATCAATCAAAATCCCATCTATATTATCTCCATTTGCAATATAGTCTTTCGCACGTATCCTTTTGGAGGCACACTTGACCCAAATTCAATTGTCACATTGAACTTAAGGAAAATGCGTGTATAAATTCTGGAGAAGCCATGTTGCAAATAGATCCAACTCCACTTTTTCATGGGATCCTGACCCAGAGTGGTTTGCATGGAGTTATTACTTGTAAGGGGAATTCACATCTAGTCCTATTATTCAGCCTGTGGAACACATTAGGGGTATCTTTGAATTATGTTTTACGCTATTGTGTTAGCAATTGCTGATTCATTATCATTTGATTAATGTATTTAAATGTTAGAATAGTTAGGTTTGTGACTATGTGATCTTGTGTGTATGTCATTGTATGTGTAAGTACTAGTTTTTACTCTTCATACACGTTATTGACTACAATCACATGTAAGTAATTCCAACCAGGCTACAGATTGTAGAGACCAAATTTAGCTATGTCCAATTTAGTTCTGTTTTCAAACTTTATTTGACAAATGGTATCTTTTTCATCTTGGCTTATTGTATAGAACCCATATAGGAGCAATTATGTATATTGGGTTTGTGTCCTCATTATAATTTTTGTATTATTCAGTAACCACTTGTTATCTTGGCTCATAACGCTTTGTAGTTTTAGGTTTGTTTTTAGGTTGTAATCCATTTTGCTTATTGGGAACATCTTAGCATCTTTTTATAACACCTTTTTAGTAATATGATGTTTACTTTGGTTTAGGGGTTAATTCATCTTTTACAGTAGACCATATTGGGTTTATTAGATCTATTGTTTGATATTTGTACTTAGTTGAATTACTCACTTTTTGACATTTGCTTGTTTTTACTAACCAACTGTCATTTGGGGTTATCATCCTGGTTTATTAGAAATAAGCCATGGTGTGTTATTCTTGTTGTTTGAATTGTCTAATTAGGTTTATTTACATTTCTTTGTTATTTGTGCTAATTGCAAGTACCGTATTGCTGCCATCATCACACTTCCTCATTATGGGATAATCATCATACAAATGTAAATAAGATACGCACCATAATAAATAATTCATGAATAAATCACATTAAATCACCAATATCAATACCATCATATAATCATCTATCACAATGTATAAATAAAACATTATATCATTATCATTAAATTCATGAAAAAATCACAAAAAATCATATGTGCAATAAATAAAAAGTCATCACAAAATCCAATACAAATTTGAATAATCAAAATCCTAAAAAAATGCTAAAAAATTAAATCCGTATGGTCCAACAACTCAATGTAATCTTGATAAAATCAAACTTTTATCTCACTACCCTAGTGATCAATGTTCCAAAATCTTTACGGCTATCATGATACATCATCTTTATTTTCCATGTTCAGTATCTCTTGCTTAGGTCTTAATTTAACTCAATTATTTTTCCTCATGTGTATAACTTCACTTGGGGAAATAATTGGCTCTCATTCCCTCTCATGTAATTCATAAGTTTATTGTTTAGGGGCGAATGATCATTTTTAACTCTTCAGATCAATTTTCAATGGATCCAACAAGAGTGTCAATTAGGAGTATATAGATCACTGTGCTCTTTCAGTCCATGATCTTATCCTCATGCATTTCATAAGTTTAGTGCTTGGGGGCATTCACATCTGCTTAATCATCATTGTGGAACATATTAGGGGCATAGTTAATTGTCTTATTTTCAAAGTTGTGTTGCATTGTTGATTTTACTTTTTGGACCAATTACACGTATTTTGTTATCATCTTGTATTCCTTATAGCCATGGTGCATACTTTTACAATGTATATTGGGTTTGTTTTCATTTTTTATCTTTTATTTATTGTATGTGCATTTTTTTACTCACATAATAAGTTAAACAAATTATTCTTTCCTAATCATGGTGACAATTCTATTGTACAACAAAAAAATAAGGTTTCTCACAATTTCACTCTCTAAATGACACTTATGTTACAAGCACAATCCCTCTTATCCTCCTTTACATTCATTGCCTTCTTCCTATTAAACGAATGTCCACTACTTTGTTGCATCACCCACCCACTTGAGGGGGCATTCCCTTACCATTCTACTCGTTGGGGAATCCAAATGCTTCATTGCCTTATGCTCGTTAATCTACACGTGTCTACTATATTTAAAATGCTATTACTTCATAATAACACTTTAAAGAGGGGAAAATGTAGACACCCTAAAAATACATACTTATTTCTAGCTATTTCCATCCCCTTACGAATTAATTAATTAATATCCTATTAGAATTAACGTACCAATTTACATCCCTACTTAGTAAATTAATTCCAATTAAATTAATTAAATTAATTCTATCATTAAATAATCTCCACCCTTTAGAATTAATTAATTAAATTCTATTATACTTATGGAATTAATTAAATTAATTCACACCTCTTTAGCTATTTAATTAAACATTTATTTAATTAAATGGTTAATTATCATCTCACAACTCATAACTAATTAAATTAGTTATTTAAATAATCCCATTTATCTACTCACACTCCACTCAACTCTACTTATATAACCCTACAATGGTGGGGGCAATAAAGATGCACGTATAACCATCTTCCTACACAAAATCCAAACATTTATTACCCTTGCAAAGATACAACTACACAAAACAAATATAATGGCTATTTTAGAAAATTATAATTATTAACTTGTAACCCATTCAAATCTTGATCCAATATTCATGGCCTCACCCTCATCTATAAAAATCAGGCCAATCCTTTGTAAATCATCCTTGGAAGGTTTGTGTAATTACAACCAACTTCTGCCAAAATTTCCATCTGCATCCTTGTGTCTATATGTTTGTAGCATTTTCATTTCTACATTTGGAGAACAATTCAAGAGCATCCACAATCCAAAAAAACTACAAGATTCTACAAGTTCAAATACTTCAAACAATTTTACTTGAGGTTTTCAAGGAAAAGCTTGGGGGAAAGGTTTGTTGTCATATTTATTAATCTTTCACACTTCTGCTAAGTTTTTCACTGCTCATACCCCCTTAATGAGGTTAAATAGGATATGTATATATATGATTCCTTTTCTTAAGTTTATTCTCTAACAAGTGAAATGCCGACCAAGGGTGATAAAAGAAGATAAGAAAGAAGTAACATTCGAAAGATAAAAAAAGAGATAAGGAGGACAAAGATGCCCAGAGGGGACAACAGTGCCAAGACACTCCTGTCCCTAATGAGAAGTCCTATACTTGGTACTTAACAAGGTCAGATAGTGAAATAAGAGCTGAGTAGGATGTTGGATGGTATGAAAAACTATAAGTTTTCAATCAAAAACAAGTAATAAGGATGAAAATGATAAAATTAATGTCAAAGAAAAGTAAAGGGATGTTAATGAGTAATTATCTTACTTAGGAATCATGCATATAAATGGATTATTTGAAGGAAATATGTAAATAATAAGTGTGTGATTTACTGACTACATTTTCCCCCACTTTATGATTGTGAATAAGGATTCAGTAGCATAAAGTAGAAAAGAAAAGTGTACCTTGGAGATTCAAATGAATATTGTACCCAATATCATGTCGAATAAGTGTTATAGCATGCCAAATGGAATAATGTAAAATATGTACCATGAAATTCCAAGGAGAGGGAAGGATAAGGATCCTAGGGTTGACCTTTGTGTGTGTGCAGTGATAATGATGTGTGCATGTAGTTCCTTAGAGTATCATCTTTTCTGGAGCGTGCTTGAGATTTGCTTCATGGTTGTTTGTGTGTTTTTTCCTTCATTGGGATAAGATAGGACATGTAAAAGAAAATAAGTGTAGTCAATGCTCTAGGTAAATGCAATTGAAATTTAACTTGGAAAATATGTAAAAATGAAAATGTGTATTGGAAAAGATAAACCAAGGGGTTAGAGTACACCTGGGAGTGTTGAAAGAGAAAGGGGGATAGAAATTTGTTCCTACTTATAGACCCAATGCTTAGGAGTTGGTTGAATAACGAAGGATTTGGGAATCTTGTCACCAAAGTAGGGATTTGAGCATCTCAGTGCTAAACTTTAGATTTAGGCATCCTAACACCGCTAAGGGAAAGTGTATTAGGAGATCGGTATGTTTTTTACCTCCAACCGTTAACGCTTTCCCCATGGATAAGTGCCATTATAGATGATCACAAACCATATTTGTAACTTGCCTCAGGTGACACAAAGGCTCTAGGCATATCATTATCCTGCATATGCCCTATGTTTCATTCCCTTATTTAGTTCCTTCTTTAATTCCTGAGTTAGTAATTAGTTCCTGTTAGTAAATGATTGTAATTTGAAACTGGTTGTGTAACTACTGAAACTAGAGAAAACTGTGATTGTGCAACTGCTGAAACTACTATGTAACTATTTTTTCCCCTAGGATAGGAGCACCCATGTGGGACACTAGAACCCAGGTGTTCCTATCTATTCTAGGTGCTTCTTTCCATGTTGAGTTTTGTGGCCAAGTCTATTTCTGGCCCTATTTTGTAACTGATTTTTTTTGTTCCTATTGTATGATGTTTTATGTAACTAATTTTTTGTGACTATTGGGAGGGTGAAAAGGTTCACCCAATGTTTCCCCCATTCATTTGGGTGTGATGAGATGAAAAAATGTGAATGGAGAAAAAACAAGGAAGGATGAAAATGATGTGCACATCTGATATAGGAATCATGCAAGGGGAATAGGGATTACACATGGTAAGTTACCATGGCATGTAAGTAAAACAAGGGGGAAAATACTAATCATAAAAGTGTTAGTGACAAACAAGCAATGCAAATTGAAATAACAACTAGTCAAGGCATATAGGAAAACAAAAAAGGACTCAACGAGTAGTTAATTGCATACATGGGACACCACTCAAGATGTCACAAGATAATCAGAGCTTTCAAGGATTGTGCAAACAAGGTAACAAGAAAACATAGGGCATAACCCACAAACAATGAAAAATAAAGTACAAGAAAATCAGACAACCATGATTGGAAGGAGTCCTGTAAGGAAAATGCTACACATGAAGCACTCATTAGCATGTTAGGAAAGATAAATAGTATGCAACAATGTAATATATAAATAGAGGAATGAAAATGTGCAATATTATAATGATAGATCTTGATAGTAAGTGAGAAAAGGTAGATTCCCCCAGGAGCCTCAATGGGATTGTTAATGGACAGAGCCAAGCATCACACATTGTATAACAACCCATAAGTGACCCGTATTCATGTCAAGATACCATGTGAACACACACGTGTGTATGAAAAATGATAATTGCATACTATGAACCGTAGTAACATGAGAAGCAGAGGTGTAATGTAAAGTAGTATAAGCAAGGAAGAATGCATCCAATCAAGATGTAAGCTAATGTTTTTTGTTTTTTTTATTACAAATATATAAAAGACAACCAACTAGAAGGGATGAATACAGATGCCCTCAGGTGTGTGTGCAAAGTGAGGTCCGTATAAAGAAACCCTCACTAGTCGAGTATGAACAAGGAAGAAGAATGTATCATCGAGTGGTGTGGGGAAATTAGGATGCCCTTAAGTATGAATGCCAAAATGATATATGAAATGATAGTACTAGGAAAGGACCAATGATCAACAAATGTAAAGGAAATATGTATGTGCACATGATCTAGGGGCCAATGGCCACGGGAGAGTGGATGAGGATAAGTATATGAGATAGATCTAGGTCGAGCATTTTAAGAAATATTTGAAACATGTCTAGATGGAGCATGTGAAGCATGTGACCTATGTGAAGAAGTGCATATGAGGTGGACTATGGGATCTATAGATGTAACAAGGCCTATGAGTAGTAGCCATATATGAAGTAAACTGAGATGTATGTGTAAAAGGTGTTGCAAGAGAAAAAAAGGCTCTAGATACCATAGGAGGTGTCAAGGCTAAGAAGACATCATGAATAGGAGAAGTTGTACTAGGAGTAGCAGCAACTGGATATGGGATGGCCGAAGGAGCCAAGGACAAAGGTGTCCATGGTGGAATGCCTCAAATAGTGATAAGATGTTGCTCATGGATAAACTTAAGTCACAAGTGAACAATAGAATGTATGGCTTTGGCATCCTAGAGCCAAGGGAGTCCTAAGAGCATGTCATAATGCATAATAGTAGATCCAATAGTAAATTGCATAAAAATAGTAAGAGGCCTAATAGTAATGGGTAGAATAACATGGTCATGAGAAGTGGGAGACTTGTGTGTCATCTAAGATAAAGGGAATTCAATGGACTGCAAGAAAGATAATGAGCATGCATTAAATTTGAATGTAGGATGTACCATAACATTGTTAATGACATGGGGCCCAATAGAAGCATCAATATGTAATCTATGGGAGGAGAATGAGGTGTGAAATTCAACATCAGTGAAAGTGATAACAGGTGATGGGAAAAAGTAGCACCAATAAGGAATCCAAGGGGATGATCTTAAGAATCAGGAGGAGGCACTGCATGGTAGGTATGATTAGAAGAGGACTCAGGGGCTGACTTGTCATGCTTAGGTAATGGTTCATTGAATATTTTTAACTTTCCATTGTCATTGGTAGATTTGGAAGTGGAAGCAGTGGATTCAGGTAACTGGATATCATTATTGTCAATGAGATCTTGAATCAAATGGTGAAGCTTGAAACACTTGTTGGTAGAATGGCCATTGCATCTATGGTAATCAAAATGTGCATGCTCATCAAACTTATTTCCATGGGGCCTATTAGGATCATACTTTAGAGGAGGTGGAAGAGAAATCAGATTGCTTTCAATGAGTTGGGGCAACAACATATGTGGAGGATAACACAATTGAGTAAATATACACCGAGGCGCTTGGAGCTGAAGCTTAGGAGGTTGAGAAACAACATTGATAGTAGGCTTCACATCATTAGACTTGGGTCTAAAGGGAACCTTGATTGGAAATTTAGAAGCGGAATGATCAGAAGTATTAGAACCATATTTGAGTTTTCCCAAAGAAAGTAACTTAGTCTCATGAGTCTTCAAGGTATGGCATAAATGGTCAAAGGAATGATAGGAATAAAAAAACACACATTCTTGCAAAGGAGGAAAAATACTTTGAGTAAATAGGTCTCGCAATTCATATTCAACTAATATATTGTTCATTTTAGAAATATTGTTCTTATAATGCAATACATAATCACTAAGATGTTCATTAGATCCTTGTTTAATTTTAGCCATTTGTGCATAAGATATTTTCATTCCAATATTCATAGAAAAATGAGCTAGAAACAAATCAACAAGAGTAGTAAATGATTTAACAAAATGCAAGGGAAAGTCATAGAACCATCACAAAGCATAATCTTGTAAGCTCCTAGGAAACAACTTGGTCAAGAGGGTGTGATCACATGTGTAGTCTAAGAAATCAATGTGAAAGGATCTAATGTGCTCTTGAGGATCTCCATGGCCATCGAATAGAGGAAACTTTGGTGAAGCAAAATTGGCAGGGAGTGGATAAGAAGACACTTCAGGTGCAAGAGGACTATGAAGAAGAAGTGAAGAATCAAGGGATGGAGATGAAGAAGAAGTAGCTTGTTGCAATTGATGAATTTGTGCTTGTAAATCATGATAAAGAGAATCTAAAGCTTGGGTTCCGAAAGAATAATTAGGTTGAATGTGTGAAATACGACGAGAAGAAAGATGAGGATTGAGTGTGGAAGTAGTAATGTGACTGGTAGAAGTTCCCACAATATTAGGAGAGGAAATAGGAATAAAAGATGTGGTAGTAGTAGAAATAGTGGTACCAAGAGGAGCGGAGGCAAAAATCCTTTAGGATTCCTTAAAGGAAGAAAAAAGTAACAGATCTAGGTTTTAAGATGCTCATCCATATAAGAAATGAGTTCATTTGTGGTCCTTAGTAGAAAATTCATGAGAGGTACTAGCCATGATGGAAAGGGATCTGAAAAGGTAGGCGTGAAAGGGATCGAGTTCACCAAATGATTTAATGAAATTTAAATATAAGATAAGGGCACTACTGATTAGATAAATATAACAATATTCAAGAAACATCAATTTAAATAAGTATAAACAAGAGTGATAGATAGGGTTTGTAGAATGACTCAAGTTGTATTTGTAGGTCTAAAGCAATTATATAATGGATATTGATTTGAAAGGGGAGATTTTGGGCTGTGCAAGCTCCATGTATGATATTGTGATATGGAAACTAATAGCACAAAACCTCCTGGAATGGGACAAGGCTGCCCAGGCGATAGTGCCTATTATAGGCGATGGCGTCTGTGAAATAGCCCAGGATCTAGTTCTTTTCGTGTCTCTTAGTGTCACTCCTTATTCCTTATATGTCACATTAGATTCATTGTGTCACACCTGTACTTGCAAAATAAACCCTAACTAACTACACAATACTCAAACACACATTAGATGGATAAATAATGCATATGCTTGAGTCAGATTGACGTCAGTGGTCACCCCAACATGATTGTCACTGAGTGTTGCACTACATTTCATAATCCATGTAGTTCTTGTGTGTGTGATTGAAATAGTTTCCCTTGAGCTAGGATGCCCTAGTTCCAGTCGCACAAAGAGATAGTGAGCTAAAACTAATTTTTCCTAAATACAAATGCGTGGTATGGAATTCAAAATAAACACTCATATGTAGTGAAGTATGTAGTCCCAAAATGCAGTATGTAGTAGATAGAAAATATTAGCTCCTTGTAATAGTATGTGCCTCTCAAATGCTTCCCCCCTTAATGAGGTTAAATAAGACATGTACATATTTTATTCCTTTGCTTAAGTTTCTTCATTAATAAGTGAAAGACTGACCAAGGGTGATAAAATAAGAAAAGAAATAAGTAAAATTCAAAATATTAGAAAAATAGATAAGGAGGACAAAGGTACCCAGAGAGGACAATAGTACCTGGGCGATCCTGTCCCTAATGGGCGGTCCTCTAGTGGGTGCTCAAAAAGGTCATATAGTGAAATCCAAGCTGAGTGGGATGTCAGATAGTATGTAAAAATGTAAGTTTTCGATTAGAAATAACAAGCAATAAATATGAAAAGGATAAAAAATAATGTCAAATAAAAGTAAAGAGGTGTTAATGAGTAATTCTCTTGATTATGAATCATGCATATAAATGACAACATATTTAGAGGCAAGATTTAGATAATAAGTGTATGATTTAGTGACTACAACCACAAATTTCACAAAATCCGTGCTTGTGTCAGTTTAACAGTGTGAACTAGTCCCAACCACTAACATTAAATCTTGCATGGTGAGATCCACATTTTCAGATGGTTTGGATGAAATGCAAGTGGAGCAATGTCAGGCACCCATACCTGACATGGAAAATATATGATACCCATGCATGTTTGCAAACAAAGTGGTGATTTTTCCTTGCTGGTATTGAGTGGTTAAATTCATTCACTTATTTCTATAAATGCAACTTGAAAACTCATTGTAAAACATCCTTTCCCGACTATAAAGTCACCATGTCAAAATGGTGTTTGAGCTCTCACAAGATAAACCTCAAATTTTATCTCTGAGTGTATGCAACACCTTCTGAGTGTTTGTAATGGATTGTATACTTAGAAAACAATGATATAATGTCGAAAATGGCTCATATATTCCCTTTTTCATAGATTATTTGTCTTCTATTCCATATGTTTCATTCATTTTATGTTTGTTGTCGTGCAAATGTCCAACAAGGAAATTGACAATTTTCGAGCACGACAACTATACCCCTGTGCCAAATTTTTCATGTTTTATCATTCCTAAGCACCCTAGGTCAAATCCGTTAGTTTGGTCACCCCCATTTGATGTCAAATTGGTCCCCTTGGTGATTTAGGAAAGTCAATTAAACCCCCAGGTGATTTTAGGAAGTTCTGAAAAGATGTTACCTTATGACAGTATTGGGAAGGGCTATCGTCGGCCTTCCTAGGACTGGATCAACCCCCCTGGAGCAAAACGGAAGGGAAAAATTAAACATGGAGGTAAATTTAAGACCTTATAACATCATGGAAATGATTTTGGAAGGTTTGGGGAAGTTTTGAAAGACTTGGAGCAGTATGAATGAAAAGTAGGGTTCACAAGCCCAGGCAGTGCAGAGGCCTAAAACAATTACTGAGCTTCAGAAGAAGATTTCGGAAGCTCCGGATGGAGTTATGAGTAAAAAAAAACATCACTGAAAATAGGATTATAAGCCTTACATTATGGTGAAATCATATTTTTTCACAACACTTTGGTGCATCAGGTCTGCAGGCAGGTTTTCTTAGGCACATGTGGAGTACCAAATCACAATTCCAAATTTTCAGGGATAAAATGGATGAATCAAGACATGAGACACAAACCATTTGATTCTAAAGGCCATTTATAGTATGGACCATATAAAATTTCACTAAGAAATTCCATTGGGAGCTCAAGTCATCATCGTTCCAAGTTACCCTCTTGGAGACAGTTAAGGAGTTAGTCAATTTTTGGGAGTACACGTGTCAGCACCAGGAGCCTGAGGGGATTTTATGTCCCTGACATCCTTGAGGTCAGGTACACCAACCTTGGAAAAATGTTCCCAGCCACCATTTGACCTCTAGGACCCTCATGTGACCTTCAGACTTGACAGTTCAACCCCCAGGTGCATTTTTGGAGCTCAAATTCCCTGCCGTTGGATCGAGGATACATGTCAGCTCTAGGAGCACCGTGGAACTTGATGTCCCTCATGTCCCTGAGGTCAGGGACAATAAACATGGAAAATTATGCCCAGACCCTATGGGGAATCCTTTTGTCATCCAAGTGACCGGCTTTCAGCCTTGAGTGCTTCTAGTGCTTTTCCAAGCAAATCCCCTGTCGTCGGATTGAGGACACGTGTCGCCCTCTTGCTCACTATGGAATTTTATGTCCCTCAAGTACTTGAGGTGAGGGAATTTAAGGACAAAAAAATGCACCCAGCCCCTCCATGTCCATTTTTTGAAAATTTAAATCCGGAACTTAGCCATTTTCTTCCTCTCATTTCTCCTCCACAGCTCCTCACCATGCCATGGCTTTGGTCAAGCTTGTCCAGACACCCAGTCTGCCATTGCTGATCCAAACTAGTTCTGCCATGGCCATATGAAAATACATAGGTTTTAGGGGAATAAATGATCAAAAGTGCTGAAGAAATGAAGAATGAGAAGAAAATGAAGGTTTTTTGCTAGATAACTGTGAAGTCACCCGATTGAGAAATCTTCATATCTCACAAGATACAAGTTGGATCGAGGTGCTGTCTTCTAAAGACTTCCACATTTTTCAAGATGATCACGATGCAACAAACCAGAGGTAAAATGGTGCCCATAATTATTTGTTCAGACAAAATCCTCACTCCGTGCACCGACTCACATTCGTCGGATTTCCCATCATTCTAGCAATGGAAACGAGCTAAAAACTTACACACGAGATCCAAATGAAAAACCTATCACAATGGAGTTTTTTTTTTTTTCACAAACGGAGACAAAAACAAGACCTGTGAATTTTGAGCTCCATTAATGGCCGCCATGGCAGCTCCATGCTCAAAGCCACTACCAAGTGAAAATTTTAAATTTTATTTCTCAACATTCTAGTGGGATTTTTTTTTGAAATTCGAAGGATGTGATCGTGACGATGTAACGAGTGTAAAAAAAATACTCCATTGCAAACCGAGCACTGGAAATCCACTTTCTAAAAATAGTAAGATCTCCTGCACATGCTTGCTATTTTTGGTAAGTCTTCGTCAAAAGCGGCTATGGAAAAGGAAGTGTCCACTAAAGACCTCCAAGAATCTAGAAAGATTATCCGGAGCAGAAAACAATGAAAATGATCACGTACTAAAAATAGTAAGTCCGTTATATAGGTGCTTACTAAAAATAGTAAGTCATCCCAAGAAGTGGTCAAAGCAAAGACAGTGTGCACAAGATCGAATGAGGGAGTTCATCAGATCACGATGGCTGAGAAGAGGAAAAAATCACCTCTCACTAAAAATAGTAAGACTTCCATCTCAACACTTACTATTAATAGCAGGTTGTTATCAAAGGGAAAGTTTGGCACAATGAGACATAGAGGGGTGATTATCTCATGGAACTGGACAATGGTTTTTGACACTCACTACATAGTTCGAGTCACAGGTATATCATACGTAGGATAGGAGTTGTGGTTACCAGTGGAATAGTTCACTAAACTTGGTGAGCACTTGTGAGATGATTTGAAGTGTTTTCATAGTTTCCAAGGAGTTTGAAGATTCAGAGTGTCATTGCATTTAGAGCTTTCCATCAATGAGGACCAACGGATTTCATTAGGAACGACATCTCCTCTTCTTCTTCTTCTCTCTCTCTCTCTCTCTCCTCTTTCCCCCAAATTTCTCTGACTTTACAATATTCTAATTTCATGTTGGGGTTGCACTTTTTCATATATACTAATGTTCCCAATGTAATAAGTCACCTTTATGTTATAAAAAGGGACTTAATATTCTCCTAGGAAGTCAAATTTTTTTAAGTTGCACAAGGACATATGAAAAGCCATTAGGGGGTAGATGATAAGTCACCTCTCATTCTATAAGTTGTAGCACCATTCCCATTTCAAAGGGTTGGTCATTAATTTTCTAAGCTCAAGAGTGCATTCTACCTTGAGAGAACAACGGAGATAACCAAATTCTTCCATTCCCCTCATTCTCAAATTTCCTCTATTTCATACACTATGTACAATTTCTACTTGAGCACCAATACAAGAATAAGGAGTTTCTATCCTTTTTGATGAGAAGATTTTAGAAACTTTGAGTTCTCAATCTTATCTCATCTTGTTGTTGTTTGTAGTATTGTTTCCTCTTAATTTCAATGCATGTGATGTAATTTCTAACTAGTGTAATGCAAGTCTCTGATTTCTTACTTGCAACATTAGTTTCTCTTGTCTAATATTCTCACTTCCTTTCCCACTCTCCTAGAAAATTCTTCTCTTGCAGGTTTTTGCAAGATTTTCTGCAGGGTCAGTGAAGTATCCCTATGGGATCCCCGGTCAAAAGGCCACCACATAAATCCACATTTTCTCGCGCATACATATACGACAGCTGCACAGGTTAAGTAGAGGGACTTAGATTCCAAGAGCGTTGGCAAGAAATGCACAAGTTTGTCCACTTGAAAATATTTCTTGCCAACAATTTTTTTACGCCCACCGTGGGGTAGATTTAGCAGTATATGCACCCAAAATATGACTGCAAGGTCCGAAAATACAAAAAAAATGAAATATTAAAAAAACCAAAAAAAGAATTCATGAAAATCCATTACTAAAAGATACACTGTCAGTTCCTGCACGCGACCTTTCATATTCCATAGTGTCTTTTCATATTCCTAATCCCCCTTCAAATTCTCCCATTTTTCCATCACCATTAAGCATCGAGTTCTCGTAAGAAGAATATTTTAAAGAAGAATTTGTAGAAGAAAGGGCTTAAGCAGAAGCAGAAACAATGATGACTGACAAAGCATAAAGATCTCAACCCATTGTTCCATGGGGAAGGAATGCAAGTCCACTTTCTCTTTATCCCCCTCTTCATAATCTACCAATGGGTTCCTGCAAGAACTTTCCAAAGTTCAAAGGTGACAACACACAACATCCTGAAGAACACATCATTTCTTTCATGACATCATGTGGAATTCTTGGTGTCCAACATGAAGATGTCACTGTAAGATTTTTCGTGGAGTCTTTCCAAGAAAAAGTAGCGGAATGGTTTTACCTCCTACCTACCTGATCCATCACTGGTTGGAATGACATCAAGACTAAATTCGAGGAAAGATTCAAATCAAATGAAGACTGTTAGGACCTCTGGTATAATTGGCTCAAATGAAGAAAGGAGAAAGTGAAACCATGAGAGATTCGTAGCTCACTTCGAATGGTTCCTTCATAGGATACCAGAAGAATATTTTCCATCTTAAAACAATATCAAGAGATTCTTCATCAATGCTTAATCATTAGAAGTAGGATTTTTTCTATGAAGAGCCCAACCAAGGAACATTGTACAAGTACAAAGAATGAACATTGAAATTGATGACGATCTCATCCTCTCTAGAAAGATCAAGAATCCATCAAAGGGCAAGGCCCAACATCCTGGAGATGAGAGAACCAATCCATCACTGCAAAAATTGGTGAATGAAATGACATCATTGAGGAGGGAAATATTTGAATGAGTTTCTTCTCAAAGAAGCAACACAAATCAGATTACAGGAGCACCCTGAAGGTTAGCCTTGGAGGCCCCACTCGTGAACGTAAATTACAGATTTCAAGAAAGTGAAGAAGAGCTTGAACAAGAAAGTGAAGGTGGAAACTTCCTAGAGATCGATGAACTTGAGAACGATAGACAAATCAGATTTTGTGAGTATTCCAGAGGTGATGAAGAAGATGAAGAAGATGCACCCAGTTTCTCATGTGCGGTATTCACTCGTTCTCAGTCCAAGAAAAGAGCATCTCCCTCCACTCCTGCAAAATAAAAGAAGGTTGATGATCCTCATGTGGTGAATCTTAAAAACAAAACAATCAGTTGAGGATCCCCACTTCCATCTTCCATGAAGTCTGTATTGTTGGATCCTGATCCTATAGCAAGTAAGAAGGCTCCCGTAATCCCAAGTAAGTCTTCCAATGTCTCTTCCAAGTCTAAATCTAAATCTGATCTTGTAAAATCTAGTACTTTGAAAGCTCCTAGTGTACCTTTCAAAATACCCTCCATTCCCCAAAAATCAAATCCTGCTCCCAAGCCTATCTAGACTCTAAAATCAGTCCCTTCACCCCCTTATCTACGTCTGCTCCCTTTGACTTCATTGCATATGCAAACAAAGCCAAAGTGTAGATTACCAAAACTAAATATTTGCGGATTCATCCTAAATAATTTGAGAGGTTCGTTCGATATATCAGGAGTGGTAGTCTAACACCCAATGTTGTAACTTCTAGTTCCAAAGGCATGTTGCCAAACCCACCTACACCTCCCTCATAGAACATGCTTTCTTTGAGTGCATCAAAGACTGATAAGGTTGAACCTTTTTATGTCTCCCTTCTTATTGGAGAATATGTATTGAACAATTACATAATAGATTCTGGTTCCTTGGATAATTTCATACCCGTGAAGGTTATTAAAGCTCTAAAATTTACCATGACTCCACCCAGTGGCTCTTGTTACTCTCTGGAGTCAAAAGAAGTCCCACTTGTAGGGAAGATCAAAGATGCACAGGTGGCTCTTTCCAGATTTCTAGATAAGAAAGTTTCAACGATGATTTTGGTAGTAGACGTCCCAACCTCATTCAGAATGTTGCTGAGTAGAATTTTTTGCTGAGACTTGGGAGGGAAAATTCAGATGAATTGGTCATCCGCAACCATACCAATGAAGGGAGACATGGAGAGATTGCTTCCTGAGAAGAAGATGAGGTACATGGTATTAAATTCCAGAATCCCATAATCTAACATCTTGTATTAAGGTATTAGGAAGATGAATCAATTTGTGGTAAATGAGGAGGAAGAGGATATCCCCATCTTGATAGGTCCATACATGCCTTCTCAGAGAGATTTGGATTTTGAAGAAGCATTGAGGAGATTCAAGTTACAAGAGGGCAGCCCCGAATAGCCAGATGATGCAAACCATGAAGAAGAGGAAATGATTCTTGATGATTTTCAAGAAGAAAAATCAGCTTATATGCTTATCCAAGATGAGGAGTTATTCTAATTCTCATTTGGGGATGAATATGATCTCATTCAGGCCATATATGGAGAGACAAAATCAGTTTGTGATGAGCCCGTGAAAGGTTTGAAAGAAATGTTTGTACAAGAACTAATGAAAGCCGCAGAAGAAACTGAGGACCTCAAGCTCAGTCTCGAACTCCTGATGCAAGACAAAAATCTAAAAGGCGAACATGAATCTGATTTGGAAGCCTCAACCGATGTGAAAGTTGGCCATGTTGAAATAAAGCAGATGAAGAATATGATTTCGTCTCTCTCGAGCTAATGGTTGATGGATATAATGATGAAATGGAGATATTTTCTTTCCCATTTGCAGAAGAAGATTATTTCCATGATGAAGAAATAGAAGAAATAAGTTTTGAGACCTTTGAAGATGAAGCTCTTTTTGATGAAGGATCAGTAGAGTGCAGCAATTCCCAAGATGATGAAGTAATCCCTCTAGATAGTTGTATTGAGCTGCAAAATAAAGATTCTTCAAAGGTGTAGAAAGAGGAGTTGCAGGAAATGATGAAGCATAACTCCGTGCAAGAAATATTAGATGCAATAGAAGTTGTGGAAGACCACCAACTGATTCTTGATATCTTCTGTCGTGCCATGGACATATATGACAAGTATGAGGTTGTGTCCAATCCTTCCGTTAGTACTCAAGCCCCTCACAGTGGAGTAAAGGAAAAAGATAAACATGAGATTTCTCATGGAAAAGAGGTCAACAGGTATAGACTTGGGAAAGTAAAGAATCTAGAATATTGAAGTAATTTGAATGAAAAGCAGCCTTGGGGCAGTGATAGCGTGCACAATGAAGAATCATCTATGTGGATAAACATGGAATGCAACTGACACTATGAAACTAATTTCAAAGAGGATGAAGGAAATGGAATTTCTAAGAGAAGGCCTGAGCATCAAGAATCTCATGTAGAATCACTCATACCAAGTACACAGACAATTGTGAAAGACCCTGGCTTTCATAAATAGTTGAGGAGAGGAGGCTACTTTCTGGAGCCAGTCAACGAATTCGTAGAACAACATCACTCAGTGTTGCCCATTCAGGGGTAACTATTAAGGAATGAAAAGAGATTCAGTGAAAGTGGGTTGTTCCCCACCTTGTACGATAGGTGATTGCTAGGTTTTTTTCCCTTTCTGTTGTGGCATGTTTCCCTTCCTATTGTGTGCGTCTTTTCCTTTCTATGTGCATGTGTGTTTCCTTCTTCACTCTCTCTCTCTTGTTGTAAGTTGTACATGACTCCGCATGGCCCAATGGATAAGAAACTGGTCAATATGTTGTAAGTTGAGATTCTGGGAGTTCCCATGTCGTGTCTTGACTATGCTCAGTCCATGCCATGTCCCCAAGCTAGAGCCATCCGTTGTCATGCAAATGTGTAACAGGGAAATTGACAATTTTTGAGCACGACAACTATACCCCTGTGCCAATTTTTTCATGTTTTATCATTCCTAGGCACCCCAGGTCAAATATACCAATCTAGTCACCCTATATTTGATGTCAAATTGGTTCCCTAGGTGATTTAGGAAAGTCAATTTAATCCCCCAGGTGATTTTAGGAAGTTCTGAAAAGATGTTATCTTCTGGCAGTATTGGGAAGGGCTATCATTGGCCTTCCCATGACTGGATCAACCCCCCTGGAGTGGAACAAAAGGGAAAAATTCAACATGGAGGTGAATTGAATACCTTATAACATCATGGAAATGATTTTGGAAGGTTTGGGGAAGTTTTGAATGACTTGGAGTAGTCTGAATGAAAAGTAGGGTTCACAAGCCTAGGAAGTACACAAGCCTAAAACAACAGCTGAGCTTCAAAAGAAGATTATGAGATCTCCGCATGGAGTTACAAGTAAAAAGAAACATCTCCAGAAATAGGATTCCAATCCCTACATGACGGTGAAATCATATTTTTCACAACACTTTGGCGCATTAGGTCTGCAGGCAAGTTTTCTTAGGCACAAGTGGAGTACTAAATCGCAATTCTGATTTTTTAGGGATCAAATTGATGAATCAAGACATGAGATGCCCACCATTAAATTCAAAAGGAATTTATAGTCAAGATCATATAAAATTTAACCAAGAAATTCCATCGGGAGCTCAAGTTATCATTGTTCCAAGTTACCCTTTTGGAGACAATTCAGGAGTTAGTCAATTTTTCGGGAGGACACGTGTAAGCACCAGGATCTTGGTAGGATTTTATGTCCTTGACATCCCTAAAGTTAGGTACACCAACCTTGGAAAAATATTCCCAGCCCCCACGTGATCTCTGGGACCCTAATATGACATTCATACTAGACAGTTTAGCCCCCAGGTACATTTTTGGAGGTTAAATTACTTGTCATCGGATTGAGGACACGTGTCAGCTTCAGGACTAATGTGGAATTCAAATTCCCTCATGTCCCTGAGTTCAGGGACAATAGACATGGAAAAATATGCCTAGCCCCTATGGGGAATCCTTTGGTCATCCACGTGATCGAATTTCAGCCCCTAGTGCTTCTAGTGATTTTTCAAGAAAATCCCCTGCCGTCAGATCGAGGACATGTGTCACCCTCTTGCTCACTGTGAAATTTGATGTCCCTCACGTCCCTGAGGCGAGGGATGTTAGGGACACAAAAATGCACCTAACCCCACCATGTGCATTTTTTGAAAATTTAAATATGACACTTAGCCATTTTCTTCCTCTCATTTCTCCTCCACAACTCCTCACCATGCCATGGCTTTGCTCAAGATTTTCAAGACACCCAGTCTGCCATTACTGATCCAAACCAACTCCTCCATGGCCACATGAACACCCATTCCATGAAAATACATAGGTTTTAGGGGAAGGAATGATCAAAAGCGCTAAAGAATGGGAAGAAAATGAAGGTCTTTAGCCAGATAACTGTGAAGTCACCCGATCGAGAAATATTCATACCTCACAAGATACAAGTCGGATCAAGGTGCCATCTTCTACAAAATAACACAATTTTTAAGAAAATCACAATGCAACAAATCTGGGGTCAAATAGTGCCCAAAATCGTTTTTTCTAACAAAATCCTCACTTTGTGCACTGACTCACATTCGTCATATTTCCCATCATTCCAACAATGGAAACGAGCTAAAACCTTGGACAAGAGCTCCAAATGAAAAATCTATCTCAATGGAGTTGTTTTTGTTGCAAATGGAGACAAAAACCAGACCTACAAATTTTGAGCTCCATTAATGGCCGCCATGGCAGCTCCGTGCTCGAAGCCACTACCAGGTGAAAATTTTAAATTTTATTTCCCAACATTTTAGTGGGCAAACTTTTGTAAAATTCAGAGGATGTGATCGTGACGCCGAGACAAGTCTAAAAAAATAGAATCCATCGCAAATCAAGCACTGGAAATCCACTTTCTAAAAATAGTAAGTTTTCTTGCACATGTTTGCTATTTTTGGTAAGTCTTCATAAAAAATGGCTATGGAAAAGGCAGTGTGCATTGAAGACCTCCAAGAATCTAGAATGATTATCCAGAGCAGAAAACACTTAAAATGATCACTTACTAAAAATAGTAAGTCCCTTATATAGGTGCTTACTAAAAATATTAAGTCACCTAAGAAGTGGTCAAAGCAAAGGCAATGTGCACAAGATTGAATGAGGGAGTTCATCACAACACGATGGTTGAGAAGAGAAAAATAACACCTCTCACTAAAAATATTAAGCCTTCCATCTCAACACTTACTATTAATAGTAGGTTGTTCTCAAAGGGCAAATTCCGCACAATGAGACTTAGAGGGGTGATCATCTCATGGAACTGGACAATGTTTTTTGACACTCACTACATAGTTCAGGTCACAGGTATATCATACGCAGGCTAGGAGTTGCGGTCATCAATGAAATAGTTCACTTAACTTGGCGAGCATTTGTGAGCTAATTTTAAGGAGTTTCAAAGTGTGCAAAGAGTTCAAAGATGCACTGTTTCACTGGATTTAGAGCTTTCCATCAACAAGGACCAATGGATTTCATCGGGAATGACATCTCTTCTTCTTCTCTCTCTCTTTCTCTCTCCTCTTCCCCACAACTTTCTCTCACTTTACAATATTCTAATTTCGTGTCGGGGTTGCACATTTTCATATGTCCTAATGTTCCCAATGTAATAAGTCACCTTATGTTATAAAAAGAGACTTAATATTCTCCTAGGAAGTCAAAAAGTTTTAAGTTACACAAGGACATGAAAAGCCATTAAGGGTAGATGATAAGTCACCTCTGATTCTATAAATTGTAACACCATTCCCATTTCAAAGGGCTGGTCATTAATTTTGTAAGCTCAAGAGTGCATTCAACCTTGAGAGAACAAAAGAGATACCCAAATTCTTCCATTCCGCTCATTTTCAAATTTCCTCTATTCTTACACTATGTATAGTTTGTACTTGAGCACCAATACAAGAAGGAGTTTCTATGCTTTTTGATGAGAAGATTTTAGAAACTTTGAGTTTTCAATCTTATCTTGTCTTGTTGTTGTTTGTAGTATTGTTTCCTCTTAATTTAAATGCATGTGATGTAATTTCCCACTAGTGTAATGCAAGTCTCTGATTTCCTACTTGCAATATTAGTTTCTCTTGTCTAATATTCTCACTCCCTTTCCCGCTCTCCTAGAAATTATTCTCTTGCAGGTATATGCAAGCTTTTTCTGTAGGGTTAGTGGAGTGTCCCTGTTGGATCCTTGGTCAAAAGGGCACCACAGAAATCCACATTTTCTCACGCATGCATATAGAAAAATTGCACAAGTTAAGTAGAGGGACTTAGATTCCCAGAGCATTGGAAAGAAATCCACAAGTTTGTCCACTTGAAAAATGTTCTTGCCAACAATTTTTTGGCACCCATGGTGGGGTAGATTTAGCAACATCTGCACCCAAAATACAACCACAAGGTCCCAAAATACAAAAAAATGAAATATTGAAAAAAAAAAAAGAGAATTCATGAAAATCCATTAGTGAATGATACACTATCAGTTCCTGCACATGACTCTTCATATTCCATAGTGTCTTTTCATATTCCTACCCCCCTTCAAATTTGCCCATTTTTCCATCACCATTAAGCATTGAGTTCCAAGAAGAAGAAGAGCTTAAAGAAGAATTTGTAGAATCAAGGGCTGAAGTAGAAGTAGAAACAATGATGGATGACGAAGCAGAAAGACCTCAAACCATTGTTCCATGGGGAAAGAATACAAGCCCGCTTTCTCTTGAAACCCTTCTTCACAATCTATCAACGGGTTCCCTAAAAAAATTTCCAAAGTTCAAAGGTGAAAACACACAACATCCTGAAGAAAAAATCATTGCTTTCAGGACATCATGTGGAATTCTTGGGGCCCAACATGAAGATGTCACTGTAATATTGTTCGTATTGTCTCCCTAAGAAAAAATAGCTTAATGGTTTTACCTCCAGCCTACCCGATCCATCACTGGTTGGAATGACATCAAGACTGCCTTCGAGGAAAGATTCAAATCAACTGAAGACTATCATAACCTCTTGGTGCAGTTGGCTCAAATGAAGAGAGGAGAAAGTGAAACCATGAGAGACTTCATGGCTTGCTTCAAACGGTTGCTTTGCAGGATACCGGAAGAAGATTCTCCATCTAAAAACAATATCGAGAGATTCTTCATCAATGCTCAACCATCAGAATTAGGATTTTTTCTATGTAGAGCCCAACAAAGGAACATTGTAGAAGTAAAAAGGATGACATCTGAACTTGATGACGATTTCAACCTCTCTTGAAAGATCAAGAATCCATCAAAGGGCAAGTCCCAACATCCTAGAGACAAGAGAACCAATCCATTGCTTCAAAAATTGGTGAATGAAATGGTGTCGTTGAGGAGGGAAATATTTGAATGAGTTTCTTCTCAAATAAGCAATACAAATCAGATTGCATGAACACCCCGAAGGCTTGCCTTGGAGGCCCCACCTGTGAACGTAAATTTTAGATTTAAAGAAAGTGAAGAAGAGCTTGAACAAGAAAGTGAAGGTGGCAACTTCCTAGAGATTGATGAGCTTGAGAATGATAGAAAAATCATATTTTGTGAGTATTCCATAGGTGATGAATAAGACAAAGAAGATGCACCTGGTTTCTCATGTGCGGTATTCACTCGTTCTCAGTCCAAGAAGAGAACATCTCCATCCATTTCTGCAAAAGAAAAGAAGGTTGATGATCCTCCTGTGGCGACTCCGTAAAACAAAACAATTAATCGAGGATCCACACTTCCATCTTCCATGAAGTTTGCATTGTTGGAGCCTAATCTCATACAAAGTAAGAAGGCTCCCACAATCCCAAGTAAGTCTTCCGATGTCTCTTCTAAGTCTAAATCTAAATTTGATCCTGTAAAATCTAGTACTTTGAAATCTCCTAGTGTACCTTTCAAAATACCCTCCATTCCCCAAAAATCAAATCCTTCTCCCAAGCCTATCCAAATTCCAATATTAGTCCTTTCACCTCCTTTGTTTGCATATGCTCCCTTTGAATTCTTAGAATATGCAAACAAAGCCAAAGTGTAGATTACTAAAATTGAATATTTGTGGACTCATCCTGAACAATTTGAGAGGTTTGTTTGATATATCAGGAGTGGTAGTCTAACACCCAATGTTGTAACTTATATTTCCAAAGGCATGTTGCCAAACCCACCTACACCTCCCTCACAAAAATGCTTTCTTTGAGTGCATCAAAGACTGATAAGGTTGAACCTTTTTATGTCTCCCTTCTTGTTGGAGAATATGTATTGAAAAATTGCATAATAGATTCAGGTGCGTCGGATAATGTCATACCCGTGAAGGTTTCCAAAGATCTCAAACTTTCCATGACTAAACTTGGTGGCTTTTGTTACTACCTGGAGTCAAAATAAGTCCCACTTGTAGGGAATATCAAAGATGCACATGTGGTCCTTTCTAGATTTCCAGATAAGAAAGTTTCAGAGTTGATTTTGGTAGCAGACGTCCCAACCTCATTAAGAATGTTTCTAAGTAGAATTTTCTGCTGAGACTTGGGAGGGAAAATTCAGATTAATTGGTTATCCACAACCATACCAGTGAAGGGAGACATGGAGAGATTGCTTCCTAAGAAGAAGATGAGGTACACAGTACTGAATTCTTGAAGCCAGAAGCTAACACCTTGTATCAAGGTAGTAGGTAGATTAATCACTTTGTGGCAACTGAGGAGGAAGAGGATATCCCCATATTGATAGGTCCATACATTCCTTCTCAAAGAGATTTTGATTTTGAAGAAGCATTGAGGAGATTCAAGTTACAAGAGGGCGTCCCCAAATGGCTGAATGATACAAACCATGAAAAAGAGGAAATTGTTCTTGATGATTTTCAAGAAGAAAAATCAGCTTATATGCTTATCCAAGATGAGGAGTTATTCTCATTCTCATTTGGGGATGAAGATGATCTCAGTCAGGCCATCTATGGAGAGACAAAATTAGTTTGTGATGAGCCTGTGAAAGGTTTGGAAGAAATTTCTATACAAGAACTACTGAAAGCCGCAGAAGAAACTGAGGACCTCGAGTTCATTCTTGAACTCTTGATGCAAGCCACAAATTTGCAAGACAAACATGAATATGATTTGGAAGCCTCAACCGGTGTGAAAGTTGGCCATGTTGAAATAAAACAAGAAGAGGAATCCGACGTCTCTCTCGATCCAACGATTTATGGATATAATGACGAAATGGAGATATTTTATTTTCCATTTGTAGAAGAAGATTATTTCCATGATGAAGACATAGAAAAAAAAAGTTTTGAGACCTTTGAAGATGAAGCTCTTTTAGATGAAGGATCAGTAGAGTGCATCAATTCTAAAGATGATGAAGTAATCCCTCTAGATAGCTGTCTTGAGCTGCAAAATAAAGATTCTTCAAATGCGTAAAAAGAAGGGCTGTAGGAAATGACAAAGCATAACTCTGTGCAAGAAATCTTGGATGCAGTAGAAGCTGCGAAAGACCTTGAGCTGATTCTTTATCTCTTCACTGGGGCCATGGACATAAAAAACAAGTATGAGGTCGCATCCAATCCTTCCATCAATACTCAAGCACCTCACAATGGAGTAAAGGAAAAGGATAAGTCTGAGGTTTCTCATGGAAAAGATGTCAATGAGTATAGACCTAGGAAAGAAAAGAATCTAGAATATTCAAGTAATTTGAATGAAAATCAGACTTGGGGCAGTGATAGTGTTCTCACTGAAGAATCATCTATGTGAATAAATGTGGAATGCAATTGACACTTTGAAACCAATTTCAAAGAAGATGAAGGCAATATAATTTCTAAGCCAAGCTCTGAGCATCAAGAAGATCATGTAGAATCACTCATACCAAGTACACAGACAATTGTGAAAGACCCTGGTTTTCATAAACAACTGAGGAGAGGAGGATACTTTCTGGAACCAGTCAATGGCTTCGTAGAACAACATGACTGGGTGTTTCCCACTCAGGGGTATCTATTAAGGAATGAAAAGAGATTCAGTTAAAATAGGTTGTCCCTCGCCTTATACCATAGGTGATTGCTAGGTGTGTTTCCCTTTTTATTTCAACATGTTTCCCTTCCTATTGTGTGCATTGTTTCCTTTATGTGTGCGTGTGTGTTTCCTTCTTCACTCTCTCTCTCTCTCTTGTTGTAAGTTGTAAATTACTCCGCATGGAACAATGGATAAGGCACTAGTCAATATGTTGTAAGTTGAGATTCTGGGAGTTCCCATGTCATGTCTTCATTATGCTCAATCCATGACATGTCCCCAAGCTAGAGCCAGATGTCGTCGTGTAAATGTGCAACAAGGAAATTGACAATTTTTGAGCACGACAACTACACCCCTGTGACGAAATTTTCATGTTTTATCATTCCTAAGCACCCTAAGTCAAATCCATTAGTCAGGTCACCCCCTATTTGATGTCAAATTATTCCCTTAGGTGATTTAGGAAAGTCAATTTAATCCCCCAGGTGATTTTATGAAGTTCTGAAAAGATGCTACCTTCTAGCATTATTAGGAAGGGCTATCGTTGGCCTTCTTAGGATTTGATAAACCCATGCTGGAGTGGAACAGAAGGGAAAAATTCAACATGGAGGTAAATTGAAAACCTTAGAACATCATGGAAATGATTTTTGAAGGTTTGGGGAAGTTTGTAAAGACTTGGAGCAGTCTGAATGAAAAGTAGGGTTCACAAGGCTAGGTAGTACACAGGCTTAAAAAAACTGCTTAGCTTCAAAAGATGATTCCAGGAGCTCTAGTTAGAGTTAGGAGTAAAATGAAACATCACAAAAAGAGTATTCCAAGTCCTACATGAGGGTTAAATCATATATTTCACAACACTTTGGCGCAATAGGTCTGCAAGCATGGGATTAAATGGATGAATCAAGACATTAGGCCCCAAACATGGGATTAAAAAGGCCATTTTGAGTATGGATCATATAAAATTTCACCAAGAAATTCCATTGGGAGCTCAAGTTATCATCGTTCCAAGTTACCCTCTTGGAGACAGTTTAGGAGTTAGTCAATTTTCGGGAAGACACATGTCAGCATCAGGATTCTGGCAGGATTTTATGTCCCCGACGTCCCTAAGGTCAAGTAAACCAACCTTGAAAAAATGTTCCCAACCCCCATATGACCTCTAGGACCCTCATGCGACCTTCATACTTGACAGTTCAGCCCCTACGTGCATTTTTGAAGCTCAAATTCTCTGTCGTTGGATCGAGAACATGTGTCAACTCTAGGACGACCGTGAAATTTGATGTCTCTCACGTACCTAAGGTCAGGGATAACAGGCATGGAAAAATGCAGCCAACCCATATAGGGAATCCTTTGGTCATCAACATGACCAAATTTTAGCCCTGAGTGCTTCTAGTGTTTTTTCAAGCAAATCCCCTGCCGTTGGATCGAGGACACATGTCTCCCTCTTGCTCACTATGGAATTTTATGTACCTCACTTCCTTGAGGTGAGGCACGTTAGGGACAAAAAATGCACCTAGCCCCTCCATGTGATTTTTTTTAAATTTAAATTTGGCACTTAGCTGTTTTCTTCCTCTCATTTCTCCTCCACAGCTCCTCACCATGTCATGGCTTTGCTCAAGCTTTTCCAGACACCCAGTCTACCATTGCTGATCCAAACTAGTTCTGCCATGGCCACATGAACACCCAATATATGAAAATACATGGTTTTTAGGGGAAGGAATGATATAAAGCGCCGAAGAAACGAAGAACTGGAAGAAAATGAAGGTTTTTTACCAGATAACTGTGAAGTCACCCGATCGAGAAATCTTCATATCTCACAAGATACAAGTTGGATCGAGGTACCGTCTTATGAAGACTTCCACATTTTTCAAGACGATCATGATGCAACAAACCAAAGGTAAAATGGTGCCTAGAATTATTTGTTCCAACAAAATCCTCACTTCGTGCACCGACTCACATTCGTCGGATTTCCCATTATTCCAGCAATGGAAACGAGCTAAAAACTTACACACGAGATCCAAATGAAAAAACTTTTGCAATGGAGTTTTTTTCATCACAAACGGAGACAAAAACTAGACCTGCAAATTTTGAGTTCCATTAATGGCCGCCATGCCAAATCTATGCTCGAAGCAAATACCAGGTGAAAATTTTAAATTTTATTTCCCGGCATTCTAGTGGGCAAATTTTATTTAAAATTCGAAGGATGTGATTGTGATAATGTGACAAGTGTAAAAAAAAGACTCCATCACAAAACAAGCACCGGAAATCCACTTTCTAAAAATAATAAGCTTTCCTGCACATGTTTGCTATTTTTGGTAAGTCTTCATCAAAAGCAGCTATGGAAAAGGAAGTGTCCACCAAAGACCTCCAAGAATCTAGAATGATTTTCCAGAGCAGAAAACAGTGAAAATGATCACGTACTAAAAATAGTAAGTACCTTATATAGGTGCTTACTAAAAATAGTAAGTCACCCCAAGAAGTGGTCAAAGCAAATCCAGTGTGCACAAGATCAAATGAGGGAGTTCATCAGACCACGATGGCTGAGAAGAGGAAAAAATCACCTCTCACTAAAAATAGTAAGCCTTCCATCTCGACACTTACTATTAATAGCAGGTTGTTCTCAGAGGGTAAGTTTGGCACAATAAGACATAGAGGGGTGATCATCTTAGGGAACTAGACAATGTTTCTCGACACTCACTACATAGTTCGGGTCACAGGCATATCATACACATGCTAGGAGTTGCGGTCATTAGCGGAATAGTTCACTTAACATGGCGAGCATTCGTGAGCTAATTTGAAGGAGTTTCATAGTGTGCAAGGAGGTCAAAGATTCAAAGTTTCACTGTATTTAGAGATGTCCATTAACAAGGAATAATGGATTTCATCGGGAACGACATCTCCTCTTCTTCTTCTCTCTCTCTTTCTCTCTCCTCTTACCCCCAAATTTCTGTCACTTTCCAATATTCTAATTTCACGTTGGGGTTGCACTTTTTCATATGTCCTAATGTTTCCAATGTAATGAGTCACCTTTGTGTAATAAAAAGGGACTTAATATTCTCCTAGGAAGTTGAAAATTTTTAAGTTACACAAGGACATATGAAAATCCATTGGGGGTAGATGATAAGTCACCTCTCATTCTATAAATTGTAACACCATTCCCATTTCAAAGGGTTGGTCATTAATTTTGTAAGCTCAAGAGTGTATTCTACCTTGAGAGAACAAAAAAATAACCAAATTATTCCATTCCCCTCATTCTCAAATTTCCCCTATTTCGTACATTATGTACAATTTATACTTGAGCACCAATACAAGAAGAAGGAGTTTATATCCTTTTTGATGAGAAGATTTTAGAAACATTGAGTTCTCAATCTTATCTCGTCTTGTTGTTTTTTATAGTATTGGTTCCTCTTATTTTCAATGCATGTGATGTAATTTCCAACTAGTGTAATGCAAGTCTCTAATTTCTTACTTGCAACATTAGTTTCTCTTGTTTAATATTCTCACTCCCTTTCTTGCTCTGTTAGCAAATTATTCTCTTGTAGGTATCTGCAAGATTTTCCGTAGGGTCAGTGGAGTATCCCTGTGGATCCCCGGTCAAAATGCCACCACACAAATCCACATTTTCTCACGCATACATATACGACAACTACATCAGCTAAGTAGAGGGACTTAGATTCCGAGAGCTTTGGCAAGAAATGCACAAGTTTTTCCACCTGACAAATTTTCTTACCAACAATGTTGTACATGGATTATCTTTGTGGGTTTTCATATCTGTGTGTCAAGATTGTGTGGAATCAAATTTTCTATGCAAATTTCATCTGTGGCATGTGTTTTCTCTCTCCTCCTACGCGTTCTTTCTATTATTCCCCGCATAGATAATGATCCCATTTCATTGGTGTTATCACCACTCTTTTATCTTAGTTTCCCTTTCATGCATTTCTCTCCCTCTCAACCCTAGTGCCTTGGATTTCTTAGGAGTAGTGTTATTATTGGTAAGACAGGTAGAGAAATATGGCCTTCTTTGGAGGGTTATCTCATGTAGTAAATTCCCACATTGAGAGATCATCCCATGTTTCACTGAGGTGTTCAATTTTATAGAATAAATAGGGGTGCAACTTTAATTGACAAAATATACCTCTAGTCAGCACATTCCCCATCATGTTTTAGAGAAATGTCTGCACCGATGCATCAATAATGGTGGTATAGTAAGTATCACATGCAATTACTATTGTAAATATATCAACATCTAACAAGCAACAAACACCATTTCTATGTATCAACTAATCAACGCTCAAACATCACATAATACTTACATTGTGTAACTACTACAACCACCACATCTTCACCAGGGGCATCTCACCCTCTATCAACTCTTTTACCATGGGTGAAGGTATCCCTACATCACTTACACCTCTAGGTGAAGCATCACCTCCTATATCACCAACTATAACAAGAAACAATAACACCCATCTAGTATTTTCCCACCACTCTTTGTATGTTATAGTTGTATTATGTGTTATCCCAATCAATTAATACAAATATTGGATCTACCTCATGTGTTGGTGGGGAAAACAAATCAGCTAGGGTTGGCCTGATTGTAGCCCCTCTCTATAAGTTACATGGGATGACATCCTCCATGGATATGTTGTTGGAGGAACTTCTTGCATTATCCCAAATACCATGAAACTTTCTCATGCTGAATTAATACCCCTTGGTAGGGACATTGATCCTCTTTTGGATTGTTCAGTGAGGATCAATGTTAGAACCTTGTGCACATCAAAGATGGGTTGCACTTCCAATGGAGATGAGAACACTTTGTAATTAGCAAGAGCAGGAATCACAAGGAAAATCAAGTACAGAAAAGACAATGGAGTGTCTAACATGTTCATAAATAAGAATGAAAGGGTACATATATGAGTGTTGTGTAACTCCTATGCATGACACATGTATACTAACATGATTGACCTATTCAACCTATGACCTATTCTCATTAAGTGAGATGACTAACCAACTAGGTGGAATAGACATCGAATGATGAAAAATCTAGTCATATACACCAACACCCTCATTCATCGAAGCTGAGGTAGAGGTCATGGAAATTCATAACTAAAATAGAACTCTCCTAGACAACTAAGAAAGATGTTTAAATGGGGCTCAACTACTAAGCCTGATGAGGTACCCATGTACAAAAAAAATCTTCCTAGAAGAATAATAAGAGAAGAATGGATCCCATCAAGTAGGCTTGATGAGGTACATGTTATTGCAAATTCACCCCTCTGGTTAATTTGGACAACTCATTATAAACAAACTTAGCCATTTAAATTCTATGACATGCGGACGACTGTCAAATTCAGCCCTATAAATTAGAGAGAAATCAAGCTAGGATGGCTTGGCCAAGTTATGGTTAGGCCGTTTGGTGAGTCAAAACCGAGCTATAGGATGGGTGAGTTTGTCATAGAGCAGGGGTGAACATGTCAAAAAAATGGCCAGGTTTGATGGCCTGGGGGTACGACACTTGAGTTAGAAGGTAATTGGTTGGCTATTAAGGTGCAACCATATCAAATGGGTCTAGACAGTGGTTGGTAAATCGCATGATGTACATATAGGTTAGACGATGTCCAACCCCCTTAGAATGAAATGTATATTTAGGTCTCAATGTGCTGGGTTGGTCAAGTAGCACATTGTACGAGAAGAGATAGATGACTATCCAACCTCAAAAGTTAGGTGACTCATGTTATCGTAACAGATGGAGACCAGTAGGTCGTCGATAGTGAATACCAAACTCACAAAATATATGACCTATATGTTAAACAACGTTTAACCCCTAGGTGGGACGGTTGAGGTCATGCAATACATAGGGTTAGATGGGTCATGTGGTAGGACAACCTGGTTGTCGTATGAAAAGGTTGGAGGGGTCACATGGTTGGATGAATTGCGAATCCCAGAGAAGGTGAAGGTTGGTAGGTGAATGACAACTCAATAATCATATTTAATGCAGTATGGAACCCATGTCTTCATATGACATAAGTACCCTTGGTAAGTGAATTTGTATGGGAGCCCATACCTCTTTAATGAGGTAGAAAATTTCCTATATAATGTAATCGAACCCCTCATTTTTTGGAGAGAAATTCTAGGAGCTGGGGAAACCCTGGCGTATTTTTTCCTCAACGTCATTTGAGTTGCAAGCCTTATGTTGGGCCTGTAATGTAATTATACCTTTGTGCATCATATGTAAATGGTCTGTGCATGTTTTGAAGCAATAAAAATATTTTTTTGTGGTGTTTAGTCAACCTTAGCTCATTTTTATTTTGTTTCTCTTGCCTCTCCTTTGTGTTGTTTTATTTTGTGCATGCTTCTCTCATTTGCAGGTTCATGACATTGTGTTTCACGGAGATTTGATGGTGAGTTGGGATTTTGATTTGTGTCACACATTTTTGGCCTATCTCAAATCCATCTTCCTTCCATTATCCATCGAGCATAGAATATCGCCCCTTTTCTCGGTGCTATCACCATCCTTAGCTTAGGATTTTCCCTTTTCACATCTTTCTAACCCTCTCTTTCTCTCCCTGGTCCCTTGGAATGGTTAGTTTAGGATTAGTTAGCTACATTTCCCCCTCTAGGAGTAGTTTAGCATTAGGATTAGGTAGAGGAAGCCATCCTTCTTTGGAGGGTTATCTCAAGTTCACAAGTCCCACATCTTGAGGGATAACCCCATGTTAGAAAATTACACTGATTTCCCCGCACTTAGAGGAAAAATTGGGGGGGTACTACAATTTTGTAGTAATAGTAACCATGTACAATGGATCTCAAGTAATAGAAAAAAACCCTAAGGGAAAACATCCACTTATAAGAGATAAAAGAATCCATAAACAACTTAAGAAAGATGCATCAAATGAGTCCCGATAACTAAACGCCTAATAAGGTACTCATGTAAAAACTAAAATATTTCTAGAAGAAAAGAAGAGAAATAGAAAGCCCAGAGAAGATGAGATGCTATAGAAGACCCCACCCCAAGAAGAGACAACAAGTGAAGATACTTCACCTCAGTGAAGGGTTTGGTTAAAATGTCTGTAACCATGTCAGATGTCGATAGTGAATACCAAATTCTGTCAAGATACCCTATAACCAAACAAATTATGTGGCAACATTAACTACTCCTATGTACTCTACCTCTATAGAAGATATCCTAATTACATTCTAATTCTTGCTAGACAAACTAACATGACCCAAAACAAGAGAAAAACTGTAGCCTGAGGTAGATTTATGATGATCTAAATCACCAACCCTATTAGAATCAGTAAACCCAACCAATTAAACATCCACTCCTAGATAGTGGATGCCTTATGTGTAAGTGTAATGAACGTAGTGAAGGATCCACTTAGCTACTTTCCAATACAACTCATGTGGCTCTTTCTTGAATCTAGAAATGATCCCAATGACATACGATATATCTATATGTGTGTGAGTAAGGTAAATCAATATCTCCACAAAATGTCGATAGAGGGTACCATCAACCAAGGGAGTATAGAAATCAGAAACCAACTTAACCCTAGAAAGGAAAGGAGTAGGAGAAGGCTTACAATCAGACATATGAAATTGAGTAAGAGAATCATGAGAGTACTTAGGATGTGAAATCAAGATACCCGAGTCAGATTGTGAAATATGAATCCTAAGAAAGTAATGAAGCAATCGTATGTCATTCATGAAAAACTTATTGGATAAGGAAATATTCATAGTATCAATGAAAAAGGAAGATTTTCCCATGATTAACAAGTCATCGACATACATAACAAGGATGAGTATGGATTCATCTTACTACAGAATGTAAACATTTGGGTCAGAGTGACACCGAGTGAACCCTGATGTAAGTAAAAAGGAGTCCATCTTGGCATACCAAACCCTAGGGGATTGTTTAAGTCCATAGATAGACTTCTTTAACTTACAAACAAGGGAGGGATCATAGACATAACCCAAAGGTTGTTCCATGTATATATCTTCCTCTAGGTCCCCATGAAGGAAGGAAATATTAATGTTTATCTGATGGAATTCCCATCTGTTAGCCTGATTGATGGCGAGGGTCAGTCAAATAGAATTCATATTTGCAATAGGAGAAAATGTTTCCCTGTAATCAGCCCCGACTACCTGGGAGAAACCCTTAGCTATTAGTCACACTTTAAAATTTTCGACATCTCCATATGCTCCATAATTTGTTCGGAACACCTACTTACACTGAATGTTTTTTTATTCCTTTCGGAAGAGGGGTGAGATCCAAAGTATCATTCTTCATGAGAGAGGAATACTCCTCATCCATGGAAGAATCCCACTTAGGAATACAAGAAGCCTCTTACAAATACTAAGGTTCAGAAGTGGAGGTGAAAGAGTGAGGTCCAATGAACTCTAAGTGAGTTTTCCTCCTATCCGAAGGATCTCCCATCTACTCTCTAGAACTTTGTAAAGTTTTCCTAGCCCAATGATGACCAAGAGGATAGGGATTAGAGTTTTAAGATTATTCTCTTGAGTGAGAAGGAACAAGGTTCCATTAAAAAATACCATCATAATTAGAAGAATATTTAGCATGAGGTTTGGGAGGTGAAGGAGGATCAAGAGGAGGAGGGTCATGCTCAATAACATCATCATCTAAAGAGTCAGATTAAGAATCAGAAAGAATAAGAACCTCCAAAGGTAGAGAAGTTTAAGTCAAATAAGACTAATCGAATTTCACACTTCTCTTGATATAAATCTCATGAGTAGTAGGGTTCAACAATCAATATCCCTTCATGCCATCAAGAAACCCAAAAAGATAAAAGGTTTGGATTTTGGTTCCAAATCCTTAAATTTCTTCTTGGGAATCCAAGCTAGAGCCTTGGATCCAAAGACTCGAAAGGGTTCAACATAAGGCTTGCATCCAAACTAGGATTCAAAGGGTATTATCCCTCTTACTGCCTTGTGTGGAACATGATTTTGAATGTCACAAGAACAATTCACTGCTTCGGCCCAATACTACAGAGGAAGGGACTTCGAGTGAACCATACAAGTGACCATCTCTTTAAGTGTTTGGTTATTTTTTTTCGCAACTCCATTTAGTGAAGGGATGTAATCAATTGTACATTACAGAGCAATCCCTTCAGAAGAGGAAAAATCATTGAAACTATTATTCACACACTCGCCTCCATTGTCATTTTGAAGAACCTTGATTGAACATTTTTCCTATTTCTCAGCACGAGCCTTAAAGTCCTGAAAATGTTCAAAGACTACAGACTTAAGCTTAAGAAAATATACCCAAGTATATCACTAATAGTCATGAATGAAGGTAAGTATATAAAGATATCTAGTAAACAAAGGAGACAAAAATGAGCCAAATATGTCACTATGAACAAGATCTAAAAGAAAAGTAGCTCTCCAGGATTTTCCTTTGTCAAAAATATTTTCAGGGTGCTTCCCAAGGCCACAACACTCATAAAGACCCTTATAAAATATGAAGTGGGGTAGCCCTTTAACCATTTCATTTTGGATCAATTGTTCAAGGTAACAAAAATTTATATGCCTGAAACGATCATGCCATAGCTTACTAACCTCATCTACATGAGTGAGAAAGGAAGTGGGTGTCAAATCAAAATTAAAGTGGGAAAAGGTATACAATAGTGAACGATGATCCTCCTTTCCCTCAACCACTGTAGTGTCATTATGAAGCTCACGAATAATCACCGAGTTAGGAACAAATTCCACTCGCATTACTTCACCAAGGTGAATTATTTGGTAAACAAATAGGAGATTGGTAGAGAGATTATGCACACTCAACACTTGGTTAAATGTTCCCCCACCCATCTCTACCGATCCACTACCGGAAACTAACACTTTCGTGTCATCACCCAACGTGATTTGGGACATGCCACATGGTTTGATGTTGGGGATCTCAACATGCGAAGATCCATGTGGTACGAGGAACCAGAATATATAATCCATGTTAACGAAGGAGAAAATCAAGCGATAAGGGCCTTTCCTTTCTTCTTATCATATTTATCTCTCGTAGTGGAAAAATCAACTTTCAGAGAATTTTGTTTGATATAATTGGGAACACCTATATGGTTTTTCTCAAGTAAATGAGTAAGGTGATCAATTTATTTTCTCATAAATTGATGCTCTTCATGACTAATATTCTTGTAATAGGAACACTTACACTTTTCTTTCTTTTCTTTAGGCTCAGAAGTCGAAGCGTTCGTGTTATGTTTGGGTTTGACTTGGTTGGTCTTGGTTTCCTTCTTAGGATGGTCCTTTTTCTCTTTCTTATTTTTAGTGTAATTTACCTTACCAGTGCTTGCTACAAGGGCATGTGACTTAGACTTGAGAGATACCATTTGAATGATTTTATCCTGTTATTGAATGATTTGGGATGAAAAACTATCAAATGAGGGCATATTCCAAACACTACTCAAAGTGGATTTTGTAGCGTGAACATTTGACACGAAGATGAAGTATTCGAGATCTAACTTAGGGAGAATTGACAAGATAAGCTGGGAATATTTCTTCTCCACTTTACAATCCTTTAACAAAAATCTAGTGTGGTTAAGCTTCAAGAAGAATTCCTGTACGTTATCAAAGTCCCAAGGATTTAATCCTAGTAGTTCGTTTTCCAAATCATGTGATCTCATGTCATCTTGTTGTTTAAAAATTTCATCTAATGTTTTCCACACTGAATTAGGTGTTTCAGATGACTCAATGTGGAAGAGAAAGTTAGGAGAAAAAAATACAAAGTAGACCTAAGGCTTCATCACTTCAGTTCAACCACTTAGATTTTATAGGCTCATCATCAGGTTTAGTCTCATCTCCCATGGTGATGTGAAATAACCCTTTACCCCTTATTTTCATTACCATTTTTGATCTCCACTCAAAGAAGTTGAATGATGTAAGCAAAGGAATAGAAATTTCACCCATAGTGTAGAGAGAGAAAAAAGGAATGTAGAAAAGAAAAACAAACATAACCACCCATGACAATACTATAACCCCCTACTTTCGACACTTTATAGTTTAGTGCGTTGGATACAATATGGTGTGAGTGTGCATCATGAAACAATTTTTCACTCACCTTGCAATCATCGTAATAATGCTCAAGAGAGGAGACCACAATAAATTTTCATGGAACAAAAAATATCGACACCATAAACAGGCACAACAAGCTAAAAAACAAGGAAAGGGGTGAAATCAAGTCTTGTTGTGAGAAAAAGTATCTCACGTCACAAACCTCCTTGCTATAAGACTATGGTAGATGCGCTCACTAGTCTGCAAGAAATACAAATGGTTATTAAAGTGCATAAAAGGGGCTTAAGACGTGTCTTAGGGACCTTCAGGATGCTGAAAAAGCTCCAGGAAGGCCAAAAAGGTTAGGAATGTTGCTGCACACTCTCTAGATATAGAAATGCCTCCAAATTTGGTTGTAGATAGATAAATTTGGCTGAAAAACCCCTGAAACATGCACATGCAACATTGAAAAACCATACAAACTTCCAAAAAACCATATTATCAAATCTGTCAACAAGATTCCAAATACTAATAAAAAATAACTAGCACAAAAAATTGATAAATCCAAAAAAAGAAGTAATCAACAACCAGTTCAAGAGAGTGCACATATACCAAAAATTCACTCTAATACCATTTCATATTGTTTTGTGAGCATTAATGTTGGAATCTCATGCACCTCGAACATGGATTGCACTTACAATGGAGATGAGAAAACTTTGTAAATAGCAAGAGGTCTAATCATAATGAAAATATGGTATAGAAAAGACAACATAATGTCTGGCATGTTCATAAATTAGAATGAAAGGGTACACATAGGAATGATGTCTAACTCCTAGGCATGGCACATTGATTAACTAAAATGGAAAATATGGGTATTAGTTAATCTAAGCTATGAACAACTGTAAAAAAGTAACTAAATGCAACAAAGAAGTAAATAAATGCAACACTTAAACTAATGGAGATAAAAAACCCTAATATGTAAAAGAAAAGAGGAAAAATATCAGCTAAATAGAGGATGATTGCGAGACTATGTCACAGAGATGGCTGGAAAATTTAGAAGTAGGAACGACTGTGCAGGATCTCTGAAAATGATGGATCTGGAGTATCTGGCTGGAATGCAACACCTAGAGAGGTATTGGGGTGCTCACAAGTGCTTTGGTCTATGAAATGGATGCCTTGGCATGTACAAAAGCTCTGAAAATAATATTCACAATTTCGGAAGATGGTCTGAAACCTTCATTGTCTGTCGCATTAAATTAACTATACTACTCCAGATGTCGTTGGTATTCCAAGATTATGAAAAGACCTTCAAAATAATAAGGAGTATCAAAACCATAAAAAAAGAAGAATGAAAATGAATGGGTTAGACTGACATCAGCTGCCACAATAGTGGGCTTACTAACTGAGCGTTGCACTACATTTCAGACCCAAATGTAGTTCTAGTGAGTGTGTGCATAATGTGCCCTAGGTGTTCTCATGCCAGTCACATTTTGTGAAGTAGCGAGAAATAGCTAGATGTAAAAAATGTAATAAAATGTGTGTATGGAATAAAATAGAATTCTCCCCATATGCTAGGTGTAATGCAGATGACCTAGCCTTGTGTGTTGTGATGGAGCTATGTGCATACAAGTGATATCCAATGTAATAGATGGATGCAAATTTATATGGATGGTAGTAGTGACTAGTGCTTGGTCCCTCATTATGGCCTCATAAATTTATATTTATAGGGTTCTCTTGATCTAATTTCATAATTAACCTTGAAATGGTTGACCACCAAAAATATAAAGACCTCTAACAGATAAAAAGAGCCCAAAATGTGGTGGGAAAGTGTGAAAATGACCGAGGCGCCCCTGGTGGGACCAAGGCACCCATAAGTGCCCCAGTACTAGCTTGAGCACCCCAGTCGAGGCTAAAATAATGTAAAGTGACAAAATATGACTGTGCATGTAGGTGTAAGAGGTTGGGAATGATGAAATAAAATAAAAGAAGATGGCCAAAAGACATGGGTTGATTAGTGCTTTCTTCACTCAAGAACCTTTTAAATAGAAGTATGAGACCGAGAATAAATATTGTCTAAAGTGCATAATTTTATGTCTACATTTGCCCCCACTTTATGTTGGTGAGCAGAAATATTGGTAACATAAGTAGATAGAGATGCGTACCTGATGCAAATGAAGAGTAACAAAGAAGGCGTGCCAAAATACTAGGAAAAAGCATGTAATGAAAAAAAGATGATGGAACATGGAAACTAAAGATGAAAATATGGAAAATAGTGATGAGAGTAAATCTAGGGCAGAATGCATGTGTTGATGACGATGTGTGTAGTGTACCTACATGATTAGTATGAAAAGTGTGTTGCTACAAATTGTTGTTGTTGATGCCATTGTGTTTTTCCCCATTTGACTGCTTGTTTCTCATACAACCGGAATTTCAAGGAGAAAACAATCAAGTAGTCAAATATATATATGCATATGTGTGTAAAAACGTAGTGTAAAAGACACATGTAAAATTATGTAAATGTAAAATATGTAAATGAAAGAGTGTAAATGGAACATGTGCACCTGATCCATGTCGAGAGAAAGAGTGTAGAAAGAATACCCTATACTTCTGGGTTTTTTTGGGTGATCTGACATCGTGGGATGAATAAGTGTAGGGAGGAAATACTCCATGTCCTCCAACCTTTAACTGTTTCCCTGAACTATGTGTGAAGAAATATCTTTACTGTCTTATTTTTTTAGGTGATCCGACACCACTGGCCGAAGTAGTGTAGGGAGGTACACCTAGTGTAACCTCCAAGCCTGTAACAGCTTCCCAGAATGCTAAGGACTCCATGGCTTGTAAAGGCTACTGTGTATGGAGTTTGTAGACTGGTTTGAACTCACTCGCTATATATAAACCCACAATATCAAGGGAAAAAAGTTAACTGAACTGAACCGGTGTAAATGCACTGTGTAGACTATAAAACCCCTGGTTCACAAAAATGATTAACTAAAAATGTAATATAGGTACTAGTTAATCTAAGATATGAAGAAAATACAGTAAAATAGATGTTGTAAACAAATATAAAGATGACCCAAGCCACTATGCAAAAGGAAATGCTAACCCTAATATGCAAGAGGGAAGAGAAAATAACTCAACTTATTAAGGGAGCTTGCTAGATGGTGTTGCAGAGGTGACTAGAGAAACTAAAAGCAGGTACGAGCATTCAGGAGCCCCAAAATGATGGATTTTGAGTTTATGGCTAGACTGGAGTTCTTGGAGAGGAACTCGGGTGCCTGCGGGTGGTTAGGTATACAAAATGGGCACCCTGGTCTGTGTATAAGCTCCAGAATTGATCTTCATAGGTTTGGTAGGTTGTCGAAAACCCTCTCTGTGTGTTGCATCAACTCCGCTGCACAGCGCCAGATGTCACTGATAATCCAAGATGATAGAAAGACCTGCAAGAGACCAAGAAGAAGTATCAAAACCCTAAAAAAATAAGAATGTAAATGAATGGGTCAAAATGACCTCAGCTACCACAATAGTGGGCTTACTAATTGAGCGTTGCACTACATTTCAGACCTAAATATAGTTCTGGTGAGTGTGTGCATTATGAGCCCTAGGTGATTTTATGCCAGTCATAGTTTGTGAAGTAGTGAGAAATAAATATATGTAGAAAATGTAGTGGAATGTGTACATAGAATAGAATATAATCCTCCCCCTATGTTGTGTGTGATACAAATGTCCTAGCCTTGTGCTTTATGATGGAGCTATGTGGATGCAAGTGATCTCTAATGCAATAAATGGATGCAACTCTATGTGGATGATAGTAGTGACTAGTGTTTGGTTCCTCATTCTAGTATCATAACTTTATATTTATAGGGTTATCTTGATCTAATTTTATAATTAACCCTGAAATGGCTGACCACCAAAAATATAATAAGCTAAAACAAATAGAAAGTAACAGTTACCCAAATAAACTAAAGAGGGTAACCCTGACATATTTCTATGCACGACGGAGGCATAGTGGACTTGTCAGACAAAAAGGAAGAATATGCTTACTTATACCTTGCGTGGGATGGAAACACGTTGGTGGGCGACCCATCAAGATAACCTTCTAGAGTGGCATGAAGTGAGAATCATAGTCTCTCTTAGGTTTCCGAGGAGCAATTCACCCTCTGCAATACACCTATCATGAGAAGGAGTCCGCCTCATTCCACATCCAATAGTGTGAGAGAACCTAGATGATGGGAAAAAAGCCTTGCCTCCTTCACTATGGGTACATAAGTTCTATTCCACCATTTAGGGATGCGTGCATGTGTGGTATATTCATTTAGAGATGAGTCGTTAGACGGGAACCTGAAAGGAACTAACAACAAATATCATTCAAACTTTTGAGTATCAAAGTTCGAATTCATTGGTGAATGATGCATCATATGTAGTCAAGTGCCTTAATATGGGAGATAGTGCCATGGATGAGGATATAATCCTAGAGTTGTTAGGATAACCTGAGTTAGGGGTGCGCTTAATAGAAGAAAAACGAGAAGAAGAGACAGAGGAGGTGTAACTTGAGTGCGCTTTCCTGGAGAAAGAAAAAGGAAAGTTAGTCTATTTGATAGACGACGAGGAAGTGGAAAAATTGGATGTTAACCATACAGAAGGTATGCATGAATTATTAGATAAAGCAAATAAGAAAGCACACGCATACCATGAGCCCTTCAAAACTAAGAAAGTTAACATTGGTACAGAGAAAGAGCCGAAGGAAGCTATCATTGGAGATTACTGGTCAGACCAAGAGGTTTCAAAAATAGTTGAGCTACTGCGCAATTTCTAAGACTTGTTCCCATGTGGGTACCATGAGCTTAAGGGAGTTCACCACTCACTAAGGGAAATGAGGATTAAGTTAAAAGAGGGTGCATTCCTAGTTTAGAAGAAACCTTATAGGATGAATCCGAATCAACGCGTCAAGGTTAAGGAGGAGATTGATAAGATGATAAAATCGAGTATCATTGAGGTAATTGAGGAATCTAAATGGGTAAGCTTGATGGTAATTAGTATTAAAAAGGATGTAAGGATAAGGATTTGTGTTGACTATAGGGACTTGAATGTTGTGTGTGTCATAGATCCTTTTCCAACTCCATTTACTAAGGAGATATTGGAAGGAGTAGCAGAGAAGGAGATCTGTTATTTTACAGATAGATTTTAATGTTATAACTAGGTAAGAATTGCGAAGGAAGTATAAGAGAAGACTACTTTCACCACTGAATGGGGAATTTTTTCTTATACGGTCATGCCTTTTGGGTTGAAGCACGTGCTTGCCATGTTTTCATGCATTGTAGTATAGACCTTTCAATACTTCATCCATAAGTTTCTACAAGTTTACCTAGATGATTGGACAGTGTATGGGCTATTAAGATACCATTGTGACAATATGAGATTGATGTTTGAGAGATGCAGGTAGTTGAGTATCTCACTTAACATTAAGAAATGTGTCTTTTCTACCCCATTTGGCACTTAACTAGGTCACATCATATGTAAGGAAGGCTTATTGGTAGACCTTGAAAAAGTGGCTATTATCTTGGGATTAGAGGAGCCTACCGGTCAAAGAGCCGTGTGTGGACTCTTAGGGCACATGAGATATTACAGGAAATTTACCAAAGGCTATGCCAAGATTTTCGTGTCGTTGGAATATTTGTTAAAAATTAAAGGTAAATTCCACTGGGGTGAGGCGTAACAGATGAATTTTGACACACTGAAGGATAAAATTATCACCGTGTCCATCTTGCACTTTCCCTCTTGTGATAAACCTTTTCACGTTAACGTAGATGCATTAGGTATGGTGATTGGAGAGGTTTTAGCACAACACGGAGAGGGGATTGTTGACCATCCCTTGTGTTTTTCTAGTGGGAAGTTAACTCCAATAGAACAAAATTATACTACCATAGAGTGCAAGGCATTCTTGATGATCTACGCACTGTACAAATTTAGGAAATATTTGATAGCAATGCCTTTTATTTTCTACACGGATCACATGGAATTAAAGTACTTTGTGAACAAGCCCATTTTGCAAGGGAACATATGTCGATGGGTCTTATTGTTTCAAGAGTTTGAGTTTAATGTTATGGTGAAACTAGTGATGATCAATTTGGGACCTGACGATTTATCATAGTTTGACTCAGGAGAGGATGTGCAGAGCATTGAGGACACAATTCCAGATACATAGTTGCTTAGATTGCAATGCGCGCCATATGATTTGGAGGATATTGTTGTTTTATTATGAACGGGTGTGGCACTAGAAGGAATGAAGGCCTTGGAGAAAAAGTAGCTGGATATATGTGCTGCACCCTCTATGTTGATTGGCAGAGACCTGTATAAACTAGGCCGAGATGAGGTCCTGCACCAGTGTGTGTTGGAACATGATCATACTACAATTTATGAAAGAATATCATGGTGGCATTGCAGGAGGTCACTATGTGGGGAATGCAAACCATGCACAAGGTCCTATTGGCAGGCATTTAGTGGGAGATGGTTTATAAGGATTGTATTGAATATTGCAAGGCATGTGATCATTGCCAACACCTTGGTAAGCTAGAACAGAGAGATGAAATTCTATTAAGACCTATAGCTAGTGCATAGCCATTTGAAAAATGGGTAATTGACTTTGTTGGCCCTATTTCCCCAGCCACGTGTAGGACAAGTTCATGCTATATTATCACTTGCACAAATTATCTTACAAAGTGGCCAGAAGCGACACCTATAAAGGATTACACAACGGCTACAACAACTAATTTCTTATAGGAGACTATAATCAATAGGTATGGATACCCATTGAGCTTAACGAGTGATAGGGGTACACATTTCTTAAATGAGACTATTCAAATCTTGTTGGCAGAATTTATGGCGGTGCATAAAAAAACTACGCCGTATTACCCTCAGTCTAATGGAACTACTGAGGCATTTAACAAGATACTAAGCCACACCTTAACTTAAATTTGTGATGTTGGAAGAAGAGACTAGGATTGTAAAGTCTCTACAGTGTTATGGGCGTATAGAACAACTTATAAAAGGTTGAAAAAGGCCACACCCTTTTAATTATTGTTTTGTGTGGAGGTGGTTCTTCCTGTGGAATTCATGTTGCCATCTTTGTATATTATGCGCACAGGAGGATTGGCTGTTGAAAAATAATTAGAGGAGCACATTGATAAACTTATGAAGTTGGATGAGAGGCGTGCCATTGGCAGATGGAGTCAGAAGATAGAGAAAGAATGAAAAAATGCATGACATGATTGTCATATTAAAAAGAAGAAGTTTTAGGTTTGGGCAGATGGTTCTTCTATATGATTCTAAGTTTCTACGCCACCTAAAGAATCTTAAGGTGCATTGGTTGGGACCATATACTATTAATTACATACTTGATTCAGGAACTTTCCAATTACAAGTGCTGGATGGCACATAGTTACTCAATTTATTAAACGGGAGTAGGTTGAAACCCTACTATAAATAAATCTTGTGTTTTTGTAAATAAGGCAGTATTGCTAGTTAGCTTAGGATTTACCTTAATGTATTTTCCTTTCATGTGTTTCCTTTCATCGTCACTTTTATTTGTCTTCCTATTTGTTGGTGTGGGTGCGCTTGTGTGCTAGTATCCAGTTACTATTTAAAGGGTTTTTTATGCGCAGAGGACCGTGCATCCTTTTAGTGTGTGTTGTATAGTGTTAAGAAGAGTTGAGTGAATAGTGCAGTAAGAAGAAAGTGCTGGGAGTGTTGTTGATTGAAGGCCTAGATGAGAAAATAAAAAGAACACGTGGGTTTAGAGGAACGTGTGTAGCAGAGGTGATTATGGATGGATATTGGTGTTAAAAGCTTTATAAAAACCACGTACAAAGATAAGAGTGTAGTGAAAACTGAGGTAGGCTGCAACGAGAAATTCTTTTAAGGCACAAAGGAAGATTCAATTTGGTACTATAATAGTGCGTAAGAATATGTGGTTGATGAATTTTTGTGTGCCAGAAGGTTGTGGGAGTTTCACGTAAGGTTGGCACACGAAGTAAAAGTGCTAGATAGAATGCACAGGAGGATGGCATTGGAAAAATATGAGTTTAATGTGGTTGTACAGTGGTAAGTGGCATGTGAGTTAATGTGGGAAAAAATGAAGCTATAAATAGAAGGTCGGGGAGAGTTATTCTTTTTACCTTGCGTTTGTTGTTGAAGAGTTCTTACGAACTAGGGCATCCTTGCGAAGAGTTACCTGTGAAGTGGAGAAGTTGGTGTATTTTTGAACCAGAGTGGAACGGATTACACATGCATGCATGTAGGAGGTTGTTTATTGGATTCCTATGAAGTTTTATGATATATTGTGGAAGGAGAATTTTCTAGGTTAGGGTTTGCAGAGTTAGGGCACGAGTTTTGAAGAAATTTCACAGGAGTGGAGACGAGGGACAAAGTGGTGTTAAATCACGATGCAAGGAATATTTTACAAGGAATTGATGAGAAAAATGGCACCAAGGAAGAGATCGAATGTTTTTTCTGAAGAAGAGCAAGGCCAAGAGCAAAGGAAAACCCACCGCATCGACAAGTTTTAACGAGGAGTGGTATGCAGAGATGCAGTACCCATATGACATTTTGATGGGGATGGAATGGGTTTGTCAAATGTGTAAGATGGTTATCGGTGATTATAAACACATGCCAAATACCACGGAGAAGGAGATGGTGTTGGAATTAGTTCGCCCAATTGGATAGAGAACACAAGATGACAAACCTGTGTATGATGATTTTGTGAAGACCACATTAGAGAAGGTTGGACTTTTGCAACTCTATGAGTTGCCATATTTTGGTAAAACTGAAAGGTTATACCAGTGGTTGATGTCACACATGCATGAGGACTATTTTTACTTTGCAGGAAGGAGAATTCACTTAACTTCTCAGTTGATCTCCAAACATTGGGCTTATCTGCACTGGACAATCACTGGAGGATGACTTGGGTGAAAAGGATGCCATTACAAGAAATAGTCATGGAATATGAATACAAGAAGGGTTTACGCTACTTTGATATCACCAATATCACTAACCCAATAATGAAGATGGCCATGCACCTACTCACCAAGTTGAATGGATAAGAGTGGTGGACACAAGTGGACAAGAGGTGGTTGTACATTTTCAAGAAAATTTCAGAAGGAGCAATCTATAGCCTCTTGGCCTTCATTGTGGAGGAGATCATAGATGCCATGTGTAATGGGGATAAGATCATGTATAGTAACATCCTTCTTACCATTTTGTTTTCAAAGTTTGGAGTGCCCGATGGGCCAAATAGATACATATGGGAATACCCTGATGAGAACCATTCCCCCACTAAGAGGTTCACATCATACACTTGTGATACAATTACTACTCCATATAAAGTGCATTTGGATAAGTGGTACAAGAGAATACATGATGCATTCAAGAAAGAATGGAGAATCCCTAAGAAAATGCCAGCCTTGGTGGATGGCAAGGCTAAGTTTGCGGTGTACCAACACTTTTGCATAGGCATATTAAATTTAATTGATGGCACAAAAATTCCATGGTGTAAACTACCCTTTGCCTTCACAGTGAAATACTTTCAAAGCATGGTTAATAGGTTCAAGGATGCCAAGAAGCTTAGATTTTATCTAAGTGAGGTATATCAGGATCACTGCACATTGCGCCAAACCTTAGTGTACCCTAAGAAGTGCGCCTATGTGGAGAAGTATGTCTCTCATGACGTACATATGGTAAAATCTGTGACAATACCTATTGCAAGAAAGACAACAGTAAGGGTCTATGTACACCTAAGGCCTGAGTTTGAAAATGCACGTATGTTGTGAATGATGTATCCATCCTAGAAGACCCCGTCAGAAGAAAGAAGGTGGTGCTGAAGAAGAGAGAAAGAGAAGAAACTCCAGTAAGCAGGGTGTCAAGTGCACGTATAGTTAAGACCATGTTTTCTTAGGAGTTAGGCATGGGCACAAGTAATTACACTCGGAGGAATAAATCCCCAATGAAGGAGAAGTCACCTAAGAAGGAAATGTCCCTTGTGATAGAGGAGTCACTAGTGAAGAAGAAACAAAGGATGGCACAAAGTTTAGACTCTGAGGAGATGGAAAGCATGAAGAAAGATGATTTCAAGGAGGATAATGAAGAAAATGAGGAAGGTAAGAGTCCCCACATGCATGATATACATGACTTTGATGAGGAGCGAGATGATTATGAGGAGGGAACTTATAATGTGGGAGGAAGTGAAGAAGAAGTAGGAATGAATGCGTAGAAGACCCCACACCTGGTCGGAGGACAGTTGAAAGACACTGTGGAAAGGAAAGTGGAAGACATCATTCAGAGCTTATTAGAGCATAGAGTGGAGCAAAATGTTGAGGATATATATTGAGAGATAAATAAGAGTGCGTATACAAGGAGAAGAGTCCAACAGTCATCTTCCCAAAAATAATGCGTACCGGTGGTAAAGGCACGACATAGGCACAACGACATATGAGTTATGTCAATGACCCTGACAAGATCCTTTGCGCATAGTTCCAAAGCATAGTGCCCATAGAATAAATCTTTTGTTAGTCATCTGTTGAGAAAGATAGCTCATAGACACACACAAGGAAAATGCTATCATGGAATTTTGAGTCCCATGTTGATGAGCCCATGTTTGAAGTTGGTGTGGATGTAGTAATAGAGATGCAGAACCCCAATGAGGTGAATCCTATCACAGATACTCAATGGATAACTGATGAACAATCCTGTAACACACTCAACATGGTGTCAGTAGAAGTAGAGGCATGATTATTAAGGAGGAATAAAATAATCAAAGCCCTGGAGGAAGAATTGGAGGAAAAAAATAGGGAGATAATAGAGAGAGAGGGAGATAAAGGGCAAGGAGTCCGTAATTGCAAAGTTGAAGGCTGAGTTGAGAGAAGAAAAGGAAAAAGTGTGCGAGGCATACAAGAAGGTAGAGACTATCTCAGAATCCATCATTCTAACATGCTTAGATTTGGCACCTCCAGAGTAAAATTATGAGTTAAATTTTCTCAGCCTAGAGGATTTGACATGATTTATCACAATGGAGAAGCAACCGCTTGCGCTGGAGTTGGTAAAGGAAGTTTTAGTGCGACAAAAGGAACGTGGGAAGCTAAATATTGAAGAGACCATTACTCGGTACTCCGAGCTCCTTGCCTTAGTTAAAACTGTGGCAAACATGGCTGAAGTTTTCTATGACAACTGTGGAGACATGGACATGGTGGTAGGTATATTGGTTGCTACCCATGAGGTGGACCTGAAGGAGTTCTAGGAGAAGAAAAAGAATAATAGGGTGGAATGGGAAAAAATCATAGCGGAAGTTGAAAATAAGTTAGAGGTGACTGAAGGCCTAAGGGTCTCAATGAAAAATAAATGAATTATATCCCCAGGTCACGTGAAGGATGGATGTGCTGAGTGACCTTATCAAGCAGATGGATAAAATTATTGATACAACGAAGGCTAAGGGTGGAGAATTATCATTTGATGAAGTCAGTGCACTAATAGGGGATTTATTTCAACAAGCGAAAAGTGAGGTGAATTCCTAGAACAAAATTGAAGCATCTGTGAACAAAGGCTTCCCACTCCTTGTGTAATAGTAGTAAAATTATTTTGTTCTTTGGCACAAGCTGGGTATAGCTTATTCTTTCCTTCCATTCTTTATTCTTTGCTTGTTGGAGGATAGATTTTTTCTGAGGATGGATAACACGTTTAGTTTGGGGTGATGTTGAGCCCAAAAAATGACTAATTCCTAAAGAAAAGGATGAGAGTGCATGGAAGGGCACTATGGAGAAAAATCCATGGATAAAAGTGTGCAAGGAGAGGTAGGTTGGTGCACGGGAGTAGGAAAAGGTTATAAGGGTTTAAGGACTTATCCAAATTTTAGCTAAAGGGCATCACATGCAAAACACGTGAGCTTGTAGATAAGTGTAGTGATGACAAGGTTAACACATGGAGACTTGAGGCTCAAGAAAAGAATATTCTAGGTAATCTTTATGGTTACGAGATAGTTGACATCTACATGGCATGTGAACTCGAGTAGATCATGATACAATGGTATTTGACATGTGATCCTTCTTCTGGAATGATGATTAGGTGAGATTCCATTCTATTTAAGGAAGCATTTTGATCTAGACAAGGGTATTACTATTATTATGTAGAGAGTTAGAGATTAGAGGGTGTGTGTAGAGGTTGAGTGTGTATGCAATGATGGATTCGCGGTGATAAATATGTAATGGTTCTAAGGGGTGATATAGGGTTTCTAGTTGTAGGGTGGTATTATCCTGATCTATTTGGTCTACTATGGCCTTCTTGATGTAGTATGGGTACTGTAAATAATGATTTTGAATATATATATATATATATATATATATATATATATATATATATATATATAGTTATTCTATATATCTGTGTTTATGGGTTCAAACCTTAGTGTTCACTCTGCTCATGGTTCAGATTTGGTTCATTCGTATTGTTATAATGCTTATGTAATTTTCATGATGCATCTATTCTTAGATCTAGCTTCTTTACTTCTACTTGTATTTCTATTTCTGTAAACATTCCTCCATTAATGGCGAAGCATTCTTATGAAGCTCACATAAAGGAGGGGCTCGACACCCATATGTGCCTCAGGTGAGCACCCAAATGATGTTGGGTGATAGGCCGGTGTGCTTGGGATTTCAAGGGAGAAGTTAAACAAGGATACAACACCTGTGGGCACCCTGGTCTGAAGTATGGGTGCTCTAGTCTACCGAATAGTCTAGGATCTGAATTTGACAGTGTTGTTAGATATTTGAAATATCTTGACTCTTTTTGCATGAGTGTCACAAAATCCTCACTGATGACACTGTAAAACTTGTAATGAAAATCTACCTGTAAAATACCATACAAAGCACCAAATCCCTAAAAAATAAAGATGCATATAAATGGGTCAGACTGACCTTAGCTGCCATAATGGCAGACTTACAACTAAGCACTGCACTACATTCCATAACCAATGTAGTTCTATGTTCTTGTGTGTGTAATTGTGTTCCTAGGGTACCCTAGCGCCATTGACGTAGAGATGGGGGGAAATAACTAGATGTAAAATTCAAATGGTGGATGGAATAAAATGAATACAACCCTTCCTATGTAGTGTGTGTGATGCAATGATGCCCAAATGTAGTCCCTTGCCTTAGTAGATAGCTAGCCCTTTATGATAGATAGTACACCCATATAATAATGAATATGCCATGTTTTATATAGGGATATCTTTCTCAAATTTCGACACTAATGGCCCGACATGCCAACTAGTACCTAGGAAAAAGAGAGGGAAAATGACAAAGTCCGAACTCAAACAAATAAATTAAATCTAAGTGCTGCTGGGACCGGGGAAGCTAAAATGAAGGACCGGGGCACCCATATGTGCCCTAATACTACCCTAGGCACCCTAGTTAAAGATTAAATATGACAAATGACCAAATAACGACACCTAAGACTCCCTGAGAGACAACCAGAATTGTGTAAATAACTGATGACTATGCAAGACAAATGACGACGATGACCAACTAATTGATGACAAGACTAGGGGATGAGCCATTAGTGAATAGTTTTCTTACGTGAGATCCATATATAAAATAACATATTTTATGGTATAATTTTAATAGTAAGTGCATGATTTTGTGACTAAAAACATGTACACTAACCCTATTGACCTATTCATCCTATGATCTATTCTCACTAAGTGAGATGACTAAAGAACTAGATGGACAAGACATCAAATTAAGACAAGTCTAGTCATATACACCAACATCCTCTAGCCACATGGTGCATCAAATATGCCACATCTTTACGACATCCTATGACCACCCTCTAAAATACATATATGGATTCCAAACAATGTCATATAATTTCAACCTATCCAACATGGATCTATACATCATTGTATCAAATCCCCGCTACCCTAGAATCACCTACCTCATAACCACAATCTTAGGATGGTCCCAATCTAGGAAAAATCCACCTATTGGAAACAAAACAATAATGCACTCATAGGTCCACACATGTAACAAAGTAACTACTGCTACACTGCCACCATAATTCTCCAATGTGAACCTTTAGAGATATATGCATAAGTGAGATAATACATAATCACCCTATGCATATTGGAACCCATGCTCCTCTATTTCTTGAAAAATCCACCACATCCTATATGATATCAATACACCTCCACTATCCATAGCTACAATTGAGCCCAATAAAACAAAAAAGTTACGAAACCAAAGAATAACAAAAGTCACCACAACACTCAACCTAATTGTGGGCTCTCCAATACCCTGAGTCTCCACCAAGAATCATTGTGCCTATCTCATATTGTAGGGCATGTCTGTGGGAAATACATGTACACTCTCCCTTATAATGGTAACCACAAAATATGATATACATCTTCCAATGTCACTGTCATCTCCCTTGTTGGGAGCCAAAATGTGCATGTATTTATATTCCATCATTCACACAAGGTTGTGATCAAATGCATATTGGGGGTGTTCCCCAAATCTAGCAACTTGTCCCAGACTATATCTATCAAAAATATCCTTACCTACATCATCTAGGTCTAATGCGAATAATGTTTTCATATGTTTCCCTCCGGGGAACTCTCATGTGTGGATGTCTCTCTGCAACCATTAATACACCACACACTGCATTAGTCCACATCACAATGTAAAACATCATCATACATCAATAAAATCTAAACAATTTATCCAAACAACATTTATATCAACATATTCTAACATATCAGTTATCATTTTATGTTTTAGGTCAAGAGTGTATAGTTCATGGTAAAAACCGTATAGTTTTTGGCTAGTGCCATATAGTTATGTATGATTCCAACCCAAGGTGAAAACTGGACCATTAAGTATGGTTTCATCAGCCTAAGTTAAATTACCCAAAATTACAAAATTTCACAAATTTTCAATAAACTATAAAATTTCATGCAAATCACCGACATTAATTACACTGACCAACTCATGGGTCATATGTGCTTGAATTACATCCCAAAACCTCTCAAATAGTGACTGTACGAGCTCTCTCGCTCGAGGAAGTTTCACAATCTCAAAGCTCCTATCACACTTAATCACAATCAAACAATGAATTTAATTTTTCACTTTTCTATTTATAACAAAAAATTACCTAGGGAAAAAAGTGCTTCAATCTACTACATGCTCTAATACTCCAATTATAACCTCAAAAACTATCTAGTCCAGACTATGAACTTACTCATCAGATTTACATACCATTTGTGGCATGGAAATTATGTTTCTAACCTCTTCCACATCCATTCATCACTACACTCTATAGAAAATCTTTTATGATAGTGCCCTTGTTTATCTACCAACTTTGTATCTACCTCTCTTGTTCACATACCACTTTGTTAAATTTTGTTGATCAATTTATCCAAATTTTCTAATTGTATGACCTAGATGCCTCACCTCTACATTCCATAGTCTCTAACATAGTTTCATCTAATCACTTTTGTTTCAAGAAACACTTTTCCACACTCTCCATTTCACTTAAAGGGGGGAAACTCTACAAGAAAACCATACATGGTCGTCTTCTCTTTCGCTCACAAATCACTAATCAAAGTTCAAAAGATTGTTATTGGATCTCAAAATTGCTCCCTACCCTGAATCATGAAGATATAGGATTTTGAGGCAACATAGGAGTGTCTCCAAGTGTGGGACTTGCATCTTGAAAAACACCTCTGGAGAAGGCTGAGTCCCTTGTCATGCAGATTTGGAAAACATTTGCAACATAACCTACTTCTAATGCTAAACTACTCCTACAACTAATCCTACTCTAACAATTCCAAGGAACTAGTAAGAGAGAGAGATGCAAGAAATAAAACCTAACTTAACAGGGGTGCTAATAGCACTAGAAATAAGGTGGAACTTTTCCAAATCCAGATGACACAAATGCAAATCCATGAGGATGGGATCATGAAAATTCTCGCAATTCAGATGTAAACAAATGAAAGAACATGAAATATGTAAGAGGGTGAAATATTAAAGTCAAACACGATGTATTCAAAGGAAAGAGCTAAACCACACTTGTATTAATCAATCTTCAATATATTACATACAAAACTAAGGAAAGGAAATCACCATTCACGAGTTACATAGGTCAAAGGCATTAAGTTTTCAAGTTTCATAGAGAAGTGCTCAAAAATATCCTAAGGAGGAAAAGGGATGAGAAAAACTATAAAGTGTGCAAGAATTTACATTTATACATTTTCATGGAAATGATAAAGAGAGGAGAAATAAAGGAGAAGGACCACCAAGCTGGAATCTATCCCTTGAAAAAAGTGTTGAATGAGCATGTGCACCAAGATTTCTCACAGATTTTGTTGTAGTACATGCATGCATGCCCTAGATAGATGCAAACAACTAAAACATGACCCCTTGATTCTATCACATGCCATCATTCCTTAGATAAGGATTCCATGATTCATTGAATTCTAGTGGTTGGCTCTCTGGTTTGAAGTCCGGTGTTGCCTTGAGATCTTCTGCAAGTTTTACTATGTCCCGTGACTTTCACAATGAAGTTGATAATTTTATTCCTCCATGGATCCTTGCAACCTTTCCTTTTCTTGTACTAATGAGAAGAAATACATCATACCTCCTGCAAAGGTCTAATCCTTCAATCTGTGGCTTTTAAACCAATGACGACTCTCCTCATTTCTCATATTTTCCTATAGCTTTTGAAAATTGGCCAATTTCTTCAAATCCCCAAGGATATGAAACTCCACGGTGTTCTATTACGATTTGACATGTAAGGGAATAATTGACTTAGTGTCACGATAGTTGAAATATGTCATGCAATGTTAATTTACCAAATTTAACCTAAGTCCCTAATTTCTCACTTATTTGTTCCATGGGTTAGGAGAACCCGTAGAACACTGCATTCCTGCATTTTGTGAAAGACTGAATCAGTGTCCCGTGGCTTTTCCAGAGAAAAAAAATGGTTAAGTCCTTTTGACGAGTTGCTCAAAACTACATGGGGTGTAATTTTAGACAATATTTTGGAGAACTCCAGGGGACATCTACCTATTAGATGATAAATACTGGATGCCTTGAAGCATCCATTGGGTATGAATTCAAGTTTAATCTTGATTAAAATTGATCTCATCCTTTGAAAACATGTCTCTTGAATCCACATGCACTTAGCATTAAATTGAAGGTGATGACATGGAGCTGAAAGATGCATATTGAAACTTGATCCATCTATCTGATTTTACCATGGAACTTGTACTAAGATGACCTATGTATGAATGCAAGGTTATCCAAAACTTATGTATAAAAGGGAAGATTATACATGCTTAAAGTGAAACATGCAGACAATGCAAATCACTCATTATAAACAAAACTATCACAAAAAATATTGAGGAAAAAGAAATCAATCAATGATCAACACACAACAAAGGAGGGAATCTACAATAACAAAACACACACAAATATTTACAAGATGAAATAGGACAACTTAATGGGAGTTTTTGAGATAAATCCCATTGTCTAGGGTTTGCAATACCTCTCCAAAAATATTAGAAAGCTTGAAAGAGTTGGTTTCTTTGTAATCAGTGATGATGTATGACCCACTCAAAAGTGCATCAAACTTGGAATGCTTCCATGGTTATCTCTATCTTTGTGTCACTTGAGGACTAGATTTCACGCTTTGAAATCCTATCACATAGCTCTCTTATCAAACCACTACTTCGTTGATCTTTGATGCTCTTTTAGGTTAACCATGGTGGATTGTCTCAATTATTCAAGTTCAACCAAATCCTCCATCTTGATTTCTCTTTGATCTACTCCTTAAAGTTTCAACTGCTGAGCTAGCTCCAATAAATGTAATTCAATTTATAATGGGAGTCTAGCTTCTCTGCCATACACAAGTACAAATGGGGAATTGATAATTTATTTCTTTAGAGTGATTCTATCATTATAAAGAGAACTCTTCACTTTAGTATGCCATTATCTTTGATTGATCTGTGGAGTCCTCTTCACGATCTTGGTCAGGTTGTTATTAGTTTATTCCACTAGGCCATTACCTTATAGGTAGTAATTTGAGGAAGTCATCAAGTAAAATCCATTTATAAGAGCACAATCATAAAATTTTGATCCCAAAAATGCCTTAGCATTATCAAAGATGATGGTTTGATGAATCCCATACCTTGTTGCAATGTCCTATAAGAAGTCAAGGATGACTGATTCAATAGCCTCCTTGAGTGGTATGGCCTCTGTCCATCTGGTAAAGTAATCTATTTCTATCAAACCCCATTTGTGACCCACACTTGAAGGAGGATTAATCATACCTTTGAAGTCAAGTCCACACTGAGAAAATGATTAATATTCCTGAATAATATGAAGGGGAAGGGCTGACATTTTCTTCTTAATAGTGAAGAAGGTACATAATTTACATTTAATGATCCATTGATAATGAGAATAAGGTGGGCCAAAGGTATCCTACTCTAACTATTTTCATTATTCTAGCCTTGGCTAAGAAATTTCCATCAGAGGAACCATCATGTAATTCCACTAAGACCTTATCTACTTGTTCTTCTTTAATGAACCTTAGTAGGACACCATCAATATTAATTCTGAAAAGAATTCCATCAATTAAAACATAAGGAATTGATTGTAACTTGAGGTGTCTTCTTATTTTCTTACTCAAACCAAGAGGATAACTACCAATTGCTAAGAAATTTTCCATATTGTTGATCCAACTATCACGACTTTGTTGAGATCTTTTTTCTTACAGGTTTATACCAATCCACATATTTATCTATTGAATATTACATAATTCCTGTGAATCCTCCACATATTTTTCTCGATTCTCCTCCAAAAATAAAGAATATTAAATCTCCTGAGCATCTAAGGCAAGCGGTTCACAAAGAACTCTACCTCTCATCAAATTTGTGGCCTTGATGGTTACACAAAAATCCATGATTTGGGTTACCTATCCGACTCTCCTTTCATTGAATTCTACCCCCATGATGAAATCTCTCATGTTGGGGTGTGATACTAAGAATTTGATGCTATTGGAGGTTAACATGGGATTGATTTTTTTAAATATCCTACAAGATGGAAAAAACCTATTTTTCTACATGGCTATATTTGAGCATGAAATATTTCAGTGTTTGCTTGAAGAAGGCCACTGGATGCTCCAAGTCTTTATTATACTCTTGAGTGAGAACCGCGGATACACTAAGATCTGCACCATAAGACTAAAGGATGAAGTCCTTTTCAAAGTTTGAATTGATGAGTGTTGGCGCTTGGGCTATTGGGGATTTGATCTTGGTGAAACTTTATTTTTCTTCATTGATCTATATAAAAGTAATGCCATTTCTCAACATCAAGGTGATGGGCCTGAATAATCCTATGAAATTAGGAATGAATTTCCTAACAAAATTAATCTTCACCAAAAAATATTGAAGGGTCTTCTTATGATTCAGAAAAGAGAGGGATAAGATGAAAAAGTCTCTTTCTAGGTTAATTATGATTCCATCCTTTAAAACAACATGACCCAAATGCTTACCCTGTGGAACTGCAAAAATGCATTTCTTGGGGTTCAATGACACTAAAAATTATCTGCATCTCTTAAAACCTTTCTCTAAATGTCTGATGTGATGTTGGAATTTCTATGAGAAGACTGTGATGTTGTCTAGATAAACAAGAATAAACTGGTTGATGAGTTTGTGTAAAGCAATGTCCATTGCTTTCTGAAAAATGGTACCCACATTTGATCAACCAAAAGGTATTTTTGGTAAGAATATGTTCCCCATTTAGTTGTAAATTTGGTTTTGTTTTGATATTATTCTTTGATTTTGATCTAATTGAAACCTGAGTAGCCATAAAGCATAAAAAATATTTCAGATCTTGTTACTATTTGAAGGATTTGTTCTATAGAAGGTAAAGGATGATGATATTTTAATGAAGCCTTAATCAGGTCCCTAAAATCCACACAGAACTTTATTTCTCCATTATTCTTCCTGATAGGAACCAAATTTTCCACCCAAGATGATTATTTGATAGGAAATACTATTTTTGACTTAATGAGTTTGGATAACTCCTTCCTTATGAGGGGCTCAATTTTTGGGTTCATAGGCCTTTTCTTTGTTTGGATGGCTTAGTCGCGACATTAAGGTTAATAGTACATTGAACAATGTTGGGGTAAAAAAATTTTAGACCCTCATAGCTCCATGAATATACATCATGAAATTTATGACAGAGGAAAATTAAATCCTTTTCTTCATCAAAACTACATACATTTCCAAATAAAATCTCTTTTCCTTCGGTAATGATGACCAACTTGATATCCTTTTGACTCGAATACATGATTTTTTTCCCCTTCAACCTCATCATTAGAATTGAAAATTCCTTCAAGGGTAACTAATTAGTTAGGTAGTTTTTTAATCCACAGTTGAATGAACTGATCACCATAGCTGTCTTGTAGCCTAGATTAAAATCTAGAAGATAACTCAACTTCGTTTTGAATGAACTAAACAATTTTACTATCATTCTGAAAAACTTTCCAGTTGACATCTTTATCTGAAATGGATAGTCTTATAACCATTTTCACATGTTTTTTCCTTGGATAAGGTATTTTGTGGGAGAGAACCGAGAGTTGATGGTTTCCATTTGATCTTCTTCCTTATTTTGCTTCCGCGACACCACATGAAGGTTGGTGGATTCAAAAATTTCTAATAGATCCCAAACTCGGTGCCTATAAGATTTCAAAAGCTTGATCTTAGCCACATACCTACCTTTGACTTGGTAAATGAATAATTTAGTATCCATAAAGAATTGAAAATATTTGATTTGTTTCTTTTATGCAATCAACAAACCATGGACCAATGTCTCATATTACGCTATGTTATTAGAACATGAAAAATGTAGCTTATGAGCATGAAATAATTTTCTGTTTATTAGAGAGATAAGAACTACACCTGCCCAACTCCATTTTTATTTTAGAACCATCAAAATACATATTCCATAACCCAGGAGAATCATTATCTTATTTTTTGCGCGGCTTGGGGATGGTAACATTTTCTTCATGGATGCAATAGGTGCCTAGACCAGTTTCCAAAACTATGTCATAGGGGTCAAACTCATAGTTCTCTTTGGCCCATTCATCTTGCATATGATCAAGAATTGAATTTGATGAATGTACTATTTTAGATGGTTCAAAATCATAATTTGTCTCTCTTTGGATCATATAATTGGCATTGACAGGACTAACATCATAAAATTCCACATGATAAGCTGAAATAAGTTCAATCTTAATTGTAAACCAAGTTTCATACCTTGTCCTTAACAACATATGAGACCAATATGAGGAAAAATATCCACCCACCTTGGTTTGGAAATATTTGGAGAGGAAAGGGTGAATAATGGTGGAAATTTAATCACAAAAATGTCCTGTATTATGGTTAAACTTGGGAAAACATGTAGAGTTAAGTTTAAATCATTAACTATGCCCAAAACTTGTACTGTTGATCCATCAAGTTGTAAAACACCCTTAGAAGTTGGATTGTACTTAATCCCCAAGATGTCTGCAATCTTCTTTGGCATGACCAAAGTACTAGCAACAAAGTATATCATGTAATTATGAATGAGGCAATTTCTAACTATGAGAGACATGTAGAACAAAGGAGGCTTGAAAATCAAACCTACTTATTCCTCCTTGGGCTAACACATATTGACCATGGAATTTTTTTTGTGCACGGTGGGTTCTAAAGGTGGGAGATTATTCAAAGCTTGTTACAAAAGATCCCTTTGAGATGGGATTGTGTAGACAAAAAATCACACACATAGTAATATTTTTACTATGTAATAACCAAGTATGTTATTTTTTATATGGATCTTGCATAAGAAAAGTATTCACTGGTGACATACCATCTAGTCCATTGATTTTCTTTGCTTGTTTCTATTTTTTTTATCTCTCACATCTTTCATTTATACACCCAACTTTGGTCAGGTCATAAGGATCCCTGTCTGTCAGTCTTCTCACATTTTTCATTAGTTGTCTTTGGATATTGGCACCCAAGGTTTGACACTAGGGCCCAAGTGCTCATATCCAGTATGGGTGCCCCTGTCCTCTTTGTTCTTGTTCACATTTTTGATATTTTTGGTCGGCCTTTTTGGTTTTATTACTCCTATCTTGAGGTTCTAGTAGGCATGTCATGTCATTAGTATTGAAATTCACTCAAGAGATCCCTATATAAACATAACATACATACCATTATAAGGGTAATTTTTTTTATCAAGGTTTATCTATCTACATACTATCAAAGGGATTGAACTTTGGGCATATTAGTCTGCATACATTGCATAGAAAGGGGAATTTTCTAAATTTCATCCCACACATTTGAATTATATCTAGATATCTCTCGTTATCTTGGCATAGTTGGCGCAAGGGAAAAATAGGAGCATGATTGCACACATAAGAACATAGAACTACATGGAGTCTAAGATGTAGTGCAACACTCGGCTGTAAGTTCAATCTGTTGGGTGACCATCGAGGATAGTTCGAATCCCCATTTGCATATTTATCTATTAGGATTTGATGTAGTTTGGGGGTTTAGTAGGATATCATCTATTTTATAGGTTACCAGTGAATTTGGTGATCTTCCAGCGAGCTACAAGAGATCAATAACGAAGGGTAGCAAAACCCTAGCGACATTGAAGAAACCAAGTTTTGATATTTTATATAGAATCTAGTGCCCATAAGAGGTCTCAGACGCCCTAGGGGTCCTCTCCCCTATACAGGCACCCATTCATAGGTTATTCTGCAAGTTCCATAATTCACAGTGAACATTTCCAGCACTCAGCCCAACCTTCTCATCATTTGTTCTAATTTTGGTATACTTCAAGACAAGAAAAAATAAGATAAGTTCCTTATCTATTTCATTTAGTTGCATAGTTACATATTTAAAAGGATAAAAAATGTATCTTACTATACATCATTGTGGCAATTTCTGAAATTATATTTTAATAAAATATTAAGATTTTATTAAATCATTTGGTGAAACCATTTCTTAGAACTACTTTCCCTAGGATCCACCAGACCCTAATGGATAAAAGTAACTCTTCCTCTCCTAGGAAATCTATGCATTATCTGAGTGTTAATCCTATCCTTGATGAGGTTGTTGAGGCTGAATTGCTTGATCTTTATCAGAATGTTAAATTTGATGATAATGTTCAAAGATTTATTGATGTTAATAAACACATTATTCCTACTAGTTTTGAACACTCTAATTTCAACTTTGTTTCTAATGATTGGAATTTTTTTGGATGTAATCCTTGTTATTCAAAACAAAGTAGGACTACTCAACCTCCTTGATTTCTATTTCTATTGAATTTCTACTGAAATGCTTGATGATGCTATTATTGATTATATTTTTGGTCTTACTTCTGATACTGTAGTTAAAAATTATGATGAAAATTTATATGCGCATGATGTTATTTCTCATACTCGTCAGGATGAATGTAAAGTTGTAACTCATACTTTTTCTACTTCTAAAAATGTTTCTAATGATAGTAATGATAAATATCATCATAGTTCTTCTCCTACTTCACTATATGTTGATGACTCGCTTGATGAAATAATTGCATGTGAAATTTGTCTGATAATGAGTATATTTCTGAGCATAAACATGTTAGTAACGATTCTACTTCTCTTCAAACCACTGAATGTGACTTCTATGCTCTATTTTCATATACTTCTAAGGTTATATCTGATAACATTCATGATGATTCTCCTCCTATTGTTTTTTCTTATATTGTTTCTTCCAATTCTATTCCTAATGTTTATATCGATGTTCCATGTTCTTCTCTACCTATTTATTCTTCTTCTTTGGATCTCCCAATATACCACCTATTATTTCTTCTACACCTACATCTAGTGTGCCTATAACTTTGAAATCTTCCACTTAGTTTTCTCATGTTCCCATGATCACTCATAATGGAAAATTACAACTTCTCAATGTTCCTCTCACATCTCCTACAATTCCCTCACATGAAATTTTATCACTCATGAATGTTGTTGGACAATTACAATCTCATGTCCAATATCTCACACTTGAAATCAAAGCCTACTACGTGTCTATTGATAATAAATCTCTTCATGACAATCCTATTCCAATGAAAATTCAAAATTTATTGTTTCCTAAGGATTTCATCATGCCTACATGTTCATGCATTGACAACGCTGAAAATCCATATCTACATCTTAAGCATTATCGTTTACCTATGGCTTCTTATTTGACTGATTGCCTATTTCTGAAATCATTCTATCATATTATTATTGATGATACTCTTCAATAGTACACGCATCTACCTTTTAGATCTATTAGTACCGATTGTGAGATGGAATATGTCTTTCTTAGACGCTTTATGCTTAACAATGGTCATAACGTGACACATGATCGATTACCTATCTTGCATCAGGGAAGGAAAGAACCTATCACTGATTATAATTTGCATTTCAATACTTGCATGCATTAGTTAGTATTTCATCCCATTGATCTAGAAAATTAATTTATATTTTTTCATGGCTTGATTCCTACTTTAAAGGAATGATTGCAATATAAAACATGCGAATCATTTACACTTTTATGTTATAAGTTCATTGATCTAGAACAAGATTTAATTGCTACACATGTTATAGATCATCTTGATATTTATGATATTGTTGCATCTTCTCCTAGTTCTTATCCTCTTCCATCTATTAATCACCCTCCAAGGTCTCCATCTTCTCCACCCCACAAGCAAGTTTAGTATTCTCCATTGCATAATCATCTTCCATCTCCTCCACCACGTCAGTCTTTATCTACGTCTTTTGTAGCTCATACTCGGGAGCCATTACACTTTTCACATGTTGGTAAGCCTCATGATGTGCTGCATGCTTTTCTTGATAAGCACTTGATCCAGTTGCATTCTAATCAACATCCTCATCCTCATCGCTTGCATTTATGAAATTATCTTTATTACAATTACCATCAATAAATGACTATCTTGACAATGACTATTGTGCCATTCATGAAAAATTGCAATAATTAGAAGACAAGGGTGTCATTACCTTTAGTTCTCACTCTCATTAGCGGTTTATTTATCTGCTTCCAGTGTAAGTGTGCTGTTGCTTTATTCCACTTGTTTCCATCTCTGAATTCTAAGGTTGTCATCCACCACCTAAAATCATTATTCATGCACAAAATCCACATCACTCATTCACCACTGCATCATCCATCGATGTACCATCTCATTCACTGCAAAAAGATCCTTCTTCACATTGGTTTTCTAATCCTTCGGCATCTGTGCTTCCTACCATCGCATCTCCCATCATTGGCACAATCTCATCCAAAATTTAGTTTGGCTCATAGACTTATGTTGCTAGGAATTCACATGCTTATACTGCTCCATGCCACCCTCTGCATCTTTGGTAGGTGATTTTTCTCACCTCATTTCCTGATGACGTACTTGTGTTCTTACGGTTATTACATGACTATTGAGGGATCTGTTATAATAAGAACCCATTGCATATTCACGCTATATGCTTCATTGATCTATCTATTTAGCGTACAATCTCAATCCATTTCTTGATGATGCACTCTTGTCTTATGGTTCATTCTTGATTACTCAGGGGTCTTATATAAATAAACCTCATCTTTTCTACACACACACATTGGGGGCCATCGCCTTTCTTCCCCCCTCTTCATTCTTTTTACACATGCTTACGTACATCATTTACATCTATTACACTTAGTAATTTAGTAATCTCGTATATCATGGATTATTCAGCTACTACACTATACCACATATATCTATTACTATTTATCACATACTCTTACATCCAATCCAATTTTCACACATTATTACATCATCTATTATTACAAACCCATATCATCATTTACAAAATTCAACTAAAACATCTACATATACACAACAATCATCACATCACATGTCAAAATAACATAAACACAACACAATAATGTCAAACATCCATATATATATATATATATATATATATATATATCGTTAAAAATCATACGCTACAAAAATACATTCACTGGGGGGAAAGCCCCCATCCATCACTACAGATGCATCATATCTCATCATCACTGTCACTGTATAAAAATGTGAGAGCTCTAGAAATAGATTCTTTGCCGCTCACTCTGTGTCGCTGGTTGCAAACCCTATATCTCTCCATATATCTACACAATATGCCAACTCAACTGATTGCTCCATAAAGCGACCTCTGTAACTCTACAACTTTACAAATACATCCTGTGCTAGGGATCCTCATCATACAACCTCCCTAGTTCACCGAGTCTTCATCCGTGCCTCATCTTGCTTATTTAGTAAAATGGTACATGTAGCTGCTGCTATTGCCATTGGTTCAAACAAGTGGGCATTCTCACCCACAATAACATATACTCTCTCCAAAATCCCACCACCCATAAGCACATCTGGAGGTACGTTCCATGTTAATGTACAAATAGATGAATCAATGATCAAGGACCAATACACATTTCCTGTAACAACCTAATACCACATTATTTAGCACACATGATTACAAATATACCACAACTAAGTGAAAATAAAAAACTAACAACAAAAAAATACTCATGCTCCGCTATCGTTGTTGCTATACCATCACCATTGGGGGCAGGTGCCTGCCCCTCCATGGCTCCAACTGGAGGCTTATCCACCACATCCACAAAAAATGGAAACAATAGCACCCAAGGTACACTACCCACCAGGTGCTATATGCCTTGGTACATCATGCATCATTTACTTGTATAGGCCCTATGGTTGCATCCATTTCATCTACACTTGGGGGAACTAGTTGTGCTCCTTTGGGCCCCAGTCTCACTCTCGTCCTCCTCAGTGCTCTTGTTACTTGAACCCATACATATGGCTCTGGGGGCACATCCTGCACCATACCAAACTATCAAGATACTTGTTCTACCTGAAATAGATCAACTACCCTTTGAAACTGATCCTCTAACCACATTGTATATCGGATACATCATATCTCCACTCCATCCATGGCCTCCATATAATGGCCCCTAGATCCATGCAATCAAGCATCGATTTATAAGTATCGGTGTCCATCCTCCTTCTTTGGAAACCTACCCATCTCACATCAAATATATCTATCCTTTCTTACTCCACACATGGCCCAACGAGTGGCCTTAATATAGTAATATGATCATAAGTGCATACATGTAGTAATTTGGTGGCTCCTAGCCCACCTCTATGGTCTCTTGTGTAAACATGTATATGTCCCTGTACAAATGTGCAAATACACATTACAACCATGCATATCTAGTCCCATATTCATCTATACATCAATAGATATCATGCATCTTATACAAGATGCCTACCCCACCACCCTCCACTACAACTAATGAAGCAATCAAAACCACAATGAACTTTTGTAATCGCAGAACACCTGATCTCAATATGACATCCAAGATAATACGGGTCTTTATATGTACTATTGTCCTTATAAAATACAACCAAACATCCCTAATCCACCTCTAAGCATCCTCTATGACCATTACCTATACTCTCTCAACCGCAATTGGTAGTCACAATATGTGATATACATCCTTTACGGTCACAGTCATCTCCCAAATAGGTAAAAAAAAAAGTGCATGTATTTACACATTATATCTCACACAACATAGTGATCATAGGAGTATTATGGGGTACCTCCCCCAATCTCGCTATGTGCCATAGGACATAACGGTATAGTATATCCCACTCGGCGTCGGATAAGCCCAATCCCAACAATGCACTCAAGTGTCAACCTCCACAAAACTCCCTTGAATGGATATCCCTCTAAAAAAAAAAAAACATCAACAAAAACATGACATTAACACATCATATACACAAAAAAACTACTCATTATACCAAAATGCATTAAATTTTGTATTTATCACATTCTGGGGTAAAAACAACCTCCTTAGTCACTAGCGCCTAGGAGTAAGATGCAAGTGTATAGAAGCAGGTCGCCAACACCTAAACCTGGGCATTGGAATCTCGAAGGACATTAGCACTTTGGACACTCTCAACTAGGTTAGAAATACCTAGAAATTCAACAACTCAAATTTTGTAAAAATTGACAGAAACGAGCAAATTTCATCATTTTTTCAAAAATGATCACACTTACCAAATCAGCCATCAATTGTGATGCCACGACTACCGCCTCCATCTCAAATCTCCTCAATCTTGTCACTCTAATTTGTGGCATATTCACAAGCTCAGAGCTCAAAATCACAACCAATCAAGGTTCAAATGAAGTTACTATTCACTTTTTACCATTACTATATATAACACTTTTTCAACTACCAATTTACTATAGTTACCATTCATGCTCATTTTTAAACTAATACATGCTACATGATTTTGTTCATATCTTCAGCTTTGCTACTACGTTTTTTCCCCTATATGCGCCATTTGGTTCAAAATTACTCCTATTATCATATTTTCCACATTCGATAGTGTTATATTCCAATTTGGAATATTTTCAACTCAATATACACATAATTTTGCGACATCTACTAACTTCATTTTGCTCACTATTACATCCTTTCACAACTAATTTTGGCTCAATGTTGCTTCTTACTACCACTCACCATTTCACCAAAAGGGGGGGCATACAATCAAGATCAACCTATGATCCCTCTCAAGATATTGTACAATCATTACACATTTCTAATACATCATTCACTCATACAACATGCAATATGTCCTACAAATCTCTATCAACTTCCCCCTAATGACCTAATATGGGGGCAACAAGTGAAAAATATCTCCATGAGTAATCTATCATATACATTCAAGCTCACCACAATTATGTACTACTCGAATCAAATTAATCAATCAAATACAACAAAAAACATTTTACTATCTCTCCCAAATGACCTAACTTGGGAATTGCATCACTTCATATTTTTCCTAGATGATCTAACATGGGAAGCCACTTTATATTCTCTATCACTTCCAAATGACCTAACATGGAATCCATATAGAACTATACACATCACGACACCCGTAGAGTGGGGGCAATGAGATGTCATTACCTTTCCTATACTTATCCTATATGGGTTATTCATGTTGGATCAAATGGATCGAAATGGAAAAAAAATTGGTCTTTAGCTATCTGCAGTGGTTGGAACTTTTGAGGATGTAGTCATAGTTACAGAGTAAAACTAGACCTCTCTCCCTAAAAATCTTCCTCTAGTGGCAAGACGCCTAAATCCTTCATTTTTTCAAACATACAAAATCAGGTCAGGAACTGATCAATCCCTACCCCTTCAAATCTCCATCAACAAAAAATTGAAAAATATCCAATATCTCCAAAATCAAATCATCAATTTCACCAAGTGATCCTCATAATGGTTCATTGTATTTATTTTATGCCACATGGACTGGCGTGTTGATCCATGGTTTACCATGCTATATGCTCCTATTTTGAGTGTACTTTTGTAACAAGGATTCTCTAGGATTCTCTCACTGGTATATTCCTTACTTCACTTACACTACTTGAATTTCATTCAAATAACATAAAGGGGGGGAAAATGTAGAAAAAAAATCACGCATATACTTCTTAGTCCGTCGGTTTACTTTTCTTATTTATATTGTTTTATCTCTCACATTTGTCATTTATACACTCAGTTCTAGTCAGGTCACATGGATCCCTGTCTGTTGGTCTTCTCACATTTTTCATTAGTTTTCTCTTGACACTAGCACCTAGGGATGAAACTAGTGCCCAGACACTCCTGTCCAGTCTGGGCATCCTATCCCAAGGTCATAGTTAGCATGTTGTGTCATTAGTATCGAAATTCAAGAAAGAGATCCTTATATAAACACAACATACATACCATTATAAGGGTGGGTAATTTTATCAAGGGATATATATCTACATACTATCAAAGGGACTACATTTTGGGCTTATTACTTTGCATACATTGCATAAAAAGGGGAAGTTTCTAAATTCCATCCCACACATTTACATTCTATCTAGCTATCTCCTGTTATCTTGGCATTATTGGTGTGAGGGAAAACTAGGAGCACTATTGCATACACAAGCACATAAAACTACATGGAGTCTGAGATGTAGTGCAAAACTTGGCCATAAGTTCACTCTGTTGGGTGACCACCGAGGATAGTCCAACTCCCCATTTTCATATTTATTTTTTATGATTCGATGTAGTTTGGGGTTTTTCTGGATATAATCTGTTTTACAGGTTACTAGCGAATTCAGAAATCTTCTAGCGAGTTACAAGTGATTAAAATTGAAGGGTGGTGAAAACATAACGACATTAAAGAAACTAGGTTTCGATTTTTTTACAGAATCTAGCACCCAAAAGAGGTCGTGTGCTTTAATCGTCCTCACCCATGTCTAGGCGCCCCTGTCTAGGTTATTTTGTAAGTTACACAATTCACATAGAACATTTCCATCACTCTTCCCAACCTTCTTATAAGTTGTTCCAGTTCGAGTATACTTCGAGACAAACAAAAATCATATAAGTGCCTTATCTCTTTCATTTGCTTGCATAGTTATATATTTAAAAGGATAAACATTTTTATCTTACTATACAATATAATAGCAATTTTTGAAATTATATTTTAATAAAATATTCATATTTTATTAAATTAGATTGACAAGGCATCCCACATTGTGACATTGAGATTTATCTTCTCATTTTCTCCACAATGTTGAGAGGAATACCCACAAATTTCTGAATTTAAGGAGCAAAATGTTCCTTGTTCCTCTGTTCCATCCACAAACTCTCCTTAGTTGGAGAAACTTGCATGTTCTTTGGTTCTATAGTGTTGTGTGGGTTTTGTGTGTCTTGAGGAACTTTTTCACTTTGCAACTACTGATTAACCCATGATAAAATGGATGAAGTTAGATTTCTACTTAAGCCTTCCGAGTGATTGGAAGCATTATGTAGAACTGAAGCGACATGAGGAGGAGATCTTACATCCATTATTTTCTTCTTGGATCTTGTATTGTCCACTAAATTAAGTTATGGCCTACTTATGTTTCCCATGGATTGATTAACCACATAAAAATCTTCAAGACCGAAGAACATGAAGTTGGGTTCAGGAGGGGATTCTTGAATTTATTCTGCACTACTTGTTGAATGAGTTGCAATATGTTCTTGCACGTAGAATGGAGTTTAGACCATGATATTTTTTTCACACAAGGAGTTGATTCCAACCTCACATGTGTATTGGTTATGGGGTTTATCACAAGGATAATGCCATTAAAAACCTTTGACCAAATTATTATGAACTAGAATAATAGATTTACTTAAGTTAGGAGATGACAAGGGATGCAGATTTGTATTTGCGGTTTTCTTATCAGCTAATTCTTTGGAAATATTTGATTTGGGTATTGAAAACACTATTATGGGTAACTCCAAGGGGGGTTGAGATAATTTTTTGGAGCATGAGCTTGTTATCTCTTAAGGGAGACAATATCATTTGTTAATTTTTTAAATTGAAAACTAAGGCTTTCAATTTCTTCTTGTTTCATAGATGAACCAGATGTGGAGGAAGAAAATGAAGAGGATAGACGAGGAATATGAGCAATGGTGAGCTGAGTATTATGCAAAAATTTAGGGAAAATAGGCATAGGTAGTCTAGGCACTAAATTTCCTTCTTGAATAAGAAAGTTTTTAGCCCTAATCGCTATTACATAGGCATTTGGTAATTGAATAACAAAAATCTAAAAAATCATCAGTGTTATATTAGAATTCAAAGCTATTCGAAAATATAAAAGTGCCCCTTTTGGAGTCCGTCTTAGAAGCACTAGAATTTTGTCCCATGTTTTTTAGAACTTGAAGTTTAAATCTACAATGAGCTCATTTGGAGCCTACTTGATGTTGTCAAACAAATCCAAAAGTGAAATGTTATCCGCATTTTCATCAAATTACTGACAGAGAGTAGTACCAAGCTCATCCCAAGTGTGGATTGATGTAATTAGAAGACTAATGTACCATGACAAGGATTTTCCATTGAGAGAGGATGCCAAAAGACACAATGTGACATCATCTTCCATCACAACATGCATTAAGTAGACATTTGAAACTTCTTGAATGTGTTATGTGGGTCTTGGATTTTTAATCCATGAAGTAAAGAATACTCTTCAAGGAAGCTATTAGAATTTCATGTTGCATGACTAAGACCAATGGGATTCCTCCACTGAAGTTGACAAATGGTAAATTCCTTTGATGTGGCATGAATTGAATAGGTGTGAGACTTTTGATAGGAAGGGAAAATGGTCTACCTCAAGGTGGAGTTGAAAACATTCTGCTTGTAGGTGTCACATAACTCTTTGGAGATATTTATTTTCTTCTTATTCATGGGGGGAACTATAGATGATCAAATGATTCACCTATAGATATACTCAACCTCATTTTCAATCTTCTTATAAAATAGAAAGGAATGAACTGCTCAAAAGAAACAGACCTAATATTGAGGAGTCGCTAGATGTGTTGAAGAACACCTTCTAATGATGAAACTACCAAGTTCCACACAAAAAACTAGTAGCAATGGAGTAAAGCTTACCAAACTTGTCCCATCGGGCGTGCCAGAACTATTGGATCTCAAAATTGCACCCTAATATGAATCATAAAGATACAAGATTTTGAGGTAACATGGGACTGTCTCTAAGTGTGGGAATTGTGGCTTGAGACATAACTCTAGAGAATTCCGAATTCCTTGTCACACAAATTTATAAAAAAATCACCATTCACAAGCTACATAGGTTGAATGAATGAAGTTTTTGAGTTTCACAGAGAAACGTTTGAAAATATGCTAAGGAGAAAAAGGGAGAAGAAAAACTATAAAGTGTTTAATAATTTACATTTATATAATTTCATGGAATGGAGAAAGAGAGGAGAGAGAAAGGAGAAGGACCGCTGAGTTATAATCCATCCCCTAATATATGTGTTGAATGAGGATGGGCGTCATGATTTATTGTAGATTTTTCTTATAGTACATGCATGTATTCCCTAGATAAATGCCAACAACTAATACACAACCCATTGAGTCTATCGCATGCCATCGGTCCTTAGAGAAGGATGCCATGCTTCACTAAATTCTGGTGGTTGGGGTGGTTGGCTCTTTGGTATGGATTCTGATGCAAATTTGAGATCTTCCATAGATTTTTCTATGTACCACGACTTTCACCATGGCATTTCAAATTTTCTTCCTCCGTGGACCCTTGTGAATTTCCCTTTTCTTGTCCTGATGAGCGGAAATACTTTGTACCACTCGCAAGGGTCTAATCCTTTGATCCAAGAATTTTAAACAAATGAATAATCTACTCATTCCATGGATTTTCTTATGGCTTTTGAAACTTAGCCAATTTATTCAAAGCTTCGTAGATATGCAACTCCGTGGTGCTTTATTTTTATTTTACCCGTGAGGGACTGAATTCTTTAGTGTTGTGACAATTGAAGTATGTCTCGCAATACTAATTTACCTAATTTCACCCAAGTCCCCAACTTCTCAATTCTTTGTTCCATGGGTTAGGAGAACCCATGGAACACTACATTTCTACATTTTTCTAAATACTGAATCAATGTCTCATGGATTTTGCAGAGCTCAAAAATGGTTTAGTCCTTTTGATGAGTTATTCAAAATTACACGGGGTGTAATTTTAGACAAAAATTGTTCATACAATGTCATCTTCCTTTGCGTACATTATACACGAAACAAAGAAAGAATGACTGTGGAAGGCCACCTTTCTCCCTCATTTTTACAAAAAATAGATCCAATCCTATAATACAATAGTTACTCCTAAACACAAGATTGTGTACTACGTGCTGAACACACAAATTCACAAATACAGAATTCCACTACATTTGGCACAAATATAGAGGGAAAAAATTGAGTATTCCAAACTCACTAAAGCGCCAATATTATAATAGTACACCCATATAAAAATGGTGGTAGAAACAAGAAGTCATTTCCATTTTACCTGATAAGGGCTTCTGCTTATATGAGACCTAGATCCATTTGTAGTAGTGTGGATCCTTTATTGGGAAGAATTATAGTGGTCAACTAGAAATCCCTATGACACTCTTCCCTTGATGTCAGGATACCCAGTTCCCACATTGTAAAATCAAGCACCTTGTTGGGGATTTGATCAACCCCCAACTCTACAAACATGTCAAACAAGATTCCCCATGTCTCCAAAAATTTCTTCTTATAATCAGGACATCTCCTCTTGACACCTATGACATGCTTCTCCCTTGTCTCCATGTGGCTCATCTGATGACTCACGTTATTTGTTACACAATAATTTTCTCTTGACACCCTTGCAATGGTTATAACTTCAACGCTCTCTCAGGTACAACCTTTTCTTATCACTTACAATAGTAAATATAATTCACTAACATAAAGGGGGGGAAATGTAGACACCAAAATATGCAAAAAAATCATTATTAAATCATGCTTTTATTACACTTACATTTATATGAGTTTTGAACCTTGAAACTAGTTCTTACCGGCATAACCCTATCTTATATCCTCTATTTATTGGTTTGGCTAGTCTTGCATCAATATTTCACTCTTCTATCATGATTTTGTGACAAGTTACATGGATCCTTGGTCATGTCATTCTTCATTTATGTCCCATATTGTGTTAGTCCAAAACTATTCAGATGGGTTAAGACCGTACATATGGTCCTAACCTAATTATACTGTCCCAACCTATTGTACAGTCCTAGACCGCTATTTCTCTAGTTTTTATCTTCTGAGTCAGTCTATTTATCTTTTTATGGTACCTTTCTTATGTTCTGGGTTGTTTTTTCCTACCACTAAGGTTTCTAATTCAATTTAAGAACACCTACATACATACAAGTATAATGTAACCATTTATTATCTAGCATGTACCTATATATCTACCATCTACTAAGCGAAAGAAGTAAAAGACACATGCATACTGGATACAAAACATAGGAGGGAATAAATATGATTTTTTCATCTGTACACAAGGGTTTCTATTGGGATGAAGTAACATAACCACTATAAACATTGAGGCAGGAGGGCCAAACTAGGTCAAGGGTTAGTTGCATGCAAATTGACACAAATCACTTGGAGAACTACATTGATTATAAAATGTAGTGAAAAGTTAAGTGAATCACATATAAGGTGACTACTAGGTTTAGTCCAACTCAATAATTTTCATCTTTAATTTTAGAGCTAGTGATTTCTTGAGTGTGTTATAGGATTGCTAGGATTTTTTTTTACAATTTTAGGTGCGACATATAGGGTTTTGTGTGAAGTTAAAGATATCAAAGAGCGATAAAACGTGACATGTAGCGAGTAATACTGGTTGCAGATCCTTGTTCCCTATAGGTGCAAGACTATATATTTTAGTCTATACTATATTGTATATTTTTGCACTTTTCGTACGGTCCCAAACATGGAACTTGAGATCCATAGAAGTTGATTTGACTAGTCTCCAGATTATGTTCCTTCCCAGATCATTCATTGACACACCTTGACAACCTCCAATTAATTACCTCTATCTATATTGTCTACATTCCAAAATTACATGTATTAGTTAGCTATTGTGATTACTGTGTTGTATGTTTCCTCCATCTGATTTGTAGCATAAGTCTAAGTGTGTTTTATAAGCTTAGTTACTTTAGTATCATTCATAAGACCTAACTAAAATTAATTAGGTTTTATACAGAGGTCACCACACACCACCTAATACATGTTGGGGATATTATCTGTAATCCAGTGCCAAAGTGTTGTTCTTTCAGTCATATTATTGGATGCATAAACATTAATTACCCCAAAAGAGTAGCTATTATTGTTGAATAACACCCAAAATACATGATTTATCTAGCCATATCCATGGATAACATAAATATATTTCATCTCAAAAGAGACAAATAATGATTCCTCTACAACCTAGCACATAATTGCTAAACAAAGCTAAACTATCTAATTAGATAACTTTAGTGACGAATGAAAGTAAAAAACTTGCCACCTTAACTTTTTGTTGACAAAGAATATCCATCTCACAAAAATGATTTCAAAATAATTGTACTATGTATTTATGAGTGGTTTTAGTTAGAACCCTAACATTCCATTAGAATAAATTCATGAGGAACCTACATCAAAGGACATATCCTCTACATTCAATACATTAAAGGATATACAACTATTTGTAGTCTTTGTTTTCACTAGAATTCTGTGCGCGCTGACACCTCATCCAGTCTAGCTAAATGCTCATCCAAAGCATGAATAACTACCAGGTCCCTCATTTGTATTTGATTGACAAGATGTTAGCATAAATATCCATAGTAACCATCAACCATTCAATTATAAACCATTATATACATGTTATCATGTAAACAACAATAACATGACAACATAACAAATTAGATCACAATCAATATCAAGTGCACAATGCATTCACCATGTTCAGACATGTTAATGATCATAATCCATTATATTGAATTATTTAATAATAGAGGCTAAATACATCAGTATACCAGGGCGTTGGAACATGCACAATCATTAAACCCTAGATCATTACTGCATAACAAAGACTCTCAGAGCTCAGACAAAATAACCGGTACAAAAACAATGAATATATATATATATATATATATATATATATATATATATATATATATATATATATATATATATATATATATATATATATATATATATATATATATATATATATATATATATATATATATATATATATATATATATATATATATAGGGGTGGAAAATTTTCTTCACCACCCATGCACCACCTGATAATAGGTTTGCTCAAAATAGCCATGCGAACTTACATGCATGTTTTACAAAAAACTAATAATAGACTATCCTATAAATAATAATTGTTTTAATCCTATTAATAATTAAACTCATGCATGTGATTTAATCTTTGATTTGCATGTGCTTTCTCCAAAAATAGCCAATACTTTGCTGCTAAGGTAGCCTTTGCGTGATGAACACTCCACATTTTTTAGCCCGTAAACTATAAAATCGGCTAAGTCATGAATCTTGTGTATCTGGGTACGAGCCTTAAGCGCGCTATTTCCACATTGCTTGCGCGCTCCTCCACGACTCCCTTGCACACCACATTCCTTTGCACACTCTCCTTACTTAGCCAGTTTGTATGTACAACATTACCCCACACTAATTACATTTCCGTCCTTGGCAATGGGGTTTACTCGTATTATAGCTCTAAATAATGAACAAATAAAGGACATGTTTACAAAGAATGAAATAATATCCAACACTTGTTGATCTCCTACTCCTCATCTATCTGCAAAATTTCAAGGTATTATTTATTAAGGGTGATCTCCAGCTCATTTCATTATACTAGCCCCTTCTTATCTATATCTGGAATCATCCCAACTATCTCCATCATCTCTTCTGGAGTCATGTCCTCATCCTTGTGCTTCAACTCCCTTATTACTCTAGCCATGCTTGAAATCATCCCTTTCATAACATCCATTATCCATGCCACCAACAGCCCCAGCTCCTTGACTCTTATTTCTAACGGTTCCATCACATTTTAAGTGTGTTGTACTTCCTCGCAATCTCGGACATCTTTTCTTCTCTTCCAAATTTTTCATCCTTCTTGGCCGCTAATACTTCATTCTCCTCTTGGATTGTATATGCCCTAAGGATATGTTTAGGATCCTGATAGTTGTTTAGCACCCAACCTACCTTCTTCAATTCATCCTTTGTCATTTACAACATGACTTCATAGTCTAAAATTTTGTGCACTATAATATTCTTATTCTTCTCCTCCTCTTCTTCTATGTCCTTTTTTATCGCCCCTTGCATAATTATACTCTCTTGTAGTAACATATAAACCAAATCTTGAAAATAATGCAATTCCGATGGAAAATTTTCCTTAGTTATTTCATCAAACCCTGGACGTGCCTCCAAAATCTCATCTCCAATGCTGACTGCCATGTCTAAGATAACTTTCGTGAACTTCCTTGCTTTTTCCCACACCTCAGTCAACTGTTTTACCTTCTATTCATTATCCTTCTTGTTTTCCATGAATTTCCTGAGAGTGGCCCCTTTATCCAAATTTCTGTGAGCTACTTCTACTGCCATTTTTGTTAAGGAATTGCTAGCCTTTTCATTTGTGAGCTCGGTGGGCTTTACAGTTGTATGGGTCGTGTGAGGTGCCTTCTTCATCATGAGCCTTACACATGCTTCCTTGTTGAAATTAAACTCAGGTTCATCCATATGTGTTTGCATACTATAGGAAAACATCTTTCTAGTGCGCATATTTGTACCCTTTAGGTCAATCATCTCACACCCATATAATTTCTCACTGGAAAGGGTGCTTTAGAACATTACATGGATTATCTTTGTGGGGTCATTGACATATCTAAGGTCTGGTGTGTGAAAAATTTATTATCCCCTTCAGCCACTAGTTCGACTACCTATGGGTATATGATTTTCAACCCCTGAGAACATACCCCCTTCTTTTTCACCAGAAGCTCCTCCATGCTCCCTCGATGGTTCACCCTCACTCTTTTCTTTCTCTTCATCCTTTGCTATCGGAACTTCTTTGCAATCACTAGGAGCCTCTATGATGTGGTGTTTCTCCTCACCCCTATGATCCTCTTCATCTTCCACATTATGAATGTGTAAAGACTCTGTGTTGTGCGCAACCTTTTCTAACAACCTTTCTTCATCACTATCACTTTTGTCTACTAGCTTGAGCCTTCTACTCTTCTTCTTTTCTAGGGATGTCTTAATATGTGATATCTTGGGTGACCTTCTAATGGTCTTGAAGGTTCCTACACCACCACTCTACTCCTTATGTTTTCTTCTCAGTTTCCTCCTATGGCCTTGATCAATCACACCACTGTCTTCCTTCTCCATCTCCTTAGCCTCAAGATCAATCTTTATTTCTTCCTCTTCTTGCCTCATAGGAGTATCCTCATGGTCCTCTTAGTGCATACAGTCTGCTTTCCTTTGGGAGGATTTGGAAGTGTCATATCCTCACCACCAACATAATTCCCATCTTGGAAGCTCAGCCTAAGGTAGACATATACATGCACTTAACTTCTTTCTTCCCAATTTCCATGGACTCAGGTGTGATGTCAATATCATCATGATTCTATTGTTTCTTTCGTAAGCGGTCTTCTTGGGGTAGACATAGGTATTTCATAGTATATGATAATCAGCATCCACTTTATCTACATAAAATCTCATCTTCTTCATGTTATACATTCTATTCATAGAATATTTGAAGTATTTGCACTAGTAAACGTGAATGATAACTTACACCATGGAATTTTCTCCCTGTCCTTCATCAAGAACCTGCCCAAACAAAAGTGTTTGTAGGTTGTAAATTTTCTTGTCCATCTAGGACCAAGGGAAAATATCTCGATATGCGCCACTCACCTTCAAATTATTTAGGAATTCTTCTATACCATCGGTCTTGTTGTCCCCTCAAAATTTTCTTTCTTTACCATAGAAATTTTTGGGTTGTTACCCTTTGAAAATGGTCTATTTGAGTATTTTGAAATATGAAACTTCCTAAGGGATCAAGAATTCTTAGAAACACCTCCATTAGATAGAGAATTATTTTCCATTTCCAGAAAGGTAAGGAAGTCCTCCTAACTCCTTGTATTTTGCAAGATATGGCTTGGCGGAGTTTGGAGGGGAAATTATCCCTAGGCGGGCCCACGGAGGTAAGGAAGAAATTTTGCCAAGGAAATTGGTGGGTTGGCGGAGGTGAGGAGAGAAATTTAAAAATTATCCTTTTAGATAAAAAAAATCAAAGGTGAAATTTTGGACCGCATCTCCGCATCAAATTAGAAGGTGACACGTGTCCACATTAGCAGCAGAGGTCAGGCCGGCGGAGGACTTTGGGAAAATTTCCCCTTGTGGGAAAAAAGGGTGAAAATACCCGCGGAGAACCAAAAATGCCACATGTCATCAGGTTAGTGGGGGCATGGAAATTTTGGGGAAAAATTTCACCAATTTTATCTTTGAATGCATGCGAATTTTGCCCTAAATCTTCAAGAGGCCATATCTTTCGATAGATTCACTTCAATGGAAAGATGAAATTATACTATGATGGACACTTAAATTTTAAATTTTGATGGATTTTTGTTGGAGAAAATTGAGAAAATGTCTCTAGCATGCAAAAAACACAAAAATTTTTTTCCATCTTGCCACGTGGATGGCTCATATTTAAATATAAATCTAATGACCCAAATTCAACTAGAAAGTTTGTAACCATTTTAATTGTTAAACTTGGTTCTTAGCACGACCATTTTTTTCTATAAAAGAAGGATCTGAAACGGTGCCCTAGTTTATCTTTGATTGTAACAACTTCTTGGTCATTTGAGAAGTTGTGATTGCCTCATGTGAGCTATTTCATCCATTTTGGAAGTCATTGTATGGGTTGGCATTTGATTTTTGAAGACTGTAAATGATTTTCATGAACAGAGGACAAAAATAATAGTTGTCATTCTTCTAAGCTTCTTCTTTCTGTATTTTTCTTCCACCTTTCCTTGTACAAGTTTCATCATCAATAAGAAAAGAAAATCTTTAACAAAGGATTCAATTGGTACTTTGTGACCAATCTTCTCTTGAGCTACAAATTTGTATTGTTCTTTCATTTAAATCATGTTATAAACTTCCTATCAATGTTTGTAGGACTTTGATGATTGATCTCCTTGCCTTCATTCCCATTCCCACTCCTGTCCATGCAAGAAATTAGGCTTTTCCAAAGTGGAGTCCCCTATGGACTCTGGTTCAAAAACCACCATTGACTAACCAACATAATACAGAAGATGATACAGTAGAGGGACTTAGATTCCCATAGTGTTGTTTTTTCTGAGAAAAATTTCCAAGCCAACAATGCTATCTATAGGTGCCGGTGATACTATGATCACAAGTAAATTAAGCGAAGCACTTGTGCTCCATAAGATATACCCACTCTCTAGGCCCATCTGGTACAACAATCTCACAAAATACCAATAGAAGAAATATCATTATGTATTTTATCACATTTACTCTCTGTATCCTTTCCTTGATGATGGCTTCTGTGATGTACTACGTGATGTTGTAGTAAGTATTGTTTGCCATTTTGTGTGCTATATGCAACCACCACTTGTTCACTTGGTTCCATCTCTCAGATGCACCTAGTTTACATCTTACCAAATAACCACACATAATTTTGACACATGATTTCACGTCAACCTTTATACTTCCATGGCTCTTCCTTTTGAGCTACGTAACCACATCACTCTCATATCAATTGCGTTGTGATGCATATTATCATACCTGTAAAATAAACCAGTCCTCATGGACTCGTGATACTCATTGATCACAAGGCTTGGTTTCCCTTGTTCAGACTTTCTTAGGGTGAATCATCATTCTCTGCCCTACTTCTATCCTTTGGTTTATCTTGATAACTATGTATTTTTCAAAAAATTTCATGTTTTTCTCATACCAGTGTGCCCTAGGTAACTTATACTTCCATGGCTTTATCACCACTTCGGATATTACATCTCTGTAAACCAATTCGGTGCTTCCTTGATCACAGGTTTTTTTTGCTCTTGTTCAGATTTCTTTGGTGTCAATCTAATTGTTCTTGTAAGGTGCCCTAAGTATATTATTTATCTAATCTATGTGCTCTAGCTGCGAATTCTACTTCTCAAACCCTAGCTTCTACAACGCAGCACACAAACCCTATATTATTCTCTTCACATGCCTTTATCTTGCCCTAACACTTCCTACGAAGGAGTCCTCACTAAGTCCATACAAAATTATCCACAGGTTCGTTGAATTTCTCCTCTGTGCAAGCACTTTGCACTCCATTTACACTCTAATTACTCTTCAAGGCTCGAATACTCTCTTATGCAAGGTAAGAATGAGTTTTCTCAACCTCATTTTTATAGATTTATCAGATTTCCCCACATTAATTATTCTTCACCTACCACCATACTTAGATTTAGTTTTTCTTTTCACTTTTTCTACACTTTTCAATGCTTTCTTCCATGCACTGCAGTCGTAACCTTCTAGCACATTGACTACTTCCTAGCCTATAGACCTCTTCGCACGTGCCTCCCCATGCCATAGTACATAAACCTCTACACCATATACCAAGTAGTTTATTATGCCTCTGCCTACCTTCTGTTACACTCCGCTTGATTTTCTTTATGCATTATCTTTATCCTGATAAATTTCCTTACTATCACCATCCTTCTCATTTCTAATGACACCTTTTTCCTCTTTCCTGCACACTCACCCCGCTACCAGCACACCATTCTTCTAGCATTGTGCACACATCTTCATCCACTTCAACTTGCCTTCAAGCATCACAAGGTATATTTTTCACACACTTGTACCTAGTTCACCCCACACTAAAAGTATGTGTTGTTCTCTGTGCATGAACTCAATAGATAGTAATCAAATTCTTGCACGCAAGTGTGCTTATTACAACAAAACAAGGAAAATAATAAAAAATCAACAGAATAAACTGGAAAGAAAAACATGAAAGGGAAACCTAATCTAAGTGGCAATACTACCTTATTACAAACACCAAGAATATTTACTTATAGTAGGGCTTAAACCTAATCCTATTAAAGTAAGCTAAACCATCTAGAAACATGGTCTAATTCAAGTATCTTGGTTACTATAAATGGTCCTCAACCAATGCACATTCAATTTTCCTAGGTGGCACGTAAACTTAGAGTCATAAAGAAGGACCATCTTGCCAACTGCAAATGTCTTACTCTTAATGTGCATATTATGCTAGGATTTTTGTCTTTCCTTCTTAAGTCTTCTAGCTCCAATGTACAATGACATGCCACTCATAAAATTCCATTAGTTCGTTAATGAGATACTCAAAAAATTTCTCATCATCTTGTCAAACTGCTCACATAATACACATGGATGATAACATAAATTCAACTAGGAGCACAACCTCCATGCCAAACACCAATTGAAAATGTGTGGCCTTGTTCAATCTATTAGAAGTGATTATATATGCCTACCGTATAGATGGTACTTTGTCATCCCAATATTTTCTTCCAACATCAAAAATCTTTGTAAAATTTTATCCCAGAATCTTGTTGAAAGCCTTCACAGTGCCATTAGCCTGTGGGTGATAAGGATTTTTCTTATGGTGTGTTACCATAAACTCTACCAATAGGATTCTGATTGTCTCATTCAAGAAATGAGTTCCTCTATCACTTGTCAAGTTTAATGGGCAGCCATACCTGCTAATAATGTATTTCCAAAGAAATCTTTCTATTGTGGCTATTGTAAAATACTTTGTAGGTACACTTCCTCTTCCCACCTTTTTAGATAATATGTGCAAGTAATGATGTAACGCAAGCCTATCCTACGCGCGGGTGGTGTAATAGGTCATACAAAGTCAATCACCCACTTTTCAAAGGCTCCACACTTGCAATTTGTCTAAGTGGCATCTCATCTCTATTGCTAGGTTTTCTAACGCGTTGACAATGATCACATGCCTCTCACAAATATTCCTTAACATCCTTGTACAAGGTCTCCCACTAAAGTCCACCCATGAGAATCTTGCATGCTATAGCATCACCTACATAATTTACTCTTGTTATACTGCTATGAGCCTCCTCCATAATAGCTTTACACTCATGTTCAAGTACACAATGAAGCAAGATCTCATCTCTTCCCATCTTGTATAAGTATCCTCCAATCAATTGATAGGGAACAAATCAAATGAAAAAATAATTTTTCTCCAATGTATTCATTCCTTCAGGTGTTTGTCTAGTGCGTAAAAATATTACAATATCCTCCAAATCTGTGGGTGCATTGTTCAACCTGAACAACTGTGCATCTGGCATAGTTTCATTACTACTCTACGCACTCACCAAAATTGATCCATGATAAATGGTTAGGCTCTTAATTTCTCTTCCCAGGCTTGACAACAACTGTGAAGACAAACTCCTGAAACAAAAGTATCCACCTATAAATTTTCCCTTGTAAAATAGGCTTCTTGACTAAGTACTTCAACGCTATATGATATGTATAGAAGGTAAATGGGGTTTCTAACAAGTATTGTCTAAGCTTATGCAATGCGTAGATAATAGATAATGCCTTTCCCTCAGTCGTGGTGTAATTATGCTTTGTGGGTGTCAAATTTCTACTTGCAAAGAAAATGGGATGATCTACAATTCCTTCCCATGATTGTGCCAATATGTGCTAATCGCCATGCCAGAGGCATCAACATGTACATGAAATGGTTTGTCCCATGGAAGGAAAGCACAAAATTGGTGTGGTAGTTAGTCTCTCCTTTAAGGTTTCAAATGCCAATTGTTGCATGTCACCCCAATAAAATTTCCCTTTTCTTTGAGCAAATCTTCCAGGGGTGCGGAAATCTTTTCATATCTCTTGATAAACATCATGTAGTATCCAGTATGCCCCATAAATCCATGCATTTCAATGTGATTGGTAGGTTCTTTTAAACCCAAAATCACAATTATCTTGGTTGGGTCTACCAAAAATCCTTCTTTGCAAACGATGTGCCCAAGTAAAATTCTAAAGGGTGTAAAAAATATGCACTTTTTAATATTGAGAGAGATTCCCAACTATCTGCACCTCTAAAACATGAGTACCATATTATCACAACAATCCTTGACCAAGCCATACAACGTCCAATTACCCAAATACACTTGCAAGAACTTGTGAATAAAATCCTAGAAGGCTTGCACAACAATGCGTGAGAATATTTCCAGTACATTTTTCAATCCAAAGGGCATAACTTTATACATAAAAATTCCCCATTCAGTGGTGAAATTTTTTAATCTCTTGATATTCTTTCGTGATGCGCACCTAGTGATAACCTGAAAACCCATCTATAACAAAATTTTATCTCATGTCTGATAACTCCTTCAAGGATTTCCTCTTTGAAATGGGTGGGAAAAGGATCTATAACACATGAAGCATTGAGTTATATGTATTCTAAACAAATATTTATCCTCCCATCCTTCTTAATGCTTATAATCATAGGGCTAACCAACTCAGATCCCTCAATAGGCTCAATTATTCCAGACCTGAGCATTTTATCAATCTCCTCCTTCACTTTGATGTAAGTTTGGATTCATCTTATAAGGCCTCTTCCTAACTAGGTGTGTGCCTTATTTTATCTTGATATTCATCTTTCCTAATGAAGTGTGAACCCCTTTTAACTCATGATATCCCCATGGAAAAATTCCTAGAAATCACGCAATAACTCAATAATCTTTGCTACTTCTTTCTCTGACCAGTAATCACCAATAATGGCCTCCTTGGGTGCACCCTTTATGCCAATGTTAACTTTTTTGGTCTTCATAGGGGCATGGTATGTGCGTTCCATTTTATCTATAGTGTCCATCACCTCATGTACACCTTCAATGTGGCTAATATCTAGGTTTTCAACCTCTTCATCATCAATCATATATACCAATTTACATTTTTATTTTTCCTTCTAGGAATGATCCATTTGTACCTTGTCTTTCTCCTCCAGATCCAGGCATTCCTTAGAACCATTCTCACTAAAATTTCTAACATGAGCTCTTCATCCTTCACTTTATTCCCCAATATAATGTGCTTCATGATCTGCAATGCTTCATGGATTGGAGGATTAGAAGAAAAGTAATCAAATTTTTGAATCATGCATGTAGTCATCTCATGCCAATTCATGGTCTTCCTTTTTATCTCTACATGGACATACCATGTGCACGTGCATCCACACAATATGGAATAGAACTTATGTATCCAAAGTGATGGTGGTAAAGCCTCCTGGACCTGCCCCCATAGTCTATCACAATTATGTACGTGGAATGAGGCAGGAATCTTCCCATGTTATTCACATATGTGCGTAGGTACATTACTCTAAGTAAACCTAATGGAAAAGGTTATTCTCACTTCTCTCCATTCCAAAAGGTTATCTTTATGTGTTTCCCACTAGTGTGTTGTTGTCCCACACAAATTATATACCAGCATGTTTCTTTGATCCCCGTCATTTTACCACTGAGTCTCCATGGTGTGTAAGAATGTATCGAGATTACCTTCACTAATGTATCTTGGTACTTGACTTCAACCCAACTGCCTCACCATACACAGCCTAATAATCCTATTGATTTTTCCTTTAACTTCATGCCTAACCATCTCATACGTTCCATGAGCCCAGTTATCACAAGCAACACTAGTAGTGTCACTTATAGACTGTGCGTCTTCCCATTGAATTATAGCTTCCTTTGATGGTTCCACATGTTTTGGATCTTGCACCATCAATGCATAAATTTGATTAATCTCTTCTTCACTCAAGGTCTCAACATAATGATATTCCTTCTTATCATATAGAGGTATAATCACGCATTCATATTTATTCTCAAAAATTATGTATTTCTTGTTAAAATGTAGATTAGCATTGTTTGCATAGCACCAGGGCCATCCAAGTAATGCTAGAAGGTTTTCTGCTTCAGCAAGCTATAATACCTCAAAGTCTCCAGTAAACTTATCTCCCTGATTGGTACTAGAATACATCCTTTCAATACCCTAATAGGCATACCCCTAGTTTTGTTCACCATATATAGCACATATGAATATGGTTGTAATGTTTGTTTACCCGATATGAGTCCATGCATCTAGTATTAACAAATCTACTTCCGCACTTGTGTCTATAAAAATATTACGTACGCTATCTAACCATCAATAACTGCATCAAGTGTGATCTCCTTGTCAAATTCATGGCTCTATGTGGTGGTAGAGTTTGTGTGAAGTATTTTCCTCTCACGTCTCAGCTCCAATGTCATAATACCTTTTCACGTCAGCCATTATCCCAAGTAGTGTGATGATATTCTCCTAGTACACCCATTTTACACACCTCCTTCAAATCATCCATATCCTTCTACAAGAGCTCAACATTCTTCACGCATGTCTCTCTCTTGTGCGCCTGCTCCTTTAGACACTTTATTTCACCTTGTAAATCCCTGATGACTCACATATTATCTTGGTAGACTTCCTTCTGGTGTGTTGCATCTGGATACTTAGTATGTATCACATCTTCTTTATGTGATGAGCAGGCTTAGCCTTTAGAGTCTCACGTGTGTGTGCAGTCTCAACGTGTGTAGTGGTAACCAATAATGTATGTAAATCAAGATCAGGCATCTTCTTAGGCATCCACTAATCAACATTTGCACATTACACCTTGATCATCCCCACATCCTTGTCCTTCTTATTTTTACTCAGGTTCTCATTTAGGTCTGAGCAATCTTCTAACTTATGATGCTTCCCACACCATGAGAAAACTATATTCTAAGGAAAATATCTCTAATAATGATTAGGGAACCCACAAGTATTAAAAGTTCCTCAAGTGAACCTGCCTCTACTACCATCGCGAACCTGGCCTTGATATCCTCCTCGGAAGCCTCCATTCTTGTTATCCCCATTGTTGTTCCCTTCATGGTATGTTGTCCTTAATTTTCCTTTCGATTTTCTTTCCACTCTAGTTCTAGTGTACCTCTGGTTTCAATGGATTCGTGGATTTGATCAATCAATATATAATCAGTGGTGTTGTGGGTATGAGCATGGAAAATATTATAATACATAGACACCTTCTTCTGAATCACATGCTATAAAAAAGGGAAATTTCTAGACATCATGGTCCATAGGTGATAGACTTCAAAATCTAGTAAAAACACACGCAATGACTTACATGGGAAACTATCCTTAGTATTTCCTTTAACCTCACAATCAATACACCATATACCACTGCACGTCTCATGTGTTGAGTTAGCAGAAAGATACTCCAATTTTTTTGTCATGGCTATAATTTGTGCCTCAAAGAATGGGCTCACTCGAGTATCAACACTTCCAACTGCCTAAGCATGCAGGGCTGCTTCCAAGGCCTCACATGGATCAGTATATGTTGTATAAGATAAAACTCTACAAAACGGAGTCATAATTCCTCCAATGAACCATTGTCACATGCTGAATTTAATGAATGTCATAAGATAATTTGGATAACAGAGTCTTGAGATGCGCATCATACTCCCTCACTGGTTTCAAATAATCCCTTGCTTAATATCCTTGAGCATTCTGTTGATGCTCTGCTGCTAAAACTCTGGGAATATAGAAACTCTGTCAAAAATGCAACGTGTGCAAAGTATTGTAGTCCACTACATTCTGATGTGGATCATACTTTCATATACCAACTATGTGTGTGCCCTTGAAGAGTAGTGGAAAATTAACTTTCCTTCTCTATTTGAATGTTTTGATTCCCTTAACACACCATAATAGCTCACACTTATGCACACGCTATGTATTGCAGCTTCAATACCTTTATACTCTGGAAAGTGGAGAGACATATCATAGTAAACTTAAGGTGTATGCTAAGGTTATAGAGGTTTTTGAGGTGGTTGATGTGGATGTGGACCCTTGTCCACCAGATCCAGAATCTAGAATTCCCACCAGTATTTCCTCCGGGTGGTTAACCCTGATCCTCCTAAGCCTCCCGCGCCCCCTGCTGTGGGCTGCAGACTAGTTGATGCAACTCCCTTATGTCTCATTTATAGTACTAAACCTGGAAACCCATGAGTTTGCACATGGTCACAACATCCACCAGAAGTTTCTCTCAATGGTCTACACACCAATACTTATCCCGATGATGCTCCTGGAAACAATACTCAAAGTGTACTCCCAAACGTAGGTGCCTGTTGCGCTGCCATAGGTATATTCATAGTCTGATATACTTCTCAATTCAACACAAAATGATATCTATCCATCTCTTCTTTCCTACTTACACTAGTGTAATTCTTAATAACTACATCTGGATCTGGAACACCATACGCAAGGGATAGGTGGTTAGGTTGGATTAGTTGTGCGCTCACGGTCCTCTTTCTTTCCTCTAACATGATTTCATTCGAAGACAAAGGGGATTCTCTACTACACTTGCCAAAATTTGGGAGGACCTGATGTTGCAGCTCCTCATATTCCATGATAGCTTTAAAACCTTCGTGAGCCATCATTCCCCTCAACCTGAGTGACTCCTCAATATCCTTTGCACGAGCCATGTCCCTCTCTCATGCTTGATTAAACACAATCTATCTTTCCTCTCTTTGTATTTCTGTCGCAAGGTCTGCCATCCTTCACCACATATGCTTTTGCCCATGCATGCAGTGGGGGTTTAGCTAGCTATAAGAACAATTTCTAAATCTAGTTCTATGATCAAGATCTTGATTTCTAAAGGTATAACACACATATAAGATCCTTTGGGCTTGTGCAAGAATATGAATTTAGCTTCCTCCGGACACAAATAAGTAGAAATAACGTACTCCAATGTATAATTGAGCAACATACCAACCCACCAATAATCTAAAAATCTAGTCCACTCCACATTTGCATCAAGAAGAGTCTGGTAATCTTCCCGTGTCTAAAGATTAGGCCTAGGACCCCAATGTTTCCCTGATGCATAGGAAGCCAACCACTCAAAAAATTCTATTGGAAAGAAGCTGAAGAACGTCTCATAAATCTCATGATAAAGATTATCTTCCACCCATTGCCATGCATTGAAATCAGGTCTAGTGCTATACCGCTACACAAAATTATCTTGTCCGTCTTCTACTAAACTTTCAATGCTTTCCAAATTTAGTTGATACGCCATTTGTATCCAACATCCTGGCAGAAAAAATGAAAAGAGGTCCCAACAACAGAACCAAAATGTAGTATTTGCTTTTACTAGAATGCTATGTGCATTGACACCTCATCTAGTCTAGCTGAATGCTCACCCGAAGAACACACAACTACCAGGTACCTCCTTTTTATTTTCTTGACATGATGTTAGCATAAATATCCATAATAATCATCAACCATTCAAGTACAAACCATTATATACATGTTATCATGGAAACACATATAACAAGATAGCATAAAAAATCAGATCGCAATCAATATCAAGTGCACCATGTTCAGTTATGTCAATGATCATAATCCATCCTCCATAATCCATTATATTAAAGTCTTACATAATAATAGTTGAATACATTGGTATACCAAGGTGCTAGAACATGCACAAACATCAAACCTTAGATCATAAATGCATAACAAAGACTCTTATAGATCAGATGTAATAATTGGTACCAAAACAATGTGTACAATAGATATATATAGGGGTGGGTAATTTCCTTTAACCGCCCATGCACCACCTAACAATAGGCGTGCTTGATGCAAATCAAAACATTAGAAACCATATATTTATTTAAACAACAAGGTTTTCAAACAACCGACTTCATTAGCTCTGTAAAAGATGATCATTTATCCTCATTATACCTTTCTCTTCATACTTCTCAAAACATCATTCATTCATTTTCCATTCATTTGTCAACTCATCAAAACTTCATAAAAACTTCTCTATATACTCACCTTGCAATTTCCTGCATAACTTCTTGCTCACTAGCTACCTTGCTCAAGGGTGAAACTTAGACCTTTATCCTCCTTGATGCTTTATATACCACCTCCCTTGTTCATTCAATTCAACCAATATTATATTCACTAAATAAATGAACTCAAACAATCAAGGCACTATCCTTCATTGTCTTTATCAAAACCGCCTTTTGGTTTGTGCCAACAATCTATAACAACCTTATGACATTCATATATTCTTCTATGGATTTCAAATCATAGTACCCTTACAAACCCATTTGAAAAATGTTTTTATATTCCTACCCTAAAAATTTCATAAATTAAATCTTCAAAATAGGGGAGATATACTCACTTTACCAGGACAGGCATTTTGTCAAACAATTTGTGTGCATCTTCAGCAGGGCTAGGAAAACGTGTCATAACTCACAATTTAATCACCATCAAGAAAAAAATTTAAAACCCATCTGCACAAGGCCCTATTTATCTTGTTATAAAAAATTAAAGTCAATTGGAGTTAAAATGAAATTTTTATGTCAACTAGTCTGAAGAAGATCATTAATTTACAGTCACAAATAGAACACACAATTTGTACTTATCTTAAGGTATTTGGACATGCAACAAAAGTCACCGCAAGAGTCTACTTTCCAATCACATTAACATTATTATTTACCTATCATGAATATCTTAAAGATATTTTAATGTAACAACTATCAAACTATCATGGTATGATCTTGCACACAATTTTATGCTTCTATGCATACTAAAATAGAGTATATGTAAACTTAACTTGAAACCAAAATTATTAAGACATCTACAGTTATGCTTCTATGCACTAAGAAGGAGAGGTATCAAAATTAAAACATTCAATCTCATTAAATTTCATTCCCCAATAAGATAACTTGTAAAACAAGTATATATATATATACTGCTTCATACAAAAACTGAGCTCTTCCCTCTTCTTTGTTACATCCTCCTACCCGAGGAATGAGCTTTCAAAACCCACTAACTCACTCACATATTCAAATTTTCCTTTGCATGTAATTACTGTTTCAGATGTAACTCCTCTCATGATGATTTACCATCATTACATTTGTCGATTACACTATCTTTACACACTTCCTAACTCCCATTTCCACCTAAAGACACTTAACACCTAACAAGACACTTTCAAACTTTAATAAACCCCTAGGATTCCTTAATAAATATAGTAACACCTATTATAGACTCAACTATCCACTCACATAATGACTAACCACACACACTATGAATTAACTAGACACTTACAATTCCTTGACAACCTTTAATAATATTTAGATATGCCTTTACAATTTGAATTGCATTTTGGAGGGAAATGCCCTCATTTGAATTCTTAAGCTTCCTCACTCTTACTCTCTCTCTCACATGACTCCACATACCTATTTGACTTCATTGTAGAAAAAATTACATTTGAATGGACTCCAGATGATGCTCCCGCATTAGTGCTCAAAATAGCCATGCGTACTTACATGGATGCTTTACAAAACAACTAATAATAGACTATCCTATAAATAAGACTTGCTTTAATCCTATTAATAGCTCAACTCATGTATGTTCTTTAATCTTTAGTTTGCATGTGCTTTCTCCAAAAATAGCCAACACTTTTTCTGCCAAGGTAGCCTTTGCGTGATGAGCACTTCAAGTCTATTTTAAACCCGTAAACTACAAAATCGACTAAGTCCCAAATCCTGTATCTAGGTGCGATCTATACACGTGTTGTTTCCACATGGCCTACATGCTCCTCTGCGCCTACCTTGCGCTCCACATTCCTTCGTGTGCTCTCCATACTTTAGCCATTTTGTCTGTCCAACACTATTATGTAACAATTGTTGTTGATTAGAATGTAAAAGATCATTAAGCTTAAATCGGCACTAGACTTAGGATGAATCCCTCCTTCCTCGAGTTGACGAGGAGGGTTGCGAGATCGTTGAGTTCACATCTTAGGAGGAGAAATTGCGTGATAGTTCAAAAGAGAATTATGAGCAATATCCTTAAATTTAGTATGAGGAATAATGATAACACTTATGGCCAACAATTGCCTACTAACTTGCATTTGAGAAACATTTTTGGAAGTTTAAACAACAACTTGTCTTTGAACAAGTTGGATAAACGTTGATGGTTTACCAATGCTTTGTGGAGTGGGAGTTGAACTAGTGTGTGTTTTAACATTTCTAGAAGCACATATAAAGTGGTTAGTGGAAATAGATTTGTTGTGGTTATTTTTTCGATCCACCATGGTACAACCATCTTTGTCATTTGTCTTAGGAATTCTGGCCATGGGATTTTGAATGACTTTGTTACACATAACTAAAAGATGAGAATCTTGAATGTCGTGTTCATATGATTGACATGTGAAGAAAGCGTTTGGGAGGTTGATATAGATTACCCTTTGGGTATAATGGGATTTAGCCACTTGAATGTCGATAAACTCCTTAAGGTCACAGGAAAGGTCATATTCCACACATACATGTTTATGTTGTTGTGCCAAGTAGAATTTAGAGGGTTCCTTGCATATGACATGACCAAACATGTAAGCTATTCAGTTTAGAAAATTCGAACACATCATGGGAAGCCTAGGGAACTCTACCCATACTAGGATTTTGAGGGTGGTATGCTCAGAAACCACAAAGTCTTGTGTCCACAAAGATAACACAAGTAAAGAGCTCTAAACATACCATTTTGAGGGTTTTTGCAATATGACCGCAACATGCGTTGGGTTGGCAAAATGAAACTAAAAAAGTGTTTGATCATATTCTAGACTATGTCTAGCTCTATGCCTTGTTAGATTGTACCCATGTTTTGAGCATATATTTAGAGGGAATCCTCTCGAGAAATTAAAGTATTTAACTAATCGATTGAAGCCATTTGCAAGCAAGATCAAATTAAAAAACATGTTCAATAACATTCAAATAAGTCATATTACCTCATAGAACACTGTTGAAACAAACTCGTCCCACTGCTTCCCTAGAGATGTCATCACAAATCGTCATAATTTCAGTAATTGGACTTTGGATGTGGGTAGCCATATAAAAAGGCCATCCAAGGGTAAGGTTTCCTAAAAGGGCTCTAAAAGAAAAAGTATGTGAAAAAAACTTATAGCTATGACAAGCAGTATAGCGACAAATTTGATTGCTACACTATAATGACATAACATAAATCCCAAACAAAATGCTCTCACCATTCCCCAACATTGTAATTGAAATTCTTTGTACAGACTCTAACTGTAATAATATACAATTATGTATCTGGTATTAAGAAATAAATAAAAATTTATATTTATCTATAAATTTAATTTTCCGTATTTTTCCAACCATGTAGAATACTCTAATTAGAGTGCACGATGAATTCCTTTCACATTCTTTTCATTTACATTGTGTTGCCATGAAGATTTTCCGAGAGCATACAATTATATGTACAATTTATTCTCTAAGACCATTTAAATCCTTTTGAACCGTACAAGGTCCCATCCATTATCTAGTTCTCAGACATACAAATATTATATGAAAAGACGCATAAGAACAAAAGGAAAAAACCCCACCAAATGTCATAATGAAAAAATCATTTATAAGGAATAAGTCATTCATAGGTCGTGACTAATATTAGGTAAGGTCCATTGAGTTACTAAAAGGGAATATTTTCATACTAAATTAATAATAAAGCCTTATGAAATGCAATTCGTTGATTTTATCTCTTAAAAAGTGTGACAATTAAAGGAAATGAGAATTTTATTTTATTTTATATGGTATCTTAAAAAACTAACCACAAAAATCCACGAGAGATGTGAGATGACATGTACTCCACCAAACCTCAACTATATAATGTTTCATGAATTATTTCCACAAAATTGAAAAGAGAGGAAGGAATATGCTATTTTAATGATGGAATGTGTCTTAATCTTTAAGAAAGAAATGGAGCATTAGTGCTTTATATCTGTATCCCAAAAGGAAAAGAGAGATTATAAACAATCATTCGAAAAAGGAAAAGAGTTATTAAAGGCAAATATGAGAAAATGTTTCTACAGTGCTATCGTAGTTGTTGATTTTTAGTGGTCTTTATTTATGTCATGACATTTATCCATTGCCATCATTTTATTTTATAAAATTAAATTTGTTTTATCTTTTTGAACGTCTGGACTTTTTTTTTTCATTTTTTTTTTGTTTTTTCATTTTTAATTGTTACAAATTAATAGGATTCTAATTTGGATTTTAAATTATTTTTGAGTACAGAAGTTTTAGTTCATTTACGTATCTATTTATTATTTATCAAGACATTTAAGAAGTTTATAGGTGAGAAATCAATTATTGGGTATCCTGGAGAATCAAGTATTCATTGTAGAAATAAAGTTCATGTTTAGAGGCACATTACATTGCATTAGCTTTCCTGACGATTAATTATTGCAATCACTAGTATGTTGTTTTTAATATTGTGCCAAACAAAGGGATCTGATAAGAATCAACTTTATGTAAGAAATATCTGTGAAACAAACTCTCCATTTTTACAAGTGTAGATTTGGATTTCCCAAAGACAATTGGAGGAAGATGGTCAATTTCCAACTAATCTTAGCAAAGACATAAAATTCGAAGTAAGGACTCTAGAAAATATAAGAGGTGAATCTAGTCATTAAAGAAAATTTTAGTTTTGAGCACTTTTGCCAATATCAAGTGCATGGTCTTGCCATGCCAAGAACATTAAGTGTATGATCTAAACACTTTACTATGATCACTCTTAATTTTCAAGGTTTTCTTTATTTCATAAAAAAACTTTGATTTATGATGTCATATTTTGACGATAGTCTCTTGATTGCCAAATAAGACATTTATTTGTCCCTCTTATATTTCTTTTGATTTTAATAATTAATTGATTGAATAATTAATATTTATTTTAGGCATTATTAATTCATATACAAGTGCTATGTACGAACCTTGTCAGAGGCTTCCCAAAAAACGTGTAAGAATTATTTTTTAAAACATTACACAACTTTTCTATAATCAAGGAACATAGATTGTTTATAAATTATGATCTCCTGGGCCCTATGAAAACAAAGGTGAAATAAAAGGGGAAGATAAAAGAATCCAAACATCATAAAAAAAATTAAATGTATGCATGACTCATCTCGACTATCAAATTCATTAAGAGATGATAATGCAATTTTCTTATTATTCAAATTTGAAATAAAATCACTCACTTTCTAAAATTTTACTAAGCATATAGCTAACATAAATGATGACATGACAACACAACATAAAGTACAATCATTCATTCAACATTGGATATCAGTAAGCACAATAAAGTATGAAACATGCATATTAAATAGTACAACGAAGGTACAATTACATAGTTTTTTTCAGTGAACATAAAGATTGGTTCTGTTACGCCCTTCATCATAAGTCATATATCAAGATACGTATGGCTGACTTGTGGCTAACATATTCTCTTACCAAATCACACCTCCTTTATTTATGCTTTCATATGCCTAGTAGGTTTGTTAGAAGCACAATGCACTGAGAGGGGGGGTGAATCAGTCCTTTAAAAATTTCACTTTATTTTCCATTACATACATTCTTCATTCAAACCATTCATTCAACATCCATAAACCATGTGAGCTTATTAAGTGTGTATCAAACATTTACAATTGCATGAAACAAGAGAGAGAGAGCACAAGACACCAGATATAAGTGGGAAAACCTCAAGGAGAAGAAAACCAATTGAAACCTATGCTAATATTACTCATAACAAAGGAATTGCAAGAATATTACACATCAAGCAAGATTTGTTTAGTGAGGCACCAACCCCTCAAGGAACACCAACCCCTGGGCCCTAGTTTAGTAGAACACTAATCCTACAAGAAGGATACGGCCCCCTAAGATGACCAAACACCAACTTAGCCACCTAAAATGGTTGATCACTAATGATATGTTGATCCCACTAATGATAGTGATATCAAATTCAACTTCTCTCTCTTCAAACCCTCTCAAAACAAGCACTCTCCTAACACGCTCAAATCTGGTCCTTCATTTGTTGATTAGGTCTAATGACCTTGCATACATGCTCTTCAATATTCCTCAGTCCTTTATACCTCTCCTCAGGTCTGTCCTTGAACCCTCTCTCTTCTTCTTCCTCCTATAGCTCGCTCACATCCTCACAATCACAATTTTTCACAATGAGTCATTATAGCTCACTTATATATATATATATATATATATATATATATATATATATATATATGATACTTGCCCATAACACTCCTAGGTCAGTGATGACCATATAGGTTGATCATTAAAACTCAAAAACAAGGTTCATTTTAGGGGATAATATTCATAAATTGGTGAACATTAGGATTTTGGAATTGGCGAATTTTTTACTACTGTATGGTAGCAAGTTCACCAAAATTTAACGAGTCCTAAATAAATTTAACCCTAATTTATCCTTAGTGTTTCCACCAAGGGCCAACCAATGTTGTTATATGCGCCATTATATTATAATATATAGGATTAATTCACCATAATGCAGTAATACAATATAATTTCAAAATTCATTAATTTTGAGATTTGGAGTCAAATCTGAAGGTAAAAGCGAATAAGCTTGTGAAAAATGCCAAAAAACCAAAGGTATAAGCGAAAAAGGTAAGTGAAAAAGTTTGAATTGTCAAGGAATTTTTACAGAACTGTTACTAGACGATAACCTATATACATGACGCCACCCAGTAAGATGATTACACAATTCCAAATGGTAGCAACCTCATGTTACTGGACAATAACTTGTATTTGATTTACTGAACACGTACATTTAAGTTACTATTTGGTGGTGTATACGTATACAACCATGTGGTGGTTTGATAGCATGTTCGCGTAACCTTGTTCGGTAACTTAAGTCATGTTACCGCATTATCATGTAACATGAGCTCTATTTTTTACAATGTCTTGAATTTATTTTTTACAGAATCAAAGCACAATAAAATGTCCCACTTTTTTGTATTTTTTGTACCTTTATAAACATGAATTTTCAGTTTCATTGATTTTCCAAAGGTAATAGCCACAAAACCATACACATTCATGAAATTCCATTGAACTAACGAAATGTTGTGTTTAGAGTGTAGAATACATGTACATTTTTTATTTTATTTTTTTTAGCAAAAAATATGGTCTTTTTCTTAATTTTATTCATACATTGTTTCTTATTTTATAAAAGAGGAATGACTGTCCGTGGTGGTGTTTTTAAATGAAAACTTATTTTTTCACCATGAAATTTTAGATATATGTTCTAGATTTGAATATCGAGGTCCTGTCAATTTTTTGTATTTATATTTTTTCAATTAATTATTTAGTGAAGATATTTTCAAATAAATGGCATACATATGTCTATGCCAATAAATTTTAAGATTTATATCGAAATTGATAAAAAAAATCATAGCTACGAAGAAGACTTCAACAAATAGTAAGTTTATTTTTTTCAATTTTTTTGATATATTTTTCTATTTTTCAAATTGGGTTGATTGTGTACTATTGATTGTCGTAAAATACCATATGTTGGAAAAAAATAAAAAATAAATAGTAAAACAAATTTTTAAAAAATGAAAATTATATTTTTAGAAAGCTAATAAAAAATTGTATTTTGTGTTAAATTTTTGTAATTTTACTAATTAGTTAACCCTAATTACGTGGCACCTAAGTGGCACATTTTGGCAAACAATTATCCTCCAAATGGATTTGGAGCCAAAATGTGCCACATAGGTGCCACATAGGGGGGTTCATGCAGGGGGCGAAGGGGGTTCACACAAACCCCCCTTAACGTGAACCCCCTCTAACCACGCCAACCTGAGCACCGCCAATGGGTGTACAATTTTCAAGTTTAAATGAAATTTGTAGGTTAAATTGAGTTTTAAAAATAAAATTTTAATAACTCTAATTTTAAACCATAGTTTTTTCTAATATTATTGTTTTTTTCCAATTTTAAAGTTAGAAAAAAACAATATTTTTTCTAATTTTATTGTTATTTTTCTATTTTAAAGTTAGAAAAAACATGTAATTAAAAAAAACCTAATTTCTATTGAGATGTCTATATAATAATCTGAGTTGCATGTGTATAGTTTTCTATTGTATTTACTCTTACATTCATAATCTATACTCAATTTGTGTGTGCAGGTGAAAATTTTTAAAGTGGAGGAATCATGGGAAATCAGAAGAATGATTTCTAAAATAAAATAAGATTTGAGGAAGAGAAAGTTAGAGGAGAGTGCTAAAAGATCAGTTATTATTGAAGGGAGAGAGAAGAGAGAGAGAGAAGAGAGAGAGAGAAGAGAAAATAGAGAGAGAGAGAGAGAGAGGTTGAAAAAATTGGTACATACATACTTGAAACCCTTGATAGATCATAATATTATTTTTCTTTCTAAGATTTATATGAAGTTTTATCTTCATCACACCTTCTAGATAGGATAATATTATATTATAAATGCAATAAAATGATTAGTATTGTGCAAATTTTATGTATTTTGCTTTAATTGTAACTTGTTTTGAATATAGTCTGTGTAGTAAAATCTGAGCTCTACTTCAAAGGATCTAATTTCTTCCATTCTTGCAACCAGACATTATTCAACCAAATTAAAATTTGAAAAACCATCCTTCACTGCAAACTTATAGATCTAACTACCAAAACCAGTATATTGCACTCTTAGATCCATCATCCTTCACTGCAAACTTATAGATCCATCATGTTTTCCTATGTACAAACCTAGATTAGAACCTATAAACTCATAGAAAATTAAGTGTATGCATTCTTCTTATCAATTTCCATATCTATTATGTTACCTAGTTAAATCTATTTCTATTCATCATTTACTATACTTTCATATTTGAGTGTAGATTTTTATTTAAAAGTTTGATTGCTCAGCATTTCTAGATTCAATAGGATATGTTTAATCCTCTTCATACCAATTTTATCCACTTTCTCTTGTGAAAAAGTATTATTTATATTGTCACCATCAATAATCAACTTGCAACACTTACCTCCAAAAATAAAAATGGTCTTGAACCAAAAAATCTCCATACATGGCTATTATTATCTTTCACAGGTATCAAAAACATCCTTTAGAACGTGAAATATTCTATAACTTTTGGTTCATCTAGATTATAAATATACATGAAACACTTTCATCTTCCACTTGCATGATATGTACACTTTCATCAGTTCTCTTACACCCTTCATTATGCATGCATGGAAAATTTAATGCTTTATGTATAATCACAACATACAAAACATATACCATGAAATCAAAGGCCTTTACCTCATCCATATGATCCTCTACCTTTGAAGTTTCATTTCCTCTTTTTACATTAATGTAACTACATTGTGAAGTATTAGCCTCAAATCCTTGCACATAATCACCTTTTCTAGTCCACCTCTTGGCCCACATCCATACATGAACTTTCCTTTTTCTTTTCTCTTCTCCTAGATGTTTGCATGATAATTTTTCTTCCTCATTTAGCAAACACTAATAGGATTCTACAAAAAATTGCAGTTAAATCATTCCAATGTCATCTTGAGTTGTCATGTGGATCCCTTTCACATACCTTGAAATCTTCTTCAAGTAACCTTTAATATAACCAACTCTAACAATTAACCTATATGAAAAGTATTCAATTTAATATTTACACTCATTTCCCTTTGTTGCAAGTTTTACAAATTCATAAACAAGCTCATCTGTGATAATATAAGTAAGGGACTTAGATTACAATCTCACAATTAATCTCTTCCAATTTTAATCTTTATCTTTTCCTTTTTGAAACCTCTTGGCTTAATTGATCCCATAAAAAGGATGCATGAACTTTCCATTTTTTTTCTATTTATTAAGTCACGCAGTATATTCCATCTTTTCTTACTTGAAATACTTCTCTATTTCTTCATACAATAAACAAGTTCCTCATAACTCAAACATCCAAATTAACCTCATCCAATTTTGGTTTACTAGTCTTCTCCGTAGAATATATCTTTTGGTTTATCAACCTATTTGTATCCCTATAAGACATGGTTCTTAGGTTATTCTTATATACATTTAGTATTTCTTGCATCTTCCACTACCACAATACCCTATCAGGCTGAAACCATTTTCTAAACCCACTATTAATTCAACATAACCTTCATAACCATTTTTAACCTATATTTTCCTATTTTTCAAACCTTGTTTTCCTTTTTTTAAAACCTTGTTATCCTTTATGTATTTCTTCTATGTTCTTTATACATAGTGCTAGGATCATTGGTTAATTTTTTTAAAACATTCAACTTACATACACTTATATGAATCACACCCTTCCAATGGATACCACTTTTTCTCCTAACATTTATGATACAATTATCAAATTAATAATGTGTCAATAATTATGACCTTGTACCTTTTCCTATAAATTATATTCATAAAAACCTCAACTAGTCTAAATACTCCTATAGAATCCAATATGATGATATTTTTGGTGTTGACATAGAATAATTTCATCTTTTATCTATTTTTAAATTAAGGGTCTCCACATGCATCCTAATGATATTGATAAGGTTATTTTTATTCTCATTACCTATAAATTTTCCTTAAAAGCTTTATGTATTCTATAAATCAATCATAAATAAAAGTATTGAAAGAGAATTGGATCACCAAGATCATTCAAAGATACATTTTATAGAAATAAATATGAAACCCCATAATTAAAATGGAATATATAATTAAACAACTCAAATCATTTCATATAATTCAATGTATTTGATTATAGCAAGATACCATATTCTAATGACATGTCCTCTCAAATTCACTGAAGTCTAAATCAAATTCTTCAAATCTTATGTCCTCTCAGAAAGGTTTAAAATAGATTACCTTGATATGAATTTATTAACTTGAGAATTTCTTGTTACAAGGACCCAAATTCACTAGTGCATATTTAACCTAGTGAAGAAAGAGACATAATATCTACATCAAGAGTGGTAAATACTAAATGTGGAAACTTTGGATAGATCCCTAGTTGTCCCATTCTTAGAACTACATTCAACACCAATGTAAATGTGTTAAAATAAAAAACTAACTTGGATCCTTGTGATCATCTCCATGTTGGTAAACAAATCCACTTTTTTCTTTTAGGTCCACTAATTAACACATATTTAGAAGAGTTAGTCACTAATCAAAAAAAGGAATTCACAAGAAATTCCAGAAGAAATTATATGATATGATCTCATAAGTTGGTTAAGAGTGAACATAGATTTCATAGCATCAATCATACTTATCCATAGAAAATTTATATGTATATAGTTTTCAACTAAGTGAAATCAACCTCATCTCGATATTTACATTCAATCCTCAATTATAATACCAATATAAATACTTAAATGAATTCTCCCTTCATACCATAGAATAACCTTGTGTGTTATACTATATTTTAAGAGTTATAATTCATGTGTAATTCTTATGACTTCATGGTATATTATATATGCTTACGTATTAAGATGATATTTCCCTCATAGTATAAACTTCTAGAAATGTCTCTTATAATATCGTGCATGCTTTAAGATTACTGGTTTTGTGACATAATTACATATAGCTAGGATGAAATTATTCTTCTATTAGATATCATATTTTTAGTTGATGTAAGACAACATGTTAAAATGGATTCTATACATCACACACATTAGATAAAAATTGTGTGACCATAGTTCTCACACATGCATGATGAGTGCTAATATTCCATGGACCTTTAACCTTCTCATTCAATGTCTCAGTGTTCCATTAAATTTGTTATTAATTCTTTGTTTAAATGATACATCCTATTTAAATATCAATTTGGTTTCTTCATGAAATTTATATAAATGACTGCATGCATGAATTTAAATGTTTCCATGGAAAACATATATGTGATGTTATTTATTTTTGAACTAAGTATTCCTTAATGTGAAAATTAGTGGTATTACATAAATTTAGTTTGTTTAGAATGGATTTTTATGTTACTATTTGATAGTTGCAATTAATTTGTTTATAACATTTTTCTATTAATTGATATAAATATCATTTGTTGTTCTCTCATGCCATCCAAATTAGTTTTTTATATGCATTTTTACAAAAATTACACTTTGCGGTGGCTACAAATACTTACTAGACTCTTTTCATAGCTCGGTTGTATGGGCTACATGTGCCTTCCTATACCAAGATAGGATTTTCATGCATGAAATTTTTCCAGAGGAAAAATCAATATCACGTCCCAAGTTGGACATTGAATTGTATGCGAAAGGATTTTAAAGTAGCCTAACGAGTGTCTTCCATAAAATTGCATGTCAATGTTATGTTGATGTGATATGCTGTCCTGACATGTCACACTTTTGTCCTAATGCTATATATATATATATATATCATTCATGAATGGTGTAATCACATGTACATGCTATTTGTTTTGCAAATTTTGTTTATGGACACAGACTCATGATGCACAACAGTATGCATGATTTGATAACAAAAGTTATGAAATTACTTCCCAAGAAAAATTTCAAACACTTGGTGAAGATGGATTTCAAAAAATTAAAAGAATTTTCCCAACAAGAACCACTATCAAGAAAGAAAACAACAAAAAGTGTAGAGAGAATATATGGTGAATTTGTTAATTTGACTACAGTTGCTAGAGCACATTTTTTGGTTACATTCTTGAATCATGTTGATATGAAGGAAACATTAGAATTTTTGGGTGTGGATTTTGGACGGGAAAAGTCACAATGTATGGAAGAAGAATTTGTTGTGAATGTGTCTAAAGGAATAAGTTCCTTGGGTATAAAAACTAGGTCTATTGATAAGATTATTTCTCGTAGAGAAATATTAACTTCAGTTGTAAGTGAAGATACGAAAAATAATCATCATGTTACCGCTACTGCCAAGGTATTGGGTGTATCTAGAAAGACGGTCAGTAGGTATGCAAAGAGGAGGAAGACATTGGATAATTCTACTGTGGAAGAAAATTGGGCACTAATGTGTAGAAATCCACGTTCTGATAAAATTGAGGATAATATTGTGAAGATAGTTTCTGATTTTTGGACTGAGAGGACTCATCCTTCTCCAAATGTGAGGGATGTTTTAAAACACAAGATAACTCACAATAACTATGATGAACATATAAAAATTGGCTTGAAATAACTCAACATGAGATGTACATCAAGTTTACAGAAGAACATCCAGATGTTAAGATTGGACAATGAATGTTTGAGAATTTGAAGCCTTGGTATGTGTGAGTTGATAAAGTCCTTGAAACATGTTGTTACCACTATCACGTTGAGTTTGATTATCACTATCAGGTACACAAAAAAATATTACATATATTGAGGTGTGCTTTCATTTATAGGCTTATTAGAAATTTGATTAAATTTTGTTTTATGAGATGTGATTTAATTTATGTATTTCAAAATCTATGTTTTTTCAGGTGTATAGAAAGTTACGAGAAGCATCAAATGGTCTAGAAAATGCCCCCTACACGTGTGAGTGAATTCATAGCTTCTATTCTTTTCACAATATCTGATGATCATGTTGACTATCGTATGGCTTGCATCAAAGGTGTTTGTGACAAGTGTGGGGACTTGAAATTATTTCCAGAAACAAATGAAGACTTGGACACAGTTCAAATGGTGACTTGCAAGAGGTGATTAATAAATAAAGAAAATATATAATTATTTTTAAATTTGGATGTACATATTTTATTTTGATTTTTATGTTTACTGCAAATGAATATAACAAGTTGTCCATTATGTATTGATTTTGTAGGTTCAAATACATAAAATATTCAACATGACTTGGAAAGAATGCAACCAGGTTGGATTTGGTAGAAGAGGAAATCCCCATTGCTGCATTCATGCAAAGTTTCCAAAGTTTAATTAGTATGTACATCAAACATTCTCACTATGCAAAGTGGAAGGATACACAATTCAAGACCAATAGAGACACATTCCCTATTGGTTCCATATTGTTTGTGGTTGATTTTGCTGAGAATTACTCATTTTCTCATCAAAAAGAGATTCAAACACAATATTATCATACTGACCAGGTTACCATCATGGTTCAAGTATTTTATAGGCATGCACAATTGGATTTGGATGGGGTTGAAAGTACATATGTGAAGTGAGTGATCAAGAAGGAGTATCACTTCTATATAAGTGATGACAAGGAACATGACACCCACTTTGTGCAACATTGTTTTGGTTTTTTTTTCAATATCTTCATCAGCAAGGAGTACAAATAGATCAACATTTTGTTTGGTTGGATGGTTGCGCATCACAATTCAAATCCTCTCACCCTTTCTTTGCACTCAGTTGCTATCATCGTCATCACAAAATACCTCATTTATGGAGTTTTTTAGAGTGGTCATGGGAAGGGAGAACACGATGGTGTGGGTGCATGCATCAAACGTGCTCTAAAGAAACAAATCTTTGATTATGAGGGAGATCGATTGATTGATGCCCACACCGTTGTTGAATGGTGTAAGAAACATTTTGTAGTTCAGGTTTCAACCTCACAGGATTCAACCCCACACAGAGTGTTTTGGGAGATAACAGGTATGCACATTTAAAACATATGTATCTTGATGTGAAATTGATTACAAGTTATAAGTTACATGTTTTTTTTCTTAATTTTGATGTTTGTTTTAAAATTTATTGATTTTGTACATGATTAATCAGGTATTGATCGAAGGACAAAGTATGGATGTGAAAGGATTCCTAATTCTAGGTCTTTGCACTCTGTGATGACTGTGGATAGTAATAACTGGACAATCTGTACAAGAGATTATTCTTGTTTTTGTTATGAATGCATGAAAAAATCATATTCAGAGTGCAATAGTCAAAAACATGGGTATGTAGGTGAGTGGAAGCAAGTTCCTTTAGTTGTGGATGACACATATGGATCAGATCATGATGATAGTTTTGAATATGTGCCCTTGATTTCACCTGATTATGACCACATATCTGGACTGGTTAAACAAGGTATTTTTTGTTTAAAAGGATTGTATAATTTGATCATTGAATTTATATGTATAATTTATAGTATACAAATCATTGAATATTTATTTGCATTTTGTTGTAGGTGATGTATTTGCAGTCATTGCAGAAGAAGACAATATTGAGAAAGTGGAGTACTACTTGTTGTGTTGCACAGAAGAGAGAACAAAGCTAACATGTGAAATAACAAGTGAGGAGACAACATTTTATACTGGCTCGGTTGTAGTGCAGGGAACATATTTACAACAAGTGAAATCCCTCCAAAGTGGGATTCACTTTGTTGATTATAAACCAAAAAAAAGGTGTATCATTACACCCATCACATAATTACTACCGGGTTACAATTGCATCAGGTGAAGACTAAAAGTGGTCAACACAAAAAATGGAGACTAGATGTAGAAGATCATGAAATTTTTTTATAGGTCATTGAACAACGAGCTGAGCCACTTGGTATTATATAGAAGGACCTATAATATTATATATTGATGTCTTCTGAATGGAATATTTTCTCTATTTTATTTGTCACTTTGGCATATATATTTGACAAATTTCTTGCTATGAATTAAAATTTATAACCTCCGGTCCTATATATGTTATGGATTAAAATTTCTTGCTATGAATTTAAGCTTATACTAGATGGGGTTATGATTATGTATGTATGTGATGATTCTTATTACTACACTTACACTCATATTACACATGATTGTACATATGTTTCTATTAGTTGAGGTATACAACACACAAATCATTTTCCCCTTAATTGAATTTTAAAACATCTCAAGATACCTTTATGCAAATTCAAATGTTCACCCATAAATTTAACAAAAGGACAATGGAATAAGTTGGGAACATTATACCAAATACATGTAATGAAGCATGGTTGGTTGACTATAGAGTGTCCTACCATATTAATTTTCATAGTTATTAATTAGAAAAATAAATTAGGATTGTGATAGTGGTAATTTATTTGTACGAGATTATTCTACTCACTAGATTGTGGGTCAAGGAGGTGAAGTTAAGTCCAAAGATTAAGGTTCAAAGATGGAACCATCATTATTTTTGTAGAGAATAATATGTACTTTAGTATGGAGGATGGGTCATATTTTTGAGAAATAATTATGCACTCCATAATAGAAAGGAATTGTGGACACAAAGGAATCATATAAGGTATACATAGTGTACTATACAATTATATAGTTTCCATTAGAGAAATTTCATTAATCAAGTGTAATATTTTTTTTTCCTTATAAAACATATTCTACACAAATATTTATGTCTAAATATTATTTTCGGTCAATTTTTAAATATATAGGTATTAACATAAGTGTTCGAATTGTACGTAATTATTGAGTAAAAAATTAATCTTAATTCCAAATTCAATATTGATATATCATGTATTCCCAATCATTCCATCAAATTCCATGTTTCTAGCACAAATACCTCTATACATTCCACTTATCCAAAATCTTAAAATGGTTAGCATGAAACTTTTCATAACAGGAAAAATCAAATTATAACACTTTCTCATAGATTTCAAACATCAAGTAATAAGAGGGTCACTTCAAATGAAATACCCTTTTCTACCCATCTTTGTTTCTCTAAAATTTTAACTGTTTAATGAAAAATAAGATCCTTCACATCATATTGGATATTTTCACACTTCTTTTATAAAATCATGATGATAACCTATTGTTTAATAAACTCCCTAGAAGCCAAGTAAGGATTATGTTATCGATTGGTTTTATAATCTTCCACATGAATTTATTAATTTTTAACAAAATTTGAGTTTATGATTTCTTAGCTCATTTTCAAATTAACATTGGCATGAAGGTCACATTTTCTAAATTAGTTGAAACTATGCAAAGTACAAAAGAACATATTAGTGGTCTTATATGTTTAGATTCAAAACAATGGTTATTAAAAATAACTTGTGAGCCATCAAATAGAACAACCAAACATGTTTTTTGTTGATATTTTTTTCAATTATTAAAAATAATTTGTGAGCCATCAAATTTCCAAAGTCTTTTGTTGATATTTTTATTAAAAAAATGTTTTACATTCCTATGTCTCCACATGAGGTTTGCAATGTTATTAGAGAATTCGAAACTAAGCTTGCACAAATGTTCTTAAGTATGGACCCAATATTTTTTATTCTTCCAAATTTCTATATAATTTAAGAATATTATAATCTTTTTCTAACTAAGAACGAAACTATGAACATAGTAATTGGTATAGAACAACCATTTTAGAATGCTATTTTTTAATAAAGAGAAATGAGAAAATCCAATATGATCAAAGAGAATTTGCAACAACTTTTGGAGACATTGATTGATAATGACATGTTTACTTTATTCAAGTGAGATGATTAAATCCTTCAACATTCATCAAGATCTCATTGAGAGAAAACAAATCCAAATAAAAGGAGCACACACTGACACAAACAATGTCAATCAATCAATGACTCCTCCAAATAGATATTTTAATATTTTTTAGAGCCTCTTCTAAACAACCATGGATAATAAAACAATGTAAATGTGCATGTGATTGATGATAAACAAAATATTTATGAAAAAATAACATTTAGCTACAAATATCATCCTATTAAATTTTTTTGGGTACTTTAATCGATGCAAGGATGTCTTTTCAAAAAAAGACATCACACTATAATAATCATATCCCATCCTTCTCACAACTTACAATTCCAATCTCTTTCATGAAACTCAAATTTATATTTTTCTCTCTCCCATCCCACAACATAATCATTTCTAAGAGAACCTTACAATGAAAGATGCATGAAAAGTGAATATGAATCATACAAGTAAAACCCATAAGTATACCATCTCTCTTAGCCTCACATTTTGGTCTTCATACGTTCAAATTTTTAGTTAGCCTCAATCAATGTTTTTAGAAGTAATTATTTGACGCTCATAATATGCAAGAGGATAAATAGAAGCCAATTTATTATATTTAAGATTTTTCTTCTATGATTTGCACCTAGTATTTTTGGAGTTGTAAGGGGCATATTATATTTTTTCTAAAAGACATCAAATTCATAGTGAGCAATTGAGATAAAGTAATATTGCTTTTGAAATTTACTAGAATTTTTTGTTTCCTTAGTTCAATCTTACATTTCTTAATAAAATGACCCTTTCCAATCCAGGAAGTGCTATAAGAACATGCTTTAATGATATTTGTAATTTTATGCTACATTACATATCAAAATATTAAATTCATGTCTAATGAATATATATAAAGATATAAAAAATCATGTCTAATGAATATATATACACGTGTCTAAGTCATATATCAAAATATAAAAATCATGTCTAATGAGTATATATACATGTCTAAAATCTCATGTAAACACATAGATATACATGTACATGATGAAAACACTCATACAACATGTATCATTGAAGTCTCTGTCATGCAGTAGGGCAAGTACCAGACCCCTCACTAGGCTCTGCTGCACCTTGCATGTTAATAAAAAGAAATATACACATCAGAAACTATATATAACATACTATATATTAAAATTTATAAGCAAAATTCTACAACAATTTCTTGATTAATTGAATAAATCATATAACAGATATGTACAATTGATTACCTCAATATCTATCTCTTGGCGGATGTTGGGAGTATCTACACTATGTGTAGATCTTTGTCCCGTAGATCCCTGTGAAACAAAAATAAATTAAATGTAAGAAGTTCATAAACAAGTTTTTTGAATAAAGTTCATTAATTTCACACATTTCAATTTAGATTAAATATTAATTCTAAAACACAATAAAAATAGATATATCTCTACATGTATATACCTCCGCAGAATGTGTCTCTAAATCTATGGGACCACCAACAACAATTGTTTGATGCTGACCCACGACCTCAACACCAACAAAAAATGAGCCAAGTGAGCCAAGCTGACTCAAGCCCTGAACATCAAGATCCATGTTGGGCTCATTCAAGAGCTGTGTATATGTCATATGAGGAAATGGTGTGGGCTGTGAAGCACCACACGCTGGAGTAGTAGCCTAAACACCTAAACATGAACTCAATGTTAATAAATTGTAAAGTAATGATGAAATAAAATAAATTTTAATTAAATTAAGGTTTAATTTTCACACACCAGAACATAAATGTGTTGAACATCGGGTGTGATGATCCCAGGAACAAGAGGTCCGACTGTAGCAACTACAGTAGTACCCTGAATAGAAGATACATTGCCACTCTATTCTATAAAATCTAAAACACCCGATAGTGGGATGTTGCAGTGTCGTGCAATCACCTCATATGCACACAAAAAGTTGGCATCCATGATGCATCCCAACTGGCGTGTCTGAGTGGGATCTATAACTGCCTCGAAGTCATAAGGGGAAATCAAATGTGCATGATCATATGCCTCGCTATGTGCATTACTATTGCTACTAGATCCTCCACTGCTAGTACCACGTCTCTCAAGGTACTGAAGCCACACGGTCAAAAGAGATCAATTGGGTCTCACGATTAATGCTCCCAAGACCCTCTATAGCACCCTCATGGGCACTCATAATGACATGCTTTGTGAAATCCTAAAATCCTGGTAAGAATGGTCGTGGCCTTGTTACAAGCAGCAACACGTCAACAATTGGAGGAGCTTCCTCCTGTCAATATGGCTCCCTATGGCTAATACGACCACACCCCTACCCATATTAACTAGGGATGTATAAATAGTTCACCTTTAGGTTTAGGTGAACCTCAACATGTAGCATCAATATGAAATATAATGGTAATTGGTCATTATTCGGAAATTGGCCTTGAGAGGCCAAAAATCTAGGATAAATCAAGTGTGCACAAAGGGACATGAACATTTTTTTACATAATATGCCCTTATTTTATTTTGGCATACATAACTACTCCAACATGACCTCTTAACGAATTCCTTATCAAGATTTTGTAACGTAATCTCATTATATCCTGCATATCCTGAGACACTTGATTTTAATGAATCCATAAATTTGTTTAGTGACTTAGGATTAAAAGGGTTGTATATTTTCAAGCTTGTTTCTATTCTTCGAAGATCAACCAATATTTTTTCACAATGGGTTTTATAGTGCCCAACTGTAGTTGGATCCTCAAGAATAGATTTCAATTTTGCTATCTCTAAATCCGTCCTCTCAAACAAATTAGCAGAGTGAAAGAGGCCATGACTGTAAAAACATGAGAATAAAATTCAATTTAGAATACTTTTAATGAAAATATTCTATTAATATATTCTCCCAGATTTTAATGAATATAGAAAGATGATTTTCATTTTTGAATGCAAATAATCTAGAATGATTGTTCCTTAATTGAATTCAATCAATAACAAATATGACTTGTTCAAATGCAAATGCAAAGAATGTTTTTTTATTCCATTTAAAGATACACTCTAAATGTATAAATACAAATGCATATGCTATTTTATTTTGAAATGGTTTTTAAAAAATGATATTTTTACTAATTTAGATCTGCAAATGTTACTAAGATACAAAATCCAACATCACGTCTCAGGAATGAGAATATTTCCAAAGTAAAGAAACACTTTTGAATAAGAAAAAACTATACTTAATCCTTAATCTACTTATTTGTTTTGATGTTTTCTAAATTTTTAATAAAATAAATGTAAGTATAATCTAATAAAAAAATACAACACTAAGACAAATATGTCTAACCTCTTTATAATCAAAGAAAGTGGTGGAGATGAATTTAATGATGTTCCAACAAGGTCTCATTACTAATATGATCTTCCACATATAATTTTATCTCCTATTTTGGCACAGAATGAAACAATTCTACCAAAGGTGAACTGATCTGGTTGAACAAATGTTCATTGCATTTGGTAAAATAGTTGTAATGACTTATAAGGACACCCATATATTCAAGCTTTTAAATGTCACACTCTTAATATATTGAATAATTCCACTTTAACCTTTATAAGGAATGGAATCTAAACCACCTTTTAGAGGCATGCACAATAGTCTTGGAGCAATTAAACAATTCTTCCTCGTTGTCGAGACTTATATTTTGTTTTTCTTCCGCTTGAAAGTACTTTCTATGGCTTTGAAGTTTCCAGTCGAGTGTGCTAAGAATAAATACCTCACATACATGTGAATAAGAGAAGAAGTTAAACAATTAATGTATCTGATAACCATCTCCATTATTACAAGAAGTTGAAATTAAATGCTGCAAAAGGAGAGAGATGGAAGGGGAAAGTCGGGAAACAAGTTAAATTTTTCCAACTGCCAAATTTAGCATTTGGAAAACTTCCTTGTGAGCCTCTTGAATAAATATCCTACTAGTATCATCCGTGGAAAACAATTTAATTTTTACCCAATTAGGAAGTGATCTAGATGGTGAAGTGGGAGTAAATTCCCACTTTCCCTTCTATTTAACCACCAGTTAAAAAATTAATTTACTTTTTTATAAAATTGGCATCATTAATTCAATAATTATATTCAAATTTTTATTATTATTATTATTAATAAATGGTTTTGAAGGGGACCATACCCTAAGTACAAAAGAGGGCTCAAATTAAGATAAAACAAAGAAAGAACAGTGGTTTATTGATAGGTGGGGACCACACCCCAGAGAAAAAGTCCTAATAGCTAGATAATACAAATAAAAATAGAGGTAGTGTACAACCTACCAGCATGAAGCAAAAATATGGCAATACTGCACCAGCAAAATAGCTATACATCCACAAACTACCAGAAAAAATAGACTAAAGAACATGAAACTAAACATCCTTCATTTGAGAACTTTGTTGAAGACCTTTTTGACCTGCTCCATAGATTTGAATAGATTAAGGGGAGTGTGCTGAAAGGGGTCCTTGTTAATGGTGGAAATTACAAGTTTCTTCTCTTTACCTCCTTTCCAAATCCCCGAAGAAATTTCACTGAGATCACATACCTATTTGGCCTAAATTTCAATTAGGTATATGAGGGATTTATGCATGGATAAGTGGTCAATTTGCTTGATGACAATATTTTCTATTACCTCTTCCATATCCTTTTACTTCTTAGAGATTTCTTCAATTTTTGTCTTAAGTGCAGGGTTATTATCGGCAACATGTTTTTCCTTAGCATCCTCTTTGAGCAAGTGTTCCACCTCCATACCAAGGCTCTTGATTATCTCAAATTGCTTCTTTGCCTGCACCTTTAGGTCAAGATTTATAGTGGTGTCCTAAGAAGCTTGAATGATAGACAAGAGGCTCTCAACAATGGCTAATTCTTTTCCTTTGTCACTGCTACAAAGAACCCTTTTGGCCGATGGAGGGGAGGGGGTATAAGATTTTTGGTCTTCACCCTGTGAGGCAGAGGGGGTTGGGAAGGGGGAAGGGGGAAGGGGATGGGAGGGAATGCTAGACATAATGTCATAGTAGTATTGGTAAAGAAGAAGTATAAATCCCTGATGAAGAGGGAGACCATGTTGATGGGAGTGAACTTCAAGGATGGATTTCTCTAGGGATTGTAGAATATAATACGGTGGGATAACTTTAGGGGACCTGCGAAAATGGTTCAGTAAAATAAGGTGATGCAGGGGAAGGGTAGTAAATCGACCCTCAAGGGTGATATACTGGACCACCATTCGGGAAACTTCCTCGAACAGGGCAGGGATGGCGGAACAGACAAGGTCCGCTTTGGTAAAATTAAGGGTTTAAAACCCTTCAATAAAATTCTTCTCCTCCGCTTCTTTATCAAATTTATTCCTAAAGAACTTATTCCATCCATGCTCAACTTAGTAACAAAGGAAATCAAAATTTCAATGATTGGGAATTCCTTACCTTTGTACGTGACCACCTTGTCTTTCCAGTTTTTTTGCAAATTTCACTGAGATGTGTTTGTTGTGGCCCTTGATCCGCTTCATGAAAGCTGCAAAACCATCAACATTTAACACTTTCCAAATTTCTTCATTTTGTTGTCAGGTCGGGTCCCAAACTAGCTCTACTTGACATGAAGCTCCACCCATGATTGCAGAAGATAGAGAAAAGCCCGAAAACAAAGCCCCTACAGTCTTGTAACGGAAGTCAGAATGCTTCACAATGGCTTGAAAATCAAAGCGATAATAAAATCTCTGAGTGTTTTGATTAAACAACAAGGGAAGGGCATGACTCAAACATGCGAAGTAATCATAGTTCCCCTTTCTCACATGCTCCCTCTGATTACGAGTGCTGATTTTTAGTACAATTGGCCACTTTTTCATTAGAAATAATATCACCAGAGATTTGGGAGATTTCATCATTATCATGCCAATAATAAATTTGATTGTTAGATACCCTGAACTTCACAAAGGGGTCAACTACCTTGTTTCCCTCTCTATAGGTGTGACAAAATTTAAAATTTGTGAGTACATTACAAATGTTAATGGCCTAGATTTAATAAATTCTTTAATAGTCTAATTGGGAGGGTGATTACCATTACGATGATTGATAATATTTAAGGAGTCACCCTCGATGATAAGATTATTAATATTGTAATTTTTTGTAGCTCTTAGAACCTAAAGAGCAACAAGTGTCTCAACATGGTGGTTTGATTTAGCTCCCATAGGGCCAATATAAGAAACAATGAGATGACCAAGGTGATTTATGATGATACCACCACCACCACTAGCTCCTGGGTTTCCTTTGGAGGCACCATCAAAATTCAGTCTTCACTAGTTCTTAGGAGGAGGAATCCATTGAATGAGGGAGTGGTTAATGGTAGGAGTTTAGCCTTATATATCCTCAAGAATAATATTCCAATTCAGTAGGATTTTCTCCTCCTCTTTGGGGAAAGTTTGCTTCCTAGGAGGATTAAACTTAAGGATATTTTCCTTAACTTCAATAGTAATATCTTTAAACAATCTATTGATGGTACTGTTTGAACTTCTGAAGATGATAAAGTTTATGAACTTCCAAATTTTCCAACTGGCATGAGGGAAAACAAGCCACCAAATATTATTAATAACATGATTCTTGAAAAGTGGGTTTCCATTTCCCCCAAGCATGTACAATGTCCCCCAAAAAATACCAGTGAACTCCAAACCTTGAAAGGATGAGCCCCCATAAGCCTGAGGCATAAGAGAAATGGAGAAAAATATGGTGAATAGTTTCAGCTTCATTCTGTTGTCAACTAATTTTGTTTTGGGAAAATTATTAAGAATTTCATTTTTTTTTGAAATTTTTGAATCATGTTTCATCTGTCAAGAGTTTTCTCATTTTTTTCATCTTGAAATCTTGAGAAAATCCCTTTTCGTTCGTCACATTCTGATAAACGGTTCATTTTTTATGCCCAGTTTAAGTTCAGGATTAATTAATTAATATTTTAATTAATTTCCTCATATTTTCCAAAACAAATGAATTAATTTAATTTATGGAAAATTAATTAATTAATTATTTAAAATATTAATTAATATTTTAGAAATGAAAAAAGAGAAAAATCTTCTTGGATGTTGTCATGGATGCCAAATTGGCTCTCCGCTTCTTCTTTCCCATTTTCTGGAAAAGCTTTCATTTTTCCCCGCTTGTGGGAAATTCTCTTTTTATTGGCTTGCCCAACCAGATATAAAATGCATAAATATCTTCCATTTTCCCATGTGGAGAAATGGAGGGGAATTGTCAGCCTACGTTGTTGTTGTCATGGGAAAACGGTTGAATTCTTCCCCTATTCCCCTAGCAATTAATGCCCACTACCCCAAAGAAATTGGAATTGGTTATTCAATGGGAAGAAAGAAGAAGCGGTTACAAAACTAGGAAAGCTTCTTGGATATTCAAAACTTCCCTCTGTGAACTCTACAATAGAAGATTTGAATCTTTTTATTTCCATTGCTTTATTATTTCCCTGTGAAGAAACATTTTTTGAGAAGGGTTTTTCTAGCATCCTAAACATTTATACGTTTTCAGGGAGGTGATACACAAATCATGCAGAAGGAGGTAATTGGTTAAGTCATTATACACGTAGAGAGGAAGATTGAAAGTGTCGTCTAGAGAATATTTCTCTAAGGAATTCTAAGTGTCTAACAGCTTCAAAACCTTGCAAAAGTTGAATAAAAACACAAGAATTGTGTGGAAGAGAAAGCATGGCATGGAGCAAATCTTCTAAGTCCAATAGGAGGAATCACAAGTGTCAAGCGACCCAGTGAAGAGAGAAAAGGCCAAAGACAACAAGCAATACACAGGTCCAAGTTAAAATCAGTCCACACAGCTCCCACGCAGCCAAAGATCCAAGGATTGGTAAATGAAAAGATTGATCCATGCCTATAGGGAAAGCAATATTTGCCCACGCAGACTAGAAAGAACTACCTGTCACACATGTATAGGTCCAGACAGGCCAAAGATATTCACCTTCACGCAGGTCATACAGGAATTGCCAATAGGAGTAAAGTTTTAAATGCTGGACCATGCACAAGTATGAGGAGAATAATATCATGGTGAGTTCTTTTCAATGAACCCAAATTGTCCTGCAATCAAAAGGACCTAAATATTCTGAGCATTAGCGAGATTTTTCATCTAGAAATTGGTCAAAGATGTGCTTATACCTGACAAAATGGTTTCCAAAACAATCCTCATGCAAGATGGTAAAAGGAAACAACATTTGATCCACAAAGGTGAAGAAATAAATACATGTGGCCACAAGTTTCACATTGTATTCAAGATCCAAATCGTAGTATGGGAATCAAACAATTGCCACTAAGGAGATTTAAGAAACCAAAGTTGGCTTCAAGTTAATACTTTAGTTCCATGCTACACCAACAAGCATTGAGTCAATGGAGATCATGCATTAATCCGTGAGAAAATAAATTGGGCAAGATCTTGAGTTTATTGTTAACAAAGTAATTTTAGAGGTAGCTCAATTTCCATAAAGCTTGAATTCATAGCATTTTAGCCCGGTTTGTAACTTGAGCTCGCAGTCTCAATATTTCATTATATAGCGCGAAGCTCATACTTGAGCTTGAGACTCATATTACTACTTCCAAGGAAAATTGTAAACCCAAAATTTCTCTCTTTATTTTAATGGAATAATAATAATGACAATAATAGAGAGTAATTTTTTCTTTTGTGGTTATGGTGGTCTGGAGACTAAGACCCGACACCATTTTGTGTATTTGCTTTGTTTTTCCTTCAAAATTCATTATGGCTGAAAAACCTAAAAAATCTATGGGAAATTCAAAGAAACTTGTAGAAAGGTCAAACAAATACTCACTTAAATATGAATTCCAAGGGATCATTCCTCCTACTTCTATCAAATCTGTGTATGACAATATCACCGATCTTGGCCACATCAAGGTAACACAATTTTGCGATCAGGTGAAAGCCGAGGGGAAAACCATCTTCTTAGATAGACTCTATTAAAGTGGCCTACCTCAAGCAACAACTTTTCCTATTTCAGTGCAATTCCCTGAGCTAGTCATCACCTGCACGAAGCATTATGATCCCGAAAGGAGATGAATATTCAAGGATAATCATGAGCCTTTCCTTTTGATCACACCAGATCACATCGAAGAATTTCTCAACATCCTCGATTTCCCTGAGAATGTTGACATCACTCAATATTCAACACAAGATTTTTGGGATGAAGAACCCCTCAAGTGGACCAAGATGGTCAACAAACAATTGGCTAGTGACCAAGAGGACTCATGTTGACTGGTTTCCCAAGGAATTGTACCACATTGAATTTGTGGAGGAAATCAGTGATATGATCACCCTTCTAAGTTCGAGTTTTTGGTCTCCCCTCTGCTAAGATTTTTCACCCATGGATGTATCAGTTCATCTGCATCATCCTTGCAAAGAGATAATTTGTATATTGGGCCACCATCATTAGTGACACTCTCCATCAAGCAGTTGATTGAGGTGAAGATGACTGGGAATTTCTACATGACATCATACCTAACCTATGTGGTGGCTAGAAGGAAGTTGTTTTTGGGGTTAGAGACGAAAGGCATCATGGGTCCTTCAAATAGTGTTTTCCACTATTATCCATAATTGAGTTTCAAGAATAGATTTCATAACTTCAGGAGATTTAATGATGCATTCATCTTCCACGTGATCAAAACATTGAATAAGAATCTAGAAGAAAGATTCTCCAAGGATGTCATGGTGGTCATTTCTCAGTGGGGAACATGGTTCATTCAGTTCCCATCATTTTCCTACATTCACTTGAGCAGATTTGTAGGAAATCCATGGAATATTCCCAAGTATGTCAGTGATAAGTGGGCATTAATGGAGCGTGCACGAAATTTTTTCCAAGTTCATTGTCTTCTCAGTGACAAACACCATTCAGGCATCCACTTCTCAATCCAAATTGGGGAATACCAATGCCATGAATCTCTTCAGTGCACAACTCATGGAGAAGGAAGTTTTATCTCATTACCATACATCCATTTGTGAAGAGATCCAAATTTGACATCAATGAATTCATGCAAAAAGGATCTCGGAGTGAAGTACCAACACCATCCCACCATTATAGAAGACTACTGGTATCTACCTGCTCAGATGAACATAGAATAAGAAGGTGAGAATTATCCCTCTTGACCCTTGCTCGAATAAATGCCTTCCGCATCAGATATCCTCTAGATTCATTAGTAGATGATGGTGACAATTTGATTGATCCCTCATATGATGTTGTTGCCTTCACTCCATTTCCCTGAGTTGATTGGACCAAGAGAGATGAATTCTCTCTTGATGGAAAGAATCAACTGATTCTAGAAAGGAGCATATAGCCTCATATGAAAGAGAACTTGTAAAGTTACCATGCATCTAAGTTCATACCCCAGGTTCACAAAAATTTCCAACACGAGGAGGTCTCTAGTTGACTAAAACATCTTCTCAGTCAACCTCCATGTCATCAACCCATACACATCAAGCAAGGAGAGAATGGTTTCCCAAATCCACTTCTCCAAAGAAGATGTCGTGAGGAGAAACATCCAAGGGTCCTGGCCCTATTGAAGGAAGAGAACATGTCTCAGGGTTTTCCACTTCAAGTAGAGACTCATCTACTCATGTTACTGATAGTTTAAGGAATCTCATCATAAACACTACTTAGCCATGTCATGCACAAGAGTCTACTCAAGTGCAAGTGGTCCAAATATCAAATGCTCCTAAGCCCCTAGTTCACGAAGAGGTTTCTCAAGGTTTCCCTGAGGTTCAGGAGGTCGATGTCGAAGTTATTTCCCCAAGGATTGAATTCATGGAAAGAAACTCTTGTAGAATCCAATGATGTCAAGAACGATGTGAATGTTTCTTCAGACTCTATGATTCTATGTGTAATAATTGGTCAAGGAGACCCCTTCTTGGGTTGACTGTGAAGTCAAGAAAAGAAAGAGGGTTGTCAAGGTGATCAATATTGACTTTGATGCCCTTTCCAAGCTTTCAAATGATGTCATCCCCAAGAAGCCTAAAGTGTTCTTGAGAATAATGGTGGATGGAGATGGAAACAAATTTGTAGATCTTTCCATTCCACAAGTCGAGAAGGAGCGTAATGCCATGACACCTACTGACTATGAAGTATCCAATCTTGGACTTGGGAAGTCATACATTGGAAAGTAACATGGTAATGGCTCGAGATTCCATGGATATTGTGTTAAGAAGGATTGAGAAATATAAATTTCAGAATTCTCAACTCAAGGCTGAAAAGAATTAGTTGGTGAATTATGTTCCACATTTGATAAATCCAATATCCTCCACTTTTCCAGTACCTAATGCAGTGGCTGCCCCTGATGAGGAAACACTCAATCTGTCAAAGGAGGTAAACACTTTAGGCCATGTCAATAAATCTTGGCTTTTGAAAATTCTAATTTTTAGGAGAAAGACAATTGAAGCGGCTGTAAGGCTCAGTGAAGACATTAGTGCATACCTAGTTCCAATCCTTTATTTTAAGGAATCGTTATCTTCTAACATATCAAATCTGGATGAGATATTTCCTAGTCTACAAGAGATGATGAGTATGGAATCTAAAATTCTATCCATTGAAGGGATCCTTGAATTCAAATGCCGAGGGACACACTTTCTATGGTGTTTACATCTCAAGTTGCGGAAACCACTTCTCGAATATTCCATGATTCATTATGAAAGCATATGTAGCAAAGCTTTCACTTCACTCACCTCAATTCATGAGTTCATAGCTGAAATCCCTTGTGATTTTGTGGATGAGCATAATCAAAGGCATTCATTAGAACATGTTGAGGAACAATTCTCACAATTGTTTAAGGACATGTACATTCTTGCCATCAACTTTTCCTCTACTTCAATGGAACGTTGTATCAAATTGAGGAACCTATTTGAGGATGCTCAATCAAAAATGGTCAACCTGTATAATATGCCAGGTAGGATTTTGGAATTGCAGGTGTTCTGTGAGGCTATGCTTCAACTGATTGAACCTCCTAAAGAAGAGAAGATGTTCGAGACATTGGAAAGGTTCAGATATTTTCAATTGGAAAAGGAGGAAGATCATAATTTCACCAATGGGTACAGAGATTTCATTATGGTATCTAACGAAGTAGGAGATTCCATTTCTCATACGATTGAGATAGGCAGACCCCACTTTAATGGATAAGGAATTGGGTCTTGTTTTATGTTTTAAAATGATATTTTAAAGTGATGTTATTGTTAAACTCATTTTTAGCAGACTTTTGATCACTTAAGTGATTTCTAATTTCAAGTTACTTTTTAAAAGTTAGTTGAAAAAGTCAAAGTCACTTAAGGTTCCCTAATTTAATGTTCATGTAAACCCTAACTACCTTGTAACCAAATTTTGGGTTATAAAAGGAAGTTAGGGGCTCATTTGTAAGGGTGAATTTGAGAGAGGAGAAGAAATAATTTTGTGCAAGATTTGTTTCAAGAAAGAAACTTTGTGTTCTTTTGTGAAGACATTTTGGAGAGTTAATGAAATATGAAATTTGTATCCCATTCATTATCTCTTATAACATCTGATGTTATTATGTTCATTAGATGTTAATGTTTAAATATTGCATGCGAATACTATCTTTGATCTTATTGTCAATGTTATTAATATGTTGTTCTTGTTCATAGTGATCAAGCTCTAATATCTACTTACTCATGTGTGTTCCCTTTCATTTATTCTTATTTAGCTGATTCAAACTCTATTTTATTTGAGTTAGTTATTCATTGTTCTTCTTCTTTCCTATGCAATATTAGGCTCTACTTTTACCTACTCCTTTCATCCATTCCTTTCCATTTCTTTCCTTCATTCCATTCCATCTTCCTCATTCACACTTCTTTCAATTTGATGTCCCAAAACACCCCCCCACATACAAATTTTAATGTCTAGATGTAAATATAATTTTGGTTTTCAATAAAGGCAACCTCACCTTCATTGAGGATGGACTTTTCCCCCTAACTGTTGCATGTCATTTGCATACGTGAAAATCCATTTTCTAACATATTCCTACAAAGACAAAATGTATTGGGAATGGTAGAGCCTCTTTTGGTTAGGTTATCAATGGTAAGAATCCTTTTGTTTAATACCAACCAAAGAAAGTGATTTACTTTAGGGGCTAGTTGTTTGTGCCAAATTTTACTCCAATCAAAATCACATTGGCTTGTCTCCTGAGAGTAATTGGTACCCTGTTTTGACTGAGTATGAACCATCAAAAGACTTAGTCCAAATGAATTCATCCCTAATTTGAATCTGGCTGATTTGGATGTTGATAATTCTTTGGAGAGCAGCAATGAGGTTTTCAAACTTAGGCATCCTGGTATAAAGTTTATTCACTGAAATCTCCATTAACACAACTTATGTAATCGTTTACGATTTTGAAAATCTATTCCCAATTATCCTTCCAGAGCAAAATGTCTTCTCTATTTCCCAATTTCCATTTGCAACCCTTCTCAAGGTCACTTCTTGTTTTTGATTAGATTATTCCAAAATATTGAGCCGAAACGAAGGGTTTTAAAATTCATAAAGCTTTGAGCATTGTCTTGGGCTAAATATTTTTCTCTTATTATGTCAGTCCAAGGCTATTCTTCTTTTAGAAGCCTCCAACTCATTTTGGAAATGAGGGCTGCATTCATAGTTTTGATCTTTTTTATACATAATCCTCCCGCTCTCTTGTGGGTACAAACCTTGTCCCAAACCACAAGATGATATATGTTTTTCTCCTTAGTACCTGTCCTTGGGAAATGCTTCTGAACCTTCGCAATTTTGTCAATCACAACTACATGAATGAAAAACATAGACATAATATAAATCAAGAGATTTTGTAGAGTGCTTTTAATGAGTAAACATATGTTCCAGCATTAGAGAGAACAACTCCCTTCCATCTTGCAAGTTTTTTGTGAACCCTGCCAAGAAGAGTATTCTAAACAGCCATAGAAACATTTTTAGTACCCAAAAGAAGTCCAAGATAAGTAGTAGGGAGAGAATTAATATCACAACCCAAGATGTGAGCAATCTTCCTTTTCTAGTTGAGAGGAGTGTTACAAAAATAAAGAGAGCTTTTCTCAAAGTTGATCTAATTCCCCAAAGCATCTTCATAGAGATTAAGAATGAGTTTCATCATTTTAGCCTTAAGGCGAGAGGCTAGGAGAAGAAGAATGGTATCATCAACAAATTGTTGATGAGAAACAATGATCTCCAAGGGATGTGGGTTTGAAACCTTTAAGGTATCCCATTGAGATGGCTCTAATAATGGTGCGGCTAAGGCTATCACCCATTATGATGAAAATGAGAGCAGAAATAGGGTCTCCTTGCCAAATTTCTCTATTGCTGGTGAAGAAGCCTACTTGGAGATTCATTTATAATGACAGAGAATCTAGGAGTGGAAATACAAGACTTGATGATCTTCATGAAGTGAGAAGTGAATCCAAATTTCACCAATACTTTGTCAAGAAATATCCAAGAAACTCTATCAAATGCTTTATTTATGTCCAACTTAATGACCATACCTATTATTTTACTTTTTTCCATAGAGTGAATGGTTTCGTGGACCATCACCACCCTATCATGAATGAGTCCACCTTTAACAAATCCACCTATGTTGTTTAGAGATCAGATTCGGTAAAAGAGGCTGAATTTTGGTAGCCATAGTCTTTGTTAATATCTTGTATAAAACATTAGTAAGAATTATGGGCTGAAATTCTTGAAATCCTTAGCACCAGGTTTCTTTAGAACCAATACAATGAATGTATTCTTAATCTCTTTGAAAAGATTTCCATTTCTGAAAAATTCATTAACAACCTTAAGTAGATCAACTGAGCAAATGTCCCAAATTTTTTTGATAGAAGTTGGCTGAGAAACCATAAGGTCCAAGGGACTTGTCTCCTTTCAAGAGAGAAAACAACTTTTTGTAATTCTTCAATAACGACTAGCTTGGTGAGATTGAAGAAATCTTCTTTAGGAGATAGATTACTTGGAATGGAGTCAAGCAAGATATCCGCAACAACTTTAGAAAACTGAGTGTCATCATTTAAAAGCTTTTTGAAAAAAGAGAGTGCTTCTTCTTTGATAACATTCATATTTGAAGTGACAGTGCTATCAACTAAGGATACTTTTGAAATTCTATTATGAGCTCTATGTTTAAGAGTAGTCATGTGGAAAAATTTAGTATTGCAGTCTCCTTCCTTTAACCATAGAGATCTAGAGTTTTGTCTCCAGAAATGACTCTTCCCTAGCACACAGGTTATGAAACTCAGAGAGTAAGAGATTTCTCCATAAGATAATCATCATTAGACATACCTTCAGTAAGTACCCTTTTTTCCAAAGATATTAGTTCATCTTTGACCTATTTCTTTTTGTTGAAGACATTGCCAAAAACCATTTTGTTCCATATTCTAACTTTCTTTTTTATGTTCTTGAGCTTCTGAATGAATCTGAATTGAGCTGTGCCTTCAACCTCATAGCTCCACTATTCCTTTAATCTATCCTTAAGATCAGGGTGATCAAACTACATTTTTCAAACTTAAAAGAGAAGTGGCTTGGTTTGTCAGAATTAAACATACTTAGAACGATAGGATTATGGTCAAAACCAATCCTAGGAAGAGAAGAAGGATGAAAACTTTGGTTCATGATTCAATCAACAAAAATGAGTTGCTCTGTCAAGTCTGACTTGAATATGATCATCACCTAATTTTCTATTGGACCCAGTGAAAGGATTATCATGTAGATCTAGGTCCATAAGATTTGAGAAGAAATAAAATCAGCGAGGTCATCCATGCTAGCAGTAAAGTCAGAAGAAGCCCCATTTTTCTCAGCTTAAGTAAGAGGGGTGTTGAAAATCCCCTATGATCATCTAATGAAAACTCACACAGTCTCTTCCAAAGCTTTTAAGTTCATTCCAAAGCTCCCTTCTACCATGCAAAGTATCAGGAGCATAAATATTAAAAAGAATCCAGACCAAAGAATCATTAGTCGTATGAAAAACTACAACAAGATGATTTTGAGAAGCAAAAATAACTTTACCAGAAACAATAGAGGGGTTCCAAAGAACAACAATGCCTCCAGAAGAACCTCTAGAGTCCACATTAGAAATGTTACCCTTTTTCCAAATACTTTTGCAAATTTTCATAGCCTTCAGAGATCATCTTAGTTTCTTAAATTGCCATAATGGTAGGTCTACAAGTTTTCCTTAACTCTTTAAGAGTTATCTATTTTCCTTTTCCATTAAGGCTTTTGATGTTCCAAGAGACAACCTTCATCACAAAAATTTAGGAGAGGTGTTTGCAAGATGGTCTAATGTAGATTGGGTCCCATCTGCAATGTTCCTATCAGTTTCTTTTTTCCTTTGCTCATTATTTGACGACCTTTCTTTTATTGTGTTAGCACCTGTATTCGCATTCCTTTTGGCCGATCTAGTTACTCTAGAGCAAGAGGTTTCCCAATTGTTAGGTGTCTTCTTTTTATCATAGATTAGGGCATTCGAAATCCCCTCTAAGCCTTTATTTCTTCTGGTTTTGGCTTTCATCTACTTAAAATCAAGGGGTCAGAGCATTGGTATAGTCTACCGGAACTTGATTTTTGGCTGGAGTTAGCTCTCTTCTTATTTTTCCAAATGGTTTAGGATGTCCTGCAAGGTGTTAATCTTTTCCAGATTTGACTGAAAGGTGGCAATGTTGTATCACCGTTTGTTTGTTCTTCACTTGTTGCTACATAGCTGCTAATACCAATCGAACCAACCTACTTCTCCGTGGAGAGAGGCTTTGAAATAGGGGTAGTATTAAAATGTTCCTTGACTAATTCTTCACGTATAGATTCTAAAAATAATCCTTGGTAAAAGTTACTAATTGTTTGTGAGGTTGAATAAGAAAGATCCCCCATCAAGCTTCCCTTCCTCTAGGCATTTGTCATCCATTTGGCCTTCAACATTCTTCACCCTTTGGGTTAGGTGGATCTTGACCATTTTGTTATCCTCATCCACTTGAATGTGGAGATCAACAAATTTTTCTTCCCCAGTAAGATCTTCCTTATCTTTTGAACTTCATGGGTTACCCATCTTGTAGTTGAGGAGTCTTAGGTCTCCATAGGGTTTTGCATACTAGTGGTTTTTTAGTCGGAGTTTTGTAGTAACCACCTGGATTTTTCTTGTATTTTAGAGCCGGAGAATTAAACTCTTGTCCTTTGCCTCCTTTAGGATGTTTTGTATCCTTCTGGTTCAGGGTTGAGTCAGAGCCCTTATCTTTTTGCAGATCCATAGCTTACTCTTTCGTTTCTTTCTTTTCTTTAGAGATTGTGGTACTTGGGCATTTCGTGGTAAAATGTTCAAGCTTGTGACATTTTGAACATGTGATCTGAAAGGTCTCATATTAGATCGGATGCCTCTAGATACCTAACTTATATTGCAACATGACATGATCAGGTAGCTTCTGGTTCATATCCGTTGAGACATAGAATCTAGCAAAAGCTAACTTGGATCTATATCTAGTAGGGTTATCAGTGCCTACAAGTGAGCCAATAGATCTAATAATGTTAACAAGAATCTCATCATCCCAAAATTGTAGAGGTAAACTAAGTAATCTACACGAGATCAGGATGGTATTTATATTCTCTATGCTAGGGTTAAATCCAGGATACCATCTTTTGAGAAAGAGTCCCATGTTTCCCATGCACCAAGGACCCCCCAAAAAAACAACATCCATGTCTTCTTGGAGATTAAACTTAAATAAGAAAAATCCATTAACCATTGAGGAAATAATCATATTCCTCAAGGGTTTCCATTTTCTAATAGCCCATTTACTAACATTATCAATATTAGGTCTAGGTCCAAGGTACTTACCCACTAATGCCAACTGGTTCTTTTGAATTTCTCGATACATGCTAGCCTCAAGTATTTGAATATGAGAGATTCCTTTTTCATCCTTTGTCCTAGAGAAAAAAAATATGTGTGGGGTAGCCCAGGGCATTTGGGGTCCACATTATTGTCTTGTGGTTTCTTGAAAATCCCTGACCACTAGCCTAGATTTGTTAGATATAACTAGAGTAATCAACGTTGAGCTATCAGTTTTGTTTACCACAATTCGAATGCAACTTTAAAATTTGTCTTCCATGGCCCAATTATAGCTTGCAGATTTGACTTCCACAACCCAATTACAATAGAAATTCAAATTTTATGCCATTAGAAGGGAAGTCACTGCGCTCTCCATCTGAGCAAGATTCAACTACATTAAATTCAAATTTTAATTAATAAAATTAATAACATTAATTAATTTTTAAAAATAAGTAATGTTAATTAATTAAATATTAAATATAATTAAATTAATGGCATTGATTTAATTATTTAATTATAATTAATTAATGACATGAATTAAATCAATATTACCAATTTATTAATTTTAAATAATTAAATTAAAACCATTAATTAAGTGTTACAGACCATTTTGTGAAGTCAGAAGGGTCTATGAAGTGAGGTGGGGTAGCAACAATGGTGGGAATGTAACAATGTAATGTTACAAAAATTAATCAACCAGGTTATAGAGAGGATGAAAGATGAAATACTTCTTGAAATGGTGTGGAAAAATTCTTTGGTGAAGCATCAAAATGAGAAAAGTTTTGAAATTTTCAAAATTTTAGCGTTTACAAATTTTGGGACAATAGTTAGCTCTAATTGGGGACAAGGACTCATGAGGACACACCAATGAACCCATAGTATACATTTTTTATTGAATCGATTCCTTATCCACGGGGAAGGAATTTAATGAAGACAAACAATGATACATGGAAAACTGGAATAACAAAAAAAAAAAAGATAGGGAAAAGAAAAACTTTATGTATAAGGGATGATACAAAGGAAAATAAGGACTATATGAACCCATTGATAGGTTTAGAGAAATACGAACCCTTGTGAAAAAACAAGTCAAATTCACACATTTTCTAGGGGAAAGAGTGAATTTAAACTAGTGTATTACTAGAATATGCTTTAGATAACATGTATCTTGAATAAAGCCTTTCTACCTTACCCATTTCATTTTTGGTGTCAACTTGTGCACAAATCTATCTTCTAAATGGTGCCTACTTCGTTCCTCTTAAAATATAACAAAAGGAATTTGGACTACTTCACTGCTTCCCTTTGTAAGTAGAGATGAATGATGATCGGATGGAACTTTCTCCACATATTCTATCTTTCAATGTTGAGAATAGTGATTATTTTCTATATTAACATTTGAGATGAGATATTTAATGGTTCTTCCTTCATCATGGCATGAGATGAGACTTTAGGATGAATCCATGTCTCCTTGTTCCATTTTCATACTTGTTTCATCATAAGAAAATTTGCATACCTTTATGGAAGGAAAAATCTCTATACTTGAAACTTCACTATGGTGAAGGTCTTAATCAAGAATCTCCAAATCTTGATTTGAAAAGTACCCTTCGTCATAATTTTTTTTCTCTTGGTGAGTGAATATTTTCACGAATTCCCTCGACCATTTCTATTTCTTCATGCTTGCGTCGTAATGATTTGATGAGTTAAACCACATCATGATTGAGAGAATGACTTGGTTACATATCAAGTTGTTCTTGAAGCTTTGACTGGTATTGCAACTTGAGATATTTTATTTCATCATCATCGTATGCCATGAAATGTTTGATGGAAAGACAAAGGAAGGAAAATATGTGTTAGGAAATAAGGGATAAAACATGTAGAACAATCCCACTTAGAATCGGAATAGTAGAAACTAATATGCAGAAAGATATTGCAGATATGAAATAAAAGTGTAGAAAATAAAAGAACACAACATAGAGACAATATTTAATGTGGTTCACCCAATTTGGGCTACGTCCACCAAGAATCACTTGCTCAGATTTTTTATTACAAGCCACCTCTTTCTCTCAATACAATACCTAGATCTGTTTGGAGCTATGTTAAACCAACTCTTCTGAATTCATAATTGAACTCACACACATCTACATTGATATGTCTACCATATCAAAAGCCCAAAACCACATCAATAGGAAACTTCTTAAGCAATTTTAAAATATTGTAGTTACTAAAACCATGGACCAAAACTAACCCATAAACCTATGGGTCAAAATTCCCACCCATATCAAAAGAACATGTTTCCTGAGATATAGTGCATGTTTTTTGAGGCCAAAAAAAACTTCTGGAGAGAAAATTGTGGAGAGTGTAAATTAATTTTGGTGTATATTCTTCAAAACTTCCACACATGAAAACATGATCCACAACATAACATGATGTTTATATTTTCATTTATCCAATGATTATTTACAACTTCATTTTCTTTATTATCTTTGTCTTCATCATCATGATGCACATATCTTGAAACAAGAAGTATTTTCTGAACATCTTCATAGCTTTCATAATTCAACAAGCACCTTCCTATTGAAATTTTGGATGATACCTTAAGAAATGTTTGTATCACTTTTCTTGACCTACATGTCCTTTTAAACACAAGAAATTTCTATAAAATATTATCACTTACCTCAATAGAAGGCACAATCTCTTCAAACAAGTCTTCGTCACCGTGATACATGTGTTAGAAAAGAGAGAACTTCTTAATTATATTCAGAGTTTATATTCTTTAATGAATATGATATTTGAAATTGAAAATCATCATTTGATTTATCTCCATGATGGTGATCATTAAAATCCATGATGAGAACTTACGCATTTGAGAAGGGATCCAAATGAGGTGATTTAGGATCTTGAAATCCTTGAACAGAAACATTTTTGGATTGGTCTTTAAGGTGCATGCATGTTATTGATGAGAACTCTTCTTGATAATATTTATGACTTACATCTACCAAGTATTTTAATTACAGAAATTGGAAGCCATCATTTGATCCAGCTTCATTGAACTCCATGTAAGAAAATTTCATACTTGGGATATCATACAAACAACAATATTGGGGAGTACGAGACTATTTTCCATTCAAATGTAGAAATTCAGGAAGAGAAATAATTACTAAAACATACTCAAAATTTTCTTCATCTCCATGCTTGTTGAGCTTGTAATAATCATGAGAAGAATCCTTATCACATGCTGATATGTCATTTTCATCCTCACTATCTTCACTCTGTAAATGATACTCATTAGAGAATTTCTTATCATGCAACTTGATTATAAAGTTTTCGAGCAAGACGGGTTTATTGAAGACCATGAGATTCAAAAATCTAAGAGAAGGATGATTCAAATTCATCTCTTCTTTTTGGGAAACTTTTGATGCATCTTTAGGAACACTTTATGAAGTCTTCACATATGGAGCATGTTGAATATTCATATGGACATTTTTGTTTCCTCATGAGGGGTTATAAATAAAGATAATTTGAAATAGATTCAACAATATTATTTTTTAACTTCCTGGAAAGAATCAAGTTATCTTCAACTTCAATGGATTTTTTCTGAGCAATATACAAATTCTTGAATTCTCTCTCCATGTAGTATGAATTAAGAGCAGAAATGAAAAAGAACAATTGATTGTTCACACTAGGTTGCTCATTTAGCGGAATAGTTTTTAATAAATTACTGAATCTAGATATGAATTTCCTCATTTATTCTCCTTTCTTCATTCGTATTTAAAATAGTTCAAAATTAGTGCATGTGTGTCCACGATAGAATCAAATATTTTTAGGAAATTGTTCTTTATACTCTCCCAAATTTTGATGCAACCAATCCCCAAATACTGATACCACTTAGCAACATGATTGATGGGGGTTTTGAAAAACAATATCACTAAAACATCATCTTCCTACACACCAAGAATGCCATATGCAATATGAAAAGTAGAAATATGATTACCTACGTCTTGGGAGTCATCTCTAGAAAATTTCAGGAATTTCTTCCTTGAACCACTAGGTAAGGGGGGATATTGTGCAAATGCCAAAGGACCAAAATAATTTACCTATGAGATGGGTGAAACAAAAACCATTGTGTGAGTCATAAAAATATAGGAACTTTATTCTTGAAGTCAAGAGTGGCCAACCTCCATTCTAGGGGAGGTTCCTTGATGTCGAGATCGAGTGGAGACACTTTGATCTCAATACTTTGATCCCCAATGAAATTACCAAAAACTGTTTGTAATATTTTATGTCACTTCGATTTACTCTACCTCTTCATGGGCTTACCTGTATTATCTGACATAAAACTTGCAACATTGGCGATATCACCTATTGAAATGTTGATCTAACCTTTGTATTTGAGAGTGAAAACTCACTTATATGGGTTTGTGGGGTTTTGAGTAATTTTAACCCAAAAAGCACCCGAAATGGGAAAGAAAGTGAGAGATGAATATAATAGAGAAAAATATAGTTGAAAATAATGGAGAGAGGGATTCATGTAGGTACAAGAAAACTCAGATGTCATTCCTACATGCTAGATGGTACACCATAAATGTGAAGAGATTGAATGTTAATACTTTTCATGAAAATAAAAATAAATGAAAGATTGGATTCCACATAATAATAAACATAATCACCAAGAATCTCAAGACAAAAATTTCTATAAGCATCCTTTTATTTCGTCTTGAAAAAGAACACAAACTTTCCTCATCTTCTTCTCTTCAATAGAGTCTTCACAATGATCAATATCCATAGAAAAAATCTAAAAATAAAGTTTTATTAACTTTCCCTCCTTGAGATTATAGGGCACAAAGTTCCTCCAACCTCTAAGACCCCTTTACAAATGACCTATAACTTCCTTTTATAACTCAATAACTGGTTATAAGGTAGTTAGGGTTTAGATGACATCACTTTAGGGCACAATTAGGTCATATTTTCACTTTATAACTTTACGCCCTTTTGAAAACAAAGGTAAAATTCCTAAAGTGTCCCAACAACATCACCTCTATCTCATAAGTGACCTGAATTAAAAGACAACCATGTGTCCCTAATTAAGTAGGCAAGTGTTGACACCACTAAAGTGAATTAGACATTTTACAGCCTTTCGCCACCAATATGAATCATAAAGACAACAACAGGACACCTATGCCTAGTGTCATATCCATTGGGCCAACTTTCAAAGCTATCTCAATTGTATGAAAAAGGGCCTACCTTGAACGCTTTGACTTTGTCATGCCAATTCAGGATCCTCTCGAGCTTCATAAAGGCCAATTTGACACTTTTGCAAAAAATGACAAAAGTGACAAGTTTTAAAAGCATAAACCCGCCACTTGTTCATTCCATGATCATATGAGATGTACTCACGTATCTGTGGCTTGAAAGGGATTCAATCCTTCTATTGCCTGTCATTCATTGAATGGGTGGGCTACTATCAATAAAAAAGATTAGGGAAAACCCCTCCGTTTGCGCCTGAATTTTAAAATTGTTCTTGGCCATGGAATGATAAACATGTTTTAACAATACCAGGCTTGACCATAGTTTCCATAGCACAAACAGAGGGATTGACAACAACATTGTGAATGAAGGAAAATATCCCTTTCAGAGCATCCAGACAGTTTTTCTAGTTCATTTCTACTTCATCACATGTCACCATGCTAGTTAAGAATGTCATTCAAGTCCAAAGAGCGAGATTAAATCCATAGCACCCACAACATTCAAAGCCTATCTCTCTCTCTTTTCTCCAAGGCACGTCAACTCCAAAATTCATCATCAATCCTTGACTTCAAAAAAAAGCTTGATTTTAAGGGTAACAACAGTAGGATAGCATAAATTAGAACAGGTTTATAAAATGGTGGACTACTGATCTAGAGTGCATATTCTATGGTTACATTTGATCCCTATGTAACTTCCCTGGAACAATAGTATTCAGTTTGGAATATCCCCTCTTATCGATATCTTATCCGAATCCTATATTGAATGATAGTATTAAATAGATAACGTACACAGAAGATTATTGCTCGCTGATAATTTCTCTCCAATTGGAAAATATGAAATGTCACAAGGTCTTTAATATAAGACTGATAGTGGCATAATTGTAAATGATGTAAAAGTGGAAAATAATTTCTAGAGAAACATTACGGTAAGTTATCACTCCTAGTCTTCAATGGTCATAGATGGGTCACTCGAGGCATGGTAAAAAATGCCACTTGGGGGTCCAAGAGTTAGTGGGGTACACTCTTTCTAGGAGTGAGGACCCTGAGAACCTTTCTTCACTATACTATGGTATGTGAAGGTTTCTGAATTAGAAGGCATTCATATTACTATTCCCACCTTCAACGTCGGACTAATTCTAATCTAGTTATGAGAATATCCATGCAAACAACTCGGTGATTTGAAGAAGAGTTAAGTAATCAAGCTAGTTAAGGCGATCTATTTAACTAAGATACCTTGCATAATCCAACACAATAATAACCAACTCATGAGCCATATTGGTGTTTCAACCACCTCCAACACATACTCAATCAACCAAGCCAACTTCACTCATCCATGACTTGAGTACACTTAGTGCAACCATCTTGATCAAGTAAAGTGTGAAAAAGTAAGTACACTTAACTATGGTTAGATAATATAGAATCTAATATTGGTGTACTTAGAGTTGGTATGACAACTTGATTGGAAAATTATTACAATTTTTTTTTTATTTCTAGGATGCTTGCAAAATGGATAATGGGACCAAACCATCAATACTTGGATCGAACTATTTGTGCTCTTTTGTCCATAACTAGTTATTCCTTCTATGGATAGGTTGTAACATCTATATAATGTATGGTTATCCCCTTATAGACTAGACTATGATGTGACTTAACTATAATATATTAAGTCTAATAAATGTGTTACACCCTACTATGAATCAACCATAGAAGAATCCAACAATCTCCATAACTCTTATACTGGGTGAAACCCTTATGAAATATATAAGTGCAATGGAAGTAGAGAAAGAAGCCATGTGGCCATAGTAGTCACCTGACATATACATTACTCACGAGTAGACCTAAAAGTGTATTACGTTCTCCTACCTAGAGATGTGATATTCATATGAATGCAATTATAGACACCTAAATGTTGAAATTCATCATCAACAAACAAATCATATAGAGATCCATATGCATTTCATCTGATAGAAGGTTCTCTGCAGATATATTCACGAATCAGAGTGTTAATTGTGACAGTCCTGAAAGTCCTATCATGCAATTGTTTCTCCTTCTAGAATTTACACTATTTAGGAGGAGTGTGCATGATAATGTCACTTTTATTACGCTTGGCCAAAATATGTTTATCTTCCTCACATGTTTCATTGCCAAATATTTTCTAGCACCTTACTTTGTGTATACTATAGGACCTCCAAGTTATTGTGTAGTCCAGTACCACCAAAAAATTGTTTTGTAAACGAGGTCCTTATGTCATCCCCATCCATCCTAACATGCACTTTTTAAAGTTAATATCTTATTAGAAACTTTGAGATGTAGTTTCCTAAATGATGCTTAGCGTTAATACATCACTTTATACCTATGGATTCCCACTCTTTTTACTCACCTAAAAGGTTATTATATAATCATTCCAAAACCTCTCCAATCTCTCCTAAACTCCTTAAAATTAACATCAAAATCTATAGCCTAAACCACTACACCATGATTGGAGCACACTCAATCTATGTTTTAGATACATGCTTCCCAATGCTGGCAGATAAATCCAATCTTAAGTCAATAAGGGGGACAGTTCCAAGAAAAGTATTACATTATCAAGTAGGATAAAATTATCCAAAGCTTAGTTGCATCCATATTAGATTTAGCACATAAGTAGGTCGAGAACTACATACAATTTGAGGCCTCTTGGAGTTTATAATGCAATAGGTAGGAAATGTATGGATTTCACTTCAATCCAGCCACTAATTTATTTAATAGGTTATCTATAACCCATGGTCAGGGTTTTAAGCTATTTCAGTAAGTCTTACACCCAGTCATTCCACACATGTATGATGGGCACTCGGGTTTTCAAATAAAATATATCAATTGTAAAGGTTCACATCATGTGATATAAGAAGTTGACAGAGGAGCTCTAGGAACCAAGGTTTTTACTTGACTACAAATTTGAAGGTTTCTCAGGTATGGAAATATCTAAATCTTGTGGTTTGTACCTGCTTATGTGACCATCCACATTAAATGTGGTGTCATCTTTGCACTCCTTGATCTATAGTCTAGTGACACCTATTTAAATTAGTTCTAGGAATTTTAAATTCCACTTTCATTATCATTGGTTTTGATGCGATAAGGTCAACCATCAACTATAGGTGTACACCTGCTTTCCTTGCATCTTAGTGTATTTAGCACTTCTTTCACATTTACTTATCTTACTATATTGCTGACAAGGATGCCTACTAATTGATTTGTACTTTGATATCTTAGGTGATAATCTTAGTATATCTCAGAGTATTCTCATTAGTCTAATCAATTTGTTACCTAAAACTATGATGATAGAAGTAATTTTCTCATAGTAATTATAATTGAAAACTTATAGATCCTTAGGTAAACAGCTGAAGATTATATGGTTAGTTTATGTGTTGATCAATAACCAATTGTTTGTATTAGCATTTCACAGTTAACAGTTCATGATTAGATGTTTTTAACAATAGCTACAAGTAAATGAGATAAGAGACATCACATTTAAGTGGTAAACCCAAAGTTGTTATACCCCACTGAATAAAGTTTTTGTCTTGTATTATGAGCTATCTAATCAGTCTATAACCCATATGGCACTTCCAATATAGCACTTGTAACTTGTTTTTTTCATATCAATAAACTAATAGAAGGTTTCCTCCCTCTTTCTCTATAATCATCTGGCTTATCAGAGCAGGTGCCCAAGATGTATTGGGGAGGCTGCATATATTATATGCCTAGATTTAGATCACCTATAAGTCATGTATAGCTCCCTGATACATAGAAAATCTCCAAATCAATGCTACTAAAATCCTATGTTCTTATGCTTCCATATGAAAAAGTGATGGGACAGTCATGAGTCTTTTTATATGAATAAAATCGACATAATAATATCCTTGATTATGAAATCTATAACCTACACAAAAACAAACTTAGAAAAACGTGGTAGTCTATTTTTTTGTTATCCCTACCTGACCTCATTTCCCCAACACTCCCCCTTAACCTTTTAAGTGGGGAAGAATAAAACCAAACATGCCAAATTTACCTTTAAAATGAAAGGAAATACGGATGCATGCAATCAACTACAACAATTCATACCCAACATGCAGTCATAGGCCAATCACAATTGCAGATCTTCACATACAAAGATAGACATGGAGATCGCAAGCCAATTACAGTTGAGATCGACGCCTATGTTGGAATTTCACTAGGACTAGTGATGTAACAAGTATGTAGACTTGTATCCATTTGTGGATCCACCTTCACTTCTCTAAGACCAAGGCAATACCGATAATTAGTGCTTCGATGGAATTTAGAAGTAAAAACTCATAATGTGATTGTTTACTTGAGTGCACAAAAACTCAAGGAAGTATTGAAAATAATACGGGTGAAGTGGTGTTTTATATTTTCTCGTGAGTACTTACAGTTGACATACAATGTTACATACCATGGGTGACCAATGACTAAAGGGTGCATATTGCATTGAGAATACAAATGGGTAGGTGGTCATGGATCCAGAATTAAATGCTGAGTGAGGTGAGGGTTAATAAATGAGCCATGATGAGGTGTCTCTTATCCCCATTTTGTGGGGTTTTATATTTTTAGTTACTTTTGTGGTATTATTTGATTTTTTGGCCCATTATTATGTTTTATGATATTTTTGGTATTTTTTCAATAAGATACTGTACGTACCCAAAATTGTAGGGTACTGTGCTGCCGGAACAACGTAACATATACCCCAATGATGATACAAGTCTCCTCGCAAGGTGTTCGGGATCCGGAAAAGCTCCCCAAGTGTGCGTTAACATCCCGCATGCCCCGCTTAGCCCCCGCATGCTTTGTTTTTCTCTTTTTCCCTCTTTTCTTGGCCTTTTGCTCTTCAGTTACGAAACTGCCGCCCTACCTGGGTGAGCGGTCTTGTGACCGCCGCCCTAAGCAGGGCGGCGGTCCTGTAACCGTCGCCCTAAGTAGGGTGGTGGTCCTTTACGTGTTTTCCAGAATGTTCTTTTAACGTGACTCACGTAAATTTCAACGTTTACCAACTTTTTTCACTGCCATAGGCTTGCATTAATGATTCTGGTTCCCTGGAATAGTGTTTTGCCATTGTTTATAGTTTAAGAGTTCAATTTGGTTTTTACCTTGGGTAAATGCAAATGCTATAAATAGTTGGCTTGTGCTCAAGCAAAAGGCCCCTTAAATTTTCATTTTAATTTCTCATTGCAATAGATTAGTCTTTCATTTTGCTTAGAATTCTAAGTTTCAGTTCATTGCATGCTTAGTTAGTGTTGTTTTGCTGTTAGGAAGCCACATATCCATCTTGTGCAAATGCTGTTGATATTTCATCCAATCCATTGGAGGTAAGATAGTCTGTTTACTAATAGGAAGCCATTAAAGTTGCAGGTTTTGTTCTTCAAATAGGATAGTTTCAGGTTCTGGATGTTTTATGTTGCATGACTCGCAATAAATCCCGCTAGGAATTGCATAAGCCAAGCTCTGTACTCTTGCGCTATCTCTCTCCTACTCACATTGTATTCAGTCTGTATCCTAAGCTGCCTTTATCCCCAATATCTACTTCTGTTGATGCTAGCATTACATGCTTTTCTAGATCCAAGTGAACACAGAAGGAACGAGGAGATCACACTGAGGGGACATAGCCACACACACCATCGGATTCGCCACTGTTCTGCAGAATCCAGGTTCTAGCTTTCAAAGTTCTAATTAGAAACATATCAAATAGAGTAGTTAATCACTTTATTTCAGTCAATTTTACTTTCGATATTGCCAGGGAAGCTGTGGGGATTGATAGTTTCTGAGAAACTATGATTCATTTCTCACTTCTGAGGTAGGATCGAGAGTCTTTCAAATAGATTAGATCAGTTATTTCATTGTTTAGAATAGACTTACAGTTGCACAGACAAATAGCTATACTCGGTTATCTTGTTTGTTTTAATTTGTTATTCTAAAACTATCAATTCTAGATATATTAGATAGTTGTTCTTTAAATTCTGTTTAGTAGATAGATATATACAGATTTAGGAATATACATAGACATATCTTTCATAATTAGTTTATTCTGTTGATTAGTTAGATTTTTATAACTTGCTTTTGTAAGACAATCACGGGACCTAGAGAGCATAGAGAATACGTATTCAAGCCAATCGTGCCCCAACCCAATCTCATCACAGCCATAACTGATATAGATCAGAATATCAGGATCCAAGTCTTCAGAACAATGGTAAACTTACAACAAATTGGTTCCCAGTTAAGCGGGTTAAACATAGAAGATGACCAAGCACACACGTTTTGGTCAAATCAACCAAACTACAGATTACCCTAGGAAATATATCCACATGACTGTAGAGAGGCTTGAAAGAGAGAAAACATTCAGTTGTGACCCTTTGGTCCCACAACCAGACGTAGGGGACACTCTCACAGATATAGATACTAGCTTGAGAATTCAGGTTGCACAAATGCCTGTAAGATACTCTGAGAAGATCGCACAATTATTGATTCTGAATATAGAAGCTGAAAAGGCATATGACTATTGGATACTAGGGATTAGGGACTGATTTTGCACATGACCATAGTAGGACCACAACAACCACGAATCTACGGTTGTGACCCACAAATCCCTCAACCCAACGAATCTACTGGTCAGTCTGACATTGACACTGGCTTACGTACACTAGTATTCAGATCTACTCCACTTCCACCTATCATCATCGAACAGTTATCCTTGTTAGACATAGCAGCTAACGAAGCTAGGGAATTCTAGACTAGGCCAGAGAATCACCCATAGAGTCAATTTATATTTACCATCCACTCTATGACCTTATCTGGAGATATACACGAAACTATCCTAGGTCATTTTCCACGTATTCCACAACCCATAGACCGAATCATGCCAGAGCTCGATATTGATTGGAGCCTTCGAGCAGTCATCCTTGCTGATCGATCTATCACACCAGTTCAGGTTAGAAGGGCCTTCTTTGCCTTAGATTCACAATTTCCACTAGTGCGTGTCGAAGACATCAGATTGCCTAACTAGTTTGTCTACATCCCATGCATATTCAATCCCCACCGGCTGTCTCGGCATGACCTTGGGAGGTCAGGTGCGAGGAAGAGTTGCTTGTAGATTCCCATGCTCACTTGTCACTTTTCCATCATACAAAATTGGTGAACCCGACATGAACTTCCTACTTTCTGGTTCGGAGTTTCATAGTTATTCACTTGTTAGTAGACCTTTAGTGTTCACTTCAGCTTCACCAAACTTGGTGAACTTGACAAATTAAAACATGACTCTTTCATCTTTACTACCTCATTAGCTTTCACCATCACCTTCGCTCCTTCCCATTATTCTACGGGTATTCATATACCCCCCAAATATGTCAGGATTCGATGCATATGGTAGGCCTCTCTTAGGTCTTGAGGCATACTACGCTCAACTGAATGGACAATCATCACCCTCACTCTCAGTATGGGGTGACAACTACTCAACTAACCAATTTTCAACACAAACTCCAAAGGTCAGATATAGCTCATCTTTCCGAATAGAGGAGTTGGATCAGTTCGCTCAAACACAACAAACAGAGCCTTCAGGCTCGAATAACATGATGCTCATGGGAGAATCAAGTTCATCTCCTCAGATACTACTTAGACCACAAATTAGTAGACAATCAGACTCATACCTGGGTTTAGATGATGAGCATTCGGTACATTATACTAGGAATGAACAACGTTCTCGAAGTATGTACCCACCTATAGGAGGTTTACAAACACAACCCGAGGTTTCTTTCCAAGGAAATACCTTCATACCATTACATACAGGAAATGCCCTCGGGGAAACTTGGTAGGGCAGTGATTAATTCATATCAGGATATCACATGCCTATAATACACCATGATATACAACAAACACCGCCAAGGAAAAATACCATGACTTCACCAAATGAAGTCATTTCAACATTAGTAGAAAAAGTGAGGGGGTTAGAACTTGCTCAGGAAAATCACCATTCTTAGTTCATGCAGGCAGGAAATCCTAATCCACCACATCATCCTAGCTAGGTAGACCTCCTCACAGGAATAGGCACGTTAGGCATGACTCCTCAGTATTCACAACAAACGCCGATTAGAACCACCGTTTCTAATACCGTTCCAATACCTCCCGGTTTAGTACAAAATAATCCATTCTTGGATAATACCCCTTCATACTTAAACATGTACTCCAAATCACCACAAGGGTATATGTTCTCCTCTCCCAATATTTTTACTCAACCATAGGGGTTGCCTTATGCTCCTACCAATGCATATGCAATGCCATGTCAACAACCCATTCCACTGCCGCCCCCTCAGCAGGCACCATCAATGGTCGAAACATATGCGATAGGGACGTGTTCAGAATACTTGAAAGAGCCCTTAGATTTCACCATACGAAGCATCATGCTTCCAAGACCTCTTCCCGATCTACCCAAATACAAAGGTGAGGGAGATCCGGACATGCACATATCAAGGCTTACGCTACAGCCATTTGAGAATTACTCCCTTCGGATGGGGTTGTTGCTAAAATATTTCCCAAAAGCTTGGAAGGTATCACTCTCAATTGGTATTATAGAATACATGAGGCTTCTATCCATTCATTCAAGTAGCTCGTGTCAGATTTCATCAAGGCCTTTGACATGAAAAAACTATTAAGGACAAGAATTAGGGAATTCTTGCACATTAAGAAAGAACATAATGAATTTATCGCCCATTTCATCCAGAGGTGGTGCACAGTTCTCTATTCTTCAGAAAGCGCTTCAAACATGGATTAGATGGAACTATGTAATCTATTCCTTCATTCTCTCAATAGATAGGTGAAGGAATAAGTCTAGAAGTTCCCACTAAGAACTTATGATGAAGTACTTGAGAGCACTCTCCGAATAGATCAAGCGGAAATTGATAGTGGTCGCACAAGACATATGGAGCAAATGGGAGGTTAATCACCTCCAACCAAAACACTACAACTTATTCTACTATCACGAATATCAATCAAGGACATAAAATTCTTAGCAAAAATTGTGGAGTGACAACGGATGGAGTAACTGATCAGGCTAGAAAGACAAATGTTGTGAATACTTCCACCACAAATAAATAATCAACGAAACAATAACTTTACTCCAACAATCAATACAATGGATTTCAATCATCCACAAAAACAACAACAACAATGGCAAAGACCTACATGGGGATCCAAATCAAAATTCAAATAGGTATCGAAACCAGAATTCAAACCAAAAACAACAACAAATGCAAAACTTAAATAGGAAACGGTTTGATTAGAGTTTTAGGCCACAATATACACCGAGCCAACAAGCTAGGAATTACAATCCCTAACTCCTATTGTAGTTTCAAAAAAATTTGGGGACATGACACTAGAACATGCGGTGACTACAATAAATTCATGCAACATTTGCGAGATGAACAAAGACAACTTTTCATGTATATGTTCTTGGCAGATCCTATGTCACCAGCACCGAATACTTTTACAAGGGCAGTTTCCCCTAAAAATGCACCCCTCAAGATCTTCAATGATCTGCTCCCAAAATCAAAAAAATAACAAGTTAAATCCAAGTGGGACAAACAAGGGTGTAATTGCAGGAAACAATGGTCATGAAGCTTCAACTTCACTAAATCCATTAGTTGCGCCACAATTAGGAAGTCAACCTCGACTTAAAATAGTCAGTTTAGTGGAGTTAGATGCTGAACTACCCATAGAAGCTGTAATAAGGATACGAGAGTATTCTTCTCAGCTAAGTCCAAGCTACCCACTAGAAACAGACAATATCCAACAAGTATTAATAAAACCCGTAAGTACTTACGACTTAATTAACGATCTAACGAAAACCTTTTCACATATCTTCCTTTTTGGATTTATTGAAAAACTCCCCTGCTCACAGGGCTTCTCTTTTAGAAGCATTAGGTTTAGGTCATATAATTAGCATCACCCCACCTCCTGAAACACAGGTAAACCATATAGAATTTGATATCCATCCTCCGGAGGAAGCCGGATAGGGACACCGAATTCATATTCAAAATAAACAAAATGCCAACAGATGCTGTGATTACACACAGAGTTGATCTGGCCTTACACTTACAAGTGTGGGTTTATAACAATTATGTGAAATGTGCGATGATTGGCGATGGTGGTGGCAATTAATATAGTCCCCTTCTCTTTTCTTCAAAAGCTATGGTATGGAGAAACCAATTGTTCCACGACTCGAAATACACTAAGAGACTATGACAACCTTAAAGCCACTTCAATTAGAACTGTAATACTATCGGTCACCTTAGGACCCAAAACAATCCTAACTGAGTTTTTATATTATAGATCAGGAAACCAACTATAATATGATCCTTGGCCGACCATGGATACACAGTATGAAGGCAATCCCTTCTACGCTATTTCAATAAGTAAGGTTTTTGCATTTAGGGAAAGGTTTTCATAGCCAAAGGTGATCCAAAACCATTCGATGTACACCTGGCTCGACCTAAAAAAAAGACCAGGCGTGCACTTAGAGTTTGAAATCCTAACGAACCAACGTAATAAACCTACCGACATGAAACCAGAAGAAAAGTTGGTACCTACCACCGATCTTGAAACTATGAGCCTAGCCAAAGTGACCCCAGCCCCAAAATATGAGGCTAACCCTGTAGAAATAGTATCATTAGGAACTACTGCAAAAATTGTTGAATTACTAGAATAGGATCTATCAATATTCCTACTATTTGATTCTATAGGCATGGGGTGCACCCTAGGTGTCGGTTCTCTCCCAGCAGTAGATCTCTGTATGGTAGAGGTAGAATATGTTAACACAACAAATATCCCAGCACCCCATATTCCTAGCTAAGTATTGGACTCTCCATTTTGATGGAACTAAATGTCGTTACGGAGCTGGGGCTAGAGTAATCCTTACTTCTCTAGAGGGAAAATTCCTGCCATTTGCCTTTAAACTAAATTTCAAATGCACAAACAAATGGCGCGGAGTATGAATCCCTCCTCCTGGGCCTTATCCTAGCTAAAAGAAGTCGGTGTTGATAACATTAGAGTGTTAGGGGGATTCGTAATTGGTAGAAAACTAAGTCTTTGAACTATATGAAACCAGAGCTGAGCACTTACAGCTCTACAAAATAGATGTATTGAATTTGATCAAGGAATTTGACTTCATATTAGTTGAAGCAATCCCCATGTGAAAAAAATCTTCTCACCGATTCAATAGCAACTTCAGCGTCACGCTTTACTCCCAAACAGTAAGTTAGAGGATACCCATTTCATGGTATCTCTTCGTGATGAACCATTAATAAAAACAATGTCAAATCCTCTTTTAAATAGAAATGAAAACAAATCTACTATCCTAGACCACATTGATAGTGATACAACCACTCTCGATTTCTTAAACACCTATGTGGCATTACATCTCACCCATCACGTACAGTAGATTTATCTTTGATCCCACATTCATCTTCCTATTATGGGAATCCCATGACAAATCTTCCCCCCAAAAAAGGAACTCAACATATACACGGTCAATAATGGAGACAAGCTGGAACTACCCTCCACCCTCTACCTGAGTTTGAATAAGGTAACGCTTCTCTAATTGAAGAAATAATTGATATTAACATCGAAACGGAAAATGAACCAAGGATGTTGAAAGTTAGGATCCTCGTTAACTCCATCATAAGTAGAAATACACACTTGTATCTTCAAGGAACAATCAGAAGGTGTTTGAATTTAATTATAAGGAAATGACAGGAAATGTACCCCACATTGCGGTACACAACCTCATCACTAAATCAGATGCAAAACTAATTAAACAAAAATCAAAACCAATGAAACCCAAGGTAGCTTTCATGGTAAAAGAAGGAGGTAATGAAAGATCCTTCAAGTAGGATTCATCAAACCAGTCAATTACTCTTAGTGGGTATATAATATCGTCCCGATTCTAAAAAATAATGGAAAGATACGCATCTGCATAGACTTCCGAGACATTAACAAAGCTTTTCCTAAAGATGACTTCCCATTAGCATCCATAGATGTCATTGTTGATGCAACAGATGGATTTGAGATTTTATCTCTCATGGATGGATTCTTGGGATACAATCAAATCAGAATATCCAAACAAGATCAAGCTAAAACCATGTTTATAACTCCTTGGGGAACCTATTGCTAATGCTATTATGCTATTCGGACTCAAGAACGCTTGCACTACATACCAGCGAGCTATGACGTATATATTTCATGATCTTATTCATAAAATTTTGGAATCCTACATAGATGACTTGTAGGCCAAGGCCAAGAAGCATTGTGACCATCCGGAAGTGCTTCACATCATTCTTTCACGTTTGATAGAATATAGAAGTCACACTAAATCCAAAAAAAAGTGTCTTTGGTGTGACAGGAGGGAAGGTCATAGGTTACATAATATCATCACGCAGAATCAATGTTGACCTAACCAGAATTAAAGATGTTCTTGAAATGGTCCCACCTTCAGATGAATCAGGAATTAGGTCATTTATCAGAAAGCTTGGTTCGATCCAGAGATTCATCTCGAACTTAAGCTTCACCATTCATCCAATCAACAATTTGCTCAAGAAATATTATAGTATTGATTGGACCGAAGACTGCAATGGGGCATTCAATGTAGTTAAGCGTTTCTTGTTATCACCACCTATGGTAATGCCACCGAATCCGGATTTCCAATTAATTTTATATTCGCCGAGCCACCAATGTCTCGCTAGCCTGTATGCTGGCTCAAGAAGACGATGAAAAGAGAGAACGTGTGATCTATTTCATTAGCCAGACATTGCTCGACTATGAAACATGCTACACCCAAGTGGAACAAGAATGCCTCACCGTAGTCTTTGCTGCCAAACGCTTAAGACATTATATGTTAAATCAAGAAACAAAGGTCATTGTAAAACATACCATTTACGAAATTTCCTCACGCAAAGGTCCTTATCTAAAAAGGCTGGGCACTTTACAACCTTAAGGGGTGAATTTGAATTAACAGTTTGTAAATTAGAAGTCAGTTAAAGGAAAAATCATTGCAGATTGGTTAGGTGATAATCCATTATACAGAGGTGATCTAGTAGATCTATACTTTCTAGATGAATGCATATACTACGTCGAAACCTCAGACCTTATATCCTCTGAATGTCCTTGGTATACCAATATTATTAACTATATCATGGACCATACATATCCACAAGGTGCTACATCTACAATGAAGAAGGCGGTTACACATTATCGTAGCAGAAATACGTCATCATAGAGCAAGTACTCTATCGAAAAGCGTTCGATGGAATGCTTTTAAGATGTGTCGACATAGAAGAATCCAAGAAGATTCTCCATGAATCTCACAGTGGAATGTGTGGAGACCACTTCGGTGGCTATGCCATAGCTCATAAAATACATCGAATGGGCTATTTTTGGCCCACTCTAGAACACGACGTGGTAGACTTTGTACGTAGGTTTCATAAGTGTCAAGAATTCTCCCATGAGATTCACATGCCGACACAAGCTCTACAACTAATCACTACTTCCCATGGCCCTTTTCCACATGGGGCCTAGATTTGATAGGGAAATTCTCTCCCTCATCCATAGATAGCCATAATTTTATAATCACAGCCACAAAATATTTTACCAAGTGGGTAGAGGCTATGCCTCTTACTATTGTACCAGGCTCTGTAATTGCCAAGTTCATTTTGAACCAAATCATTTGTAGGTACGGTGTCCTGCAAATCATTATCTCAGATAACGGGACTTATTTTAAGAATGATGAAGTTCATGAATTGTGCAATAAATTTAAAATAAGCCATCATACAGCCTCCTCGTATTACCCTCAAGCCAATGGACAGGATGAGGCGACAAACAAAACATTAAAAACCATTCTCCTTAAAACAGTGAAAGAAAACAAACGAGATTGGCATTTGAAGTTATGTCCGGCCTTATGGGCCCACCGAACCTCGATAAGAACACCAATAGGAGTGACTCCTTTCTCGCTAGTATTCGAGGCAGAAGCAGTTCTCCCACTTGAGGTTGAAATAACCAGTCTCTGCATTTCAGTATAAGGGATTCTAGATGAAGACGCTTATAGAGAAGCACGTCTCTCCCAACTAGAAATCCTAGATGAAACTAGGTTAGATGCTGAACAACGACACATAGTCTATGCTGACTGGATGTGCTGACAGTATAACAAGAAGGTATATGAACATGACATATATGAAGGTGATCTAGTTCTAAGGCTAGATAGCTAGATCGATAAAAAGACCGACGAAGGAAGGAAGTTCCGGCCCAAATGGTTGGGGCCCATACCAAGTCATGAAGGACTATGGAAATGGTGCATACCTCTTATGTACGCTAGAAGGTGACGAATTTGGCAAAACAATCACTTCCCCTACACCTCAAATGATTTTATGCGTAAGCAAATAGCACTACTTGTAATTATATCTACATTACATCTGTCAATATAGATTAGGATCCTGTGGTGGAGCAGGAGATCGTACAAGTAAGATTGCCTCCTCAAGGCATATACCTACCATGGTCTCGATATGTTGTATCCTCCATGTTTTCAATGGTCAGAGAAGTAACTGGTTGGCATGAACATGCTCTAAGCATACCGACATCATCTGTCCACCTGGTTGCCCTAATCAGCTCTTTCGGGATCATATCACCTCTACACCTCTACCATAAGAAATGACAAGTGCTCGTAAACTGGTAACTCATGACCAAAGGGTACATACTTGTTCTCACTTTTGACTACTTCCTAGTATAGAGGACTACCCTATATAAGTCTGTGGTAGGTAGTCTTCATGGTATCACATCTATCTCCCTAGGTGTAAATCTCTTTGGCCATAAGAACACGCTAATATTTGTTCTCAATGATGGGGGACCAATCAAATATAGAGCAAGTAGAAAATGCCTAAATTTACACCTTGTCCTTGCCCCATCAATCTTCGAGTGATGAGCTTGCGTCCCATAGAAGCCTGACAAATCAAGGGGATGGGCAAGCTATGGAAATGGACCGAACTTTGACTCGCCCCTATCTTCAAACCCGTGGAGATAAGCTGCATATCTTCTTACTAGTAGCATGGGGTACTGTGTTATCTGGGTCATCTTGACAAACCTACTATGCTCAAGGTCATAAACAGACAATTCAAATCCTGATGATCGGGACCCCTAGAATACGATGAATCGGATGTCCAAAATTCTAGTGTGATGTTCAAACTCACTGTGGACCCAGATTTTGTCTACCATGTGGCCATCTAGGTGTTCTGAGTCTAGCATAAACCGCAATAGGAGAATAAGCATCACAAAAGACTATGAATTGACTAGAGTGGTGCAGGCATGTGGAACATCGTGAGATACATAGTATCCCGGCCCCTCTGAAGAGCTATCCTCCTCATCCTCTGAAGTGCATCTAGTACTGCATGGGAGCACATTTCATAACTTGCGCCTCTTTCTAGCTCTACTGAATGTACTCCTCCCTCACCTGCATACTAGTTGCAAAAACACAGGAAAACAAAGCAGGTTTATCTGCTCATCATACAAGCTAATACTAGAAAAATCATGCCAAAACACATATGAAGTATGCTAAAAATGCTTACATAGACTAAGATCTCAAAATCAGATTGTATCTACATTATGGCATTCTGTGCAGCAACCTGCCACCCCTGAGGAAGGGAGACAGTTGCATCATTTAACCACCACCTTAAGGGTGGCGGTCGTGTAACCACTGCCCTGGCCAAAGCAGTGATCGTGTTTTGAAAACCCACGCGGGTTTTATAACTCAAAAAGCCTAAAAACGCCAAAAAGGGACCATTTTAGCTAAAAACAAGGCCTACCCAGTAGGCGCCCCCCCCCCTAGATGGACCTTTTGAACCTAACATTTTCAAAAATTACCCCCCCATAACAAATATTTTAGCATTTTTAAATTGAGGGGGTGAAAATAATAAATTGAAGAAGACTAACCTGTGATCTCGCGGGTCGATGTTCTGCTCGTGAACGCATGATCACTATCCCGTCACGAATGTTTTGGCTCTACTCGCACAAGAAACCGTCATCGTGGGTTCCAGAGCTTAGAATAAATCAAATCAACTCACGTAAATGAATAGGAAAATCGGCCCACTTTCATATATATAGCAACCTAACTTGTTTTAAAATACTTTTTCGTAGGTTTGGAGTGCCGACGAAGGTAAGTTTTATCCTCACACAGCTGCTGAGGGCTCCCCAACATCCACAGACAACTCTGCTCGGGTCCTCTCCATGGGGATCATCAGGGTATCAGTGCATACCCTATGAATCAAGTCTCGCCACTCGTTGGCAGTCTCTGCAAACAAAGGAGAAAACAAATTAGAAACAAAACAAGAGATAAAATACAAGAGCAAACAAAAGGAGATATAGCAACTAAGGAAATCCTAATAAAAAAACAAACACTAAAAGGAAGGATGGTAACTTACTCGGATCACCAGGCCTCCAGGATGGATCTCTAGGGTCTGCACCTGCCACAGGCACCACCGTTGATTGAGGTACTCCTCCCATGTGTGTTAACATCCCGCATGCCCCGCTTAGCCCCAGTGTGCTTTGTTTTTCTCTTTTTCCCTCTTTTCTTGGCCTTTTGCTCTTCAATTACGAAACCATCGCCCTGTCTGGGCGGCGGTCTCGTGACCACCGCCCTAAGCAGGGCGGCGGTCCTTTACGCGTTTTCCAGAATGCTCTTTTAACGTGACTCACTTAAATTTCAGTTTACCAACTTTTTTCACCGCCATAAGCTTGCATTAATGATTCTAGTTCCCTGGAATAGTGTTTTGCCATTGTTTATAGTTTAAGAGATCAAATTGGTTTTTACCTTAGGTAAATGCAAATGCTATAAATAGTTGGCTTGTGCTCAAGCAAATGGCCCCTCAAATTTACCTCTGAATTTCTCATTACAATAGATTAGTCTTTCATTTTGCTTAGAATCCTTAGTTGCATTCATTGCATGCTTAGTTAGTGTTGTTTCACTGTTAGGAAGCCACATATCCATCTTGTGCAAATGTTGTTGACATTTCATTGAATCCATTGGAGTAAAATAGTTTGTTTTCAATAGGAAGCCATTAAAGTTGCAGGTTTTGTTCTTCAAGCAGGGTAGTTTCAGGTTCTAGACGTTTTATGTTGTATGACTCGCAATAAATCCCGCTAAGAATTGCATAAGCTAAGCTCTGTACTCTTGCGCTATCTCTCTCCTACTCGCATTGTATTTAGTCTGTATCCTAAGCTACCTTTGTCTCAATATCTACTTCTGTTGATGCTAGCATTACACGCTTTTCTGGATCCAAGTGAACATGAAGGAATGAGGAGATCACACTGAAGGGACATAGCCACACACACCATTGGATTTGCCACTATTCTGCAGAATCCAGGTTCTAGCTTTCAAAGTTCTAATTAGAAACATATCAAATAGAGTAGCCAATCACTTTATTTCAGTCAATTTTACTTTCGATATTGCCAAGGAATATGTGAGGATTGATAGTTTCTGAGAAACTATGATTCATTTCTCACTTCTGAGGTAGGATTGAGAGTCTTGCAAATAGACTAGATCAATTGTTTCATTATTTAGAATAGGTTCATAGTTGCACAGACAAATAACTATACTCGGTTATCTTGTTTGTTTTAATTTTTTATTCTAAACTGTCAATTCTAGATATATTAGATAGTTGTTCTTTAAATTCTATTTAGTAGATAGATATATAAGATTTAGGAATATACATAGACATATCTTTCACAATTAGTTTATTCTGTCATTAGTTAGATTTATATAACTTTCTTTTGTATGACAATCACGGGACCTCGAGAGCCCAGAGAATACGTATTCGAGCCAATCGTGCCCCAACCCAATCTCGTCACAGCCATAACTGATATAGATCAAAATCTCAGGATCCAAGTCTTCCGAACAACGGTAAACATACAACAAATTGGTTCCCAATTAAGCGGGTTAAACATAGAAGACGATAAAGTGCACACATTTTGGTCAAATCAACCAAACTACAGATTACCCTAGGTATATATCCACATGACTGTAGAGAGGTTTGAAAGAGAGCAAACATTCAGTTGTGACCCTTCGGTCCCACAACCAGAAGCAGGGGATACTCTCACAGACATAGATACTAGCTTGAGAATTCAGGTTGCACAAATGCCTGTAAGATACTCTGAGAAGATCACACAATTATTAATTCTGAATATAGAAGCTGAGAAAGCATACGATTACTGGATATTAGGGATTAGGGACTGATTCTACATATGACCATAGCAGGACCACAACAACCACGAATCTACAGATGTGACCCACAAATCCCTCAACCCAACGAATCTACTGGTCAGTCTGACATTGACACTGGTCTACGTACACTAGTATTCAGATCTACTCCACTTCTACCTATCATTATTGAATAGTTATCCTTGTTAGACATAGCAGCTAACGAAACTAGGGAATTATGGACTAGGCCAGAGAATCGCCCATAGAGTCATTTATAGTTACCATCCACCCTATGACCTTATCTGGAAACATACACGAAACTATCCCAGGTCATTTTCTATGTATTCCACAACCCATAGACCGAATCACACTAGAAATCGATATTGATTGGAGCCTTCGAGTAGTCATATTTTCTGATCGATCTATCACACCAGTTCAGGTTAGAAGGGCCTTCTTTGCCTTAGATTCACAATTTCCACTAGTGCGTGTCGAAGACATCAGATTGCCTAACTAGTTTGTCTGCATCCCACGTATATTCAATCCCCACCAGCTGTCTTGACACGACCTCGGGAGGTCGGGTGTGAGGAAGAGTTGCTTGTAGATTCCCACACTCGCTTGTCACTTTTCCATCGTACAAAATTGGTGAACCTGACAATACGAAAAAGGCGGTTACGCATTATCATAGCGAAATACGTCATTATAGAGCAAGTCCTCTATTGAAAGGCATTCGATGGAATGCTTCTAAGATGTGTCAACACAGAAGAATCCAAGAAGATTCTCCACAAATCTCACAATGGAATGTGTGGAGGTCACTTCGATGGCCATGCCACCGCTCGTAAAATACATCAAATCGGCTATTTCTGGCCTAGTCTAGAGCACGATGCAGTAGAGTTTGTACGAAGGTGTCATAAATGCCAAGAATTCTCTCATGAGATTCAGAGACTGCCGACGAGTGGCGAGACTTGATTCATAGGGTATGCACTGATACCTTGATGATCCCCATGGAGAGGATCCGAGTAGAGTTGTCTGTGGATGTTGGGGAGCCCTCAATAGCTGGTAGACACACTGACGTCTTTGCCCCAGTCTGGCATGTGGCCAAGATGGTATCGACTCTCCGCACGGAGCTAGTGGGGTATAGGAAAGCCGAGTGCCTGATGAGGAGTTATTCTCATGGCGAGACTACGGCTTCCCCTCAGGATCCTGAGCCCTCCGTGCACTCAGAGCGCTGGCGTAGCCGGAGTCCTAGGCGTGGGTGTGCACCTTCAGAGGGGTCTCATAGGGGTTGAGAAGCCACTTGGCTCTCCTAGATTTTGTATGATATATTTTTTTGTATATCCCGGGATCTTTGAGCATTTTGACCATGCTTAGCGCATGATGGCATTGTACAGGAACTATGATCATTTGTATATATATATATATATATATTCTTTTTGGATTAGAATTTTGGCATTTATGGCTTTGTTTCCATTTTTGTTTCTTCATGTGAGTTATGATGTTATGCATGTATGCTCTTTAGAATGTATGCAACGGAGAACAAATGATGCAAGTGTTTACTTTCCTTTTGTATTTCATGATGCTGATATATGATAATGTAGATACAATGTGATTTTGAATCTTAGTTTCTGTAAGAAATTTTGAATACTTCATATTTGTTTTGGCAAAGTGGTGAAGATAAGCTGGTATGATGAGCAGATAAACTTGCCCCTACTCCTAACTCCACGCAACTAGTAAGATGTGAGGGCTCATCACCGAGAGTTGGGAAGGGCGCAAGTTATGAAATGTGTTGAAATGATATTGATGAAAGATAGAAAAAGCTTTGGCAGAACCAAATTAGGATGCCACAAGCCTACTCCACTCGAGTGACTTTATAGTTTTGGGATGCAACTTGCTTTGCAGTTTATCTAGACTTAGATCCTTAGATGGCCACATGGTAGACAAAATATGGGCTTTAGGATTTTGAACTCTCTTGGAATTTTGAACATCTGATTCATTTATTTTTGACTCAAGACTTCAAGATTTGAATTGTTTGTTTATGACCTTTTGCATTTGTTTGTCAAGAGGACCCTTTACACCTTGCCCCATGCTACTAATAAGAAGCGTGGGCTTATCACCATAGGCAAGATATGGGCGAGTAAGGGCACATCCATCCTTTCCCAACCCTACGTCACTAGTAAGAGACACAAGCTCATCACCGAAGGTTGGTGGGGCAAGGAAATGTGTAAATTTAAAATTTTCTGTTTGATCTATATTTGACTTGTTCACTTGAGAAAAATGTTAGCGTGTTCTTATTTCCAAAGAGAGATACATACGGGATAGATGTGACACCATGAAGCTTCTAGAATAGACCATAGGCAAGACACCTATCCTAAGAATAAACCAAAAGTGAGAACAAGCATGCAGATTTTGGTATGGTTACCAGTAAGACCTTGTCGTATCTAGCTTTATTTGATGAAAGGATTCGAAAATAGCTGATGATATTATGGAAATGAGGAGGTATGATTAGAAAGTTTATGCCAACAACATCATGAGTTTGTAATGAATTTCTTTTATAATAAATTCTTTGATCACAATCTTTGTATGAAACAAGTGGACAAAATGATCCTAACTAAACGAAGATGCAATATAGATATAGCTATACAAGTAGCACTAGTTGCTTACGCGTAGAATCGTTTGAGGTGTAGGGAATTGACTGTTTCGCCAAATTCCTCACCTTCTAGCGTACATAAGAGGTATACACCATTTCCATAGTCCTTCATGACTCGGTATGGGCCCAACCATTTGGGCCGGAACTTCCTTCCTTCGCCGGTCCTTTTATCGATCTGGTTGTCTAGCCTTAGAACTAGATCACCTTCATATATGTCGCATTCATAGACCTTCTTGTTATACTTCCGGCACATCTGGTCAACATAGACTCTATGCCACTGTTCAACATCTAACCTAGCTTCATCTAGGCTTTCTAGTTGGGAGAGACGTGCTTCTCTATAAGCGTCTTCATCTAGAATCCCTTGTAATGAAATGCGGAGACTGGGTATTTCAACCTCAAGCGGGAGAACTAATTTTGCCCCGAATACTAGCGAGAAAGGATTTGCTCCTGTTGGTGTTCTTATTGAGGTTCGGTGGGCCCATAAGGCCGGATATAACTTCAAATTCCAATCTCGTTTGTTTTCTTTTACCGTTTTAAGGAGAATGGCTTTTAATGTTTTGTTTGTCACCTCAGCCAGTCCATTGGCTTGAGGGTAATACAAGGAGGCTATATGATGGCTTATTTTAAATTTATTACACAATTCATGAACTTCTTCTTTCTTAAAAGAAGTCCCATTATCTGAGATAATGATTTGCGAGACACCGTACCTGCAAATGATTTGGTTCAAAATGAACTTGGCGATTACAGAACCCGGCACAGTAGTAAGAGGCATAGCCTCTACCCACTTGGTAAAATATTAAGTGGCCGTGATTATGAAATTATGGCTGTCTGTAGAGGAGGGAGAGAATTTCCCTATTAAATCTAGGCCCCACGTAGAAAAGGGCCATGGAGTAGCGATTGGTTGTGGAGCTTGTGCCGACATGTGAATCTCATGAGAAAATTCTTGGCATTTATGACACCTTTGTACAAACTCTACTGCGTCGTGCTCTACAATAGGCCAGAAATAGCCCATTCGATGTATTTTACAAGCGGTGGCATGGCCGCCGAAATGACCTCCACACATTCCACTGTGAGATTCGTGGAGAATGTTCTTGGATTCTTCTGTGTCGACACATCTTAGAATCATTCCATCGAACGCCTTTCGATAGAGGACTTGCTCTATAATTACCTATTTTGCTATGATAATGCGTAACCACATTTTTTGTTGCAGTGTAGCACCTTCTAGATATGTACAGTCCATGATATAATTAATGATATCAGTGTACCAAGGACACTCAGAGATAGAAGGTCAGGTTTCGATGTAGTATATGCACTCATCTGGAAAGTCCAGATCTACTAGATTGCCTCCGTCCAATGGATTATTAGCTAACCAATCGGTAATGATTTGTCCTTTAATGGACTTTTGATTTACAAATGTTGATTAAAATTCACCCATTAAGGTTATAAAGCGCCCAACCTTTTTAGACAATTACCCTTGCGTGAGGAAGGTTCGTAAATGTTCTGTTTTTACAATGACCTTTGTTTCTTGATTTAACATGTAATGTCTTAAGCGTTTTGTTGCAAAGACTATGGTGAGGCATTCTCGTTCCACTTGTGTGTAGCATGCTTCATAGTCGAGCAATGTCCGGCTAATGAAATAGATCGCATGTTCTCTCTTGTCATCATCTTTTTGAGCCGGCATACAGGCTAGCGAGATATTGGTAGCTCATGAGTATAAAATTAAAGGGTGATTTGGCTTAGGTGGCATTAGCGTAGGTGGTGATAACAAGAAATGCTTATATGTGTCAAAAGCTTCATTGCAGCCTTTTCTCTAATCAATGCTATAATCTTTCTTGAGTAGATTGTTGATTGGGTGAATGACGAAACTTAAGTCCAGGATGAATCTCCAGATCACACCAACTTTTCCGAGAAATGATCTGATTTGAGATTCATCCGAAGGTGGGATCATTTCGAGAATGGCCTTAATTTTGGTTGGGTCAACATCGATCCCGCATGATGATATAATGTAACCTAGGAGCTTCCCTCCTGTCACACCAAAAACAATTTTTTCCAGATTTAGCATGACTTCGTATTCTATCAGACGTGAAAGAATGACGCGGAGCACTTTCGGATGGTCACAACACTTCTTGGCCTTGGCCAATAAGTCGTCTACGTAAGATTCCACAATTTTATGAATAAGATCATGAAATATATACGTCATAGCCCGCTGGTATGTAGCGCCAGCGTTCTTGAGTCCGAATGGCATAACAACATAGCAATAAGTTCCCCAAGGAGTTATTAATGTGGTTTTAGCTTGATCTTATTCAGATATTCTGATTTGATTGTATCCTGAGAATCCATCCATGAGAGACAAAAGCTCAAATCCAGCTGTTGCATCAACAATGACGTCTATGGATGGTAATGGGAAGTCGTCTTTAGGACATGCTTTGTTAATATCTCGGAAGTCTATGCAGATGCGTATCTTTCCATTCTTTTTGAGAACCGGAATGATATTAGATACCCACTGAGAGTAATCGACTGGTTTGATGAATCCTACTTGGAGGAGCTTTATTACTTCCTCTTTTACCATTAGAGCTACCTTGGGTTTCATTGGTCTCAATTTTTGCTTAACTGGTTTTGCATCTGATTTAGTGATGAGGTTGTGTACCACAATGTGGGGTGCAACTCCTGTCATTTCCTTATAATTAAATGCAAATGCCTTCTGATGTTCCTTGAGGATCTGAGTGTGTATTTCTACTTCTAGCGGAGTTAACGAGGATCCTAATTTCAATATCCTTGGTTCGTCTTCCGTTCCAATGTTAATATCAATTGTTTCTTCGATTAAAGAAGTGTTACCTTCTTCAAACTCAGGCGGGGCTGGGGGTAGTTCCAGCTCGTCTCCATTCTTGACTGTGTATATGTTGAGTTCCTTTTGTGGGGGAAGCTCTGTCATGGGACTCTTGTAATAGGAAGATGAATGCGGGATCAAAGATAAATCTACTGTGTGATGGGTGAGATGTAATGCCGCATAGGCATTTAAGAAATCAAGAGTGGTTGTATCACTATCGATGTGGTCTAGGATAGTAGATTTGTTTTCATTTCTATTTAAAAGAGGATTTGACATTGTTTTTATCAATGGTTCATCATGAAGAGATACCGTGAAACGGGTATCCTCTAACTTACTGTTTGGAGTAAAGTGTGACACTGAGGTTGCTATTGAATCGGTGAGAAGATTTTTTTCACGTGGGATTGCTTCAACTAATATGAAGTCAAATTCCTTGCTCAAATTCAATACATCTATTTTGTAGAGCTGTAAGTGCTCAGCTCTGGTTTCATATACTTCAAAGACTTGGTTTGCTACCAATTGCGAGTCTCTTAACACTTTGATGTTATCAACACCGATTCTTTTAGCTAGGATGAGGCCCAGGAGGAGGGCTTCATACTCCGCACCCTTGTTTGTGCATTCAAATTTTAGTTTAAAGGAAAATGGTAGGACTTTTCCCTCGGGAGAAGTAAGGATTACTCCAGCCCCAGCTCCGTAACAACATTTAGCTCCATCAAAATGGAGAGTCCAATACTTAGCTGGGAATATGGGCACTGGGATATTTGTTGTGTTAACATCTTCTACCTCTACCATGCAGAGATCTACTGCTGGGAGAGAACCGACACCTAGGGTGCACCCCATGCCTACAGAATCAAATGGTAAGAACATTGGTAGATCCTGTTCTAGTAATTCAACAATTTTTGCAGTAGTTCCTAATGATACTATTTCTATAGAGTTAGCCTCATCTTCAGGGGCTGGGGTCACTTTGGCTAGTCTCATAGTTTCAATATCTGTCGTAGGTACCAACTTTTCTTCTGGTTTCACGTCGGTAGGTTTATTAAGTTGGTTTGTTGGGAGTTCAAACTCCAATTGCATGCCTGGTCTTTTCTTTAGGTCGGCCAGGTGTACATCGAATAGTTTTGGATCACCTTTGGCTATGAACACCTTTCCTAAATGCAAGAATCTTACTTCTTGAAATAGTGTAGAAGGGATTGCCTTCATAAGGTGTATCCATGGTCAGCCAAGGATCATATTATAGTTAGTTTCCCGATCTATAATATAAAACTCAGTCAGGATTGTTTTGGGTCCTAAGGTGATCGGTAGTATTATAGTTCCAATTGAAGTGGCTTTAAGGCTGTCATAGCCTCTTAGTGTAATTCGAGTCGTGGAACAATTGGTTTCTCCATACCCTAGCTTTTGAAGGAAAGAGAAGGGGACTATATTAACTGCTGCCCCATCATCAATCATCACGCATTTCACATAATTGTTATAAACCCACACTTGCAAGTGTAAGGTCGGATCACCTCGGCATACAATCTCAGCATCTATTGGCATTTTTTTTATTTCGAATATGAATTCGACATCCCTATCTGGCTGCCCCGGAGGATGGATATCAAAGTCTATATGATTTACCTATGTTTTGGGAGGTGGAGTGATGCTAATTAGATGACCTAAACCCAATGCTTCTAAAAGAGCAGCCCTGTGAGTAGGGGAGTTCTTCAACAAATCCAAAAAAGAGATGTGTGAGAAGGTTTTCGTTAGATCATTAATTAAATCATATGCACCTACGGGTTTTATTAATACTTGTTGGATATTGTCTGTTTCTAGCGGGTAGCTTGGACCTGGCTGAGAGGAATACTCTCATGTCCTTGTTACCGCTTCTATGGGTAGTTCGGCATCTAACTCCACTAATCCGAATATCTTAGGTCGTGGCTGACTTCCTAATTATGGCGCAACTAACGGATTCAGCGAAGTTGAAGCTTCATGATCATTGTTCCCTGCAATCACACCCTTGTTTGTCCCACTTGGATTTAATTTATTATTGTTGTGATTTGGGAGTGGATCATTGCAGATCTTGAGGGGTGCATTTTGAGGGGAAATTTCCCCTGTAAAAGTATTCTGTGCTGGTGACGTAGGATCTGCCAAGAACACATCCATGAAAAATTTTCTTTGTTCATCTGGCAAACGTTGCATGAATTTATTGTAGTCACGACATGTTCTAGTGTCATGGCCCCGAATTTTGTGGAAACCACAATATGAGTTGGGATTGTAATTCCTAGTTTGTTGGCTTGATGTATATTGTGGCCCAAAATTCTGATCAAACCGTTTCTTATTAAAGTTTTGTGTTTGTTGTCTTTGGTTTGAATTCTGGTTTTGATACCTATTTTTTACGATGGAAAAGTGACAAATGAGCGTGGGAATCTACAATCAACTCTTCCTCACACTTGACCTCTCGATGTCGTGCCGAGACAGCTGGTGGGGATTGAATATGCGTGGTATGCAGACAAACTAGTTAGGCAATCTGATGTCTTCGACATGCACTAGTGGAAATTACAAATCTAAGGCAAAGAAGGCCCTTCTAACCTGAACTGGTGTGATAGATCGATCAGCAAGGATGACTGCTTGAAGGCTCCAATCAATATTGATCTCTGGCGTGATTCGGTCTATGGGTTGTGGAATACGTAGAAAATGACCTGGGATAGTTTCGTGTATGTTTCCAGATAAGGTCATAAGGTGGATGGTAACTATATATGACTCTATGGGCGATTCTCTGGCCTAGTCTAGAATTCCCTAGTTTCGTTAGCTGCTATGTCTAACAAGGATAACTATTCAATAATGATAGGTGGAAGTGGAGTAGATCTGAATACTAGTGTACGTAGACCAGTGTCAATGTCAGACTGACCAGTAGATTCGTTGGGTTGAGGGATTTGTGGGTCACATTCATAGATTCGTGGTTGTTGTGGTCCTGCTATGGTCATTTGTAGAATCAGTCCCTAATCCCTAATATCCAGTAATCGTATGCTTTCTCAGCTTCTATATTTAGAATTAATAATTGTGCGATCTTCTCAGAGTATCTTACAGGTGTTTGTGAAACCTGAATTCTCAAGCTAGTATCTATATCTGTGAGAGTATCCCCTGCTTCTAGCTATGGGACCAAAGGGTCACAACCGAATTTTTGCTCTCTTTCAAACCTCTCTACAGTCATGTGGATATATACCTAGGGTAATCTGTAGTTTGGTTGATTTGACAAAAACATGTGCGCTTTGTCGTCTTTTAAGATTCAAGTAATTACAACTTATTTATATCTTTAGAGGAAGATCCTGAGCTACCCATGTTGATGGAGGATTATCTGGGTATGACAGAGTTGGTCGGAAAACATCATGGTGATTTTATGTAATCCCAATTTGAAAGCATGTACTTCCCACTAGAGGTGATCATGAATACCATTTCTTTATTGGGTAGTGATGATAGTCATATCAGTTTTGACTTGCAGCAAAGCAATCTCGAGGTGATGAGAAATGTGGATAAAAAATAATAAGTGTTATCAAAAAATTTATTAGCATGTGAGTTCAATATTCCCAATCATGTTCTTAAGGTTCAACATGAAGACCAACTCAACGAAGTATGATTGTGAATATGAAGCTTTCTCTTTCCAATTAGGAGAGTATGAGTTTTTCAAGAAGGAATTCTTGAATGAAAAAATTCTTAATCCTCTTGAATTTTAATCTACTCAATAATAGGATGGATTCATCATGGAAATCTAATCCTTATTTAATGGTGTTCAATATTGGGAAAATAACCATCTAGATATTTCAGGCCCGACCTTGTGCTCATTCCTCTTTCATGAAGATGGAGACCCTCTAAATGAACAACATATAGATGAGATGGTGTTTGATTCCCCTAAGGTTGATTCCATTCAATATTAAAACCTTCTCAACAAGGAATGTATGAATAATAGTATGCTTGCATCTTTTTAGGTTGACTCCACTCAAGGAAAAGAGGCCTTTTTCATGAAGATATATTTTGAATCTAAAAATGGCCAAGATGGAGAAGGTGATGTTTTTCATTAATCATATCCATACTTGTACCTATCTTCATTTTAATATATTGAAGCACTATGCACATCACGTCATAGAAAGCAACATATCAAGAAAAAATCAATGTGTGCGAAATAAGACAGTTTGGAACAATTGATAAACATAAAACATCAAACAACTCGTGATAGTGTTGAAAATCCTAAAACATCTACCGAGAATTGACTCATGGAAACAATGATCATAAATCAGATGACAAATTAATAACAAATTCCTATCAAATATCATACACCTTAGTATGAAAATGACAACCCTAATATGATCAGGGCTCATTTCTATAACAATGAAGGAAAATCAACAATTGGAATGAACTTGGAAATAAGTGATAAGATGGAAAGAAGATGTCAAAGAAACAAAGGAAATGAAATGGCTGAGTGGAACCTCAATTACAAAATTGGCCACGCAAACTTCCTTAAGAAATTGAGAATGGGATCATATTTCAGTGAGCTTATCAATGGATTTGCGGAAGAAAGGCATTTGGTGATACCTGTATACGGGTAAGCATTAAATAAGAGTTCGTGCTAAAGTGAAAGGAGGTTGTCCCATGTATGTAACATAGGTGATTTATGATTTTTTTAATTTTTTTAATTTTTTTTTATTTCCCTTTCTGTCTTGTATTTCCTTTCTTTGTTGTGTTGGTCATGTTCGTTTCTTGGTTGTGTTTGTATATTTTCTTGTTGATCCGTGTAATTTCTCTATAACCCAATGAACAAAGAATTGGTATTATACTCCATGAGATAAGTGAGGTTATTTATTACCCCTTAGATTCTAATGTACCCAAACTAGAGACAAATGTTTTCATGCAAAATAGCTAGCATGAAAATTGAAAATTTTGAATCATGACAACTAAGCCCCTAATTGAAAATTAGGCTTCCCAGTCATTGTGCATCCTTCTTCTCACTAGCCTACCCTCAATTAAACCCTCATTATAGTTTAGAGGAAATTCCTAACAAGTTTTTCAATGTTTTTTCAATGTATAGGGATAATTGCCCAAGATGCTTGATGAATTCATTGTGACTTGATAAAAGACTACTTCCTCTAGAGGCCTAAAAAGGCTATTTTTGGCCATTTTGCAACCAATTCAACACCCTTCGGAAGCATTTAGGGAAAATATAAATCATCTAGGAGTGATGCTGGATAAATTTAATATTTTTGAAGAAATTTAGGAAATCTTACAAAATAAAATCATATTCATGAACAATATATTCAAGACTAGGTTTTCAGTGTGTGGGGAATAAAGGCTCCTCGGTGAAACCTGACTTCTCCAGACAATTATAGGAGTTATCAAATGATTTAAGAAGTAAAAAAATAGGCATCATAAATCTATGGTAATCCTATATAAGGTGGAAACATCATATTTTCACCAAGGATTGAAGACTTCCTGAGGTATTTCAAAATTATGCAGTTTCCCCTCTTAGCTCAAAATGAAATAGGACCTAAATTTTGATTTTCGAGTACAATTGGATTTTATTAATAGTCCCATTGGTATTAAAACTTCATTTAGATTCAAAATCATATAATATTTGACCCCAAATAATTTTCCTAAGTTCATGTGGTGAAACAATCAAGTCTAATGTCCAAATTTGGACATCTAGGAAAAAACTCTTCTTTCCTAAAATGGAAAAAACACATTTTGGACACCCATGTGTCCCTTCTATCCCCCAAGGGACAAGTGACATAAGGGGGACACCAAATTTATACCCCAATCTCCTCCCCAAGTCATACTTTGAACACCCAGGTGTCCCCTTTCTCCCCATGGTGCAAGGGGGACAAGGGGACACCAAAGTGCGACCTCCCTCCTTCTCCTAGGTCACACTTTGGTTTCCCTGGTGTCCCCTCTATCCCCTCTATCCCCTATGTCCCCAAAGGGATAAGGGGGACACACAAGTGTGACACAAGCATGCATGTAGCTCTTGGACCCCCATGTCAACACATTATGCTCTGTCGGTGCCATTTCCCAGCCCCCACATCTCATCCACCACACACCACAAGCTTCCACTTATCACCATATGGTGCGAGTCTCACTTTGGTGAACCTAGTGTCCCCTTTATCCCCCTTGCACACTTTTCAACCTCACATCCACTCCACTCAAACCTGGTTAAGATGTGTAGTTAGCATGTGAGTTTAAAAACATAACAAAACTTCTCCATTTACCCAATACTTAACCACCATGAGTGATGTTGGTAGTTAACTTAGGATCACAAACAATACATACCTCCTAAGAGTTTTTCTAAACACTTAATCAATTCTTGGTGATCAACTCACATATTGAAAGTCAGAAAGGTGGAATTTGCAATGATTCAATGCAGTTTGGAGGTCAAGCACATAGAACTCATCCTTAAAAATTCCTTCAAGTTCCATTCGAAGATTAATTATTATTTCTTGAGAAGGAAACCTATTTCCATGAGGATAAATTGAACATGTTTATGGTCATCTGACATCTTGGTCACAAAATTGAATTTTGAAGGAGTAATATTGTTCAAAAGTGAAATGGAAAGCTCATGGAGTAAGTTGAGGATCATCATATCCTGAATTTGTCATCATGTCCAAATCTCTTCTAGAAACAATTCAAAATGAGTTAAACAAGTTATCAAGATATTTAGTACCATCATGTTTGAAGGATCAAGGAGTAATCTATTCTCATGAAAATCATATGAGGAAGAGGGTGTGTGAACATCCTAAAGTTGATTCCATTCAAGGACAACATTTAGAGCCAAGAAGTGTAAGAGGGTGATCTTCTTATGTAGCACCATGTATGCAAGAATGAGAAATTATCTTAGTGTCCTTAGAAACTCATTCAACACCTGGTAGTGTCATCAAATCTCAAGGAGGAAGCAACTTGAAATCACCTCATTTCAGTCTAATGGATGGTCATAGGACAAGAATCTCATTCAAGGAGAAATCCTTTCATTTGCAAGGTGAAGACATATCTCAGCAAGTGACAAACGAACATGAAATGGTTTGAGAATCATAAAATTGATTTTTGGTCACTGAGGTGAATTGTTAAAGCCTAAAGGAGTAAGGAAATGATTCCCATATCCTAATTCCTAAATTGTGATCACAGAGAATCATCATGTTCCCATCACAATGTAGACCTCATAACAATGTTTCTGAACACTTATCTGATGCTATGGAATGTTCCCATATCTCACAGAAGGAGGTTGTGATCACAATGCTTCAATTAAACAAGTTATCCATCAGCAAAATATTCATTTTCATCATATTGGTCAAACCTTATCTCTCTTTTTATGTATCCTCCTCCTCTCTATATATTCCAATCCCTCATTGAAACTGTAATTTTTCCTGTTTTGTCTTACTCACTTAAGTGGCCTTCTATTTAACATTGTAAGATTCTTTTTTCATCAATAAGAAAAAGACACATTTTCATTTTCTAGGAATATGGGAGGTCACAAGTGATGAGGAAAGGTGAAAATTCATATGGGAGGGAGATAAAAAGACAATTTGTAATGTTATAAATTGGAATGGCTTCTCCATTCCAAGGGGTTGACAATTATGGATTTTTGTATGTTTTTGAGCTTTGTATCACTACTACATCAAGAAATAAGAGTTACATTTTCTTCTATTTCCTATGCTAATGTTCCTCTACTCTCTCTCTCTCTACTTTCCAAATTTGTAAGCATGGTGATCTTACATAACCAAGAAGGAAATTTTTGTCTTTGATTGATAAATTTGCACAACTATGTGTCTCTAGTTTGTTAGTGTTACTGATATCTCACAATGTTGTGTTTTTCTAATTGAATGTGGACATACTCTGGTTGATGTGTGTGAATTTTGTAATCCTACTCACAACATTAACCCTCTCTCATTGTTTCTCTAACTCCCCTTTACCTCTCATCACAATTGATTAAACTAAAATGTAAAATAATAGCCTAATCTAATGCAAGTTTGTAGTAAATAAATGAATACTAAAATATTGAAATAATACCCAAGCAACTAAGTAATGAAAATATGAAACCCCAATGTGAAAAGAGGGTTAGAAGAGCCTTAGCTAATTCACAGAGGTTGTTGGACTATGTCGCAGTGGAGACCGAATGAACAGAGATGGAGGATCTATCACACATAAGCCTGAAAAATGCAGATCTCGGTAGATTTGACTAGACTGGGGCACTTGGAGAAGGATAGGGGGCTCCCGTGGGCTACCCTGGTTTGGTTTTTGGCTTCCCTAGTCTATATAGGTGCTCAGAAAATATCCTTTGAGGTGTCACAAGAGGTTCGCACTTGTTCACCTTTTATCGTGTGTATGTCACTAAATTCTTCCAAATGTCTCTGTAAATCCACAATGAATGAATCACCTATAAATCCCCAAACAAAGCATCAAACCCTAAAAAAAGAAAGATGCTAATGAAGGGGTCAGAACTGTCCTCAACCACCAAAATGATGGACTTATCACTAAGCACTGCACTACATCTCAGATCCAATGTAGTTCTATGTGTGTGTGTGGAATTGTGCCCTAGGTTGCTCTTGTGTCCAGTTCACACTTGAAGTAGTGAGACAAGTAGCTAGATGTAGAATGTAAATAATGTGTGCATGGAAACAATAGATTCCCCTCCTATGAAGTGTGATGCAGATGAACCAGACTTTGTGCTTTGTGATGGAGCTAGATGGATGTAAATGGAGCTATATATGCCTTTGATGGATGCAATCTTAGGCGGAGATAGTACATGCTTAGTGCTTGGTCCTATTATTATGATCACATAAATTTATATTTATATGATTCCTTGCTTGAATTTCATAATTAACCCTCGAAAAGGCCGACTACCAAAAAGATAAGATGTTCAAATGGCTAGAAAGGACCTAGAAAAGTGTGACCAAAGTACAAAGAGGACAAGGGTGCCTAGAGGGGATGAGGGCGCTCTGACGTTGGCGTCCTGGTTTGGGTGTCTGGTGTCCAGAATGAAAAATGTCGAAAGGTAAAAATACATACCAAGCAAGAAAGAGTGCAAGACTAAAAGAAGAAGCATAAAACAAAGAAAGGTGGCCAAATACATGGGTTAATTAGTACTTTTCTTACTTAGGAATCATGCAAATAGTAGTATGTGATCGAGACTAGATAATTACCCAAAGTGCTTGATTTTGTGTCTACATTTTCCCCCGCTTTATGTTGGTGAGAAGAATGCTCAGTAACATAAAGTAGATAGAGATGCGTACCTGATATCCATGTAGATTGATGTAGAAAGTGTGCTGAGGGACTAGACAAAGCATGGAGTGATAAAAAGATGGAGCGTGGAGACTAAAGATGAAAAAGTGTAAAAGGTGATGAAAATAAATTTAGGGCATAAATGCATTGGTTGGTAGATGTCGATGTGTGTGTGATGTACCTATTGTTAGTATCGTGTTGATGTTGTTGTTGATGATGTTGATTGCTTGCTTCCCATATAGATGGACCTATAAAAGAGAAGATGATCAAGTAGTCAAATACACATGTATATGTATAAAAAGCATGTAAGGAAGTATGTACAAGAAAAATGCTGAAAATGTGAAAAAGGAACATGTGCACTTGATCCATGATGAGGAAAGAGTGTATAAAGGATCGTATTAATGATGTTGATGCGTGTGAGTTTTTTGAGGGATATCACGCCAATGCAATGGAAGAAGTTAAGGGAGAAATTTTCTAGTGTCATCCTCTAACCTTTAACTGCTTCCTAAAACTGTAGAGATCTGTGTATTGCATGGTTTTTGGGTGATTCGACGCCACGACAAAAGTAGTGTAGAGAGGAAGGTTTGGTGTTAACCTATAACCTTTAACTACTCCCTAAAATAAAACACCACTATAGATGATGTGTACTAACGCATGTGCTAAGGATAACTTGCCTTGTAAAAGTCATTGTGTATGAGTTCTGTAGACTGTGCCGAACCTAATCATTGTGTGATATGCCCCTTGGTCTCAGGAAATCTAGGTAAGGCCACTTTGTGTACTAAGGACCCGAGTTTGATTCTGAGTCCTAAACTGTGTTATATTGGTACTATGTTGTGATGTGTACTATGTGTAAACTATTGTATGGGGTGTCTAATTAACCCAAATGATGACCCCCTTGTTTGGGGTACATGCGAAGTCGCTAAAGGATAATGTGACCCAAAGGAGGAGTGACCACTAAAAATTTTCCCTGTAGGGGGGAGGGAATGCACTTGGTAGAAAGAAAGGCACATAAAAACAAGTGGCTCAGAAAAACAAGTGTTAGTACAAGCAAAGAAAAACACTCATTTAAAAGACGACATACAAGCTACACAAACAATGTGTAAGCTAGAACATACTAGATGACAATGTAGACCATGAAAATTAGGTTACAAACATGGAACATCACTCACGATGTCAGAAGAAAATGAAGGATGAAGAATAAAAAATCATACAAGTGTGCACAAAAGATAAAGGGAAAAGCCCGCAAACAATGGTACATATAATGACAAAACAAGTACAAGTAATGATAATAGATAACCATGGTGTCAAATTAGTCCTATAAAATAAATGCTGCACATGAAGCACTTATTAGCATGTTAGAAAGATAAAAATTATGTCAAAGCATGTATAATATGATAAAGTAGTGTGCTATGAACTAAAATGAAACAATAACACCTGTAGTATACAAAAGTGGATGATCCCATGAGCCACTGTGGGACTCGTACTACATACTGCACCAAGAATTCATGTTATGTGTAATGGAACTACATAATATGTGATCAAAACTAGAAATAAATTAAACATGCATGTGTGTTTGATAAATATAATGACATACAGGATATATATAGAATGTGTAATAAAGTGAACATGTATAAGTAAATGCAAGAAAGAGTAAATACAACCAATATATGCAGTATGTTGTGGATGGATAAAATGGAATACCGACTGAATGATAGGATCTACATGCCCCCCAAGTAAATGGAATTATATGTCAGCAAGGTTAATTTATTTATTGCCCCTCAACAGTTATTAATGAACCATAATCGAGAGTACGTCATCGGGAAATGGTCGAACTATATGTTGTGTGTACCGTGATGTGATGAATATGTAGTGATGAGATGTGAAATAGAGAGGATGTGCATGAATGTGTGATGATTTAGCCTAAAACATATATCACTACATGATGTTGGAGGAAGTGATGATGTATCCTATGGCATATATCACTAAATGATGCAACAAGAAGTGATGATGTAGCCTAAAGTGTATATCACTACAAGGATGCTAAAATAAGTGATGATGTAACCTATGACATATATCACGAATCTAGGAATATCATATGAGAAAAAGGTTGAATGGTTGAATGTGTGAGTGTGATGTGGTTCATTTCTGATGTATACCCTCTATAGTCTAGTATGGACTGTGTGACTAGAGTTTTTCATCTGGTAGTGACTGTGGTGTGTATAAGTAGATGAGTAGGATGTTTAATATGTGTAGTAGATGTGGTGATGAAAAATTATCATGTATAACATGTGTAATGTAGGAGGTATAATATGTAATACAAGATGCATGGATGATATTGGATGTGTAGATGCATGTAAGACATGACATGTAAGAGGTAAAATGTATGTATGTAAGATGAGAAAAGATTCGTGATATGTAGTGTCTATTATGTAGTGTGTGAGGTTCATGTGTATATGATTCCCTCAACAGTCAAGTGTGAACCGAAGCACAAGAGTGCATCATCGGGTAATGTCAATATGAGTGTGTCAAGATGCATATGCTAGGAGTAAGGTGTGTAATAAGGTGAATAAAAGATGTGTGTTGATATTAGGAGGGGAAAATATGCACAATGCCCCCTAAGAGTGTAGTGGTGAGTGAACTATCCGATGAAATTAAAGGATGAAGGTCCTCTACCCGATGATTAGGGTGATGAAAGAATGTGATCATGCTCTAGGAGTGGTGGTATAGTAGATAAATGATGTACACAGGTGAGTGAATACTATGTGCATGCGATGGATGAGTATATGATGTAAGTACCGTGGTGTAAACAAAATGTGTGGGTGATGGAGATTTATGTGCAACAGAATGTGGTGGTGATGAAAACTTACATGGAATAAAATGAGGTGGTGATTACACCTAGATTCAGTAACTATCTAAGGAATGGACCTACACTAGTGCGTTGGACAAGAAGAATGATGAGACCATGTATGATGTATGTGAGTAAGTGAATTAGGATCAGATGTTGATTTAGGTTTTATGAGGATCGTGGCATCACTAGATGAAGCTTGGTGACACACTAGCCATTGCGAGATGAGTTTGTGACCATGGAGTAGATGGAGGAACATAATCGATAGAAATGATTTGATTGTTATGCATGAATTTTAGATAAAAATGATTCATGGAGATGATATAATCAGAGTTATAAATTCAATTGAGGGCTAGAAACATATCACATATGTCGATTTCTTGTCCCACAAGGAAGGGTGCAAACATAGTGAGAGGGACTATAGTAATGTGAAGTTAGACAACACCATATGACTTTTTCATGGGATATGAAATTTGTGATAATAGATAGCTAATAAAAATGCAAAGTGGAATAGAACATGCACTGATGGGCCAAAATGGGTCAACCTTAGTATTATTGATAGAGATAGATCCAATAGAGGCACTAATATGTAAGTTATTAGAAGAGAAATGTGGCATGATAATTATCAATGGTCATAGAAAGAGATGATTGGTGGAGAAGTGTCATTAGTGTTAGCATTTAGGAAATTCAAGAGCCCATGATGTGGGAGGAGGAACTGTGTGATATACATAATTAGCTAAGGATTCAGATGCTTTTGTGTCATGCTTTAGGTAAAGGATTGTTAAATATTTTTAGCTCATTATTTTCATTGATAGGTACAGAAACTTCTAGGTTATGGAAGCTCAATTTTACCATTATCAATTAGGTCTTGAATAAGAATACAAACCTTAAAACAATAATCTATGGGATACCCTATACACTGATGATAGTCGTAATGTGATTTTTCATCGTAATTATGCCCTTTTGGTTGAGATGGATCTAATTAGAGTGGAGGAGGAAGCATGACGAGGTTAGTTTCTACAAGTTGTGGTAGTAGAATATGTGGGGGGATAATGAAGTTAGTGAATGCATGCCGAGGAAGTTACGATTAAGTCTCTTTGGGGGTGGATACCACGCTGACCATAATTTTTGTGTTGGTTGGTTTGGTCATTTAAGGTTTGAATGTTGAATTTCTTTGAAAATGTGTAGAAGATGATGTTTGTTCCTGATATTTAAGCTTTCCTGATGGATAAAATCTTGGTGTTGTGAAGCTTAAGAGTATGAAATAGGTTTTCAAATGAGGGATATGTCTAGAAAACACTCTCTTAGAGAGATGGTAATAGAATTTGAATGAATAAGTCTTGAAGCTCAGAGTCCACAAGAACATTTGACATATTAGCTAAGTTGTTTTTGTATTGTAATACATAGTCCACTAAGTGCTCATTGGATCCTTGTTTTAGTTGTGTGAGGTTAACATAAGAGATCTTAGACCCAATATTGATAGAGAAGTGAGTAAAAATAACATTGGCTAGATACGTGAAAGATTTTACTAAGTATATAGGTAGGGCATGGAACCAACACATCACATACTCTTTGAGACTACGAGGAAATAGGCTTTACTAGGAGAGTGTGCGATCATCTGCATATAATCTAGACATGCTGACATGAAAATATCAGAGATGCTCTTGTGGGTCACCATGGACCTTTGAAGATTAAAAAATTAGGAGATTTGATGTTTGGTGATAGTGGATATGTGAAAATGGTGGGTGCAAAAGGAGCATGAAGAAGTGAAGCGGGGTCAAGAGATGGAGATACATAAGAAGTGGTGAGCTATAGCTGGAGAATTTATGTTTACAGATCTTGATATAAAGAAGTTAAATCAAGAGTATTCAAATAGTAAGTAGGTTATGGATTGAGAGTATTAGGTGGATTGATAGGAGTGGTAATGGTAGGAATGGATACTAGAGTGAGATGCTGAGTAGAGGACCATGTGAGCTGAAGAGTTAGCAATAAGTGGAGTCGCAACACCATCACAAGTATTTTTAGCAGTGACCAAAACATGTAGAATATGTGGAAGATGGGTGGGATTATTATGTAATTTTTTTTGAAAATCAATAACTGTGTTCAATTAGCCTTGATCGACATTAGTATCCTCATCATATGATTTCTTGCTATAAGACGCTTCTATTTCGTGAAGGGGAACATTGTGAGAGTGAACAAAGGGATTTTCAGTTGTAGACATTGATGCAAAGACCTCATCCATAGATTTAGAAACCCTACGGGAGGATAGAGGAAGCTCAAGATGCCAAAGATACCAAAATTGACCACTATGAGTGACAGAGCATAAGAAAGAAAACCCTAGAAATAAGGTGGATTCGAGCGTCGGGTTCACTAAAATGATTAAACTAAAATGATTAAACTAAAATGTAAAATAATAGCCTAATCTAATCCAAGTTTGCAATAAATAAATCAATAGTAAACTACTAAAATAATACCCAAGCAACTAAGCAATGAAAATATGAAACACTGATGTGAAAAAAGGGTTAGAAGAGCCTTAACTAATTCACAAGGGTTTTTAGACCATGTCTCAGTGGAGGCAGGCTAAACAAAGATAGAGTACCATCACAAAGAATCCTAGAAAAATGTAGATACAAAAAATTTGAATGTACTGGGGTTCTTGGAGAAGGATAGGGGTGCTCATGGGCACCTTGGTCTAGTTTTTGGGTATCCTAGTCTACGTAAGTGCTCAGAAATCCTCCTCTGATGTGTCATAAGAGGTTCACACTTGCTCACATTTTGTCACGTTTATGTTGCTGAATTCCACCAACTTTCTTTGTAAATATAGAATGAATGAATCACCTCCAAAACCCCCAAAAATCATCAAACCCTAAAAAAGAAAGATGCAAATGAAGGGGTTGGACTATCCTTAGCTGCCAAAATGATGGAATTATCATCGAGATCTACACTACATCTCAGACCCAATGTAATTTGTGTGTGTGTGTGTGTGCACGCGCGCTCGTACAAAATTGTGCCCTAGGTTTCTCTTGTGCTAGTCACACTTGAAGTAGCGATAAAGTAACTAGATGTAGAATATAAATAATGTGTGCATGGAAACAATAGACTCTCGTCATATGAAATGTGATGTAGATGAACCAGCCTTTGTCCCTTGTGATGAAGCTAGATGGATGTAAATGGAGATATAGATGCCTTTAATGGATACAACCTTAGGTGGAGATAATAGATGCTTAGTGCTTGGTCCCTTATTATGATCACATAACCGTTATATTTATATGATTCCTTTGTTTGAATGTCATAATTAACCCCGAAAGAGAATGACTACCAAAAAGCTAAGATGCTTAAATGGATAGAAATGACCCAGAAAGTGTGAACAAAGCACAAAGAGGACAAGGGCGCCCAGAGGGCACAGGGACGACTGACACTAGCATCTTGGTTGGGCATTGATGTCCAGAATGACAAATGTCGAAAGGTGAAGAGATAGACTAAGCAAGCAAGAGTGCAAGACTGAAAGCAGAAGCATAAAGCAAAGAAAGATGGCCAAAGACATTGGTTAATCAATGCTTTTATTACTTAGGAATCATGTAAATAGTAGTATGTGATCGAGACTAGATAATTACCCAAAGTGCATGATTTTGTCTCTACAACAAAAAAATTCTCCCTTGTACTCTGTCAAAGAACTTTGCCACATGTTTAGAGGAGTATTCATGTGTAATCCCCGATGTAATGGTAACCCCATAGCTTTAATTAGTTTACATTTAATAATGGGAGCCTCCCCATAGAAAAGAAGGGGGGATTATCCCTGTGACTGTTTGTGAAAACAAATAATTTGAACTACAACAAATTATTTCACCAACATAAGCATAGCCACAATGAAAGACCATTCAATTCATTCATAAGCTTTAGCAAAAACAATTTTGATAAATAAAGCTTTTTGGTTAGAGAGTAGAGCCCATTCCATTCCTTCCCAAACAACAATAATATTATCTAAGATAAACACTTGCTTGATGAAACCAGTTTGTTCACTTCTAATAATAAGATGAAGGATATTGGTAACCATGTAAGACAAATCCTTAGCAATAATTTTGTAAGACATATTAAGCAAAGTGATGGGTGTCCAATTAGAAATTTGTTCAAGGTCTCTAGATTTGGGGATAAACTTGATGTTGCCTTGGTTAATCAGTTCGCCCAAAGAGTTGGAATCTAAATCTTCAAGGTATACATTATGCAAATCAGCCCCTCGAGTGTCCCATAAGGTATGATAGAATTCAGAGGGGAAATCATTGATACCTAGAGATTTATTGTAACACTCTAATTTTGTATGTTAACTTGGTAAATGTTTTACATACTGTTATAGCTGTTGAAATGAAGGCAAACTTGTTAAGATATGTTTTGATATTAAGAGAATGTGTTGCTAACTCATATTCTTGCATGCTGTGAATTATTATATAGAACAGCAGTTATCGTACTTGTGTGTTTGCTGATGTGACAACAAATTGTCGTATACTTGCTAAACTCTTGTTGTTGATTGACAACATACCTTGAATCAATTCCATTGATCCAAGTATGCTGAGGTCCTCTTGTGATTTCTGTGTCGATTCACACTTGAACCGAACCGAGATTGTTATGAGCGTGCAGCGCCTGATTGTAGTTTTGGGCAGCTGGCACATAGATGCCAACGACAGGGGTTCGATTCTTGAACCCTGTATTGTCGAACTTGGGACCTCGTGAGGCAAGAACCACCTGGACATGGGTGGCCTTGGCACACGATCCAAAGGACGGAACGTCCTGCTCTGCATTAACATGAATGTTAGTAGGGAGGCTGGATGGAAGTTGTTAGTGTTAGTGGTTAGTATGAATTAAACCCTAAACTAATACTAAGTCCTAACATGCATCCTACCCTACTATCCTAAGTGGATTTTTAAATTCAAAAAGAAAAAAGAGGAAAATAAAACCTAAGGCTAAACTAAGACCTAGGTTGAACACTTTATGCAACCTAAACTAATCCTAATCTAAAAGGGCGCGCAGACCCTTGGAAGGAAAGGATAAGGATGGAAAGGGCATTCATTGGCATTTAATAAACAGTCCATACATGGACAGCGCCAGTTTTGGCGGGGCAGGTAGGAAATAGAGGCATCTATTTGGAGATAGAGCCAAATTTGATTTTTGCTTGTAAATTTGAAAATTGAGTTCGCCAACCCAAGTGGCGGTGGCATGGAAAGTAAGGAAAAAGGGCAGAGCCTTAATTGCATTAATTGTTTTCAGTCCCCGCGACCAGTTCACCTTGGAAAGTGTATGAGGGAATTTGATTTTTCATTGTTTCGGTTTGGTTTTGGCAAAGTTGCTTTGCATTTGGTTTTTCTGGTCTGGTTCAGTCGAACCAGCTCTTGGCATTTGACATTTTCTTGGAGATTTGGAGGCTGTTGTTAAGCCTGAAGAAGAAAGGAGTTCTGGGAAGTTTGTGCTGTCGCTGTGGAAGGAAAAACGCGGCAAACGAATCCTTCTTCGAGTTCAGGAAAAGAGATTTCAGGCATGTTAAGCCCTTCTCTTTAAAAAATCTTGCTTTGTTTAAGTGTCTCATTAAAACAACCCTGCTCTTGGGGTTTGGATTGCGTGATTGCTGTTGAGTCGATTTGACTTGGATTTTGTTGGTTCTTGCTTTCTTTTCTTTGGGAAATGGTAAGAAGAATTACTTCTGGTTGCTCGGCCTTGATGTGTTTTTGCACGAATCGAGTGGAAATTGAACTACTGTATTGGTTGTGGACAGTATGGTGGTTTGAAATGGATATTCTCTTTCATTGTTCGTGTTGTTTGAAATTGGAACAGGCTGCGAAATCATTTCCTTATTGTGTAATTGTTTTCTTGCTGTTGTATTTGGAATTTTCCTTGCATGTAAAAGGAAGTGGAAATACAGTCATGTTATGTTGCTAGGATTTGGATTTCCTTCATACTTGCTGTCCTTTTTGGAAATAATGGGGTAAAGTCGTTTTCTTGCTGTTGTGATTAATCTGCCCTTGCATTTTAATTGGTTGGAAACGCTTCCAGGATGTGTTGGTTTGTTGACAATAATGGGGAAATCGTCATATATATCTTGAGACTGTACACGTTATATGAGTTGTGTTGCTATGATTTGGGTTCGTCGACCCTTGCTGTCTTTTCTTTTGGAAATGATAGGAAAATCGTTTCCCCGTTGCTGTGTTTAACTGTCTTGCTCTTCTTGAATGGAATTACCTCCATGTGGTGTTGGTTATGGATATTATATGAAAATTTTAACTGGTTATTCTTGTGGAATGGAATGTGAAACTGTACATGCAGTATGGGTTATTCTATTGCTGTACTATTGTTTTATTGTCATCTGAACTTGCGATATGATTGTATTGGTTGTAAGAACGGCTTGAGGTCATTTCTCTACTGAAGCTTTCTTTAAAGGAAATAAGACCTTCCTCTTCCTTCTGCTGTTTCGAATTATGAGGAAATGGCATCTTGTATTTTAAAGGAATGGGCATTAGACTTTTATATGAGTGTTCATGAGAGTTGGAAAAAGAAATAGCTTTCCTTCTGAATTTATAATGAATAAAGGTGATCTTGTTAAGAAGGTATGATGATTAGTTATGTTGATCAATGCTGATCGGTCTTTTGAGATTGGACTGTTTTGGTGGATTCGAATTAGCTTTGAATTACTGGGCAAGGAATACATGCAATGAAATTTTTTCATGCTTTGGGAGTTGTCTTGACTGTACTAGGTTCATGTATTGCCACCCTTGTACGGTTTATTTTGCTAAAGGTAATGACATCCGATTTTGCATTCTGGAGTTGTGCATACTATTATGAAAATGGAAACTGAATTGGGTAGAATCATTTTTTGGAAGGGAATCCGCCTTCTGCCTGCTGTTCTCACTTGGTGAAATTCATAGTCATGAGAACATTGGACTTGCTGTAGGTAACAGCAATGAATAATATGTTATTTGAATGGGATACGTTCATAGGATTATGAATTTATGTGATTTATTGACTGCATGATGTATAACTGTTTGTTTGGGTAACTATACAGTGAAGGAAGTATGGAATCTTCTAGTTCAGCAAATACATAGTATGCATCTTGATATTGCTTGTTCTATGATGAATACGATGTCTTACTAACCTGTTTTGGGTATTCGTATGAACCGAAATTAAATGAAATTATTCTTACTGCCGGTAAGTGAATTCTGAGTGGATTTTGTAAGTTTCACTCTGAACTGTTATCTTGAATTGTCTTTCGTTTGGATTCCACTGTTAGGATAGTCATGTGGAAAGAAATAGAGATATGAATGAATGACTTGGAAAAATGATCTTTTCTTCATTGATTCAGTTGGAAATCTGGAATTCGTGAATAATGAATTTTATAGTGCTTAGATGGGAGCAACTATAAGCATTGCTGTTCGCTTTCTTGTCTGTACTTGATTGCTTTGAATTTAATATGATTCATGAACTGAAAGGAAAGTAATGAATTTATATTTCAGTTAGTTCATCCTTTGCATTTGTTATTAATGAAAGGCATGGAAGGGATAACTGTATGTTATATATGCAGTAAGCTACTTGTAATCCTAACTGTACAAATATTGTGAATTGATACTTGTAATGATTATGTGGAAACAGGACAGCAGTTCCTTGGTTGATTGTGATGATATTTTGATAGTTCAGTTGTTATGCTGATCTTTCTTTGTGCCTAATTTGTGATTGATGTTTAACTGTCGTTTCATAAAAGCAGGGTTCTTTTATTGAGACAGTTAGTTGAAGCACCTTATTTTAAGGACAAGTGCTTAATATGCTCGGTTCATTGAACTGACCCGTGCAAATCATTTTGCAGATGGAATTTGATTAGAATGAAGACATGGTTGTTTTCTGATGCTTCTTGATTAGCTGAAAGATGAATTGTAATTGTTTCTTTTATTCCTCTTCGAGGAATTGTGAAAAGAAGAAAATATATTCTTCTATCTATGAGTTGTATTGATGTTTTATGTAAACCATGCCCATCTGGTTGGATCGGCAATTGTACAGATTATGACATGAAATATTGAATACAATTACATGTGTGATATTTTAATGTTTATATCAGTTTGAATTGTTGTCTAAATTGGAAATACAATGTTATTTCTTGATTGGATTTGTTTAATTGTCCTTGGATGGATGTTAAATGGAAACTGATATCTATTCTTACCTAAATGCAACTTTTAAGTTGAAAAATGCAATTAATTCATACTTGGGTAAAGATGAATTTTTAATTGACATTAAAAGGATTAAGCTGAATATGATTCCATAATTGGAAGGTATTCGGGATTAGCTTAGGAGCTAAGGAATACCAATTAAACTTCGGAGTAATCGAACTTCGCTTTCGAGCTTCATTAATGATCTCGTGTGCTAAATTCAGAATAAAGGATATAGGATAAGTATATCCATAACTAATGGACCTTAACCATATAACGTTAAGGAGAACAAATGAATACTGTTCTTGGGAATTAGACCTCGTTTAAATGATGTCTAATAAGTTAAAATTCTAAATTTAGTTGCAGTTGAGAAAATCTTGGTTAAGTTTAATAGGTTAAACTTATCACGTCCGTCGGAACGGACTGCTTAATCCAATGATTAAGAAGTGAACCAAGTAAGGAAATGCAGCCCTTCAACACGAAGGAGAAGATGCATTGCAAGACAATGGACGGATTTAGTCCCTCTTAGCCTATACAACTGTAACGGAAACGAGGATCAAGAGATCAGCGTGGATGCTGAAATTTGATTTTAATTATTAAAATCATATCTGATGCACTTGAGCAGGATGTGTATTCTCGATGGGAGAAATTCCGTAGGACATTGGCATACGCCCAGCTACAGCAAGGTGTCTCCATGAAGATGGGGTCTTCATGACGACACACTGTTGTAGCTGACATATTGCAATGCCCTCCTGAATTAAAACATCAAGAATACATAGGCTGAAGGTGTAATTGAGGACAGGGGATAGGAGTATGATCTGGTATATGGAGTGACTCCGGCATACTAAAGATAACTAGACACACGGGGTCGTGGGGAAACGACACTGTATGTCTACGTATCTTTAGTTACCGGGAGTGCCTTCCTATACTCGTTCATATTACTAACTGTAATTGGGAGTTAAACTAACCTTAAACGAAGAGGACTGGTAGGAACCAGGAAAGACCATTCTAGATAACATGTGAAGTGAAGTGAAGGACGTATTTCGTTGATGTGTATAACATCTAGGAATATGATCATGCAAAGCATGTGAAAATCTTTGGCCAAAGTATCACAATTGCTGGTTGCGTTGTCCTTATCACTTAATTTAAGATGCAGGATGTCAGATGAATATCAGTAACAGATATTCAGATAGGCTTCTTAAATGGATCACTTCAATAACCGGAAACGGTTATGAGAATAGGTATATATAATATACCATGCATAAACAAACATGAAGGATCGGTTGTTGCCGAGTCATGAACATGAAGGATCGGTTGTTGCCGAGTCATGAAATGAAGGATCGTTGAAACTCCGAGCCATGAAAATGGAAGATCGGTAGTTCCTCGAGTCATTTACAGCAGCATATAGAATCTGTTATAAGATTGAATGGCATTGAATGTGTGTTCCATATTGTAAATATGCGAACAGGGAACATTCGTTTTAAAAATAAATTGTGTGATCCAAACTGTGTTGTTTGGGCAGAGAACAATTATTAAAACTTGAACGTATGTTTGAATTTTATAATTCATAACAGTGAACGTTATAAAAATATATATATATATTTCCCTTGTTCAGGTATTTTGAAATGGATGTTACATTTATCAAGAGCCATTTTAAAGGATGCATCCTTAAGGTTTATGGGAGAGAAAGGCCTATCACGCACTACCCGTTGAGAGCGTGTAACTTTGCAAGGCACAACTTACATGTATTTAAAAGAGCCTCTTCCCTAGCAGGGGTTGCAGGTTGAGAGGAAAAACCTGCATGAAATTGATGGACAAAAGGTTGGAGGATATCTGATAGAGCAGTGTGTCAAACATTCCCTTGAAAAATGACTTTGATTTTATTAGTGGCATTCTTGGAGCAAATCATAGTAAGGAACTCTTTGGAATTTATGTCACCGAAGTTAAGCCATTGTAACCGAGCACACAATAGAGCACCCTGTACTTTTTAAGTTTCCTCCACCTTAAGTTTGTGTCTCCAATTGGAAGCCTGGAGTTACAGGGAATGATTGAAAGGAGAGGTATTAAGATCTTGTGAGACACGTTGAAACTCACAATATGAAGCCTCATGCACAACATATTGAAAGAGAGTAGCTTGTTTGCCATTGATGCGAAGGAAGGTTCTAGTTTTTTTTATGTCATCATTCCACCAAGCAATTCAACCCTCCCTTCCAGCAGGGCAGGGGACCAAGTTTAAAATGCGTTGGATATGAGACACAGTCCAAGCATGCTTCAGGTGCACAATGTTCAAATAAAATTGAGAGTTAACCATGCATTGTTTTGTAGGTTTGGCCCAAGTAATGTCAAAGAAAATGGGGGAGTGATCAGATAAGAGAGCATTGTCAGCAATTGCAATAGGTCTTCCCAAGATGGGAGAAAGATAGAATAAGTCTTGACTCAACAAAGGGCACGATTCATTTATTACACAACCCTATCTCAACCCTGTTGAAAATTGGACCAAACAGAGTTAGAGCTCTCCTTATAGGGTATTTTGGGGGTCGAAAATTTTGAGCTTGTGGCTCATATAGAACTAAGCCTCTCGCTCTCCCACACACCAACACATGGGAAAACAGAGAACTTTGTCCTTCGGGTATTCAATCTTATTAAAATCACCACAAATAATCCAAAGAACATCAGGCAAGGAATCAACAAGCTAGTAATAAAATAGAGCTCTTTCAACTACATTATTGGACACATAGATATTGGGTAAACCCAATATATGCCCATCAAATTTGAAGAGAGTCCAAACCACTCAATGAGTGGGGTCAGAGCCCCATGAGAGAACATGTTGAGTGAGGTTAGGGGAAATCAAGGTCATGACCCCTCCACACATAGGGTTGTGATTAGATGCGTGGCAAATAACATTGGGCTAGATGGTGTGAGCAACAAAATGAAGTAAAAAGCCTACGAGTTAAAATTTTTGCAAACACATAACACACATATGCTTAAAGTGTAGACAATTGTCCCTAACCAGATATCTCTGGGTAGGTTCAGTAAGGCCACGTATATTCCAAGAGTACACAATCATTGGATTGAATCAAGGTGCATGGATCCCTCATCATCAAGATTGGAGAGGGCATAAAACTAGTTGACATGGGAAACATCTACCAACAACCACAGTCTACATTTTTCTTACAAAAATTCACCTTCTTCTGCTAGTGCGGGGCTATGGAAACAATTAAGGTGATCTTTATGGGCGAAAGAAAAATGATTTTTTTCCATGAATGGCACTTTTGGCAACTGGAGAGGCAAGGTAACCGATGTAGGTGGAGATTTCGAAGGGACAACAATAGAGGAAGTTAGTGGGGAGTGGGACAGAGACATGGTGGCTGTGGGACACTTGGAGGTGAAGGCATAACTTGTTTGACTGGAGTTGCAGAGGAGTTGGCTCCATTAGCAACAACTGAATGATAGGAAGAAGTTGAGGGTTTTGCAGGACCATGAGAAACACTCTTTTTATTGATTACTGTGGTCCACCCACCCGAAGAGGAGGGAGCTATGGAATCTGTTTAAGCCTTTTCTTGTGACACAGTGCGGGATTTGACCATTAGAGGACATTCGCGAATCATGTGGTCAGAAGCTTGGCAACGAAAACAAGTATTAGGTAAGTTAATATAAAGGACTAGTTGAGAAAAATGGGTATCTCCAACTTGAATATCAATCGACTCTTTAAGGTCTTTGGAAAACTGCACCTCAATGCAAATGCATTTTTGGAGGCGAGTGTTAAAAAATTTCGGTTGTTCCAGACATATAAGTTGACCCAAGGGTTTGAATAGGTGTTCGACAAATCCCCACAAGGGCCCACAAGGGGAAAGGCAACCCAGGAAATTCCACCCATATTGGGATTTTAACCTTGGCTTATTCGGAGACCTGGAAATCCCTGGTCTAGAACTCCAGTGAAAAACACAATCAGTGTGTTTCGAATGAACCAAGGGTCGTGGTTGACAATGGCCTTGCAATGTTTAGTGTTATTGAAGTGAAACAAAAAAAGCCCTTGGTGAGGTTTTATGCTCCCTCGAGATCGACACCATGGTGTTGCCAATGGTTATGAACCTATTGTTTCAGCAGGGTTTCAGGGGGGACTCGACTAACAAAATACTTAACAAGGTTGTGTGATTCAAGCCAATTATAATCCTTATCAAATTCAGGGAAATTAAGCACAACATCATGCACATGAATCAGACTCAAAATGGTCACCTCATCGAAAACTTTTGGGACGAATTTCCTTACCTTCTTTGGAGCCATGGGTGTCAAGTACTCTCTCAATCAAACTTACATCAATAGATAGAGGCGATGAAAGGGTAACCATTAATAACGACGTGATGCCACCCAAAGGGCAGAGTAAATAGCCTACTCAACAAAATAACTTTACATACAAAACAAAAATCCTACCAAAATCCCAAGGAAATGATAGTGTGACAGCAAACCAATACGACCAACAACAAGCATAGGAGGACCTAAGACCTAAACCCTAACAGATCATCTCTATTTCAAAATAATTTAAAACAACATCAGATTCTTTTTTGGAATATATATATTATCTCGTGGGAGACTTTCAACACGAACTTCCTCACCCATTTTGAGGACATTGGTCACCAAAACTCCATCGAAAACTCTTGCAAAGTTGAGGATGAGGGTATTATAGGTAAAGATGGGCCTCTTGGAAAGCAAAATTTAGATAACTGCAACACAATAAATGCAGGCCCTTAAAAAAATCTATTTTCCCAAAAATAAAATGTTATGGCGATGTGACGTACAAAATCCCCCGAGGAGTAGATTTTTTCTTCCCGCATCTTTTTCCCAAAAACCCAACGTGGCCGTTTGTGTGAATTACCTAACACACTGAAGCGTGTGAACGAAGAGATGATGAGAGAAAGAAAAGACAATGAATAAAATGTTTTTTATTTACTTTATTAGTATTATTTTCTTTGGGGGACATACACATATTTTCTTGTGAGTACTTAAAGCAAAAAAAAAAATACCCCCTCGTAAAAGAAAAGAGGCCCAAACTTCCAAGCAAAGAAGCTTTTGATCCAATTCCAATATCACCCACACATGATTCTATCTTTGCTCCCAAGCTAAGCTATATTTTATTTTGAGTTGAGCTGACGACTCTTCCAATTCCACACCTCATCAATCACCATATACAACTGTTTCCTCCATTTCATCTCAAAAACACCCACACTTTGCAAGCTGCATTGGGTCCTTGATTTTGACATCCAAACCATTCTCTTCTAACTAACTGTTGCAGAATCTCAATCAATTCTAATCCTCTCTTCAACTTGCATCAAAATCTACTAACACAAATCTTTCAATACAAACTAAGGATAGAACAGAACAAGTCATCAACTATGTATTTGCAGGTAATAGTTGCAAAGCCTCTTTTATGTTCTAATTGACCTACTACTGTACTAAATGCATTTTGGTTTGATACTGATATTCTTACATGAAAAAATAAAGTGGTTTTTTTTTTTTCACGAGTTTTTTTTTTGGCACCAAGTGAAATGAGAGAATTTGAAGTGGGTTTGTAATTTTTGAATTATGTTTTTCGAGCAGAAGAAAAGATTTTAGTATGAGTAAGTGAAATGAGAGAAAGGATAGAGAAATTTGCAGTCATGCCATTTACAATCAGCTGTGCTACTCCTTCGAGTACTGCAATCAAAGATCAACATATCAAAAGACCATCTGGTGGGGATTCTGTGCTTGCAAGGACTTCTTCACATACTAAGTCAGAAGTCAAGTATAATGTTGCAAAAGTCTGTAATACAGGAACAAGAAAATCTCTTCAGAGAGGTAAGAAACCATAATGTGTTATTAGTGTGTGTTGCAGATGCAGTCTAACTTATGTTTGTAACAAGCCCATTTGGTTTGAAATAGTTTCATTTTAGTTTGTAGTTTATCTTATATAAATCTACGCCAAAAGACATTTGATTTGAACTTATCGCAGTCTAATATATATTAATATAAATCCAGATCACATGTCATTTGTTTTTTGGACTTGTTTCATACGCAGTTTAACTTGTGTTCAATAAGTCCGTTTAGTTTGAATTTTTATCATTTTACATGCAATTTATAATATCACCTTCATTATGCACAGAGAAAACTGAAGAAGTAATTCACAATAATGTGCATGTGTGAGACCTATAGGTCCTTTCATATACACCATGGGAATATCCATCTAATATAAACTGTAATTGCTACTTAAAAGAATTTTTATCTTATGTTTTTTTGGATGATTTCTTCATGTTTTTCTTCTGATCTTGATTGCAGAACAGTCATTTTCTCAACCCCCTCATACAGTTGAGAGTTCTATATTCGCAAGCCCTTTTCCAAAGTCCTTAATATCCAGCAAATTGCAAAGATTATTCAAGGGACTCAGAGCACTTTCCCAACTCTTTGGTGAGGGAATCAATATTGACTGTTTATTGAATTTATATTTGCATATTCTCAGATTCATGTTTGCAGTACTCATGTTTTTGTAATTGGTTGGCAGTCTATAAAGAGGAAGAGATGCAGATTGGATATCCTACAGATGTCAAGCATGTTGCTCACATAGGATGGGATGGATCCGCTGGAAATTGTAGAAGCTGGGTATGTATGCATTCTCTAATTCTAATCCATACCATATTTATACCGGCTATGAAACTCGATTGGATTGCCATTTGGAGGGGTCTGAAACTCTGGATCAGGTTTTCAACAACGCACATATGGATTGCAGTGTAGATGATAAAACATGTTAACTGTTCAAAACACATGGGTTTGTTGGCTTCTAAATAGCCCCTCTTAGGTTTGAAATTTAGCACTACCTCTTCTTCATGGGAACCCCCCTTTTATTTTTTTTGGTACACCATTAGCCCTTATATCCATCCACATGTTATTTATCATGTCTTAAAAGAGCGACTCAAAACACTTGAAGCTCTAAACAAGATGGGATTGGAAGTTGAGAATCTGGAACATCTGCTGCCCAAAATTCTGATCATTTGGTAAAATGTTTTTGTATTTACTTGTTACAGCAATCACCAATCATATAGAATTAGTGAATTCTGTCAGGAATTTGGTTGCAGGCACTCAGAATTTTGATGATTGTGATGTGATTTCCTCTGTTTGTGTTGGTGGGGGTTTGACGGGCCAATTGCAAAAACTCTGTTGCCCACTGCCATCCATGGACCAGCAAACATTATGCTCTGTAATCATGTGGGCTTATTTTATACAAATTCTATAATTTTTAGATAACGTGTAACACAACTTGAAAATGAAATTTTAATACTAATCTTTCTAATCATTTAGATTTTTGGCCTAGATATAATTGCCATAGCAGAAGATAAATTACTATAGTTCACATTATGATAAAGACTTGCTAATTTCTTGTCCAAAGAATTGAAAATATCTGTCCCCTGCCCAAAAGCTGTTCTTATTGAGGGTATCTAATCCATCAAAGTTTCATCTCTCATTTGTAATTAACTTGAGAAGTTAGTGAAGGGTGCTTAATCCATCAAAAACTAACTTGAGAATAGCTTTGTGGTTATAATTGAAGGTAGTGGAGGTTCAAGCTCTAAGAATCCTATAACTTTGTAGGTGTCGGTAGTGGAGGGTTAAGAGGTCATTTACGCGCACAACCTGCCTAGTGATTAGGAGAATGGCATATATGACGTTAAGAATCGAGTTTGAGGTCCTTATCACCAATAGGAAAGGTCTAGCTCTTGCAAGGGGTTGTCTTCCAGCATTTGTGTCTGTCCAAAAACAGTCCTTTTCACCCCTCTATGCCAGTAATTGAAAGCGTGCATGAATACTATCTCTATCTCAATCTTGCATAAATGACCTGTCATGCAAGTAACTTCAATCCTTTCTTCAGTCATATATCTTTCACCGTCTTATTATAATGGCAATTGCACCACCTTACAACTAATCATACACCCCTGCACCTAATACTCAATTCTTATTATAGTAACTTTTGAAGGAGTTTTATATTAGTGTTCACAAATTGGGTAAAAGGTACACAGTCAAAAGTTTTTGATCATTCTTCAAGTTGTCCCATTGTGCTAAGATACACTGGCAATATCGTATGTAGATTGGTGAATTGAGAGGACCTTCAAACCGTTCGTCAGTTAATAGTAATGATGAATCTGAATTGGAACAACCAAGATGTTCAAGCTGGATTGAGGATGCTCCATCTCTTCCTAGTTGGAATGCACAGGGTCAGTCACCTTATACAATTATTTAGTTACTGAGGGTCACTTGGTAAAGCATGTTCAAAGCATGTGTTCATAGAATTCTAAATATTAGTCCTTATTTATCTTGTGATTAACCATCAATTTTGGACTGAGTGTGTGTTTGATGCGTGCAGATCTGTTGGGTTCTCTTGGAATTCGACCACCTAGTCCTCAGTTTAACCTCTTCAAAGTAGCTGATGCAAAGGCAGAGAAATCCAAGGCTCTGTCATCTGAATCCAAACAAGCTACATCATCCCTCCACATGATCTAAACCAACATTTTTCTTTTCTTGAAGACTGATATCACCTACTCCTCAATCCACGAGGATGGTATATCATTTCATGATGGATATTTAATAAGTATACATTCACTACCACATTCATCATACCTGATCCCACTATGAGGGACCTCTTCTAAATTACAATTTGTGCAGATATTGCTTCATGTTGCTGATTTGGGTGGCGTTTGGAATTGGTACTTGAATCTTAAGGCTTACTTCATCATTGTAAGGAATATTATATATAAAGCAAAAGGAAAAGGGCAGAAATAGGTGTGAGTGGTTTAGCAAATCTCATTGATTAGTGTAAACTTGCTTGAATTGCAAGAGATCTGCTGATGTTGTTGGGTTTGGTAGAGGGTATTGGCCCATGGCTATAGTCATCTGTATATCTTAATGCTTTCATGTGTTTTTCATATGACATCTTGTCTTAAAGTTTTAGGACAGAATTTACTTTGACAAAGTTTCAAAGCTCTTTTGTTTACTTTTGAACACATTTCTTGGACATTGTGTTTGCGTGGGGTATTCTTAATTTCAGTGTGGAATGTGGGGACATAAAAAATCATCGCACACCACGGATACATTTCATGTGCCCAACAAGGAATGATTGCCATGAATATCATACAATATTTCATTATGACTAAAGATAAGTGATTGGTTTTAATAAATATTTCAATTACGCACATCATATAATATTCCATTATGACTAAAGATGAGATAATGCTTTTAATAAATTGACCCAAAATTACAACTATATTTTTATTTTTGTCAACCATAAAATGATTTTACTAAAGTGGAATGAGGATATTCTTTTAGTCTTACAAGTAAATTCTAAGATACAATCATTTCTGGATTGTGAAGTGGTATTGAGGAGGAGATGAGAAGGCCAAGCAAGCAAGCATACTCAATACTCATCCCACAACCATTCAACTATTATGCTAACAAAAGGGCCACAATGTATGATGACAATATTGGCATAAGGATCTTCGTATGTAGGCACTTAAATCTGATTACACAATTTTAATATTAGAATTGCATTAATTATCCTCTTTCCCATTATGTTATTATAATCAGTGATTACCCGCTAATTAGCTAACATTTCCCCCTGTCTCGGTCAATTAACAACATTTCGTTAATTAACTAGCCTACCCCCCATCCTATATGCCAATTAATGACACAGTTACAATCCTCTTTTAATTAATTAATTAACCATTATTAATTAATCAAATCTTTTAATCTTCTATTTAATAAAAAAACCCTCTTATTAGTTAAATCTCCCTCTCAAAACCTTCAATTTTTCTTAATTTCTCCTTAAATCATCTCCAAATGGCTTTTATAAGCTTAATTTGGCATATTAATTAATCCTAGTTGATTAATTAAATCATCCCCAACTCCCATGAGTTGTTAATCTCTAATTAATCTCTTCTAATCATACTTATCCCTTTCTAATTATATTTTACATATATCTCACATTCACTAGGTTGCAAGTTTCTCAAAAATTAGAAAGCTATATAAAGAACCTAGTACACCATGTTTCAACTTACATCATGTCCTTGTAAGACATTTGCACTTGATAAGAGCTTATTTGGAAAGCTTGATTCAATTCTCCCCTTTCTACTTGGCTAAGAGTAGTATGAGAAGAACCAAAAAATGACAATCAAGCCATATTGGCGTGAGCTCTTCCTTGAAAAATTCCTTGATCGTACTTGGTTGTGTTTGGTTCACAAAGGAAATATCTACAGTTTCAAAGCGCATCCAACCAACAAATGAGATTTGCATTTCACATTGGATTTAATGCTTCATGCATGTATTTAAGCTTTTCCTTTCATGCTTTATCTTGATGTTTTTGTTTATATTAGATTAACCTTTAAATCTACTTGATGTTAAGTTCTTTTTAATGGCTTAAAGTTAATTTAATACATGCATACATCGTATATCAGGATTTATATGTTACCGCAAACCCAACCAAAAATCCAATGTGGGATTAATTTTTTTTATTGAATGAATTTTTTTATACTTGTAGAAGCAAATCCAACAACACTGAAGAGGTATATTCGACTAGGGGATAGTAAGGTATGTATTTAGAGGTAATTATAGATGATGATTGTTTTAGATTTTGAAGCCACAAAGGAGGAGATTGGATGGACAAGTAAGCGAACATACACCTCCTCTAACCAATCAACCATTATGTTAGTAAGATGATCACTTCAATTTTGGTGTCACCTCTATCGGCATAAGGATCATGATGTATTGAGATTTATATATTACCACAAACCTAGCCAACCAACAAATGTGTGGTTGATTATTGTTAAATAAATGAGGATTTTGAGAGTTTTGTCCGATTTGGGATAGTAAGACATGTATTTAGAGGCAATTGTACATGATATATATTTTGGATTGTGAAGCCACATAGAAGGATATGGAAAGGCTGAGCAAGCAAATATACTCATCTCACAACCAATCATCTATTATGTTAGTAAGAGGGTTACTTCCAATGTGGGGTCACCCCCTATTGGTGTAAAGATCATGATATATTGGGGTTTATATGTTACTGTAGACACAAAATCATGCACATACTACTATTTTGCAATGTCGTCAAGTATGTTGTTATATACATGGATCTTAAGTAAGAAAAATATTCACTGGTAACACAATCCTTCGTCCATCTACTTACTTTGATTGTTTATGTTGTCTTTCTCTCTCACATTTTTCATTTATGTACCCAATTCTAGTCGGGTCACAAGGATCCATGTCTGTTTGTCTTTTCACATTTCTCGGCATTTATTCCAGGACACCAGCACCCACTCTGGACACTAGCACCCAGAGCTCCTGTCCATACTGGGCACTTCTATCCTCTTTGCTCTTTTTACACATTTTGACATTTTTGGTTGGTCTTTTTAGTTTTCTTATCCTTATCCCGAGCTCATGGTCGGTCTTTTTAGTTTTCTTATCCTTATCCCGAGCTCATAGTCAGCCTCTCATGTCACTTGTGTTAAAATTCAAACAAGATATTCATATATATACACAACATACACACTATTATTTTGGCTAGCAATTCTAAGGGGAAATCAAATCTACATACTATTACTACCATCAAAGAAACTGCATTTTTGGGCTACATACATTGCATATGAAGGGGAAGTGTTGAATTCCATATCACACATTTGCATCTTATCTAGCTACAACCTGTTATCTTGGTGTCATTGGTGCGAGGGAAACCTAAGGATACTATTTCACACACAAGCACAAATAGCTACATGGATCCTGGATTGTAGTGTACTGCTCGGTCATAAGTTCACTCAATGGGTGACCGTCAGGGTCAGTCTGACTTCACATAATGCATATTTCATTCCAATTTGATGTGTTTGTGAGCTTGTGCAAGTAGCTGGAGTTTGTTTTACAGGTTACAAGTACCCTCGGCTATCAAAGAGAAAATATTAGGCAGCTAAAAGGAATTAGTAGTGAAACCCTATCAAGATAGAAGAAAGCATATCACGATACTCTACACAGTCACCAGTGCCCAGGACCAGTCACCAGCGTCTAGGTGCCTCTGTCCTATTTCAGGTGCCCCTTTCCGGTATCATTCTCATGTTCCTGAATTCATAGGGAGCATTTATGATGTTGTTTACATCCTGCCTAACATTTTATCCATCCCAGATCATTCCCAGATCACAAAGGAATCAACTAAGTCATTTATCTCTCCTATTTACTTATAGTTTTGTATTGTTTAAGTGTTTAACATACGTATCTTTACTATATTTTATCATATCAATTACACTGCAATTAGATTTAAATAAGTTTTTATTAAATCATTTGGTGGACCCCACTCTCCTTTGAACTCTTTGCCCTAGGATCCTACAAACCCTAATGGTTAGCAAGAAGACTTCTTCTCCCAACCGTAATATGGCCAAAACATGCCCGCAACCTATTTTTGAAAATACTTCTGCAAAATCTAAATTTTGTGACCTCTACTGCAATCCTTGATGTGATTTCCCAGTCCTCCAAAAACTTCTTACTTTCCAAAATACCCTTCCTATTGGCCTTGACACCCCTAACATTTGCATAGTCTCCCCTAACAAAATCTTTGCTTCATGTTCTTCCCCATCTTCTGTAGTCGCCCATGTTGTTGCACCTTCTTCTCCTCCTCTTTTAGTGCATGATAATATTACTGTAGATTCTTTTCTTGATCATGTTCTTTCTTGTGACAATATGAATACCAATAATTCTACTTCTAATGTTGAAAATGTAAATGTGCATGATGTCGCTTTTATTAGTAGTCAAGATGAATGTAAAGCTATATCTCCTACTCTTCCTATTTTTGAAAATGTTTCCAATAATTGTAATGATAAATTTGATATTAGTACTCCTACCACTTCTTTTATGTTGATGATAGTCTTGATATACTTGCTTGTGAAAATATGACTAATAGTGATATCGATTATGCTTATGATCATGAACATGTTAGTGATGATGTTAGTTCTCTTAAGATTTTTGAATGTGAATTTACTACTCCTCTTTCTTCTACTTTGGAAGTTGTTGCTCATGGTGATTCTACTCCTAACACTAGTACACCTCTTATTGTGTCTCCCAAACCTACATCTATCATTCCTTTAGAGCCTCCATGTCCCTCTCCTCCTCTTCCACCTCCTTCTCCTCCTTTCACATCCAATCCTCCTTCTCATGTTCCCATGATCACTCAAAATGACAAGATTCAACCCCTAAATATTCCTCTCACCTCACCAACCATTCCTTCACACAATATTTTATCCCTTATGCATGTTGTTGGCACTTTATAATCTCAAGTTCATACACTCAACCTCGAAAGTAAAGCATATTATGCTTCCATTGACAATAATTATCGACATGGAAATCCTATTCCTAAAAATATTCACAATCCTTCTTTCCAAATAGACTTCATCATGCCCATTTTCTCTTGTTTTGATAGTACTAGAAATACTTGTTTACATCTCAAGAAATACCATCTAGCCACGTTTGCTTATTCCAATGATCATTTGTTACTCAAATCATTTTTTCATAGCCTTTTTTACCATGCTCTCCAATGGTATACACATTTTCCTGATGGATCCATTAGTACTTATTATGATATGGAAGATGTTTTTCTTAGACAATTTATTTCTAACAATGGTCCTAAAGTTATATATGAATGATTTCCTTCTTTGCATCAAGGAAAGAGTGAACTGATTTTAGATAACATTTTATGCTTCAATTCTTGCATGCATCAGTTATTATTTGAGCTTATTGATTTAGAAATGTAATTTATTTTTTTCCTTCACTTAATTACTCCCTTAAAGGAAAAAGTATTATATGATACATGCAAATCATTTACTCTTTTTTGCTATAAATTTATTGATCTAGAAAATAAACTTATTATAGATAGTGTCTTAACAACTTCTTCTACTTCTTCTATTCCTCATATGCATACTAATTCTTCCCCTCTTTCAATTATCAACCCTCCTACACAATCGCCATCACCGCCTCCACATAAGCACCTTCCTTCCCCTCTACCACATCAGTATTCACCAAAGTCTTCTTCATCTCCTACTCATGAACCATTGCACTTTTCACATAATGTAAAACCACATGATGTCCTGCAAACCTTACTTGATAAGTGGCTCATCCGTTTATCTTCTAATCAGCATCATCCACCTCACCACTTACAACACCAGCGTGACCACCATTTCTATAAATTCCACTGCATCAATGGCCACCGAGATAATGATTGTTATGCTCTTCATGATTTCCTACAAAAATTAGAAGAAAAAGGTGTCATTGCTTTCTGCTCTCACTCTCATGAGCTCTCTCTCTCTCTCTCTCTCTCTCTCTCTCTCTCTCTCTCTCTCTCTCTCTCTCTCTCTCCTACCTATTCTTCATAAGCAAGCTTCCACCACTATTCACTTATCTCCTTCCCTTCCATCTAAATTAGTCATCCGCCCACCTCCTAAGGTAAATTTCCATCAATGTCCTCCATCTAATCCAGCTATGGTTACATCCTCTCATTCCTCACAGGTTGTTGCACTACCTCATTGGCTTCCTAAGCCCCTTTCTTCCGCACTTCCTCCCACCACACCTTCTATTCTTGGTTCCATTCCCTCTAGCATCCAATTTGGCACTCACCCTCATACCATTATTGTTTCACATGTTCCATCCATGACTTGCAGACCTCTTAATATCTAGTAGATGAAATCCATTTTTTACTTCATTACCCTAGTACACACTCTCGTGCTATGGTTCACACTTGACTGTTGAGGTCATATTACATCAATGAACCTATCCTTTCACATCTCATGCTATATGCTTCATGTCATATCTTTTCTAGCATCTATTTGCACGTGACAAACCCATTTCCCAATGAAGCATTCTTGTTGTAATGTTCATTCTTGATTGCTGAGGGGGAATTTATAAAGGAACCTTATTCTTACACTGGGGGGTAACCACTCTTCTTCCCCCCTTTATCCTCATCACACACAAATACAAACATTATTTTACATCTTATCATTATTAACTTATCATGTTGAACAGACAGAATGTTGCTCTAAGGAGAAGACACATGAAGGATGCACACGCGGGAACAAGGCACATTTGAAGGTGCAGGAAGATAGAAAAGGAAACACGTGCTAGGACACTTTAGATTAGGACTTAGTCATTTTTGTAGATAAGGACTATTTTTGGAGATAACGTGCGAAACACACATAGATACAAAGACTTGCACTCCATGCAATGGTATTTTGGGAACAAGTGATAGATAAACGTCATGCATAGTTTAAGCTAATAATAGGATTTCTTCTTGGAGTTAACTATAGGACATCTATTGTTAGAGAACTTGCATTTTGTGCATACTATTTTAAAGGTGCATGGCTATTATTAGCATGTGAACTATTTTGAGAAGTGCATGGGTGGTGAAGGGAAAGTCCCCACCCCTATAAATATGTATTGATTTGTGTAGTTTAGTGTGGTGAATTATTGTAGAGTTGTCTACTGGTTTTGACGCCCACATGACTCATAGAGATACTGAGATAGTGTAAGAAGCTTATGTGTTTTACAATATTTAATGAAATGGAGTATATTGGTTGGATAATGGCATTAGACATAACTGAATTTGGTTCTTGTATGGTTAATCTTATCAGAGTTATTGTTTATTTCATTTATTATGATTCTCTAAGATATAAATCTGGATTATGCACTGTGGAATGTTTATGACTAGTTATGAATCTGGATATGTTTAAACATCAACATGCTAACATTTTATACAAGAAACTCTAAAGAGGGACTTGGTGCCTTTGCGCAGTTCGGGTGAGCGCTCAACATAATGTTAAGTGATGTGCCAATGTGCCTAGGTTATTCACATTAAATTCTAGGTTACATCATTAGTTCCATTTCTGGGACCTCTTTTTTAGTTATTTTCATGATGAAGATGTACCAGTTGACCTTATCAAGTGTTGAGGAGTGGATAATAGATATGGAAGAAGAATACACTTGGAGATTCAACACTGGATCTAATTTTGACGTGCGCACGTGGGTAGAGAAGAACTTGTATGACTTTTTATATGAGAGTTTCTTTGTTATCTTTCTGATAGAGCTATATGAGTGGCTGGTTGTTTGTGCATCTAAAAGGAATTGGAGGTTTCACACACTTGTCTAGAGGTAGGAATAATTTCTGGCCCTCTATGATGTTGATCTGATTTAGACACGCATTATGGACACTTGGTTCCGTGGTGTTTTGAATAGCTATATTTTGGAGTACTCAATTTCCACTTATTCTTTCTCGGAAGTAGCTAAGTTTCAATTTTTACGCTATCCCATGGGAACCTATTAGCAAGGCATTCCATTGGCGATAAAAATATTTATGGTAACCTTGAATTTGGAAGAGAATCTGATGGCTAGCTAAACCCCACCATGCGCGGGGGCATGAGTAGGTTTAGTGAAAGATGGAGAACATGGCGGTAGAGAGGAAAAGAGAAGAAATGAAGCTCAAGTTCAATGAGGTGCGTGAAAGGGATTTAGAAAGCAACGCGAGGTTGCAGAATGGATGGTGTTGTGGAGAGAGATGGCTTGTGAAGGATTTGGAACTCATGCAGAGGACGTGGAGTTAGAGCATTTGGAACTCCCCCATTTGGGCAAGCATGATATGGAACCCTCATCCACCTCTTATGAGAGCGTGCTAGCAGAGATGATATGGACCGTGGGTGTGCATCTAAATCTACCTAGTGACCTAGCCCTTACACTTGGTTTTCAAGTTTCTAGTATAGCCAGTAGTCAGCAAGCTAGTTTAGGAAGTAAAATAGCATGAGTGAATCAAATAACAAGTACATCTATGACCGGGTAGACTTCTTCCTTATTATTTGGAGGTACCTTTTTAGGTGCATCGTCGGCACAAAACTCAAGCGCATAGAATTTCAAACTCACCTCTGGGAATAGTACCACCTCATAGACTGTAGGAGTTTAGTTTGGTACCACTGTTGGGACATATGGTAGCACATCCTCTGGTTCACTTCCAGTTACAGGTGGAGGATCAAGGGGCATAGGTGGCTCCAGTTCTAGTGGATCTGGTGGCTCTAGAGGTAGAGGTAATACATGAGGTTCATGATCCAGTGGGCATGGTCCACACCAACCCCAGAATATTTACATGGAGATGTCACTTCATCTTCTAGATTATAGGGGAATAGAAGATGCTGCTAAGCATGTGTACATGTGTGAGATACTATGGCACACAAAAGTGATCACGACTTCTGAGCACAAGATAATTCAATTTGTAATTACGTTACATGGATGTGCACATAGTTAGTACAAGAAGTTTGACCCTGATCAGACTAGCATAGATTATACAACATTGTTGGATAATTCCTTAAGTTTGAGAAGAAAATTCTAAGAGAGCTCAAGGATATTAAGCAGGGCACTACTGAGAGTGTTTAAGAATATGATGCACGTTTCAAAACACTTTTGTCCAAAATTTCCTATGATATCCATGTAAGCCAGCATGCACAGTGGTTCATCAAAGGCTTGATCACACCTTTTAGGAGGGTGCCATCACATAAGACATATACAGATCCACATAAAGTGCTTGAAGCAGTGTTGCTCGTTGATGCATTCGGAAGTATAGACACTAGAGTGAGCCCATTCTTGTAAGCTTAGATTACAGCTATGGAAAAGTAGTTGGAGAAACTATCGGCCAATTTTGTGCACAAGAGGTGCACTGGGATTTAGTCTATATATTGTGAAGTGGAGGTGTACACTAAGGATAGTTGTCCCCATAGATCAGTGCGTTCATTATTGCTAGACTGCGAGATATGTCATTTAGACCATGATGTAAGATTCTGCCCATTATTATAGTGCACAATTAGGAAGAATATATCTTGCTATTGTAATATTTTCTAGTCCACGACTCAAAATACCAAAGATTGTAGGTTGATTCATCAGATCAATGATGCCATTGATATTAGCTTATGACAGATAGGAGTTTCGAATAACTCTAAGGTAAAAGTGAGCACCATGATCATGGTCACACTCAAGGGTGTTATGATCAAATTAAAGGGCGCTTTGAAGGAGGTTGTGGTAGAGGTCAAGGATATCGTGTTGGACTCAGGGGCTGAGGTCATGGTGGTGGAAGATGTGAGTTTCCTCATGGAACATGCTACATGTGTGGATCTCCTAACCACTATAGGCATGAATTTCCTCAGAATATTACTTGTTATTTTAGTGGAAAGAATCATAACTATGAATATTTCATAGAATTATATAAGCATATTAGCAAGCAACATAAACATAAGAACAAGGGCACAAGGATGGTTAGAATACAATGTGCCATGGAAAACCAATGGATGCCAAAGTTAGCACCAGATCCTAAGGTAGTACATGTGAAAATTACTACACGTGTTGAAGTTACACGCACCAGAGAAGTGTTGCAACAAAATCCTACCATTACTAGGGAGGAGGTATTACATGTAAGATACCCAGATCCTACACATTAGAAGGAGGTTTATTAGGAAACCATGGAGGTACTTAGAGATCTTCAGGGTGAAATACAATGTTTAAAGGAACAATCATGGAAGTTGGAGCAAAAGAAGGTAGTGGACATGGACCAGTCAGATGTTGATGATCTGAAAGAGGTATGTAAGATGCTACACCATGAGAATATTATTCCGTTACTAGGGAATTGGTTAAAGGGAAACACTCCACGTGCAGGTATTGAGAATGGACGGTAGCTCCTGCATGCTAATATCCCCCCTCATATCTTGGATTATGAAAAGGAGATCACCCTTAATGTTGTTGTGGATGGGTATCTTTTGAGAAATATATTAATTGAAATAGGCATGAAAGTTAGTGTGCTTACTTTAGATGCATGGGTGCATATGGGAAGACCTCCATTAGAGTCATCCTCTAATGTACTATTTATGGAAAATTGAAATAAGGCCACTCTGATGGGAGTGTTAAAGGATGCATCCAATACTATACAAGGGGTCAGGTTAACTAGGGACTTTGAGGTATTAGCGCTTGCGGAGGTAGATAACTTCCCAGATCTACTTGGATGCCCTTGGTGTTATGCAAATAATGTCGATCTTTAGTTCAATAAGGGGTATATAAGTTTTGAGAACAAGGAAGAATGAGTTATTATCCCTTTGACATATGGGAAATCTACACCTTATGTTGAACCTTTGAGTGAGGAAGACCTGAACAAAATTTATGTGTGTGCCATTCAAGATCTGGAAGTACTTGATCCATCTAAGGAAGGAATCCTCTAGTGGGAGGATGCACAATCTATTAGTGATACTACAAGTATTGCTTGTGATAATTGGGTGCATGGCACCTACGAGATGGTTGGTGTGAAGTAAGAAGTGCATATGCATGAGGAGGCAGACCTCACTGTATTAGGAGGATAAGTAACAACCTTGTACCCCAATACACTGGAGAAGGAGACCCTGAGGTATTCATACGCATCATGGAAGAATAGTGGGAGGATCAAGTGGACAGAAGAAATACGTTAGTATATACCTTGTGCAGGATAACAACGCATTGGTGGATGGTTCACAGGGATAATCTCATAGAATGGAATGAAGTTAGAATTTCTCTAACAACTCAGTTTCTCAAGAGTAACGCGCCTACTCAAATCTGCACATATCATGGTAATCATATTGTTCAACACCATGTTCAATAGTGTGAGAGACTCTCGATAGAAGGGCAGGAAGCTTTACCACCTTCGTTGTGGGTGCACAAAATTTATTTCACATTGTGAGGCTACGCGCACGCTTGGTATATTTATGCAGAACTACATAGGGAGATTGGAAATTGGCAAGACTTGACTGCAGGAATGATCTATACTTTTGATTACTTCTCCACCAAACCTCCAGTGAATGAGGCATTACGATTTATGGAGTGATTGACTATGAGAGAAAATGCAAAGGTTGAAGAACTCATTCAGGAGTTATTTGGTGAGGCCGACCCAGGAGTGCATTTTTGATGAAGTAGATGAGATAGATGTCGAACTACTTGAGCGAGTTTTCCTTGAGAAGGAAAAAGGAAAGATGGTCTACATAGTGGATGAGGAAGAAATAGAGAATTTGGACATAGATCATTTAGAGGGTACGTGTGAGGTCTTAGACAATGCGGATAAGGAGGCGTGTTCCCATCATGAACCTATGAATACCAAGAAAGTGAACATTGGAACAGATGTTGAGCCTAAGGAGGCCATAATTGGAGACTATTGGTCTAATTCTGAAGTGGCTAAGATAATTGAGTTACTACATGATTTCCAGGACTTATTTCCTAGGGGTTGCCATGAGTTAAAGGGAGTGCATGAGTCTTTAGGGAGATAAAGATTAAGTTAAAGGAAGGTGCACGCCCGGTTAGGAAGAGACCTTATAGGATGAACCCTAACATGTACGTAAAAGTTAAAGAAGAAATTGACAAGATGTTGAAATCTAAAATCATTAAGCCTCTAGAAGAATCAAAGTGGGTTAGCCCCATGGTATTCTGTATATAGAAAGATTTTTGAATTATGATTTGTGTGGACTACAAGGACTACATGGAGCTAAATGTTTCATGTGTGATTGATCCTTTTCCTAGACCTTTCACTGAGGAAATATTAGAAGGCATTATAGGGAGTGAAATTTACTCTTTTACAGATGAATTCTCTGAGTATCATCAGGTAAGAATTAAAAAGGAGGATAAAGATAAAATAACTTTCACCACTGAATGGGGAAGTTTTGCATACACGGTGATGTCCTTTGGACTAGAGAACATGCTTGGAGTATTTTCATGTATTGTGGTTCAAGCATACCGGCATTTTATTCACAAATTCTTGCAGGTTTACTTAGATGATTGGACATTCTATGGGATTTTCAAGGATCATTGTGACAACTTGCGATTAATGTTTGAGAGGTGGAGATATTTAAGCATCTCTTTAAACATCAAGAAGTGTGTATTTACTACACCTTTTGGAACTTTGCTAAGGAATATCATCTGCAAGGAAGGTTTTTTAGTAGATCCAACCAAGGTTGTAGTTATCTTAGGCCTAGATGATCCTACTAGTCAGAGTGAGGTGCACACATTCTTGAGCCGCATAGGGTATTAACAAATTTTTATCAAAGGATATGCTAATATTATCATGCCCTTGGAGGAGTTATTAAAAGGTAAAGGGACATTCTATTGGGGAGAACTACAACAACACATAATTAAAGCATTGAAGGAGAGGCTTACTATGACGCCTATTCTACGCTTTCCCTCATGGAACCAACCTTTTCACCTAGGTCCTACATGTGGACGCCTCTAGCATGGCCATTGGCATAGTATTATCTCAGTATGGAGAAGGTATTATAGATCATCCTATCTATTTTGCTAGTATAAATTTGACTCATGCAGAACAAAAATATACAACTACAGAGCGCGAGGCCTTGTCAATGATCTATGCACTACATAAGTTTAGATAGTACTTTCTAGCAACACCTTTTGTGTTCTATATAGATCACATGACATTGAAATACTTGGTAAATAATCCTATTTTACAGGGGCACATATGCCGATGGGTTATTTTATTCCAAAATTTTGATTTTACAATCATGGTAAAGCCAGGAAAAATCAATAATGTCCAAGATCTTTTATCAAGAATTCAATTAGGAGAGGACAGGTAGACAATTGAAGATATAATGTCAGATGCACAATTTTATAGGTTAAACCGCATGCCCTCGGAATTGAAGGATATTGTTCTCTTTTTAGGCACAGGTATGACGCCAAAAGGAATGAAAGCCTTGGAAAAGAAACAACTTGGAATTCGCATCGCACCTTTCATTTTGATCAGTGGTGACCTATACAAACTAGGACGAGATGAAGTATTGCGTCGGTGTGTACTGGAGCATGAGCGCATGAAAATCATGGAAAAGGCTAGTTGAGGTATTGTAGGTGGAAATTATGCATAAGACATCACCCTGTGCATGATTTCACTCAATGGTTTATGGTGGGAAACCATTATTGTAAGGCGTGTGATCATTATCAGAGCCTTGGAAAATTTGGGCAAAGAGATGAAATGCCTTCAAGGCCTATTACAAGTGTAGAGCTGTTTGAAAAATGGGAAATAGACTTTGTGGGTCCTATTTCCCTAGTTGCGCATAGAACTGGATCACGCTATATCATCACTTGTACAAATTATCTTACAAGGTGGGAAGAAGTAACACCTACAAAGGATTGTACAGTGCAAGGTTCTTATGGGAAAATATTCTTACTAGGTATGGATGTCCGTTGAGTTTGAGAAGTGATAGGGGCACACATTTCTTGAATGAGACAATAAGAATATTATTGGATAAATTTATGGTCACGCACCACAAGACCACACCCTATCACCCTCAAGCAAATGGGACTGTTGAGGCCTTCAACAAGATATTGAGCCAAACCTTGACAAAAAATTGTGATGTTGGAAGGAAAGATTGGGATGATAAAGTTTTATTTGTACTTTAGGCATATAGAACAACCTACAAAAGGTTGAATAAGGCAAAACCCTTTCAGTCGATGTTTGGCGCAGAAGCAATACTTCCCATGGAATTCATGTTGCCTTATTTGCGTATTGCTTATGCGGGAGGTCTAGCTAGTGAGAAAGAATTGACAAATTAATATAGCTAGATGAGAGGCACGCCATAACACATTTGAGTCAGAATAAGGAAAAGGCTAGATAGAAGGCATGAAATGACAGATTATCATCATAATGAAAAGAAGAATTTGAGGTTGGGTAGATGGTTCTTCTTTATGATTCAAAATTTCTGTGCCACCTAGGAAAACTTAAGGTGCATTGGTTGGGACCATATGTTATCACTCACATACTTGAATTAGGTGCTTTCAAGTTACAGGTGCTTGATGGAACACGGTTACCTGATTACTTCAACGGGAGTAGGCTGAAGCCCTACTATAAATAATCCTTCTTGGTGTTTTTCAATAAGGACAGTATTGCCATTTAGTATAGGTTTCCCTTATTGTATTTCATTTAATGTTTCCTTATTCGTTGTTATGCTTTTTCAATTTAGTTCAGTGTTTTTTATAATAAGCATGTTTGCGCGCCAGAAGCTGATCACAATCTGAAGTGTTTTTATGCACAAAGGACCGTGCATCATACATTTGGTGTAGGGTAGAGAGTCATACAAAAGGTTACAAGGAATAGTGCGGAAAAAATCAAGTGCTAGGAATGATGTTGATTGACAGCTTGTGAAAAAGTGCATACAGCGTGGAAGAGTGATGCTACACATAAGAATTTCTATAAAGATGGATTAGTGTAAACTCTTCAACTTTGGAATTATTCATAAAATCACAAATTAATGAGGTTGTTGTTTACTTTCTATTAGAAAATGAAGAAAGATATCTAGTGAATGAATTAAGGTTGTGCTTAGAATCAACAATGTAGTAAAGGAAAGAAGGTATAAGCTCATAAAACCAACAATTTTATCCTGAAGGAAACCTCCAATGGAGGTAAAACCAGTCAGGAGGAAGCGTTGGAAAAATTTGACTCTTTCTTCCCACTTGGTATTGGCCAATGGGAATTAATGTGGGATAAAATTTAAATAAGTATAGAAAGAGAAGTCGGATAAGTTATTCTCAACACTTCCTTTCAATTACTTTTTAAGAGCTCTGTCCAACACTCCTTTCTTCTGAAAATTTGTGACAAGTTCCAGCACCAAGACTTCTTGCTCACTTGCTCCCATGCTTTGATGATCTAAATAGACTTACTACAATCATGTATTTATAGATTTCTCATGTCCTCCCATGCACTGGAGAATGGGAAAGGTCATGAAGGAGAAGAGAAACGAACATCCTTTCAAATTCTAGGCTGTTCATTTCAATTTTAGTTTTCTGTCTGAAAGTGGAACCAAGGGAATGAGAATGTAGACTGGAAGTCATAGGAGAACTGCCCTGGTTGGGTGGCAGTTCTAATAACCATCGAACACCTCACCAAAGAAGTGGCGGTCTCTGTTACTTAAAAGATAGAACCCTCCATTTCATTGTTTTCCTTCTTTGTGTTGACTGTTGGTGATGAAGTAGAGTTATTTTGGATCCTATGGATCACACCTCCCCTTATTAGGAGGATTTGGTCTCCGTACAAAAGCTTAGTGGGGGAGTAGATGAGGGAATAATTCCCTCAGGATTTCTCCTTCTAAGCACCACCAGGCCTGCCTTGGTGTCTTTCCTTTCAGTCTAATCTGACCAAGACTCCTGACGGACCTCTGTCTAGTCTCTCTGACCTTCTGTTGTAGCAATCAGGACTCCTCCTCCAACTCACCTCGAGTTTCCAAGATCGTTAAACCTCAAAGGTTATAGCCATTGTAGTTCTTCATCTTCATCTATCATGGATGGCTCATAGAGGTGCAATTTCGTACTTTACTAGGAAGAGTACATCCTCATGAATGATGGTAACTCAAGTTGAAAAGTATTTTCACCAACCTATCTACACAATATGGTGAAGGGTCCATATCGTAGTGACTTGAGCTTTTGTGCTTGACGTTGTAGTCTCTCCTTGCTCAAGTAAAGTCCACACTATTGTCTCCAACATGAAGCTTGTGTTCCCTCCTATGATGATCATGCCTACCTTTGTACTTTGCTTGAATTTTTCTAGCGATGTTATTTGACCTTGAGATGGATTTTCCAACATCCTCTACAATGAATTTGAGGGAATGCTCTAGTCACCTCTATGTCTCATGTGGATCCTCCTCATCATGATGTCCAGTGCTATGTCCAGTGGATTTGTAGGTACATATCCCAACGTCATGCTTACAAATTGTGATTCATAGTGGATGTGTGTACTGCCCGGTTATAGGAATGTTGATGTCTAGGCTAATGAGACTCATCCCAAGTCCTTGGGTACTTACTGTTATACCCTCTGATCACTTGTATACAAAGATCCTATTTACCATTATGTTTGTCCATCTGGATCTGTGGATAAGGAAATTTGTGCTCCTTTGGGTAACCTGGTATCCATCTTCTATAACAAAGTAGTCCAAAACTTTCCCAAGAACCTAGAATTTATCAGAGTACAATAGAATTTGGCAAAGCAAAATTCACCCATACATTAGCAAAGAAAATATCTAGTGTAACCCTCATGTGCTTTTAATGTATTTTTACATGCCATAAGAATACACATTTTACTGAATCTATAACAACAACATAGAGATAGTCATGGCCATAGATTTTATACATAGGTAATCCTCCTACAAAATCCATGAGAAATGTCCTCCCACGCATGAGTAGGTATTGGTAAAGGTATATACAAAGCCTTCATAGTTTTAGGATTGCTAGTAAAACAAAGTTTACATCCACGAATAAATTGCTAAGGCCCGTACATCTACTTGCATGTTAGGCCAAAATGACATACCTTTGTACAGTACACCTAGGGTCTTACCAAGTTTGAAATGTCCACTACTTTTGAGGATTATGTGCTTCCCTCATTAATAGAAGTATTTCTTCTTTAGGCACAGAAAGGTTTCCCAAAGAGAGTAGAGCAGCCCATCCTACAGAGATAACAATCTTCGAATCCCCATCAGTTTCAGCCCCTAGAGGGGACTGCAACTCTGAAATGTTACCCCAAAGTATTTGTCTTGAAGGCATATGCTTCTCCATGAAGGAGCTTCCTTCATGAAGGGCTCGATCTGATAGAGATAGTGGCCAAACAGGAAGTAAAATTTTCCTATGTGGGTGGCCTAGAAACATGTCTGCGGAGACAAATTTGTACTACCTTTCTTGTATTTGATCACTAGATGGAACTGTTGAAGAAACCCCATCCATTTGTAGTGCCTTTCCTACTACAATTTAGACTGTGCTTGCAAATACTAGAGAGGTTTGTGGTTGGTGTGCACAATAGTTTCTTTACCCAACAAATAATGTTTCCATTTTTTAATTACTTGAACTAGTGCATACATTTCTTTATCATATGCTAAATATCCTTTAACTTGTAGAAGCACAAGGTTTCAGAATGATAACATACGAAGTATTACCTCCTTGAAGCAACACTTACGCCCATAGGATAATCTACTGGCATCTGTCTCTACTTCAAAAGGCTGCTGGAAAGGGCTAAGAATGGCAACAAGTACTGGAGCATGACTAATGTTGTATTTCAATAACTCAAAGGATTACGTCTTGTTCCTTACCCCAGTCAAAACCAACTTACTCTTTGGTCGCCACTGTGTGTAGAAGTGCTGCAAGTGTCGAGAAACATGAGTAATGAACTTCCGTCATGTACTGTACTGACTCCACAAAGCTGTCTAGTCTCAAATTATCCTGTTGATGTTGGAAAATTATGTGATGGCTTCCACCTTCTTTGGATCCACTCATAGATCTCCTCCTCCAACCACGTGCCTAAGATAGACAAGTGACTATTTGTAAAATTCAACATTTCTTCATATTAAGTAAAGCAAGTTGTTTCTCAGGAGAACTAATGAATTAGAGCCTTGCTGCAAATGCGTTAGATGTTCTTCCCATGTGGCACTAAAAATCAAGATATAATCTAAGTAGATAATGACACATGAATCTAGGGGAAATCCTGATAATTACATCATTCATCAATCTCATAAATGTAGAAGGTGCATTGCATAAGCCAAAAGGAAGTAGTAACATTCATACAAAGATGTTTTGTTTTTAAGGAAGTCTTCCATATATCCTCCTCCTTCATCCTGACTTGGTGATAACCTGACTTGAGATCCAACTTCGTGAAAAATTTGGCATGCTAAAGCTGGTCCAAGAGATCATCTATGTGGAAGTAGATATTGGTTCTTTGTGGTGATCTTGTTCAAAAGAACATGGTAGTCGATGCACATTCTCTAAGACCATCCTTCTTCAAGCACCATCACAATCTGTAGAAAACCACATGGTGAGGTGCTTGGATGTAACACCCCTTGGTCTATTTAGTTCTTGGAGTTATTTCTTGTTACATCAGGCATACTCTCCAGCAAGGATTTCCTATACAATAACAATGTTAGGGTAGATGGGACTCTTGATAATAGTATGAATCTCATGCTCTACTTCCCGTTTGAGGTGATAAACCACTAGGGTCCTAGAAATACTTCCTAAAAATTACTAAATAATACTATCCAAAGGATGGATTTCCTTAAGCGTTAGAAATATCTGAAAATTCTACCCCATCTTGTTTATACACTTTAAAGGAAAAGTGAAACAAAACTGATTATGATTTGCACTGAATAAGGGATTTTGCTTGGTACACTGAACCATAGTATGCTTAGTGTCTTACAGCCTGGTGTGACTTCCTGATGTTGTAGCAATGATCCCATCCTTGACCCATCTGTACTGGTTTTCCCTTCTCATAAAGATAGCATCCCTAACATACAAGTAAGGACTCCCGAATACCACATCAAAAGCATCAAGTGGAATAACGTCAGCTTCAAAAACATCTATATATTGGGAATTTATCCCAAACTTGACCTTACATCTTCTTGTTACCTGAATTTCAACACCCTTATTCACCCAACCCAAAGGATATGGGTGTGGATGCTCATAAGTCTCAAGACCAAGCTTCTTTACAACTTCCTCAGAAATCAAGTTAGATTGAGAATTGGTATCAACCAAAGCATTTACCTTAGTCCTCTTGATCTGGAATAGTCTATTCATCTCCTCTTTGTTGTCCATGTTGGTGGCCGTGCATCCAAGCCTTTCGTCTACATAAGAGTCATCTTAAATTTCTACCTCCCCTTCTATCTTTACAGCTGTCATGGACTTCTTAGAGTCCTTGGTTCGGTTCTTTGGATGTAACTTTGGATGCAACTTCTAACATGTAGCGTCAGTATGACCATTGATATCACAATTCTTGTAAAAATTCTTGGGATCTTTACAAGTATTTAAAGTAGTGGCAGCTTTTTTACCTTTCCCTTTCCACTTACTCTTGTTACTTTTTTGCCCATAATCTTTTTTCTGCTGATTTGTTGACTGCTTTACCCTTGGATCTGCTTCTCCTTGATTTTTCTCATCATCTATGTAGTATGCCTATACACATGCTTCATTGAGATCCTTGGGCTTTGTGGAGATGACTTTTCTTCGAAGGTGAGTGTGAAGTCCTCCCAAGTATTTGGTCAGAATATCCTCATCCTCCAAATCCATGTTTAGCAACATGGCTTGCCTTTAAAACTTCGTAGTATAGTTTCCTGCACACTTTGACCACTACCTTGTCTAAAATACTGCCATTTAATCATTTGGTCAGTTTTATGGCCAATAGGATAGAAGTTAGCTCTAAGTAATTCCTTAAATTCTCACCAAGATTTCACAATAGGATGTTTCTTCTTTTCACAAGTAGTTAGATGAGTTTCCCACCAAACTAGAGCATGTCCCTCCATTTTGAGACGAAAAAAGGTGATCCTTTGTGCCTCAGTGACATTATGGATGCTAAAATAGACTTCTAACTGTTTCAACCATTTATCCAGTAATTCTGCATCTACTTATCCTTCAAAGCTTTTGATTTCGACTTTAGTCTCAACTTTAAAAGGAGTATGTTCATATTTTACCTTTTCTCTTGTGTTAGAAGTCTCTTCTTCATGCTCTTCCCCATAATCTTCCTCATGGTGGCTCTTTCCTATACCAAATTTTTCGGCTAAGCCTCGAACCACCGAGTCCATGGAGTCTTTCTTGATGGAAGCTATCTTCTACAAATCTACAAGTTCCTCTTACCTTCTAAACATCCTATCCATCATGGTCTCCAGCATCTCGATTCTACAGACCAAGTTCTCTTCCTCCATTTCTCCCCAAATTCTCTATTTCCACTTCTTTGTAGAAATCTCTGGATCGCAAGGTAAAGCTTCTTCACCTTTAGATCTTATCACTGTCATACAAATTCAAGAATGAAATACCAAAGTCCTGGATACTTGTTAGCTCTGATACCAAAATGATCTGTAAACTCTTCAACTTTGGAATTATTCACAGAATCACAATTTAATCATTGTTGTTTACTTTCTATTAGAAAATAACAGAGATAGCTAGTGAATGAAATACTATTGTGCTTAGAATCAACAATTGTAGTAAAGGAAAGAATATAAGCTCATAACACCAACAATTTTATCCTAAAAAACCTCCAATGGAGGAAAAACCAGTCGTGAAGGGTAACTGCTCTTTCTTCCCACTTCTATTGGCCAATTCAAATCAACAGGTATAGAATTTACAAGAAGTAAGAAAGAGAAGTAGATAATATCTCAACACTTCCTTCCAGTTACTTGTTTGCTCTGTCCAACACTCCTTTCTTCTACAAAAATAAAATTTCCAGCACTAAGACTTCTTGTTCACTTGCTCCCATGCTTTGATGATCTTCTACACTTCTAAAATCATGTATTTATAGCCTTTATCATGTCCTCCCATGCACTGGAGAATGGGAAAGGTCATGAAGGAGAAGAGAAACAAACATCCTTCCAAATTTAGAGGTTGTTCATTTCGATTTTAGTTTTCTATCCGTAATGGGCCAGGACCGCCGCCTTGTGCAGACCGGTAGTCCTGGGACCACTGCCTTGGCTGGGTGGTGGTTCTGTAACTGCCGCCTTGTGCAAGGTGGCGGTCCTGTTACTTAAAAGATAGAACCTCCATTTCATTATTTTCCTTCTTTGTGCTGACTGTTTTTGATGAAGTAGTGGATCCCTATGGATCAAAAGAAGACCATAGCTGGAAATGAATGAATGCACAATGTAATGTGAGGTAAGCTTTGGCCATAAAAAATACTATTGGAAGGCACAATGGTGAGGTACTTGGGTGCATTGAATCGCATAGAAAGAGGTATATAGCCAAAAGTTAGGAAGGCGCACTTGAAGGTTATATCTGTGGCATGCAGGTTTATCACTCAAAAATTGGGAAAATGGTCAATTAATGAGAGGATTGGTGGTAGGTAAAGGAGCAATAAATATGATAAATTTTCCCAACTTTATATAAAGATGTGATGCGGGTTCATTTCTACCTTTGCAATCACAAGTATTAGAGCAAGCTAGTTGTGACCAAACCAAGCAAAACACATTGATGTGCAGAGAGCTGTGAAACCAGGAAATGAGAGTAGATTTGTGCACATAATTGGCTTACATCCCCATTTGAGAAGGGTTTGAGCAAAGCATAAGTGTAGAGAGAAGAAATAAAGTGCCAGGTTTGAGAAGGAGTTAGGGCACGCGGTTTCGAGCTAGGGCACATGAGGTTTCTTGAAAGAGGTAAAAAGGTATAACTTTGTCTTATCATGGCACCGAGGAAAGAACCTAGAGAAGGATCAAAGGGGAAGAAGAAGGTAGAAACCAAGGTCGAGGATGTTCCCGAAAGAAAATTTTCAAAAATGTAGTATCCAAAAGAAGTAATTATTAGACGGGATTAAGATTCCCATATCCACATGTGCAAGGTGAGTGAGTAAAAACATCACACCATCGATAACAAGGAGGAATTGGATGCATTATTGAATAGAAAGACCAACAAGCGAACGGTTGATGACATGCCAATTTATGACGACACTGGAGAGAAGTTGTTGAAGAAGGCAGGGGTATACCAACTATACAAACTCCCGTACTTTGGAAAACTAGATAATATATACCGGTGGCTTATGAGAAGAGTCCATGAGGACTTTTTCTAATTTGTTGGGTGGTGGGTGAGGATCACACCACATTTAATTGCTACGTTGACAAGATTAAAGGGAACAAGGACAAAGGTTAGCAATGATCTAACTGTTAAAGCATCTGTCTTGGCCACTAGAAAGGAGTTGGGATTTTTGAAGGGTCTATGTGGAATGGATATTTCCAAGTTGAGGAAGTACCTTGTGGTATAGGTGGCTGCGCACTTACTCACCAAGTTGAATGATCAGGAAAGGTGTTCATAAGTGAGCACCATGTGGCTACACATTGCTAAGAATATTTCACAAGGATATTTTTTCAACTTGGTAGGATACATAGCAGATAAAATCATTGAGGATGTGCACACAGGTGAGAAGATAAGTTTTGGCGTTGTCCTGTTATCACTTGTGTTTGTAGAAATTGGAGTTCCTAATGGGCTAAACAACAAAATCTGGGAATACCCCATGGAAAATAATTCCCTCGCAGAAAGTTTTGAAAAGTATTTATGTGAAGGATCAATGAGTTTTCTGTTCAATCAAAGGGTGGAGCTATGGTATGAATGAATTCATGTGGCCTTTGAGGAGGAATGGCGTATTCCAAAGGACCTGCAGTGGTGGGAAAGGTCATGCAATTCACAGTATATCAACATTTTTACATCACGTGGTTCACAATGAAGGATGGGACATGGAGTCCTTGGTGTAAAATACCATACGCCTTCATAGCGTGATTCTTCCAAGAAGAAGTACATAGGTTTACTGACGTGCGTCAGTTAATCTACAATGCAGACAAGGTAGACTGTGACTACCATGCCTTAAGAAAAACTTATGTTTATCTAGGTAAATATGCCTACATTGAGAGGCTTATTTATGATTATATAAGTATGAAGCTAGTAAGTTTGGCCATTGGGGACAATGGGACCGTGCTTATCTATATCCAGTTTAAGCCTAGGTTGGAAAAGGGAAAATACATGGAGGACGAGTTCATGCTCCCAGGCCCACCTAAAGGTAAGCATACAATTGAAAATGTGGCAGCTCCAAAGCCTGACTTAACCTTAGAGGAAGATGAGGAAGGAGAACTCAATGAGGATAGTGGAGGCTTGAACCACAAAGGTCAGAGAAAGCCCACTGATAAAGAAGAAAGTGAGCACGCAAATATTCCTCCACACTAACAAGGAGAAGAGGAAGACTTGGATGTAAACATAACCCATGAGGAACACCAGTTTAAGAGGGTGTTCAGAAGAACCACAACCCAAGGCATAGGGACATCCCAACCTTTATGAAGGTCACCTCGAATCTCCCTTAAAAAATAAACACCCAAGAAAAAGAAGAGAAGAAATTTGAAGCTTAAAGATAACGAGGAGTAGGAGTCAAGGGAGAGCATGCTAGGAACCCCAGTTCAACCTGAAGATGCAGAAGAGCCCCGGGATGAGGAGACGAGAGATGATGAGGAAGGGGTGAAAGAAGCAAAGGAAATTGTGGGTGAGCCATCCAACGTGCCCATTACTACTTAGGAAGGAGAAAGGCCAACTCCAAACCCTATTGCCCAAGTTTCTAAGGGGCCGAGGACAAAAAGAGAGAGGACAAGTGAAGAATATGTTGTCCCTAATATGGGCTATGATGAAGACATGAGAAAAATCATCCATGCCCATTTTCAGAGCACTGTGGGCCTGAAAGAGTTATATGGGTGGGTGTTGATTGATCCATATATGGCTACTACACGCACAATGAAGAAATTATCTTGGTCCATGCAGACTCATATGGATGAACCATATTTTTATGTGTGCGAAGAGTCTTGTGTCTCACGTAGAGTAAAGAAGGCACCATAGAGAAGGAACATGACAATAAAAATATTGTAATGTATGATGATCAGGTCAACAATGCCTTGGTCAAGGTATCTGTTGAGGTGGCGTGGATGAACATTGATAAGGCCACCACCATTCAAGCGCTACTTGAATATAACAAGGATAAGACTAAAGAGATAAAGCCTTAAAAGAAGAGAAGGAACAAGAAGAGGTAAAGAATGAGGCCTTCGTTAACATGGCTGAGGAGCTTGGTGATCACATTCTTAAAGCAATGTCTCATATAGAATCTTAGGTTTCTAAAAAATTTCCTTCTGCTATGCATTATTTGCACACTTTGGTCAATTTGGTATTAGATGATGGGCCAATTCGAATTCCCACACCAAACCATTCTACACAAGAATTAGCAAGAGCAAGGGCCAATATTGTTAGAAAAGTTTTAACTTATGAGGATTTTCTCCAAACCTTGAAAGATGAGCTAAAGAAAGCTGACCAATCTCTCAATTTATGTGTGGTGTCAAACACCATAATAAGGATCAAAACTATAGTAGAGGACAATTAAGTTCTGAAGGAAATGAAACATGAAACACTTGGGTATGCAGAAAGGTTAGTACTGGTAAAAAAAAAGTGTGAGGCTCTTGTAGTAGCCCAGGATCCACACAAGAATATAATTGATGAGATTGGGAAACTCATAGTACAGAAGATGGATCTCATGGAAGGAATGTTGTCAGGTATGGCCAATGTTGTCCGGGTGCCACAAAATGAGAAAAAGAAGATCACTCAAGATGAATTGGATGCCATAGCCATCGATATTCCAAAGAAAACAAGGAACACACTAAGTGTTTGGCATACCTTGGAGGCTGAACTCAAAATTGAATATCCAAAGTTAATTCTTCTAGTCGAAGAAGAGGGTGTTGCAGAGTAAAATTCATTCTTTTTTATAGTGTTTCATTCATTATTTCATTAATTATTATTTTTTGTTGGAGACATCAGAAATAATTCCCATTGTTTGGATGATAATGTACTTTAGTGTGGGGTAATGTTGAATAGACAGAATGTTGATCTAAGGAGAATAAAAACGAAGGATGCACACGCAGGAACAAGGCACATTTAAAGGCAAGGGAAGATAGAAAAGGAAACGAGCGCCATGACACTTTGGATTAGGACTTATCTATTTTTGTGGATAAGGACTATTTTTAGAGATAACATGTGAAGAACACATAGAGACGAATACAAGAGCTCCATGTAATGGTATTTTACGAACAAGCGGCAAATAAATGCCATGCATATTTTAAGCTAATAATATGATTTATACTTGGAGTTAACTACAAGACATCTATCGTTAGAGCACTTGCATATTGTGCATACTATTGTAAAGGCACATGGCTATTATCAACATGTGACCTATTTTGAGAAGTGCATGGGTAATGAAGGGAAAGTCCCCACCCCTATAAATATTTAATGATTTGCGTAGTTTAGTGTGGTGAATTATTGTAGATTTGTGTTGCTGGTTTTGACGCCCATATGACTCATGGAGATATTGATATAGTGTAAGAAGCTTCTTTGTTTTACAGTATTTACTTCAATGGATTATATTGGTTGGATAATGGCATTAGACATAACTAAATCTGGTTCTTGTATGGTTAATATTATCAAATTTATTGTTTAGTTCATTTATTATGATTCTGTAAGATATAACTGTGAAACGTTTATGACTAGTTATGAATATGGATATGTTTAAACATCATCATGTTAACATTTTGTACAAGCAACTCTAAAGAGGGACCTGGTGCCTTTGCACACTTCGAGTGAATGCTCAACATAGTGCTGAGTGATGTGACAACGCGCCTGTGTGGTTCACAACAAATTCTAGGTTACATCATATCAATACATTGTTATTGCTACTTTTTATATCTACCACATCACATCATATACATGTATTTCTACTAATTACATATTATATCATACATTTCTATTCACACATATTATTTATCTAGTCCATTACTTGGTTATTCTTTCCACCTCAAAACACATTTCCAATATATATATATAGGCATTATTAGGATAGTTGATTTGATATATATATATATATATATATATATATATATATATATATATATATATCAAATCAACTATCCTAATAATGCCTATAAAATCTATCAACCTCAATCAACACTACCAAGAACATATCATCAACATCACATAGTGTACAATGCACATCAACCAACAATGCCACATCATCACAAGTCATATATATATATATATATATATATATATATATATATATAATTGATTAAACTAAAATGGAATATGTAGGGGATCTAAATTAGTTTAATATAAAATGCACAATAGTAAATAACATCTAACTAAATAAGGAAAGTGACCCAAACAACTAAGAAAGTAGAAATGTAAAATCCTAATGTGAAGGGAGAGTTAGAAAGAACTTAGTTGATTCGACAATTGTTTGGTACTGTGTCGCAGAAGAACCCAAATGAAAAAAATGTAGATGTGACCACACATGAGATCCATAAAATATAGATCCGAGCTATCTAGTTGGAGTTGTGTGCCTGGAGAGGGATAGGGGAACCTAGGGCACCCTAGTCTGAGTTTTGGGTGCCCTGGTCTTTGTAGGAGGTCCATAAATCAACGTTGCATGGTCGCTAGGTAATACAAAGCCTTCACTACCTGTCACGTGTATGTTGCTGATAATCAAAGATGAATAAGAGACCTGCAAAACCCCAAGCCATACATCAAAACCCTAAAAAAATATGCATATGAAAGGGTCAGACTTTCCTCAACGACCTTAACGTAAGACTTACCAATTGAGCGTTGCACTACATTTCAGACCCAAATGTAGATCTAAATGTGTGTGTGTAAATTGTACCCTAGGTGCTCTTGTGTCAATCACACTTTGTGAAGTAGCGAGAAATAACTAGATGTAGAAATGTAAACAGATGATGGATAGAATATAATAAACTTACCTCCTATGAAGTGTGATGTAGACTAACCAGCCTTGTCCCTAGTGATGGAGCTAGATGGATTCAAATGAGCTCTATATGTATTTGATGGATGCAACCTTAGGTGGATGATAGTAGTTCTTAGTGCTTGGTCCCTCATTATGGTCTCATAACTTTATATTTACAGGGTTCTCTTGATATAATTTCGTAATTAACCATGAAGAGGCCGACTAAAATATGGAAATCTCAAATGGCTAGAAAGTGCTCAAAAGATGAGTGCAAAGTGTAAAAAGGATCAAGATGCCCCGAATGGGACCAGGGCACTTGGGGTGCCCCAATACTAGCTTGGGCACCCCAGTCAGGGATAGAATAACCATAATGGCTAAAATAGACTAGGAAAGTAGATGCAGAAGGTTGGAAATGACGAAAAAAAGAAAATTAAAATGGCCAAAGGACATGGGTTAATTAGTACTTTCTTCACTCAAAAACCATATGAATACTAGTATGATACCGGGACTAAATAATACCCAAAGTGCGTGATTTAGTGTCTACATTTTTCCCCACTTTATGTTGGTGAGCAAAACACTCGATAACATAAAGCAGTTATAGATGTGTACCTGGTGTCCTTATAGAGTGATGTAGAAAGCATGTCGATGGACTAGACAAAGCGTGGAGTGACAAAAAGATGGAGTGTGGAGACTAAAGATGTAAAAGAGAAAAAAATGATAAGAGTGAACCTAGGACAGAAATGCGTGTGTAGTTATCGATGTGTGTAATGTACCTGCATGTTAGTATGAGGTGTGTGTTTCTGCATAATGTTATTGTTGACACCGTTGTTGTTGTTGTTGACTACTTGCTTCCCATAGAGATGGGCATGCAAAAGATAGTATGATCAAGTAGTCAAATATGAATGTATATATGTAAAACCACATATATATAGTAATGAAAAGACTGAAATAGAAATATGAAAAATGTAAAAGGAACATGTGCACCTGATCCGTGATGAGAGAAAGGGTGTAGAAAATATATCTTGTAACTGTTGATGGAGTGCGAGTTTTTTGCGTGATCTCACGCCACTATGGCCGAAGAAGTGTAGGGAGAAACCTGGATTATTCTCTAACCTGTAACTGCTTCTCTGAGAATGTGTGAAGAGATCTCTGTACTACCTAATATTTTGGGTGATACGATGCCATTGGCTGAAGTAGTGTAGGGAGAAAATCCATTGTATCCTCCAACTTGTAACTTCTCCTCAGAATGCTAAGGACAACATGTCCTATACAAGTTGTTGTGTATGGGGTTCGTAGACTGTTCTAAACCAACTCATTGTATACCACAATGTAAAGGATGAAAAACTAAACTGAACTATACTGGTAGAGAGCGTTGTGTAGTGTGTAAACCTCAAATGATGCCACCCCTCTTTGGGGGTGCATGTGATGTCGCGGATAGGAGGATAAAGCCCCAAAAGAGGACCAACCACACAAAATGTGCCCTGTAGGGGGAAGGGAATGCACTTGGTAGAAACCAAGGCACAAACAAACAAATGGTTGGAAACAAGTGTTAGTACGAAAAATAATGCATATAGAAAACAAGTGTAAGCTACTAAAAAAATGTAGAATCTAGAAATCAAGTAAACACATAGATAGACCGTTAAAGCGGGTTGTAAACATGGGACATCACTCATGATGTTGCAAGACACTTAATGTCATAATGACCGCATATAAACAAAAAAGTGTGCACACAAAACAAAGGGCAAGGCCGACATATAATATAAAACAAGAGGAAAACAATAGCAGATAAAAATACAGATAGCCATGGAAGAAAGTAATCCCACAAAAAAATGTTGCACATGAAGCACCCATTAGCATGTTAGAAAGATAACCAGTATGTAAAAAGTGTGCATAACCAATAAGGTAGTGTGCCAAGTACAAAATGAAACCATACCACCTGCAGCGTACGAATGTGGATGCCCCCAACAACCGGTGTGGGACTAGTAGGAGGCAATCGTCCATGCTACATGAAAAAGACTAGTATCTGTGATCACAACTAAAGAAGGATGTGGGCATGCATGTTTGTATGATAAAAATAATGACATACAAGAAATATATCTAGCATGTATAATAAGAAGAAACATGTAAAATAAAATGCAAGAAAGAGTAAATGTGACCAAGATATGCAACATGTTGTGGATGGATGGAATGGAATGCAAGATGGATGGTAGGAGCCGCATGCCCCCCGTGTGAATGGAATTGTATGTAATGAGGTTCATTTGGTTTTCCCCCCTCAACAATCAAGAATGAACCTTAAACAAGAGTGCGTCATCAAGAAATGGTCGAAGTGTATGTTGTGTCTAATGCATTGTGATGAGTATGTATGTATGTTGATGATATGTGACCTAGAAATGATGTGTGCATGACCCTATAGATGAAGCATATATTACGACAAGATGAGCATAGGAGCGATTCTTTAGCCTAAAGTGTATATCACTACAAGATTAACACAGGTAGTGGTGATGTACCCTAAAGCATATACCACTACAAGATGAAGGAATAAGTGACCTTTTAGCCTATAGTGTGTGTCACTAACCTAGAAATTTTGCATGAGAAGGGTGATTGATGAATGTGTGAATGTGATGAGGTTAATTTGATTAATAAACCCTCGGCACTTGAGTAGGGATTGAGGAACTAGAGTGCATCATAAGGTAGTGAGTGCAGTGCGTAGGAGAAGATGTAGTATGTGTGATGATAAGACACAACCATATGATGAGAAATATGTGTAAATATGCGATGTGTAGATAGCTAATAGTGTGAAATTCGTGATATTTAGTATGTAGGATTATGGAAAATGCAATGCTAGACTCATAGACAATAGAGTGTGAGACATGTATGATGAATACTAGTATGGTATGTAGAATAAGAATGATTTGTAGACACAAAATGATGGAAACTAAATTTAGAACGTAGAATGTAAGACACAAGACGCATGACACGAGATGTGTGAAGAGATGCAATGTGTAGTACCTATGGTGTAGTGTGTGGGGTTCATGTATAGTATGTGCTCAACAGTCGAGTGTGAACCAAAGCACAAGAGTGTGTCATCGGGTAATGACAACGCTAGAGTGTAGACATCTAAAATTTCAACATGGTTAAATATAATTAACATGTCCCGTAAATAGCCCATCATCATCCATTTGATAATTAATCACAAGATTAATTATTATTATTTAATCCATTTTATCATATTTCCCGCTTTATCATTTTATCCTAACATTCCACTATTAATCCTTTTAAATCATTATTATATCCCATTTCACCTTTTTAATTCTGTAGACACCCCAATTTCACATCTATCCTAAATCAATTAATTTCCCTTCCTCATTTCCCACAAAAATACACTTCGAATTAATCAAATATAATTTGATTGATCATCCATTTCAAAATCTAAAAATAATCTAATCCTCACCACATGTCATTATTCTCCATGTTTTTCCACTATTGAATTAAAAATTCAAATTCAAATACTCACCCACCATTCGTGGTCCCCACTCACCTAAAATCCTCCACTTATGAATTAAAAATATAATTCAAATCTTCACCCATTCTTCGTGGCCCCCACTCACCTAATATTGCTCATTAATCTCATTAATTCATCATATTATTCTATTTAATTCTTCATTAACATTTATAGGAATTTAATATTCCTACATCTCACCTACCACCTACCCTACACATCCCTACACCTAGCCTTTCCATCAAATCTCATCATTAATTATCCTAATCAAATCATTTAACCTAATCTAATCCTAATCATGTGCACATCCTCACCTCACTAGAGGCTTCTAAATCTAGAAGCTTCTCCATTCTTCCCTCCCATTTTCAAATATTCAAATGCATCTACACTATTCCATTGAATTTTTAATTCAATGGAAATCCCTCACAAAATCTAGAATTTTCCATTCTAGAATCCTCCAATCCTCTCATCCAATTCCAACCCTTGGATTCAATCCACCATGGCAAGATCTCAACCATTCAATTTTCCACTCACAAGCTATAAATCAAGCTCTCATCCTCCATGAGAGACATCTTCTAAATTCATATCAAATTCCTGCTATTTTATCCACTCATTCATTTATCCAATCTATCTACAATCTATCATCCTTCATCAATAATCAAGCATTCATCAAGTAATCAAGGGGAGGTGATGTCTAAGTGCATCCACATAAAAAATCTGAAGCAACGATCAAGCAATCAATCATCAAGCAATCCAAGCACATCCACCCATCAAGGAAGGAGAATTGCATGCTAGACGGTAAGTGCATGTATAATTCCTCTTCCTTTCATCTTTGCTTGATCTGAGGTAGTTGATTTGTTGAGTTTGCATGTTGCATTTGAATTGGTTTCATACTCATTTTATTTGTGCATGCTAACTCAATTTTTCATCTACATTTTTGGCGCCCACCGTGGGGCTTACCCCCCTAAATTTTGATTGAAACTAGTAGCATTAAGTATTAATAACAAGCTGTCAAAAATTCAGAATTTTTCGTGGTGATTTACCCCTTTAAATTTTGAATTTTTGGGCTTTTCTTCTGTATTAGCGCATATGTGACCTGTTTTACTGCATTTATTATAAAACAACACATTTTTCTGTTTGTTTTCTAGGCTCTGTGTGTGAAGGAAATAGTTCAATGCATTTATCCTATCCCATGGCACGTTTAGCATGAAACAATGCATATGACCTCTATTTTGGCGCATTTGTCCTGAATTGGCACATTTTTTCTGTTTTGGCGCATATGTCCTGAATTGGCACATATGTGACCTATTTCAGCGCATTTGTTTTTCTTTTACTTTTCCTACCTTCCGAGAGCCATAACTTTTGACCCCGAACTTGAAACGACTCCATTTTTTTCCCAGAAAGGTATTGAAAAAGATCTATCCAATGAAAGTGTTAATTTACAATTTAATTGTATAATTTTTTCATGGTTTTCATTTTACTAAATATTGTCTTTTTAACTACACATTAAGTTATCTTTTCTTGTTACTAACTACTAACACTTTATGTGTAGCTTCCTATGCTTACTAATGATTAAAAAATCAATCTAAAGCTACTAACCATTTTTGTCTTGTAGCTCGTTTGGTCTAAGAGATTTGGGGTTATAATCAATCTACTAATATTTTTTTTGTAGGGCCTCCTCTTGAAGACCCCTTTTTGCATTTTGTTTAATCATTTTTTTTTATCATTTAAAAATTAAAAATCTTCATATTATCTTGCATCTTTCATTTCTTGCATCTTTGCTTGTTAAACCTGAAGGTTGGATTTCGTGTATGCTCTCCTCTTGTGTCCTTGGATGATCTTGAGGATCAAAAGTGGTCCACCTTCTTCACTTTTTCATTTTTAGGGGCAACTTGACTTGGATTTCATCATCACGTGCTTGTTAGGGTCCTAGGGGTCTCGTGACCATGGGCTTCACCTCCATACACATAGACACACCCCGTGTTCCGGCGGGGTATACAAATTCTTGGAGATATGTCGTTATTGGCTAAGCATCTACGTGTTTTAAGTGTGATGTGAAGTGAGGGGCTTTCACATCCCAACACCCAGGCCTTAGACAACATCCTTGCCACACAGATTCGGGCCTCACGTACCGAAAGGTATATAAAGGACTCCCTTAGCAAGCCTTGTTTATCCTAGCATAGGTAGCCTTCGGCCACAATCAAGCTATAGTGCAGGGGAAGGAACCACCAAAGATTACTCGCTAGCTGATCACACATTAACATGTAAAGGTGGGCCAGCTCAGTGAGCGCCATTGTCGTGTGTGGTATTAAAAGCGGGCTATAGCTTGTGTTGCACACCTAATTGACTAGCTAGGTTGTGTGTTTGCATGTGTGTTGCTTGCTTACATATCATTTTGACCACACATTAATCAACAAATAAAAAAATTAATCAAATAATCAATCAACCCCCCATCCAAACATAATCAAACCCAATCCATCCATCTAATTACCCTAATCTTATCCCCTTTCCTAATCCATCCCATCCACATCTAATCCCTCCATCTTAGTCCTATCCTACCTACACCCTATCCATACCCATTCCTATTCCTAAATCTTATTTAAACTCCCATCCTCATCATGGATACCATTAAAGTCAAATCCGCCACCCATCAACCTTTACCTTCCCAATTTGATCAAAACATTCCTCTTACCATCCAATCCTTACAAAACCAAATTATGACACTCACATCCTCTATCCAAAAATCTCCTAACCCATCCCAAGTTGATCCCACCATCCTCACAACCATCCAAAATCTTAACCAACAAATTCTTGACCTCCAATCACACCTTAACCAAACATCTTCTCAACTATCTTCCCTCACACCCAATTATGATAGTGAGGATATTATTGACATCAACCAAGATGATACTGCATCCACATCATCCAACATCCCCAAGCATCCAACTTCCTCACATTACATTGATTTTGATCAACTCCAATCATCCCCATCCAACAATAAAGATATCCTTTTCAAACTTTACCAGACATTAACTAACTATGATTCATCCACCACATCCGCTTCTAAAAAATTCAAATCCAAAGCTAAATCAAAATCAAAATCTAAACCACCACCTAGCGACCTTCTTTTACAATCTAAATTTTCTAATCTATTATCATAAAAACAAACATAATCCTTCATCACCATTATCCACCTCTAGACCCCCCATCAACCAATCTAATCCCCAACTCTCTCCCATCAAAACATATCATAACGTACCTTATACATACCCAATCACATCCAATCAAGATCAAACCAAACCACAATCCTTATCCCCTACATCACACCTTAGTTCTAAATCCTAATCATCCTCATCATCCCAACCTCATCCCATGGAATTTCTCCTAGATAGTCCCAAGTCCCCTCCTCTAACATATACTTTATCTATTAAGCCTCCATCACTTATATCCAACCCTATCCAATCAAATCCTACTTCATCCAATGTGGCCCCCATGCCACCTTTATCCTCTCCATCCACATCTAATAAATCTACCAATCACCAATCCAATCCCAAACCATCCAATGTGACTCCTAAGTCACCTCAATCTCCCAAATCCAATGTGGTTTCCACACCACCCCCCTCTACAACTCAACATCACCTAAATTCAACTCATCTCCCTCATCAACATCTATTCCATCCTTTAAATCCACACAATCTACCTCCCCCAAATCCAACCAATCTAACATATCCTCTTCATCCAAATCTAACACATCCTCTTCATCCACCCCTACCTTATCCACTCCATCCCAAATCAAACCATCTAATCCTACACAAACCACCCTACACCATCCACATCTCCAAAATCAACCAAATCCAATCCCAAGCCAAAATCCACTCACCAATCCAAAACCAAACCAACCTCCTAAAGCCCCCAAGGCTAATCTTCCATCCAAATCCCAACCATCTAATCCACATCCTAAATCTACATCCAAATCACAATAAATCCTCTCCTATCCTACCCACTCCTACACATATCCTACCTAACCCACCCTTATTACCCACACCATCTCTCTTACCAACCCCAATCACCTTCTCCTCCTTAGGTGAATCCTTGACTACCATCTTCCATCGTTTAAAAATTTCAACATGATCATCCATCCCCCAATCAAATCACGTGATACAAACATTCCCAAACCATCTTGGTATAGGGAACAATTATTATTGTGACTTCCATCACACCCATGGACATTTGACCAATCATTGCATGCAATTTAGGTCTTATGTCGAAAATCTCAGTAACCAAGGGATTTTTATCATTTTACCCCTCTATCCACCACCTTTTCATCCCAATCCTATCCCTAACCATCATCCATCATCCAAATCCCACTCAACATCCAAACATCATCAACAATCCAAATCTCATCGTACATCCAAACATCCCTCATCGACCAAAAATCAAAACCCTAATCATCAATCCAAACATCCTTCCTCAACAATCAACCGAAGAAAACATCCCCTCCCATCCTTTGTTAAATCTGGGCCCTTAGCAGATGAGAAAATTACTACCCCCCAGTCTCATGATGACCACATGACATCATCTTCCCCATCCACTTCATATCCTATAGCCAAAAATATGTTTTCTAACATGAAACATCATGGTTGTTTAGGCTTAGGGTTTAAACCTAAAACTAACACCGACCCTCCTATTACTCCATCACAATCCGATCCTACCAACTCCCTTGATTCACCCATCAATCCATCTACCAATCCCCAATCCCCTAATCCCCCCACACATCCTAAACACATAAAAATGGATTGAGCATTTAGGTTGTCCTTTGCACATGGATGTTAATTCCTCATCCTTTCATCCTCATTCCAATTGAATCCATCTTCACAAATACTTCATTGACTTAATCACACATGATGTAATTCATTAGTACCTATTACACTTGTGTGACCTTGGTATATCCTTACTATCAACATCCAAGACCGATCATATCTTAGAGATCCAATCACTATCACATATCTTAATTAACTTGTGGTGAAGACCCTTGGGTGCATCTTATGACACTCTAGCCAATGTTGTCACTACACTCATCTTCATCCCCCCATCAAGCCACTTGTGATTCTTAACCCCTAGAGGTCTTAAGAGAGTGGATCAAAAATATCAAATATCACAAAGAAAAAGAAAAAAAAAATCATATCAAAAATAAAAAATATCCAATAAAATCCACCTCAAGACTCTCTCTAGGGGTGTTTCTAACAACTCTACCAGGGCTATGGATGTCTGGCTAGCAGTAGAGAATGTTGTGACAAGAATCAGATGTATCTCCATCGGGGCTATGGACGCCTAGCTGGCAGCAGAGTAATGCATGACTTAACCTTCCATCTCACCTTCCATCAACCTACTTGACTTAATCACTCCCTATACATTGGCTAGTTTGTTCTTCACATCCTACCCATTAAGTCTTCACTTCAAGTGGTAATTAACTATCACTTTTGCACACACATTGATCTCGAAGAGACATCACGCTTGTATGTTGCCAAGTATGGCTTAAACCTTGGTCACACTCTTGTTTTAGTCCTACTTTTATTTTACAACATGTGCTTTTAAGCTCATCTTTTTTTCATCATCCATTACAAACCATCCATCCCTTGCATCCACATCCTTTTGCATCCATCATCCGTGGGAAATCTCGACGATCCTATTGCTTTATCCTATCCCCCCTTTTTGCTTCCTTTAACCCATCATCATTATGACTGGGGGAAACTTTATAATCTGTTGGGGGCACCATCCCTTACTTTTTATTCTTCCTTACACTTGGGGGTGCCACAAACTAGACTATCATCCATCATCCCACCCTTTACTTGGGGGCCTATCTTATCCAATCATCTCGCATCCTACCTTATCCAATCAAATCTCCTTTATCCTATCCAAAATCATACCTCTATCCCACATCCTTTACCCTCTTATAACAACCCTCATCCTATCAAACATCCTTTATCTTATCCAAAACCAATCCCTTTATCCCACATCCCTTATCCTATCCAAAACCATCCCTTTATCCCACATACCTTATCCTATCCAAAACCAATCCCTTTATCCCACATCCCTTATCCTATCCACAACCATCCCTTTATCCCTAATCCCTATCCACATATCCCTTGGGACTTATAGGAGAAATTCACCTCCTTTCAACCCCACCCATCCCTATCACATATTCATCCCACCACATCTAAAAAAATCTTTAAAAATTAAAAAATCTTAAAAATCCCAAAACTCAAAAAATCTTAAAAAATCCATAAAAATCAACAACGCACATAAAATCTTAAACACTTTTTGCATGCATTTTTGTGTGTTTTCTTGCTTGTTTATCTTTTTCTTGCATTCACATCATATTTTGGCTGATGATATGAGGCCTCTTTTCTCTCTTTTTATTTTGCATGGTTGATGATACGAGGCCACCTTTTATTTTATCTTTCTAGAGGTCCAATGATATGAGGACCCCCTTTTTAATATTACTTTGTCCAATGATATGAGGACAGGGGCATCTAGCAATTAAAACATCATGGTATTTATACCATTGGTGCATCTTGCTCTATGCCACATCTTAATAAACTTGCTAATGATGATAATTGTGGGCACTTTATGATAGCACCACCCCTTTACATCATCACTTAGCCTAATCATCATCACCTTATCCAACCAACCCTTCATCGATCATCTAACATCCAATCATCAAATATTATTCAACCAATCAATCTATCCAATATTTTCAATCAATCCTATCAAGTCCTATCATCCAAACATCTTCACATCCAACATCCAACATCCAAAATCAAAATCCTTACCCCTTGACTGGGGCATCCAAAATCCAAATTATTAAAATCCAACATCTAACAATATCATCAATCCAAGATCCTATCTAATTCTACCAGGAGCAAAAAAACATCTAACATCCAAAATCAAACATCCTACCCCACGTACTAGGGGCATCCCAATCCAAAATCTTGTGATCCAACAACATCCAAAATCCAATATCCAAACATCCAAAACATCAACCCCTTTACTGGGGCATCATCAAATCCAAATAATAAAAAATCCAACATCAACCATCATCAATCCAAAATCTTGTGATCCAAAACATCCAAACATCCAATAAAACATCAAAACCCCTTTACTGGGGCATCCAAAATCAAAACATCAGCCTTGTCATATATCGATGACTGGGGCATCCTATAGTAAACATCCTCTCATCTTCTTATCCTCTCACCCACAACCCCTTCATCTTCTCACTGGGGCATCTCCTCTCTTTTCGAGTGGCTACCCACCTCGTTCCTCCCCACCTACCCACTCGAGGGGGCATCATATCACCATCCTAACATCTTTTCTTCTTTTCTTTGAACTGTCATTGCTTCACAATAACACTTCAAAGAGGGGGAAAATGTAGACATCTAAAATGTCGACATGGTTAAATACAATTAACATGTCCCGTAAATAGCCCATCATCATCCATATAATAATTAATCGCAAGATTAATTATTATTATTTAATCCATTTTATCATATTTCCCCCTTTATCATTTTATCCTAACATTCCATTATTAATCCTTTTAAATCATTATTATATCCCATTTCACCATTTTAATTCATTAATCTCATTAATTCATCATATTATCCTATTTAATTCTTCATTAACATTTATAGGAATTTAATATTCCTACATCTCACCTACCACCTACCCTACACATCCCTACACCTAGCCTTTCCATCAAATCTCATCATTAATTATCCTAATCACATCATTTAACCTAATCTAATCCTAATCATGTGCACATCCTCACCTCTAAATCTAAGGCTTCTAAATCTAGAAGCTTCTCCATTCTTCCCTCCCATTTTCAAATATTCAAATGCATCTACACTATTCCATTGAATTTTTAATTCAATGGAAATCCCTCACAAAATCTAGAATTTTCCATTCTAGAATCCTCTAATCCTTTCATCCAATTCCAACCCTTGGATTTAATCCACCATGGCAAGATATCAACCATTCAATTTTCCACTCACAAGCTATAAATCAAGCTCTCATCCTCCATGAGAGACATCTTCTAAATTCATATCAAATTGTTGTTATTTTATCCACTAGTTCATCCATCCAATCTATCTACAATCTATCATCCTTCATCAATAATCAAGCATTCATCAAGTAATCAAGGTGAATGAAGTCTATATGCGTACGATGGATGTATATATGAGGAGTGTTGTGGCATAACAAAATGTGTAGGAAATGGGGATCAACATGAATTTGAGTGTGAAAGTGATGGACACCCTTGTAGAATAAACCGAGGTGGTGATCTACCTTGAGATGAAATAAATGACCTAGGAATGGGCCTATACCTATGTGTAGTACTAGCAAAGCGATGAATTCATGTCTATAATGTGCAAGTAGATGAACTAGGGGTAGATTGTGTTTTTAGTAACATAGAATGTGATGTGTTAGATTATGTAGGAGATGCGTGAACTGATGTGTGGAGGATGACAACCATGGAGTAGATTGAGGTACACCGCCAATAGAGATAACTTGATTATTGTGAATAATTTTGAGCTGAAAATGATCATAAATATGATAGATTGAGACCTACGAATTAGATTAAGACCAAGTAGCATGTCACAGCCGTCGACCGCTTTCCCCAAAAGGTAGGGTATAACCAAAGTGAGAGGACCTACTATTGTTACAGACTCACAGCACCCCTGGATGTAAATCAAGCTTCTAGGTTGATGTTCAGGCATCCAGTGTGATTGCACAACATGGAATCCTTTCTCCAAGCGTGGGACTTGTAAAGATGAGAAAAGATTCTCTAGAGAAGGTTGGTTCCTATTCCTCTATTCAGATGCACACAAAAAATGTACAGGGTTTGCTAAAACCTAATCTAACTTGCCAAGGAGACAGGGCAAGAAAATGCATAGAATAAAACCTAAACTACAAAGGTGATGCACCGAGGAATGTTAGACACTCATTTTGAAAATTTAACACAGACCACATAAATGCAATACAAAAACCATGCACAGGTAACCAAACTGCAATAAGAGATCAAAATGACAGCAATGAATACATGACAGGGTCGAGAGTCAATCACAACACATATATTATTACTCAAGAGTCGATACAGTACATTGCAGTGGCCAAGAGGCAAAAAAGACTAGCATTACAACCCATATGGGAGGTTTGAAAGCTCCACAATTTCTCTTGCAGACGAGGGAAGAAGGGAGGATGCAAAACAAGAATGTCTGACCCCTTAAAAATCTCCTCTTTACAATATATATCAAGAAATGAGAAAGGGAAGAGAGAGGAAATCCAGAATCCGCCCCAACCACTTCTTGGTAGCATTTAAAATCATCTCATTATGACAGAAGCGGTGGATCCTAGTAAAATGGTGGGCTGTCTAATAGGAGCGGCGAGCTGTCTGCTTCATTAAAGTTGGTTGTTGAAGCATTACTTCTATCTATCACCACGCATCAGAGACATTTTCTTAATTTTCTCCCTCCAAACTGCACCAAAATGCGAGATTGATCCCAGAATCATGTAGAGAATTTCAACAGCTGTCTGTTGATATAAAGAACGTACAAATCCGAGCTCTGGATCGAAAGATACGAAGGTTTGAAGATTTAGGGCACAAAACAGGCAAGAACAAGTTTTAAAATCTTTTCCCACGCTCTGCCATCTGGACGACATGTGGCAGGCCCTGATTCGCTGAGTAATTCTCTCTCTCCACCTTTCCGTGGGATTTTCTTGTGGGCCCCTTAAACTTGGACACGTGGCACTATTTCATTGGTTCGGATCAGTGCTCGAAAACTCACCCCTTTGACTTTTTGGACCTTTCTCCTTGGCGACACGTGTCATGCTGTGATTTGTCTACGGGCCTGCTGGATTTTTGTGTCCACCGTGTCCTTTTGTCCCAAATGTCCCAGTGCTTCGCGGGACAGAATCCTCCGATCCGCCCGAAATGGGCTTCCATGTCCCTTTTCTGTCGGTGACACGTGGCAGGATCTGATTGGCTTTCGGCTCCTTCGGCTATCCGCGTCCTGCGCGTCCCTTTGTTTCACTTGTCCTTGTGCCGAAGTTTCCTATTTCAGCCGAACCGGCTGGTTCACGTCCTCCGCGCACTCTTGTCCCGCTTGCTCCCGGTAAAGGACTTGGACAAATTTTCTTTCTTTCGGCCGATTCGGGCATTTCACGCCCATTTGTCCCAGATGTCCCTTTTCTGTTTGGGCCGCCTGGAGGCTTTTCGACCGATCCGTGCCTTCCGCGTATAATTGTTCCAACTGCCCCAAAGGCGGTCTTGAGCAGGACTTAGCCAAATTTTACGATTTTCTCCTGAATCAATCTACTTGCTTGGAACTAAAAAATCTGATGCATGTTATCAAATTAACTCTGGGGGGTGAAATTTGGATAACAATTTGGTGACTTTTCGGGGTCACCTGCTTGCTAGGTAGAAGATCAGTGGCCTTTTAGCGATCCATTGGGCATGGAGTCATAAGCAATAACCTGAAATGAGCCTGATGCTGCAACTCCCTCTACGAGAGCACGCTGAACTGTAAAAAACTCAATCTAGGAGTGACAAAACCTGCGCCAAAGCACCTAGGGAAACTGAAACCTAACTACAACAAGACAATGTGCATACGCACTTAGAGGAATTGAAATCTAGGCTAATATTTACAAGGGTGAACCTCTTATTTTTTTCAGTAGCAATGTTTAAGATAGATTCCGTTGACCGGAATCAGGAGTTCTTCTCCGTCCAATGTAGACAATTGGAAGGCATTGCTATTCTTACATTCCATGACCATGTAGGGGCCGCTCCAAATGGCATCAAACTTGGAATGTCTTCCTGGTTTTGCCCGATCTGCATCCCATTTTAGAACTAGGTCCCCTTCTTGGAAGGTCCTTGCTCTTGATTTCTTATCAAACCATATTTTCACTAAGGCCTGATCTTTCTCAATTGTTTGAACTACACGTTCTCTAATTTCTTCCAATTCCATCAACTCTGCATACCTGGCCTCCATTGGTTCGAACTCAGCCAACTCCAACTGCTTCATGAACTCCAATGCAGGAAGTTCTAATGACATGGGCAAGATTGCCTCTCTTCCATAGACAAGCCTGAATGGAGAGTTACCTGTGGATCTTTTGGGAGTGATCCTATCAGCCCATAAGGCTGATTTCAGCTTGGTATGCCAAGACCTCAGATTCTCGTCAAGAGTTCTCCTAATGATCCTCAACAAGTTTTTGTTCATGGACTCTGCCTGTCCATTACCCTGTGGGTAATAATTGGAAGAGGTGCTCAAGTAGATTCCATTCTTGATAGCCCATTCCGTAATCTTGGAACCTAAAAATGCCAATGCATTGTCTGATATAATAGTGGCAGGCACACCGAACCTGGTCACTATTCCTTCATAAAATTCTAGTATATTAGACTCGTTTGCCTCTTTGAGCACTACTGCTTCAGTCCACTTGGTGAAGTAGTCCGTTGCCGTGAGAATCCACTTGTGGCCTTGGCTTGAGTTTGGGTTAATGACCCCAATGAAGTCCAATCCCCATTGCAGAAATGGTTGGTCAACCAAGACTGGGTGCAATGGAAGCGCTGCTAGTCTTTCTTTACCTGTGAAGAGTGCACATTTCTTACACTTTCTTATCCATGTATAGCATTCATTGAACACCGTGGGATAATAATACCCTACCTTTATTATCTTGAGAGTTGTTACTCGTGGGGCAAAATGTCCTCCAGAATCTCCATCGTGAAAATCTCGTAACACCCTCTCAATTTGACCAGTCCCAATGCACCTCAATAGAACCCCATTGATGTCTTTCTTAAACAAAACACCATCAACAAGCACATATGGAATGGCTTGTAATCTGAAGTATCTCCTCTTTGCTTTGCTCATTTCTGGAGGGCATAGTCCTGTCTGTAGGAAGTGTATCATATTCTGAGTCCAACAAGGAGTCGGCACATCATCATTTTCATGTTCTTGGCCATCCTGTAGTACCAAGACAGTCTCTTTTTCATCACCTGCTTCAACCTGTTGACTCAAGGCTAGCTGTTCACATAGTCCCTTTCCACGTACTAGTTTGGTGACCTTGATCTCAATGTCATATTCCATGACATGAGTTATCCACCCTGCACGCTTCTCATTCAGATCCTTGTTTATAAGGAATTCCTTGACTCCCGCATGAGAGACCAATAATTGGATCTTGTTGTTTGAGACTAGGTTCTTGAATTTCTTTAAACTCCTGATCACTGCAAGTACATGTTTTTCAATGAAATAGTATCTAGTTTCGTATTCCTCCAAGCCTTGACTGAAGAAATCAACTGGTTGTTCTAATCCTTCTTTGTTTTGTTGTGCCAGGATTGCAGAAATTGTGTCTCCACCACCGATGGCATATAGCACGAAGTCCTTGGCAAAGTCTGGATTGACGAGAGTTGGGGCTTGAGATATAGCCTCTTTTATTGCCTCAAAACTTGCCTTGCCTTCAGATGTCCACTTAAATGCCATGCTCTTCTTTAACATCAACGTTATTGGCTTTACGAGAGCTGCAAAGTTTGGAACAAACCTGCGGACAAAATTGATCCTTCCCAAGAAGCTTTGAAGAGCCTTCTTGTGACTTGGCAATGGCAATGCTTGAATTGCTTCAACCCGTTCTGGGTCAATCGTCAACCCTTCCTTTGAAACAATATGGCCTAGAAGTTTTCCCTCGTGAGCCAAGAATATGCACTTTTTTGGATTCAATGATACCCCAAATCTTCTACATCTCTGAAATACTTGCCTCAAATGACAGAGGTGATCCGCTACATTTTTTGAGAATACAGTGATGTCGTCAAGATATATCAGAACTATTTTGTTGATCAACCCCTTAAATGTCATATCCATTGCCCTTTGGAAGGTGGCTCCAACATTTGATAGTCCAAATGGCATCTTCTTGTAGGCATAGGTTCCCCATTTGGTGGTGAAAGCCGTCTTGAATTGGTCATCTTCTTTCACCATCACCTGATTATACCCTGAGTAGCCATCTAGGAGAGAGAATCTCTCTGAACCAGATACTACTTGCAATATTTGTTCCATTGAAGGAAGTGGGTAATGGTCTTTGAGAGATGCCCTATTGAGGTCCCGGAAATCTACACACAACCTGATTTCTCCGCTCTTCTTCCTGACCGGAAACAAGTTTACAACCCAGCTTGAGTGCTTGATCGGGAATATAATGCTTGCCTCTATTAGCTTGTTAAGATCTTTCTTCATTAGAGGCTCAATGTGAGGGTTGATAGGTCTCTGCTTCTACCTGATGGTTTTAGCATCTGGATCCAATTCTATGGTATGTTGTGCCAACTTCAGATTGAATCCTCTCAAGTCTTCATAGCTCCAAGCGAAGACATCTGGAAATTCTTGGCAAAGCTGTATGAAATTTGATTTCTCTTGATTAGTGGCCACTTTACCAATGTGAAGTATTTTGCCTTCCCCAACCAGAATTGGCTCTGAATCTTCTCTCTTGACTTGTATGTTAGCCTTTTCCTTACGGAACTGGTCGTTAGGGTTAAAGATAGACTCCAACGTTACTAAACCCTTAGGAAGCTTGTTTGTCTGCAGCTGCACTACTTGATCCCCATACTGCTGCTCTAATCTGTCCTGATTTCTAGCTGAGAATTCAGCCTTTTCCTGTAGAAAATTGACAATCTGTTGATCGTTCTCAAACACCTGCCAGCTTGTGTTATTATCTAGAACTGCTGGCCTCACAATCACATGGATATGTGGCTGTGTTTTTTCCCTTTTGATGTTGTCAACCACATCAAACGTTGCTCCAACTACTGCGAGCCTATCCGCGGCTTCATTTTTCTTCTTGGGTATGGACACAATGTTGAAAGCTTTGAAATCTTCAATGAGGTCCCATACCCTATTCTTGTAGCTCCTCAACAGGTCATTCTTCGTAGCATGTTGTCCTCTAACTTGGTTGACGATTAGCTTGCTATCCCCGAACACCTGCAAGTTATTTATCCCCTTTTTCCTAGCCCAATGAAGTCCATGAATCAAGGCCTCATATTCAGCTGTGTTTTTTGAACAAGAAAACTGGAAACGAAAAGCTGAATAATATTTGATGCCTTGAGGTGAAACAAGCATGGCTCCACCTCCTGCACCTTGCCTACTCCTTGATCCATCAAAAAACAGTCGCCATACCTCATTGTCATCATTATGGCTTGGCTTGGTGATGTTAGGAACAGGTTGATTTTCTTTGTATATACAATAGAATCCCAGCTTAGATTCTTCTACTTCTTGATAGGGATCAAAATCATGTATCTTTTTTTTCCCATTCATCGAGAGTTAGGTCTGGGGATACTTCCAATCTTGGTGTCAGCCTCATCAGTACTAGGGTGATCTTCTTGATCAAATGCTGAGCAATTGGCATTAATCTGACTAGGAGTGTAAGGGCTCAATATGGAAGTTTGCAATAGGTTCAGACCTAATAGTAGCCTTAGTTCCATACCTTGTTCTAAATAGCATGTGAGACCAATCAGCAGACAAATACCCCCCAATCTTGGCTGTGAAGTCCCTTGACAAGCAAAGGGCAAAGAGTGGTGGAAGGTCTATGATTGTTATATCTTGTAAGACAACAACATTTGGACATGCATGCAAGGTAAGAATCAAGTTTTTAATCACTCCAACTGTTGCTATTTCTGTCCCATCCAATTACACTACCCCTTTAGACATTACTTCATATTGGAGACCCAACTGATCAACTATTTGCTTGGGCATCAATTGTGTACTAGTTTATCCCCAATGGTTAATGAAACATAGAAAGGAGGGGGCTTCGACATTTTACCTTGTTGCCCTCCATGGCTTCCTTCAGGCTGGGCAGCATTTGTAAGCACTTTGTCTTGCATCTGAACCTGTTGATTCGAAGTTGTCCAATCCTTCATGGCAACTTGCTGCAGATCTCTTTGTCCTGGGATGGATAGGGATTCCCACATTGATATATTGACGTTAGTCTTCTTCATCTGTTCAATGATACTGAACGGGGATGAAGTATCCTTTTGTTGTCCCTTGGTTTGTACACTTACTCCTTGTACGTGGGCAGCAACAGCTGGCATTTGAGTTGGCCTAGGGGCTGTTCTTGGCTGCCCTTGTGTATTTGAAAACTAGATTCTGCTTGCCAATCATTTGTGGAGCCATGGAAGGTGGTGGATTGGCTGGGGCTAATGGTTGTTTCTTCACCCAAATTTCTCCTCTTTGACCTTGTGTTGGCTGCGACACCTTGAGAACCTGCTTGATTCATGCCACAGAAATCTTCTACTTGCCAGTTCACCAACGTGGTGTCATTTGGGGCTGATTGTTGTTGGAATGTTTCTTGTTGTTGACTGTTTCCTTGACTGCCCTTGCCCTCCACGCCAGTAGTTGTCACCATTAGTGCTTGATTGAGAGCACCATTGAAACACATGGATTGGTTATGAGGCTCGTTGCATGGAAATCACCCGTCATATTCCTAAGCAATGTTGTTCTGTGTTGGCACTAATGCCTTAGAGGTAGATATAGTATTTGGATTATAGGGCTGGAATGGTCTATTAGAGGGAGGCCTTGTTTGATTCACATTTGCAACTGGATTAGGTGGTCTTTGTGGTTGGTATGGCTGCCTATTAGGCTGAGCTTGAGGTTGATAGGAAGGTCTGAAACCTTGGGCTTGTTGCCTCTTAATAGTAAACCAGCTCATTTCCCAAATTTTGCAACTGTTTCATGACCTCTCGGAGTTCATTCGAAGCACTTGGAGATGAAGTGGAAGCTTCACTTGAACTCTGATTTCTAGGAGTGGGAACAAGAGCCAAAGTGGGTGCTTGACTAGTGCTTGGATTTTCTAAGTTTGGATACAAGGGCATGGGAGGCCTAGGAGCCAATTTACCAACTTGAATAAAGACATTTTTCGACTCTAATTGGCAATGCTATAAGCCATAGGGATTGTTGTGCCTCCCATGGACTGAATTAACATAGAAATATCAGAATTCAAAGCTTTAAGGTAATATAGAAAAGCAACCTTCTGTTGTTGGCCTGACTGCCACTGGAATCTTATCCCAAGACCTTTGAAATCTGAAGTTGAAGTCAGTCAGCTGCTCGTTGGGGGCTCTCTTGATAGTTGTCAGCTGCTCCAAAAGAGACAAGTTGTCTCCCTTCTCTCCAAATTGCTTGTGAAGTGCAATACACAGCTGATTCCAGTTTGTGATAGAACTAGCTCCAAGGCTCCTAAACCATTGTAATGCTTTACCCTTGAAGGGAAGATGCCAGTAACTTGACAGCCACTTACATTTCGTTGATTTCATGGATTACGCAAAGGTTAGCAATATCTTTAACATGATCACCTGGAGTAGTGTGATTTTCTCCGGTGAAGTAGGGAATGTCTTCAAGGCTACAATAGGAACTGGATGCTGTGCATTGAGAGCAAGTGGGCTGCTACCTGTGAAGTTGACGTAGGGATTGTTTTGAGCCATTCTAATCGGTCTTAAAACCCTTGTATACTGAATGAAAGGCCTATCAGGTGGAGGAGTTGAGAGAGTTCTGTTTGGTGGAGATGGAGACCTTTGAATCCTTCTTCCTCTTTGCCTTCTTCTTGGGGATAACTGCAAGTATTCAAATAGCGCTTCCTCTTCTCCAACTCTTGACCTTGTGGTGATTTCTTCTCATGATTTTTCAGGCCTGCACTGCTGAAACCAGTTGATTCTTCCCCAGTGGACGTGGGCAGATAATGCAAATAATAGCTCTTATAAGCAAGAAAACTGCAGCAGATGCATATCAACTTTGCTGTAATAAAATGAGACCTCTAGTGTCCCATCGGGCTGTGCCAAAACTGTTGTTGCAGACATCACAGCACCCCTGGATGCAAATCAGGCTTCTAGGTTGATGTTCAGGCATCCAGTGTGATTGCACAACATGGAATCCTTTCTTTAAGCGTGGACTTGTAAAGATGAGAAAAGATTCTCCAGAGAAAGGCTGGTTCCTATTCCTCTGTTCAGATGCACACAAAAAATGCAGAGGGTTTGCTAAAAACCTAATCTAACTTGCCAAGGAGACAGGGTAAGAAAATGCATAGAATAAAACCTAAACTACAAAGGTGATGCACTGAGGAATGTTAGAAACTCATTTTGCAAATTTACATAGACCACATAAATGTAATACAAAAAACCATGCACAGGTAACCAAACTGCAATAAGAGATCAAAATGACAGCAATGAATACATGAGAGGATCGAGAGTCAATCAAAACACATATATTATTGCTCAAGAGTCGATACAGTACATTGCAGTGGCCAAGAGGCAAAAAATACTGGCATTACAAACCCATATGGGAGGTTTTGAAAGCTCCACAATTTCTCTTGCAGGCGAGGGAAGAAGGGAGGATGCAAAACAAGAATGTCTGACCCCTTAAAAAGATCCTCTTTACAATATATATCAAGAAATGAGAGAGGGAAGAGAGAGGAAATCTAGAATCCACCCCAACCACTTCTTGGTAGCATTTAAAATCATCTCATTATGACAGAAGCGGCGGATCCTAGCAAAACGGCGGGCTGTCTAACAAGAGCGGCGAGCTGTCTGCTTCATTAAAGTTGGTTGTTGAAGCATTACTTTTGTCTATCACCACGTGTTAGAGACATTTATTAATTTTCTCCCTCCAAACTACACCAAAATGCGAGATTGATCCCAGAATCATGTAGAGAATTTCAACAGTTGTCTGTTGATATAAAGAACGGCAAATCGAGCTCTGGATCGAACTATACGAAGGTCTGAGATTTAGGGCACAAAACAGGGCAAGAAAAGTTTTTAAAATCTTTCCCTGCACTCTGCCATCTGGGACGAAGACACGTGGCAGGCCCTGATTCGCTGATAATTCCTCTCCTCTCTCCACCTTTCCGCGGCTTTTCTTGTGGGCCCCGTAACTTTGTTACCCGTGGCACTATTTCGTTGTTTCGGATCAGTGCTCGAAAACTCGCCCCTTTGACTTTTGGACCTTTTATCGCTTGGCGACTTGTCATGCTGTGATTCTTTCTACGGGCCATAACCAGATTTTCACTCCCCACAACCGCTCCTTTTGTCCCGGATGTCCCCGTACTCGCGGGACAGAATCCTCTTATCGCCCGAATGGGCTTCATGTCCCTTTCTATGTTCCAGTGACACGTGGCGTGATCTGATTGGCTTTCGGCTCCTTCCGGCTATCCCGTCCCGTGCGTCCCTTTTGTCCACTTGTGCCCCTTGGTTTGAAGTTTTCCTATTTCCTACAAAACCGGGCCGTTCGCGTCCCTCCACGCCTATTGTCCCGCTTGCTTCAGTAAAGGACTTGGACAAATTTTCTTTCTTTTCAAGCCGATTCGGGCATTTCCACCGCCCATATTGCCTATATGTCTCCTTTTCTAGTTTGAGTGCCATCCTAGAGGCTTTTCCGGCCAATCCGCGCCTTCCGCGATACTTGTTCCAACTATTCCAACTACCCAAAGTCGGTCTTGATCAGGACTTTAGCCAAATTTTATAACATTTTCTCCTTAATCAATTTACTTGCTTGGAACAAAACCTGATGCATGTTTTCAACTTAACTCGGGGTGGTGAAATTTGGATACACCCTACCATAACCGTAACTTGATAACACCTTTGTATGTTCATTTGAGAGAGAGTTAATCAATGTACTTGTGAAGTGGAATTGGAACATGCATTAATGGCCCAAGATTGGTTGACCATACTAGTATCTATTGATTGAGATCGAACCACTAGATTGTATTGATTGTACGTGGTTGATTGTGAAATTCCCATGATAATGCCTGGTTGAGAGAAGGATTTGATTGGGTGGTGAAGCGTCAGTAATGTGCAACTAAGTTCAGAGAAAATCCCTGATGCAAGACAAGCCATTGCATGATATACTTAATTATCGGAAGATTCGAGGCTTTCTTGGTCATGTTTTTGGGATGGTTTTCGTAAGAGTGTGAGCTTACCCTTGTCAGTTTTTAGTGTAGAGCCTATAGTCTCGGAAACTCAATATTGTTGATATCAATCCGATCTATGGATGATTGTTTGGAATCTTACAACAATATTTGAGAATGTCCCACAAATAGGTGAATCGTTGTTTCATCATAATGCTCATTATAATTTCCTACCTTTTGTTCACAGATGGTATAATCAAGTGGGGGCGAAACATAATAAGATTTATTTCGATAATTTTTTTGCCATATAATAATGTGGAGCCATCGGAAATGTAGTAAATGATACATCAAGGTGGTCATGACTGAACCTCTTTATTAGGAGTGGCCCACGTGACACTGAGTTTGGTGTGTCAGTTGGTTTTAGTTGTAGACGGTTTTGAAAGTTTTCTTGCTTTGAAAATGAGTGGAAATGATGCTTGCTCTTGATACTTAGCTTCATACGGTAGAATTTGGTTATCACGAAGCTTAAGAGTGTGACAACGTTGATACGCACCCGGAATGAAGAGAGGTCTTAAAGTACATGCTACCTTGAATGTGTAAGTATTGCGAGAATAAGTCTAAAGAAGCTCACAATACTCGAGCACATAGTTGAAATAATCAGACATATTTTGTGAAACGTTTCATTAGATCCTATTTTAAGTAGAGATCGTTAGGCATAAAAATCTTGGGGGCCCGTGGTGAATGAAATAGTAAGAACGGCTCAGTGATGTGTGGATGAAGTTTAACTGAATGGATATATAGGTCATAAAAACCACACTCAGAATGATCATGGAGCGACGAGGACATATTTTAAGCTAAGAGCATGACCGGATGTACGCAACAATCACGACAAGATCATGGAATGCTCTAAGATGTGCTTGGTGGGGTCCCCATGACCATTGAAATTGGAAGCTAGGATTGACAAAACTAGGAGGGATGGGAGAAGTGAGATGGCGGGTGTCAATGGGCGTATGCAAGAAAAAGGGAGAGCCAAACGATGGAATGTGTGTAAGTAGTTGCTGCAACTATTGAATTTGCTGCTTGCCGGTCCTGATAAAGAGAAGTTAGTCTTTGAGCCCCACCATGAAAATTGCATGTAATGAGAACTAAAGGTAGTGTGAATGACTGTAAGAAGTATTAAAAGTGACGTAATGGTAGACTAGGTGGATAGTAGACGTAGGAGTTTGGTAGCCCATAAGTTGGTACTGTCTGTGGAAGCGGTAAGCTCTCCCAATTAAGTAGCTTTCCCTCACAACAACATGTGAAGAAAGTCTAGATCTTGGGATGTTCAACAATATATCATTATGGAATTAAGACCTGTTTTCAGTAAAATCACATGAAATTTCCCATAACGAGATCAGCACCAACCCTAGATTCAATGTGGATTTGAAGGCAGGTCTCCAAAATATTAACTAAAATGGAAATGTAGGTGATATAATGACTTTAATCTACAATGGACACCAATAAATAAAAGCTACTAAATAAAGAAAGTGGTCCTCGAGAATAACAGAAGAATTAAAACTCTAATGTACATGCGATTTAGAAGAGCTTAGCTTATTTACGTTATTCGATGACTGTGTCACTAGTAACCCGAGGAATAAAATGCAGATGCGACCACACCGGAGCTCCAAAAAAGTAATAGATCTGAGATGGTCCTGTCAGAGTCCCCAACCAACTTGTCAGGGTCGTTAGGTAATATAAAGCCTTTTGTTTTCTTGTCATGTGTCATCACTCACTGAGATGGCCAAGATGTCACTGATAATGAAAGAGGAAGAAGAAGACCTATAACAAACCCCAATTTAACTCAACCCTAAAAAGGAAAGATGATAGGAATGGTCAACCATCCTTAGTGGCCATAATGTGGCTTTAGTAACTGATTGTTGCACACATTTCAGACCAAATGTAGTTTTGAATGTGTGTGTGCAAATTGTGCCCTAGGGTGATCTTGTGTCATCGCACTTTGAATTAGCAGCATAACTATATTATAAATAGTAAATAGAGAGTGGATGCACAATAAACTTCCCTCCTATTAATTTGATGCAAATTAACCACCTTGGTCCCTTGGATTGGAGCTAGATGCATGCAAATGAGCTCTAGATGGCTTTAAAATTTGATGCAAGCTAGGTGGATAATATTTATTCCTAGTGCTTGGTCCCTCATTATGGTCTCATAACTTTATATTTATATGTTTCTCTTGGTCCTTATTTCATAATAACCCCGAGAATTTCGACTACTTAAAATATGGAAATCTCAAATGGCTAGAAAGTTTCCCAAAAGGATGAGTGGAAAGTGTAAAAATGATCAAGGGATGCCCTGCATTGGAACCAGGGCTTCCTGGGTCCCCAGTACGGCATGGTGACCCTATTCAGGGATTGATAATGGAAATTAAAAAAAAAACTTGGCAATAATGCGAGGTCGGAAATGATGACAGAAAGAAAAGTACAATGACTAAAGGACTGTGTTAATTATACTTCTTCACGCAAACACCATATAACTATTAGTATGAGACTGGGACTTAAATAAGACCCAAGTGTGTGATTTAGTGTCTATATCTATATATAGATCCTTCAAATAAGTTATAAAATACCATCACTAGGGTGAAAAAGCCCCCATGCCTCACTACTCATATCAATGGATCATATAACATCCTTGCACACTATATACATTGTGGGAGCTCTAAACTCAAGGCTTCACCACCACTCACTCTACACTCTACACCACTGATCTCAAGCCTATATATCATCTCAACACGGCCCAACCATAGCATGCTCCGCTGCCTACTCGCCATAATCGAACCTGTAACTACACATATCTCAGAAAAACTCTTAGCTGCTTCCTCCTACAACCTAACCTCTCTCACTTTCTCTATAAACATCAACACGCTCTACATACCACCTCACATGAGCACTCTGGGGCATGTTTTCCATCAACACTCGTAGGAGGTGTCTCGTATCAATGACTCACAACATCAACCTGCAAGCCCACACTTATTATTACACATCTTTACATTATACATTTATAAATACAACAATATAACAATACCATCCCAACAATACTATGGCTCTTCTCTCTTTTTTGACAGCAATACATCACATCTTCCCTCAGGGGTGGTGCTTTTTTCCCCCTCTACTCCTCCAACTTCTGGTCCATCTAGTCACTCCACCACTACTTACTGGAAATAAAACAACCCATCGTGTGTCTCCCACCCCTCCCTGTTACGCATGGGTGCAACCCCGCATCATCAAATGTATAGGCTCTAGTCATCGACATCCACCTCATATGGACCAACATGCACTAGCCTTTTCTCCGTGAGGCTTGCCTTAATACCCCTTGCTCATCTTTCCGCCCCAGTAGATCGATCAACCATATATATGGCTCAGGCACATCCTAGGCCAGTCCCAATTGTCCTCGATAACGCCCTCACTTGAAATAAATTTTTTCACCCCTAAGAGTGATTCCTCTGACCACATGGTGCATTGAATGCATTTCAGCTCCACACCATCCTCCACCAACATCATAGTCTCTACATGGCCAGCCATATAATGTCCCAAGGACCCATCTGATATACATCGACTATAGGTGGTTTGTAAATCCATCCTCTCTATAGGTATCCCAGGCCACCCCCACGTCACTCTGCAATATCGCAAGGTCTAGTCCCTTGCTTGGCCCACTGAGTGGCCTCAATATCCACTATGCTCCTAATGGCCACACATATAACACAGTAGTGGGATCCTAGTCCACCCCCTTTCCTCTGAGTGAATCTATAGAAATATATATATAAGTGGGTCAATACAATCGTGTGCATGCATACCTAGTCCCATGTTCCTCTATCCTGTGACCCAATAGCATGCATCTTATTAATTATTCAAAATCTACTCATCTCCATACCACTGACAACGCCTATCATAACTACGATAAATTTTCGTAGCCCCGACCCCGTATTCGCCAATATCATCCAATTGATAGGAGTATCTACCTATACTCGTGTCCCTGTAAATATCACCTCGTTTCTCTCATCCAACTACATCTACATGCATCCACTATATTTCCTGACATGTGCTTTCTCTCATATAATAGGAAATTGTAAGCTTCCAGATACAGACCTCTAGTGTCACTCATCATCTTCCATTAGAAAAAACCAAAATGTACAAGTATGAGCACCACCATCTATCACACAATTGGCAATATAAGGCAGTTATGGGAGTACCTCCCCTACTCTATCAATGTGCCCCCCAAACGGGCACGATCCATATTCTCAACACACTACTCCCACCTCCAATCCTCTTTACAACTAGCCCAAATAACAATAGTCACTCAAATGAAAATAATCGCGCTCCCAATAAAAAAAAAAGAACGTGGACTCTCTAGGTGGTTCTCTTCTCTTAGTTGTATCCCTCTGTTATCAAAACACACCAACAAAAACATTATTACATTAGTACACCCATTCATACTACAAAAAAAAAAAATCATTTATCAATCGCATCAAACCTATCCAGAAAAAACCTTCACAATACAGTCCAAAAACCCACTCTGGATGTCCGCAAACCTAGGAGCAAAAAGTTGTTGGCACCTAAAAAACAAGTCACTAGCAACATAATGGGAACTAGTGTCCGCGGTGAAAATTCCCTGTCACTTTGTCTTGGTCAGAAACGCCCAAAAATACCCAACACACATTTTCATAAAATCGATAAAAAAATCATATTGACAACATTTTTCCAAAATTCATCATACATCCAACTCATCATCGTCTGTGAAGCCACAGTTGTCGTTACCGCTCTCAAGCACTCTAAACTCACCGCTCGAACACGTGGCATCCTCACATCTCATACGCTTTCCAGTTTAACTACTCTCAGCAATAACCCACATTACATTACAAGGCACCTTTTTTCACCATTACTATATATAGAAATTTATATTTACCATACTACTATTAGTCACTATTGGACACCACTTTTTACACTAATACCCGTTGCAATAGTCTTGCCATATATGTGAGCCCTCGTAACTCTGTTTGTCCCACCATTTATGCTGTTACGAATCATAATCTCTTTATAACTTTCAAACATTTCATATTCAAATAGAACACACAAATCCCTAATAACACAATATCTAAGCATACAACTTCAAATACCACCCAACATCATATTACTTCATCCATTTTCCACCTAGTACCAACCATCTTACCGTCTGCTTCGCTCAATGCTCATTTCTTATCCACCCTTTACCCTTTTTTTGAAAGGGGGCCATATAATTAGGATCATCTTATGATCCCTCTCAATATAATACAATAAATAAACATTACTAACACATACTATCACACTTTTGTCTTAATCTCCATTCAAACAAGGTGCCCATCATTATAATAATGACAATCAAATACTTTCTACTATTTCAAAACTATTCCCCCAAATTACCTAATCTGGGGGAAAAGCAAAACCTCTACGTGAGTAATCTCCTAAGTACATATCATTTCGAATAATATTCTATCACTCAAATCAAATCAATCAATCGGTACAATAAGAACACTTACTACGTCTCTTAGATGACCTACCTTGGGAGCTACACTACATCACCTCCATTCCAGTGACCTAACTTGGAGCCATCTAACACTATTCAAATCAAAACACCCATTGATATAGGATTGGGGGCAATGAAATGTCATTTTCCTTTCATATACTACCCATATGGGTTCTTCAATCGAAACAAACTATTTTTCAATTGGAACTAATCATAACTAAATTTGTTATCTATTTGTCTACTATGGTTAGACATTTTGGGGATGTAGTCATGGATGGAGAGTAAAAATAGACCTCTCTCCCCAAAACTCTCCCTTTGGTGGCAGGACGCCCAAATCCTCCCATGTAGAAAAAAATCGGGTTGGGAATTGATCACTCCCTACCTCTTCAATATACTTTGGAAACAATTCAAAATATCCAAATCATTCCAACTATTTATCCATGTGCTTCTTACGACACTTCTAGCTCCGCTTATGCCCACATGGTCAAGCAATAATCCTGGTTTGCCACACTACAAGTGGACATTCTACACGCATCTTGCAACAGATTGCTTCTTCTCCAAACGCTATACATTTATGTTTCTTACTTTTTTCCTTTACAATACTTGAATTTCATTCAATAACATAAAGGGAGAAAATGTAGAAACAAATCTGCACATACTACTATTTAACTATCTCGTCCAGTATGTTGTTTATATGCACATATCTTTAAGGCAGAAAGTATTCACTGATGACAAATCCTTTGTCCTCTCCTTGCTTGGTTTTCTATTGTGTCTTTTATCTGCTCACATATGTCATTTGCTGGTACTGCAGTTCTTGTGGTCACAGGGATCTATGTATGTCTATCTTTTCACATATGTCTTCATTTATCCCATGACACCAACACCCACTCTGGACACTAGCGCCCAGGCGCTCCTGTCTATATTGGGCACTCTGGTCCTCTTTGTTATTTATACACATTTTGACATTTGTGTTCGGCATTTTTAGTTTTTTATCCTTATCCCAAGCTCATAGTTGGCTTTTCATGCCACTAGTGTCGAAATTTGCACAATACTTATATTACACACCTACACCCTATATTTTGGATTGTTAATTTTAAGGGGAAATGATATCTACATATTACGACTACCATCAAAGTGAGCTGTAATTTTTTGGACTGCATACACTGCATAGGAAGGGGAAGTGTTGAATTCCATATCATATATTTGCATCTTATCTAGCTACAACCTGATATCTTGGCATCATTGGCACGAGTGCAACCTAAGAACACTATTTCATACACAAGCACAAAGAACTACATGGAGTATGGAATGTAGTGCAGTGCTTGGTCATAAGTTCACTCATCGAGTGACCGTCAGGGTCAGTACGACTTCACATATTGCATATTTCATTCTACTTTGATGTGTTTGTGAGCTTGTGCATGCAGTTAGGGTTTGTAATACAGGGTATAGGTACCCTCGACGATCAAAGAGTGAATATCTGGTGACTAAAAGGAATTCATAGTGAAACCCTAGCGACATAAAAGAAAGCAGATCTCGAGTCTCTGCACAGTCACTAGTGCCCAGGACCAGTCACCAGCACCTAGATGCCTCTGTCCTGTATCGGGGGCCCATGTTCAACATCATTCTCAGGTTCGTGAATTCATAGAGCGCGGTTACGATGTTGTTTTCATCTTGTCTAAAAATTTATCAGCCCAAATCATTCCCATATGACATAGGAATCAGCTAAGTCGTTTATCTATCCTATGTACTTATAATTTTTGCATTGCTTGAGTGTTTAGATTTTGTAATTTAACTGGTTGGTAATCATACCAGTTATGTTGCAATTAGATTTAATGAAGTTTTTATTAAATCATTTACCACATACCAAGTCAACCAACCAATGTGGGATTATTTTTCTTTTATTAAATGAGGATTTGTATAGTCTTGGAAGAAAATCCAAGATGCATTAAAGAGGCATATCTAACTTAAGACATGTATTTTGAGGAAATTGCAAACTATATTTTTTTAGATTATTAAGTCATAGAGAAGGACATGGGAAAGCTGAAAAATCCAACATAATCATTATGCAACCGATCAATATGTTAGTAAGAGGTCCACTTCCATTGTGGCATCACCCCTATTGCAAGGATTATTTAAATTGGGATTATATGTTTTCAGGGACACGTAACATCCCCCCTGGGCTTTGAACATTTTATAAGGGAAGAATTGGGATTTGAGAGTCGTATGGAACAATTCCAAGATGCAAAATAAAGAGGCATATCTAAAACTTTGGGTATAAGGCATATTATTTAAAGGCCAATTGCACATTATATTTTTTTTTTGATTATATTCCTATGAGAAGGATATGGAAGGAGAGAAGAAACCATAGTCATCCTACAATCAATCAAACCATTATGTTAGTTAGAGGACCACTTCCATTATGGTGTCACCCTTAATGACATAAGGATCAAAATATATTAGAGTTTATTTGTTAGCACGGACTTATCCAACCAACCAATGTGGGAGTAATGTTTTTCATTGAATATGGATTTTTAGAGTCATAGAAGCAATCCTGAGATGCATTACAGGTTATCCAACCTAGACTTGCCATAGGACTAGCTTTTTCCTTTCAATTTGTTCCTGATAGTCTTAATAATTCTGAGCCACTATGAATATGGCAGGTGAAAAAAAGTGGCTCATCATGTAACCTATCAACCATATTTAGTAAGAAGTCACTTCCATTCTGAAATCCACCCCCCCTCTTGCTAAAGTTATATTGGCAACAACCAGTAACCAACAAATGTGGGATTAATGTTTTTTTATTGAATAAGCAATTTTAGAGTTGTAGAAGCAATTCTAAGATGTGTTAAAGAGGGACATCCAACTTGGGGTAATAAGGCATGAATTTTGAGGAAATTGCACATGATATATCACATTTCATTACTTTATATGTCTAAATTTTCTATTATGCTCAATCAAGTTATTTTATTATGTTAGTCATGAGTGATTTTATGTTTTATCATACACATGATGTTTGTAATCCAATTCACTTAAAATATGTGTTTCTTTGGCTAATCCCATATCTCAAAAGGGGGCATATATTCTACTCATTTTATATCAAGACTCTAAGACACATGACAATCAATATATTGCTATTCTCCATATCAACGAGAGGATCACTTGATTTTTGTATAAGACTGTACTAATCCATGGCACTTTTCACCCACCATGAGATATATGCTTACATCATCAACATAGAAAAAGTGTCGGGTACTAATTATATTTATCATTGCAATCATTGGAACGATTTTCAGAAGTAGAAGAGTAGGAGAATATACTTTACATTCATCTGACTACTAAGTAGAAGACGACATCATGCACATTACATTATTCACTAGCAGAAGTAGAATTATTGGTATCATACATCACAGAAAAAAATTGATCAAGAAACATTTACAATATATTTCATGTGGTGTTATAAGAGGACGAAAGGTGCAACCTCATGGTGCCTCCTAAGATTAGGGAGAACAAAGCAAAATTTGGTCATGGGAATATCAAAAGGAGGGTGCCAATGCACGAATACGAAGGTTTTTTGAAAAGCAAGAATTTTTTTTTAGGACAAGAAGCACATTGAGATCATTGTAAGGTCTTAATTCAAATTCTGCAAAAGTATAATAAAAAAATAGGTTGTAGGTCCATGTGTCACATATTATATGCTTGGGAGTTTGAGGACTCTTTTTAGATTAGCCATGATGTTTTTGATCTAGGGAAAGGTTTCAAAAAGAGCGGACGGTTCAACAATGATTGATAAAAACCTTAATAATCTAATTACAAGATTAAGCTGATATGAACAAACAAAATAGATACAATGTTAACCTTGAGAATACACTATAATAATTGGAGAAATAAAGTACTTAGTTGAATCTTATGCGATCTGGAAACAATCTCGGCAGTTTAAATACTGAGATGTGAACAAGTCGCACTTCTCCGCAAATTTAACATAGACCACATAGATGCAATACAAACACCATGCACAGGTAACCAAACTGCAATAAGAGATCAAAATGACAACAATGAATACATGAGAGGGTCGAGAGTCAATCACAACACATATATATTATTGCTCAAGAGTCGATACAGTACATTGCAGTGGCCAAGAGGCAAAAAAAAAGACTGGCATTACACCCATATGGGAGGTTTGAAAGCTCCACAAATTTCTCTTGCAAGCGAGGGAAAAAGGGAGGATGCAAAACAAAAAATGTCTGACCCCTTAAAGGAGCTCTCTTTACAATATATATCAAGAAATGAGAGGGAAAGAGAGAGGAAATCCAGAATCTACCCCAACCACTTCTTGGTAGCATTTAAAACCATCTCATTATGACAGAAGTGGCAGATCCTAGCAAAACAACGGGCTGTCTAACAGGAGCGGCGGGCTATCTGCTGCATTAAAGTTGGTTGTTGAAGCATTACTTCTGTCTATCACCACGCGTCAGAGACATTTTCTTAATTTTCTCCCTCCAAACTACACCACAATGTGAGATTGATCCCAGAATCATGTAGAGAATTTCAACAGCTTTTCTGTTGATATAAAGAACATGCAAATCCGAGCTCTGGATCGAAAGATACGAAAGGTCTAAAGATTTAGGGCACAAAACAGGTGAAAATGGATTTTAAATTTCTTTTCCCGCGCTCTACCATCTGGAGGACGACACGTGGCAGGCTCTGGTTCACTGAGCAATTTCTCTCTCCACCTTTTTGTCAGCTTTTCTTATGGGCCCCTTAAACTTGGACACGTGGCACTATTTCATTGGTTCGGATCAGTGCTCGAAAACTCGCCCCTTTGACCTTTTGGACCTTTTTCCTGGCGACACGTGTCATGCTGTGATTTGTCCACGGGCTTGCCGGATTTTCATGTCCACAGCGTCCTTTTGTCCTGGATGTCCCAGTGCTTCGCAGGACAAAATCCTCCGATCCATCCAAAATGGGCTTCCTCGTCCCTTTTCTGCCGGTGACACATGGCGTGATCTGATTGGCTTTCGGCTCCTTCGGCTATTCATGTCCCGCGTGCCCCTTTGTCCCACTTGTCCTTGTGCTGAAGTTTCCTGTTTTCGGTCGATCCGGCCGGTTCGCGTCCTTCGTGTCCATTTGTCCCAAATTCCCAGTGCTATTATTGATCTGGAAGGAAAATTCTTCCGGTTCGCCTGATTCGGCTGGTTCCACGTCCTTCCTGCACTCTTGTCCCGCTTTCCATTAAAGGACTTGGACAAATGTTCTTTCTTTCGGCCGATCCGGGCATTTCACGTCCATTTGTTCCAAATGTCCCTTTTCTGTTTGGGCCACCTGGAGGCTTTTCGGATGATCCGCGCCTTCCGCATATGATTGTTCCAACTGTCCCAAAGGTGGCCTTGAGCAGGACTTAGCCAATATTACGATTTTCTCTTGAATCAATCTACTTGCTTGGAACTAAAAACTCTGATGCACGTTATCAAATTAACTCTAGGGGGTGAAATTGGATAACAATTTTGTGACTTTTCGGGGTCACCTACCTGCTAGGTAGAAGATCAGTGGCCTTTTAGTGATCCCTTGGGCATGGAGTCATAAGCAATAGCCTGAAATGAGCCTGATTCTGCAACTCCCTCTACGAGAGCACACTGAACTTGTAAAAAACTCAATCTAGGAGTGACAAAACCTGCGCCAAAGCACTTAGGGAAACTGAAACCTAACTACAACAAGACAATGTGCATATGCACTTAGAGGAATTGAAATCTAGGCTAATATTTACAAGGTGTGGAACCTTTTATTTTCAGTAGCAATGTTTGAGATAGATTCCATTTACTGGAATCTGCAGTTCTTCACCATCCAATGAGGCCAATTGGAAAGCATTGCTGCTCTTGCACTTCATGACCATGTATGGGCCACTCCAAATGGCATCAAATTTTGAATGCCTTCCCGGTTTTGCCTGTCTACATCCCATTTCAAAACACTAGATCTCCAACTTGAAAAGATCTATCTTTGGCCTTCTATTAAAGGTCTTCTTGATCAAAGCTTGATCCTTTTCCATTGCTTGGGATGCCTGATTTCTGATCTCTCCTGCAGCTCCATCAACTCTGCATACCTCACCTCCATGGGCTCAAATTCAAGTAAACTCCATCTGCTTCATGAGTTCCAATGTTGGCAACTCAAGTGACATGGGCAAGATTGCTTCTCTTCCATAGACAAGCCTGAATGGAGAGTTACCTGTGGATCTTTTGGGAGTGATCCTATCAGCCCATAAGGCTGATTTCAACTTGGTATGCCAAGACCTCTGATTCTCATCAAGAGTTCTCCTAATGATCCTCAACAAGTTCTTGCCTCAAAAACTTGCCTTCCTTCAGACTGTCACGTTAAATGCCATTGCTCTTCTCTTAACATCAAACGTTATTGGCTATTACGAGAGCTGCAAAGTTTCTGGAACAAACCTCGACAAAAAATTGATCCTTCCCAGAAGCTTTGAAGAGCCTTCTTGTGACTTGGCAATGGCAATGCTTGAATTGCTTCAACCCGTTCTGGGTCAATCGTCAACCCTTCTTTTGAAAACAATATGGCTATGAAGTTTTTCCCTCGTGAGCCAAGAATATGCACTTTTTTGGATTCAATGATACCCCAAATTCTCTACATCTCTGAAATACTGCCTCAAATACAGAGGCTGACCGCTACAGTTTTTGAGAATACAAGTGATGTCGTCAAGATATATCAGAAAACTATTTTGTTGATCAACCCCTTAAATGTCATATCATTCCCTTTGGAAGTGGCTCCAACATTTGATATTTCCAAATGGGCATCTTCATTGTAGGCATAGGTTCCCCATCTTGGTGGTGAAAGCCGTCTTGAATTGGTCATCTTCTTTCACCATCAGCCTGATTATACCCTGAGTAAGCCATCTAGGAGAGAGAATCTCTCTGAACCAGATACTACTTGCAATATTCTGTTCGCATTGAAGGAAGGTGGGTAAATGGTCTTTGAGAAGATGCCCTAGAGTTCCCGGAAATCTACACACAACCTGATTTCTCCTTCTCTTTCTTTCCTGAGACCGGAAACAAAGTTTACAACCCAGCTTCAGTGGCTGATCGGGGAATATAATGCTTGGCCTCTATTAGCTGTTAAAAGATCTTTCTTCATTAGAAGGGCTCAATGTGAGGGTTGATAGGTCTCTGCCTTCTACCTGATGGTTTTGCATCTGGATCCAATTCTATGTATGTTGTGCAACTTCAGATTGAATCCTTCTCAAGTCTTCATAGCTCAAGCGAAGACATCTGGAAATTCTGGCAAAGCTGTATGAAATTTTGATTTCTCATTGATTAGTGGCCACTTTACCAATGTGGAAGTATTTTGCCTTCCCCAACCAGAATTGGCTCTGAGATCTTCTTCTCTGACTTGTATGTTAGCCTTTTCCTACGGAACTGGTCGTTAGGGTAAAGATAGACTCCAACGTTACTAAACCCTTAGGAGCTTGTTTGTCTGCAGCTGCACTACTTTATCCCCAATACTGCTGACTCTAATCTGTTCCGATTTCTAGCCTGAGAACAATTCAGCCTTTTTCCTGTAGAAAAATTTGACAATCTGTTGATCGTTCTCAAACACCTGCCAGCTTGTGTTATTATCTATAACTGCTGCCTCACAATCACATGGATATGTGGCTGTGTTTTTTTCCCTTTTGATGTTGTCAACCACATCAAACGTTGCTCCAACTACTGCGAGCCTATCCGCGGCTTCATTTTTTCTTCTTGGGTATGGACACAATGTTGAAAGCTTTGAAATCTTCAATGAGGTCCCCATTACCCTATTCTTGTAGCTCCTCAACAGGTCATTCTTCGTAGCATGTTGTCCTCTAACTTGGTTGACGATTAGCTTGCTATCCCCGAACACCTGCAAGTTATTTATCCCCTTTTTCCTAGCCCAATGAAGTCCATGAATCAAGGCCTCATATTCAGCTGTGTTTTTGAACAAGAAAACTGGAAACGAAAAGCTGAATAATATTTGATGCCTTGAGGTGAAACAAGCATGGCTCCACCTCCTGCACCTTGCCTACTCCTTGATCCATCAAAAAAACAGTCGCCATACCTCATTGTCATCATTATGGCTTGGCTTGGTGATGTTAGGAACAGGTTGATTTTCTTTGTATATACAATAGAATCCCAGCTTAGATTCTTCTACTTCTTGATAGGGATCAAAATCATGTATCTTTTTTTCCCATTCATCGAGAGTTAGGTCTGGGATACTTCCAATCTTGGTGTCAGCCTCATCAGTACTAGGGTGATCTTCTTGATCAAATGCTGAGCAATTGGCATTAATCTGACTAGGAGTGTAAGGCTCAATATGGAAGTTTGCAATAGGTTCAGACCTAATAGTAGCCCTTAGTTCCATACCTTGTTCTAAATAGCATGTGAGACCAATCAGCAGACAAATACCCCCCAATCTTGGCTGTGAAGTCCCTTGACAAGCAAAGGGCAAAGAGTGGTGGAAGGTCTATGATTGTTATATCTTGTAAGACAACAACATTTGGACATGCATGCAAGGTAAGAATCAAGTTTTTTAATCACTCCAACTGTTGCTATTTTCTGTCCCATCCAATTACACTACCCCTTTAGACATTACTTCATATTGGAGACCCAACTGATCAACTATTTGCTTGGGCATCAATTGTGTACTAGTTTATCCCCCAATGGTTAATGAAACATAGAAAGGAGGGGGCTTCGACATTTTACCTTGTTGCCCTCCATGGCTTCCTTCAGGCTGGGCAGCATTTGTAAGCACTTTGTCTTGCATCTGAACCTGTTGATTCGAAGTTGTCCAATCCTTCATGGCAACTTGCTGCAGATCTCTTTGTCCTGGGATGGATAGGGATTCCCCACATTGATATATTGACGTTAGTCTTCTTCATCTGTTCAATGATACTGAACGGGGATGAAGTATCCTTTTGTTTGTCCCTTGGTTTGTACACTTACTCCTTGTACGTGGGCAGCAACAGCTGGCATTTGAGTTGGCCTAGGGGCTGTTCTTGGCTGCCCTTGTGTATTTGAAACTAGATTCTGCTTGCCAATCATTTGTGGAGCCATGGAAGGTGGTGGATTGGCTGGGGCTAATGGTTGTTCTTCACCCAAATTTCTCCTCTTTGACCTTGTGTTGGCTGCGACACCTTGAGAACCTGCTTGATTCATGCCACAGAAATCTTCTACTTGCCAGTTCACCAACGTGGTGTCATTTGGGGCTGATTGTTGTTGGAATGTTTCTTGTTGTTGACTGTTTCCTTGACTGCCCTTGCCCTCCACGCCAGTAGTTGTCACCATTAGTGCTTGATTGAGAGCACCATTGAAACACATGGATTGGTTATGAGGCTCGTTGCATGGAAATCACCCGTCATATTCCTAAGCAATGTTGTTCTGTGTTGGCACTAATGCCTTAGAGGTAGATATAGTATTTGGATTATAGGGCTGGAATGGTCTATTAGAGGGAGGCCTTGTTTGATTCACATTTGCAACTGGATTAGGTGGTCTTTGTGGTTGGTATGGCTGCCTATTAGGCTGAGCTTGAGGTTGATAGGAAGGTCTGAAACCTTGGGCTTGTTGCCTCTTAATAGTAACCAGCTCATTTCCCAAATTTTGCAACTGTTTCATGACCTCTCGGAGTTCATTCGAAGCACTTGGAGATGAAGTGGAAGCTTCACTTGAACTCTGATTTCTAGGAGTGGGAACAAGAGCCAAAGTGGGTGCTTGACTAGTGCTTGGATTTTCTAAGTTTGGATACAAGGGCATGGGAGGCCTAGGAGCCAATTTACCAACTTGAATAAGACATTTTTCGACTCTAATGGCAATGCTATAAGCCATAGGGATTGTTGTGCCTCCCATGGACTGAATTAACATAGAAATATCAGAATTCAAAGCTTTAAGGTAATATAGAAAAGCACCTTCTGTTGTTGGCCTGACTGCCACTGGAATCTTATCCCAAGACCTTTGAAATCTGAAGTTGAAGTCAGTCAGCTGCTCGTTGGGGGCTCTCTTGATAGTTGTCAGCTGCTCCAAAAGAGACAAGTTGTCTCCCTTCTCTCCAAATTGCTTGTGAAGTGCAATACACAGCTGATTCCAGTTTGTGATAGAACTAGCTCCAAGGCTCCTAAACCATTGTAATGCTTTACCCTTGAAGGAAGATGCCAGTAACTTGACAGCCACTTACATTTCGTTGATTTCATGGATTACGCAAAGGTTAGCAATATCTTTAACATGATCACCTGGAGTAGTGTGATTTTCTCCGGTGAAGTAGGGAATGTTCTTCAAGGCTGCAATAGGAACTGGATGCTGTGCATTGAGAGCAAGTGGGCTGCTACCTGTGAAGTTGACGTAGGGATTGTTTTGAGCCATTCTAATCGGTCTTAAAACCCTTGTATACTGAATGAAAGGCCTATCAGGTGGAGGAGTTGAGAGAGTTCTGTTTGGTGGAGATGGAGACCTTTGAATCCTTCTTCCTCTTTGCCTTCTTCTTGGGGATAACTGCAAGTATTCAAATAGCGCTTCCTCTTCTCCAACTCTTGACCTTGTGGTGATTCTTCTCATGATTTTTCAGGCCTGCACTGCTGAAACCAGTTGATTCTTCCCCAGTGGAGTGGGCAGATATGCAAATAATAGCTCTTATAAGCAAGAAAACTGCAGCAGATGCATATCAACTTTGCTGTAATAAAAATGAGACCTCTAGTGTCCCATCGGGTGTGCCAAAACTGTTGTTGCAGACTCACAGCACCCCTGGATGCAAATCAGGCTTCTAGGTTGATGTTCAGGCATCCAGTGTGATTGCACAACATGGAATCCTTTCTTTAAGCGTGGGACTTGTAAAGATGAGAAAAGATTCTCCAGAGAAGGCTGGTTCCTATTCCTCTGTTCAGATGCACACAAAAAATGCAGAGGGTTTGCTAAAACCTAATCTAACTTGCCAAGGAGACAGGGTAAGAAAATGCATAGAATAAAACCTAAACTACAAAGGTGATGCACTGAGGAATGTTAGAAACTCATTTTGCAAATTTAACATAGACCACATAAATGTAATACAAAAACCATGCACAGGTAACCAAACTGCAATAAGAGATCAAAATGACAGCAATGAATACATGAGAGGATCGAGAGTCAATCAAAACACATATATTATTGCTCAAGAGTCGATACAGTACATTGCAGTGGCCAAGAGGCAAAAAATACTGGCATTACAACCCATATGGGAGGTTTGAAAGCTCCACAATTTCTCTTGCAGGCGAGGGAAGAAGGGAGGATGCAAAACAAGAATGTCTGACCCCTTAAAAAGATCCTCTTTACAATATATATCAAGAAATGAGAGAGGGAAGAGAGAGGAAATCTAGAATCCACCCCAACCACTTCTTGGTAGCATTTAAAATCATCTCATTATGACAGAAGCGGCGGATCCTAGCAAAACGGCGGGCTGTCTAACAAGAGCGGCGAGCTGTCTGCTTCATTAAAGTTGGTTGTTGAAGCATTACTTTTGTCTATCACCACGTGTTAGAGACATTTTATTAATTTTCTCCCTCCAAACTACACCAAAATGCGAGATTGATCCCAGAATCATGTAGAGAATTTCAACAGTTGTCTGTTGATATAAAGAACGTGCAAATCCGAGCTCTGGATCGAAAGATACGAAGGTCTGAAGATTTAGGGCACAAAACAGGCAAGAACAAGTTTTAAAATCTTTTCCCGCACTCTGCCATCTGGACGACACGTGGCAGGCCCTGATTCGCTGAGTAATTCTCTCTCTCCACCTTTCCGCGGGCTTTTCTTGTGGGCCCCTTAAACTTGGACACGTGGCACTATTTCGTTGGTTCGGATCAGTGCTCGAAAACTCGCCCCTTTGACTTTTTGGACCTTTTTCCTTGGCGACATGTGTCATGCTGTGATTTGTCTACGGGCCTACCAGATTTTCACATCCACCGCGTCCTTTTGTCCCGGATGTCCCAGTGCTTCGCGGGACAGAATCCTCTGATCCGCCCGAAATGGGCTTCCATGTCCCTTTTCTGCCAGTGACACGTGGCGTGATCTGATTGGCTTTCGGCTCCTTCGGCTATCCACGTCCCGTGCGTCCCTTTGTCCCACTTGTCCTTGTGTTGAAGTTTCCTATTTCTACCAAACCGGCCGGTTCGCGTCCTCCACGCACTCTTGTCCCGCTTGCTTCCAGTAAAGGACTTGGACAAATTTTCTTTCTTTCAGCCGATTCGGGCATTTCACGCCCATTTGTCCTAGATGTCCCTTTTCTGTTTGGGCCACCTAGAGGCTTTTCGGCCAATCCGCGCCTTCCGCGTATAATTGTTCCAACTATCCCAAAGGCGGTCTTGAGCAGGACTTAGCCAAATTTTACGATTTTCTCCTGAATCAATTTACTTGCTTGGAACTAAAAACTCTGATGCATGTTATCAAATTAACTCTGGGGGGGTGAAATTTGGATAACACCTACCATAACATGTAACTTGATAACACCATATGGTATTCAATTTGAGAGAGAGTGAAATCAATGGACTTGTGAAGTGGAATGGAACATGCATTAATGGGCCAAGATGGGTTGACCTTAGTATTATTGATGGAGATCGAACCAATAGATGTATTGATATGTAAGTGGTTGATTGTGAAATTCCCATGATATGCATGGTTAGAGAAGGATATGATTGGTGGTGAAGCGTCAGTATGTGCAACTAAGAATTCAAGAGATCCTGATGCAAGAAGAGGCATTGCATGATATACATTATTATCGGAAGATTCGGAGGCTTTCTTGTCATGTTTTTGGGATTGGTTATTAAAGAGTTTGAGCTTACCCTTGTCAGTGTTTAGTGTAGAGCCTATAGGCTCTGGAAACTCAATATTGTTGATATCAATAAGATCTTGGATGATTGTGTGGATCTTAAAACATATATTTGTAGAATGTCCCACAAATATGTGATAGTTGCATCATAAGTTCTCATTATAATTCCTACCTTTTGTTCACGATGGGTATAATTCAAGTGGTGGAGGAAACATAATAAGATTTATTTCGATAATTTTTTGCAATATAAGATGTGGAGCCATAGGAAAGTTAGTAAATATACATCAAGGTGGTCATGACTGAACCTCTTTAGTAGGAGTGACCACGTTGACACTGATTTTGGTGTCAGTTGGTTTAGTTGTAGACGGTTTGAAAGGTTTCTTGCTTTGAAAATGAGTGGAAGATGATGCTTGCTCTTGATACTTAAGCTTTCATACGGATAGAATTTTGGTTTCACGAAGCTTAAGAGTGTGACAAAGTTGATCGAATGAAGGAGAGGTCTTAAAGATAACATGCTCCTTGAGATGTGTTAAAGTATTCTGAATGAATAAGTCCTAAAGCTCAAAATACGCGAGCATAGTTGAAATATCAAGACATAGTTTGTGAAACGTTCATTAGATCCTATTTTAAGTAGAGATAGTTAGGCATAAGAGATCTTGGTGCCGATGTTGATATAGAAATGAGTAAGAAAGGCTCAGTTGGATGTGTGAATGAAGTTACTGAATGGATAGATAGGTCATAAAACCAACACATCAAATGATCATGGAGACTACGAGGACATATTTTAGCTAAGAGAACATGACCATGTACGAAATCAAGACAAGATACATGGAATGCTCTAAGATGTTCTTGTGGGTCCCCATGACCATTGAAAATTGGAAGCTTAGGAGTGAAAAAACTAGGAGGGAGTGGATAAGTGGATATGGCGGGTGCAAATGGAGTATGCAATAATAAGGTAGAATCCAAAGATGGAAATGTGTGCTAAGTAGTTTGCTGCAACTGATGAATTTCTGCTTGAAGGTCCTGATAAAGAGAAGTTAAGTCTTGAGCCCCAACAGATGAAAAATGTCATGTATGAGAAACTAAAGGTAGTGTGAAGTGACTGGTAAGAGTATTAAAAGTGACTGTAATGGTAGAAATAGGTGGGATAGTAGAAGTAGGAGGTTGAGTAGCCACATAAGTTGGTACTGTCGTGGAAGCGGTAAGCTCTGCCAAATTAGTAGCTTCCTCACAAGCAACATGTAAGAGAAAGTCTAGATCTTGGGGATGTTCAACAATATAATCATTAATGGAATTAAGACGTGTTTCAGTAAAATCATCATGAAATTGAGCCATAACGAGATAAGAACAACCCTAGATGAAAGGTGGATTTGAAGGACAGGTTCACCAAAATGATTAAACTAAAATGGAATATGTAGGTGATATAAATTAATTTAATCTAAAATGGACAACAATAAATAAAAGCTAACTAAATAAAGAAAGTGGCCCGAGAAAATAAGAAAGTAGAAATGTAAAACTATAATGTACATGGAGAGTTAGAAAGAGCTTAGCTTATTTGACGGTTATTCATGACTGTGTCACATAGTAACCCAGATGAATAAAATGCAGATGCGACCACACAGGAGCTCCAAAAAGTATAGATCTGAGATAGGTCTGTGCAGGAGGTCCCAAAACCAACTTTTCAGGGTCGTTAGGTAATATAAAGCCTTTGTTTCTTGTCATGTGTACATCACTGAGCTGTGCCAGATGTCACTGATAATCAAAGATGAAGAAGAGACCTATAAAACCCCAATTCAAGCATCAAAACCCTAAAAATGAAAGATGAATATGAATGGGTCGAACCATCCTTAGTGGCCATAATTGTGGACTTAGTAACTGAGTGTTGCACTACATTTCAGACCAAAATGTAGTTTTGAATGTGTGTGTGCAAATTGTGCCCTAGGTGATCTTGTGTCAATCGCACTTTTTGAATTAGCAAGCAATAACTAGATGTATAAATGTAAATAGATAGTGGATGGAACAGAATAAACTTCCCTCCTATGAAGTGTGATGCAGATGAACCAACCTTGTCCCTTGTGATGGAGCTAGATGCATGCAAATGAGCTCTAGATGTCTTTAATGGATGCAAGCTTAGGTGGATAATAGTAGTGCCTAGTGCTTGGTCCCTCATTATGGTCTCATAACTTTATATTTATATGGTTCTCTTGGTCTTATTTCATAATTAACCCCGAAGATGTCGACTACTTAAAATATGGAAATCTCAAATGGCTAGAAAGTTCCCAAAAGATGAGTGGAAAGTGTAAAAATGATCAGGATGCCCTGCATGGGACCAGGGCTCCTGGGGTGCCCCAGTACTGGCATGGGCACCCTAGTCAGGGATTGAATAATGGAAAATTAAAAAAAAAACTTGGCAAGTAGATGCAGAAGGTCGGAAATGATGACAGAAAGAAAAGTAAAATGACTAAAGGACATGGGTTAATTAGTACTTTCTTCACTCAAAAACCATATAAATAGTAGTATGAGACTGGGAACTAAATAATACCCAAAGTGTGTGATTTAGTGTCTATATCTATATATATATTCTTCAAAATAAGTTATAAAATACAATCACTAGGGGGAAAGCCCCCATGCATCACTACATCATATACAATGGATCATATAACATCCTTGCTATCACTATATACAATTGTGGGAGCTCTAGAACTCAAGGCTTCACCACTCACTCTACACCACTGATCTCAGCCTATATATCTCTCAAAACGGCTCCATACCATAGCAAGCTCAGCTGCCTACTCCGCATATCGAACCTGTAACTACACATATCTCATAAAAACATCTTGAGCTAGGCTTCCTCCTACAACCTCTCTCACTTTCTCTATAACATCAACACGCTCTAGCATACCACCTCACATGAGCACATCTGGGGGCATGTTTCACATCAACACTCGTATGGAGGTGTCCGTAATCAATGACTAACAAACATCACCTGCAATCCCACAACTTAGTTATTACACATCTTTACATGTATACATTATATAAATACAACAATAATAAACAAATAACATACAAACAATACTTATGCTCTTCTCTCTTTTTTGAGCACAATACATCATCTTCCTCAGGGGTGGGTGCTTTTCCCTCTACTCCTCCAACTTCTGGTCCACTAGTCACATCCACCACTACTGGAAATAAAAACACCCATCGGTGTGTCTCCCACCACTCCCTGTACGCATGGGTGCACCCCGCATCATCAAATTGTATAGGCTCTATCATCACATCCACCTCATATGGACCAAAATGCACTAGCTTTTCTCCTGTCGAGGCTTGCCTTACCCTTGCTCATCTTTCCGCCCCAGTAGATCGACACCATATATATGGCTTCAGGGCACATCCTAGGCCATTCCAAATTGTCTCGATACTCACTCAACTTGAAATAAATTTTTCACCCCTAAGAAGTGATCCTCTGACCACATGGTGCATTGAATGCATTTCAGCTCCACACCATCCTCCAACCAACATCCATAGTCTCTACATGGCCTCCATATAATGGCCCAAGGACCCATCTGATATATCATCGACCTATAGGTGGTTGTATCCATCCTTCTGCTATAGGTACCCACCCACGTCACTGCAAATATCTCAGGTCTAGTCCACTTGGCCTATGGCCCACTGAGTGGCCTCAATATCACAATATGCTCCTATGGCCACACATATAACAAAGTAGTGGATCCTAGTCCACCCCCATTATCCTCCTGAGTGAATCTATAGAAATATATATATAAGTGGGTCAATACACATCGTGTGCATGCATACCTAGTCCCATGTTCCTCTATCCTGTGACAAATATCATGCATCTTATATAATATTCCAAATCTACCATCCTCCATTACCACTGACAAAGCTATCATAACTACGATAAATTTTCGTAGCCCAGAACCCCGGATCTCACTATAGCATCCAAATTGATATGAGTATCTACCTATACTCGTGTCCCTGTAAAATATCACCTCGTTTCTCTCATCCAACTACATGCATCCACTATATTCATGACATGTGCTTTCTCTCATATAATAGGAAATTGTAATCTCCAGTATACAACCTCTAGTGTCACTATCATCTTTCCATTAGGAAACCAAAATGTACAAGTATTAGCACACCATCTATCACACAAAGTGGTCAATATAGGCATATTATGGGGTACCTCCCCTAATCTATCAATGTGCCCCAAACTGGCACGATCCAATATATCTCACTCAGCATCTGACAACCCCAAAATAAGCAATGTACTCAAATGAAAATACGCTCGAAACTCTCTTGAGTTTGTATCCCTCTGTATAACACACAAAGCAAAAAAATTATTACATTAGTACACCATACATACTACAAAAAATCATTTATCATCGCATCAAACTAGTCAGAATAAAAACCTTTCACAATACAGTGCCAAAACCCTACTCTGGGATGTCAGCACCTAGGAGCAAGTTGTTGGCACCTAAAAACAAGTCACTAGCAACAGGAAATGGGAACTAGTGTCCTCGGGGAAAAAAATTCCCTGTCACTTATGTCTTGGTCAGAAACGCCCAAAAATACACAAACACACATTTTCATAAAATCGATTAAAAAAATCATATTGGACAACATTTTCCAAAATTCATCATACATACCAACTCATCAGTCGTCTGTGAAGCCACAGTTGTCGTTACCCTCTCAAAGCTACTCAAACTCACCGCTCTAACACGTGGCATCCTCACATCTCATAGCTCCAATTTTCAACTACTCTCAAGCAATACAAATGACATTACAATGCACCTTTTTCACCATTACTATATATAGAAATTTATATTTACCATATACTATAGTCACTATTTGCAACCACTTTTACAACTAATACACGTTGCATAGTCTTGCTCATATATTGAGCCTCGTAACTCTGTTTGTCCCACCATTTATGCTGTACGAATCATAATCTCCTTTATAAATTTCAACATTTCATATTCAAATATAACACACATCCTAATCAATATCTAAGCATACTTCAAAAATACCACCTCATATTATTTCTCATTTTACTAGTACAACATCTTACACGTCTTGCTTTCGGCTCAATGCTCATTTCTCCACCCTTTACCCTTTTTTTGAAAGGGGGGCATATAATTAGGATCATCTTATGATCCCTCTCAAGATATAATACAATAAAGAAACATTACTAACACATTACTATCACACTTTTGTCTTATCTCATTCAAACAAAGGTGCAATCATTATATATGACAATCAAATACTTTCTACTATTTCAAAACTATTCCCCCAAATTACCTAATCTGGGGGAAAAGCAAAATCTCTCCATGAGTAATATCTCCTAAATACATCTTATTTCGAATCAACTATTCTATCACTGAAATCAAATCAATCAATCGGTACAATAATCACAGTTACTAGCAGTCTCTTAGATGACCTAACTTCGGAGCCACATTACATCACCATCACTTCCATATGACCTAACTTGGAAGCCATCTAACACTATTCAAATCAAAACACCTGTTACTTTAGGAGTGGGGGCAATGAGATGTCATTTCCTTTCCTATAACGCTCCTATGTGGGTTCTTCAATCAAGAACAAACATGTTACAATAGGAACTAATAAGAACTAATCAGGTAACAAATTCATTCTTTATCCATCGAAAACGGTTGAAAATTTTGGGGAAGCATCATGGAAGGAGAGAAAAATAGACTTCTCTCCCCAACATTCTTCCTATGACGACAAGACACCCAAATCCTCCCATTATCAACAATTCAGGTTAGGAATTGATCACTCGCTACCCCCTCTATCACCTTTAACAAACAATCCAACATCTCCAACGACACCACAACTATTTCTCCAAGTTTCTCCTTACGACAATTTGCTATCTCCTCTTACACCATGTGGGTCAAAACACTAATCCATGATTCGCCATGCTACAAGTGTTTATATTCTACGCACACTTTGCTATATGGCTTCTCCAGACTTTATACAGGTATTTTCCTTACTTCCTTTACACTACTTGAATTTCATTCAAATAACATAAAGGGTGGCAAATGTAGACACAAAATCACACACATATTACTATTTTACTATGTCGTTAGTATGTTATATACATGAATCTTAATTAAGAAAAGTATTCACTGGTGACACCGTCTCTTGTCCATCCATGTTTTTTGATTGGTTTCTATTGTGACTTTCTTCTACATATCTTATTTCTATATCCAATCCTGGTTAGGTCACATGAATCCATGTCTGTTTGTCTTTTCATATCTACCATTATTTCTCTAAGGACACTAGCACCCACCTTGAACACTAACGCCTAGGCGCTTGTGTCCATTTTGGGTGCTTTTGTCCAGTTTATGTTAGGAATTCATTTAGTGCTACACATGTTTGATATTTGTACATATCGGCATTTTCAGTATTTATCCTTATCCCATGGTCATAGTTAGTCTTTTCATGCCACTAGTGTCGAAATTGATACAATATAGTTAGTATGTTGGATTGTTATACACACGTGAATAATATTCTGGGTTGAAATTGTAAGGGTAACACCTCTCTATTTTCCAGGAGATTGTCACTAGCTATGTAAATGGCTACTATATTAGCCATATATTGAGTGTCATTTTCACTGCATTGTGATAGGGGAAGTGTTTAATTCCATATCATAATAAATTAATGCATTTTAAATTTAGCTAAAATCCTGATATCTTGGCATCATTGGCACGAGTGCAACCTAAGATATACTATTTTTTTTATCTTTATTTATTACATATAGAATTAAATTTAAGAATGAGAATGTAGTGCAGTGCTAATGAAAACTAAATTTACTTATTCTATTGACCGTCAGGGTGAGTACGACTTCAAAGTATTGTATTTTTTTATTACGATCACTCTCATGAACAAATGTATTAGTTCATCTTAGAATATTGAAACATGAGAAAAAAAACATATAAGTTAACATTTGGGTAAGTTCCTTCCACGATGATAGACCAAATTCTTTTAAGATTTGTTATCTTGTAAGGAATTCATAGTAAAATTGTAGCGATATGCACAAAGAAAGCATATTTTTGAGTCTCTGCACATTAAATATATTGCCCAGGACCAATCACCATCAAATAGATATGCCTCTGTCTAATTTAAATTGGAAGGATTTGATGATATGTACAACATAAATTCTCAGGTTCATAAAATTTCATAGAGCGCGGTTACGATGTAAATATATCAACTTGTCTAAAAATATATCAGCCCAAATCATTTTTATATGACTTTTATGAATACAGCTATAGGTCGTTGACCTGGGCTAGAACAATACAAGAATATCCATTAAATCATAATTAAAAATTGTTATTTTTTAATGTCAATGTTACAATATAGAAATATACACGTTGTACATAAACTAGATTTGAATGAAATTCTTGGTATTGTGATCATGCTATGACATACCAAGTTTACCAACCATATGTGGTAAAATGTTTGTCCTTGACAAGGCTTTAGATCTTTCAAGGAAATTTTGTCCATAAAAATGAGCACACTTAAAACGTCTTGAAAACTTTTTTATAAATTCAATTTACATGTGGAACATCAGAAAGTCTACAAAAATTATAGTTGCAAGTTCCTTAGTTAGCATATGTTTAAAAGGTGGAAGCATATAGAAAAAATAAACTATTTACAAAAATTCCGGAAAGTTTCTTAAGACAATCCTTGAAAAAACTTTCGTATGGGGAGGTGTATTTGTTGTTGCGGCTATGTTGCTCAGAACATCTCCAACTCCAGCTTGTTGCAAATAACTTGCATGATGTTTGGTATAGTCTTCTCCAAGCATGGTGAGCTATGAAAGAGATAAAGCAACACATGCTCCCAAAACTATTGAATTGCTTTAACCCATGCTTACTAACCTACTCAGTACATAAACATCCCATTACATTTTTTCCACGTTTTCTATTCGCACCGTCTCTACAATTTGGGAAGAAGAAGATGTTTGATAAGCTCAATAAGCTTAGTGAAATTGGGACTTCTTGTTCCACCCCAAACCTGATATGGGCAGGATGAGAACGAAACCATATTTACCCTTGAATACCCATATCAAGCCATGGGAAAGGAGTCATTCCAACCACTCTTTTAGGTCATAATCGAAATATATTGTTTTATGAAACACTTTCTAAACATCGGTGAATCTTGCAAACAGAAGGAGCTTCTCGCAACCAACCAATATGGAATTAATGTTTACCATTGAATAAGAGCTCGTCTCTAGAGTCATAGGAGCAATTCTGAGATGCATTGAAGAGGTACCCTTAAACTCGGAGACCTAAGGAAACTCAAGATAGTGCATTTTAAGGTAATTGTAAATCAGTATCGTCTTTACATTCATGAAGCAACTAGGCACGACATCTTCCTCCACAGTTGTGATACCGTGTTCCACTTGATATTTCTACATCTGGCCATTATGAAAAAACTCAAGAAGGTCCACTGCCATTATTCCATCAACACTCTTGGCGTTAATGTTTTTACACTCCCAACATTCCAAGCTAACCAACTAAGATTTGGGCATTACATGTCTTACCAGCGAATCAATGCAATTGTTGGAAAAACTTGGTAGCCAACCGCAATTCCAACACAGTGTTAAAGAGGGACATAACCAAAAACACAAAGCACACAAAATATAGATATTACATTTGATTTAAAATATTTTACAAACTCAGATCTATGGCTATGTGTTTTCTTTTCATTCCTTTTGTTTCTCTTCTTGTGTCCAATCATTTTCTTCTTTTTCTTACAAAAAATTGATCTCATTGAGCTATTGCTCTGTGTTACTGCATGTGTCTTTCTTCTTCTAGATAATGCCTCAAGCTAAGGCTCTTTATATGTTATATTCTCTTTGTATTTGTTGTGTATGTTGTTGCATATATTTCTTCTCATCTCTTTGTTCATTCTTTTTGACACATGAGCCAATCAATAATAGCTCCCCGTGTCTTCCAATATAAACGATTGACCTTTGACCATCACCCGAAAGTTTCATAAAATCTCGCTCAATACATGGCACTTTTGAAATCCTACTCAAATCCATTGCCAGATATAATCTTGACTTAAATGCCTCCACGTAGTTTGAAGTTGTATTGGAGGGCTAATGTCAGGATTTATCATATGCAATCCATTCTGTGAAACATTTTCAGAAGGTAAGATCAATGAGTAGGAGCTCCACGTACCCTTCACATTTTACCTTTTTCTATTGATCATGTCAAAATGTGAACCAATAGAAATGTTCCATGACCTTCGGTGTTGTCTTAACCTTTTTATCCCTGAATAACACACGTGAAACATTAGGCAATAAGATAATTCCACAATTCTTGTAACTTTTTCATCTTTTCTATAGAGGAGGTGAAGAAGGTGCAACCATCATGAGGAGGCTCCACGGTCCTCTCAGTTGTTAGTATTCATGAAGCATAGACCTTGGTCATGGGAAATGCAAATGTCCCATCCAATGGGAAAGCTCCACAGGCCCTTCACGACTTGTCAATCTTCTTGAAAAGCTTTGAAGTTTGTATATGATTAGGACTACGGCTTCACATCGTAGGATCATGGTAGCTTTGCATTACCTTCAAATGATGGCTCCAGTATAATAACATAGACATGTGTCTCTGCCTTAGCCGATCAACATATGACCACTGATATGCTTGAATAAAATGGACCCAACGAAATATTAGCCATGATAGCTAATGGGATCCTAGGGAAAGGACTTCAACGTCCACCAGGGAGATCGGGTTGAGGAGATGGTGTTGATAAAAGCTGACACTAAATCTACTCCTACAGAGTCATCAGATATGACAAAATTATATAAGATGCAAATGTTTCTCACTTGAGAAATTCAAAACTGTCCCGTGAATTGGAGATTTCCACTCCTTTGTCTCATGACTCTTTTGCGATCTGGAGCCTTTATCATCGGCAGTGTAAAGTGCTGGAGATGATTCAAAATACAACGACGCAACTTGAAAACAACGCTACAAAATTTGTAAATTGAGAATAATGTCGAGCAGGTTGACGCCCAATAGCTAGGAAAGGGCATATTTGAATATATGTGTGTGGCTCAAGTTTATCAAACCACTTATTATGACAATGGGTCCCACACATTCTGAATTTCACTGCTAAATCCTTTCATTCATCTTCAAATTAGGGCAACTCGATGCCACGACCCAAATTGCATGACTTGTAATGTTAACAACCTGCTCGATCTCCAGACACTATAAGTGTAGACACCTAAATTCCACTTTGGCAATCTTATTGCCAAAACGCATGCAAATCACTCTTATTCTTCTCAATTCCGTTATAATTAGTACTCTTTGCTAATCAACTAACGTTCCTTACCAATTTAGCTAATTAACACCACGTTGTTGATGGTGTAACCCCTTTCACTTTTAGGATGCCACTTTACGGCAAATCGCAAGCCAAATTCCTCTTTGAAACAGACAATTAGTGATTATAAGCTAATTAAGCCTATTTTGCCCTTGATTTGGTTAATATACCCTAGTATTGACTTAAACCCCTCTTCCAACCACTCAAAATCACCCTATTCACCTCCACAACATCTCAATAAGCTTTAAAATCTTATCCTAGCCTCCTAGTTGACCCTAAGGCGATTGATTAAGGCTCCATACCTCTTAATCACTTGGTAATTCACTAATTGTGATTAACAAGGCCTAATCATGATTAGAAAATCTAATCTAATTTGGGGCTTTTAGTTCCACATGCACCAAAATACAAGTTTCTCCTCAAAAGTGAAAACTATAAAAATAGGTGGACCTCATTCCTTTATACTTTACACCATGCTTTGATTTGGCATCTCATATAATAAATATGATATATAGCCAAGTTCAATCCTTGTTTGAAGCCTTCAATGGGGTTAGTAGATGGATATCCAAAATGAAAAATTAGTCATTTGGAGAGGCCATTTCACCTTGTTTGGAGTAGAAACCATAACCATTTGATTTCCCTCTTAGGTCTATTTAGGCCCATGTTATGTAATTCAAGCATATTAGTAGGCATGTTTAGTTAGATTTTGTATTGATTTTCATACTAGTTAAGCATTCCTTTAAGCTTCTATCTTAATGTTACATTCCTAGACTTAGAACCTTGACTAGAGGTGACAATGGTGTTAGCCTTCCTTAGTTAATCATGCAATTTGCTTTGTAGAGTTTAGGGTGCTTTCAACTTGCACAAGATCACAAACACATCAAATCAGAATGAAATACACAAAATGTGAAGTAATACTGACCCCAACAGTCACTCGGTGAGTGAACTTATGAATGAGTGTTGCACTATATTCCAAACTCCATGTAGTTCTTTGTGTTTGTGTATGAAATATTGTCCTTAGGTTTCCCTCGTGCAAATGACGCCAAGATAATAGGTTGTAGCTAGGCAAGATGCAAATGTGTGATATGGAATTCAACACTTCCCTTTCCTATGTAGTCTATGCAACCCAAAAATGCAGTCCCTTTGATGATAGCAATAATATGTAGATGTGATTGCCTCTTATAATTGTCCTCCAAAATAATAGAGTGTATTTTGTGTATATATATGGATCTCTTGTTTGAATTTTAACCCTAGTGACATGAAAGGATGACTATGAGCTTGGGATAAGGATAAGAAAATTAAAAAGACCAACCACAAATGTCAAAATGTGTAAAAAGAACAAAGAGGGCAGGAGCGCCCAAAATGGACAAGAACGCATGGGCACTAGTGTCTAGAATGGGCGCTAATGGCCTATGATAAATAACGACAAATGTGAAAAGACCAACAAAGAAGGATCCCTATGACTTGACCATAATGACAGATGTGATAAATAAAGACAATAGAAACAATCAAAGCAAGTATATGGACAAAGGATTGTGTCAAAAATGAATACTTTTCTTACTTAAGATCCATGCATATAACAACATAGTAAAATAGTAGTATGTGTGTGATTTTGTGACTACACTCACAAGAGATGGTTGATCATTATGTGCGCATGGTTTACATTCTTAGATGTGTGAGCTATCTAAAGGAAAATCTAAACTTTTGATTAAAATGTCAGTCATACATTTGTATATCTAGAAGAGAGAACAATGAATGAATATACATCTCCCTATACTCACGGTACACCATTTTTTACTCTACTCCACAATTTAGAACCATTATATACGTAATATTCAGTCACTAGTATTCAACTAGATGTTTTTAGTATACGTGTGTTTGACCTTTAAGGGACGTAATGATGGGCTCATAAAAAAATGAAGTTCAAATTTTATTGAGATTGTGTAGATTTCCATGATGTTGAAAGTAAGAATGATTGACTTACGAAAACATCATGTACAAAGAAATAGGATCCAACATTTTAGGTACCCTAAGTGTACCCATCTTTAGGGATAAAAAGATATGAGTTGCTTGAGGAATTATAACAAATGTCAACCCCTAAATAATATTAAAGCTAATTTATTCAAGGGAGACATGTCCGCAATGCCCTTGGATAATTAATTTCTAAAAACTACAAGGAGGTAAACCTTAGCTCTCATTTATATATAGTCATGCCTTCTTAATTTATTCAAAATGGCATGGCGCGAATCAACAATACCAAGTCCATTATCTCTATTTAGATTCTCTAATCTCTTATCAATTTCAATAGTTTCCCATACTTTCCTTTTCCAATAATCATCTTCCTTAATAATAAGTTTGGCTTCATTAATGCAACATTTGGTGTTTCATGAAGTAGGTGTGTTCGGAATAGGGGCAAAGCTTTCCATATGCAGAATTATGCAAGTCACTGTGTACGTTCCTTGAGTCTTGTATGGAAAGATTGGCTAGTCTCCCCGATATCTAGGGTTTTCCACAAGAACAAGGTATGAGCTATACACCTTTTTGAGGTTTAGGATCTAATGAATCTTTAACAAAATCTAAGGATGTGCAGAGTGTTGTGAGGTTTGAAATCCATTTGCATGCCTACCCTCCCAATGATCATGGCCGATTTTTCAAATATTCTTTTTATATAGGGGGTTTTTATCCTTTTATCTAAATTCCCGTTATTTTTCCTTAGTCTTCTCATGTTTGCTTTATAGAACACTCTTTCAATTTCCCATCTCTAACAACCATTTTCCATCAATACCCTCATGTTAGATCTCTTTTTCATGTTTTAGGCAACTGTGATCTAAGATAACATCCCTATTTTCTAAAGAGTAAAGGACAAGAATATTATGGAATAGATAGTGATGGGACTCAACTAGGAGATAACGATTTGTGTGGGTTTTCTTTCTATAAACCTCATCAGATAAAACATCACTGGGTCTTTTTGAAATTTTAACATAAGGAAAGATAAGTTGTCACCTTATTTTTCCATTGTAAACTATATTTGTTTCAATCTTCTATTCAGACATGCAAGGAATTTGTCAAGTTCTTCATTCCCATGGGACCACTTAGCATCGGTATCGTCAACGAACCCATCCCACCAATTAGGGTTAAGTGGGTATGAAGTGAGAACCTTAGTCTCAAACTTTTCCATAAATATATTGTCAGTAATAGGAAATAAAGGAGAATCCACAACCATGTCTTTAGTTTGTTTATATAGGTGTTTCCTTTAAAGTTGAAGAATGTAGACCTCAAGCATAATTCCACCATACCATAGGTTGTGGGTTGGTATGATTGCATATTATACACATAGTTTCATCAAAAGGTAACTTTGCAAATAGAGAAACCACACCAAAGCTAACTAAGATGTCATGTTCATCGACCATTCTTTTCTTGACGTTACAAACAAAGTGTTCAAGAGTTTTTGATAAATAAAGATGAGTTGTCCACTAAATGATTCAAGTTACCTACTAAATATTTCGTAATAGGATATGTGAGAGAATTCCTTGGGTTGATGATAGGCCTAAAAGGGATATCATCTTTGTCGTTTTTTGGCACACCATAAATCCTAGGGGTAATAGGGGCCTAGGGTAAAATTCAAAACTTGTCTTTGTCACCGATGGATAGGTTCTTAATAGCTTTGGTGACTTCACTAAGCACTCTATTCAAGGGATTTTTAAATATTCTTCTATAATTTCCACTTGTGTTTAGGCGTTTCAAGCATTTTGGCATCATAGAGTTCTCTAAGAGCATTGTAGTATTACCCTTATCAACTTTGAGAATGATAACATCCTTGTTAATCCTCAGGCTTTTGAGGGTGACTTGTTCTTCCTTGGAAATATTACATTTGGGTGGATGTGCCTTCTTTAAAGAAATAAAGCATTCTGCCCTTGGTTCTTCCATAATGTCTACCTATAAATCCCTTACACCAATCTCAATACTCATAATGAAACTTGCATAATGAATTTTTAAATGGGGCAGAACAAAGCCAAGATCACAACTTAAAACTCGTTTGGTATGACCATCCAAGGTGATGCTAGAAAGGTTAAATGTGTTATTATTTATCATGTTTTCAATATGTGCATGCTTTAGGAGGTTAATTTGGTTATGAGGGAAGATTGCGTTAATTTTATTTTTCCTTGATTTTAAATTATAGGCACTTTGCATTGTGGGCAATAAACATGTGGAAGTGTTTAGATGAGACAAACCATAAGGCACTCGCTTGATAATCGCTTCACTTTTTGGGGGGCACTTTCCTCTACTAAATCAATCAATTATCCACAAGCAAGAGAATAATAAAATTATAACAAATAGAATTGAAAAATAAATAAAAAATTACAACATGGTTAGGAAAACAAGAAAAACAAGTTTGACACTCCCTTTAATATAAATGTTATGCAGTGTGTTGCATTACAAAATTAGAGGCAACGGGGAAAGAAACATGTATGGAGGAGGTGCTTTAGATTTTATTTAACCAATTAGTACTCTAATTTGGAGCTTTGTAGTGGACAAACTTCCCATTTTTGTCTGTTAATATAACCATTGCACCTTTTTTTGGTGCAAGTGCTATTATATATATAAAGTCATACTCTCAAACATTTTATAATTTCTCTCTAATTGACTCGATTTTTTATTTTTTTTTATGTTTAGACCTGCTACTGTTTAGAGAGAATAAGTATTCTCCTCATCCTCCCATCATTTCAATTTATAATACAATAAGTAATTCTTCATATCAATTGAACAAAGTATAATCCCATTATGATCTTCTTATTTTACAATGTTGCAGACCTAAAAATGTTACTTCAAGAAGAAAGAATCTAATCCAAGAGTTATCATGTAATTTGATTACCCCTTAATACCTTTAAAAAGGCCTACAAACTCCATTTTGATTAAAAATAATAATTAATGTTTGTTTTATATGATTCATATAATATTATTAAAAATATATACCACAATACATCATAAGATTTTGTTGTACTCATACTTAATATGTCTTCAATCCAAACCAACTAAAAACTTCAGGTAATTTTCCAAATTTGGTGCAAGTAATCACTAAAGCAGTTGGAATAACATAGTTGGGTGGGAAAATAGTTGGATGCATAGCTTGATTATTAATATCAAAATTATTTATACAAAATTGTAACACTTTTTTTTTTCATTGAATACACATGAAAATTTCATTGGTATGATGGATTACACTTAAATCAGAATTACCTTTGGCTAAGTTGTCACAGCTAGAAATTTTTACTTTCATGGATGGCATAAAATTCCATTTCCCTCCTTAGTCCGATTTAAACCCATCTCTAATAACATTCAACTTATCATTCACCTAACAATGTACAAGTTCTTTAAAAACTTATTATGTTAGAAACTTCTGAATTGAAGTTAATAGTCCATTGACACACTACTAACAAACCACACTCAAAACTTAAATTTAATTACATAAAGTTTAACTCTAATCCAAAATAATAAATCCCAAAGTTCCTGATTTAATGCAAACTTCATAGCATCCATCCCATTTCCTGTTAATTTTAAGCTATTGAGGTACGATGGTCTGGAAGTTTCTAATCCATTGACACTGCTAACACACCACTCTCAAAACATAACTTTAATTATATAAAGCTAAACCCTATAATCCAAAATAAGAAAATTCCAGGGCTCCTGATTTTAGCATCATCTGCCATAATTTCTAGCATCCATCCCGTTTACTGTTAAGACTCCATACATATTTTGTATAGATGAAAATTAAAGTGAATGAATTCTACTACCATGGGAAACAAACATATACTTGAAAATGGTCTTTCCTCGGCAAGAAACACCACCCTCCATGGCTGAAAATAGACTTTTCTGAATTCTACGTAAGCACATGTGTGTGTTAAATAGAACACACAAGTCAATGGCAAGTTACTTTGAGAGGTTAATGGTGAGGCTTCTTCACAATGAGAACAGGACATTTTGCATGGTGTGCACAGTAGTCACTAACACTCCCCAAAAGAGCCCTGTAAAAAGAAATTGTGTCATCATCTTACTGAACACCCACTTTAAACCGAGGGGCTACAAGTAACTATCAGTTTGACTAATCCCAGCAGAGCAGGAACATACATACCTTTTGATAGTGCCATAGCCATGACTCCCAACAACAAGCATATCTGCCTCTGACTTCTTCACTGCCTCACAGAGACTCTCTCTTGCATCTCCTTTTACAATCTTCTCCTCCACTTTGACCTAACAGAACACCAAACAAAGTACCTCAGATACCCATTGAACTAAATTCATGCCAAACATCCATTGTTAAGTGGAACTTGCAGAAGCTGAGGTCAGCGGTTATGACCCAACTCAGAGGCTGGACTAAGATTTGGAAAAGCATAAAATAGATATATTTGGTTCTAAGTGGAAGTTGTGAAATTCTATTGGAGAAAGGATTCTTCTTTACATCCAATGTTTCAGCTTGCTTCTTTACATTCTGTTGGAGAAAGGATTCTTCTAACATGGACTGTACCACACCAATGTTGCAAGTCTACTCGGAATAGACTTGCAATACGATCTCTCCAAGACCATTCTAGAAAATACTTGCAATAGACATTTGGAGTCTAGAAGTCTAGCAAAACTTTTTAACAGAGATGTACCAGTTTTGATTTGGCCAAATTAATCTTGTGCCAAATTAATCTGCCCTGGTCTGTTGGGGCATAACTTTTACCGTGGTCAAATCCTTCAAAATCCAGGTTTGCACTCCTCTGTATTAGGTTCTAACTGCATATTTTGGATAGGTGTAACTTTGGAATGTCTTTCAAAAATAAGTGTAATTCAACTTTGGAAATAAACCTTGAATTTTCTCTTTCAAAGATGCCTAGACCACATTACCGAGTGTGGTCTTTCCTTTGCCTGCACCAGCAATGCCATGAATAACCACTGTACTGCTGGTTTATTTTGAGGTAGAAACTTTCGTACAAAGCATTTTATACAGTGGACCTCAAACATGGAAAAAAGCAATGGTTGCAATGGACTGTTTATTTCCTTGTTTGAGGTCCACTGTATAAAATAATAAAATGCTTTGTAGGAAGGTTGTTGTCTAGTAATCTACTATGTACTCCATCAGAAAAGCACACTTTCATTTTCTCACAAACCATCTTGTGCATCTCATCCACTTGTAAACAAAGTTCTTCGAAGAGTTGTTTGTAGTCGAGATCATTAGAGAACCCATATATTGCATTTTACAAAAATATCAGCCCCAACTCAAAAGGGATCTCACAATACTTGGAAATTCAACTTTTCATTGATAATTCAGTTCATTGAATTGAACATTCCACCACAATTAAGTTATTAACTAATAAAGAAATGAAACCACATATCCACTATTTAGTACATGTTCTGTTTCAGTTATGAACAGATTTTCATGGTGTCTATGCATATCTTAATGGAAGTCTCAAGTAAGAATTTCAAATGCCCAATGCTACATGCACCTTTTCTTTTGAATTAGATGAAATGAAATATATTATTACCTAAGATTGAAGGGGAGAAGAGGATCGTCACCAGATTGAGGGGAAGAAGAGGAGGACCGTGTACGTCTGCCCTGTTTTCGCCATTTTGGACTATCCACTGATTCTTACCTGGTCTAGAATATATATGCAGTGGGAATCGCCTATAATACTGTTAATTATTAGTTGGAAGCCTTGATGCCAGTACACCTTATGGAGACTGAGAATAACTCACTTCAATGGGCGGCACAAAAACACTGTTTGTGTGTGTTTCTTTAACTACATGTATTGCCGTGTTCTATATAATCAAATAACATGATGCTTTAAAACCACTACTTTAAAAAGATTTCCTCAAGCTATGTAAGCGAATACTTGTCCTTCTCTGACTCAGTTATGGTGTAACGATGGACGCTTGTTGTGAACATAATTTCATACCAACAGTATTGTGGATTGTCTCTTCAAACCAATTGCAAAGAGCCATGTACAGATGGGGTTACTTACATCATAACTCGCCTGACTTCCACTGCAGATTTCCCTTGACTTTTTCATAATATTCTTTGCATTCCGCTCTTCATACTTCTCCAAATACGCAATCACCTCAGGTGTGAGCACAAATCCTGCTTAAACCATCCCCAATAATCAAAACCATTCAAAAACTATATATATATATATATATATATATATATATATATATTCAAGAGTCTAACAATGGTTTCTAAATATACAAGTGTTCTACACCTGATACATTGCAGTGATCTACACAAAGTCCAATGACACCCATAATTAAAACCATTCAGATTCAATCAAAGAAACTTGTAACATAAATTTACATAAGGTTTCTGAGCCGTAAAATAGTCTAAACTCTATGCACATTCCGGTCCTGTACACAAGGTCACATTCAGAAACAAAACCAATCTAGCAAATTCAATAACAAAAACTAAAGTGATGCAAACAAATGACACCCAAAATCAAGACCATTTTACCAAATTCAATGAAAATTACTACATAACCTAAATTAAAAGAAGGCTTCTGAGGCCAATAGTTGTTCACAACCAATCATCCATCCATACATACATATATGGTGCAAAAACAATTCTTCAAAAAAGGTTTTTTAATTATCATGAATCGTGGAAGCCTTACATCTGTACTTGGTGGTTTATATTTTACACTCTGGTCACACTGGTGATGATGGGTGAGTTACAATTTAGAGAAAGAAGAAAATAAAAAATAAAGACATGTAGTAACAAAACAAGTGTGGGTTCGAATTCCTTGTCATACCAGGGCCTCCATAGGTGACAGGAAGACGCTTGACATGGCAGAGAATGAGTGTATCGCTACCAGTCGGCCGTAGATTATCCAAAACCCATTTCAATGCATACATACTCTGTTCACTTTCATCCACTGCAACCATTACTCTTCTTCCTTTAACACCCTCCATCATAAAACGCCTTATAATTAAATGATTTCTTTAGTTTGGCAGTATCGTGGTTATATGGGTTGTTTTGAAGACCCGCAGAAATGTAGAAACTTCTCAGATGTTCCAACACTCTCTAACATCCTGTGGGAGGTTTGTGTTTTCCATGCAAAGCATAGCCTACCAAAATAAATTTAATATGGGAGAATTCTTCAAATGAATGCACTCTTTGGAGTTAAAAAAGAGCTTTACACTTCATTTTTAAATATATTTTAAAGGTTTATTTTAGAGAATATTTTCTTCCATTGCATTATTATAATTTAATAGTCAATATTAATTGTAGCGACCATCTTTTTGTTGTAAATATTTTTTCAAACCTCACACATTAGCATATTTGGATCAATATTATTTAACATTATTTATAAAAAATATGTAGAGAAGATATTAAAGTTATAAATAATTGTGATGTTAAATTTTCAAAATAATTTAACATAATATAATATCTTTTTTATCAAAAAATAAATAAATAATTTTTGAAATAAATATATTTAAAATATTTATGCTAATTTTAAATTTATTTATTAATTAAAAATTGCCATGTATATTTAATGATACATTAATTTTATTTATTAATACTCTATTAATTTTTTACAATATTTCTTTATTTTACTTTTAAATTTACTTAACTACTTATTAAGTTAAATAATGTTGTCCTATATATTAATAACACAATAATTTTATTTTTTAATCTCAAATAATTACATGTAATTATTCAATAATTACTAACTACTATATGTTACATAGGTTAATGATGTATTGAAAGATATGAATTTAAGAAGGTTTGATATTCCTTTAATTAATAATGCTATAGAAAAATTATTATAAGATTTCACTCTTCTCAATTAATCAAATTTTATATTTTATAAGATTTAATTATTATATGTTTGGGTAATATTGTATTTGTTATTTAATTTTTAATCAATTCCTTAATAAATGTACTTTTATCAACTTTCTTATAACCTAACACACACATTTTACTTTTAAATATTTTTAATTTTTGCACCAAAATTTAAGGTCGCAAAAAGTACTACTTAAAATTTGAATCAACATTTGACCTATTTTACTTTATAGGATGCGGTCTAACTCCAAGTAAAATTTTAGATCAAACAAAGCATTTTTTATTTTTGCACAAAATCTGAGGCAGACCAAAGTATTGTTAGGTGGTTGAATCAGCACTTGCAACAAAAGGGAAGTTTATTTTTCATTTGGTATCTATATTCTATTAAAATTTTGAGTCAACGAGCACATTTTATTTTTACACAAATTCCAAAGTGGCCTAAAATTATTATGTAAATGTTGTTTTACCATGTAACACAAAAGGATAGTTTATTTTTCAGGACGAGATCTACCTTATGGTAAATTTCAGCGCAAGGAGAGAAATTTTATTTCATGCCATTAACTACGTAATATTTTACCGTTCATGTAGCCTCACTATCTCATCTTTGAGATATGGCGAAAGTAACTATTTGGGGTTATTAACTTATTGATGCACCACATAATCAAAAGGTGGAAAGGTTTACTATTGGAAAAACTAAAAACCCTAGGCACTTCCTATATACTGTGAGGTACGTAGAAGTTGGAATCCTTACATAGTGATGTCTAATGGCTTAAGTATTGGGAGAGTACCCCTCACACCACGGATCAAGTAAAATTAATTACCTTTTTTCAGAATGATAGTTCCTATACAATTTCACAACCATTCGAACGCGGTTCTTTCCTATGGAAATTCTTTTAAAAACAAAATCAAATATTTAGTACCCCACCACTTTCACTAATTTCTGATTAACCAAGATCTCGTGATGGACGAGGTGAGATCACAAGATTGATTATTTGTAACAGGGCACTAGTTTTGATGGAAATTATAGAAAAATTAAAAAATTGCAATTGATCTAATACCTATAGAAAAAGTTTAAAAACTACAAGTGATGGAATACATATATGCATAATCAAGTAAAGCTTTTATTGCTCTAATACCATATTGAATTTCTAAATATTCTCCAAAATTGTTGTTAACAACAATAAGACATTCACCCACGGACATGCATGTACTATATTCCTCAATCCTCATAATTATATTTCTCAATGAATTACCTCAAACACTATCTCTCTAAACTTTTATAAAAATAAATAAAGACTATTATTAAAGTTTAGAGAGTAGATAACTTACATAACAAATTTGTTTTAATCAATTAATATCATAAATCGATTAAGTCAATAGCTATGATACTCTTCTCTATAAATAAATTGAACATTATAAATTAGATTGCAATTAAATTTTCCTTTTCAATGTAATTAACACCTATGTAGACATACTTGTCACTCTTTTTCATCATAAGTTTATGGGAATGATTTAGATTAGTTTGGATGCTCTCTAGAACAATTAGACCACATAACATTTTATTACCCTTTAATTGAAGGAAGTTACCAAAGTTAAGCATGTAATTGTTAATGTCAAAGTAATTCCATGCAAGAAACATTCTACATTCATCACACTCAAAAACTTGTAAATTGGTGCCATTGTTGGGAATCATAGGTATGAATCTTTCAACCAAAGTAAATTTCAAGTTACTGAATTAGAAACATACATTGCCAACCTATCAAGAGATGTACATTAAAATCTATAAGGACATGGATCAGATTAAGATATTTAGAAGTATCTATGAAAGATTATAGATTCTAAGTGCTCTTTAACTTAGAATCTCCAAATACTTTCAAATGTTTGATTCATAAGTCAGCAGCTTTGTCAAGAACATGAAGAGAGTTTCAAATAATGTGGTGTTTGTTTGTAACTTCGAATGAAAATTGATAGCCATGATGGAAGGTTTTAATGACAGTGTCTTTGAACTTTCCACAATTATGAGTTTGTTTAGAATCAAAACCAGTAATGTTTTTGTTATCTTTTTCACAAGGAACACCTAATTGGTTAGTAATAGAGTCAGGAATTACATTATTCTAACCGAATGTGTGAATAATGCTAAGAATGTGTTGAATTTCTTCACTCACTTTTTCTTACAAATTGACTATGGATTTACGTTCATTGACATTTTTCAAAGTTATTCTATTATTTCAAACCACCCAAAAAATATTTAAGTCTCTTGATCTTAAATAAACTACTCCTTTGGTTTAATAAATCAGAAACAATGTTATTCAAATAAAGAGGAATATTTGGCCTTTCATAATTTATCAATTTGTAAGGTTTATAAATTTGTTATTGTTAATTGTTATAATTACCATACCGATTATTTTGGGAACTACTTCTTTTGTTTAATAAATCAAAAGCAATGTTATTCAAATAAAGAGAAATATTTGGCCTTTCATAATTTATCAATTTGCAAGGTTTATAAGTTTGTTACTGTTAATTATTATAATTTCCATACTGATTATTTTGGGAGTCAAAAATTTTGGTTGTGGATTTCAAAAAATTTATATCTTGATATACCATCATATTTTGATCTTCATAAGGATGTTTAGATAAAGAAGCCTAATTACCTATGTGGTGTGTCTTATTTTTTGTGTTAAACAAATTTCGTGGAGTAGAAGTTGTTTGGTTCTTAATTCAACACATTTGGATCTACTAGTACTTGGATCGATCTATTAACTCTTTACACTAATCCAAGTCATAATAGGGGACAACTAATAATAATATATAGATCTTCCCTTATACACTAAACATAGTCATAATACGGTACAACCAATAACAATGGATAGATCTCCCCTTTTACATTAAACCAAGTCATAATAAGGGACCCCCAATAACAATAGGTAGATATTCCATTTTAATATTTTGGCTTTTCTAAACTGTGAGAGGAGCCCCTAAGGGGTTTAAACAATGTGGCTTATAATAGACCAATAAAACACACATAAGATTTAGGCAAGTGAACAAAACTCACTGGATTTGTATTCTCAATTAACTGTCACTTACATTAATACAAAAACTTGCTTACAATAATAAAAGGTCCATATTATAACTCAACTATAGACTAAATATCCATATCTGAATATAGATGCACAATTTAACAATTTATAATGAACAACTCATATTTGCATCAATGCGGGTATACAATTCATGAATTTAGCTTGTTCCCAACTAAACTCATACAAATACAAGTGGCTTAAGATGAACCACTTACTCATACACATGAATTTTCAAAAATTAAAGAGAATTCATGAAACATGATGCAATAAAAACTAGAATTCTCTGTAGAACACCAAGAAAATGAAATATAGAAATGAGTAATTAGTTTCTAGCCTTTATGGAAGTGTTTCATCTATTGTTCAATACAAGTTAAGGTATACAAAAGATAAATTAGGGTTTATTACCTCCATAATTAAATGTAGTGCATAATAAATTAAGGATAAAATTAGATTACAGAAACACATTAAGAAAGCATATTCTACTCATGATGATAAAACATGTTCTAAAATAAAATACATAGCTCTAGACGCTCAAATGGAAGTACGAGTTAGGGTTAGATAATTTTGCACATATTTACTAGTTTTGGATGTTAATCAAAGGAATGTGACAATGGATCTAGGTTGTCAAGGATGAGAGTTGGATCTATGCAAAATTTAGTGACGTGGAAGTGTATTGATGGCATAATCCTCTAACTACAGTAGAAATGTCCAATGGTTTTGAATTTCTTGACCGATTTCCATCTCCACTACCTTTTTTGAACTCTATCTTTGGCACTATAATATATTATGTTCTTGGAAGTGTTTTGTGCTCAAATTATGGTGATCGTATCTCTGTAACAAATTAGGGCTCCTTCAAAACCCTAGTTCGTCTTGAAGGACTTGAAAAGGGGGTTAGTTCAATTGAGTTGGATTGGCCTCACGATCATTGCAATATGTACCAATACTTTGCAGAGGGATCAAGATGCACATAGTTCTCCCACCCGACGTATGTGTATAAGATACTCTATAGTAGTGTGGTTGGCAGAGTATCCAAATGTGGCCTCTAAAAATGTGATAATTTATTTTATCTAAATTAATTAAATCTTAATTTCAAAGTAACTACTGTAACAGATGGTATTTTGATAATTATATACAATATGCAAAATCAATAAACATTTAACAATGTAAACACCTAAGAAAATGAGAGGGGAAGATGACTTAGTTGATTCTGTGCAACTTGGGAGTGATATCGACTGAGTATTTGTTGGATCAGGCTAAAAATAGTGTCATCAAGGCTCGATGAGGGTTCAGAACCATAGAAATGCACATGACAGAAGCATCCACAAGAGGATAGGAGCGCCCTATGCGCTAATGACTGATCTAGACCACTATGTCCGCTGAGATGCTTAAAATCTAGTCTTATATGGGTTGGAGGAGCTTCATTGTTGATCTCTCTTTTTCACTCTAGTTTTGTTAATATGTCGTTTATTATACCTGTAACCTGCAAAACAAATGTCTACCTACACATGCTCACAAACCTATAGACACTAAATCACGCACTTTGGATAGTTATCTTGTACTGATTGCATACTACTATTCATATGATTCCTAAGTAAGAAAACTACTAATTAACCCATGTCTTTGGCCATCTTCTTTTTCTTTCTATTGCTAACTTTGGTCTTGCACTCTTTCTTGCTTAGTCTGACTATTTACTGCTTGTAATTTCTTGTCCTGGACACCAGCACCCAACCAAGACGTCAACGCCAGGCACTCTCATCCCCTCTTCGCATTCTTGACCTCTTTGTACTTTACTCACCTTTTTGGGTTATTTCTAGCCGTTTACAAAATTCAAGCAAGGGAATCATATAAATATAAAGTTATGTGATCATAATAAAGGACCAAGCACTAAATATTAGCTATCACCACCTAAGGTTGCATCCAAAGGCTATTCTAGAGAATTCAAGCATCCATTCTAGCATCCATCACAATGGACAAGGGCTGGTTTTCTACATCACACTTCATAGGAGGGGAGTCTATTGTTTCCATGCACACATCTATTACATTTATTTACATCTAGCTATTTGATTGCTATCCAAGTTTGACACGCACAAGAGCCACCGAGGGCACAATTCTACACACACATACATAGAACTACATTGGGTCTGAGATAAAGTGCAGCGTCCAGTCGTAATTAAGTTCACCATTATGACATCTGAGGAAAATCCAACCCCTCATTCTACATCTTTCTTTTTTAGGATTTGATTTCTATTTGAGGGTTTTATAGGTTCATATTTCATTACAGGTTTCTAGTAAGCTCGGTGATCATTGTGCAACCTCATAGTGATAAAAAGTGGATAACAATGAAAAACTTGCAACCCTAAAAATTTGAGTTTCTGATAATTTTTGTAGACATAGGTGTTTATTTCTAGTTTGTAGCGCTTATGGGCACCCCTACCCCATTTTGGGAACCCTGTCCATCATGTTCCTCCAGTTCTATTTTTTTTGGGTCTCTGTGTGAATCTCCTGCCTATCTATTCACCTGGTCAGCACTTCGGTAAACTTCAAAATTTATTGTGAATCAGCTAAGTACCTTTTTTTCCTCTTGCAATTAGGGTTTCATACTTTATTGCTTATTTTTCTTGGGCATTATTTCTATACTTAATTTTCATTTATTTACTGCTAACATAGCATTCAGATAAGGCTCTTATTCACATTTAGCTAAGTAAAAAACACATCAAATCTAATAAAAAAGATGTAGAATGGGGAGTCAGACTAACCTCAGTGGTCACCCAAAGAGTGAACTTACGATCGAGTGATGCACTACATCTCAGACTCTATGTAATTCTCCATTATTATGTGTGTAATGATTCCCTAGGTTGACCTTGTGCAAGCTACGCGATGATAGTCTAGACACAAAATCACGCACATATTACTATTTTACTATATTGCCAAGTATGTTGTTATATGCATGGATCTTGAGTAAGAAAATTATTCATTAATGACACACTCCCTAGTCCATCTGCTTGTTTTAGTTGTTTCTATTATCTTTTTCTCTCACATCTATCACTTCCACACTTGTTTCTAGTCGGGTCACAGGGATCCCTATCTATCATTCTTCTCAGATTTTTCGTCAGTTATCTTAGGACACCAGCGCCGAGTTTGGACACTAGTGCCTAAGTGCTCCTGTCCACCCTGGGATATCCTGTCCTTTTTATTCTCATTCACATTTTTTACATTTGTGGTTGGCCTTTTGGGTTTTTTACTCCTATCTTAAGGTCCTAGTTGGCATGTCATGTCACTAATGTCGAAATTCAAAAAAAATATCCCTACATATACACGATATAAATACTATAATAAGTGCGGGAAATTCTAAAAGGTAATCATATCTACATACTATCAAAGGGACTGAATTTTTAGGTTGATTATTTTGCACATACTACATAGGAAGGAGAAGTGTTAAATTCCATCTCACACATTTGCATTCTATCTAGCTATAGCCCACTATCTTGGCATCATTGGTGTGAGGGAAACCTAAGGACACTATTACACAAACAAGCATAAAGAACTACATGGAGTTTGGAATTCCGTGTAACACTCAAATGTAAGCTTACCCTTCGGGTGACCACTACGGTCACTCTGACTTCATAGATTGAATTTTTCATTCCAATTTGATGTGTTTTTGAGCTTTTGCAGGTAGCTAAGGTTTGTGTTTCAGTTTATAGGTACCTCAGCTATACAAATGTGAATATCAGGAGCTCAACAAAGAGGAACAATGAAACCCTATCAACACAAGAAAACGTAGATTCTAAGTATTCAAATAATCACCAACACCTAGGATTATTCTTTAGCGCATAGGCGTCCTCGTCCTGTCCTAGCTCTAGTGTCCATCTCTGTCCACAGCTTCCAAGAATTACATCGAGTATTTCTGAAATTCTTCCCAACCTGATCAATAGTTGTTCCAGTTCAAATATGCTCTGAGATAAGAAAAAATCATATAAGTGCCATATCTCTCCTATTTTCTTACACGTTTGCATCTTTATAGAACTTATCATTTGTAATATGTTGTAGTATATCATGGTAGTGACTTTGAAATTAGATTTAATGTCATATTTTATTAGATCATTTGGTGAACCCGTCCTTACTCAAACTCATTGCCCTAGGATCCACAAACCCCTCATGGCTAAAAATAGATCCTCCCCTCCTAGGAAAGCTATGTATCATGTTAGTGTGAATCCTATCCTTAATAATTCTATTTGGGCTGAACTTGATGCCCTTTATCACAATACTCGATTTGATGACGATGTTTAAAATTTACTTCTTTCTCACGAACCAAATAATCCCACTAGTTTTGGAAACTCTGGTGTGAGCATTGTTTCTCTTGACAAAAATTTGACCTTATGTTCTCCTTCTTCTTCCATGGCCATACATGTTGCTCCACCTTATTTTGCTCCTATTATATCACATGATGATGCTCTTATAGATTATACGTTTGGTCTTGATTGTGCTAATATAAATAAAAATGATGTTACTTCCAATGTTGCAAATGTACATGTGCATGATGATATTTCTAATGTTAGTCAAGATGAACGTAAAGTTATATTTCCTATCTCTTTTATTTCTAAACATGACTCTAATGAATGCAATGTTAAATATCGTGATAGGAACTACTTCTCTATATGTTGATGACTCTCTCAATGAATTACTTGCATGTGAAAATATAACTGATAATGATGATCATCATGAACATGTTAGTGAGAATGTTACTTCTCTTAAGACTGTTGAATGTGAATTTTCCACTTCGCTTTCTTCTAATTTTGATGTTGTTTCCAAGTCATTCACGGTGATTCTACCACTCCTACTACTTCAACTCTTATTTTTTATTCTAATTCTACTGCTAGCATTTCTATCAATATTCCATGTTCCTCTCCTCCTCTCCCTCCTCTTTATTTTTCCTCTCAAGATTTTATTCATGATTCTCCCATTCCTACTAGTACACCTCCTCTTATTTTGTATACGTATATTTCTAGCATTCCCATAGATCCTTCATCTTTTGTTTCTTCTTTTCCAATTCCCATGATTACTGACAATGGTAAACTTCAACCTCTTCACGTGCCTCTTTCTTCTCCTACAATTCCTTCACATGATATATTATCACTCATGCATGTTGTTGGTCATTTGCAATCTCAAATACAATATCTTGCTCTTGAAACATCCATTGATAATAACTCTCTTCATGACAATCTTATTCCAAAGAAAATTCACAATTCAACTTTTTCTAAGGATTTTATCATGCCTACCTTTTCATGTTTTAATGGCACTGGAAATCCATATTTGCATCTTAAGCATTATTATTTAGCTATGGCTTCTTATTTGAATGATCAACTGTTACTAAAATATTTTCCTAATTGTCTTGTTGATGATTCTCTTTAATGGTACACTCATTTGCCTTATGGATGCATTAGTACATATTGTGAAATGGAAGTTGTTTTTCTTAGACGCTTCATTCTTAACAATGGTCCTAGAGTTACACATGATCGCTTACCTAGTTTACATCAAGGAAAGAAATAACCCATTCTAGATTACATTTTACGCTTCAATTCTCGCATGCATTAGTTATTATTTCATCCCATTGATCTAGAAAACTAGTTAATGTTTTTTTGTGGCTTGATTCCTACATTGAAAGAAAGATTACAATATGATACATGTGAATCATTTACTCTTTTATGGTATAAAGTCATTGATTTTGATATGTGAAACCTCTACTTTGGAAATTTACATGACCACAAAATGTTGTTCCTACTTCCAATTATTTGAAAATGACATAAAACTTAAAGCTAGTGAATGAAACATAGTGCTTAGAACTACTTGCGGAAAATAAAATGAAAAATTTAATGCACAACACAATATTTTTATCCCATAAACCCCCAATTTGAGGTAAAAACAGTCGGGAAGGTCAATTACTCTTTCTTCCCACTTATATATATATTTCCAATTCAATTAATTAAAAATTAAAAGAATTTGAAGGAAGACAACAATGTTACTTCCACCCTCTTTACTCTCTTGTTCTGCTCATGCACCTTGCTTCTATGATTCAATTCCAGCACCAAATTCTTCTTTCCCACTTCTCCCATGAATCGATGATCGAATCCACTTTTTCTTCTCGTATTTATAGTTTTTTCCTTTGTCCTCCCATGCACTAGAGAATAAGAAAGGTAAAAAAGGGAAGAGACACAGTCTGGACGCTTCAAATCCATGAATGTTCGTGGATATATTTTTTTGTTTTCATTAGTGACAAGACTTTTGATGAACGTAGATTGGTGGCTACACAACTATCATGGAAGTTACACAACCATCGGTCTATGTAGAGGGACGGTTACGCAACCTCCACTCTGCATAGGGTGATGGTTCTGTAACTTAACAGTCTTCTCCCTTTTGTAATTAAATTTTCTTTTGGTTTTAGTTGTTCTGATGAAGTGGTGTCTTTATAGATCCTTATGGATCACACATCCCATGTTCAGGAGGCTTTTGGTCCTACAAAATCGTAATGGGGGAGTAGATGAGGAAACAATTCCTTCACTTTCTCTTTTGAGTACCACTAGACCTATCTTGATGTCTTCCCTTTGATTCCAACCTATCAAGGTTCTTGTGGACCTCTTCTTATTTCTCTAACCTTCTTCTGCAACACTACATCCTCCTCCAACTCACATCGTAAATACAAGAAGAAATCTTCTATGGAAGGTAACAACTGACATTCTTTTTCTTCATCTAGCATGGATGGCTCATATAGGTGCAAGTTTTGAAAATTTTCTACTGAGTAAATCCGCATAAAGCATGGAAAATCAAGTCTGAAAGCATTTTTTCAAACCTTCTTAAGTATATTAAAGGGCCCATACCGTAGTGGCTTGAGTTTCCTTGTTTTACCTTGTAGTCTTTCTTTGCTCAAGTAAAGCTAGACCTTGTAGCCAACATGAAGTTTGTGCTCTCTACGATGTTTATTGTGTCTAGCCTTATACTTGGCTTGTGAATTCTCTAATTGTTCTTTCACCTTCAAATGAATTTTTTAGATCCCCTCAAGGAACTTCATTGCTCTATGTTGATTTGTGGAGCTCAATTACTTCTATTTAGCATGATATATCAAACTTGCAGGAAAACATAGTAACTGACATCGGTTATGAAGGGACCAACATCGATCACCTCTGACCAACATCAGTCAGGAAAGTAGGAACCAACATCGGTTAGGGCTAACCAGCGTCAGTTACCTGTGTGTGGGTTTTTTATTTAACTCACGGGAATTAGATATAATTTTATCATTAAAGTAAATCTATTGATTGTAATTGCATTGCTAAGTTCCCTAAGTTTGTATAAGGTATTTATAAGCTAGAAAGCTAGGGTTAGAAAAGAGAGTTAATGATTATTGTGAAAATAATTGTGAGAGAGATAATTCTTGGAGAAGAAGGAAAATCTAGAGAGAAAGAAAGTATTGTACATCGTGAGAGGTGTGGAAGATTGTAAATATTCATTGTATATCTTCTAAAAGCTTTGGATAATAGATTGACTTGTTTCTTGGTGAATGTAGCCCACACTGCGTAAACCACATTAAATTTGGTGTTGATTTATATCTCTTGTTTTGTATATTTCTTCTAGTAGAATATCCACTTTTACTTCATGTATTCTTAGATCTAATATATTATCTGTACAACCTTGTGATAACCCTAACAACTGGTATCAGAGATTTGTTTAAGGGTTTTATGTGTTGACAGATTTACTCACATAGGGTTTTCTAATTGAGTGGGAGCTACAAAAATGACATAAGAAAACAAACACAAGGTAGAGAAGTTTGACGCCTGAAATTATCAATTATGGAAGATGTAGATTGAGGATTATCTGTATCAAATAAATTTATACTTATCATTTGATGAAAAGTCTAGACTTACAAAGATGACTGATGAAGAATGGAAGATTCTTGACAGAAAGGCTTTGGGATCTATAATATTGAGCCTGACAGCATCTATGGCTTCCAATATTACAGAATCAACTTCTACAATAGAGTTAATGAAATATCTTGCTAATTTATATGAAAAACCTTATGCTTCAAATAAAGTTTATTTGATGAAGAAACTATTTAGCTCTAAGATGAATGAAGGTGGATCTGCATCTAGTCATTTGAATGATTTCCAATCTATTGTAAATCAGTTAAAATTGGTTGATATTCCGTTTGATGATGACGTGAAAGAACTCTTATTCTTATGTTCTTTGCTTGATAGTTGAGATAAATTGGTAATGGTTGTTAGTAATACAACATCTACTAATAATATTTTAAATTTTGATGATGTGGTTAGTATAATCTTGAATGAAATAATTCACATGAAAATTACAGAGGAAACATCATCTGAGAAAGCTTTGAATGTAGAAAGCAGATGTAGGTAGAAGGAGAGATCCAAGAGTAAGAATAATGGGAAATCAAAGTCAAGGAATGACTTATCTAAATCCAGAGATAAGGGAATTACTTGTTGGAATTGTGGAAAAAAAGGACATGCAGAGAAAGATTGTTGGTCAAAGGATAAAGAGAACCAACACCTAGACAAAGGTAAAGAGGCAAATATTGTAGTAGAGGTAATGCAAGATACTCTTATTATTTCTTTACATAATAGAATAGAATCATGGGTTTTAGATTCAGGACCTTCTTTCCATGCAACCCATTATAAAGGTTATTTCAAAAATTATGTCCAGGGTAATTTTGGGCATGTTTATTTAGGTGATGATGAACCTTGCAGTATTATTGGTAAAGGGAAAGTTCATCTAAAATTACAGAATGGAAATACATGGGTATTGAAATATGTGAGGCATGTGCCAAACCTCAAGAGGAATCTTATTTTTGCAGGGAAACTAGGTGAATTTGGTTGCATGGTTACATTCACAGAAAACTCTTGGAAAGTCACCAAGGGTGTCTTTGTTTTGGCAAGAGGCAATAAGGTAATAATGTTATATTTATCTACCTATGTTGCTAATTCCTATTATGTGTTATCTACTTCAGATTCAAATGCATGTATGTGGCATAATTGGTTGGGCCATATGAGTCAAAAAGGAATACATATCTTAAAGGCTAAGGGTAAGTTATCATATTTGAAAGATTTAGATCTTGATTTTTGTGAGCATTGTGTCTTTGGAAAGAAAAAGAGAGTGATATTTCTCAAAGTTGGGGCAACTAAGAAGGAGTAGAAATTGGAGCTTGTACACTTAGATGTGTGGGGACCAACCTAGGTAGCTTCTCATGGAGGATCCCAATATTATGTTACTTTTATTGATGATGCTACAAGAAAGGTATGGGTTTATTGTATTAAACATAAATATGATGTTTTTGATACTTTTAAAGTATGAAAAGCCCTTGTTGAGAATGAATCAAATTCAAAGTTAAAGTGCCTTAGAAATGAAAATGGTGGTGAATATTGTAGCAAGTTTTTCAATGATTATTGTTCAGTGAATGGAATACGTAGAGAAAGGACGGTTCCAAGAACACCACAAGAGAATGGTGTTGTAGAAAGAATGAACAGGACAATCATGGAACATGCTAGAAGTATGAGGATACATGTTGGATTGCCCTTGTAGTTTTCGGTAGAAAAAATTGATACAACGGTTTATTTGATTAACTGTGGGCCTTCAAGTTCACTAGATGGAGGAATACTAGAGGAAGCTTGGACCGAAAAAGAGGTAGATCTTTATTTTCTTAAAGTTTTTGGTTCAGAAGATTTTGTGCATATTGATAAGGAAAATAGGAAAATGTTGGATGCAAAATCCAAGAGATGCACTTTCATTGGTTATGGATTTGGTGATTTCGGATTCCATTTTTAGGATTTAGAGAATTCTAAAATTGTTAGGAGTCATTACATTGAATGGAATGAAAGGAGAATGTACAAGGATCAAATTTTGGTACCCAAGGACGAACCGGTATAGAAGTTTGTGAATGAAAATGAACTCTCGGATTTAAAACCCATACCTACAAGGTTACATAGTAACCAGTGTCGGTTTACCCCTGACCAACATCGGTCAGCTAAACTGGTATTGGTTACAAGAGAGTCAAACTGGCATCGGTTAGTAGAACTAGCGTCGGCTACAGGTGACCAATGTAGGTCACTATCAGAATTGGAAAAAAATGTCCAAGAGGTCTAGAATGAGCCTCTAGTACCCCAAACTCCTGTGAGAAGGTCACAAAGGGTAAGTAAACCTCTAGAAAGATTTACACCTTCTCTATATTATTTATTATTGAATGATAATGGTGAACCAGAAAATTTTGAAGAAGCAATGCAGTATGAGACCCACGTTAAGTGGGAGCATGACATGAATGAGGAGATGGACTCCTTGGAACAAACCAAAACTTAAGATTTGGTTAATTTTTCAGCAGGTAAGAGGAAATTGTAGAACAAATGGGTTTACATGATCAAGGAAGAAGAGGGCAGACAGAAAAGGTACAAAGCAAGGCTTGTAGTAAAGGGATTTGCAGAGAAAGAAGGTATTGACTTTGGTGAAATATTTTCTCCTGTTGTTAAAACAACTTCCATACATACTATATTGAGTCTAGTTGCAGTACATGATTACATTTAGAGAAACTAGATATAACGACGGTTTTCCATCATGGTGATTTAGATGAAGAGATTTATATGTAGTAGCCAGTTGGGTATGAAGTCAAGGGTAAGGAGAAATTAGTGTGCAATTTGAAAAAGAGCCTATATGGGCTTAAGCAAGCTCCAAGGCAATGGTACACGAGGTTTGATAGTTTCATGCATGAACATGGTTACTTAAGATGTGAATTTGATCATTATGTTTATTTTAATAAGCTTGAAAATGGGAGCTATATTATTTTATTATTGTATGTGGATGATATGCTTATTGTAGAATCTAGTATGCAGGACATTGGTGAGCTTAAGGGAAAGCTAGCTCACACATTTTCTATGAAGGATTTAGGAGATGCAAAAAGAATCCTTGGCATGCAAATACACAGAGATAAGAAGAACAAGAAATTGTATTTGTCTCAAGAGGATTATATCTATAAGGTGTTAGAAAGGTTTAAAATGCAAATTTCAAAACCTGTAAGTACACCTATGGCTGGACACTTCAAATTGAAAAAATATCAGTGTCCTTCATCACATGAGGAGGTCAAATACATGACACAAGTACCATATGTTTCAACAGTTGGGATTCTCATGTATGTTATGGTTTGTACCAGACCAAACATTGCATGAGTAGTGGAAGTTGTGAGTAGATTTATGGCCAATCTAGGTAAAGAACATTGGAAAGAAGTCCAATGGATACTCAGGTATTTGAGAGGAACATCTAGCATGTGGTTATGTTATGGAGGTTTGGATAATTCTTTATGTGGCCATGTTGATTCAAATATAGCTGAATATTTGGATGGTAGAAGGAACACTACTGGATATATTTTCACAGTAGGTGGGATGACTGTTAGTTGTATATCGAGATTGCAGAAGGTTTTGGCTTTGTCTACTATAGAGGTAGAGTATGTTTCAGCTACATAGGCTAGCAAAGAGATGATATGGATGAGTAGGTTCATGGAAGAGTTGGGAAAGGAGAAAGATGATTGCAAATTGTTCAGTGACAGTCAGAGTGCAATTCATTTGGTAAATAACTCAATGTTTCATTCTAGAATGAAACATATTCAGTTGAGGTATCACTTCATATGACAGGTATTCAAGGATGGAAAGTTGAAACTGGAGAATATTCATACGAGTGAAAACTCTGCAGATATGCTAACAAAGCCATTAGAAAAAGAGAATTTGAAACTACACTCCACTTCTACTAGTCTTTGAGTTTGAGACTTGAAGAGGAAGAAACAAAGCTAAGGAAAGGATCCAAGGATGACGTTGTATAGGTATAATGTAGTAATTTATCTCCAAGTGGGAGATTGTTGAGTTATGGAGCTCAATTACTTATGTTTAGCATGTTATATCAAACTTGCAAGAAAACTCAGTAACTGAAATTGGTTATGAAGGGATCGACATCAGTCACCTATGACTAGCATCGGTCAAGAAAGTAGGAATCGACATCGGTTAGGGCTAATCAGCGTCGGTTACCTATGTGTGGGTGTTTTATTTAACTCATGGGAATTAGATCTATTTTTAGCATTAAATAATATCTATTGATTGTAATTGCATGGCTAAGTGACCTAAGTTTGTATAAGGTATTTATAGGCTAGAAAGATAGGGTTAGAAGACAAATTTAATGATTATTGTGAAAATAATTCTGAGAGAGAGAGTTCTTGGAGAAGAAGGAGAAACTAGAGAGAAAGAAAGTATTATACATCGTGAGAGGTGTGGAAAATTGTAAATATTCATTGTATATCTTCAGAAACCTTTGGTTAATAGATTTGTTTGTTTCTTGGTGGATGTAGCCCACACTGGGTGAACCATGCTAAATCTGGTGTTGATTTACATCTCTTGTTTTGTATATTTCTTTTGGTAGAATATCCTCTTTTACTTCATGTATGCTTAGATATGATATATTATCTATATAACCTTGTGCTAACCCCAACACTCTAGTTACTTCTTAATCATGTATCTCCCCTTATTCTTGTTGTCTAACTATTATGTCTAGTGGAATAGTAGGTAGATATCCCAAGAATGCTTAAAAAGGTAACTGCATTGTGGATGTGTGTATATCCCTGTTATAGGAATGTTAAATGTAGGCTAAGGACTCATCCCAAGTCCGTGGATATTTTCTATTGTATCCTCTAATCAGTTGTATCAAAGCCTTGTTCACCACCTTTGTTTGCCCATCTGTCTGGGGATGGAAGGTCGTGCTTCTCTATAACTAGTGTCCATCTTGTCCTTAAAATTAGTCCAAAAATTCTGTAAGAACATGGAATCTCTGTCGAAAAAAATAGACTTTTCCAAACCAAAATGCACCCATACATTAGCAAATAAAATTTCAGCTGCATCACTTGCTTTTATTGTCTTTCTACATGCCATGAAAACACACATTTTATTGAATCTATCTACAACAACATATAGATAATCATTTCCGTGTTTAGACATAGGTAGTCCTCCTACAAACTCCATAGAGATATCTTCCCAAGCTCGAGTAGGGACCGGTAAAGGCATATACAAACCTCCTTTCCTGATTTCATGTTTGCTTGTATAACAAAGTTTGCATCTTCTTATGAATTTAGATACTTCTTCTTGCATATTGGGCCAGTATACATACCTTTGCAAGTGGGCCATGGTTTTTCCAACACCAAAATGTCCTACTACTTTCGAGGTAGGTGTTTCCCTCATCAATATAAGCCTTTCTTATTTTGGCACACAAAGCTTCCCCCGTCGGTAAAGCGACCCATCTTTGAGATAACAATCTTCAATACATGTATTTTTAGCCCCTTGGGACTACAACTACTGATATTTCACCCCAAAATATTTTTCTTGAGCATATGCCTCTTCGTAATCTTCCTTTACGAAGGGCTCAATATGAGAGATAATGGCTAAACTAGAGATTTTCTCTTGTGTGGTTGGCCTAGATAGCATGTTTGCCACAAAATTTATGCTACCTTTCTTATATTTCATCAGCAAATGGAATTGCTAAAGAAATCTCATACATTTATAGTGCCTTTCTTACTGCAATTTAGATTGTGCTTGCAAATACTTGAGAGGTTTGTGGTCAGTGTGCACAATAGTTTCTTTACCCAAAAAATAATGTTTACATTTCTTTATTGCTTGAACTAGTGCATACATCTCTTTATCATATATTGAATATCTTCTAACTGTTGAAGTGAAAGTTTCAGAATGATAATATATTGGCTTACCTCCATGTAGCAACACTGCTCCCATAACATAATCATTGACATTTGTCTCTACTTCAAAGGGCTGCTGCATGACTAATTTTGTATTTTAATAACTAAAAATCCTTATCTTGTTCCTTACCCCAATCAAAACCCTTACCCTTTGTGGCCGATGTGTGTAGAGGTGCTGCAATAACAGAGAATATTGGAATGAATTTCCTCATGTATTGTACTACTCCCACAAAACTCCTATCCTTTGTGGCTCCCGTTGGTGTTGGAAAAATGGTGATGGATTCCACCTCCTTTAGATCCACTCATAGCTCTTCCCCTCCAACCACGTGCCCAAGATAGAAAATTGACTATTTGGAAAATTCACACTTCCTTGTATTGCATGGCAATTGTTTCTCATTGAGAAATTGTAAGACTTATTGCAAATGTGTTAGATATTCCTCCCACGTGGCACTAAAATCATAATATAATCCAAACATACAATGACACATGAATCTATGTGTGTGTGTGTGTGTGTCATGTCATGTGTGTAATGTGTGTAGTGTGTGTGTGTGTGTGTAAACAAAATGTGTGTGTGTGTGTGTGTGTGTGTGTGTGTGTGTGTGTGTGTGTGTGTGTGTAGGCTATGTTCTTCAAGGAATGCCTCCAAGTAATAGAAATAATATTTATGATAAGCCAGACTATGAGATGCCTTATCTTCCTGGTGAACCTTGGATGTAAGAAGGTAGTCCAATGAGATGATTTAAAGGCGTAGGTTGTGGATATCTAATCTTGACTGGTAATGTGGTTTGCATGACATGTGTAGTGTGAATGCACATTCTCCATGAAAGATCCTATGATTGAGCACCATAAAAATAGGGTGGTGCCATTTTAGCGAGGTGCTTAGTTTGTATTACCCCTGTGGACAAGAGTACAAAACATTAAGAGTTGCTTAGTTACATCTGTACTACATGCAAGTTCAAGGATTTGATATGCAACCCGATGTTTGGTAGAGGGTAATATGGTGATAACCAAATCTCTTTCTTTGAGTTGTGAACTGTTGGTGGTAACCTGTTGGGACTCTAGAATACTTCCTGAAAAGAATCAATTATGTTATCCAAATCCTTCATTCCTTTGTAAGAATTATCTGAAATTTCTACCCCATCTTGTTTATCTTTCAATAAAAGTAAACAAAATTGATTGTGATTTTCTTGAATTAGTCTTTTTTAGCACTTACTATAACAAGTTTTGACTTACATTGGTGTACCCGAATGTTGTAACTGACTCCATCCTTAAACCATATGTATCATTTTTCCCTTCTCATGAATATAACATCCTTGATATACAAGTAAGGACTCCCAAAAACAACATCACATGCATCAAGTGGAATTACATTAGCTTCCAATACATCTATATACTAAGAATTTATCCCTAATTTGAACCTACATCTTCTTATTACCTAAAGTTATACACCCCTCTTCACTCATCCCAAAGGATAAGGATGTGGATGCTCACATGTTTGAATACCAAGCTTCTTTACAACTGCATCAGAAATCAAATTAGATTGAGAACCAATATCAACCAAAGCATTTACCTTAGTCCTCTTGATTTGGATTTTGATATGGAATGTCTTACTCATCTCTTCTTCTTATTCATATGGCTATCCATGTTGGTGGTCATGCATTCTAGTCTCTCCTCTACATCAAAATCATCCTCTATCTCTATGTCCCCATATGTCTTTATAGATGTCATGGAATTTTTGGAATCCTTGGTTTGGTTATGTGGATTTAATTCAATATGTAAATTCCAACATATAGCATTAGTATGACCATTGATATCACAATTTTTGCAAAATTTCTTAGGATATTTACAAGTACTCAAAGTGGTAGTAGTCTTTTTACCTTTCCATTTACCTTTGTTACCTGTTTTTCCCTGCTCTTTCTTTGGCTGATTTGTTGACTGCTTTGTCCTTGATTCTACTTCTTCTTGCTTATTCTCATAATCTATGTAATATGATTGCACACATGCTTCATTAATATCCTTGGGATTTATTTATATGAATTTCCTTCAAAGGTGAGTATGAATTCCTCCCAAATACTTGGTTGAGAATATCCTCATCCTACTAAGTCCATATTGAGAAACATGGCTTGTCTCTTGACACTCTATAGTGTAATCATTACACACTTTGACCACTTATTTTTCCTAAAATACTACCATATAATCATATTTGGTCAGATCTTACGGCCAATAGGATAAAAATTTACCTCTTAGTAATTCTTTAAAACCCTCCCAAGAACTTACAATAGGACAATTATTCTTTTCACAAGTGGCTAGATAGATTTCCCAAGAAACCAGAGCATGTCCTTCCATTTTGGGATTTGCAAAGGTAGATCCTTTTTTCCTCGGTGACATTATGCCACACTAAAATAAACCTCTAATTTCTTTAACCATTTATCTCGAAATTATACATCTATTGGTCCTTCAAAACATTTAACCTCAACTTTAGTTTTGACTTTAAAAGGAGCATGATCAGATTTTTCTTATCTCTTTCAACAGGATTTTCTTCTTCATGCTCTTCCACATCTTCTTCCTCATCATGGATCTTTCCTATGCCAAAATTTTTAGAGAAATATCGAACCAATGAGTCTATGGAATATTTCTTACCTACTAATATCTTTTACAGATTTTATAGTTCCCTTTGGTGTTGAAACATCCTATCTATAGTGCTTTCCAGTATCTCAATTCAATGGACCAAGTTCTCTTATTCCATTTTATCTTGAATCCTTTATTTCCACCTTTTTATAGATATATATGGATCGCAAGCTACTACTTCTTCACCTTTATACCTTGTAATTTTCATATAAATCACACAGTAATGAATACCATAGTCCCTTGGATATTATATTCAACTCTGATACCAAAATAATCTATAAACTACTACTTTGGAAACTTACAAAACCACATATTTCTATTCCTACTTCCAAATTACTTGAAAATGACAGTTTTGACAGTTATTGAATGAATTCTATCACAGAACTAATTTACAGCAAAACAAGAATGATCAATTTGAACACACAACACAATATTTTATCCTGGAAACCCCCAGATTGAGGGAAAACTAGTCAAGAATGGAAATTAATCTTTCTTCCCAATTATATATTATCCCACTAAAATGAGTACATATTACAAGAAGCTGAAGGAAGAAAATAATATTACTTCTACCCTCTATAATTACTTTCTTTGCTCATAGATCTTGTTTCTACAAATCAATTCCAGCACCAAACTCTTCTTTCTCAATTCTCCCATGAATCGGTGATAAAATACACTTGATCTTCTTGTTTTTATATCTTCTTGCCATGTCATCCTTTACACTAGAGAATAAGAAGTGTCAAGGAAGAAAAAAATTATAAATTCTTTAAATCTATGATTGTTTGTGGATATATATATATATATATATATATATATATATATATATATATATATATATATATATATATATATATATATATATATATGTGCATACTAGTGACAGGACCATCGGCGAATGTAGACCGGTGGCTACACAACTTTCGGTTTATGAAGAGGGGTGGTTACACAACCACCACTCTACACAAGGAAGTGGTTCTATAACTTAACATTCTACTCTCCTTTCTAATTATTTTTTCTTCTAGTTCTAATTTCTCTAATGAAGTGTTGTTTTCTTAGATACCTATGGATCAAAAAATAACCCTACAAAAGGAGAGTAAACATTCACAACATATCAAAAATGTAATAAAGATGACATATAATATAATAAAACATAGAATAAGGAAGGGAATAGCCAAAAAACATGAATTTAATTACCTTGTAAGGATGCAAATTCCATTACAATTAAGGAAAAGGTAAAAATCACCCTGTATAGGTTCAAATCTTAGGCCTTCAACTCAAAATACACAGAAAACACTTGTAAAATAATGCACCAACATTCTAAGAGGGTCCAACATTTATAAATGAGCATCATTTTATGATTTATTGAAAAAGGGAGAGAGAGGAGTGAAAAGAGAGGGAAATTTTTATTTTCTCCTTTAACCACCAACAAGATGCTTTAAATGTCTAAAAATAATCATGGGCACCCTATAAAAACCATTTTCCCACATCAAATTTCTAGCTGGAGAATCCAAATGTTCCATAATTCTTTAAATATGGTTGGTTGAGTTACCAAAACTTCCCCTGTTGGGTCTATGGCCAAGTTGAACATCTCTAAAAGCCTGATATATTGATAAGATTCAAAAATTTGACCTTGATTAACACCATGAGAACCCAAAAAAACTATCGGGAAGTTATGCATGTCGAGAACCTTGCAAATTCCAACACAAGGGAGGAGTGACTTTTAGAAATCATAAAGTAGTCATGAGACATGTTGACTTACTTTGACGTCGTTGACCTTTGAAAACCCGACACAAATGAAGAAATCAGGTTTTAGAAGTATAATGCACATAACACATAACATGTATTTGGGTTGTTATGTTCCGATGCAAGCAAATCCCAAAAACCCAAAATAAAGGGTGGAATTGGCTCGATGTTTTTCATGTTGAGAAACCTTAAATAAGGAAATTCATGCTTTAGATCGGAAAAATATGTCACAAAGAACATGCAATTGGGTCAATATATTCTGATGTATGAATGAACCAAAAACCCGACACAAAGGAAGATTGATAGGTTTCTGAATAAGGAAACTTATGGCATATAAAATGTAATTTCCTTGACATTTCCTAATGTAAATGAAACCCAAAACCTAAATTTTTTGAAATAATTCCACAAAATTTTGAATCAATTGTCAATTTTCCTAATTCCAAAAATTGGGTTATGGGTTGTCAAAATATCCCACATGGGGGAATTTTAGATAGCAACTACCTCAAGTAACTTATACTTAAATTGGTTTCTCAAATATTTAGTTACTGAAAGTGATTGTGTCCCATTTTGGTTTTTTATCTACAATTTCTTGCACTATGTCAAATATATGTCCCACTAACTTCTTTATTTAACACTTGGTGATGTTCAAAGTGTTTAGAAATTATTAGCATCTCATTCACACTTATTTCTTATTATTGTAGTTAGTTATGTGGAAAAAGTTATGGTATTCATAAATGTTTTCATTACTATTGGTACATCTTATACTATTATAAGTGTAGTAGAGATTTTTATAATTCTAACAACTCATCCCACCTTGCAAACTAGTTGAAATGTTATTTCCACTTTGGGTACCCATATTTTCACACTTATCTCATCTTCAACATCCATATCTCCTTTCTATAATTCTTATTTTTGGAATACCAATTCACATCCACCATCTTCTACACCCTTAACTAACTATTTGCCATCATTTTCACTCATCTTTGTACCTTAACCATCACCCAAGGTGAAGGTAGTATATAGTAAACCAAAATTACACTATAAATATTTATACCACAAAAAAAATTCAAAAGAAGAGGAAATGAGAAAAATCATGAACATACTTTGTTTAAGATGTATTATCTTAAATCCCAAAGGATATTCAATTTGTGAGTTAGGCAGGGATATCCCCTCTACTTACAATTCATATTCCTAGGGATTCTTTAATGATAATCAAAAGTTTCTCAGTTTCTTCCTACTCCATCCACAAATATGCTCTCTCTAAAAATAAGTATGTGTATGCCTAGATTTGGATCATCTACAAGATATGTTATTCGATAGAAAAAATTCCAAATAAATGCTACTAGCAACTAAAAATACTTACGCTCTGCTAGTGCCATCTCCATTGGGGTAGGTGTCTTCACCTCTACTCCTCCAACTAGTGGTCCACCCACCACATCTACAACCACTAGAAACAAAATCACCCATCGATATGTTGCCCACTAGTCACTTTATGTCTGGGTATACCCCGCATCATCCACCTGTATCGGCTCTATGGCCGCATATACCTCATATGCACTAGGGTGCACTAGCTATGCCCCTGTGGGTCATGGGTTTTCTCTTAGACACCTCAGTAATCTCATAGCTCTCACCCATACATGTGGTTCTGGGGGCACATCCTGAGCCATAACAAATTTTCGCAATACCCTCTCCTTCTAGAACAACTTGGCCACCCCAGGGAACCGGTCCTTGAATCACATGGTGCGTCGAATGCACCACAGTTCTACTTCATCCTTTAACTACACATTGTAGTATCAATATGGCCTCCATATGATGGCCCTTGGTACTATCCGATCAAGCATCAATCTATAAGTAGTGGTATCCATCCTCCTACTCCAAGTGCCTACCTATCTTGCGGAAAATATATCAGGTCTCACCCAATTAGCGCATGGCCCACTAAGTGGCCTCAATATATTAATGTGCTTGTATACCCATACATGAAGCAATGTGGTGGCTCCTTGTCCACCCTAATGGTCCTCTTGTGTAAATCTATATAGATCCTTGTAAAAATGGGGTAGAACATATCGTTCCCATGCAAATCTAGTCTCATGCTCCTCTATGCACTAACAAATATCATTCATCTTATAAAAGATGCCCACTCCACCACCCTCTACTGCCATTGATGAAGCAATAACCACGGAAATGAAATTTCACTATCACGGAACACTTGATCTCAATATAGCATCTAGAATAATATGGGTCTCTGTTTGTACCTATATGTCATTAAAGTATCATCTAGTTTCCCTCATCTTCCTCTAAGCATCCACTATAGCCATCACTTGTACTCTCTCACCCACAATTGGTAGTCGCAATATATGATATACCTCCTCTAGAGTCATTATCATCTCCCCAGTAGGTAACCAAAAATAACATGTATCTGAACTCCACCTCTCGCTCAATACAGTCACTGTTATCCATTTTTACCCTTGGTAAAAATGGACAACTTGAGAAAAATGGACTTAGGGGTACTTTACTGCAATTTTTTTAAGTATCTATGCTTGGAAGTATTTTTGTCATTTTATCCCAATTAACCCCCTCAAAATATGATTTTCATGATTCCAACCTGAAGAGGAGGTTGAGAGCTTTCCAGAAAGTCCAAGATCTCAAAAAAAGGAGCATCTTGTCAAAAGTTACGGCCCATGACTACTTTCCTTAGTAAAGTGGTGAATTGGAACTGCTTTACTTAAGTCCTTTGTAAAAGTTGTAAAGCACATTGAAATCACCACTTAACAAAGGAAATGAAAAATAGAGTAAAATGATGAATTGGAACTGTTTTACTTATTTTAAGTAAAAGCAGTAAAGTAGGTTAAAATCATCACTTAACAAAGGAATGGAAAAGTAGAGTAAAGTGGTGAATTGGAACTGATTTACTTATTTTAAGTGAAGCAATAAAGTAGTACGAAATCACCAAATAATAAAGGAAATGAAGAAGTAAAGTGATACGGAAAATTAAAACTACTTTACTTATTTTTAAGTGAAGCAATAAAGCACATTGAAATCATCGCAGAACTAAAGGGAGAGCTAGTAGAAAAGAGAAGTAAAGTAATGCGGAAAATTGAAACTATTTTACTTATTTTTAAGTGAAGCAGTAAAGCACATTGAAATCTCCGCAATACAAAGGAATTTGAAAATTTCGTAAAACACTTTCAAATCAACACAATGAAAGGAAAATGAAAAAGTAGAGCAATGTGGAAAAGACAAATTACTTTACTTCTGATCATTGTAATGGAATTTATTTCCTCCTCTTGCTAAAGTGATGTATTGCGCATCTTTATGGATTAATGTAAATGGTGTTTTGTGATTCAACTGTCAATCCTTTGTAAGGGGTTGAATCACCGCAATGAATGGGAAAAGTTACAGAAATTCAAACGGCCATAATTTTCCGCTCGGAGCTCTGTTTTGCACATTCTTGGAATTTTCGTAAAGGTCTCAAAGTCCTCTACATGCTAGCAGATTCAGATTTCAATTTTGGAAAGCAAAAGAGGGTAAAAATGGTATTTCATCTCCTACACTTCAATACATTGTTACAGTCAACTACTGCCATTAATACAACATGGAGGCCAATTCCTTTTGTTACAAGTAAGGGTACATGCGACATGGGTTCTACAGGTCAACCATGTTGCCTTCACATCAATAATTGAGTTTCAAGTGTAAATGAAGGCATGCATTCATGTTCTCCATCTTATCTCTCCTCTTCTCAAATTGTTATATATTGTAAAGGGGATGCATTGTAAAGGTTGTTGGCATTCTTTCTCCCCATGATCCACTCTTCTCCATAGCTGGGTTGTTGTAAATTTGGGGCCTCAAGCCTTCCTTTTGATCATTGTAATGGAATTTTCTTTCCTTCTCTTGCTAAAGTGATGTATTGTGCATCTTTATAGAGTAATGTAAATGGTGTTTTGTAATTAAGTTGTCAATCCTTTGCAATATTTGTGTTGCTTTCACTTTCCTCTCATCATGCTTGTAGAATCTATGTATATTTTTACGAAATTACAAGATTAGTTGTGTTGTGTTTACTTAGGAGTGGTGAATGTATGTGATTTTGTTTGTGGTGCATGTCCACCCTCCCTTAGTTTCATCTTTCTCCATTCTGTAGGCTAGGAATATTGTCCAGTGTTGGGCCCTGAATTATTGGCTAAGTACCAAAAGGCACATGCGCATAGGAGCAATAAAGAGAAGGGCACGCGGGGAGAAGCACGCAGAACAAAGATGTTTAAGAAGGGTTTAGGAGAGACCAAGGCGCACGTAGGGAGACATTACACAGGATCTAAGGACTTAGCCATATTCGGTGTTCTGAAGGCACTTGAGGAAAAACGTGACCCGACTAGGCATTCTGAGTGGATAAGGTGCCATCCTGGAATTACCTTGATGGTCAAGAAAAGGATATTCCATGTATGGAATATTCTTAGGAAGACATCATTACAAAAAGTGGAGAGATCTCATAACAGGATAAGCATTCACCAATGAAGGACCACATCGACACTTGGCATGTAATCTACTCCTGAAGGAAGGCATGACGGTGGGTACTGGACATATAAGAAGAGATGTCCGGGTAGGAGAAGAAAAATAAGATATATATGGATAGACATATAGCATGGGAAAAGGGGAAGCTTTACAGAAAGTATTAGGAGGCCCTGGGGTTAAGGGTTTTCATTAGGGAGTTGTAAGAAGGTCATCATATCTAAGGGATGGGTCTGTAAAATTTATAAGGGGGGTGTAGCTAAGACTCCTGATATATGAGTTAAATATTTTTTTTGACATATATTGTATGGGTCGGATCTTTGGCAATTACTGTATTCAACCTGGCATAGCCTTTTGAATGTAATGTGGTTATTTGGATCACTCTCGATATATATAATATATATATATATATGGGTATGTTATTGGATATCTTGTTCATGGGTGCAAACCCTAGTGTCATTTCTTTGTATTATAAATCAAATTTATTTTTTATAATCCATGTTGTGTTGTATCTCTCATTTTCATGCATGGGTATAAGGATATGGTAGCTCATGTTGTGATTTTACATGAATATCTACTTTTCTGAAACTAATCCTTTAACAATGGAAATATCTTCTCACAATGCTCACATAAAGGAGGGGCTTGGTGCCTACGCATGCCTTGGGTGAGCACCTAGCACCCACTGGGTGATAGGCCAACGCACATGGGGTTAGAAGTTAGTAGGTGAATAAAAATAACTACATCTTGGTTTTGTTTCCGGGACCTCTTTTTGAAGCTGTTGTGAGAATGATGCATGATGATAGAGTGCTTGACCTTGGACAATGTCAAAGCATGGTTTAAAAGCACGAAGGATGAGTTTTCTTAGATATTTAGTACTGGACCTGAGTTTGATGCACATAGATGGGTAGAAGAACACCTGTATCATGAGCTATATGAGACCTTATTTTGTTGCTTTCTCAGTGGAGTTGTATGAATGGATTTCCACGTACGCATCTAGATCAAGTTGGTATTATAGATCTTGCATGTGGACCTAAGATAAATATCAAAGGCTACAGGATGTTGATCTGACTTGGACATCATGTTGTTGATCATTGGTGGAAAAGAGTGTTGACCAGTTATACCTTAGAATACCCTATTTCTACGTATTCTTATCCAAAGGTTGCTGAGTTTGAGTTCCTAAGGGATCCTAGAGGATTGTTTTTGTGTGTTATTCCTTTAGCCATAAAGATCCTGATCATTACACTAAGTTTGGAAGCATTTCATATGGCCAGTTAAGCTCTTCTGAGCGTTGGGCGAGGAAACTAGGGTGGAGGAAGATGGAAAACCTTACGGCGGAAAAGGAGAGGGAAGAGAGATGACTCAAGTATAGTTAAGATCGTGAAAGGGAGTTGGCTAGACAATGCAAGGTTACAAGAGTGATGGATTTATGGAGGTAGACATTGTAGGAAGGAATTGAGGTTCATGTAGAGGATGTGGAGCCTGAGTAGTCTGTGCTACCCCATCTTGGAAAGCATGGGAGAGAGACCCCTTTAACTTCTGATGAGAGTTCGTCACTTGGAGAAAGGAGATTCATCAGTGTACACATCTAGAATCTCCTGGTGACTAACCCCTGGTGCTTAGTTTTCCAAATCTAGAGATAAGTATTATGAACCCAGTTGGAATTGGTGGAAGTGACTGGTCAACACCAAGGAGGTATAACTTTTCATTTGGCACATCCATGGCTGCACAATCATTTCCTATATTTGGAGGAATATTGTCTAGAATGACATTTGGGAAAAGTACAGGTACACAAAGCTTGGGTATCACATCTAGAAGTGGCATGGGACACACATCTGGTAGCAATGCAATATCGCAAACCATTGGTGCGCAGTTCAGTGGGACATTGGGGACACTAGGTGTGACCACTTCAGGCTCGTTACCGGCTACAGAAGGTGGATCTGGAAGTATAGCAAGCTGGAGGACCTGGAGGACCTGGTGCATCTAGAGGATTTGGTGGGTCAGGAGGAATAAGGCATGGTGGATCTAGTGGATCTGGTGGTGGAGGTAACACTGGAGGAAATCAAGGTTCTGGATCAGGCAGGCAAGGGCCTCAACCACCTCAGCAAGTGTTTTTGAAATGTCTTTGCATCTACCAGACTACAAAGGTGTTGAGGATGTTGTAGAGCATGTACACAAGTGTGAGCTACTATGGCACGCAAAGGGGATCACTACCCCGGAACGGAAGGCAAGTCAATTTGTAATGACGTTGTAAGGACATGTGCATAGTTGGTATCGAAAGTATGACCCCCATCAAACATTGGTGGATTACACCTCGATGTGGAATTCCTTCTTGGCTGAATTTCATATCCCAAAGTTTGAATAGAAGAGCATCAACGCGTTAAAGGAGATTCAACAAGGTATGGCAGAAAGTGTGTGGGAGTACGACCCATGTTTTAAGAACCTCTTATCAAAATTGTCTTATGCATGCTCAGTGGTTTTTTGGAGGGTTGATAACACCTTTTAGGAGAGAACTTTTGCATAAGACTTTCAAAGACCCATACGAAAGGCCTTGGAAGCTACCCTGCGCGTTGAGGCTATTGGAAGCGTTGATACTAGTGTTAGCCCTTTTCCTGAGGCTCAGATTGATGCAATGGCCAAGCAGCTGGAAAAACTATCTACGAACTTAGAGCATGAGACTCGTAGTGGTCTATGGTGCATGGATTATGAGGTAGAGGGGCATACAAAGGACAATTTCCTTAGGAGATTGGTACACACCATGATAGTGGACTGTGAGATCTACAACAAAGATCATGATACAAGTAGGTGCCCATTATGACAGTGTAAGATCCATAAAAATGTATCTTGCTATTGCAAGATTTACACCTCTAATACTCATGACACCAAGAATTGTAGATTGATTGACCAGATACGTGATGTCATTAATATTGGTGTGTGCTAGACTAGCCTTACAAACAATTTCAAGGACGATGGTCACCACTATGAAGGGCGCGCAAATGGAGGGGCACATGGAAGAGGTTTTAGAGGAGGATTTCGTGGTCATGGTAACTATGAGGAGGAATAAGTGAGTTCCAACATGGAACCTGTTACAATTGTGGGTCTACAAAGCACTATAAGTGATGAATGCACTGATTTGTTACAATGATCTTAGTATGGAAAAAACATAAGTATTGAGGAGTGTCCAAGATTTATTTGAAATATGAGCCAGTCAGACACCAAAGAGAAAAATGTGCCGAAATGGTAAGCATAAAGAAGGCCAATTCACAATGGATGCTAAGAGTGGCATGCGAGTCAGAACTAGAGCCTGTACTAGTTACGACGTGAGCTGAGGTTGTGCGTGCAAGGGATATACCAAGGAAGAAACAGTTGGTTATAAGAGAAGAGGTGGTATACAGGAAGTATCTAGACCCTACTCATTAGAAATAAGTGTATCAAGAAACCATGTATGTGATTTGAAGCCTACAAGGGGAGATCTAGTGCCTAAAGAAGCAATCAAGGTAGTTAAAGCAAATGAAGAGTGCTGAGGCTCCATAGAAGGATCTGGATGAGATCAGGGAAGTATGTAAGATGTTAAGGAAAGAGAATATAATTCCTTTGCTAGGGGAATGGTTACAGGAAAAGGTACGACGTACTAGAGTAGAGTGCAAAAGGTAGGTTTTACATGCTAACCTTCCTCCCCACATACCTTGACTATGATAAGGAGAATTACCTTGAATGTCATGCTGTGGAAGGGTAGCTTTTGAGAAATATTCTGATTGACACGGGCGCGGGATTCAATGTCCTCACTCTAGACGCATGGCATCAAATGGGAAGGCCCCTGTTACAGCCATCTTCAAATGTGTTGTATATGGCTAACAAGACAAAAGAAATGCCAAATTGGTGTCTTGAAGGATGATTGTTATCACTATCCAAGGGGAAAAGTTCAATGGGGATTTTGAAGTCTTGGCGCTAGCCGAGGTAGACAACTTTCAATAATTACTTGGGTATCCCTGGTGCTATAAGAACAATGCTGACCTACGGTTCAACAAGGGGTACATAATTTTTGAAAACAAGGAAGAACGGGTTATCATCCCCTTAACCGATGGGAAATCAGCACCCTATATTGAGCCCTTGGGAGAATAAGTTCTTGACACATATTTATGTGCGCTCTATCAGGACCCTGAGGTGATTCACCCTATAGAAGGAGTTATTTAGTTTGAAGATACTCAATCCAAGAGTGATACAAGTAGTGTAACATGTGAAAATTGGGCACACAAGACTTGTGAGTTAATTAGGTGATAGATAATAGGATCTGTTACGAGGGTGAAAAAGGCACACTCAATCAAGCACCTGAGAGGAAAGTAGTTTCCAAGTTAGTATGGAGGGGCCAACCTTGATGATTTTTTAAGAGAAATGGAGGCTCAGTGGAAAAATGAGATCAAAATAAGAGGGATGCTCACCTATAACTTGCTTGGGACCACAGCGCGTTGGTGGGCGACACATCATGATAGCCTTCTAGAGTGGCACGAAGTGAGAATCACATTCTCTGTTAGGTTTTCCCGAAGCCATGCACCCACTGTCAATACTGAGACTACCATGGGAAGGAACCCACCTCATTTCACATCCAAGCATGTGAGAAAGCATGGATGGAAGTGTGAAGGCCTTGCCACCTTCTTTATGGGTACATAAGTTGTATTCCACCTTACAAGGATTTGCATGTGCATGGTATATTCACTCAGAGATGTCGTCAGATAGGAAATTGGCAGGAGTTGACGGTATGAACTCCTTCAAGATTTCAAATATCAAGAGTACTAAACCATCATTGGTGGATAGGGTGTTATAGGTTGTTAAGTGCCTTACGATGGGAGATAGTGTCATGGTAGAGGATAGAATACTGGATTTATTGGGTGAACCTGGTTTGGAACCAATGCTTTGATGAGGAAGAGTCAGAAGAGGTGCAGCTTGAGCATGCATGCATGGAGAAAGAGAAGGGAAAGATGGTCTATGTGATAGATGGTGAAGAGATGGAGAGTTTGGATGTTAACCATACTAAAGGTATGTGTGAAGTTATTGATAGTGCTGATGAGAAAGCACGTGCACCTACCATGAGCCCCTCAAAACAAATAAGGTTAACATCGGTTCAGAAATGGAACCTAAGGAGGCCACTATTGGAGACTATTGGTCAGAGAAGGAGGTTTCGAAGATCATTGATCTACTGCATGAGTTTTAGGACTTATTTCCACATGGATACCATGAGCTTAAAGGTGTTCACCACTCCTTGGGAGAAATGAAAATCAAGTTAAAGGAGGGTGTGCCTGATTCGGAAGAGGCCTTATCGAATGAATCTGAATATTTGTCGAAATCAAGGAGGAGATAGACAAAATGATCGCTTTAGGAATCATCATCATTGAAGCTATGGAGGAATTAGAATGGGTAAGCCCCATGGTCATCAACATTAAAAAGGATGGAAGGATAAGGATATGTGTTGACTACAGGGACTTAAATGTGGTATGTGTAATTGATCCTTTTCCAACCCCTTTTACCGAGGAGATCCTGGAAGGAGTGGCTGGGCGTGAAATCTATTCCTTCACGGATGGATTCTCAGGATACCATCAAGTTAGAATTGCTAAAGAAGACCAAGAAAAGACAACTTTCACCACTAAATGGGGAATTTTTTCCTACATGGTCATGCCTTTTGAACTGAAGAAATGTCTGTTGTGTTTTCATGTATTGTGGTGCATGCATTTCAAGACTTCATTCATAAGTTTCTTCAAGTCTACCTTGATGAGTGGAAACTGTATGAACTAGTGAAAGACCATTGTGACAATTTACGGTTGAGGTTTGAAATATGTCAAAAGTTACGCATATCCCTCAACATCAAGAAGTGTCTCTTCACTACTCCATTTGGAACCCTGTTAGGGCACATCATATGTAAGGAAGGCTTGTTGGTGGATCCTGCCAAAGTTGTCGTTATTGTGGGATTGGGGGAGCCTACCAGCCAAAGCGTACAGTGTGCAGATTCCTTGGGCATATGAGGTACTACCAAAAATTTATTAAGGGGTATGCCAAGATTGCCGCACCATTGGAGAAGTTATTAAAACACAAAAGTGCATTTCACTAGGGAGAGGCGCATTAGATAACATTTGATACATTGAAGAATAGGCTTATCACTGTGCCCATATTACATTTTCCCTCTTAGGATAAGCCATTCCATGTACATGTTGATGCTTCAGGGATGGTGATTGGAGCACTCTTAGCACAACCTGGAGAAGGGATTATTGACCACCCCTTGTGTTTTGCTAGTAGGAAGTTAACACCAGTAGAACAAAACTACACTACTACTGAGCATGAAGCACTATCAATGATCTACATGCTACACAAATTTAGGAAATATCTTTTAGTAACACCTTTCATATTCTACACATAGACCACATGACATTGAAGTACTTGGTGAACAATCCCATTTTGCAAAGGTCGCATATGTCAATGGGTCCTATTGTTTCAAGAATTTGAGTTTACAGTTGTTTTGAAACATGAAAGAGTAACTCAGGGCCTAACCATTCATTAAGGATTAACTCAGGGGAGGATGCATAGAGCATTGAGGATGTTATGCCAGATGTGTAACTATTTAGGTTGCAACGCGCACCCTCTGACTTAGAATATATTGTTGTGTTTCTCAAAATGGGTGTGGCACTGAAAGGAATGAAGACTCTGGAAAGAAAATAGTTAGCCATACACGTTGCACCATACCCTACATGCTCAAATCAATAGAGACTTATACAAACTAGGTCGCATGATGAGGTTTTGCACTGGTGTGTGTTGGAGCATGAGCATGTTGCAATCATGGAGGAAGACTATGTAGGATTGCAGGAGGAAACTATGTAGGGAATGTCATCTGCATGAAAAATCCTACTATCAGGGCTTTGGTGGGAAATCATATACTAGGATTGCATTGAGTTTTGCAAGGCCTGTGACCATTGCCAATGCCTTGGCAAGCTAGGAAGAAGGGATGAAATTCCCTTGAGGCCGATAGCTAGCACATAACCATTTGAAAAAGTGGGCCATTGATTTTGTAGGACCAATTTCACCTACCACGTACAAAGGACTGGTTCATGCGATATATCATCACTTGTACTGACTACTTAACAAGATGGGTGGAGGTATTTCCTATAAGGGATTGTACGGCAGTACAACAACAATTAGGTTCTTGTGGGAAAATATAATCAATAGATATGGATTTGAGCTTAACGAGTGATAGGGGTATTCATTTCTTAAATGAGACAATTAGGATCTTGTTTAGTAGAATTCATGGTACCCCACCGTAAGAATACCCCATACCACCCACAAGCTAATGGAACTGCTGAGGCATTTAACAAAAATTTGAGTCACACGCTAACAAAAATTTGTGATGTGGGAAGACAGGATTGGGATGAAAAAGTTTCAGCTGTACTATGGGTGTATACACGACTATTCTACAAGAAATTGAACAAGGCCACACCATTCCAATTGGTTTTTGGTCACGAGAAGTTGTGTTACCTGTAGAATTCATGCTACCATCCCTGCGTATTGCACATGTAGGAGGATTAGCTCATGAACAAGCACTACAGGAGTGCATGGAGAAATTAATGTAGTTAGAAGAAAGGTGATCACTTGATAGGTGGAGTCAGAAGGTTGAAAAGGCATGACAAAAAGCATGGCATGATCACCATATTAAAAATAAATAATTCGAGGTTGGGAAGATGGTCTTACTTTATGACTCCAAATTTATGTGCCATTATGGGAAACTGAGATTCTATTGGTTAGGGCTATATATCATCTCATAATTTATTGATTCAGGCACTTTATAGTTACAAGAGATAGATGGAACATGGTTACCAAGCCATTTAAATCGGAGTAGGCTGAAGCCCTACTATAAATAAGGCTTCTGTGTATTTATAAATAAGGTAGTATTTACATTTAGCTTAGGATTTCCTTTAATGCATTTCTTTTCCTTGTGTTTCCCTTCCTCATTGCTTGTTTTCCTTTCTTTTTTTGTGTTTTGCGCGCCTTGTGCACTTGGTAGCCACTTATTATTTTAAAAGGTTTTGTATGTATAGAGGACTGCAGCATCTATTTTTGTGTGGGGTGGAGTAATACGTGCAAGTAAAATGGAAGTTGGTAGTGGAAGTTGTGTTTCGATGGCCAAGATTAAAGAATCAAAATCATGAAGTGGGAAAGAGCACGACGTAGAAAAGGTGGACATAAGGATTTTGGTGTCAAAAAGATTTAGAAAGATCACGTATAAAGGATGAGAAGCTTAGGAAAAACATGATGATAGGAGAGGGAGAAAATTAGGTGAAGGATGGAAGAAGTTCCTTCAGTGCTGCATGCATTCATGCATGTGAGGACCTTCAGTCAATAAGGATTTTTACACGCCATAAGGTTTGTAAGGAGTTTTTTGATGTAGGCTTGGACATGGGGGTAAGAGCACTTAAGGATGGATTTAGTGGAAAAATCCACCTTTATTGTAAGAGGTATGATGGTAGGTGGCATTTCATTTATCATGGGAAAATAGAACAGTAAATCTATAAGTATAAGGTCAGGCACATTATTGTTTACCTTGTGATTGTGATATCGAAGAGATCTTGCAAACTAGCCCATCCGCGAAGAATATTTGTGTTAACGAAAAATTGTGAAAATATGAGTGCATGACTAGTGTGATTTGTGAGCCAGAGTGGAAGAAGTACACAGGTGTATGGAAGAAGGTTTCAGGAGAGTATGTTGTCTTGTGGAAGGGTTCTCCAGGTTAGGGTTCTGTAGCTAGGGCACAAGAGTAAAGGGATTTTTTCATGAAGGTAAGCCACAGATTTGAGCAGAGCAAGGATCAGAAGAACGAGGAATATTGATTTTTAGTAACCCAAACAAGAGGATGGCACCAAAGAAGGTAACCGTTTCACCAAAGAAGGGCAAGGGAAAAGGGAAACATGTTGTTTCCACTAGTTTCAATGAGGAGTGGTATGCAGAGATGCAATACCTAGATGGCATGTTGCTTGGAAAGGAGTGGGTATCCCATGTAAGGAAGATGATGGTAAGTAATTACAACCATCACAAAAATGCCACAAAGAAAGAGATGGCATTAGAAATGGTTAGACCTACAGATAAGAGGACACCTGATGGAATTCCCATCTATGATGATGAAGTCAAGGTGAAAATGGAGAAGGCCAGATTATTATAACTATACGAGTTTCCCTATTTTGGTAAACCCAAGAGGTTATACCAATGGCTGATGTCACATGTACATGAAGACCATTTCTACTTTGTGGGGTGAAGGATGAGGATAACTCCCCAAATGATCTCCAAATTTACCAGTCTTACCAAGGAGGGAGATTCATTTGATGATGACTTAGAGGACAAGGAGGCCATAAAGAAAAATATGGGGGCCTATGACTATAAGAAGGGTTCAGGTACTTTGATATTTTTTTGATTTCTAACCCTGTGATGAGGATGGCCATGCACTTAGTGACCAAGCTGAATGGACAGGAGAGGTGGACACAGATCAACAAGTCCTGGTTAAACATTTTCCATAAAATATCAAAAGGAACCATCTAACAACCTCTTAGCATTCATAGCAGAGGATATGATCAGTGTCACGCACGACGGGGAGAAGATCATGTTTAGTAATTTCCTCTTTACCATCATGTTTTTAGAAATTGGAGTGCATGATGGGCCAATTTTTTTTTTATGGGAGTACCCAGATGAGAACCCCTCCCCAACCAAGAGATTTGAGAAATATACTAGTGACACCATGACAGCCACCCATAAGGCATGCCTTAGAGAATTGGTACAAGAGAATGTGTGATGTGTTTGGGACTGAGTGGAGGATAACCGAACAATTTCTAGTGCTAGTGAAAGGAGAAGGTAAGTTTTATATATACTAGCACTTTTGCATTGGTAGGTTCACTTTGTCAAAAGGGACCAAGAGCCCATAGTGTAACTTGTCGTTCTCCTTCACTGCACAATATTTCTAAGATGGGTTCAATCACTTCAATGAGGAAAAAATACTGAGGTTCAACCTCAGTGAGGTAGACCAAGACCACTGTGAGCTACAGAGATAGTTTGTATACCCCAAGAAGTGCGCTTATGTCAAGAAGTATGTCTCCCTTTAGGTGCATATGATAAAACCTGTAACATTGCTAATTGCTAGAAGGACTACATAGTGAGGGTATACATATGCACACATTAGGCCCAAGCATGATAAAGGCACCTACATGGAGAATCATGTCTCCCACCCCAGAAGACCAATCCGCAAAGAAGAAGGTGGAACTAATGAAAAGGGAGAGGGAGGAAGCATCCTTGAGAAAAAGGAATTGAGTGTACAAACAATAGCACAATTGGTATAACATGTAAGAGTTAGGCATGAATTCGAGCACATATACTTGAAGGAATAAGTCCCTTGTTAAGGAAAAAGAAAAGACACTTAAGGAACATGCACCAAAGCAAGAAGATCACCCTAAAAAATAATATTCTCCAAGGAAGGAGTCACCTACTAAATAAGAGGAGAAGGAAGAATCCCCTATATTGGAGTCACCAGTTAGGAAGAAGCGAAAGGTAGCAGAGGAGGTGGACACAAAAGAAATGGAGAGATTGGAAGCCTATAGAGGTGAGAAGGATGATGAGAAGCATGAAGAGGCTCAGAGCCATCCTATGTACGATGTACATGACTTGGATGAGGAAGGAGATACTCATGAATATGGGGGGAAGTGAGGAGGTAAACACTAAGGATAAAAGGACCCCAAGCCTCACCAAGGATCAGGTAGAAGAGGCCACAAAAAGCGAAGTAGCATACATAATAAAGGACTTGGTGAAGCATGAGGTGGAGAACATTGATGATGAAGTGCTCAAAGAGATAGAGGAGGAGAGTGTAGGGAAGGAGTATAGGAGCATGGGCGGAGATCCCAGCTTAGCAATAAGCTTTCCAAAAGTAGCGCGCACAGGAGGAAAGAGTGTGGTAACGACACAGGAGCAAGGGATGGGCTATATAAATGATCCAAATAAGGTACTGCATGTGTGCTTTCAAAGTACCGTGTTTACAGACCAACTCCTTGCATGGTCTTCATTCGAAGCAGAATGCGTATACCCTCGTACAAGAAAAATGTTATCTTGGGCTTTTGAGTCCCATGTTGATGTTCCGGAATTTGAGTCAACCAAGGGGCATTGATGAAGATACTAGAGACTAAGGGAGTAAACCCTTTGGTGAATGCTCAATAACTATCAGATGAGAAATTTTTTAACACACTCAACAAGGTGTCAGTAGAGGTTGAGGCTAGACTATTTGGGAGGAATGACAGAGTAAGGGTATTAGAGGAGGAACTGGAGAACAAGAATGAAGAAATCATTGAGAAGAGTAAGGATCTGAAGTAGGAAGAGCTGATTAGTGCACAACTAAGGCGTGAACTAAGGGAGGAAAATGTGAAGGTGCATGATGTGTACAAGAAGATAGATATGAATACATACACCATCATCTTGAAACACCCAGACATGGCCCCACCTGAGTAGAAGTATGAGTCAACCTTGTAATGTTTGGAATACTTAACTCGCATTCTTACCATGGAGAGGTGGTCACTCATGTTAGAGTCATTAGAAGAGCCATTAACATGCCAAAAGGAGGAAGAGAAACAAAAGATTGGGGAGACAGTCACTCGGTATTCCGAGCTCCTTTCCACTGTGCAGACCACCGTGCAAATGGTTGAGGCCGTGTATGGATATTGCATTGACAGAGATAGGGTAGCAAGTATACTAGTTGCTACACATGAGGTGGATCTAAAGGCATTCGAAGAAAATAACAAAGGAAAAAGGGTGAAGCAGGATAAAATCCGAGCCAAGGTTGAGAAGAAAATGGAAGCAATCGAAACCTTGCGGGGTTCAATTAAGAATCGGATTAAGGAGTTGTACCCCTAGGTCCCTCACATAATGGATGCACTGGATGATCTTAGCAAGCAGATGGAAGGGATTGTAGATATGTTGAATGCTAAGAGTGATGGATTAAGCTTTGAAGAGGTGAGCACTCTAGTGGGTGACCCACTCCTCTTGCAGCAATCACATATTTTCCCATTCTTCCATTCTTAATTCCTCCATTCTTCCATTCTTTCGTTCTTCATTCAAAATTCTACCATTCTTTATTCTTTGGGGAAGTAGGATGTTTCTGAGGATGGATGACAAGATTAGTGTGGGGTGATGTTGGGCCCCGAATTATTGGCTAAGTACCAAAAGGTGTGCGTGCGTAGGAGAAATAAAGAGAAGGGCATGCGGGGAGAAGCACACAAGGAAAAGAGGTTTAAGAAGGTTTTAGGAGAGACCAGGGCACACGTGGGGAGATAGTAAATAGGATATAAGTACTTAGCCATATTTGGCGTTCTGGAGGCACTTGAGAAAAAATGTGACCCAACTAGGCAAGCCGAGTGGATAAGGTGCCAACCTGGAGACTTAATGGTCAAGAAAAGGATATTCCATGTAGGGAATATTCCTAGGAAGACATCATTATAGAAAGTGGAGAGCTCGTAATAGGATAAGCATTCACCAATGAAGGACCACATGGAAACATGGCATGTAATCTACTCCTGAAGGAAGGCATGGTAGTGGGTATTAGACCTATAAGAAGAGATGCTCGGGTAGAAGAAGAAAAATGAAGATATATATGGATGGGAAAAGGGGAAGCTTTGTAGAAAGTATTAGGAGGCCCTAAGGTTGAGGGTTTTCATTAGGGAGTTGCAAGAAGGTCATCATATCTAAGGGATGGTCTGTAAAATTTACAAGGGGTGTATAGCTAGGACTCCTGATATATGAGTTAGATCTCTGTTTTAACATATATTGTATGGGCCAGATCCCTGGAAATTATTATATTCGACCTGGCATGCCCTTTTGAATGTAATGTGGTTATTTAGCACTCCTGATATATATATATGTTTTGGATATCTTGTTCATGGGTACAAACCCTAGTGTCATTTCTTTATATTATGAATCAGATTTGTTCTTCATAATCCATGTTGTGTTGTTTCTCTTATTTTCATGCATGGGTATAAGGATATGGTAGCTCATGTTGCACTTTTACATGAATATCTACTTTTTTGTAGCTAATCCTTTAACAATGGCAAGATCTTCTCACAATTCTCACATAAAGGAGGGGTTCAGTTCCCGCACGTGCCGTCGGGTGAGTTCCCAATTCCCAATGGGTGATAGCTCGGCATGCATGGGGTTAGAAGTTAGTAGGTGGATAAAAATGACTACATCCAACAACTCTTTTCTTGGTGTATCACAACTTCTAGTGTAGGATTTCCATTTCCATGGATGCATTTCTCTTCATGCCTCCTTGAAATGTTAGACTAGGTGTAGTTAGTTGTTTTATGTCATTAGGAGTAGTTGTGGAAGGTAGGATTAGGGATGGATTTGGCCTTATCTGAAGAGTTATCTCAAGCCCACAAGTATCACAGCTTGAGGGATAACTACATGTTACCGAATTACATTGATGGCCCATGCACACACACGTGAGCTATTAGGGGTGTTGTAATTTCATGATAACAATTATGGCATGCTTGATGGGACTAGAAGTCAAAAAATTAAGTTCTTCTCAAGTGTTTCATGGAAAAATATTCATTTTGGCTAAGTTGATGTGTTCTTGGCATGAAGTTGCAGTTTTGGAAGCTTTGCAGCAAAGGATAAGCAATCGGTGATTTCACTTTGCTTTGCTAAAGTAATTGCATCCTCAATCACCGCAAAGAAAGGGAAAGTAAGTTATGTGCTTTTAAGTTGTTGCATTACTCCAAATTGAAAGTTTTTACTTCAAGGTGAGAATGTAAGTAAGTCAAGTTACTCAAAGGGAAAGACTTAAGTAATTGCACTGCTGAGTTGCATTACTTTAAGTCATGTCAAAAGGTGAAAAACTTTACTTTAAGTAAAGTCATTACTTCAAAAGGAAAGTCTTTATTTTACTTCAAATTGAAAGACATAAGTAGTTACACCTCCAAGTTGCACTACTTAAGTAAAATCATTGTTCTAGAGAAAAAAACTTTACTTCACTTCAAGTTGTGTCCTTCTGAGGTACTATTACTTAAGTAAAGTAGTTGCTCCAAGTCAAAAGACTTAAAGTAGTGCATGTTGAGAACACCACAATGAGCTAAAGGAGTGAAGAAAAGAAAGTTGAGAACACCGCAATGAACTAAAATAAGTAGAGCATGTTCAAATCATTAGCATCTCAAATCAATGCAACAAAGGGAAGTAAAGAAAGTTCAAATCACTGATGAATAAAGAAGAAATAATTTGAAGTAATCAGCCCTCAAAAGATCAATCAACAAGGGGAAGTAAAGAAAGCTAAGAACTTCGATAAGAGAAGAAGATGAAGTAAGTTGTATTACTTCAAGAAATTTGATTACTTAGAACATGTTGGTTACCTCAGGCTACAGAAATTAAAAGACTTAAGCAGTCAAGGATCCAAAACCAAACACATCTGGCAACTCCATTGATCCAAGCAACCCATTATCTGAGTTGTAGACCTTTCTTTCCATCCATTTTATTTCTATATCTTTCACTTTCTTCCATTCTATGAAGTTTTACAGTCATGACTTCATTCCCTACATGGAATTCACACTTGTAGCAGCAATGCAATTCACATCCAATGCATTTCTCAACTCCTCCAAATCAGTTTTATGATCAAATTCAAGATTATTATGCCTATCCCTGTGAGCAATATAAGAATCAGTATGGCTATGGAGCCTATTAAAAAGATGGATATGCATATGGTGACATTAGTTATGTGGAGAACACTGATTTGTAGAAGAAAATCCTAAGCATGGAGTCAGTTATTATGCAGTCAAGGGCTACTTCTCAAATCAAAGCATTCAAGATTGGCTTTAGGGCACCTTTTCCATGGGTGGGCCCTTTTCCAAGACATTACAACCTTCAGCGGCAGCTTGACTTCACGGTTGAGATGTTCCCACTACTTACACAATGGATTGAGGAGATAAAAGTGTTGATCAGAGAAAACACTTAGTTGAACTTGCACACAGAGTCCGCGCAGAAGAATAGCATAGGAGAAAAAGTGCGAAGGTATAGGAAGGCGTCACGCGTGGAGGTGTAGAGTCAGACTCTCAAGGACTTAGCCGATTTTGGGGATCAGGTCTATTCTTAGAGATTGGCATGCGGAGCACACAAAGTAATGCCGAGACTTGCGCGCCACTCTTCGTGGAGATTTTTGAAGGACATGTCAACTCACTCTTGCATGGGCATAAGTTAAGAATAGATCCATCACTTAGTTAACTATCAGCAATCTATAGATAGCATACTTGCATGTATGGCTATAATTGTAAGAAGGTGCGTGGCTGTTATTAGCATGTGACCTATTTTCTGGTAGAGTTAAGTGGTGAAGGGCTAGTTCCCCACCCTATATATATGTAATGAATTACTTAGAATTACTTAGAAAATATATAGACACATATAGAGATACAAATGGAAACATATGCTTTGAAGAATGGGAAAACACGAGTACATGCGACTAGATAGTTGTAACAGATCCATGCGCGCATGCCTGGTATTGTATGAAGCTTTTGTATTGTTGGTACGATGAATAGATAAAGGAAATTGGCCGAAAAAATAGTGTTTGATGTGTTTATCAATGCATGTTATTATTTTCATGATGATTTACCTTTAAGTGCTTATAGATCTGGTTAAATATAATGATGAATAGATGGATTAGTTCCTAAAATATATGTTTACTACTTTATCATACCACCATTCTGCTACTGCAACTCTTAAGAGGGACCTGGTACCTTTGCGTGCTTTGGGTGAGCACTCACCCTAGGCTGAGTGATGTGTCAGCGCGACTAGGTGTTAACTAACAATTCTAGGCTGCATCATTGGTTCCATTGCCGGGACCTCTTTTTCAGTTGTTTCAGAATGGTTTGCGATGAAGACATACCAGCTAACTTTGGCAAGCGTTGAAGAATGGATTCATGATTTGGAGGAAGAATACGCACGGAGGTTTGACACTGGATCCAGATTTAGCGCACGTACTTGGGTAGAGCAGAATCTGTATGACAGTTTATACGAAAGCTTCTTTGCTATCTTTCCAGTAGAATTATACGAATGGTTGACTACATATGCATCTAAGCGGAATTGGAGGTATCGCACACTTGTTTGGACACAGGAGGAATTTCAAACACTATATGATGTTGACTTAAGCTAGACTCGCACGGTAGATACCTGGTTTCACGGTGTCCTAAACAGCTATATTTTGGAGTATTCAATTTCAACTTATTCGTGTCCGGAGGTAGCGGAGTTCCAGTTTCTACGGTATCCTAGAGGGACGTATTTGCAAGGTATTCCACTGGCAATCAAAATACTAATGGTAACGTTGAACTTGGAAGCTAAACCCATGGAAAGCTAAAAGAATCTCCACATGCAGGGGCAGGAACAGGATTGGTGAAAGATGGCAGACCTAGCGGTAGCATGGCAAAGGGAAGAGAGGTGGCTGAAGTATGATGAGGCGTGCGAGAGGGAATTATGCAAGAGACAAGAAATTGCAGAATGGATGGTGTTGTGGAGAGAGATGGCTCGTGAAGGATTTGAGGCTCATGGGGAGGAAGAAGAGAAAGAGCATCAGGAACTCCCCCATCTAGGGAAGCATGACAGAGAACCCTCTTCAGCCTCACATGGAAGTGCGCCAGTAGATATGACCTGGGCCACGGGCGCGCATCTAAGCCAACCTGTTGACCTAGCCCTTGCGCTTGGTTTTCCAGTATCTAGTACAGCAGGTAAAAATAGTTTTAATTTAGGAAGTGAAAGCACAGAAATAGGTCAGACAACAAGTACATCAATGGCAGCACAGAAAACTTCGTTATTCTTTGGGGGTACATTTTTATGCTCATCATCTACATAGAATATGAGTGTGCCGAGTGTGGGAATCACCTCTGGAGCTAGGGACCACTTCCTAGACTGTCAGGGTCCAGTATAGTACCACTGTTGGGGCACAGGGGAGTGCATCCACGGGACCTATTCCAAATTCTAGAGGAGGATCGGGTGGTATGGGAAGTTCTAGTTCAATGGTGGTTTAGGTGGTATTGGAGGAAGAGGAAACCAAGGAGGTTCTGGGTCGGGTGGTCAAGGCCCGCAGCAACCCCAGAACATTTATATGGAGATGTCCCTTCATCTCCCAGAATACAAAGGTATCGAGGATGCTGCTGAACATGTTCATATGTGTGAAATATTGTGGCACGCGAAAGGTATTACAGCCTCTGAGCGCAAGGCAAGTCAGTTTGCTACTACATTACAGGCGTGCGCGCACAGCTGGTATAGGAAGTTTGATCCCAATCAAACTTGTATTGACTATGCGCATTGAAAGATGCTTTCTTAAAAGAGTTCCACATCCCAGAGTTTGAGCAGAAGAGTATAAGTGCACTCAAGGATATAAAGCAAGGCACTATTGAAAGTGTACGTGAGTATGATGCGCATTTTAAAACACTTCTATCCAAACTCTCTTATGACATTCATGCAAGTCAGCATGCACAATGGTTTGTTGGGGGATTGATTACCCCATTTCGAAGAGCACTGTCACATAAGACTTATACCGATCCACGTGAAGCATTAGATGCTACTTTATGCGCTGAAGCAGTTGGGAGTATTGACACTGGAGTTAGTCCATTCTTGGAATCACAGATAGCGGCTATGGCAAAATAGTTAGAGAAATTATTGGAAAACTCAGCTCATGAAACGCGCTCAGGAATCTGGTGTATAGATTGTGAAGTGGAAGGGCACACCAAGGATAGTTTCCCTTGCAGAACTGTACGTTCGTTGTTATTAGATTGTGAGATTTTCCATTTGAACCATGATGCTAGTCACTGCCCCCTACTACAATGCGCGATCAGGAAGAATGTATCCTCCTTTTGTAAAATTTGTAGGTCCATGACCCATGATACTGAGGACTGTAGATTGATTGGCCAGATCCATGATGCCATTGATATTGGGGTCAGACAGGTGAGTGTGGCTGATAATTCTAAAGGGAAGAATGAGCATCAGGATAGGGATTATAATAAAACGTGTTATGATAGGAATGAAGGAAGGTTTGAAGGGGTTCATGAAAGGGGATGAGGATATCGAGGTGGATATGGAGGATGAGGCTGAGGTGGAGGAAGGAGTGAATTCCCTCAAGGAACTTGCTATACATGTGGTTCACCTGACCATTATAGGTGCGAATGCCCGTAGAATATTTCCTGTTCATTTTGTGGAAAGGGGCATAGTTATGAAGAGTGCCCGGACTTGTATGAGCATCTCAGTAAATAGCACAAGAAAGAAAACAAGGGCGCGGGGATGGTTAGAATCCAACGCATGATAAAGAATCAATGGATGCCAAAGTTAACACCCGAACTTGAGGTGGTAACAGTCAAGATAACCACACGAGCTGAGGCGGTGCGCGCAAGAGAGGTGTTGCAACAGAAGCCGACAATCACTAGGGAGGAGGTTTTGCATGCCAGATATCCAGATCCAACTCATCAGAAAGAAGTCTATCAGGACACAATGGAGGTCCTTAGGAGCCTTCAAGGTGAGATACAAGGTTTAAAAGAGCAGTCTCGAAAATTGGAGCACAAGGATACATAACAGGTCCCATCGGATATTGATGACATCAGAGAGGTATGTAGAATGTTGCGCCAGGAGAATATTATTCCTTTATTAGGAAATTGGTTGAAAGGGAATACTCTGCGTGCGGGAACTGAAACCAAGAGACAAATACTTCATGTGAATCTCCCCCCCAATAGCATTGACTACAAAAAGGAGATCACTTTGAATGCTATTGTGGATGGATGGTTGTTGAGCAATATCTTGATTGACACAGGTGCGGAAGTAAATGTACTTACATTATATGCGTGGGAACAAATGGGGAGACCCCCATTGCAGCCATCATCTAATGTATTGTTCATGGAAAACAGAATGAAAGCTACTCCCATAGGAGTTTTGAAGGATGCATCTATCACTATACAAGGGCCAAGTTCACAGGAGACTTTGAAGTGCTAGCGCTTGCGGAAGCAGATAGCTTCCCAGCTCTACTTGGGCGCCCTTGGTGTTATGCGAACAATGCTGATTTGAGATTTAACAAGGGGTATATCAGCTTTGAGAACAAGGAGGAAAGGGTCATAATACCATTAACAGATGGGAAATCCATGCCATATGTGGAACCTTTAAGTGAAGAGGACTTGAACAGAATCTATGTACGTGCTATTCGGGACCCAGAGGTCAATGATCCATCTAAGGAAGGAATCCTTCATTGGGAAGATTCTCAGTCAATCAGTGATACTACTAGTATTGCTTGTGATAATTGGGCTCATGGAACTTATGAACTGGTGGGGCGTGAAGTTAAGCGTGTGGTTATTTACAAAATGGGATTTTTCTCTGTTTGATGCATAGGTCACACAATACCCGCTATACTGGATCCGAAGACTTGGTTGGGTTCTTACAGGCCATGGAAACAAATTGGGTTGACCAGCTTAAACGACGCGCTATGCTTTCATATACTTTGGGTGGGATGGCCGCACGTTGGTGGGTAGTCCACAGGGATAATATCTTAGAATGGGAAACGATTGGGACCACCTTATCAACTAGGTTTTCAAGAAGTAATGCACATACAAAAATAAGCCCTTATCATAGTGATCAACTTGCACAACATCATATCCAGCAGTGTTAGATACTCTAGACAATAGGACATGAAGCACTACCACCCTCACTTTGAGTGCATCGGTTTTATTCTACTCTACAAGGGTGCGCACGTGCTTGGTATGTCTATGCTGAATTACATCGCGACACTGGCAGTTGCAAACTTTGACTGCATGGATGATCCAAACTTTTGACTTCCTTTCATCTACACCACCAATGAACACAACTTTAAGCTTTATCAAGCGATTAACCATGGGAGATAGTGGGAAAGCGGAAGACCTTGTTTAGGAATTTTTTGGTGAGACAGAGTCAGGGGCACGCTTTGCGGATGAAGAAGATGATCTCATATTACTTGAGCGCGCTTCTCTGGAAAAAGATGAGGGGAAGATGGTTTACATAATTGATGAGGAGGAAGTTGAGCACTTGGATGTGGATCATTCACATGGAACACGTGAAGTGTTATCCAGTGCGGATGTAGATGCGCACACATATAACGAACCTATGAAGACAACAAAGGTCAATATAGGCACAGAAGCTAAACCTAAGGAGGTGATAATTGGGGATTACTAGTCAGAATCAGAGGTAGCAAAGATCATAGAGTTACTTCGCGATTATGAGGACTTATTCCCAAGAGGATACCATGAACTTAAAGGTGTGCATATATCACTCGGAGAAATGAAGATAAAGCTCAAGGAAGGTGTGCGCCCTGTTAGGAAGTGACCATATTGGATGAATCCCAATTTGTGTGAGAAAGTAAAGGAGGAGATTGACAAGATGTTGAAATCTGGGATCATTCAACCATTGGATGAATCAGAATGGGTCAGTCCTATGGTGATAAGCATAAAAAAGGATGGTAGGATTTGAATTTGTGTTGATTATAGGGAGTTGAATGCAACATGTGTTACAGATCCCTTTCCTTCGCCATTCACGGAAGAAATATTAGGAGTGGCTGGGTGCGAAATATATTCATTTACAGATGGGTTTTCAGGGTATCATTAGGTTCGGATTGCCCCGGAAGATCAAGAGAAGACCACCTTCACTACTGAATGGGGAAGCTTTGCTTATACTGTGATGCCCTTTGGATTGAAGAATGCACCTACTATATTTTCAAGGATAGTGGTACAAGCCTTCAAGGATTTTATTCATAACTTCTTACAGGTCTATCTTGATGATTGGACCATTTATGGGTTGATTAAGGATCATTGTGACAATCTGTGCTTAATGTTTGAAAGATGTCGACAGTTGAGTATCTCATTAAACATCAAAAAGTGCATTTTTGCTACTCCCTTTGGCACACTTTTAGGACATATTATCTGCAAGGGTTGGTGGTTGATCCAGCTAAAGTTGTAGTTATCATTGGCTTGAAAGCGTTGACCAATCAGCGCAAGGTGCGTGGATTTTTGGGTTATACAGGGTATTACCGGAAGTTTATAAAAGGGTATGCAAAAGTTGTCTTGCCCTTAGAAGAATTGCTCCAGGGAAAAGGTACGTTCTACTGGGGGAGTCACAATAGCACGCGTTTGAGATATTGAAGCAGAAACTTACTACCACACCTATCTTGCATTTTCCTTCATGGGATAAACCTTTTCATGTTCATGTGGACGCCTCCAACACAACCATTGGTGTCATCTTAGCTCAACCCGGTGAAGGTATCGTTGATCATCCCATTTTCTTTGCTAGTAGGAAGTTGACCCCTGCAGAACAAAATTATACCACTACAGAGCGCGAGGCCTTGTCCATGATCTATGCCTTGCACAAATTTTGTCAGTATTTGTTGGCTACACCATTTGTGTTTTATACAGATCACATGGCATTAAAATATTTGGTGAACAAGCCCATTTTACAAGGGCGCATATGCCGGTGGGTACTCTTATTTCAAGAGTTTGACTTTATGGTTGTGGTAAAACTAGGCAAAAGCAATTCTGGACCAGATCACTTGTCTAGAATTCAATCAGGGGAAGAGGCACAAATAATAGAAGAGACCATGCCTGATGCACAGTTGTATAGGTTACAACACGCGCCATCGGAATTAGAGGACATTGTTGTCTTTCTGAGAACTGGTATGGTGCCCGAAGGCATGAAATCTTTAGAGAAGAAGCAACTTTCTATTCGCACGACACCATTCATGCTAATTAGTGGTGATTTGTACAAGCTAGGCAGAGATGAGGTGTTACACCGTTGTGTCTTGGAGCATGAACGAAAGGACATAATGGAAGAAGCACATGGTGGTATTGCAGGTGGCCATTATGTAGGTGATGCAACAGCACGCAAGATCCTACTTGCTTAGTTGTGGTGAGAAACATTGTACAAGGATTGTAAAGAGTATTATAAGACATGTGACCATTGTCAACGTCTCGGTCGACCAGGACAAAGGGATGAGATGCCCCTATGACCAATAACAAGTGCAGAACCCTTTGAGAAATGGGAAATTGACTTTGTCGGGCCTATTTCACCAGCCGCGCGCAGGACTGGATCACGCTATATCATCACTTGTACAGATTATCTTACCCGCTGGGCAGAAGCAGCACCTACAAAGGACTGTACGGCAGCTACAGTAGCATGGTTCTTATGGGAGAATGTCCTTACAAGGTATGGTTGTCCTTTAAGTTTAACAAGTGATAGGGGCACACATTTTTTAAATGAGACAATACGAATTCTTTTAGACGAGTTTATGGTTGCCCACCATAAAACTACACCCTATCACCCTCAGGCAAATGGGACTGCTGAGGCTTTTAACAAGATTTTGAGCCACACATTGACCAAGATTTGTGATGTTGGAAGGAAGGATTGGGATGATAAAGTATCTACTGTTCTTTAGGCTTATAGAACAACATATGAAAGATTGAACAAAGTCACATCTTTTCAGTTAGTGTTTGGCATGGAAGTTGTTCTTCCTCTAGAATTTATGTTACCTTCTTTGTGCATTGCGCGCGTTAGAGGTCTAGCTGATGCACAAGCCTTTGAAGAATGGATTGTAAAGATGGTTTAACTAGATGAGCACCGAGCCATCACACGCTGGAGTCAGAAACAAGAGAAAGCGTGCCAAAAGGCATGGCATGATTGACACATCAGAGATAAGAAACTTGCGGTGGGACAAATGGTACTTCTATATGACTCCAAGTTTCTGCACCATCCAGGAAAGCTCAAGGTGCATTGGTTGGGGCCATATGTTATTACTCATATACTTGAGTCAGGTGCTTGCCAGTTAGACACTATTGATGGCACACGGTTTCCCAGTTACTTTAACGGGAGTAGGTTGAAGCCCTACTATAAATAAGTCTTCTTGGTGTTTGTAATAAGGTAGTATTTCCAGATAAGTTAGGTTTCCCTTTATGCATTTCCTTAATGTGTTTCTTTCAACGTCACTATGCTTTGTCAATTTTAGCTCTTGTTTTGTGTAATAAGCACGCTTGCACGCATAAAACTCACTACAATATGAAGCATGTTGATACACAGAGGACTGCACATCCTTTTCATGTGGGGTGGATTGTTGGTGACTCTCAGGTATATGCTGTGAAGATGTCATGTTGCGGGTGTTGAGAAAGAAGGTTGCTAAGGGTAACTGATAAAAGATTGCTTCTCAAGATAAGAAAGGATGAATATGGATAAGGGAAAGTATAACGCGAGGTAAGCGGTGGCCATGGTAATTACCAAGAGATCATGCAGTGACGAGGTACTCGGGTGCTAAGGTGTGCGCTGAAGAGAATTCTATGACAATGGGTAAAGAGGCATGCTAGAAGGTTATAGCTTTGGCACGAAAATATACCGCATGGAAATGATAAAAATGGGTCATAAATGAGGAGAATTTGGTAGGTGGAGGAGCAATTAATGTAGAAAAAAGTAGAAATCTATATAAGGATGGGATGTGATTTCATTTTTACCCTTGCAACTACGAGAATTCGATAGAGATCCTATACGCGAAGAGCATAAAGCTAACTGATTCAAGGTACGAAGCAAGCGAACCAGGCGCGGAGAAGAGATTTGTTTATTAGAAGGGCTTGGATCCCCTAGGAAAAGGGTTTGACGAAGTAGAGTAATAAAACAAAGCTAGGGTGCGCAAGTTCGTGATTACAAATTAGGGCACGGAAGAATCGGGTTAGGGTTCGAAGAAAATTACTCAAAACACACAGCAACTGACCTACAAAACAAAACCCTGAAAGAGAATGGCACCAAAGAAGAAAGCAGCATCGATAAAAGAAAAGAAGAAGGTGGTGGTGGAAGAAGAGGAGGAGATGGCCCCGGAGAGCAATTTCTCCAAAATGCAGTACCCTGAAGAAGTTATTGTGGGGCAGGAGTGGAATACCCACATAAGACAGAGTAAGATAAGTGAATACAATCACCAAACCAGTGAAAACCAGAAGAAGTTAGATGACCTGCTCACTTCTCGAATGAACAGGCACACTGAGGATGGCATGCCGATATATGATGATGCCAGGGAAAAGCTACTCAAGGGAAATGGTGTCTATCATCTTTATGAGCTTCCATACTTTGGAAAGTATGCACCCTTGTACAGATGGCTGATGAGCCGAGTCCATGAGGACTTCTTCTACTTCGCAGGACGGAGGGTAAGACTGACACCCATCCTTATTGCCATAGTTACTGGATTACGGGAAATGGGTGAAGACATTAAGACTGACTTAGCTGACAAAAGCACCATTTTGGAGACACAGAAGGCGTTGGGCTATCAGAAAGGACCGCGCGGAATGGACATTGACAAATTAAAAAATTGTCCAGTAGTATAGATAGCAGCACATCTAACCACAAAATTGAATGACCAAGAACATTGGTCCCAAGTTAATTCTATGTGGTTGCATGTGGCCAAGCGTATGTCGAAAGGAACCTCGTATAACATCACTGATTTCATTGCAGAGCGGATAGTTGAGGAAGCGTGTGAAGGGAGTAAGATAAATTTTGGCTATATCTTATTGAGTTTAGTCTTCATGGAGATCGGGGTACTAGATGGCCCAAAAGAGAACATATGGGAATACCCCATGAATCATAAGTCTCCAGCTAAGCGATTCAGCAAGTATCTTTGCAAAGGGTCAATGACGGAGGAGGTGAAGGAGCGCGTTGAGATGTGGTATGATAGGCTCCGTGCGGCATTTGGAGAAGAATGGCGCATACCCAAGGATTTTCCCTCGGTCCTGGGAAAACAGGTACAATTTTTAGTCTACCAGCATTTCTGTATTACACGCTTCCCAATGGTAGATGGGTCATGGAGCCCCTAGTGCAAACTTCCATATGCATTTCCCGCACAGTACTTCCAAGCTGCAGTTCATTGGTTCACCAACACACGGAGGTTGGTGTTTAATGCAGAAAAGGTGGACTGTGAGTATCACACCCTGCGGAAGACTTATGGATATCTAGGGAGGAATGCATACAATGAGAATAACATCTTGGAAATGTTAAGCATCAAGCCAGAGATAGTGGCCATTGCGGATATCAGGGCCACGCTAATATACCTCCAATTGAAGCCTAAAATGGATAATAACAAGTACATGGAGAATGAATTCGCGCTTCCAGGGCCGCTGAAGGGAAAGCATACTATGGAGAACATTCCAGCACCTAGGCCCTCTATGCCCAAGCAAGATGATGAGGAAGAGGATGAAGAATCTGAAGATAGTGGCAGCCTAGTGCGAAGGAGGAAGCATCCATCCGGCCAGGAGGGGGAGCGTCTGACAACTCCCCAGGGAGAAGGAGCTACAAGGGAGGAGCAGGGCACACAAAGATTTAAGAAGGTGTTTAAGTGCACAAGGGTGCAAGGAGGAACCCCGCAGGTGAAGGAGCCAGAGGAGAAGAAATGGAGAAAACTCAGGCTGAGCGAGGAAACAAAAGAATCTGAGGAGAAGGCACCTTCATCTCCAACTGAAGAAGAGCCTCAACATGAGGAGGAGAAGATGGAAGGAGAAGAAGGGGGTCAATCAGAGGCTACACAAGACAAGGGTGGGGATACATCTGGTATTCCCAACCTTGATGCAGCCATTCCAAGAGGACCCCGATCCCGTCAAACAGGGGAGGATGCCAAGGCACATGCCATGGGGTATGCAGAAGACCCAAAGTTGATCATTCGCACTCGGTTCCAAAGCACCATCGAGCAAAAGGATTTATTTGGATGGGCACTCATGGACGAGGACAAGGTGACTCTGTGCATAAGGAAGCAGCTTTCATGGTCTATGCACACGCACATGGACGAGCCCGACTTTGATGTTGGTGAAGAATTGTGCATGTCAAGGCGGTTGAAGAAGGCACCTGAAACGTGCCACATGACAATCAAACCAACAATGATGTCAGATGAGTAGGTGAGCAATGCTCTAGTGAAAGTGTCCTCCGAAGTAGCAAGAAGAAACATAGATAAATCTGCTACCATCAAGGCACTTACAGAGAGATTAAAAGCTAAGGATGTAGAGATAGCACGCCTAGTACAAGAAAAGGACTTAATTAAAAGAAAATATGACACTTTTGTTAGTATGGCAAAGGAAATTGGAGATGATGTTCTAAAGGTACGCCCACATCTAGAATCCCGGGTACCAAAATAATTTCCTTCTGCGATGCACTATGTGAAAACAATGATAACATTAGTGTTGGAGGATGAAAAGGTGCGCGTATCCTCACAGCCCAAGGACTCCGGGGAAAAGACAGAAAAGGCGCAAGCTGCAGTAGCTTGGAAGATTCCTACTTATGAAGGTCTATTGTAAGCCACCCATGATGAACTGAAGAAGGTCGATCATGTGCTAACAATATGCACAGCCCCAGATGCGCTAATCACAGTGAAAACATTGGAGGAGGAGAATGAGGTCCACAAGGTGATGAAGGATGCTTCCTTAGGCCGCGTTGAACGCTTAGTCTTGGTAAAGCAAAAGTGCGAGGCACTAGCTACGGCGCAGGCACCGCATAAGGAGAGGTTGGAGGAGCTAGGAAAGCTCATTGCTCATAAGATGGATGTACTGGAAGGGGTGCAAACCTGTATGTCAAGCGTAATGCTTATAATACAAAATGAGTAAGGGAAACTCTCCATGGAAGAGCTGCAATCCATCATTATAGACATGTCTAAAACAACAGGAGCAGCGTTAACGATGTGGGAGAACCTAGAGGTAGATGTCAAAGAAGAATATCCATAGTTGTTGCTTTAGGATGAGATGGAGGGGCATGAGGCTTAAATAATTTTGTTAGCTGTGTATATCTTCTTCAAAATTCTTATTCAAGATTCTTATTCAAAATTATTTATTCAACTATTCTTTATTTATCCATTCTTTGTATAAGTTTTGGACATCGCCATTGTCGGGGCGACAATGAGATTAGTGTGGGGTAATGTTGATCAGAGAAAACACTTAGTTGAACTTGCACACAGAGTCCGCGCAGAAGAATAGCACAGGAGCAAAATCGTGAAGGTATAGGAAGGCGTCACGCGTGGAGGTGTAGAGTAAAACTCTCAAGGACTTAGCCGATTTTGGGGATCAGATCTATTCTAAGAGATTGGCATGCAGAGCACACAAAGCAATGCCAAGACTTGCGCGCCACTCTTCGTGGAGATTTTTGAAGGACATGTCAACTTACTCTTGCATGGGCATAAGTTAATAATAGATCCATCACTTCAATTAACTATCAACAATCTATAGATAGCATACTTGCATGTATGGCTATAATTGTAAGAAGGCACGTGGTTGTTATTAGCATGCGACCTATTTCTGGTAGAGTTAAGTGGTGAAGGGCTAGTTCCCCACCCTATATATATGTAATGAATTACTTAGAAAATATAGAGACATATATAGAGATACGGATGGAAACATATGTTTTGAAGAATGGGAAAACACGAGTACATGTGACTAGATAGTTGTAATAGATCCATGTGTGCATTCCTGGTATCGTATGAAGTTTCTGTATTGTTGGTATGATGAATAGATAAAGGAAATTGGCCGAACAAACAGTGTTTGATGTGTTTTATCAATGCATGTTATTATCTTCATGATGATTTACCTTTAAGTGCTTATAAATCTGGTTAAATATAATGATGAATAGATGGATTAGTTCCTAAAATATATGTTTACTGCTTTATCATACCACCATTCTGCTACTGCAACTCTTAAGAGGGACCTGGTACCTTTGCGTGCTTCAGGTGAGCGCTCAGCCTAGGCTGAGTGATGTGCCAGTGCGACTAGGTGTTGACTAACAATTCTAGGCTGCATCAAAAAGCTTATGAGCTTGAGATAAGACAACCTTGTCAATGGGTAAAACCACCACCAACTCCTAGTTCTTCTTTTTCCCTTTCTCAATCTACATCATTTCAGTAGTGTCATGATTCAAACTTGTTGCATCCTACCCCTAGTGTGGAATCCATTTCTCCATCTTCTAGTCTCCCATCCCATCTTGAATTGTCTTCCCTTTTCCCTTCCAAGAAAATATCCCCTCCTCAAAAAAGATGTTGTGCCTCTCCCACCACCTCAAACAGTAGCAAAACCATTCGAATCCCAAGCCACCCCTCCTCTTATAATCCCAACCGCATTTTGGGAGGAACAAAATCAGAAAATCAGCAAAGGAGAGGAGAAACAAGAAGAGCTTAGCAAAGTAGAATTGGCAAGAAACTTGAAAGATTGGGCTGCCAAGTTTGATATTAAACAAATTCCCTTAATGGCTAAGCCTCTAGTGAAGGTCGAGATCCAAGAACAAAAGGTGAATGTTGATTTTGTAGCAGCAACAGAACAAGAAGAAGGAAGTGATGACCAAAAGTTTGTGTGCTCTAAGTGCTATGTGCATGATGGCACTATCCTTACAGAGGTTGTTGATCAGACACCAACTACATAGTCAATCAAAGAGGAGGAGAAGATATCATCTCAAAATCCAAAGGAAGAGGAGCACACCAAGGAGAACAAATCAGATTTGGAGACATTAAATGAAGATGATATCATTGAGATCTTTTTACTTTCATTCAGAGGATTTGATTTGGTTGATGAATCTGTGAAGAAGGAGAACATCCAAGAAGACCTTGTTGCCTAAAACAATCCTCTAGAGCAGCAGATTGAAGAGTTTGATTTATCAAACTTCATATTAGAAGAAGATGTCATTCAAGAACAATTCAGTCTTTAAATGACGGAGGAGGAGCTCCCAAGTGAGCAGCAGGTTTCAGCATATTGCAGTGGTCCACAAATGATCCCATTAGATGTTGCAAGCAACCACAGTGAGCTAGGTATCGAGGAGGAGTTCCATGTGGTCAAGAAAGGAGAAAAAAGAAAGGATGACAACAACTCCATACCAATCATCAATGCAGAAGATCAGTTGTCTATAGATGAGCAACATGAAGAAGACCAACTCGTAGACAATCACCCCTTCAAGGAATGTCTGCAAGAAGACTTCCTTATTGGAGTTGAAGCTTAGAGCATTGGACAGATCTAGCGGATCAGACCTTGCCCAATCAAGTACTTGGTTTCCAATGGAAGAACCACACCTGGTCATGCTTGCTTCTAAGCATGAGGATGAGCCAAACAGTGCCAAGGATCAGCTACAATGCCTCTTATAACCAAATGAAGAACAAATAAAGGAGGTATTTGTCTTCTTCTTAGTTAATACCTTGATGTGTATGGTGGAAAATCAGCTTGCAATCAGTTTTTCACTCTTCAGAATAGTTTTGTCTAATGCCAAATCATCTACATGGCTGCAAATTATGAGAAAGGGTAGCTACTTTGCCTTGCTAGTGTCAGGGTTTGTTTGAGTTGCTCATTTCTCTAGTTAGTGTAGAGTAGGAGTAGGTTTTCTTTCAGCAGAAGAAGTGTTTGTGCACACTCTACATGTCTTACTTGAGGCATGTATGATCTTTCTCTTTTGTATATAGTTTTTTTCCGTGGTTGCTCCAAGCAATGCAATATATCATGTCCCCGTAATTAGTTACAGAAAATGGATCATAGTTTCCTAAAGAAGTTGTAAATGTTCCAGAACAAGCAAATGCAGAGTAACTAAAAGCAATTAAGGAACGGATTTTAAAGGTTTTATCTACTTGTTCCTTCAAGAACAGTTATTACTAGCTTCTAGTGCCTCACAGAGATTAGAAAATCAACAGTTGCCATCCTTCCCAAAGCCAGTACGGAAAAAAATTTGGCCTATTCCAAGCAACGTGTCGTAGGTGGAACATTCAAAAGAAGAAAGGAAATCAAGACTCAATAAAGTTCCATGATTTCCAAACTAGCAGATGTTTTACTCCAGACACTGTGGTATGTCATAGCTGTCAAGAAATCAGATGTTGGGGGAGCAGTTACATGTGTTCATCATTCAACCTCATGGATCACAGTTGCAGGGAAAGGTAGAATTCGAGTTTTAAGACAATTTTCCACTCTCTCAAAAAAATTCAATACTTTCTTACAAGAGTTGGGAAATGCTAGTACCGAGAGGTAGTCTCCGATCCGAGCAGCAACATTTCAAGAGGCTCCAGGGTGTAGGTTTTCATTTTCATATCAGTTATGGGTTGCTTCAAAGGACTCACTGCCCAATGGATGCTTTAAGGAAGCTGGTCATACTTCATCTAGTGGGCAAATGGCCCCATGAGTCGCCAAATTGTTATCCATATTTACCCCTTGGTAAAAATGGATGACTTGAGAAAAATGGACTTTGGGGCACTTCACTGCAATTTTTCTAAGTCCCTATGCTTGAAAGTGTTTTTTCCATTTTCTCCCACTTAACCCCCTCAAAATATTATTTTCATGATTCCAACTTGAAGAGGAGGTCGATAGCTCTCCATAAAGTCCAAGATCTCAAAAAACAAAGCATCTGGTCAAAATTTATGGCCCATTACTGTTTTCCTTAGTAAAGTCGTGAATTGGAACTGTGTTTCTTAAGTCTTTTGTAAAAGCAGTAAAGCACTTTGAAATCACCACTTAACAAAGGAAATGGAAAATGGAATAAAGTAGTGAATTGGAATTGCTTTACTTATTTTAATTAAAAACAGTAAAGCAAGTTGAAATCACCACTTAACAAAGGAATGGAAAAGTAGAGTAAAGTGGTGAATTGGAATTGCTTTACTTATTTTAAGTGAAGCAGTAAAGTAGTATGAAATCACCACATAACAAAGGAAATGAAGCAGTAAAGTAATACAGAAAATTGAAACTACTTTACTTATTTTTAAGTGAAGCAGTAAAGCACATTGAAATTGTCGTAATGGAAAGGAATTTGAAAAGGCAATAAAGCACTTTCAAATCAATGCAATGCAAGGAAAATGAAAAGGTAGAACCATGTGGCAAAGGCAAATTACTTTACTTCATGAAAATTAAAAAAAAAAGTAAAGCAGTTGGAAAAGTGTGATGGCAAAGGCAGTAGTAAGGGGTCGAATTGCCGAAATGAATGGGAAAAGTTACAGAAATTCAAATGGACATAACTTTCCGCTCAAAAATTCATTTCATGCATTCTTTGACTTTTCAAAAAGGTCTCATAGTCATCTACGTGTTAGAAGCTTTAGATTTCAGTTTTGGTGAGAAGAAGAGGGTAAAAAATGGAGTTTCTTCTCCTACACTCCAATACACTATTACAATCAACTACCGCCATTAATGTAGCATGGAGACCAATTCCTTTTGCTACAAGCAAGGGTACATGTGACATGGGTCCTACAAGTAACCCATGTTGCATTCACATCAACAATTGAGTTTTGAGTGTAAATGAAGGCATGCATTTGGGTTCTCCGTCTTCTTTCTCCTCTTCTCAAATTGTTATACATTGTAAGGGGGATGCATTGTAAAGGTTGTTGGCATTCTTTCTCCCCATTCTCCCCTCTTCTCCACAACTAGGTTCTTGTAAATTTGGGGCCTCAAGCCTTCCTTTTGATCATTGTAATTGCATTTTTTTGCTTCCTCTTGCTGAATTGATGTACTGTGCATCTTTATGGAGTAATGTAAATGGTTTATGTGATTCAGTTGTCAATCCTTTGCATTATTTGTGTTGCTTTCACTTTCCTCTCATCATGCTTAGAGGATCTATGCATATTCTTAGCATGATTAGTTGTGTTGTGTTTACTTGGGAGTGGTGATTGTATGTGGTTTTTTTTGTTGTGCATGTCCACCCTCTCCTAGTTTCATCTTTCTCCATTCTAAGGGTTGGGAAGATTTTCTAGCAACTCTTTTTCTTGGTGTATCACCGCTTCTAGTGTAGGATTTCCATTTCCATGCTTGCATCTCTCTCCCTATATCCTTAGAATGTTAGAGTAGGTGTAGTTATTTGTTTGATTTCATTAGGATTAGATGTGGCAGGTAGGATTAGGAACATATTCGGCCTTCTCGAGAGAGTTATCTCAAGCCCAAAAGTCTCGCAGCTTAAGGGATAGCTCCATGTTACCGAATTACAATGATGGCTCATGCACATACACATGAGTTATCAGGGGTGTTGTAATTTCATGATAACATTCGCCATAGGGATATTATGGGGCACCTCCCTCAATATCATTATGTGTCACAACCTAAAATGGTCTATTATGTCCAACTCTGCATTCGAAAACCCCAAGGTCAACAATGTGCTCAAATGTCAGCCTCCGCAGAACTCCCTCAAGTGTATATCTCTCTACATGCCACAAAAACCAATAAAAATCTACCATTAATACCTCATACATATCGAGAACAAGCTAATCAAAGTCAAAAACTAATCAAAATACTCATATGTCATTCTATACTATAAAATCCCCCTCCTGGGTCACCAGCGTCTAGGAGCAGGTCGAGGGAACCTCGAAACAAGTCACCAACACCTAGAACTAGGCGCTAGCATCTTGAAGAATGTTAATGCCTTGGCTACTCCCACCCAGATCAGAAACGCATAAAAACACAATGATTCAAATTTTGTAAAAATTTGACAAATTCGGGTGCATTTCACCAAATTCTTCCAAAATAATCATACTCACCAGCTCATCGGTCATCTGTGAATCCACGTCCGCCACTACACTCTCAAACCTATTCAACCTCGCTTCCCTAACTTGAGACATTCTCACAGGCTCAGAGCCCTTATTCTAAATAAACCATGGTATAAATGAAATTCCGATTCAGTTTTTACTCTTACTATATATAGCAATTTTCAAATCTTCCATTTATTATAGTTACCATTTGCACGTATTATACCAACTAATATGCGACACACAATTTTGATCATATCTTGAGCTTCGCTACTCCATTTTCCTCCCCGTTTGCACCATTCAGTTCAAAATTTATCTTACCACCATATTGTACACATTCTACTATGATATAATTAACTCTAAAACATTTACACCTTGACATACTCGCATTCTTGCAACGTATACTATACTACATCTTATTCGTTATTAGACCATTTCACCTCTACTTTCGGCTCAATGCTCGTTATTTCCACCCCTTGCCCTTTCACCAAAAGGGGAGAATACAATTGGGATCATCCTACAAGCCCTCTCATGTTACTATATGATCATTTAATACTCCTAATACATCATTATCAAAAAACATTTGTCACACTAGTCAAGAAAAAGAAACAAATCAATCTATGTAAATATTTTCTATCTATTCCCTCTAATGACCTAACATGGGGGAAAAGTGAAAAATGTCTCCATGAGTAATCTATCATATACATTCAATCTTAAGGCAATATTCTACTATTCAAATCAAATCAATCGATAGGTACAACATAGCATATTTTACTATCTCTCCCAAATGACCTAACTTGGGAGTTGCATCACTTCATTATCTTTCAAGGATGACTTAGCATGGGAATCACTTTACACTACTTCCAGATGACCAAACATGGAAGCCATCTAGCATTATACAAATCGTGAAACCCATGGGAGTGGGGAAAATGGGACATCATTGCCTTTCCTATATTGCTCCTATATGGGTTATTCAACATTAGAACTAAATTTTGTCTCTATCTGTCTGCAGTGGTTAGACCTTTTGAGGATGTAGTCATGGTTGGAGAGTAAAACTAGACCTCTCTCCCCAACATTCTTCCTCTAGCCACAAGACACCCAAATCCTCCCTGGATCAAAATTTTAAAAAATTGGGTTGGAAATTGATCACTCCCTACCCCTTTAAATCTCCTTTGGAAACAATTCAAAATCTCCAAATTCACCAAATCAAGTCATCAATTTCTCCAAGTGCTCCTTACAAATGGTTCGTTGTCTCTATTTAGGCCACATCGATTGACACATTGATCCATGGTTCACCACGCTATATGTTATTATATTATGTGCGTACTTCTGCAACAAGGCTTCTCTGGACTTCTCACAGATATGGTCCTTACTTCCTTTACACTACTTGAATTTCATTCAAACAAAATAGGGGGGGAAATGTAGACACAAAATTATGCACATATTACTATTTTACTATACCGCCAAGTATGTTGTTATATGCAAAGATCTTGAGTAAGAAAAGTATTCATTAGTGACACACTCCCTAGTCCATCTACTTGTTTTGGTTGTTTCTATTATCTTTTTCTTTCACATCTGTCACTTCCACCCTTATTTCTAGTCGGATCACAGGGATCCCTGTCTATTATTCTTCTCACATTTGTTGTCAGTTATCTCAAGACACCAGTGCCCAGTCTGGACACTATCCACCTTGGGTGCTCCTATCCACCTTGGGTGCTCCTGTCCTCTTTGTTCTCATTTAAATTTTTAACATTTGTGATCGGCCTTTTCAATTTTTTTACTCCTATCTCGAGGTCCTAATCGGTATGTCGTGTCACTAGTGTTGAAATTAAAACAAGATATCCCTATATATACACAAAATACATATTATTATAAAGGCACTTTTGCAAATTTTTTGGATTTTCAACAAAAAGTTCGGATTTTGCAAACTGGCAGCAACCTGCTGATTTATCCTGATTTTTTATTTTACTACCAGCATAGATCTGACAGATTTATCTGTTTCTGTTGGCGAAATCTGTTTAAAAATCCGATCCCCAGCGGAGTCGCCAAAAACTGTTGGTCCGAAAATCTGTCGCGTGGACAGATCTATGGATAGACGAGCCAACAGTGTGCAGGGCTTAGCCCCTCTTTGAGACAGCAAAGCGAAACTGGTTTATTGCTACTTCTACTAGCAGGAACCTATGCAAGTCTCACAGATTCTGCCTTCGGGGGTTGGGATCTCATCCCAGTAGAGTGTTCTAGGCTGCGAAGAGAAAGGAATAAAAGAAGGAGAAGAGAAAGAACAGATCCGAAGGAAGAAAAGAAATGAATTCCAAAGCGGAAGGGTCAGAAGATCTATGCTTTGGGCTTGGTAGTAAACAGAGCCAAACCTACTCGCATAAATAAACAAAGCAATACTGATAAACAAATGACGGAAAAGTAGATATGAATTCAACAGAAAAGACACATGCAGATCTAACATAAGAAAGATCTAATGTATAACACAGCTATTGAGCACAAAGTCTGAATAATTGTATTAATTGTTTTTATCTGTTACAAGAAAGCTCAAAGTCTTTCTCTCCTCACCTCTATTTCTATCTGAAAAATGTTCACCTCTTGAATACAACAAGTATTCTAGTATTTATAGAAAGTGAGGGAGAGAGAAGGCAAAATGGAGCCAACCACTTATTCACAAGATATTTACAAAATATCCAAAAGTCATGTTGACTTTTACAACTTGGATGGATGACATCATCCCATGATGCAACATGGATGATGTCATCGTTTGTGCCAACACACTTCAGATATTTCGAAGAGAAAGTCGGAGAATAGAGAGGAGAAGAAGAAGAAGAAGAAGAAGAAGAAGCTATTCATCATCATCATCCTGTGGCCTAAAAGGGGTCGCCTGTTTTTGATGCTGATCAGGAGATGAGATGTGGAACTGAGCGCGGTATTCCAAGAACTTGCTGATCATTGGCGCAAATTGATCCTGTGATGGATCCTTGTGCCTTTCACTAATTGCTTCGCAAGTTTCCCGCTCATCAATGAGCTTTTCGGGGACCCTGGAATAGTCTTTACCCGCCTCGATTAGGGACCCGATGAAGTCTCTACAGGCCAGTAGGTTGTTGATGGATTCGATGTCGAAAGTGACTTCTGGCCCTGTCCCTTGAGAAGCTAGCTCCTTGAAAATTCGGATAGTATCGTCAGCTGATCTCAAGGTGAGGGAAGGAGTGAGCAACCCTGGAGTCATAGATAGAACAATCTTCTCCATTTGATGCATCGCATCCAGGGCCTCTTCCTTCACCTTGTCTATCTTCTCTAACACAAATTCGAGCTGATCTATCCGATAGTCCAGAGTGGACATGATCTTGTTGAGGGTCCTTGGATGACCGAATACTCCAAACTTGACCAAATCTTCGACTGAACAGTCGAACATTTGTTGGAAGGCCTCGTGTTGGAGTCTGGCATTTTCGAGCTCTTCTGATACTGGACTTGCTAATGTTTGGAGTTCCTTATTCGCCTTCTCGATGTTCAGGTATAAACTAATATACTCGGCGATCACCTTTTCACTATCCTTAAGGATTTGGCTCCTCCAAGCAGAAACAGCCATACCTTGCTCGCCGATCTTTGAGTATTCATTGATCTTCTCCTGACTGAGCAGCTCAGGAGTCTCGGCGGCAGTTGTGGGAGGTGCACTTCCCATCTTCTGTAGGGCTTGAAGCAGGTATTTATTCTGCTCCTTCAGTAGCCTCTTTTCTTCCTTTGTTTCCTGAAGCTTTTCGCAGAGTGCATCAACTGCGGAAAGAGCTTCCCCCTGGAGACTTTCAGAGGATGTCCCCATTGTGACTTGGGTCACTGTGAAATCTGCCGGAGACAGATCTTCTTTTTCTTTGGTGAGATCGGGGTAGGCAATTTCCATAACTCTCTCACCTGCAGCGCTCTTGGAGAAGCGTGTAACCGGCTTGTGCTTCTTTGCTCCTTTAGCCGGAATGACTGAAAAGTCCATCGGAGCGATGGGGACTTTCCTCTTTGGTTGGCTCAGCTGCTGAGAGATCCAAGCTGGTCCTATTGAAGAAGGACCAGAGACAGAGGGGGAAGCAGCAACGGTAGAAGAGGGGAAGAACGTGGAGACACGCGGCGGCGGCATTGAAAGAATAGCCGAAGACATGCCCACGGGAGGAAGGGAAACCGCAGCTGTAGAAGACATGGGAAGGGAAGGGAGCCCGGAAATGAGGGAAGAAATGGAGGAAGACAAATCAGCGAGAGAGGAGAAGATGGACGAAGAGGCAGGGGAGAGAGTAGAAGAAGGGGGAGAAGACACAACCAAAGGAGTGGTTGCCGACATCTGAGGAAGGGGAGGAAGAGAAGAAGAAGGGATAGAAGGGACCTCTGTAGTTGTAGCGATGCCGACATCCTGGGTGGATGGGCGTATAGGACTATCCTCTGTCAATTCCTTCTCTGGCGAATCCAGGGTTATTACTTGTTCAGGCTCTGAAGGAAGAGGACTTTCAGGGGCTTCCTCCTGAATGGTGCTAGGCTCACCTTCCGCAGCTTTGCCTTTTAGCTGCTTCTTTGACCTTGGAGGTGCATTACCCAAAGGAGAAGTTGTAAAATCTACACCGAGGTAGATTAACCCATTCATGCGGCACCAATGCTCTGTTCTCCGCATAGTCTCCTTGACCCTCTCCTCGATTGTCTGAGGAGCCTTGCTTCTGTCAATGTCCGGGAAGGGCCAATCATCCCCTTCTGTGTCATTATACACTTTGTCTACTTCGTCTTCCGTGGTTTGGAAGCCTTTTGGGACAATGGCCACTCCGTAATGGATGATTTCCGTTAATGCTAAGCGAGAGTGATCCTTTCTTCTGAGTTCTACCTCATGGAGAACGTCAATGTAGATATCCTCAATCTGAGGGACATGAATCGGATCAAGCTTAGCCCTTGGTAGACAGCCCCTAGGGTCGAATGTAGGCCTTGCTGGGAAATCATGCTTTAGGTTGAGCAATTCTAGCTCAGCAAACATCTCCTTCGCCTTGTGATAGCTGGAGCATGTGTAACGGCCTACTGTGAGGGGGAAAGGAGTTCCGCCCTTCTTTCTCTTGAGGCACTTTTCATGGTATGTGACGAGCTGTCTTGATAGTTCCAATAAAATCAGCTTTGGTCCAGCATACCTTGGCAACCTGGTTGGTTCGCCCAAAAAGTTGACCGCCCTCAGATAGGTGAACGTGGGAAACTGGGTGAACAAGGCCCCCCACTTCTCTGTGACTGCCACTATGTTTTTGGTTGTCCGGCCATGAGTCAAATTTGGCCGCAACATGCACATGATGTGATAGAAGAAAACATCATTGATCTTAGCGAAGTGTTGGATGCTGTTCTCCAGCTTCAGCTCTTGATAGTATTCATATATTTTGGCCTGAGGCCAAGTTCCGCTTCGGTGCAGCCCTGGATAATCCCTTTCAGACGCAGCAGCATACACTACGTAGGAGTTCATGTGGAACACTCCTGTTGTAGCAAACTGTTGTAGCTGCTCGGATATTGTGCTGCTTATTATCTCCCCCCAGCAGAAACGCTGATCGGGCAGATTCTTATTCATTGTTTCTAGGTACCGCAGCATCCACTTATGGAAGTAGTGAGCATCTGAAAGACCGAAGACTCTGCTCAGGAAGGTGATTGTATCACTGAGTTCCTCTGAGAAATCACTCCGGTGGATAGTTTGAGGCCACCGGGTCACTACCTTCTTATTCTTGAGGTAGACCTCATTCATCAATTGCATGCACTTGTCTTCGTTGTCCTCCCAAGCCTTGAGGCATTCTTGCTGGCTAACAGCCACATAGTTTCGGTGGTGAGGGATTCCAAGCATCAACTCAAAGCGACGGGCAGTAAGGTTTATAACTACCTCGCCTTTGCTGTTCTCGACACATCTCGTGTCTTTGTTGAAGGATTGTGCAACAATCATCATGAACTCGTTATTCACAGCGCTGACAGGGATTCCTCCGGCAAAGTGCAGGGCGCTGCCTATCAATTTATCCATCCATGGACTCCTTGTCACTTTCTGAGTTCTTACCCAGAATTCCTCTATGTCAATGTGGCCCAGTTCAGAATCCCTGACATCCATATTACACTCTGCCTGTGATTCGGGCATTCTGACCCTCTGATATTTGTATTTCATTTCTTCTTCTGTTAGCTTTGCCTTCCCTCTTGGTTTGATGGGTCTCTTGCTAGACGTAGACATGTGTTCTTCAAGGCTTATCTGATGATCTGCACGTAGAAGGAGCGAAACCCAATCCAAGAAGCTTGAATTAGTCATTTGATCTTCCATTGGAATACTAGCAGAAGAAAGAGTTAGAACTTTTAAGGTTTGGGAGGCAGGGCGCATGAAAAATGTATATAACAGGCTGAATAGTCAAGGCGCACAGGAAAAGGGTGCAACAGAGGTTAAGTTGGCGCCAAAGGCGCATGGCGCATGGATGAAGCAGACTGCATTATATAGAAGGGCGCACAGGAAATGCATGTTACATTGAGGTTTGGTGCGCCCTTTGGCGCATGGGCAGATTGTGCAACATGGAAAAAAGGCGCGCCAAAGGTATATGGCGCGGCGCATGGAGGGTCTACACAACATCATGTACTTGCAACGGAAGGTGCGCCCGCGCCTTGGAGGTTTTACACTTGCGCAAATAACTCTTGCGTTGCATGGAAGCTGGGCGCGCCCTTTAGCGCATAGAAGAGGGATGCAACAGGGGTAAAAGATGCGCCAAAGGGATATAAGGAGGCGCGGGTTTCGAGCGTGTTACAGGCCGAAAGGGTGCGCCTAGGGGCGCATGATTTTTAACTGCAGCATGCTGGGTAGACGCGCCGAGGGGCGCGACTGTCTAAGGTGCAACATGACGCGGCAACGCGCCATGGGGAATACTTGAGCATTTTCACATTTCAACCTCCACTTCGAAAGGACGCTTGGCATCACTTAGTTTGATAAAATAGGATCAGACCAAGCCAAAATAAAACCATCCCTCCCTTTTCCATCAAATCCAGAAAGAGGGAGGGAGAGGAGAAAGAAAGCACAGACCAGGCAGGAGGAAGAAAACAAAAAGTTCAAGGAGGGAAACAAGCCAGGCACAAATACAACTGATGAAAACCAGCAAGCAAGCACACACCAAGAACTAAATGAAAAGAGGATGAACCTCTTACCTTAACAATATAGCCAAAATCCTTGAGCGGGTCCACAACTTGATGAAAATGACAGAGCAGGGGCTGACAAATCCAGAGCGATCACGTGCCTCGAACAAAATGCAATGAAAATGACACGGCGCGCACGGGTATATATAGACAAATTTTGTCATTAATGCGCCACCAACTTTTGAAATGGCGCATGGAAACAGCTGTCGACAGGGGAAAGCGTGCGCCCTTTGGCGCATGGAAGGAAATGACAACAGGAGAATGAGCGCGCCTTTGGCGCATCAAACGAGTTGTCGACACGAAGCTATGTGCGCCCTTTGGCGCACCAAAACTTGATGTAACAAAGATATTACGTGCGCCCTTTGGCGCACCAAAAACTCACTCAACATCCTTTGGCGCACCGAAAGACGTGCTAACATGGAAAACCATGCGCCAAAGGCTTTTAAGGAGGCGCATCAAAAATTGATGTTGCAAGGCAAAACCATGCGCCCAGCCAAAAAAGGCTCAAAAAGACTAAGTTCAAAAACTGAATTTCCCGGGAAGGGATTTTACAATATTTTGAATGCGAAGGATCCCTAACGAGGGATCGAAACAAAATTTTCGGTAAGGTTATCGGTAAAATTGCCCTTGTCAATTTTACAGGATAACACCAAGCCAACTTATGCATTTGAAAAGCTTATTGTTGCATTAGTGGAGGGCGAAGTTGTCTTTCCAGGTCAAAACCATCAGCCAATTTTTAACTTGTTGGGTGATTTCAACATGGGAGGGTTGAAACTTGATTTTGTATACTGAAAAAGGTGGCCCTAAGTCATAAAATGTGTTATATAGCTAGTGCATGGATTTCTAATGATTCCAATTTGTGTAACAGGTGTGAGCCAAGAGCTATGAAGTGCTAGCTTGAGCGAGATGCATGTAAGAATAAGCCAATTGTGGGCAATGGATAAATTGTTGGGCTAAATGCCAAATAAGCACATGTGTCAATAATGCTAAAAATGTGTTGAATTTTGTCTCTCACTTTCTCTTACAAATTGACTATGGATATAGGTTCATTGACATTTTTCAAATCTATTTCTATTATTTCAAACCACTCAAACGATCATAAATCATCCCAAACTAAGAAAAACTACTCCTTTGGTTTAATAAATCAGAAAATGTTATACCAATAATGAGGAATATTTGGCCTTACATAATTTATCAATTTGTAAGGTTGATAAGTTTTTATTGTGAATTGTTATAATTGCCTTACTGATTATTTAGGGAATCAAGATTTTTGGTAGTGGATTTTGATTTTGTTATATCTATATATACCATCATATTTCAATCATCATGAGGATGTTTGGAAGAAGAATCCTAATTACCTATATGGCGAGTCTTATTTTATGCATTAGACGAGTTTTGTTAAGTTGTTGGCTCCCAATTCATTACATTTGGGTCTTATGGTAAACAAAGGGGAGATTGAGGATAGGTCATTGTCGTGGGTGTATCTCATTAACTCTTTACACTAAACCAAGTCATAATAGGGGAAAATCAATAACAATAGATATATATTCCCTTTTACTATTTTGGCTCTAATAAATGATGAAGAGAGCCCCTATGGAGGTTAGACAAGGTGGCTTACAATAGACCAATAAAACACACATAAGATTTAGATAAGTGATCAGAACCCACTACATTTGTATTCCCAATTTAGTGTTGATTGCAATATAAAAACTTAATTACAACAATAAATGTCCATATTAGAACCCAACTATAAACTAAACATCCATATCTAAATATAGTTGCACAATTTAACAATTTATAATGTACAACCCATATTTGCATCGAGGGGGATGTAAGATTCACTAATTCAACTCATTCCCAACTAAATTCATACAAATACAGGTGGCTTCAATTGAACCTTTGACTCACACATGAATTTTCACAAGTCAAAGGAAATTCATGAAACGTGATGGGATAAAACAAGAATTCTTAGCGGAACACATGGAAAATGAAATCTATAAAATAGTGATTAGGTTCTATCCTTTGTGAAATATATTGTTCAATGGGATTTAAGGTGTTCAAAAGCTAAATTAGGTTTTATTGCCTCTATAATTAGAATTTATTATGTGTAATAAATTATGAGTAAAATTAGATTACAAAACTATATTAAGCAATAAAATTCCACTCAAGTGATGATAAAATGATTCCTACAATAAAATACACAACTCTAGAAGCTCGAAAGGAAGTATGAGAATTATGGGTTAGGGTTAGAGAATGTTGCATCTATTTACTAGTTTTGGATGTTGTTCGAAGCACTGCGACTATGAGCAATGAAAATCTCAGCAAAAGTTGAAAGATAAACATATAAATCGGTACACCTTTCCTCTGAGCTTTTCCTTGCAAACCTCAAGTAAGATTGTGAAGCACTTGGACTTATAGAATCTTGTATTTTAAATGATTGTGGATGATCTTGAATTGCTCTCCAAATGTAGAATTGCAATTTATACGAGCAGACAAACATGAGGATGCGGATGGCAATTTTAGCAGAAAATGGTTGTAAATTGTACAAAGCTTCCAAGGATGATTTACAAAGGAATGGTCTTCTTTTTATAGCTGAGGGTGAGGCCATGAATCTTGGATCATGGTTTGAATGAGTTCCAGGTTCATAATTATAATTTCTTGAAATAGCAAGAGAATTTGGTCTGTGAAGTTGCAACTTTACAAGGGAAATGATTATTTTGATTTTTTGTGGGACGATGTTTGTAAGTGCAACTTTATTGCCCCCACCATTATAGGGTTCTAGAACTGGAGTGGATTGGAGTGTGAGTAGATAAATAAGATTATTTAAATAACTAATTTATTTATTTATAAAGTATGAGAGGATAATTAACCATTTAATTAAATAAAATTTTAATTAAATTAGCTAAAGGGTGTTAGGAATTAATTTAATTAATTCCAAGGGTGTGATAGAATTAAATTAATTAATTCCAAAGGATAGGAGTATGTAATTAGAATTAATTTAATTATTCTAAAGGGATGTATTCTAGTAGGATAGAATTAATTCTAATGGGATGGAAATAGGCTAGAAATAGGTATGTATTTTTAAGGTGTTTACGTTTGTCCCTCTTTAAAGTGTTATTATGAAGTAATAACATTTTAAATAGTATGAAAACATGCAAACTTAGTGAGTCTGAGGTAGTGAAGCATTTGGATGCCCCAGCAAGTAGAATGGTAAGGGAGTTCCCCCTTAAATGGGTGGGTGACACAATAACGCGGTGGAGAGCCGCTTGATAAGAAGAAGACAAGGATGGTGAAGGAGGATAGGAGGGATTGTGCTTGTAGAATGAGTGTCATTTGGAGAGTGAAATTTTTCGCAAGCTTATTTTGTTGTTGCATAATAGAGTTAACACCATGATTATAAAAGAATCAAGATGGTTAACACGTTATGTGAGTAAAACAAACACACGCAACAAAGAAAAGACAAAAATGAAAACAAACCCAATTTACACCATAAGAGTATACACCATGACTATAAGGAAGCCAAGATGAAAACGGAATACATGTAATTCATCCAAAAAGTAATATCAAAGATGCAACACAACTTTGAAAAGACGACAATTAGTTATGCCCATGATATGTGCCACAATGATGATTAAGAAGATATGAATACCCCCAAGCACTAAACTTATGAAATGCATGAGGATATGATCAGACTGAAGAGCGAAGTGATCTTATATACTCCTAATGATACTCTTGTTGAACCCGCATTAAAAATTGATCTGAGAGTCAAAAATTATCATTTCACCCGAGCAATAAAATTATGAATTGCATGAGAGGGAAAATGAGAGCCGAAATTGCCCCATGTGAAGTTATATTGCAAAGGAAAAATAATTTATTTAACTTGCCCCAAATAGATTTATTAACATGCAAAGGGAAGATGATGTAGCGTGATAGTTGTAAGATTGGAATGATCACTAGGGTTGTAGTTGAAAGTGTGATTTTATCAAGATTGTGTTGTATTCCTAAAATATTTTCATGTGTTTGCAAATTTTTATGATTTTGCGAATATTTGATTTTTTGGGATTTTTACAATTTGTGATTATTTTTTTGAATTTTTCTAAATATATGAATCTTTTTGTTTTGAAAATGTTGATGTAAAGGAGGGGAGAGGTGGTTTTGGTACACCTGATTTGTTATGGACATATGATGATGTGAAATGGAGCTTAGCTTCCATGTTCATATATTGGCTTTTATTCATGATGTATGATGATTATGGATAAATGATGATGTTGTATGTGAAATGATATCTACAAAGTACTTGCAATTAACACAAATACAAATAAATGTAAAAAAATGAACTACACAACAAAAGGAAAGCACACTATGACTTATTTAATAAACCAGGATGATAACACAATATGTACAAGTGATTCAAAAATACAAAACAAACATGTCAAACAAACCCAATATGAATAGGAATTAACTACACCAAATTTATATGTGAGCGAAGATGCTAATAATTCATTTATAATTGGTCTACAATAATAAAATATAACAAAATAACAAAATAACATGCTAACAAAAGCATCGTCACAATGTTGACTAGCCGCAATAGTACAACACAATTTACAATAACAATACCTAATGACACCCCTAATGTGTTCCACATTAAAGAATTAGACAAATGTGCATGCCCTTAAGCGATAGATTAGAAACGCAAGAGGATTGGATCAAGTTGAAGAACGAAGTGATCTTAGATACTCCGAAAACACTCTAGTTGGATCATGTTGAAGTTTGATTTGTATTGGATTCAATCCAAGTGTGCCCCAAGCAAAGTTATATTGTGAAAGGGTAATTGATTTTTTTTCCTCAAGCATAGATATACACCATAGGAAAGAAAATTTTCATAGAAAGATGATCTGGAGTGACTAGTAGGATTGTCGTCAAGTAGCAATATTGTTGAACTATGTTATTTAGTTGTTGAGATTATGTCAAACATTGTCTGAATGTTTTGTTTTTTTTCCAGATTTATACTGTTTTTAGTTTTTTGAACATATTTGAATGGTTTTTATTTTGGAAATATATTTAAATGTTTTTGTTGTTTTTGAACATATTTGAATGCTTTTGTTGTTTTTTAAACATATTTGATTTTTTTTATTTTTAAAACATATTTGAATAATTCTTGATTTTTGACTTGGTAAAAGGTGCACTGCCTGAGCTCATGTTCAACCATTTGTAAGCATTTCATTCCATTGGCATAATGTAGATGATATAGTGATAGGATATCTCACTCCACTTGTGACTCCACACAGCTAGGAAGATGCGAGGGCTCATCATCGAGAACTAAGAAGGACTTGAAAACTAGGAGAATAGTGATATGAAAATGAAAATGAAGGATGTCAAGACACAAGGTGTAACAATGATCCATTCAGGAAAATGTGACTCATCTCCAGTCAATATTACCTTACCCATTCGTGTCTCTCTTAACATGAACAACTTCTTGGGATGTAGATGATTAAGCACTTTTGATGCAGATTTTTTGAAGGATTTGTTTTGTTCAATTTTTTTTTAATTGACCCCCTACATTTTTCCCCATACCACCAATAAAAGGTAACGGTTCAACAATAAAGACAAAATGTAAGTGGGTAAGGATATCTACCTCCTTTCCCAATCTCATACTACCAGTAAGAAATATGGGCTCATCATAAAGGCTGTGAAGGATGAAAGGTGTAAGGATTAATTTTTACGTTTTTTATTTATTTTTAGATGGATTTTTCCTTTTATGTTGATATTGTGCATGTATAGAAAGGATCGTTTTCCCCCAAATCTCAACCTTATGTGATTAGTAGGACGCAAGGGTTCAACACCTTAGACAGAGATGGACGTTCTAAAGATCTAGATAAAGAAGTTTGGTGCTTCCTGTTAAAGAGAGAACTTGTTTGAAAGGAGGGATTTTCATCAGTAAGTCTCGAGACAAAACCATAGGTAAAAACATCTAGAATGGTCGAAACCATAACAAGGATGAGACACATTATGTCTAATAGAAACAAGATTAACATGTTTCATTGAGTTGAAGAATGTGAAGATATTATTATGTTGTAATAGAGATCTCTGCCAATGGAAGAAATGATTAAAACTATTTGTTTAGATGAGTTGATAGTGCAATCGGCCTCCCCTAATGTGGAGAGTACTCGTGGAAGAAGATGTTTTTGCTTCTACATTTTTTATTTTCAAATAGTGCTTTAAGGAGGGGTTTGATATGGATTTTTATTCATTTTTAAATTTTTTTGATTTATTGTGGATGAGGTGTTGCATTAGAATTATCATCATGTAAGAAGTCCATGTTTAGGAAATTTGAATGGTCCTGATTTATGATATATGGGCGGATTAGGTCCAAGTCAATGGAGTAGCTGAAAGGATTTTCAATGTATCCATGATTTGATGAGTCCTAGTTTACGAGACTTAGGAGGACGAGGTTCAAGTCAATGGAGTGAATCCTAATATTTGGGGATTCTTGATTGAGGGGACTTGGGCAGACAAGGTCCAAGTCAACAGAGAGAATCCTAAGATTCGAGGATCTTGATTTATGAGACTTTAACGGATGAGATCCAAGTCAACGAATGTGTGATTGGTTAAGTTTTCGATGAGATCGAAAAACCTATGTGATTTTGGAGACAATTTGTCAATGTAGAGAATACTTTGAAATTCATATTCACCCATGAGTGGAAATATGCAAGGAGCAAAGGATTGATCCCTAGATGTGTATCAGAGGCACCTTATCGGACATAAGAGAATATATTCAATGTTTCTCCTTGGCAGTGGATTAATTGGTTTGATGATAGATTTACAATTAAAGCCTGAAATGGTTGTGTGAGAATAGTCTTAGGTATATGCATCTCATCAAGTGTACACATGTGGATGTCTTGATAGGTAGGAATCATTGTTGATTGTTTAATAATGTTATGTAGAGCACAAGAAGACTCTACATTGGATGATTTTTGTGAAACATTATTAAATATAAGATTGATCGGTTGAGGTGCCATGGACATGAAAGGTTGTGTTGTTGCAAGTGTCCAAACTTTTTGTTGTGTTTCTAAAACAAGACTAGAGATGTGAGGCGTAGGAGCTAGCATTGAAAGGATAGACTCAGACTCAATGGTGCTTGATGATGGACTCTCTTCTTTAGAGTCTTCATTTATATCATGGATGGGAAAGGAGTCTTGAAGAAATTTCAAGTTTTCACTTGATGATTGAAGACAATTTTTTGAGATACCTTTAATTTCGGATTGAACTAACGAAAGAATATTCGAAAGAGATATTGATTGATTTTTCTTTAAATATCCTTGACCCTTATCGTCATGATCTCGTTGAGTTTCATCATGTGAAGAATATTGGACAACGTTTAACTCTTCATTAGAAGTTGTGGTAGTTGACGTGTCTTCATTTTTGATAGCTTCATGCTCGATCTCTATAGAAATGAATTTGTCGTCAATTAAGTCTTAGACGTAATGGCAAATTCTCATGCAAATTTATGTTTGATGACCATCAATGCGATGAAATTCGTAGTATGTATAGGGTTTGTACCAAGATGGCTTAGGTTCCCCTTCAGCAAAGGGTTTTGTAATTGGATATTTTATCATTTTAGACTTTGCTAATTGATGAAAGACACTAGAGAGAATTTCTCCGAGGGCTATAAACTAACATTTGAATTTGCGTAAAGTAGTGTCTTCGCTAGGTTGTATGACTGGCATTTTAGGTGATTACTGACTAAATGGAGAAGTTATGTGAGTGAGTTTCTTCAACATCTCACAAAGTTTGTCATCTAACTCATTGTTTGATGTTTTATGTGAATCTAACATTGTAATGAAAAATGGTGTAATGTGGAAACTTGGTTGATGTGCTTATATTTTGGCAAAGTGAATGCCAAAATACACCTCTTACTTGACCTCTAGCAAAGTGAATGCTAGAATGGAAGAGGTTGAAAGTGAAAGTTGATTTCTGGACCCTTGGCAATGTGAATGTTAAGATGGAAGAGGATGAGAAACATGATTGATGTGCTCGACTCTTAACAAAGTTAATGTTAAGATAGAAGAGGCTTATCGATGAAAGGGGAATACTCAAATAATAACAATGTGAATGTTGAACTAAGAGGTGTGGAAATGATAATGCCTAACATTTAACAAAGTGAATGTTAAATTTGTAGATGTAGGATGGGCAAGTGCTTAGAGTTTAACAATTTCTATGTCAAACTAAAAGACGTAGGAGAATGATGGAAAGATAAGATCTTGATGAACGATAAGATCTTGATGATGCTTCATCGTGATAAAGTGGGTATCAAGATATAAAAACCTAGATTGCGAATGAAGGTGCTCAAGTGAGAACGTGGGTATCCACAACTCAAGGCTTAATTTTTTATGGGAAGAAGTTGCTTAAATTTTGGGAAAAGGATTCAAAAATTTAAGACTAAGGTAAGATAATTTAAGATGAAAGATCCAAATGAAGGATTTTGGCAATTTCGAAAAGAGGTGATGAAAAATCCAAATGAGGGATATTTGGAGGCTTTGAAAAGAGGTGGTGAAAAATCCAAATGAAGGATATTTGGAAGATTCAAAAGGAGATGAATATGGGTCCAAATAAAGGGTTTTTGGAGGATTTGAAAAGAGACAATGAAAAATACAATTTAAGGAGATTTAGAAGATTCAAAAAGATATGAAGATGGAGAATGTACAATATGAGTATGAAACACAAACTCACTGACACGTAAAAAGAAAAGGAGACAAAAATTATGCTTATGGAAGGAGGGCCTCTAATTTAAATTGGCTTGGTCAAGGTGTGGATTCCTAGAATATAGTTCTCTCCCTAAATGCCAACAGATTATCCTAGCGAGCACAATACTATTGCTAGTTGTCGGATTTACTTTACCCTTCTTAATACAATAAGAAAGGATTTTACTCCGCTCAAAGGATCAAACTGGGGCTGCCACTAAGAATAACATTGACTCTAATCTCTCACAAAAGGTGTACTAGTTAAGGTTCTCGTTTTGTTGGTCAGTTTACTCAAGGTGCCGACTACTTTGGGGTTCCTATGGTACTCCTCAATCAAGATTTTTTGGCCCCTGGATATCCACTTCCCATAGTTACAACAGTATAGGGGAATAATCTCATCTCCAAAAATTTATTTAAAATAGTTTTTATAAAACTTGTAATAAAAAAGGTGATAATTGGGTTTGCTTGAATCAACGACCAATGGCAACCTGCAATTAACTATACTTTTAAGAAGGACTCTCGTAAAGATGGTCCTACAAACAATTTGTTGGAAATTTTTCCTAAGGTAGACAAAAGAGAAAACAACGAAAAGCAAACTCGCGTTTCTGAGTCTCAATATCACTTTATAAAGGTGCAAGAGAAGAGCATACACGTGAGGTTGTTATGATTAGATAAAAACAAATAAAAATATAACAAATTTTCAAAGTTAAGCACTATTTTGATCAATATGTCTTTGGAAAGAAAATATGGAAACCTACGCACACGATTTGGTACTTTGGAGCAAAAAATGAATCCAACATGCAAAAAATGACAAGTGTTAGGAGAAAGGAAACCATGAATTTTCTGTAAGACTAAATCCAAAAATACGTGTTTATTGCATAGTTTGTCTCGATACCTTTCCGTCCAAAAAACTGGAGTCGTTTTGAGTTCAGGAGCAAAAGTTATGGCCTCCGGAAGATGGGTTATGCTAGCGCTCTCATTGATACGCTAGTGCGAGCAATTGAATGCGCTAATGTAACAAAGAATTGTTGTTGAGTGTGCTAGCGTGCAAGTAGGGGCATTAGTGTGCAAGTAGATGCACTAGCATAACAAAAAAAATATTATGGTAGCGCATGTAATGATACACAGACGCGTGCAAAAGATAGTTTAATAGATTTAATGTCACAGAAACGCATGTAATACTATGTTAGCACACGCAGTGATATGCTAGCACGTGGAGTTACATGCTAGCACGTTTCTCATGTGACCCTATCGCATACAACGCGGAAGTGAACAAAATTTAGCAAAAACGACCAAAAACCTTGTTATTTGGATTATCTCATACCTTGTTGCACCTGATAGCTTGAAACTTGAACAACAAGGTTTAAAACAAACAAGAAAAACATAGAGATGACTAAATTATTAAAATGTAAGATAAAAAAAATTAATGAAGTGTGGGTTGTCCCACCAAGCGTGCCAGAATGTGAGCAGTGAAAATCTTGGCAGAAGTTGAAAGATAAACAAATAAACAGTAGTATACCTTTCTCTATGATTTTCCTTGCAAACCTTAAGTAAGATTGTGAAGCACTTGTACTCGTAGAATCTTCTATTTTAAAGGATTGTGGATGCTCTTGAATTGTTCTCCAAATGTGGAATTTGCGAATGCTATGAACATACAAAGATGAGGATGCAGATGACAATTTTGGCTTAAGTTGGTTTCAAATTACACAAAGCTTCCAAAGATGATTTACAAAGGAATGGGCTACTTTTTATAGTTGAGGGTGACGCCATGAATCTTGGATCATAGTTTGAATGAGTTCCAGGTTCATAATTATAATTACCTGAAATAGCAAGAGGATTTGGTCTATGCAATTGCAGCTTTGCAGGGGCAATGATTATTTTATTTTTTTGCGGGAAGATAATTGTACGTGCAACTTTACTGGCCCCATCATTATAGGGTTTTAGAAGTGGAGTGGATTGGAGTGTGACTAGATAAATAGGATTATTTAAATAACTAATTTAGTTAGTTGTAAATTGTGAGAGAATAATTAACCATTTAATTAAATAAATGTTTAATTAAATTAGCTACAGGGTGTTATAAATTAATTTAATTAATTTTAAAGGGTTATGATTTAAATGATAAAATTAATTTAATTAATTCTAAAGGGATGTATTCTAGTCGGATAGAATTAATTTAATTAATTCTAATGAGATGAAAATAGGCTAGAAATAGGTATGTATTTTTAGGGTGTCTACAATGACATTGGATTTAAGTTGTGTAGAATGTAAACTAGCTCTATGCAAAATCTAATGCCCTGGAAGTGTATGGAAGGCAAACTCGTCCAACTTGGTTAAAATTATTAAATCGTTTTAACCTTGGTGACTGATTTCGACCTCTGCTGCCTTTTTCTGAACTTTAGCTCGGATACTTTAATATTTTGTGTTCTTGGATGTGTTTTGTGCTCGTATTCTAGGGATTGTAGCTTTGTGACATATTAGGGTTCCGTCTTCTTCCAAGCCCTAGTTCTTCTTGAAGGAACTAAAAAAGTTGTTAGTCTATTTGGGTTGGATTTGCCTCACCATTATTGGTACTAATACTCCAAAGAGGGATCAAGATGGACATAGTTCTCCTACCCAACGTGTGCATACAAGATACTCAATAGTAGTGTTTTGGTAGAGTATCCAAATGTGACCTCCAACATTTTACGTGGAAATTGTTTTTTGGCTAACATTAACTTAAACCAACTTACAAAATACAATAGACAAGTTTCAAGGCTTTGTAACAATCATACATTGGTCTATGTACTCCATTGTCTAACTATTATATGATTGTTGGAGCCCCTTCAATCTTTTCAATTGTATTTGTATTCTAGTTCAAGTTAATGCAATATAATAGGGTTACTATATTAGGTTTTTAACCCAAAAAGGTTTTTCTAGGTGAAATCTTGGTTCTATGTCTTGTATGTCATTTATGTCACTTTCATTTCAGTATAATTTTTTTTCTGTTTGTAAGCAAAACCCAGTTAGATCTTGAAGAGAGTTGATTTTTAAATTGTGTATTGATTATAGCCCAAGATGAGTTGAGAAGCACTCCTAGTTTGGGTAGACAAAGTGATGTAGAAGAATATTTCAATGAATACATGTACAAGGTACACCAAAAATTGAAGGAGAGTTTGAAGAAGAATACCATGAGATAAAAGCGGCATGTTGATCTCAAGAGAAGAGAGTTCAAGATTTTGAAGTTGGAGAATTAGTTTTGGCTCATTTGAGAAAAAAGAGGTTCTCAAGAGGAACATGTGGAAAATTGATGTGGATAAAACTTGGATCATGTAAGGTATTAAGGAAATATGAAGCAAATGCATATGAGATAAAGCACCTGAATAGGATTGATCTCTTCAATATTCAATGTTGATCATTGTACACATACCATGAGGGACAAACCAATGAAGAAGGGCACAAGTTAAAATTTGTCAATGTCAATGATGCAGGAGCATCATTTCTTGTAAATATCAACTTTTTAGTTTTCTTTGTAATTTTCGAGTGTGTTCGGTTTAGAAGGTCATCTTAGGTGTTTTGGGATGGATCCTAGTCTATTTGGATCCCTCTAGGCTTGTAATAAGGTGATCTTGGAGTTTCCCTCCAAAATCCACCATTTCAAATATTTGAATTCCCTATGTTGTATTTGGTAATCTAGGTGATAGGTTAGAAGAATAAACGATTGTAAAAAGACCCTATGGGATGAACATGAGGTGTTATCACTTATCTAACTAGGGCTAACATCTTAAGCGCAATCCTTACCATGGTTTGGTAACCTTGAGTCAATAATGTAACTACTTTTTCTTGGTCATAAATGAGGTATTCGAATGAGGAGGTGGTAGAGAGGTTGGAGAAAAGGAGAATGTTAGTTGTTACAGAGCTAAGAAGCTCAAGAATCCAGATGTACTAAAGGTGTTATTAATGTTAAGGATTTCTTGAGTATAAGCTTGTGAAAATGTGATGAGAATATGTATGATGGATAAATGATGAATGAATCTTGTTATATATAGCTTTAAGAATATTATTGCAGGTATGAATGGACTGTGTAGGCTTGAAAAGAGTGTGAAGGAGGTGTTTGAAGGTGACAGAGCATCAGTGAAGCCATATTCATATAGAGAGTAGTGGCAATGTGTTATGCAAGGTAAGAGATTGTCTTGTTGATGAATGCTTGAAAAGACTTCAAGAGTTTTGAACTGTGGGAGAACATATTTGCATTGTTATAAAGGATATGGACTGTTAAATAGGTGCACACTCATGTTGACACCGGTGGTTAGTTGAATAAGGAATCTAAAAACTGGTAATACTGTTGCACAGTCTAGGTGAAGACTGAGAGGTCAAGATTTAAAGTTATAAACAATGTTATAGGGCTTAATTATGCTTGAAGAAGGTTGGTAAGCGTGAAGAAAAGTCTGCAGTGGTGTTTTAGGCTTTGGAGAAGCCTTAAGAATCAAAACAAACAAAAGAAACCTAAATAAGGAGCCTTGAGTCTGTATACCTTGTTCTAGGGTTTGGAAAAGCAAAAATTGCCATAACTTTCAATTTATCCGGTAAATATTGGTAGAAATTTGTGAGCAGTGAGTGATAGGGGTATTGACAGTATCCATGAAGTTTCAAGATGAATGGATTAGGTATGATAGGTCAAATGTTGGAAAATTCAGAGTGTCAATATGCATGTAAACCCAGTTTTGAGGGTTTGGACAAGAATTTGATGAAATAAACTAGTCCTCTCTTTAATACCTATTAAGACTTGTTGGTAAGATGAATAAAGGATTAATGAAGGTGGAAACTTGTTTACATGAACAACTTTAAGGTGTTTAAGTAGAGAAAACTACAGGAATACAGTCAAATACCCTGTTACAGTCGGAAGTAAGTTTAAGAGCATAAATTTATCCGCATGTGCATGGTAAGAAGTATGCATAAGGAACTTAAAAATGTTAAGGGGAGTATTGTAGCAGATGTTTCAGGAGAATTAGCTTGAATTAATTTCATTCACATTAGTTTTTATAATGCTCCTTATCTTGTTTCAATATTCTTACTAGAAAAGGTAAAACAGGGTATGGTGAATAGACATTGTTTGAAGGCATGTAATCATAATCAAGGTGTATGTAGGCTAAATGAAAATGGAGAAAGGAGAGGAAAGGCTTAGAAGGTAAAAAGTGTCATGCATGAAGACAAGCTACAAACAAAGAGTGAGGTAAGAAGTAGAGTTTAAAAGCAAACTGTGTATTCTTGTGTTTTGGGGATATGAATGAAACCTAAGGACCTACCAAGGTTGTGTGGGAGGTTATAATGGGATGTTCAAACCATCTAACAGTGATTATGAAGCCTTAGAAACTAGCAAATACAATATTCCCTTGTAAACTGTGTATTTAAGCTTGGAGACCTAATTGAAGGGCTAATTGAAGAAAAGTGACAAGTGGTTGAAAGACTTCCTAGTGGAGTTAGATTCTGAAAATTGGTGAAAAGCAAGAACAAGATAAAGGGTATTAGGATATGTAGCCAATTTTTCAGGAGAGTTTGTGAGGTGTTCTAAACAATAAGACTTACAGGTTTTCAGAGTTACTAGAGAGACCTAATTGGAAACGGTAGAAGGCTAATTGAAAGGGTTAAGCTTGGAGTTAAGCTCTAAAATTTCGTGAGTTGTAAGCCCACAAAGGGTATTTTAAAAGGTAATCAGAATATCTTAAGTCCTTATAAAGAGTTTTAGACAATAAGGTTTGCAGTCAAGAAGGGCTAGTAGCTCTTGACAAGGTCAAAAAGGTGAATGTGTGTTAATGAAGTCTTGACTCTTTATGAAGGTTTAGATACATGTTTATTTGATGAAATTGAGCTAAGAACAAGTAAAAGTAGCCCTTAAATCAGTTCTATTATGAAATTGGTACTTGTATGCATTGTGGAGTTCTTGAGTCGTTACTTGAAATAGATGATTTTGTTGTCATTGGACTAACTTTGGTGGTGTGTTTTTAGAATTTGGTTTTCCTCCTCTATATCAGTCAAATTGGGCACATCTGTTCCCTGAGAAGGTAAGAGATGACGTGGAAATGATGATTGATCCCAAAATCATAAAGACGGCAAGAGGAAAGTAGTATACAAAATATTTGGTGAAGTGGAAGAACGAGACATCTGAAGAGGCAACATGAATGAAATCTTGTGACGTTTCTAAGCTCGGAATCTCAACCAAAAAGCTCACAGAATGCTCATAAGCTTGTGATTCATTTCACTTACCCAGCATGTATGATACAAGAGCATTTGGGTAAATAAGAAATCTTGCATTGCCCAAAAATAGAATGCATTTATATGCGTTGTACATCTCGCAACATCGTCGTGTGTTGGAGATGATCAAGTTGGACCAAAAGTACCTCCAAAAGTCAATGAGTTCATAAGAGCCCAAAGGGAGTGGGTTGAGTCATTTGTTATTGTATTATAAACCTTTTCAATGGCAGATGGAAAAACTGCAAGCTTAAACAAGTAGTGGTTACAAAACCGTAGGTTTGCATTAACATGTGACTACGTAACTGTTGAGTTGTACAAAGCAGCAACTTCACCCGCAATGGTTGTGCACTCAAATTAATGGCCCAAAACAAGAATTGCCAAAAAAAAAAATTAGCATTTTTCAAGCATCTTAGGAAAGCAAAGAGGCCTAGCAAAATATCATACGCATCCGACATGGATAAAGAAGAGGTAGTTTTAGTCGTGGAAAAGAGTTGGAACTTGAAACAAGCATGGAGGAAGCAAGAATAGAGTTCAGCTAAACCATAGAGAAGGAGCTTGCAACAAAGGGGGAAATTTTGTCCGAGTCTACTAGAGGAGAACAACAACGGAGTCCATCAAAGGGAGAAATTTTGTCCAAGTCTACTATAGGAGAACAATGGAGTCCATCAAAGGGATTGTTTATATGTTCATCTTCATGTGTTTGAATCAATAATGCAAGCATATGTGTGTATTTGTGGAAATCTACGTGACGAGTCATTGGCATTCAATAAAGAGTGAAATTTTGGATTTCAATTGGGTGTGTGTGACTATGTTCAGTCTGTAGTCTAGGGAGTAAGGCAGTCATTAACTTGCCCCCCTCATTCTTTTCTGCAATCACATTCCTTCACTAGTCCTTTATTAAACGGTGAATAATTTTATTTTCATGCATGTTGTTTTTAGAAGAATATAAAAGCTTTGAAGACTTTGAATTCAAAGCTATTGAAAATGAAATTCTTGAGTAACTATTCTAGGAAGTCTTTTAATTTTTCATTCTATTTTATCCTTGTTGAATATTTGACTATGGCTTCATAGCAACTTATCACACTAACGCCTGCATTGATAGTCAGACATACTTGCACTTCTATACATCAATTTGATTATGGATCAGTATCAACTTTTTCAAATAAATGACATAAGACTTGCAAAATGAGATTTGAAAACTTATGTCAAGCCTTCATTGAAGTTGATGCATACACTTAGTCATGCTTTCTAACAGCATTTTTGTATAAGATTGATGTAAGCTTACTTATGTTGAAAATTTGCTTAGAGTTGTCCTCGTATTTTCCGTTATAACTTCGTTCTACAATGTCTAGCAGTAAAACATCAAGTGCATTAATGGCAACATGGAGAAACTAGAAATCTAAAGATCAAACACACACATATACACCTATGGCTTAGGACATACCTATGGCTTTGGCCATACACACCAGACACACAAACACATGCGTGCATAAATACACGATTGCTCAACAATTCTCTTAACATCAATACTAAATTGTTGCTCTCTAAATTGGATCTCATTCTCCCAACCTGCAACCAGACTTTTATTATGGTTATATGATTTTACAAGTAATAACATTGATTGCAAGTGGTTTAGAGACAAATAAACTTGGACTTATTCAGAGTGAATTTCTGGAACATCTGTGTCCATAGTTGCAGGCTGCACATTGTATCAACTTTTACGTGTTATTCCTAGCTTTTGGAAAATCTCCATCTTGTATTTTCAAAACCGACTAGTAATGCCTTCAATAACATTATTATATTTTGTTTCAAGCATTTAGGGTAGGCCATGGCATGCCAATCTTTTTTACTCTTGAGGACTACATGTTGCCCAAATTCATCACGCTTAAAATAAATGTTACAAGAGTATGGACTGCATGGATACACACAAAAGATTACAATACATACTTCATCCCATTAATTTTTATGGTTTTCCTCAGCCTTCTTGCTTCATGTTGCATATGGTTCAACATGTTATTTTCTTTTGAAAGAAGGATACAAGCGGGGGGAGTGGATGAACATTGGGCATTTGGCTCCAGAAATATAGAAACAGGTTCAATCCTAGCAACATAGAGACAACCAGTCTCTAAGATGTATCTGCAATTAAATATGATAGACATGGCATATTCAATTTTTTTGCCAGAGATATTTCTTCTGGGTGAGTCTCACCCTGTCCAAAATTGGCATTATTTTGAATTCATACACAATTAACATTAGTAAGCTCGGAAGGTGGGGAAAACCTGAAATGGGGATGCAAAGGCAATTAGCGATGAGATGAAAATCCCAATGTTGTTGCAAACTGTAATCCTCGGGTTTGTGTTGTTTGTGCATGTAAAGCTACATCAGCTACCACAATTGGTGCCTCCTTAACTGCAACAAAACACAATATCTCCTACCATGTAGATAACCTTAAAAAGTCAATTAGTGATGGGATGAATATCCTGATTCTGGTGCAAACTGTAATCCTCAGGATTGTGCTGCTTGCATAAATAAAGCCACATCAGCTATTGCTATTGCTTCTTCCTGCAATGCAACAAATCAAAATATCTCCTACCACTTAAATAACCTTAAAACTCAATTCCCAAACAGATAAATCAAATTACATGTTCACCAAAACCTTTTTATGAGTTCATTTTTACAGGAAAATGAGATCTTATCCCATTAAGATCAAAGTTTTGGTTTATGGAGATCATCAAGCAAAATTTCTCTCTATCCCTTTTAGCCATTCAATATTCAGTCCAACAAGAAAATGGAAGGTAGCAATACGTACAAATTGACCATAGTTTAGTAAAATCAGTCCACTTGGCAAGTAGGATATTATGTACATTTGAGATTTCGGGGTTGATTAATATATTTTTCACTATCCAAAAATCCAAAAACCCAAAAACAGATCTATGCATGATAGTTATTTTGGATTTTCAGGTTAAAGTCAGTTTCCAGCAGAAGATTACAGAAGGATACCTGTCTTTGTCTTGGACACTGTATATTATTCATCGCCCATACTATAAGGTAACAAGTTAAAAGAAATCCAGTGGTTCGCATCAGAAATAGCTGCCATGATTAGCAAAAATGATGTTACATGAAGAAACAAAGCCATATGAATCAGGGTTGAAAGAAAAATAAAGGCAATTCAAGGTGGCAGGAATTATAAATGACAAGTACATTCATAAACAAGGGAGAAACTTACTACAAACAGTGTTGCAACATTCTCTTCTTGTTCTGTGTTCGCTATCATAAGTCCACTGCGTAGAAGCAAAAGGGCAAAAAGCTGTGGCAAAAAGATACAGAAGGTTGATTTCATGAACTAAACAAACTAAAGGATAGTAATTTTTGGTTTAGTCAGGTATATATGGCAGCCCAATTTGAAGATTAAAAAAAAATATTAAAAAATTAAAGAAAATGAAGGAACCAAGCACGGTTGTTTCATTAAGCATTGCCATTATATGCAAGAAAAATCCAGGCAGTCCGAAGTAGGTAAATATTATGCATACAGTTAAAGTAGCCGACCAGCAACATGCCGCACCACTTGCATTGGAAACAGTATATTCACTAAACTCATCTTCCAAAAACTGGTGCTCTACTGCTGCTATTGCTAACAGGCAAGAATCATTGAGATCCATTACTTCTCCAGACATATCCCAGCTTCCCCTGTTAGAAAAAGAACAGAAAATAAATAAGCAATATTTATGTAAAGATGCACACAGAGAGGTCATTTTACTTGTAACTTTAAGTCGGTCATAAAAGGCCAAACCAGTGCCCTTGGAGATAAGTATATGCTTCTTGCTCTGCAAATATTCAAATTCCATATGAATTATAATACCCCTCTCCTGATCTCACAATAAGAATCAGTTCATAAACTTGTTGCAACTTGTAAGGGACAGCAATCTACTGTCGAACCATTATTAGGAAGTAAAATCTTAAATAAAAGCAAAGTTTGCTTTTAGATTAATAATTTACCTGATATCAATGGACACTTCATCAGCTTGAATTCGCAGAGGTAAAGTGTAAACTGGCCTGTATGGCTGAATTTCGGAAGCATGAGTATATTTCTTTGTAATAATAATTTTCCACTATAATAAAGCAATAACACACTTATTTGATGAATATGCAAATGGAGATTGTGAAAAGAAAAAACCATACTCCAGCCACTTTGTCAGAGTACTGAAAATGGAAAGAAAGAATACACAATTATACATCATGAAAACACATCAATTGAGCATCTAAAAACCGTCCAAGTTTTGGGTTTTACAAGACTAGTCTTTCACAGCATGCATATGGACATTTCTAGAGAATAAAACTTCTTGTTCATAGATATGGATCCTTAATGAAAAGATTGAACGACACACCTTTAGCAAGGTACCCACTTCTATTACTTATATGCTTATTCTTATGATATTTCTTACATGCAAAGCAGAAGATAAACTCAAATAGCAATTGCAGATCCACTTGAATGCAAAAATAAAAACAGATCTAAAGATAGTGATGCTACAAGGCCAAATGAATTGATATAACATGAATAGAAATACTAGCTGCTTTGAGGGGACAACATCCAATAAAAACAACAAAGAAATGTAATAGAGATTTCGACTTTGTGATGATTTAGAAGATAATATCCACCTTCATTTATAGACATTATTAGGTGAGGGCAGCCTCAAGGTCCTAATTAGATCGGCTCTAGAAACTAATAAAATAAAAGACAAAGGTTATGCATGCCACAAGTCGGATACTCTATAATGTTAACGCACTCATGAAAATAGAATATTACAGGCAGACCATGCCCTCCCCTTTAAAAATGTTTTTCCCTAGACGCTTGGAAACTTTGAATGCTTTGCATGAATCGCTGATCTTCCCACATCACATCTTCCGATTGCAGGTTCTTCCATTCAATCAGAAATTCCAAAATGGATCAATTACACAATTGCTTCATTGTCTTCCCTATGACCGCCTCTTGTTACATGATGAATTTCCCCGCTTCAAATTGCCTCACTTCAGTACTGATATGTTTGCTGTTTCATTCTCTATTGAGTCATAAGTTCATAACCAAGTTTCTTTGAGGGTTTGGAGATTGTCATGTAGGAGATGAAGATGATCCTCAACCACAAAAGCTATAAGATGACCTAAAAATAAGTAGTAGATGTAATGGAGTCACCTTTGTTGAAGTATGAATATAGTGTTATGCCACCATTCTTTCGTTGAAAGCTATTTGGACAATTGTGTTTGCTTGTCTAAATAAAATCCACAAAGATATCCCTCAAACCATTTACTCACAATTTTTGTCTATCCATCTGATCGTGGATGATAAGAAAAGTTATGTACTAGCTTTATGCTTTGTACAACAAATAGGCCCTTCCAAAAAATGCTAGTGAATATGAGGTCTCTTTCATTCACAATGATTTTGGGAATCTTGTGGAATTTCTATACCTCGCCCATAAATATTTTGCAAACGAACTATCTTGAAATGGATGATAGAGTCCACAAAAATGTGAATACTTAGTGATTCAATTCACTACCAGCAACATCGCATCCAGTTTTTTTATTTTGGAAACCCTATAATGAAATCCATTGACATTTTCTCCCAACATTGTGTTGGGAGAACTAAAGGTTGTCAGAGACCTGGAGTAAGAGACATTTATGGTTCAAGCTGGTAATTTCCCATAGAGAATATGATTTGATACCATTTACTACCACAAGAGAGTTGTTTGTCATCGGCTACCACGACCTAAACAGCAGAAACTAGATATGCAAGGCAGGTAGGTTCATTTGCTAAGATTTTCTCAATGAAGTTGTGCATATTATTGATAGTTATCAAAATTGTTACCTCTTATTTCTTGCTATACTCCATGATTTTTTTAGGTGCGTGTGTCCCACATAATGCATGTAGAGAGACATGGGCAACTTTCTCTTCTTCTATTTGCTCTTGCTTTTGGTACAAAATTAGTTTCTCTACATCTACCTACCTTTTTTTTTAAAGGATACGTCATATTAATACAAAAAATATTTACAAAGAACTATACAGAAGGATGGATATATACAACCACAGTCATAACTTCATCCTAATGGCAGCACGAGCAAAAATCAAATCAGAATGTAGCGTAGGGTCCAAGGCATGAGCATCCTTGATCAACGACGCTCCTTTGGCAAGAAGTTGATGGCGAGCATCACCCCTACACATAGAGCAAAAGGCAAACAAAGAGTTGTCTTCTTAAGCAAAGACATTCTTTCACCTGATTTTACCAAGGACAAACAAGGTTGGGACCCTCAAGAAATGCCATAGCCCAACAAAAGCAGAATGGACTTGAGAGAAACAATTTCCAAACAAGGCAGAGTGCCAGTGAAGCCTTCTTTAAAGCAACGTTCAACACCGATCCTCAAGGAATCTCCAAAACTACCTAGCAAACCGACACTCCCAAAGGATATGCTTCATAGACTCCGAATGGTGACAAACAGGGAAAAGGCCATCAATGAATCCACTCTTGGCCAATCTGGCCTTGGAAGAAATTTCCGAATATGAACTAACCATGCAAACACTCTCAGCTTATAGGAAAGAAGAAATGACCAAATGTTGTATTGACGCCAAATCCTTCTATCCTCTAGATATGTGGAGAGCCAATGAGTATTAAGAATTGGGGATAAAGGGTGTCTCTAGTGCAGCATCAAATACATACAACAGGAGACATACTAAAGAAGCAAATGACCAAAACACCACCTCCAATCTCTCCAAATCGGACCAGCCATCTCGATATTCATTTTGATAAGCTCTGGTTCAAGAATAAGACCTCTCATCTCTAGGATCAATGAATGGTCAAATGCAAGAAGACCATACTCGTGCGCAAGAGCATGCCACTCCTTCCATGAATGAGTAGCAAATTTCCATAGGTCACCCCAAACAAAAACGCCCTTCTTGCTCAACGTACAAACCTGAAAGTGAGGCAACTTTGTCACACACGAGCCCTGATCCGTCCAACACTAGATAGGGTGAGAAGCAAGATTCCAACCAACTCTGTTACCTTCCCAATGCCAACCAACCAACCAAGTAACAACTTTCCAAGTAGACCAAATACTCTTAAAGATGAGGGACCCCGACACTTTGAAGAGATGACATGGCGAAAGGATATCACATAAACCAAAAGCTCCTCGAACATTGCAAACATGCACGCATGATTCATATGACACCACAACAAAATCTACCAAGGCACAGAGCCCTCGAGAGATTGCACCACCCACTTAGCTAAGAAAATACCACATGCCCTTCTTTCAAAACCTCATTTTGAACAATCATTAGGTGCTTCTCACTATTGGTATACTTATGACCCCCTAGACCAATTGTTGTCACAATGCCAACATGATTCTCTCTCTCTTCTATGTCTCCTGTTGAGAGAGCCTAGTATTTGACTTGGGTTAACAATATCAAGCAAGTTTCTATCTCTCCATCAAAACTTGTGGCAAATTTCTAAATCACCGGGAGAGCTTGGTAATTTGTCTCCATTGAGAGGAAGCTTGATCTTGAGTGATGTTGAGTTATTTCTAATCTATTCCTATCCAAGAAACCCTCAACCCAAGAGTGACCCTTGGGTATCTACATCTCTACACGCCAACATATCAATTGGGTACTTTGTCCCAGGTGCTCGCCCGAGGCCCTTAAGGGGTTGAACCCCTATTGTTTAGGCTATAGGTTTTTACAGGCATAAATATGATTTCACTACATACACATGCTTATATAATACATTTACCATCCATTTGCCTAGCTTAAGAGCTCTACTAAATATTTCCTAACAAGTATATCTACATTGCACGGATACTCCAAACCCCCCCCGAATCCCCTTGGATACGTATCCGATACGGATACTTGGTGGATACGTGGCGGATATGTGCCTGATACGTACGGGGTACGTCATGGATATGTATAGACGTATCTGTGACGTACCCCATACATATCAGGTATGTATTCAGCATTATATACGTTTTTTTTAGTTCTATTTCATTTTTTTTATGTTTGACTTTTCTACTCCCTAAAACCGAACCCTAAACACTAAATGAATAGAATAATACACCCTCTCCCCCACAAACATAAAAAGCTTGCCCAACTTTCATTATTTGATGGCGAAGATGACGCTCAAGGGAGTTCGCAAGGAACGGAGAGTGGAGTTAAAGAGAGTGGAGCTAGCGCAAGTGGCACACATGAACTTGATTTTGAGGAAAATCTAGATGATATATTCTAGATTTGTTTGTATTCCTATATCATATGTATGGCAGCCACATGAACAATGAAATGTAAAATCTTAAGTATATTGTTTGTTTTGAAAATTTGAACATGGATCTAGTTACTAGTATATTTTTCAAATTTCAAGTTTTGTTCGTATTCATGTTAACATGATATTCGTATATCATATGTATGGCAGCCACATGATCAATAAAAATGCAAAGTCTTAAGTATATTGAATGTTTTGAACATTGATTCAAGTTTTGTATTACTATTTCAGTTTTTTATGGACTAAATAATGAGTAAAATGAGTAGATGTATATATATATATATATGTATGTATGTATGTATGTACGGACGTATCCAAGACGTATCGTATCCAAGGGTTTTTTAAAATTGACGTATCCGCGTATCGTATCCGTATCCTGGCAACGTAGAGGTTTATGAATTCAATCAATAAAGTGTCAAGCAAAGATAAACATAGCTGAAATAACTCTAAATTATGAGACGAATAAAAATCTGATGGCTCATTCAAGATCATGTCATATTCATTATTAGAGTTCTTTACAAATCAATTCTTCGCTGCTCAATTTGGCAGCATAACAGTGCTTTCTAAAACTCTTTCTCAAATATGGGCTCGAGCGAAGATAAACATCTAAACTGTGAGACAATAAACATCCAATGGCTCATTCAAGATCATATCATATTCATTATCATAGTTCTTTACAAATCAATTCACTGCTGAATTTGGCAACATAACAACACTTTCTAAAACTCTCTCAAATATGAGCTCAAAGCCTACTTTTATAGGCTTCAACTAAATTCAAGTCAATCCTAATTCCTTCCCAAATCCTACCAAAGCTCGCACCTACCTGCCATTAATGCCCAACAACAAGCATTTACATTCCTTCAGCCAAGCTCTATTTGGGTGACGCTCTGATTTCCGCTGACAAGATCACCCGAGTTTCTCGCTGACATAGCTACCCATGATTTTTGTTGACGGTGTCTAGTCCCATCGACTTCTGCGGTGTCTCTTCCTTTCATCTCCCTTGTGCACTCCAACTTCCTCATAGTTCTCCACTTGGTAACTCCAAGGATCAACATCTCCCCACACTATTTATCTTGTCCATCCTCAAACAAGCTACTTTTTCCTGCCTCGACAAGAAACTCAAGCCCATCTTGGTGCAATTCTGCTTCAAATGCATCCCACTTCATGAGGGTGGCACTGATCTCTTCCATTACCCCTGGTATCTTGGCCGCTGGGCCTCTAATGGGTTTTCCCTTGGGGTTCTCTTGAACTAATCCTCGTGCTCTTTGCACTTTTGAGGCGAGTGCCTCAGTAGCCTCTCTTAATTCATTTTCCTCCTCCATGACCTTTAATTGGAGTGACTTCAGCGTTAACTTTGTCTGCTTCTGCTTGGCCCTTATCTCCTCTAGCAACACTTCAATCTCCTTAAGAATTTGACTTCTCTCGTCCTTTCTCTTGTTTCAAAACCTTTTCTTCCAGCATGTAATGCTTCTTTTCCTCGTCTTCAAGCCTCTTGGTGAAATCTCTAAAAAACCTTATCATCCAGCTTTGTCTTCCCTTGGAGCTCAGGAAAGGCTTGATCACAAGAGACTAGTTGTTCTCCCAAATCTGTGTGTGCTTTCTCCTCTCCAGCCTAGCTAGTGTCTAGTTGGGCCGTTGATATTTTAAGGAATTGATACACCAGATCCTCCAGTCGACATAAAGGTTCCAGGCTGCCCAAGCTTTCATCAACCAATTAGGGTTCTTGATCCGCGATCTATCAATTCAACTTTTGGATGCGTTGTTCCACACTTGTGATTTGCTGCAAAATTGAAGCTTTTTGCTCCGCTCTTAGTTTCTTTCCCTCAACTTTTGCTAGTTGCTTCCTTCAACCTTCGAACAAGCTATGGCTTAGTAGGTTTTCCCAACCCACGCCTCTACTAGCAATTTCATCAAGGCATACCATGTCTATTCTTCAATTAGCTCAATTGGGTCGAGGAATACTAGGCTTTGGTCACTTATGGAAGGATAAACCTCTTTGATGTGTAGATTTGCTTGTGGTAGCTCGAGATATGGCTCATCTAGGTGTGCATCCATTAGGGATGAGAGTTGTCTCTTGGTTAGCTCTGTAGCATTTTCTTTCAGTGTAGCCGCCCAAAGGTAAGGCTCATTGTTATGAAACTCCCTACACATGCAAGAGCTCATTGAGAGCTTTCTGACGCACTTTGAATGCAGCAAAACGGACATTGTATGCAGAAGATACGGACCACTAATTTTTCTCTCCAACTGGCAAAAATAACGGAGTAGGTTGCACAGAGATGATGTGGCATGATCAGAGCTAGACAAATGGACGAATGAGGTATCAACAAGTGGTAGAGTGTGTTTGAGCAAAAATATGGTTTTGGCCTCCGGTCTTCGACAGTTGATGTGTGACGTTATTTGTCTGCCGGGGGGGCCATCAATGAGTGGGGTCCACTTTTTATTAGGAGGGGGACATTGCCGCCTATTCTTCGCATTGTATTGTATGGGTTCTTTCTTATAAACCCTTTTAAAGACCAATTTCCATTGCATGTAGGATTAAACCACATGATATTGTCAAAGCTCTACACAGCCGGCGAGCTCCATCAAGTTACATTGCCACAAACTGAGTTCACAACTGCCGAGTTACAGGCAAGCCACCTCACCGCAAGATTTCATGCATGGATGAGTCTGAGTTCCAATGTGGCGAATCCATGCGGCCGAATCACAACCACCAATGACAAGCCCAATGGTGAGCCGGCCAAACTCTCCAACGAAAGCATACTCAACATGTCATAAGCCATGAGTTAACCTCAATGCCCAGGCTATTAAAAACCTAACTACATCCTATGCTCAATCCACGTGGGATCTTTCCCAACAAATACAAATGAGGCCCGATACTAAAGAGAAATATGGAGCATGGGGATCGAACCCACAACCCCACGTCTCCAAATTGGAAGCTTCTACCATTAGGCCATTTGAGCCTATACCAAATTTAGCCAAGGATGTGAATTTTATCCTTTAAACTCGGGATAAACATGTTCCAAAATGGTGAATGAAGGGGGATTCAAACCCCTCACTAGTTGAGTAAAAGGATAGAGCTCTTACAACTAAGTCACAGTGAAAAAAACATTATAAAAAGGCGAAAATCATATGTAAAGGGGTAACTTTTAATGTAGATAGCCCTTAATTGGAGATTTGGAGCAAGTTTGGAGAATTTTTATCATAGGAGGCTTTTTGGAGACCGAAACCAAAGCTTCTTAGAGACTGTGCAGAGATTGTTTGCAGGCCAAAGAGTTATTCTGATGTAATTTGTTATTATACAAGTGATTTTACATCAATAATTGATTGGTTCAAGAGATTTTCCGAACCCGGAGACGTAGCCCACATCAGTTGAACTTTGTTATCACTTGGTTTGCATTGTCTTTTGTGTTTTCCTTTATTTTGCTCACTACAATTTTTAATTGTTTACATGAAATTGAGAGCAAATTTTAAAGTATCCGAAAATTGTGAATTGTTAAGTGAGTCATTTAAATTCGTTTTTTCAGATCACTCATATCAAACAAAGCCTTCTAAAATGATTGAATTGTGGATTTTTTTCATACAACACTTCAGGGGCTTGCTTAAGCCCAAAAAGAGATTTCTTAAGTCAACAAACAAGAGGAGTATCAGGTTGCTGCTGAAAACCTATAGGTTGTTCCAAGTAAATCTCTTCTTGTAAATATCCATGAAGAAAAAAGACATCCATCGAGTAGACCTCGCATTTGAAGTAAGGAACGACAGAAAGAACTATACAGTGTCAATGCGAGCTACATGAGCAGAAGTTTCACTGTAATCCACATGTCAATGCGAGCCACATGAGCAGAAGTCTCAATGTAATCCACTTCTTTTTGAGAAAATCCTTAAGCAACAAGAGGTGGCTTATGCTTGTCAATGGAGCTATCTACATTGAATTTGATTTTAACCTTTGACCCAGCAATTTCAGAATGAGGTTGGCCTCATCCAAGAGAAATAGAGAACAGACCCACCACAAATTTTATAAGCTTTCTGAAAATGTAAGAAAACCATAACTCAGTCAAAACGCTCACATAAAGCAGAAAACCAGATTGCAGCTTGCTTGCAGGAATCCTCAACTTCCTACAAAATAACAAAAAAAATGACACCAATTTGCAAGATATACATAATTCTTGAAAATTAGGGTTTCTAGTTCTACGAAAAATAAGGTGAAAAGAAGCTGAATCCTCACACCAAATGAATGATGAGTGATGATGCCTTGCAAGAAAGTCAACCCTACTATGATACCATGTAGTTGTATTCAGATAGGTCCGCCTTAGGGAAGAAGAGGCTAAGCTTTAGACCAGACAAATAAATATTTTGAAAAGAAGAACACATGTAATGGAAAGTGCTGGAAAATTATAATGGAGTTTGTAGGAATAATAATGGAGGATGTACAAAACTAAGTTATAATGAATGAATTGAATTGGCTACATTGGAATTGCAAATAAGGGGGTTAACCTACCTTAACCAATACATTGGAATTTAGAAATAAGGGGGCATAGCCCATAGCCCATAGCCCAAATAATACAAGGCACATAGCCCATTTACAAAGAGGGACTAAGAGGACCGGAAAAATAGAAATCAAGAGAGAGAACCGTTATAAGGTCCAGGTAAAGATTTCAGAAGCTCCAACACTTGTTGGATTCAAGTAATGAGAGAAACATCGGAATTTTCCAATTTAGTGTTTAGTGAGATTATAGAACTTCTTGTTGGTATGAAATTCTTCTGTTTTTTGGTATTACCCCAATCATCATCCCTTTTCTTCTCATCAATCCTACCAGGTCTATGTCTTTTCCTACCAATCCCAATCTGGAACCCAAGCGGTTCCTTAATGCCCTCCCTAATTTCCCGAGGAGTTGTTCCCGGGCCGGCTCTATATCTCATTTCCCGGAATGACGACACCCCCCTCTCTATATGATCCAGATCCCAGATACCATATCTAAGATATGAGATCTATATACAGGGGCAAGCAACATCTTTCACTAGTGGAGGACAGGCCTGGCCGGGAATAGGGCCCGGTTAGTTCATTAAGAAATGAACCTCTTCACATCCTATGGGGATTGGATTGATTATTTGCAGTAGTGTATAATAATCAAGACGCTCTCGACTGCTTGTGATGCCACTAAAAGAAGAATCGATTCCATTGGAATTTGGAGATGAGGAATTGTTCATTTTTGGGTGGATTTCGTTGCTCTAAATTTTTGAATTCCTAAGGGTGGAAAGTACTCTCTATGACTGAAGTAGAATTGGGGTCTGGTAACAAAAATGAGAATTATCAGGGACCTATACCAGATTTCTTAGAATAACAATTGAATATGATGGTATAAGGCTCCAAAAAGCACTCACATGGACTTGAAAACCATAGATGGTCGGGAAGGGTCAAAAAACTTGCTTAGCATAGAGCTATACTATTGCAATCGGTGTAACAATACGAATCCAATGAATGCCATCTCCATCAAACACCCAAAACCCCCAAAAATGACTACCCAAAGCCTCTTGCTCAAATTAGATCCCTCAAATTTTTCATGTTTCAAGACTATGTTTTCTGCTAGGATTTGATGAGAACAAAACTGCAACAAATGTGACTACTTTCTCGAAGTCGGAAAGACATACAAATAATGCATAAAACAATCGGCTGAAATTTTTGAGTAAAAAAAAGATAGGCGCCTTTGATATAGCCTTCCCTTAGTCCTCGCGCTAAAAAATATTCCGCCCTAATCACCTCTCTTTGACTGTACCTTATCTTCGTCCTCATGCTAAGAATTATCCGCCAAATTTGTTGCTCATATTTTTCTTGAATACAAAGCAGAAAGTAATCTCAAATAGAAGTATCAAATCCACTGAATGCGAAAATACAAACAAATCCAAAAATAGTGATGCGACAAGGCCAAATGAATTGACATAACAAGAACAAAATACTAACCACTTCAAGGGGGCAACCTCTAGAATGCAGAACAACAAAGAAATGAAATACAGAATTCAACTTATGATGATTTAGAAGAGAATATCTATCCTATTTACAGACATTATGTAGCATGTCCACATTACGCAAGTTCTAGAAACTAACAAAAAATACATGTGCACGTCACAAGTTAGCTACTCCATAACCTTATAGTATTAGGGGTGTCGTACGTAGACTACTCAATAACACTAATACTCTGGTAAATAGAATATTAGGGATATGGTTTTAGGCAAGATATCCCTTCTTTCCTCACTATCAAGCAGTGTTGCCTGGAGACTCCGTCTTTTAGCACCACAGACATGTCTCAGAGATTGGTGCTTGGTACTTGTCACGGAGACTTGCATTTCATTTTTTTAAATACTCTTTGTACTCTTAACCCTAGATATGATGAGATATCAAAGATAAATATCAATATAATTACCCATCTTTTGTCAATATCTAATATCTTTACTTTTAAAAGTTATTAATGTTTTCCTTAGGTTATATTAGGCTGTATAATATTTTCCTCTAAAATTTATGTATATATTAGGTCACATACCCGTCCCCATCTCCTTGTACCAGTATCCATACCCGTCCCCTAGTAGCTATGCTATAGAGCTTGTATGTAAGAATGCCTTACCAATGTGTTTGACAAAGTATCTGTCTTTAGTGTATTTTTTGTAACCCTGCTAGAATGGAATAAAGATAACAAGGGTTTCCAGGCATATAGCCTTCTAGAAACAGAAGAAATGTGTAGTCGGCTATGAAGAAGGGCATTTTTTGTATAACACCATTGTACATAGTTGAACTAAAGAAGATTATTATACAATGTGAAAGTGACACTTGAAAATTGATTTCTTAGTTTCATAACGAACAGTTTGAAATGGGCTCCAAACAAAGTACTAGTAATGAGAAAGTAGCTGAATCCTTTTTTCTTTTTTGGAAAAAACCACTACTTGCTTGACATTACTCAAATATATGTTGATTTATTACCTAGTTTGAAGTGATTCCTATAATTATAATTTACTCCAAACCTTTCAAAGAGATGTTACATCACATAGCATTACAAAATGCACAAAAATTCCCATTCAATAAACTAAAAAAAAACTTCGCAAAAACAGACTTAACAAAACAAAATGAGGGCAAATGACCATGCAGAGGACTAAACTGCAAAAAGCACACCAGAATCTAGGCATATACATATAAACAAGTTTATGCATTGCGTATGACACTATTTATGGACAGATTTATGTGTATTCATCGTACTTATAATCCCTTGTATTGGCATGCTAAAAGGGGTTCAGCTTCAGCATCTGAATTCAAAAATGTGATTAACAGTTAACACAAATCTCCTAATCAATTCTTAGAATTAGCTTAGGAGAATAGTCACCTGATGACATATCTCACAAGTAGTATTTCCTTTTTCGTTGCACCATTGCTGCACACATTTCCTATGCGCATACTGCCATAAAAGACAAGAAAAAATCCAATTAGACCACTCATCTTGATATAATAAATTTTAAATGTACAGAAATATGGTAAAGACAAGCCCAAGTATATACAACTTTCAAAAAACAAAATAGACCACTTACCTAAATGTAATAGATTTTATTTGGCAGAGGTAAGCCCGGGTACATACAGAGCTAAAGAACACAAAGGAAAAAATGAGGAATTATACCTTCAAAAACCAATTAGACCACCTGACCTGATGAGGTAAACTTGGCATATATCCAAATATGACAGTCATGTATCCAAATAAGACAGTCATGAGCCCAAATAAATACAATGCTGAAAACCCCAAATATGAAAATGGAGTGCTGTACCTTCAGAGATCAAATAAACCACTTGTCCTAATGTAATAATTTTCACAAGCCCAAATTTACAGAGACAATCGTACACACAAACGATGCGACAAATCTAAAATATAAAATGAAGGAATTCTACCTTCAATAACCAAATAGACCACTTTTCCCAAATACAATGAATTTCATACACCCATGTTCGAACAAGGCAACCCCAAACCCATACAATTGTAAATACCCTAAATATGAAAATGGGGAGTTTTACCTTCAAAAACCAATAGAGCATTAATCCTAATTCAATAAATTTGGAAAACCCGTTAAGCAAAATTGGAAAAGGAATCACTAGGCGAGTGCAATATGCTGAAAATCCAAATACTAAGATCAGAGACCCTGATGTGTTTGTTTCTTTAACAAGGTTTTTTTCCTTCTATTGACGAGTTTGGAGGAGACAAAGCCAACACAGCATGCAGTGCTGAAAAACCCACATATGAACTTGAGAAAGTACACATTCCAAAACAAGTTGGCCCATTTTCCTACGACTGTAAATGCACATCCAAATTCTGACAGAAACTGCAAATAGGAAAATGGGGTATCCTACTTATGAAAACCAAAAAAATCACTTCCTCCAATGCGATGAATTTAACACAACCAAATTTAGAAGAGGCATAACCGAGCACATACGGTGCTAAAACCCCCAATTATAGCCTCAAGAACCAATTTCACCACTTATCCTCATGCAATCAATTGGACGTGAATACAATCCGAATCACTCAATGCTGAGAATCCAAATATGGAAATGGACAATTCTACCATAAAGCAAACTAGTCCAATACAATAAATTTTACAAACGCGATTTTTCCCCAAAAAACATCAAGATTACCCAGTGTTTGCAATAAGTTTTATATACCCAAATTTGGCATGGGCAAGCCCAATGATATACAATGCTGAAAAAAACATATGAAAAAAGTTGTCCAACCCTACCTTCAAGCTTCCTGTGCAGGCACAAGGCACATCCAAATTTAGTGGCTCGTCATCTTCCTGGCAAATTCTGCATTCAACAAGCTCTATACTTGTCTCGTGATTAGAACAATACACCTTCTGCTCATCAACACACAAAACCAAGTGATTCTCCATTTCCACACTGCATCTGCAACTTGAACTCCTTTTTTTTGGTCAAAATCTCAAACAACGATGCATTGAAAACCACGCCCAAACAGAAAATAACTTCCACTCCTCTTTCTCGGCTAGAATTCGATATGAAAATTTATTGAAGTAGGCAAGACAATCAGATGATAAGAACGAAGGAATTCGTTCATGACACCCGCTACTTGCTGAAGGAATCCAAGGAGCGAAGATTGATATTTCCAATATGGAGAGTGGCATTCCATTTGGCGGCTCAGAGGATTCCTCTGCAATTCAATGTTTTTCTCACATATATTATAAATAGTTAATTTCTACCTATATTTGTTTTAATTATAATTTAATTTTGAGTATTTACAATTAAAAAGAAAGACAAAGCCTTGGGTACGACGAAGAAAACTATGTTCCGTGAATCCGTTGGAAAAAATGACAAGAGTGTATAGGGGTTCTTCCTAAATAGGATTGACTTTTGGCAGGTTTTTTAAATAATAAATGTTTAATTGATACATATATGGCATCACCATTTTTAGGTTATATTTTTTCTCCTAATATTCATTTTTCAAGTAGTTTATTTTCAATTCTCAAGCAAAATTTAATTATTATAAAACTAAACATTATGAATATAATTGTTTATTAAAAAATAGTTAGATGTATATAAAAAAATTATTTGTTTCTCCTATATAAAGTATTGTTTTATTTAATATCTATATATGTGGATGATTTACCATAAATCTATACATTCCCTTAGAGTTATTTTTAATATATTTTTCCTTACAATTTTTTTTTTTTTACAATGTTTATGTCTTAAATTGGATTGTGATTGTTACAAATAATATATGATAAGTGCATTTATTATGATTATTATTAAAAAAAAAAAATGAGATTTTGTTTTATGAGAGTAATTATTTTTGATGGAGGTCATTTAATTAATTATTTAAATTACAAAAACTAATTATTAATTTTTTAATTAACCTAGAAAACAATCAGTGTAACATAATAATAACTCTATTTTGTTTGATTTGTTTAATTTGTAACCCTAGATTATTCTAATTTTCCACAAAATTATATTTAAAATATATATAATCCTGTGTAATATAGGTTTTTTTAATATATTTGTATAATTATATTTAGATCTTGTGTAATATATGTTTTTTTATATATTTGTATAATTATATTTAGACTTGGTATACCGAGTTACTGGATTTGATCTTCGGTCAATTAACTTGTAAATGTAAGTCCACACCAAAACACCAAACTTGGTAAGGCACTTACAAATTTTCATGACATATAATAACATCTCTCAAGTGGAAGTTTTAGACTTGCCACGCCAATTAAAATCGTGAATGCCATCAACACAACATAACAATATCTCTATTTTATTTGATTTGAAACTATATATTTATCTTTTTTTGTTTGAAATCCTAGGTTAATTCAATTTGCCACAAAATTATATTTTAAAAGTGTATATTCGTGTATAATATGTATTTTGTATATATTTGTATAATTATATATAATTAAGAGAAATTCTATGAGTATGGGATGTTTATTGGTATCATGAACCTACAAAAGGAGGAGAAGGGAAGGTTTAGTAAGTAAACATAGTAATCCTCGAACCACTCAAAATTTTGATCAACCCCAGAACATATTGGGTTTCCTCTAGGTATTGTCTTATAGATAGATTGATGTAGATGGATTAACTTGTGTAATTTAAAACTCAGAAGGTGATTTAGTGGATGAGCAATGGAGAGGAGAAGAACACAAGCACCTCACTAGGAATATTATGATTGTATAAGAGTTATCTTATGTGATTGGTTAAAAAAGATATTGGGGTTTTTAGTTAAATGTATAGCAAGATTTTATGAATTTTTAACAAAGATGCATATGACTCGTCATCTCAATTTATAGATTTTACTACTATGTATTTTGTTTTGGTATATCTATGGCATTGGATTCTATTGACTAAGAGGGGTTGGCACAAATTGATTGAGAAATAAAGAAATTTAAGCGGTTGGATTTAAATATTTTGTTGATCGATGAATTTGTATTATAGCGGATGTGAGAGAGGTTGGTGGGAATTGGGAATTTGGAAGGGAAATATATCATTTTGATTTATCAAATTTTGAATTACAATTGTTTTATTGAATGTTGTTTTTTGAAATCTGCTAAAAATCTGTAATAATGGTGACTTTTTCTTGTAAATGGTGAGCCTTAATGACTTTTTATGTTTGCAGGGACCCGTATTAATTTTAGAAAAGGCAGTGGCGGTTGGATAAATCTAGATGAATAATGTTTGCTTAAGGATGTGTGTATTGATAGGGGATGCATGTATAACTGTGCAAAAATAATAATATTTGTACATGTTGAAGCCTATCAGCAATGTAAATGGTGTTAGAATAGTAAATGAGATAATATTTTTATATTCATGTGGGAGTTCCTAAACGTTAAATGTGAACCTAAAGTTGTAGGGAATGGCATCTATTTATGTTTATAAATTAGAATAATTGCACATGTTGAAATTGGCAAAGAATAAGGAAATAATGTACAGGCTTGTGTGCTTTTTTGTTTAAGCATTTGGATAACTATGTATCAACAATGATATTTAATTGTGCCAAAATAGTCTCAGTCAAAGACCCCTACTCGGTTATGGGGTCCTTTCCCCTACCATAGAAAAAAAAACTCTTGTGCTCGGCACACTTATATTTCTAGAAGTGCACCGAAAACACCCTACTACTCAAAGAGCTTAAATAAATGCCACTGGAACCTTCCTGTGTAAAAAAAAGGTTAGGTCAGAAAGAAATAATTGTTTTACGTACACGAAATTGGGACATTTAATAGTTGCAAGTTCGCAATACATCTTTGGCAACGTACAATGAGTGAAGAGCTCAAATACAGTAGAAGCCCAGGAAGGCCATCTAGATGGCATTTTTTATCCTCGTGCAACGTCTCACTTTCCCTTGCAATTAACTATAACAAAGCCATTTTCTTGTGTACCAAGTGGATGCATGTCTAAATTTTGGTGCCTCCCAAAACATGATTGCAAACGGCAGAAGAAGCACTTTCTATAGGATAACGTGCAGCGTAAGTTAGCAGACTTGAACAAAATCATAAACAGTTGTACTAGTAGGGATATCAGATAAACGGTGGAGATTAGTTTGATCAACGACTTGTATGAGATTACCTCACAGTCGTTGATTGATCATGTTTGTGTCAAAGGTAGGAGGGCTTTCTAACAGAGAAAACGCCTTCGGCATAACCACATCATGAAAGTTTGTCAATTACCATACATGTCTAACAATTACAATAAAATTAAATTAATGAAAAAAGACAGCACACAAGCATATTAGCTCTCCCAGATAGGGATGTGAAGCAACATTAGAAATCTCTAACCATATATGAGATAGAATCCACAAGAGTACATACAAATTTACATATGTAATACAGTATGTGTAATTCAATCCCAAATGAAAGACCTAACATAAGCACAATGTAACACAATTACTCTAGACATAATGACCATACAAAATGACGTTAAGTTTGTATTAAAAATGATAAAGATATGCTCTCCCCATCATTTCTAAGAATTGGATTGATTGTAAGCCCTTCTCTCATGTTTCCTTTCAGCCAAGCATACCACTTCTCTTTTTCCTATTCTTCATCTCCTCCTCTAGCTTAACATCCCAGACATGGGCAATTTCCTTGAAAATAGTTCAGTGTCATGACACCTCCATGATATCATAAACTAACAATTTCAACCAAAGTTGCAATGGACTCGCCGATAGGGACAGGGATGGGAAGGAATCAGCAAACTAGCACTTGAAAAAAAAAGAGAGGTGACTAAAAATAAAAATGTCACGAATGGCATGTGATACAAATACAAGAGAGGTTTTACATCGTTGAGAGAAGACGTCATAATGAAACATAGTTTTAGGGACTAGTTGAATTAACAATGTCCATTATACTCATAATACAAGCGCTCTTAAACACATGTAAAAGGTTAGATGAGGATTTAAAACACTTACCTGTAAGAAATCCAATGAAAAATGACAGTGAATTGGTTGTTTATTAAGAAAACACATAAGTGTATTGCTTCACCAATATGACAGTACATGGACTAGAATGGAGGCCATGAACTAATTTATACGGTTATAACTCAATATCACCTTTCCAATTTGTTGTATTCTATAAATAGATGAAACAATAGGTAATACCTTACATAGCACATGCCCTGGTTATGTAGATGGTAGAATAATCCTAGCCTCATCCTTTATCTGGTATCTTGAGAGAATCAAATCTTAGTGGGCTTTATGTAAGCCAGAAAACCGGACTTCATTTGTTTAGGTGACTATATATTTCTCTCTGCTGGCTTCCAAATTCGATACTGAATATCATACATGAAAATTTGATCCTTCCCATATTACATATCACAGGTCTCTAGAAGTAGATGTCTCCAACTTTCCTGTTTCAATTGCATGCTCTTCCACTGACATCACATATAGGGACACAGTCATACTACTAGAGAATCTTGTTGCAAAGTGATGCTTAAAGCTTGATTCTACAGCTTCAGCAAAAAAACTGTGTCAGATCTCAATGTAGTCACAAGTTATTAGCAATGCACTAAAGGCAGCATCAACTAATGACATAAAAATTGTTTTTACCTCTCTAAGAACAATGATTCTGCATTTCGTTGTCAAGTGGATAAGATGAATGTTCAGAGGCAAAATCAACATTCGAAAAGAAAAATTCAACACAGTTGGCATTGCTGGTGAGTTTTTGATCCATTAAATGTATGGCAGCTATGAAAAGCAAACCTTCCATTATGAGGCTCAACTGCTCAGCAAAAATCCCGAGTGACAATTGGGCATAGAAAAAAGGCTGAATTTCTGCTTTGGGTTCGCCATCAACCAATGAACAAAATGAAGTAATTGGCTCTCATTCCAATGACCTCAAAGAGCTGGAGAGGATACCCTCATGTGGGCAATACAATGAGTGAATTACTTGCATGAATTTATCAAATCAACAATTTTCTTTCATATCTCCAACCTACTCCTTTAACATTTCAGAAGATTAAATTTAAATGAATTTGTTCAGTCTATTTGCAACAACCAAATCAAAATATCACAAATTAAATTGAAATGGATCCCTTCATTAGAAACAAATAAACCCTGTATTGAGGAGACAAACAAAATAAAATTACAAACATAGAATTTAAAATTAGTTGCCTAAAAAAATAAGGATATTAGCTTCATTAGCAGGTTGAAAATTGAACTGCATCTTCTCAAAAAGAATCTAGTTTAGATATCAATCAAAATTAGCCACAGGAACTTGTCAAAACTCATCAAGTACAACTACAGGTTTTCAAAAAAATGCGGGTTTCAAAATTCCAGTCTTACACTTTTCACAATACACCTGCAACCAACAAATGGGATAGAAAACTACTCAAGTTGCATGTACATGGCAAGTGTCAATGTCTAGAAAACTATAACTAACAATATATGATATGTAAACCTCTAACTTTGGAAATTTACGAGACCACAACAATTATTGTTCTACTTCCAATTCTTTGAAAATGACAGTTCTTAAATGCTAGTGAATGAAATCTGAACTTAGAACTATTTTGCAATAAAGGAAAGATGACAGTTTAGCACATACACAATATTTTTATCCTAGAAACCCCCAATTTGAGGGAAAACCAGTCAGGAAAGGCAATTGCTCTCTCTTCCCACTTATATATTGGCCAAATTAAAAGAAGGTACAGATTACAATAAGATGAAGGAAGATAAACAATGTCAACACCTCCCTTTTGTACTTGCTTTGTTCTCACACCTTACTTCTACAAAACAATTCCAGCTTCAATGGTTTCTTTCGCACTTTTCTTCATTCCAATTTCGATGCTCACAAACCACTTGCTCTCCTTGTTTTTATAGTTGGTTCCCATGTCCTCCCGTGCACTGGAGAATAGGAAGGGTCGTACAGGGAAGAGAAACAGTCCAGACATTGCAAATCCACGATTGTTCATGGCTTATTTATTTTTCCGTTCATTAGTGACAGGACCGTCGGTGTTGTTTTGTGCAGAGGGGCGGTTATGCAACCGCTACTCTGCACAGAGTGGCGGTTCCATAACTTAACAGTCTGCTCCTCTTTCTGATTGATTTTTCTTCTAGTTCTAGTTGTTCTGATGAAGTAGTGTTTCTTTAGATCCCTATGGATCAATATAAAATTATTAAATTTGCACACTCCATATAAAATAAGATATAATTCTTTCTTACACTGCAAATAGACTAATATTCCTAAGTGATCGACCTATACAAGATAAGCCATCTTTAAATCTGGCATATTTCTTACAAGAAGTCCTCGTGTGTCAATTCAAAAACAAAATTCTAGAAAACAAAACAAGTTGCAAATAAAAATCAATAAATCTCATTTTAAAAAATAAAGAGGCCACAATTTTTGTTCATAATAAGTTATAGTGCATTTTTTTCTAATCTTACACAACGAAATATGTTACAGCCACCACACCAAATACTTAACCGGTGATTGGCCAGAACGACGGTAAGGAAGCCCTCCGGAATGAGAATTGAGGGAAATATCAACAATCTACAAGTTAATCGATCCGTAGATATGTGTGCTTTATATTATCCGACTAATCCCTAAACTAATCTCCACTACAAACTTCACCATAGCCTATGCGGAAATTAAAACAATTAAGATATAAACGAAAGCTAGAGCTAAACAAGGGCTAAGGTGCAGCAGCAGTACCTGCCGTTAAGGTGTTTTGCATTAGAAAAAGGGAAGAAAGCATGATTTCTATCTATTTCATTCAACAAGAAATTCTGAGTAGCAAATATTCAATCAGAAAATTTGTCAGTTAAAGTAGCTACTGAAGAAGGTCGACGTTTATGTTTCAATGGCTAAAATAGGACCATATATCATGTAACATTACAAATTACGTAGCTTTAAGTTGATTGCGGAATGAGTATTGAAACTAAGAAGAAGTTTCATTCTATTTGTATGTTTCATTTTCCTGAGATAGGCACTTTGTTTCCTCATTTATTCAAAATTCAAAGTTGGTACCATTATCGGAAAAAAGAAATTGTTTCATTTTAGCATACTGTTTATATCGGGAAAAAAACAAAATGTTTCATTTTAGCATAGAGTTAAACAGTATTACAAACCCAAATATGTTAGATATGGTACACAGTAGTAAAATAAATAGAGTTCACAATCTATCACAATTCACTACAACATAGATTCTTTCCCCAAGCATTTACATATACTCCATATTGTGGCGAGCATCATTTCAGAAGTTTCAGTTTTATCAGATGTCTCCGTCATTATCAATAAAGATTGCACTGTGAAGAATGGGGCAAAAATCTGCAGTTCACAGTAATCTAAATGTTTCAAATTTTAATGGGAAAGCAAATTGATTCATGGAAAAGCATCATAGGGTGGAGACATTCTTGTACACATAATAAAACTATCTTGTAATTGCCACAATTAATGGAAATAGCCCAACCTTATATGTCAGTGAGAAGATGGGGTGGAGACACTGTCCTCATTTTTCATTGCATAGATTTTAGTTCCATATAACTGATGAATGAAATTGCTTACTTATTGTGTTATACTTCTGTAAAGCAATATTGTTCTGCTATTGTATATGAAATGGATTATTACTATCTGCTGTGGCAAGTATAGTATTGATTTCTTTGACAGTATATCGTATGGAAATGTTTTTTGACAATTGCGTAGGACTATACAATGTCAAAGAAATCAGTACTAATCTTGCAGCAGCAGATAGTAATCATCCATTTCATATACAATAGCAGAACAATTCTGCTTCACGAATGTACTAAGGTTGGCCTGTTTTGATTAATTATGTCAATTACTAAGGTTGGCCTGGCATGAGGAGAGTGTCTCCACCCCATCTTCTCCCTCACGTAAAAGGTTCGCCTATTTCAATTATTGCTTACAATTAAAAGATGGTTTTATTAACAAAATCAATATAGATCATTTTCTTGTCATGACTCTTCAGAGCTGAAAGCTCAAATTATTGACAGAATTCTTTCCCTATTGACCTGTGCTGATTATTTTCACTTGTTTTCATGTGTCACAAAAGCAATTCCAAATATGCGGGCGTCTAAATTTGTACACCAGTCAATATTGTAAGAACTCTGACTAATATTTATGGCACTGTATTGGTATTCATGGTAGACATCTAACTAAATAAGCAAATCTGCAGACAGCGTCAGACATGTAGCTAAACCCTTACCAAATTCATCAATCTCGAAATCTTACTATTGTGCATAGTTCAGTTTTTTGGCTAGGTTAATACAATTATCTCCTAATTGCCATTGTACAAGCATGTGCTCCAAGAGAGTACATGCTACAGAGGATATTCATGGTGTTTCCAATTTGAAGGTAGAAGATTTTGCTACCCCATTGATGCAAGTTGCTGATAAACTTGTTTATGAAGATGGCCTCACAATTCTTCTTCACGTAGAGGATCTTTCTACAAGCACTGGAAGTAGCATAAATTAAGTATTTTCAATTTAAAGTCTTGATGCTCCTCTACACGGCTAATGTCCAGTTAGGCTCAGGAACATGCAAAAATGCAATAAACAACCAGCGATACAGCCCATATGTATTTATGTTACTTAGAAGTCCATGTATGCAACTGCATATGTAAAAATGTTAGTCAGGAGTCTCTCAATGCCATTTCAGCCATCATCAAAGAAGTCTACCCCCCACACAAAAACAAAGTTGCCATTCAATAAAACTAACCCCAAGACACAACGAAATCATAAAACCCAACCATAAAACAGGTTATATTTCCATTATCTCCCTGATGTCAGCTGATACGCTTGTTGATAATATTTGAAGGATGTTTTCAGTGCTTCGAACCTGTACTTAATTGTATCTTAGTAATTCTTAGTTCCTTAATTAATAATCCCATTTTATACTAAGTGTATACAAAATTGCTGCAGCAGCTAAAAATTGGAAAATGAAAAATGCCCATCTAGTAAAAACCCACAAATGCCTACCTCGACCGTGTGATTTTACCACAAAAAAACCGCTGGAGCAGGGGTTGTGAGGATCATGGCATACCGGAGTTGTGATTAAGGTCTAAACAGATCAATTTTGCTTATGCCGAAATAGGTGGTTTCGAATAAGGAATATATATACATCATTGTTTGAGAAAATGTCTTCATAAGATGCAGACACACAGCTGCCCCTTTTCTCAAAATCCGCAGACCTTTTGGCTATACCGACCACACACAAAAACAACACCTTGTTGCCCTACATTTCAGTTTAAGCACGAGAAATGATGGGATAAACAAATACAAAAGGTCCACACCTCTCCCGAAGCATCAAACGCAAAGCATGAAATAAAGATGCATTTATCCACAGGAAAAAAAAACCATGATCAATACAAATGAACAGAAGTCCACCACTCTTGACCCTACAAATGCAGCCGCATTGAAAACACCTCTCTCGTTCTCCTCTTCTACCGTCCAAGTGCACTGCCAGCCGCAGAAGACTACATGCAGGAAATCAGGTGGACACGCAATGGCACAACAATCCTCGCAGATATATTTAATCACAAATGCCAGAAAATACCTAAAGTACATGTCAAATTGTAAGGGGTAAATAAAACTTTATAAAAAGCAGTCATATTTGTGCTAGAGAAAGGATTGAGTTCGGGCAATGAGGCAATAACATTCCACCAATCACCGACGACGGAAATAAGACAAACGTTTAGAGTACCAACAATTGCCAAAAAATTAACGCAAACATTAGGTAAAATGTATTTTGCACCATGCAAATTAATAGCGCGAGGCGAAAACAATAGTATCTTGCCACGGCAGGTACTAACAACAAGTCTAAAAGAGAGCTTAAGCATAGTTCGCATTCTCGTACTCCACGAATATTCGGCAGACCCAAAAACAAATTGACTCAGCAAAAACTCGGCAAGACTTGGTGAATACTCGGGAACACTTGGCAACTTAAAAAATACACAAATTCCTTTAAAAAACATAAATTTTAAGCAAAATATAGCTACAAAATGTATCAAATGAGTCCATAAAATGTTGCAGAAGTGTTTTCTATTAGATTTGAATATAAATACAATACAAAATCGAATCATCATGCGAATACAACAGCCGGATGATAACTTTTACCCACATTGTTATAGTATCAAGGAGGTAGTTTCTAAGTTACGAGCTTTTGTTTTTGGTATGAACGATTTTGATGACTCCAGCAAACTTGCTTTTACTATTGCATACAGGAAATTTCAACATAACTCAATGGATCTCACCTCGGGTTTTCAAATATCGTGCTTTACCACATGGGAAAGTCAACCACTTACGAGATCATTACATTCTATATAGGCACTGCATTAGAGAAGGCAATAGATTCCACCAAAAAACACTTATAAATTTCCATAAGATTTAGAGAATCCCACAAGACTAGCTAGGAAAGAGCTTTGGCCTAGGGTTCAATACAAAGATTTGTAACATAATAATAGCACTGAAAGGAGGGTACTAACTACAGTAATCTTGGACGAATGGTGAAGCATTAATTCAATCCTAAGAGATAAACTCAAGCCAAAGGAAAATTCAAGCCTCGGGTTGAAAGAAAACATTGTTGCAAGCAGTGTCGTCTTTCATATTGTTGGCAATTGTATTGTAATAGGGGCAATTTTATTACTTGTAAAATATCACTACCAATTAATATGAATTTACTTGCAAAAACTCGCCAAAACTTGGCGAGTTTTTTCGGCGAGTACCCGTTTGTAGTTTTCTTTGGCGAGTACTCGCCAACTTGGCCAGTACTCACCGAGTCTTCTAACTATGAGCTTAAGTATACAGGGAGTGCCTTCTCAACCCATTGTTGCCCCCAACAAATAAAAATCATATATTTTCTTCAGATGGTGTGGCCGTTGCCTTGCTGTACCAGATATTGATGGGTTGGGATATGCAAAAGCAACATGTTTTCTCCTGTGCTATGTTTTGGGTATTAATTTACATTGAAACATTGGAAGAAAATAAAACAGGGGGGGAAAGAAGAAACCCTAATGAGGAATTCGTACCTTGTCTTGGCAAGAACACACACATGAATCCTCTGCTCTGCAATGGCTTTCCTCTGTTTGCATCCAAATCACAAATGCATACTGATGCAGCTTTAAAGCCAGGAGAGCCTTTTGATTTGATTTTTTTTTCTGCACACTCTGCATGGTCAACAACCTCTTCAAATGCAGCATGGTGTCCCCTGTCTTTTGAGAAATGGCATGCAGTAAATGGGAATTCGAGGGCAAATCCTTTGACGTAAACTCAGCCGACTTCTGGTATGGCTACCAGGAGATGCAATAATTCCAGTAGTGTGGTATAGAAGATAGACCTGATATACAGTGACGCCCATGGATTTGTACTACCAAACAATAAACTACGGAACCCTCTGCACAGTAAGCTGCAACCACCTGTTCTGGTTTGCAATGAAAAACCCTTGCCTCAAAAATGCCTCCACACTGTTGAAAACGAAATTGACAGCTGGAAGCTTCCGAGGATGAAACAGCAACATTAAACATGACTGTTGGGCCATGAAGTACTGTACAAAAATATGGCATTAAAAATAACTTCAAAAAATCCACGAACGGATGAGATTATTTCGATGGTCCTCCATCTGTACAACACAAATGATCAGCTTTTCCAAGGGACTTCATCCTGCTGTATAATGTCTATTGGCATAAACATGGCTTTAACAAATATCCCACACTATATGTAGGCAGTGATATGCATCGCATGCTACACATCTGATTTTATGAAGTCAACAGCATTGTCTAGATTCCAACACAGAAAAAAACCTTTTTTTTAGAAACCAGATGTAAAACCCGGTCCCTTTCGTATCACTCCAGGTGTGACACAATGCACCTTGTTATAGTCCCTGCCCATGTTTACAAATTGCTTCACATAGCATTACCAATAATCTCCACAAGAACATTGTCCTTGTTTGAAATGATGAAACCGATTTGCATCTCTCAAAACAATTTGTCTAGCAACAATCTTGGAGATAAACTTGATTGCAGTGTGGCAGTCAATGCAGACTCGAAGGTTCTTGACAACTCTAATAGTTGTCCCAGAGGGTGTGTTTAACAATCCATACACAATTGCCAACTTCTCACTGTGGTGGCAGAGGAATAATTCTTTTTCCTCCTTGTCCACATCACTCAGCACATCTTTTGAATCTGGAAAATATCCTGCTGCCTTCATCTCCCAAGACAATTTCTCCAATTCTGCGTAGATCTCTTGTGTCTGTGGGTGTGATCTGTCTCCTACACAAAAAACATGTACCATTTTATGGCCTTCAATCCAACTACATCCAGGTATCTTTTTAACTCCTCTTTCTTTCATCAATCTCCTTACCATTTGAACCTCACTCCACCTGCCCACTTCTGCATAGATGTTTGACAGAAGAACATAAGTCGCAGCATTTTGAGGGTCCAGCTCAAAAAGAAGAGTTGCTGTAAATAATCCTAACCCTGTACTTTTATGTGCTCTACAAGAACCTAGCAAACACATCCACACAACCATCACCGGTTTAATTGGTATTTTGATGATAAAGTTTAGAGCTTCCTTAAGATAGCCAGCACGGCCAAGAAGGTCGACCATGCATACATAATGATCAATTGTAGGCGTAATATAATAAGAAGCACCCATGCCATTAAAGTGTTTACAACCCTCAACAACTAAACCTGCATGGCTGCATGCTAATAAAACAAAAATGAAGCTTATAAAGTCAGGGTATGTTCCAGAGTGCTTCATTACTTCAAAGAGTTCGATAGCATCCTTGCAAAAGCCATTTTGGGCATATCCTGCAATCATGGCATTCCATGAGACCACATCTCTTTGAGGCATTTTCTCGAACAGTTCACGTGCCTTACGTATGCTTCCACATTTTGCATACATGTCTACCAGGGCATTTGCAACTACAACAGTTGATAAAAACCCACTTTCCATTATGCTTTGATGGATGTCCATACCCTGTTCCAGAGCTCCCATTTTGGCACAGGCTGGGAGGACGCTGACAAAGGTTGTGGAGTCTGGCTTTACACCTGCCAATTGCATTTGCTTGAAAGTTTCCAAGGCCTTTTCAACAAACCCATTTTGTGCATATCCTGCAATCATTGCAGTCCATGAGACCACATCTCTCTGAGGCATTTTGTTGAACAGTTCACGTGCCTTATGTATGTTTCCACATTTTGCATACATATCTACCAGGGCATTAGCAACTACAACATCTGAAAAAAATCCCCTCTTCATTATGTTTTGATGGATGTTCATACCGCGTTCTACAGATCCCATTTTGCCACAGGCTTTGAGTATGCTAGAAAAGGTTGTGGAATTTGGCTTGACACCTGCAAGTTGCATTTGTTTAAAAGTTTCTAAGGCTTTTTCAACAAACCCATTTTGTGCATATGCTGCAATCATTGCAGTCCATGAGACCACATTTCTTTCAGGCATTTTGTCCAACAGTTCATGTGCCTTGTTGATGCTTCCACATTTTGCATACATATCTACCAGGGCACTTGCAACTACAACATCTGATAAAAATCCCTTCTCCAGAATGCTTTGGTGGATGTCCATACCCTGTTTCAATGCTCCTACTTTGGCACAGGCTGGAAGTATGCTAGCAAAAGTAAACTGATTAGGTTGGACACCTGATTGCATTTGGTAAAACAGTGTCAGTGCTTCTTGAGGATGCCCATGTCTTCTGTATGCTGCAATTATGATATTCCATGAGGCGACATCTCGTTCAGTCATTTGGTCAAACACTTGCCGAGCATCTACTAAACATGCGCACTTGTCATACATGAGTATAAGGGTGTTCTGTAATAATTTGTGTGGGGTATACTTAAATCCACTGTCATTGATGTGGGAGTGAATTTGCTGGGTTTTATTGGAAATGCAGGTCTGCAATAGCTGAAAGTATGTGTTAGAATGTGCATTGTTATGAAACACTGTTATCTTTTTAGTCCTCAAAAGTGGTTGTATGGGCATTTATCGTTTATTTCTAGGGAACTTGTAACTACAACATTTGAAAAAAAAGCAGATCTTGACTATGTTTTAATGACATTTTCACTGCCTTATTCCAGAACCCGTATCAAATGGTTAAAGAATTGTTGTCAGACTTTGAAATGCACCCTTAGAGAATGGTGTGATACCCTCTGACATGGTTCAATTGACAAGCCTGGAAACACTCCTAGGTTGTGGGTTACCTATATATTGGAGTGAGTTTGTAGAGAGGGTTGGTTCCACTTAGGTTAGTCTTTTTAACACCTAACCTATTCTTTATCTCCTAAGTCTAACTCTAATCTACCAAAACCAACGAAGAATAAAGGAGGAAGAATAGGAAGGAAAAACTGAATGACAAGATGGTGATACACCTGAATGTTTTGAAAGAAAATCTCATACTTAATATGATATAGCCAATACAAATGTATGAGATTGCCACACAAACCATACACATAATCATTATTAATTCCACTATGTATCAAAGATAAAAGTAATACATAGAAGGGTTTGGAATGAGTTGTCACATAGACAAGAAGGGGCACTATCCATTGGGTCCAAAACTAAGGATCATGTGCAAAAAAATTATGAGAACACAATCTATAACTCGTTCGATCAAAATGACACAAGGTCCTGCATGAAGGCATAAAAGTTCGTAATGATAAAATGGGGGTAAACATGTGGGGGGGGGGGCGGGGGGGGCTAGAAAATTAGTTGAGCAATAGAGTATACTGAATAAATGGCAGATTGTAGAAAGGCTCCACGTAAAAAAACTCCCTTCCCTCTACTCCAAGAGGTGGAATAAATGGCTAAGGGAATGAATCAGGGGACAACCCTTGCTTTCTCACCTCGAAAAATTGAATTGCTGCCAGAAACATGAATAAAAAGGCAACATTTAGAATGAGTGGCTTTTACAATTTGTTCTAAAGCTTTTACTAGAACATTTGAGAGAGAGAGAAAGAAGTGAGCCACCCTTCTTGCACGGCATAAAACTAATGGCATGATTGGTAATGCATTTATAAGGTAGATGGATGAAGCATGAAGCCTTGTTATTTCATGTCAAGAAATAGCCTCCTACACACAAAACATGTGATTCCTACTTTGTTTTTTCTAGATTATTTTAAAAAATATGCTTTAATAGTTTACTTTTATCTAAAATTGCAAGTTCTAGAAAAGATAAAAGTAAGATTCTAAGAATTTTCATGGATTTACGTGAAGAAGTTGTTTCCTTATTTTCTTTGAAAGAAAAACTAGTATACATAGGACCATATCCTTGCCCTCAGGAGGCTTGACACAGATTTCCATGGAATATCTTTATCAACCTCGCAACAATATTGGACATTTCATATGTAACGTTTAGGTCCATCCTTAGAAATAAAGGAAGAGACTAGTATATGTTTTTATGTAAAGTGTTCTCACTCTGTTGCACACTTGCATGAAATAATTAGGTTTGCATTGGATACCCCAAGTTGCTAAGTAGTTTTTATGTGGTTTTCCAAAGACCTCTATGAGGTAAACTTAGATCTTAACCTTCACTGTATTCTTAACAAATGTTCAAACACTTCAAAAATGATGTTAATGGATCAATAAATTAGTGATTTGTACTGAGGCAATTTCCCTAGTCAATTAAATATTCGCTGATCTAACCATTTTTATGAAGCAAAATTTAAATATTAATTGTCCTATCATGATTTATTGAGTGTAAATCAATTCCGAAGCATCTGAATAAGTGGAAGAAATATTCTGTTTCTTTATTGGTAAGATTTTCAGTATTCCATACAAACCATTGAGCATTGTCTCAATAGGCCATTGCATTCAAAAAGGTTCTTTGATCCTAGATATCGATTCAGTTAGTTGCATCTAATTAAGTGTGATTTAATGTACTTACAAATTTCTCTCCTCTTGTATGCTCAACCATGTCCATTAAGTCACTATGACTATGGTAGATACATCAACCTAATGCATAAGATTCCTTTGGCTTATGATGATGAAATATGTCTATAGTAGATAATCATGGAATTAGACATGTGAGAAAAAATTATGTGTAACAAGATAGAACCACAAACCATAGAATTATAGATCAATGCCATTAGGTTTCGTGGGTAAGTGACAAAAAAATTGCCATCGATAAGGACCATATAATTCTAAAGGACAAGAAAAATTGTACAAGAATTTATTAAGTTGCATAAATCCAGATGTTATGAAATGATGTATTAGACTCATAAAAGAAAATATGTATTAGTGGTTCAAGAGATGCAAAATGGAAAAGATATGTGTACTGAGCAATTGAAAATATTACTTTTGAACCATCAGGTCTGTGCACAAGCTCATCTTCAGTCCCTATACATATACACTTATGATCAATAGAAATTTACCATTCTATTAATCATCGACACCTAAGAAGATTGTAACCATAGTTGGTATTAGATCTTGACCCCATTTTGAATATTCTCCCTCCACTTTGTATCAAAGGCATACGGTTCCAAAGCATAGGAATAAGATAGGGGATGACGTCTTACAAGTATCATGATTGTTAAAGATTAATAGATTTTAAAGAACATAAAGATATGTATGATAGGGTTGTAAACATGGATTGTAGAGATCAATAGGTTATAATGGCCAACGAAACACTGTAAATTCTAAAGGCATAAGACAAATTTCCAACAAGACATTAAGTCAAAATCTAGATGTTATGAAATTGTATCCTAGATCTATATACATGCTAAAACAATCAATAAGTTCAAATTAGAGATACAAAATAAGGGAAAATGTTACTGAACAGATATGAAAATATAATGAAGCAACATCTTTGCACATGCCAATTCACTTATCTATACATTATAATTATCGCAATCCCTGCATGAGAGATATGACTGTGGGAGACCATAATACATGGAATATAAGATTGGATTCCTTTCCTAAAGTCGTTGGACGACTGAAAGACATTACATTTAGGCTTGTGTGAACCTGGTATGCGGTGACAAATCCTATTCTTAAGTGTCACTAGACCCAATTGTCCAAAGATGAGGAAATTTCTTTACATGTATATGCAAGACTAACTCCTATAAAATAATCGTTAGGTCTCTCTCCCAAAAATATTGGATTGAAATTGAGGGGCCAAGTAGACTCATATTGATGTTTTATGCGATGATGGATATTTTTAGCCAAATGTGGACGTATAAAAAGTTTTCATGTTCAGTGTTCATAGTTCCCTATGGGGCATGTTTAGCATGTGTGACCATGCTCTCGAAACCAATATTCTCTCCCATGTAATCGATAATTTACGTATAAATGTTATTTACCATTGTTTATTATGCCCTCAAATCTAGGTCAATTACAAATCATAGGGTCCCTAGAGGCATGCTTTTGAGGTTTAGAAGATTTGACCATAGTTTCAAGAAAATACACATTTCATATGACAAAGGTATATGTTGGTAAGGTTCTTCATCGGGTTCAATTAGAATACATTACCATGGAAGCTTCACACCCTTTATTTTTTACGATAATCAAGACATTATAAATATGTCATCATAAATCCATGAGGATACTCATAACCATTATCTTTCTAAAGTAGACCATTAAGAACTTGGCTTTAATTATGTGTGTGCAGTCAAAAATTATAATGTTGCAATAAGATACTGTACAATCATGCATGACTGTCAATAATCGATGTGCTATACACATGGTAGTTATGCATTGTAGGTTATTCAAAATGTATAGTGTACCCATCAGGTATGAATCATTATTTGACCATTGTAGACAAATGATATATGTGGCTTAACTATGCCTTTAATGCTATTTTTGATACATGGCTCCATATGGAACATTAGCCGACCCCTGGCTTACACCATAATCCCTTCTCATGTCATACCCACTTATTATTTTAGGGCTTTCGTATTCTTAGTGGGTCATCCATCGGGCTTTGACACTAAGGATTAGTAGGGTATATATAACTGATTTAATATAAATTGAATTAAATCTTAATTTCATAGTAACTACTATAAGAATGATGTACAAATGCTAATATATAGTAAGAAATAAGCAAACAAGCACATACAATATAAAACCCTAAGCAAGAGGAGGAGATAGAATGAATTAGCTGATTTTTGAGCAATTTGGAAGTGATCTGGGAAGGTGAACAACTGAAACAAACTGTAGGTAGTGTCGTCAAAGCTTGCTGAAGGTTCTAAAACTCAGGAATATGCAGGAAAGGAGCGCCCACGGGAGGACAAGAGCGCTCAGGCACTACCGTCTGTTCTAGGCACTAGTGTTTGTGTAAATAGTCAATATCTGATCTCTTTTGTACGTGAGGAGATTCACTATTAACCTCTATTTTTCGCATTGGATTTGCTCCTAGATCACATAATGTACCTGTAACCTACAAAATAAATTTTCTACTTGCACATGTCCACAAAACACATCAAATCTAATAAAAAATATGTAGAATGTGGAGTTGGACTCACCATGACAGTCACCCGAAGAGTGAACTTAGTACTAAGTGTTGCACGACATTTCAGACTCCATATAGTTCTGTGTGCGCGTGTGTAATGATGCCCTTGTGTAATTTGCACTAAGATAGAGAGCTAAATTTAGAATGCTCTTATGGTGTAAATGTGTGTAATAGAATAGAATAGACTTACCCTCCTATGTTGTGTATGTAGAAGTGAATCCACCCTTGTCCCTTGAGTGAATGTGCTAGATGGATGCCTTTGATGCTCTTATGCCTTTTGGATGCAAGCTTAAGTGATAGTAAGTAATGCTAGTGCTTGGTCCTTGATTTTGGAGAAGTAACTAAGTGTATATATATGATTCCCTTGTTTGAATTTCATAATTGACAATTAGAAGGCTGACCCATAAGTATAAAAGATACCCAAAAGATTGAGGAAAGGTGAAAGAGTGTCAGGAGCACCTAGGAGGGATAGGAGCGTCTAGACGCTAGTATCCTAGCTGGGTGCTAGTGTCTGAGGATATAAAAGATAAATCAATCAAGTTCTGTTAGGTTTGTAAGGTGTATAACACCAAAAAGAAGACAAGAGATAAAGAAAAGAGGCCAAAATTAGTTTTCAACCACTAGTTTTCTTGTTTAGGAATCATGTATACATTAGTATGCTTTAGGACCTAAAAATGTACCCAAGTGTGTGATTTTGTGTCTACATTTTTCCCCACTTTATGTTGTTGAGTGAATACTCGATAACATAAAGTAGATAGAAGATGCATACCTTGTGAACATGTACAAAAGAGTGTGGGTGATAATGTGTTGAGTGGACAAGTGAAGTGTGGAATGACTTGCAAAGTGAAGCGTGGAGACTAATAAAGGGAAGTGGAACCTAGGGGTGAAGCGTATGCATAGTAGGGTACTGTTGGAGCTTGTGCTCGCTGATGTGAATTGGTTATTGTTATGTATAAGGACAAACCTACAAAAGAAGAGCGAGTGAGTAGTCAAAGTTATGTATATGAAAAATCAAAGAAAATATGTGTATAAGTATGTAAAGAGTGTGTAAAAGGAAAGTGTGCACCTAATGTATAAGAGAGTAAAAGATAGAAATTTGTCATGTTTTCTTAGAGTTGTTGAATTTGAATGTTGATGGTGAGGTTTTTGGGTGATCTCACGCCAAGAGCAAGTTTTTTGGGTGATCTCACACCAAGAGCAAGTTTTTTAGGCAATTTCACACCAAGAGTAAGTTTTTTGGGGGGTCTCATGCCAAGGGAAGAGTTTTGGGGAGAGAGGTCTAACTTTTCTCTGCTTCCATGACTCTACCCCATAAGAATCACAACAAATGGTATGTCCCGATTTGTTCTGAATTGTTCCGATTATAACTTATAGAATGTATTATGTGACTGGAGGCAAGTGCCTGCTACTGGAGAACCGATCTGAGAACTGTTGTAAACTGTGATGATTTGAGAAAATGGTTATTTTTTCCATAGGAAACAAGCACCCTAGGGGAATCAAGTGGCCACCACTAATGTCTGGGTCTATGCACTAGTGTCAGATCTGTGTTTTGGATCCAAGTCAGATTTTGGGTCGTTCTGTGAGTGTGTTCCTGTGATGATTTTATATTGTGCTAATATGTATTTTAGCTATGAGCTATTGTAAGGGTGATCTGTTCACCCAATAGATGCCCCTCTCATTTTGGGTGCATGCAACGATAGTATGAAAATGTGGCCCAAAGGAGAGGATCAGAGAGTGATGCATATCTTATAAGGGATACCTGCAAGGGGTATGGGATGTGCACGGTAGAAACCAAGGCACATGCAAACAATATTGGCTAGTAACAAGAGTTAGTATAAAATATAGCATACAATGGAAGACAATGTAATAAGCAACTAACAAGAAAATATTGACCATGAAAAGTGGGTTTCATACTTGGGACATCACTCACAATGTCACAAGAAAATTAGGGCCGAAGTGGGAAAAAGTGTACAATGATCAAACAAGACATAGGGCAAAGCCCACAAAAAATACCAAACAATAAGAAACAAGTAGAGACAGATAGCCATAGTTGTATTGATCCTGCAAGACAAATGATACACATGAAACACTTGTTAGTGTGTTAGAAAGATATATAGTGTGTCAAAACATGTACAATTATAGTGATAGTGACTAGAAATAGTAAGTACTGAAGTGATAGAACCTATGATGTGTAGATTATGATGATAACAAAAGTAGATGCCCCCAAGAGCCACGGTGGGACTGGTAAAGAGTTGTGTCGAGCATCATGCATCGTGTATGAATATGTGAAAAGGTGATGCATTCACCTCAAGATACCAAGTGGATGTGCATGTGTATATAGAAAAGATAATAACATACTAAGAATATGTCTTACATAGAAATAAAGTATAACATGTAAATAGATTAAGCTAGCAAGAGTAAATGCAGCCAAGATATGCAAATTTTATGTGAGTGTGATGGTGTGATATGCAAGGTGTGAAGATGAAAGGAGCAGCGTTGCCCCCTAGTGAATGTGTATGGGATGAGGTTCATTTAGAAATGCCCCCTCAACGGTCAAGAATGAACCATAAAACAAGAGCGTGTCATTGGGAAATGAGTGTGTTGTAAAATATGTATCATAAAGCACGGAGCTTGAAGTGTAGATGATGTGAAGTTCATTTCAAAATTAGACCCTCACCAATCGAGTATGAATTGTAGAACTAGAATATGTCATCAGATAATGACAATGCAATGTGTGTACCAAAGAGTGTGGAAGTGCTTAGAAATATCATACATGAAGCACGGAGTTTGAAGTGTAGTAGTAGAGACTAGAGACAACTGATAGGGATGGAAGGGGGAGAAAGTATGATGCCCCTATGTGCATCAATGATGGAGATACATGTAACGATGGAAGAGATATATTGCAATGGTGACAGAGTTTGAAATGTATCATAAGAAATTATATTACTATCACAATGAGAGGTAAAAGAAATAGTAGAAGAAAGAGTCAACAGACAAAGTTTAAGGAGGTTAGATATCACAGGGTGATTTGGTTGGAGTTGCTTGGGTGGTGGTTGCTTATTTGGAAATAGTAACATTGTAGAGGACTTGATAGGAGGAGGTAATGTTGTAAGAATTTTCAAAGGTGGCTCCTTTATTGCAATTGGTAATGTTGTAAAGGACTTGATAGGATGAGGTGACGGGGTACAAATTTTTAAAGGTGATATGACATTGGGTTGGATAGAAGGCTCTTGAATTACCGGAGAAGGAACATTAGTAGTTATAACATGATGCTCATTAGACATAGAAGGATAAAATTTGTGAGTCTAATGGGATTTAATAGTTGGAGATGAGCATGTAGCAAATGAAATGAAACGCCGATGCTCAAGGTGGCTAATTCTTCATTTTAAAACATGAAAATCATTGTCACAATGTCCATTAAGTTTTTCATAATTACAAAATGGGAGACCTTTTTATTTTGCAAGCCGATAAAGATGGTAGTATGTGGAAAGTTGATCAAATAGTGATTGAGGAGATCAGGAAGAATGTCATATTTGTTTAGAATTTTGATCAAACTTGAGAGGTGTTGGTAACGACATGGCTTGGGATTTACTTGTATAATCACATGTAGTAGACATGGGATGAGGTGTAGAAGAAGAACACGTATGGGCTTCTTGAGATGTTAGATTTCAGCTGTGAGAGATGTAATTGTGGTTTCCATAGCTTGAATTTTATCTTGAAATAAATGCTTGAATTGACTTGCAAATGGAGTGATTGGTTGTGGTATTAGGACTATAGAGTCATCAAAGAGACCCAGGGGATCCAGAGGACATTGCCACTATCAATTTGGTGAGCTAAGTGGCGAGTTGCATACCGAGCTACTCGACCGAGTCAAGTGACGAGTTGGACGGGTCACCCAAGGTGAGTTTTGTACCAGCTTGGTGAGCTATATCTTTCCACCACCAAGCAAAATGGGCTACCCGGCCTTAGCCACAACCGAAGCAGGGCGTTAAATCATTAAAAAGGCTAAGGTAAAATATATTCCCACTAATGTGGGACTAAATAGGTGGGTTAGCCCATGTAAAATGGGACAACGAAGTGATAAGGCTCACGTGGCATGTGGATAGGTGGTGATAATTGGGAGGACCGGTCAAAAGATTCCCAAATAGCCCAAGTGGATCAGGGAAAATGCGTTCCCCCATCATCGTGTAAAGGGAAGTAGCCGAAACAGTCCACAACAAAGGGATGTGGCAAATTCGAAGCACACCAAAGACCTGGCCAACACGTAGCTCAGTGGCAACATAACGGACCAAGTCAATAGCGAAGGGTTCAGCAAGCTCGCAATAGTGGTATCAGCGGAACCTCCCACCTTCCACTCACAACGATCGTGTCCTAACCAACTCGTCATCCGAGTTGGATATGTGGGGAGTTGGGGCGATAAGCGATTTAAATAGGAAAATCAAGTCCGCCCAAGGCTATGAAATATTTCCTCCACTCCTCATTTCAAACAAGCTCCTCCATTTTAAGCAAGGTCGAGGCTTTTAGGAGTATGAAGTTGGAAGAAATTAGGCCTAAGTTGGAAGAAATTAGGCCTAAGGAGATATAAGGCCATTATTTTTGGATGGAGAAAAGTATTTAAGCCCTATTATTATATTTTGATAGCCATTCTTTTATTAAATTCGTATAATTTTATTTAATAAGCATGGAGATATAAGAAGGCCTATATTGTATTATTATAGATATTATTTGAAGTCCGATATTATTATTATCGTCAAGATGAAATTAAGTCCTATTATTTAATAGGCACATTATAAAAATTGTGGGCGTTATTATGAACTCACTGTGAGTGCAAAGGCTAAATTGATGCCTTATTCTCATATTGGAGCTCAGAGACATCATGGATCCGAGGGACGTGATGAAGCATTAGAGAAGCACTAGAGTAAAAATCCTTAGTACGTTGGACGTATCGTCAGATCTTTTTCTTTGAAGGAGGTTCATATTCACCATTGAGCTCATTAGCGACATTTGATCCACTTAGCTCTGCGTAGAGGTTCATTTTCCATGAAATAAAGTGGAAGGAGGTCATCGTCAACACCAGACATTGGATCAATCTCATCTCAGCGTAAAGGCTTATTTCTATCATACAACAAAGTGAAGAAGCATCCTTGTTGCCTGTTGATATCTAGATAATTTACACTATATAATGGAAGCATTGAGGTCTTCTAAAAGGAGACTTAGCACCATGCCGTGGAGGCGTTGAGGTCTTCAGGAAGGAGACTTAGCACCGTGCATTGGAGGCGTTGAATTCTTCATTATTGCGGGAGTTATCAATAACTCACTGAAATGGTTATGGAGCACTTGGATTCTGAATTTGGAGCCATAGGGTATTTCAAATTGAAGATCCATTGGAGATTGAATATTTGGCACAAAAAACTTCTTGTACAGGAGGTTCTTATTTTTCTAGCATCAGGTTTATTATAGCTTCAATTGTAATTTTGTACTAGAGTTACAATTTAGAAGTGAGTAATAAATTGGTTCAATTTCTGAATTCGGAGACATGCATTTTTCGAACTCCATTATCAACATTTTTGCACTATGGTTATTATACTTGTTGTGCATTTGATTAAAGTTGATTATAATGGGGTTAATTTGGTAAAGCATTAAGTTATTATAAGGGTTTATGGTCAAGAAAAAAAATTGGGCGGTTTACGGATAATTTTTTGGTATCAGAGCAGGTTGATTTAACCATGTGATTGCTTCAGTTTGTGCAGTTAGTTTAGTGTGATTGAACAAGTACATGGGCAAGATGTATAAACATGTAAAGCTCATTGAGATTGAGACCTTTAATCACCAAGTCTAGGAAGAGAACTATCTCCTGAGATCGATGTATTACTCCTTAGAGGAGGAGAACGCTCGACTGAAATTGGAATTACAAACCAAGGATGAGCTCTTGGTTAGGTTGCAGAGTGGTGAGCAGAAAAAGGAAATACCTTTAACTTCAAATGTAGAAACAATTACTGATGAATGCACTGTAACTTTTTAACACCTGATTCTGATTCTTCTTCCCATTCAGGTTCAAATTTGGATTCAGGTAATGATACTTTTGGATCTTTTGGAAAATATACTAAAGGTATTGGGTTGCAATTGTTAACTAAAATGTAATTTTATGGAAGAGGCCCTCGTAAAAATGGCCACGGTGTAATTAACCCAAAACAGGTCAAGGATCATCCTTGTTTTGCAGGTTTGAGTTTCCCTAGAGCGGGAATGGAAATTTGAAAATCCTCCAAGCATGCTGAAGGAAGACGAGCTTCTAACAACAAAGTGTATACCCCATTAGTATAACAAAATGAATGTGGTAAGAAAAATCAATGAAGAGGTAATGAGATTCCACCTCCACTTTCTTATCATAATCATAAGTATGGAAAAAATTGTAAAGCTTTTGAGGAAACACTCTTTCATTTTAAGCAATATGGTTTTGATATACAGAAAAATATGAATGCTTTTCCTTGCACCTTTTGTGGTTTACATAATCATTTTTCTACCTTTTGTTGGAAGAGAAAATATTTATTATAGAAGTGGTTTCCTGATGAGCTTAATGTGAAAAATCAATCTCGTAGCTTTCAGGAGAGAAATGGTAACACTATTTCCTCACCCCAGAAGGAGAAAAAGAGGAATTAGTGCACTCATCATCACATGAGTGGACACAGGGTTGAAAACTACTGGAAAATTCACCCAACAAGCCATTCGATGTATGGTAAGAAAATGTTGGTTTACAAGGTAACATAAGTTGTTAATCCACCAGCTATGAATGAATCAACCTTGGATATATCCATAGATAATCCACATATGAGTCCATTTTATTTTTATATGGAAATTGAAAAGTCATGTGATTTGGATAAATTTATATATATTTTTTAATTATTGGCAAATAGTTTTTTGAAAGGGACTATACCCTTATACAACAGTGCTCAAAAGCAAAATTTAACCCTAGAAAGCCCAACAACAAAAAACAGCCAAAAACCAGCAAAAACAGAACAACTGCTTCAAAGCAGCGAAAAAACAACAACACAGCTGCCCAGCAACTGTGCAGAAGGCCATTTGCCCAGATGTAACAATAATAGCACAAAAAACAAGAATCAAACCTTGTCTGGAGTGGTGGGGGATTTAGATTTGGCGTTACCCTTCTTTTTCTGATCCACCACTGTCCATTCTGGATTTCCAGCATCCAATGCAATCGAAGCATCTGCAATGGATTTGGTGTGAAAGTGACCCACAGAAAAAACTCCCTTAAATACTGAATCAACAATCTGTGGAGCATAGCCTGTAGGTAATTTTGCAATGTTGGCCTGTGGAGCAGCCACGACAGGTGAGTCAACTTGCAAGGGGGCACTAGAATCCTCAGCCGGATCTGAGTTAATTGTGAGATGTTTAGGGAGAGAATCCTTCCACCAGGCAATTTTGGTCTTTCGTTTGGAATGTTCACAATCGTTTGTAGCATGACCAGTTTGGTAGCAACGCCGACATCTGAAGGCAAGTCTCTCATAGTCAATCCTCTGTACCCAGAGCCTTTCTCCAATCTGAAGATTGATTTCTGCTGGTAAGGGTTTGGAGGTATCTATATCAACCAGTATTCAAGAAAATGTAGTATGAGTTTGAATGGAGGTCTTACCATCAACTGCCACACATGAGCCAAGAGTATCACCTATAGCAGTGAGACAAGATTTGTTCCAAAGTTGTAACAGAAGTCCTGGTAAACGAACCCAAATCAGGTAGGTATCAAATGACTCCTTTAACGGATCGAATGACAGATACCATGGTTTGGACATAAGCCCATGTTCCCCCCAAACCCAATGCTGGCTAAAAATTAAATCCCTATCAGCAGGGGTTTCAAAGACATCAATGAAGTAAGCTTTAGCACAGGGATAAAGCTCGATCTTACCTTGTATTTTTTCTCTCCATCTCTGGGCTATCCATTCATGGAGCTGAGAAAGCTTAGGCCAAAATTTATGGAATCTGCATATGAGTCCCAGCTGAGAGATATTTTCCTCCTCCTTAAGAATCTTTATAAGTAGATCCTCCCCAATTTTCAGCGTCGAGACCTCCTGAGAGGGTTTCAAGATCTCATTTATGGTATTCTCCTTTTGTTTGCAGACCGTTGAAGCATAAGAAGTGGATTTATCTCCACCAGAGGTTTTATGAAGTGAGTTGGATCTATCCATGCTCTTGAAGGAAGATCCGTCATTTTTAAATGATTCATTGCCATTGTTGAGATTTGTAGGAGAGACCAAGCTAATTGTACCTGTTCCAAAAAAGAGACCCTCTGTTTTTTTGCAGGTCGGAGAAACTTTATCCCGGATTTTCTTTGAATGGGGGTCTTGATTAGCATCAAAAGCCATGTCAATCCAAGAGGTTGGAGCTGCATTTTCCACGTCAGTTTTACAGGCGCCGCCATCAGTTTTACATGCTAGGGATAGATTTCCATAGCTTTCGCCAAGGATAAGGGCTTCCTGTTTTGACTCACTGAACGTGCCTCCAACAATCCCGTGTTCTGGCCTATCCAAGCAATGAAAAGGGTTTGAAGACATGCGCGACCTTGTAGCAACCATGGCTAGGGCACGGCAAAGGCCCGGCTAGGGCAGACCTACGTGAACGGGAGAGGCGAATGGGAGGCGCGAATGGGAGGATAAAAACATGGATAAATTTATATTTGCATAGCTATAATAGATTAATAACATACATTATTTTCGGAGCAGTTGTGGGATTCTAATGAATGTTAAAAGGATAAAAGTCCCATATATTTTCATTTTTCCACATGTCACGGCCTGATTGGCTAGTTGACCTTGCTTTGATCCAACTTTGACCAACAATAACTTTTGCATGCAAACTCTATTTTTAACGTTCTTGATATCGTCGGATAGATCTCAAGATGTTCTACCTTTTTGTTATGGTTTAGGGTGGTTTAGGGAGGTTTATGGAACATATGAACTTCAAAATGTCCTCCAAATAACTCCTCCCAATTGAATATCTTTGCAAGGTGGGTGCATTTTAAGTAAGTCACGCAAGGATATTTGAGGGATTTTAGGAGCCATGAAAAAAGATCAGATAGAATAGGAAAAATAAAGATCTAAGTGTTTGATCACAAGTGGGGTTCACCAAATGATTTAATATAAATTGAACTAAATCTTAATTTTAGAGTAACTACTATAAGAATGATGTACAAATGCTAATATATAGTAAGACACAAGAAAAAAACATATACAATGTAAAATCCTAAGCAAGAGGAGGATATAGAATGACTTAGCTTATTTCTGAGCAATTTGGAAGTGATCTAGGCAGGTGAATAGTTGAAACAGACTATAGGAAGTGTCATCAAAGCTCACTGGAGGTTATGAAACTCAAGAATATGCAAGACGGGAGTGCCCACAGGAGGACAAGAGCTCCCAGGAGCTAGTGTATATTTTGGGTGCTAGTGTCTGTGTAAATAGTCAACATCTAATCTCTTTTGTACATGAGGAGCTTCACTATCAACATTTGTTTGTCGCTCTGGATTTTCTCCTAGATTGTCGAATATACCTACAACTTGAAAAACAAATTGTCTACCTACACATGTCCACCAACCACATCAAATATAATAAAAGAGATGCAGAATGTGGAGTCAAACTAACCCCGATGGTCACCTGAAGAGTGAACTGAGTACCGAGCATTGCACTACATTTTAGAATTCATGTAGTTTTGTGTGAGTGTGTGTGTAATGATGCCCTAGGATTCCCTTATGAAAGTTACAGTAAGATAGTGAGCTAGATCTAGAATGCTCCAATAATGAAAATGTGTGCAATGGAATAGAATAGACTTCCACTCCTATGATGTGTATGCAGAAGTGATGCTACCCTTATCCCTTGAGTGAATGTGCTAGATGGATGCCTTTGATGCTCTTGTGCCTTTTGGATGCAAGCTTAGGTGATAATAAGTAATGATAGTGCTTGGTCCTTGATTTTGGAGAAGTAACTAAGTATATATATGATTCCCTTGTTTTAATTTCATAATTGAAACATTTCTACATCTAGTTATTACTCTCTATTCAGTGAATCTTGCAAGAGAGCCACCTAGTGTACGATTCTTCACACACACACACACACACACACATAGAACTACATGGAGTTTGAGATGTATTGCAACACTCGGTCATAAGGTCACCCTGTCGGATGACCGTCGAGGTTAGTCTGACTCCCCATTTGCATCTTTTTATTTTTAAGTTTTGATGTGTTTTAGGGTTTTGCAGGTGTTCATTCTCTATGAAGGTTATAGGTGAATTCTGCAAGCGTAGTGCGACAAACAACGAAGGGTAGTGACATAGAAGCAACACAATAAAAAAACATTTTCTGAGGTTTTGCATAGTCACAAGCACCCAGAAGCAGTCTACCACACCCAGGCACCCCTGATCTGATCTAGGCGCCTCATTCCAGCTTATTCTAAAAGTCGCATAATTTTTGGGGTTCACTTGCAACACTTTCCTCCTTATGTTTATCAACTCTCAAGGCCGACACAACTCAAGATCAATTGTGAAATAAGCTAAGCATTCTTTCCCTTCTTTTGCACTTAGGGTTTTTATTTTATCTAGCTTATTGCTTAGGTCAAATTTGTACTTCATTGTTTATTATTTCGTTGTAACCCTGCACTTAGGATTTCACAAAATTTCAATATTTGTTAAATCATTTGATGAACCCGTCACTTGACTCCAACCTTATTTATAGGCTTTTCTTATGTTCGTTACACATAGTGGTCGTTTTGGGTATTTAGAGCATATAGAGCTCCCTCCATCTACCCTTAGGGTTTCTAAATCAATGGCTAAATCCGATAACCCCTTTGCTAGCTCTCAAAATGTTCCTCTTGAAAACATTAAAACATATAATATTGAACAATCATATGATGAAGATACCAATGTTGATCAAGATCAATTATACAAGCTTACCAATTTTTGTCAAGCTTTACGTTATAATCCCACCCATCTTCCACTATTCTCCATATTTTGATTAATGCTAAAAACTCTCAAGATGTTGCTTCGACACCCCTTGTCAGTTCTTCCTCGGATGTCATGGCCTCCACTCAACCCATTCATAGTCCTGATTCCATTCCCACTACTTTCAATCCCATCATTCAACCTAATGCTTCTAATGCACAATCTGATTCCTCTTCAAACACTCTTGATTTACTTCTTTATATCAAGACCTGTAGACTCAAATTTTTCAACTTTAAATAGCTACCTCTGTTCGCCATTGTGTGATTGTGTTGTCACTAATGTCAACCCCCATTGATGGAAAATTTTCCATGGCATGGTATGATTCCTTATCAGGTGTCAATTAGATGTCAAACATGAAGGTTGATTGGTAGTATCAAGATTTAGAGTGTTCTAGAAGGTCTTGGTGTTTGGGTTACTAGGAAAAATCAAGATATGGACATTCTTGATCTGGTTGATGTGTTTCATGGGTCAAAGCATGGTTGGTATGATGTGTCATGATTGTCTATGGGTCTGTATGAGGTTGGCTTGGTAAGTTCTCTGTTGAGCCAGTTCATTCTAGGTGTGTTTCTAGCCTTAGAGCATCCAGAATGGTAAGCAAGTATGAGATTTGAATCATAAATTTCTTATTCGAGCATGGTTACATAATGGTGGAAGTGTACCTGAAGTGTGTGATAAGTTTTAGGTCATAATTCAGAGGTTACATGCATGTATGAGGTCATAGGGAAGCAAACCGTTGAGAACAAGTAGTTTAACATGGATAAGTCACTGTGTCTGGATAGTTTTAGGAATATATAAGATATGTAGTGATTATGGATAGGTAGAGGATGTTGTTTTTATGCTTCATGCCAAGTTTCAAATAATTCTAAAGAAGGAATTGCAAGTTATGCAAGTTTTAAAAAAATTGGGTAAGTTTGAGTGTGATTTTCAAGCAAAATTGAACCTTATGATGCTCGATGTGAATTGTATGATTTGTATGGGGACCTGAGATCTTATGCATAGATTCTATGGTAAGTTATTAAGCTTAAAATAAATAATTATGTGGTTTGATCATCACGTTTTTATGAATGATCGTTAATAAGCTAAGTTGGTTTGAAACCATAGTTAAACCCTAACTAGGAGAAGTTTGCATAAAAGTGCATCTAACAACCCAGTTTTGATTGGTTAACTGAAATTTATGATTGGATTTTGTAGCTAACTCTTCCAAATTTGCATAAATTTAGGATAGAGCTTGTGGTCATATGTGGGCCCCACCTAAAAATGACAGTTTATGAAGAGTTTTGGTTTAAGGAAAAGTTCTCCAAAGAAGATGATGGATAAATTGGCATTGTGTGATGTATGTGAGTTTTTATTCATGTACGTGGAGTTTTCAGGACATTTTAATTCATGTACAAGGTCATTTGAGGTCCATACAGGTTGATTGGTCAAAGGGGAGTTTTGAGGCCTCAAATAGCAGGGTTTAGTAAACTGGGCACAACTTGAGCTACATGTTGAGTTTGTAGATTATTCAAGTTATGTTGGAAATATGATTCAGATATATGTCCATTTATATGATGTTTTCCTCGTGATTAGGTGATTTGAAGGGGTTTCTAGATCATTATTTTTACAAGAATATTTTTGGTTGTTCAAGACATGATGTGTCCCTATGAGATTTTGATGTTGTTTGAGGCGTGATATTGATTTGATGATGCTTTCTATCACCTGGAATGTGAATAGGGATGAATTTGGCATCCAATGAAACCATTTTGAGGTGTATATATATATATATATATATATATATATATATGTATTTCTATGAGCTAACCTTTGGAAATAGATGTTTTGGCAGATTATTTTGGTGAAGGAAAAATTAGTTATGGTTTGAGCAGGAGATTGATTCAAGGATTATAAATTTCTTCGAAGCATTCTAAAGGGTTTGAAATTTCCATCAAGTGGTTATATGTAATGGTTTTATCTTTTTGAATTGATTTGGTGATCAAATGAAGTTTCCAGGGTGATGAAGGGTGTAGGAAACAATTGTTTTGAGATTTGCAAAGTGAATTGGGCACAGTAAATGAAATAATTTGATTGATTGAGCTAAATTTAGACCATGTATGAATATTAAATGATATTTTGAGAATTTATTATGGTTTATGGGTCATGAATAAGTATGGTTTTGGAATGTAAGAGAATTTTGGCATCTTTGTGCCCATGGGGTTTTGAGCCATTTTTGGCACATGTAATGGGGTTTTTAGCTAGGCTGAACTATTTGGGTCATATGTGACCATTGTAATGATTTTTTTTAATGAAATGAAGGTATATGGGTATAATTTTTCATGATGGACTGACCTCCTTTGGGTTAGAAAGAAGAAATGGCTATAAAAGTGAAGTTTGAGCTCATTTTGGGAGCTAGTCTTGCATGGGTGAAGAGTACGACCCATAGGTGAATGAATATCAGGTATGGGGGAATATTTTAAGATCATATAATATCTTATACATGTTGAATAATTTTTGAATACATGTGTGCAAGTGCCTAGAGACGAGATAAATCCAAGAAGACAAAGAAAGAGCAAAATTGAAGATCTAGGGTTTGAGAAAAGTTGTGTGAGATGAGTAAGTGATATCTATCAGTTGTGGAAGTAAAATTATTAAATTTAAAACATCTTCAAGTGGATCATTTGGTGCTTGGT